>OY783226.1:91364136-94052415 GCA_963678685.1 Patella ulyssiponensis
CTGACGATGCGGTGTGTAATGGAGGAATTTAGCTCGGAAAGTGGCGCAATATAGCCGCCTACTGTTATTTTTAATCGGCCAACTGTCAAAGGATCTTTTACGTGCACGGCAATATCTTAGTTACTATGCTTGTAACCTTAAAGACGGAAGACATCAGTAGGCAATATCTAAACAGGTCCCTTGCAAACGAATCCGATGTCCAGAAATTAGAAACGACAAAATAGTAATTTGACTTCGACGCAGAATCACATGTCGTGAAATATAAAAAAGAATAATTTGTAAATATTAGCAATTAATGAAAGGTATAAATGACATGAAATGAAATGAAATGGGGTTTAACGTCCTACTGTTCGGCTCCTAACCTGGGCTAATGGAAGAGGGCATACACCATACATTGCTATATGAGGGACATTTTGCCCGGGAAGCGGCGCTGTGGCCTACTTTTATATCGAATTCCAACTGCCAGGGGATCTTTTACGTACACGCCAATGTAAACACGGAACTGACAAGTTAAACCACGCCGGAAAATATGGATGAACTTTGTCGGACAATGGAGGAATCGAACACCCGACCTCTAGACTAGCGAGCCAGCCTCTTATCCACTTAGCCACCGTGATCCCCTAAAAGATTAAAATAACATGGTGCTGATGAATTTATATAATCATTGATTTGTTTTCAAATCCTTTACATAATTTTTTGTATATGTGTACGTCGTGCTCGGAATAAAATATGTTTAAACCAAGTATAGTCTGCCCCACGACACCTACCACTAAAATAATAACACGCTATGAACTTACAATTAAAGTTGCTAAGTGTCCTCGACATTGAAAAGTTGAATTATTTGTCAATTCAAATCAACATTGATGGTGTGATCTTACTTAAGACAAAATAAACATTTTACCGTAATACATTTAAGGGCCATTTGTAACAAGGGGCTCGAAGAACAAGGCTAGACATATTCTAGAAGTCAAATCATACCCATTTGCAATAAATACTATTGATGTAGACTGGAAAAATCATACGGTATCCGGACCACTCGGACCAAAGACCACTCGGACCAAGTCCACTCGGACTAGAGATTGCCATTCGATTGAGACTTCTGGCGTATTTCGCCGAACATAACTGATTCGAAATTACAATAAAAAAGGAAACGATTGAATGTAAATTAATTTATATACATTCATACTACATTATTATGCGACCCATTTGTGTCAATTTCTAAGTCCATAATATTAGTGATTTAGCTCCATTAAATCTTCATGTTTTCTGAAGTTGCAGATTAAAACAACAAACCCATTTTACATACCTTATTTCCCTGTATTGAAAAATATTAAAAATATATTTCAGATTTTCTGTCTGATTATTTCTAATCCAGCTACATATATCTCCATATTATTTTCTATAACACACAGTAAATACTGTCCTTCATTTTCTAATCACAGTTTGTTTTCGCCAAGTTTCAACACGAATTAGGGCTATCTCGTCACCACTGCTTTTGGAAATTTTTTTGCTTCAACTCAATCCTCGGCTCGTATTCTTAAATATCCATTTAAAATTCACATAAATAATAATTCTCCACTTCACAATCAACAACGTTATTCAGTTTGAAAGTTGATATTTCTGTAGTATATCAGTTATACCCCAGTTGTTACGGGGCAGTTATTGACAATAGACCACGGTTACTATACACCTCGATTATTTAGTCCTTCAAACGAATACATAATAAACGGTAATTATGTAGTCTTGATTAAAATGGTATCGATAATTAACCGTTTATAGGTAACAAATATATAAATCATAGTCACGATCGATCTGTCGGACAAGATAACAAAACTATCAATAAAATAATAAAATCTAGTTTATCTCGATCAAAAGGTCTCAAGATAATCCCGTGAAATCCTGTTCGGTATTTCCTTAGCCTAATCCCTCTCGTCTAATATGTATACAAGGTGGATAACAGGGTAAACGTTAATCCCCTCTATCTGTAGCCGTGGCCTAATCGATAATCCGCGTATGGGTTAATCCGCACACAATATTGACTAATAAAGTAGTTTGTTTTAGAGATTATAGAAAACATGAGTCAATGCTAGGCAATGCTGGGGATGGAATGGGAAATGCTATTAATTGTAGGCTGGTTAGGGAGGTTCGGAAATTTCCGGAGTCCACAATGGCAGTTTTATGTAAATTAATTTTGTGGGGAATACTAAATCCTAACACTTTTAAGAGGGGGAAAAGGTAAATTGAATCAAAGCTCGGTCTTCTAAAATGGGTTAGGGTTATTAGTTTTCCCCAAAATACTTATTTATATAAAGATTGTTGATCAACCGGCCTATCATTGGGATCTCCCAAATGAAATGGGGTTTAACATCCTTCTCTTCTGCACCTAACCTGGGCTAATAGAAGACGGGCATACGCCATATAGTGTGCTGAGAGGGAAATTTTGCCCGGGCCTCCCAAATGAAATGGTGGGGTG
This sequence comes from Patella ulyssiponensis, assembly GCA_963678685.1. Classification (NCBI taxonomy): domain Eukaryota; kingdom Metazoa; phylum Mollusca; class Gastropoda; family Patellidae; genus Patella; species Patella ulyssiponensis. The sequence goes on from OY783226.1 coordinate 91,366,610, forward strand.
GGGGGTAACCAGCTTAGGTAACGATGAAGACGGGTATGCGCCATGCAGTGTGCTATCTGAGAAATTTTGCCAGGACAGCGGCGTTTCCCTACTCTTCTTCGAATTTCAACGGCCACGATTTGTTTTACGTATATTTGAACGGGTACACGGGACCATGTTTTTCGTACCATACGAACGACTAGAGACACACAATTGACAAGTAGAAATGCCGAGGAGCTTTCTCGGCTAGCATCAAGATCTTCTGGTTCGCGAACCAGCGTCTTACACACTGTGCCGCTGAGGATCCGAGGCATCCGAACAACTAGACTTGTGATGTCCTTACAAAACCCTCGCCCTGGACCCCTGACATAATCATTCGCCAGAACAATATAGACACTTTCCCTCCCTTGACAAAATACAGTTTCTCGTCCCATCCGAACAGTTAAACTCATGTCCTTGTTACACCCCTGATATTGGAAACCTAGGTTGAAAAATCCCAATAAACTTTCTCAGCCAAACCTGGGATCGAACTCGATACGCCCTGGTTAATGAGATAGCGACAGTGCACAGAACCACCTTAGTTTCCTATCGCTGTGACTCTGCTGATACACTTGGGGATGTTTAAGGTGAAGTATAACATTTCTATTTCAAAATTTAGAAGTTTTAACAAATAATAATCCAGACATTTTTGTTAATCGAATGAAAAAAAACGTTGAAATTGTTCCTTGAGATATATTTCGGCTTGAGAGATTCTTTAAAACAACACGGACTACATCATTTTAGGACTAACATGTCAACACTTTTGCGCAGAATGTGGGAGAGTGTTCGTGAGACCAAGACAAAAAGGGGGGCGGTGTCTGTATGTGTGTAAACAATGTCTATTGTACCGTTCTTGTTGAAGAATGTTCAGTGTCATGATAAGCTAGTCTATATAAATATATTATAATTACTGTGTGCAGGTATAAATACATGGTACGTGTTTTAACCTGTTCAGGATCTACCTGTATAATACAAACACTCGTTTATATTATTATTATCTACAGTGAAAACTACATATACTAAACTTACCCTGTCTGCCTACAGTTAGCTCTCCGCTTTAACGTCCACTCAACACAAACTAGGTAATTCCTGGACTAACATATGGTTTAATTTTATTTCAATAATTCGCTTGCGCGTAGGGGTCTTTAGCAGTGGGAGGAAACCGGAGGACTCGGAGAATACCCACCAGGTTGGACAGGCGACCCTATTCGTTGACGCGTACAACCAGGGATTCGAAATCACGCCAGTTGACTCGATCATAGGCTTTATGATACAGCAAGCACATGCTAACCATTCGACCCCCCCCCCCTCCGGTTGTTAACAGACACTATAAGCTAGTAGGCTGACATTTTAAGACCTCAATCGACGAATTTAATCGAAAACACTAAGTATATGTAGAGAATTTTGAGAAATATATATTCTGTGTGATGAGTATTTCATGTATAACAAATGTGAACCAAAGAGGTGCTGTAGACTGGAGGGTTTTACGAGGACTGCGGTGTCTAGTCGTTCGGGTGCGCGACAAACCTGATCACGTATACAAACTTGGAATCGAAACGACGCTACGTGACTCAGTGACGGACCGTATGATCTTAAATCACCTCTAATTTAACAGAAACTCACAGCTATCATAAATCGTGAAATAAGTTTAATATTGATTTAAATAAATCAAAGATTAAATAACCCTAACAACTTGTAAATCTAGCCATAAAAACTGATTCACAATTTATGACATGTACATATAATGTTTTATAAAATCCTTGTTCACCCCCTGTAAATCATCGTCTAGGTATATTTAGACGACACGACGCCTCTTTGTCAAAATATAAATGTTTATAGATCTTCTCACAGCTATAAACAACTGTAGCCATATTGATATTGATTCATAACCACGTAAAGATTTTGCTTCGAGTTAAAAATGAAATGGGTTTTAACGTCCTACAGTTCTGCTCCTAAACTGGGCTAATAAAGACGGGCATACGCCATACAGTGTGCTATGAGAGAAATTGTGCCCGGACAGCGGCACTACGACCTACTCTTATATCGAATTCCAGCTGTCAAGGGATCTTTTACGTGCACGCCAATGTGTACACGGGACCTCGGTTTTTCGTCCGATCCTATTATAGACTGCTGTCCTTGTCAGGCCCCTGGATGGAATTTCTCGGCTAATGAAGGGATTGAACACCCGACCTCCAGGCCAGCGAGCCAACGTCATACCCACTTAGCCACATGATCCCCCACTTCGAGTTAAAGCATTATACTATGTTATGGCTATCTACAAACTACTTGAATCTTACAAACTATCACAATTCTTAAATACATCTTTTGAAAACTCAAACATTAAGTAGATTTAAATGAGTTTAGCGGTTTATGCGATTACCATACAGATGGATAATCGAGACTTTGTTTATTATCGTAACAACGGTAGTAATGGCAATCGAGGCTAGATTATAATTGTATCGATCACATCAAGGCTCAGAGTGAAGTAGTCCTAAAGTGACTGAATTTTTCATCATATTCTCTTTTCTCTGTCTATGTTTTAACTATTATAGCGAGAACCGCCAGCTCTTTATCTAATCCTACCCAATGCCGCTTTAATAAAGAAGGACGGTGATAGATTTTACTTTTACGTTTTTTCTACATACGTCATGTCTATTTTATCTTTCATTTGTATCCGTCCACCTATAATTTGTTCACTTTCAATTTATTTTTTTTACATACGTCATGTCTGTCTATCCTTTATTTATATCCACCTTTTTTTTTGCTCAGATTCAATCTATTTTGTTCACAATTTACCAAGGAACCATTTCTTTTAATGTGATTTTTACAAGTCGTTTTATTATCTAATTCATATTGATAATGAAACGGATAAGCGTCGTCTGATTATTTTTTGAAGATTTGACATAAATTGAAAAATGTCAAGTTTAATTAACATAAACACCAGCACGTTCCTCTCTAAACGATTTCTGGTACATAAAATGGGTTGAACTGGATGGTGGTCTATTGTTGCTGTACGGCAGAGCAGGTGGGTTTGACAGATTGCGTCAAGTCATTCAGGTGTCATTCACATAATGGGAGATAACTCGTGTTCAAAGCGCGTTTCTGGTCGATGGACGCTCATTGACCATGGGCATGACACGTGTTTTTTCTGTGCACTTAATGTTCAGGCTGTAATTAATGTATATAATTACGTGTTAATTACACCACAGTGAGGCTTTCCTTTTAAAATTTAAATGTGGGTGATTAATGAAAAATGGAATGAATTAGGACGTCACTCTTCTTCCTTTATTCAGAGAAACCGACGCTAAATGTTTAGAGAGAGGGAGAGAGAGAGAGAGAGGGGGGGGGTAACTTCCACTCGACACAAAATTAAGTCATTCCGGGATTAACATATGGTTCAATTTCTTTATTTCAACAATCGCTAGCTCGTGAGGTCTTTAGCAGTGGAAGGGGGGGGGGGGTCGGGGGACTTGACTCAATGACAGACCTTGTGATTTCAAGCGCACGCGTTAAACGTATAGACACCTCAATCGCTCTAACTATTAGTAGAACTCTATAATGTCCAAGAATTTGACGGCTTTGCTGTCAGTGATAAGCCTACAGGATATACATGTACGTACAATCTGATTTTCAGGATATACGAATATAGGACTGGTGTCGGATGCGACTTATTCACCGAATGACATCAGAATTATATTTGAACTAAATATTTAGATTTAATTAAACATCATTAGTCAACAAATTGGATCTTTATTTTCGCTTTTTATATTTTGCAAGAATTACCGTATTAGAAGACTCATATTAGACATAGGGAAGAAAATTTCAACAGGGTTATAAACACGTGTGTTTACTGACGCGTCTAATCATGTAATGGCCGTGTCAGATTTTCATATTCTTCAATTGACTCCTGGCTAGAAATGATTTTGAAAGCATTGAATGTTTTTTAAATTGTTTTATTGCGAACAAAACGTTGTTTTTATAAAATGAGGGCTACACACGTGTCACAACAGCCTATTTTTCAGAGCGATATCTGACATTTTTAACAATCTATTGTCATTGTTCAAAAGAATCTACTATTTTCACCCCTCGAAACCAAACGACGTTTTACCATTAAGCTAAACACATTTCGTGGTCGATATTCCCTAGTATTGAGTGATATCTATTGCTATATGGGCACACATAGGCGCCCGGGTGAATATTAGGGATGCAGAACCTAAAATGACTCAAAAAATTAAGGGTCTGCGAGACCGCCCGCCCCCAAAATTTTTTGGAAAATTTGACCTAGCATTACGACCGTTGTATTAACATCTATTTGAGTAACTTCCTTGTTGAATAAGTAGGCCAATAATAATATAAAGACGGTGGCGTGTGAAATTGTGTACGTACAATGCTAAATCACGGGCACTTGATGGGATTAAAACAAAAATTCTTACTAACTGCTTGACTATAATACTACAATAACAAAGTATATCAGTTGCCATATTGTTTTGACTCGTCAGAGATACCAGGTTGGACAGGCGACCTTACACCTCGTCACTTGCAGGTGTTGACTCGACACAATTACAGACCTTATGATCTAAATGCAAGCATTAAGTTATTCTGCTGCATAACCCACATCAAACGTAAGTAACAACTGACTCGAAACCAAGGAGACAAACATGTAAGGAAATGGGTTGTAACACCCTATTTTTCTGAGAGAACCAGATGATGGAGGTATATACCCCATGCAGTTTCCTTTTAGAGAAATTTCCAGGATAGCAGCAATTCTTACTACTTTTCATTGTCGAATTCCAGCTGCTATCCATCTTTTACGTGTATCCATCTTTTACATCATCCATCTTTTACGTGCGTCACTTTTTTACGTGCATCCCCAATGTATACTTAGGATCTTCGTTTTTTGTCCCATCAAAACGATTAGAGAGCTGTCCTTGTCCACCCCCCCTTCCTGAACTTTCTCTGCCAATGCAGGGATTGAACATGCGACCTCAAGACTAGGTCATTTCGGGACAAACATATGGTTGAATTTTATTTCAATAGCTTGCGCGTAGGGGTCTTTAGCAGTGGGAGGAAACCAGGGGACCCGGAGAAAACCCATGAGGTTGGACAAGCGACCTACTCCTTGTCACGTACAATCGCGGATTCGAAACCATGCCAGTTGACTCAATGATAGGCTTTATGATACTGCACACACATGCTAAGCATTCGGCAATCCAACCCCCAAGTAATCAATTAACATGTAAGAAATAATAAAATGAAACTCAGTGGTAAATAATAGCACTTACTTTATTATATACAAATTGAAATATTGATTAAATAAATGGAAACAAATTCACGATTATTCATTAGTCAGCATTATTTCACACTTTCTCTACTTTTCATGGAAATTTTGAAGCTGGACAACCTGGGCTACAAATGAAATGGGTTTTAATGCCTTTTATGCATCAATTGGACTAACAGCAGTGTGGTGTCAGTTCTTCGACATGCTAAAGACCTGAAAATCGTACTTTCTGAAGAAAATGAAAGAAAAGCGATATCCCAACACATATTACGAGGGCGGTCTAAGAAGCTTTAGTTATGGTTGGTCCATGTGCTAAAAGGGTTAAATCATTAAATGACCATTTAAAGGGTACTGACGCCACTAAGCATATTACCCAGCATATTCCTGAAGCAATGGCCTGAGAAATCACGCTAATCAAACGGAACACTGCAAGGAGTATGATTACCCAGCTGTGATTCATTTCAATCTATAATCCACACCAATTCAAACACACATAAACATGAAAGCTCAATTAGATTAAACTACAGTATATTTCAGGTCTGGGGTGGGGGGTACACATCTCTCTATAAATTTATCACAAATTGTCACATTGTAAAATGGAATAGGGATCATCAAAAATCTTTCATCCTTAAAAGGTGCTAAATCACTAATATTTGGGACCTAGAAATTGACACAAATGGGTCACAGCACATATAATAACGTAATATGAATTTATATAAACTGATTTACATTCAATCATTTCCGTTTTTACTCAATTTCAAATCAGCTGGGTCTATGCCTGAAGTCTCAATCAAATGTCTAGCGTCTGGTTATTCCAGTCTACGTAGTATTTATTTCGTATGCTCTCCAGATAAGAATATGCGTCACCGTCTGACTCGTTCTTCAAGTCCCTTGTTAAAAAATGGCCTAAAACACATTATGGTACACGATTCGTGTACGGTAAACTTTTTATTTTGTCTCAAATATTTGATATCAGAAGCCCATTTCTTCCCGGTAAGATCACAGCATCAATGTTGATTTAAACTGATAATTAATTGGTGTTTTCATTGTCGAAGATTTTGAGATTGAGTTAGAGACTTAGCTACTTTAAAATGAAAGAGAGAGAAATTGAGCTTGTTGTCCACTCGACACAAACTAGGTCATTTCGGGACTATATGGTTCAAATTTATTTCAATAATTCGTTTGCACGTAGGAATCTTTAACAGAGAAACACCACACATACAGATGTATGATACTGCGGCCATAATAGTGATCATAATTGCAAGGTCGTACACATAAAAATGGTGGGTGAAATGACTGGGCAAAATTCTCATTGCCAAAATTATCATCTACATCATAAAGCGACAAGGCATCGGATTAATTGATTAATCATAAAGAAATTTATCAATGATACTGTTCAAAGTCAATCTGATTAAACTACAGATCTATATTTCGTTTCGTTTTTTTATTTTTGATGGCCTACACTTCATGAAGATGTGACAATTTACAGTGGGAGGTCACGTCAGGGATCAAACGAGCCGCTTTAGCCCCTATGGATAGCCCCTATGGTGTCAGAAATTGATTAATCAATCAGCGTTAAAGCTTCCAGTGGTTTACTCACAGTTCGGTGCATGAAAAGGTCAAGAACTCGCCGTAACGGACAATTCATTGGCTAATGCCTCACATCATCCAGAACACATCAAAGATAACAACTCTTCCAGATCCTAGTGTAGTAAAGAGGAAAGACAAATGAAATTTTGAACTATAAAAACGAAAAGAAATAGGATCTGTGTTTAATCAGATTGATCGTAACGCTTACGTTTATCAATTTCAGACTGGACAAACAAATCTTGTTTATTAGCAAGCGTCAGACAAGGTGTGAGTTCTATATATAAATAAGTACGGTGCATCAACAGAAAACATTCTCTACCCCATACCTTGTCAAGTATATGGTGTTATATTTAGTGATGGTCCGATAATCGGTTTCTACATCGGTAATTGCCCGATGACGACTGATCTATCGGTAGAACTCGTTATCAACCGATACTCGGTCAATGGGGTCCTCATTATCTGATAAAGAGGGCTCGGTAATTACCTGCAATGTATCATTTGGGTTGTGAAGAAATAATTACTTTTATTTAAGTAGCTGTGGGCATGGATATTTAGACATAAGACTCTCATAGAGGCTGTAAAAAGGGAAAGAAAAAACACGGCAAAATATTTATTAACGTATGTTTTTTTTTAAATCCTTATCAACACATTGTTTGAGAGTTTGGGTCTCTCAATGCGTTTTTTTAATACCATTTCTGAGCATGTGCAAACAGGCATTAATGTACATTAGAGTTCCGTAAATGCTATTGTGGTTCGAGCTCAGAAGGATGATCAGAATTGATGTCGTTTATTTCTTTACCTTGGTACCACCTCAGAGAAATTGAAGTTTCCTATCACTTGCTTTTGGCTTTACTTTGATCATTGTCACGGACAGTGAAATAGTTCCAAAACTTACTAATTCATGTCATTTTTCCACATCATTTTATCAAATTCAATACTGATATTGTTTCAGTGTCATAATGCATTGGAGTTTTAGAGAGGGCAGGAGGGAAAATATCACCGATAGTAGCCATATTGGACCATCACTAGTCATATTCATCATGTGACATGTGCTCACCTTAACAAAATTCATAGATGTGAAATACCCTAAAAAAAATATTCTTAAATCAATCCATGAAATGAAGTATCTGATTTGTCCACAAAAACAAAATACGAATAATATGACCATAATTGAAATAAACATTGATAACAAACAAACAAGAAATGGATGATCAGAACATCTGCACACATTTCAGTGAATTGCTATAATACCCATTTCCATGAGTTTTTGAATTTTGGCGGCTATTTCTGGGTTTTTTAAATGTTCTCGCACAGCTTGGGGTTCTTTACTCATTTGTTGTAGAATCATCTGCATTGCTGGATCCCCGAGGATTTGTTGTACTTCTGGATCAGACATAGCTCTTCGTTTGATACTTTCTGGATCACTATTCTCTTCAAGCGATGCTTTACGATATCCGTCCTGAGCCTCCTGGCAACTTGGATCCAAATCCAATGCCTTTTGAAAAGCCATCGCAGCTTTTGTGGGTTCTTTCATAGCCATCAGACTCGTACCTTTTCGTAAATAACCCTTCACAAAATTTGGATCCAATTCAATACACTTATCGCTGTCCTTCAACGCCAGAGAAAATTCCATTAACTTGGTGAAACAGGCGGCACGATTGCTGTAAATCTTGGCATCATCAGGATTTCTCTTGATGGCTTCCGTGTAATGTTTGACAGCTTCCGGGTAATCCCCTTTTTTATAACATTCGTTCCCTTTCGTCTTCTCTTCCTGCGAGATTTCCGGATTTATATACGCCTTTCGTTCTTGTTCTTTCAGCTTCTTTTCAACTTCAGTAACTTTTTTGATTACATCTGGTGCACGATGTTCAGACAATGATTTATTAAAATAAACAAGAGCGTTCTTCAAGTCGTCCTGTTTTAAATACGACGTACCGATCCGAGAGAGAGCTTTTGCAATGAGTTTGTAGTCAACTCGATTTTCTCTTCCTACTTCCACGGCTTTCTCGCACTCCGCCCGACATTTATCATACTCACCTGAAATAAAAATAACCAATGAAACCTACATTATGCAAGAGCTAAATCTGTCTATTGTAGGCCTTACTTCTTTAGGCCTGAAATGTTATATTAATAGAATACTATTTAAGATTTAATCCCGTCTTGTAAATGGTTTCATATTTATATTATCCGACGATATATATGGTATTGTTTATTAAACAGAACCAGGTCCCTTTGATATGGGATAAGGTCTAAATATTAAGACCACCTGCAGATTTTTGTCAAGGTCACAAGATGTATGCTGGGTTAGGGCATGTGATTGTTGCCAAGGATTGTGGGTTAGGGTTAGGTCTAGTGCTGACACGATAAATCGTTGAATCGATGTACCGCGATTCACCGTCTCACGATACCTGTATTGAATCTTAGGATGCTGAATCGATTTTTCACGATTCTTTTTTGCTTTTTATCAAATATATCATGAACTTTAAAAACTTTCAATTATATCCACAACCCTAAACTTTATTTGAAACTATGACACTTCGCAAAACGATGTCCAGTAGTCTTGACATGTGTGTTACTATAAATAGCGCATGACCGTAATTACCGTTAGTTTCGTAGGTAAAGATTAACAACATTTTAATGTCTTTTCGTTTTGTTTCCGAATTTCAAAGTTTGTTATAAGGCTTAGGTAATAAAACATACATATTTGAATACATAAAACGACATTTTACTCTCGAATTTTATAAATTTAGAACGTAAATATAATAGATAGTACTATAGTAGCTCTTGTAAAAATCAAAATGGCGGTAAACACAGTCGCAATAACAAATCCTCCAGCGAAATATAAATCTAAAGTTTGGGAAAATTTTGGGTTTTTAAAAGGGAACACAACGAAAGTTGTTTGTAGAATATGCAAAACTATTCTAAAATATTGTGGTAATACAACCAATCTCAGCATTCACTTGACAAGACACCATAGTATCCATAGTGGCGACTGTCTTGTCTAAGTTTGTCTGCTAGGATTAGTAGAGTTTACTTCTAAATAGTAGGCCCAATCAAGTTTATTTATTTCCTGGTTTTAGTGACTTCATTAAAAACACAATCACATATTTAATTTGTTGTTTTATTGATAAATGTACGACCTAGTTATGAATTGCGATACGTATCGTATCTCGGCACATGAATCGCAATACGTATCGTATCGTGACTGCAGTCGCAATACCCAGCACTAGTTAGGTCTAGAGTTAGTACTACTAGCCCTGTCTACATCCCCACGACTTTGACGATGTTTGCAGGTGGTCTTAGCATTTAGCTAACACTCGATTTGGTTTGATACAGTGGTAGCACGACATTTCAGACTCAGTTTGACGATGGTTTGGTCTCGGTCTGGCGACATTTGGAACTGGTTAAATTTTGTGAGATCTATTTAAGAGACCGCTGCTTTGGGGTTTTTTTTGGTTTAATGTGAGGCTGATAGTTGTCATTTGTTTTAATTTACAAGGCGATTGAGACTGCTAATGCAATAACATCTGGATTATCCTGCCTTGACCATTGCAATTTTTAATATTTTCCAGAGACTTTGCTTTTCGATTGGTACTGTTATTTATGGCAAGCTTGTCAAGGAATGCATGTCACAATTTCACATGCAGATTACAGATTATTGTTAAACATTTCTTGGGAGTTGTAAAAATAAAATAGTGCATGTCGTGTAAATATTTACTTTTGTTTTTGTACCGGTATAGCCATAGGCCATAGGTTATTATAAAATCAATTCAACAGCATTTTTTCTTTTTTAAAAAATATATTTCTAATAGGGGAAACGTTGATAAATATTTTAAAGAAACCTATAATTGCTATATTCCCTATAACTATAACTACAATGAATAAGTGCAACCAACTAATGTTTTATTAATTGTATGGTGGAGCCTTTTAATAATAACTTTAACTACAACCTCTTCCCAACTCCGAAACGTTGAGGCAATATCTTTGGGAATCTGAAATGTCGCAAGTTCGAAATGACGTGAGAATGAAATGTCATGGAATCGATAGTCACACACACCGGATTTGCCGTGACCGACCGGTAAGAGAAAACCTTCAAAACTGAAGTGGACACATTTTGACCAATTCATTCCAATTGAATTCATCTATAAACCCTCCCCTAAATCTATAATAGTCTAAACTTTAAAATGTGTGCTGCAGAATGGATTATATCTCCAGAAATATTATACTAGATCTAATGGCTATAGGTTATTAGTCATCACTGATCAAGACAACTCCTCACAAACGTCCGAAGTTATCCCCCGAAATTTCAATTATGGCAACCCGACTCACCCATTTCTAAATATACTGCGGCTTTGTTGGTCAAAATTGTTATATTGGTTGGATCAATTTCAAAGGCCGAATCATAAAGTTTTAAAGCAGTGTCAAATTCCTTTTTCTGGTAGGCATCATTCCCTTTTTGTTTCTCGGCCTCCGCCTGTGTCTTCTTATCCGCCATTTTACAGAATTTTCTCGAAATGTGAAGAGTAAAGCAACACGTGGGGTCTATTTATAGATTTTTGAGAGTTGCTTCCCTTATTAACGCCGACTATCGTCGCTTCTTCTACTTTCTAGAAAACGTGACGTTAATCATTGATGTCAAACAGACAGCGGATTTTATCCACGAGACTACAACCAGTGATCATTACTAATAAAACAATTTTTTTATACACCCACATTTTCATGTGGACGTATATTGTCGTCGCCCCTGTCCGTCCGGACGTCCGTCCGTCCGTCCACAATTTGTTTGTGTACTCTCTACAGGTCACAATTCTTATCCGATTTTGACGAAACTTCAAATATAGGGTTATCCCCATAAGATCTCGGCTGCTTTCGATATTAGCATGTATCGGATCGAAACTTCATGGATTATGGCCCCTGATTGTACGAAAAATCATGTTTTTAGCTTGTGGACCCTATATAGAGGTCACAATTTTGAACCGATTTTGATGAAACTTGACATGCGCGTTTATAACCCAAAGATCTTGGTTCCTTTCGATATTTGCACCCATCGGATCGTAACTTCCTGAATTATGCCCCCCGATTGTCCGAAAAATCGCCCTTTTTAGCTTGAGATCTCTCTGGAGGTCAAAATTATAATACGATTTAAAAAAAAACGTTTGATTATATCACCGTTACATGGTAATGAAGGTTGAGTTCAAATTTTGTGAAAATCGGACCAAAATTGACGGACAAAATGGCCGCCGATTGTACCCGAAAAGTGTAAAAATATGGTATATAGGTTGTGGAACCTGTAGAGGTCACAATTTTAAATCAATTTGATGAAACTTGAAATACATGTTTATAACCTAAAATCTTGGTTCCTTTCGATATTTGCGCATATCGGATGATAACTTCCTGAATTATGACCCCTGATTGAATACGAAAAATCGCCTTTATTAGATTGTGGTCCCTCTGGAAGTCAAAATTATTACCCGATTTAAAAAAACGTTTGATCATATCACCGTTACAATGTAATGAATGTTGAGTTCGAATTTCGTGAAAATCGGACTAAAACTGACAGACAAAATGGCCGCCGCTTGTACACGAATACTATAAAAATATGGTATATCATTAAGGTTGTGGACCCTGTAGAGGTTACAATTTTAATCTGATGTTGATGAAACTTGAAATGCATGTTTATAACCCAAAGATCTTGGTTCCTTTTGATATTCAACGGATAATATCGGATTGTAACTTCCTGAATTATAGCCCCTGATTGTACGCAAAATTGACGTTTTTAGCTTGTGGTCCCTCTAGAGGTCTCAATTATTATCCAATTTTAGAAATAATATTAAATGTTTCGTATACTAAATGTTAGCATGGGGCAGAATTTTATAAAAACCAAACAAATTCTAATGATTTTCTGATAATTACTTAATATGCGACAACTCTTGTTGACTGCCCGGACGATTTAGCTGCTGTGTGGGCGTATGTTTCGTTGCCTGGCAACCTATTTTTTAAAAAAAAAATTTAAAAATGAAAAAAAAACAAACAAATACCCGGTAATATAAAAAATCAATGCTGATTGCCAGGCAGCTAAATAGTAATATGGCCTAAAGATTTATAACACCTTATTTTATTATACTCAACTTGAACTTCATCACCCATGCAGAAAACAATATTACATGGATGCCTTTACAGAATGACATCTTTTCTTCTATTCTACTATTTTAAAACTTCAATAATTCAGCCATCTCACAAATCCCCAGTTGTCGAGAAGAGTGTTGGACCAGGGAGAGAGAGAGAAATGGGGTTTAACGTCCACTCGACACAAACCAGGTCATTTCGGGACTAACATTTGGTTTAATTTTATTTCAATAATTCGCTTGCGCGTAGGGGTCTTTAGCAGTGGGAGGAAACTGGAATGCTCGGAGAAAACCCACGAGGTTGGGAAGGCGCCCCTATCTCCATGCCACATACGCTCACACCAGGGATCGAAATCACAGCCGCAAGCCAGAGGTGACCGGCCAGGTAGAGGTCGAAGCGCGGCACTCTAGACCACTAGACCATCTCCACCCCCCGAGTGGGGACCAATGGACATATGGGACCGATGGGCCACCCCTTATCCGAATGGCAAAATCAAATTTTATCGGTCTTCATTATGTAACCTTGACCTAGCCTGGAATACATTATTGATTTGCCTAGAGTGTTATCAACATATTGCCTTACAGCCTTTCAAGTACATTTAACCATAGTAAAAGTATTTTTGTCACATTTTGCAATATTTTTCATGTCTCAAATTAATGTGCTTTAAGGTGTGATTTACACTAACACATATGCCTAGTACCGGTATTTATCTAGTCTTTGCACCAAAAATCAAATGCCACAGTGACTGACTCTACACTTGATAAAGCTAAATATATATTTAAATGCTGTGGGTACCGATGGACTACCTGCAAGTCGGTTCCTATGGGCATGGCCCATAGGTCCCCGGAGTCATGGTCCATAGATCCTGATCACATCGTTAGGAAAATTGTAAGAAATAGAACAGGAACAACAGACAGGGGAATGTTTGATGTCGAAACAATGCGATAGATAGGATCTGTAATTTTTATGAACAAATCCCTACATCACAAGTTTTGACGTGTGACCCTACTTTTCATGTGTAAGTGGCGAATCGAAACACTATACTTGAATCAATGACAGTTCTTGTGGATCTAAAGCGCATGTTTTAACCATTTGCAACCCCAGCCCCTTGCCTCTGACTACGTTGGTATTATCAAGAATGGTGATAAAAATGGTGGTTTTGACATAAAATTTTTCATAAGAGCCCGAAAGCACACCATCTGTGCATTCATCAAAACAATATTCTGGAAGGGAAGTCACCTAGGCTGAAAAGAACCCGCAGGATTTAGCCCAGTTCGAAATTGTTAGGAGAGGCCAATGTGGAACTAACATAGAAAGTATGCTATGTCATCCAGGTGGGCTCCGGACAACTAGAATATCCAAGGTTTGAGTTCTGGCATGGGCTGAGAAAACCCTGTTTATGAGAACTGTCTTTGATCCATAAACATAAAACTTTGCACATAGTTTCTTATTGATGTATTTGATACATTAAAACAACAAAAATTTTATAAATGGCTATATTTTTGTTAAAATAAGGTGAACAATTTTGAGTAGAAGATTCTGATCATAAAGTCTGAGAATACTTTGTGAACTTGGGGCCTGATCTTAGTTTGTTTGGATTTGACATGGAACTTGTGCCTTGGCATTGAGATGGAACAAATGACCAAGGTCCAACTATACACAGCTGGGGGATTTTACCAAGGCTGTGGGGATGTTTACATTTGTTTACCCTTTTTCAAAACAATACACTCTTTGGCCAGATTTTATTTTCAACCTTTTCACAACATAAAATAAAAGAAGAACACACTTTATATTTCTGATTTTAATTTTCTATAAATTTATATATTTGTACAAAACATGAAATAAAATAAAAAATATATTACATCTGGAGTGATTTGTGGAATGTTTGTTTGTTGGAATGGTGATTGTTTAAAATCAGTCATGGTAGCATGAGGAACGATGGAACACACATTTGTTTTACAATATCAACAAAAAAAAAAATCTGAAATGATGAGCGTTAAAAAAGGTTGTGTATCTATACTTTGGAAGCAATAATTACATGGTTACATAATTCTCAAGCAAAACAAAGGCTTAACCCTTTACCCATTATCACTTGGACCACCCACCCAGAACTAGTGCTCCTTACACAATTCCTGAACTGCATGAGCAACATGAATAGCTGTGGAGCCTGCAAGAACTAGTATATAGTCCTGCAATCAGGGGTCTGTTTCACAAATTTTTACTAAAATAAAATCCAAATATTATTAATTCGATTGGATAATATTCCATTGATTTTAGTGATTAGCCAATCAAAATGGAAGTATCTATTAAAATTTGGATTTTATCTTTAGTTAAGATTTCGTGAATCAGGGCCAAGGGGTTTGTTTCATGAAACTTTTACTAAGATAAAATCCAAATTTTGAAAATTTGATTGGATAATATTAGATTGATTTTAGTGATTAGCCAATCAAAATGGAAGTATACTAAAATTTGGATTTTATCTTTTGTTAAGATTTCGAGAAACAGGGGCCTGTTTCACGAAATTTTAACTAAGATAAAATCCAAATTTTAGTAGATTCTTTAATTTTGATTAGCTAAGCACTAAAATCAATCTAATGTTATCCAATCAAATTACTAAAATTTGGATTTCTTCTTTCTTTAAGATTTCGAGAACCTGGACCCTGGAGAGCTATTCACGAATCGCAAGTCTGGTGGTTTGAGGCAATATATGGAACAGTAGTTTTCGACAGTTTTGGGATGTCCAGGGATATTCCGATACGAATATTACGCATCTAACTTTCTTCCAGGAAACGGGGTAGTCAATTTTTACATGTACTAAGTGATAAAGGGTTACCGTTTACAATGAAGGAATGGAATGTCAAACATTAAGTAGGTGACCCTACTCCGTGTCATGTACAACCAGGGAATCAAAACCACGCCAGTTGACTCAATGACAGACCTTATGATACAGCCCGCACAAGCTAACCAATTGGCCATCCAACCCCCCACAATAGTATACATTGGTTGTACAGATATGAAATGAATTATTTTAGCTTAGAGCTTAATGAGGTAAATATATTCAGTGAACAAAGTCCTGAGTTATAAACAAAAGTCTAAATCATCATCTCAATGGTTTTATAGGTATAGAGTCTAATTCTTGCGGAGTTGGTAATTCCCATACCAACCCAGATACCACAAGGGCAGGATCAGACTGTCCATATACCCATTTAGTCAAACAATTAATAAATATGGGATGGTTTTATGAGTCATGGGAGTCATATTTCCATTGCTGCTGATGAGCTACTTTTTCTCGCTCTCACAAAACTCATATTATTGTGTGTCTACTAATACACAGTTTTTGTAATTAGGAAGAAATTAATTAACACAAATAATTTACAAAATGATCAATTTGTACAACGTGTGAATATAAAAAAATGATTGAAATGATAAAATGATTAAATTAAAATTTCTGGAATGATTTTAAAAATCTGACCAACATTACAACCCTTGTGTATCTATGGTATTTACAATTTTCATAATAAAATAAAAACTAAGTAAAAAAAAATAACAAAATAATTTGTTTAAACACACACAGGTATAAAAAATGTACAATAGTCTAACAACAAAATCGTCACCAACTCAATAACAGTTTATAAATAAATCGTGCTCAAAGCAAAGCCACAAATTGTTGGCCAACATTCTCAAATTCTTTATTTAGTTTTCTTATTTTAACAATGCACAATTACCTAGCTGAACAAAACAATTGTGCACCATTTCATAATGATTCAGCAATCCCCACCCCCCTCTTGCAGCATTTCTAAAGAAGTAGGCCCACATTTATAACAATTCTTTATTTAGATTTGTCAATATAACCAAAGAACACTAAAACAAAAGAACATTATTTTTTAAACGATCGAGCAAGCTACCCGCACTTCAGTGAAGAACAAAATTATATGAAACCAAAACTGCCTCACAACAATAATAATATAGACATATTTACAATAATATATTACTAGCACTTGATTATTGCTATGCGTAGAGGAAAGCAACGAAGTTTAGCCATTAACATCGTCCCTTCAACACAATATTTCGGTTCGTAAAGCACATGCTTGTCTTCAATAGCCAGGATGGGGCACAAAAATAGGACGATAAACCCTGATTTCATATCATTTAAGACTTAAAATACAGATGTGAGCAATGCTAAATAGGATAATTTAGCCTAGGCAGCAGTTTTTCACATACTCATCCGTGAATTCCAAATGTGAATGTTATTTTTTAACAGACTAAAATTGAATGAATTAAATAAAATGGGGATATGTCCTGCAAAGTTTTTTTTACAGTCAGGCTACTCAGGGGCTATACATGTAAGTAATTAACATGCATTTTTATGGCTAAACCAATTTAATTTCTAGTTCCCTGGTAAATAGTCTCTTGAATATTGGGTGCAACCATCTGTTTAAATTACAAATTGAGTAACCAAGAACTTTCCGTTTTTAATTTAGTTTTTTCAAGAGGCAAAATTTTAGTAAATGTTTCTTAAAAACAAATGTTTAAATTGCGTTGGCCTAAAGCTTGGCAAGCAGACTATTTCTTTGAGTTTACTATCCACTGCATACAGGGGTCCATCTAAAGCTAAGTTAATTAATAAGGAGTCTCGGAATGCCCTTTATCCTAAGCGATGGTACCGTTAATGAATGCTAATCATTATCCTAGAAAGTAAGCGAAAGTTGATAAAAATTAGAATATAATTAGGATAGGACCTTATTAACCGGACATGGACATCTTCATTCACATCATCCCATGTCCCTTATTTCATATCTCAGCTCCTTGTTTCATCTCAACCCCTTATTTCACATCTCAACCTGTTATATCGATATCCCAACCTGTTATTTCATATCTTAGCTCCTTATTTCATACCTCAGTAGCCAACAGTCCCGGATTTAAATGACAATAGGCCCTATTCCACTATTGAGGCCCTTCGCAATCCCCCACCTTCACGCCTAGAGAAAGGAGAAAGATGAGAGTGTGGTTTAAACACAACTGAGAAAAGCTGAGGATGATGACTCGATTTTTTGACTTTCAGAATGTATAAAAAAGGCTTTGACAGTGTCAAAAATATAATTACCCCCCCTGCCCCCCTTTGAACTTGAGACTCTGTTAATATTTCACACTTTGTTCCTATTTCACATTTCAAATCCCCTTTTCACATAACCATTCCTTTTATTAAACCTCTGTTTTTGTCTCATTATCTCTTCAATCACATCCTTTTTTGACATCCAGTTCCTTCACAATTGTCTCTTGTATAAATGCCCAGTCCCTTCACACAATTGTGCGTTATTTCACACATTGGTCCCTTATTTCACACATTGGTCCCTTATTTCACACATTGGTCCCTTATTTCACCCCAGATTCCCTTTGTTCACACTCCTGTCCCATACTTAGATTCGTCTTCACTATCACCTTTCTTATTTGAAATAGATTTGATTGTTGATTTTATAGAATCTAAAATAGACATGACAGCTTTCTCATCTACTTTGCGTCCTTGTAACGAGGAGCGACTTCCTCGCGTAACAGGGAGAGGGTGAGAAAGTTTTTGCCCGAGTAAAGGATCATCTTCCGCTCCAGCGAAATTAACGGAAGAGCCATCATGGATGGAACGATTGAGTGATGATATAGAGGCAGCACGAAGAGCTTCGGCTGATGAATTAAGAAAGTCTTCTTTGTCCTCAAATATTGGATCAAAGCGGATGTATGTGGAAGACCGGTGTTCCTTATTTTTATTTTTATCTGCTTTTGGCGATTTGGGTGATTTGGGCGATTTGGGTGATTTGGATGATCGACTAGTTTCTGGCGATGGCGCTGTGGCCGGTCTCAATAATGATTCAATATCGGATTGAACATTCATTCTCTTTTTGGAGCTGTTGATGGTCGCAAATAAATTACTGGCACTTTTTAAACCTCCTTTACGCTGTGAACTGTCATTCGTAAACTCTTTCAGCTGATCGATGTCTGTGATCCCTCGTCGTCGATTGTCTCTTTTGTCACTTGGATCTTGAGGAATGGGTAGAAGACTTTGGTTATCGGTCACGCCATCATTTTCTCGAACAGCCACGCGATATGAAGAATTACGAGCTGCCACATCAGCGGATGAAACAATGCCATTTGTCTGTCTCACTGCCATTCTGTAAGAATCTGCTCGGTTCACATTAACGTCCATTTCTGGTGTCCGTGGAGACGAATTCTTTGAGTCAACAGATCCAGCCGATCTTCTTCTGGTCTTAGTATTTTCACTTTCTTTGTTGACAGCAAATCTGTATGATGGGGCTCGAGCCGTTGAAGGAGAGGATTCTGATTCTTGTGACCGTGGAGATGAACTTTTCGAGTCAGCAGACATTCTTCTGGATTTTGAATTTTCACTTTCTTTGGTGACAGCATATCTGTAAGATGGGGCTCTAGCAGTTGATGGTGAGGAACCGTCGCTAGCATCGTTTCTCATAGCAACTCGATAAGAATCTGTTCGACTTGTATTCGGTGATGACCTTTCTTGACCTTGAGATCTTGACCTTGGCCTTTCTTCCATTGTTGAGACAGAATGTGTTTTGCTAGAGCAGTGACGACTGGGCCAGGTATCAGAATGAGGTGCTTCTTCAGACCCTGCTGACTGGTCCATCACAACAACTGCTGGTGAGTATGTTGCAGGAACAGACATCTGATGGGTTAACCCTTGTTTAAGGGATGATGTGTTTTGAACTGAAGAAGAGCGACTGAACTTGTTTATGGGTCTGGTTGTCTTCAGGGTGTCGTCGTGAGTTGAATTCAAACTAATACTGTTACTATTGATATCTGTACCTTTAGCTGTTTTTCCAGCTGCCTCCAGGAGAGCAGACGATACACGATACGTATCCATTTTTGGTGCATATTGTTTTGATGCACTTCCACTAGATTTTGCATCTTTATTCAACGTAAGGGTGGAGTTATTAGGGGTTGAAAAGGGGCTGGACATACTCACGTATGTGACACTGTCATCGATGTCCGACAAATTTAAAGAGCTGCAACTGCTCAGGTTATCCAGGGATCTGTTCTTTAAGTTACTGCTCATATCCAAGTAGCCTCCCCTATCCATGGATAAAGAACTGGATGATATTTCTGAGGGAGCAGTGATTCGCACGCCTTTAAGATTACCTACGGCGTAATGATTGGTCGGTGTTGATGTTGAACGAACGTAGTTTTTAGAACCAACATCACAGATTGAAGACTTTGTTCCGTCCCCTGGACGACCTTTTGGAGTGACTGTTATGATTGGTTGATATTTTATAGGAATACTTTCCTTGGATACATCTGCACTGTCATCAATGAATGGAATAGCCAATCGATAACTGGGATTTTTGCCGTCTGCCGGGGAATTGATCTGACTCGACCAACTGTCTTCAGATGATCCTGATAAATCTGGAAGGGGATCGACCATGTTTACAACTGGGTCAAAGTTCAAAGTTTTAGATGGTTTTGATGCATCAACAGGAGACTTGTCTGTTTTTAGGATACCGGATTTCTGAGATCTGGGCCATGAATTCGGATAATCTGGGACCTCTTCTTCGTCCCATTTTTTCTTACTGAGATATTTGCGTGTTCTGGGTAGTGTGTTTCCTGAATGATTTTCCTTGGAATTTTGTTGCGATTCTTCCTTTTCTTTTAGTTCGTCATCCGCTGTTTTGGAAATACTACCTGACGAATTTGGAGAGAGACGAACTTCCTCCCCACTGTCTGATGGCGAGACTGAACACCAGGATGGATATGCTAATGACGTGGAAATATGAGTTTTTGATTTCAAACGTGCGTAGATGGTTTCTTGATCTGATTCGGAAAATGATTTATCTGTTACGTTCAAACTGGCGCTACTTCCGTCACTTACACTTGGACTCGGTTCGCCAATTTCAAACGTAGTATTGGATATCGGAACACTAATACTCGTCATGGAACAGGTTCTTTGCGGTGGAGGAGGTGGAAGCTTCACGGATACGCGTTTCAAAACAGTTCCTTTTCCTTTTCCAATTGATGCTCCCGGACCAGACGTCGGTCGGAAGATAACGCTATCAATTGTAGTTGTACTACCCATACTGAATATCGTTGAATGTTCTTTGGTTGGCGAAAGTTCTCCGTCCTCCTCGGCTAAATTCGCGTTGCTGCGTCTCAATCCACTGTCATTATGAAACGATGTGTAAAACCCATCCTGATCAACGGAAAATTCTGAGAACTCATCTTCAAGTTTGGGTTGATTGTTCAGATCAGGTGACATGAGGTCGAGAGCAAGAATATTCTGACGGGTGAGTCGCGATAAAGAACTGAGCGTATCAGCACTACTGGACGATATTTCATCACGACTTGCTGCTCTGATAGCCAGACTCTTCAACCATGCGTCTGTGTCCATCTTTGTGAATTGGTCCCTACAATCACTATCTGTATCAGCTGTGACACTGGATTCCTTGTATGTTGTTGTGTCCGTTCCATGTCTGAAAAATACAATAAAAAAGAAAATTGAGAGAGATGAGAAATGGAGTTTACATGTAAGCTAACCCTAACAAAAGACCATGCCAAACAAACTAGGTGCCGCGGGTGTTGTGCCAGACAGGGTAAGCTTACTCTTCCGAACACTTGTTACCACTGTTTGTCATGTACATTGTATTTTGTACATGGTGAACAGTCCTTTTTTTGCTGATTACACTTTTTTAGGACTTTGAATTTTGACTAATGGTTTGGATTGTTCGATCTTGGTTTTATTTTATTATAGGAATTTGCATACAGGTTTTTAGCAGTGGGATGAAACAGGCAACCCAACTCCATGTTATATGCAAGTGTGGGATTGAAACCATGCCACTTGACTCAATGACAGACCTTATGAACTAAAGTGCATGCGTCAGACCACTTACCCCCAATTAAAGAAGGAGTAGTACAACATATTTGACATTCTGAAATTTCTGCCTACTTTTAATTGAATTCAATCTGTAAAAGGGTTCACCCTTAAGGGTAGTTACTTTAGTAATGTAAATTGTATCGGCTCTGGTAGTAGAGATCAGAGCCGAGACAAATTTACATTACTAATGTAACTACCTTGAAGGGAAATCAGCTGAAAAATCCCAAAGATCTTCTAGGCCAACAACTGGATCCAACTCAGGGTTGACAGTCAATGTCACATTCACAGAGCCAACATGGCTTTCATTCTATGGACAATTTAGGAACCAGGTTTGTAATTTCCTCAACGTTATTCGGCTGTGGTATTGAATTAAAAATGTTTGAAGGCTGTTTTTCAAGACCTGTTTCCATCATATGTCATTTTATTCATTCCTATGTCAAAATATTCTATGTCCATTTTGACATTTTAATCTGGCAAAAAGAGGGACAGCATTTACCACATTATGGTAATTACAATTGTTTGAAGAAAGTTTTTCCAGACCCTGTTTCCATCATACGGTACGATATTCATTCTTTGAGAATTTCCGTGTTTAAAAATTGAAAATATGATGGACATCATTGACTGCATTAGGTAATTACAATTAAGAGAAAACCTACCTGTCTTCACTGAGTGATGGAGAATCACGTCCAGAATCTTTACCAAGAGAAACAGCTGAATAAGATGATGGCATGCTGGATTTACCCGATTCCATAGACTGCCGATTACTACAACTACTGGCACTCCAATGACCTGAAGATACATTACACATACAATATAAACAATGTCCACATCTACTGGACGAAAATCGCATGCAAACAGAGAAAGAAAGAAATGTGGTTCAACATATAAGGTTCAATTTCATTTCAATAATTCACTTGCATGTAGGAGTCATTAGCAGTTACAGGTCTATATTTAATCTGTATCCTGTCAATTTGGGTATTCTTAAGTTTAACGTCTATATTCAATCTGTAACATGCCAATTTTGGGACTCTAAAGTTTTAAAGTCTACATTAAACTTATAACATGCCAATTTTGGGACTCTAATAGTAAGTGCAGGAGGACCGCACTACACACAAAACAAAAATCTACAAGATAAACCTGCGTACAAGACAGAAAAGAGACATTACCAAAAAATAAACAAATATCAAATCATGTGAATGAATCCGGGGACTCTAAGGTCTTAAATTATTAAATTAGCAACCTCAAAAGTTTTTCAAAATTAAATAAAAAAAAATCAATGAACAAACCTGATGACGATTGTCTTTCTTCTTTTGGTCGACGTTTAGAAATTTCACGGAGTTTAACGGCTGTCGTCCAATCTTTGGGCAAACTTTCCCAGGGGAAATCGTATTTTTGGGCTTGTGCTTTTGGTAGGGTGTTACTTTCAAAATAATAATAAGAACCAGGTCCTATGGAACTTTCTGATCCACTAGTTCCACTCATAATTCCTGGAATAATAATTTAATCATTTAACTTGGGAATAATACAGTCCTAGAAATAATGAAATTAGCTGTACTTGACAAACTAAAAAGATAGAGAAATGGGGTTTAACGTCCACTTGACACAAACTATGGTTCAATTTTATTTCAATAATTCACTTGCACGTAGGGGATGTAGAAAACCCACGAGACTCAATGACAGACCTTATGATGCAATGTGTACAAGTTAACCATTATAGCCCCCCCCCACACACTTGACACAAACTGGGTCATTTCGGGACTAACACAGGGTTTACTTTTGTTTCAATAGGCGCATAGGGGTCTTTATCAGTGGGAGTAAAATCATTAGGTTGGAGAGTTGAGCCTACTGCTTGTCACATGCCAGAGGTGGCTTCAAACAATGCTACTTGAATCAATGACAGACCTTATAGTTTAAAGTGCATGTGTTAGATCATTCAGCCACCCAACCCAATTCAGTAGGATAGTCACAGTATAGAACAATCTATAGGGATCCCCAGATTTACGAACAATCACACAGCTCACCACATTTTTACACCCCACGCGTACAACTGAACTTTATAAATCTAATGAAATCTTGATGCAGGATGGAGGGCGTGACAGTTGTCTAGTTGTTTGGATGGGATTAAAAACTTTGTACACATTGGCATGCATGTAAAAGGCCATAGCATAGCACACTGTATGGCGTATGCCTGTCTTCATTAGTCCAGTTTAGGAGCATAACAGTAGGACATTAAACCCCATTTCATTTCATTTCTAATGAAATCTATTAATTTCTTTACTCTAAATCAAAGAGAGGTTGAATATTTTTAGTTTTTGATTAAAGAAAATGTATTCTAGACATACCGTCAGGCATACTGTTGGCATTGGGTAAATGCATCGTACTCTTAGCTCGTGCTGGAGACGGTTCTGGTTCTGCATCAAAATCTAATGCATCCAGATCTAATGACTTGGGCCTTGATCGAGAAACACTGCTGGAAACATTTTGAACCATGGATTTGATCTTGTTTCCGATGATACTTGACCGTCTGGTGGCTCGTGAAAATCGACTGGATGCAATGGAGATGACACTCTGGCTTAAATTGGTACTGCTTGCGTAGCTATGGCTGGTCGTGCTCATACGATGCTCAGTTGACAAACATCTCTGTCGTGATTTCACGCTTCGAGGTAATGAGCGAGTTCTTCTGCATGGAATAAACTTCATGTATCTTGGTTCTTTGGCTGCGATTTCGTCATCCATACATTCTTCGTATTTGGCGTCTATTTCATTAAAATACTGGGCCATTATCTCATCCTTCTTGGGGTCATCCTCTGCATCGAGATCATCGAAGCTGTAGGAACGAGGCTGTATTCGTCCACCAATTCTCTTCTCTTTCTCAAAAACTTTGATCTCTTGAAGGATATTGTCTGAAACCCCAGATACCGTTCGGCGCCGTTTGGATTTGCCAGAGGAATCTGACTTTAAAGACTCACGGAAAGAACACATGCGGTTAAATGCAGACCCTGACGTATCTATGACAACAGTGCTTGGTTTTTTATTTGGAGTTAACTGCTCTTCTTCTACTGTAGCATTTTCATCAATATGAAGATCGTCCAGTGCCACAGTTTTTGGTCGTTCACGAAGTTTGAGTTTTTTGTAATCCTTTTTAAATGATAATACAGGCTGCATCTATAATAAAAAAAATTGAATATAAACTAGGTGGGATTACGTCAAGTTTCATGGAGTAATTTTAAGTATAGCTGTACACAGGTACTTTTCTCTACAACAGTGGCAGCCAAGCCTGGAAATAAGGTACCTGTCACTGACAATGTCAGGCACAGATTCAGGTTTTGTCAGGTTCTAAACCTCTGGTGCCTGTCATTTTGTCAGGCACTGATTTGTCTTTTTAATGATATTTATAATACGTGTTCGGCACTAAGTTGAAAATGTCCGGTACTACATGTATTTCAACAGCATTCTCCAAGATTATTGGTGAAATACAGTGCCAGCAATCTGGTGTATACATCATACATTACATGTTCTGGTTAAAGAGAGAGAGAAATAGGGTTTAATGTCCACTAGACACAAACACGGTCATTTCAGGGCTAACAAATGGTTCAATTTTATTTCAATAATTCACACAGGGTCTTTAGTAGTGAGAGGAAACCCGGAGGACCAAGGGAAAACCCACGAGGTAGAACAGGTGACCCAACTCCCTGTCGTGAATATTTCTTAATGTCTCGATCTCTCGACCATTAAACCACACTATACAGGTCACAATTCTATGGAATACAATTACTGCTTATTACTGAGCGACGTTTCGACTAGGCTTCTCTAGTCGTTTTCAAGCTATGATAAAATCTAAAAAATAAGACAGGTCAATATATACATGTACATAACAATACACTCTCAATGCTGACAAAACAGGGATCTCCCTTACCGGCATCCCTGCATCGCATTAAGAAAGTAAGATTGTTACATACATGTATATATTTTCCTTCTGTTCTTCGTATCTGATCAATGAGTTTGACTGCCACATCTCCATATTGATGTCTAATAAACTGTTTCAATGGCATTTAGTAATTGAACTAGAGTATACAGGTCACAATTCTATGGAATACAATTACTGCTTATTACTGAGCGACGTTTCGACTAGGCTTCTCTAGTCGTTTTCAAGCTATGATAAAATCTAAAAAATAAGACAAGTCAATATATACATGTACATAACAATACACTCTCAATGCTGACAAAACAGGGATCTCCCTTACCGGCATCTCTGCATCGCATTAAGAAAGTAAGATTGTTACATACATGTATATATTTTCCTTCTGTTCTTCGTATCTGATCAATGAAATAAGCAGTAATTGTATTCCATAGAATTGTGACCTGTATACTCTAGTTCAATTACTAAATGCCATTGAAACAGTTTATTAAAGCACACATACACATGTAGTGGACTAGGTCTTCAAACTGATCACCTACTAGCTACATGTAGGTCCCTCCATTGTACATTCATTTATTTTTTACAGTATTTATGGCCCAGCCAACCAACGATTGCCAAAATGTCCACCTGTGTATAAAAATATTAAAAATCAATGTCAAACTCACCCTCTTTGGTAGATTAAGATCTTGGGTTTTGAGTTTAGGTTCGTTGTGGAACACTGGCCACAGTTTGAACAATAGAGAACTGTACAGGCCATCTTTACGGTATGCGTCTGCCCCTCGTAAAATCTTGGCTGGTGTGACGTCGGAGAGGACGTACTGGTCCTTGACACACTGTGGTCGTGATTCCGCTGTGAACATGTGACAGTCGAAGCCATGATATGCAGCATGATGATCACCCACCGAGGAAAACTTCTTTAAATCTCCAACAGCTGAAAAACACAAACAAATACAAGACGTTACAATTAAATGTATTTCTATTTTTTGGAAATAGTATTGACTATTAAACCATTACGAGAACTTAGAATCAGAAGTGAATATCTCCAAGTGGATATCTGGCACATGGTCACTTCTAGCACTAAACCGTTTATGTGGCACTACTCACTTCTGACTGGACTGTTTCGCACTTTTAGGAGTGACACCCCTGCTTGGAGATACATGTATTCATGTCTGGATTTGAGTCGTCGATTAATTCGTCGGTGGGCAGACGAAGTGACGTATCTTCATACCATAACTAAATGACGGTAAGTCACTTCGTCTGCAACATGCTAGAGTCGACTTGTGGCAATGAAGATCAGAATCTACCAATAGCGTTGGTGTGGAGTGGCAGAATGATCAGGGGGTGCAACCTGAACCGAAAGCATGCCATTGTATCCCCTTTACTTGAGTACTGACCATTGAGGGTCAGCGATTTTGTAAGACAAACAATACAAGATACTTATTTTGCAATTCAAAATAAATTTAGAAATTTCCTGTTTTGTGATTATCATTTTTTTTAACAACTGCGTGTTATTTGAAAAAAAAATTTGCAATGTTGTTTGGGGATGGTTGGAAGGTGGAAGTAGTAGAATTGCCTATGATGCAAAAAAAAAAAGGTCTGGCAGTATTTTATTGAACAAAACCCAAACAGAACCAAAACTTTATGTTTAAGGAAGATGGATTTGTCTCCCTTCTATGAAACATGGACAGATATAAGCAAAACATGTCTCGAACAGATCCCAGCAATTACATTACTATGTACAATCTAGGCATTCGGATTGGATGACAAAACACAACCCTTGGTGGGAGCCATGATGGCTAAGTGGGTAAGACGCTGGATAGCTAGCCTGGAGGTCACATCGGGATTTTCAGACATGCTTTCCCATAGTCACTGGTGTAGGACAGAGAACCAGTTGTCTAGTTGTTCGAATGGGACGAAAAACCAAGGTCCTGTGTATACATTTGCGTGTACGTAAACAATCCCTTGGCAGTTGGACTTCGATTAAGAGTAGGCCATGAGATAAATTTCGACGGGGAAGCGGCACTGGCTTACTTATTTTTGTCACATCCAAACTACTAGACAGCTTCTCAGGCCCTTCGTTCCACACCACTGACAAGGAGAAACCACGCCAGAAAATCTGGATGAACTTTCCAGGCCGATGCAGAGAACAACCAAAGAGAAGGGTTCATGTAGTTGGCCTTGCCAAGAATAACAAAAAGTGTAGGACATTAAACGTCATTTTCTTTCTTATATGGGGGTTGGGATGGCCTAGTGGTCTAGAGTGCCGCGCTTTGACCTCTAGCTGGCCGGTCACCTCTGGCTTGCGGCTGTGGTTTCAATCCCTGGTGTGAGCGTATGCGGCATGGAGATAGGGGCGCCTTCTCAACCTCGTGGGTTTCCTCCGGGCACTCCGGTTTCCTCCCACTGCTACAGACCCCTACGCGCAAGCGAATTATTGAAATAAAATTGAAACCATATGTTAGTCCCAAAATGACCTAGTTTGTGTCGAGTGGACGTTAAACCCCATTTCTCTCTCTCGCTTTCTTATTTACTTCCCTTTCTTATTTATATTCCCTTTAAATTTGATTATGAAAGTCTTCAACCAAAGACACAAGTATTTAAAACTTCAACACTGATACAAATCTTATATATTAATTCATTCTATTTATCTAAAAATCTTTACATTCAATAAATATAAAACTGGGAGTGTTCGTAAAAATTGAAAATAAAAAAAATTCCATTCATATTTGATAAGTGATGCGTGAGCAGATTCAATAGATTTTTAATATCCGTGTGTGGTGGAAAAAATGGTATAAAATATTTACATCACTTGAATAAATTTGATATAAATACTTCTAACCTGTTCAATAAGTTTAACTAATGTATGGTAGACATCATGGGGTCTCTCTTACTGATAAACTTAAAGAGAGCAACTCTGTATAGTATTGTGGCTTGATGGGGGCACTGTCAAAAAAAGTTGACAAGTTGATTTTGTGTTGAGTCGCTGGCTGGCACTTAAATTAACTGTTGATAGTTGGATTTTGAAATAAAAGAAAGCTGTAGCACGCCATCATCCAGGCAAAATCTCCCTCATAGCCCACTGCATTGAGTACATGTACATGTAGATCCTTTAAGAACTGTTTCTGATCGGACAGTTCCTATCGTTTGCTATATAGCTGCAATATGAAAATACCATAAAATACTGCTCTTTCCCACCTCTGTTCTAAGACTATTTATTTATTTTTCGCAAAAGAAAACAGTTCTCGTCATATTTTACACAAATTTATAATAATTCAACACTATGCTAAAGTAGAATTTAGTGCATGTTCGGGTCTCGTAATGGTTGTTCAGTTCAAATGTATTTTGTGTATGTTTACAATCGCAGAATTCTACTTGAAAATAGGGTTGAATTATTATGACTGTGTGTCAGCTGTGGCAAGAAATGATTCCTTTGGCAAACAAAGAACCTGGGTGAAAAATAGTTGGAAAGGATTAAAAAATAGCCTTAGACCAGAGGTGGGGGATGAGCGGTTATTTTCATATTGCAGCTACATGTATATAGCAAGCGATAAGAACTGTCAGCGGACATTGTCCGATCAGAGACAGTTCCTAAAGGAACTAATGTACATGCAGGAGCGGATCTAGGAATTTTGACAAGGGGGGGGGGGGGGTCCGCAAAATGAGGGCACTTACTGCGGGGACGGGGGGGTAGCGGGGGTCCCCCAAGACAATTATCCGTCATTTCCTTGCATCTGTAGACATTCCAAGAGCTATTTGGCTGATATTTTTGTCTAAGTAAATGTTCGGAGAGGACATATTTGGGTCTGAAAAAAGGCACTTTCAGCAGTAAAAAAGGGCACTCTCGAAAATTGGGGCGGGGGGGCCCTCGCGCCAACCACTGGATCCCCCTCTGACATGTACATATACACTCGTCTTCATTAGCCCAATCATTTCATTTTATTATTAATAGAGTCTGTTACAACCCCTGGATAACTTTACAGAATTATATAGCTAATTATCCAGACCTAAATGATTGATTACTTTATATTTTATAAATAGAAATATTGGACTGGATGTCGTGACCTAATCCAGATTAATGGATAGATAACTCTATTATTATCTCATCAACAGGTGCCATGTGACAATAAATCAATGTTTCCTTCCGTCCATAAATGCTATTTTGTTTATAGAATTGCCGTTAATCATCTGTCCATTGTCCTGCGACTGATTTTGATCATGTTCAAAACTAATTATTTTTAGATTCAATTTGCGATTAAAAACAAGATGGTCGTTTAAAGCATATTAAGTTACTAATAGGATGCCAAATTAATTTTAGGAAAAAATGACAGTGGTGGATCCCGAGGTAGGATGCTGAGATGGAGAAACTCCTCCAGTGGTTGATCCCATAGGTAGGATGCAGAGGTGGATAAACTCCTACTGGGGAGGATCCCAAGGTAGGGTGCAGAGGGGGATAAACTCCTCCAGTGATTGATCCCAAGGTACATGTAGGGTGCAGAGATGGATAAACTCCTACTGGGGAGGATCCGCAGGTAGGATGCAGAGGTGGAGAAACTCCTCAATGGTTCATGAATAATGTAACGCTCAATAGTGACACGCAGTTGAGGTGGCACAGTGATTTCGGTGCTTGTTTGCTAAGCTTGAGGTCTTGGGTTCAATTCTGTATTGACCAAGGAAATTCGTCAGGATTTATCAATGGTGCACAATGCATGGCAAGGAACAGTCGTACCACTGCTGTCAAGGCAAAATTTTCCTTTATTACTCCGATTGGTGCAGAAAGCACCATTTCATTTCAATATAGTGACACTTTTTGTTTCAAGGTACCCCCAATTTTTCTTTTATTTGGTAAAATAATTTAGAAAGAGAAAGGAAGTATGGATTGCAGTAGAAAAGATTAAACCCTGTGTAGTGCTTCAAGCATTATAACCAAATATAATGATTAATACACGTAGGTCTACTCTCTGTACATAGGCATAGGGGGCCAATCTAAGTTGGAGAGAGAGAGAGAAAAATGGGGCTTAACGTCCACTCAACACAACCGGGTCATTTCGGGACTAACATATGGTTTCAATTTTATTTCAATAATTCGCTTGCGCGTAGGGGTCTTTAGCCGTGGGAGGAAACCGGAGTGCCCGGAGGAAACCCACGAGGTTGAGAAGGCGCCCCTATCTCCATGCCACATACGCTCACACCAGGGCTCGAAACTACAGCCGCAAGCCAGAGGTGACCGGCCAGCTAGAGGTCGAAGCGCGGCACTCTAGACTACTAGGCCATCCCAACCCCCCTAATCTAAGTTGGAGGGCTGACGCTATTTGCCTGAAAATTTTCTTTGTCACTTGAATTCTTCAGAACAAATCAATTATTAACTAAAACGTTTTTCTACAAATGTTACTGTGCGAGATCTTATAAGTATTATAGTATTGAAAACATAAACGGTCAGCAATTTCATTTTACAATTATATTTCTATGATACAAATGTATATGGTCTCATTATGTCATGTTCATGTCCGAAAAACAGAAATACATTGCCCAAAATATGGACGTTTCACCGAAACTGACTCTGGTGACTATCAAATCCTACATGAATTGTGAGGTGTAGGCCTATATTGGCGAATCAAGGATAAAGAATTTTATTATCTACTGTGCGTGAATCTCTATACAATAAACCTGTCAATTATAAACACTTCAAGTAGATAAATCCTCATTTCAGTGAGTAATTTAGGTCACATTGATATCAAATATACCTGACATTTATATTACATAAAGGTCTGATAGAAAGCCTACGCAATATAGGCACGTTATTGTCTAGACCAGCTACAAATACCGTACTATATAAGGGTCGACAGAAAGCCTAAACAATATATACACCAACAAATACACACCTATATATCATTACAAATGTATAATAAATGTTCATTAGCTTTGTAAACAGGTGCCCAAGAAAAAGTAAGCATTTACTGTTTCATGCACAGTCTCTGTTACTACCTGAGTGCATTTCAAAAAGTTTTCTGATCAGTATTATTCATATTATATCTTTACAAATACTTTCATTTATTTGAATTTAAATTTTCATTGAGAGAGAGACACAAAGAGAAACAGAGGGTTTAAGGTCCACTCAACACAAACTAGGTCATTTTGGGACTAACATATGGTTCAATTTTATTTCAATATTTCGCTTGCTTGTGCTTAGGGGTCTTTAGCATGAGTGGGACGGAATCCGGAGGATCCAGAAAAAAACAACGAGATGGAAAAGGCGACGCCACTCCTTGTCACGTACAACCGAGGAATCAAAACTGCACCTGTTAACTCAATGACAGACCTTATGATACAACGTACAAGCGCTAACCATTCGGCAATCCATCCTCTTTTCATTGTAAAATGTGCATACATGTTGACCTACATGTCATGAATGTAGGGCAGAAATTTAAATGAAAAATATCGCCCAAGGTGCTAACTTATAAGATAAAATGCTCTTTGTAAAATTAGCACACAAGGTGCTTTTTTATCAGATAATCTGTTCTTTGTAAAATCGGCACACCAAGCTGCTTTTTTATCAGATAAAATGCCTTCACTATTTACATTTACATTATATATTTAAACTTTCTCCTGGTGGTCATGAATAATTCATTGTTATTTGATGCGAGTGTTTGATTCCAGATTTGAACAATTCACACATTATATACGTTCGTACATGCGTAGGGTTATAATAGGTTATGTCATCATAAACTTTAAGTCTTATTATTTATTCAACGCCTACCTTGAACCAAACATACCTTGAACCATAGTACATGTACCTTTGAATTCCTCTTACTGGAATTATTCTATTAGAAACACAATAAATTTCAAATAAAACCCAATAATTTATTCAAAGCGGTGTACTTCGAACCATAATTATTCTATTAGAAACACAATGAATTTTAAATAAAACCCAATAATTTATTCAAAGCGGTGTACTTTGAACCATAATTATTCTATTAGAAACACGATGTATTTAAAACTACGGGCAATAAATGACTAAAAATTCAAGTAATTACAGTAATACCACACAAAAGGAATGTATAGACATACAAGAGTTGCAGACACATGAAAAACAAGGCCTACTACTATTGTAGTTACTAGCTCAAAAAGAGCCTCAACAATCTATCAAATTCTTGCACAAGTCTGACTTTGCAAGAATAAGTCTACACCTACTCATGTACACGTACATAGTCCAGCATTTGTATCTATATGTAAACATTTGACAGCATGAAATTACATGTTTGACGTGCACATTTGTCTAAAAAATTCAAATATTTACAATAACGTCACTCAAAAACATAACTTTGACAACTTCGCACAAGACACTAAACATCCCACCCAGACGTAACAATATGCATAATATCCATATTTTACCTTTTTTATGCTTTTTCGGCATTTTAAAGAATCCAAGAATGAACAACAAATAGACAATAAAACTCCATATATGACGATGCAGCGTTGATAAGTGGCAAAAATTATGTTAAAATGAAGAAAGTTTTGTGATATGTGAGACAGCTTGTCGTAAAGTTTGAAGTGCCGGAGGCCGTAGGTACGATGTATATATAGTAATAAAACATATCTCTTTACTTGTTTAACAACTTACTTACTGACAGTTTTTACTTAATAAAACAAAAAACACACAAAAACTTTCTCATGAATTATAACGGTTTAAGACTGATATTTAAAAAATGTATGAGTTATTGATATTAAAAGTGCGTGTGTGTGTTTGGTGGGGGGGGTAACACGTGTGCACGTTATATCATATGACCTGTCATTGAGTCGGGGGGTTGGATGGCCGAATGGTTAGCAAGTCTGTGCTGTATCATAATGTGTGTCATTGAGTCAACTGGCATGGTTTCGAATCCCAGGTTGTATGTGACAAGGAGTAGGGTCACCTGTTCAACCCCATGGGTTTTCTCTTTCTCTTGGTTTCCTCCCACTGCTAAAGACCCCTACGTGAAAACAAATTATTGAAATAAAATTAAAAGCTACATGTTTGTCCAAAAATGACCTATTTTGCGTGGAATGGACGTTAAACCCCATTTCTCTATCTCTCAATCACTTTAATTAACTATATTGTGGGTTTTGTCTTGGACCTCCTGTTTCCCCTCGCTTCTTTAAGACCCCCAAGCACAAGCAAGTTATTGAAATTGACGTCAAGACAGACATACTTTCACTGGGATCATAATAATACTTTCACTGGGAAATGTGGGCCTATGAAAATCCTCTCAATTGGTCCAGTAGTAGGTAAAATCCTGTGAAAGAAAAGCCAAAAAGTGCAGCCATTTTTCGAAAATGAGAGCAATTTTGAAAATTCAAGTGGCCAATGGGATTTTCTTAATAAATAACCCTAAACGGACACCCATGCAAATTTAAGCGCTTGTATCCAGATTTGACAGATTTGAACACTTACATGTACATGTAGAATTAAGCCCTACTAGAAGTTTGAAATGGGGAACAGACATTTTAAACCAGGAATGGTTACCGTGGGAGATGTATAATTATTATATATAATATGGTAAGTTATAGAGAGGTGACTACTGTACAGCCAGTATATTGTCTTTTTATTATATACTGTATCTTTGTTTATCCGTCAATCAGATGATAAATCATACGTTTTATTACTTGTTTACCTATTGATAGGAGCAGGGGATGGCGGGTCGCCGAATGGTTTAATGCAAGCCAGGGAGAGGGAAATGAAGTTTAACGTCTACTCGAAAAAAAAACTAGGTCATTTTGGGACTAACATATGGTTTAATTATATTTCAATTATTCACTTGCGGGTATGGGTCTTTAACTATTGTTATAGGGGATGGCAGGTTACTGAAAGGTTTATACCTAGATACAATAGGACCGGGATAGGAGGTGGCTAGTGGCCAAATGGTTTAAAGCACATACTTTAGTTAAATGAAATGAAATAAATGGTCCAATTCTTACATCAAATTCCGACTGCCAATGTGTACAGAGGACCTAGGTTTTTCCGTCCCATCTCATGCACTGTAGATCATAAGGTCTGTCATTGAGTCAAGTGGGATAGTTTTGATCCCAAACCAACCTCTTGGGATTATCCTGGGGTCCTCCAGTTTCCTCTTTACACCTTATAGACCCTAAGAGCAAGCGAATTATTGAAATAAAATTGAACCATATCTTAGTCCGGAAATCACCTAGTTTGAGGAGAGTGGACTTTAAACTTATTTCTCCCTCTCTTTTCACTGGGGATCACGTGGCTAAGTGGGTAAGGCACTGGCTCGCTAGCCTGGAGATCCGGTGTTCGATCCCTGCATTGGCCGAGAAAGTTCATCTCTATTTTCCGGTGTGGTTTCCCCTTACGGGTGATGCAGAATGGAGGGCCTGACAAGAACAGCTGTCTAGTCGTTTGGATGGGACAAAAAAAATGAGGTTCCGTGTAAACATTAGCGTGCACGTAAAAGATCCCTTGGCAGTTGGAATTCGATATAAGAGTAGGCCGTAGCACCGCTGCCCAGGCAAAATTTCCCTCATGGCACTCTGTATGGCGTATGCCCGTCTTCCATTAGCCCAGGTAAGGTGAATAGAAATTGGGCAATCATCTCCCATTCAATATTGACCAACGCCGACCTACTATGACCTTGATATGTGATTAAGCCGAGTGATCTAAACCCTGACACCGACCTGACACCGACTGTCTAAGTGACGTCTGTAGTACATACATGTACATGTAAATCAGAAACTAGAGATTTAAGCAAATTAAAGCTACACCTATCTGATGTCATTATATTCCTACCTGTTGGTCTCTAACTTCTACACGAACAATAGACTCGGATTAATGAAATTATATGTTAACTTCGTATGTTTAGATTCAACTCATCTCTCTAGAGTTTAACCTAACCTACTGACATATTTAATGGGTACAGGACGTGCTAACGCTTGACAAGGAGATCACAAACACAATATTATACGTTTCCAAACAGATTTCCCAACAAAACTATAGGTGTAGGTTTTACACGAACAATAGACTCGGATTAACGAAATTATACGTTAACTTAGTATGTTTAGGTTCAACTCATCTGTCTAAAGTTTAACCCACTGAGTGACATCACAAACCTAATATGATACGTTCCCACACCAGTAATGTCGATAGTTTAGACTGCAGTGTTTCTAAACCTTTTAAGAGATCAAAATAGTTGGATTAACCAAAATTACTTTCATCGTGGCATTTAGAATGTCCACTCGACTTAAACCAGGTTGGCTGCACTTGGGGGTCTTTAGCAGTGGGAGGAAACCGGAGAACATGGAGAAAACCTATAAGTTGGACAGATGACCCTACTCTGTGTCATATACAAGCGGGGAATTGAAATGACACCACTTGACTCAATGACAGACCTCATGATGTAATGCGCATGCATTAACCATTCGGCTACCCTACCCCCCATCTAGAATATAAACAGCCATCAAGATAGTACATGTTTAAATACATATATGCACATGCATCATGCAGCCATAGCTGGCCTAATCTGTAAAAAGGCTCATTTATTTTTAGTTATTAAATTCAAAATCTCCCTAGGGTCCAAGTGACTGCTAGAGGTGACCAACACATACAACTGTGTTTGGTCAACGCGAAATACTTTACTACATGTTAGACATGCACAGATCAAACAGAATCTCCAAATTCTATTTAAGGACGGAATGTTGAATAGAAAGCTGGTGAAATGGCACTAGCCAGGTTGACCGCTCGACAACTTATCAAATATTGACCGACGTGTTTATTCTTGACCAGCGTCCAGAGGCTACACAAACAATAATATATCCAATGAACCAATACAAACATTTGTTACATTGACTAAGTTTCATGCCGACCAATGCAAACACTTGTAAGATACACTATTCTATTATAAAAAATCAACCAATGTAAACACTTGTAACGTGTTGATATACGGTAAATTAACCAATGTAAGTACTTGTTTTATATTTTTCTACAAGCCAGCTGATCAATGTAAACAAGTATTTTATTGGATGTCAATATTGCCATACTATTTACGGAATGTCAAACCTGAATAGATTTTGAATGATACATTAACCGCTATGTTCATATTAGCCATGAAGATTTGCTGAAGACCTATATCCATTGGATGTGTTTGTTTTTAGCTCCTTGCAAACTTCTTTTTCTCATTCAAATTTGCAGGTATTTGAAAATGCATTCTACGATACAAGTACAATAACGTGCTCCATATACAAGTAACTGTCTTTCTAGGGGGCTCTCAATAACTGTAGCCCAGAGGCCGATACTATATTTCTTAATCCAGCTCATCATGGGCGTGTCCTAGAATTAGAGAAGTAGAGGGTTCAGGGTTGAGACAACCTCAAAGTTTGACCTGAGATTGGGGGGATTATAATAGTATTTCATAAAATCAGTGGAGTGAGGCCAAAAAGTTGGCAATGCTTTACACATTTTTGTTTTCAAGGTTATTTCAGACCTTCCATCCACCTCTGGACATGCGTCCGCTCATAACCCTATTCTGTCCATGGAAATGCAACGGGGTGATGTTACCATTCCTATTTGCTTAAGTGTCAAAGTTCAGGCCCCAAGTTCACAAGGCATTCTCTGACTTAAGTTGAGAATTTACTCAACTTTCAATCACTGTTTATGAGAAATATCTTTGATCCAGAAACACAAAACTTTGCACATAGTTTCTTTTTAGGGTACTTGATACATTAAAACAACAAAAGTTTTATAAGAGACTATATTTTAGCTACAATAAGGCGAACAATTTTTTAGTAAATTCTTGACTTACGTCTGAGAATGCTTTGTGAACTTGGGGGCCAGGTAATATCTTTGAGGAACTGAATTTTTCAATATCCTTGCATAGTTTAAGGAGATGAAATCAATCTATATTTGAAAGTATTGATTCATTAGTTGTATTATCTGTGTACAAAGATAAACAATAAACAAAGACGATACATCAAGTTTACACACACCTGGACAAACCAACCGCAGATCTCAGGTGAGATAACGAGATGAGCGGTCATCTATCGGTCATCAGCCAACAGATGGACAATGCCTGCACCTTTACACGTGCCCAAAATAACCAAAACAATAGCCGAAACAATCCTAGATGATTGACAAAGGATTAAAGAACGGCGGTCACCCAAACCTGACAATGGCTGTCAATAACATCTACTCAACGATGCTCTCTGTATAAAATTTCTAAAATTAAACTCAACATATGGACAGTTGGATGTTTTATAGGATTTAAAATGCAGATAAATTAAAAGCAGCTAGCTCATTCATTAATCAAACCAAAATCAATCTACTTCTGTACTATTTTTTGAAAGATTTTCAACGAATTGACAAAAGAAATTGTTGGCTACACTGTTTTTAAAATTTGGTCCCTTTTCTGGTTACATGAGTACATGTAGGCCCTATATTGTTTTGAAGGGGACAAAGTCAAATAATGCTTCTATTGGTTTTCAGGCAGGGGAATAACCAAGTTCTAAAAAAGGGGCTGAGTGAATATCGTGATTAAAACAATTAAAAAAGATGAAAATCAATTTTTATCACACAAGTGAACTAAAGTGTTGAATAAATTTTTAAAAAAGCATCACTTTTGAACAATAATCTGCTTACTAAGATAAATTGTATATTAACCAGGGACAGCTGGAAATGTCTAAAAAACAATCATGTCAAGTTTCATAATCGATCGTATTCTAATTTGTGAAGCCTTAGGGTTTATTTTGAAAAGCCACGTCCTCAAGAAGAAGATAACCATAGGTGTGGAACCAGTTCCTGATTAAAAATGTGCTCACATGGGCCCAGGAGCTCACCGTAGCCACACCACTGCCTACAGCATGTGTGCTCCAAATTGTTCAGTTCCAGCACCTTTTAAAATTTTCTATACCTGCACTTTCAAGGTTATATGAGGAAAACATTAGACTTTTGATAGTCAGTTTATTTATTTTAAACAATGAAGCTGATCTTGATCTTCAAAAAAATACAAATGTTTAAATTTGCTTTAGACTACATCCTTGTTCTACGACATTTTATTGAATTGAATTTTTGTGGGAAATTTTCAAAAAATAATTCTTTTTAAAAATAAACACACCAATTTGAATGTTAGTTCTTTGGGAACGCCCAATAAATTTTGTTTCCTACAGCTTGAAATAAAATAATAAATAAAATACAAAAAATATAATTGGTTTTCTCTTCACAAAATCTCACAATTCGAAATTGTATAAATTAGGAAAATTTTAATTAATGAAGTAGGAATCAGGGAAAAGTTATTGTCACCCTGTCAATCAAATGGTCCACTGATTGTCATGGTGGACACAACTCCAACTAAATGTGATCAAATTTATGCCAAGCTTAAATGCTCTTTCCTATGTACAAGGACTGTGTCTAGTTCTTCGGATGGTACAGGTACATAAAACCTGTTGGTGAGCACATGAAAGAACCCTGGCAGTTAGAATTTGAAATAAGAGTAGGTCGCAGCTTTCTGGGCAAAATTTCCCTCATACATGCACATGTCCATGGAGCACAGTGTCAGACGTAAGCTCTTCTTTATTTGCCCATTCTGCGCAGAAAAAAAATTGGACATTAAATCCCATATACATATGCAATCTATTCTGCCTATTTGTTTTCTTACCTGTTTCAACGAGAGACATTTTCAAATTTTATATCTTCTTTCTTCTGATCAAATTTTAACAAATTATTGATTTATTTGGCAGTTTTTGCTTAATTATTATCATTGAGCGTCAAAGTCAGCTGACTGTGGAGAATATTTTTTTTCCTCTCCGCTATACACAGATATGTTTTTGAAGGGTATTCCCCATTAATCAATTACTCAATACACGTATACGATAGGATCAGACTCATTTACTATCCTTAAAATTTTTCAAGGAATTGCTTTGGGGGAATAAAATCCAAAATGAATGTCATAGATACATCATTCTTCCAGACATTGTCAATATATAGTGATTATGGTTTACAAGAAGAATTCCGAAATAGGTTATTATCACTAGAAATTAATGCAACACAGCAGACTTTTCACCTCACTGTTTCTTGGGAAAACGTTCTCCTCCAAAACTTTTTACAATGTACATCATTCCACTAATTATAAATATAAAGACTAGGGAACCCTCTTCGAAATGTTACCAGAAATAAAGTTGTATGTAATTTGTATACCATATAATTGTGTGATGTGTGAATGACAGGTACAATATATCCAGGTAATCCACCGATCTACATGTTCAATCAGTCCAACTAATTATAGGTACATGTATCAAAAACTACATCCGAAATCCTATTACAGGTAACAAAAACTATCTTTCTCACAAACGTATCAGGATTGTCTTCTTGGTTTTTCTCAAATTGTCTTTGTCAATCAATTATACTTGTTCTTTCACATCAGTCCTTCTATTACAGGTAACCCAAACTATATCTCTCTTAGTCCACCATTATACATTAGTCCACCAGTAAACATATTAGGATTGTCTTCTTGGTTTTTCTTAAATTATGTTTTGGGGTAGTAATGCAATCGATTATCTGTTCTTTCACATCATTGTTTTCCTTGGGACAACAATCTCTTCCAATTAAAACTTTCAAATTAATCACTAATCAAGAAATGATTGTCTTCTTTCAGTATTCCTCCTGCATGAAAACGAATATCTGTTGAGTGTAAATTCTATAACTTCTAATAACCTAGACTATGATGTACCTCGTTTGTCTGCCAGTCGCCATCAGCTACTGAGGTGTCTACCTGTATAGGTGACTACAGGCTAATTAAAACAAAACAATGTAAACAATGTTGATTTACTGGTTTATTGAACATCAAAGCGATTTTAATCAGGTAAGTTACCTGTCATAAAATGCTGACTGGTTTAACACCTAAGTTAATTACCTTATTAACAGGTGCCCTGGTATGGGGGATTTTACCTGCCATAATCTGAAACATTAGAATTGTCACTTAGTTTTAATTGTCACAAAAAATGTTTCAAATTGTTGCAAATGATGTTTCAAATTGTTGCAAAATGATGTTTCAAATTGTTGCAAAATGATGTTTCAAATTGTTGCAAAATAATGTTTCAAATTGTTGCAAAATGATGTTTCAAATTGTTGCAAAATGATGTTTCAAATTGTTGCAAAATGATGTTTCAAATTGTTGCAAAATGATGTTTCAAATTGTTGCAAAATGATGTTTCAAATTGTTGCAAAATGATGTTTCAAATTGTCACAAAGTGATGTTTCAAATTGTCACAAAATGATGTTTCAAATTGTCACAAAATGATGTTTCAAATGGTCACAAAATGATGTTTCAAATGGTCACAAAATGATGTTTCAAATGGTCACAAAAAATGTTTCATTGGAATTGTCCCCCCAAAATTTCCAATTGTGAAAAAAAACCTGAATTTCCAGTTGGTCAAGAAAAACCCAAATTTCCAATTGTCAAGAAGAATCTAAATTTCCAATTGTCAAGAAGAATCTAAATTTCCAATTGTCAGGAAGAACCCAAATTTCAAATTGTCAAAAATAGTCATTTATGAGATTAAAAACAGTTGTCAGGGCAGTGAATTTGTGTATTTCAGCGTTTTGGAGATATTTACTATCCATAAATACAGGGTAAAACATTTCTTAACTTGATTCTGTTATTGACCTGTCAGGTGTTGACAGGTCTATTGTCTTTCTTAATTACAGGTGAGCTACAAAACTAACATTAATTAAAGGTTCTACTACAGGTAGGAGGTTAAAACAATAATTCAATCCATCATTAGAAGTTTTTGTTTTTCTGAAAGATCTGTGATCATGTTGACAAGTCTATTGTTTTTAGAAATTACAGGTGGGCTAGAAATAAGTATTGTTCATTGCCTGTAATGATAGAATTTAATTGATCTATTATACATGTAAGTAAATAAGAGGATTTCAGTCCGTTTGTTGAAAGGGGCAGGGTACAAGTTGTACATGTCTTCATATCATACACGGTACATGTATATATTTTTTTTTATAAGCAATATTTTTATTCAGATTTATATTATTAAACCCTTCTCCCTTTGTGTACATGTATATGCTGCACAAATTTAATTAATTACATGTATGTGTATTTCAATATGTCTATGAAATGAAATGGGGTTTAAAGCTGCGATTTCATATTTTTAAGTTATATTTTTAAAATATATTAAAATAAAGCCTTAAAATAGATGGTATCTATAAACAGTCCAGCCTTGTTAAAGAATAATCCTATTAATCCTATAATTCATCATTGCCAGTTGAGAAATTGGCAAAAATATCATTTTCAACTTTAAATTCAAACGTTTGGGGAATGGGAAAACAAGGGAGGTAATTGTGTTATTGTTTCCGATGTGAAGGATTTATAAGTTTGAAAATAATGCCTATGATTGTATAATAGTGAGTTGACAACCTATTAAGCAAAAGACATAGAAATAAATATGTTTTGACTTTCTTGGAAAATATGAAATTCCTGCTTTAACGACCTACTACTGCTCTGCTCTATTTCAATATGCCAATGGTTGAATTTTATTATGGATGGATATATATACAGCATGTACATGTCGTTCCAATTAAGACCTATTTAACCGCTGTGGCTGAACCATGTTGTTGCTTTATTACAAATTTAACGTCCAATACATTATACCTGATGCTATGGACAGTTTGATTCAAATAAAATTATTCACATATGAAGGGGCAATAAAATTTAAAAAAAAACATAAAAAGTTTCTTGTATATGAAAGTGGAAAACCAAAAACATCGGTCTACCCCTTTTTTATTACAGGGTTAAATTTGTGTCGACCTGAGTGAATAACATTTAATCTATTTGTGTCAGCTGTTGTCATTTATACCGGGCCACACGCCAGGTGAGAAGAGATAAATTCAACATCTTCATTTTACGACCCACCTACGAGTGTCCAGTAGCTCTACGATTTTACGATACATTAATTTTATTGATCCTCCATATTTATTGATGGTCTGCTTTATCTGACCATTTTCCACACTTTATGTGAGTAAATGACCATTGTCAACACTTTATTGTCCACTACTCCTTCATCTAATGGTTTTTCATAAATCACAAATCACTTGAAGAGCAACTCAATTATTTAAATAAATAATCCAACCGAATAAAAAGACAAAACTATTGATCAGTGATTGTAGTATAAAAATCCAATTTCCAAAAAATGGATAAAATATTTTGCTGATAAATTGTAGGGATTAGAGAGTAGAGGAATGGGGGAACGAGAGAACTTGGATGGAGGAATGAGAGAACAGGGATTGGGGACCAGAAAACTGGGATGGTGGTCTAGAGAATAGGGATGGGGAACGAGAGATGTGGGATGGGGGAACCAGAGAATTGGGATGGTGGACCAGAGGACAGAGATGGGGGATCAGAGGACAGGGATGAGGGGACCAGGGGAAGGAAAGGGGGACTAGGGGACAGGAATGGGGAACCTGAGCAAATTGTATAGGACAGGTTATTATTAGTTTTTATTTTGACATTGCTGCTTGTTTGAAACACACTTTCATCTTTCTTAAGTGATGAGGTACGAGGATTTGGAGGGGTCCATATACACTGTATAATAGCCTATGGCCTCTCTTATTTTATTCCCAAACTGACTGCCATGGATCTGCTTTATATATGGATGGCTTTATTACCAGTACATGTAGGAGTAAAATTATGTCGCTGTTACTGGTACATGTAGAACTCAAATTACCCAACGTTCTAAATCACTATTATCACTTGCGTCTTTCAACTACATGTAGGAGTACAATTATATCACTATTACCGGTACAAGCAGAACTAAAATTAACTGACTTTTAAAATCACTATTATCACTTGCCTACACGAGACGTCTTTGAACTACATGTACATGTAAATATGTACAGTAGTAAAGTCTACATTGATATAGATAATCGGATAATG
Organism: Patella ulyssiponensis; assembly: GCA_963678685.1. Taxonomy (NCBI): domain Eukaryota; kingdom Metazoa; phylum Mollusca; class Gastropoda; family Patellidae; genus Patella; species Patella ulyssiponensis. The sequence continues at coordinate 91,410,346 of OY783226.1, forward strand.
AAATACTCAATCTGTAAACAAATAAAACTCTATGGATGAAGATAGAGAAGCCAAGCTGAAACTAAGTAATTGTTATTCCATATCGTTATTTAATTATGCTAGTCAATTACTAAATGCTATATTCAATTAATAAATGCTATTGTCTTCTATTAGCCCAGGCTAGGTGCAGAAGAGTAGGACATTAAACCCCATTTCATTTCATTTCACTAAATGCTAACTCAATTAACTGCTGTTTGTTTATCAACTTATTCTTACAACCCAAATTGCTGAACCTGAATCACTAATTATTCTCTATTTTCCATTCCAAATCGTCAACAATCCATCAATTAGTCAGTCCAATAAGAAAAAAAAAACCTTCCATCAATTTAAATAAATCATTTTTTCTTTCTGATTTTCTTTATGTTTCAACCTAATATATCAATAAGTCGAAAAGAAATAATTTTCTTCTCCATCAAGTTAAATAAATCAATGTTTCTCTGTGCGATAATTGATATTTACTGACCCCTGAGTGACCTATGGTACCTGTGTATGTCGTTATCTCACCTAGATGTGATGTGATATTTATCCAGGTATGAAGACCATGTTGATCACACGTTACCTGTCACTTCAGGCTATTGCTAGTAATTAACATTGTAATGTTATATTCTACACATGTTAATTGATCCTCATCAAGATATAAAGAGCAAAACAGCCATTGCTATACAGAAGTGTTATCCAGTGTTCTACACAGTAAATTCATTAACCATATAAGAATTTGGGGGTTAGATGGTAAAGGTGCACGTTTCGAATCCCCGGTTGTACGTGGCAAGGAGAAGGGTCGCCTGTCCAGCCTTGTGGGTTTTTCCCAGTCCTCCGGTTTCCCCCCACTGCTAAAGACCCCGTATGCACAAGCGAATTATAGAAATAAAAATTAAACCATATGTTAGTCCTGAAATGATCTAGTTTGTGTCGAGTGGATGTTAAACCCCATCACTTGTCTCAGATGATCCTATGGTTATGTACCTGTACCGATATAATCATGTGGACAGTATCAGATTATTGACAACACATGTTTCACTATTTATAACAAGTTTTATAGTAGAGATTCAATCAACCATGGTATTATTTCCATATTTTATTGGTTTTAATCTTTTATATCTCAATCTGCTATATTATTTCATTGTCCTTTCATTGTCCACTATTTATAACATTTACCATATTATACTAAACGGACACTTCTACATTATCTACCTAATGTCCGGTTTAAACATTTACCGTATTATACTAAATAAGTACACGTACACATGATGTATTATCGTATTATCCTCAGTTGGTACATGTATATTTTGGAAGCTCAACATGCATTTAGATGTGTTTCGGTATACAATATATGACATTGACAGGGGTCAACAATTACCATTTTCAATCTATACAAAATCTGTAATTTACTGCAATGCATAATATGCATGCACATAAAGAGTAATGTCTTCGCAGGATCAAAGGAAATTAAATTTAGTTGGATAGAGAAGGTGAGCACAAATGTCGCAAGAAATCTAACTGGGTCACCAGCATTTTATAGTGTTTATTTTGTTTGGTTATGTTTTATTTGTTTGGTTGACACCAGCATTTTGTGTTTATTTTGTTTGGTTGACACCAGCATTTTGTGTCATTTTTGCTTGGTTGACACCAGCATTTAGCGTTTATTTTGCTCAGATGACTCCAGCATTTTGTGTTCATTTCCTTTGGTTAACACCAGCATTTGGCGTTTATTATGTATGGTTGACTCCAGCATTAGTGTTTATTTGACACCTGCAGTAGCGTTTATTTTGTTTGGTTGACTCCAGCATTTTTTCGTTTGGTCAACTCCAGCATTTGGTGTTTTTTTCGTTTGGTTAACTCCAGCATTTTGTGTTAATTCTGCTTGGTTATCACCAGCATTTAGTGTTTATTTTGTTTAGTTAACTCCAGCATTTGGTGTTTATTTTGTTTAATTAACTCCAGCATTTGGTGTTTATTTCGTGTGGTTGACTATGGTACTGTATAATGATTTGATTAATGATGGGATATAGCTACAGTTGTCCAGCTTCTATCAAAACCATAGTTATGCTAATATTATCAGATTTATTTCCTTTTTATAATATTAATATTCATCACCTGTTTCCTCTCTCTATCAATATTGGCATTTCTATAATCCTTTATCAAAATACCTTGACACCATAAATATTCAAATGTTTTTCTTCATAGAGGGACATCCATTGTATTGCTGTTTATTTCAATTTACAAATAATCCGATGTGTGAGAGGGAGAGAAAGAGAGAAAAAGAAACAGAGGGCGCTCAGTCTTTTCAGGACTAACATACATGTATGGTTCCATTAAATTTCAATAATTCAATAATTGGCATTTAAAAACTTAATTAAATAATGGATAATCGAGACTGTTTTTTGTTTTTTTTATCGTAATAGCGGTAATAATGAAAACCAAGACTACACTGATCTTCAAACGGCCATAATACTGCTCTTAAAGCCCCAATAACACTCTTGTTGTAATTGAATAATATGTCCCAATCTTTATTCTGGTCAACAAATTGTATTATTTTACAATATTCAAATTAATTGATGATACAAATTTCATCGTAACACACCTAATTTAAAGAATTGGAAAAATTCAACTACATGATTTGAAAAGGTTAACGTAAACCTTTTCAAATGTGACTTGGATTTTAAAATATTTTCGAACCCTCTGGACAAGTAAAATATGATGTAATGGATAATTTACACAACAGGTAGGACACTTAAACATCTAGTACCTACATGTAGAATAAGACTATTATTTATTTTCTAGAGCTGCCAAGCCAGCAAGAGTGTTATTGTCCCTTTAAGGAAGCAATTTGACTGAAATTTTCAACATATTCCCTTTTTATTATCTATTTTTTAACTATTCTTGTGAGAACTGCCAGCTCTTTATATAAATCTTACATAATGCATCTAACATCTTTAACTCATTCTCAAACCCAACCATGGCTACTCATGCATCAAATTCCAACTGTCCAGGGATCTTTAACATGCATGCCAATATGTACACAGGACCTTGGTTTTTTGTCCCATCCAAACAATCAGACACTTGTCCTTGTCAGACCGCCTCTCCTTCCAGCATCACTGACAAGGGGAACCACGGCAGAAAATCCTGATGAACTCTCGTGGCCAACACTGTGAGAGAACCTGCAACCTGCAGACTAGCGATCCAGGGTCTTACCCACTTAGCCAATGTTTCTCCCTCTCTTCTTGTGGTTCTAGTTGGTGTGGAAAAGCAGGAAATTATATCCCATTTCATTTCATTTCATTTGTTCTTGTGGACTGGGGGGGGGGGGTGTGTGGATGGCCGTATGGTTCATGTGAGTGCTGTATCATAAAGCCTGTCATTGAGTCAACTGGCATGGTTTCGAATCCCAGGTTGTAGGTGACAAGGAGTAATGTCGCCTGTCCAACTTCGTGGGTTTTCTCCCACTGCAAGCGAATTATTGAAATAAAATTAAAAACCATATGTTAGTCCAGAAATGACCTAGTTTGTGTTTGGTGGATGTTAAACTCTCTCTCTCTCTCTCTCTCTCTCTCTCTCTCTCTCTCTCTCTCTCTCTCTCTCTCTCTCTCTCTCTCTCTCTCTCTCTCTCTCTCTCTCTCTCTCTCTCTCTCTCTCTCTCTCTCTCTCTCTCTCTCTCTCTCTCTCTCTCTCTCTCTCTCTCTCTCTCTCTCTCTCTCTCTCTCTCTCTCTCTCTCTCTCTCTCTCTCTCTCTCTCTCTCTCTCTCTCTCTCTCTCTCTCTCTCTCTCTCTCTCTCTCTCTCTCTCCTGTGGACAGTCACCTGTTTATGACTTTAACCTTATAAAGCTCGCAGGAAACCATGATGGCTCAAACTTGTTTTCTATAAATTTTTGTTCTTTAATCAGTGGAACATATTTCTATTAATGGGACCAATAAATAATTTTCTATTTCAACTCAGGGAGAACCCAACCTTAGTTATAGAACATCTCTTTAATGCGATACATCATCATAAAAAACCAACTTGGACAATGATCAATGTGTGACAGTTCCCAGCTATAAATATTTATAATACCCAAACAAACAATCATTGATGTCTTAATATCAGACAACAAAAAAAACCTTGACAGCCATCAAACAGTTATCTTATATATATCAACCAAGAAAGGTTTATCACTTTCTACATAATACTATAACGACTGTATTATGTAGAGATGTTACAGTATGATCAGAGAGAGAGAAATGGGGTTTAACGTCCACTCGACACAAACTAGGTCATTTTTGGGACCAACATATGGTTTCAATTTTATTTCAATAATTCGCTTGCGCGTAGGGGTCTTTAGCAGTGGGAGGAAACCAGAGTGCCCGGAGGAAACCCACGAGGTTGAGAAGGCGCTCCTATCTCCATGCCACATACGCTCACACCAAGGTTCGAAACCACAGCCGCAAGCCAGAGGTGACCGGCCAGCCAGAGGTCGAAGCGCGGCACTCTAGACCCCTAGACCATCCCAACCCCCGCAGTATGATCAGAACAGCGTTTGTCACAAATACCTTAAATGAAATGAAATGAAGAGAAAAGGGGTTTAACGTCCTACTGCTCTGCTCCTAAACAGGGCTATTGAAGACCGGCATACGCCATACAGTGTGCTATGAGGGAAATTTTGCTAAGACTAGCCAATACCTTAAAGTAGGCAAGTCTTTAACTCAACATCATCCAAAGTCTTTGACATTGAGAACATAAATTATTTGTCAGTTTAAATCAACATTGATGTTGTGATCTTACCGGGGAAACGATGAGCTTTTGATATCCAATATTCAAGACAAAAAAAACATTTACCATTGGTACACAAATATTCTTATCTAAAGATTGCCATTGACTGGAATAACCAGACGCTAGAGATTGCCATTCCATTGAGATGAAATTGGGGTAAAAACAGAAATGATTGAATGTAAATCAGATTATCTACATTATTTCAACGTCCCTTGAAAGGTGCCTTTAGAGATATCCTCACATTTTTGTCTTGTGAATGTTTTTCAGGGAATCCAGTATTTTTCTGGTAAGATTGGGTGTCTCCACTGTCCATATACATGTACATCAAACTTTCATAGGCCACCACAGATACATGTACAATATCTCCGAATTGACAAACAACATATCACTTATCATAAATTAATTCAAGGAGGGTTAAGGTTCAGCTATCCTTGCTTTACTATGGAGATCCCTTCATCCTTACAAACAAATTTAAGTACAGAGTGGAGTGGTCTATAAGACAAAGGTGCATCCAGACAAATGAAATGAAATGAAATGGGGTTTAACGTCCTATTGTTCTGTTCCAGCTGGGATAATGAAAATGGCCATGATACCCCATACAGTGTGCTAGGAGGGAAATTTTGCCTGTGCAGCAACACTATGGCCTATTCTTATACCGAATTCCAACTTCCAAGGGATGTTTTACATGCATGCTAATGTGCACATGGGACTTCGGTTTTCCATCTCATCTGAACAACTAGACAGTTGCACCACTCACATGTACATGTATCTTGGCAGACACATTTGGGTCATTCTACATCTCTTCGAGGATCCCCCACATTTGCCTGAGAATTCCCATATTAGGGGTTTCAGGACTTAAAGCTTGTGCGATCATTTTCCACAAAATCTAACAAAACCCTAACAAGAACATCGTAAAAGATCCCACATGTACAGCAAGATGACCGTTATACTTATGAATGTGACTCTGATAAAAGCATCTGAAAATCAAAGTACAAATACCAACAATTTTATATTGTGAATTTCATACTTGGCTATCCAGTTTTTCACTGATCCTACCTACAGTGTATCCCTTCCGACACCCTCACGGATCTCCAGAAGTGAATTTTTGAGCTAGTTTTAACACTCTAAAATGTAAGATAAATCTTAATCAAAATCTGCCCACACAACAAGAAACATACAACAGTTGTGCATTGTACGTATCAGAACTGAATCTGTTGAAACACGTGGGGGTCATGTTTTCATGTCGGAGTTGAATTAACACCTCTATGTTTGGTTTACATGTGCGTCTGGTGATTTACACAACATGTTATCACCATAGTAACATGGTTGGATTAAAAAACCGCAGGGTCAGGAGAAATCTGAGACAAGATCTAAGGGTGTACCCTGTTTCATCTGATTACAGAAATCCCTTGACGAGATTTGTTTACTTTTGTTAAAAACCACAAAAATTTAAAAAAAAAACCTTGAATAGAGTTTTGTTGACTTTCGCAAAAACCACAAAAATGAGAAACATGAATCGTTTACTGCGTTAACCCCAGGGCCAGATTAAAAGGGGGTTGTGGCTGACTGATCTACAGCTAAGGGCCCCAAACATTTAAGGGCCCCCCAATGGATCTAATATAGATAAGCATATGCCATATTATGTGCTATGAAATGTAATGGGGTTTACTTCCTACTTGCACCAACTGAACTAATGAAGACGCGCTTCCACCAGACAGTGTGCTTTGAGGGAAATTTTGTCTGCAGCATTATGGCCTACTATTATTTCAAAATCCAACAGCCAAGGTTTCGTGATTTTTCATATGATCCAAACAACTAGACCCCATCCTTGCCAGAACATCCGTCCTGCACAACTGACAAGAGGGAACTACGTGTGAAAATCCTGAGACCCTTTCAATGAGAAAGGACATCAACCACAAGATTGTACATGTATATAGTAATATATCCGACTAGTCAAATTCATCAAAGAAAATTGACAGTCAGCGGCCGTTTGAATGAAATGTCAATACTGTTAATTATCTTCTATTTTTACATATAAATAAAAGATCATGACGAGTGAATGAAGACGTACAACTCTATAAAACTAATACGTGATATATATCAAGGACAAAATACAGCCCTTTTATATTATAAACCCCTAATGGACACACTCCCATAAACAATAACCATCTCTATGTCTTTATTTGAAAGGCTTGAATGGTCAGTGAAAAAGGGGCTCTTGGGTCCGTTCGGGTCTATTGTACGCTGGATTGTACTGTAAACATGAACGAATGTGTGCTGACTGGCTTCCAACTGAGATAGGATAATATCTTAATTCTCGTCTCTGGTCTACTTAACCTTCACGAGGGCTTGTCGGAGAGAAAAAGTCAATCTCCAGATCTGTGGTTGTCTCACGCTACATAAAATCCACAAGTATGTGAAAGCTTATATTTACTATAATTACTGGACCTACCAGGATCTGATAAAGCTTGTATCATAACGACTGTCTGATCTTATACAAAATAAACTACGTGTAGGATTTTTATAAAGCTTGTATTGTTACACCTTTCTTATCTGTTATTAAATAAAATATACATGTAGGAACTTATATAGTTTGTACCGTTACAACTTTCTGATCTTTTATCAAATAAGGTGTTCACAGTGGGTAAGACGCTGACTTGCTAATCTGGAGGTCAGGTGTTTGATCCCTGCATTGGATGAGAAAGTTCATCTCGATTTTCTGGCGGGGTTCCCCTTTGTGATAAAGGACGGAGGTTTACAGTGTGTGTAAAAAAGGCTTATGACAGTTTCAAAAATATTGGTACACGAACCGTAATGCATTTCACCGCGATTTGTAACAAGGGACTCAAAGAACGAGGAAACACATAGTTGTTTTGTTATAACGCTGATCTATCAAAATTAAACATCCTAATTTTATGAATATTTCGGGGTTTTTTGACCATTATTAAGGGTTTCAAATTTTCCAGTATTCAGGTGGTCAAACTAACTGTTTTTATCTGGAATATGATCTTTTTATGTTCGTAGGTGACAAGATGATAAATGACTGTATGTTAAACTCTTTCACATTATTCTCATAAAATGACATTTTAATTTATAATTTGTTGAGGAGAGATTTATCACTGTGTAAGATCTGGACAGACAACTTCAAATTATTTGTTGGCCATTCAAGCTGGATCTTATCAGTCTCTGTCAGTTATATTTCAAAATACACAAGTCTAACACCATCAAACAGAGACACACCCTTAGTGTGATTAAAACTGAAGGGCCACACACGATCAGAAAAAATGGTACAGCCAGTCCTAATGAGTGAATGGGGTTTAATGCCGGATATGCAGTACCAAACTGATACCGCAGTGAATATTCGCTTGGCCGCTACAATCACTCATAAGCATGACATCGACGAGACTTAATGAGTTCGGCATTTTAACTTTTTTACTCCGACAAATTAAATTCTCAAACATTTTTTTGAGGCAAAAGAAAAATAAATAAAGACGTTTGAAGTATTTGTAGTTAAAAAAATATTTCCTATTTAGTGTAAATGGGTATTAAAATGAGTAAAATGCATCATTTTGCCCGAAGCAGTAAGGTGTTAAGTAAACATTGCACGAGCCGTTGAGCCAATGACTGATGCCGCGTGCAGTCAACGCACGTGTTGTGGACAGTCATCTGTTACAGAGATAATTCGTAAGTAATTCTCTGTGAAACAGATTGATGCAGTACATGTCGGAGAATTTTGTTCGGACAGAACTGTTTCCAGCTACGCCATTTTGAAATCCAACTGTTCTAGAAAAACTAAGGTACTGTGTACTCATTGTCATGCACCAGTGACGGGATTTTAAATTTTTCTTGTTGAACATCTTTTTCCCGAAAATAAAGGGGCATAACTCTTATCATTATTTAAGCAGGCATTTTCAGACCACAATTAAAAATCATGTGTCAACAAAATATTCAAATTCATACAAAACAAAAATTAGGTGCACCTTATTATTTTTCATATTTAATTCCTGTACATTATTCAAATTTATGTCAGTAATATTTCTACAAAATTACGTGTTGTAATACGATTAGAATGAGAGCGTGCCGACCCGTGTACCTGTTTCAAATTCCTCCAAAATTACCATATTTTTCGGGGTATAAGTCGATACAATTTATGATGTTTGGAAAATAGAGTTGGACATGTCAGAAAAATGCAGGCCAAATCCCATCCCTGCCGTCCACGTAAAAGATCCCTTGACAGTTGTAATTAATAAGAGTATAGGCGCAGAGTGCCCCCTTTCCGTCAAATTTACCTCATATAAAATTATCTAACACAAAACACAACGCAATAAAATTTAATTTCCTGTGAAATACAAGACAAGATAATCGGGATTTACATCTTAATTCTACGGTATCCTGTTTCCTGGTTACCTCACGCACAATCGTACGCATGTAATCTTCATAAATCCTTTGAGATTAAATTGCAAATTTGTAACGCCCACTTATTGTACAGGTACAATAAACCCCAGTCGTTTTTTATAACAGGGCCTCTTATGTTTGATATTCTGGATATAAAAATATATGCAAATTTTTATAAGTTTTGAATAGGTTTTATCAGACATGTTTTTAAAAATTTTATTACATTTCTTTCAAGCTCTAACAAATTCTTTGTACAGACTGGTTTGTAGACATAATCTGACTGTTTACACAAATATTTTTACTTTTATAGTCTAATAAATGTACAAAAACATCTCATTTAATAAACCATGTAGTTGATCATGTGCTTGTACCTGATAAACAGTAGAGTTGTATAACCTTATGGGCTTTCTCCAGATTCTTGAAATTCCTCGGAGACGAAAAATCTATTACCGATCTATATTTCGTTTTGTTTTTTGTTATACTTTCCATGGCCTCTTCTACATGAAGGGGGGTTGGGATGGCCTAGTGGTCTAGAGTGCCGCGCTTCGACCTCTAGCTGGCCGGTCACCTCTGGCTTGCGGCTGTGGTTTCGAGCCTTGGTGTGAGCGTATGTGGGCGCCTTTTCAACCTCGTGGGTTTCCTCCGGGCACTCCGGTTTCCTCCCACTGCTAAAGACCCCTGCGCGCAAGCGAATTATTGAAATAAAATTAAACCATATGTTAGTCCCGAAATGACCTAGTTGTGTCGAGTGGACGTTAAACCCCATTTCTCTCTCTCTCTCTCTCTCTCTTCTACATGAAGATCTGACCAGTTGTAGAGGGAGGTAGTGTCAGAGCTCATACAAGCGGCTTTTGATCTATGACATCAGACATTTGACTACGGTAACCAATCTGTGTTGAGGTTTCTAGTGGGTTACCCACAGCTCCGCCAAGAACTCGCTGCAACAGACTGTTTCATCGGCTAATCACTCACATCATCCAGAAAGTGAGTTATATAACAACTCTTCAAGATCCTAGTGTAGTTAAGACAAGTTAAATGAAATTCTGAACTATAAAAATTGAAACGAAATGGGATCTGTGTTTTAGACAGATTGAAATAATTTATTATAGTAAAAATATATACAGACGTGGGAGCAGATTCAAACTTTTTTAACCTGTTGGCTATAATCCCTTCTATTTACTTTTCATTTCTTACAAACCAAGATTTGATTCAATTCATTTCAATAATTTGTGGAATGTGTGTAGGACTTTGAATGAGGAATAATTAGTGAATCTTTTGAAAATGAATTTGAACGTATCTATACTTGCATTGTATACGTTGCCCTAGGGGCAGAGGTAAATGCAATGTTTTGGAATTGCTAAAGTTGATAGTGAAGGAATTTAACGCAATGGTTTTAAATTGCAAAAGTTGATTTTAAAGAAATTTAACACAATATCTTGGTCATTTTTAGACTAACAGTAGTTATTTAATATGTGAAAAGCCAGGGGTTAGAATTCTGCCTGAAATTCTTTTCAGCTTACATCAAGATTCAAACCCTGGACTCTCTGTCTGTGTACCCTTTATACCTTACTCTCTGGCCCCTCTCTGTCTCTGGACCCCCCCTCTCTCTCTCTTTCAATTGAAATGTAAGCCAGAAAACAATTTATGACCTCAAGCCCAGGTCTTAAATGGTGGTTCTTTTTTTAAAAGTTTATGTCATGATTATCAAGTTACTGTAAGTAAACTTTGGTGCACGCAGGACGCGACCCACTGAAGGTATATGTACAATGAATGAGTCAGCAAATACATGGCTCAAGTGGTTTTATTTATCTAAAAAAATATCTTTGATCTGTGAAGATTAAGATATAAATGACTGATAGATGTAACTATGTGGTGAATGGATGTGTAATAATACGCCATGGGTCACCAGGTCTTTTCTTACTGTGCGAAATAAAAATGTAATTATTTCACCCCTTTTATAAGGTTACTATAAAAATACTCATGGATTAAACGAGAAGACATTCACAGGAGGACTAGTTGACGTTAGGGGTGTAATAAGGTTTTCTATTTATCAACTGTGTAATCCTTTGGTTATTTCCGCTGTCATTATGTCAGCTAGCCACTATAAAAATATTATAGGACTTCAAGGGACAATTCATTTAAAAATAGGCAGCATAGATTACAAAAATGGATATGATTAATTTTCACACCATCAGATATCACTTTCAACAATATAGGAATGTACGTGACTGGGTTGGTTTAATCTTCAAACCATCTGATATCATTTTCTGCAATATAGGCATGTACGTGACAGGGTTGGTTTAATCTATAGAACACCCAACATCACTTCCCATAATATATATATATACATGTATACACTGGGTGGGTGCTTAATATCAGTTAATATCATTTTCAACTAAGACATAGAGAGAAATGGGGTTTAACATCCACTGGACACAAACTAGGTCGTTTTGAGAATAACATATGGTATAATTTTCATTTCAATAAATCACTTGCTTGTAGGGGTCTTTAGCAGTGGGAGGAAATGGGAGGACCCGGAGAAAACCCATGAGGTTGGACAGGCGGCCCTACTCCTTGTCACGTACAAGTGGGGAATCAATAACAGACCTTAAGATACATTGCGCACGTGCTCACCATTTGGCAATCCATCTCCCCCACTTTCAACAAAAGGCATGTACAGTATGTGAATGAATGAAGCTTAACTTTGGATGAACTTTCTCTGCCAATCCGGATCCAACACCCGACCTCCAGACTAGCGAGCCAGTGCCTTACCCACTTAGCCACATGATCCCCTAGATTACTAAGAACAAACATCCTGTTAAATGTGTATAACAAAAATAAATATTGATCATAATGTCTCTTTAATAAAATAAAACTAAGATTAAAAGTAGAGTAGTTCTATATGGATTATAATAAAGGAGGTAATAATGAATGAATGAGTTTAACTGTCCTACTCTAGGTCATAGTTTATTGGTTTTACACCTTTTAATAGACTTGACTCAACTCTGGTTTAATCTAATATTAGAGACTAATAGTAATAACTAGGGAGGGATAGAGTAGTGCCCTGAACCAGATGTAGTACACATGTAACTCTTAAACCAGAAATCATAGCACAATGCCACCATCCTTTTATCATTCCATGCCTCGAGCTGCCCTTAGTATAACTCTGAAACCAGAAATGGTAGTGCAACGCCTCCAGGCCTTTGTTACTTCCCTGCTAGAGCTGCCCTTACAGTATACATGTACATGTATCTCAGTAGCTACATTGTACCAAACCCGAACAGATAAACGACATCCACAAATGTAGATATAAATTTTAAAATAATTAGACCAGGAGTTAAACCTAGAACAGCGTACTATAATTAATTACACAAGAACCAGACACATGTAATTTTTTACCTCAGAGTCTCAGAGTCTTCCAGGGAGACATTTGACACCTCTAATAAATTGAATTGCATATTTTATTAAATTTATCCTGGTGTATCAACTTTTCTTAAAACAAGCTACATGTAGTGTACATACATGTACATGTAGTTCAGGAAAATAGAGAGATGGGAGGGGGAATGATCTAATGCATACCTGTAAGGTCTATCATTGAATCCAAGGGACAACATATACCGTAGTCATTTGGATGGGATGAAAAACCAAGGCCTTGTGTACACATTTGCTTGCATGTAAAAGAACTGATGGCAGATGGAATAAGAGTAGGACGTAGCACACTGTATGGCGTATATATCCCAGTTGGAATTCAATATAAGAGTAGCCTGTAGTGCTGCTGTCTGGGGAAAATTTTACTCATAGAACACCGTATGGTGTACAGTATGTCTGTCTCCATCAACCAAGTTCGAGCAGAACAGTTGGACGTTAAACCCCATTTCATTTCTTTCTACTGGGGGGGTTTGGATGGCCTAGTGGTCTAGAGTGTCGCGCTTCGATTTCTAGCTGGCCGGTCACCTCTGGCTTGCGGCTGTGGTTTCGATCCCTGGTGTGAGCATATGTGGCATGGAGATAGGGGCGTCTTCTCAACCTCGTGGGTTTCCTCCGGGCACTCTGGTTTCCTCCTACGCACAAGCGAATTATTGAAATAAAATTAAACCATGTGTTAGTCCCGAAATGACCTAGTTTGTGTCGAGTGGACTTAAACCCCATTTCTCTCTCTCTCTCTCTCTCTCTCTCTCTCTCTCTCACTTTTCTACCATTGAATCAGCTGGTGTGGTTTCAATTCCCAGCTTGTATGTGACAAGGAGAAGGGTCTACTGCTAAAGATCCCTACACTCACACCACCACATCCATCCTAACCACCACCACCCTAACCACCACCACCACCACCCTAACCACTACTTAGGTGCATGCTCTATTGATTTCAGTTTCATTTTTATTTCATGCTTAATTTAAGTGTTATAAAAGAATTGGCTACTGGCAAGAAAGCAGCTTGAAATGGAATAAAACTTGCATGATCTATAGCAACTCTGTGAATATTTGGGAAAAACAATGTTGAATTATTGGAATAAATATTGAATTGTGAATCCACAAAACACCATCAATAAAATACATTGTATTTACATTTAACAATATCTCCCACTGATTTTATTGTCATAAATAACTCACTGCACATTTTCATATTTCATTGTTAATTAATATTTGTCATTATTTACAGGTAGCAAGGAGAATTAACGAGCTACCTGTTGAGATAGACTCGTTAAGAACAGGTAAACAGGTTTATGCTTTTGACATGGGCACAGGTGGTTTGTAACAGATTACTGTCGTGAATAATCAAATAGGTTTGTAATAAATGGCATGGATATTTTCCAATATTCGGTAGCGCATACATGTATCAAACATACATGCACATATATGCGCTTTCCAATGGTAAACAGGGTTTTCATGGTAAAATATCATTTGTGTCATGCGTCTTATTCTTTACTGCCCTTCTGTTGATCAGAATGTCTCCCCCACCCTTTGTCGGCTACGCTTATTGTATTTGATTTTGTTTTTTCATGTTTGGGACTGACTGACGGACATTCTTGATCAGAACAAACTCTATGTACATGTACGTGTATGGCATTGGATGTTTACACTGGTAGAATGTATTGCAGTGTAGCAATAGTAGATACACTGCCTAGTGCACAACTCTGGACAATTGATCACGATGCAATATATACATGTACATTTACATGTAGCTATTAATTAACCAACAATTCTTTTAATTTCACATCAGGTTCTTCGCCAAAAAGTATTTACATGTAGTGTTGAACCTAATGGAAGATAACCAGGGGCGGATCTAGGAATTTTGAAAAGGGGGGGGCGCCTCAAAATGAGGGCACTTACCGCGGAGAGTGGGCACGCTGCTGCGAGAGGGGTTTAGGGGGGAAGGTTCCCCAAGACAATTATCCGTCATTTCCTTGCATCTGTAGCCATTCCAGGAGCTATTTGACTGATATTTTCGTCTAAGTGAACGTTCGGAACGGAATATTTGGGTCTGAGAAAAGGCACTTTCAGCAGTAAAAAAGGGCACTGTCGAAAAATTGGGGGGGGGGGGGCGCGTCCCTCACGCCCCCCACTGTATCCGCCTCTGATAACACAGTGAATTCAACAATATGGATGTTCTGATGTTAATAACTGTTTCTAGTAGATCAGCGTGATGTACTTATTACAATACAATAAACCTTTCACAGAGTCAGGTTACACAAAGGTCATTACATTCTTTACACATCACAGGGGGTAGAAACTATACAATTAGTCCTAAACACTGAAAACGCAATGTCGAAATTATACAATTTCTTCCTAAAATGTGGAAATGTGGAAGGTCTACAGTCTGTCATAAAACACTGAAATGACTATGTGGAACTCTACAATTCATCCTAAAACCCTGAAAACGCAATGTGGAACTCCACAATTCGACCTAAAACCCTGAAAACACAATGTGGAAACTCTGCAATACAATTGTCTCAAAAACCCTAAAATGACAATTTGTCTTTCAACACTGAAGTGTCAATGTGGAAACTTGTGCTGACTGAAAGTGCTTATACATGTACATGTACATGTGTACCTCAATACAACTGAATTCCGTGCAGTCAAGTCTTTCAATATTAATAATTTCTTTTTACCGTATACAATCATGCAATAATGTCTGTATCATTGATTTGTATAAGAAAAAAAGGGCATGTAGGTCGTTAAACTCCATTCTATTTCATCGTTATTTCATTTTCAGTGCACGATCGAATATTGTCATTTCCATTTATTATGAGCAAATTGTGTCACAGGTATCACGCAAACAAACTCTCTATTCTTAACTGGCATTTAGACAAATTGAAAGGAGATTTATTAATGCAGACTCACGGATATGATAAAAATATTTATGAGAGTTATTTATTTTAAATAAGAAGATGAGATTGATAGATACATGTGCCTGTATTTATCTTCTTTAAGACGGGAAAGAGGATGCTACTAAATCACTGACATATTCGTCATCTATTCATAAACTATTTATATAAACCAGGAAACCAGGCCTTATTTATACATGCTCCTGTCTCAGGCATCAGGAGGGGGTGGGACAAAATATAAATTAATCAAATTTGTTCATTTTTCATTTTCTGATGAGCCCTTTCACTGCCCATTTTTCATTTCTTGCAGATTTTGATGTTTGAAATCAGAATTTCAAGAAAAAACATAAAAATAATATTTTAGAAATATAAATTGGAAAAATGGTTGGCAAAGTGGTATAGCTGGACTCACTTGTACAGGAGTACAACTATATTTGTACTTTTAACATACATTGTTCATTGTAGTGGTGCAGACCATTTTAACCCTAGTGAACATACATTGTACTTTGTAGGGGTGTAAGTCAATTTAAAATACATATATATATGTAACATCATCCTTTGATGCTGGCCTATCATTTTTTCTAATAATGGTATGGCCAATGTGCCCAGCGTACATTATTTATACTAGTTAAAATTTTGGACCCATGTCTTGTGCGAGTGTCTCTATTCTAAGTTGTTTAATGGTCTCAAGCTTAAAACATTGCGCCATATATTGAAACAGCACTCGTGATTAACGTCATTCGTGTTGTCTCAATTTATTACCTAATATCTGGCTCTCGACCATTAACCCACACTTAATAACAATTACACAAATCATTTCTACACCTACCTACATACACATACAGGTATATATAACATAGCACACCTTTCATTCATTCATATCTATATTTACCTATATATTTACCTATTAGATCAGGTAGGTTAATTATTATTGACTTTTATTCATACAATAAATAAACTATAACACCGGACAATGGTGTATATTATTATCCTATATCATAATGATTCATTTCACGTTCCAGACATATTGATATACAATCTGCCCACACTTGACAATAAAAATGCTTATGGATATTCGGTTACATGTATACTGTATACATGTACCTCGGTACCAGTGATGGGATTTCGCTTGTATATTCCAGACATGTCCAACACTATTTTCCAAATGTTCTAAATTTCCCGACCAGGAATATGTCCGTTCAGACATCAGTACCTCCACGCATCAAACAGAATATGTCTCAATATAGTCTAAAACTAAATTCTTTTCATTTATATACATGTAGTATGATGTACAAAGCTCATGGTACTTAAACAAAACAACATTTATTCAATCAAGTTAACATTTCACTTCCATAAACTATATTTCTGTAATGAAGTGGGGGGGGGGGTGGATGGTTAGAACGTGTGTGCTGTATCAAAAAGCTTGTCATTGAGTCAACTAGCGTCATTTCGAATCCCTGTTTGTACGTGACAATGAGTAGGGGCGCCTGTCCAGCCTTGTGGGTTTTCTCAAGGTCCTCCGGTTTCCTCTGCTAAATACTCCTACGCGCAAGCGAATTATTGAAATAAAATCAAACCATACATGCATGTTAGTCCCGAAATGACCTAGTTTGTGTCGAGTGGACTTTAAACCCCATTTCTCTCTCTCTCTCTCTCTCTCTCTCTCTCTCTCTCTCTCTCTCTCTCTCTCATAAAGTCGAACATACATGTACATCATGTACATGTATTTTGTTACGTACACGGCTATACACTGTACCTTGGCTACTATTTTGTTTAATTATATCATAATCTGGATCATATTGAGGAAATTCCAGACAATTCAATAAAATACTTTTTGTCTGGCGAGTCTGTCTAATATCCTTTGGCAATAGCCAGCAAGTAATATATATACATGTAGCCATTCTCACCTCAAGGGCATCTTAATGTCCTTATTTGAAATAATCGCCTTATAACGATTAATACAGGTTCTTGGCTACAGATGAGGAATAAAACCCCAGAAGACTGGCGTCAGCTTAGGTTTTAAAACCCCAGAAGGCTGGCTACATCTTATATCAATAGATCAATATAAAATCATTGGTTTTACTCTGTCAATGTGTTCAACTTGTCTAATATCAATGTCTACCTGAATGAATATAATAATTTGTGGTTTTGAAGTTGATTTAGTCGTATTAAAGGTTAAGTAAAGTTAAGACATTTTGATACAAGATCAATTCATGGTGGGGTACACCAGGAGGCACCAAGAAAAGGTGGGGTACACTAAGCAAAGCTGGGGAGCACCAAGTCATGGTGGGGTAAATCAGGGGAAAGGGGCACCAAGAAAAGGTGGGGTACACTAAGCGAAACTGGGGAGCACCATGAGTTGTGTTATTATTTGATGAAGATTAAATTTATTCTAATTGACTGTCAAATTAAAACATGCTGAAGAATCAATACAACGTGGGTGTGTAAAATTAAACGGCATGTAATTACAAATTACTATACATTACACATTACAGAGTTATTTAACATCTGTTTCCAAACATATTCTATAGGTCCAGCAACGTAAACAGCTGTTTTTATTCAGTTGTAGAATTCAATTCCAACAGACACATATATCAAGAAGTGGTACAATGTACTCTTTAGGGGGACAGGGACTTGTTAGGGCCTCTAATATGCCCCCCAGCACCAAAGTCTCCCATGTGTGTCCCACCACAGCTTACCCTCTCCCCCACCCCACCCCGACACCAAAGTCTCCCAGGTACATGTAGCTCTAAAATCATTGTCAACACATCCTGCAGGGCAAGTTTTAAAACTATGGCTATGAACACGGGACACTTTAAAAACATCCTACATTCATGTAAGCCACTATTTTGGATACTTCACGTTTTTGATGTTTTTAATACAGGTATGTCCTCGTACTGTACATGTATGTGTAACTAAATTATTTTGATATTGAAAGATCTCTTTGTGACATGTCACATGCCATATGACATGTTTTTGATTGACACACGACACTATCTGACACTTTCAATCAGCTGATAAAACTAATACAGAGTATCTGAAAATCAATCTCTATTAATTTCCTCCAGTGATTTCAGATTCAGACGAATTTCAACTGCCTGTACCCAATGTTTTTGAAATGAAATTAAATGGGGTTTAAAGTCCTACTTTTCTGAACCAACTGGGCTAATGAAGACGTGTGACAGACATGTACCCCCATACATATACAATTTTATAAGGGATGAATTCCATCTTTCAATTTCTTTTTTACATGCACGTCAACGTTTTCATGGGACTTTTATGTTTGACCCATACAAATAATAAGGGCGCTGTTCCTCGCCAGGTACCGTGGGGATAACATGCTGCAAAAATCTGGAGGATTTTCTCAGCCACAATATTATAGTCTGTACAACGAATACAAAAATCTCTCAAATGACAATAAAAACCTGTTAAAAAGCATACATGAATACCGTAACTCTTTTACTTGAAACTTTTAACCCCTTGTGGACAGATGACGTGTTGACACGCAAATAATTTCCGTGCCCAGAGACGGTTGACGTGTTGGCACGTCACACGTGACACCCTGAATCAGTCCTCATTTAAATATGCTAAATTTAGCACGGGGAATCCCCCTTTGCCTTGCGATCATAAACTAGTTATCTCCCGTTGTTCTAGATGGTATCACTTGTATTTTATCGTGTAATTTTCTCGAATTTTCTACATATTTACGACATGTAAACAATGGCGGTTGCCAGGAAGCGCCAGCTGTCTTTCGACGAAGTTTTGGGTGAAATAAATAGACAATAAGGCAAGGAAAATTCATTTTGTGAACTCAAAACATCATAAAATTACAACAGGAATTCTTTTTTAAGAATTTAAGCCAATCAGATTGAAGATAAATTCACATTTTAAAAAAAATGATTTTTTCCCCTAAATAATCCCGTCCAGGGTTACGAAATTTCGTCGAAAATCCCGTCCACAAGGGGTTAAATAGACTGATTTTAAAATGTTCATCGTGCCTTAAAAAATGGATATTAGGGCCAACATTGAATTCTACTTCATGCTTTTAATTTCGAATGTTATGGATAATATTGAGTTAGAGGTTTAGCTCCTTTAAATACCGGGGGTGGGGTGTGGGGTGTGGGGGGATGGCTGATTGGTTAGCACACGCATGTGCACTGGATCATAAGGCCTGTCATTGAGTCAACTGTCGTGGTTTCGTGGGTTTTCTCCTCCAGTTTCATCCCAGTGTTAAAGACCCCTACATGCAAGCAAATTAATGAAATAAAATTGAACAATCATGTTAGTCCCGAAATGACCTAGTTTGTGTCAAGTGGACGTTAAACACAGTCATTTCTCTTTCTCGCTTTAAATACATGTATCCCCGTAATCACATTTTCAGGTACCGTAAAGAAAACATCAATATCAAACAATTTCTCTAAATAAACATACCTCCAAATAAGACGAAAGACTTTTGATAATAAACCAATTGTGTAGTTTAGATCTTCACATATTACAGCTAACCAGTGCAATCCTTTTAAAGTAAACGAACCGCTTTCAGTTTAAACAAATGTAGCGTGAAGGTCTAAATGTACATGTTCATTTAAAAATCCAATTGTTTAGAACTGTTACATAGCCAGCAGCTAGTCTTTTTAACTTTTGTTAAATTGAAAGAAATTGGTGTGAAAGTTTCACCTTTTGTATAAATAGGCCAGACAAATATTGGATGCTTAGAATTTCATTGAAGTGAAAAGATTTGTTGAAAGAGAAATAAAGTTGGTGTCTGAAGAAATGTAAGTGGAGCTGGATGAGATATAATATTATACAATCTTGTGCAATCTCGACTAACGAACAAAATGAATCAAGACAATAATGGATGTCTTCTCAACAATGCATACCGGTACATGTAGCCTACATAGCACAAGCTCCAGAAATGAAATGAAATGGGGTTTAATGTCCTTCTCCAGAAATGAAATGAAATGGGGTTTAACGTCCTACTCCTTACCGGGCTGGAAGGGAATTTTGCCCAGACAGCGGCACTACAGCCTACTCTTATTGAATTCCAAATGTCAAGGGATCTTTTATGTGCAAGCCAATGTGTACAGTACATGGCACCTCTGCTTTTTGTCTCATCTGAACGACTAGACAGCTCTCCTTGTCATACTGTACACTGTACCTTCCGTCCTGTGTCACTAATAACAAGGGGAAACCACATCATGCACATCACAAAATCTGGCCAATGCAGGGATCACACACCCGATCTCCAGGCTAGCAAGCCATCGTCTTAGGACTTACGGCTAGCCCCGATCCATTCACTTCATATGAATTGTTTGTTTGTTTATGATTTCTGCGTATTGTGTCTTGTCTATATATTTGTTTTTGTGTACATTATGTGTGTTGCAGCCCCCCTGCACTTAGTATTAAAAGAGTGGAGCTACATGTATTTGACTGAAATTTTCAGCATGTTCTATTTACGTTAGTCGCCTGTCCATCCTCGTGGGTTTTCTTCCGGGTCCCCGGTTTCCTCCCACTGCTAAAGATCCCTGCATTATCTATTTACGTTATCTAATTTTTAACTATTATAGCGAGAACTCTTCATATAATCTCCCATAATGTATCTTTAATATGCATATTCAACAATACTGTAAGTAAGATTAAAGGAACAACGAATTATTATGGCTTTCCTAGACTCACTGTCACCTTCCTTAAGTATATAATATTGTAGAATCAAAGCGATTATGACCATTTACAATTAAATAATCTCTTGACTCTGATGTATTGTATATCATCTTCTGTATAGTGTATTATCAAAGTGTGGTATACATGTATTAAATAAACTTATACAACGTTACACAATGTTGTAATATATTAACCAGGTATTATGTATTATGTAATACATGTAGGTGATAACTACAGGGGACAGACGGTAAATATAGGGCCCTATCCCCACTAATGGCACCTTCCCAGGCCACATAATTTTCAAATTTGGTTCTTTCGGAACATTTATCAAACTTCATTGTTGTATTTCTTGGGGGGGGGGGGATAATAATTTTAAAAACAATCTTTTAGAGCTACATTTTCAAGTTTCGAAATAAGAAATCATTTTTTACAAGAATAAAATGACTTTTCAATTATCAAGACACCTGAAGAACTAAGATGTAAATTGTTTTGGCCTTCGACCGTGATAAATTAACTTTCCTCTACATCCAAACAGGTAAATATTTGGGTGGACAGTAGTTACAGCAGTTTGACAAGCTGAAGATTTCACTTAGAAATTAATTGTCAGGATTATTTCGTAACCTAGCTGTCCGTCAGAATGTTGAGACAAGTACAAGAAATTTTTATGACAATTTTTTTTTGGAATGAATTACTTTTGGGTTAAATCAAAAATATTTCACTAAAATATAAAATAACGATAATTCCTAAGTTAAGGATTAAATTTAGAAATTCTTTGTTCAGATTATTTTGTAACTTGTCCGTCAAAACGTACAAAAACTTTTCTTACAGGGGATTTTTTCAGGAATGAGATTACTTTTGGGTTAAATCAATAAAAATACATGAATCAAAACTGGAAATCTATAAGTGAAAGATAGTCGTCCCAGTTTTGTTCTAATATGTTGACTCTTAAAGCTTGAGTAAAACTGTGCAGCTAACAATGTTACACAATGACAATTCCCATTAAAGCAGCTTGACAAGTTAAAGGGTAGGCCTATATTTAGAAATTAATTGTCGTTTCTTACTTCTAGAATTATTTCGTAACTTGTCCATCAAAATTTTACTATGAGCAATTGTTCAACAAATTTATTAAGGAATGAAATTGATTTTCGGTTATATTTAATTTTTACATTAAAAATATCATATAATGATATAGGTCCTGTTTAAAAAAAAAAAAATTCCTGTTTTAAAAAAAAACAACTTGTCCGTCAAAATGTTGACAGGAGTATTATATACATGTAGCATTCTGGAGCTACATATGTACATGTATAACAAATTTTCAAGCATTTTACTAAGCAATGAAATCAATGTGATATTATAACCAAGCATTATATTGAAATGCTTGTTATGCTGTTGTTGCTGAAATAAATCATATCCAGATTTATAAAACGGTTCCTGTTTATAATGGAATTAATTATAATTTATTAAGGATAAGGTTCAGCAAGAAAAGATATAAAAATTATATAAGTACAATTAATTCCTAGGAAGAACATTTAACAGCCCAGAAATGTACCTATTAATTTTTAAAGTGGGTACATTTTCTTCTGCATAAAATAATATAAATATGCACTGGTAGGAAAACAATTATAAAGATCATGTTTGTTAGATAAATAGTATGCTTATCTACCAATTCAAGACATAAATCTAATCGAAAAGTTCATTATTTCGCTACATGTATTTTCGACACAGTGACTAAAGTGTAGGAGTGGAAGACTGCACTAATTTGTACTTCAAATTTCCGTTTCACTGGATCAAACCGTAAAGCAAGCAAAATACTTGGCATACATTGAACTAGGGTTTATTGAAATAATCTTCAACCAAGGTTTGGGAACGCCAAGTAAACATTTCAAAAGTAAACAAGACCCAGCTATAGAGTGAAAAATTTTAACTTACGGATTTGAACTTTCTTGGAGTCTAATTGTCGAGTTAGATTCTCTATATGTGCAACTTTCCTTGAGATTTTTTCGGATTTTTCACAAATTTTCTGACATTCTTCAGCTAAATCACAAAATATATCATCTGCATGTCGAATTAAACTGGCTAATTGTAACATAGCCCCTAATACTGCATTATGAATGACAGCCCTTTCGGCATTCGGCCCCTCGTCCCTCTCCTCGGGTCGTAAAGGTTTTCTACCGAGCCGATACGGCTCAACAATTCGCATCCCAAGAGGCATAATTCCTTAATTTCACTATTCCCACATGTTTCTGCTAAAAATTCCAGTAAAAAACCGGGAAACTTTGAACCCTCGGGTTAACCGCTTATAACTCCATGATCGTTCACACACACACGCGTTTGACAGTGTCGTTCAGGTATCTACCGTTATCGTAAATAAACTCCCTCCCTCTGGGAAGCACTGATTTACTGAGTATCTCGGGAGGCACGCGCGAATATTCCACATGTCCCGTGCATAGCGTGTATAAACATTCCGCGTCTATTCGTGATTTTTGGGGTGTTAATGAGGTGCGAATAGAACAAAGGACCGAGCGTCAATTTTAATTATCACCTTTTGTTAATTTAATTTTAAAAGTAGCCATAACGGAACAGCCAGGTAAATGAAACGCCTCGTTGGCTTCTTTTTAGATTTGACCAATCAGAACGCCAAGCAAGAAATCGATAAACCGGGTATGATTAGAAAGGCTGTCATTAAGATAATCGGATCGCGATTTAAAATTTCAAAATAAGCAGATTTTCACCCGAATATTTTGTTCTCGTTGACTCCATTTCGTATCTTTATGTTCTTCTATGAAATTATAATATAGATCGTGTCACAAAATCCAGTGATTTGCAATTCAAAACACCTTGATTATGTTCCGTTTTATCTTTCCCGCGCTATCACCCTTTATTAATTAATTACGCAAATGAATACGGTAATATTTGGCGCAATATTTCAAAATCCCCTTTAAACAAAAGATTCCCGTGCTTGGGCGCGTACAAGAAATAGAGTGATCTGTGTGGTCATAGCTAAAAAGTATACATATAATTGAATGGTCTAATTTCTTCATTGAATGGTCTAATTTCTTTAAATTGAAGGATCTAATTTCTTTAAATTGAATATAGATTTGTATGGTTTCAATAATACATTATATAATCCATATCGTCACTGTTAATATCTCAAATATATTTTTTACTCCGATTGATTAATATTCAGTCTTTATAAGAAGCTAGTTCGATCGTGAGAGAGAGAGAGAGAGAGAGAGAAATGGGGTTTAACGTCCACTCGACACAGCTAGGTCATTTCGGGACTAACATATGGTTTTTAATTTTATTTCAATAATTCGCTTGCGCGTAGGGGTCTTCAGCAGTGGGAGGAAACCGGAGTGCCCGGAGGAAACCCGCGAGGTTGAGAAGGCGCCCCTATCTCCATGCCACATACGCTCACACCAGGGCTCGAAACCACAGCCGCGAGCCAGAGGTGACCGGCCAGCTAGAGGTCGAAGCGCGGCACTCTAGACCACTAGGCCATCCCAACCCCCAGTTCGATCGTATTTAAATGACATTATGCATCCAAAAACTAATTTATATCTGGGGTCTTAGATTACCCTTGTTGTCGTCAACGTTTGGTCATTACTAAAAATGATGTAACTGAATGGTGTAATTTCTTTAAAATAAACCTACAAGGCCCTAAAATGATATATTCATCGAGAGTGGCTGGGCTTTTTTTAAGATCATAAGGCCCGCACTTCAGAATTGAAAAAAAAAAGAAAATCGTCAAAGCAAAAAATTAAAGAAAAAAAGGTAAAACTTAAAAAAGGAGTAACAAGTAAAAGAGAGGTTTTAACTTTAAAAAAAAAAATGGTTAACTAACACCCCCCCCCCCCCAAAAAAAAAACAAACCCCGAAGAGTCTTATTAGAATGCACCAGGATTTCCCAGAAGGAGGTGCCCCACCCCACCTCCTCCGCCTCGAAACTTTTCCAACAATCCCCGAGAAAAACGTGATTACTATATGTTTGTACTGGAAATTGAATGTTGAATGGAACACAATCTTAGCATCCGTCAAAAAGGAAAAGAAATAGCATTTCTGCTCCATTCGTGATAATGCAGACGGGAAAACGTCATACAGAGTATTACGACGATAATTTTGCCTGTACAGTGGCACTTCGGTCAATTGTCAAGGGTTCTAGCGAATGTGTACTATAGGGACGTCGATTTTTCCTTCTACCCTAACGACTAGAGACCGCACTGTTACTTTCAATGAAAAAGTAAAACGTTGGCCCTTGAAGCTTTAATATGCCGAGCGCTTCGAATAAAAGGTAGGCCTACGTACATTTTTTTAATTTTCGAAGTTCGTCGGATACGGGATAGGATTAAACCTGAAGACATAATAATGTTTTACGCTAATCTTTCCGCGGTGAAAGGATTTGTTCGTGAAGGGAGATAACTCTGTTTAACCACCCTTCCCTGGAAAGTTAAGACATGCTTAAGCTTAATGAGGGTTCCTGAATGGGCTGCTGGCCGAAAATGTCACTGGGGCCCTTGTATCAACAGTGAAAGCCTACGTAACTAACGTACGAAAATTAATTGGTGGCTCAGATGTTTAGAATGCAGTGAAAGGGGACATACAGGAGTGGATCCAGGAATTTTTGCAGAGGTGGGTCGGGTCATACCCCCCCCCCCCCCTTTAAAGTTTTTAAGAAATACATGGTCTTAATCGCCATTTTGGCGTTTATACATACACACAGACCTTCTTAATTCATTTTTTATTTTGAATTAAAACGATGACACTGTGATTCAATTTCATTGATGCTAAGCATTTATTGTGATATCACACATGCCAATATCAGTGTCTTGCGCTTTGAATGCCCATTCCATCCAACCATTTGACGATAAATAAAGGATATAAAGCGCACGACCGTGACACTTTTCTCATACCATCCCCCACCCTCTCGATCCGCCTGTGACACATATTCGCGAAGCAATGGCCGAATTTAATAAGTAATTTTTCTGAGTTTGATAGGTTAATCAAACGAAACACTGCGAGGAGTATATCCCTAACATTGTCTGTCACACTCACACAACAACAATCGATATGTCAGTATGATAGATATATTTATTTGGCACAATTTAATATACAAAATAACTAATTCGAACTGATTTTGGGTTCCTTTTAATATATACAGGTAGGCTACCATCCTTTGCTTGTAGTCCAGGTATAGACCCATTTTAATCGAGGGATCGAGCCA
This sequence comes from Patella ulyssiponensis, assembly GCA_963678685.1. NCBI lineage: Eukaryota > Metazoa > Mollusca > Gastropoda > Patellidae > Patella > Patella ulyssiponensis. Next base: position 91,436,727 of record OY783226.1, read on the forward strand.
CGACATTTCTCACTGGGAAATAGAAATCCGCCGAGAAAGTTGAAAGGTAATGAAATGGGGTTTAACGTCTTGCTGTTCTATGCCAACTGGGCTAACGAAGACGTAAAATTGTATACCCCACAGTTTGCTATGACGGAAATTTAACCCGGACAGCGGCGCCATACAGTCTACTCTTATATCAAATTCCAAATGTCAAGGGTTCTTATACGTGCACGCCAATGTGTACACGGGACCTCACGTTTTCGTCCCATCCGAACGACTATACGTTCTCCCTTGCCAGGTACCGGTGTCCTGCACCACCAAGTCGAAAATCCCGATGAAATTTCTCGGCCAAATCAGATAAAATTTCCCTCATAGCACACTATATGGTGTATGTCCGTCGTCATTAGCCCAATCCTATGCAGAAATTAGGACGTTAAACCCCATTTCATTTAATTTTCGAATATTCTAGTCAGAGTTTCTCTATATAAATATCATCACGATATACAGAAAAAAACTGAATAGTTTCGAATAGAAAACGACCATGACCTTGTGTCACGCTAAAGTAAAACTAGAACCAAAAGCGACAGGACTGGTCTTCCATCTTGCTGGAAGAGGAATAAAGGATCTGTCACCCTGTGTTAACAGGCGTGGTTATAAAAGATGGGGTTGTGTTTGCCTTGTTTAAATGGACCCGAAGAAGACCTTGAACAGCCTGATCCGGTAAATGCTGACCACTATTCTATTTGATAAATTACAACTCTGTCACACTGTCAATGATAATCTGTCACTCATGGAACGGTCCACATGTTGCAGTAGGCCTTAGTGGTCGTGCTGTAGGTTAGCCACCACTGTCGATGGACAGGACTGGATTAACCATTAAGTCAATTATAAAAAATATAGAATCATTCGAATAGTGGCAGAAGTTCGTTTTTGGGCCTTGAGGTTTAATATCCACAAGATATCCTAGACAAGTGGCAGAAGACCTGTATCAATTTTATAAAGTATAGTAATGATGTATATTTACTGTGACATATTGTGTACTATAAAGTATATATTGTGTATTGTAGCCTACAGTTGATTTTATGTAGTGGGTATATGGACTGTGAGATATTGTGTATTATAAAGTACAGTATGTGTATATACTGAGATATTGTATATTATAAAAGTAAAGTACAGTATTATAAAAGTAAAGTACAGTATTATATAGACTGTGAGATATTGTGTATTATAAAGTACAGTATGTATGTTGATATTGTGTATTGTACAGCTGACTTTATGGACAGTGAGATATTGTGAATGATGAGATAATGTATTGTGTATGATAACTGTGGGTAGTAGGTATATTGAATGTGAGATATTGTGTATGTTTAAAGTATGGGTAGTAGGTATATTGACTGTGGGATATTTTGTGTTATAAAGTATGGGTGACAGGTATGATGACTGTGAGATATGGGTAGTAGGTACGGTATGATGACTGTGAGATATAGGCAGTAGGTATAATGACTGTGAGACATTGTGTGTTATAAAGTATAAGTTGCAGGTATGTTTACTGTGAAGTATACATGGTGATTACACACCTAATTATAGGTTTGAATATTTAATTTATTAAAAGAGATTAACATACAGCAGTACCAGGTACTACAAAGTTCCACAGTCTATAAATAGTGCCAGTTAAAGCTAAATTGTGCATGACACTATCTATGACAGATTTGATGTTTAACCGCTTTTAATCTTTTTTTTAAATTTGTGTATAGGAAGAAAGAAGGCGACAACAGGCGGCTGCAGCGGAGAAGAGGGTGAAAGCAGAGGAAAGTCGAGGAGTGAAGAATCCAGAAGCTTTAAAACGTAAACAACAAGAAAGAGAAAAGCTTGAAACTGAAGCAGCACTACAAGAACGTACTGGAGGTGGTGGAGGAGAGGGGTTAAAGGTTAATATCTCTTTAATTATTCATACATCGGTACAGGGAACCCCGGTGACTCAATGTGTCAGGTGCTCAATCACTAACTAAGAGCTAGCCTGGAGGTCGGATGGTTGATCCCTGCATTGGCTGAGAAAGTTCATCTAGATTTTCTGGCATGGTTTCCCCTTGTCAGTGATGCAGAACGGAGGGCCGGACATGGACAGCTGTCTAGTCATTGGGATGGGATAAAAAAAACTGAGGTCCCGTTTACCGTTTACACATTGGTGTGCACATAAAAGATCTCTTGGCAGTTGGAATTTGATATAAGAGAAGGCTGTAGCATTGCTGCCCGGGCAAAATTTCCCTCATAGCAACTGTATGGCGTATGCCCATCTTCCATTAGCCCAGGTTGGGTGCAGAAGAGTCGGATATTAAACCCCATTTCATTTCGTTTCATTTCACTAACTAAGAGGTCAGTTCTGGATTAAAATGAAATGAAATGGTTTTTAACATCCTACATTTCTGCCAATGACTGGGCTGAGTAAGACAGGCATACCCCAGGCAGTGTGCAATGAGGGAAATTTTTGCCTGGGCAGCGGCACTATGACCTATTCTTATATCGAAGTCCAATTACCAAGGGATCTTTTATGTGCATGCCAATGTATCTTAGAATTTCTACTTTGTTAGATGACAAATTTGATTTTAAACTTAATTAAGGACTTTTGATTATGGTAGTTTTTCATTGTTTTTGTTTCTCTTACTGTTGCCGGCTTTGTCTCAATTAATAATGACATGTAATAAAACCTCAGAAAACTTTACTGTGAGTGTCGTGTCATTTTGAAAAACAAAAAGTTATTTTTTTATGGTTTATTATTGTTTATATTTTGGATTATGGGTCTTAATTCAGCTCTGCAGGAGATCTGAGGTACAGATGCCATAAAAAAACTAGGTCCCACGTTAACAATGACATGCAGGTGAAAGACCCTCTGACAAGTGGAATTTGATATAAGAGCAAAATTTCGCTCATAACATACCATATTGTGTATACCCGTGTTCATTTGCCCAAGCGTTGTAAAAAAAATTGGGCATTAAACCCAAATTTCCTTTCATGTATTCCTTTATTGGGGGGTTGGATGGCCGAATGGTTAGCATGTGCGTGCTATATCATAAAGCCTGTCATTGAGTCAACTGGCATTGCTCCGAATCCCAGGTTGTACGTGGCAGGGAGTAGGGTCACCTGTCCAACCTAACCGTATGTTAGTCCTGAAATGACCCGGTTTGTGTCGAGTTGACCTTAAACCCAATTTCTCTCTCTCTCTCTCTTTCTCTCATTCCTTTATACTAATTTATCTACTTAAATTATTTCTTTCTTTCAGTGGAATGTCGGATAAATCTGGTTGTGTCAGTGATCAGTATATGGTGTACCGTTGTATGAACTTTCTGTGACAATCTCTAGAATATTAAAATCTCAAATGATCATTCTGTGAAATACTTAGAACTACCGGTATTTTATTAAAATTGAAGTACAGGATTAGAAGAGACAAAGTTTAAAGCTTTATTACTCTCAATACTGGTCACGAAGAAGAATCCTGGAATGAAATTAAAATTATCTTTTATACTTTGTTATTCATACACGTTATCTTTTTATTTTTTTTTCATGAAATAAAGTTATTGAAATTGTTTTTTCAGTATATTTTTTTTCAAAAAAACGAGAAAGAGAAATGGGGTTTAACGTCCACCGGACACAAACTAGGTCATTTCGGGACTAATATAATTTGGTTTAATTTTATTTCAATAATTCGTTTTGGCGTAGGGTCTTTAGCAGTGGGAGGAACCTGGAGAAAACCCACGAGGTTGTACAGGCGACCCTACTCCTTGTCATGTACAACCGGGGATTTGAAAACACCCCAGTTGACTCAATGACAGGCTTTATGATACAGCACCCATGTGCTAACCATTCAACCCCCCCTCCCCTAAAGCCCCACCGAAAAAATGAGAATGGGACTAGTATTGTGCGAGATTGGAGTTGTACCCTTGTATTTATTTCATTGTTGCAGCTGTGGGTTTTTTTCGGGCCAGCGGTAGTGAGAGAGAGAGAGAGAGAGGAGAGAGAGAGAGAGAGAGAGAGAGAGAAATGGGGTTTAACTCCACTCAACACAAAATAGGTCATTTTGGGACTAACATATGGTTTCAATTTTATTTCAATAATTCGCTTGCGCGTAGGGGTCTTTAGCAGTGGGAGGAAACCGGAGTGCCCGGAGGAAACCCACGAGGTTGAGAAGGCGCCCCTATCTCCATGCCACATACGCTCACACCAGGGGTCGAAAAGGGGCGGTAGTGGTGGTGTTTTGGTATGTTTGGATCCCACACATGTACATGACTAGCAGACTAGCAATAAGGTCACCTGACAAACCTTGTTGGTTTTTATCCAACTGCTAAGAACCCCTATGCACAAGTGAATATTTGAAATATAAATGTATATGTGAGTCCCAAATAATCTAATTTGTGTCGAACGCATGTTAAATCCCCCACTGGTTCTCTGCAAATTTTGTACGTGGCAAGAATTAGGGTCGCCTGTTCAACCTCATGGGTTTTCTCTGGGTACTCCGGTTTTCTCCCACTTCTATTATAGAAATAAAATTTTAAAAGAACATGTTAGTCCCAAAATGCCCCAGTTTGTGTCGAGTGGACATTATTACGTTAATCTGGATTTCTCTCTCTGCAAATTTCTACAAACTATTTGTTTGGTAACACAGTAAAAACTGGGACCTCCCCTTTAATAGTCATGTGATTTCCTTGTGATTTTCCAGTTAGGTTTCCCAGTGTCAGTGGTGAGAGGGAAAACCAAGCTGGCAAAAAAAAAATGTCAAGTCATTGGAATGGTAGCATGTGAAAGAGAAACGTTAGTCATTGGGAAGACAGCATGTAAGTTCCCCTCTTGGTTTGAAACATAAGTAAGAAACACACCAAATTTTCTCAGCTCACTGTGTATGTCCGTCTTAAGCCCATTCCATTTCAATTCACGGCTCATTTACATTGGCTCATAAACCTGGAGGTCCTGTGTTCTGGTGATGGCCGAAAAAGTTCATGGTTCTCCAACTGCAGTGGTGCAGGGCAGACGGCCTTGCAAGAGACAATGTATCGTTGTTCTGACGTTACGAAAAAACCATGCTTCCGTGTTCAATATAAGAGTAGGCCATAGCACAGCTGTCCAAGAAGAAATTCCTTCATAGCACACTGCATTCATCTCAACTAAACTAGATTACCATAATGGTTTACTATGCGGCTTACCAGACTATCAGATTAACAAACTACAACATGTTCAAAATTCAGCAGCTCGACTCCTCACTAAAACTAGAAAACATCAACACATCTCCCCTGTATTGCAATCTTTACATTGGCTCCCAATTCAGCAAAGAATTAAGTTCAAGTTACTACTTTTGGTCTTCAAAGCTTTAAACGGCCAAGCTCCATCTTATATAAAAAGTCTTGTAGAACCCTATATTACCAGTAGAAATCTCCGCTCCCAGAAAAAACATCTTCTCAAATCTCCAGCCATTAACTTACAACTTGGAAAACGAGCCTTTTCTTATGCTGGTCCTTTTCTATGGAATAGACTACCACAGTCAATGAAACAACTACCGTCTGTGGGCCATTTTAAATCTCAACTTAAAACATTCTTATTTCAAAACCCTGATCTGTAAATAATCAGTGAATATAAAAACCAACAGCACCTTAGAAACTGATTTCTTCAGTATTAACGCGCTTTATAAATGACGATATTATTATTATAATTATTATTATAATCCTGTCTTCATTAGACCAGTGGACTAGGACATCATACCCCATTTCATTTCAGTCCTACAACAGCAACTTAAATCCAACATCTCCAGACATTTTGACAGCATTAAAGAAAAACAAACTCTGGTTACAATAAGCAACATAAAATCTGACAAAATCCATATTATCATTTTTGTTTATTTTGTCATTTATTATCAGTAGAAAATAACAAAAAACATTTATGTAAAAAAATCCTCTTTCATGAAAAAAATTATTGCTGTAGTTATTTTTTGTAATATTTATTTCGCTTTTTATTTATCTTTGATTGAGTACAACACAAGAGTTGTTTCCTCCTTTATTTAAAAAGTAGAAAAATTCTTCGTCTCGACATAACATAACATTAACCTTGATGATTTACATGGCTCTAACGGGAGAAATCTAGAGACAGAACTCAAATTAATGTAATTGGGGTAGAGCTCAACTATATATAACTGCTGGATTATCTTGAGACGAGCTCCACTAATTCAACAATGCTCAGTTATCTAACTGGGATAGAGCTCAACTAAATATGACTGCTGGGTTATCCTGGGACAGAGCTCTACTAAGCAAACAATTGGGCATCCCACTCGACTGTTTGGCCAAAAGCAAAAGGTCAACAATACCAGTCATTGTAGTGGGTTTACCAGTAATATGTTGTCAGCACCATACTTTGGACAGTTTTGACTTACATATGGAAAGTTTTGACTTGCATATGGACAGTTATGAGACTAATATATGGACAGTTTAGCTACTAACATATGGACAGTTTTGAGACTTACATATGGACAGTTTTGAGACTAACATATGAACAGTTTTGAGACTAACATTTGAACATTTGAGAGACAAACGTATGGGCAGTTTTTGAGACTAACCGACGAGTTACTTTTCATTTGAATGGTTATGTGTGCAATGCAATCGGAAAATACTTTCTCAGACATTGGCACTTCTATTTCCTGTTCTTTGATTTCCAATTGCCAAGGGTTCTTTATGACTGGACAACATATTGTCGTTCAGATAGGAAAAAAACAAATATGATCCCTTGACAGTTAAAATTCAAAATGAAAGTAGACTGTAGTGATGCTGTCCAAGTAAAATTTCCCTCATAGTACACTGTGTGGTGTATTGCCGTCGTCATTAATCCAGAAGGAGGATGTTAAACCCCATTTCATTTCATTTTGTTTATCACCTTGCATAATTTGAAATACAATCAATAACAAAAAGAACAGAACTACGATTTCTCAAAAACAAACAAATATACGACCTCATCAACAAAAAATATGTAACAATATTAAAATGATCACCATAGATATTATTCGTATTAAATTATATTTTATTAATATATTAAAATAAACATATTTCTTCATCTTTTTCAATAAATGCTTAGTCATCTTGTTATAGAAAGTAAGGGAGACAATTAGAGACATTCTAATTCAGTAATCTTTCACGTAGAAGATTTTCAAGTTTGACAGCATCGATTCCAAATTTACGAATACCCTCTGCTAACTTTTCTGTTGCCATGGCATCTTCATTCATTTGCCATCTGAATGTATTTTCATCAACGGTGACTTTAGGGATATCAAGTCCTTTAGCTGAAAACAGATAAAGAAAGTCTTCTAGAATAAAGAAAAAGAAATGAAATTGGGGTTTGTTCTATTGTCAGATGACTTAATCTGGGGGAAGTTTGTTCTACTGTCAAACTTTATCTGGGGGAAGTTTGTTCTATTGTCAGACTTAACCTTTGTTCTGTTGTCGTCAGACTTAATCCTTAGGGATGTTTGTTCTATTGACATACTTAACCTGGGGGAAGTTTGTTCTACTGACAACCTGGGGGAATTTGTTCTATTGACATACTTAATCTGTAGGAAGTATGTCCTATTGTCAGACTTAACATGGCGGAAATTTGTTCCACTATCAGACTTAATCCGAGAGGAGGTTTGTTCTACTGTCAGGCTGTGGTAGAAAAAATCCCACTGACGTTTGTCTTGGCATGATTATTTGTTCTAGATTCTAAAAAGATTATGGTCTCTGATCTTGTGTTTTAATATGGACAGAGAAAGTTTTTATTCTACGTACCAGCTTCATCATTTAGCTGTGTTTTTAATGTATCAGTGGATTTCGACAGTTGATCTAATAATCCGGGCCTGAAAAACAGGAAAATAATCAATTAAACAAATCAGAAGACTTCACCTAATAAACATCTATACTATGTTTGAGAGAGAAAGAAATGGGGTTTAACATCGACTTGACATAAAGTAGGTCATTTCAGGAATAACATGGTTCAATTTACAAGGGGTCTTTAGCAGTGGAAGGAAACCAGAGGACCTGAACAAAACCCACGAGGTTGGACAGGCGACCCTACTCCTTGTCATGTACAACCAGGGAATTGAAACCACGCCAGTTGACTCAATGACAGACCTTATGATACAACACACATGTGCTAACCATTCCATCATCCAAATGTCTAGTAAGCAGTAAATAATAGTTTCCCTGTCTGATCTTAGGTTGATACTAGATTTTGAAGGTAACCAGGCGCAGATTTGTTTATCAATTGATAGGTTAACGATAACATTTTAAAGTCAATCCTTTCTCAAATACGGAGCCAATGTAATTTGTTCAAGACTGGGGTGATGTATGACCTTGATTTAGTTTTTGTGACAATGTAAGCAGCACGGCTTTGTAATCTTTGGAGTTATGAAATCTGTGAATAAATATGAAATATGTTAGCAACTTACGATATTGTGAGAAGATCGCAACCAGCCAATCCAGTAATCTGACCGGTGTTACGGAATGATGCACCCATTACAACTGTCTTGTAGCCATATTTCTTATAATAATTATAAATACTCGTTACACTCTTAACACCTAGAAATACAAAAACAGGAGTTGGTCGATAACACAATAGAAAAACAGGAGTTGGTCACTAACACAATAGAACAACAGGAGTTGGTCTCTAACACAATAGAAAAACAGGAGTTGGTCACTAACACAATACAAAAACAGGTGTCAAAACACAAAAACTAATAAGAGTTGGTAAATAAAAAATTGAAAGAAATAACAACAGTTGGCAACTAACAAAATGAATGAAATACCAAGAGTTGCCGACTAATAAAATGTAAAAATTATCAGAGGTGGTAACTGACAGTATACAGAAAATAACAAGAGTTGGTCACAAACACAATACAAACGTTTCTAAGCTATAAATAAAATGGTATCGATCTTCCTACACCAGCAAGGCACAGGCATATGCCATGCAGTGGCGAAGAGGATCATTTTGACCCAACAAGGTGCTACTCTTACTCTTATATTGATTTCCAACTGTCAAGGGATCATTAATGTGCTGGGATAATATTTCTATATACTGTTCCTTGCTGGGCCTTCAGGGAGAGGTCAGTTCGGGACTTACACATGGTTAAATTTTATATCAATAATTTGCTTGCACGTTGGGGTCTTGGGAGGAAACTGGAGTACCCGGAGAAAACCCATAAGTTTGGACAGACAACCCTACTCCTTGTCACGTACAAACAGGTTGTTGAAACCACGCCAGTTGACTCAATGATAGGCCTTATGATACAACATGTACACCCTAACCATTCGGCCATCCTGTTGGGCCTTAAACCTGCACCACTGACATATGGAAAGAAGGCTGCATAATTCCAACAAATTATCTTGATCAAGAAGGGGATTGAATCCAGAACCTCTTACCTAATGGGATGCAGCGTATCAGAGGAGTACTAACCTGGATCTTCAAGAGGTTCGTATGTTTTTTTATCTGTATTTTTGACGAACCAATCAAATATTCTACCAACAAATGGTGAGATTAATGTTGCTTTTACGTCACCACAAGATATAGCCTGTTTCAACAAAAATAAAATAATCACCACATGCTATAGCCTGTTTCAAAAATAATATACATGTCACTGAGCTGGTTCTGTAGCAATAGACACAGGCATGGATAAGGAATGGAATGCAGATTAAAGTCTTGTCAAGAGAATACTTAGGTCATTTTGAGACTGACATATGGTCATTTTCATTTCTGTGGTCATGCATGCAACGTAAGAGAATCTTGCCTGAACAGTGGTGTTCTTACCAAATCTTCTTCAATTCCCACGTATAATTTTCAGATTTGAATCTAGAACATTCTGCTTGACGGTCCAAGCCCCAATAGTAATTTAACCAAACCACCCTGAGGTGCGACAGATGGAATAATAAGAAAGAGAGAGAGAGAGAGAGAGAAATGGGGTTTAACGTCCACTCGACACAACCAGGTCATTTCGGGACTAACATATGGTTTTTAATTTTATTTCAATAATTCGCTTGGGCGTAGGGGTCTTTAGCAGTGGGAGGAAACCGGAGTGCGCGGAGGAAACCCACAAGGTTGAGAAGGCGCCCCCTATCTCCATGCCACATACGCTCACACAAGGGATCGAAACCACAGCCGCAAGCCAGAGTTGACCGGCCAGCTAGAGGTCGAAGCGCGGCAATCTAAACCACTAGGCCATCCCAACCCCCCGGAATAATAATAAAGATAAGTACCGAATTTGTCAGTGGATTAAGTGTATACAAACCTGATAGAAATTGAATATTAGAGTCATATTAACATGGATACCATATTCAGCTTCTAGAATCCTGAAACAAATATTAACAGAATTTAGTCACATAATGGCTACCAGAAAACAATTGCCACAAAAATTAATTTTCAGTACGATCTGACGGTTACATTGTGCATAAAACTTGACAGAGAGAGAAATGGGGTTTAACGCCCACTCGACACAAACTAGGTCATTTCGGGAATAGCAGATGGTTTAATTTTATTTCAATAATATGCTTGCCCGTAGGGGTCTTTAGCTGTGGGAGGAAACCCAAAAGGTTGGACAGGCGACCCTACTCCTTGTCACGTACAACCGGGGATTTGAAACCACGCCAGTTGACTCAATGACAGGCTTTATGATACAGCGCGCACCGGCTAACCATTCGGCCATCCACCACCACCCCCCCCGAATGAAATGTGGTTTAACGACCTACTATTCTGCTCATATTGCTATAATGAAGACAACAGGGTCATAAAACTAGTATACCGTCTTAAATAGTTCACAGCTTTTCACGTGAAACAGGCAGTTTGAGGTATTTTAGGGAGCAGTTGGTCTTGGTGTTATTTTAGGGAGCAGTTGTTCTAGGTGTTAAGGGGCTAAACGATAATATCTTACTTGGCAGCTTGAATACCTTCCCATGTTGATGATAATTTGATTAAAATTCTGTCTTTACTGATTCCATTAGCTTTATATAAGGCAATCAATTGCTTTGCTTTATCCACCATTGCATTCTTATCAAACGATAATCTGAAAAAAATAATTAATTAGTATCATTCAGCACAGATATCCATTTTATACTTCATTCTCCGAGAATAAGTCTAAATAAGCACACAAAGACTAATTAAACCTATTCAATTCCATTCAATGGAAGCAGAATAAATACTTCTCCCAGTTTACTTAGTGTTTTCGACTAAAATTTTCGATTTAGGACTTTAAATGTCGGTCAACTAGCTTAGTGTCAGTTCCCAACCAGAGCTAACTGAAGACAGCCCTCTGTCCTGCATCACTGACAAGGGAAACCACGCTGGAAACTAGCAAGCATCTTATCCACTTATCCACCGTGACCCCCTCTCCCATACAGCAATATATGTCTGGACTTTGGAATATTGTTACAGACTAAGCAGTCATGCATAGGAATCACAACACAAACAGTAACATATTGTTCTCTGCAAGCAAAATATTTCTTTTCCTCACCTAGCGTCTACCTCTGTTGAAACTCGACCAGGAATTATTTTCAATATTTCCATTCCAAAATTTATACAGACTTTATCCATAGCATTACTCAGTTGTTCTTCGGTTGTTCTGTAAAAATCAAAAATCCACTTAAAATTAACTAGAAGAATATGCAAAACACTCAGGAATGTTGCATATAACACATACTTGGGGGAACAATTACTATTTATTTAGTAATAGGCTATAGCAATAAAATTTAACATACTTGGTCTTGATAACGATGAGACTAGTAACACTACCCTGTCCCTAGTGTAATAACATCAATAATTAAATTGAGAAAATATTCTTTGAATAGTGGACTAAATTAATTTATAATGTTTTATAGGGTTTTGCTCTATCCTGGTATTAAAGGATTATAATCAGATATGGTTTGGGCAACTATGATACATAACAGTAAATTTGAGGAAATATGTCGGATCAGACTTACAGCTCTCCCAAGGACAAAACGCCTGTGACTTTAAAGATAACTACCACATTCGTAGCTCTTGCAAAATTGAATTTTTCATATTAAACAAAATCTAAATACCCTGCCCCCTAGGTGGCGAATTGAACAACCTACTTTCCATTTTCTTTGCCATAAGAAATAGCTTCATCGATAAGAGATTGGTAGGCAGGCATGGAAGCAGCTGCTAGAATCAGAGATGGGTTGGTGGTTGCATCAGTTGGTTTAAATTTAGCCATTGCTGAAACAAACAATGTTATAAATCAATCGATACTTATTTCCATGAAAGGATCACTGACATGGGACGTAAGAGTAAGCTTTACTTGGGTTTAAAGGGTAGGGTGGAGGTGGGTGTCGTTTTACTGTCATTTAGATGACATTTCTGGCCTAAAGTAAGACCTGCAATAGGCCGATTTAGCTCTTGCATAATGTATGTTTGAAGAAATTGTCTGAATATTTACTATTCAATCTTTCAATGTTTGATGTGTCATGGTGACCGCTGATTATGGTCTGGATAAGTTAAATAATATCTAATTAATGTAAGATATTATTTCTGGCCTAAATTTAGCTCTTGTATAATGTATGTTTAACTTAGATACAGTTTAAGTATCTAATTTATATAACCAATCGATACTGCATGGGATAAATACATCGGAAATAAAATGGGTGATCCACGTTCTGTATTTATCGACAATGTATAAGAGAATATCAATTTTTCCTGAATTCCTGGGATCAGAGAGGGTGTGCTCGTTATATATGGCGTAGTGTTATATGTGGTTGTTTACGGTAATTTATAAAGGTATATTAATAATTCACTGATGGAGATACAATGGGTTGCCCTTATTGAAAATAACTACATGCTGTAAACTAAGAACAACTTAGTTAATTTTGGTCTCCATTCTTTCAGATGAGCGAATAAATTCAAATGTGACATGAATTGATTATTTCTTTTATTTATTGATGCATATCAAATCACGAGTCAACAGGAAAAGATTTTTTGATTTGGTTGATTGAATCTGTCCGTGGTTATTCAAACATAAACTATTCATATGAAAGCGAACTGGAAAAGTTTTTTGGATTTGGTTGATTGAATCTGTTTTTGGTTATTCAACCATAAACTACTCATATGAAAGGTGAATGGACATGTTAAAACAGGTTCAGTATTTTCCGTGAAGAAACACCACAGAAGATATAACCTTTTGTTCAGTGTTCCAAACAACTTTTACACCCAGAGAAATGAAATGGGGGTTTAATGTTCTACACAAACTGGGATAATAAAGATGGGAAATTTTGCCCAGGCAGCAGCGCTACATGTACATGTATATCGAGGGTTCTTTTACCAATGTTTACACAGAACTGAGGTTTATTGTATCATCTGAATTACAAGACAGCTGTCCTTGCCGTACGCTCCGTCCTGAACCACTGACAAGAGGAAGTCATGTTGAAAAACCCTGAGGATCTTTCTTGGGCAACAGAACCACACTGGGGGCGAGCCTGAGCTGCCTGACACCTCAAGACTAGCAAGCCAATGTTTTAAATGGTTAACACTACAGACATTAAGTAAAAACCGACGTTTTGTGGGCCAGGTTTTAAGTAACAGAGGGAAAGAGACAGAGAGGGTTTTTCACTAATTTGATTGCGCATAGGGGTCTATAACACTCGTGGAAAGAAACAGAAGGACACCGAGAAACTCCATGAGGTTGGACAGGCGACCGTACTCCTGGTCATGTACAACTCAGGAATCTAAACCAAGCCAGTTGACACAATGACAGACTTTATCATACAAGAGAGAGAGAGAGAAATGGGGTTTAACGTCCACTCGACACAAACTAGGTCATTTTGGGATTAACATATGGTTTCAATTTTATTTCAACAATTGGCTTGCGCGTAGGGGTCTTTAGCAGTGGGAGGAAACCAGAGTGCCCGGAGGAAACCCACAAGGTTGAGAAGGCGCCCCTATCTCCATGCCACATACGCTCACAACAGGGCTCGAAACCACAGCCGCAAGCCAGAGGTGACCGGCCAGCTAGAGGTCGAAGCGCGGCACTCTAGACCACTAGGCCATCCCAACCCCCTATATCATACAATGGGTGCACACACTAACCATTCGGCCACTCACTTCCCTAAGTAACATAGATTTCAGTAATATGCACCATTTATACTTGTTGGTATAACTGACACAGGACACATGTTATACATGTAGTAAAGATTATAAATCCAACAATATTACACGTTTTGTAGGTCACATCTTATATGGTTACTCAGATATTTAAGTAAAAAATATTGAAATGCGTTCTACCATCACAAAAAAGATTTTGAGGGTTAAATATATTTAACTAAAACTAAGGTGCACAGGCTGTTTATAAACGTAAAAGGATTTTCCGACATGGGTTCCCCTTGTCAGTGATGCAGGCTCAGGGCCTGACAAGGACAGCTGTCTAGTCGTTCGGATGGTACAAAAGATCTCTTGGCAGTTGGACATCTATACAACAATAGGCCATAGTGCCGCTGCACAGGCAAAATTCCCTTCATAGCACTCTGTATGGCAGGTCTGTCTTCATTAATCCAAATGGCGCAGAACAGTAGGACATTAAACATTTAAACTTGTTTAATTGGTGGACACTCCACTGCCCAGGCAAAATTTCCCCAATGGTACACTGTAAGACGCATGTCCATAAACCTCCCCTTCACCCCCTTTTGGTTGAGAAAAGAAGGAAGATAAAACCCCACTTTACTCGGGTAAAGATTTGGGGATATCTATCTATAATAATAGCAGGATATGACAACTATTAATTTCTCTACTGATTAAGATAAGTATACCATACAGCAGGATATAACTGTCTAGGATGAGGAAGAGATAAAACTAATCCTTGTGTATTAATTGGTTTTATATGACTTTTAAAGTTCCAGATGACTGAGAAAGAGGATATAACGGTACATGTATTTTGTTTCAATGGTATTTAGTAATGGAGCTGGAAATACAGAGGACATGGTTTTATGAAATACAGAGGGCATGGTTCTATGAAATACAGGGCATGACAGACCTCATGATGCAGCGCATGCACGCTAACCAATCGGTTAACATGTTAAAGGGTTCATATAATTTATGTGAGTGTATAATTGTTGGTAGTTTAAAGATAAATTATGGGAGATTAGATAAGGAGCTGGTACCGGTACCGTACTTCAAAAACTAGATAATTAATAGTTAAAAACTAGATAATGTGAATGGAATTTGATGAAAATTTCAATCAAATTGATCCACCTTCAACAGAGAATTTAGCGATTTTATTTTGGGCCTAGCCTCAATCATCAGTACGATAAAAAAAAACAGTCTTGATTATCCATTATTCGATTTAATAATAATAAGCAGCTTCAGACCAGGTTTTAATCCAGTGAATGTTGCAGGCTAGCGTTATACATCGAGAGTTGATTATGGTCTGAATATGTTAATTAATGTCTTTAGTTATAATTTAGATAACATTTCAGGCCTAAAGAAAGACTTGCAAATTGGCAGTTTTAGCTCTTGCGTAATGTATGTTTAATGCATTTCCAAATTCCACCCACATAAATTGATCTGAAAATGTTCAGTGCTTCTGATACATATGTATGTATATAGTCATAATGACACAGCAATATTTAAGTAAACACTATTACAACAGAACGTACCTGAAGTACATGTTGTGGGTGGAAAATAACTCCAAAATATTTCAGTTATCATGGGATTACATAATCTTTGACCCATTCCTAACATTCGTTGTGCCACAGAAATGAAATGAAATGGGGTAACGTCCTACTGTTCTGCACTAACTGGGCTAATGAACATCGACATGCTCATACAGTGTGCTATGAGGGAACTCTTACATTGAATTTCAACCGCCAAAGGGTTCTTTTATGAACATGCGAATGTGTACATAGGACCTTGTTTCTTGTTCTATCCGAATGACTATATACTGTATTGTCCCTTATCAGCCATTCTTTTCTGTAACACTGACAAAGGGGAACCATGCCATAAAACCTATACGCCACTGGGAATGGCGACGTGACGTTTAACATTTACTCGATATTAACAAACCAGGTCATTTTGGGACTAACACTGTATCTTTATTTGTCATGTACATACACCTGAGACTGAACCAATGACTTGCATTTTACATAGACGCCAACCATTCTCCCAATCCCAGTCCCACCCCACGCATATACATGCACTTGACAACCATTAATGTAAATACAGATAAGTCTATTCTAAAAAAAAATACCGTTTATGTGCACAAATGTCAAATTTACGGAAGTGTCGCTTTTTTTTTTTTTAAAAGTTTGTATTTTGCCAAAAAGGATCTCATTTGGCCTACGTTAGTTTTGTTTGACAAAATGCACTTTTAGATAATTTACTTGCATTTCATATTCATATTCATCCAGACATAATTATGTAATAAACCTCGCATCATCGCAATAACTAGTCACTTTTGATAATCAAGACTACCAACTGCCGGCGAAGATCAAAGAGAACTTGCCAAACATTTGTTGTAGTCAATTTATGCAAAAGCCAATAGAAATGATCAAGATTTACTACCTTCAAAATCTCCCGTATCTGCGACAACAGTCGTCACGTCTTTCAGTTGGTCTAATGCAGACCGCGCCAGCTTTTTGGCATCCGACATTTTGAAATTATATAAGTATTTTACTTTCAATAACACTTTCCTGTTGACTTGCGGATTCGCAAATTTCTTGCAAGTTGTGAATTACTATATCCGGCCGTGCATACGCATTGTGATTGGACAACTACCGTTACTTTTAACCAGTGGCAGTCGTCGGGTAACCGTCGGGCGTTTACTAAAGTGGACAACATTTTTTTTCTACCCAATGGAGTGGGGTTTTATGTCCTATTTTCCTGCATCGACTGGGGTAATATCTATAGGCGGATTTCACTTCCAGAGAAGTAACAGCTAATTATAAATGGATATTGTTCCTATAGTCTCGGATCGGACCGTGTGTATACAGTAGCTGCAATGTGCTACTCCGCTCTTTCCCGCCTATATTCTTTGGCTATTTTGGAATCTTTACCGACTATGTCTCGCCACATCTGACATAAATTCATAATAATCCAACACTCGGTGTTGGCCTAGGAAATTTATTCGAGTTTTCCGGCGAGGTCTACCCTCGTTATTGGTGTAAGACTGTCTTTGGGATGGGACGAAAAACCAAGTTCCCGTGTAACCATTGGCGTGCACGTAAAAGAACCCTTGATAGTTAAAATTCGAAATATGAGGATCAGGCGCGTAATGCCACTGCCCTGGCGAAATATTTATCATAGCACAGTGCATGGCGTGCAGAAAAAATAAGACTTTCATTTCATTTCTAGCCTGACTTCAAGGCAGAGGTGCAGGGCAGAGTGACGAAAACCGAGGTCCACTGACTGCCTGGGCAAAATTATCCCATAGAACAGCTGTGAGACGTTTAATATCATTTCACTATGGCGTTGAACAAATTTTAGAGGATAAATTTTAATAATTAAATTTTTTATGGCAGTCTGGTTATTAAAATAATCTATAGAAATAATATTTATGCGGTCATTATCATAATATTGTATTATGGATTGTCAATCATCGATGCATGCGACCTACTTACTGGTTGATTGAATAGAGACAAAACCATGTATAAAATAAAGACGGGCTGTGCCACGATAGATATGATGGAAATTTTGACCGGGCAGTGGCGTTACGCCTACTTTTCGTCTAATTCAGACTGTCAAAGGTACGTTTACGTGCACGCCAGTGGATACAGGAAACAGCGGTTTGTCCCATCTCTAAGACTATAGACCCCGTTCCTTGCTGAGCCCCCCGTTCGGTCAGTGGTGCAAGGACACGCCTCTTGTCATTTGCGGGGAAGGATGAAAAACTGAAGTCGTGCACACCTAAAAGAGTCCGTGATAGAATTCCACAAAGAGAAGGCGAAAACGTTGTTATATCCATTCAAAATTTCCCCCATATCACTCTCTCTTTTGAATGCCCGTCTTCATATGCCGGGTTGGTGCAGAAAAGTATGGCGTTAAAACCCCTTTATTTCATTTCTTTTCCACGGATATGGAGGAAGAGATAGAGGTTGCTGGCATGTAACTTGTTCTATTATTATCAGCTACTTTAAATGACCAATGTACACCACTTCATTATCAATATGATCGATTAATTATAACCCACTAATAAATATTCAGTAACAGTACTGGGATAATTGCCACTACGCTGTAATGTAATTAGATTCAGTAAAAGTGAAATCTATACCAAAGAATTATATTTATTTATTTGTGCATGTAAGAAAGGATTGGGTGGTAAATAAAATCTCCTACGAGTGTTTTTTGATATCAAAAAATATCAACACAAGTTGATAAAGTGAAAAAAACGAGGCTCTGCCGGTTTTTTTTTTTTACTTTATCAACGTGTGTTGATATGTTTTGATATCAAAAAACACGAGTTGGAGATTTTATTTACCACCCAATCCTTTCTTACATGCACAAATAAATAAATATAATTCTTTGGTATAGATTTCACTTTTACTGAATCTAATTACATTACAGCGTAGTGATACATCACAACCACCAAGGGACCACCGTCTTCATTCGCCCAGGTCAGGAGCAGAACAGTAGGACGTTAAACCCCATTTCATTTCATTTCACCAAGGGAACTCGGTTTTTCGTCCCATCCGACAATACGTTGTCTCGTGCCAGGCCCTCGGTTCTGCACCACTGACAAAGAGGAACGACGCCGAAAAAACCCGATGATCTTTCTCAACCCAGCAAATGTAGACGGACATGCGTTATGCCGTGTATTATAAATTAAATTTGCCCTGGCAGCAGTTGAAATTCAAACTGTCATCGGACCTCAGTGTGTTCGTTCCATCCGAAAGACTATAGACCCCCCGTCCTACACCATTGACAGGGTTTTTCTCATCCATGACGGGACTTGAATAATATCTCTATAACATATCTATGTGACAGATGTTGAGTTGACCAGGAACTGATGTGTTAAGGTCAAGTTCCTTGTCGAATATTTTACACATGTCACGTGCACGTTGACTAGAGTGAAAATGATGTCTAAATGATCAAAGAGGACACCGTGGAATATGTGTTCCTAGATTTATTTTGGGTGCCCAGTAGGAGCTGACCCGCCATTTAAATCCCCAATTAATTGGCAATGTATTCATAGATATATATCTCAGTATAGGCTGACAAGAAATGCCCGACAATAGAATAACGTTGCCAACCTAGGATATGGGAGTGATTCGTCGGTGCCCTCATCCTATTGTAGATTATTATTTACCTTCAAAATCACCAGTATCCGCCACGACCACCGTGACATTTTTCAGTTGATCCAAAACACTCTTTCCTGCCATTTTGTATGATGAAATAATTTGTCCTGTAAGAAAATTGATCCCTCCGCTGTTCGCCTGTTTGTTTGAATATGCTATTACTAGTCCGTGTTAATCCTATATATACGCAGTATGTAAACGTCGGCCGATATGAATGATGTAGCACAAATTTACGATCCAAAAACCACTACACAGCGACCGGGTCGTTTGGCGGAAACAACAAAATGATCAAGCAGGGTGATAACACGATTGTCAATACACAGACGGAGACCGAATGAAATCTTCTAACTATATTATCATTATGATAACAACGCAAATACGTTTCAAGCGTGCTTGTTGCATGCTGATTTAAAGAGGCGGTGTTTGAGCTGATGAAAATAGATGGGCATCACGCTCCATAACATGTTCTATATGAGGAAGAGAAAAGAGCGGAAGAGATTAAAATATTCAGTAGCGCTTAGGGGTTTTAATCAGTGGGAGGAAACCGGAAGACCCGGGAGAAAACCCACGTTCAGGCAGGGAATCGAAACCACGGTATAGTTATTAGTTGACCAAATGACAAAACTTAAGATACAGCGCGTACGCAGGCGCGGATCCAGAGGGGGGGGGGGTACAGGGGGTCCGGACCCCCCCCCCCCTGCTCAGGCTTAAAAATTTGAAACTTAAATCTATGCGATTTTATTGGCGATTTTTAGACCTGTAATTTTGGAATTTACCTTCCGGAAATACGTCAGAATGCACCAAATTGAATCTAATTTACCAAATTTTTCTGGGGGAGGGCCCCCAAACCCCCTTAATTGGTTGAGCGCAATTAGTTAAAAAATTATCAAACCTAGACCCCCCCCCTGCAAAAAATCCTGGATCCGCGCCTGATACGCGCTAACCATTAGGTCACCCAACCCGCTTAAGAGGGGACTGGAATTAGATGAAGAAGCCCAAGGCTATTCCACTAATAACGCCACTCGATTTTCATTACTATCGTTGTTACGATAATAAACAAAGTATCGATTATATATTTTAAGATTAAATTATAAAATTGCGGTCGTGTGTCAATCCGTCCACAATTAAAACCACACGATGAACTGGAAAGTCGATTAATAATATCCAATTAATAACGTTCGAGACCAAAAGAAAGTTTTGCCCTCAGGGTACGCCCCCCCCCCTCAAAAAAAAAAAATCAAAAAAATCAGAACCTATATATAAACATTTTATTAAATCCCACAAAGGTTTAGCAAATTTGCTGGCTTAAACTTTGTCACTTTGCATAAAAGTCGGATTCTTTCCAAAATATGCCCCAAATGGCCCCCGGGGCGTTGGAGGTAAAACTTTGCATACGTTGCCCCAAATTGTCAATTGCTCAAACACATTCCTCTTTGGGGATTTCCCTGATTTTTGACGTGATTGTTGCCTTCGGTTCACCAATCTAGAAAGTAGATTAATAATGATTAATAACATTTGAGGCCAGAAGAATGTTTTGCAATAGGCAGTTTTGCCTTCGGTTCACCAATCTTTTGAGGGCTGTTCTGGTACACATTATAATATCCTTGAGGTAATCAGGGAAATTTCCAAAGAGGAATATATATAAATATAAATATGTTAATTTTGATATATTTTGATTATAAAAGTGTAAGCGTGTTGTCGTATTATCGGAAGTCAAATTCTGGAAATTATAGCGGAACCCCAAATCACCGGAAACCGTGCTAATATAATTTTCTAAAAGTTATTTCTAAATCACTAATATTTGGACATACAATGTGACCCAAATTGGTCGCAACGCATATAATATAATAATGTAATCTGATTGTATAAAAGCTTATTTACATTCAATTGTTTCCGTTTTGACTCTAATGTCTTATCAGTTATGTCCAGCGAAATACAGCAGGAGTCTCAACCGAATATAAATTTCTAGTGACTGGTTATTCCAGTCTTATTGCACTTGCTCTGCAGAGAAGTTATGGCTTCGCCGTTTAACAGGAGTTGTGGAATATGTATAGCCTTGTTCTTTCTGGTCAATGGTCACTTGTTACAAATTAATGACGCTGAAACGCACTATGATACACGATTCGTGTACCAGCGGTAAAATGTTTATTTTGTCTTAAATATTGGATATCAGAAGCCTACCTTTACAAGGTAAGATAACAACATCAATGTTGATTTAAATTGACAAATAATTCGTGTTTTCAATGTGTAGGACTTTGGATGATATTGTGTTAGAGACTTGCTACTTTAAAATAGTTTTTCCCCCGTACGTTTCTGCCTACTCTTCGTTGAAGTGAGTTTTAAATGTCTCTCTTTTGTGCATGAATAAAGAAAACAGACATACGTTATGTAGCGTACAATGAGTCAATTTTTTTCAGACAGTATAAACGGAACTTCTGTTTTTTTTCCTATCCGAACGGCAAGACACTGTTCCTTGCCAAGTCCTCCATCCAGCATCCCTGGAAACCAAGCTGGAATTGTCTGGAATATATAGATAATCCAGGAGACTGGGGGAGCACTTTATACGCAGTCGAGTTTATACCCCTTTACTTGAGTCTACATGTAGGTGACTGAACTTTAATTAGTACACAAACAACGCTAACATTAAAACAGAAATATAACCCCTTTCAAGAATAGAAGGCTAGCTTCGGGTGTTTTTATAAAGTTTCCAGGTACAAATATTAACTCTACAAACCGATTGGAAAAACAGGGGAGGTAACTCTAAATATTTGACCTTTGTTGACCCTTTAACTATGACCTTTGTAAAAGAGTCATGCTTTCATTGCAGATCAGAGAGGTGATTTGATTGTTTTGACATGTTTTTATTGCTATGTGTTTGTCAATTGACTTGATTATAAGTTTACGAACTGTGCTTACGTTTATCATCGGAGGCATATCATTCGGATTCCAATTATTATCATTAGGCTGTAGACTAGCCCATGCGACATGGTTATGGTTATGGTTATGACATTAATTCACAAATCACATAACCTTGGTTTTCCATGTTTATTTAATTCGTCTGTACCGATAATAGTTTAGTTTGCTTTGGTAGGCCGTGATTTCATTGGCAGTTTTTAAGTACAATAATAATAAGAACAACAGAGAAGGTCTGTAGATTAAATCGTATATAGTTAATTGAACTTCTGTTATTCTTTCCATCAGAAGAACAATATTACTCACTATAGCCATAGGCAATATTTTTCTTATATCCCCTTAATGATTAGTACAATTCTACCGGTACTTATTATTTTTGCTGTTTTCAGGTTTTAAAACATTTAAAAGAAGGGAAGATAACTGCATCAGAATTGTGTAATCTTAGTATTAAACGAGCAAAAAGATTGAAAGATTTGAATATTTATATCAGTGAAACACCAGAATATTCCCAACAGTTGGCTGAAATCTCAACAAATAGAACGAAACAAGGTGATGATATTAAAAGTTATTAGTTGCAATGAATTGCATATTTTTCATTCCTGCAAGTTTTTGTTTTTTTTATAGTGAAAGTAGATTATAAATGGTGGGTGTAGTCTACTGGTGTATTACATGTGTGTGAAACCATAAAGCCTGTCATTGAGTAAAGTGGTATGGTTTTGATTCCTCGGTTGTGCGTGACATGGAGTAAGGTCGACTGTCCAACCATGTGTGTTTTACCAAGGTCCTTCGGTTTCCTCCAACTACTAAAGACTCCTATGTACATCAATTTAATGAAATAAAATTGAATATAGTAGTCCCGTAATGACCTAGTTTGTGTTGAGTGGATGTTACACCCCCTTTCTCTCTCGATCTGTATATTATTAATATGTGATTTGGTCAGATTTATGCCTCAGTTGTTTCTTGTTTAGCCAACTATAGAATGTTTTAATTTATATGTATATTTTATCCGCACCACCAAGCAAAAGTAGTTATCATTATTATTATTATTATTTCATTTTTAAAGCTCTACATTATAACAACAGTTATTTCTAAGCGCCGTACAGTCATATTTACACAATGTTATGAACTTGATTCTATTTATATGAGTTACTGAAGAGATGAGTCTTCAGTGTAGATTTAAACTGAGATAGTACAGTTTTATGAGGAGCTATCAAATCAATTATTATTTTTGTTATTAATATTATTATTATTATCTTCAGGAGAAGAGCAGAGACTATTAGAAGGAATTCCTGTAGCATTTAAAGATAATTTTTGTACGACTGCTGTAACGACAACATGTGGGTCGAGAATGCTGGCAAACTTTCAACCACCTTACAACGCAACGATGGTGGAAAAAATATTGCAACATGGTGGAATCCTGATGGGGAAAGCCAACATGGATGAATTCGCTATGGGGTAATGGCATGTATAATTGAGAAGAACTTTATAAAAGCTTCTAATCCTTTGGATTGGGGGTGGGGTGGATGGTCGAATGGTTAGCATGTGCGTGCTGTATCATAAAGCCTGTCATTAGGTCAGCTCGTTGTTTTGAATCCCCGGTTGTACATGACAAGGCATTGGGTCACCTGTCCAATCTCATGTGTTTTGTACGGGTTCTCCGGTTTCCCCCCACCGCTCAAGACCCCTAAGCACAAGCAAATTATTGAAATAAAATTAAACCATATGTGAGTGCCGAAATTACCTAGTTTGTGTCAAGTGGACGTTAAACCCCATTTCTCTCTCTCTTGTATAAGAAGTTAAACCCATTTCATACATTCCTAGTCAACTCTCTGATTATCTTTCCATAAACACCCAAAACAAGAGTTGCTTCCCTTTTTGACAGGATAAGGTGATAGCTTTTGGAGGATGTAGCTAGCAAAAATAAATTGGTGTCTCAGAGTATAGAGAGAGAAATGGGGATTAAAGTCCACTTGACATAAACTAGGTCATTTTGGGAGTAACACATGGTTAAATATATTTCAACAATTCACATGAGCGTAGAGGTCTTTAGCAGTGGGAGGAAACAGGTGAACCTGTAGAAAATCCACGAGGTTAGACAGGCAACTTTACTTCTTGTCAACTGGGGAATCGAAACCACACCAGATGATTCAATGACAGGCTTTATGATACAGCACGCACATGCTAACAATTCGGCAATCAACCCGCATGGCTATGACACGCTTAACAAAGAAAGAAGGGAGATATTCTACAATGGTTATCAGCTTTTTATTTTCTATTAAAACAAGTTTATGTGTGCCCTTCATCATCGGTTGGTAATGAAACGGAGACATTGGGCAAGACCTTGGAGGTCACATGTTCTATCCCTGCATTGGCCGAGAAAGTTCATCTGAAATGGTTCCCAGTGTCAGTGGTGCAAGAAGGAGGGTCTGACGAGGTTCATTGTACTTACTGGCGTGCATGTAAAAGATCCCTTGGTAGTTGGAATATGATATAAAAGTAGTCCATAGTGCCGCTGCACATAGAACACTGTATGGTGTAGGCCCATCTTCTTTAGCACAGTCAGAGCACAACAGTAGGCCGTTAAACCCCATTTCATATCATATTTCTTTTATGTATAATAATTTGATTGGCATGAATGCCATGCTGCTTGTTACAATTGCATAATATAATTTTATGATTTTGATTTGAATTTTTTTAGAGCAGGTAGTGTTGACAGTGCTGCCGGTCCAGTTCGAAATCCTTGGAGGTACAAATTTAGAAAATCAAATAAGAAATCTACCCAATCAGAGAGTAGTGATAGTCATGTGACTGACAATAACTACAATGATTGGTTTATTACTGGTGGAAGTTCTGGTGGTAGTGCTGCTGCTGTAGCAACGGGTGCATGTTTTGGGTAAGTTTTACTGTACTTCACGAGAACTGAACATAGACAGTTCAGTTAAATGCTTTCAAATAAACAACCAACCCTAATACTATAATTCTGGCTTAAGGAAGGACGGAGAGCCTGGCAAGGACAGCTGTATAGACTTTTAGATGGGATGAAAAACAGTGGTCCTGTATACACATTGGTGTGCGCATAAAAGATGTCGTGACAGTTGGAATTCGATTTAGCTCTTGTATAATGTATGTTTAAAAAGGGGAAGGCGTGTCATATGTTAAGTAATTATAAATGTTTCTATCCCATAGTGCATTTGGCTCTGATACAGGTGGCTCTACTCGTGTCCCAGCAGCATTTTGTGGTGTGACGGGATTGAAACCAACGTATGGTCGTCTGTCTCGTCATGGGTTGATACCATTGGTTAATTCTATGGATGTACCAGGAATTATAGGTAGAACGACAGATGATGTGTCCATCATACTCAGTAAGTATCAATCTTTCTTATATTGTTGCTATGTTGTAGAGAGAGAGAAATAGGGGTTTAACATCCACACAACACAAACTAGGTCATTTGGGGTGTAAAACATGGTTCAAACTAGGTCATATTGGGACTAACACATGGTTCAATTGTATTTCAATAATTTGCTTATGCGTAAGGGTCTTTAGCAGTGAGAGGAAATCGGAGGACCCGGAGAAAACCCTCAAGGTTGGACAGGCAAACATACTCCTTGCCACTTACAAATGGGGATTTGAAACTACTCCACTTGACTCAATGACAAACTTAATGATACAGGACGCACCTGCTAAACATTAGCCCTGTTTACATTTGGCCTCGATAAGCGTGCCGTACTAGGTACGGTACCAGGCCGCGATAAATTTCAAGAAATGGACCCGTTTACATTACTCTAAATTAACTGGTCTCAGAACCGTGCCAAGCGTGCCAAATGTGGAACTCTTCATAGTAAAGTTAATTTCAGCCCCTGTACAAATTACCCAGATGAAAACAATTATGATGACTGATTTAGTTTGAGCAGCCATTTTGACAGAACTGATGACAGAACTGTCAAGGTTTGTAGGGAAAAAAGGTCAAGTTTCATTTGGCGCATGCATAGTAATCCGTACTCAGACCGGTTAGCGTTTACACTACGAAAATTTGAACTGAGCTGTTCTTAGTAGGGTTCCGAGACCACCTCACTTCAGTGGGCCAGATTGGCAAGGTACTCGGTACGGCACGCTTGTGTTTTACCCATTTACACTACAAAAAAAATAACTGTGCCGTACCAGGAACGGTACCTGGCACGCTTAAAATTTGTAATGTAAACGGGGTTATTGTCTTTCCATAAACACCCAAAACAAGAGTTGCTTCCCTTTTTGACAGGATAAAAAATTCACACTGCAAAGGGTATGCATGTCTTCATTTGGGGGAAGGGGGGTGTGGATGGGTTTATCTCCGGGCCCTCTGGTTTCCTCCAACTGCGTGCAAGTACATTATTGAAATAAAATTGAACCATTTGTTAGTCCCGATATGACCTAGTTTGTTCAAGTGGAGGTTAAGTCTCATTCCTCTCTCTCTCTCTAGCCCAGTCAGTGCAGAAAAATAGGAGGTTAAACCTGCATTTTATATTATTTGTGTTTATTTGTGTTTATTTCTATATTCAGATGGTGTGTCAGGTTTTGATATCAAAGATTCCACAACATTACCTGGTCCACATAAACCAATACGTCTACCAGATAGACCTGATGTAAAACATTTACATATAGGAATACCACAGGTAATAAACAATACTTATATAGGTCTACCACAGGTTATAATCAATATTTATAAAGGTCTATCACAGGTTATAATCAATACTTATAAAGATCTACCACAGGTAATAATTAATACTTATATAGATCAACCACAGGTAATAATTAATACTTATATAGGTCTACCGCAGGTAATAAGTAGTACACATTATACATTTCTTTTTTTCGGACATGGTTTTTCCTTGTTGGTGGTGCAGGACGGAGAGCAGGGAACAAAATATAGTCATTCAGATCGGACGAAAAACCAACGGCCTGTGTACACATTGGCATGCTCGTAAAAAATCCTTCAAAATAAGAGTAGGCTGTTGTGCCACTGTCTGCGCATATATTGTCCCCGTAGCACACTATATGACGTATGAATGTTTTCATTGGCCCATTTGGTACAGAAAAGTAGGAATCAACCTATCCTCGATTTCAAACTGCTATTTACTCTACATTACAGGAATATCTTGCTCCAGGAACAACTAAAGATGTGACCGAGACATGGCAGCGAGTAGCAGACATGTTAGATGATGCAGGAGCGAAAGTGACATCTGTATCATTACCCCATACCCAGTATTCTATATTAGTTTACTCGGTTTTATGTTGTTGCGAAGTAGCATCCAATATGGCCAGATATGATGGAATTGAGTTTGGTAAGTTCCTTCCGGAAATCTCAACCTCCTTGAACTTTACAGTGATCTTATATGATGTCTTTCCCACATTTCTCACTTTCAATAAACGCCTTTTAAAACTCGGGGGTTGGATAGCCGAATTGTTAGCATGTGCCCACTGTATTATAAGGTTTGTCATTGAGTCAACTGGTGGTTTCGATTCCCCAGTTGTACGTGAACTATATGTCCCTCCTCTCTCTCTCTCTCTCTCTCTCTCTCTCTCTCTCTCTCTCTCTCTCTCTCTCTCTCCTGGCTGCCTGTCTGCCTGATGAAGCAAGTAGTGTAATCTCATCCTCCAGCTAACGATATACAAAGTAGCGCTGGTACCACATATCGTTGAATTGATGTATAGTGATTCACCTTTCCAGGTTTGTTGTATATTTTCCAGGTTATCGTGACAACAATGATGTATCAACAGAAGAGATGTATGCTGCCACCAGACATCATGGTTTTAACGATGTAGTTCGTAGTAGAATAATGGCTGGAAATTATTACCTTTTAAAAGAGTAAGTAGATCTGGAGGTAGGGCAGATAAATCATTATACCTTGTTGACGTCAAGTCACAGGGCTCAGAGAGTAATGTTCCGGGTTCGATTTCCCAGCTTGATTTCCCTTTTTGGGATGGTCCTGGAAGCATGTTAACAATCCCCTTACTGGATATTCCTATTTTTTAGGATGGTCCGGTCTGTACTATTGGAGGCGTGTGAACAATCCCCTAACTGGATTTCCCTTTCTAGGATGGAGGACTAGGCAATGATTATATCTTGTGGTTCGGATTGTGACAGCTATATGGAAGTACCTCCAGATTACATAGCTTGACTTCCCTTTCCAGGATGGAGAACATGACAATGAATTATATACTGTGGTACAGATGGTCCTGTCTATTTGAAAGAATGTTAAAAATTCCTGTGATTCCAACTTGTCAGTGGTGTAGGATGAAGTGGTATAGGATAAAGGACAAAATATATTCTGAGGTCCCGTGTACACATGGGCGTGCACATAAAGAGAGAGAGAGAGAGAAATGGGGTTTAACGTCCACTCGACACAAACTAGGTCATTTTGGGACTAACATATGGTTTCAATTTTATTTCAATAATTTGCTTGCGCGTAGGGGTCTTTAGCAGTGGGAGGAAACCGGAGTGCCCGGAGGAAACCCTCGAGGTTGAGATGGTGCCCCTATCTCCATGCCACATATGCTCACACCAGGGATTGAAACCACAGCCACAAGCCAGAGGTGACCGGCCAGCTAGAGGTCGAAGCGCGGCACTCTAGACCACTAGGCCATCCCAACCCCCCCGTGCACATAAAAGAGCCCTTGACAGTTGGAATTTGAAATAAGATTAGGCCTGGTTCCCGCTGTCCGGGCCAAATTTCTCTAATAGTAAATATCACACTGCATGGTTTATGTCTGTTTTCATTATCCCAGCATGTAGAACATTTTTTTTTAATTTCAGGAATTGTGAACGTTATTTTATCAAAGCTCAGAAAGTCAGACGGCTAATCAGTGACGATTTTAACCGTGTTTTTTCTTCTGGTGTTGATGTACTTCTGACACCGACCACCATAAGTCCAGCCGTAACATATGAGGACTTCACGAAGGCCGATAATCAGTCACGCTCCATTGAATTTGATGTATATACCCAACCGTCTAATTTAGTAGGTAAGTACTTGTAGTGTGTCCTGTGGTTGAGCGATAAGAAATTGATCTCTGGATTAGAAGTGAAATAAAATGGGTTTAAAAGCATCAGTCTGATTTATGAAAAAGGGGCAATCATAATAATAATGCAGTCCGGCAATAAGGGAAAGTCTGTCTGAACAGGGGGAATCACGGTGGCTAAGTGGGGAAAGGCCTCGCTCGTTAGCCTGGAGGTCGTGTGTTCGATCCCTGCATTGGCCGAGAAAGTTCATCTCGATTTCCCGGCGTGGTTTCCCCTTGTCAGTGATACAGAAGGAGGGCCTGACAAGGATAGCTGCCTAGTCGTTTGGATGGGACAAAAAACCAAGGTCCCGTGTATACATTGAAGTGCACGTAAAAGATCCCTTGACAGTTGGAATTCGATGTAAGAGTAGGCCGTAGCGCTGCTGCCCGGGCAAAATTTCCCTCATAGCACACTGTATGGCGTATGCCCGTCTTCCATTAGCCCAGGTCAGGTGCAGAAGAGTAGGACGTTAAACCCCATTTCATTTCATTTCATTTCTGTCTGAACAGCTGCATTTCTGCCTATTCCATTTGTTCTTTTATGTACACGTGAATGTGTACGTGTGACCTATTGCCCTCCTGCCCTCCAAAATTCATGTCCATTAAAAAGTGTTTGCTCAACAAAAACATATCAAAAACAGACTTTATTCACAAAAACATGGACTAAAATATTTTAAGAAGGAAGACTTTTTATTGAATTATTCAAATGTGGGGTTAGATGGTCGAATGGTTAGCGCGTGTGCATGTTGTATTATAAGGTCTGTCGTTGAGTCAACTGGCGTGGTTTCAAATCCCCGGTTGTAAGTGACAGGGAATGGGGTTGACTGTTCAAACTCATGGGTTTTTTCCAGGTCCTCCGGTTTCCTCCCACTGCTTAAAACCCCTACGCTCAAGTGAATTATTGAAATAAAATTGAACCATATTTTAGTCCAAAAAAGACCTAGTTTTGTGTCAAGTGGATGTCAAACTCCATTTCTCTTTCTCTCTCTCTCTTCTTTTAAAATGGTGTTTGCTTTTTTTTCAGGTATTCCTGCATTAACAGTACCTGTGGGTTTGTCTACAGATTGTTTACCAATAGGATTACAGATTCTAGGTCCACATCTACATGAACAATCTATTCTTAGTTTAGGAAAATGGATAGAACAACAAGTCAACTTTCCTTATTTAAATCTAGATTTTTTAGATGATGAGCAGCTATTATGATAATAGTTTTAGATGATGAGCAGTTATTTTGAATGATGAGCAGTTATTAGGGATGATAATGAGCAGTTATTATAGATGATGATGAGCAGTTATTATGGAAGATGAGCAGTTATTATGGATTATGAGCAGTTATTATGAGAATAGTTTTAAGAAATGCAATCTACTTCTTGAGAGGCAATTTAGCATTTGATTGTTAATATGATTCTAGAAAACATTTTTGTGTACTAGAAAACTTTTTTTGTGTACTAGAAAACATTTTTGCGTGCCATATTAATGTAACCTAAATAAATAAAAAACCCATGAAATATTAAAGGGGAATTTGGTAAGATTGATGAAAAGGCTATAATAGTTAAAAACTTGATAATGTAGATAGAATATGCTGAAAATTTCATTCAAATTGCTCCACTCTGAACCGAGATATTAGCTATTGAATTTCAGGCTAGCCACGATCATTGTTATAAAAGCCTGGATTATCATCCTTCGCAAAATGTATTAAATGCACTAAATATCGCAGGCTATGGCATCCAGAGTTGATTAAGGTCTTGATAAGTTATTAAATGTCTAATTAATGATTTAGATAACATTATTTCAGGCCTGGGGGGTTGGATGGCCGAATGGTTAGCACGTGCGTGCTGTATCATAAAGGCTGTCATTGAGTCAACTGGCATGGTTTCGAATCCCCAGTTGTACGTAGCAGAGTGGGTCGCCTGTCCAACCTCATGGATTTTCTCCGTGCACTCCGGTTTCCTCCCACTGCTAAAGACCCATACGTGCAAACGAATTATTGGAATAAAATTAAACCATATGTTAGTCGCCAAATGACCTAGTTTGTGTCGAGTGGACGTTCAACCCAATTTCTCTCTATCCGTCTTCCATTAGCCCAGGTCAGATGCAGAAGAGTAGGACGTTAAACTCCATTTTATTTCATTTCTCTCCCTCACTTTGTTTATAATGCTTGCGTTTTTGGCAACTGTCGTACTTGAGTACATAAGCCTGTACAACTATACCTGAACAATTTAAAGCTAAAAATATATTAAAATAAAGCCTTAAACAGTGCTTCCTTATTAAAGAATAATCCTATAATTCACTATTGCCAGTTGAGAAATTGGTAAATATATCATTTTCAACTTCAAATTCCAACATTTGAAGATAGCCATTACATAGGGAAATAGAAAAACAAGAAAGGTAATTGTGTTATTATTTCCTGTGTTATTAATTTATAAGAGTGGGAAATAATGTCTATGATTGTATAATGGTGAGTTGACAACATTTTGAGCAAAAGACAGAAATAATTATGTTTTGACCTTCTTGGAAAATATGAAATTCTCGCTTTAAGATTTGGAGCCAAGTATATTTTTATGTCACAATGATGTTATCAATACCAAATAAAAAAATTTACATTTAAATTTTGTGAACGTCTTGGGGAATCACTTGCAGATATAATATTAGAGGATGAATCCTATTGATGTTAGGCATTCTTCAGGTTTTGTGCCTGAAAAAACTTCTGAACATTCTGAACCCAATAAAGACTCATTTTTAATGGATCTTTTTCATATTTGTCTTGAAGTATTGGGGTCATCGTTTGAGTCATGGATGGATGGTTGGAAGCAATGGGTTCATAAGAGGATGAACACTAGAGGTTAGATTTCTTGAAGAAAGGATCGTTGATCCTTCTCATATCCAAGTTTTCCTTTGGGATAAGCTGCTGTGTTGGCGTATTCCTTTTATTATCCGAGAATATGCTCGCATGGGTCTTTCCGGTGGGAGGAAACTGAAGTACTTGCGGTAAACCCACCAGTTTGAGAAGGCGGCCCTATCTTTCAAGTCGCATACGCTAGAAATCACGAGAAAAAGGTGAGCGGCAAGCTTGGGCAACACACTAGGCCACCAAGTGTGTGAAGAGGGCGAATCTTTAAGTAGACTATTCCAAGCAGTCCAGATAGTGACACAGTCTTCAGCTTCAGAAGTTCAATTGGTTCTAAAAAGACGTCAAGTGCTCGAAATCGTATGCTTTATTTAAGCCTACTACCTATTACTTCATCAAGCTGATCGCCGGGGTTTTTGTTGCCATCTCCCCATGTCTGGGATGCAGGACGGAGAGTCAGACAGGTACAGTGTCTGGTAGTTCTTGACCATTGCAAAAACTGTAGGTTAGGTCGCTGCTTCAGGAACAGGCAAGTCTAATATTATAAAGGTGAAAAAATTTAGTTCATTAAATAGCATTCCGACGTATTTTCCCCTTGTCAGTGGTGCAGAATGGAAGGCCGGACCAGAGCAGCTGTCGAGTCGTTTGCATGTGACGAAAAACCGAGGTACCGTGTCTACATTGTCGTGCACGTAAAAGATCCTTTGGTAATTGGAGATCAATAGAAGAGTATGCCATAGTGCCACTGTCCGGGCCAAACTAACTGTGGGTCTGTATTTGTGTAAGCTGCTCAACAGTTCTTGAATGTTGGGTTGTCAGTAATCTGCCTTTACCAATACAAATTGTTGTATATGTATATTAATTTAGAAATTCCAACAGTAAGATATCGGTCATTGTCATTTGAAAACACATGGGGGTGTTACACAAACCGTAGGGCAAACATTACAATTCAAAAATATCGTGGACAGTTATGAACGCGGATTTGGTGTT
Organism: Patella ulyssiponensis; assembly: GCA_963678685.1. Lineage (NCBI taxonomy): Eukaryota > Metazoa > Mollusca > Gastropoda > Patellidae > Patella > Patella ulyssiponensis. The sequence goes on from OY783226.1 coordinate 91,469,779, forward strand.
ATGGTCGTCATGAATCCTTATCTGCCGGTCGAGAATTAGGAATCTCTGAGGTAGCGATACCCGCTTTGAGCCACCGGGCGTTAATGATAGCAATGTAACCGCGCCCTAGTCGTGGCCAGTTTGTTGTAGTTTTTCTTGTGGAGACTTACTAAAAACACCCCCTTCCACCACTATGTACTAGACACCAAGACGGAGAACTGTAGCCGATGGTTTTCATTACGTTAAGATTTCAAAGTGCTGAAACGTTCTTCTCAGTGATCCGAATTGCAATAAATTTCAACGGAGCATAGCTGGTGGCAATGCAAAGAAATAAAATTGGGTTTAAGTCCTACTTTTCTGCACCGACTGGGCTAATGATGACATTTTGCCAAAACAGCAGCACTACGGCCTACTTTTATTTCGAATATCAAATTTCAAGGATTATTTTACTTGCATGGTAAAGAATATCGAGTCAAAGTCTTACTCACTGTGCCACCGTTGGGTTTGAAGTTGTAAGGATGGGGACAAGGAATGCCTTCCAACCTCGTCGGGTTTCGCCGGGTCCTCCCACTGCTTAAGAGCTAAGACCCCTAAGCGCAAGTGAATTACTGATATGAAATTGAACCATATGTTTATCCCGAAATGACCTGGTTTGTGTCGAGTGGACATTAAACCCATTTTCTCTCTTTCATGTACACGTTAAAGTTAGCACGGAACCTCCTCTGTCCTGTGCTACTGTCAAGTGTGGGGGCGAGGGATCTACGCTGAAAATACAGATGAACACCAAGGCATAAGAAATATTATAGTTTATTATATTGTTATTCAAACACAAAGAAATAAATATGCTTTAAACAAGTAGACAAAAATAAATTCATTACTGCTCTTTTATTTAAAATAGAAAATACTTAATCAAAAAAACCCAAACAGTAAACTTCTTTTTCATGAGACACAAACGTTACTTAGTTCTACTCGGCATATTTTATGTCCTGTATTGAAATCTTTTCAGAACAATTTCAAATTTCCGAACTGAAGAATAATTCGAGAAATTATGAATTTGTTTCATCATAAAAGCCTCAAAAACAAACCCATAAAGTGTTTGTTTCGTCATAATAAGCCATTTTAGAGAAATTCCAAAAATAGAAATCTCTCGTTGATTTCAACACTTGGAACTATAAAAGCGAGTAAAAACAAGAAAGTTTCATCTCTTGAAAATTTGTTGGTGTGTATAAAATAATTTATTTTTTGCATGGATCAAGAATGGCTGGATTTTGAAATTGAGCATTTTTTAAAAACACCTATGCATATTTGTTGTTTCTAGGCACATTAATTCAATAATGCGAAAGGTATTGTAGCGTGAATTAAGCCACAACGTGTTATATCTGAACTGTAGAGATGACGATCAGTCACATAAAGTTTAAACTACTGCAGCGTGTATAATAAAAAGCACGGATATACAAGTTTTGAAAACTCTTAAAGCGAGAATTTCATATTTAAAGATATATTTTAAAATGTATTAAAAAAAAAACTTAAATTAGATGGTATCTGTAAACAGTCCAACCTTGTTAATGAATAATCCTATTATTCCTATAATTCGCTATTGTCAGTTGAGAAATTGGCAAAAATGTAATTTCATCTTCAAATTCAAACGCTTGAAGATAGATATTCCATGGGGAGAATAGAAAATCACAGGAGGTAATTGTGTTATTATTTCCGGTGTGAATGATTTTAAGTTCGAGAACGATACCTATGATCGTATTATAGTGAGCTGACAACCTACTGATCAAAAGACATAGAAAAATTGTGTTTTGACTTTCTTAGAAAATATGAAATTCTCGCTTGAAATAGTACCCAGTACTATAAGACTTTAAAAAAAAAACTTTTCCTAGAGGAAACGAAAATACTAAATCTTTAAAATAATTTAAAACAAATACAATTAAATAAGCCATGAACATTCAGATATTGTTCTACAAATTGATTAGCGACTTAAAGTTGAAAATACTGCGTTTTGTTAAATGAAAAGCACGTATTTAAAGGAAAGTTTATCACGCGACTTTAATGTAAAACTATAATTCCTAGGGGTATCTAAAATATTTAAATCTTCAATAAGCAAATTCCACAAAAGATCAATGAATTCAAAGAGGGTTATTTCTCCAAAATATATCAAAGTTCGCCCAAACGTAAAATAGCTGTTTATAACACTCATATATGGCTAAACTTGTTAAATATTATGCGTATACGTCGACAGTTAATTGGGGTAACACACAGATTGTAAATTAAATGATTCTTATAGTATTGGTTTCTATCCAGCTCTTCGCTAGTTCTGTTATTCTTTAATGGCCAGGACGCATTCCCAGGAAACTTTAAACTTTATCAAGACCGAAAAATGGTGGGAAATTTCTCTAGTTGATAGGAAAAATCAGAGTAGTGGGTATCAAATGAGAATGTGGATCTGAAAAAGATATCAAATTGTTTTTTAAAATATATTTAGCAAATAAAATAAATAAAAATAATTTTCACAGTATATTTGGAAAATCAGCGGTGAAGGGTTCTATTACGTATTATGAAATAGGTTAGCCTCTGACCTTTCTGCACCAATGGTTCCATTACATACAGGCCAATGTGTAAACATGCCCTCGGTCTTTTGTCCGATCCGAACGACTGGGCGCTGTTCCACCGGAAACACAGGGAAAATTTCGGACCAATACTGGAATGGAACCTGGGACACCCTTGTTATTGGGCCAACGCCGTATTGAGAAATGTTCAATTTCCGTTTTCGATTAAAAAAAGAAAAAGATCAATTCAGCTTGTGACCAGAGGGCTTAATGAACACATTGATAATTCATCAAAAGTGACATCAATGATTGTTTATACTTTGATTTGTCAGACGGATTGTTTGTATTACGTCATCTAATATCCATTATGATGTTAACGTCAATTGGCCAGTAGCAAGCAGATAATATCGGGTTTTATAATCACTATGTGGCTTCATATGATTTTTAATATATAAAAATCCATAGAATAACTATAACATTAACGCTTGATTGCCCCAACTTCGTCTGTTTATTTAGCTGTCAGGTGAGACGGTCTGCATCTAGTCGTTCAGATGGGTTGAAAAACCGAGGTCACAAGTACACGTTCGCGTGCACGCAAAGGAACCCTTCAATCTTGGAATTCGATGACGAAGGAAAGTTTCTCCCATAGCACACGGCATGTGGTATACGTGTCGTCATTAGGACGTTACACCCCATTTTATTTAATCTCAGTTGTATGTGACAAGGAATAGGGTCGCCTGTCCAACCTCGTGGGTTTTCTCCGGGTCCTCAAGTTTCCTCCCACTGCTAAAGACCCCCTACGCGCAAGCGAAATATTGAAAGACAATTAAACCATATGTTAGTCCCGAAATGACCTAGTTTGTGTCTAGTGGACGTTAACCCTCTCTCTCTCTCTCTCTCTCTCTCTCATTTTATTTCTGTCTGAAAAATAGTATTACCCCAATACAACATTAATCAGTAAAAATGTTTCCAACAATCAATCAACTATTTGAGATAACTTTTGATAATTACAAGAGCTTTAGTCTTGTATTTATTGTTTACTGTCACAGAAACCAATTCTCCCAAATACATTATAAATCAATTCAATCAATCATTAGAACGCACATATACCAGGGGCGTGGTGAGGGCAATTATTGAGAAGAAATTATGAGTAACAAAAAAGATTTTGGCACAAAATCCCTTTTACTGACCGCGGAGCTGTGGCCGGCGAAGCCGGCCACCGCGAGCGCCGAAGGCGCGAGCCCGCGGCGGGGGGTCCGGGGGGCCCTCCCCCTGGAAAATTTCGAAAATTAGAAGCCCAGAAACGCAATCTCCAGCAATCCGAGACAAGAAATACGGTAATAAAATATGATTAAATTTTCCAACTTGACTCTTTCAAAATTTTTTTAATTGGGTCAGATGAAACAATTTTTCCACTTACAAATGTTTTTCATTTTTTGAGTAATTTGATTGTGATTTTGGTGCAAAAACTTTTTGGCGCATGAGTATGGCTACTCATGAACTCATTCTCACCACGCCCCTGACATATACCTATGGTGGCTGATTGGTATCAGGTCATGATGTCGTGGTGTGGCCCTTCATAAGGCGAAACCCGACAATCCGGCAACCCGACATCACGACATTTTAACTCGTCAATACGATGGCCTAGTGGTCTAGAGAGTCGCGCCTCGACATTTAGCTGGCCGGTCACCTCTGGCTTGCGGTTGTTGTTTCAATCCCTGGTGTGAGCGTATGTGGCTTGGAAATATGGGCGCCTTCTCAACCTCATGAGTTTACTCCGGGTACTCCGGTTTCCTCCCACAGCAAAGACCCCTGCGCGTGTGCTAAGGTAACAAAAATGAAAATAAGACAACTTCGGTGGAAGCGGACGTTAAACACTAAGAACAACAACAACATTTTTACCAGACACCACGACATTACAAATGTCGCAATATCGCATAAAATGTCGTATTGTCGGGTTAAAATGTCGTGACGTCGGGTTGTCGTAATTCAGGTTGTCGTGATGTCGTGTTATCGTAATGTCTGGTTATCGGCCATATAGCCCTCAATACTTTGATTATAAACACTGATTCTGTTGTTGGTCAAGAAAGGTCCCCGGAATTTTGCAGCGGGGAATACGGCATTTTTACGACATAACGACATTTTTAATGTCGTGGTCTCGGGTGAAAATATCGTAGTGTCGGGATAATATGTCGCGATGTCGGGTTGTCGCCTTATGAAGGGCGACATGACGACATGATACCAATCAGCCACCATACAAACCCGTAAGCTGTTGTATGAGGAATGGTTTTATGATTGTTTCTTCCCATTACAGTAAAACTACCCAAGCGGAAATATTAATATTATAAGCCGATTGCACTATTTCAATACAATCAAAATCTCGTGAACTAGAAAACCTTTCCTTGTTTCCCAGGCATTTATAATCCATTGACATATTGTAGCATTGTGATCGACGCGGTTCCCGAGTTGGATTATATCAAATGCTCCGAACTGGGTTAATGAAGACGGGCATAGACCATACAGTGTGCTATGATGGACATTTTGCCCGGACAGCGGCACAACGGCCTACTCTTATATGGAATTCCAACTCCTATGGGATCTTTTACGTACACGCCAATGTGTACACGGGACCTCGGTTTTTCGCCCTGAACGATTAGGCAGGTGTCCTCGTCAGACCCTCCGTCCTGCATCACTAACAAGGAGGAACCACGCCGGAAAATCTGGATGAACTTTCTCGGCAAATCCTGGTGCCGTGACCCACTCAAATATAAGAAGCCAGTTAAAATCACCCAATACGATCTGAGAGAGTGAAATGGGGTTTAACGTCCACTCGACACAAACTAGGTCATTTTGGGACTACGCTTGCGCGTAGGGGTCTTTAGCAGTGGGAGGAAACCCACGAGGTTGAGAAGGCGCCCCTATCTCCATGCCACATACGCTCACACCAGGGATCGAAACCACAGCCGCAAGTCAGAGGTGACCGGCCAGCTAGAGGTCGAAACGAGGCACTCTAAACCACTAGGCCATTCCAATTCCCCTCCAATACGATTTGTATGGGCTAAAATAGGTAGAAGATATGTGACAACACTTTGTACTTATACACGTTTTGAGGGTCAATGTGTTTCCGTGTTTCGAGCACCAACATCAGGGGATGGGGAACAATAAGTTGTGTAATTAATTAAAAATAAACAACAATCATAACTTTGTGGAAAATTCGATTTAGTTAATGATTGATTCATTGCGAAAATTCGTGTGATAAAGAAATGTTTGGACAAATAGACTTCGCCCTCCTCGACACACAACTGAGACTGCCCCCCCCCCCTCGTATGCCTATGAAGAAGACTTCGCTTCATTGTCTAATAACAGCTAAAATTGATATTTAAACCTTTTCGTTGGCTAATAAACAAACCAATCCCGCAGTGAATATTCGCTTGGCCGCTACAATCACTGATAAGCATGACATCGACGAGGCTTAATGAGTACGGCATATTAACTTTTTTACTCCGACAAATTAAATTCTCAAACATTTTTTTGAGGTAAAAGAAAAATAAATAAAGACGTTTGAAGTAATTGTAGTTAAAAAAATATTCCCTATTTAGTGTAAATGGGTATTAAAATGAGTAAAATGCATCATTTTGCCCGAAGCAGTTAGGTGTTATGTAAACAGTCGTTGAGCCAATGACTGACGCCACGTGAAGTCAATGCACGTGTTGTGGACAGTCATCTGTGACAGAGATATTCGTAAGCGATTTTCTGTGAAACTGGGCCCTGTTTCACGAAATTTTAACTTAAGATAAAATCCAATTTTAGTAGATACTTCAATTTTGATTGGCTAAGCACTAAAATCAATCTAATATTATCCAATCAAATTACTATAATTGGGATCTTATCTTAGTTAAAATTTCGTGAAATAGGCCCCAGATTGGCTAATAAGAGCTAAAAATTGTATTCTTGTATACGTACATTATGGGCGGTATGAAATAAGATACCGGTTTACGATGATGCTGGGTTATCAATAGAGATATGGGTTGTATAAAATGATGATATTATGGGCAGCGATGTCTGGTGTAATCGCGTAATCATGTATAATACTGACAATGTCACTTCCGGTATTTGATTGATGATTCACCAAACAACCGTCTTCCATAATGAGATTACAAAACAAATGAAATGTGGTTTAATGTCGTAATTTTCTGCACTAATAAATACGGACATACGCTATTCAGTGAGCTATGAAGGAAGTAAACCATGATGGCTAAATGAGTAAGAGGCTGGCTCGTGGTCCCGGAGAGAGAGAGAGAGAGAGAGAGAAATGGGGTTTAACGTCCACTCGACACAAACTAGGTCATTTTGGGACTAACACATTGTTTCATTTTATTTTAATAATTCGCTTGCGCGTAGGGGTATTTAGGTTGAGAAGGCGCCCCTATCTCCATGTCACATACGCTCACACCAGGGCTCGAAACCAAAGCCGCAAGCCAGAGGTGATCGGCCAGCTAGAGGTCGAAGCGCGGCACTCTAGACCACCAGGCCATCCCAACCCCCCTCGTGGTCCCGGAGGTTGCATGTTCGATCGCGGTGTTGGTCGAGAAAGTTGCAGGACGGAGGAAGGACAATCGTCTAGTCGTTCGGGCGGGACGAATAGCGATCGAAGGTCCCGTGTGCATATTTGGGTGCACGTAAAAGATGCCTTGGCAGTTGGAATTCGATATAAGACCAGCTCGTAACGCCGCTGTTCGGGCAAAAGTCCCCCCATAGCATGCTGTATGACGTCTGTCCAGAACAGTAGGACGCTAAACCCCATTTCATTTTTTCAGTTGCCAAGGATTCAAACTAAGTCATCCGCCATGACTGTCACGTGAGCTTCGCGTGCAACCCGATGCTCACCCGTTCGACTACAGTTTTCCAAGAAACCTTCAAGTCTTTAAACTGGAAAAACCCTCCTCTCGAATAACGGAAATCAACACGACACAAGAGTTCGTGATATTAAATTCCGTTTAAGCCAACAATTTAATCTTCTCTTCTCTGTGTAAATATAAGATTAGAATACATTAAACAGAAAGATTGGTTTCAAATATTTAAGTTGAATAAACACACGCAGGTCAAATTTATCCTCTTCTATTTGATAAAGATGATGAAATTAGGTTTAACGTTCTACTCTTCTGCACCTAACCTGGGTTAATGGAAGACGGGCATACCCCATAGAGTGTGCTATGAGGGAAATTTTGCCCAGGCAGCGGCGCTACGGCCTACTCTTATATCGAATTCCAACTGCCAAGGGATCTTTTACGTGCACTTCAATGTGTACACGGGACCTTGGTTTTTCGTCCCATCCGAACGACTAGGCAGCTGTCCTTGTCAGGCCCGCCTTATGCATCACTGACAAGGGGAAACCACGCCGGAAAATCGAGATGAACACCCGACCTCCAGGCTAACGAGCCAGCGCCTTGCCCACTTAGCCACCGTGATTCCCTGTTTGATAAAGAAGGCAAATAAATCATGTACTTAGATTGTCATGGTTTCCCATAACTTTGCGATAAGGGCATTGTTTTGGCCGTGAGTTATTATTACACTTTTACTAGAATGGCCTATAACTCTCCATTAGCCCAATTCGGAGCAGATGAGTAGGACGTTAAACCCCATTTCATTTCCTTCTTTAATTTACATCTTGAGTCACGGTGACTGAGTAAGGTGCTTTTTCGCTAACTAAAAGTTCCCGGGTTCGTTTCAAGTGTTGGCCGAGACAGTTCCTGCTCCCCCCTTGTAAACGGTGCATGCAATGAAAAAATCTTCCATTCGTTCGGATGGGAGGAAAAGCCGTATAAACGTTAGCGTGCACTTAAAACAATTGTCAATTATGAATTCGAAGAGTAAGCGCGAAAATGCCTATGTCCGTGCAAACAAATGTCACCCATATCTCATTTCCTGGTCTATGCCCGTCTTTCTTAGTCTTTCTTAGTCCAGAAGAGGTGTTGGGTGGCCTAGTGGTCTAGAGTGCCGCGCTTCGAGCTCTAGCTGGCCGGTCACCTCTGGCTTGCGGCTGTGGTTTCGAGCCCTGGTGTGAGCGTATGTGGCATGGAGATAGGGGCGCCTTCTCAACCTCGTGGGTTTCCTCCGGGCACTCCGGTTTCCTCCCACGGCTAAAGACCCCTAAGCGCAAGCGATTTATTGAAATAAAAAATTGAAACCATATGTTAGTCCCGAAATGACCTGGTTGTGTTGAGTGGACGTTAAATCCCAATCTCTCTCTCTCTCTCTCTCTCTCTCTCTCTCTCTTCTCTCTCTCTCTCTCTCTCTCTCTCTCTCTGTCACCCATATCTCATTTCCCGGTCTATGCACGTCTTTCTTAGTCCAGTAAAGTGGGACGTTAAACCTATTCCTCTTCCTTTTTAAAAACAATATTCGATATCACATTCAATTTAATTAACAAGTTAACTCAGGCAACACAATTTGACGGATTTGAATTTCTTTAAAATTAACAATTAAATATGAAATCAAAGAACATCTACCTAACCTAGTTACAGGGGCGGATCTAGGAATTTTGAAAAGCCGGGGGGGGGGGCGCCGCAAAATGAGGGCACTTCGGAGACGGGGCACGCCGCTGCGAGGGGGTTGAGGGGGGGGGGGCGAAGATAATTATCCGTCATTTCCTTGCATCTGTAGACATTCCAAGAGCTATTTGGCTGATATTTTCGTCTAAGTAAACGTTCGGGGAGGACATATTTGGGTCTGAAAAAGGCACTTTCAGCAGTAAAAAAGGGCACTGTCAAAAATTAGAGGGGGCGCTCGCCCCTCGAGCCCCCCACTGGATCCGCCTCTGAGTTGAAGACCTCAGAATAGGGTCGTTGAAGGAGGATGTACAGGGACTTCCTTGTCAATAACGAGATTAGATCTTTGTTTATACACAAAAGGTAAAGGATATGCGTTATGCTCACTCATGTGCTTGTAACAGGTGATATGAAATAAACCATTATGAGTAGTGTGGACTATAAAGCCCTTCCTCTGTCTGTCTGTCTCTGTCTGTCTGTCTGTCTCTCTCCCTCTCTCTCTTAGCAATTTACGAAGTATTATTGAAATAAGATTGAACCATATGTTAGTTCTGAAATGACCTAGTTTGTGTCGAGTGGACGTTAATCTCTCTCTCTCTCTCTCTCTCTCTCTCTCTCTCTCTCTCTCGCTCTCTGTATGACATAAACATATATTTACCTGTTTATCTCGAATTTCTTTTATAACGAATTTTTGAGAGCAACGAAAGCTGACATTAAACCAAAGAGGAAAATGTTGGACATAACGGAACTGCTAGAACTTGGTGTTGTTGTTTGCCCCGTCATACCTGTGTCACTAGTCCCTGTTACCTTAAATAAATAAATCAACGAATAAATGTATGAATGGATAAAAATAAAAAACGGAATGCATTGATAGATATCATTGAGAAGGGGTCATGTAATGAGGGCCGGGGCGCAGGGGCTAGTGTCATCCTCGCCTCATAATCATATTATTTTGCGCTGTATGTAACGTCCGCTTCCTCGCCTCAAAATATATCAGTGTCAAATTAAATTGTTGAGTTGTATGTAGCGTTCGATTCCACCGAAATGATATCCCAGACAATATTTTGTCCATGGGTCAACTTCACCCTTAACTGATCGACGATAAGGTAAGGGACATGAACAGGGGCGGATCCAGGATTTTCAGAAAGGGGGGGGGGCGTGCTGCACCAAGTTGAGAGTGCGAAGCCCGACCCATTATTTTTGAGTGGACAAAAATGCCCACAAGGACTAATTTTATACTAGTACTGTAAATTACGATTTCCAACCTAAACTGTTTTTGTTCTCCTTTCCCGCGAGAATATATGGAGCTAAAAATTGTTCGCCACCGCAAATAGATAGAGGGGGCGTGCATCGGGTGCGCCCCCCTCTCTATCCGCGCCTGCATGAACATACTCCAAATGGATAATTGTTGAATATTTCTTAGAAAAGCCCAACGCCCGCCCTCAGGTACCCTGGATGATGCTATAATAATGATCTTTATTCACGAAAACCATCAGGTTACAAGAATTCATTAAATTTCATTTTACATTTTCATTATATTCATACATTCATTTCACTTCAAACAATTTAGATTTAACATCAATAAGTAGTATCTTATAATAATATATACATACACATTTTATTAAACATCAGACTATTTCTTAGCAGTATTTAAATTTGTGGGACCGAGAAAAATGACAATATGTGCTAGAGTTGCCACTGTACTATTCTTTGTGCTTCACCCCCCCCCCCCCCCCCCCCCTACTGGATAATCTTAAGAGTCAGCACTACTGCCATTCTGAACATCTGAGACACGCTACCTGTGGGGAATTATCTCAGGCACAATCAATAGCCATGATATCCATATCACGTGATCTACACATCACCAAGATATGACACTGACGTCAATGCGTCATGAGCTCAACAACACGTTACATTGTAAACAATAGGTTTATCTTCAGCACCCATTAGGACTATATAATTCGTACAGCCCCAACATGTTCTCTATTCTTCCAATGATTTTTCACAAAAATAACATCTACAACTCATAGCGTCTGCGAATAGTTGTTTATGGAGGTTGCCATCTTGACAATATTTTGTGCGTCGGTGGTGTCGATTTAAGATATACACAATCAATTCTGTTGATGTTTTTAGCGTGGGGCTTGACTAAAAGTTCAGTTATTTCAGTTCTTAACAAACATTTTAAACTTTAACGCAAATTTAAAAAGTAGCCAAATTCTGGCTGGGATTACTGAGCAAAATGGCCATTCATTGTATACGTACGAAAAAAAAAGCTAGCCAATTAATTTTCGTACGTTACTTACGTAAGCACTACTGCCCCGCCCATGTTATACCCATAAGAACTAAACTATAGAAAATCGACATGTATTAACGAAAGATGTTTATAGATCCCATGAGGTCACAGGCACTTGAAGGGATCAAAATAAAACTTCTTACTACTGCTTGAGTATATAGTATAGTATATAGAGGGACTAGGTGATACAGACTTCATTTGACCTGATTTCGTCGTAATTCCGGCCCGTTGAAGATGGTTGAAGATATGAATAGCCACGTGAACACACTTTAAGTTTGATTTGTAATTAATAACGCTGTAAAATGACAAATTTAAATACATTGGCGGGTGTATAATGATCAAATAAAGTCTCGTTGGGAATTAAAACGATGGAAAGTCTTAGAACTATGAGATGTTAGCAGACGATATTTAGCCAACGTGTCATAACAAAGATGGCCTCTGATATACCTTTTACATATACTATACTATATACTCAAGCAGTAGTAAGAAGTTTTCTTTTAATCCCTTAAAGTGCCTGTGCATGAGGTTTATTTGTGAGAGGTCTATTATAATCGGTGTCCACCCAATCTGATAACAGGCAATAATAATAAAAGTGCTATTTATTTTTTTTATTTATTTATTTATTTATTTATTCTTCAAGTAAAGGTTACAACATGACAACAATAAATTAAAGTACATGAGCTGCATTGTATGATCTGGAAAGAGGCAACAATATAATATATTAAGTTGTGCATATAAAATAAAGGACGTTCTGGAGCATTGTATGATTAGGAATGAGAAATGAGAAGTATGATAGGTATGATGTCATGAAAAGACCTTTACTTAGGATAGCCCAAAAAGCTGGACGTAAATAACATCAATTGCTTATTTCCATTGGGGTCCAGGGTTGTCAAGGTCGCGTCAGGTCATCATTAGGAGACAAAATTTAATAACTAAGCCATCACAGCAATGTATCATAAATAATTAAAAATAGTTAAGTCTACATGTTATACATCAACCAATTTTAGTAGATAATCAAGCATGTAGGCCTATCACAGATTAATTTTGGGTTAACAATAAATACTTCTTGGTTGCAGCTTTAAAGCTGTATAGTGATTCTAAAGACTTAATATCATTCGGTAAATCGTTCCAGATACTTATGGCTGTGTAATAAAATGATGTGAACTGATCTCTACCCGCGCATTTTGGAACAGAAAAATTGAATAAACTAGATCTTGTACCGTATTGATGAGTATCTCTAACACATTTGAATTTTAATTTAAGGTATGATGGACAATTATTATGAAAAATCTTATGTACATGGTTTAGTTTTAACTGTTTAACTCGGTTTTCGACATTTAGTACTTTGAAATCTGAATATGAAACATGATCTCTGCGTCCAAGCTCATGTATAAATCTAAGAACCTTATTTTGAACAACTTGTAGTTTATTTTTAAGTGATTGATTCACGCCAGAATACCAGGCTGAGCAGGCATAATCAAAGTGGCACTGAATAAGTGCAGAACAAAGTAAATTTTTGTTTTTTTTGCTTAGGCATTTATTGTAGCGAAACAGAAATTTTAATCTTGAGTTTGCTTTTTTAACAATATTGTTAACAATGTCCTCACCAGACAAGTATTTGTCAAAATATACACCCAAATATTTTAGGCTATCCGTTGCCCTTACGGTATGGTTATTGCAGTTTATTGTGAACTGTTTAATATGTCTTAATTTACGTTTAGGCCCAAAGAGAATACATTCGGTTTTACCGAGGTGGAGTGACAGTTTATTATCGATAAGCCATTCTGAACAGGAATCAAGAGCACAACTAAGTGTTTGTGAGACGACTTCAGAATTTTGGTCGGAAAATAAAATTGTACTGTCATCAGCGTATAAGATAAGTTTACATTCAGTGGGGATGCTAATAACCATATCGTTTACATAACAAAGAAATAGCAACGGTCCAAGGATACTACCCTGGGGCACACCACAGGTTATGGGGGCAGGTTCTGATAACGTATCACCAATGTTGACTACTTGTTTCCTGCATGACAGATATGAGTAGAACCAATCAATTGACTGAACGCCCATCAGTTTTAGTTTTTCACATAGTACAGCAGGATCGACAGTGTCAAATGCTATCTGGAGGTCAAGCATTATCATTCCTGTAAATAGACCTTTTGCATTTTGGTCTTTCAAGTGGTCTAAAAGGTGGATCAGACATGAGTCTGTTGAGTATCTGCCACGAAAACCTGATTGATACTCATAGAGAAGGTTGTTTCGAGTGAGATAAGACTCTAATTGAATGTATATAGATTTTTCAAGCAATTTCGACACAATACTCAAGACACTTACAGGTCGATAGTTACCTACATCCAAAGAGCTATTCTTCTTGTACAAAGGTTTAACTCTGGCTAGCTTTAAATCACCAGGTACTGTGTTTTCTGATATAGATAAATTGATAAGAAATTGAATGTGAACTTTTAAGACGTCAGCGCCGTCTTTTAAGAATCTTGCCGGAATCTCATCAAGACCTGTACTTTTTTTGGGATTAAGAGAACAAAGTTGCGTGAAAATAAAATCCTCAGTTACATAATGTAAATTAAAAGTGCTATTATTTTCGTTCTTATTTGTGTAAAAATTCTGTAACAGAAGTGATTTAAAGTTAAAACGATTGCTAGCAGGGGGTAACTTTTGCACAAGAGTTGATGCAACCGTTGTGAAGAAGTTATTAAAATGGGTTGAAACAGACTTTGGGTCATGGATATTAGTGTCATTAACATTTAAGACAATGTTTGCTTTATCATTTTTATTGTTTTTATATCCAAGATCTTTAAGATTTTGCCATAGTTTTTTTGAATTATTTTTGTTTTCTTCTAATTTGTTAGCTAAATATGTCGATTTAACTTTCTTTATTACTCTCTGTGTTTTGTTTCTAATTTTACAAAAGCTTTTGTAATCATTTGGATTTTCAGTTTTTCTGAAACGGTTTAGATGCCAATCTCTTTTTGATATCAAGTCTAAAATTTCACTATTTATCCATGGTTCAGTCCTTTGTTTTAATCTGATGTGTTTAATAGGGGCAACAGAATCCAATACTTCAGTGAATATGTCTTTGAAACTTAACCAAGCTTCAGTGACATTTGTACTATTAAAAAGATTATCCCAATTTGTATCAAGTAATTTTTTAATAAATTGATCTTTGCAATATATATAAATAGCGTATACTGGATTAAGATAGTTGATTGACATATTTCTAGTTAATTCAGACTTGTACAAGGCAATAAAACTAGTAGACTGGGTTGATAAATATGAAATGAATTAACACGGGGTTTAACATTCCACTGTTCGGGGGGGGGGGGGGGGGCTAGTGGTATAGGCCTCTGGATTGCGGCTGTGGTTTCGATCCCTGGTGTGAGCGTATGTGGCATGGAGATAGGGGCGCCTTCTCAACCTCGTGGGTTTCCTCCGGGCACTCCGGTTTCCTCCCACTGCTAAAGAAATGAAATGAAATGGGGTTTAACGTCCCACTCTTCTGCACCTGACCTGGGCTAATGGAAGACGGGCATACGCCATACAGTGTGCTATGAGGGAAATTTTGCCCGGGCAGCGGCGCTACGGCCTACTCTTATATCGAATTCCAACTGCCAAGGGATCTTTTACGTGCACTCCAATGTGTACAAGGGACCTCGGTTTTTCGTCCCATCCGAACGACTAGGCAGCTGTCCTTGCCAGGCCCTCCTTCTGCATCACTGACAAGGGGAAACCACGCCGGAAAATCGAGATGAACTTTCTCGGCCAATGCAGGGATCGAACACCCGACCTCCAAGCTAGCGAGCCAGCGCCTTGCCCACTTAGCCACCGTGATTCCCCCACTGCTAAAGACCCCTACGCGCAAGCGAATTATTGAAATAAAATTAAACCATATGTTAGTCCCGAAATGACGTAGTTTGTGTCGAATGGACGTTAAACCCCATTTCTCTCTCTCACCACTGTTCGGGGGGGGGGGGGTAACGGTTACAAAGTAAATTATAAAGTCTGCCATAAATGGTACCAGTAAAGAATTTAAGCAGTACCGGATCGGGGGGGGGGGGGCGAAGTGGGACCCGGGATGCAACATTTAGGGTCCCCCACAATTCTGGGTCATACTATAACATTTTAGCACTAATATAAAGTAAATGAAAACATCATAAGAGAAAGAGTCTGTTGCAAATACTCAAATTGTCAACGAATTCTAAACGTTAATGAAATCGCTGCCTAAATTGTCTCAGGTGCACTGAAATTAATCCAATCTGATTAAAACACAGATCCAATTTCGTTTCGTTTTTTTATAGTTCAAAATTTCGTTTTTACTACTCTTGGATCTGGAAGACTTGTTATTTAAGTCGTGTTCTGCCTGAAATGAGGGGTCAGCCAATCAAATGGTCTGTCGAATCGACCGTTTGACCTTTTCGTGGGTGGAACTGTGGGTAAATATTACCAGCGGATAGAAATCAAAACAAAACAAAAGTAGATTTTAAAAAGCATGGCGGTCGCTTATTGGTTAATCGAATGACTGACGTTATCGGGTCAAATGTCCCGTGCTTGATACCTGACGTCATAGAACGTGAGCTCCCATTATAACTCGTTAGATCTACATGAGTGTAGGCCATTGAAAGTATAAAAAAACGAAACGAAATATAGATCTATATTTTAATTAGATTGAAATTAATCCTAATTTTAAAAAGAAATTCCTGGAGGAAAACACCCCAGGCACTCATGGGGGCGGGGTACATACTAGTACGATCCACAGTCAGTACGAACAATTTGAACAAACAACAATGGGGCCAACGCTCAGTTGGTATGCCCCCCCCCCCCCAAGGTTCATCCGGTACTGAATTTAAGCATGAGTTTAAACCGTTCAAAGATAATGATAACTGAACGTCGCTTTTAACGAAATTGCAAGCGATAGAAGGCGTTTCATGAACTTACCCGTAAATAATTTAAGCATGAGTTAAAACCGTTCAAAGCTAAATGATAACTGATCGTCTCCTATAACGAAATTTTCTAGCGATGAAAGGCATTCCATGAACTGTGCCCCTAAATAATTTAAACATTGGTTGAAACAATTTCAAAGCTAAACGATAACTCAACATCTAACGATGGAAGTTGGTCATGAATTGTGCCCCTAAATAATTTAAGCGTGAATTGAAGCTATTTCAAAACTAGATGATAACTGGACTGCTCCTTTAACGAAAGTTTCTAGCGATGACTGACGGCCATGAACTGTACCCGTAAATAATTCAAGCATTGGTTGACGCTATTTCAAAACTAAATGATAACTGAACTTCCCATTTAACGAAATTTTCTAGCGATGGATAACGGCCTTGAAGTGTACCCGTAAATAATGTAAGCACGGGTTGAAGTTATTTCAAAACTAGAATGATAACTGGCCTTCCCCTTTAACGAAATTTTCTAGCGGTGGATAACGGTCTTGACGTGTACCCGTAAATAATTTAAGCATAGGTTGAAATTTTTTCAAAACTAAATGATGACTGAACATCCCATTTAACGAAGGTTCTTGCGATGACTAGAGACTTTTGGCAAGCGTAAATTCCTAGTACGTATCGCGTATCCGTATGAATTTTGCGTGTGACGTCATCAATGTGTGTGTATTTCTCATACGTGATATGGCACACGGATACGGCAGCCCGTATCGAAGATGCGACATTAATTTTTTTTCTTTTTTTTTAAAAAACAGCTCAGCGACTGTCGAGCGACTTCACTCACTCTGAGAAATTGTAGACTAGGCACTTGACTAGTACTGATGGTGATCTTAGATAACTGCCATCATGCTGTAATAGAACTAAGTTCAGCTCAGTGACGCATACGTACGCAACGCGAGAATCTGCCAAAACTCTAAAACTACTCTGACGCAACGTATCACGAATACGATACGGATACGTGATACGGATAGGAGAAATGCCACTTGCAAAAAGTCTCTACTGACGGCCATGAAGTGTACCCGTAAATAATTTAAGCATAAACTTTTTCAAAACTAGAATGATAACTGGTCTTCCCCTTTAACGAAGGTTCTTGCGATGACTGACGGCCATGAAGTGTACCCGTAAATAATTTAAGCATAAACTTTTTCAAAACTAGAATGATAAGTGGACTTCCCCTTTAACGAAATTTTCTAGCGATGGATAACGGTCTTGACGTGTACCCGTAAATAATTTAAGCATAGGTTGAAACTTTTTCAAAACTAGATGATGATTGAACTTCCCCTTCAACGAAATTTTCTTGCGATGATAACTGGTCTTCCCCTTTAACGAAAGTTTCTTGCGATGGATGACGGCCATGAACTGAACCCATAAAGATTTAAACTTTACACATAGACGTATCGCATTACTGCAATCCGGATAATCTCATATAAGATTACAGGTGAATACAGAAATAAGATTATAACGTGATCGGGTATATCACATCATCTAGACTTTGTGTTATTGAGCTTACTGTATCAAACAAAGTCGACGAAATTAAAGATCATATAGTGAAAGGCAATACGGTTATTATTCAATATATAAAAGATCGAACTCGGGTCTAATTTCATTTAAGTCGTTTCAGCTTAATTTTAAATATAATATTGTACTTATGTACTATTGGCATATGAATACGCCTATATAACAATCCCCGATTGTGACTAAACACACAACAAGAACGGACATTTACACGTAATATTTATATCACGATTCTTGACGCTTAAATTACCGCATTAATTTATAATTAAGCAGTGAAAATGCCTGAAATTGTATGTTACTGCTGGGTTAAGACGGCAATAAATTCACGGACGCCATATTAATATGTCGTCATGTATCGATTTTTAACGTTACTAATTATTGACTGTGAATACTGATTTAGAAAGTCCTATAGTTTCCACTCTGGTGATTGTAATATTCTGGAATTATGCCCATTGCCTATCTTACGATAATGTAAGCAATTTAAGAACTACCGTTTTTAAAGGAACTAAATCTCTAACTCAATGTTGTCCATAATATTCTAAATTAAAAACACGAAATGGAGAAAAATTGAATTCCATTGCGTGTTTTTAATTAAGAATATTATTATGGACGAAATGGAATTCATCTTTTCTCCATTTCAATCAATATTTATGCTGTTACCGTGCAATGAAAATATGTGATACTTATATCCAATGTTTAAGACACAATACACATTTTAAAATCAGTACACGAGTCGTGTACACCATGACTTCGAGCGTCATTTGTAATGCACAAATACAGATCTATATATCGCTTCGTTGTTCTTATACTTTCGAAGGCCTACACTGCATGAAACTATGTCCAGTTGTAGTGGAAGATCGAGTCAGGGGTCATACTATTGACCTTTGAGTCTATGACATCAGACCCTGATTAATTTACCATACAATAATCGCTTTGAAATACCGTTTCATTGGCTAATCCCTCACATTAACTAGAACGCTGGTTACATAACAACTCTTCCAGGTCCTAGTGTAGTAAAGATAGGTAAAACGAAATTTTAAACTATACAAAACGAAATGAAACAGAATCTGTGTTTTAATCAGATAGCATGTCGACCGTACTTGAATTGACAGAGGCTTAGACTTTCTTTTCGATAACAAGAACATGATAAAAAAAGCAAGATGACTATAGCTTTGGGCTCAACTCCTGTTTGAAAAATACCCTACTTGTTCTCATGGTAATATAGCCTACTTCAGGCAATAAACAGGGATGGGCATGTAAAACGTTTGTTATAATTGAACACATTTCTTTATCTATTTTTTAAATAAAAAGATAGGAAGAGGTTATATTGTTTGACTAGTGGGTTGTTTATGTTTAATGGTACGCCGAATACGTTAAACATACATTAAAGAGCTAAATCGGACAATTGCACGTCTCTTTTTAGGCCAGAAATGTTACATAAAATATTAATTCGACATTAAATTATCGGCACCATAATCAACCCTCGATGGCATCGCCAGCCTACAATATTTACTGGATTAGAATCCTATCCGCTGCTTAACGTCCATTAATAATTAAATCAAAAAATCGATAATCGAACTATGTTTTTTATCGTAATGACTTTAGTAATGATGATCTAGGCTACGCTCAAAATTCAATAGCTAAAATCTTGGTTCAAGGCGGATCAATTTGACTGAAATTTTCAGTAAATTCCTTTTATATGATCTAGTTTTTAACTATTCTAGCGAGAACTACCAGCTAATGGTATACATGGAAATCGTAATTAGCAATAATTTTCTATCGTTGTCATCGAGTGGCGAATGGAGTCTGTCATTGAATCACGAGTTGTGGTTTCGATCACAGGAATGAACGTGACGGGGAGAAGGCCTCACCTGATTAACTTATTGGGTTTTCTACCAGTCCTCTGGTTTTATCCACCGGTAAAACCCCACCAATACGAGTAAGTTAATTAAAAAGTTTTGAAATAATAATGGCCTTCTTTAACTATGGGGATGAGGGATGAGAATTACATTTTCCGTCCCCCCATTTCTACCCACCTTCGATTTTTTTGAACTTTTCACTAAAACACGACTGGTTTTCAGAGGATTGGGTGGCCGAAAGTTTAAGACATGCGCGTTTGATCATGAGGTCTGTCAATGAGTCAAGTGTCGCGGTCTCGATTACCCGCTTGTACGTGACACGGAGTAGGGTCGCCTGTCCAATCTCGGGCCCTCCTCTTCCCCTCACGGTTTCCTGTATACGGTTAAAGACCCCTACGCGCAAGACTCACGAATAAAGTTGACGTTAATCCCCACTAAAGCACGAACGATGTTAATCCCAAAATATGTTTGCGTGTCGAGTAAATCCCGTTTGCTATGTACTAGTTCCCACGTTGCGGCGCTTCCGCGCGTGTTTTCGTCGGTTACATTTGCATAAAACCGACTTTTTTGCCGCTCTGAAACGCCACGGGCCTTGACTCTTGAAAGAACCATTCCATCCGCGTGTTTTCGCCGGTTACATTTTCATATAACCGACTTTTTCGCCGGCACTGAAACTTGTATAATGTAAAAAGAGTCTTAAATCATGACAGAACCATCCCGACATATTTATGTGTGAAATACTTTTATTTTATCGTTATCAGTAAAATGTGGCAATAATTGACACGGAAATTCTTGTGACTCATACCGCGCCGACGACCACCTGTTACAATAGGTAGTATACTGCCTACAATAAACAATAAGCTATTGTCCAGGTAGGTTATAATTGTCTATTATAATCAACATGTAAAACCGTAACGCCACACCAATTTCAAGTTAAAAACATGACAACTAACTTCTATACAACCAATTATACTATCACTCAAAATTATAAAAAAAATATAGCTGCAGTGATACAATTTCACACAATTCAACAGACAGAAAATGTAGTCGGGGGCAAAATGTTTCTTATCGAATTGAAATAACACGCCGAGCGAAGCGTTGGTCTTAATTTTCAATGATTATTTCTGCGAATTTACGTATGAATACTGTATTATTATCCAATCCAACACGCAAGTAGCTGGTCCGTGTGTCCGGGGATTCAGCAGGAGGGGGTCCTAAGTGGACACAACGCTAAGTTCGTCGTTACGACAAGGTGGGGGGGGGGGGCTACCCGCGAATTTGATCAAACCAGAAGCATTGAGAGGATATTTCTACTCATATATTTGGTATATATGGAAAGAAGAGATTACTTAAAATATAACTGATAGATTCGGGGTTAGCGTATAATGGGGCATCCACAGCACCAAAAATGTTGCTGTTCACGTGTTGTCTCCTCGAATGACGTAATGGGCGTAATCAATACTCGAGCAGAGAAGTAGAACTTTAAAACTCAATTTGTTTTATTTCCTTCCTTTATGACTGTATCTTGGACCCTAGTCAAATAGAGGCGTAGCTTTATGAGCATGAATCATTATTTAATCTTATTGTAACCTGCTTGTCTAAGGATGAGTGTGTCATTATGCAAATGAGATGTAATTACTATTAAGGTATTTATTTCACATCACAAGCTGACCTCCGTGATCACGGTATAAAATGTTAATCCGGTACAGAGATATGATGTCCAATATATCCTTGGTATGTACCATCTAACAGATAACGGAGAAAAAGAAATAGGGTTTTAGGCGCGTATCTATAGGGGGGGGGGTCAGCCCCCTCCCCAACCAATCTTCTCATGTGGACACTATACAAGGGATACTCTGGAGGGAGCCTAGAAGTGAGTCTTAAAAGAGTCGATTTCCCCTTAGATGCAAGCAAGTCGACTTCCAACTGTTAACTTTCTGGGTAAAAACCCAATATCCCCGCTTGAGGCTCCGCGGTCAGTCACACCCGAACAGGGACCCACCCAGCACAGTTTTCTGCACATGCCCCTGGGTAACATCCTACTCTTCTGCACCGACTGGGCTAATGAGGATCAGTATATAACGTTCAACGAGGGACATTTATGACTGTATATTCCTGGTGTGTCGCATCCATACGGAATTAACTGTCTTAAAATATAAGTATCCTTATAGCAAAATTTACAATGAAATAAATCTCTGCAAATTTCATTTAAAATTCCCGATGATTGATTATATGAATATAAAGTATTCAGTTGACAGAGCAGGGAGCAAAATGCACACATTTTAAAATCAAATATGTTCAGTGCAGATAAAACAAACCGGACCTGGAAACTAGGCAAGGAGGGAAGGAAGAGATGAACATTCTAAAGCCAAATATGTTCATGCAAAATGGATCTGGAAACTGGCCAATCAAACCCGTGCTTATCTCTAACTTACAGTTGATGTCGTGTCACGCCCGTGAGGGGATCACCTGGCTAAGTGGGTAAAACGCTCGCTCACTAGCTTGGAGGTCGGGTGTTCGATCCCGGCAGTGGCCGAGAAAGTTCATACAGATTATGCGGCGTGGTATCCTCTTGTCAGTGACGCAGGACGGAGGGCCTGACAAGGACAGCTGTCTAGTCGTTCGGACGGGACGAAAAACCGAGGTCAGTGAACAAATTGACGTGCATGTGAAAGACCCCATTGGCAGTTGGAATTCGATATAAGTGGAGGCGGTAGTGCTGCTACCCGGGCAAAATTTCCCTCATAGCACACTGTATGGCGTATGCCCATCTTCATTAGGCCAATGGTTTGTGGAGACGGCCCAGCACATTTTAGCACATGTGACGTCATATGTGGATTGTGGTTCAAAGTCATGAGATGTAAACAGGACTAGCCCTAACCCTTACCTTAACCCTTACCATAACCTACAATCCACATTATGAGGACCATCTCCGAACTACCGTTCTCCGTGTTGAGTGTACTCGACCCCATTAAACTGATTCCGCAGTGAATATTCGCATGGCCGCTACAATCACTGAAAAGCATGACATCGAAGAGGCTTAAATGAGTTCGGCATATTAACTTTTTTACTCCGACAAATTAAATTCTCAAACATTTTTTTGAGGTAAAAGAAAAATAAATAAAGACGTTTGAAGTAGTTGTAGTTAAAAAAAATTTCCTATTTAGTGTAAATGGGTATTAAAATGAGTAAAATGCTTCATTTTGCCCGAAGCAGTCACGTGTTAAGTAAACATTGCACGAGCCGTTCAGCCAATGACTGACGCCGCGTGCAGTCAACGCACGTGTTGTGGACAGTCATCTGTTACAGAGATAATTCGTAAGTAATTCTCTGTGAAACAGATTGGACCCCACCCTCAACCACAGAACGATTTCTGGCTGTCAAGCCAAGGGTTCTTAAAGCGTGTACGCCAATGTGCGCAGACACTTATCCAAAAATTTGAATTTGCGTGCCTTTACTCCCATATTTCTAAAGTGTTTCCCCATATACATTTTAACCAATTTAGTCAATTGGTCAATTAATCAATTCCTGTTTTGCCGGATTTAAGAAGTTGAGAGAAGGGGTTTACCGTCCACTCGACACAAACCATGTCAATTTGGGACTAACGCATGGTTCGATTTTTTTTAATTATTCGCATGTGTTGAGGTCTTCGACAGTGGGAGGAAACTGGTGGACCCGGAGAAAATCCACGAGGATGAGCAGTTAACCCTACTCCTACGTATAAGCGTGGAATCGAAACGACGCCATCTGACTCAATAACAGACCTGATCCAGCGCAAATGCTTTAACCATTCGCGCACCACCCCCGCCCACCAATAAGAACAAAAGATAACCCTTCTTGAGTAAGATTTTTAAAAACGTCACCAGAACGGACAAACACTATACGATTAAAATCTCTCCCCCCTCTCTCTCTCTCTCTCTCTCTCTCTCTCGCTCTCTCTCTCTCTCTCTCTCTCTCTCTCTCTCTCTCTCTCTGTATATTTCTAAAATCTGATTCGGTAAGTATTATGCCTTAATTGTTTCTAGTTTATCTCGCATATAAGTAGAAAAGTTCAATTCATATTTCTTTCACTGCGTATCATTGAGTGGCGAAAATCGCCCCGCACATTTGAATTTAATTAAATATTCTTATCACTAAAAATTCAAACAAAGGACTGAGACAATAAAAATTGAAGACAAATAACCAAAATCTGAACATACCCCAGTAGCAGCTGACCCCGTTACAGCAGCTGATGCCACGCCAGCTGTGGAAGCGCTGGTGGAACTGTGACATGCTACAAATAAGGAACATAAAACCAAGGCAGCGACAATCTTCATGGTGATGAATTAAGCGAAAACAAGAATTAATACTGGAGAACAAATTTGTTACACGTCTGCACGGCTCGAGCTCTGTGTTGCTGTCTGTCTGATAACCGTTGACGTCTGCGTGTGAATTTATTTCCTTTTGCAGTGTCACATGATCTGTTATCAAATGTATTCATAGTAACCACGCAAAATAAAATAATATAAAAACGCAACAGTATAGGTTGATTAGGACAGGCATTATCGCTTAAGCTACAATTTCATATTTTTAAGTTATATTTTTGAAATGTATTAAAATATAGCCTTAAAATAAATGGTATCTATAAACAGTCCTACCTTGTTAAAGGGACAATAACATTATTGCTGGCTTGGTAGCTCCAGAAAATAAATAATACCCTTATTCTAAGTACTAGATGTTTAGGTGTCCTACCTGTTGTGTAAATTATACATTACAACCTATTTTACTTGTCCAGAGGGTTCAAAAATATTTTAAAATCCAAGTCACATTTGAAATGGTTTACGTTAACCTTTTCAAATCATGTAGTTGAATTTTTCCTATTTTTTAAATTAGGTGTGTTACGATGAAATTTGTATCATCAATTTATTTGAATATTGTAAAATAATACAATTTTTTGACCAGAATAAAGATTGGGACACATTATTCATTTACAACAAGAGTGTTATTGGGGCTTTAAAGAATAACCCTATTAATGCAATAATTTAATATTGCCAGTTGAGAAATTGGCAAATATACCATGTTCAACCTATAGAGCAAAATACATAGAAATAATTATGTTGTGACTTTGTTAGAAAATATGAAATTCTCGCTTTAACTAGAAATGTTATCCTAATCTGTTTCACAGAGAATTACTTACGAATTATCTCTGTCACAGATGTCTGTCCTCAACACGTCCATTGACATCACGTGGCGACAATCATTGGCCCAATGGCTCGTGCTTTGTTTACATAACAAGTAACTGCTTCGGGAAAAATGATGCCTTTTACTCATTTTAATATCCATTTACACTAAATAGGAAACATTTTTTAACTACAGATACTTTTAACGTCTTTATTTATTTTTCTTATACTTCAAAAAAATGTTTTAGAATTCATTTTGTCGGAGGAAATAAGTTAATACCGGGGACTCATTAAGTCGCATCGATGTCATCCTTATTAGTGATTGTAGCGGCCTAGCGAATATTCACTGCTGATCAGTGTGATGTTATCCCCCAAAAGATTAACTTTCGGCGCACAGTTAAAACAATACTATTATTTTATACCTGTACAAGGGAGCTCACTCATCACGGGTCCAGGTGTAGTGTTATCTCCCCTTTATTGTTACGGGTTCTTTTTATCATGGCTATCATGGAAGACGGACATACGCCATACAGTGTGCTATGAGGGAAATTTTGCCCGGGCAGCGGCGCTAAGCCTACTCTAATATCGAATTCTAACTGCCAAGGGATCTTTTACGTGCACGCGAATGTGTACACGGGACCTCGGTTTTTCATCCCATCCGAACGACTAGGCAACTGTCCTTGTCAGGCCCTCCGTTCTGCATCACTGACAAGAGGAAACCACGCGGGCAAGAAAGAAGAATCAGCAAAACAGAAAGAAGGGGTTTATCAAGTATATGGAAATATTTCCTGGTTACAAATACTCAGCGCCTGATTAACCATGGTGGGGGCCCTGGTGTCTGGAACATGTGGGGGGCCCCTGATCACCGACCGCGATCGTCGAAGGCACGAAGCCCCGCAAGGGGGTGGGGGTCTCCCCCCCTGAAAGATTTCAGAAATTGGAGGCCGGAAACGTGATTTACTGGCATTTCAGGCACTTATGTGGAGCCATTTAGAAGTACCTTCCCCAGAAAAAAATAAAATTCTGCCACAAAATTAGCACATTCTGGCGTTATTTCAGTGAAGCAATCCATGCGAGTGTTATGAAATGATGGCATTTCAAGATGAGGGGGCTGTACGCAACTGAGATTTTTGTGGGGGGCCCTCTAATGTGGGGGGCCCTGGGGCCTGTGCCCCATGGTGCCCCATGGTTAATCCGGCCCTGCAAATACTGTAACTAATTACAGCACTTAGTATTTCACAATGAATTTAAGTAGGTTTGAATGGCCGAATGATTCAACATGTCCGCGTCAGATTCGCATTTGAGCCGAGTGGCGTGGTTTCGATTTCCGGTTTGTACGCGGTAAGTGTATGGAAACAGTTCCTGCTAAAAAAAAACCAAACAAAATAAAAAACTGAATACAGAATCTAATTTAACACCCAGAGAGAGAGAGAGAGAGAGAGAGAGAGAGAGAGAGAGAGAGAGAGATTTCGGGACTAACATGACTTAATTTTATTTCAATAATTCGCTTGCGCGTAAGGGTCTCTTAGCAGTGGGAGGAAACCGGAGTGCCCAGAGGAAACCCACGAGGTGAGAAGGCGCCCCTACCTCCATGCCACATACGCTCACACCAGGGATCGAAACCAAAGCCAGAGGTGACCGGCCCGCTAGACAAATGTTTTATTGGAAAATGCTGCTTTTGACGTGTGTAAATTAAACACTTCCGCTCTGCCACTTCGCATTTGTCGTTTACGCTTTCTACATATCATCTTACACAGAGCATCAACTATATATGATATGCAAGTATAGATATCAAGTGACTCATTCACTTATACGGAAACGAGGCCTAGATCAACCTGGCATACAGTAGTCCAGCACACGATAGCGTTCTGCACCAAGAAGTTTTAATGACTTGGAGGTGGCATGACGTCACTTTGGTGAAGCCATTGACGCCATATTAGTTAACCCAAAACAGCGTCTTTCTGATTCTGTTGACGATATGCCGGGCTGATCCGGGCACCCGTCTAAAGTAAAAAAAAAAAAAAAAAAGAAGGAAAAAAAAAAGGAAAAAAAAATATTATTGGGAGAAAGTTCGTTTGCCTGCTAGTCAACAAAATGAAGTGCCCGAAATCCCAATCTGCATTGTTCGGTTGTTTTCGTGCACATCTTTAAATTGATAATGGATAAAAAATATGTTAACTTCAGTGTGATTAACAGTGTCTAGTGCCACTCTAAGACTAGTCACTGTGCTTTAGGGGCGATATCCCTCCCCCCTCACACACAAAAAATCCAAAACAAAATGCCAGAAATTTTTGAGCCGTAAAGAAAACATGTTCCTGAAGCGACGACCGGGAATTTGCAACCTTGATATGATATAGCCTACGGAAAAAGGCCCGCGGCCTGCCTTGCCTTGTTTGTGACTGACGCCCCCGCCCCTCCCAACAATCCTCGCTACGTTCGTATCGAGGACAGCATATTTGGTGACGCGTTCGAGCGATTACGTAGGGAAAAACACAACGCAATGTCGATTAGAAATGACATTTGTTGCATTAATAGAGTTTGTTACATTCATATGTTCACACAATATTTTCAACAAAGACTTGTAAGTAAGGTGTCTCGTGCACTAAACAGAAAGTTGGACTCGACACGGCTAATGTGCACGCTTCAGTGACGGTGTCTCGAACTGATTTGTCCTCTTGTACGCATTGTGATAATGATCAGCGGTGGAGTCTATGAGACTATATAAATAGACATGGCACGTGTAATTTTCTTATAGTCTGCGATATCACATTAGTGGAAGCGGACGTTAAACATACCATACCAGTGTAATTTTCTACAAATTTATCAACTATTACAACCGTAAAAAAAAATCGATTGTTGACGATTTTGCAGAGCAGTAAAATTTAGCTTCTTGGTTATTACAGCAGCTTTAGATATTTCGAACTGAAATTTTGAGACAAGGGAAATACACAATTCTTCAATATTTTGATGCTTAAATTTCACACATACACTTTTGTTTCCGAGACTGTTAAAATCCTGGATGTTCCCTTTAAATTGAAATATTGCAAGTTTATACAAATTTGACAAAATGGGTAAAATTGGACATTAATCCGAGAGATTTTATCTATTGAAGTTAAAACAATTACACCTCCACATCGTGAACTCAACTAGGTCGTTTGTGGGAAATGTCCCAATACTAAAACATTCTATAATACCAAAACATTCATACTGTGATTTACTTTTTGAACTTAACTAGGTCGCTTCTTGGAAATGTGGCGGATAACAACTACTGACATTTACTGTACCAATACTAAAAATTTCTACATTACTAAACATTTCATACCCTAATTTAGTTTGATCGCCTGTCCAACCTCTTGGGTTTTCTCCGGGTATTCCGGTTTCCCCCCACTGCTAAAGACCCCTACGCGCAAGCGAATTATTGAAATTAAACCATATGTTAGTCCCGTAATGACCCATTTCTCCCGCTCCCTCTCTAATTTAGTTAGATGTCTTTTTCTCCCTGATTACAACCTTTGAATCCCAGGTTGGGAAATTCGGTTCTCAAACACGATGTCATGATTTTGTAATCTACTTACTGCAACCGGTCCCTTTCGTCAATGACAATAAAAACCTCTTTAATGAATAATTAAATGAAATCAGTGATTCAAATTTGAAAACTTTAATTCTAATCGTTGACGAAGAGAAATTATTGTCTAAGATTAGCTAATCGAACTTTTGAGAATATCACTATTACCGATTAGACCTAAACACGAATTATTTTAGACACTGTTCGAAAATATGGTCCCAATTTTATTTTTTTAAATAAATGCAATATTCTACAATCTGTTGTACTATACATTGACTACTCTGTTTAGTGGATAGACTATATTTAATTTTATAACTTTATGGTCATTAGGACCTACATTGTTTATTATAACTTAATAATTTATTATTTATATCTGTACACGTGTCGCCTTTCACGTAAAACAAATGTCCTCTGAGATAATAAAGTATTTTTTTTAAAAAAGAAGAAATTTTATTTACAACCAATTTGGCAATAAATTATAATGTTCTGGGTTAACCAATATGGCGTCACTCGCTTCAATGGTCATAATGATAAAATGGCGCCTTGCCGTCTCCAGTTCATTAAAGCTTCTTGTTCTGCACACTATAAAAATACAGTAATCCAGTCTATATTTAGCAATTAGGTTACTGTCGGACAGCGACACATTCTTTCAACAAAAAACAAACATGATTTCTCTTTCCCCAAAGTAAGTAATTATGAATGTGCAAGGACATAACTGGTGGATTCAAAAAATCACAGAAACATATTTTCCATAACTGGAATTTCGTATTAAGACCCGTATTTTGACATTTTAAACCTTCGCCACCGGTCCCACACCCCTACTCCAAATTTTTAGAACAGGCTAATTATTCAGAATGCCAAATAAATAATGAATATACATGTAGGCTACTTAAAGAGAGGAAAGAGTATACAAAGTACATGAACGTGCTTTTCGCTGGTATATGTAACATGTTATCGTATTTTGACTCGGGTTTTGACACTACATACCACTCTCTCCGTAATCATGGTAATATAGTTTAGAAGCCAAATATGATCGTGTATTTTTTTCAAGGTAAATGAATATATCTATTCCTTATGAATAGATTATGTTATCACAGTAGATGAACTGTGGGTAATCTTAATCTCCTAATCGGAGTTATTTCCCTTCACTAATCTTCCTGACCCGGCACATTTCAAGAAGCGTTCGTCACCTCAACACAAGCAGTTCATCGATAAAAAGCAGAGTAAGGTTTGTTTTTCTATATTTTGTCATGTTAATATTGTATTTACTATTTGCCAAGGGCATTGCTTTTTAGTAATCAATTATGTTACATTGGGTCCAATGCCTGTAATTGTCGATGTTGACCGATTTAAATCAAATGCTCCAAATCACTTTTCAATGAAGTCGGAACAATTTGTCGTTCAATTTTTAACGAAGTCGAACAATTTCTCGTTCATTTTTTAACACGCGTTTCTACATTTTCAATTAAAAACGCTAGACTTACTTTGTTTTTCTTAATTTTATCATTCAATGTATTGTTTTGGTTTTTTTTTTTTTTTTTTTTATTATTATTCTTCATGCGGAGTTTGATTCGTTGAAAGCTTCATTATGGAGCATAGCAAGGTAAGAAAGAGGTCAGCCACCGTCTCTGACCGGCCACAGGAACGATCAACAAATAACGTCAGAACAAATACTGTCGCATCTGTAAAGAGGGACACTACAATCGACCAATATTCCGATTCTTCGGATGACCAGATGGAGAGTTCACAAGGTAATATAAATGTTTGCTATATGGGGGCCTCTAGTGAGACGGATACAGAAGTCCAATTTGAGCATAGCCAACCTCCTTTGTTAGACTCTATCCATGGCTCGATGGGATCGAATGTGTCTCCGAAGACTAGAATCGGATTTCGAAGGGTGACTACATTGACTTTTCAAAAATTATTAAACCCGTATTAAAAGTATATAAAAAAAAAATTAAAAAAAATATATATATATCTACAAGTAGGTTAAACAAACCATTGAGATATTCGATTCAATCTATTTCAATTTTAGTTAAACTTGGTAAGCTGAAGTATTCCATTCAAGCTAATTTCCAAACTAAAATTAGATGTTATTTTCCTAACAACACTCACTTTTGTAGACCTTGAGGTTGACATCGTAAAATCTGTTATCCGTGTACCAACAAACAAAACTCAAATTAGAATTCATGATGATCTTAAACAAGACCTGCTGATTTGACTTGGGTTTTTAATAGATTTCAATGGCCAGGTATCCATAATTAATCTGCCAAAGCAGTGAAGTCTTGCAGCTCTTCACTGGCAATGCGGGGTGATACGACTTTGGTTGCGGAGTGTATCTTGCCGGACATTGGGCATATTTTCATTGGCCACTATGTTGGAAGAATAGTGCGATTATGTCTGATATAACGTTTTTAGAGTTAATTCCAATTTTTATTGCTATTTCTGTATGGGGGAAAAAGTTCACCAATAATGAAATAACATTTAATGTTGATAACATTTCACTGGTAACTATTTACAATAACTGCACATCTTAATCTAAACGGATTATGCAACTGTTGAGAACCTTTGTTTTGTATGCTTTAATAAATAACATTATTTTTCGTAATCGTCATTATCTAATTGTTCTAATGCCAAATCTGATTCTATTTCCCGAAAGCAGTGGACTTTATTCAAAAGCATGGCACCGGCAGCGGACGTGAACCAACAACCAATTCCGGACTATACACTAAACATAATTTACAATGTGCTTTGTGAAGTGAATAGACTATTACACAATTCGTCGTCTGCAAATACTCATGACTTTGGCAACTGGTTTAAGGGGGAAAAAAATAAAGAAAATAAAAAAATCGTTATAAATGATTTTCAACAAACTTGGCCTCCAGAATTAGATCACTTGATGAAGCTTATAGCGGATCTATCTCTCCGCGCCTTTGTCTATAACACTGCTTGATCTTACGTTTCCTTGATAAAGTTTCAATGTAAAACACTTGGTTGTGTTGATGTAACTAAGAGTTATTTAGTGACTAGGGTTCTGGAAGGGATGAAAAAGTTTAGAAACCCCATCGATACGAGGCTTTCAATTTCTATTTTATAGAAAATTCATTATGTCCTGCGGTTTGTTTGTGCTTTTTCCTAACAGCAGCATACACATTAGCGTTCTTTGGGTTTTTCATTATCGAAAAAAAATGACGTACAGTTTTCATTATGGAAGTTTCGATTGACAAATAAAATAACTTGCTGTGGGTAAACTTCCGAAAATCTAAAACGGACCAATTTTTTTTTAAAGGTACCACGATTACAATACCTGATATTAAAATAGCATTTTGCAAGATCAAAATCTGCTTATTACTGGTCTTTCTTTAGGCCTGAAATGTTCTCTAAATAATCAATTAGACATTAATTAACATATCCAGACTATAATAAACTCTTGATGTCAAGGCTAGCCTTCGATGTTGGCGGATTAAATTCCTATATGCCGCGTAATGGCCGTTGATAATTAAATCAATCAAGTTGATAATCGAGACTATGCTGTTTATATTAATGATTTGAGTAATGATGACCGAGGCTATGTGAATATTTCAAACGCTTTTTTCTCGGCTAATAGTGGATCAATTTGATTGAAATTTTCAGCAAATTACCTTTACACTATCTAGTTTTCAACTATTATAGTGGGAACTGCCATCTCTTTATCTTATCTCCCATAATGTAACTTTAATTCTACTATTTGCCCGGTACAAATGTGGGCCACTTTTTGTCTTTGCGTGGTCACTCGCGGGGTCCGTTATTTTGTCATTTTGTCGGCAGGTGTTTGACCGGTTATCAGTTTACAGCGATATTGGTAAAATTTTTGAAATTACTGGAATGGATGCAAAACGTTTTAGGTCTCACCCATTCCACATAGGGATGACCACAGTTTTAGTTATAGCTGGACATTCTTAGGACGCGATGCAGATGGAAATCGCCTGCTTATCGTTCACATATCCGGCTACATTTAGCAATGCCTCGAAATCTGTTAAATTGGCCCTTCGCTATTTCAGGCGGTAATCCAGTGCCCGTGTGGTGTGTCGACTCTTCAATTATAAGAGACGATTTCTGTAGTACAAAGGGAATTCCAGAATGCCCAAATTTAAAATAGTTCATTGTGGGGAAAATGATATTGGGATCTCTCCATTACTTGATATTAGCGAATACTGTCTCATTTACTGATATTCATAATTAATATATGTATCCTTCAGTTATATTGATATGGTCTCAAATTCTACCCCGTCGCAAATGGCGAAATTCTGAAAATCATGTTGCTGTGGAACGATGTAGACGAATTAACAGCTACGCCGCCGGTAGATATATACAGTACCCCGATATCACCCGGAACAATGACACCTTGTTCAAAGCCAATGGTGTTCACCTTTCGGTTTGGGGAACTCTATTTTCCTGAACACAATCCAAGGAGGGTTGGAATATTTCCCATCGGTTGATATGGTAAATACCTATCCATATACTATGACGGAAAGCTAACAATGATAACAAAAGTCAAATACACACAGAAATAGAATGCCTTTAAAGTTTTTATTTATTTATCTTGGTTCTCCAGAATTAGCATCGGAGATAGTTGGCTATAATAATGATTAATAATGATCCTTCAGGGATACCCTGAAGATATCTCTTTTATAATGGTTCTCCATGATTTGCACCGGGGACTTTGTACTATAATGATCACGACAATGATTGATAATGGTCCTTTTGAAATACTGAAGATACCCATTTTAATGGTTCTCCATAATGTGCAATGGAGAGATTTGTTCTATAATGATAATGATCCTTCAGAGATACCCTGAAGATGATTTTAATTATGATTCTCCATAATTTGCACTGGAGACATTATGCTATAATGATAATGGTTGATATTCCTTCAGATATACTGAAGATGACTGTTTAATGGTTCTCCATGATGTGCAGTGGAGACATTGGGCGATATAATGATTGATAATGATCCTTCAGAAATACTGAAGATGACTGTAACGGTTCTCCATAATTTGCAATGGAGACATTGAGCGATAATGATAATGATAATGAATGATATTCCTTCAGAAATACTGAAGATGACTGTTTAATGGTTCTCCATAATGTGCAGTGGAGACATTGAGCAATAATGATAATGAATGATATTCCTTCAGAAATACTGAGGATGACCGTTTAATGGTTCTCCATAATGTGCAGTGGAGACAATGAGCGATAATGGTAATGATTGATAATGATCCTTCAGAAATACTGAAGATGACTGTAACGGTTCTCCATAATGTGCAATGGAGACATTGAGCAATAATGATAATGATAATGAATATTCCTTCAGAAATACTGAAGATGACTGTTTAATGGTTCTCCATAATGTGCAGTTGGGACATTGAGCGATAATGATAATGATTGATAATGATCCTTCAGAAATACTGAAGATGACTCTAACGGTTCTCCATAATGTGCAATGGAGACATTGAACAATAATGATAATGATAATGAATGATATTCCTTCAGAAATACTGAAGATGACTGTTTAATGGTTCTCCATAATGTGCAGTGGAGACATTGAGCAATAATGATAATGATAATGAATGATATTCCTTCAGAAATAATGAGGATGACTGTTTAATGGTTCTCCATAATGTGCAGTGGAGACATTGGCGATAATGATAATGATTGATAATGATCCTTCAGAAATACTGAAGATGACTGTAACGGTTCTCCATAATGTGCAATGGAGACATTGAGCAATAATGATAATGATAATGAATATTCCTTCAGAAATACTGAAGATGACTGTAACGGTTCTCCATAATGTGCAGTGGGGACATTGAGCGATAATGATAATGATTGATATTCCTTCAGAAATACTGAAGATGACTGTTTAATGGTTCTCCATAATGTGCAGTGGAGACATTGATCGATAATGATAATGATTGATATTCCTTCAGAAATACTGAAGATGACTGTTTAATGGTTCTCCATAATGTGCAGTGGAGACATTGAGCGATAATGATAATGATAATGATCCTTCAGAAATACTGAAGATGACTTTAATGGTTCTCCATAATGTGCAATGGAGACATTGAGCGATAATGATAATGATTGATAATGATCCTTCAGAAATACTGAAGATGACTGTAACGATTCTCCATAATGTGCAGTGGAGACATTGAACAATAATGATAATGATAATGAATGATATTCCTTCAGAAATACTGAAGATGACTGTTTAATGGTTCTCCATAATATGCAGTGGAGACATTGAGCAATAATGATAATGATAATGAATGATATTCCTTCAGAAATACCGAGGATGACTGTTTAATGGTTCTCCATAATGTGCAGTGGATAATGATAATGATTGATAATGATCCTTCAGAAATACTGAAGATGACTGTTTAATGGTTCTCCATAATGTGCACCGGAGATATTGTCTAATAATAATAATGTTCCGTTAGAAACACTGAAGATGAATGTTATGGAGACACTGCTATAATGTATACTGGTGACATTTTTTGAATAATGATCCTTCAGAGGGACGAATGCTTAATAAATGTTGTCTTATAATGGTTCTCCATAGTGTATACTGAAGACATTGAGCGATGTACATATACTAGGTTGGAATTTTGTTGATAATGGTTAGGCGGTTGGTCATGGCAGCAGTTACGTTTGTGTGCTGCCGCCTTGGTATGGCGGTGAACAGGTTGGGATTTGTCCTCCCAGACCTTGTTCATTGGCAATTGCGCGCACAAAACTTTTGAATTAATACAATTTCGATTCCTGTTTTTCAGGTTTAAGTAATTAGCTTCTGTTTCCCAGAGTTAATTATATTTTAAATCACTCAAAATCAATTATTTGAACTAATAATTCGCTGCATTTGCCATCAGTGTACGGCAATGCAAAATTTTAAATTGTTGAATAATGTAGCCGTGACCATAAACTGCCAATATTATCCGTATTAAAAGTATAAAAAACTTTAATGTCTTGTGTTAAATCTTTCTGGTGATAATTTTTTTATAGCGTGCAGAACACTGGAGTGTGCTGGATTACTAAATGCCAGATTATATCGGCCTCGTTCCGTACAAGTTAATAAGTCACGTGATATCTATATTTGCATATAATAGTTGATGCTCTGCGTAAGATGATATGTAGAAAGCATAAACGACAAATGAAAAGTGGCAGAGCGCAAATGTAAAATGTAATGAGGGAAATATATAATGTGCACACGTCAAATGCAGCATTTTCCAATGAAACATTTGTCATTTGACACACTGCATTTAACGTTTTACATTTAACTTTGGCCTTAGAGGTATTTTGACCATATCATTACCGGTATTAAGACTTTGTACATTGTATCTTTTACACGTAATCTGACATTTTAGCAGAGCATTTTGGCAGCGATACCCTTCCATAGATTTGTTAGTGTGGTTGGGGTTATATTTGACAGTAGGTCCGATTGTTTGGGGGTAAAGGTTCTCTGTCTCAGTGATATAACGGTAAAGGGACGTAGGTTTGTGTTCGTGTTGGTGATGGCGTGATATTATATCAGCATATAGCCACGCTCTAATTCCCAGAGTAACATACCAGAGTTAGCTTACTCAATTTACTTCACTTGAATTGATACTTAAGTATGCTGTTTATTAGTCGTACTTGCGATAAGCCTGTCTTATAGGCCTTTTGTGTGGGTGCGGTCCTCTTGTATTTACTATTTAACTCTCATGATCATAGGCTTCTCGTTGTTGGGCTAGCCTAGTGGTCTAAAGCGCCAACCTTAGTGCTGTAGCTGATTGGTCGCCCTTTGGCTTCCGGTCGTGGTTTCTATCCCCGATCTGAACGTTTATGGCTTGGAGATAGGGGCGCCTTCTAAACCTCGTCGGTTTACTCCTAGTACCCCTGTTTCCTCCCAAAGAACAGACACATGTACGTGCGTTATAGACCAGAGGGAGAAGGGGGGTATTATCCGAAAGGTGGGCAAAAAGCGGGAGTTGACTTTTCTAGAAGCATTTTTCCTCAGGAATCCGAAAATGATGGGTGATCAGTCAGGTGAGGGAGCGTTCAGGAGTTATAGAGGTCAAAAGGTCACCAGAGGTCAAAGGAGGCTGGCTTATGAATTTAGTCACTTCTGATGTTGTCTGTTGCAGATTTCTTGTTGGAACGCAGCTGAATCATTGAATAAGTGACGAATGATAATTTGTGAAACCAATTAATCAAATTATGACGTAATTGAAAAGGTCATAAGGTTACCGAGGTCAAATTAGCAAGAAATAAGGATGCACGGAGATTAGGGGCAAAACTAATGTTATTTTCAATATGCAGTACAATTCTGCATGGTCTGGCGAAGTAATTTCACCCAAAATTAACGATTATGTTAAACGAGTGATATGTCACACCATAAGTATATAATATGTAAGTATATAATCGCGACCATTTTCACAAACTGGAAGTATTATTCTTTACCACTTCCAGGTAACCGATTGTGGATTGTGATGGACATTACTCGATATTCACGTCCATGCGTGCACATGACTCCTCATCCGATTCATTATCGTCATCAACGTCATTAGTATCGACATTAATTTCGTCGAAAACGTGTGGGATTTCTCCATCGTCATGAATCAACATTTCGGGGAGAAACTCTCGTTCCAACCATGAAGTGTTGGTGACTCCAGTGCACATCGCCACATCCTCACCACATTGTTGGCTCGACAACAATGGAGCTTGGGGGACTCTGCATGGGGTGGAAGCAAGGTCAGGTCTACTATGAGTCCGTTCTTATAATTTGCCCAGAAAATATTGTATCGAGTCTGATCTACATTCGTAAGGCGAGGCTGACCGTTGGTATTTTTCCTTTGTGGAAGAAGGACAGTATACTGGACTGTCA
Organism: Patella ulyssiponensis; assembly: GCA_963678685.1. Classification (NCBI taxonomy): domain Eukaryota; kingdom Metazoa; phylum Mollusca; class Gastropoda; family Patellidae; genus Patella; species Patella ulyssiponensis. The sequence goes on from OY783226.1 coordinate 91,507,115, forward strand.
TACTTAAGGTTCCTTTGAGTCCTTCGGTTTTGGACATACTTTTCATATAACGCACCAAGCTGTTCACTAATGAGTTCCATGTCGCCTTCAATTCCCCACAAGTCAGTGAGTTCGTCCGATAGGTAGGACAGGAGGAACAAGCCATGCAGAGCCTTGGCTACACGCTCGTGAACCGTCCACGAGCAAAGTGAAAATAGACGAAGAGGCTCTGGCTACGTTCGCAACTTTAGGAGTTTAACCTTTTTGGGAGGAACGCACGTTCAATGCATTGAGTAAAATTGTTTGCGTTTTCTACGGCCAGCCTCGCCTTACGAATGTAGATCAGACTCGATACAATATTTTCTGGGCAAATTGTAAGAAAGGACGCATAGTAGACCTGATCTTGCTTCCACCCCGTGCAAATTCCCTCAAGCGCCATTGTTGTCTAGCCAACAATGTGATGAGGATGTGGCGATGTGCGTCTTCGCCAAGGCTTGCACTGGAGTCACCAACACTACATGGTTGGAGCGAGAGTTTCTCCCTGAAATGTTGATTCATGACGATGGAGAAATCCCCACTTTTTCGACGAAATTAATGTCGATACTAATGACGTTGATGACGATAATGAATCGGATGAGGAGTCATGTGCACGCATGGACGTGAATATCGAGTAATGTCCATCACAATCCACAATCGGTTACCCGGAAGTGGTAACGAATAATACTTCCAGTTTGCGAAAATGTTCACGATTATATACTCATAGATTATATACTTATGGTGTGACATATCACTCGTTTAACATAATCGTTAATTTTGGATGAAATTACTTCGCCAGACCATGCAGAATCGTACTGCATATTGAAAATAACATTAGTTTTGCCCCTAATCTCAGTGCATCCTTATTTCTTGCTAATTTGACCTCGGTAACCTTTTGACCTTTTCAATTACGTCATAATTTGATTATGGGTTTCACAAATTATCCTTCGTCACTTATTCCATGATTCAGCTGCGTTCCAACAAAAACTCTGACAGACAGCATCAGAAGTGGCTAAATTCTTAAGCCAGCCTCCGTTGACCTCTGGTGACCTTTTGACCTCAATAACTCCTGAACGCTCCCTCACCTGACTGATCACCCACCATTTTCGGATTCCTGAGGAAAAAGACTTTTAGAAAAGTCAACTCCCGCTTTTTGCCCACCTTTCGGATAATACTCCCCCCTCTCCCTCCGGTCTATTAAGCAAAATAGAATAAGACAAATTGTCTGCGATATGACCACGGGTGGAAGCGGACGTTAAACATTAACAAAAGAAAAACGGGTTTTCGTCTACTCCAAATTAAATACAGAAGTAAAGTAGACATTCAGGGATCTACTCAATGCTTTAAAGTAATCGATAATCTCTCTAATCCTGATTGATTGATTTAACATCTACCAGCGTTCGATATCTCCCTTATCAACAATAATTCCAACGTTACCCGGTAGACAGATCTCGAACAATGACTGTTAAGTTAATACCTGTCTCTTACTGTATACCACTCATAATCACCAGATAACAGAGAGAGAGAGAGAGAGAGAGAGAGAGAGAGCAACATATTATGGTTCCATTTCATTTTATTTCAATAATTCGCTTCCGCATATCGTTCGCTTGATCAAATTCTTACTGTTGAACCTCGAGATTAGGCGCCGGTCCTTGTGAGGCCTACGCCACCGATAAAGGAAGAAACCCCATTAGTCAGGAAAGTTCGATCCAAACCTGCAACCAAATTCCAAATCATGGATAATGGTGTTGCTGTTAAACCCTAAATGTTGTCAAACATTATTACAAAATATATGCCACTCCCCGTTCGCCGTTGCGTAATATCGCACGGACTTTCGCTGACATGATCATAAAGAGATTGCACTATTAGTTATTAATATAAATGACAGAAAATATACGGTACCTTAGTAGAGTTCAAGTATTAATTATAAATTATCGGACGCGACCTGCGATAGGTAAATATAAGTCTTTAAATAAATAAAACCAAACAAAAGAATTAATTGTCTTAAATTGGTAAATATGAGGTATACGAGACAGCCACCATGTTTTTCCCTTTTCTATTCAATTATATGAAGAGTTTATTTATCAACCACCTTTTAAAATGTAATGTGCTCGTTTAAGATCAACCAAAGTCAATATTTTTTGTTCAAAGATAATGTGCTCGTTTAAGATCAATCAAAGTCAATATACTTTTTGTTCAAAGATATGTATTAGAATTAGAATTGAAATAAGTAAATATTTTGTCAAAAAAAAAAAAAAAAAAAAGAAAAGACAATTCGCCTTACTAGACTTACGCTGTCTGCCTACAATTAGTCCGGCTTCGGAACAGACACGAAGCTGGTTGCGATTTTAGTCGAAACAATACGTATATACTTAGCAATTCAAGAGGTATTTACTCCGTTTATTCCGTTTACAAAAATGGAAATTTTTAAAAGAGAGAAGTGATGTTTAACGTCCACTCGACACAAACTAGGTCATTTAGGGACTAACATAAAGTTCAATTTTACTTCAGTAACTCGCATGCGCGTAGGGGTCTTTAGCAGTGGGAAGAAACCGAAAGACTCGGAGAAAACTCACGAGGTTGGACAGGCGACCACACTCCTTGTCACACACAACTTTGGATTCGAAACCACATTAGTTGTCTCAATGACAGACCTTATGATACAGTGCGCACGTGCTAACCATTCCGCCACCCAACCCCCCCATGGGAGTGTGAACATAACATAAATGGAACAGAACCGAATTACAAAATAGAATACAATTTCTTAATATGGCGGACATTCACGGCCGCGATCTAATCTCAAAAGAGATAGTTCACTGTGTGTAGAATTAAGATAAGTATTAGAACTTGAACAGACGTGAATGTACAAAAGTACATGTAAATTCTATTTAACAGACGTAATAAGATAGCTATTGAATATTTTAATTTGCTTTATATACAGCATTAGTTATGTTGTCATGACAACAAGTATAAGGTTACATATATACCTGATACTCAACAATAATACACAAAGGCGTGTTTTTAAATTGACGTCATGAATCTTACTTTCATTCTGTTATAATATAAATAAACTTTATAACCTTGTTTGAACAATTGACGTCTTAAATTCTACTTTAATTTTTTATAATATTAATCAACTTTATAACCTTGATCGAACAATTGTAAATTATAATGCCTTGGAATTGTTTAGCACTGAATTCAATTTACAAGTGAGATTACTGGCGGGTCATTACGTCTAAAATCCTAGTAATCTCAGTCATACGGCGCTGCCATCAAGGCATCCTCGCAAAATCAGGACAAAGCCAGGATTATTTAATAATACGGGGACCACTTTGTGGCTTAAACAAACGAAACAAGAAATGGATGTAATGGTATCGTCAACACAATGATGTAACGTATGATTGGGCGCCGATTGCGACTTTATTGTCAACTCAAAATATATATGCCAAACTCTATAAAGATGACAAACGTGGTTTTATTTCTTTGTCTTTGGTAAACTTTAAATTGAAACTAAACCCCAAATATATATGACATCAAAGCCCAGAATAACCGGAACGGGGCCTGGGCCTAACTAGGATCCCGGGGCGCTACTGCGACGAGAAGATTATTTCATATCTTTAGACTTTTTGAATTGAACGCATACGTAACACACAATTAAACGGTCTGTAATACAAGAATAATTATGTATGTGATCACATACGAAATCTATTCAATTTCGAATGACGTGCAAGTCTAGAAACAAGGACCGATATAACACAATGACATATGTCATAGAGTTTGTCTGATAAACTATATTGAATGTTAAACCTGATATGATGCATGATACATTAGACAGGTGTCTAATGAGCTCCTTTGTCTTGAATACTTTTATAAACTCAGAACAGAAACGAATCGACAGGGAGGTCCAGTCAGGGCTAGGAGTTAGGTCCGGCCAGGACTGAGCGAAGGCCATGGGCGCCTTGGCACGAGACGAGACGAGACGAGACGAGAGCTAAGCCATTCGACCCCCTCCATTTAAGTTAGTTCTACGGTCGTTTACATTACGATGTTTGTACCACCTATTGTAAGAAGCAGAATAAAAGTATTATTAGAAGTATATACAAGTGTTGTCATCAAAGAGTTGATTAAAGAACAAATTCTGTCACACCAATCGCCAAGTGAAACTTCACAGAGAAGGTTGAGGGATAGCTCAGTCTCTGCCTTGGCGCCACTAGATCGATTACCGTGAAACTTTCATCTGGAATTTTAATTTTTTCCGGCGAACCGCGGGGACCCCTAAACCACGGGGCCCTGGGCCTGGGCCTCCCATACCAAAGCTGGGCTTTGTATGACATGTAAACTTAGACTTGATGCTAAACTTAAAATTGATATATATGATCAACTCTAAATGTATGGCGTTCTTCAATTATAGATGACAAACTAAATATATATGCCGAACTTTCTAAATACGTGCTAAGTTAAACGGTGTAAAAATGGGGGGGGGGGGCATTAAAACTTATTTCGTTTCATATGTACCGCAAATAAACAAAACGCCTTGTACCACACTCACTTAAAAAAAAATACCACACATCTCGATAGAGACATGGCAAGGGAGATAATAATTTAACACTTATCGTCAAGAATGACGATTTAAGTATCCGTGGGAAAAATAACTATATATTATGTATGTTATTTGGGCTTTCTACTACGACATTGTGTCGGGATCCGTTTAGATGTTTGAGGTATATTTTGTAGACAACTGTGACTCCCTGTCACACAGCTCATAAAATTTGGTAGGGCTACATAATTTTTTGGAGGGGCTGAGGCAATCTGTTTCACAGAGAATATTCACTGCTGATCAGTGTGGGACTGATGATGTGGCCGGCTAAGAACACTCCTAAGAAATCATTATTGTTGTCTACAAAATATACATGTACCTCCGACATCTAAACGGATCCCGACTCAATGTCGTAGTAGAAAGCCCAAATAACATACATAACTTATAGTTATTATCGTCATAACACGATAAGTGTTAAATGTTTTTATCTCCCTTGCCATGTTTTTATCGGGATGTGTGGTATTTTTTTTTAAGTGAGTGTGGTACAAGACGCTTTTTTTATTTGAGGTACATATGAAACGAAATGGGTTTTAATGCCCCCCCCCCCTTTTTTTTCACCGCCCTATTCGTTATAATGAGAGAAAGAGAGAGAGAGAGAGGGAGAGAGAGAGAAATGGGGTTTAACGTCCACTCGACACAAACTAGGTCATTTTGGGACTAACATATGGTTTCAATATTATGTCAATAATTCGCTTGCGCGTAGGGGTCTTTAGTTTAGCAGTGGGAGGAAAGCGGAGGATCTGGAGAAACCCCACGAGGCTGGACAGGCGACCCAACGCTTTGTCACGTACAGCCGGGGAATCAAAACCACGTCAGTAAACTCAATAACAAACTTTATAATAAAACGTTCACTCGCTTATAACCATTCAAACCATGTAGTGTGTAAAGAGAGAAATTTTGTCCAGATATCGACGCTTCCGCTTACTCGGCACTTGATTCCAAATAGAAAATGGTCAATGAGGAAGACGTTGGCTCGCTATCATGGAGCAAAGCCTGTATAGGGAAAGTTACGACAACTCATTTACAGGCGCCATTTGTGGGTCCAAAGATATATAGACTAGAATAGCAATCACGTGACTTTTCTTGGGATACCGTTTTACAGGCTACAATTTATCCTAAACAAATTGCAAAAGAAACCAATGCAGTTTGGTTTAATGATAAATATGTCAGATAAAATCAAACACAAAATCGGTCGAATTCGGCCAAAGAAAAAATGACGTAATTAACATAATTCAATACGGCGCTCTTCAGGAATTATCGGAGAACATATCTCATAATCGGTGTCTTTCAGTGTGGAAAGGATAAATAGTTTCTTTTTAAATTCTGCAAACACAGAGTGGTTTATGCAAGCGAAATGTACCGAAAATTCAAATTTGACAAACATCTATCAAAAGAATGTATTTTTCATTTGGTGGCTAGCATTTCTTTCAAAATGGCTGAAAAATTTGGTAATATAATACCATTACTCACCCCCCCCCCCCCTCCCAACAAAAACCCCCCATGAATTTCGTAATAAAAGGGTAGCGATTATCTCATAATTAAGAAATGACTTTTGCTATGTCTTGTATATGCTTTGCGATGTCTGAATTAAAAGATAGATTTCAAAAATCCACGATGTGCAAAATTTCCCTCATACCACACTGTACGGCGTATGCCCGTCTTCCATTATTCCAGGTTAGGTGCATAAGAGTAGGACGTTAAACCCCATTTCATTTCATTTCATTTCTCTAAACCATGATGTACCCTGAAGTTCGTTATAACCCATGACCTTCTCTGTAGTCTATTAAACATGAGGTACACTGTAGTTCAGATTAGAGTCTCTAAACCATGATCTACTCGGTAGTCTCCAAAACATGAGGTACACTGTAGTTCAGATTAAGAGTCTATAAACCATGATTTACTGTAGTTGGAATGAACCATAGTTTTGTAAATAGGAGGTCGATCGTCGAATGAATATGAATTTTACGATATGTTAATCCTGAAATGATATAGTTTCTCTTAAATGAATATATTGTTAACGCACTTTAAATATCTGGATGCAAAAGACACACCCATAAATGTTTTAAAGCGGGAGTTTCATATTTTCCAAGAACGACAAAACATTTATTTCTATGTCTGTTGCTCAGTAGGTTGTCATCTCACTATTATACAATCATAGGCATTATTTTCCACACTGAAACATTTTTCACATCGGAAATAATAACACAATTACCTCCTTGTTTTCCCATTCCCATGGGCGTCACACATGGGGGGGTCGGGGGGGGGGGGTCGGACCCCCCAATTGTTTTCCTGGGGGGGGGGGGGTCTGAATACACTTGGACCCCCCCTAAAATTTGGCAAAGTAAAGTGCCCGAAATCTCATAAAACACTAATTTTAGGACTGGAATAGCAGTAAAACGCGTTTGCGACCATCAAATATTCCAAAATTTTCTTGGGGGGTTCATACAAGGTCAGCTCCGCTTCTTCGCCCCGCGAAGAAAACTGGCCGCAGCCCGTAAACCTTCTTCGGGCATTTCGAGTCCTAATAAAACACTAATTTCACTTTTCTTTTAATTGAATACCACGAATTTGTACTGAGTTGACTATTGATTAAAACATTTTGTCTGGCGCCACTCTACTTTGTGAATGTAACTGCAACAGTGTGATTGGATGGAATTCAGCGTGGGATTTCGGTTACAGAACCATTGGATACTTTTGGACTTGCTCACACAGGCTAGAATAGCAGAAATCGCATTTACGGTGGTTAAATTTTCAAAATTTTCTCCGGGAGGGCGAGGCTCCCATAGCCCGCGACGATTGATTGGTTGTTTGGAATTCTGGGCAGCCAGGTAGGCTATATTGGACCAAATTGAAGTTGCTGTGGGTGTAAACGATTGATTGGAATTCGAGTCAGCAAGTCCCCTTAATTAGGTTATATTAGACCACTTTGAAATTGCTTTGTTCATGGGCTGAAATACCAGGAAAAAGTGTTTGCAGCCGTTCAATATTCCAAAATTTTCTTAGGTGGGGGTAAGCCACGCTTCTTCGCCTCTCGGGGAAGACCGCTGCCGCTGTCTGTAAACATGATAAACTTTGTATTGGTGTGATATTTTAGTTTAACCCCGTAAATTATGCCAAACAATGTTTACAGAAGCCTGAGACTTTAAACAAAATTTATGGGGGTACCCCCCTCCCCCCCCACCCCTTCAGAAGTTGCGGACCCCCCAATATATATTTCACGGCTACGCCCCCGCCCATTCCCCCCATGCAATAGCTATATATATTTCAAACGTTTGAATTTAATGTTGAAAGTGATATTTTTGACAATTTCTCAACTGGCAATAGTGTATTATAGGATTATTCTTTAACAAGGTTGGACTGTTTATAGATACCATCTATTTTAAGGCTTTATTTCAATATATTTTAAAAATATAACTTAAAAATATGAAATTGCTGCTTTAAACAGATTACTCAGCCCAACGTAAGACATGAGATAAATAGATGCACTTGCGGTTGAACTATATCATAAAAATATATTATTTTATATAATAGTGTTAGGCATTTGTCAACATCATGCTGAATTTGCTTTATTGTTCCATTTAGCCTTTTCAGATTTGTTCAGCCGAATCCCATTAATCATGAGTTGTAAAAGAGTATGAAAGTTAAATATCTTTAATAGCCTTTTTTTCTGGTGCATCTTTTATTTATTTTCTTATGAATTAGGCTATATAACACGTTTTATTGTATAATAATAATAATGATAGTATGTTAAGCAATACTGTTCATCTAAAAAATGTATGTTTTATCTACTATAGACTCTTTTTTTAGCGGTAATGTAAGACATATCTATCAACACCCTGTATTAGACCAGGAGCCCAGAGGGTCGAACCTAGACGAACGAGGTACCAATATCTGACCAAATAGGCATCTACATACTAACCTGGGATGTACAGAAGTGGGCGTCTGCCGGGGCCCAGTCCATGGGTGTGACCCTGGTGACCCCTATAATGACCCCAAAAATGGGTTAAACTCATACATTCGAGGTACCGGTCAAAACCAATTTTAGATGAAAGAATACACTCTACTGAGTACGAAATTGCCCATAACAGACGATTTTGGCCCTGGGATGGCCCAAACTGACACCCCAAATATGAACCCCAGAGGGCTTGAAAAAAAATTATATTCATACATTCGAGGTACCAGTTGTAACTAATTTTAAATGAAAGAGTATATCCCACTGAGTACGAAATTACCCATAACAGACGATTAGACCCCTGGGGTGGCATAGACTGACACCCCGAAGCCGAAGGGAGTGGGGTGGGGCAAAAATAGAGTTTGCTCATACATTCGAGGTACCAGTCAAGACCAATTTTAAATGGAAGGGTACATCTCACTGAGTGCGAAGTTGCTCATAACAGACGATTTTGGCCTTAGGACTGCCCAAACTGACACTCTAAATATGACCCCCCGTCCTCCCTGTGCGGCTTAAAAAAGGGTTATATTCATACATTCGAGTTATAGTAGAAACTAATGTTAAATGAAAGACTATATGCCGCTGATTACGTAATTGTCCATAACAGACGATTGGGCCCATGGAATGGCCCAAATTGACGCCCAAAGACGATGGGGCCATTAATTCGCGGTACCGGTCAAAACCAACTCTAAATAAAAGAGTACATCTCACTAGGTACGAAGTTACCCATAACAGACGCTTGCGGCCCTTGGGCGGCCCAAACTGACACCCTTAATATGGACCGCAGAGCCGAAGGGTCAAAAATAGGTTATACTCATATATTCGAAGTACCAGTCAAACCAATTTTAAATGGAAGAGTTCATCTCACTGAGTTCGAAATTGTCCATAACAGTTGGTTTCGGCCCTGGGGGCCAAGCTGACACCATTATAATATCGACCCCGAGGCTCGAGAAAAAGTTATATTCACACATTCGAGGTATCAGTTCAATTTAATTTTAAATGAAAGTATGCATCTCGCTGATAACGAAATGACCCATAAAAGATGATGGTTCAAACTGACAAAATGCATAAAATGGTATTGTGAGGTCAGATTGAAACAGACTTTTGCCACCAACAAGTACAATCGTAGACATAAGAACTGCACCTGTAGTGTTAATATTGTTTTCATACCAGACCATCTTGTGATTAACCCATCAGGAATCACCAGAAATGGACAAAACTGGCTACAGGGCAAGCTATCAAATACCTGCCACTGAAAGAACTAACCCTAACACAAAAGTAACTTGTCAGCCCTCATTTTCTTAGTTAAGATGACACCATTTCAGCTATGTGAAATTTTTTAGGGGGGGGGGGGGTTATAAAAAATAAAAAAAATTCTTCCTGGCCGGCATCCAGGCCTTGCAGCATCGTTGGCAATAGTGTAGAAAAGTTAGGACCATCTCAGAGCCAGAATCATCTTCATACAAGGTACTGAGCGACGTTTCGACGAGGATACTCTCGTCGTTATCAAGCAACCGACGCAGATATGTTCGTTCCTTCCTTGGGTCTTACATCTACTTCCATCTAGAAAGGCGGCGGGCGGGGGGGGGGGTCACTTCCATCTAGAAAGGCGGCGGGCGGGGGGGGGGGGGGGGGTCAAGATTTGTAAGAATAACTTTTTTCAAGCCTAGGGATGTAAAATTTAAGGTGTCAGTTTAAACCAAAATCGTCTATATACATGTACAAGGTACTAAACGATGTTTCCACAAGGATACTCTCGACGTTATCAAGCAAATGATACAGATATGTTCGCTCGTTCCTGGGGTTTTACGTCCACTCCCACCTAGGGTGATAACACAGACAATGCAAATATATAAATAGTACACAAATATACAAAGAACATGCAACACAAACACAGCAATGAAATACAATAAAATCGCAAGACCTTTGATTAGGGGGCCATTTATAACTGAACCATCACAGCGGAAACTCTTTCAGGCATTAAAAGGCAGTGGGCTGGCAACCTATTGATTTATCAAGATCAATGTATTTAACGCTAGTAAAGGGAAACCAATTAACCTGGACCATATATAACAGATAATTTAAAAACAATGTGGGGGTATAAATCTGTTATGAGCCATTTTGTATTCAGTGGGGTCTATACTTTCATTTAAAATTAGTTTCAACTGGTACCTCGTTTGTATGAATATAACCATTTTTAAGCCCCAAGGGCAGGGTCATAACTATGGCGTCAGTTTGGGCCATTTCGAGGTCACAAGCGTCTGTTATGGACAATTCCGTACTCAGTCACATGTAATCTTCTGTTATGGACAATTCCGTACTCAGCGGGATATATTCTTTCATTTAGAACTAGTTTGAACTGGTACCGTGAATGTATGAGTATAACCCTTTTTTAAACTCAGGGGTCATGTTTTGGGTGTCAGTTTGGGCAGTCCCAGGGCTGAAATCTTCTGTTATGAGCAATTTCGTACTCAGAGAGAATTGGTTTTGAGCGGCACCACAGATTCTATGAGTATACCATATTTTGCCCCCCCCCTCCCCAACCACCCCTTTTCGGCTTTGGTGTGTTGGTCTGGGCCATCCCAAGGGTCCAATCGTCTGTTATGGGTAATTTTGTACTCAGTGGGATATACTTTTCCATTTGAAATTAGTTACAACTGGTAACTCGAATGTATGAATATGACCCTTTTTTAAGCCCCTGGGATGGGGTGCCACTTTGGGAAGTCCCAGGGCCGAAATCTTCTGTTATGAGCAATTGTGTACTCTGGGATCCATATTTGGGGTGTCAGTTTGGGCCATCCCAGGGTCAAAATCATCTGTTATGGGCCATTTCGTACTCAGTAGGATGTATTCTTTCGTTTAAAATTGGTTTTGACCGGTACCTCGAATGTATGAGTTCAACCCATTTTGGGGGTCATTATAGGGGTCACCAGGGTCACACCCATGGACTGGGCCCCGGCAGACGCCCACTTCTGTACATCCCAGGTTAGTATGTAGATGCCTATATGGTCAGATATTGGTACCTCGTTCGTCTAGGTTCGACCCTCTGGGCTCCCGGTCTATATGTCAGGGCAGCCAATTTCGAGACAACACTATAATAGGGCATATAAATAGATAGTGCGTAGGTACATGGGACCCAAGCTGAGATGACGTCATATTTTCATGACTTGATATGAAATTTCTGGCTTCACGGTGTCGCAACTTTATTTATTTACGGCTTGGACCTGGCGGTTCCGTGCTCGATCCCTGCTTTCGAATAGAAAGTTGATCGAAATTTTCCAGCGTGCACGTAAACTTTCCCAAATAGCACACTCGGGGCAGAATAAGGGGACGTTAAATCCCCTTTCATTTCATTTCATTTTATCTTCGACTGGCGTACAATCTTGGTTATGAAATGCAGCAGGTTTCCATATCTTATCTTCATGCAATTCCGAGCTTGGCTTTAGCAATACATAAACAACTCAAAAACTTTGACTAGGATATTCCCTGAACAGATTGTCACAGTTTTAGGCTATCGTATTTTGATCTTGATTGTGACTTTTTAGATTTTATAACAATTTATATAATACTAGCAGGATACCCGGATTCGCCAGGTTCGTCCTGGGTCCCAAGACCTGCGACCTTGACCTTCATAGATAATGGCCTTAAACAAGTAAATTGGCACAATCTCTGGATCTTTCCTTGTGACTTTTCAGAGAAAACAACCCAAGACAAAGTGGACGAACAATAGTGCAGTTTGTTGCCTGTTAAATATAAAGAGTCTGTGAGATTCTTATTTCGTGTGTTTCCGCAATATTGTCCGTTTTGATTTCTGACCGATATGTGGAGCCACCTTATCACAGCAAAGAGATATTAGAAATGAAAGAAATTTTTTAGCGGACCGAGTTCTTCGAATCTTCATATATACAAATCTCCCGTCAAAAGGCAACACCTAGTAACTCACTTTTTTTTTTTTTTTATCAAAATTGAGTTAGGACCAAATTTGTAGTTACTAGGGTATGTGCTTCCTGTTGTTATACTAGATATTCCATTTTTTTGATTTTGTAAGCAGTTACACCCATGACACAACCTAGCTACGTCTTTCATTTGCCTAGTATGCCACGGAAAAACCTAATAACTCAATAGTAAAATCAATGGATAAGCTGGGGTTTAATTTAATATTCATTCATTATGTTTTCCTTTGTTTTCTGAAAATAAGAAGAAAGTGAGTTACTAGGTTTTGCCTTTTGACGGGAGAAATGTACTTCTAAGTTTTTATATAATAAAAGACATGGTGGTTGTGCCTTTCAAGATTATATAACATTTGATATAATATAATATAAAATCAAATCTGTGGCATGTTAAAGCGGCAATTTCATATTTTTAAGTTATATTTTTAAAATATATTAAAATAAAGCCTTAAAATAGATGGTATCTATAAACGGTCCTTTATTCAATCGTTATTGAAACCCCTCCAACCAGAACAAGTCCCCACTGTGCCGACATATCAGATTTCTTGAATAAACGATGTATTGCTAGAACGCTATTATACTCGTTTTCGTATAACACTCTTCAGTTTGACTAGTAGCTTCAATGAGATTAAAAGGAGAGGGAGAAATGAGGCTTAACGTCCACTCGACACAAACTAGGTCATTTCGGGACTAATATATGGTTTATAATTTCATTTCAACAATTCGCTTGTGCGTAGGGGTCTTTAGCAGTGGCAGGAAACCGGGGAAAACCCACGAGGTTGGACAGGCGACCCTACTCCTTGCCACGTACAACCGAGATTCGAAACCACTGAGATTAAAGGAGCCAAACCTCTAACTCAATATTATCTATAATATTCGAAATGAAAAACACGAATTATAATTAAATATAGGTCCATTTCAATCATTATTGATGTTATTATCTTGGAATTATGGGATGCTACTATCCAAAAATTAAAGGGGAGAGAGATGGGGTTTAACGTCCTCTCGACACAAATTAGGTCATTTCGGGACTAACATATGGTTTAATTTTATTTCAATAATTCGCTTGCGCGTAGGTGGCTTAAGCAGTGGGAGGAAACTGGAGTACCCGGCGAAAACCCACGAGGTTGGACAGGCCACCCTACTCCTTGCCACATACAACCGGGGATTCCAAACCACGCCAGATGACTCAATGACAGGCAGTACGATACAGCGCGCGCACGCTAACCATTCGGCCATCCACCCCCAATAATTAAAGGAACTACAACGCTAATATTTCGAACCTCGAAATTGACAAAAATAGGTAGCAACGCATATAATATTGTAAACTGATTCACATTCAATCGTTTCTGTTTTTTACTCTAATTTCATATCAGTTATGGTCGTCGAAATACGCCAGAAGTCTCAATCGAATGACAATCTCTAGCGTCTGGTTAATCCAGTCGACATCGATAGTATTTATTGCACATGCTCTCCAGATATGAATATAGAGTCACTGTTTGACATGACTTGTGGAATATGGCTAGCCTCGTTCTTCGAGTCCCTTGTTACAAATGGCGCTGAAACGCATTATGGTACACAATTCCTGTACCAATGGTAAAATGTTTATTTTGTCTTGAATATTGGATATCAGAAGCCCATCTTTTACCGGTAAGATCACAACATCAATGTTAATTTAAATTGACAGATAATTCGTGTTTTCAATGTGGAAGGCTTTGGAGATACTGAGTTAGAGACTTGGCTACTTTAAGACACAGCGAACCATGGAAATAATTGTTTCTAGCGACATTTGTAATCAGCACGGAAAATCATATCCCAGACGAAAATTAAAATTCACAAAGATAGAATTATAATTCTAAAATACTTGTATAGAATAAAATAAGAAGGCGCAAACGATTTCCGTCCAATTTACAATACAATTATATATTAAAATAAACTGTTTTAAATTACACTCGTATTGCATTAATATTATGCTTCGTAGACTCATTTTCGTCTTTTTAAAAGTTCCAACGAATAGAACTATACACCCGTTAATGGATTGAAAGTATTTGTTCACAAACCAAGTCTTTCTTTGGAACTCACCATATGTGCTCCTGGCTTTATAGGCATCAAGCAATTATCCCCCCACAAATGGTTCCTTCTGAACAGTAGGCGGGAGGGGGAGGCAGGCCTGAAATGCCCGACAAAATTCCCGTTTATAGACGTTCCTTACAGTATAAGTGTCTCCCCCAAGACAATTTGGAGAAATTGACAGTTGCATAAGCGTTTTCCTTCTATTCCAGTCCGTTAACAGAGGGTCATACAGTGTGCTATGAGCGACAGTTTTACGTGCACGCTTAATGTACACACGAGACCGCGTGTTTTTCTCCCACCGAACGCCTGCCTATATGTTGTCCTTTGTCACGTGTTTTGTCCTGCGTCACTGACCCAGGGGAACCACGCCGGAAACTTCCGATGAACTTTCTCGGCCAACGCAGGAATTGAGCCCAGAAACTCCATGTAAGCGTACCAACGTCTTCCCCACTGAGACACCGTGGGTCCCTTTAGAAATAAAAAGTACATACGAGTTTTCATTACAGCGAAGATTCAATTGATTAATTTAATAAAATCTAATTGATTAGAAACGATTTGCATGGACATCAGACAAATGACAAGAACGTCGTGTTCCATCAAGAATAACCATAGGCACTTGAAGGGATAAAAATAAAACTTTATACTACTGCTTGACTATATAGTATGGTATATAGAAGGTATTGCACCCGCCATCTTTGTTTTGACTTGTTGGCGACATTTCGTCTGCTATCATCTCACAATACTCAATAGTTCTAACACTTCCTGTCTTTTTTATTGCCAGCGAGACTTTATTTGATCATTATCCACATTCCGATGCAATTAAATTGGTCATTTCACAGTGTTATTAATTGTAAATCAAACTTGATAAAATAATGAATGCTAGCGATAGGCCACCATACACATGGGACAAACAGTAAGGGGAAAAATTAAGTATTTTTACTGAACTTTAACCTTTGAATATGGACCCAGCTACTCACGTTTTAACTCCTGACTGAAAAAAATATTTTGAGAAACGACAATTCCAGTGCCAACTAAGCTACTTCTAGAACATATCCAATATTTGGTACCCATCATAACAAAAATTATCAACAAAAGTCTTGAGGAAGGTGTTGTTCCTTGCTCACTCAAAACTGCAGTTGTAAAGCCACTCCTGAAGAAGGCAACCCTGGATTCTGATCATTTTAGCAATTACAGACCTGTGTCTAATTTGCCCTTTCTCTCAAAAGTTCTCGAAAAGGCAGTGAAAATAAGAATCAACGATCACCTAAATCAATATAATTTATTGGATACATTTCAGTCAGCATATAGATCAGCCCATAGCACAGAGACTGCTTTGAACCGTGTCGTCAACGACTTGCGAGTTGGGGTAGATACCGGAAACATATCGCTATTAGTTCTTCTTGATTTATCAGCAGCATTTGATACCATTGACCATTCACGGCTGATAGATCGTCTTCATTCAGATTTTGGTTTTGATCGCTCAGTTCTCCAGTGGTTCAGATCCTACCTTTCAGATCGCCAACAGTATGTCAATATTGGCGACTCTAACTCGGTACGCAAATCATTAAATTGCGGAGTCCCCCAAGGATCAGTGCTTGGACCGATTTTGTTCACTCTCTACACAAAGCCACTTGGGAGTATCATCACTACATCAAGTATCCTATATCATTTATATGCCGATGACACTCAGTTGTCAGATAATTTCTCTATCGAGAATCAGCAGGATAGATTTAATAAGGTGGAGCAATGCCTTGTGTCCTTGAAAACATGGATGAACAACAACATGTTAAAATTAAATGATAACAAAACCGAATCAATGATCATTGGTCCTTTAAAACGTCGAGAGAAAGTGGAGCGTGATGGTCTAAACTTTGATCAATTTAATATACCATTTGCACCATGTGTTAAAAATCTTGGGGTTTATTTGGATGCTTCCCTAAACATGGACAGGCAGGTCTCAGAAATAGTGAGAAAGTGTTATTTCCACTTGCGAAATATTGGCAATATCCGTCACCTGTTGACACAGTCCGCCGCCGCAACTATAACCAGATCATTAGTTATCTCCAGGCTAGATTACTGCAACAGCCTCTTGGCTGGCATCTCTGCTGAAAACATTCGTCGCCTCCAAAAGCTTCAGAATACAGCCGCAAGAATCGTCACCATCTCCAAACATGATTGTCATGTTACTTCGCTTTTAAAATCTCTTCACTGGCTACCTGTTCGACCAAGAATAAACTTTAAAGTTCTAACCCTAACGTATCAGTGTATACACGGTACAGCACCAGGCTACTTGTGTAATTTAGTTCATAAATACTCTCCATCTAGATCACTCCGTTCTAGCTCTCAATGTTTATTAACTGTTCCAAAGTATAACCTGAAAACTTTTGGCTGTAGATCATTTGCCTATAATGCAGCACATACATGGAACTCTCTGCCACTACATCTACGGACTGCTCCATCTTTAAGCATCTTTAAACAAAATCTCAAAACTTACTTGTTTCAGTGTTCATTTTTATAATTGTTTCCTGTAAACTTTGTTAGCGCTTTGAGCAAACAATACTGTTTGGAGTCTAGCGCTTTATAAGAACCCTTATTATTATTATTATTATTATTACATCAAGTGCGCCATCGAAACCAGCGACAATTAAACGATAGCGCCCATAGCCCGGTCGACTACATGCGTCACGTAAATACGTCATTGGTAGCCGTTTAGGTCTATCAGAAGCGTAGCATTTTTCATACCAATTCAAAAAACAATAATTTTGTTTATTACAAACAAGTTCATAAAGCATACGGTGACAACTCACACTGGTAGATAATAGTTAAAAACTAGTGGATGAAAAGGGAATATGCTGAAAATTTCAGTTAAATTGCTTCACCCTAAGCCGAGAAAACCTTATTTTAAAATCTTCGTAGCCTCGATTGTCATTGTCAGCGTGGTCACGATAATTAACTTAGCTAAATGGCTAATATTTGGGACTTAGAAATTGACTCAAATGGGTCCCAATAGTCCGACAGCCGGACGACAAACGTGGAAATATAGTCCACCTTATGTTTTTTGATGGATTATGTATCTTCAGTATGTGTAGGTTCAGGATCTGGATGATGCCACTCTGGCACAGTTGGGGAAATTTAAATATTCAAGATCGCCACCACGAGGTATTTTCTGGTTATGTAGTGGGGCAAAGTTTATGACAGATTCTCCTGGACCTCGGCTTGAAGGTGGTTTCTATAAAAATAGACCCATTGAATCCACTGAGCTTGATTATTCCCCCTAAAACTAATGGCTAATTCCGCTAGTGGGCCAAATTCAAAATGGGGGCTCATTTTGGCGGGAAACTAATAAAGTTTCATAAAAAGGTATGTAATACACTAAAAAATAGATTCTATGTGGATTATATATATTAGATATGTGTAGATTCAGAATCCGGATGATGCCACCCTAGCTAATTCCGCTAGGGGGCCAAATTCAAAATGGGGGCTTATTTTGGCGGGAAACCCATAAAGTTCCCTAAAAAGGTGTGTAATATATTGAAATATAGGTTTTAAGTGGATTATATATCTTCGATATGTGTAGATTCAGAATCCGGTTGATGCCACCCTGATACGTTTGGGGAAATTCAATTATTCAAGATGACCGCCCAGAGGCATTTGGTTATTTATTGGGGTAAAATTTGTGACAGATTATCCCGGACATAGGTTTGAAGGTGGTTTCTATGAGAATTTGACCCGCTGATTCCAACGAGCTTGGGTATTCCTCCTAAAAGTGACGGCTTATTCCACTAGGAGGCCAAATTCAAAAATGTGACTCATTTTGACGGGAAACTAATAAAGTTCCCTAAAAAGGTGTGTAATTAATATATTGAAATATAAGTGTCAATTACTTCGGATATGAACATAAAAAACATATTCCAGGTTTGTAATACAATATCATTTGGTATCTAAAATGTAATATTGTAATTTTAATTCATATTTTATATTGCAATTTCAATTGTAACGCATTCTGTACATATTAAGTGACAGATTAATGGCAAGCTTTAGTCTGTTTGCAGGTGTGAGTTTGTCTGACATAGTATTATGTAAGATGTATTTGTTGTACAAACTTGTATCATCCAAGTGTCTATTTGATATAAGTCGTAAGCTTAATATTTGTTGTTTTAGGGCTAAGGTGTGAATATATTAAATTAGTTTTCATTGTTCTGATCTCTAATACTAATAACTATGGCGTGCCTTAGGATTTGACAGGCATTGCTGGATAGTATATATAAAGCCTAGTTTAGAGTTAGAAGGAGTAGTAGTAGTTAGAGGGAGGGACCAGAGACCAGAGTCAGGTCTTAGGGAGACCCAGGGAGAAGTCGGTCCGTCCTGGACTATGGGGGTCTGCCCTTGGACCCCCGGAGAGTTGGGTTTTCTGTGACCTAGGGAGAACATCTTTAGTTAGATATCTCCTGATCCAACCACCATATGTATATATATTATGCAGTAATAAAACGTCAGTTTAACACAAAAGACTATGTATTTTATTACAGGTTGAGCTCAATATTCCAGGTTGAGCTCAATATTTGGCGAGACATGGCGATGTTAGTAATGTGATAGTGTTATACGTCAAACTATAGTTTTTCGTGTTTCACCAAGTTCATATCTGATTGGCGAAATGTTCCATGGCCGACCGAAATGCCAATATGGCACTCAAATGCGAAAAAAATGGTTGCGTTTAGGAAACAGCAGAAGAAAATAGTAAGAGTACTGCAGAATGAGCGTTAAAATACCTCGAAGACGCTCTACTCCTTGTATTCTGATAAGAACACGAAAGCTTCACAGCCAAACACAATCCACCATTGGACCATAGTTAAAAGCAAATGTGCTAAAAGTTAACTAGTATACGTTCATTTTGGGGCGGCTCTGTGTTTCTTTCTGACTATTTTGATTTTGATTTAAGACTCGACGGTGATGTTAAAATGTATGAATAGTACCATTTGACCACGGCCATGGGAATACAATGATGAAATATAAATGTGTACAATGACCAAGTGAGTGATACCTTGGCAGTTTCCTGAGCTTCTAAATGGAGTTCTGTATGGATATAAGAGGATTTGTTGTTTACCACAAATTACAGGGATATGTGAACAAAAGCTACGAAGAGAGATTTGTCAAGTATACGTTATGACCCACTATTACACCCGTCCGTGTTACTTTCTCTTCTAGAAAACTGAGGGGACTAAAATATAGAAAATGTTTGCTAAAGTCATACGAAACTCAAGCTTTACTCGTGTGTATGAGTAATCTAATAACTGTCAGTGAAGGTTCATACGGATTGCGAGTATTCTAGTGATTTAAACGACAAATATGTGAGGTTGTGTTCTTTTAAGAATACAAGGGAAGAAGAATGTGCCCGGGTTGTTCTTGATACAAATCTTTTTACATTACCATATCTTTCCAGGGCTCCTAAACTTAGCTATAATGTCGGGTTTGAGAACCATATTGTCGTTTATTTCGATCATAGGATAAGGATAGACAGCTGTTTATATTGGAATTCGGCGACAGCGAAAACCTATAGTTTGACGTATTACAGTCACATTACTAACATCGAAATGTCCCGTCAAATATGATTGCCATTTTGAATATGAGCGCAGCCTCGAATAACTTTTGGTCAGAAAATGTTTATATTTATATCTGAAGTAATTGTCATTGACAACCTATATTTTAATATACTGCGCATATTGAGTAGAAATAAGCAATATTTTTTTTTATTCACGTTCGGGTTCAAATCCAAAGAAAATCGAACAGATAAGATGTCATCGAAAGTTAATTAGGGTTTCACACTGCGTAGCTTGTGTGAAACACTATTGTTTTTGTTAAAATTATTATTCTTATTATTATTATTATTATTATTATTATTATTATTATTCAGATTCCAATTTGAATAGATCTCAGCAACTACGTGTCGCATCGTTACGATTTCTTCGGTTTTACTGGGAAAGTGGGTGTGACTTAGAGGATAAAGCTATTTTGAACGTTCTGCGACAATGCGAAATGTCCGAAATCACCGAAGTTATCGTATTTGAAAATATTGCAGTAATTTTAACAATAATCATTGGATTTTAACTTTCGATACATTTTGGCATAGCCGGAGACAGGGCACATAGCTACGCTACTTTCGATTTTTGATTTTCGGCAAATCTTCGAAGATATTAGGCGCCAAATTTCGAAAATTTAAAATTTTACAAAAAACTTTTTTATTTATGAATATTTTTTAGTCGTGTTGTGCACAGAATTAAAGAGTCGTCTGACTAGCGCAAAAATGTTAAAAAAAATTGTCGCAGTAATTTTCCTTGGCCGCCATTGGCTAATTCACTTTTTCAGTCCTAGATTAAATTTTTATTGTTCGATTTGTATAAAACAAAGTTCATATGCTTCGTTGTCTCAATTGTCATTTTTTTTATTACCAAAAGTGTTATCTGTCGGCACCGGAAGTGGCATAATTTTACCAAAAACTACAATTTTGACGGTTAGTTTCCTTCTTCTTAAACAAATATTATTTTTTGGAAAAATTATATGACTCAAAGAGTGTGTCCTTTCAAGGCGCAAAAAATGGCGGAAGCAGTTTTTTTAATTTCTATTTCATTTTCTAGCAAATTGGATTAAGAGGTGAAAAAGGGCGTAAAATTGACCTATTTACAACCCATTCAGGCTTTTCAGATTTTAAAATATTTTTACTTAACTTTTATAAACCTGTAACTATAATCCATACGAAGAGAATGTATGTTAAAATTAGTTTCTAAAATAAGCAGTTGCCGAGAAATGGGCAGTTTTGCATAAGTCACTGTTTTCGTAATTTTGCCTGTAAAATAGTCAATTATTAATGGATATTCACAAAAGTGACATCATTTGATTCAAAAAGCAAGTCTGCGTCATATCATGTTGATTACTATTTAAAATTGACACCGGAAGTGACGTCATTTAGTCAAAAACTCAATTTTTAACTTTTAAAATCGATATTTTTTTCAACCAAGAATTATGTCACATATAATAATAAAATTAATTTTTGGTTTAAATTCACATATTTACAAAACTCATACGGTCAAAAAGATATCATAAAATTGTTTCTAACTTGTTCGGTTGCCGAGATATAGGCGATTTTCTAAAAGTCACTTTTGAAGGTTTTTGGCCCATAAAAGTGTCAATTATTATTCGATTTTCATAAAATTTTCACCCTTTGAAGCCTAATGTCATAGACGATGTTAAAAAACTAATTTAAAGTTTTCATTATCACCGGAAGTAACGTCATTTTGGCAAAAACTGTATTTTAAGCCTTCAAAGCCGATATTTTATTCAAATGAGTCTGATTTGTAATGTTTATACAATTATGATATTTGATTCCAATCAACAAATAGATTAAACCCATACGGTCATATAAATACCAAAAAATGGTTTCTAACTTGTACGGTTGCCGAGAAATAGACGATTTTCTACACGTCACTTTTCAAGGTTTTTGGTCTATAAAAGTGGCAATTATTATTCGATTTACATAAAATTTTCACCATGTGATGCCTTATGCCATTTCTGATTTCATAAAACTAATGGAACATTTACATTATCACCGGAAGTACTGTAATTTTGTCAGGATCAATTACATGTAACAAATGTGTAAAATGAAATGATATTGCTGGATTTGTTTGATTCTGTTTCCATTTTATTTGATGTGTGCAATTCTTATGTGGAAACCTGTATATTGGTTTCATTGGTACCGGAAGTGACATATGTTCAAGAGTAACGTGGCACCGAAATTGACACAATTTCAAGTTCAAAGGTAACATGGCACCAGTGAAACCCGTCATTCCTGCATGCAGGTCTAGTTATGATCTTGTGTTGATAATAAATGTCTAATTAATAGTTTATATAACATTCCAGGCCTAAAGACCTGCAATAGACATACTTACCCCTTGCATAATGCATGTTTAAACAGTAAAATATAATTTCCAAAACCATACCGTCCAATATTTTAATTTGCTTAAATATATTTCACAAAAAAGTCAACAAAAGAATGGGCCAAATTCCAGATAAGTAACCAAAATCTGAACATACCCCACCAGTACTATTAACGGCAACGGTTGAACCACTGGTACTATCAATGGCAACGGTTGAACCACTGGTACTATCAACGGCAACGGGTGGTAGGCGACCAGATTCCACCCCAGAAAGCATAAATACGGAACATAAAACCAAGGCAGCGACAATCTTCATCGTGGTGAATTATTTTAACCGAAAACAAGAATTAATACTGGAGAACAAATTTGTTTTACGTCTTCCCGGCTCAAGCTCTGTGTTGCTGTCGGTCTGATAACCGTTGACGTCTGCGTGTGACTTTATTCCCTTTTGCAGAGTCACATGATCTGTGCTAAATAATCACATATGTTATATACGCTTCGTGTCATCTAGACACGATAAACTGATTTCAATATCAACCTGTATCCCATCGACACACCTGGTGGGCTTGGTAGCATTCCGTATGTCATTATGTAACCATAACTGGTTTTATTATACTGTCTGATAAGCAAACTCTACTGAATGTTAAACCTGATATGACACATTAGATAACGAGTTGGCAGTTCTCACTACAATAGTTAAAAGCTAGCTAATGTAAAGGCAATTTGCGGAAGATTTCAGTCAAATTGATCCATTGCGAACTTAGAATTAAACTGAATGAATGTTCCGCTTAGCCTCGGTCGTCATTACTAAAGTCGCTAAGACAAAACTAGTTGTCTCGGTT
Source organism: Patella ulyssiponensis (assembly GCA_963678685.1). Taxonomy (NCBI): domain Eukaryota; kingdom Metazoa; phylum Mollusca; class Gastropoda; family Patellidae; genus Patella; species Patella ulyssiponensis. The sequence goes on from OY783226.1 coordinate 91,530,472, forward strand.
ATCCATTTAATCGGTAAATCACGAAGGAAAATATTGCAGCAAATCGAACTACAATCCAACAAAAATCTCATGCTATAGCCTCGACATCGAGCGTTGATCATGGTCTGGATATGTTAATTAAAGAATGTCTAATTAATAGTTTTTATAACATTTCAGGCCTACAGAAATACCTACATTAGGCAGATTTTGCTCTTGCATAATGCATGTTTAAGTAGATACTGAGTATGTTATTGGATTACAAGACGCAACCTCTGTACTATCTGTTTAGTTTTCGAGGTTTTTTTGTTTAGAATCCAAGATTAATGCACATAGTGGCCATACATGCAAATGTGTGTTGTATTGTGCATTTGAAATCGACCAAGTAAACAATATGATGCTGGATTAATAACATTAGCCAAGAAAGCTACCTGTGCTTATATTGACCCTATATGTCAAAGACCCTTAAGCCGTAAACAATTATCTCGGCGGGAGGATACTCCATGACATATGCAGGAAAATTAACGCCTTTTTATTTCATCTGTATGCAGTGCTTCATCATTTTGTTTCATGTGTGTATGGAAGGTAACAGAAAATTCAAAATTTGAAGCCATTCAGGATTTCTTGCTCTTAATTTCTATTCATTTTTAATATCTTTGTACATTCATGATTGAAAAATTACATTTACAGAAAATAAATTATTTTTTACGGATGATTTTGTTTTATATTTAACCAAAATAATTCTGTTAAAGAACAGAAAATCTTCTGGCAGAGATTTACCAGATTTTTCCCTGTAATTTTTCTGCTTGTGTCTCTTTTGCAATTGGTAAAACGTTATCCCTTGCCGATTATAGATGACTATGTAAGTTTGGAATCTTTATTTCCTGTCTGAAATTCCTTAATTGCTGTTTATTTTCTATGTTATAAACCCCCAGTTTTTATCTCCCATAGCAACTATAGGTGTTTTAAAGGACAATATTGGTGCCAGTCATTATCACATATGTGATAAAACTGATTAAACACTTTCCAAATATAATATTAACACAGAGATCATCGCTACCATAGAGGAGTAATAAAGGATTCATGAATCGGAAGTGACGAACGCCAAAGGAAAACACGAGTTATCATAGAAGACTTCCTGGTAGTATTTAAAAAAAACCCCCAAAAAACAACATTTATGATCACTCATAAAAATAGTTTTAGACAGAACAAAACGTGTTGCGAAAACAGCCATAGTCAGTTTGGTCCTTTATACCCAATAACGTACTGTCTTTCAAAGCCGATTTGACGAGGTAGTGACTGGTTACAAACAGAGACAATCTTATTTTATTACCAAATCTGACAAAAAACCATCTGCTTTACAATTTAATTACATGCCATAGAAGACTTCCTGGTAAAGCAACTATTTTAAAAACATAGTTAGGTATGCCAATTCATACGTAACAAAGAAGTGTCTATCAAAGTCAATTTTATTTGTTTGTCTAGGTTATTAAAGCAGCTTTAGATATTTCGAACTGAAATTTTGAGACAAGGGAAATACACACTTCTTCTATATTTTGGTGCTTAAATTTCACACATACACTTTTGTTTCCGAGACTGTTAAAATCCTGGATGTTCCCTTTAAATTGAAATATTGCAAGTTTATACAAATTTGACAAAATGGGTAAAATTGGACATTAATCCGAGAGATTTTATCTATTGAAGTTAAAACAATTACACCTCCACATCGTGAACTCAACTAGGTCGTTTGTGGGAAATGTCCCAATACTAAAACATTCTATAATACCAAAACATTCATACTGTGATTTACTTTTTGAACTTAACTAGGTCGCTTCTTGGAAATGTGGCGGATAACAACTACTGACATTTACTGTACCAATACTAAAAATTTCTACATTACTAAACATTTCATACCCTAATTTAGTTTGATCGCCTGTCCAACCTCTTGGGTTTTCTCCGGGTATTCCGGTTTCCTCCAACTGCTAAAGACCCCTACGCGCAAGCGAATTATTGAAATTAAACCATATGTTAGTAACGAAATGACCCATTTCTCCCGCTCCCTCTCTAATTTAGTTAGATGTCTTTTACTCCCTGATTACAACCTTTGAATCCCAGGTTGGGAAATACGGTTCTCAAACACGATGCCATGATTTTGTAATCTACTTACTGCAACCGGTCCCTTTCGTCAATGACAATAAAAACCTCTTTAATGAATAATTAAATGAAATCAGTGATTCAAATTTTAAAACTTAATTTTAATCGTTGACGAAGAGAAATTATTGTCTAAGATTAGCTAATCGAACTTTTGAGAATATCACTATTACCGATTAGACCTAAACACGAATTATTTTAGACACTGTTCGAAAATATGGTCCCAATTTTATTTTTTAAATAAATGCAATATTCTACAATCTGTTGTACTATACATTGACTACTCTGTTTAGTGGATAGACTATATTTAATTTTATAACTTTATGGTCATTAGGACCTACATTGTTTATTATAACTTAATAATTTATTTTTTTATATCTGTACACGTGTCGCCTTTCACGTAAAACAAATGTCCCCTGAGATAATAAAGTATTTTTTTAAAAAAGAAGAAATTTTATTTACAACCAATTAATTCTAATGTTCTGGGTTAACCAATATGGCGTCACTGGCTTCAATGGTCATAATGATAAAATGGCGCCTTGCCGTCTCCAGTTCATTAAAGCTTCTTGTTCTGCACACTATAAAAAATACAGTAATCCAGTCTATATTTAGCAATTAGGTTACTGTCGGACAGCGACACATTCTTTCAACAAAAAACAAACATGATTTCTCTTTCCCTAAAGTAAGTAATTATGAATGTGCAAGGACATAACTGGTGGATTCAAAAAGTCACAGAAACACATTTTCCATAACTGGAATTTCCTATTAAGACCCGTATTTTGACATTTTAAACCTTCGCCACCGGTCCCACACCCCTACTCCAAATTTTTAGAACAGGCTAATTATTCAGAATGCCAAATAAATAATGGATATACATGTAGGCTACTTAAAGAGAGGAAAGATTATACAAAGTACATGGACGTGCTTTTCACTGGTATATGTAACATGTTATCGTATTTTGATTCGCGTTTTGACACTACATACCACTCTCTCCGTAATCATGGTAATATAGTTTAGAAGCCAAATATGATCGTGTATTTTTTCAAGGTAAATAATTTTTTTATAGCGTGCAGAACACTATCGTGTGCAGGATTACTGTATGCCAGGTTATATCGGCCTCGTTTCCGTATAAGTTAATAAGTCACGTGATATATATTTGCATATCATAGTTGATGGTCTGCGTAAGATGATATGTAGAAAGCGTAAACGACAAATGAAAAGTGGCAGAGCGCAAATGTAATATGTAATGAGGGAAATGTTTAATGTACACACGCCAAATGCAGCATTTTCCAATAAAGCATTTGTCATTTGACACACTGCATTTAATGTTTTACATTTAACTTTGGCCTTAGAGGTATTTTGACATTATCATTACTGGTATTAAGACTTTGTACATTGTATCCTTTACACGTAATCAACGGAAAAGACATTTTAGCAAAGCATTTAATATTGGCAGCGATACCCTGGGGTTATATTTGGGGTTATATTTGGCTTATATGGCTTGGCGATAGGGGCGCTTTCTAAACCTCGTTGGTTTACTCCGAGTACCCCTGTTTCCTCCCACAGACACGTGTACGTGCGATAAGCAAAATAGAATAAGACAAATTGTCTGCGATATGACCACTGGTGGAAGCGGACGTTAAACATTAACTAAAGAAAAACGGTTTTACGTCTACTTCAAATTAAATACAGAAGTAAAGTAGACATTCAGGGATCTACTCAATGCTTTAAAGTAATCGATGATCTCTCTAATCCTGATTGATTGATTTAACATCTACCAGCGTTCGATATCTCCCTTATCAACAATAATTCCACCGTTACCCGGTAGACATATCTCGAACAATGACTGTTAAGTTAATACTATAATACCTGTCTCTTACTGTCTTGCACTCATAATCACCAGATAACACAGAGAGAGAGAGAGAGAGACAGAGAGAGAGAGAGAGAGAGAGATAGAGAGAGATGGGGTTTAACGTCCACTCGACACAAACTACGTCATTTTGGGACTAACAAATAGTTTAATTTTATTTCAATAATTCGCTTGTGCGTAGGGGTCTTTAGCAGTGGGAGGAAACCGGAGTGCCCGGAGGAAACCCACGAGGTTGAGAAGGCGCCCCTATCTCCATGCCACATACGCTCACACCAGGGATCGAAACCACAGCCGCAAGCCAGAGGTGACCGACCAGCTAGAGGTCGAAGCGCGGCACTCGAGACCACTTGACCATCCCAACCCCCCAGAGAGAGAGAGCGAGAGAGAGAGAGAGAGAGAGAGAGAGAGAGGCAACATATTATGGTTCCATTTCATTTTATTTCAATAATTCGCTTCCGCATATCGTTCGTTCGCTTCATCAAATTCTTACTGTTGAACCTCGGGATTTTCGTTCTATTACAGCGATTAGGCGCCGGTTTTTTGTGAGGCCTACGCCACCGATAAAGGAAGAAACCCCATTAGTCAGGAAAGTTCGATCCAAACCTGCAACCAAATTCCAAATCATGGATAATGGTGTTGCTGTTAAACCCTAAATGTTGTCAAACATTATTACAAAATATATGCAACTCCCCGTTCGCCGTTGCGTAATCGCACGGACTTTCGCTGACATGATCATAAAGAGATTGCACTATTAGTCATTAATATAAATGACAGAAAATATACGGTACCTTAGTAGAGTTCAAGTATTAAATTATCGGACGCGACCTGGGATAGGTAAATATAAGTCTTTAAATAAATAAAACCAATCAAAAGAATTAATTGTCTTAAATTGGTAAATATGAGGTATACGAGACAGCCACCAAGTTTTTCCCTTTTCTATTCAATTATATGAAGTGTTTATTTATCAACCACCTTTTAAAATGTAATGTGCTCGTTTAAGATCAATCCTAAGTCAATATTTTTTGTTCAAAGATAATGTGCTCGTTTAAGATCAATCAAAGTCAATATACTTTTTGTTCAAAGATATGTATTGGAATTAGAATTGAAATAAGTAAATATTTTGTAAAAAAAAAGAAAAAAGAAAAGACAATTCGCCTTACTAGACTTACGCTGTCTGCCTACAATTAGTCCGGCTTCGGAAGAGACACGAAGCTGGTTGACGATTTTAGTCGAAACAATACGTATATACTTAGCAATTCAAGAGGTATTTACTCCGTTTATTCCGTTTACAAAAATGGAAATTTTTAAAAGAGAGAGAGAGAGAGAAGTGATGTTTAACGTCCACTCGACACAAACTAGGTCATTTAGGGACTAACATAAAGTTCAATTTTACTTCAGTAACTCGCATGCGCGTAGGAGTCTTTAGCAGTGGGAAGAAACCGAAAGACTCGGAGAAAACTCACGAGGTTGGACAGTCGACCACACTCCTTGCCACGCACAACTTTGGATTCGAAACCACATTAGTTGTCTCAATGACAGACCTTATGATACAGTGCGCACGTGCTAACCATTCCGCCATCCAATCCCCCCATCTGAGTATAAACATAATATAAATGGAACAGAACCGAATTACAAAATGGTATACAATTTCTTAATATGGCGGACATTCACGGCCGAGATCTAATCCATAAGGAGATAGTTCACTGTGCGTAGAATGAAGATACGTATTAGAACTTGAACAGACGTGTTTGTACAAAAGTACATGTAAATTCTATTTAACAGACGTAATAAGATAGCTATTGAATATTTTAATTTGCTTTATATACAGCATTAGTTATGTTGTCATGACAACAAGTATAAGGTTACATATATACCTGATACTCAACAATAATACACAAAGGCGTGTTTTTAAATTGACGTCATGAATCTTACTTTCATTCTGTTATAATATAAATAAACTTTATAACCTTGTTTGAACAATTGACGTCTTAAATTCTACTTTCATTTTTTATAATATTAATCAACTTTATAACCTTGATCGAACAATTGTAAATTATAATGCCTTGGAATTGTTTAGTACTGAATTCAATTTACAAGTGAGATTACTGGCGGGTCATTACGTCTAAAATCCTAGAGATCTCAGTCATACGGCGCTGCCATCAAGGCATCCTCGCAAAATCAGGACAAAGCCAGGACTATTTAATACGTTTTAGGATGCCACCACGGCGACCACTTTGTGGCTTAAACAAACGAAACAAGAAATGGATGTAATGGTATCGTCAACACAATGATGTAACGTATGATGGGGCGCCGATTGCGACTTTATTGTCAACTCAAAATATATATGCCAAACTCTATAAATTTGACAAACGTGGTTTTATTTCTTTGTCTTTGGTAAACTTTAAATTGAAACTAAACCCCAAATATATATGACATCAAAGCCCAGAATAACCGGAGCGGGGCCCTGGGCCTGGCTAGGATCCCGGGGCGACTGCGACCAGAAGATTATTTCATATCTTTAGACTTTTTGAATGGAACGCATACGTAACACACAATTAAACGGTCTGTAATACAAGAATAATTATGTATGTGATCACCTACGAAATCTATTCAATTTCGAATGACATACAAGTCTAGAAGCAAGGACCGATATAACACAATGACATAATATAGAGTTTGTCTGATAAACTATATTGAATGTTAAACCTGATATGATGCATGATACATTAGACAGGTGTCTAATGAGCTCCTTTGACTTGAATACTTTTATAAACTCAGAACAGAAACGAATCGACAGGGAGGTCCAGTCAGGGCTAGGAGTTAGGTCCGGCCAGGACTGAGCGAAGGCCATGGGCGCCTTGGCACGAGACGAGACGAGAGCTAAGCCATTCGACTCCCTCCATTTAAGTTAGTTCTACGGTCGTTTACATTACGATGTTTGTACCACCAATTGTAAGAAGCAGAATAAAAGTATTATTAGAAGTATATACAAGTGCTGTCACCAAAGAACCTGATTAAAGAACAAATTCTGTCATACCGATCACCAAGTGAAACTTCACAGAGAAGGTTGAGGGATAGCTCAGTCTCTGCCTTGGCGCCACTAGATCGATTACCGTGAAACTTTCATCTGGAATTTTAATTTTTTCCGGCGAACCGCGGGGACCCCTAGACCGCGGGGCCCTGGGCCTGGGCCTCCCATGCCAAAGCTGGGCTTTGTATGACATGTAAACTTAGACTTGATGCTAAACTTAAAATTGATATATATGATCAACTCTAAATGTATGGCGTTCTTCAATTATAGATGACAAACTAAATATATATGCCGAACTTTCTAAATACGTGTTAAGTTAAACGCAAACTGATCCCGCAGTGAATATTCGCTTGGCCGCTACAATCACTGATAAGTGTAGCAGGATCATGGACGACAGACTATAATATCCACTTTTCCAGGTCGTGAGTTAACCATAAAGAGACAAGACAGGAACACAGCTATACAGTTTATTTACAAAACAAGGGAACACACAGGAACAAAACAGGCAATTATTTACAGAAAGAAGAATAAGTAGAAGAGCACCTGAGAAAGGTGCTCTTAATATATAAGGTAAAGGAAGAACTAGAAGAGCAGGAAAACCATATACAAATTACGAAAATAGCGAAACACTGAGTTGGTGAAATCGGTGCATCCAAGATGGAGACTGAAGAAAAAGTGACTAAAGGTGAAACAGGATGTTAGGACAGTAGCTAAGTAACGGAACACTACTCACCATCTTTAAATAGCAACTTTAAACTATAAACCTAAGCAATTATAACAACTGGCAATGCAAGACTACATGTACCTGGATATACCGGACAATAGAAACTGACTAAAATATTTAAAGGGATTATAACACCTAATAAAATAATTAAAGAGGCTATAACACCCTACTACATAAGCATGACATCGACGAGGCTTAATTATGGCGGGGTATCAGGTTCAAAATGCGATCTGCAGTTGAAAGTAGAAAATAAAAAGCAAAAGAGAAAATTCTAATCCAAAATAGACATTTTCGTGTGGGAAACATATGCCGCTCGTGCTTTTCAACCTAATACGTCCACCTTTTCAACTTTAAGTCGTAAATATTCTACTTTCAACAACAGAATTTCTACTTTCAATAATCAACTTTTGACATTCGACTTTCAACAAATTCAACTTCAGATTTTCTACTCCAGATTTTCTGCTCGAGATTTTCTGCATGCATATTACGGAAATAAATTTGATCACGTGACTATTTCTGCATGTCATTAAAATTCGGCAATTACCCCTAGGTATCACTGGATTTGCAGTCAGCAAACTCGGTCGATGGTTGGGTTAAAATTTGGGAATAGTTTGTTTGACTTAAATAAAAAAACGCACCAACTTAAATTTCATTACATCGTTTTTTGTCTATTTAGTTTATTTTCCCCCAAGTTCAACTATAATTCATCTTACATACACCGTGGCAAGGATTAGGGTCGCCTGTCCAACCTTGTGGGTTTCCTCCCACTGTAAAGACCATGTGTTAGTCCCGAAATGACCTAGTTTGTGTCGAGTGGACGTTAAACCCATCTCTCTCTCTCTCTCTCGCTCTCTCTCTCTTTTACATACATTCGTCTTTTTATGTAAAATAGTTACTAGGAGAGTGTTGACATAAACATAATTATTGAAGGAACAAATAAAGGCAAATAAAAGTTAAAGAAACTGAACAGATCAACCACTTTAGTTGAGTTGCCAGTCTGTCATAATTTAAATCGACTTTACAAATTTATTTGCTGTCTGCCTCTAAACAAGCATTCAAAAGCACTAATGGGAGTGAACTAAGATAACAATAAGTAGCCTGGAGCAAGAGTGGCTAAGTGAGTAAGACGCTGGCATGCTGGCCTGGAGGTAGGACGTAGGGCCTGACAACAAGGACAACTGTCTTGTCATTTGGATAGGACGAAAAACCAAGGTCTCATGTATACATTTGCACGCATGTAAAAGATCCCCTGTCATTTGGAATTTAATATATAAGTAGGCTGCTGCCCAGGCAAAATTTCCCTCGTAGCACACTGTATGGCGTATGCCTGTCTTCATAATCCCAGTCGGTGCACAACAGTAGGATGTTAAACCCCATTTCATAAAGTAGCGGTGGATTACAGTGGCTAAGTGGGTAAGATGCTTGATGCCGCTGTCCGGGAAAAATTTCGCTCATTAGCCTAGTTTGGAGCAGAGCCTTAAGACCTTTAATTTCATTAAGTAGCCCTTTCATGCTCATAACAGGGTTCCACTTTCTGGGATTATATCTTGTGGAGTGTGTTAGAAATGAATACAGATTCTTGGAATAGATCTTCAACACTTTATTTCAGGAGCAATAACAGCAACAAGTAAACAACTTATAACTTCCTATAAATCGGCCCTAGCTAGTATATAGGTTCCCTAAGCTGGTCTCCCCAACTATTATTAATCGTACATACATTTCTCTCTTTATATAAATTAGTTACTTACTATTAGTTACTATGAAAGTGTTAACTTAAACATATAATTTTGGGACTAAGTCTAAAGCCATTTAACTGATCAGATCAACCACTTTAGTTGCCATAATTTAAATCGAGTGACCAATTGCTGTCTGCTTCACCTGACTTACCAAGCATTAATGTATATTAAAATATAGATTTATTTGAAATTAAAAATAGAATTAAACAATAATAAAGTAACATGTTACCTATACATTAATCATATGCATCCACCCTACTTCAAACAAAAAGATGTTTTAAATATTAATACAATCAAAATCCTTATTTTTCCACTAATCAAAATAACATAATCTATACCTATTTTCACGATAATAATTTTTATTTCTGTACAAAGAATTCCTGTAAGGCCTAAAATGTCCAAGGACTTGTACAGGTGGATCTTCTGAACAAACGCCTACGTAAATATGATCTTGGGTCTTGACTTCTGGTGCTTTTTGGACTAAAACTTGCAACAACTTGCATTGCTGCAACCTCAACATGGCGATTGCCAGGATGACATATTGTTTCTCTTGTCACCTTTCACACGAGGTTGTTAAAAACAGATACATCGTATCCGGAACATTTTAAAAACCCATATCCTTTTTATACGCCCACATTTTCATGTGGACGTATTATGTCGTCGCCCCTGTCCGTCCGTCCGTCCGTCCACAATTTGTTTGTGGACTCTCTACAGGTCACAATTCTTATCTGATTTTGACGAAACTTGAAATATAGGTTTATCCCCATAAGATCTCGGTTCCTTTCGATATTGGCATGTATCGGATCGGAACTTCATGGATTATGGCCCCTGATTGTACGAAATATCATGTTTTTAGCTTGTGGACCCTATAGAGGTCACAATTTTGAACCGATTGTGATGAAACTTGACATGCATGTTTATAACCCTAAAATCTTGGTTCCTTTCGATATTTGCGGCCATCGGATGGTAACTTCCTGAATTATGGCCCCTGATTGTCCGAAAAATCGCCCTTTTTAGCTTGTGGTCCCTCTGGAGGTCAAAATTATTATCCGATTTAAAAAAAACGTTTGATTATATCACCGTTACATCATATGTTAGTCCTGAAATGACCTAGTACATATTATATATTAAAAAAGAAGTTACTCAGTCGAACAAATCAGTCAATAAAATCAGTGAAATATCTCAGTCGAAAAAAAAACCAGGCAGATAATTCAGTCGAATAATCCAGTCGAAAAATCAAGTCGAATAACCGAGTCGCTCAATACGACAAGGAAAACGTAAAGCGTGAATTTATTTAGCAGTGGTGGAACATGCAGCCTACTCCTCTATAAATCCCTCCACGTCTTTGTTTTCATTCCGAAGCGACTAGATACTATGCTGTCCTCAGTTTTATGCATCGGACACAGACTAAACACTAACTGTTTATAGCACGGCCATTGTTTTCAGTCGCTGACATCAGTCGTTGACCCTTAACCCGAAGTTGATTACCTTACTCTCAAAAAAGAGAAGTCAACAGGTTGTTTAGGGGATTGCTATTAAAGAAAAATTTCAATAAAGTTTTGATTTCAACTGTCAGATTTGAGCTTGGGGGGAAAACAAAATAGACAAAAAACGATGTAATGAAATTTGAGTTAGTGCGTTTTTTTTTTAAGTCAGACAAACTATTCCCAAATTTTAACCCAACCATCCACCGAGTTTGCTAACTTGAAATCCTTGTGGTGCTTAGGGGTAATTTCCGTATTTTAATGACATGCAAAAATAGTCACGTGATCAAATTTATTTCCGTAATATGCAAGGAGAAATTCTGAAGCAGAAAATCTGGAGTAGAAAATCTGAATTTGAAAATACGAATGTCAAAAGTTGATTATTGAAAGTAGAAATTTTGTTGCTGAAAGTAGAATATTTACGACTTAAAGTTGAAAAGGTGGACGTATTAGGTTGAAAAGCACGAGCGGTATATGTTTCCCACAAGAATTTTCTCTTTTGTTTTTTATTTTCTACTTTCTACTGCAGATCGCATTTTGAACCTGATACCCCGCCATACTTAATAAGTACGGCATATTAACTTTTTTACTCCGACAAATTAAATTCTCAAACATTTTTTTGAGGTAAAAGAAAAATAAATAAGACGTTTGAAGTATTTGAAGTTAAAAAATATTTCCTATTTAGTGTAAATGGGTATTAAAATGAGTAAAATGCATCATTTTGCCCGAAGCCGTTAGATGTTAAGTAAACATTGCACGAGCCGTTGAGCCAATGACTGGCGGCGTCTGCATTCAACGCACTTGTTGTGGACACCTATCTGTTACAGAGTTAATTCGTAAGTAATTCTCTGTGAAACAGATTGAGTTAAACGGTGTAAAATGGGGGGGGGGGCATTAAAACCCATTTCGTTTCATATGTGCCGCAAATAAACAAAACGTCTTGTACCACACTCACTTAAAACAAAATACCACACATCCCGACAGAGACATGGCAAGGGAGATAATAACATTTAACACTTATCGTCAAGAATGACGATTTAAGTATCCGTGGGAAAAATAACTATATATTATGTATGTTATTTGGGCTTTCTACTACGACATTGTGTCGGGATCCGTTTAGATGTTTGAGGTATATTTTGTAGACAACTGTGACTCCCTGTCACACAGCTCATAAAATTTGGTAGGGCTACAGAATTTGTTGGAGGGGCTGAGGCAATCTGTTTCACAGAGAATATTCACTGCTGATCAGTGTGGGACTGAAGATGTGACCGGCTAAGAACACTCCTCAGAAATCATTATTTTTGTCTACAAAAAATACATGTACCTCAAACATCTAAACGGATCCCGACTCAATGTCGTAGAGGAAAGCCCAAATAACATACATAATTTATGGTTATTATCGTCATAACACGATAAGTGTTAAATGTTTTTATCTCCCTTGCCATGTTTTTATCGGGATGTGTGGTATTTTTTTTAAGTGAGTGTGGCACAAGACGCTTTTTTTATTTGCGGTACATATGAAACGGAATGGGTTTTAATGCCCCCACTTTTTTTACACCGCCCGATTTGTTATAATGAGAGAAAGAGAGAGAGAGAGAGAGAGAGAGAGAGAGAGAGAGAGAGAGATAGAGAGAGGGAGAGAGCGAGAAATTGGTTTTAACGTCCACGCGACACAAACTAGGTCATTTTGGGACTAACATATGGTTTTAATTTTATTTCAATAATTCGCTTGCGCGTAGGGGTCTTTAGTTTAGCGGTGGGAGGAAAGCGGAGGATCTGGAGAAACCCCACGAGGCTGGATAGGCGACGCAACTCTTTGTCACGTACAACCGAGAAATCAAAACCACGTCAGTAAACTGAATGACAAACTTTATGATACAACGTCCACTGGCTTATAACCATTCAAACCATGTAGTGTGTAAAGAGAGAAATTTTGTCCAGATATCGACGCTACCGTTTACTCGGCACTTGATTCCAAATAGAAAATGGTCAACGAGGAAGACGTTGGCTCGCTATCATGGAGCAAAGCCTGTATAGGGAAAGCTACGACAAATCATTTACAGGCGCCATTTGTGGGTCCAAAGAAATATAGACTAGAATAGCAATCACGTGACTTTTTTTGGGATACCGTTTTACAGGCTACAATTTATCCTAAACAAATTGCAAAAGAAACCAATGCAGTTTGGTTTAATGATAAATATGTCAGATAAAATCAAACACAAAATCGGTCGAATTCGGCCAAAGAAAAAATGACGTAATTAACATAATTCAATACGGCGCTCTTCAGGAATTATCGGAGAACATATCTCATAATCGGTGTCTTTAAGTGTGGAAAGGATAAATAGTTTCTTTTTAAATTCTGCAAACACAGAGTGGTTTATGCAAGCGAAATGTACCGAAAATTCAAATTTGACAAACATCTATCAAAAGAATGTATTTTTCATTTGGTGGCTAGCATTTCTTTCAAAATGGCTGAAAAATTTGGTAATATAATACCATTACTCCCCCCCCCCCAACAAAAACCCCCCATGAATTTCGTAATAAAAGGGTAGCGATTATCTCATAATTAAGAAATGACTTTTGCTATGTCTTGTATATGCTTTGCGATGTCTGAATTAAAAGATAGATTTCAAAAATCCACGATGTGCAAAATTTCCCTCATACCACACTGTACGGCGTATGCCCGTCTTCCATTATTCCAGGTTAGGTGCATAAGAGTAGGACGTTAAACCCCATTTCATTTCATTTCATTTCATTTCTCTAAACCATGATGTACCCTGAAGTTCGTTATAACCCATGACCTTCTCTGTAGTCTATTAAACATGAGGTACACTGTAGTTCAGATTAGAGTCTCTAAACCATGATCTACTCGGTAGTCTCCAAAACATGAGGTACACTGTAGTTCAGATTAAGAGTCTATAAACCATGATTTACTGTAGTTGGAATGAACCATAGTTTTGTAAATAGGAGGTCGATCGTCGAATGAATATGAATTTTACGATATGTTAATCCTGAAATGATATAGTTTCTCTTAAATGAATATATTGTTAACGCACTTTAAATATCTGGATGCAAAAGACACACCCATAAATGTTTTAAAGCGGGAGTTTCATATTTTCCAAGAACGACAAAACATTTATTTCTATGTCTGTTGCTCAGTAGGTTGTCATCTCACTATTATACAATCATAGGCATTATTTTCCACACTGAAACATTTTTCACATCGGAAATAATAACACAATTACCTCCTTGTTTTCCCATTCCCATGGGCGTCACACATGGGGGGGTCGGGGGGGGGGGGGTCGGACCCCCCAATTGTTTTCCTGGGGGGGGGGGGTCTGAATACACTTGGACCCCCCCTAAAATTTGGCAAAGTAAAGTGCTCGAAATCTCATAAAACACTAATTTTAGGACTGGAATAGCAGTAAAACGCGTTTGCGACCATCAAATATTCCAAAATTTTCTTGGGGGGTTCATACAAGGTCAGCTCCGCTTCTTCGCCCCGCGAAGAAAACTGGCCGCAGCCCGTAAACCTTCTTCGGGCATTTCGAGTCCTAATAAAACACTAATTTCACTTTTCTTTTAATTGAATACCACGAATTTGTACTGAGTTGACTATTGATTAAAACATTTTGTCTGGCGCCACTCTACTTTGTGAATGTAACTGCAACAGTGTGATTGGATGGAATTCAGCGTGGGATTTCGGTTACAGAACCATTGGATACTTTTGGACTTGCTCACACAGGCTAGAATAGCAGAAATCGCATTTACGGTGGTTAAATTTTCAAAATTTTCTCCGGGAGGGCGAGGCTCCCATAGCCCGCGACGATTGATTGGTTGTTTGGAATTCTGGGCAGCCAGGTAGGCTATATTGGACCAAATTGAAGTTGCTGTGGGTGTAAACGATTGATTGGAATTCGAGTCAGCAAGTCCCCTTAATTAGGTTATATTAGACCACTTTGAAATTGCTTTGTTCATGGGCTGAAATACCAGGAAAAAGTGTTTGCAGCCGTTCAATATTCCAAAATTTTCTTAGGTGGGGGTAAGCCACGCTTCTTCGCCTCTCGGGGAAGACCGGTGCCGCTGTCTGTAAACATGATAAACTTTGTATTGGTGTGATATTTTAGTTTAACCCCGTAAATTATGCCAAACAATGTTTACAGAAGACTGAGACTTTAAACAAAATTTATGGGGGTACCCCCCTCCCCCCCACCCCTTCAGAAGTTGCGGACCCCCCAATATATATTTCACGGCTACGCCCCCGCCCATTCCCCCCATGCAATAGCTATATATATTTCAAACGTTTGAATTTAATGTTGAAAGTGATATTTTTGACAATTTCTCAACTGGCAATAGTGTATTATAGGATTATTCTTTAACAAGGTTGGACTGTTTATAGATACCATCTATTTTAAGGCTTTATTTTAATATATTTTAAAAATATAACTTAAAAATATGAAATTGCTGCTTTAAACAGATTACTCAGCCCAACGTAAGACATGAGATAAATAGATGCACTTGCGGTTGAACTATATCATAAAAATATATTATTTTATATAATAGTGTTAGGCATTTGTCAACATCATGCTGAATTTGCTTTATTGTTCCATTTAGCCTTTTCAGATTTGTTCAGCCGAATCCCATTAATCATGAGTTGTAAAAGAGTATGAAAGTTAAATATCTTTAATAGCCTTTTTTTCTGGTGCATCTTTTATTTATTTTCTTATGAATTAGGCTATATAACACGTTTTATTGTATAATAATAATAATGATAGTATGTTAAGCAATACTGTTCATTTAAAAAATGTATGTTTTATCTACTATAGACTCTTTTTTTAGCGGTAATGTAAGACATATCTATCAACACCCTGTATTAGACCAGGAGCCCAGAGGGTCGAACCTAGACGAACGAGGTACCAATATCTGACCAAATAGGCATCTACATACTAACCTGGGATGTACAGAAGTGGGCGTCTGCCGGGGCCCAGTCCATGGGTGTGACCCTGGTGACCCCTATAATGACCCCAAAAATGGGTTAAACTCATACATTCGAGGTACCGGTCAAAACCAATTTTAGATGAAAGAATACACTCTACTGAGTACGAAATTGCCCATAACAGACGATTTTGGCCCTGGGATGGCCCAAACTGACACCCCAAATATGAACCCCAGAGAGCTTGAAAAAAAATTATATTCATACATTCGAGGTACCAGTTGTAACTAATTTTAAATGAAAGAGTATATCCCACTGAGTACGAAATTACCCATAACAGACGATTAGACCCCTGGGGTGGCATAGACTGACACCCCGAAGCCGAAGGGAGTGGGGTGGGGCAAAAATAGAGTTTGCTCATACATTCGAGGTACCAGTCAAGACCAATTTTAAATGGAAGGGTACATCTCACTGAGTGCGAAATTGCTCATAACAGACGATTTTGGCCTTAGGACTGCCCAAACTGACACTCTAAATATGACCCCCCGTCCTCCCTGTGCGGCTTAAAAAAGGGTTATATTCATACATTCGAGTTATAGTAGAAACTAATGTTAAATGAAAGACTATATGCCGCTGATTACGTAATTGTCCATAACAGACGATTGGGCCCATGGAATGGCCCAAATTGACGCCCAAAGACGATGGGGCCATTAATTCGCGGTACCGGTCAAAACCAACTCTAAATAAAAGAGTACATCTCACTAGGTACGAAGTTACCCATAACAGACGCTTGCGGCCCTTGGGCGGCCCAAACTGACACCCTTAATATGGACCGCAGAGCCGAAGGGTCAAAAATAGGTTATACTCATATATTCGAAGTACCAGTCAAACCAATTTTAAATGGAAGAGTACATCTCACTGAGTTCGAAATTGTCCATAACAGTTGGTTTCGGCCCTGGGGGCCAAGCTGACACCATTATAATATCGACCCCGAGGCTCGAGAAAAAGTTATATTCACACATTCGAGGTCATACGATTACATCATGTGTACCTACTTCAAGAATACACATGATGGCAAATGGCCGCCATTTAAAATACTACGCCCGCCTCTTAGAGACGATAACTTAACTCGCTATAAATTGTAAAAAAATTTACTTCGGCTAGAATTAAAAAACACCTAAGATTAACATTTGCTAAAAATTTCTAAAAAACAACCTAAATTTATGGAAATGGGGCCAAATCAAATCAGGCAAATTACATCAAATAGTCCATGTTAAACGTATAGCAAAAATTTTAAACTAACGCGAGCACGCGCGTTTCTAGACAACGCCATAGCGGGTCATAGCAACCGGTGAGTATAAATTGGAAATCCCCAATGACGTAGATATTATAAATTGGAAAGCCGAGTCTGTCTTAAAATAAGTAGTACCGTCAGTAAACAAGATGGAAGCCATCTGCCATCGTGTTTGATCATGGAGTAGGCAAGCACAGGTGTGTCGTATGATTCGAGGTATCAGTTCAATTTAATTTTAAATGAAAGTATGCATCTCGCTGATAACGAAATGACCCATAAAAGATGATGGTTCAAACTGACAAAATGCATAAAATGGTATTGTGAGGTCAGATTGAAACAGACTTTTGCCACCAACAAGTACAATCGTAGACATAAGAACTGCACCTGTAGTGTTAATATTGTTTTCATACCAGACCATCTTGTGATTAACCCATCAGGAATCACCAGAAATGGACAAAACTGGCTATAGGGCAAGCTATCAAATACCTGCCACTGAAAGAACTAACCCTAACACAAAAGTAACTTGTCAGCCCTCATTTTCTTAGTTAAGATGACACCATTTCAGCTATGTGAAATTTTTTAGGGGGGGGGGGGGGTTATAAAAAATAAAAAAAATTCTTCCTGGCCGGCATCCAGGCCTTGCAGCATCGTTGGCAATAGTGTAGAAAAGTTAGGACCATCTCAGAGCCAGAATCATCTTCATACAAGGTACTGAGCGACGTTTCGACGAGGATACTCTCGTCGTTATCAAGCAACCGACGCAGATATGTTCGTTCCTTCCTTGGGTCTTACATCTACTTCCATCTAGAAAGGCGGCGGGCGGGGGGGGGGGTCACTTCCATCTAGAAAGGCGGCGGGCGGGCGGGCGGGGGGGGTGGGTCAAGATTTGTAAGAATAACTTTTTTCAAGCCTAGGGATGTAAAATTTAAGGTGTCAGTTTAAACCAAAATCGTCTATATACATGTACAAGGTACTAAACGATGTTTCCACAAGGATACTCTCGACGTTATCAAGCAAATGATACAGATATGTTCGCTCGTTCCTGGGGTTTTACGTCCACTCCCACCTAGGGTGATAACACAGACAATGCAAATATATAAATAGTACACAAATATACAAAGAACATGCAACACAAACACAGCAATGAAATACAATAAAATCGCAAGACCTTTGATTAGGGGGCCATTTATAACTGAACCATCACAGCGGAAACTCTTTCAGGCATTAAAAGGCAGTGGGCTGGCAACCTATTGATTTATCAAGATCAATGTATTTAACGCTAGTAAAGGGAAACCAATTAACCTGGACCATATATAACAGATAATTTAAAAACAATGTGGGGGTATAAATCTGTTATGAGCCATTTTGTATTCAGTGGGGTCTATACTTTCATTTAAAATTAGTTTCAACTGGTACCTCGTTTGTATGAATATAACCATTTTTAAGCCCCAAGGGCAGGGTCATAACTATGGCGTCAGTTTGGGCCATTTCGAGGTCACAAGCGTCTGTTATGGACAATTCCGTACTCAGTCACATGTAATCTTCTGTTATGGACAATTCCGTACTCAGCGGGATATATTCTTTCATTTAGAACTAGTTTGAACTGGTACCGTGAATGTATGAGTATAACCCTTTTTTAAACTCAGGGGTCATGTTTTGGGTGTCAGTTTGGGCAGTCCCAGGGCTGAAATCTTCTGTTATGAGCAATTTCGTACTCAGAGAGAATTGGTTTTGAGCGGCACCACAGATTCTATGAGTATACCATATTTTGCCCCCCCCCCTCCCCAACCACCCCTTTTCGGCTTTGGTGTGTTGGTCTGGGCCATCTCAAGGGTCCAATCGTCTGTTATGGGTAATTTTGTACTCAGTGGGATATACTTTTCCATTTGAAATTAGTTACAACTGGTAACTCGAATGTATGAATATGACCCTTTTTTAAGCCCCTGGGATGGGGTGCCACTTTGGGAAGTCCCAGGGCCGAAATCTTCTGTTATGAGCAATTGTGTACTCTGGGATCCATATTTGGGGTGTCAGTTTGGGCCATCCCAGGGTCAAAATCATCTGTTATGGGCCATTTCGTACTCAGTAGGATGTATTCTTTCGTTTAAAATTGGTTTTGACCGGTACCTCGAATGTATGAGTTCAACCCATTTTGGGGGTCATTATAGGGGTCACCAGGGTCACACCCATGGACTGGGCCCCGGCAGACGCCCACTTCTGTACATCCCAGGTTAGTATGTAGATGCCTATATGGTCAGATATTGGTACCTCGTTCGTCTAGGTTCGACCCTCTGGGCTCCCGGTCTATATGTCAGGGCAGCCAATTTCGAGACAACACTATAATAGGGCATATAAATAGATAGTGCGTAGGTACATGGGACCCAAGCTGAGATGACGTCATATTTTCATGACTTGATATGAAATTTCTGGCTTCACGGTGTCGCAACTTTATTTATTTACGGCTTGGACCTGGCGGTTCCGTGCTCGATCTCTGCGTTCGAATAGAAAGTTGATCGAAATTTTCCAGCGTGCACGTAAACTTTCCCAAATAGCACACTCGGGGCAGAATAAGGGGACGTTAAATCCCCTTTCATTTCATTTCATTTTATCTTCGACTGGCGTACAATCTTGGTTATGAAATGCAGCAGGTTTCCATATCTTATCTTCATGCAATTCCGAGCTTGGCTTTAGCAATACATAAACAACTCAAAAACTTTGACTAGGATATTCCCTGAACAGATTGTCACAGTTTTAGGCTATCGTATTTTTATCTTGATTGTGACTTTTTAGATTTTATAACAATTTATATAATACTAGCAGGATACCCGGATTCGCCAGGTTCGTCCTGGGTCCCAAGACCTGCGACCTTGACCTTCATAGATAATGGCCTTAAACAAGTAAATTGGCACAATCTCTGGATCTTTTCTTGTGACTTTTCAGAGAAAACAACCCAAGACAAAGTGGACGAACAATAGTGCAGTTTGTTGCCTGTTAAATATAAAGAGTCTGTGAGATTCTTATTTCGTGTGTTTCCGCAATATTGCCCGTTTTGATTTCTGACCAATATGTGGAGCCACCTTATCACAGCAAAGAGATATTGGAAATGAAAGAAATTTTTTAGCGGACGAGTTCTTCGAATCTTCATATATACAAATCTCCCGTCAAAAGGCAACACCTAGTAACTCACTTTTTTTTTTATCAAAATTGAGTTAGGACCAAATTTGTAGTTACTAGGGTATATGCTTCCTGTTGTTATACTAGATATTCCAATTTTTTGATTTTGTAAGCAGTTACACCCATGACACAACCTAGCTACGTCGTTCATTTGCCTAGTATCCAACGGAAAAACCTAATAACTCAATAGTCAAATCAATGGATAAGCTTGTGTTTAATATTCATTCATTATGTTTTCCTTTGTTTTCTCAAAATAAGAAAAAAATGAGTTACAAGGTTTTGCCTTTTGACAGGAGAAATGTACTTCTAATTTTTTTATATAATAAAGGACATGTTGGTTGTGCCTTTCAAGAGTATATAACATTTTATATAATATAATATAAAATCAAATCTGTGGCATGTTAAAGCGGCAATTTCATATTTTTAAGTTATATTTTTAAAATATATTAAAATAAAGCCGTCCTATCTTGTTAAAGAATAATCCTATAATTCACTATTGCCAGTTGAAAAATTGACAAAAATATCACCTTCAACATTAAATTCAAACGTTTGAAGATAGCTATTGCATGGGGGGAATGGGAAAACAAGGGAGGTAATTGTGTTATTATTTCCGATGTGAAAGATGTTTCAGTGTGGAAAATAATGCCTATGATTGTATAATAGTGAGTTGACAACCTATTGAGCAAACGACATAGAAATAAATATGTTTTGACTTTCTTGGAAAATATAAAATTCCTGCTTTAACCGCATATTTATGTGTCCCAGCAGGTGAAGCATGGTAAGTGTATGAAAGCATATTGTACGTTTAAATGTATAAAAGACCAGCCGAGGTTAGCGATGCGAATGAATTAAAAGTCGTTTATAAATCGTTATTGAAACCCCTCCAACCAGAACAAATCCCCACTGTGCCGACATATCAGATTTCTTGAATAAATGATGTATTGCTAGAACGCTATTATACTCGTTTTCGTATAACACTCTTCAGTTTGACTAGTAGCTTCAATGAGATTAAAAGGTGAGAGAGAGAGAGAAAGAGCGAGAGAGAGAGAAATGGGGCTTAACGTCCACTCGACACAAACTAGGTCATTTCGGGACTAATATATGGTTTATAATTTCATTTCAACAATTCGCTTGTGCGTAGGGGTCTTTAGCAGTGGCAGGAAACCGGAATACCGGGGAAAACCCACGAGGTTGGACAGGCGACCCTACTCCATGCCACGTACAACCGAGATTCGAAACCACTGAGATTAAAGGAGCCAAACCTCTAAATCAATATTATCTATAATATTCGAAATGAAAAACACGAATTATAATTAAATATAGGTCCATTTCAATCATTATTGATGTTATTATCTTGGATTATGGGATGCTACTATCCAATAATTAAAGGGGGAGAGAGAGAGAGAGAGAGAGAGAGAGAGAGAGAGAGAGAGAGAGAGAGAGAGAGAGAGAGAGAGAGAGAGAGAATGGGGTTTAACGTCCACTCGACACAAATTAGGTCATTTCGGGACTAACATATGGTTTAATTTTATTTCAATAATTCGCTTGCGCGTAGGTGCCCTTAGCAGTGCGAGGAAACCGGAGTACCCCGCGAAAACCCACGAGGTTGGACAGGCCACCCTACTCCTTGCCACATACAACCGGGGATTCCAAACCACGCCAGATGACTCAATGGCAGGCAGTCCGATACAGCGCGCGCATTCTAACCATTCGGCCATCCACCCCCAATAATTAAAGGAACTACAACGCTAATATTTCGAACCTCGAAATTGACACAAATAGGTAGCAACGCATATAATATTGTAAACTGATTTACATTCAATCGTTTCTGTTTTTTACTCTAATTTCATATCAGTTATGGTCGTCGAAATACGCCAGAAGTCTCAATCGAATGACAATCTCTAGCGTCTGGTTATTCCAGCCGACATCGATAGTATTTATTGCGCATGCTCTCCATATATGAATATAGTCACCGTTTGACATGACTTGTGGAATATGGCTAGCCTCGTTCTTCGAGTCCCTTGTTACAAATGGCGCTGAAACGCATTATGGTACACAATTCCTGTACCAATGGTAAAATGTTTATTTTGTCTTAAATATTGGATATCAGAAGCCCATCTTTTACCGGTAAGATCACAACATCAATGTTAATTTAAATTGACAGATAATTCGTGTTTTCAATGTGGAAGGCTTTGGAGATACTGAGGTAGAGACTTGGCTACTTTAAGACACAGCGAACCATCGAAATAATTGTTTCTAGCGACATTTGTAATCAGCACGGAAAATCATATCCCAGACGAAAATTAAAATTCACAAAGACAGAATGATAATTCTAAAATACTTGTATAGAATAAAATAAGAAGGCGCAAACGATTTCCATCCAATTTACAATACAATTATATATTAAAATAAACTGTTTTAAATTACACTCGTATTGCACGTGTTTTGTCCTGCGTCACTGACCCAGGGGAACCACGCCGGAAACTTCCGATGAACTTTCTCGGCCAACGCAGGAATTGAGCCCAGAACCTCCATGTAAGCGTACCAACGTCTTCCTCACTGAGACACCGTGGGTCCCTTTAGAAATAAAAAGTACATACGAGTTTTCATTACAGCGAAGATTCAATTGATTAATTTAATAAAATCTAATTGATTAGAAACGATTTGCATGGACATCAGACAAATGACAAGAACGTCGTGTTCCATCAAGAATAACCATAGGCATTTGAAGGGATAAAAATAAAACTTTATACTACTGCTTGACTATATAGTATAGTATATAGAAGGTATTGCACCCGCCATCTTTGTTTTGACTTGTTGGCGACATTTCGTCTGCTATCATCTCACAATACTCAATAGTTCTAACACTTCCTGTCTTTTTTATTGCCAGCGAGACTTTTTTTGATCATTATCCACCTTCCGATGCAATTAAATTGGTCATTTCACAGTGTTATTAATTGTAAATCAAACTTCATAAAATAATGAATGCTAGCGATAGGCCACCATACACATGGGACAAACAGTAAGTGGAAAAATTAAGTGTTTTTACTGAACTTTAACCTTTGAATATGGACCCAGCTACTCACGTTTTAACTCCTGACTGAAAAAAATATTTTGAGAAACGACAATTCCCGTATACATCAAGTGCGCCATCGAAACCAGCGACAATTAAACGATAGCGCCCATAGCCCGGTCGACTACATGCGTCACGTAAATACGTCATTGGTAGCCGTTTAGGTCTATCAGAAGCGTAGCATTTTTCATACCAATTCAAAAAACAATAATTTTGTTTATTACAAACAAGTTCATAAAGCATACGGTGACAACTCACACTGGTAGATAATAGTTAAAAACTAGTGGATGAAAAGGGAATATGCTGAAAATTTCAGTTAAATTGCTTCACCCTAAGCCGAGAAAACCTTATTTTAAAATCTTCGTAGCCTCGATTGTCATTGTCAGCGTGGTCACGATAATTAACTTAGCTAAATGGCTAATATTTGGGACTTAGAAATTGACTCAAATGGGTCCCAATAGTCCGACAGCCGGACGACAAACGTGGAAATATAGTCCACCTTATGTTTTTTGATGGATTATGTATCTTCAGTATGTGTAGGTTCAGGATCTGGATGATGCCACTCTGGCACAGTTGGGGAAATTTAAATATTCAAGATCGCCACCACGAGGTATTTTCTGGTTATGTAGTGGGGCAAAGTTTATGACAGATTCTCCTGGACCTCGGCTTGAAGGTGGTTTCTATAAAAATAGACCCATTGAATCCACTGAGCTTGATTATTCCCCCTAAAACTAATGGCTAATTCCGCTAGTGGGCCAAATTCAAAATGGGGGCTCATTTTGGCGGGAAACTAATAAAGTTTCATAAAAAGGTATGTAATACACTAAAAAATAGATTCTATGTGGATTATATATATTAGATATGTGTAGATTCAGAATCCGGATGATGCCACCCTAGCTAATTCCGCTAGGGGGCCAAATTCAAAATGGGGGCTTATTTTGGCGGGAAACCCATAAAGTTCCCTAAAAAGGTGTGTAATATATTGAAATATAGGTTTTAAGTGGATTATATATCTTCGATATGTGTAGATTCAGAATCCGGTTGATGCCACCCTGATACGTTTGGGGAAATTCAATTATTCAAGATGACCGCCCAGAGGCATTTGGTTATTTATTGGGGTAAAATTTGTGACAGATTATCCCGGACATAGGTTTGAAGTTGGTTTCTATGAGAATTTGACCCGCTGATTCCAACGAGCTTGGGTATTCCTCCTAAAAGTGACGGCTTATTCCACTAGGAGGCCAAATTCAAAAATGTGACTCATTTTGACGGGAAACTAATAAAGTTCCCTAAAAAGGTGTGTAATTAATATATTGAAATATAAGTGTCAATTACTTCGGATATGAACATAAAAAACATATTCCAGGTTTGTAATACAATATCATTTGGTATCTAAAATGTAATATTGTAATTTTAATTCATATTTTATATTGCAATTTCAATTGTAACGCATTCTGTACATATTAAGTGACAGATTAATGGCAAGCTTTAGTCTGTTTGCAGGTGTGAGTTTGTCTAACATAGTATTATGTAAGATGTATTTGTTGTACAAACTTGTATCATCCAAGTGTCTATTTGATATAAGTCGTAAGCTTAATATTTGTTGTTTTAGGGCTAAGGTGTGAATATATTAAATTAGTTTTCATTGTTCTGATCTCTAATACTAATAACTATGGCGTGCCTTAGGATTTGACAGGCATTGCTGGATAGTATATATAAAGCCTAGTTTAGAGTTAGAAGGAGTAGTAGTAGTTAGAGGGAGGGACCAGAGACCAGAGTCAGGTCTTAGGGAGACCCAGGGAGAAGTCGGTCCGTCCTGGACTATGGGGGTCTGCCCTCGGACCCCCGGAGAGTTGGGTTTTCTGTGACCTAGGGAGAACATCTTTAGTTAGATATCTCCTGATCCAACCACCATATGTATATATATTATGCAGTAATAAAACGTCAGTTTAACACAAAAGACTATGTATTTTATTACAGGTTGAGCTCAATATTCCAGGTTGAGCTCAATATTTGGCGAGAC
This sequence comes from Patella ulyssiponensis, assembly GCA_963678685.1. Taxonomy (NCBI): domain Eukaryota; kingdom Metazoa; phylum Mollusca; class Gastropoda; family Patellidae; genus Patella; species Patella ulyssiponensis. Next base: position 91,555,941 of record OY783226.1, read on the forward strand.
ATGGCGATGTTAGTAATGTGATAGTGTTATACGTCAAACTATAGTTTTTCGTGTTTCACCAAGTTCATATCTGATTGGCGAAATGTTCCATGGCCGACCGAAATGCCAATATGGCACTCAAATGCGAAAAAAATGGTTGCGTTTAGGAAACAGCAGAAGAAAATAGTAAGAGTACTGCAGAATGAGCGTTAAAATACCTCGAAGACGCTCTACTCCTTGTATTCTGATAAGAACACGAAAGCTTCACAGCCAAACACAATCCACCATTGGACCATAGTTAAAAGCAAATGTGCTAAAAGTTAACTAGTATACGTTCATTTTGGGGCGGCTCTGTGTTTCTTTCTGACTATTTTGATTTTGATTTAAGACTCGACGGTGATGTTAAAATGTATGAATAGTACCATTTGACCACGGCCATGGGAATACAATGATGAAATATAAATGTGTACAATGACCAAGTGAGTGATACCTTGGCAGTTTCCTGAGCTTCTAAATGGAGTTCTGTATGGATATAAGAGGATTTGTTGTTTACCACAAATTACAGGGATATGTGAACAAAAGCTACGAAGAGAGATTTGTCAAGTATACGTTATGACCCACTATTACACCCGTCCGTGTTACTTTCTCTTCTAGAAAACTGAGGGGACTAAAATATAGAAAATGTTTGCTAAAGTCATACGAAACTCAAGCTTTACTCGTGTGTATGAGTAATCTAATAACTGTCAGTGAAGGTTCATACGGATTGCGAGTATTCTAGTGATTTAAACGACAAATATGTGAGGTTGTGTTCTTTTAAGAATACAAGGGAAGAAGAATGTGCCCGGGTTGTTCTTGATACAAATCTTTTTACATTACCATATCTTTCCAGGGCTCCTAAACTTAGCTATAATGTCGGGTTTGAGAACCATATTGTCGTTTATTTCGATCATAGGATAAGGATAGACAGCTGTTTATATTGGAATTCGGCGACAGCGAAAACCTATAGTTTGACGTATTACAGTCACATTACTAACATCGAAATGTCCCGTCAAATATGATTGCCATTTTGAATATGAGCGCAGCCTCGAATAACTTTTGGTCAGAAAATGTTTATATTTATATCTGAAGTAATTGTCATTGACAACCTATATTTTAATATACTGCGCATATTGAGTAGAAATAAGCAATATTTTTTTTTATTCACGTTCGGGTTCAAATCCAAAGAAAATCGAACAGATAAGATGTCATCGAAAGTTAATTATGATCTTGTGTTGATAATAAATGTCTAATTAATAGTTTATATAACATTCCAGGCCTGAAGAAAGCCCTGCAATAGGCAGACTTACCCCTTGCATAATGCATGTTTAAACAGTAAAATATAATTTCAAAAACCATACCGTCCAATATTTTAATTTGCTTAAATATATTTCACAAAAAAGTCAACAAAAGAATGGGCCAAATTCCAGATAAATAACCAAAATCTGAACATACCCCACCAGTACTATTAACGGCAACGGTTGAACCACTGGTACTATCAATGGCAACGGTTGAACCACTGGTACTATCAACGGCAACGGGTGGTAGGCGACCAGATTCCACCCCAGAAAGCATAAATACGGAACATAAAACCAAGGCAGCGACAATCTTCATCGTGGTGAATTATTTTAACCGAAAACAAGAATTAATACTGGAGAACAAATTTGTTTTACGTCTTCCCGGCTCAAGCTCTGTGTTGCTGTCGGTCTGATAACCGTTGACGTCTGCGTGTGACTTTATTTCCTTTTGCAGAGTCACATGATCTGTGTTAAATAATCACAGATGTTATATACGCTTCGTGTCATCTAAACACGATAAACGGATTTCAATATCAACCTGTATCCCATCGACACACCTGGTGGTCTTGGTAGCATTCCGTATGTCATTATGTAACCATAACTGGTTTTATTATACTGTCTGATAAGCAAACTCTACTGAATGTTAAACCTGATATGACACATTAGATAACGAGTTGGCAGTTCTCACTACAATAGTTAAAAGCTAGCTAATGTAAAGGCAATTTGCGGAAGATTTCAGTCAAATTGATCCATTGCGAACTTAGAATTAAACTGAACGAATGTTCCGCTTAGCCTCGGTCGTCATTACTAAAGTCGCTAAGACAAAACTAGTTGTCTCGGTTATCCATTTAATCGGTAAATCACGAAGGAAAATATTGCAGCAAATCGAACTACAATCCAACAAAAATCTCATGCTATAGCCTCGACATCGAGCGTTGATCATGGTCTGGATATGTTAATTAAAGAATGTCTAATTAATAGTTTTTATAACATTTCAGGCATACAGAAATACCTACATTAGGCAGATTTTGCTCTTGCATAATGCATGTTTAAGTAGATACTGAGTATGTTATTGGATTACAAGACGCAACCTCTGTACTATCTGTTTAGTTTTCGAGGTTTTTTTGTTTAGAATCCAAGATTAATGCACATAGTGGCCATACATGCAAATGTGTGTTGTATTGTGCATTTGAAATCGACCAAGTAAACAATATGATGCTGGATTAATAACATTAGCCAAGAAAGCTACCTGTGCTTATATTGACCCTATATGTCAAAGACCCTTAAGCCGTAAACAATTATCTCGGCGGGAGGATACTCCATGACATATGCAGGAAAATTAACGCCTTTTTATTTCATCTGTATGCAGTGCTTCATCATTTTGTTTCATGTGTGTATGGAAGGTAACAGAAAATTCAAAATTTGAAGCCATTCAGGATTTCTTGCTCTTAATTTCTATTCATTTTTAATATCTTTGTACATTCATGATTGAAAAATTACATTTACAGAAAATAAATTATTTTTTACGGATGATTTTGTTTTATATTTAACCAAAATAATTCTGTTAAAGAACAGAAAATCTTCTGGCAGAGATTTACCAGATTTTTCCCTGTAATTTTTCTGCTTGTGTCTCTTTTGCAATTGGTAAAACGTTATCCCTTGCCGATTATAGATGACTATGTAAGTTTGGAATCTTTATTTCCTGTCTGAAATTCCTTAATTGCTGTTTATTTTCTATGTTATAAACCCCCAGTTTTTATCTCCCATAGCAACTATAGGTGTTTTAAAGGACAATATTGGTGCCAGTCATTATCACATATGTGATAAAACTGATTAAACACTTTCCAAATATAATATTAACACAGAGATCATCGCTACCATAGAGGAGTAATAAAGGATTCATGAATCGGAAGTGACGAACGCCAAAGGAAAACACGAGTTATCATAGAAGACTTCCTGGTAGTATTTAAAAAAAAAAACCAAAAAACAACATTTATGATCACTCATAAAAATAGTTTTAGACAGAACAAAACGTGTTGCGAAAACAGCCATAGTCAGTTTGGTCCTTTATACCCAATAACGTACTGTCTTTCAAAGCCGATTTGACGAGGTAGTGACTGGTTACAAACAGAGACAATCTTATTTTATTACCAAATCTGACAAAAAACCATCTGCTTTACAATTTAATTACATGCCATAGAAGACTTCCTGGTAAAGCAACTATTTTAAAAACATAGTTAGGTATGCCAATTCATACGTAACAAAGAAGTGTCTATCAAAGTCAATTTTATTTGTTTGTCTAGGTTATTAAAGCAGCTTTAGATATTTCGAACTGAAATTTTGAGACAAGGGAAATACACACTTCTTCTATATTTTGGTGCTTAAATTTCACACATACACTTTTGTTTCCGAGACTGTTAAAATCCTGGATGTTCCCTTTAAATTGAAATATTGCAAGTTTATACAAATTTGACAAAATGGGTAAAATTGGACATTAATCCGAGAGATTTTATCTATTGAAGTTAAAACAATTACACCTCCACATCGTGAACTCAACTAGGTCGTTTGTGGGAAATGTCCCAATACTAAAACATTCTATAATACCAAAACATTCATACTGTGATTTACTTTTTGAACTTAACTAGGTCGCTTCTTGGAAATGTGGCGGATAACAACTACTGACATTTACTGTACCAATACTAAAAATTTCTACATTACTAAACATTTCATACCCTAATTTAGTTTGATCGCCTGTCCAACCTCTTGGGTTTTCTCCGGGTATTCCGGTTTCCTCCAACTGCTAAAGACCCCTACGCGCAAGCGAATTATTGAAATTAAACCATATGTTAGTAACGAAATGACCCATTTCTCCCGCTCCCTCTCTAATTTAGTTAGATGTCTTTTACTCCCTGATTACAACCTTTGAATCCCAGGTTGGGAAATACGGTTCTCAAACACGATGCCATGATTTTGTAATCTACTTACTGCAACCGGTCCCTTTCGTCAATGACAATAAAAACCTCTTTAATGAATAATTAAATGAAATCAGTGATTCAAATTTTAAAACTTAATTTTAATCGTTGACGAAGAGAAATTATTGTCTAAGATTAGCTAATCGAACTTTTGAGAATATCACTATTACCGATTAGACCTAAACACGAATTATTTTAGACACTGTTCGAAAATATGGTCCCAATTTTATTTTTTAAATAAATGCAATATTCTACAATCTGTTGTACTATACATTGACTACTCTGTTTAGTGGATAGACTATATTTAATTTTATAACTTTATGGTCATTAGGACCTACATTGTTTATTATAACTTAATAATTTATTTTTTTATATCTGTACACGTGTCGCCTTTCACGTAAAACAAATGTCCCCTGTGATAATAAAGTATTTTTTTAAAAAAGAAGAAATTTTATTTACAACCAATTAATTCTAATGTTCTGGGTTAACCAATATGGCGTCACTGGCTTCAATGGTCATAATGATAAAATGGCGCCTTGCCGTCTCCAGTTCATTAAAGCTTCTTGTTCTGCACACTATAAAAAATACAGTAATCCAGTCTATATTTAGCAATTAGGTTACTGTCGGACAGCGACACATTCTTTCAACAAAAAACAAACATGATTTCTCTTTCCCTAAAGTAAGTAATTATGAATGTGCAAGGACATAACTGGTGGATTCAAAAAGTCACAGAAACATATTTTCCATAACTGGAATTTCGTATTAAGACCCGTATTTTGACATTTTAAACCTTCGCCACCGGTCCCACACCCCTACTCCAAATTTTTAGAACAGGCTAATTATTCAGAATGCCAAATAAATAATGGATATACATGTAGGCTACTTAAAGAGAGGAAAGATTATACAAAGTACATGGACGTGCTTTTCACTGGTATATGTAACATGTTATCGTATTTTGATTCGCGTTTTGACAAAAACTACATACCACTCTCTCCGCAATCATGGTAATATAGTTTAGAAGCCAAATATGATCGTGTATTTTTTCAAGGTAAATAATTTTTTTATAGCGTGCAGAACACTATCGTGTGCAGGATTACTGTATGCCAGGTTATATCGGCCTCGTTTCCGTATAAGTTAATAAGTCACGTGATATCTATATTTGCATATCATAGTTGATGGTCTGCGTAAGATGTAGAAAGCGTAAACGACAAATGAAAAGTGGCAGAGCGCAAATGTAATATGTAATGAGGGAAATGTTTAATGTACACACGTCAAATGCAGCATTTTCCAATAAAGCATTTGTCATTTGACACACTGCATTTAATGTTTTACATTTAACTTTGGCCTTAGAGGTATTTTGACATTATCATTACTGGTATTAAGACTTTGTACATTATATCCTTTACACGTAATCAACGGAAAAGACATTTTAGCAAAGCATTTAATATTGGCAGCGATACCCTGGGGTTATATTTGGGGTTATATTTGGCTTCCGGTCGTGGTTTCTAACCACGATCTGAACGTATATGGCTTGGCGATAGGGGCGCTTTCAGGCTCGGATCCAGAGGGGGGTCCAGGGGGTCCGGACCCCCCCCCCCCCCTGCTCAGGCTTGAAAATTTGAAACTTAAATCTATGCGATTTTATTGGCGAATTTTAGACCTGTAATTTTGGAATTTACCTTCCGGAAATACGTCAGAATGCACCAAATTGAATCTAACCCCCCCTTAATTGGTTGAGCGCAATTAGTTAAGAAATTATCAAACCTAGACCCCCCCCCCCCCCCCCCCTGCAAAAAATCCTGGATCCGCGCCTGGCTTTCTAAACCTCGTTGGTTTACTCCGAGTACCTCTGTTTCCTCCCACAGAACAGACACGTGTACGTGCGATAAGCAAAATAGAATAAGACAAATTGTCTGCGATATGACCACTGGTGGAAGCGGACGTTAAACATTAACAAAAGAAAAACGGTTTTACGTCTACTTCAAATTAAATACAGAAGTAAAGTAGACATTCAGGGATCTACTCAATGCTTTAAAGTAATCGATAATCTCTCTAATCCTGATTGATTGATTTAACATCTACCAGCGTTCGATATCTCCCTTATCAACAATAATTCCACCGTTACCCGGTAGACAGATCTCGAACAATGACTGTTAAGTTAATACTATAATACCTGTCTCTGACTGTCTTGCACTCATAATCACCAGATAACACAGAGAGAGAGATAGAGAGAGAGAGAGAGAGAGAGAGATGGGGTATAACGTCCACTCGACACAAACTAGGTCATTTTGGGATTAACAAATGGTTTAATTTTATTTCAATAATTCGCTTGTGCGTAGGGGTCTTTAGCAGTGGGAGGAAACCGGAGTGCCCGGAGGAAACCCACGAGGTTGAGAAGGCGCCCCTATCTCCATGCCACATACGCTCACACCAGGGATCGAAACCACAGCCGCAAGCCAAAGGTGACCGGCCAGCTAGAGGTCGAAGCGCGGCACTCTAGACCACTTGACCATCCCAACCCCCCAGAGAGAGAGAGAGAGAGAGAGAGAGAGAGAGAGAGAGAGAGAGAGAGAGAGCAACATATTATGGTTCCATTTCATTTTATTTCAATAATTCGCTTCCGCATATCGTTCGTTCGCTTCATCAAATTCTTACTGTTGAACATCGGGATTTTCGTTCTATTAGAACGATTAGGCGCCGATAAAGGAAGAAACCCCATTAGTCAGGAAAGTTCGATCCAAACCTGCAACCAAAATCCAAATCATGGATAATGGTGTTGCTGTTAAACCCTAAATGTTGTCAAACATTATTACAAAATATATGCCACTTCCCGTTCGAAGTGTTTGAAGTGTTTATTTATCAACCACCTTTTAAAATGTAATGTGCTCGTTTAAGATCAACCAAAGTCAATATTTTTTGTTCAAAGATAATGTGCTCGTTTAAGATCAAAGTCAATACACTTTTTGTTCAAAGATATGTATTAGAATTAGAATTCAATTAGGAAATATTTTGTAAAAAAAAAAGAAAAAAGAAAAGACAATTCGCCTTACTAGAATTACGCTGTCTGCCTACAATTAGTCCGGCTTCGGAACAGACACGAAGCTGGTTGACGATTTTAGTCGAAACAATACGTATATAATTAGCAATTCAAGAGGTATTTACTCCGTTTATTCCGTTTACAAAAATGGAAATTTTTAAAAGAGAGAAAGAGAGAAGTAATGTTTAACGCCCACTCGACACAAACTAGGTCATTTAGGGACTAACATAAAGTTCAATTTTACTTCAGTAACTCGCATGCGCGTAGGGGTCTTTAGCAGTGGGAAGAAACCGAAAGACTCGGATAAAACTCACGAGGTTGGACAGGCGACCACACTCCTTGCCACGCACAACTTTGGTTTCGAAACCACATTAGTTGTCTCAATGACAGACCTTATGATACAGTGCGCACGTGCTAACCATTCCGCCATCCAATCCCCCCATCTGAGTATAAACATAATATAAATGGAACAGAACCGAATTACAAAATAGTATACAATTTCTTAATATGGCGGACATTCACGGCCGAGATCTAATCTCAAAGGAGATAGTTCACTGTGTGTAGAATTAAGATAAGTATTAGAGCTTGAACAGACGTGTTTGTACAAAAGTACATGTAAATTCTATTTAACAGACGTAATAAGATAGCTATTGAATATTTTAATTTGCTTTATATACAGCATTAGTTATATTGTCATGACAACAAGTATAAGGTTACATATATACCTGATACTCAACAATAATACACAAAGGCATGTTTTTAAATTGACGTCATGAATCTTACTTTCATTCTGTTATAATATAAATAAACTTTATAACCTTGTTTGAACAATTGACGTCTTAAATTCTACTTTCATTTTTTATAATATTAATCAACTTTATAACCTTGATCGAACAATTGTAAATTATAATGCCTTGGAATTGTTTAGTACTGAATTCAATTTACAAGTGAGATTACCGACGGGTCATTACGTCTAAAATCCTAGTAATCTCAGTCATACGGCGCTGCCATCAAGGCATCCTCGCAAAATCAGGACAAAGCCAGGATTATTTAATACGTTTTAAGATGCCACCACGTGGACCACTTTGTGGCTTATTAAAAAAACGAAACCAGAAATGGATGTAATGATATCGTCAACACAATAAAGTTGATGTAACGTATGATGGGGCGCCGATTGCGACTTTATTGTCAACTCAAAATAGATATGCTAAACTCTATAAAGATGACAAACGTGGTTTTATTTCTTTGTCTTTGGTAAACTTTAAATTGAAACTAAACCCCAAATATATATGACATCAAAGCCCAGAATAACCGGAGCGGGGCCCTAGCTGGGCCTGACTAGTATCCCGGGGCGCTACTGCGACGAGAAGATTATTTCATATCTTTAGACTTTTTGAATGGAACGCATACGTAACACACAATTAAACGGCCTGTAATACAATAATAATTATGTATGTGATCACATACGAAATCTATTCAATTTCGAATGACATACAAGTCTAGAAGCAAGGACCGATATAACACAGTGACATATGTCATAGAGTTTGTCTGATAAACTATATTGAATGTTAAACCTGATATGATGCATAATACATTAGACAGGTGTCTAATGAGCTCCTTTGTCTTGAATACTTTTATAAACTCAGAACAGAAACGAATCGACAGGGAGGTCCAGTCAGGGCTAGGAGTTAGGTCCGGCCAGGACTGAGCGAAGGCCATGGGCGCCTTGGCACGAGACGAGACGAGACGAGACGAGAGCTAAGCCATTCGACCCCCTCCATTTAAGTTAGTTCTACGGTCGTTTACATTACGATGTTTGTACCACCTATTGTAAGAAGCAGAATAAAAGTATTATTAGAAGTATATACAAGTGTTGTCATCAAAGAGTTGATTAAAGAACAAATTCTGTCACACCAATCGCCAAGTGAAACTTCACAGAGAAGGTTGAGGGATAGCTCAGTCTCTGCCTTGGCGCCACTAGATCGATTACCGTGAAACTTTCATCTGGAATTTTAATTTTTTCCGGCGAACCGCGGGGACCCCTAAACCACGGGGCCCTGGGCCTGGGCCTCCCATACCAAAGCTGGGCTTTGTATGACATGTAAACTTAGACTTGATGCTAAACTTAAAATTGATATATATGATCAATTATAGATGACAAACTAAATATATATGCCGAACTTTCTAAATACGTGCTAAGTTAAACGGTGTAAAAATGGGGGGGGGGCATTAAAACCCATTTCGTTTCATATGTACCGCAAATAAACAAAACGCCTTGTACCACACTCACTTAAAAAAAAATACCACACATCTCGATAGAGACATGGCAAGGGAGATAATAACATTTAACACTTATCGTCAAGAATGACGATTTAAGTATCCGTGGGAAAAATAACTATATATTATGTATGTTATTTGGGCTTTCTACTACGACATTGTGTCGGGATCCGTTTAGATGTTTGAGGTATATTTTGTAGACAACTGTGACTCCCTGTCACACAGCTCATAAAATTTGGTAGGGCTACATAATTTTTTGGAGGGGCTGAGGCAATCTGTTTCACAGAGAATATTCACTGCTGATCAGTGTGGGACTGATGATGTGGCCGGCTAAGAACACTCCTAAGAAATCATTATTGTTGTCTACAAAATATACATGTACCTCCGACATCTAAACGGATCCCGACTCAATGTCGTAGTAGAAAGCCCAAATAACATACATAACTTATAGTTATTATCGTCATAACACGATAAGTGTTAAATGTTTTTATCTCCCTTGCCATGTTTTTATCGGGATGTGTGGTATTTTTTTTTAAGTGAGTGTGGTACAAGACGCTTTTTTTATTTGAGGTACATATGAAACGAAATGGGTTTTAATGCCCCCCCCTTTTTTTTCACCGCCCTATTCGTTATAATGAGAGAAAGAGAGAGAGAGAGAGGGAGAGAGAGAGAAATGGGGTTTAACGTCCACTCGACACAAACTAGGTCATTTTGGGACTAACATATGGTTTCAATATTATGTCAATAATTCGCTTGCGCGTAGGGGTCTTTAGTTTAGCAGTGGGAGGAAAGCGGAGGATCTGGAGAAACCCCACGAGGCTGGACAGGCGACCCAACGCTTTGTCACGTACAGCCGGGGAATCAAAACCACGTCAGTAAACTCAATAACAAACTTTATAATAAAACGTTCACTCGCTTATAACCATTCAAACCATGTAGTGTGTAAAGAGAGAAATTTTGTCCAGATATCGACGCTTCCGCTTACTCGGCACTTGATTCCAAATAGAAAATGGTCAATGAGGAAGACGTTGGCTCGCTATCATGGAGCAAAGCCTGTATAGGGAAAGTTACGACAACTCATTTACAGGCGCCATTTGTGGGTCCAAAGATATATAGACTAGAATAGCAATCACGTGACTTTTCTTGGGATACCGTTTTACAGGCTACAATTTATCCTAAACATATTGCAAAAGAAACCAATGCAGTTTGGTTTAATGATAAATAAGACAGATAAAATCAAACACGAAATCGGTCGAATTCGGCCAAGAAAAAAATGACGTAATTAACATAATTCAATACGGCGCTCTTCAGGAATTATCGGAGAACATATCTCATAATCGGTGTCTTTCAGTGTGGAAAGGATAAATAGTTTCTTTTTAAATTTTGCAAACACAGAGTGGTTTATGCAAGCGAAATGTACCGAAAATTCAAATTTGACAAACATCTATCAAAAGAATGTATTTTTCATTTGGTGGCTAGCATTTCTTTCAAAATGGCTGAAAAATTTGGTAATATAATACCATTACTCCCCCCCCCCCAAAAAAAAAACCCAACAAAAAACCCCCATGAATATGAATTTCGTAATAAAAGGGTAGCGATTATCTCATAATTAAGAAATGACTTTTGCTATGTCTTGTATATGCTTTGCGATGTCTGAATTTAAAGATAGATTTCAAAAATCCACGATGTGCAAAATTTCCCTCATACCACACTGTACGGCGTATGCCCGTCTTCCATTATTCCAGGTTAGGTGCAAAAGAGTAGGACGTTAAACCCCATTTCATTTCATTTCATTTCTCTAAAACATGATGTACCCTGTAGTTCGATATAACCCATGACCTTCTCTGTAGTCTATTAAACATGAGGTACACTGTAGTTCAGATTAGAGTCTCTAAACCATGATCTACTCGGTCGTCTCCAAAACATGAGGTACACTGCAGTTCAGATAAGAGTCTATAAACCATGATTTACTGTAGTTGGAATGAACCATAGTTTTGTAAATAGGAGGTCGATCGTCGAATGAATATGAATTTTACGATATATTAATCCTGAAATGATATAGTTTCTCTTAAATGAATATATTGTTAACGCGCTCTAAATATCTGGAGGCAAAAGACACACCCACACACAAGCGAGAATTTCATATTTCGAAGAAAGACAAAAACATATTTATTTCTATGTCTTTTGCTCAGTAGCCTACGTTGTCAACTCACTATTATACAATCATAGGCATTATTTTCCACACTGAAACATCTTTCACATCGGAAATAATAACACAATTACCTCCTTGTTTTCCCATTCCCCGTATGCCATAGCTATCTTCAAACGTTTGAATTTAATGTTGAAAGTGATATTTTTGCCAATTTCTCAACTGACAATGGTGAATTATAGGATTATTCTTTAACAAGGTTGGACTGTTTATAGATACCATCTATTTTAAGGCTTTATTTTAATATATTTTAAAAATATAACTTTCAAGTACCCTTTTTAAAAAAATATGAAATCGCCGCTTTAAACAGATTATTCAGCCCAACGTAAGACATGAGATAAATAGATGCACTTGATTTAATCTGAATGTAGATATTAATAATGCATATGCATTTCATATATAGAACCTTCGGTTGAACCATATCATAAAAAATATATTATTTTATATAATAGTGTATTAGGCATTTGTCATCATCATGGTGAATTTGCTCTTTTGTTCCATTTAGCCTATTCAGATTCAGACGTGTATTAATCGGATGAATGAGTTGTAAAAGATTATGCAAATTAAATATATTTTATAGCGTTTTTTCTGGTGCATCTTTTATTTACTTTCTTATGAATTACGCTATATAACAATAATGCACACTTTTTGCTGTATAATAATAATGATAGTATCTTAAGCAATAATTTTCATTTAAAAAATGTATGTTTTATAGCGGTAATGCATAACATATCTATCAACACCCTGTATGTCTGGGCAGCCAATTTCGAGACAACAATAAAATAGGGCATATAAATAGATAGTGCGTAGGTACATGGGACCCAAGATGGCGTCTTTGTACACTTGACGCAAAGCCCTGTATAGGGAAAGTTACGACAACTCATTTACAGGCGCCATTTTGGGTCCCAACTATGACGCCATAAAAACTATTACGTCTTGGCGTCGTATAGCCCAAAGCCGTATAGCCTTACTTAACAAAACATTTTATTTTTTTCTTGGTATATCGTTTTTCGGGATACAATTTATCCTAAACAAATTGCAAAAGAATAGTTCGGATAGGGCAAGCGGTATTCAAAGGCAATGTTAAGTATCAAATTTTCCCTTAAAGTTAAGCTGCCTTAACTTTTAAGTATTAGTCTTTAAGTGGTATTCAAAGGCCAGTTTAAGTGAGAAATATCCACTTAACTTTAAGTGACCTATGGGAGGTACCTTAAAGTTAAGTGAGATTATAATGACTTCTTTTAATGTTGTAGAAGCAGTCCCGTAATGGTGATTTTAAAAGATAGGAGATTCAGATTAAAACAAAAATAATGTCGCCGAGCGTAGCTGACCTTTTTTCGTCGTCAATTTTGATGTTGTAGTGCCATAATGGAGTATGAGGTTATTACCACCGAGATATTTTGGATATCTTTCCCCGATCATTTATCATTTTACGTTTGTATGTTTCCATGACTGTCATATAATAAATTTAAATTCATTTGTGATGACATGGCTTTATAGATTTCAGAAATTATTTATACTACCACTAGAAGCAAGGTATGATCTATTTTTTACAACTTATTGCCATATATACATAATCGGTATTTATTTCGGTAAAATATACTGCAACATGAATATTTCGCACACACAATGTACCGTCAATGTCAGGCCTGTCAAATGGAGGTAGTCACTCAATATCTATGAATTCCTCAAACGACAGATTTATATACAACACTCTATAATTTACGCAGGAGGCAAGGGTCATTGTGTATTGCTAATAATATGTTGTTTTCTAGTCGCGTTACATTGTTAAAAAATTAACGTTTACAATATCCATCAGTATACTACCACTATTTATTGTAATCTATTGGAATAGATTTTTTTTTTTTTTTTTAAAAATCTATGAAAACAGCTGTTCCGACAAAGGATGCACACTATCATAATTTATCGTAAATTATAATCATACTATTTTAATGGGTTACAATATAATATTTCGACAAACATTTTCCTGGTGATGTACACTAGGAATTTAATAGAGTATAGTGATGCGCTTAAGGGGGCATAACATGCTTGCAGTGTCAGAAATTCGTGATTTTTGGCAGTGAAGGGTATTCCATCAATTTAAAATTCATGCTTTTTGGCGAATGTGAGTATTCCATAATATAAGTGTGCAGTTAAGTTTTCACATAGTCAAGTATATGTAAAATACAATCTTTGAATACCGATTTAAGGTAATACGGTCAGTAAGCAGTTAAGTGGAAAAATTGAGTATCTTAACTTAACTTTTAGAAAACCTTTGAATACGGACCCAGATAGACTCTCTAAACCATGTTTACACTGGGATAAACCATAGTTTTGTAAAAAAAAAAAGGGGGGGGGGTCGATCGTCAAATGAACATGAATTTATTTTACGATATGTTAATCCTGAAATGACATAGTTTCTCATAAATGAATATTATATTGTCAACACGCTTAAAATAGTTGGATGCAATAGAGTTTTGGTGTAGAAAATTCTAGTTACACACTGTTAACCACACAAAGATGTCTAATGTCAATAATTCATATACTTTATTCAGCTCGACGAAAATTTAAAAATTTATACACAGTTGGTTAAACTTGAATGTAGATATCAATAATCTACGTTGCATATACATATATGCACCTTTCGGTTGAATCATATCATAAAAATATCTTATTTCATATAGTTTTACGTACATGTATTTGTCAACATCAAGGTGAACACGCCCTATTTAGCCTATTCGGAATTGTTCAGATGAATCTGATTTTTAAATTTATAGCGCTTTATCTGGTGTATCTTCTATTTTATTTTCTTATGAATTAGGTTATATGTAAAAATGTATGTTTTATCTCCAATAGAGTCTTTTTCGCAGAAATCTATGACATATCTATCCACACCCTGTATGTCTGGGCAGCAAATTGCGACACAACAGTAAAATAGGGCATATTATAAATAGATAGTGCGTAGGTACTTGGGACCCAAGATGGCGTCTTTTTACACATAACGTCATATTTTCATGACGTCATGTGAATTTTCTGGCTTCACAGTTGTCGCAACTTTATCTATATACGGCTTTGACTTGACGACTGCGATGACGTCACATTTTCATGACTTGATATGAAATTTCTGGCTTCACGGTTGTCGCAACTTTATTTATTTACGGCTTGGACCTAGCGGTTCTGTGCTCGATCTCTGCGTTCGAATAGAAAGTTCATCGGAAATTTACAACGTGGTTCCCCCGGGTCAGAAGTGCACATTGGCGTGCACGTAAACTTTCCCAAATAGCACACTCGGGGTAGAACACGGGGACGTGAAATCCCATTTTATTTCATCGCATTTTATCTTCGACTGAATTTCAAACATACGCATACAAGCTGAAATTCTTAGCACTGAAGAGTCGTGTGCATACCGGACTGGTATGAGGCATCGCACGTCTTGGGTTGTCGCTTATCGTGAAATAGTTCCAAATCTTACTACTTCACGTTAGTTTTATCTAGATCACTGCTGGTATTGTCTGGATACTTAATCATTATGAATAGAAGTATTGGAAAGGCGGGAAAATATACCGCATGGTTTACGTGTCAGTAGCATGAAAGATGAAAGGGAGGATATCCCTTTGATGTCACAAGATTGACATTCCAGCTTCTAGACGCCAGTGAAAATTTAGAAATAATTTAGTGATTTCTTTTGTTATGCAAGGCTACTTTAAGAATTTAGACATAATATGTATCAACAAATAATAATTTATGATATTGATCATACTTTATTTATTAATAATATTACAAACAAATAAGTTCCTATTAGATGGTTTATATTTCTAGAAATGACGAAAGAATGTCACGTGATTGCTCTTCGCTTTGATGTTTCATTCATTGCCGCGTGAACCTTTCAGTTCAGACACCTATTATAGACATACAGGTGCCAATCATTTTAGGAATTACATCGGAATCAACACTAGTTACTATAGTAATTTCTAATTCATTACCATTATAAAACCATTTATCTTCGACTGGACTGGCCTACAATCTTGGTTATGAAAACGCAGCAGGTTTCCATATCTTATCTTCGTGGCTGCAATTCCGAGCTTGGCTTTATCAATACATAAACAACTCAAAAACTTTGACTAGGATATTCCCTGAACAGATTGTCACAGTTTTAGGCTATCGCATTTTTATCTTGATTGTGACTTTTTAGATTTTATAACAATTTATATAGTACTAGCAGGATACCCGCATTCGCCAGGTTCGTCCTGGGTCCCAAGACCTGCGACCTTGACCTTCATAGATCATGGCCTAAAACAAGTAAATTGGCACAATCTCTGGATCTTTTCTTGTGACTTTTCAGAAAAAACAACCCAAGACAAAGTGGACGAACAATAGTGCAGTTTGTTGCCTGTTAAATATAAAGAGTCTGTGAGATTCTTATTTCGTGTGTTTCCGCAATATTGCCCGTTTTGATTTCTGACCAATATGTGGAGCCACCTTATCACAGCAAAGAGATATTGGAAATGAAAGAAATTTTTTAGCGGACGAGTTCTTCGAATCTTCATATATACAAATCTCCCGTCAAAAGGCAACACCTAGTAACTCACTTTTTTTTTTTATCAAAATTGAGTTAGGACCAAATTTGTAGTTACTAGGGTATATGCTTCCTGTTGTTATACTAGATATTCCAATTTTTTGATTTTGTAAGCAGTTACACCCATGACACAACCTAGCTACGTCGTTCATTTGCCTAGTATCCAACGGAAAAACCTAATAACTCAATAGTCAAATCAATGGATAAGCTTGTGTTTAATATTCATTCATTATGTTTTCCTTTGTTTTCTCAAAATAAGAAAAAAATGAGTTACAAGGTTTTGCCTTTTGACAGGAGAAATGTACTTCTAATTTTTTTATATAATAAAGGACATGTTGGTTGTGCCTTTCAAGAGTATATAACATTTTATATAATATAATATAAAATCAAATCTGTGGCATGTTAAAGCGGCAATTTCATATTTTTAAGTTATATTTTTAAAATATATTAAAATAAAGCCGTCCTATCTTGTTAAAGAATAATCCTATAATTCACTATTGCCAGTTGAAAAATTGACAAAAATATCACTTTCAACATTAAATTCAAACGTTTGAAGATAGCTATTGCATGGGGGGAATGGGAAAACAAGGGAGGTAATTGTGTTATTATTTCCGATATGAAAGATGTTTCAGTGTGGAAAATAATGCCTATGATTGTATAATAGTTAGTTGACAACCTATTGAGCAAACGACATAGAAATAAATATGTTTTGACTTTCTTGGAAAATATAAAATTCCTGCTTTAACCGCATATTTATGTGTCCCAGCAGGTGAAGCATGGTAAGTGTATGAAAGCATATTGTACGTTTAAATGTATAAAAGACCAGCCGAGGTTAGCGATGCTAATGAATTAAAAGTCGTTTATAAATCGTTATTGAAACCCCTCCAACCAGAACAAATCCCCACTGTGCCGACATATCAGATTTCTTGAATAAACGATGTATTGCTAGAACGCTATTATACTCGTTTTCGTATAACACTCTTCAGTTTGACTAGTAGCTTCAATGAGATTAAAAGGTGAGAGAGAGAGAGAAAGAGCGAGAGAGAGAGAAATGGGGCTTAACGTCCACTCGACACAAACTAGGTCATTTCGGGACTAATATATGGTTTATAATTTCATTTCAACAATTCGCTTGTGCGTAGGGGTCTTTAGCAGTGGCAGGAAACCGGAGTACCGGGGAAAACCCACGAGGTTGGACAGGCGACCCTACTCCTTGCCACGTACAACCGAGATTCGAAACCACTGAGATTAAAGGAGCCAAACCTCTAACTCAATATTATCTATAATATTCGAAATGAAAAACACGAATTATAATTAAATATAGGTCCATTTCAATCATTATTGATGTTATTATCTTGGATTATGGGATGCTACTATCCAATAATTAAAGGGGAGAGAGAGAGAGAGAGAGAGAGAGAGAGAGAGAGAGAGAGAGAGAGAGAGAGAGAGAGAGAGAGAGAATGGGGTTTAACGTCCACTCGACACAAATTAGGTCATTTCGGGACTAACATATGGTTTAATTTTATTTCAATAATTCGCTTGCGCGTAGGTGCCCTTAGCAGTGCGAGGAAACCGGAGTACCCCGCGAAAACCCACGAGGTTGGACAGGCCACCCTACTCCTTGCCACATACAACCGGGGATTCCAAACCACGCCAGATGACTCAATGACAGGCAGTACGATACAGCGCGCGCACGCTAACCATTCGGCCATCCACCCCCAATAATTAAAGGAACTACAACGCTAATATTTCGAACCTCGAAATTGACACAAATAGGTAGCAACGCATATAATATTGTAAACTGATTTACATTCAATCGTTTCTGTTTTTTACTCTAATTTCATATCAGTTATGGTCGTCGAAATACGCCAGAAGTCTCAATCGAATGACAATCTCTAGCGTCTGGTTATTCCAGCCGACATCGATAGTATTTATTGCGCATGCTCTCCATATATGAATATAGTCACCGTTTGACATGACTTGTGGAATATGGCTAGCCTCGTTCTTCGAGTCCCTTGTTACAAATGGCGCTGAAACGCATTATGGTACACAATTCCTGTACCAATGGTAAAATGTTTATTTTGTCTTAAATATTGGATATCAGAAGCCCATCTTTTACCGGTAAGATCACAACATCAATGTTAATTTAAATTGACAGATAATTCGTGTTTTCAATGTGGAAGGCTTTGGAGATACTGAGGTAGAGACTTGGCTACTTTAAGACACAGCGAACCATCGAAATAATTGTTTCTAGCGACATTTGTAATCAGCACGGAAAATCATATCCCAGACGAAAATTAAAATTCACAAAGACAGAATGATAATTCTAAAATACTTGTATAGAATAAAATAAGAAGGCGCAAACGATTTCCATCCAATTTACAATACAATTATATATTAAAATAAACTGTTTTAAATTACACTCGTATTGCATTAATATTATGCTTCGTAGACTCATTTTCGTCTTTTTAAAAGTTCCAACGAATAGAACTATACACCCGTTCATGGATTGAAAGTATTTGTTCACAAACCAAGTCTTTCTTTGGAACTCACCATATGTGCTCCTGGCTTTATAGGCATCAAGAAATTATCCCTCCACAAATGGTTCCTACTGAACAACGAATTGGTATTAGGCGTACAGGCCCCATGAACAGTAGGCGGGAGGGGGACGCAGGCCTGAAATGCCCGACAAAATTCCCGTTTATAGACGTTGCTTACAGTATAAGTGTCTCCCCCAAGACAGTTGGGAGAAATTGACAGTTGCATAAGCGTTTTCCTGCTATTCCAGTCCGTTAACAGCAGGTCATACAGTGTGCTATGAGCGACAGTTTTACGTGCACGCTAATGTACACTCTCACCGAACGCCTGCCTATACGTTGTCCTTTGCCACGTGTTTTGTCCTGCGTCACTGACCCAGGGTAACCACGCCGGAAACTTCCGATGAACTTTCTCGGCCAACGCAGGAATTGAGCCCAGAACCTCCATGTAAGCGTACCAACGTCTTCCTCACTGAGACACCGTGGGTCCCTTTAGAAATAAAAAGTACATACGAGTTTTCATTACAGCGAAGATTCAATTGATTAATTTAATAAAATCTAATTGATTAGAAACGATTTGCATGGACACCAGACAAATGACAAGAACGTCGTGTTCCATCAAGAATAACCATAGGCATTTGAAGGGATAAAAATAAAACTTTATACTACTGCTTGACTATATAGTATAGTATATAGAAGGTATTGCACCCGCCATCTTTGTTTTGACTTGTTGGCGACATTTCGTCTGCTATCATCTCACAATACTCAATAGTTCTAACACTTCCTGTCTTTTTTATTGCCAGCGAGACTTTTTTTGATCATTATCCACCTTCCGATGCAATTAAATTGGTCATTTCACAGTGTTATTAATTGTAAATCAAACTTCATAAAATAATGAATGCTAGCGATAGGCCACCATACACATGGGACAAACAGTAAGTGGAAAAATTAAGTGTTTTTACTGAACTTTAACCTTTGAATATGGACCTAGCTACTCACGTTTTAACTCTTGACTGAAAAAAATATTTTGAGAAACGACAATTCCCGTATACATCAAGTGCGCCATCGAAACCACTGATAATTAAACGATAGCGCCCATAGCCCGGTCGACTACATGCGTCACGTAAATACGTCATTGGTAGCCATTTACGTCTATCAGAAGCGTAGCATTTTTCATACCAATTCAAAAAACAATAAGCATACGGTGACAACTCACACTGGTAGATAATAGTTAAAAACTAGTGGATGTAAAGGGAATATGCTGAAAATGTCAGTTAAATTGCTTCACTGTAGGCCGAGAAAACCTTATTTTAAAATCTTCGTAGCCTCGATTGTCATTGTTAGCGTGGTCACGATAATTAACTTAGCTAAATGGCTAATATTTGGGACTTACAAATTGACCCAAATGGGTCCCAATAGTCCGGCAGCCGGACGACAAACCTGGAAATATAGTCCACCTTATGTTTTTTGATGGATTATGTATCTTCAGTATGTGTAGGTTCAGGATCTGGATGATGCCACTCTGGAATTGTTGGGGAAATTTAAATATTCAAGCTCGCCACCATGAGGTATTTTCTGGTTATGTAGTGGGGCAAAGTTTATGACAGATTCTCCTGGACCTCGGCTTGAAGGTGGTTTCTATAAAAATCGACCCATTGAATCCACTGAGCTTGATTATTCCCCCTAAAACTAATGGCTAATTCCGCTAGTGGGCCAAATTCAAAATGGGGGCTCATTTTGGCGGGAAACTAATAAAGTTTCATAAAAAGGTATGTAATTCCCCCTAAAAAATAGATTCTATGTGGATGATATATATTAGATATGTGTAGATTCAGAATCCGGATGATGCCACCCTAGCTAATTCCGCTAGGGGGCCAAATTCAAAATGGGGGCTTATTTTGGCGGGAAACTCATAAAGTTCCCTAAAAAGGTGTGTAATATATTGAAATATAGGTTTTAGGTGGATTATATATCTTCGGTATGTGTAGATTCAGAATCCGGTTGATGCCACCCTGATACGTTTGGGGAAATTCAATTATTCAAGATGACCGCCCAGAGGCATTTGGTTATTTATTGGGGTAAAATTTGTGACAGATTATCCCGGACATAGGTTTGAAGGTGGTTTCTACGAGAATTTGACCCGCTGATTCCAACGAGCTTGGGTATTCCTCCTAAAAGTGACGGCTTATACCACCAGGAGGCCAAATTCAAAAATGTGACTCATTTTGGCGGGAAACTAATAAAGTTCTCTAAAAAGGTGTGTAATTAATATATTGAAATATAAGTGTAAATTACTTCGGATATGAACATAAAAAACATATTCCAGGTTTGTAATACAATATCATTTGGGATCTAAAATGTAATATTGTAATTTTAATTCATATTTTATATTGCAATTTCAATTGTAACGCATTCTGTACATATTAAGTGACAGATTAATGGCAAGCTTTAGTCTGTTTGCAAGTGTGAGTTTGTCTGACATAGTATTATGTAAGATGTATTTGTTGTACAAACTTGTATCATCCAAGTGTCTATTTGATATAAGTCGTAAGCTTAATACTTGTTGTTTTAGGGCTAAGGTGTGAATATATTAAATTAGTTTTCATTGTTCTGATCTCTAATACTATTAACTATGGCGTGCCTTAGGATTTGACAGGCATTGCTGGATAGTATATATAAATCCTAGTTAAGAGTTAGAAGGCCACCGGAACCTCCCACCCGGATGAAACCAACCATGACTGCTACCCAGCAAAGACACTATGTCTTACCCAAACAGCCAAGCCGGCCCTCCTCCCTGTGGCCGGTTCAGGCTTGTTTCCTAGGAAACATTTAGTCTACGATATCACCTCTGGTGGAAGTGGACGTTAAACTCCCAGTAACGAACGAACGAACGAGTTAGAGGGAAGGACACCAGGGACCAGAGACCAGAGTCAGGTCTTAGGGAGACCCAGGGAGAAGTCGGTCCGTCCTGGACTACAGGGGTCTGCCCTCGGACCCCAGGAGAGTTGGGTTTTCTGTGCCCTAGGGAGAACATCTTTAGTTAGATATCTCCTGATCCAACCACCATAATATGTATATATATTATGCAGTAATAAAACGTCAGTTTAACACAAAAGACTATGTATTTTATTACAGGTTGAGCTCAATATTTGGCGAGACATGGCGATGTTAGTAATGTGATAGTGTTATACGTCAAACTATAGTTTTTCGTGTTTCGCCGAGTTCATATCTGATTGGCGAAATGTTCCATGGCCGACCGAAATGCCAATATGGCACTCAAATGCGATAAAAATGGTTGCGTTTAGGAAACAGCAGAAGAAAATAGTAAGAGTACTGCAGAATGAGCGTTAAAATACCTCGAAGACGCTCTACTCCTTGTATTCTGATAAGAACACGAAAGCTTCACAGCCAAACACAATCCACCATTGGACCATAGTTAAAAGCAAATGTGCTAAAAGTTAACTAGTATACGTTCATTTTGGGGCGGCTCTGTGTTTCTTTCTGACTATTTTGATTTTGATTTAAGACTCGACGGTGATGTTAAAATGAATGAATAGTACCATTTGACCACGGCCATTGGAATACAATGATGAAATATACATGTGTACAATGACCAAATGAGTGATACCTTGGCAGTTTCCTGAGCTTCTAAATGGAGTTCTATATGGATATAAGAGGATTTGTTGTTTACCACAAATTACAGGGATATGTGAACAAAAGCTACGAAGAGAGATTTGTCAAGTATACGTTATGACCCACTATTACACCCGTCCGTGTTACTTTCTCTTCTAGAAAACTGAGGGGACTAAAATATAGAAAATGTTTGCTAAAGTCATACGAAACTCAAGCTTTACTCGTGTGTATGAGTAATCTAATAACTGTCAGTGAAGGTTCATACGGATTGCGAGTATTCTAGTGATTTAAACGACAAATATGTGAGGTTGTGTTCTTTTAAGAATACAAGGGGAAGAAGAATGTGCCCGGGTCGGTTGTTCTTGATACAAATCTTTTTACATTACCATATCTTTCCAGGGTCTCCTAAACTTAGCTATAATGTCGGGTTTGAGAAGTTTATTTCGATCATAGGATAAGGATAGACAGCTGTTTATATTGGAATTCGGCGACAGCGAAAACCTATAGTTTGACGTATTACAGTCACATTACTAACATCGAAATGTCCCGTCAAATATGATTGCCATTTTGAATATGAGCGCAGCCTCGAATAACTTTTGGTCGGAAAATGTTTATATTTATATCTGAAGTAATTGGCACTGAAAACCTATATTTCAATATACTGCGCACCTTTTTAGACAGCATTATGGGTTTCCCGCTAAAATGAGCCTCCATTTTGAATTTGGTCCCCTAGCGGAATTAGCCGTCATCTTTGGAGGATTACCCAAGGTCATTGGATTCACCGAGTAGAAACCACCTTCAAACCATGGTCTGGGAGAATCTGTCACAAATTTTACCCCACTAAATAACCCGAAAATGCGCCATGGCGGCCATCTTGAATATTAAAATTTCCCCAAGGGTGCCAGGGTGGCTTCATCCGGATTCCGAATCTACACACACTGAAGATATATAATCTATCAAAAAAACGTTAAGTGGACTATATTTCCAGGTTAAGGCTTAAAATTGGATTTGGCTGCCGGACTATTCAGCGTAAAAGACTTTGGATTAATATTGAGTTAGAGACTTAGCTACTTTAACAAAGTCTCGATTATCCATTTTTGAGTAGAAATAAGCAATATTTTTTTTATTCACATTCGGGTTCAAATCCAAAGAAAATCGAACAGATAAGATGTCATCGAAAGTTAATTATGATCTTGTGTTGATAATAAATGTCTAATTAATAGTTTATATAACATTCCAGGCCTGAAGAAAGACCTGCAATAGGCAGACTTACCCCTTGCATAATGCATGTTTAAACATACCGTCCAATATTTTAATTTGCTTAAATATATTTAACTAAAAAAGTCAACAAAAGAATGGGACAAATTCTAGATAAATAACCAAAATCTGAACATACCCCACCAGTACTATTAACGGCAACGGTTGAACCACTGGTACTATCAACGGCAACGGTTGAACCACTGGTACTTTCAACGGCAACGAGTGGTGGGCGACCAGATTCCACCCCAGAAAGCATAAATACGGAACATAAAACCATGGCAGCGACAATCGTCATCGTGATGAATTATTTTAAGCGAAAACAAGAATTAATACTGGAGAACAAATTTGTTTCACGTTTGCCCGGCTCAAGCTCTGTGTTGCTGTCGGTCTGATAACCGTTGACGTCTGCGTGTGACTTTATTCCCTTTTGCAGAGTCACATGATCTGTGTTAAATAATCACAGATGTTATATACGCTTCGTGTCATCTAGAAACGATAAACTGATTTCAATATCAACCTGTATCCCATCGACACACCTGGTGGTCTTGGTAGCATTCCGTATGTCATTATGTAACCATAACTGGTTTTATTATACTGAATGTTAAACCTGATATGATACACTAGATAACGAGTTGGCAGTTATCACTACAATAGTTAAAAACTAGCTAATGTAAAGGCAATTTGCGGAAGATTTCAATCAAATTGATCCATCGCGAACTTAGAATTAAACTGAATGAATGTTCCGCTTAGCCTCGGTCGTCATTACTAAAGTCGCTAAGACAAAACTAGTTGTCTCGGTTATCCATTTAATCGGTAAATCACGAAGGAAAATATTGCAGCAAATCGAACTACAATCCAACAAAAATCTCATGCTAGCCTCGACATCGAGCGTTGATCATGGTCTGGATATGTTAATTAAAGAATGTCTAATTAATAGTTTTTATAACATTTCAGGCCTACAGAAAGACCTACATTAGGCAGATTTTGCTCTTGCATAATGCATGTTTAAGTAGATACTGAGTATGTTATTGGATTTAAAGACGCAACCTCTGTACTATCTGTTTAGTTTTCGAGGTTTTTTTGTTTAGAATCCAAGATTAATGCACATAGTGGCCATACATGCAAATGTGTGTTGTATTGTGCATTTGAAATCGACCAAGTAAACAATATGATGCTGGATTAATAACATTAGCCAAGAAAGCTACCCGTGCTTATATTGACCCTATATGTCAAAGACCCTTAAGCCGCAAACAATTATCTCGGCGGGGGGATACTCCATGACATATGCAGGAAAATTAACGCCTTTTTATTTCATGTCCTGTATGCAGTGCTTCATCATTTTGTTTCGGGTGTGTATGGAAGGTAACAGAAAATTCAAAATTTGAAGCCATTCAGGATTTCTTGCTCTTAATTTCTATTCATGTTTAATATCTTTGTACATTCATGATTGAAAAATTACATTTACAGAAAATAAATTATTTTTTACGGATGATTTTTGTTTTATATTTAACCAAAATAATTTTGTTAAAGAACAGAAAATCTTCTGGCAGAGATTTACCAGATTTTTCCCTGTAATTTTTCTGTTTTTTTACAGAATTATTTTTAACAGTTAGTCCCGAAATGACATATTTTGTATCGAGTGGACGTTAAACCCCATTTCTCTCCCTCTCTTGAGCCAACCTGCTTGTGTCTCTTTTGCAATTGGTTTTGGTGTAAAACGTTATCCCTTGCCGATTATAGATGACTATGTAAGTTTGGAATCTTTATTTCCTGTCTGAAATTCTTTACTTGCTGTTTATTTTTTATGTTATAAAGCCCCAGTTTATATCTCCCATAGCAACTATAGGTGTTTTAAGGTGACCATTCCCCGTATCAACCGTATATCGAAATAATATAAACCCCTAATAACCACATGCTTTATGCATATAGGCTGTCATAGAAGACTTCCTGGTAGTATTTACCCCCCCCCCCCCCCCAAAAAAAAACAAATCAAAAAAAAAAAAAACAAAACAAAACAACATTTATGATCACTCATGAAAATAGTTTTAGACAGAACAAAACGTGTTGCGAAAACAGCCATAGTCAGTTTGGTCCTTTATACCCAATAACGTACTGTCTTTCAAAGCCGATTTGACGAGGCAGTGACTGGTTACAAACAGAGACAATCCTATTTTATTACCAAATCTGACAAAAACCATCTGCTTTACAATTTAATTACATGCCATAGAAGACTTCCTGGTAAAGCAACTATTTTAAAAACATAGTTAGGTATGCCAATTCAGGCAGTGTGAAGTTAGCTCGATTTTCGTTTTTCGTTTTTCAATATTGGTGAATATCGAAAAACGAGCTACTCGTTTTTCGATATTGGCGAATAACGAAAAACAACTAGCTCGTTATTCGATATTGGCGAATGTTGAAAAACGAGCTACTTGTTTTTCGACATTCAAATTTGAATCTCAAAAAAGTAGATTTGATGGATGTGTAGCTAAAGAAAGTCTCTAAAACACATCTGATTAAATCGGTGATCTAAAATGAAATAGATATCAAAAATGTGGATGCCTGAGCAGTAGATACACATAAAAAATGCCCTTTCTCCTTGTTTTTTGATATTGGCGAATCTCAAAAAAGCAGACTTGATGGATGTATTACTATAGAATGTCCCCAAAACACTTTATTATTAAATACGTTTTCTAAAACAAACTAAAGATGTCGTTAATAAGGGTGCCTGAGCAGTGGATTCACATAAAAACTGTTCTTTCTCGCTGTATTTTGATATTGGCGAATCTCAAATTTGAATATCAAAAAAGCAGATTTGATAGATTTGACGAATGTATAGCTACAGAATTTCTCCAAAACACATTTTTTTAAATCTGTGATATAAAACGTACTAAAATACCATAACTGGGGAAGCCCGAGCAGTGGATTCACGAAAAACTGATCTTTCTCCATATTTTTTAATATTCGCCAATATCAAAAAAAACAAGGAGAAAGAGCAGTTTTTTTGTGAATTCATTGCTCCGGCATCCTCAATTACGATGCCTTTAGTACGTTATAGATCACTAATTTAATCAAATGTGTCATGGAGACATTCTGTAGATAAACATCCATCAAATCTGCTTTTTTTGATATTCAAGTTTGAAATTCGCCAATATCAAAAAACAACGAGAAAGAAAAGTTTTTATGTGAATACACTGCTCAGGCAGGCATCCTCAATTATGATATTTTTAGTTCGTTTTAGAAAGCGTATTTAATAAAATGTGTTTTGGAGACATTCAATATATAAACATCCTTCAAATCTGCTTTTTTGCTATTCAAGTTTGAATATCGAAAAACGAGCCACTCGCAAATATCAAAAAACAAGGAGAAAGAGCAGTTTTTATTTGAATCCACTGCTCGGGCATCCCCAATTATGATGTATTTAGTTCGTTTTAGATCACTCATTTAATAAAATGTGTCAATTTAGACATTCTGTATATAAACATCAGGCATCCTGAATTATGATATCTTTAGTTCGTTTTAGATCACTCATTTAATCAAATGTGTCATAGAGACATTCTGTAGATAAACATCCATCAAATCTGCTTTTTTGATATTCAAGTTTGAAACAACGAGAAAGAAAAGTTTTTATGTGAATCCACTGTTCAGGCATCCTCAATTATGATATTTTTAGTTCGTGGCTCGTTTTTCGAGATTCGCCAATATCAAAAAACAAGGAGAAAGAGCAGTTTTTATGTGAATCCACTGCTCGGTTATTCCCAATTATGATGTATTTAGTTCGTTTTAGATCACTCATTTAATAAAATGTATCAACTTAGACATTCTGTATATAAACATCCATCAAATCTGCTTTTTTCGATATTCAAGTTTGAATATCGAATAACGAGTAGCTCATTTTTCGAGATTCACCAATATCAAAAAACAAGGAGAAAGAGCAGTTTTTATGTGAATCCACTGCTCGGGCATCCCCAATTATGATGTATTTAGTTCGTTTTAGATCACTCATTTAATAAAATGTGTCAATTTAGACATTCCGTATATAAACATCCATCAAATCTGCTTTTTTGATATTCAAGTATGAATATCGAAAAACGAGTGTCTCGTTTTTCGAGATTCGCCTATATCAAAAAAAAAACGAGAAAAAAAGTTTTTATGTGAATCCACAGCTCAGGCGTCCTCAATTATGATATTTGTAGTTCGTTTTAGATCATTGATTTAATAAAATGTGTTTTGGAGAAATTCTGTAGATATACATCCTTCAAATCTGCTTTTTTAATATTCAAGTTTGAATATCGAATAACGAGTAGCTCGTTTTTCGAGATTCGCCAATATCAAATAATAAGGAGAAAGAGCAGTTGTTATGTGAATCCACTGCTCGGGCATCCCCAATTATGATGTATTTAGTTCGTTTTAGATCACTTATTTAATAAAATGTGCCAATTTAGACATTCTGTATATAAACATCCGTCAAATCTGCTTTTTGGATATTCAAGTTTGAATATCGAAAAACGAGTGGCTCGTTTTTCGAGATTCGCCAATATCAAAAAACAAGGAGAAAGAGCAGTTTTTATGTGAATCCACTGCTCGGTTATTCCCAATTATGATGTATTTAGTTCGTTTTAGATCACTCTTTTAATAAAATGTATCAATTTAGACATTCTGTATATAAACATCCGTCAAATCTGCTTTTTTGATATTCAAGTTTGAATATCGAATAACGAGTAGCTCGTTTTTCGAGATTCGCCAATATCAAAAAACAAGGTGAAAGAGCAGTTTTTATGTGAATCCACTGCTCGGGCATCCCCAATTATGATGTATTTAGTTCGTTTTAGATCACTCATTTAATAAAATGTGTCAATTTAGACATTCTGTAGATAAACATCCATCAAATCTGCTTTTTTGATATTCAAGTATGAATATCGAAAAACAAGTGGCTCGTTTTTCGAGATTCGCCAATATCAAAAAACAAGGAGAAAGAGCAGTTTTTATATGAATCGACTGCTCAGGCATCCTCAATTATGATATCTTAAGTTCGTTTTAGATCATTGATTTAATAAAATGTGTTTTGGAGAAATTCTGTAGATATACATCCTTCAAATCTGCTTTTTTAATATTCAAGTTTGAATATCGAATAACGAGTAGCTCGTTTTTCGAGATTCGCCAATATCAAATAACAAGGAGAAAGAGCAGTTTTTATGTGAATCCACTGCTCGGGCATCCCCAATTATGATGTATTTAGTTCGTTTTAGATCACTTATTTAATAAAATGTGCCAATTTAGACATTCTGTATATAAACATCCATCAAATCTGCTTTTTTGATATTCAAGTTTGAATATCGAAAAACGAGTGGCTCGTTTTTCGAGATTCGCCAATATCAAAAAACAAGGAGAAAGAGCAGTTTTTATGTGAATCCACTGCTCGGTTATTCCCAATTATGATGTATTTAGTTCGTTTTAGATCACTCATTTAATAAAATGTATCAATTTAGACATTCTGTATATAAACATCCATCAAATCTGCTTTTTTGATATTCAAGTTTGAATTTTGAATAACGAGTAGCTCGTTTTTCGAGATTCGCCAATATCAAAAAACAAGGTGAAAGAGCAGTTTTTATGTGAATCCACTCCTCGGGCATCCCCAATTATGATGTATTTAGTTCGTTTTAGATCACTCATTTAATAAAATGTGTCAATTTAGACATTCTGTAGATAAACATCCATCAAATCTGCTTTTTTGATATTCAAGTATGAATATCGAAAAACAAGTGGCTCGTTTTTCGAGATTCGCCAATATCAAAAAACAAGGAGAAAGAGCAGTTTTTATATGAATCCACTGCTCAGGCATCCTCAATTATGATATCTTTAGTTCGTTTTAGATCATTGATTTAATAAAATGTGTTTTGGAGAAATTCTGTAGATATACATCCTTCAAATCTGCTTTTTTAATATTCAAGTTTGAATATCGAATAACGAGTAGCTCGTTTTTCGAGATTCGCCAATATCAAATAACAAGGAGAAAGAGCAGTTTTTATGTGAATCCACTGCTCGGGCATCCCCAATTATGATGTATTTAGTTCGTTTTAGATCACTTATTTAATAAAATGTGCCAATTTAGACATTCTGTATATAAACATCCATCAAATCTGCTTTTTTGATATTCAAGTTTGAATATCGAAAAACGAGTGGCTCGTTTTTCGAGATTTGCCAATATCAAAAAACAAGGAGAAAGAGCAGTTTTTATGTGAATCCACTGCTCGGTTATTCCCAATTATGATGTATTTAGTTCGTTTTAGATCACTCATTTAATAAAATGTATCAATTTAGACATTCTGTATATAAACATCCATCAAATCTGCTTTTTTGATATTCAAGTTTGAATATCGAATAACGAGTAGCTCGTTTTTCGAGATTCGCCAATATCAAAAAACAAGGTGAAAGAGCAGTTTTTATGTGAATCCACTGCTCGGGCATCCCCAATTATGATGTATTTAGTTCGTTTTAGATCACTCATTTAATAAAATGTATCAACTTAGACATTCTGTAAATAACATCCATCAAATCTGCTTTTTTGATATTCAAGTTTGAATATCGAATAACGAGTAGCTCATTTTTCGAGATTCACCAATATCAAAAAACAAGGAGAAAGAGCAGTTTTTATGTGAATCCACTGCTCGGGCATCCCCAATTATGATGTATTTAGTTCGTTTTAGATCACTCATTTAATAAAATGTGTCAATTTAGACATTCCGTATATAAACATCCATCAAATCTGCTTTTTTGATATTCAAGTATGAATATCGAAAAACGAGTGTCTCGTTTTTCGAGATTCGCCTATATCAAAAAAAAACGAGAAAAAAAGTTTTTATGTGAATCCACAGCTCAGGCGTCCTCAATTATGATATTTGTAGTTCGTTTTAGATCATTGATTTAATAAAATGTGTTTTGGAGAAATTCTGTAGATATACATCCTTCAAATCTGCTTTTTTAATATTCAAGTTTGAATATCGAATAACGAGTAGCTCGTTTTTCGAGATTCGCCAATATCAAATAATAAGGAGAAAGAGCAGTTGTTATGTGAATCCACTGCTCGGGCATCCCCAATTATGATGTATTTAGTTCGTTTTAGATCACTTATTTAATAAAATGTGCCAATTTAGACATTCTGTATATAAACATCCGTCAAATCTGCTTTTTTGATATTCAAGTTTGAATATCGAAAAACGAGTGGCTCGTTTTTCGAGATTCGCCAATATCAAAAAACAAGGAGAAAGAGCAGTTTTTATGTGAATCCACTGCTCGGTTATTCCCAATTATGATGTATTTAGTTCGTTTTAGATCACTCTTTTAATAAAATGTATCAATTTAGACATTCTGTATATAAACATCCGTCAAATCTGCTTTTTTGATATTCAAGTTTGAATATCGAATAACGAGTAGCTCGTTTTTCGAGATTCGCCAATATCAAAAAACAAGGTGAAAGAGCAGTTTTTATGTGAATCCACTGCTCGGGCATCCCCAATTATGATGTATTTAGTTCGTTTTAGATCACTCATTTAATAAAATGTGTCAATTTAGACATTCTGTAGATAAACATCCATCAAATCTGCTTTTTTGATATTCAAGTATGAATATCGAAAAACAAGTGGCTCGTTTTTCGAGATTCGCCAATATCAAAAAACAAGGAGAAAGAGCAGTTTTTATATGAATCGACTGCTCAGGCATCCTCAATTATGATATCTTTAGTTCGTTTTAGATCATTGATTTAATAAAATGTGTTTTGGAGAAATTCTGTAGATATACATCCTTCAAATCTGCTTTTTTAATATTCAAGTTTGAATATCGAATAACGAGTAGCTCGTTTTTCGAGATTCGCCAATATCAAATAACAAGGAGAAAGAGCAGTTTTTATGTGAATCCACTGCTCGGGCATCCCCAATTATGATGTATTTAGTTCGTTTTAGATCACTTATTTAATAAAATGTGCCAATTTAGACATTCTGTATATAAACATCCATCAAATCTGCTTTTTTGATATTCAAGTTTGAATATCGAAAAACGAGTGGCTCGTTTTTCGAGATTCGCCAATATCAAAAAACAAGGAG
Source organism: Patella ulyssiponensis (assembly GCA_963678685.1). Classification (NCBI taxonomy): domain Eukaryota; kingdom Metazoa; phylum Mollusca; class Gastropoda; family Patellidae; genus Patella; species Patella ulyssiponensis. The sequence goes on from OY783226.1 coordinate 91,587,854, forward strand.
AAAGAGCAGTTTTTATGTGAATCCACTGCTCGGTTATTCCCAATTATGATGTATTTAGTTCGTTTTAGATCACTCATTTAATAAAATGTATCAATTTAGACATTCTGTATATAAACATCCATCAAATCTGCTTTTTTGATATTCAAGTTTGAATATCGAATAACGAGTAGCTCGTTTTTCGAGATTCGCCAATATCAAAAAACAAGGTGAAAGAGCAGTTTTTATGTGAATCCACTCCTCGGGCATCCCCAATTATGATGTATTTAGTTCGTTTTAGATCACTCATTTAATAAAATGTGTCAATTTAGACATTCTGTAGATTAACATCCATCAAATCTGCTTTTTTGATATTCAAGTATGAATATCGAAAAACAAGTGGCTCGTTTTTCGAGATTCGCCAATATCAAAAAACAAGGAGAAAGAGCAGTTTTTATATGAATCCACTGCTCAGGCATCCTCAATTATGATATCTTTAGTTCGTTTTAGATCATTGATTTAATAAAATGTGTTTTGGAGAAATTCTGTAGATATACATCCTTCAAATCTGCTTTTTTAATATTCAAGTTTGAATATCGAATAACGAGTAGCTCGTTTTTCGAGATTCGCCAATATCAAATAACAAGGAGAAAGAGCAGTTTTTATGTGAATCCACTGCTCGGGCATCCCCAATTATGATGTATTTAGTTCGTTTTAGATCACTTATTTAATAAAATGTGCCAATTTAGACATTCTGTATATAAACATCCATCAAATCTGCTTTTTTGATATTCAAGTTTGAATATCGAAAAACGAGTGGCTCGTTTTTCGAGATTCGCCAATATCAAAAAACAAGGAGAAAGAGCAGTTTTTATGTGAATCCACTGCTCGGTTATTCCCAATTATGATGTATTTAGTTCGTTTTAGATCACTCATTTAATAAAATGTATCAATTTAGACATTCTGTATATAAACATCCATCAAATCTGCTTTTTTGATATTCAAGTTTGAATATCGAATAACGAGTAGCTCGTTTTTCGAGATTCGCCAATATCAAAAAACAAGGTGAAAGAGCAGTTTTTATGTGAATCCACTGCTCGGGCATCCCCAATTATGATGTATTTAGTTCGTTTTAGATCACTCATTTAATAAAATGTGTCAATTTAGACATTCTGTAGATAAACATCCATCAAATCTGCTTTTTTGATATTCAAGTTTGAATATCGAAAAACAAGTGGCTCGTTTTTCGAGATTCGCCAATATCAAAACACAAAGGAGAAAGAGCAGTTTTTATATGAATCGACTGCTCAGGCATCCTCAATTATGATATCTTTAGTTCGTTTTAGATCATTGATTTAATAAAATGTGTTTTGGAGAAATTCTATAGATATACATCCTTCAAATCTGCTTTTTTAATATTCAAGTTTGAATATCGAATAACGAGTATCTCGTTTTTCGAGATTCGCCAATATCAAATAACAAGGAGAAAGAGCAGTTTTTATGTGAATCCACTGCTCGGGCATCCCCAATTATGATGTATTTAGTTCGTTTTAGATCACTTATTTAATAAAATGTGTCAATTTAGACATTCTGTATATAAACATCCATCAAATCTGGCTCGTTTTTCGAGATTCGCCAATATCAAAAAACAAGGAGAAAGAGCAGTTTTTATGTGAATCCACTGCTCGGGCATCCCCAATTATGATGTATTTAGTTCGTTTTAGATCACTTATTTAATAAAATGTGCCAATTTAGACATTCTGTATATAAACATCCATCAAATCTGCTTTTTTGATATTCAAGTTTGAATATCGAAAAACGAGTGGCTCGTTTTTCGAGATTCGCCAATATCAAAAAACAAGGAGAAAGAGCAGTTTTTATGTGAATCCACTGCTCGGTTATTCCCAATTATGATGTATTTAGTTCGTTTTAGATCACTCATTTAATAAAATGTATCAATTTAGACATTCTGTATATAAACATCCATCAAATCTGCTTTTTTGATATTCAAGTTTGAATATCGAATAACGAGTAGCTCGTTTTTCGAGATTCGCCAATATCAAAAAACAAGGTGAAAGAGCAGTTTTTATGTGAATCCACTCCTCGGGCATCCCCAATTATGATGTATTTAGTTCGTTTTAGATCACTCATTTAATAAAATGTGTCAATTTAGACATTCTGTAGATAAACATCCATCAAATCTGCTTTTTTGATATTCAAGTATGAATATCGAAAAACAAGTGGCTCGTTTTTCGAGATTCGCCAATATCAAAAAACAAGGAGAAAGAGCAGTTTTTATATGAATCCACTGCTCAGGCATCCTCAATTATGATATCTTTAGTTCGTTTTAGATCATTGATTTAATAAAATGTGTTTTGGAGAAATTCTGTAGATATACATCCTTCAAATCTGCTTTTTTAATATTCAAGTTTGAATATCGAATAACGAGTAGCTCGTTTTTCGAGATTCGCCAATATCAAATAACAAGGAGAAAGAGCAGTTTTTATGTGAATCCACTGCTCGGGCATCCCCAATTATGATGTATTTAGTTCGTTTTAGATCACTTATTTAATAAAATGTGCCAATTTAGACATTCTGTATATAAACATCCATCAAATCTGCTTTTTTGATATTCAAGTTTGAATATCGAAAAACGAGTGGCTCGTTTTTCGAGATTCGCCAATATCAAAAAACAAGGAGAAAGAGCAGTTTTTATGTGAATCCACTGCTCGGTTATTCCCAATTATGATGTATTTAGTTCGTTTTAGATCACTCATTTAATAAAATGTATCAATTTAGACATTCTGTATATAAACATCCATCAAATCTGCTTTTTTGATATTCAAGTTTGAATATCGAATAACGAGTAGCTCGTTTTTCGAGATTCGCCAATATCAAAAAACAAGGTGAAAGAGCAGTTTTTATGTGAATCCACTGCTCGGGCATCCCCAATTATGATGTATTTAGTTCGTTTTAGATCACTCATTTAATAAAATGTGTCAATTTAGACATTCTGTAGATAAACATCCATCAAATCTGCTTTTTTGATATTCAAGTTTGAATATCGAAAAACAAGTGGCTCGTTTTTCGAGATTCGCCAATATCAAAAAACAAGGAGAAAGAGCAGTTTTTATATGAATCGACTGCTCAGGCATCCTCAATTATGATATCTTTAGTTCGTTTTAGATCATTGATTTAATAAAATGTGTTTTGGAGAAATTCTATAGATATACATCCTTCAAATCTGCTTTTTTAATATTCAAGTTTGAATATCGAATAACGAGTATCTCGTTTTTCGAGATTCGCCAATATCAAATAACAAGGAGAAAGAGCAGTTTTTATGTGAATCCACTGCTCGGGCATCCCCAATTATGATGTATTTAGTTCGTTTTAGATCACTTATTTAATAAAATGTGTCAATTTAGACATTCTGTATATAAACATCCATCAAATCTGGCTCGTTTTTCGAGATTCGCTAATATCAAAAAACAAGGAGAAAGAGCAGTTTTTATATTAATCCACTGCTCAGGCATCCTCAATTATGATATCTTTAGTTCGTTTTAGATCATTGATTTAATAAAATGTGTTTTGGAGAAATTCTGTAGATATACATCCTTCAAATCTTCTTTTATAATATTCAAGTTTGAATATCGAATAACGAGTAGCTCGTTTTTCGAGATTCGCCAATATCAAAAACAAGGAGAAAGAGCAGTTTTTATGTGAATCCACTGCTCGGGCATCCCCAATTATGATGTATTTAGTTCGTTTTGGATCACTTATTTAATAAAATGTGTCAATTTAGACATTCTGTATATAAACATCCATGAAATCTGCTTTTTTGATATTCAAGTTTGAATATCGAAAAACGAGTGGCTCGTTTTTCGAGATTCGCCAATATCAAAAAACAAGGAGAAAGAGCAGTTTTTATGTGAATCCACTGCTCGGTTATTCCCAATTATGATGTATTTAGTTCGTTTTAGATCACTCATTTAATAAAATGTATCAATTTAGACATTCTGTATATAAACATCCATCAAATCTGCTTTTTTGATATTCAAGTTTGAATATCGAATAACGAGTAGCTCGTTTTTCGAGATTCGCCAATATCAAAAAACAAGGTGAAAGAGCAGTTTTTATGTGAATCCACTGCTCGGGCATCCCCAATTATGATGTATTTAGTTCGTTTTAGATCACTCATTTAATAAAATGTGTCAATTTAGACATTCTGTAGATAAACATCCATCAAATCTGCTTTTTTGATATTCAAGTTTCAATATCGAAAAACAAGTGGCTCGTTTTTCGAGATTCGCCAATATCAAAAAACAAGGAGAAAGAGCAGTTTTTATATGAATCCACTGCTCAGGCATCCTGAATTATGATATCTTTAGTTCGTTTTAGATCATTGATTTAATAAAATGTGTTTTGGAGAAATTCTGTAGATATACATCCTTCAAATCTTCTTTTATAATATTCAAGTTTGAATATCGAATAACGAGTAGCTCGTTTTTCGAGATTCGCCAATATCAAAAAACAAGGAGAAAGAGCAGTTTTTATGTGAATCCACTGCTCGGTTATTCCCAATTATGATGTATTTAGTTCGTTTTAGATCACTCATTTAATAAAATGTATCAATTTAGACATTCTGTATATGAACATCCATCAAATCTGCTTTTTTGATATTCAAGTTTGAATATCGAATAACGAGTAGCTCGTTTTTCGAGATTCGCCAATATCAAAAAACAAGGTGAAAGAGCAGTTTTTATGTGAATCCACTGCTCGGGCATCCCCAATTATGATGTATTTAGTTTGTTTTAGATCACTTATTTAATAAAATGTGTCAATTTAGACATTCTGTAGATAAACATCCATCAAATCTGCTTTTTTGATATTCAAGTGTGAACATCGAAAAACAAATGGCTCGTTTTTCGAGATTCGCCAATATCAAAAAACAAGGAGAAAGAGCAGTTTTTATATGAATCCACTGCTCAGGCATTCTGAATTATGATATCTTTAGTTCGTTTTAGATCATTGATTTAATAAAATGTGTTTTGGAGAAATTCTGTAGATATACATCCTTCAAATCTTCTTTTTTAATATTCAAGTTTGAATATCGAATAACGAGTAGCTCGTTTTCGAGATTCGCCAGTATCAAAAAACAAGGAGAAAGAGCAGTTTTTATGTGAATCCACTGCTCGGGCATCCCCAATTATGATGTATTTAGTTCGTTTTAGATCACTCATTTAATAAAATGTGTCAATTTAGACATTCTGTATATAAACATCCATCAAATCTGCTTTTTTGATATTCAAGTATGAATATCGAAAAACGAGTGGCTCGTTTTTCGAGATTCGCCAATATCAAAAAAAATCGAGAAAGAAAAGTTTTTATGTGAATCCATTGCTCAGGCAGGCGTCCTCAATTATGATATTTTTAGTTCGTTTTAGAAAACGTATTTAATAAAATGTGTTTTGGAGACATTCTGAAGATATACATCCATCAAATCTGCTTTTTTTGTTATTCAAGTTTGAATATCGAAAAACGAGTGGCCCCTTTTTCGAGATTCACCAATATCAAAAAACAAGGAGAAAGAGCAGTTTTTATATGAATGCACTGCTCAGGCATCCTCAATAATGATGCCTTTAGTACGTTTTAGATCACTAATTTAATCAAATGTGTGATGGAGACATTCTGTAGATAAACACCCATCAAATCTGGTTTTTTGATATTCAAGTTCGAATATATCTACAGATATACCTCCATCAAATCTACTTTTTTGAATATCGAATAACGAGTAGCTCGTTTTTCGAGATTCGCCAATATCAAAAAACAAGGAGAAAGAGCAGTTTTTATATGAATCCACTGCTCAGGCATCCTGAATTATGATATCTTTAGTTCGTTTTAGAAAACGCGTTTAATAAAATGTGTTTTGGAGACATTCTACAGATATACCTCCATCAAATCTACTTTCAAGTTTGAATGTCGAAAAACAAGTAGCTCGTTTTTCAACATTCGCCAATATCGAATTACGAGGTAGTTGTTTTTCGTTATTCGCCAATATCGAAAAACGAGTAGCTCGTTTTTCGATATTCACCAATATTGAAAAACGAAAATGGAGCTAACTTCACACTGCCGCCAATTCATACGTAACAAAGAAGTGTCTATCAAAGTCAATTTTATTTGTTTGTGTATCTGTACCCTACATACCCTCCGAATAAAATGTTTTCTTTTGTGTTCCCATGAAGGCCATGAATCATTGCGCACCCTACAACATCTATGAAAGTATATAATGAGATCTCCTGAACACTTGTTATATGAATTAACTAAACGAAAAGAATAAAATAATAATGTATTTGATCTTTGTATGCAAATCGTTTTTAACGAATAACGATTACTTTGGATTAATTCGTATATAAATAGATCCTCGTTGTGCTTGATAACAAATAAATACTTGTCGAAATTTTTGTCTCTGATATCCCGTCGGTGGAAATGTGATGTTAAAATGTATGAATAGTACCATTTTTTGACCACGGCCATGGGAATACAATGATGAAATATACATGTGTACAATGACCAAATGAGTGATACTTGGCAGTTTCCTGAGCTTCTAAATGGAGTTCTATATGGATATAAGAGGATTTGTTGTTTACCACAAATTACAGGTATATGTGAACAAAAGCTACGAAGAGAGATTTGACAATTATACGTTATGACCCACTATTTCACCCGTCCGTGTTACTTTCTCTTCTAGAAAACTGAGGGGACTAAAATATAGAAAATGTTTGCTAAAGTCATACGAAACTCAAGCTTTACTCGTGTGTATGAGTAATTTAATAACTGTCAGTGAAGGTTCATACGGATTGCGAGTATTCTAGTGATTTAAACGACAAATATGTGAGGTTGTGTTCTTTTAAGAATACAAGGGGAAGAAGAATGTGCCCGGGTCGGTTGTACTTGATACAAATCTTTTTACATTGCCATATCTTTCCAGGGTCTCCTACACTTAGCTATAATGTCGGGTTTGAGAACCATATTGTCGTTTATTTCGATCATAGGATAAGGATAGACAGCTGTTTATATTGGAATTCGGCGACAGCGAAAACCTATAGTTTGACGTATTACAGTCACATTACTAACATCGAAATGTCCCGTCAAATATGATTGCCATTTTGAATATGAGCGCAGCCTCGAATAACTTTTGGTCGGAAAATGTTTATATTTATATCTGAAGTAATTGACACTGAAAACCTATATTTCAATATACTGCGCACCTTTTTAGACAGCATTATGGGTTTCCCGCTAAAATGAGCCTCCATTTTGAATTTGGTCCCCTAGCGGAATTAGCCGTCATCTTTGGAGGATTACCCAAGGTCATTAGATTCACCGGGTAGAAACCACCTTCAAACCATGGTCTGGGAGAATCTGTCACAAATTTTACCCCACTAAATAACCAGAAAATGCGACATGGTGGCCATCTTGAATATTAAAATTTCCCCAAGGGTGTGGGGGGGGATGGCCTAGTGGTCTAGAGTGCCGCGCTTCGACCTCTAGCTGGTCGGTCACCTCTGGCTTGCGTCTGTGGTTTCGAGCCCTGGTGTGAGCGTATGTGGCATGGAGATAGGGGCGCCTTCTCAACCTCGTGGGTTTCCTCCGGGCACTCCGGTTTTCTCCCACTGTTAAAGACCCCTACGCACAAGCGAATTATTGAAATAAAATTAAAAACCATATGTTAGTCCCGAAATGACCTAGTTGTGTCGAGTGGACGTTAAACCCCATTTCTCTCTCTCTCTCCCCAAGGGTGCCAGGGTGGCTTCATCCGGATTCCGAATCTACACACACTGAAGATATATAATCTATCAAAAAAACGTTAAGTGGACTATATTTCCAGGGTTAAGGCTTAAAATTGGATTTGGCTGCCGGACTATTCAGCGTAAAAGACTTTGGATTAATATTGAGTTAGAGACTTAGCTACTTTAACAAAGTCTCGATTATCCATTTTTGAGTAGAAATAAGCAATATTTTTTTTATTCACGTTCGGGTTCAAATCCAAAGAAAATCGAACAGATAAGATGTCATCGAAAGTTAATTATGATCTTGTGTTGATAATAAATGTCTAATTAATAGTTTATATAACATTCCAGGCCTGAAGAAAGACCTGCAATAGGCAGACTTACCCCTTGCATAATGCATGTTTAAACATACCGTCCAATATTTTAATTTGCTTAAATATATTTAACTAAAAAAGTCAACAAAAAAATGGGACAAATTCTAGATAAATAACCAAAATCTGAACATACCCCACCGGTACTATTCACGGCAACTGTTGAACCACTGGTACTTTCAACGGCAACGGGGGGTGGTGGGCCACCAGATTCCACCCCAGAAAGCATAAATACGGAACATAAAACCAAGGCAGCGACAATCTTCATCGTGGTGAATTATTTTAAGCGAAAACAAGAATTAATACTGGAGAACAAATTTGTTTTACGTCTGCCCGGCTCAAGCTCTGTGTTGTTGTCGGTCTGATAACCGTTGACGTCTGCGTGTGACTTTATTTCCTTTTGCAGAGTCACATGATCTGTGTTAAATAATCACAGATGTCATATACGCTTCGTGTCATCTAGACACGATAAACTGATTTCAATATCAACCTGTATCCCATCGACACACCTGGTGGTCTTTGTAGCATTCCGTATGTCATTATGTAACCATAACTGGTTTTATTATACTGTCTGATAAGCAAACTCTACTGAAAGTTAAACCTGATATGACACATTAGATAACGAGTTGGCAGTTCTCACTAACATAGTTAAAAACTAGCTAATGTAAAGGCAATTTGCTGAATATTTCAGTTTCGCTTAGCTTCGGTCATCATTACTAAAGTCGGTAAGACAAAACCAGTAGTCTCGGTTATCCACTTTTATTGGTAAATCACGAAGGAAAATATTTCAGCGAATCGAACGACAATCGAAGGAAAATATTTCAGCGAATCGAACGACAATCGAAGAAAAATCTCATGCTAGCCTCGACATCGAGAGTTAATTAAGGTCTGAATAAGTTAATTAATGCCTAATTAATAGTTTTTATAACATTTCACGCCTACAGAAAGACCTACATTAGGCAGATTTTGCTCTTGCATAATGCATGTTTAAGTAGATACTGAGTATGTTATTGGATTTAAAGACGCAACCTCTGTACTATCTGTTTAGTTTTCGAGGTTTTTTTGTTTAGAATCCAAGGTTAATGCACATAGTGGCCATACATGCAAATGTGTATTGTATTGTGCATTTGAAATCGACCAAGTAAACAATATGATGCTGGGTTATTAACACTAGCCAAGAAAGCTACCCGTGCTTATGTTGACCCTATATGTTAAAGACCCTTAAGCCGTAAACAATTATCTCGGCGAGAGGATACTCCGTGACATGTATATGCAGGAAAGTTAACGCCTTTTTATTTCATGTCCTGTATGTATAGTGTATCATAATTTTGTTTCAGGTTTGTATGGAAGGTAACAGAGTTTGCAAGAGGACAGAGGAACGACAGAAAGTAATAAACCTGGCCTTCAGAAAATTCAAAATTTGAAGCCATTCACGATTTCTTGTTCTTAATTTCTATTCATTTTTAATATCTTTGTACATTCATGATTGAAAAATTACATTTACAGAAAATAAATTATTTTTTACGGATGATTTTGATTTTGTTTTATATTTAAAGAACAGAAAATCTTCTGGCAGAGATTTACCAGATTTTTCCCTGTAATTTTTCTGTTTTTTTACAGAATTATTTTTAACAGTGTACGTTAGTCCCGAAATGACATTTTGTATCGAGTGGACGTTAAACCCCATCCCTCTCTCTCTCTTGAGCCAAACTGCATGTGTCTCTTTTGCAATTGGTTTTGGGGTAAAACGTTATCCCTTGCCGATTATAGATGACTATGTAAGTTTGGAATCTTTATTTCCTGTCTGAAATTCGTTAATTGCTGTTTATTTTCTATGTTATAAACCCCCAGTTTATATCTCCGATAGCAACTATAGATATTTTAAGGTGACCCTTCCCCGTATCAATCGTATACCGAAATAATATAAACCCCCAATAACCACATGCTTTATGCATATAGAAGTGTCTTTCAAAGCCAATTTTATTTGTTTGTGTATCTGCACCCTACATACCCTCCTAATAAAATGTTTTCTTTTGTGTTCCCATGAAGGCCATGAGGATAGTATTCTGATGAATCATTGCGCACCCTACAACATCTATGAAAGTATATAATGTGATCTCCCGAGCACGAAAAGAATAAAATAATAATTTATTTGATCTTTGAATGCAAATCGTGTTTAACGAATAACGATTACTTTGGATCAACTCGAATATAAATACTTTCTCGTTGTGCTTGATAACAAGAACAAACTTGTCGAAATTTTTGTCTCTGATATCCCGTCGGTGGAATAGGACGTTAAATAAAACTATTTCCCACTTGTTGAAAAGTATAGAATGAATAAAAACAAGGGATTGTAAGGAGTTTTATTTTCGTAATCTCTTCTTATCCTCCTCTTTGAAGGGGGGTTGGATGGCCGAATGGTTAGCGTGCGCGCGCTGTATCATACGACCTGTCCAACGTCGTGGATTTTCTCCGGGTACTCGGGTTTCCTCCAACTGCTAAAGACACCTACGCGCAAGCGATTTATTGAATACAATTAAACCATATGTTAGTCCTGAAATGACCTAGTTTGTGCCAAGTGGTCGTTAAACCCCATTTCTCTCTCTCTCTCCGCTTTCGCAGTCCCACATAACAACTGTTAGTATTATTAGAAATTATTAATAAGCAGAAATTCGCCCCTGTATCTGTCACTTCGGGGGGTTGGGATGGTCTAGAGTGCCGCGCTTCGACCTCTAGCTGGCCGGTCACCTCTGGCTTGCGGCTGTGGTTTTGATCCCTGGTGTGAGCGTATGTGGCATGGAGATAGGGGCGCCTTTTCAACCTCGCGGGTTTCCTCCGGGCACTCCGGTTTCCTCCCACTGCTAAAGACCCCTACGCGCAAGCGAATTATTGAAATAAAATTGAAACCACATGTTAGTCCCAAAATGACCTAGTTTGTGTCGAGTGGACGTTAAACCCTATTTCTCTCTCTCTGTATCTGTCACTTCAGTCATTTATATAGAAGGGTAGCCTGTGTTTTCCTTTTGCCTTCGTCATTTCCGTTTCTTGAAACCTTCATTACGCATCTATCATAGCAATGCTCTCTATCATAGCAATGCATCTATCATAGCAATGACTTTGTGTATTTAAAGCTTAGTGAGCATATTGTATGTTGTATTATAATACTATATTTAACTGCTACCATAAAATATGTAACAAAGAATGATGACTATATGAAACTGAAATTGATCATGTTCTTAATTCAAAGACAATTAACGTTAAGCGTTATAGTAGCTCTAGTATTACGTCATTTACAAATAGATATTCATCCCAATCCGGGCCCCATTGATATTAATTCCAAACTTTCACTTTGTCATTTAAATGCGAGATCAGTAAGGTCTAAAATAGACTTCATTACAAACGAATTATCAGATTTCAATATACTATGTTTTACTAAAACTCATTTGGATAGTAACATTAACAATGAAGAAATAGATATAGCTGGATATAATTTGCCATACCGTAAAGATAGGAATAGGAATAATCGTGGTGGGGGGATTTTAATTTACACTCAACATGATATTATATCATGCAGAGTACCTTCACTTGAATTTGATGCTGACATTATTTGGCTGAATATTGCAATTAATTCAATTAAATTGCTGTTATGTTGTGTTTATAGATCTGAACAATCGCCAGATAACGTTTGGCTTTTATTAGATGAATCAATCGAGAATGCTTTGGATATATCAAGTAGCATAATAATTTTGGGTGATTTGAACTGTGACCTTTTAACATCAAATAATAAGTTACAATCATTGATTAATTCTTATGATTTAAAAAACGTTATAACTAAGCCCACCAGATTATCAAACACAAAATTTACATTAATAGACCCTATTATTATCCCATCGTTTATGACTTACGCTATAGCCGATACTTTAGACCCTCCCAGATTTGTATCTGATCACAGAGCAACATGTATCTATTTAAACCATAGTATGCCTTCTTAAAGATCTTATAAAAGGAAAATTTATCTTTACAAAAGAGCAAATTTTACCGCCTTAAATAATGAACTAAACAGTTTCCATTGACGTGAAATTATTAACGATTCATACCCAATTGATAATATCATTGATAAATTTGATGAGAAATTTGAACAACTAATATCTCAATATATTCCTACTAAAACAATTACTGTCCATCCTAATGATAAACCATGGTTTAATAATCAAATAAGACGACAAATTCGACAACGTGATATACTAAGAAAGAAAGCCTTAAAAACCAAAAGTGAATCGCATATTGCTCTCTTTAAAAAAGCGCGGAACAAAGTTAATAACATGAAACAATATGCCAAAACTCAGTATAATGAATCAGTTAATAATAGAATAAAAAACCTGTCAAATCCATCCCAAAGGGATTACTGGAAAGCGATGAAACACTTCATTCCAACCTCTCAAAAAACATCAATTCCCCCTCTTAATGATACTTATTTTACATCTATTTCGACAATACAGTATATGGAAGTGTTACCCGAATTCCCAAACACGCTGTACAACAATATGCCCCCCGTATTCCTTTACTTTAACGGATATCAAAAATGTATTAAACTCACTAAACGAATACAAAGCCAGCGGACCCGGGTCAGTTAATAATAAAGTATTAAAATCTGTGAAACATAGTATTTGTAAACCACTGTATTTACTTTTCAAAGTAATTATAAAACAGAAAATATTTCCGAGTAAAAGGAAAAAAGCCAATGTTATCCCACTGTATAAAAAAGGTGATCGGTCGGATCCAAAAAATTATAGACCCATTTCCCTACTGAATAGTATATCTAAAGTCTTCGAACGATTGATTCATCAGAATCTTTTAAGTCATTTCTCAAAAAATGAACTTTTTAATAAGTACCAATCTGGGTTTTTACCAGGCATATCTACGGTACATCAACTCATAGAAATATATCAATACATTTGTAATTCTTTAGAAAAAAAAGAATACACGGGCTTAGTGTTCTGCGATATTTCCAAAGCGTTCGACAAAGTTTCGCATAAAGGATTGTTGCATAAGTTGAACAGTTATGGAATCCAAGATGACTGTCTCGAATTAATTTCAAATTACTTGAATAATAGAAATCAAATTCTTATGTTAGCAAATTGTTTATCTGATACTTTTTCTACCAATTCTGGGGTACCACAGGGTTCTATTCTTGGTCCGCTGCTTTTTTTGATTTATATAAACGATCTATCTGATCAACTTAAATGCTTAACAAGATTATTTGCTGATGACACAACGCTATGTTCCTCTTCAACAGATTTATCTAATGTTGAAGCTGCACTGTATTATGATTTAAACCAGTTGCTAATAAATGGTTAATACCTTTAATCCTGAAAAACTAAATTAATGATCTTCACTAACAAAATTGTCACATTCCCTTTAAATATTAAATTTCAAAGCACGTATCTACATACAGCTTCCGTTCATAAACATCTAGGTGTATATATCCAAGATGACCTTAAATGGAATTATCATATTGAATCTATAATAAAACAAGCTTCGTTTAAACTAAACCACCTGCGTAGAGCTAAATTTCAATTAACACAATCCAACTTAAATACATTATATAAATGTTATATCTTACCAATTCTTGAGTATGGCTGCGAAGTATGGGATAACTGTTCAAATTATAATTCTGAAAAACTTGAGAAATTACAGCTTAAAGCTGTCCGCACGGTAACAGGATGCACTATTTATGCATCTCGTGAATCGCTCTATTTTGAAACTGCTTGGTCTAAATTACACGATCGCAGAAAGATTAGACGATTATGTATATTACATAAGCTTATTCACAAAACCGGACTCTTATCTCCAAGAGATAATCGGTTATCATAACAATAATTATAATCTTAGGAACTGTAATGATCTAAAAGTACCACTTTGTCGTTTAACAGTAACAAAAAACTCCTTTGTCCCTAAAACCATCCAACAGTTCAATAGTTTACGTCCCGGTTTAAATTCCACAATATCTTTATCGGAGTTTAAAACCAATATAAAAACTAAAGTCAAACCTCCAAAGTTAAGAAACATCGGCAGCAGAAAATTATCAATTTACCATAATCGTATACGCCATACCTGCAGTGGTCTAAATTATGATCTTAATAAATCAAATATCGTTCAAAATCCATATTGCACATGTGACAATAAAAGCATTGAAAATTCATTTCACTACTTTTTTGACTGCCCAAAATATGAGCTACAGCGCCATCATTTATTCGATAAACTTTGCTTTATAGCCAAACTACCACGACCTGAATTGCATAAAATTTGCTTAGACGCCTCTACACTATTTCCAAATTCTTTTAATATCCATATATTTCACACCGTACAAAATTATATATCAAAGAAACGAAACGATTCACATGTACTTTGTAGCTAGTATTGTATTTCGACAGTGGTTTATCTGTATAGGATATTAACCTACCCGAGGTTGATATGATAGAGAACACGCGGGCGCAGCCCAAGTGTTCTCTATCATATCAATCCGAGGGAGAGTAGGTTTATATCTGACATATACAACGTTCACCCTTAAATTTAATGGACTCTTCTAAAAAAAAGGCAACAGTGATTGGTTAATTGCTCGACAGCACGTGACGTGTTTGTTTATACGGCGCCATTTTGTAGTAATTGAACTAAGGAAAGCTAAAACAAAATGGATAGTAAAACGAAGTCAGACGAATAATCAATCCTTTTTAGTCATCATATTGACGATAGAATAGATGTGAATGCAACTATGATGAGGATCTATACAAAGCCTGAAGAAAATTTGGATCAAAAGGCAATCTTTTCCGATAATTCTGACAATGAACCGTGACTGAAGGTTACTTTTCGGTATGTTCAGAGAAAGATTTGACCGACTGTTTTGAGTGGATTGTAGCCGTAGCCAAAAATACTTTACAAAGGAACTCTTGGGTGATAAATACTTTCACGTCTTGGGATGTGTGGAGAAATGATTTGGGCAGGAAGAAAATTCTGAAAGATATCTTAGACATGGACTGGAGTGTGGATAACCGATTTAAATAAGCCGATAAGTACGCCGTCTATTTAGGTCCTGAATGCTATAAACTGTACCAAAACAATTTTTTTTTTTATTGTCAAAAGAATAAAATTTTATTTCTGTGTTCTTTGTATTATTTCGATCATCTACGTCAAGAGCGGTTGATATGAGCCGAATATATCGACCTGTAATGACGTCATCAGCGGTTGATATGAAATATCAACCTCTCAGGACGTCATCAGCGGTTGATATGAACCGAATATATCAACCCCTGATGACGTCACGAGAGGTTGTTATAAGATATAACTGCTATGGACATCAAAGAAAAAAACTACTACCAGTTGTATATCTATGAATATTCACTTAGTATGTAACGACATGGTCATATTATCCTAAGGTAGCATGTATATATGTATAGAACTATGTAGTAAATTAAAGTTCAGTGGTATTTGTAAATATTTTACATTATACTGGGAGAAGATTCGTAAATTGTATAATTTGTTCTGATCCCGTTTGTTTATACACATATACTTCTATGTATGTATTTGCAAATAAACTATTTACAAATTAAAAAAAAAAAAATGCTCTCTGTGTTAAAGTTATATTTGGAACGTGTTTAACCATATTATGTGATACTGACTAACACCAATATTGCCCTTTAATAGTTCATAATAACCTTTAAGGCCTAAAAAGACCTGCACCAGGCAGATTCATCTCTTGTCTGGTGCATCTTTTAAGCATTTTAAAATGTATCGCGCAAAACAGAAAGAGGGGGACTACCGATGAACCTTCTCGGCCCCAGTGACATGGTTGATTTTCATTTTAGTTTGCTTTGTTACTGTTGTAGTTCACATATCTGCTCTTTAATAGATGATATAAGCATGATTTTCGCATTGTCTCAGCCCTAGCAATCCAAAGTTGCAACGTATTACCCTTTGCTCCCATGTGTGCCCCCCTCCTCGAGAAAATCGTGGATCCGGGCCTGAACATGTCCGCGTTAGATGAAGCGGTCTGTGTCATTGAGTCAAGTGGCGTGGTTTTTATTTCCCGCTTGTACCCTTACACCAACCAGAAGATCGGTGAAATAGTTCCGTGGTGATGCGAAGGGGTTTGGGCTCATATAGATGGGTATAAGGGTCCCATATAGATCGACAAATGGGCCCCTGCGCGCACGCGTGGTGTGGGTTAAGTAACATCACCTGCTGTAACTGGACATACCAGTAGGCCCTTAACATAAAAATGGGCCCTCTAACTTTTGCTTAGGCGAATTACTTTCACGTGGGCCCCCTCAAATATAGAATCAGTGCCTGTGGTTCAGCACAGAGTTTTCTATTTACCGTCAGGGGCCCCATCTCGACAGGAAGGAGTGTAAGGGGGGACGCCCCCCCCCCCCCCCGGAAGGAGAGAAAGGGAGAAGCCCCCCCCCCCCCTCGACTACTTACGCCACCGTTGGCAGTTGGAATTGAGTAAGCGGAAACATCGATGTCTCGACACAATATCTCTTTTTACACACTGCCTGACTGCATGACGTATGTCCGTCTATATTATCCTGGTGGGTGTAAAAGGTGGGGGGGGACGTTAAACTCCATTTCATTTCATATGTACCGTAAATAAACAAAACACACTTATTTAAAAAATTCCACACAATTTCCGACAAAGACATGGCAAGGGAGATAATAACATTTAACGTCAAGTTCAGACCCCGAGTTCACAAAGTATTCTCACACTTAAGTTACGAATTTACTCAACGTCCAATCATTGTTTATAAGAAAAATATCTTTGATCCAGAAACACAAAACTTTGCACATAGTTTCTCATTGATGTGTTTGATACATTAAAACAACGAAAGTTTTATAAAGGGCTATATTTTAGTTAACATAAGGCGAACAATAACTCTGAGAATGGTTTGTAAACTGTTCTGCTTATTCATTGTCAATAAAGCAGAGAAGAATAATGAAAAAAATAGTATTTTGAAGACTGTCGCTTTAAAGTAAAAATTAAAGGAATAACTGTATGGGTTGAAGTAACTAAATATAATGTATGTTATTTGGGCCAATGGATCGAGTATAAATACATGTAGGGGCCCGTTTATATATTGTAAACCACCGTGACCGTTTAATTTAAGAATGCCACATAATGTTAATCTGGTCTTTTCTTTCAGAGTTTTTGAATATGTTAGGGCATAAAAAACATTATTAAATAAAATCTGAATAGGAAGCAGGATGAAGCTTCTTTGGCTGACGTCATGTTGACGCGGAGGTGCTACCATGAATAGCGTTCTCGCGTGTTCGAGACTCACTAAAATATTCCTTTAAATTGTACAGGTGTTCACGGGATTGGCATGCCACCGTTTAGCAGTAAAAAGTTGTTCATTAACATTTACTGGGAGATGAAAACCTTTCGACAAGGAAACAATAATCCGGTTCCAGTACGTACTTACGTTCAGAGCGTTCAGAGCTGAGCTACCACCATACATACATACGTGTCCCAAATCCCCCCGCGAGCCCCAGCAACGGGGTCAAATCTTAACGTTTACCGTTGTAATCATTACCGATATTTCGCCCTATTTTACTTTATATATATATGTTTATTTTAATGACATATCAAACTCTTTATAGTTTTCTTTCAATTGCACAAGCCTTTATATTGATTATATTGAAACGGCATTATGAAAGAATTTGCAGTAATATCAAATTCTCGTTAAAATATGACTGTCTATTACTATGGCGGTATATTAGTGCCAAAATTCTAACTTGCTATCGTCTAATTTCTTACTTCTATTCATGTAATTTCTAACCTCCATTCATGTAACTTCTAACTTCCATTCATGTAATTTCTAAATTAAGACAATGTATAATTCAACTTCTTTATTTGTTCAGTGTAAATATCAATTCTATTTCGTCTTATTTCTATTATTGAGGCGAAAAATGTCTACTTCGTTGTGGTATTACATGTTAAGCATGAACGGCAAACAAATTTAGAATTATGATACTTCTACCTGGCAACCATCATTATGATGTCGTTTGGTGTCGCCACCATGTGCTCAGTTTGGCGATTGAGCACCTGATCGGGACCATTCTATTGATACAAACGACTCGCTCTTCGTCAGATTGAGTGGCTTGCCTGAGTGTTAAAATTGAAAACATCGAGAGAGAAATATAGGGACATGGGGTTTAACATCCACTCGACACCAACCAGGTCATTTCGGTATTAACACCGTTCAATTGTATTTCAATAATTCGCTTGCGCGTAGGAGTGGTTAGCAGTGGGAGGAAACCGGAGGACCCGGAGAAAACCCACGAGGTTGGAAAGGCGGTCCTGCTCCATGTCACGTAAAAACGGGAAATCGAAACCACGCCAGTTTATTCAATGACAGATCTTATGTTACAGCGTGCACGTGCTAACCATTCGGCCATCATACCCTCTAAACAACATTGAACGTGATATAAATGTATGGTTTGCAAATACTATTTCGAATACCGTGGCTAAGTGGGTAAGACGCAGGCTCGCTAGGCTTTGGGTCGGGAGTTCAATCCCAGCATGGGTCGAAAAAAGTTCATCCAGATTTTCTGGCGTGGTTCCCCCTTATTAGTGTCTTGTCGTTCCAATGGGATGAAAACCCGAGGTTCCATGTACATGTTGGCGTGCACGTAAAAGATCCCGTGACCGTTAGACTTCGATGTAAGTCCAGGTCGTAGATCCGCTCTCCGGGCAATATTTCCCTGAAGCACACTGTGTGGCGTATGTCCGTCTCCATTAGCCCGGTTCGGAACAGAACAGTAGGGCGTTAAACCCTCTTTCATTTCATTTCATTTTCTATTTCAAATATAAGCTAAACGGGATTTGGAGAATTTTATTTTATATTTTTTACGGTTGAGCCAATAATTAATATTTATATGCAGTTGGTCTATATTAACACAGGGTATAAATGTTATGTCTCTCTCTCTCTCTCTCTCTCTCTCTCGGCACGCCTTCCAACCTTCAACCAAACGAAGAATGGGTCGTTTATACCAAATAATGGTCCCGATCAGGTGCGCAATCACCCAATTGAGCATGCAGTGGCGACACCAAGCGTCTTCATAATGATGGTTGCTAGGCAGAAATGTATAAATTCTAAATTCGTTGATGTTGATGCTAAACATGTAAAGCCTCTATTAAGAAGACATTTTTCGTTTAAATAATAGAAACAAGTTGGAACAGAATTGGAATTTACACTGAACAAATAAAGAAGTTGGGTTATACATTGTCTTAAATTAGAAATTACATGAATGGAAGTTAGAAGTTACATGAATGGAGGTTAGAAATTACATGAACAGAAGTAAGAAATTAGACGATAGCATGTTAGAATTTTGGCACTAATATACCGCCATATTTTACATCCTGTTAAATTCATGAGTAAATGGCTGTGATAAATAGTTAGGTTTTGATGATTAATAAATGCAATGTTAACTGTAGAAATAAGTTCAAATTATCAGAGTCCGTATTCAAATTATACCTTGAAGGACAGTATTGGTGTCAGTCATTATCATATGTGTAAGACTGTGGGAGGATATCTGACAATTAATAGAAAGAGTTTGACTGCTGTTAGATAAAAGAACACAAAGAAAAACAGAAAACGCCCGTGCATTACCATGTTCTATAAGGTATACAAATAGAAACAAGGGAATGCACGGACAATTTGTATTTTTCTCGTGTTCTGTTATCTAATGACACTCAATTACTTTATTGAATTGTCAGATATTCTCTTGCAGTCTCAAATAACAACTTTTGGCCTTTGAATGAATTAATAGTGAGAAAAAATTAGGCCGTGTATCTGTTATCACTGGTCACGTCAGTCAGTTATATAGAGGGATAACTCGTGTTTTCCTTTTGCGTTCGTCACTTCCGATTTCTGAAACCTTTATTACGCACCTATCGTCGCAATGATCTATGTGTTAAAATTATATTTGGAAAGTTTTTAATCAGTTCTATCACATATGTGATAATGAATGACACCATTATTGTCATTTAAGTCTAAGATAGTCACTTAACTATAGCTTTCACTTAAATATACATAACTTCCAGATGGAACAGAAAATCGAGGGGGATGGGGGGTGTGTGGGTGTCCAGGAATAGAGTCTAGTCGTTCAGATGGAACAGAAAATCGAGGTCGCGTATACAGATTAAGAGAGAATGTTCATTTTGTATTATTTAAAGATTAGATAACGAACAGGCTGC
This sequence comes from Patella ulyssiponensis, assembly GCA_963678685.1. Taxonomy (NCBI): domain Eukaryota; kingdom Metazoa; phylum Mollusca; class Gastropoda; family Patellidae; genus Patella; species Patella ulyssiponensis. The sequence goes on from OY783226.1 coordinate 91,608,241, forward strand.
TCTCACGGTAATAGTTAAAAACTAGTGGATGTAAAGGGAATATATTTCACTGTAAGTGGAGAACACATAATTTCAAAATCTTAGTAGCCTCGATTGTCATTGTTAGCGTGGTCACGATAATTAATGTAGCTAAATCTCTAATATTTGGGGACTTAGAAATTGAACTAAATGGGTCGCAAGGCATATAATAATGTAATCTGTTTGTATATGAACTGATTTACATTCAATTATTTCCATTTTGACTCTAATTTCAAATCAGTTATGTTCAGCCTTGTTCTTTTTGGTCACTTGTTACAAATGGTGCTAAAGCACACTATGGCAAAAGGGTAAAATGTTTATTATGTCTTAAATATTTGATATCAGAAGCCTACCTTTTCAAGGTAAGATAACATCAATGTTGATTTGAATTGACAAAAAATTCGTGTTTTCAACGTGTAAGACTTTGGATTAATATTGAGTTAGAGACTTATTAGCTACTTTAACAGTCTCGATTATCCATTTTTGCGTTGAACAGCAGATAGGTTTTTTTTTAAAATAAGCAATATCTTTATTCACATTCGGGTTCGTATCCATTGAAAATCGAACAGATAAGATGTCATCGAAAGTTAATTATGATCTTGTGTTGATAATAAATGTCTAATTAATAGTTTATATAACATTCCAGGCCTGAAGAAAGCCCTGCAATAGGCAGACTTACCCCTTGCATAATGCATGTTTAAACATACCGTCCAATATTTTAATTTGATTAAATATATTTAACTAAAAAAGTCAACAAAAGAATGGGACAAATTCTAGATAAATAACCAAAATCTGAACATACCAAACCGTCACTATTAACTGCTATCAAAGATTCAACCATAAATAAGGAACATAAAACCAAGGCAACGAAAATCTTCATCTTGATGAATTAATACTGGAGGACAAATTTGTTTCACGTCTGCACGACTCGAGCTCTGTGTTGCTGCCTGTCTGATAACCGTTGAAGTCTGATTGTGAATTTATTTCCCTTTGGAGTGTCACATGATCGGTTATAAAGTGTATTCAAAGTAACCACGCAAAATAGTTTGACCAAGGGCGGTACCGGATTTAAGCGAGGGGGGGGGGGGCAAGTGGGACAAATGTCCCGGGCCTCCACATTTAGGGCGCCCCACACCATTCTGAAAATGAAAACATCATGAGAGAAAGAGTCTGTTTAAAATACTCAAATTGTCAACGAATTTCAAACATCAGTGAAGTCGCTGCCTACATTGTCTCAGATGCACTGAAATTAATCCTAATTTTAAAAACAATTCCTGGAGGAAAACACCCCAGACACGCAAGGGGCGGAGTACATACCCAGTACGATTCGCGGTCAGTACGAGCAATTTGAACAAACAACAATGGGGCCCCGGACAGTTGGCATGTCCCGGGTCCCCACAAGGTTAATCCGGCACTGACCAAGGGAGCCATCGTGGCTCGGTGAGTAGGACGTTGGGTCGCTAACCCGGATGTTCCGTGTTCGATCCCGGCGTTGGTCTAGAAAGTTCATCCAGGTTTTCCGGCGTGGTTTCTCCATGTCAATTGTGTAGGGCGGAAAGTCTGGCAAAGGAAACGTTAGTCACTGGGATGGGACACAAAACCGTGTTTATATCTCACATGGCAACTATAGATATTTTAAGGTGCCCCTTCCCCGTATCAACCGTATTTCGAAGTAATATTAACCCCCAATAACCACATGCATTATTGTTCACGTGCAACAAGTATGTTTATAGGTTGCCATAGAAGACTTCCTGTAGAATGTTTACAGACTAAATATTAATATAGGTACCATCCTGTTATTGAAATGATTGATCATGTCGAATTTGAACAAAATCTGTTAATAATTGCAACCTGTAGAATAATAACAAAAAAGCGGGATTGGCAACACCACGCGGGGTAGGGCTTGCACCCGGAGAAAACCCACGAGGTTAGACAGACGACCCTACTCGTTGTCATGGACAAGCTTGGGCTGGAAACCACACCACTTGACTCAATGAAAGACACACAGACAAGGGCGGCGGCACAATATGTTCACATTATGAAATAAAATAGGCGGCGGCATAATATGTTCACATTATGAACTGAAATGGGGTTTAACGTCCTACTGTTCTGATTCGACTGAGCTAATGAAGACAGTTCACATTATGAATGTGGACGTCAACAAATGGATACGAATGCAACTCAAACTGCAATGTGGGTGTGAATCTACTTCCACTTGATCAACCATTTTCTTTATTGCCAGTTTTTTGTTCCATAACGCGACAACCCGACAACCCGACATCACGACAACCCGACAATACGACATTTTTACCCGACATCACGACATTTTTAGTGTTTGTAAACCACCGTGACCGTTTAATTTAAGGATACCACATAATGTTAATCTGGTCTTTTCTTTCGGAGTTTTTGAATATGTTAGGGCATAAAAAACTTTATTAAATAAAATCTGAATAGAAAGCAGGATGAAGCATGTTTGGCTGACGTCATGTTAACGCGGAGGTGCTACCATGAATAGCGTTCTCGCGTGTTCGAGACTCACTAAAATATTCCTTTAAATTGTACAGGTGTTCACGGGATTGGCATGCCACCGTTTAGCAGTAAAAAGTTGTTCATTAACATTTACTGGGAGATGAAAACCTTTCGACAAGGAAACAATAAGCCGGTTCCAGTACGTACTTAAGTTCAGAGCTGAGCTACCACCATACATACATACGTGTCCCAAATCCCCCCGCGAGCCCCAGCAACGGGGTCAAATCTTAACGTTTACCGTTGTAATCATTACCGATATTTCGCCCTATTTTACTGTATATATATATATTTATTTTAATGACATATCAAACCCTTTATAGTTTTCTTTCAATTGCACAAGCCTTTATATTGATTATATTGAAACGGCATTATGAAAGAATTTGCAGTAATATCAAATTCTCGTTAAAATATGACTGTCTATTACTATGGCGGTATATTAGTGCCAAAATTCTAACATGCTATCGTCTAATTTCTTACTTCTATTCATGTAATTTCTAACCTCCATTCATGTAACTTCTTACTTCCATTCATGTAATTTCTAAATTAAGACAATGTATAATTCAACTTCTTTATTTGTTCAGTGTAAATATCAATTCTATTTCATCTTATTTCTATTATTGGGGCGAAAAATGTCTACTTACATGTTAAGCATGAACGGCAAACAAATTTAGAATTATGATACTTCTACCTGGCAACCATCATTATGATGTCGTTTGGTGTCGCCACCATGTGCTCAGTTTGGCGATTGAGCACCTGATCGGGACCATTCTATTGATACAAACGACTTGCTCTTCGTCAGATTGAGTGGCTTGCCTGAGTGTTAAAATTGAAAACATCGGGAGAGAAATATGGGGACATGGGGTTTAACATCCACTCGACACCAACCAGGTCATTTCGGTATTAACACCGTTCAATTGTATTTCAATAATTCGCTTGCGCGTAGGAGTGTTTAGCAGTGGGAGGAAACCGGAGGACCCGGAGAAAACCCACGAGGTTGGAAAGGCGGCCCTGCTCCATGTCACGTAAAAACGGGAAATCGAAACCACACCAGTTTATTCAATGACAGATCTTATGTTACAGCGTGCACGTGCTAACCATTCGGCCATCCTACCCTCTAAACAACATTGAACGTGATATAAATGTATGGTTTGCAAATACTATTTCGAATACCGTGGCTAAGTGGGTAAGACACAGGCTCGCTAGGCTTTGGGTCGGGAGTTCGATCCCAGCATGGGTCGAAAAAAGTTCATCCAGATTTTCTGGCGTGGTTCCCCCTTATTAGTGTCTTGTCGTTCCGATGGGATGAAAACCCGAGGTTCCATGTACATGTTGGCGTGCACGTAAAAGATCCCGTGACCGTTAGACTTCGATGTAAGTCCAGGTCGTAGATCCGCTCTCCGGGCAATATTTCCCTAAAGCACACTGTCTGGCGTATGTCCGTCTCCATTAGCCCGGTTCGGAACAGAACAGTAGGGCGTTAAACCCTCTTTCATTTCATTTCATTTTCTATTTCAAATATAAGCTAAACGGGATTTGGAGAATTTTATTTTATATTTTTTACGGTTGAGCCAATAATTAATATTTATATGCAGTTGGTCTATATTAACACAGGGTATAAATGTTATGGATAGGCCTACACAGATACTGAGTTTAATACTAAGTGACCCCTCTCTCTCTCTCTCTCGGCACGCCTTCCAACCTTCAACCAAACGAAGAATGGGTCGTTTATACCAAATAATGGTCCCGATCAGGTGCGCAATCACCCAGTTGAGCACGCAGTTGGGACACCAAACGTCTTCATAATGATGGTTGCTAGGCAGAAATGTATAAATTTTAAATTCGTTGATGTTGATGCTAAACATGTAAAGCATCTATTAAGAAGACATTTTTCCTTTTAAATAATAGAAACAAGTTGGAACAGAATTGAAATTTACACTGAACAAATAAAGAAGTTAGGTTATACATTGTCTTAAATTAGAAATTACATGAATGGAAGTTAGAAGTTACATGAATGGAGGTTAGAAATTACATGAACAGAAGTAAGAAATTAGACGATAGCATGTTAGAATTTTGGCACTAATATACCGCCATATTTTACATCCTGTTAAATTCATGAGTAAATGGCTGTGATAAATAGTTAGGTTTTGATGATTAATAAATGCAATGTTAACTGTAGAAATAAGTTCAAATTATCAGAGTCCGTATTCAAATTATACCTTGAAGGACAATATTGGTGTCAGTCATTATCATATGTGTAAGACTGTGGGAGGATATCTGACAATTAATAGAAAGAGTTTGACTGCTGATAGATACAAGAACTCAAAGAAAAACAGAAAACTCCCGTGCATTACCATGTTCTATAAAGTATACAAATAAAAACAAGGGAATGTACGGACAATTTGTATTTTTCTCGTGTTCTCTTATCTAATGACACTCAATTACTTTATTGAATTGTCAGATATTCTCTTGCAGTCTCAAATAACAACTTTTGGCCTTTGAATGAATTAATAGTGAGAAAAAATTAGGCCGTGTATCTGTTATCACTGGTCACGTCAGTCAGTTATATAGAGGGATAACTCGTGTTTTCCTTTTCCGTTCGTCACTTCCGATTTCTGAAACCTTTATTACGCACCTATCGTCGCAATGATCTATGTGTTAAAATTATATTTGGAAAGTTTTTAATCAGTTCTATCACATATGTGATAATGAATGACACCATTATTGTCATTTAAGTCTAAGATAGTCACTTAACTATAGCTTTCACTTAAATATACATAACTTCCAGATGGAACAGAAAATCGAGGGGGATGGGGGGGTGTGGGTGTCCAGGAATAGAGTCTAGTCGTTCAGATGAAACAGAAAATCGAGGTCGCGTATACAGGTTAAGAGAGAATGTTCATTTTGTATTATTTAAAGATACATTATAGAAGATTAGAGAACGAACAGACTGTTCTCACGGTAATAATAGTTAAAAACTAGTGGATGTAAAGGGAATATGCTTCACCCTAAGCCGAGAACACATAATTTCAAAATCTTAGTAGCCTCGATTGTCATTCTTAGTGTGGTCACGATAATTAACGCAGCTAAATCGCTAATATTTGAGCCAAATCTGATTGTATATGAACTGATTTACATTCAATTATTTCCATTTTGACTCTAATTTCAAATCAGTTATGTTCAGCCTTGTTCTTTCTAGTCACTTGTTACAAATGATGCTAAAGCACACTATGGCAAAGGGGTAAAATGTTTATTATGTCTTTAATATTGGATATCAGAAGCCTACCTTTTCAAGGTAAGATAACATCAATGTTGATTTGAATTGACAAAAAATTCGTGTTTTCAACGTGTAAGACTTTGGATTAATATTGAGTTAGAGACTTATTAGCTACTTTAACAGTCTCGATTATCCATTTTTGCGTTGAACAACAGATAGTTTTTTTTTTAAAAATAAGCAATATCTTTATTCACATTCGGGTTCGTATCCATTGAAAATCGAACAGATAAGATGTCATCGAAAGTTAATTATGATCTTGTGTTGATAATAAATGTCTAATTAATAGTTTATATAACATTCCAGGCCTGAAGAAAGCCCTGCAATAGGCAGACTTACCCCTTGCATAATGCATGTTTAAACAGTAAAATATAATTTACAAAACCATACCGTCCAATATTTTAATTTGCTTAAATATATTTAACTAAAAAAGTCAACAAAAGAATGGGACAAATTCTAGATAAATAACCAAAATCTGAACATACCCCACCGTTTCCACCAACGGTCTGGTTAGAAGAGGGAGATTCCAGTCCAGAAGCCATAAATACGGAACATAAAACCAAGGCAGCGACAATCTTCATGGTGATGAATTATTTTAAGCGAAAACTAGAATTAATACCGAAGAACAAATTTGTTACACGTCTGCACGACTCGAGGTCTGTGTTTCTGTCTGTCTGATAACCGTTGACGTCTGCGTGTGAATTTATTTCCTTTCGCAGTGTCACATGATCTATTATAATGTGTATTCAAAGTAACCACGCCAAATAAAATAATATAAAAACGCAACACTATAGTTTGACCAAGGGCAGTACCGGATCTAGGGGACAAAGTGGGACAAATGTCCCGGGCCCCCACATTTAGGGTGCCCCACACCATTCTGAGTCACCTAAAATAATTTCACTAAAATAATTAAATGAAAACATCATACTCAAAATGTCAACGAATTCTAAACGTCAAGGAAATTGCCGCCTAAATTGTCTCAAATGCACTGAAATTAATCGTAATTTCAAAAACAATTCCTGGAGGAAAACACCCCAGGCACGCAAGGGGCGGAGTACATACCAGTACTATTCGCGGTCAGTATGAACAATTTGAACAATGGGGCCCCGGACAGTTGCTATGTCCCGAGCTCCCACAAGGTTAATTCGGCACTGACCAAGGGAGCCAGCGTGGCTCGGTGAGTAGGACGTTGGGTCGCTAACCCGGATGTTCCGTGTTCGATCCCGGCGTTGGTCTAGAAGGTTCATCCAGGTTTTCCGGCGTGGTTTCCCCATGTCAATTGTGTAGGGCGGAAAGTCTGGCAAAGGAAACGTTAGTCACTGGGATGGGACACAAAACCGTGTTTATATCTCCCATGGCAACTATAGATATTTTAAGGTGACCCTTCCCCGTATCAACCGTATTTCGAAGTAATATTAACCCCCAATAACCACATGCTTTATTGTTCACGTGCAACAAGTATGTTTATAGGTTGCCATAGAAGACTTCCTGTAGAATGTTTACAGACTAAATATTAATATAGGTACCATCCTGTTATTGAAATGATTGATCATGTCGAATTTGAACAAAATCTGTTAATAATTGCAACCTGTAGAATAATAACAAAAAAGCGGGATTGGCAACACCACGCGGGGTAGGGCTTGCACCCGGAGAAAACCCACGAGGTTAGACAGACGACCCTACTCGTTGTCATGGACAAGCTTGGGCTGGAAACCACACCACTTGACTCAATGACAGACACACAGACAAGGGCGGCGGCACAATATGTTCACATTATGAAATAAAATAGGCGGCGGCATAATATGTTCACATTATGAACTGAAATGGGGTTTAACGTCCTACTGTTCTGATTCGACTGAGCTAATGAAGACAGTTCACATTATGAATGTGGACGTCAACAAATGGATACGAATGCAACTCAAACTGCAATGTGGGTGTGAATCTACTTCCACTTGATCAACCATTTTCTTTATTGCCAGTTTTTTGTTCCATAACGCGACAACCCGACAACCCGACATCACGACAACCCGACAATACGACATTTTTACCCGACATCACGACATTTTTAGTGTTTGTAAACCACCGTGACCGTTTAATTTAAGGATACCACATAATGTTAATCTGGTCTTTTCTTTCGGAGTTTTTGAATATGTTAGGGCATAAAAAACTTTATTAAATAAAATCTGAATAGAAAGCAGGATGAAGCATGTTTGGCTGACGTCATGTTAACGCGGAGGTGCTACCATGAATAGCGTTCTCGCGTGTTCGAGACTCACTAAAATATTCCTTTAAATTGTACAGGTGTTCACGGGATTGGCATGCCACCGTTTAGCAGTAAAAAGTTGTTCATTAACATTTACTGGGAGATGAAAACCTTTCGACAAGGAAACAATAAGCCGGTTCCAGTACGTACTTAAGTTCAGAGCTGAGCTACCACCATACATACATACGTGTCCCAAATCCCCCCGCGAGCCCCAGCAACGGGGTCAAATCTTAACGTTTACCGTTGTAATCATTACCGATATTTCGCCCTATTTTACTGTATATATATATATTTATTTTAATGACATATCAAACCCTTTATAGTTTTCTTTCAATTGCACAAGCCTTTATATTGATTATATTGAAACGGCATTATGAAAGAATTTGCAGTAATATCAAATTCTCGTTAAAATATGACTGTCTATTACTATGGCGGTATATTAGTGCCAAAATTCTAACATGCTATCGTCTAATTTCTTACTTCTATTCATGTAATTTCTAACCTCCATTCATGTAACTTCTTACTTCCATTCATGTAATTTCTAAATTAAGACAATGTATAATTCAACTTCTTTATTTGTTCAGTGTAAATATCAATTCTATTTCATCTTATTTCTATTATTGGGGCGAAAAATGTCTACTTACATGTTAAGCATGAACGGCAAACAAATTTAGAATTATGATACTTCTACCTGGCAACCATCATTATGATGTCGTTTGGTGTCGCCACCATGTGCTCAGTTTGGCGATTGAGCACCTGATCGGGACCATTCTATTGATACAAACGACTTGCTCTTCGTCAGATTGAGTGGCTTGCCTGAGTGTTAAAATTGAAAACATCGGGAGAGAAATATGGGGACATGGGGTTTAACATCCACTAGACACCAACCAGGTCATTTCGGTATTAACACCGTTCAATTGTATTTCAATAATTCGCTTGCGCGTAGGAGTGTTTAGCAGTGGGAGGAAACCGGAGGACCCGGAGAAAACCCACGAGGTTGGAAAGGCGGCCCTGCTCCATGTCACGTAAAAACGGGAAATCGAAACCACACCAGTTTATTCAATGACAGATCTTATGTTACAGCGTGCACGTGCTAACCATTCGGCCATCCTACCCTCTAAACAACATTGAACGTGATATAAATGTATGGTTTGCAAATACTATTTCGAATACCGTGGCTAAGTGGGTAAGACACAGGCTCGCTAGGCTTTGGGTCGGGAGTTCGATCCCAGCATGGGTCGAAAAAAGTTCATCCAGATTTTCTGGCGTGGTTCCCCCTTATTAGTGTCTTGTCGTTCCGATGGGATGAAAACCCGAGGTTCCATGTACATGTTGGCGTGCACGTAAAAGATCCCGTGACCGTTAGACTTCGATGTAAGTCCAGGTCGTAGATCCGCTCTCCGGGCAATATTTCCCTAAAGCACACTGTCTGGCGTATGTCCGTCTCCATTAGCCCGGTTCGGAACAGAACAGTAGGGCGTTAAACCCTCTTTCATTTCATTTCATTTTCTATTTCAAATATAAGCTAAACGGGATTTGGAGAATTTTATTTTATATTTTTTACGGTTGAGCCAATAATTAATATTTATATGCAGTTGGTCTATATTAACACAGGGTATAAATGTTATGGATAGGCCTACACAGATACTGAGTTTAATACTAAGTGACCCCTCCCTCTCTCTCTCTCGGCACGCCTTCCAACCTTCAACCAAACGAAGAATGGGTCGTTTATACCAAATAATGGTCCCGATCAGGTGCGCAATCACCCAGTTGAGCACGCAGTTGGGACACCAAACGTCTTCATAATGATGGTTGCTAGGCAGAAATGTATAAATTTTAAATTCGTTGATGTTGATGCTAAACATGTAAAGCATCTATTAAGAAGACATTTTTCCTTTTAAATAATAGAAACAAGTTGGAACAGAATTGAAATTTACACTGAACAAATAAAGAAGTTAGGTTATACATTGTCTTAAATTAGAAATTACATGAATGGAAGTTAGAAGTTACATGAATGGAGGTTAGAAATTACATGAACAGAAGTAAGAAATTAGACGATAGCATGTTAGAATTTTGGCACTAATATACCGCCATATTTTACATCCTGTTAAATTCATGAGTAAATGGCTGTGATAAATAGTTAGGTTTTGATGATTAATAAATGCAATGTTAACTGTAGAAATAAGTTCAAATTATCAGAGTCCGTATTCAAATTATACCTTGAAGGACAATATTGGTGTCAGTCATTATCATATGTGTAAGACTGTGGGAGGATATCTGACAATTAATAGAAAGAGTTTGACTGCTGATAGATACAAGAACTCAAAGAAAAACAGAAAACTCCCGTGCATTACCATGTTCTATAAAGTATACAAATAAAAACAAGGGAATGTACGGACAATTTGTATTTTTCTCGTGTTCTCTTATCTAATGACACTCAATTACTTTATTGAATTGTCAGATATTCTCTTGCAGTCTCAAATAACAACTTTTGGCCTTTGAATGAATTAATAGTGAGAAAAAATTAGGCCGTGTATCTGTTATCACTGGTCACGTCAGTCAGTTATATAGAGGGATAACTCGTGTTTTCCTTTTCCGTTCGTCACTTCCGATTTCTGAAACCTCTATTACGCACCTATCGTCGCAATGATCTATGTGTTAAAATTATATTTGGAAAGTTTTTAATCAGTTCTATCACATATGTGATAATGAATGACACCATTATTGTCATTTAAGTCTAAGATAGTCACTTAACTATAGCTTTCACTTAAATATACATAACTTCCAGATGGAACAGAAAATCGAGGGGGATGGGGGGGGGTGTGGGTGGCCAGGAATAGAGTCTAGTCGTTCAGATGGAACAGAAAATCGAGGTGGCGTATACAGGTTAAGAGAGAATGTTCATTTCGCATTATTTAAAGATACATTATAGAAGATTAGGGAACGAACAGACTGTTCTCACGGTAATAATAGTTAAAAACTTGTGGATGTAAAGGGAATATGCTTCACCCTAAGCCGAGAACACATAATTTCAAAATCTTAGTAGCCTCGATTGTCATTCTTAGTGTGGTCACGATAATTAACGCAGCTAAATCGCTAATATTTGAGCCAAATCTGATTGTATATGAACTGATTTACATTCAATTGTTTCCATTTTGACTCTAATTTCAAATCAGTTATGTTCAGCCTTGTTCTTTCTAGTCACTTGTTACAAATGATGCTAAAGCACACTATGGCAAAGGGGTAAAATGTTTATTATGTCTTAAATATTGGATATCAGAAGCCTACCTTTTCAAGGTAAGATAACATCAATGTTGATTTGAATTGACAAAAAATTCGTGTTTTCAACGTGTAAGACTTTGGATTAATATTGAGTTAGAGACTTATTAGCTACTTTAACAGTCTCGATTATCCATTTTTGCGTTGAACAACAGATAGTTTTTTTTTTAAAAATAAGCAATATCTTTATTCACATTCGGGTTCAAATCCAAAGAAAATCGAACAGATAAGATGTCATCGAAAGTTAATTATGATCTTGTGTTGATAATAAATGTCTAATTAATAGTTTATATAACATTCCAGGCCTGAAGACCTGCAATAGGCAGACTTACCCCTTGCATAATGCATGTTTAAACAGTAAAATATAATTTCAAAAACCATACCGTCCAATATTTTAATTTAATGAAATATATTTAACTAAAAAAGTCAACAAAAGAATGGGACAAATTCTAGATAAATAACCAAAATCTGAACATACCCCACCGTTTCCACCAACGGTCTGGTTAGAAGAGGGAGATTCCAGTCCAGAAGCCATAAATACGGAACATAAAACCAAGGCAGCGACAATCTTCATGGTGATGAATTATTTTAAGCGAAAACTAGAATTAATACCGAAGAACAAATTTGTTACACGTCTGCACGACTCGAGGTCTGTGTTTCTGTCTGTCTGATAACCGTTGACGTCTGCGTGTGAATTTATTTCCTTTCGCAGTGTCACATGATCTATTATAATGTGTATTCAAAGTAACCACGCCAAATAAAATAATATAAAAACGCAACACTATAGTTTGACCAAGGGCAGTACCGGATCTAGGGGACAAAGTGGGACAAATGTCCCGGGCCCCCACATTTAGGGTGCCCCACACCATTCTGAGTCACCTAAAATAATTTCACTAAAATAATTAAATGAAAACATCATACTCAAAATGTCAACGAATTTTAAACGTCAGTGAAATCGCTGCCTAAATTGTCTCAAATGCACTGAAATTAATCGTAATTTCAAAAACAATTCCTGGAGGAAAACACCCCAGGCACGCAAGGGGCGGAGTACATACCCAGTACTATTCGCGGTCAGTATGAACAATTTGAACAATGGGGCCCCGGACAGTTGCTATGTCCCGAGCTCCCACAAGGTTAATCCGGCACTGACCAAGGGAGCCATCGTGGCTCGGTGAGTAGGACGTTGGGTCGCTAACCCGGATGTTCCGTGTTCGATCCCGGCGTTGGTCTAGAAGGTTCATCCAGGTTTTCCGGCGTGGTTTCTCCATGTCAATTGTGTAGGGCGGAAAGTCTGGCAAAGGAAACGTTAGTCACTGGGATGGGACACAAAACCGTGTTTATATCTCACATGGCAACTATAGATATTTTAAGGTGACCCTTCCCCGTATCAACCGTATTTCGAAGTAATATTAACCCCCAATAACCACATGCTTTATTGTTCACGTGCAACAAGTATGTTTATAGGTTGCCATAGAAGACTTCCTGGTACTATTTCTTTTTAAAAAAACCACCCCAACATTTATGATTACTTATAAAAATTCACGTCAAGGCATGCATTGAGTGTTGCGACAAACAACCATAGTCATGTTGGTCCTTTATTCCCAACAACGTATTGTCATTCAAAGCCGATTTGACGAGGTATTCATAGGCGTACGAGCTGTGAGGTCGGGGAGGGGGGGTCAAATGCTGGGAAAATTTGGGCACACAATTATACTGTGTAAAAGTTGTATAAAAAAAATTGTGTTCTTAAATGTGTCCAATTTAACAGCGAATGTCTATAGTTAGGCAATTAAATAGAAATCTTAAGACTCGACCCCCCCCCCCATTGTTTGGAGTACAGTAAGCCACGACTTACAGTTACATAAACAACTGTTTTTAGTTGTGCATATTTCAAGTAAATAAAATTTAGTTCTCTTTTATTGATGATTTACAAATTAAGAACTTATTCATCGCAAAAGAGATATTGTAGAACCTGTCATGGGCCTTCAAATAAAAATTAAACTTTTTTTTATTTGGTAAAAACTCTTCAGAATCACTTAAAATGCATATTTATTCATACGGGGTTTTGTAAAAAGAAAAACCCACAGACATGGAAATATAGTCGGTACTCGGTCCGTTAGTTTAGTAAAAGAATCTACACACTTCGTTTCCAGCCTACAGGCCTGATACATGAACCTATATATTTTGTATTAATAATATTAAATTGTAGTTGCCATTATCCGTCATTCAGATAGCATCCACCATATTGTAGTTTTATAAGAAAATAAAGTTATTATTATTATTATTTAACATACTAAAAACCTAACTACATTTTTGGGCACCAGCCCCCACCGCGCCCCGCGCCCTCGCCCCCCATTCAAAAATTTGGAGAAAGTGACTGGTTATAAACGGAGACAATCCTATTTTATTACCAAATGTGACAATAACCACCTGCCTTACAAAGTTTACATCTCACACGCCATAGACGATTTCCTGGTAAAGCTACTATTTTAAAAACATTATTGTACATTTAATAATATTAAGGTATGTCAATTCATACTTAACAAAGAAGTGTCTTTCAAAGTCAATTTTATTGGGTTGTGTATCTGTACCTATTTACCCTCCGAACAAATTGTTTTCCTTTATGTTCCCATGAATATGGCGGTATATTAGTGCCAAAATTCTAACATGCTATCGTCTAATTTCTTACTTCTATTCATGTAATTTCTAGCCTCCATTCATGTAACTTCTAACTTCCATTCATGTAATTTCTAAATTAAGACAATGTATAATTCAACTTCTTTATTTGTTCAGTGTAAATATCAATTCTAGTTCATCTTATTTCTAATATTGGGGCGAAAAATGTCTACTTCATTGTGGTATTACATGTTAAGCATGAACGGCAAACAAATTTAGAATTATGATACTTCTACCTGGCAACCATCATTATGATGTCGTTTGGTGTCGCCACCATGTGCTAAGTTTGGCGATTGATCACTTGATCGGGACCATTCTATTGATACAAACGACTTGCTCTTCGTCAGATTGAGTGGCTTGCCTGAGTAATAAAATTGAAAACATCGGGAGAGATATTGTAGAACCTGTCATGGGCCTTCAAATAAAAATTAAACTTTTTTTTATTTGGTAAAAACTCTTCAGAATCACTTAAAATGCATATTTATTCATACGGGGTTTTGTAAAAAGAAAAACCCACAGACATGGAAATATAGTCGGTACTCGGTCCGTTAGTTTAGTAAAAGAATCTACACACTTCGTTTCCAGCCTACAGGCCTGATACATGAACCTATATATTTTGTATTAATAATATTAAATTGTAGTTGCCATTATCCGTCATTCAGATAGCATCCACCATATTGTAGTTTTATAAGAAAATAAAGTTATTATTATTATTATTTAACATACTAAAAACCTAACTACATTTTTGGGCACCAGCCCCCACCGCGCCCCGCGCCCTCGCCCCCCATTCAAAAATTTGGAGAAAGTGACTGGTTATAAACGGAGACAATCCTATTTTATTACCAAATGTGACAATAACCACCTGCCTTACAAAGTTTACATCTCACACGCCATAGACGATTTCCTGGTAAAGCTACTATTTTAAAAACATTATTGTACATTTAATAATATTAAGGTATGTCAATTCATACTTAACAAAGAAGTGTCTTTCAAAGTCAATTTTATTGGGTTGTGTATCTGTACCTATTTACCCTCCGAACAAATTGTTTTCCTTTATGTTCCCATGAATATGGCGGTATATTAGTGCCAAAATTCTAACATGCTATCGTCTAATTTCTTACTTCTATTCATGTAATTTCTAGCCTCCATTCATGTAACTTCTAACTTCCATTCATGTAATTTCTAAATTAAGACAATGTATAATTCAACTTCTTTATTTGTTCAGTGTAAATATCAATTCTAGTTCATCTTATTTCTAATATTGGGGCGAAAAATGTCTACTTCATTGTGGTATTACATGTTAAGCATGAACGGCAAACAAATTTAGAATTATGATACTTCTACCTGGCAACCATCATTATGATGTCGTTTGGTGTCGCCACCATGTGCTAAGTTTGGCGATTGATCACTTGATCGGGACCATTCTATTGATACAAACGACTTGCTCTTCGTCAGATTGAGTGGCTTGCCTGAGTAATAAAATTGAAAACATCGGGAGAGAAATATGGGGAAATGGGGTTTAACATCCACTCGACACCAACCAGGTCATTTCGGTATTAACACCGTTCAATTGTATTTCAATAATTCGCTTGCGCGTAGGAGTGTTTAGCAGTGGGAGGAAACCTGAGGGAGAGAGAGAGAGAGAGAGAAATGGGGTTTAACGTCCACTCGACACAACTAGGTCATTTCGGGACTAACATACGGTTTTACTTTATTTCAATAATTCGCTTGCGCGTAGGGGTCTTTAGCAGTGGGAGGAAACCGGAGTGCCCGGAGGAAACCCACGAGGTTGAGAAGGCGCCCCTATCTCCATGCCACATACGCTCACACCAGGGCTCGAAACCACAGCCGCAAGCCAGAGGTGACCGGTCAGCTAGAGGTCGAAGCGCGGCACTCTAGACCACTAGGCCATCCCAACTCCCCAGGAAACCAGAGGACCCGGAGAAAACCCACGAGGTTGGAAAGGCGGCCTTGCTCCATGTCACGTAAAAACGGGAATCGAAACCACGCCAGTTTATTCAATTACAGATCTTATGTTACAGCGTGCACGTGCTAACCATTCGGCCATCCTACCCTCTAAACAACATTTAAAATACTACAGTCGTCACATAAAATTGAAATGGATGTTGAAGATTCAGACAGTATAATAAACTCTTTTATAGATGAAGAATCGCTAAATGAGATCGTAGAGAGAGCTGTTAAATCGGCTGTGAAAGATATGAAAGATGGTCTTGTTAAATTGATCAGTGATCGTTTAAATTCTATCACCGATAGGGTAACTGAAGTTGAACTTGCGCAAAATAACATCGGACACGATGTTGATAGTTTCCATGAGAGGTTTGAAATAATTGAAAAGTCACTAAAGCAAAAGATTGAAGAATTGGTAAAAAACATAATAAAAGAAAAACTGTGCATAGACAAGCAGTTAGAAATTGATGTAGCCCACAGAGTAGGACGACTGGATCCGAATATTACAGATCAAACTAGAAAGCACCCACGTGCAATTATTGTTCATTTTGTTAGAAGAGATGAGAGACAATTAGTGATTTCAAACAGAAAGAAACTCAAGCATTCAGGCGTGTCTATCTCGGAAGACATGACGTTCGAAAATGTCAAACTTTTAGACAGAATTCAAAAACACCCATCCGTTAAAAGCGCATGGTTTTCAAACGGCAAAGTGAGGGCCGAAGGCCACACTGGTCACAAATGCAGAATTGAACTCTTTCCAGAACTTGACCTTCAGTTAGCTAAATTATAAAAACCCATCTTTATTGTATTTAAAAATGTGCGATTTTGTATTTCAATTGTCATGTAATTAAGAGTGTGATCTTCTTCTCTAATTCAAACAACCCCACAGTAAATGTAACGGTATTAGTTTTCTTAGTTCATGTTTTCTTATACAGGGATATTAATGTTATTACACTCGACTCTACTTAAACATTAATCACCTCAACCGATTGGGTTTAACCTTGGTAAATTTGGTGTGAACATATCTCAGGATACAAATGTCAAAATCTATTGCTGTTTACTCAAATATACCGGTCTTGTAGTTAAACCAAATTTTGAAAACGTCTGCATATCTCGTGTATTATGGATCGTAATATAAGCTATTAGAAGATTCGCTCCGATCAGGCTATAGTTTATTATGACTTAGTTATCGGAAGTCAACACATCAGCCACTTATTACCTTTCTATCGCTTTTATTAAATTATACTGTAGTTTTATGCGATAGAATATCCACTTGATTTCAAGACTATTCAAACGAAGAATCACTCGAAGACACTATCATAACTTTTGTTTTTTTCGATAAAATATGATAAATGAAAGAAGAAAAGATCTACTATCTGGTATTTCCTATGATAGTGACTTCATGCGAGGGATTTACTGCTTCTCGGTTATTACTTATTGAATTAGTCGAAAAATTGTAAAATACAAATCTTGTAGCAAATACATTATTATTAAAGGAGCTATACCAGATTTAACACGGTATCATTCGATACAAACCAAATGTCCAAATGTAGAAAACAAATTATAAATATCAAAATTTTGTGGCTTTGTAATCGATTATCAAATTTGGTTCTCTTCATCTTAAATCAATCTGGTATGCCCCCCCTCCTCCTTTAGTTAAATATTACACAAGAACGTATACCACTATTCATTCATGTATGCATATTGTACACTATTGAATTAGAAAACAAATCACAAATCTAGTTCTCACTTAATCAATTACTTAAAATATAAGGTCCTCCAGTAAACTTATTACTACAAATAATGACAATCAACATTATCTTTCAAATATTACTTATGAGTAGAAATCCGTAGTCATACAGTTTACACATGTTTTCACTTTTTGTTGTTTATTGTGTACTTGTACTTGGGTCTTTTCTTTTTGTTGGCTTAATTTATTTATTTTTTATTTTATTATTATTTTTGTTGTTTGTTTGCCTTTATACACCGACATGGCCCACAGTACTGCCTTACTTGTACATATTTACTGTTTTATGGTTACGTTAATTTCCCTTGTCCCCTCTTTGATGTGCATTAAAAGTTATCAACATCATGCCGCACCACACTCATTACATGACCACCATCGCCATACTTACCTACTATCAATTATAACCATTTTTCATAGTGCAGTCACTTAAATATGTTGTAAGAAAATATGGTGTAGGTGGTCTAAGTTATATTCTCGTAGTCGTCTACCTTCATTTATTTGAAAACCGCATTCAGCTTCATATACTTATTTCTTTCCAGCATTTGTTACTCGCATGTGGAGATATTCATTCAAATCCAGGACCGAAAAAAAATCTTTCCTTGGTTCATTTAAATACCAGAAGTCTTAAACACAAGTTAGATCAAATATCCTGTGAACTAAACGGTCATGATATCCTAACTTTCTCAGAAACATGGTTCGCTACTACAACCCCCCCCCCCCCTCAGATGTTAGTATAAGTGGTTATCATCCCCCTGTGTTAGTGAACGGGGAAGGCTGTAGAGGTGGTGGTGTGGCAGTATATGTTAAAGAAAGTTTGTTCTTTAAAGCACGCCAAGACCTCACAATTAATAAACTTGAAGCTGTGTGGATCGAATTCATACTTAACAGTAATAAGTTTATGTATATGCGGTTCATTTTCAATTAAATTTAATAGGATGAAGACGACAAACAAATAAAAATAGTAAAAGAAAACAAAAACCATTTGTCGTGTGGTGTTGATAGCCCCCCCCCCCTTATTATTATTTTATTTTTTTTTTCTTATTGTGTGTGCCCCTAAAGGGACATTCGTACGTATCTGATCTGAAAATAACTTTACTGAACCAAAGCAATCAAAGCATATATTGAACATGTTGGAACAGAATATCTAAATAAAAGTAAAAAGCACAACATATGAAAACAAAACAACTCGACGTTAACAAAATATCAAGATGTAATCATTAAATAAAATATAATTTTTAGTATTCCTCTCGTGAGAATGTCCCTTTAAGAAACCCAAAATTATCATCCAAATTGTACATAATATATGTTTTATACTAATATCTGTGTAAATATTATGACTGCCAGTTGTAAATCTGTTAAAGATCCGTATTAGGAAGCGATTTTATATAAGCTGATAAAGCTTGTTATCGTATCCTATATTCTTTATATAAATTTTGTAGATTTAAATGAATAAAATATTGTTTAAATAAACAACATTGAACGTGATATAAATGTATGGTTTGCAAATACTATTTCGAATACCGTGGCTAAGTGGGTAGGACGCAGGCTCGCTAGGCTGTGGGTCGGGAGTTCGATCCCGGCATGGGTCGAAAAAAGTTCATCCAGATTTTCTGGCGTGGTTCCCCCTTATTAGTGTCTTGTCGTTCCGATGGGATGAAAACCCGAGGTTCCATGTACATGTTGGTGTGCACGTAAAAGATCCCGTGACCGTTAGATGTAAGTCCAGGTCGTAGATCCGCTCTCCGGGCAATATTTCCCTAAAGCACACTGTGTGGCGTATGTCCGTCTCCATTAGCCCGGTTCGGAACAGAACAGTAGGGCGTTAAACCCTCTTTCATTTCATTTCATTTTCTATTTCAAATATAAGCTAAACGGGATTTGGAGAATTTTATTTTATATTTTTTACGGTTGAGCCAATAATTAGTATTTATATGCAGTTGGTCTATATCAACACAGGGTATAAATGTTATGGATAGGCCTACACAGATACTGAGTTTAATACTAAGTGACCCCTCTCTCTCTCTCTCTCGGCACGCCTTCCAACCTTCAACCAAACGAAGAATGGGTCGTTTATACCAAATAATGGTCCCGATCAGGTGCGCAATCACCCAATTGAGCACGCAGTGGCGACACCAAACGTCTTCATAATGATGGTTGCTAGGCAGAAATGTATAAATTCTAAATTCGTTGATGTTGATACTAAACATGTAAAGCATCTATTAAGAAGACATTTTTCGTTTAAATAATAGAAACAAGTTGGAACAGAATTGAAATTTACACTGAAGAAATAAAGAAGTTGGGTTATACATTGTCTTAAATTAGAAATTACATGAATGGAAGTTAGAAGTTACATGAATGGAGGTTAGAAATTACATGAACAGAAGTAAGAAATTAGACGATAGCATGTTAGAATTTTGGCACTAATATACCGCCATATTTTACATCCTGTTAAATTCATGAGTAAATGGCTGTGATAAATAGTTAGGTTTTGATGGTTAATAAAGGCAATGTTAACTGTAGAAATAAGTTCAAATTATCAGAGTCCGTATTCAAATTATACCTTGAAGGACAATTTTGGTGTCAGTCATGATCATATGTGTAAGACTGTGGGAGGATATCTGACAATTAATAGAAAGAATTTGACTGCTGTTAGATACAAGAACACAAAGAAAATCTCTCTCTCTCTCTCTGTATATTTCTAAAATCTGATTCGGTAAGATTTATGCCTTATTTGTTTCTAGTTTATCTCGCATATAAGTAGAAAAGTTCAATTCATTTTTATTTCACTGCGTATCATTGAGTGACGAAAATCGCCCCGCACATTTTAATTTAATTAAATATTCTTATCACTAAAAATTCAAACAAAGGTCTGAGACAATAAAAATTGAAGACAAATAACCAAAATCTGAACATACCCCAGCAGCAGCAGTCGACGTTACAGTAGCTGATGTCGTGCCATCAGTGGAAGCGGTGGTGGAGCTGTGACATGCTACAAATAAGGAACATAAAACCAAGGCAGCGACAATCTTCATCGTGATGAATTATTTTAAGCGAAAACAAGAATTAATACTGGAGAACAAATTTGTTACACGTCTGCACGGCTCGAGGTCTGTGTTGCTGTCTGTCTGATAACCGTTGACGCCTGCGTGTGAATTTATTTCATTTCGCAGTGTCACATGATCTGTTATAATGTGTATTCAAAGTAACCACGCCAAATAAAAGAATATAAAAACGCAACACTATAGTTTGACCAAGGGCAGTACCGAATCTAGGGAGCAAAGTTGGACAAATGTCCCGGGCCCCCACAAATGTCCCGGGTCATCGCCTTACCCACTTAGCCACGTGATCCCCCAAAGATGCATTATGAAAGATTTAGATAACGAGCTGCTCGTTCTTGTTATAATCAGGCGCGGATCCAGGATTTTTTGCAGGGGGTGGGTCTAGGTTTGATAACGCCCAGCGCGGAAGGCGCTCAACCAATTAAGGGGGGGGGGATTGGGGGCCCTCCCCCAGAAAAATTTGGTAAATTAGATTCAATTTGGTGCATTCTGACGTATTTCCGGAAGGTAAATACCAAAATTACAGGTCTAAAAATCGCCAATAAAATCGCATACATTTTTTCAAATCTGAGCAGGGCGGAGGGGGGCGGACCCCCTGGACCCCCCCCCCTCTGGATCCGCGCCTGTATAATAGTTCAAACATAGATACTGTAAAATGAATTTATTGAATCTTTATATAAAAGACATTGTAAACATCATATCCTACTTGATAGTGACTGGTTATATACGGCACAATGCCACTGCATTACTAAATTTAGCATGCATTGTTTTTTATTGTTTTGTTCAAATTTATTATTTTCGGAACATTGCATTCTATAACCACTTTGATTGTTGAGATTTTAAACAAATCTATTCCTTGGGCCATGACTGGAACGTATTGGTAACGCGATTTCGCTCCCCGGAAAGTCCTGAAGACCGAATTTGAGTATGATGTTCTCTGAGACATTGAACCAAACTATAGGGTATGGCGGGGGTGGATGGACGAATAGTTAGCGTGCGCGCGCTGTATCATACGGCCTGTCATTGAATCAACTGGCGTGGTTTCGAATCCCCGTTTGTACGTGACACGGAGTAGGGTCGCCGGTACAGCCTCGTGAGTTTTCTCCGTGTCCCCCGGTTTCCTCCCACTGCTAAAGACCCCCACGCGCAAGCGAATTATTGAAATAACATTAAACCATATGTTAGTCCCAAAATGAACTAGTTTGTATCGAGTGGACGTTAAACCCCATCTCTCTCTTGAGCCAAACTGCATGTGTCTCTTTTGCAATTGGTAAAACGTTGCCAATTATAGATGACTATGTAAGTTTGGAATCTTTATTTCCTGTCTGAAATTCGTTAATTTCTGTTTATTTTCTATGATATAAACCCCCCAGTTTATATCTCTCATGGCAACTATAGATATTTAAAGGTGACCCTTCCCCGTATCAACCGTATATCGAAGTAATATTAACCCCCAATAACCACATGCTTTATTGTTCACGTGCAACAAGTATGTTTATAGGTTGCCATAGAAGACTTCCTGGTACTATCTTTTTTTTAAAAAAAACACCCCAACATTTATGATTACTTATAAAAATTCACGTCAAGGCATGCATTGAGTGTTGCGACAAACAACCATAGTCATGTTGGTCCTTTATTCCCAACAACGTGTTGTCTTTCCAAGCCGATTTTATGAGGTATTCATAGGCGTACGAGCTGGGAGGTCGGGGGGGGGGGGATCAAATGCTGGGAAAATTTGGGCACACAATTGTACTTTGTAAAAGTTGTATAAAAAAATATTGTGTTCTTGAATGTGTCCAATTTAACAGCGAATGTCTATAGTTAGGCAATTAAATAGAAATCTTAAGACTCGACCCCCCCCCCCCCATTGTTTGGAGTACAGTAAGCCACGACTAGACTGGTGGCCAGTCTTCTCCACACAACAAAAATTGGCCAGTCCTCTCAAAAAAAAAAAACGATTTTTTTTTTTATACAAATGGAAACGAAAGTGTTGGTTTACTAAAAATTACTACTTTTATATAAATCGAAATGTAAAATAAATAGAAGAGACTGGGCCAGTCTAAGCCACGACTTACAGTTGCATAAACAACTGTTTTTAGTTGTGCATATTTCAAGTAAATAAAATTTAGTTCTCTTTTATTGATGATTTACAAATTAAGAACTTATTCATCGCAAAAGACATATTGTAGAACCTGTCATGGAAATATAGTCGGTACTCGGTCCGTTAGTTTAGTAAAAGAATCTACACACTTCGTTTCCATCCTACAGGCCTGATACATGAACCTATATATTTTGTATTAATAATATTAAATTGTAGTTGCCATTATCCGTCATTCAGATAGCATCCACCATATTGTAGTTTTATAAGAAAATGAAGTTATTATTATTATTATTATTATTATTATTATTTAACATACTAAGAACCTAACTACATTTTTGGGCACCAACCCCCACCGCGCCCCGCGCCCTCGCACCCCATTCAAAACTTTGGAGAAAGTGATTGGTTATAAACGGAGACAATCCTATTTTATTACCAAATGTGAAAATAACCACCTGCCTTACAAAGTTTACATCTCACATGCCATAGACGATTTCTTGGTAAAGCTACTATTTTAAAAACATTATTGTACATTTAATAATATTAAGGTATGTCAATTCATACTTAACAAAGAAGTGTCTTTCAAAGTCAATTTTATTGGGTTGTGTATCTGTACCTATTTACCCACCGAACAAATTGTTTTCCTTTATGTTCCCATGAAGGTCGTGTCCAGGCCATGAAAATTGTATTCTGATGAATCATTGCGCACCCTACAACATCTATGTGATCTCCTGAGCACTTTGTTATATGAATTAACTAAACGAAAAGAATAAAATAATAATTTATTTGATCTTTGTATGCAAATCGTTTTCAATGAATAACGATTACTTTGGATCAACTCGAATATAAATACTTTCTGGTTGTGCTTGATAACAAGAAAAAACTTGTCGAAATTTTTGTCTCTGATATCCCTTCGGTGGAATAGGACGTTAAATATAAATATTTCCCACTTGTTGAAAAGTAAAGAATGAATAAAAACAAGGGATTGTAAGGAGTTTTTTTCGTAATCTTTTCTTATCCTCCTCTTTGAAGGGGGGTTGGATGGCCGAATGGTTAGCTTGCGCGCGCTGTATCATAGGCCTGCCATTGAGTCAACTGGCGTGGTTTCAAATCTCCGGTTGTACGAGGTAAGGAGTAGGGTCGCCTGTCCAACGTCGTGGATTTTCTCCGGGTACTCCGGTTTCCTCCCACTGTTAAAGACACCTACGCGCAAGCGATTTATTGAAATAAAATTAAACCATATGTTAGTCCTGAAATGACCTAGTTTGTGTCGAGTGGACGTTAAACCCATTTCTCTCTCTCTCTCCCCTTTCACAGTACCACATAACAACTGTTAGTATTATTAGAAATTATTAATAAACAGAAATTCGCCCCTGTATCTGTCACTTCAGTCATTTATATAGAAGGGTAGCCTGTGTTTTCCTTTTGCCTTCGTCATTTCCGTTTCTTGAAACCTTCAATACGCATCTATCATAGCAATGCTCTCTGTGTTAAAGGGAATGAAATGTTGTTTAATGGCGCGTCAGCTCCAACCGGGCCATATTGCGCCAAAGCTCTCTGTGTTAAAGTTATATTTGGAACGTGTTTAACGACATTATGTGATACTGACTAACACCAATATTGCCCTTTAATAGTTCATAATAACCTTTAAGGCCTAGAAAGACCTGCACAAGGCAGATTCATCTCTTGTCTGGTGCATCTTTAAGCATTTTAAAATGTATCGCGCAAAACAGAAAGAGGGGGATTACCGATGAACCTTCTCGACCCCAGTGGCATGGTTGATTTTCATTTTCGTTTGCTTTGTTACTGTTGTAGTTCACATATCTGCTCTTTCATAGATGATATAAGCATGATTTTCGCGTTGTCTCAGCCAAAGCAGTCCAAAGATGCAACGTATTACCCTTTGCTCCCATGTGCAGGCGCGGATCCAGAGGGGGGCGCACCCGGCGCACGCCCCCTCTATTTTTTGAGATGGCGAACAATTTTTAGCTCCATATATTCTCGCGAGAAAGGAGAACAAAAATAGTTTAGGTTGGAAATCCTAATTTACAGTGCTGGTATGAAATTAGTCCTTGCGGGCATTTTTTCCACTATAAAATCACCGTTCCGGGCTTCGCACTCCCAAGTGGGTGCAACACGCCCCCTCTTTCTGAAAATCCTGGATCCGCCTCTGATGTGTGCCCCCCTCCTCGAGAAAATCGTGGATCCGGGCCTGAACATGTCCGCGTTAGACGAAGCGGTCTGTCATTGAGTCAAGTGGCGTGGTTTCAATTTCCCGCTTGTACCCTTACACCAACTAGAAGATCGGTGAAATAGTTCCGTGGTGATGCGTAGGGGTTTGGGCTCATATAGATGGGTATAAGGGTCCCATATAGATCGACAAGTGGGCCCCTGCGCGCACGCGTGGTGTGGACCAAGTAACATCACCTGGTGTAACTCGGCACACCAGTGGGCCCATAACATTAAAATGGACCCTCTAACTTTTGATTAGACGAATTACTTTCACGTGGGGGTCCCCTGGCATTGACTAAAGCCCCACCCCCCTCAAATATAGAATCCGTGCCTGTGGTTCAGCACATAATTTTCGTTTAGCCATCAGGAGGCCCACCTCGACAGGAAAGAGAGTTAGGGGAAGCGCCCCCTCCCCCGGCTACTTACGTCACCGTCTGGAGTTGGAATTGAGTGTCGAGTAAGTGGAAACGTCGATGTCTCGGCACAATATCTCTTTATACACACTACCTGACTACATGGCATATGTCCGTCTATATTATCCTGGTGGGTGTAAAGGTAGGGGGGGGGGCGTTAAACTCCATTTCATTTCATATGTATACCACAAATAAACAAAACACACAATTTCCGACAAAGACATGGCAAGGGAGATAATAACATTTAACGTCAAGTTCAGACCCCGAGTTCACAAAGTACTCTCAGACTTTTAAGTTAAGAATTTACTCAACTTTCAATCACTGTTTATAAGAAATATCTTTGATCCAGAAACACAAAACTTTGCACATAGTTTCTCATGGATGTGTTTGATACATTAAAACAACAAAAGTTTTATAAAGGTCTATATTTTAGTTAACACAACACTCTCCAGTCTATGTAAAGACAGGTATTCCCATGTGTTAAGCTAGGTAATAAGATCACACAATTCTTCGAATGTAACTCAGGCGTAAGACAGGGGTGCGTAGTCAGTCCCATCCTATTTTGCTTCTACATCATCACGCTTATTTCAATGTTAAGGTCGGCAGACGTTAGAGGCATCTTCACTATCCAAGATGTTAATGACATCCTCCTACTGCTATACGCAGATGGCTTATCGATTTTATCAGACACGGTGGGTGATCTCCAACAGAAAATCACTGTGCTCGAAAATTTCTGTAGAGCATTCCATCTCAAAGTCAACATTGGGAAAACGAAAGTTATCGTGTTCCGCAATGGCGGGACATTGAGAAATTATGAAAAGTGGTTTTTCAACAATGAACAGATAGAGACAACCACATATTATAATTACCTGGGACTCTGCTTCTCGTCCAGACTGGTCTGTCCAAAGTGCCTGCAGGACCTAGCTGCTAAAGCAGAAAAAACATTGATTCCCATAAAAGCATTTATTTACAAAACAAGACACCCCAGTCTGCAAACAAAATTCAAAATATTTGATGGTGTTATCAGGCCCATTCTTATGTATGGAGCTTAGGTATGGGGATATACACATAGACCAGAAAAAGAAAAAATCCAAACAAGTTATTGTAAATTTGCTTTAGGAGTCCATAAAAGTAGCACCAATACAGGTGTACTAGGGGAATGTGGGCGTGTGCCTTTAAGTATCTACTATATGTCTACATGCATCAAATACTGGTGTAAGATAGTAAATATGCCACTCCATCGTTATTCAAAACAGGTATTTTCAATGTTGAAGAACCACGATTCAGCAGGAAGAAATAATTGGGCCTCTCAAATAAGGCTAATATTATTCAGTCTTGGCTTTGCATACATTTGGAACGTTACAAGCATAGGTAACATAAATCACTTTATGGCACAATTCAAACAACGGTTAATAGACATAAGTATACAAGAATGGTCAAGCAAACTTGCTGAAAGCGAAAGTCTTGTTAATTATCGAAATTTTAAACAAGATCTTGTTCAAGAAAGCTACCTTAGTATAGACTTGATGTTCCATCACAAGAGGAACGTAACAAGATTAAGGTTAAACTTGTTACCCTTGGCTGCTAACCAATTCTTAAGAAAACAATGCAGTAACCCCAGGTGTAAGTTATGCCGTTTTGAAAATGAAAATATTGTGCACTTTCTGTTAAATTGTCAATATTTAAACAATTTGAGAGAGGAGTTTATTCCAAAAAAATTAAATTATCAACAGCTTTGTACAACAGAAAACAAATCTACCCCGCTAGCTGTTTCTAAGTACATTGAAGCTGCATTAAAACTCAGAAGTGAAAAGCAATAGCCACAAATATTAATCTGAAAAAATACTTAAAGTAAAATCATTAGCTGAACGATCAAGGCTAAAGATTAAAGATTGGCACAATATTCACTGAAAACCTGTAACAATTAAAGTTGAATACTATAGTTGTAACATGATCTGACATATTGAAAGTAAGGCGGGATGTTTAAGAGTGTTATGTTAAGACTGTTATAATAGCTTTAGTAAATCTGATATAGTAAAAATAGAGTTGGATACTAAGATTGTTATAAAATCTACAGCAAACCTGATATTCCAACAGTAAAATTGAATAATAAGATTGTTATAATATCTGTACTTGCATAGTATAGTGGTTGGAAACTAGGTTCGAAATGCTTGAGAATACTAAGCGTGTTAAAAATGACCATCAAGAAAATATACTTAGGTACATATCTAAACGTGACTGTGATTGGAAAATTTTATGTTTGTAACTTTGGTCATGGACCTACTTTACTGAAATAAACATATTATTGATATTTTAGTTAACATAAGGCGAACAATAACTCTGAGAATGGTTTGTAAACTGTTATGCTTATTGTCAGTAAAGCCGGGAAGAATAACGAAATAAATAGTATTTTGAAGACTTTAAAGTAAAAATTAAAGGAATAACTGCATGGGTCGAAGTAACTAAATATAATGTATGTTATTTGGGCCTATGGACCGAGTATAAATACGAGCTTTCTACTACGACAATGTGTAGGGGACTTTTATATGTTTGGGGTATTTATTGTTGCCCACCGCGACCGTTTAATTTAAGAAGGCCATATAATGTTAATCTGGTCTTTACTGAGCCGGAAGTATGTATGTGGCCGAATGGTTTAACGCGTGCGTG
Organism: Patella ulyssiponensis; assembly: GCA_963678685.1. Lineage (NCBI taxonomy): Eukaryota > Metazoa > Mollusca > Gastropoda > Patellidae > Patella > Patella ulyssiponensis. The sequence goes on from OY783226.1 coordinate 91,636,461, forward strand.
TTAGATCATAACGGCCCGTTTCGATCCCACACTTGTACGTGACAGGGAGTAGGGTCGCCTCTTCAGCTTTGTGGGCTTCTTCCCACCTCTAAAGACCCCTACGTGCAAGCGCATATTGAAATAAACTTGAACTATATGTTAGTCCCAAAAGTTTGTGTCAAGTTAACGTTAAACACACCCTCTCTACACATCCCCTCTCTCTCTCTCTCTCTCTCTCTCTCTCTCTCTCTCTCTCTCTCTCTCTCTCCCTTCAGTGTGTATTAACTGGCTTTATTCAGTTATACCCGTTGCTAAGGTAAACAAAACAACCTAGATAGTAGTTTGATATTTGATACTTGATCTTTTAACAGTGAAGCAGTCCAAAGAAAAGACGTAATAGCGACACACTAGTTTTATAATAAATATATCAACTATATTCATAATCAGACTACGTTTATATCACGTAAGTAGTATTTCTTTTCAAAATGGCTTAGAAGACTTGAAATAAACTGTGTATGTACAACAGCTGGGGTTTAACGTCCTACTGTTCAGCTCTGCCTGGGCTAATGAGAGAGAGAGAGAGAAATGGGGTTCAACGTCCACTTGACACAAACTAATTCATTTCGGGAATAACATATGAATCATAAAACAAAGGATTTGAAATATTTTCATAAAGGAAAGACAAAGGTTGGTTGTTTGTGACATGAAATGGAGTTTAACGTCCTACTGTTCTGTTCGGACTGGGCTAATGAAATGAAATGGGTTTAACGTCCTACTATTCAGCTCTGCCAGGGCTAATGTGCTATGAGGGAAATTGTGGCCAGATAGCTTGCCTACGGCCTACCCTTCTACGAAATTCCAACTGCCAAGGGGTCTCTTACGTGCACGTCAATGTGTTCACGGGACCTCGTTTTTTGTTTCGATTCCTCGATTGTACGTGACAAGGAGTTGGGTCGCCTGTTCAAATTGTGGATTTCCCTGGGTCCTTCGGTTTCCTTCCACTGCTAAAGACCCCAACGCGCAAGCGAATTGTTGAAATAAACTGGAATCATATGTTAGTCTCGAAATGACCTAGTTTATGTCGAATGGAGGTTAAACACCCGTCTCTCCCCCTCTCTCTCTCCTTTCTCTCTCTGCCTCCCTCTCTCTCTCTCCCTCCCTCTCTCTCTCTGTGTTTTTAGATAGCGACGTTTCCATGCAAGGTGAACGATAAATGAACCATATAATTCATGTTAAAGACAGAAATCAAATGAGGTGAAACATTCATTTTTCTGTAACAACAGTTTTTCTTATCCCATCCAAACAATCTGATTAAAATACAGATCCTATTTCGTTTCGTTTTTATAGTTCAAAATTTCGTTTTACTTGTCTTTACTGCATTAGGATCTGAAAGACTTGTTATTTAACTCGTGTTCGGCTTGAAATGAGGGGCCAGCCAATCAAATTGTCTGTCGAATCGAGGGTTTGACCTTTTTTGCGCGGAATTGTGGGTATGCAAAATCAAAACAAAGCAACAACGATTCTGATTGGTTAATCGAATGACTGACGTTATAGGGTCAAATGTCGCGTGCTTGACATCTGAACTGGCTGAACGTGACCTCCCGCTATAACTTGTTAGATCTACATGTAGTGCAGTAGGCCATCGAAATTATAAAAACCGAAACGAAATATAGATCTGAATTTCAATTAGATTGCCCATCCAAACTACTAGACAGTTTTCCTTGCTAGATCGAACTCGTTACCTTATGGTTAGTGAGCGAGCATCTTACGTACTGAGTCACTGTGAAATAATCAGAAAATATCAATACATTTGTAGATGAAATGTCTGAAATAGATGGAATAACAACTGAATCTAAGAAAAGTAAAATGTCGGAAGATGGGTCTGTATAAATATAAAAAAGCACAATCGCCGTCTTTAGGCAGCAAACATTATCCGATTCCCTATGATTACAGGTATAGTCCTGCACCAAAAACATACGGTGTTCCACGGAATGGAATTGGTGGTTTCCATCAATCGTTTGGAACACGTACTACAATTATCCCCCTTTGTCCATTAAATTAAAATCGCACACGAAGTGTCCACTCGGCAAACCTCGACAGATTCCTGAACCTACATCTAGTCTCGGCTCAGTCGAATTGATCCACTATGAGCACAGAACGAAGCGGGTGAAATTTTCGCCTAGTCTCGGTCATCATTGCTAAAATCATTAATATAAACAGCATAGTCTCGATTATCCACGCTTTAAATTTAATTATCAATGGCCGTTAAGCAGCATATAGGAATCTAATCCAGCCAACATCGAAGGCTAGCCTAGACATCGAGTTTTTATTATGGTGTGGATAAGTTAATTAGTGTCTAATTCATAATTTAGATAACATTTTTGGCCTAAAGAAAGACTTGTAATTGGCAGATTTTGCTCTTGCATAGTGCATGTTTAAAGAAACTAATTATTAACGAAGCCGTCTGACTATTTGTTATTATTGTTATGAAGCACTCTAACTATTTGTTAATATTGTTATGAATCACTCTAACTATTTGTTATTATTATTATGAATCACTCTGACTATTTGTTATTATTGTTATGAAGCACCCTAACTATTTGTTAATATTGTAATGAAGCACTCTAACTATTTGTTAATATTGTTATGAATCACTCTGACTATTTGTTATTATTGCTATGAAGCACCCTAACTATTTGTTAATATTGTAATGAAGCACTCTAACTATTTGTTAATATTGTAATGAAGCAATCTGACTATTTGTTAATATTGTTATGAATCACTCAGACTATTTGTTATTATTGTTATGAAGCACTCTAACTATTTGTTAATATTGTTATGAAGCAGTCTAACTAACTATTTGTTATCATTGCTGTGAAGTAGTCTATTAGTTATTTATTGTTATTTATTTATCATTGCTGTGATGTAGTCTATTAGTTATGAAACAGTCCTATTATTTTGTTTCATTGCTGTGAAGTTGTGTATTTGTTATGAAGCAGTCTAATTATTTTGTATCATTGTTGTGAAGTTGTGTATTTTGTATCATTGCTGTGAAGTTGTGTATTTGTTATCACTGACATTGTTATGTAACAGTATAAATAACTATTATTATTTCGGTGAAGTAGTCTAACTCTTTGTTATTATTGTTATGAATCAGTCTACCTAACTAAGTTTTATTGTTGTGAAGGAGTCTAATGCCTTATTATGTTTGCTGTGATGTGACTTGTGGTAAAAATAAACAAAAACAGTGAAAACGAGTCTTTTTCGTAGAGTTATTACTATAACTGGGCAGAACCCATTGTCTCTCGCTTTGTTTTTAGCCTTCTCTCTATCAGCGACAAACATATACCGCGATTCAGATATTCTGCAATCCGAATGTTCCGTACAGCCTTCCCCCGCCACACTGTAAAAAATTTCCATTTTTTATGTCGCCGAATTCCGTAGTTCAACACCTTTTTTCTGTTGATTGATGGATTTTTTTGAGAAATTGTGTTAAAAGGGTGAATCATTTCTTTAAATTACGTGTTTTATGTAATTCTGTGGAATATTCAGTATTAAACAGGAAATTTCCGTGAAATTTAGGGATAGAATATTTTATTCCCTTCTATAACGGACTTAATTCTGTTATTTTACGGAATAAACTGTGGAATGGCAGGAAAGTTACGTAAAATTTAGGGATAAAATGTTTTATTCCATTATATAACGGACTATTTCTGTTTTCAAATGCAACGATAAGAAAGCGTATACATATATAATCATTCTTAATAATTATCATTTTACATTATTCATTTCAATTTATCAACCATAATATGAAGGATCATATTTTGTAAAGTTGGTATATTAAAAGTCATGTATTGCTAATTTCCATTATTTATAAGATCTATAAAGTGTACTCCCATTCATCATACGGTAATCAGATTGTAAGTATTTTCATAAATGTGTAAAAACAATTTTCAAAACCAGTGAGTATAGGTTGTATTGCCTGGTAACCAAGCACGCTTCAATCTAGATGTTATAACCGATTGGCCAGTGTAAGCCACAAACTTACATCTGAAAGCCTCTATACGGTCCTAACACTGACTACTAATAGTTGTTCGACATGCCCTTTTCTCGATGAGGGAATTCCTATATTAGCGGAAAGAGGTAAATTTGGTCAGCGATAGCACTTCGGCGGAAACCGACGTTAAATAAAGCTATTTCGCACACGCATACAAAGTCAATGGTTAATTCAATGAAATTTTTATCATTTTCGAGTTAAGGGAACAAAAAATACCAGCATTTATTTTTCTGTATAGGAAAATGGAAATTATGTTAATTGAGGGAATTTCTGTAAATTACAGGAAAAACAAATACGGATAAAATTTTCCTGGTAATTTTTGTTTCCGGAATTTTTTCCGTTTTTTCACGGATATTTTTGTTACAGTGCATCCCCCACCCTCCACCAACGATTTATTTATATTGGATGTTGTCCCTCCACTGGATCTTGTTCCTAATTCTATCAGGGGCTGATCCCGGGATCCCGTGTCGAAGCGGCGGCCCTTTTACTGAACGCGGAGTCCGGATGGGTGGTCCGGGGGCTCTCCTCGCTAAAAATTTAGAAAAATGAACCCCAAATATGCGATTTGGTGGCATATCTGATTATAATCTCTGTCAAATAATATATCTCATAAATCGATTAATTTAGGCCAAAACCTCGACCGGCAAGTAGTTTACAACCATAAATCTGTGAAAATATCATATCGTCATATTATTAATTAACGTATTATCATTGTATGGCCAAGAGTCAATAGGATTTAACTGGTTAAAAAATGATCCTCATAGTCCATGGTCGGTCCAATACCCCCCTCCCCCCAGAATGTTCAGAAGAAGGAGGTTTTTGAGACGAATTGGACAAAAATTTTGTTTTCATTTTTTGTCCGACCGGCCTTTCGGGCGATCGCCGGATGCCCCAATCTGCCCCTGGTCACCATGTTCCTGAGGCGAAGCTCATCCTAAGCCCTTTTACCCAAATAGACCCCCGATTTCTTAATTATTTTAACGATTTTTACAATTACCTCCAAAGTTCGTCGATCTGTAGCCTTTATCAATCCAAGAATAACATAAGGTGCTAAATCGCTAACATTTGGGACCTAGAAATTGACAGAAGTGGGTCGCAACGCATATGATACTGTAATATGAATGTATATGAATGTATATTAACTGATTTACATTCAATGGTTTCCGTCTTTACTCTTAATATCAAATCAGTTATGTTCCGCGAAATAAGCCAGCAGTCGCAATCGAATGCAAATTTCTAGCGTCTGGTTATTCCAGTCTACATACGCCGTTTGATTTGATGCAATTTGTCTAGCCTCGTTCCCCAATTCTCTTGCTACATCAGGGACTGAAACGCATTATGGTACAATGGTAAAATGTTTATTTTGTCTTAAATATTGGATATCAGAAGCCCATCTTTTTTCGGTAAGATCACAGCATCAATGTTGATTTAAATTGACAAATAATTCGTGTTTTCAAAGTTGAACATTTTTGGATGATACTGAGTTAGACACTTAGCTACTTTAAACTAAAATTTCAACATCAGTTGTACAATTACATAAAGCAATGTCAACAAAAATGAATATAAGGCCAAAAGCTTGTTTGCAATCGGTCGTCTTGCAAAGTCACTATTCACTGAGTTACCGGCCCTTGCCGTAAGAGGGAAGTGTCCCAACTGTTAGTTTGTCTGAAACACTTGAGTCGTCAAGTCAAGTTCACGATCTGCTTTAAAATTTCACAAACAGCTTTGAACGGGAAAGTAAACCCTTTTGCAAATAAATTTATGTAGAAGTTTTGAGGAAATGGTTGACCAATATCGTCCCTGATGTAAATATCGAAACTTTGAACGTAATGGTTTGCGACTGACATAAATTTGGTGATGAACAGGCCAGAGAAAATCTTTGATATAGAAGCTAGAATGGAGGATAATCTAACATTAGATGTCGCGGCTATTCAAATGTTAGACAATAAGATGTGAATGTGAATCTAGAAGGTATAGTAATAGCATATTATACGTATAACACCATGAGTATGTCGGTATTTGAACGAAGACGCTGATATGGGTCACGCGCGGGTGTCAACACTTGACTTGTATTTAACAGTGGTTAACTGGTAAGGATATTTTGCCAAATTTAACACGGTAATAAATGCCTGTTTGTCTTTATTTATTATTTGGGGGGGGGGAGCCTGTTCGGCTTTGTTGTTCTGCAATATAATTATTACATGGAACATCCACTGTGTCGACAAAGTAGTAAAGTGAGTGTTTTTTTAATAACTTATGTGAGCTATGTTCAACCTTGTTGTTCCGCGATCTAACATGGAACACAAAATAAGGTTGTCTTAATTTATTTCAACTGTGTCGGCAAGTAGCGAAGCGAATGTTTTTCTTTAAAAGGCTCAGCCTTGTTGTTCCACAATCTAATATGGGACATACACTAAGGTTGATTTAATTTATTTCTGATGTGTCGGCAAGTGAATGTTACGCGAATGTTCAGCCTTGTTGTTCTGCAATCTAACATGGAACATACACTAAGGCTGACCTATTTTTTTAGTATATAAGAGGGTGTGTAGAAGCAAAGTTAAGGGGCTTACCTATGTGGAAGCAAATAGTAATGCGAATGGTTTCTTTAATAATTTTGAAACCTCTCCAGCCTTGTTGTTTCGCAATCTAACATGGAACATACACTAAGGTTGTCCTATTTCTGAGTAAATAATAGGGTGTGTGGAAGCAAAATTAAGGGGCTTACCTGTGTGGAAGCAAAGTTAAGGGGTTTACCTGTGTGGAAGCAAATAGTAATGCGAATGTTTTCTTTAATGATTTTGGAACCTGTCCAGCCTTGTTGTTCCGCAATCTAAAATGGGACATACACTAAGGCCGTTTTAAATTATTTCTGCTGTGTCGGCAAGTAATACCGTGATTGTTTTTTTCTTTAATAATTTTAAGTGAGACTGTTCAGCTTTGTTATCCCACAATCTAACCTGGAACATACGCTAAGGTCAACATTTTTGAGTATATAAGGGGCTTTACCTATGCGCAAGCAAAGTTAAGGGGTTTATCTGTGTATAAGAAAATTAAGGGGGCTTGCCTGTGTGGAAGAAAATTAAAGGGGGCTTACCTGCGTGGGAGCATAGTTTAGATGGAAGCAAATTAAAGTTGGGCTTACCTGTGTGGGGGCATAGTTTAAAGGGGGCTTGCCTATGTGGAAGCAAATTAAGGTGCTTACCTGTGTTGGAAGCAAAGTAAGAGGCTTGCCTTTGTGGAAGCAAATTAAGAGGTTTGCCTGTGTTGGAAGTAAAGTAAGTGAGCTTGCCTGTGTGGAAGCAAATCATTATGCTTACTTATGTGGAAGCCAATAAGGGATTACCGGTGTGAAATCAAAGGGGTTTGGGTAGTCATCTATAACACCCACGTATCACTTATCTGCGGCATTAAAGTTAGCTAGAATCATTGGGGTTAATTTATCGGGAATGAACGAATATACTTCAAAGTGGGAACAGAATGTATAAAAGTTCAAAGCCTGTATGTACGGAATAATTTGACCGGGATTACCAAAAATGGGTTAGGAAAATATGTGGTGGGATGAAGTGTGATATGGGGAGAAGTGAAGTGTGTTATGGAGTGAATTGTGTTATGAGGCGAAGTGTGTTATGGGGTGAAGTGTGTTATGGGGCGAAGTGGGTTGAGTTGGTATTGAATGTTAATAAAGTTAGAATTGTTGTCATTGTCTTAGTTTTGATATTCGTAAACGGATTACGGAGCGGAAGCACTGTGCCTGCAATACTTACATCTATAGGCAAGACGGTAATTCAGAGGAAAGTATACTATGCGTCATTTGCTGTTCTTTCGTACAATATCATAATTGTCCATGGCTTTATCTGCTTTATGTTTTCATGTTGAAATTAACCATTAATTAAGAAAACATAATACATACGCTTGATAAAGTTATGACTTTGATTAAATAGGAATAACACAGGCATCTATGCCTTTGGCAGCAAGCAAAGATAGATGGGGTTTTCAGTCTAAATACCTTTGTAAATGATGAACGCAACTCGACCATGTTTAGAACGATATTTCTCCTGGCGATTCCACTTTCACAATCGGATTACAATTAGAATCTCTTTCGTCACCTAGCTCGTGGGTTTTCTCCGGGTCCTCCGGTTCCTCCCACTGCTAAAGACCCCTACGCGCAAGCGAATTATTGAAATAAAATTAAACCAAATGTTCGTCCCGAAATGACCTGGTTTGTGTCGAGTGGACGTTAAACACCATTTCTCCCCCCCTCTCTCTCTCCTATTGGTATCTAATCGTCATTTGAGGGGTTTTGAATATAATACTGTGAAAGTTAAATCCGTAAATGGAATATCCTTTCAAAATAGTCCACTTCAGTTCAGTATTTACAACGATATAAGGGGATCGCGTGGCTAGTTGGGTAAGACGCTGGCTCGCTAGCCTGGAGGTCGGGTGTTCGATCCCTGTATTGGCCTAGAAAGTTCATCCTGATTGTCCCCCGTGGTTTCTCCTTGTCAGTGATGCAGGACGGGGGGCCTGACAAGGACGGCTGTCTAGTCGTTCGTATGGGACGAAAAAACGAGGTCCCGTGACACATTGACGTGCACGTAAAAGATCCCTTGGTAGTTGGAAGGCTGTAGCGCCGCTGCCTGGGCAACATTTCCCTCATAGCACACTGTGTGGCGTATGCCCCTCTTCATTAGCCCAGGTTAGGAGCAGAACAGTAGGACGTTAAACCCTATTTCATTTCATTTCACAACGATATGAACATTTGCAACATTCAGTATATAAACAACCCCGCACCAGCTGAAAGTGTTGTGCAAACTTTTTTGAATTCAATTGGATACAAACTGACAGACTATGTACCGTTGATAGTTTGGTTTTGTGTTCTTACCATCGTAGTGTGGACTAAACCGTGAAAATGTAAATATAGAAGAAATATGCAAACACCGATTAAAGTAAGTATTTTGATAGTCTAAATATATATAGTAGAATGCAATTGTCTAGTGTATCTAAAATAGAATACAATTGTCCAGCTTATAAAGTAGAATACAAATTATCTAGCTTATAAAGTAGAATACAACTATCCAGCTTATAAAGTAGAATACAATGATCTAGCTTATAAAGTAGAATACAATGATCTAGCTTATAAAGTAGAATACAATGATCTAGTTTATAAATTAGAATACAGTTAACTTGCTTATAAATTAGAATACAATTCTCCAGCTTATAAAGTAGAATACAATTATCTAGCTTATAAAGTAGATTACAATTCTATTGCTTATAACTGATCTGGGGTTGATTAGGCAGAATTTGTGATACTAGTACTAGTAGGTTGCTGCACAGTATGATGCCAAAATATATTTCCTACATAGCTGACACTGAACCCCATGCTGGTTTTAACAGCAGTGATGTCAACAATGTGCCTTGGTAGTGCCCGACAATCACTCCTGAGAAGTTCAATGTGCACTTGGAATTTTCGGGCAAATGTACACCATCGCACACAGATACCTCTAACACTACACCCCATACATTGCAAAGACACGCAAACGTGCGAAACTCATGAATAAACATGCGAAGTGAGAAAAAAAAGTCTCGGAGTGTGAAGAAAGACAGACAATCGTGTTTTTAATGTAAATTTGTAATATAAATTAAAATAGATATGTATATTGTGTATATATACATACATATATATATATATATAAAATATGTCTTAAGAGTGCTTTTCCTGTGAAAATATGTCTCTAAGTGCATTTTGAGCAGAAGAATGTAGTTCAACAGGTTTTATAACATAGGAATCGACACTAAGATCACGCAAATCGGACAACTACAAATATATTATGCAACATCAAAATATAAATGATGTAGGTATAATTAAAGTTATGGTATCATGTGATTTCAATGTTCCTATACAATGTCGCTTTAAGCGACACGTGGTGTGGGAATATGTGACTTAAATATGCATCTTGTGTGCATAATCATTCTCCACAACTGAATGACTTTGTGACGTATGTCCGGTTACCGGGACATTGGGTAACATACATTGTATTGGGTTCAACACAAATTATAAACTTCTTGGGGTCAAGGTCGTTTATGTGTAGACGATTACTGTTATCTGTCAGATCTGCATTCGGTTCACACGGATTCGGTACACCCAACCACGAATCTGAAGAGATAATTTAAATATTAAGGTCATTCACTTGATATGATATTTGTTTTGTTTTTTTGCAATGTCTCTTTTCTGTCTTGTACACACGCTTATCTATTGCGTGTAGTGCGGCCCTCCTGCACTTACAATTAATATACACACGTGAATTACGGGCTTAAATTGAATAGATTTAAAACGACAACAAAAATACTTTAAAGTTACATTTCCTCGAAAGTCTTTATCGTGTAGTTATCTCCAATAAAAAATTGCATCTTGTGTATACATGGCCGATAGAAAGAAACGCACAATATAACTAGAAACGTGATCGATTCCATGAAAAACACACACGAGGCGCACACAGGGGGACAATCTTTAAACGGAGCACATCCCTTAGACTGACGTAAGGGGCGCTTCTTATGTGCTAATCTAATGGCTAACGCTTGTGAGAATATTGACAGACATGTGATAGTTTCTTCCGATAAAAATGTTTTGGGAGGGATTTGAGGCACACTTTCGATAGATAAATTAGTTTGAATATGTATTTAGTCCAAAACTATCATGAAATCACACAGTGGGCATCTTTAATGTTGAAACTTTCTGCACCGGCCGGGCTAATCAAAACAGGCCTACGCCCGGCAGCGTGCTTTGTATATCTCCCGTCAAAAGGCAAAACCTAGTAACTCACTTTTTTCTTATTTTGAGAAAACAAAGGAAAACGTAATGAATGAATATTAAATTAAACCCCAGCTTATGAATTGATTTTACTACTGAGTTACGAGGTTTTTCCGTAGCATACTAGGCAAATGAACAAAGTTGCTTGGTAGCGTCGTGGGTGTAGCTGCTTACAAAAACAAGAGATTGGAATATCTAGTACAACAACAGGAAGTAAATACCCTAGTAACAACAAATTTGGTCCTAACTCAATTTTGATATAAAAAAGTGAGTTACTAGGTGTTGACTTTTGACGGAAAAAAATGAAAAGAAGGCTGAGTTCATGGTTCTACATTTAATCGGTTATTGTGGTAACAGGTTTGTTATGGTATCACAAATAAACAAATAATAATAGTGCATCATTTGCACTATTCTTAGATGTTCCCAAACAGAAAGGCTTGGGGCTAGGAAATTGTACAAATATTGGAGCTTGGGAATTGTGCACACACCGGAGCGTCTGATTTGTACACCAATTGGAGCTACTGAATTGTACATCAATACCATGTTTGAAATATGATAAACGTACTGCATAGGATTTGCTTAAAAGATAATACCTTTTGACACGAACGTGCTGTACTGACTGGTCTGAACATCAAATAAGGTACAGTTCTGTAATTTATTGTCAATTTTACAATTCAGTTCAGGTCCTGAAAAAACACAATTAGGAATACAAGATTCTGTAAATTATTTGGTTAATGAAGTGTAAAAGAAAAGAAATAAAATGGGTTTTAACGTCCTACTGGGTTGATGAAGACAGGCATACACCATACAGAGTGCTGGGGGGATTTTGTCCAGGTAGCGGCGGTCTACTCTTATATCGAATTCCAACATCCAATGGATATTTTACATGCAGGCCAATGTGTACACGCTTTTTGTCCCCACCAAACGGCTACACAGCTGTCCTAGTCATGCCCTCTTTCCTGCATTTATTGAAGTGTAACAGTTTTGATAATTCTGGAAGTTTTTATTCCACTTATTGCAAGGATTCCGTTCATCTTGGTCAGTATATCATATGGGTGATATAGGTGACAGGAGAGGCAGCATTAAACCTATCATGTTATTCCCAAGGTGCAGGAAATCGTGTTTCGGGAACTCAAATTTTGGAAATTTTCTGGCTACGCAAAGGGTATACCTCCCCATCACCACAAACCGAAACCGTTCTTCATCAATGAAAGCTTAAAACTTTTCTTTTTTTTATAAACAATATTTTAATCACAGAAAATGATTGAGGAACGGGCTAGGCCTATAGTATTGGAATGTTCAGTTTGTCTATTTATACCAATTCTACTTTTCTCAAAACAACGACAACACGTTCCACACTATCAGCTGCTGCATGGCGCTTTTTTACCATTTTGGCTCAGAATGCAAGAGGAGCTTTTCATTGTACAATTGCTGCCAGCTTTCTGAGACGAATCGGGCGATAATCATATATGAATAATCAATTCTAAATCAACTCACCCTGACCCTGTATTTGGTTTTGGACAGTCAACGCTATATTATATATAGTATTGACTGCGTCCATCAACTTTTGATTTGGAGGGTTGGATGTTGGGGTGGCGATTGCTCCAGATACCAAGGGTACACCAAGGTCTGTTGGTAACACATGATTGTCACCACACGTGAACTTGTCGTGATGGTATTCTTCTCCATCTGGACATTGTATAACATACATATTACCATCAACATCACATTTGATCAATTTGGTAGAGTCGAGAGGATTCTGGTGGAAAGCTTTGGTTGGATCAGAAACATCAGCACCTTTGTAACAAGGATTCACAACATTCACTACTTCACCTAGTGCAACAAAATAAATGGAGCGTATCAACACAAATGGTAACAACAAAAATAACCATACAGTCTGCACTACGGCCTACTCTTATATCGAATCCCAACTGTCAAGGGATCTTTTACATACACGTCAATGTGTACACGGGACCATGGGTTTTGGTCCCATCCAAGCGACTATACAGCTGTCCTTGACAAACCATCCGTGCTGCACCACTGACAAGGGGGAACCACGCCGGAAACTCTGGACGAACAAGAAAGAACCAAGTCTGGCATTGACTCAAGTGGCGTGGTTTCGATTCTCTGTTTGAACGTGACAAAAAGTAGGTTCGTCTGAACAACCTTGTGAGGTTCCCACTGCTAAAGAGCCCTACGCGCAAGCAAATTATTGAAATAATATTTAACCACATGTTAGTCCAGAAATGACCTAAGAATATCCATTCATCAGGTTAGTGCCATGATTACACCAGGTTAGTACCATGATTACATCAGGTTAGTGCCATGATTACATCAGGTTAGTGCCATGATTACATCAGGCTAGTACCATGATTACATCAGGTTAGTACCATGATTACACCATGTTAGTCCCATGATTACACCAGGTTAGTCCCATGATTACACCAGGTTAGTCCCATGATTACACCGGGTTAGTCCCATGATTACATCGGGTTAGTACCATGATTACATCGGGTTAGTACCATGATTACATCAGGTTAGTACCATGATACTTGTTTCCTAAGAATATCAAGTCATTACTCACCCTCATGTCCATCGTAGGATAGAAATGATGGAAGAGGGTATATGAATTAGCCCCCCCCCCGCCCATTCCCATAGCTATATCTATGTTATCACACAGTGTCTATTTCCCACACAACTTGTAAACTGTGTTATCGAGACAAACCGAACCCAAAGTAATATGTAGGAGGCAACCATTTTTTTGTTTCGAATTTAGATCTGGTATGTTGTCCATTTAATCATGCACGTATAATTAGAACACGAGACGCGCCGCTTATTCGCCCTGCTAAAACTGAGGGGGTTTATAGTCCATTTGTCTTTTCGAACAATCAGAATTGATGTAATTTTAGATTTGTAGAACAGTTTATGATATTTTTGAACACAGAGTTCAGAATTCCCAGTCAACAAATCAAAACCAGAAATAACTCACATAGACCTACTTCTTAGTGTGTATTTGTTAAATTGACTTATTTGAAAATCAAGAGGGGTACACTCCCTCTCTACACCTTCGTCTACACACGTTATATCAGCTCCTGCAATACAAAAATACACCTTTGAATTGAAACATTTCCACAAATAAACAGAATTTAATAAGACATTCACAGTAGAGCTAGAACAAAACAAAACAATGTTTCTTAGCTATGTGAACTTCTTCAATCTGCTAAAAATATAGATCTAGATTTCATTTTTTTTTTATACTTTCGATGGTTCTACGCTACATGAAGATTTGACAACTTGTAGTTGGAGTTCACGTCAGAAGTCACACGGGCAGCCTTGACGTCAGACATTTGATTAACCAATCAGCATTGGTGTTACTAGAGGATTACCCACAGTTTCCGGCAAAGCACACCTAAAGCTCGCCGTAACAGACCGTTTTATTAGCTAATGCTTCACATCATTCAGAACACATCAATGATAATAACTCTTCCAGATCCTAGTGTAGTAATTCATCCACGAGCATGCTCTACACGCTGTTAGTTAACAGCTCCTGTTAATAATACATCGTAAACATATGTGTCTTAAGTCTAGATCGAAATTAAGGAACTGTTTCTGAACACTTTATTTTGTCAGGTAAAACGAAATTTTGAACTATAAAAACGAAACGGGATTAAACCATTATTCTAATTGTATGATACTGGTACTTACCCGCCTTTTCGCCCTGAATAACCTTCACATTAATAGTAGGATTATCACAGCCTACAGCACCCTTGGTGGCTGTCGGGTTGTATTTATCACCCTCGTAGGTGATGTAGAGAGGTCGACCACTTTCGTCGTTCATCGTCATCACTGATGGTGACCCCGCTAGAGTTACATCACTATAAGCATAGACAGCAGCACTTGGGTGAGTTGAATTATAAGATGCATAGATATACACCACACTACACGACACATCTGTCTGTAATAATAATACTAATAATAATCGCGGAGTTTAACGTTCGATTTTACCGAGGGTGTTATAACAGACTGGTGTTTCGTAGATTTGCACATGTTACATCTGTGAGAAAGGGAGAGAGAGAGAAATGGAGTTTAACGTCCACTCGACACAAACTAAGTCATTTCGGGACTTACATATGTTTTAATTTTATTTCAATAATTGGCTTGCGCGTAGGGGTATTTAACAGTGGGAGGGAACCGGAGAACCTGGAGAAAACCCACGAGGTTGGACAGGCGACCCTTCCCCTTGTCACGTCGTTACATCTGTAACAATATATGGATCTGCAACGCAAAATGGCGGATTTTATTCGTGCCCATTGACCCTTATCGGACGTCGTTTTCAATGAAACTGCATCCATACTAGAATGTCCCCCGATTTAAATTAATGCACAGCAAATAATCAACGTTAACGTCACATTAACTAGTTACTCATGCAAATTTGGTTATTTCTCGGCAATGGATCAGATTAGAAACCATCTTGTGGTCTACGTGATCGTATATACAAAGGGCGTGTCCAGGGATTTGAACAGTAGAGGGTCCAAGGTGGAGACAACGTCAAGTTTGGCTTTAAAAGGGGGGGGGGTGGGGGGACTCCCCGCAAATTTGATCCATTTAGAAGTTTTGAGACACTATTTCTGCTCATGTACAGGATTATACAGTGGAGTGAGAAATAACATTCTCTACGCCAGCGGGGGGGGGGGGGGGGGGTTGCGGTCCGAACCCCATGCCCCCTCCCCTCTGGATACGCGACTGATATATTTATATAATTTGTTGGACAATAACTTACAACAAGGGTTGTAGTATTGGTGGAATTAGCTGAAGAATTTGTGGTGGGGGATGGAATGACGATGTTTACTGTTGTTTCATTCCCCGTAAAAGGTATCTGTTTTTCTATTTTTCCAGAATCATCACCAGGGTCGCGTTTAAATACTAGTTGAGCTATGAATAAAAAATTACATAAACATAGTAAAGTAGATGTCAGGAACCTTGTATGGAGGATGCGGGGTCCTAGCTCATTGAAAATAACATCATGGTAGATGTCTCAATCTGACGAAAAACAAGGTTGACCTCTTGATTGAAGCATTGAATTAGCCCCCCCCCCAATATTTCGCCAACAATAATGATTTCTTAGGAATGTTCTTAGCCGGCCACATCCTCAGCCACTCCAAAAAATTCAGTAGCCCCCCCCCCCATTTTTAGAGCTGGCTACGGGCCCGAACGGGACAGAATTTTCATGCGAAGCAATCAATAATTTATCCTAAAAATACTTGTTTCGACAAGTATCTTCTTATTATAACGATAAGAGGGTCCTTGTCTAAATGTCATGCTTGTAGAATAAACTGGCGATTGTTTCCCATAAAAATGATTGTATTCCGTTGAAAAGAAATGAACATGAGAAAAAACATATTTTATCTATATAAATTATTAATATTTTACCTCGGCATGCACGTTTCTGTATTGCGTTAATGATGGTCTCAATTTCATAAAAATCTTTTAGAATGAAAACATGGGTGCAATCAGGATCGGAGGCGATGGCCTTTAATTCATTTTCATTTATTTTACTCCCAACACCAATAGCGAACACTGTTACTCCTTTAGATTTTAAATGTATGGAGGCTGCTGTTGTGCCGAACAGATCCTTGGACTGTCCATCAGTTATTACCAACGCTACCTTTGCAGAATAAGTTCTCATCCCTTTCTCGGCAACAAATACCCGATTAGCGGCCAGCTTTAGTCCTTTATCTGTATTGGTGACACTGCCTTCATTCTCTATTTCACCAATAGCCTTGTTTAAGCTTGTCTCAGTATAATGATCATTTAAATAGAACTCGACCGCGGCCCATTGACTGAAGGTAACGGCAGCTATTTGAGTCATTTTCGAGCCAATATCCAAACGGTTTGTGACTTCCATCATAAATTGCCGAACTGTATTGAATTTATTATGACCAATGCTGCCGGATCCATCAACAACAAAGGTTATATCCACCGCCTTCGTACAAACATCTATTGGACGATAAAAAATAAAATATATATAAAATAAATATAAGATTCTACTCTCAGTTAAAGGTATATAGCAAAATGAGGCCACGGTTATCGCATGAGACATTTAATAATGAGGTGGCTGCTGATGATCCCCCATTGTGGGGGAAAGCGCTAGCTAAGATGAAATTAGTCTTTTCTTTCTAAAAACTTCATTTTTCTATATATAAATTAAAAGCCTGACGATCCCCGCAGTGGGTGAAAGCGCTAGCTAAGATGAAATTATTAGTTTTTTCTTTCTAGAAACTTCATATTTCTATAGATCGAAACCCATCCAAACGAAGAGGTCAAAACATCACTCAAGGCAGTTTGGTCCAAGGAGATTAAAATGGAAGAAGATAAATCAAACAGAATCTGGAACAAAAAGAAAGAATTCCTTTCGAGTTTACCTAATATATATATATATGTATCGTATTTGCAATATTTTGTATACATTATTAATATCTGAAGACGCCTATAGAGGGCAGACAGCTAGCTTATATAATTTAATGTATGTCAGAATGAAGTAAAGTGGAGAATTTTTTACCTGGACGTATTTTTCTATTTTTTTATGCATTATCTACCGTAAACAAAGAAGTACTTGTACTTTATTTACTTTAATATATATTATACTGTTTACGAAGATGCGTCCAAGTAAAGGAGCTACACCACTGAACTATGATCCGTATATGCAAATACTCAACAAATTAACAGAACAGTTGAAGACAATAGCGGACAATCAAACCCTACTTATTAAGAAAATTGACGAGGGGTTTGTTAATAACACGTCCAATCTTAAAGATACAGTGAAGTCGATCACCGAGGACTTATCCAAAATTTCCAGTGTCATGAATAATTCTGATGAACAAGCCGAATTCAAGAAGGAAGTTCACAAATTCAAATCGGATAACCGGCAGACATGGAACAAACTGAAATCGGTAAGAAAAATCTCTTTCTATAAAATGCTGAAATGTAAAGAAAAGGCTGAACTATACCAAGTTTTCCTGAATATGGTCAACCCATTTGTGCCCCGGAAACTTCGGGAAAATCCCAAAAGTTACGAGACGGAAAGTCAAGTTAAAAGAAGGAATGAACTAAGTATACAGAGAATGGAGAATGAAATAGATTTTTTGTTTGAAATCTCTGCAAAGGAGTCAGAGACCCTTTTCAAAGCGGAAACCGATATTTCCAATCTGATCGAAACCCATCCAAACGAAGAGGTCAAAACATCACTCAAGGCAGTTTGGTCCAAGGAGATTAAAATGGAAGAAGATAAATCAAACAGAATCTGGAACAAAAAGAAAGAATTCCTTTCGAGTTTACCTAATATATATATATATGTATCGTATTTGCAATATTTTGTATACATTATTAATATCTGAAGACGCCTATAGAGGGCAGACAGCTAGCTTATATAATTTAATGTATGTCAGAATGAAGTAAAGTGGAGAATTTTTTACCTGGACGTATTTTTCTATTTTTTTATGCATTATCTACCGTAAACAAAGAAGTACTTGTACTTTATTTACTTTAATATATATTATACTGTTTACGAAGATGCGTCCAAGTAAAGGAGCTACACCACTGAACTATGATCCGTATATGCAAATACTCAACAAATTAACAGAACAGTTGAAGACAATAGCGGACAATCAAACCCTACTTATTAAGAAAATTGACGAGGGGTTTGTTAATAACACGTCCAATCTTAAAGATACAGTGAAGTCGATCACCGAGGACTTATCCAAAATTTCCAGTGTCATGAATAATTCTGATGAACAAGCCGAATTCAAGAAGGAAGTTCACAAATTCAAATCGGATAACCGGCAGACATGGAACAAACTGAAATCGGTAAGAAAAATCTCTTTCTATAAAATGCTGAAATGTAAAGAAAAGGCTGAACTATACCAAGTTTTCCTGAATATGGTCAACCCATTTGTGCCCCGGAAACTTCGGGAAAATCCCAAAAGTTACGAGACGGAAAGTCAAGTTAAAAGAAGGAATGAACTAAGTATACAGAGAATGGAGAATGAAATAGATTTTTTGTTTGAAATCTCTGCAAAGGAGTCAGAGACCCTTTTCAAAGCGGAAACCGATATTTCCAATCTGATCGAAACCCATCCAAACGAAGAGGTCAAAACATCACTCAAGGCAGTTTGGTCCAAGGAGATTAAAATGGAAGAAGATAAATCAAACAGAATCTGGAACAAAAAGAAAGAATTCCTTTCGAGTTTACCTAATATATATATATATGTATCGTATTTGCAATATTTTGTATACATTATTAATATCTGAAGACGCCTATAGAGGGCAGACAGCTAGCTTATATAATTTAATGTATGTCAGAATGAAGTAAAGTGGAGAATTTTTTACCTGGACGTATTTTTCTATTTTTTTATGCATTATCTACCGTAAACAAAGAAGTACTTGTACTTTATTTACTTTAATATATATTATACTGTTTACGAAGATGCGTCCAAGTAAAGGAGCTACACCACTGAACTATGATCCGTATATGCAAATACTCAACAAATTAACAGAACAGTTGAAGACAATAGCGGACAATCAAACCCTACTTATTAAGAAAATTGACGAGGGGTTTGTTAATAACACGTCCAATCTTAAAGATACAGTGAAGTCGATCACCGAGGACTTATCCAAAATTTCCAGTGTCATGAATAATTCTGATGAACAAGCCGAATTCAAGAAGGAAGTTCACAAATTCAAATCGGATAACCGGCAGACATGGAACAAACTGAAATCGGTAAGAAAAATCTCTTTCTATAAAATGCTGAAATGTAAAGAAAAGGCTGAACTATACCAAGTTTTCCTGAATATGGTCAACCCATTTGTGCCCCGGAAACTTCGGGAAAATCCCAAAAGTTACGAGACGGAAAGTCAAGTTAAAAGAAGGAATGAACTAAGTATACAGAGAATGGAGAATGAAATAGATTTTTTGTTTGAAATCTCTGCAAAGGAGTCAGAGACCCTTTTCAAAGCGGAAACCGATATTTCCAATCTGATCGAAACCCATCCAAACGAAGAGGTCAAAACATCACTCAAGGCAGTTTGGTCCAAGGAGATTAAAATGGAAGAAGATAAATCAAACAGAATCTGGAACAAAAAGAAAGAATTCCTTTCGAGTTTACCTAATATATATATATATGTATCGTATTTGCAATATTTTGTATACATTATTAATATCTGAAGACGCCTATAGAGGGCAGACAGCTAGCTTATATAATTTAATGTATGTCAGAATGAAGTAAAGTGGAGAATTTTTTACCTGGACGTATTTTTCTATTTTTTTATGCATTATCTACCGTAAACAAAGAAGTACTTGTATTTTATTTACTTTAATATATATATATATATATATCCGAAATTATTAGGACAACCGCAAAGTTGTACTACTTTGTTTCACGGTAAATGATAAAAAGATAAAAGGTATGCCGACACAAACTGATTTCAACACTGGTTTAATAACATTTTAACATTTTAAAGTACTTTTCGTCCGTCTTGGGACTATTCATAAATAATGTCATTGTATAAAGATGGACATTATAGTATATTTATACATATTTACATAGTAACACTGTGGTTTTAATTAGCTATAGTTACCATTGTCCATGGTTACATGTCGTTAACTAATACAAAACATGTACACACGTGTGTTAATCTGTAGTATATGGGTTCAATTCGAGAACAATGAATGGAAGACTATCATGAGATAGATTAAAGAAAATTAATTAATAAATAAATGAGGCTAATTGCCAATTGTTACTTATTGACTATTAAGGCGAGGAGTGTATTTTTTAATAAAATGATTTTCCATTAATTTCCTTTTCGTGGTGTCATCGACTTTCATTTTATAAAAAGGGAAAATTTGAAATTTTATTTGTAGATGTTGCGCACATTTAAAGATATGTCTATTTACTAATAAGGGCCCATTTTCAATATTGCAATCCCGTCGATGGTTGCGTACTCTATCCCGTAGATGAGTACTTGTCTCACCTATGTAGAAAAAACCACAGCCCAGACACGTCAAGACATATATGAGATTTTTTGTGTCACAAGTCATATTGTCGTTGACGCTAAACGTAATGTTACGAAATTTATATTGGTTATTTGGTATTATATGATCACAACATTTGCATCGAAGATCCAGGCATTTAGATACATAAAAACCGGTCCTTGTGATAGATGAATTGAATTTTGCTCTGGTTAGGAGGCGTTTCAGATTAGGTGGCTGTATTTGTGATTTAATGAATTGAACATTATCAAATTTCGCTTTGAGGTTGTCGTTTGATGCCAGGAGTGACCGGCTCTCGTACATTGTTTTAAAGAAGTTGGGATGTTGGGGGTTATGAGTAGCGACAAAGGTAATGATATTATCCGAATTGTCTTTTGCTTTAGTAGCCCTCAGTGTTTGGATATCAATTGCCAAAGCCTTTTTTATCCCAACTTCTATTACCTCGAGGGGGTAATACTGTTTCAATAAATTTCTTTTTAGCTCACCTAATCTGACAAACCGGAGGTCTTCATCTATCACAATTGTGCATATTTTTCTAGCTAAAGAGAATGGTATATTATTTTTGGTATGGCGTGGATGACATGATTTATACGAAAGATAATTTTTGGTATCTGTTTCTTTAGAATACATATCCGTTATAAGGAGTTCTCCCCTTCGTTTCACTAGAACGTCCAAGAATGCGATTTGCAGATCGTTCGTTTCAATTGTGAATTTTATATTTAGGTCTAAATCATTCATTATGTGTTGCAAATCTGCAATGTTGTCCAATCGTTTATTCCAAATACAGAATACATCGTCTAGGAATCGTTTCAACTGATTTTCTAAATATATTCTGTAATCCACGCCATGTTCAATTTCCACAATTGAGTATAATTTTTCCTCGAGAAATCCCATTGTTAAATTACTTAATTGTGGTGCCGCCTTGGTACCCATCGCTATACCAAGAATTTGTTTGTAATTTGTTTCGCCAAATGTGAAAGTGTTGTTAGTCAGAATGATACGTATGGCTTTGAGGATAAAGTTTTTTGAAATTCTCTCATGACTGCATTCAGGATGTTTATCCAACCAATATTCTACGGCCTGAAGGCATAGATCATGGGAAATATTGCCATACATGTTACAAACATCCATGGTTACGAAGAAGTCGCCATCATTTAGATTTTGGGGTAATGTATTAACAAAATCTATGTCATCCCGAATAACAGATTTCACATTTGGCACGTACGGCTTAAGTAAGATATCAATAAGATTTGATAGCCTGTTAGTAGGGCAGCATGGACCGGCAATTATTGACCTGAAAGGGAGGTCGTCTGGTTGAAAAATACTGACGAATTCTACATTTTGGTGTTTAACGGACTCCTTGATTATCTTGGATTTATGGATTTTTGGAAGACCATAAAACTGACTTGTTTTATATTCGAATTTCCGAAGATAATCCTGTTCATTGTCCGTCAGTTCATTTTTGTGATCTTGGATTAAGCCATTTATTAATCCCATTGTTCTTTTATCATGGTTCGAATCTATGGTTATATACACACGTTTGTCGTCAAGTATTTTAAGTACGCTTCTCTCATAATATTTCGCATCCATTATAACGATGACACCTCCTTTATCGCTTTCCTTAATAACGATCGTGTCGTTGGATTTCAAAGAATCTATAGCGCACTGTTCTTCCTTCGACACATTTGATTTTGCGTTGCGATTGATAGGCAGTGGCAACTTGGTTAAGTAATCAATGAAATTGTCCAGCGTCACGTCCTTGCCTCGTCTGGGGTTGAAGTGGCTTTTGTTCCGCACAATATCCTCTGACGCAATTCCATCTGTTTCTCCGAAAAATTCCTTCAGTCGTAGTTTCCTACAGAAAGCGTTTACATCACACTCTAACTCCTGAATGTTGGCTCTAGGTGTCGGTGTGAATTTCAGGCCTTTCTGTAGGAGTTTTTTCTCTTGATCATTTATGACTGTGGAGGATATATTGATTATTTTCGGGTGTACTGGTTCTTGCGATTGGGTATTGTGGTCTCGTTGTTGGAGTGACGCGGAGTTTTCTTGTAGTGTTGTGGAGGTCTGTGCGATTGATTTTGTGAGGGTGGTCGGTGTGGTTGGGATTGGCCTTTCTGAAAAAAACGACCCTGCGTTGGAGTAGTGTGTCCAGACCGCCTTTGTCTGGTATTTCCTTGGTGGGTGCTAGACATATTGGTCACGGTTCTCCAATCTTTGTTCCGCACATTCAATCTTTTATTTTCATTATTCTGAGCCCTTGGTTGTTCTTTCGGTTTAGTCCCTTGTTTTCGCCTTTTATTCTTTACCGTTTGCCAGGTGTTTCGGGGTGGAGCTGCATTGGATGAATTAAGCGTCTCTGTGTTATGACAATCATCCGCCTCGGCAAGGGTGTCCTCTATTTCTTCAGCACGCGTAGGTAACTTTGTCAAGAATTCCTTCTTCTTTTTCCATATTGCGTGTGATTTGTTTTCCTCAGTAGACATTTCCTTGTTCCACATATTTTTCAGAAGTTCCACTAGTTCTTGGTCTTGGTGCCCTTCAATATGTGCCAAAATTTCAGTCTCCTTGGATATGCAAAGAAAAAGTTACATTGCCACATTTTGAAAACTTTTAATTGGCAATTTTGGATCGTTGATGGCAATATATGATAGACATATGATCAGTAATAAGAGATGTTGAGTCGTTGATGCTAGGGGGTTTGATGGATGAATGGTTAGCACGTGCGTGTTGAATTATAAGGCCTCTCATTGAGTCAACTGACGTGGATTCGAAACCCCGGTTGTACGTGACAAGGAGTAGGATGGCTTGTGAAATCTCGTGGGTTTTCTCCGGGTCCTCCGGTTTCCTCTCACTGCTAAAGACGCAAGCGAATTATTGAAATAAAATTAAATCATACATTAGTCCCGAAATGACCTAGTTTTTTCGAGTGGACGTTAAATCCCATCTCTCTCTCTCTCTCTCTCTCTCTCTCTCTCTCTCTCTCTCTCTCTCTCGTTGATGCTAATAGTTTGTTGACCTATAATCAGTCATAAGAGATGATGGGTCGTCAACAGCCATAAGAGATTTTGGGTAGTTACTAATAGTTGATAGACCTATGATCAGTCATAAGAGATGTTACGTTACCGTATTCGCCATGAATTGCTGGTTCATATGATGAACTGGCGACTTGAATGTGAATTAGTGATTTAAGCATTATAATGACTTGGGACTCGACTCGACATTAAAGTCAGCGACGTGGGACCCGACTCGGACTATTCCGCGACTTTTTCTCACCTCTGGTGTTGTGAAAGATGCATCTCCCAATGAAACATCAGCCCAAAGCCTTTAAGCTCAGTCAGTATGTATAACGTTCAGTATTTATAAATGAAATGAAATGGCGTCAAAAAAAAGTCCTGCTTTTCTGCTCTGAACAGATCCAAGGAAGACCGCCATACGCCATACAGTGTGCCATGAGGAAAATTTTGCCCGGACAGCAGCGCTACGGTCTACTCTTATATCAAATTCCAACCGTCAAGGGATCTGTTACGTGCACGTCAATGTGTACATGGGACCCCGGGGTTTCGTCCCATCCGAATGTCTAGGCAGTTGTCCTTGTCGGGGAAATCACGCTGGAAAATCTGAATGACTTTCTCGGCCAATGCAGCGATATGATGATAATTGCCATTCCATTAAAGGGACAATAACATTCTTGCTGGCTTGGAAGCTCCAGAAAATAAATAATACCCTTATTCTAAGTACTAGATGTTTAAGTGTCCTACCTGTTGTGTAAATTATCCATTACAACCTATTTTACCTGTCCAGAGGGTTCGAAAATATTTTAAAATCCAAGTCACATTTGAAAAGGTTTACGTTAGACTTTTCAAATCAATTCAGACAATTGGTTGAATTTTTCCAATTTTTAAAAATAGGTGTGTTAAGATGAAATTTATATTATCAATTAATTGGAATATTGTAAAATAATACGATTTGTTGACCAGAATGAAGATTGGAACATATTATTCAGTTACAACAAGAGTGTTATTGGGGCTTTAATAGCCGGCAAAAAAAGCGCGCAGGCCTATTTTCATTGGCGCGATTCGTGTAGAAACGTAACACGTTAAAAGCCCTTTATTATCCGCCAGAGTATTCAATACTTACATGTATGTGCTTCAATAATATTTAGAAAGTACGACATGTCTGCTTCTGGAGCAAACAGAGTCTTCCAGATTAGCGCCTGTTGCGTTCGGTTTCCCGATATTCCCTCTGTGGTGTGCGATTCTATGTTATACGTGTACATGAGATAAAGTGAAGCAGCCACCCCGGAATACAACGGCTTACGCAAATGTCTCCACGTTGTCGTCTTCCAGTTGATGCCCAGCCTTGTTTTAATATTTTTACAAACATATTCTAGAATACCAGGGCATTTCTTGGTTTGTTCGTACTTCTCCTGATCAATCTAAAAGAGTTTTAAAAATATAACGTTGAATGACTTGAAATTGTCAGAACTTTCAAATATAAAAAAAGTCATTATTTATTTTAATAAAAACACATGATTGGTGTCAGTCGTAGACCTATCAAAGTATATTCATAAACTAAATCACAAACATTTTCTCGGAAAAACAAAATAGTTCACTACGATTAGAAAAGTATATTTATAATTTAAATCACAAACATTTTCTCGAAAAAACAAAATAGTTCACTACGATTAGAAAGTTACAAAAAAAATAATAAATAAATAAAAGAAATAAAAAATAGTTGTAAGTCTAAATGAATAATATTGTTTCACACCGTCAACGGGTGATACCCTAATTAAATATACCTATCTAACAAAGGTGGGTTGGGTGGCCGAATAGTGAGCGTGCGCGCGCTGTATCATATGGCCTGCCATTAAGTCAACTGGCGTGGTTTCGAATTCCCAGTTGTACGTGGCAAGGCGTAGGATCGCCTGTCCAACTTCGTGGGTTCTCCGGTTTCCTCCCACTGCTAAAGACCCCTACGCGCAAGCGAATTATTGAAATAATATTAAACCATAGGTTAGTCTCGAAATGACCTAGTTTGTGTCGAGTGGACGCTCACCTAATCTGACAAACCGGAGGTCTTCATCTATCACAATTGTGCATATTTTTCTAGCTAAAGAGAATGGTATATTATTTTTGGTATGGCGTGGATGACATGATTTATACGAAAGATAATTTTTGGTATCTGTTTCTTTAGAATACATATCCGTTATAAGGAGTTCTCCCCTTCGTTTCACTAGAACGTCCAAGAATGCGATTTGCAGATCGTTCGTTTCAATTGTGAATTTTATATTTAGGTCTAAATCATTCATTATGTGTTGCAAATCTGCAATGTTGTCCAATCGTTTATTCCAAATACAGAATACATCGTCTAGGAATCGTTTCAACTGATTTTCTAAATATATTCTGTAATCCACGCCATGTTCAATTTCCACAATTGAGTATAATTTTTCCTCGAGAAATCCCATTGTTAAATTACTTAATTGTGGTGCCGCCTTGGTACCCATCGCTATACCAAGAATTTGTTTGTAATTTGTTTCGCCAAATGTGAAAGTGTTGTTAGTCAGAATGATACGTATGGCTTTGAGGATAAAGTTTTTTGAAATTCTCTCATGACTGCATTCAGGATGTTTATCCAACCAATATTCTACGGCCTGAAGGCATAGATCATGGGAAATATTGCCATACATGTTACAAACATCCATGGTTACGAAGAAGTCGCCATCATTTAGATTTTGGGGTAATGTATTAACAAAATCTATGTCATCCCGAATAACAGATTTCACATTTGGCACGTACGGCTTAAGTAAGATATCAATAAGATTTGATAGCCTGTTAGTAGGGCAGCATGGACCGGCAATTATTGACCTGAAAGGGAGGTCGTCTGGTTGAAAAATACTGACGAATTCTACATTTTGGTGTTTAACGGACTCCTTGATTATCTTGGATTTATGGATTTTTGGAAGACCATAAAACTGACTTGTTTTATATTCGAATTTCCGAAGATAATCCTGTTCATTGTCCGTCAGTTCATTTTTGTGATCTTGGATTAAGCCATTTATTAATCCCATTGTTCTTTTATCATGGTTCGAATCTATGGTTATATACACACGTTTGTCGTCAAGTATTTTAAGTACGCTTCTCTCATAATATTTCGCATCCATTATAACGATGACACCTCCTTTATCGCTTTCCTTAATAACGATCGTGTCGTTGGATTTCAAAGAATCTATAGCGCACTGTTCTTCCTTCGACACATTTGATTTTGCGTTGCGATTGATAGGCAGTGGCAACTTGGTTAAGTAATCAATGAAATTGTCCAGCGTCACGTCCTTGCCTCGTCTGGGGTTGAAGTGGCTTTTGTTCCGCACAATATCCTCTGACGCAATTCCATCTGTTTCTCCGAAAAATTCCTTCAGTCGTAGTTTCCTACAGAAAGCGTTTACATCACACTCTAACTCCTGAATGTTGGCTCTAGGTGTCGGTGTGAATTTCAGGCCTTTCTGTAGGAGTTTTTTCTCTTGATCATTTATGACTGTGGAGGATATATTGATTATTTTCGGGTGTACTGGTTCTTGCGATTGGGTATTGTGGTCTCGTTGTTGGAGTGACGCGGAGTTTTCTTGTAGTGTTGTGGAGGTCTGTGCGATTGATTTTGTGAGGGTGGTCGGTGTGGTTGGGATTGGCCTTTCTGAAAAAAACGACCCTGCGTTGGAGTAGTGTGTCCAGACCGCCTTTGTCTGGTATTTCCTTGGTGGGTGCTAGACATATTGGTCACGGTTCTCCAATCTTTGTTCCGCACATTCAATCTTTTATTTTCATTATTCTGAGCCCTTGGTTGTTCTTTCGGTTTAGTCCCTTGTTTTCGCCTTTTATTCTTTACCGTTTGCCAGGTGTTTCGGGGTGGAGCTGCATTGGATGAATTAAGCGTCTCTGTGTTATGACAATCATCCGCCTCGGCAAGGGTGTCCTCTATTTCTTCAGCACGCGTAGGTAACTTTGTCAAGAATTCCTTCTTCTTTTTCCATATTGCGTGTGATTTGTTTTCCTCAGTAGACATTTCCTTGTTCCACATATTTTTCAGAAGTTCCACTAGTTCTTGGTCTTGGTGCCCTTCAATATGTGCCAAAATTTCAGTCTCCTTGGATATGCAAAGAAAAAGTTACATTGCCACATTTTGAAAACTTTTAATTGGCAATTTTGGATCGTTGATGGCAATATATGATAGACATATGATCAGTAATAAGAGATGTTGAGTCGTTGATGCTAGGGGGTTTGATGGATGAATGGTTAGCACGTGCGTGTTGAATTATAAGGCCTCTCATTGAGTCAACTGACGTGGATTCGAAACCCCGGTTGTACGTGACAAGGAGTAGGATGGCTTGTGAAATCTCGTGGGTTTTCTCCGGGTCCTCCGGTTTCCTCTCACTGCTAAAGACGCAAGCGAATTATTGAAATAAAATTAAATCATACATTAGTCCCGAAATGACCTAGTTTTTTCGAGTGGACGTTAAATCCCATCTCTCTCTCTCTCTCTCTCTCTCTCTCTCTCTCTCTCTCTCTCTCTCGTTGATGCTAATAGTTTGTTGACCTATAATCAGTCATAAGAGATGATGGGTCGTCAACAGCCATAAGAGATTTTGGGTAGTTACTAATAGTTGATAGACCTATGATCAGTCATAAGAGATGTTACGTTACCGTATTCGCCATGAATTGCTGGTTCATATGATGAACTGGCGACTTGAATGTGAATTAGTGATTTAAGCATTATAATGACTTGGGACTCGACTCGACATTAAAGTCAGCGACGTGGGACCCGACTCGGACTATTCCGCGACTTTTTCTCACCTCTGGTGTTGTGAAAGATGCATCTCCCAATGAAACATCAGCCCAAAGCCTTTAAGCTCAGTCAGTATGTATAACGTTCAGTATTTATAAATGAAATGAAATGGCGTCAAAAAAAAGTCCTGCTTTTCTGCTCTGAACAGATCCAAGGAAGACCGCCATACGCCATACAGTGTGCCATGAGGAAAATTTTGCCCGGACAGCAGCGCTACGGTCTACTCTTATATCAAATTCCAACCGTCAAGGGATCTGTTACGTGCACGTCAATGTGTACATGGGACCCCGGGGTTTCGTCCCATCCGAATGTCTAGGCAGTTGTCCTTGTCGGGGAAATCACGCTGGAAAATCTGAATGACTTTCTCGGCCAATGCAGCGATATGATGATAATTGCCATTCCATTAAAGGGACAATAACATTCTTGCTGGCTTGGAAGCTCCAGAAAATAAATAATACCCTTATTCTAAGTACTAGATGTTTAAGTGTCCTACCTGTTGTGTAAATTATCCATTACAACCTATTTTACCTGTCCAGAGGGTTCGAAAATATTTTAAAATCCAAGTCACATTTGAAAAGGTTTACGTTAGACTTTTCAAATCAATTCAGACAATTGGTTGAATTTTTCCAATTTTTAAAAATAGGTGTGTTAAGATGAAATTTATATTATCAATTAATTGGAATATTGTAAAATAATACGATTTGTTGACCAGAATGAAGATTGGAACATATTATTCAGTTACAACAAGAGTGTTATTGGGGCTTTAATAGCCGGCAAAAAAAGCGCGCAGGCCTATTTTCATTGGCGCGATTCGTGTAGAAACGTAACACGTTAAAAGCCCTTTATTATCCGCCAGAGTATTCAATACTTACATGTATGTGCTTCAATAATATTTAGAAAGTACGACATGTCTGCTTCTGGAGCAAACAGAGTCTTCCAGATTAGCGCCTGTTGCGTTCGGTTTCCCGATATTCCCTCTGTGGTGTGCGATTCTATGTTATACGTGTACATGAGATAAAGTGAAGCAGCCACCCCGGAATACAACGGCTTACGCAAATGTCTCCACGTTGTCGTCTTCCAGTTGATGCCCAGCCTTGTTTTAATATTTTTACAAACATATTCTAGAATACCAGGGCATTTCTTGGTTTGTTCGTACTTCTCCTGATCAATCTAAAAGAGTTTTAAAAATATAACGTTGAATGACTTGAAATTGTCAGAACTTTCAAATATAAAAAAAGTCATTATTTATTTTAATAAAAACACATGATTGGTGTCAGTCGTAGACCTATCAAAGTATATTCATAAACTAAATCACAAACATTTTCTCGGAAAAACAAAATAGTTCACTACGATTAGAAAAGTATATTTATAATTTAAATCACAAACATTTTCTCGAAAAAACAAAATAGTTCACTACGATTAGAAAGTTACAAAAAAAATAATAAATAAATAAAAGAAATAAAAAATAGTTGTAAGTCTAAATGAATAATATTGTTTCACACCGTCAACGGGTGATACCCTAATTAAATATACCTATCTAACAAAGGTGGGTTGGGTGGCCGAATAGTGAGCGTGCGCGCGCTGTATCATATGGCCTGCCATTAAGTCAACTGGCGTGGTTTCGAATTCCCAGTTGTACGTGGCAAGGCGTAGGATCGCCTGTCCAACTTCGTGGGTTCTCCGGTTTCCTCCCACTGCTAAAGACCCCTACGCGCAAGCGAATTATTGAAATAATATTAAACCATAGGTTAGTCTCGAAATGACCTAGTTTGTGTCGAGTGGACGCTCACCTAATCTGACAAACCGGAGGTCTTCATCTATCACAATTGTGCATATTTTTCTAGCTAAAGAGAATGGTATATTATTTTTGGTATGGCGTGGATGACATGATTTATACGAAAGATAATTTTTGGTATCTGTTTCTTTAGAATACATATCCGTTATAAGGAGTTCTCCCCTTCGTTTCACTAGAACGTCCAAGAATGCGATTTGCAGATCGTTCGTTTCAATTGTGAATTTTATATTTAGGTCTAAATCATTCATTATGTGTTGCAAATCTGCAATGTTGTCCAATCGTTTATTCCAAATACAGAATACATCGTCTAGGAATCGTTTCAACTGATTTTCTAAATATATTCTGTAATCCACGCCATGTTCAATTTCCACAATTGAGTATAATTTTTCCTCGAGAAATCCCATTGTTAAATTACTTAATTGTGGTGCCGCCTTGGTACCCATCGCTATACCAAGAATTTGTTTGTAATTTGTTTCGCCAAATGTGAAAGTGTTGTTAGTCAGGATGATACGTATGGCTTTGAGGATAAAGTTTTTTGAAATTCTCTCATGACTGCATTCAGGATGTTTATCCAACCAATATTCTACGGCCTGAAGGCATAGATCATGGGAAATATTGCCATACATGTTACAAACATCCATGGTTACGAAGAAGTCGCCATCATTTAGATTTTGGGGTAATGTATTAACAAAATCTATGTCATCCCGAATAACAGATTTCACATTTGGCACGTACGGCTTAAGTAAGATATCAATAAGATTTGATAGCCTGTTAGTAGGGCAGCATGGACCGGCAATTATTGACCTGAAAGGGAGGTCGTCTGGTTGAAAAATACTGACGAATTCTACATTTTGGTGTTTAACGGACTCCTTGATTATCTTGGATTTATGGATTTTTGGAAGACCATAAAACTGACTTGTTTTATATTCGAATTTCCGAAGATAATCCTGTTCATTGTCCGTCAGTTCATTTTTGTGATCTTGGATTAAGCCATTTATTAATCCCATTGTTCTTTTATCATGGTTCGAATCTATGGTTATATACACACGTTTGTCGTCAAGTATTTTAAGTACGCTTCTCTCATAATATTTCGCATCCATTATAACGATGACACCTCCTTTATCGCTTTCCTTAATAACGATCGTGTCGTTGGATTTCAAAGAATCTATAGCGCACTGTTCTTCCTTCGACACATTTGATTTTGCGTTGCGATTGATAGGCAGTGGCAACTTGGTTAAGTAATCAATGAAATTGTCCAGCGTCACGTCCTTGCCTCGTCTGGGGTTGAAGTGGCTTTTGTTCCGCACAATATCCTCTGACGCAATTCCATCTGTTTCTCCGAAAAATTCCTTCAGTCGTAGTTTCCTACAGAAAGCGTTTACATCACACTCTAACTCCTGAATGTTGGCTCTAGGTGTCGGTGTGAATTTCAGGCCTTTCTGTAGGAGTTTTTTCTCTTGATCATTTATGACTGTGGAGGATATATTGATTATTTTCGGGTGTACTGGTTCTTGCGATTGGGTATTGTGGTCTCGTTGTTGGAGTGACGCGGAGTTTTCTTGTAGTGTTGTGGAGGTCTGTGCGATTGATTTTGTGAGGGTGGTCGGTGTGGTTGGGATTGGCCTTTCTGAAAAAAACGACCCTGCGTTGGAGTAGTGTGTCCAGACCGCCTTTGTCTTGTATTTCCTTGGTGGGTGCTAGACATATTGGTCACGGTTCTCCAATCTTTGTTCCGCACATTCAATCTTTTATTTTCATTATTCTGAGCCCTTGGTTGTTCTTTCGGTTTAGTCCCTTGTTTTCGCCTTTTATTCTTTACCGTTTGCCAGGTGTTTCGGGGTGGAGCTGCATTGGATGAATTAAGCGTCTCTGTGTTATGACAATCATCCGCCTCGGCAAGGGCGTCCTCTATTTCTTCAGCACGCGTAGGTAACTTTGTCAAGAATTCCTTCTTCTTTTTCCATATTGCGTGTGATTTGTTTTCCTCAGTAGACATTTCCTTGTTCCACATATTTTTCAGAAGTTCCACTAGTTCTTGGTCTTGGTGCCCTTCAATATGTGCCAAAATTTCAGTCTCCTTGGATATGCAAAGAAAAAGTTACATTGCCACATTTTGAAAACTTTTAATTGGCAATTTTGGATCGTTGATGGCAATATATGATAGACATATGATCAGTAATAAGAGATGTTGAGTCGTTGATGCTAGGGGGTTTGATGGATGAATGGTTAGCACGTGCGTGTTGAATTATAAGGCCTCTCATTGAGTCAACTGACGTGGATTCGAAACCCCGGTTGTACGTGACAAGGAGTAGGATGGCTTGTGAAATCTCGTGGGTTTTCTCCGGGTCCTCCGGTTTCCTCTCACTGCTAAAGACGCAAGCGAATTATTGAAATAAAATTAAATCATACATTAGTCCCGAAATGACCTAGTTTTTTCGAGTGGACGTTAAATCCCATCTCTCTCTCTCTCTCTCTCTCTCTCTCTCTCTCTCTCTCTCTCTCTCTCTCTCGTTGATGCTAATAGTTTGTTGACCTATAATCAGTCATAAGAGATGATGGGTCGTCAACAGCCATAAGAGATTTTGGGTAGTTACTAATAGTTGATAGACCTATGATCAGTCATAAGAGATGTTACGTTACCGTATTCGCCATGAATTGCTGGTTCATATGATGAACTGGCGACTTGAATGTGAATTAGTGATTTAAGCATTATAATGACTTGGGACTCGACTCGACATTCAAGTCAGCGACGTGGGACCCGACTCGGACTATTCCGCGACTTTTTCTCACCTCTGGTGTTGTGAAAGATGCATCTCCCAATGAAACATCAGCCCAAAGCCTTTAAGCTCAGTCAGTATGTATAACGTTCAGTATTTATAAATGAAATGAAATGGCGTCAAAAAAAAGTCCTGCTTTTCTGCTCTGAACAGATCCAAGGAAGACCGCCATACGCCATACAGTGTGCCATGAGGAAAATTTTGCCCGGACAGCAGCGCTACGGTCTACTCTTATATCAAATTCCAACCGTCAAGGGATCTGTTACGTGCACGTCAATGTGTACATGGGACCCCGGGGTTTCGTCCCATCCGAATGTCTAGGCAGTTGTCCTTGTCGGGGAAATCACGCTGGAAAATCTGAATGACTTTCTCGGCCAATGCAGCGATATGATGATAATTGCCATTCCATTAAAGGGACAATAACATTCTTGCTGGCTTGGAAGCTCCAGAAAATAAATAATACCCTTATTCTAAGTACTAGATGTTTAAGTGTCCTACCTGTTGTGTAAATTATCCATTACAACCTATTTTACCTGTCCAGAGGGTTCGAAAATATTTTAAAATCCAAGTCACATTTGAAAAGGTTTACGTTAGACTTTTCAAATCAATTCAGACAATTGGTTGAATTTTTCCAATTTTTAAAAATAGGTGTGTTAAGATGAAATTTATATTATCAATTAATTGGAATATTGTAAAATAATACGATTTGTTGACCAGAATGAAGATTGGAACATATTATTCAGTTACAACAAGAGTGTTATTGGGGCTTTAATAGCCGGCAAAAAAAGCGCACAGGCCTATTTTCATTGGCGCGATTCGTGTAGAAACGTAACACGTTAAAAGCCCTTTATTATCCGCCAGAGTATTCAATACTTACATGTATGTGCTTCAATAATATTTAGAAAGTACGACATGTCTGCTTCTGGAGCAAACAGAGTCTTCCAGATTAGCGCCTGTTGCGTTCGGTTTCCCGATATTCCCTCTGTGGTGTGCGATTCTATGTTATACGTGTACATGAGATAAAGTGAAGCAGCCACCCCGGAATACAACGGCTTACGCAAATGTCTCCACGTTGTCGTCTTCCAGTTGATGCCCAGCCTTGTTTTAATATTTTTACAAACATATTCTAGAATACCAGGGCATTTCTTGGTTTGTTCGTACTTCTCCTGATCAATCTAAAAGAGTTTTAAAAATATAACGTTGAATGACTTGAAATTGTCAGAACTTTCAAATATAAAAAAAGTCATTATTTATTTTAATAAAAACACATGATTGGTGTCAGTCGTAGACCTATCAAAGTATATTCATAAACTAAATCACAAACATTTTCTCGGAAAAACAAAATAGTTCACTACGATTAGAAAAGTATATTTATAATTTAAATCACAAACATTTTCTCGAAAAAACAAAATAGTTCACTACGATTAGAAAGTTACAAAAAAAATAATAAATAAATAAAAGAAATAAAAAATAGTTGTAAGTCTAAATGAATAATATTGTTTCACACCGTCAACGGGTGATACCCTAATTAAATATACCTATCTAACAAAGGTGGGTTGGGTGGCCGAATAGTGAGCGTGCGCGCGCTGTATCATATGGCCTGCCATTAAGTCAACTGGCGTGGTTTCGAATTCCCAGTTGTACGTGGCAAGGCGTAGGATCGCCTGTCCAACTTCGTGGGTTCTCCGGTTTCCTCCCACTGCTAAAGACCCCTACGCGCAAGCGAATTATTGAAATAATATTAAACCATAGGTTAGTCTCGAAATGACCTAGTTTGTGTCGATTGGACGTTAAACCCCATCTAACAGGCTAACTCGCTGGGAATAAAGTAAATTGATTGAAATTTTCCAAACATTCAATTTCATAAATCTGATTAAAATACAGATCTATATTGCATTTCGCTTTTTATACTTTCGATCGCCCACACTACAGAAAGAGGTGACTGGTTGTAGTGAGAGGTCTCATCTGGGGTCATACGAGCGGCTTTTGCCCCAATGACGTTTGACATTTGATTAATAAATCAGCGTTGATGTTTCTGGTGGGATACCAACAGTTGCGCATACGCCAATAAATCGCCGTAACAGACCCTTACATCAACCAGAAAGCGGGTTATATAACAACTAATCCAGATCCTAGCGGATGGTTACACGCTTGCGTTTAAGATTATATGGTCTGTTATTGAGATGGATAACGTGGTTTCGATTCTCCGCTTGCACGTGATAATGAGTAGGGTCGCCTGTCCAGCAACGTGGTCCCCTCTCTTTATATATGTGCATGTATATCCGAAAAAATACATATAAATGAATAAATAAAAAACACGTACAGGTAAAAAATTCACCACTGCACATAATTATGATATACATTAAATCATAAGCTAGACTACTTAATTAATTAAATTTGAGACACTATATGCACCCCCCCCCCCTCTTTACACCGCGATTATCTCTCCTATTATGGCAAGATCGACCCTGGTTGATGCCCATTTCATTAATATACAGCTAGCTACATTACCTGCCAGATTCCACCATGATAACCATCTCGATAAGTTTTAGAATCTTCACCATCGTTAGATTGAACCAGAGCTAAACGTCTTAAAAACAAGCGATCCGAGGCAAATATACAATGGTCTCTAATGGCGTCAACCACAGCCTGAACGACCGGTTCACCCTTTTCATTGTCCTTTCTGGTAAAATCTGCCTGTGATTTAGTATCATCAACATTCCCCAGTAGAATTAGGGTAAGCAACGCGTACTGCTTCATACTCCGTCACCTGAAATATTATGAACAGTTAACATCAGAAATGCAAAAGGGTTTAACGTCCTACTGGTCTGCTTTGCTTTGGCAGAGCTAATGGCGACGGAGTTATGCCATACATCGTGTTATGAGGGGAAATTTTTCCGGACAGTGGCCTACTCTTATATCAAATTCCAACTGCCAAGAGAACCAATGTGTACACGGGACCGCGGTTTGTTGTCCCATCCGACCTGCTAGACAGTTAACTGTCCTGGTCAAACACCCCGTCCTGCACCACTGAGATTGCAAGAATGACACTGACACTACAGACACAGATGTAAATATCCTTCGTCACGGCACCGAAAAAGCGATGACTATGACACTATACTATCAATTGGGAGCTAACTTTGACTATGACTGTATACTGTCAATTAAGAACTTACTTAAGTCTGGGTATGTTTTGTGGACTCTTGGGTTGATTCTATTGACTGACACATCCAACTAGCCAGTGTTAATGCGAATCAACGAAATAGTGACGGTAAAACCTCTTAATCGTTCCTCTGTCTCCAAACTCTGCTAAACGAGTCTGTCGAATGAAGGACCTCGATTTTCGATAAGATGTCCAAGATGGCTGCACTGGTGACGTCATTGCCTGCTCCTCGTCAATATTATCGTGGTTCTTGCTTTTTAAACTTTTTATTGTGTGCTGAACATTACGTTAATGATTTATATTTTGGAGAATGTTAAGTGGCCATTTCTGTCAATTTCTGATAAAATATGATATACCAATACACCTCAAAGCATCATTAACTCCAAATATCAAGTCTAATTGATCTGGTACTTGAAAACAGAATACTCTTTTATCAATTTATAACTTAAAGATACATTATGTAGAGAGAGAGAGAGAGAGAGAGAGAGAGAGAGAGAGAGAGAGAGAGAGAGAGAGAGAGATGGGGTTTAACGTCCACTCGACACAACTAGGTCATTTCGGGAATAACATATTGTTTTTTTATAATTTTATTTCAATAATTCGCTTGCGCGTAGGGGTCTTTAGCAGTGGGAGGAAACGAAACCGGAGTGCCCGGAGGAAACCCACGAGGTTCAGAAGGCGCCCCTATCTCCATGCCACATACGCTCACACCAGGGATCGAAACCACCGCCGCAAGCCAGAGGTGACCGACATTATGTAAGATTTAGATAAAGAGCTAACCATTCTTTCTATAATAGTTCGAAAATAGATAATGTAAAATGAATAATTTTAAATTTTTATTCAAATTACTGCGAGCCAAGATATTAGCCTTTGGAGGTTTGACAAGACGTGAGGAATAATTTCAATCACGGTACTGGTTGTTCGAAGGTACGTTTCGCCTTCCATTTTTAGCTTAAATCAAAATACGACTGAATTGTTCCAATCTATTTAATATCGGAGAAATCCGATGCCATCGAGAGTTGATTATGGCCTGGATAAGTTAATTAATGTCCAATTAATAATTTAGAAAACACCCCGGGCCTAAAGAAAGACCTGTAATTGGAAGATTTAGCTCTTGCATAATGTATGTTTAATGAATCGTGACAAAATGTATCATTATACATCAAATGTACATGGGCGAAGC
The DNA here is from genome assembly GCA_963678685.1 of Patella ulyssiponensis. NCBI lineage: Eukaryota > Metazoa > Mollusca > Gastropoda > Patellidae > Patella > Patella ulyssiponensis. The sequence continues at coordinate 91,674,107 of OY783226.1, forward strand.
GCAATTCGAGAACCAGGCTGTTCTGTCTCCATTGGGATGAATATTTGAGGTATGAATGCTTAGCTACACCAACACTTTTCTAAAAAAAAAAAACCCAAAAAAACCAATTACTATTTTTAATAGGTTGTTCCAAATTCCATATGTATTCGCCCACATTTCGGTGTGGGTGTGTTACATGTAAGTAGTCACCCGGTCCGTAGTCAACAATTGGTTTGTGAATGCGATATAGACTGCATTTTTAAAAAATTTTTAGTGGAATTTTTATTTTCAAGTTTAACGGGACTCACTAGCATCACCAGAAGACGACGTATATCGATAGTCAGCCTTCCACGACTTTCCATACCTGAGTTATCCCCCAAATTGTGTGCGAAGCATCGGTGTCATAAGAAGATGGACCTAATCAATTATCAGCTATTTGCGATCTTCTGTTCTGGAGTTACCTCCTCGTTGCCAAGAACCTTGTGGACTCGATAGAGGCTACAGTTTGTATCGAATTGTTCCTTCAACGATTAAACTGAATCACGTTACTATCAAGCCGACACTAAACCTAGGCCGTCTGTCTCGCTTGCGACTGTGGTTTCGATCCCTGGTGTGAGCGTATGTGCCTTCTCAACCTCGTGGGTTTTCTTCGGGCACTCCGGTTTCCTCCCACTCCTAAAGACACCTACGCGCAAGCGAATTATTGAAACGAAATCAAACCATATGTTAGTCCCGAAATGACCTAGTTTGTGTCGAGTGGGCGTTAAACCCCAGTTCTCTCTCTTTTTATAAGACCCCATTCAAGAAGCCCTTTACATATTATATGTCATCTTCATACTTAACCTTGTAAAGTTTTCTAATTTATATGGTTTTGTAGAAGTAATTTTATCTGCAATTAAAAGCATAATCGTCTTTTCAGATGTCATTTCTGCTTTCTAATTTATAATTTATAGTATTTTGTAGTGATCTTCTGGTAAAGAATCGAGGAACGTTTTCCACATAGTCAACAGGTCAGAATGAAATTGACTATTTTCTCAATTGCTGTCCTTGGTATGTTTATTTCGTTATTTTAGAGCAAGTTTTCGACGTAAATACATCAACAGGTAGAAATGAAATCGACCATTTTCACTATAGCTGTACTGGGTATGTTGTTTTGTTTAAGAGTTGTCTACAGTCCAGACATCACCAGATCAAAATGAACTTCATTTTGTTTTTCACTTTTTCACAATGGCTGTCGTCGGTGTGTTGTTTCTTTGGTTGTCGTTTGCATGTCGTCGACAGTCACGACATTAAGAGATCAAAATGAACTTGACTGCTTTCACAATGAGTGTCGTCTGTATGTTGTTTGTTTGGTTGTCTAAACTGTAAATTAGGTTTATGCATATTTTAATTATTCTCCAATCTGATTCAAATGCAGTTCTAAATTCCGTTTCGTTTTTTTGATACCTTCGAGAGAGAGAGAGAGAGAGAGAGAGAGAGAGAGAGAGAAATGGGGTTTAACGTCCTCTCGACACAAACCAGGTCATTTCGGGACTAACATATGGTTTAATTTTATTTCAATAATTTGCTTATGCGTAGGGTCTTTAACAGTGGGAGGAAACCGGAGTGCCCCGAAGAAACCCACGAGGTTGAGAAGGCGCCCCTATATCCATGCCACATACGCTCACACCAGGGATCGAAACCACAGCCGCAAGCCAGAGGTGACCGGCCAGCTAGAGGTCGAAGCGCGGCACTCTAGACCACTAGGCCATCCCAACCCCCCTTGATACTTTCGATGGCATGAAGATCTGACAAGTTATAATGGGAGTTTACGTCAAGGGTCAAACGAGCGGCCTTTGACCCTTTGCCATCAGACCTTGATTAATCAAGGAGCGTTGACGTTTACCCACAGTTCCGTGCATTAAAAGACATAAAGACCGTTTCAGTGGGTTGTCCATCACATCATCCAAAACACGTCAATGATAACAACTCTTCGAAAACGAAAGTTTGAACTATAAAACACGAAACAAAAATAGGATCTGTGTTTTAACCAGATTGATTTTTCTCAATCATAAACATTTATCTAGTATTTTATGTTGCAGGTATTGTTACTACGGCGACAGCAGATTGCGATTCTATGAAATGTATCAGACCCCTGTCTATTGTTGATATTTCAAATCCTGCAAACACATGTCCGTAAGTTTCTTTATAGTGATGCAGCGAGTGAGACAGAGGGAGAGAGAGACAGAGTGGCTTAGTGCTATACAACTGTGCTCTAATGCCAGTCCAACCCGCCATCTCTCCCGGTAGTATCTCATTCCCAGTAAGGGCCGAGTAGTATCTCATTCCCAGTAAGGGCCGAGTAGTATCTCATTCCCAGTAATGGGCCGAGTAGTATCTCATTCCCAGTAATGGACCGACCTAGCAAACCGGTCTCATGCTAACCTATGTATGTTGTGACTAATGTTGGAAGTGCCGATACAATAATTTTATCGGCCATTTACATTTTTATTCCTGTGAGTGTTTGATGTTGTGTAGGTAGTGGCCACGGGAGACTATAATGCTGTTAAAAGGTCCTAATCCAAGTGTGAAACCATCGTTCACATAAAGTAAACGTATAAAAGGGGCATGTTTTTGGGGGTTCCTGAGGGAGGCAGAGAGAGAGAGAGAGAGAGAGAGAGAGAGAGAGAGAAATTAACGTCCACTCGACACAATCTAGGTCATTTTATTTAATAATTGGCTTATTCCTCGAGGTTTTTAGCAGTGGAAGGAAACCGGAGGAGGTCAGGTGATTACCACTGGGGGTACGTTAAAGATCCCGTGGCAAATGTAAATCTAGATAAGACTAGATCCTTACAGTACACTGCACGTGTATGTCGCTCTTCATCAGTCCTGATGATGCCGGAAAATAAAACGTTAAGCCCCATGTCAATTCTTTTTGTCTTTATTTCATTTTAGTTACGCATATTCAACTCCAGGATTCCTTTTAGGGGCTACATCCTATTTATTTTTTAAACAAGGAGACGGTATTTGATATACTTTTCAGGGCGAAAATGGTCCCATTCGCTTATATATTACATTTTTATTTGTGTGTTTAAAATGTCTAAATATCGCCATCTGATGTTCAAAGACGACATTTCATACATCTGTGAGAAAGAGAAGTCGGGTTTAGCGTCCATTCGACCACCAAATTCAAAGGTTTCCATTCGCTTAAATATTTCGTTTTTATTTTGTATTTAAGATATCTGAATACCGCCATCGGATGTTTGAAGACGGTTTGTGATACATGTTATAGTCTGGATAATAATGGTAAAACTACGATACAAGATGCTCTTCATCAAGTTATTAACCAGTTTGACAACACATGTACCGCAGAAGGTAAATAAATCGTGCCTGTTATTTGTTTTAACAAAATGATATGAAATTGGGTTTAAAGTCCTATTGTTCTGCTCCTAAAATGACGGGAATATGCCATACAGTGAGCGATGAGGGCAATTTTGCCCGGGCAGCGACACCAAGGGATTTTTTACGTGCACGCAACAAAAAACTTGTCATTTTGCTGCTGTTGATGGTACCCCTCATTTACAAAGAAGGGTGGACTTCCATTTTCATATGGCGTCTATATTTTAAAATGGCTGCGTTATCGCAGAACAGCCCAGTCATTTTGAAAACATTATTTCCCATCTAGAAACCTGTGTTGTAGAAATAGAATAAAATGCGGTGTAACACCCTACTTTTCTACACCGACGGGTTTGGGCTATACAGTATGCTAGGAGGAAACTTTTGTCCAGACATCGGTACTACGGCCTAGTCGTGTTTCGAATTCCAACTACCAAGGGTTTTTAATTGTCAAAAGAATAAAAGTGTATTTTTGTGTTGTTTGTATTATTTCGACCATCTACGTCGTCATGCGGTTGATATGGGCCGAATATATCGACCTGAGATGTCATCAGCGGTTAGTATTTCATGACGTCATCAGCCATTGATATGAACCTAATATATCAACCTATGATGACGTCATGACAGGTTGTTATGAGATATTACTGCTATGGACATCAAAGAAAAAACTACCGCCAGTTGTATATCCTTCGATTGGATTGGAGTCATATATGCTGCTAAATTCTCATTGCTAATTAAATCTAAAAATGGATAATCGAGACTATTCTTTTTATCATACTGACTTCAATTTAGTAATGATGATCGAGGCGGAAATTTCCAAAGCCAATATCTCGGTTCATAGTTGACCATTTTGACTGAAATTGTGGGCAAATTAGTGAGAACTTCCAATACTTTATCTTATCTCCCATAATGTACCTTTAACCAAACAAAATATACTGAAAACTTAATAATAACCGAAAGTATGTAATTAAAATTGTTTTATCTGTTTCAGGTTATATGTTGTCCCAGAATTTGTATATGGTCATTCTAATTACTCTTCTCGGTACGAGCTTTAACAGATTCTAACCACGCCCAATTTGTTGTCTCGGAGTTTACTTATATCAATAAGCATATTACTCTGTGGTACCCTATAAAATTAGAATAGTTTCTTCCTGTATGTTATTAATAACAATAGTTCTCTTTTGCACCCTGTTAATTTGAATAGTTTCTTCTTGAATAGTGCTCGTTGTACAGTACTGAACATGAACAGGTTTTATGTAAGAGCTACATTTGCCTATTACAGGTCTTTTGGGGGACCTGAAATGTTATAATAATTATTTATTAAACATTTATTAACACGACAAGGGCATAATCAACTTTCGATGCTTTAAATTAGTAGGCTCGTTCATTTAATGATTTAATTTAAAAATGGAGAAGCGAGACTAAGACTCGAATGACCAGTACGGAAGTTACGACCTATGTACACATCTTGTCAAAACTACAACCATTGACAACTTTGCTCAAAATAAAGTAATTTGAATGAAATTTTCAATATGTTCATTTTGCATTATCTAATTTTGAAATATTATAGCGAGAACGGGTCAGAATCTTTATCTAAATAGGGGGGTTGGGATGGCCTAGTAGTCTAGAGCGCCTCGCTTCGACCTCTAGCTGGCCGGTCACCTCTGGCTTGCGGCTGTGGTTTCGATCCCTGATGTGAGCGTATATGGCATGGAGATAGGGGCGCCTTCTCAACCTCGTGGGTTTCCTCCGGGCACTCCGGTTTCCACCCGCTGCTACAGACCCCTACGCGCAAGCGAATTATTGAAATAAAATTAAACCATGTTAGTCCCAAAATGACCTAGATTGTGTCGAGTGGACCTTAAACCCCATTTCTCTCTCTTTATCTCTTTATCTAAACCTTACATTATGTCCCTTTAATAAGACTTGTTCACTTTTGGCCACAGATCACTAATTATTGCCCCATTGACTTTAATGTTAATTCTCGTCTCTTAGACAGGTTGTATCTTTTTCCCAAATATTCGTTGGGCAAAACGCTTTCTGCCACAGATGGAGCAACATGTGGCAGACTCTTGCCCAAAAGCATGTATGAGGTTCTTCATGAAAAACTTGAGATAGACAAGCTGGAAGTAGAGACAGCTAACCTTGCAATTTTCGGCCCTCCCTTTCAACGTAACCAACCTCACAACTCTTGTATCCTTCCGCCTCAAAATCATGAATATTCACCAAAACATGGCAGAAAATGTATTTTCAAACCCTTTTCTTCGATTCTACACCAAAAATTCAACAAAAATCGCCATGCAAAAGGGGGAAAAAGGGAAAGGGAGAGAAGGACTAAAAATAACTTTCGCCCTTGTTTCGTCCCATGAATATTTGGTGATCTGTGTCCTTTTGCAGTCTATTAATAAGAGTAATTCCCCTTTGTTCCTCCTTGTTAAGAAGAGTTGCTTTTTGTACCGTACTAAGAAAAACAGTGCTTATTAATAATAATTTTAGTACCCATGGCATGGGTTTGACGTCATAGACACTACTTTAAGATTACTCTAATATGGCAACCAACCCCACCGCTCGTTACTGCTAGATATATCTTGGTAATTACAATAAATTCCTCATTTTTGAACATTAATCGTCACTTGTTTGTTGTAAGTTAAAAATAAAAGCAAAGCACTATCTTTCATTTCGCTTAATAATGTTTCGTTTCATTCCATTTAGTTTCGTTTTGTTTGCCTGTATACCATACACTAAACCATTTCTACCAGCATCATGACATATAGATAACAATAAAATGGCGCTTAACATCCCCCGGTTCTGCGTCGACCTGGGTAATGAATATAGGGTATAAACCATACAGCATGCTACGGGGCGTACCAAGGTGTACAGGTGGGGAGATTGGCTTTCAATACCTTCCGCTCAAGCAAACACTTTCATAGTTTTTGTCGAGGGGGGGGAGGGGTGAATGGTTAGCGCGTGCGCCTTGTATCGTAAGGTCTGTCATTGAGTCAACTGGCTTGGTTTCGTGACAGGGAGTGGGGTCGCCTGTCCTACCTCGTGTATTTTCTCCGGGTCCTCCGCCGGATTCCTCCCACTGCGTGCAAGCGAATTATTGAAATAAAATTAAACCATATTTAAATCTCGAATATTCTGGTTTGTGTCAAGTGGACATTAAGCCAAATTCTCTCCCTCTCTCTCTCTCTCGCTCTCTCCATCCAGTGCCCTGACCGCTCGACTGCTACGGCCCAAATATTTGAAAGGCAACCATCTATACTTGGATAAAACGTGGCAACCTTAACTATATTTCAATACACGAAGTTTAATAAACATGGCCGGAGGTCTGGGGTGGATCATCAGACAAAGGCTTGCGCTTTGGATCAGAAGATAGATGTCCTTAGTACGATTTCACGTTTGTTTGTGACAAGGGTGATGGTCAGATGCCTACCTCGCACGGACCTTCTACGAAGGTTCTTATCAGAATATGTCGTTACTGAAAATTTAAAAGCATGGATAATTGCGTCTCAGCTGTGGAGGAGTTATTTCCCTTACTTGAAAGGCATGGCCACGCTGGTATTTGTCCGGGGACAACACTAACATAGAGGCCTCATGCTAATTTATATATCTTTTTAACTTGCTGTCCGTCAAACCTTTGTGCTGATTAATTTCTACTATACAATCTTTTTTTTTTTAATATTTAAAAATCATTTTTGATGGAAGTACCAATACAATAAATACATGTTTAATTTTATGGCCGATTTCATTTTTATTCCTGTGAGCAAGTTTATTGGTAGGGGCTCTAGTGTAATGCTTTTAAAACGGCCCGGAGCGAGAGGCCTACAATTGAAGAGCTGGACCATGCACGCCATTTAATTCGAGTAATTAAAAATGACAAACAAATTTATAAAGGTTTAGTTTGTAATCTGATAGTATGTAGAACAAAGTTATTACAACTATTATTTTAGCGGTCATATTAAAGGGACAATCCCGATTTGAACATGGTTTCAAAAATAAAAGTCCGAGTAGGTATGACATTTAAACGCCAAAATATAGAAGAATGATGTATTTATTTTGTCTCAAAATTTCAGCTGAAAATATGGAGTCGTTTGGACGTGAACACCAAAAACTGCTTACCCGGACACATAACCCTTTTAAGATTTCGGGTCAATTTTGTCATTGGGTGACCTAATAATCAAATCCCGTTCCTAGGGGTCTATACAGTGAATGGCCCATGTGTTGTGCTGGATAACGAAAGGTTAATTGCACCTACACATTATTTTTATAAAATAAAAGCTTGGTTCCATCCAGACACCTCATAATACAGCTTAGGACACCGGTCGTCTTTTCCAGATGAAGACTGACGGGTTTAAGTTGTTTGAAAACGTATCACATACACTGGGTTAGTTGCCCAGCCATTAGGTAGAGGATTTTAATGGATTTTAACACAAAATAAAGCAGTTTTATTCTCCAAAATCTTATCGGGATTGGCCCTTTAAATATAGCCCATACAATTACTAATGGACAACAATTCAACAAAGATTCCCTTGTCTGTATCAAGCTCAACGTTTGTAAACGGTGAAACGGTGTCGAGTTCGTGGATACGGTTTTGAATCAATGTGGAAATGTTGTTGAACCATTGTGTACATGGTTAGAATCAATGTGGAAACGGTTTTGAAAAAAACCGCCCCGTTAACTTAAATGTTTTGTGTTTAACTTAACAAAGGGAAAAACGACACTTGTTGTACTCGAGGAGAATCAATCAAGAAAACTTTATTTAGAATGAAGAAAAGATTGGAATAAATATAGTAAGTATGGCCACCAAACACACATTCTGTGACAGACCAGAACCTGAAGAAAAACAACAGAATTATTACATAAACTCAAAGCTCAGCTTAACCGAGCGGGTCCCTGGGGCCTGACTAGAATCGCATGACACCTAACCGTAACATAACGAAAATATTATTTCATATGACCTTGAATGGCACGGATGCGTAACACACAATTAACCGGTCTGTTATAAAGGAATAATTACATAATATCGTATCACATACGAAATCTATTCAGTTCCGAATCAAGACTAAAAGCCTAGGCCGATCACCGAGTGGAACTTCACGGAGAAGGTTGAGGGATAGCCCAGTCCCCGCCCTCCCGCCGCTAGATCGATAACCGTCAAACTTTCATCTGACATTTGAATTTTTTTCTCTTTTTGCCATGAACTTCGGGTCCCCGTATAGGCCTAAGCTTTGGATAAACTTTGTGAATTAAAGACTCTTAATGCCAGTTGAGAGATTGTTGAATCTCGGAAAAAAGAAAAACCAGTCCAAAAATTGGTTGAATTCTGTTCACTATATGCAAAGATATCAATTGCTTATTTATTGTCAACTTTCGGCATCAACTGCAAACGGAATTTAGAATAAAATCAATGGAATCGACATAAATGAATGAAAATATAAGACTACATGCGTAGAAGTGCTGACGAAATAATACAAAAAAAATTTAATAATGTAATAATAACGCAATAATGTAACACGACCTGTTTAGCCACGCCCATTACGCCAATTCCGTTTTCTATGAAGGGCCGTAACAGGGCCGTACTTACTGGAGGTACTGGGGGTACATTGCACCCCTGAAAAATAAGGCGCCCCGAGAAATGGCGCCCCTACGGATTACTTTCAAGCAACTTTGATTGCGGCAGTTCCCGTGTTTAGTAACTTGGGCATTATATTGGCGACTCACCACTCTGCTGCACCCCCAGTTGTAAAATCCTACATACGGTCCTGGGCAGTAAGCGGCACCTAGATGTTTTGAAAGGCTATTGTTATCTAATGACAAACGACGATACCCCCCCCCCCTTCGCCCCTACACGGAATGCTGGTGGCTCATAAGAATGACAACAAAAATACCTCACCTTTTCCTTTGCAGGAGTTGTCTATCTTGGTATTTGATTCATCCAGGGTAACTTTAATAACAGTCTTATCACCGTCATCAAGATACGAACATGTGTCATGAACTGTCTGTAAACATCCAACGGCAGTTCTCAGATATCTTTAAATACAATAAACATGAAATGAGATTTAACGTCCTACTATTCTTTAGGGGTTGGGATGGCCCAGTGATCTAAAGTGCCGCGCTTATGTGGCATGGAGATAGGGGCACATTCTCCGGCACTCCGGTTTCCTCCCACTGCTAAAGACCCCTACGCGCAAGCGGATTATTGAAATAAAATGAAACCATATGTTAGTCCTGAAATGACCTAGTTGCGTCGAGTTGACATTAAACCCCATTTCTCCCCCCCCCTACTATTCTTCTCCAACTGGGCTAATGAAGAAGAGCATACGCCATATGGTATGCTATTGTGCAAACTTTGCCTAGACAACGGCACTACTGCCTACTCTTAAATAACAAAATATCTTAAAGCGACAATCTCATATTTTTAAGTTATATTTTTAAAATATATTAAAATAAAGCCTTAAAATAGATGGTATCTATAAACAGCCCTACCTTGTTAAAGAATAGTCCTATAATTCACTATTGCCAGTTGAGAAATTGGCAAAAATATCACTTTCAACATTAAATTCAAACGTTTGAAGATAGCTATTGCATGGGGGCAATGGGAAAACAAGGAGGTAATTGTCCTATTATTTCCGATGTGAAAGATGTTTCAGTGTAGAAAATAATGCCTATGATTGTATAATAGTGAGTTGACAACCTATTGAGCAAAAGACATAGAAATAAATGTGTTTTGACTTTCTTGGAAAATATGAAATTCCCGCTTTAAATAAAGATGGAAAACAAAGATTGGACGGATTTTCATTTTCTAAACACCACGGCTTATGATCAGTGTTTAGTACAAATTATCGTTTTTTCGGTGTCTAATATTTTATACAGTGTATAAAAAAAAACCGTGCGATTGGCACGTTGCCTGTATATTATTTGAAAGAATGGCAAATTATTTCTCTTCTTGCACATTGTAAGGCGCCAGCGACGCGCTTCGTTACCCTGGTCGATGCAGAAAAGAATTTCATTTTATTTTCATGACAACCACGCATAGTTTAGATAACCATTTATTTAAATACACATATTATATTACAGTATGCTACACTCAAGTCGATTTTTATCTCCTTTGAACAGGCCTTTTCGAGGAAAATAAAATTGTGTCACCTAACCGAATTTTTATCTCTATTGTACCAATGTTTTCGAAGAAAAGTAAATTGTGTCGAGCATTTTGTAAAAAACCGATTTTTTTTAAACTCCTTTGATTAAGCATTTTCGAGGAAATTAAAATTGTGTCAACTTACCCGATATATTTTTATCTCTATTGAACTAATGTTTTCGTGGAAAATAAAATTGTGTTAGCCGTCTTGTAACGACAGAAAAACAAGCTTTTTTTAAAAAATGAAATCAATCAAAATTGCGGTCCCTAAAAAGGCCACCCGGAACGACATGCGATCGATCAACATAGATACTATTTCGTTTTTTATAGTTCAAAATTTCGTTTTACTTAACAACGATCTGTAAGAGTTGTAAAATAACCCGCGAATTGGAAGATGTGAGGGCTTAGCTACACAAGTTACAATTTTATGAATACACAATTAATGAGTTTGATACAAAGCGACGTTGTGTACCTTGTGTTAATATGTTCAATTACTAAATGCCTGTCAAGGAAGCTGTTACGGCGAGTTTGCGGCGTGAGGTGCACGAAACTGTTGGTAAACCACTGAAACATCAACGCTGATTGGTTAATCGAATATCTTACGTTATAGGGTCAAAAGCCGCTTGTATGACCTCTGACGCGACCTTCCACTACAGCCGGTCGAATCTTCATGTAGTAGGGGTCATATTGTTATGTTAGGGGGCTTTAACAAATTATTATCATCAATTTCTGGAGTCCTCCAAGGATCCGCTCTAGGACATGTTTTGCTTAGTCTTTATACCCACCCCTTTGGCCGTACGTCTGGAAACCTACTCACCAGTAAATCATGTATAGATGATATTGGGACTTGGATGAGCAACAAATTTCTGAAACCCAAGACTGATAAGACTGGCACCTTGTGGTTGGATTTGGGGTATGTCTGAATAAAATAACCGTGATCTGCAGGAGGCGGCTCGATCTCGACATTAAAATCAGTAAGAAACATCCATATTATAATACACATGTGAATTGTAATTCCACGGGCTACACTATTTTGAGGTCATTCGGAGAAATATTAGTATACGAGATGAGTAGTAGCTCCGACGTCCGAAAGCAACGTCTGGTTCCAAGTAGTGACCAGTGTTGCGTACGAGGTGGGATAAGCTTACTCTTTCCAAAACACCCCAAACCACTTCCCATTTTACGAGTTCACATACGAAACCAGTTTTTGTTTCATTTTTTAAATATAAAAATATAGATTGTTTGGTTTGCAATTCAAGAATACAAGCGAAATTTCCATTGTTTCGCAAATCTTTCTACAAGTACACAAAAATCCAAAGAGATTAAATTTCCAATAAGATTGTTTGTTAGAAATTTTAACAGGCCGGGTTAGCTATGAATATGAATGTAGTTTTTGGTAAATGAAAATCACCCGATAGCCATATTAAGACACAGGCCAAAGTGCAAAATACAAAATATAATATGACTGAAGTTTATTATAGGACTTTCTGAATAAACTACAATAGCAGCCTAAAATTTTATATAGGGAATACATAAAAAAATTAGGGGGGTCACGGTGGCTAAGTGGATAAGGCGCTGGTTCGCTAGCCTGGAGGTCGGGTTTTCGATCCCTGCATTGGCCGAGAAAGTTCATCTCGATTTTCCGGCGTGATTTCCCCTTGTCAGTGATGCAGAAGGAGGGCCTGACAAGGACAGCTGCCTAGTCGTTCGGATGTTACGAAAAACCGAGGTCCCGTGTACAAATTGGTGTGCACGTAAAAGATCCCTTGGCAGTTGGAATTCGATATAAGAGTATGCCGTAGCACCGCTGCCCGGGCAAAATTTCCCTCATAGCACACTGTATGGCGTATGCCCGTCTTCCATTAGCCCAGGTTAGGTGCAAAAGAGTAGGACGTTAAACCCCATTTCATTTCATTTCATTTCATAAAAAAAATTAGGGAATGCCCCGACTTTTTCCATTTTCCTCGCTTCGTCTGATCTCGTCACGGTCAATTATTTTTATGAATAGTTCGTTTAGAACAGATATCATCTGACGACATAATATAACAATTATCAGCGAGCTAAACATTGAACGTGTATCTTACAATGCTATCATAAAAAGGACTCCTCCTGTTTTTCTTTGTTTAACACGGATCTCTGTGTAAAACTTGAATTTGGAATATGTTAAACCAGGTCTATCACATATTAAATATTGGCTGGCGCCAAATGTGTCCTTTAATGCCAATGCCGCCTTAAATCTCATATGTAAAAACCAAGACTTTAATATTATAAAACTTTATGGATTTAATAAAACATTCCTATTCTAACTTGACATGGAATGAACCTTTGATAATATTAATATATTTGATAATATTAGTATATGTAACGATAACAATAAATTAAACAATATCAATATATTAAATGATATCAATATTAAATGCAGCTATCGTTATCGAGCAAGATTGATTATAACAATACATTCATATTCTTATATGTATAATATTAATACATCTTTAATTTTGCCTTCTTTCTAGAAATGAGAATCTCTGTTACTAACAATATTTAAAATTATATCAGTCTTTTGGTGAAACAAGCCAACATAATAATTAATCACACATCTATTTTTTTCATAAGTATGGAGCAATTAAACTATATACACTAAGTTTCATCACTCTTTATCAGATCGATTCAAAGTTATTCTAATATGTATAATATCAATACGTCTATAATTTGCCTTCTTTCCAGAAATGAGACATATCATAACTACGAAATGAGAATATCTGTTACTAACAATAGATAAAATTATTATCAGTCTTATGGTTGTCCAGACGTAATCAATCAAATACCTACGACAAGCTGCGTATACGATTTGCCTAGCTGCGTGCGACATAAGGAGAGAGAGGGAGGGAGAGAAAAAATGCTTTAACGTCCACACGACACAAACTAGGTATTTCAGGACTGGAATATGGTTCACTTTTATTTCAATAATTCGCTGTTTCCGCGCAGGGGTCTTTAGCAGTGGGAGGACCTGGAGAAAATCCACAAGGTTGGACAGATGACTCTACCCATTGTCACGTTCGACAGGAATGTCAGAAGGACACAATATTAGATTGTGACTTTTGTCATGGGTAATCAAAACAGCATTTGTAAAATTGGTTAGCATTATCTCAGAAATATTAATCAATGACAAAAGAGACCTTAATTTGTTGGCTACTCCTCGATTAGATTCGTTTATTTCTTTCTGATTTGTCATGTGAATTCATTTTTAAATTCTAAATACTACAGAATTTGACAGTCCGGCTTATAACTGGAGCATCATATGGAGATCGCTTAAGTCAAGTATTATATAAATTACGCCCGCTACCAATATTCTTAATTTTCAGGTACGATTGCTATGATAATAAACGATATCTCGATTGTCAGCCCTAGTGAGAGAGAGAGAGAGAGAAAGAGAAATGGGGTTTAACGTCCACTCGACACAACTAGGTCATTTCGGGACTAACATATGGTTTTTAATTTTATTTCAATAATTCACTTGCGCGTAGGGGTCTTTAGCAGTGGGAGGAAACCGGAGTGCCCGGAGGAAACCCACGAGGTTGAGAAAGCGCCCCTATCTCCATGCCACATACACTCACACCAGGGCTCGAAACCACAGCCACAAGCCAGAGATGACCGGCCAGCTAGAGGTCGAAGCGCGGCACCCTAGACCACTAGGCCATCCCAACCCCCCTGTCAGCCCTAGTAGTCACAATAGATACAATATGATTAAAATACAGATCTATATTTCATTCCATGACCTCTACCACGTGACGATCTGACATGTGGTAGTGGGAGGTCGCGTCAGGGGGTCATTCGTGCGACTGATGACCCTATGACGTCAGATATTTGATTAACCAATCAGCATTGATGCATCTAGCAGGTTACACACAGTTCCGTTCATCGCACATCACGAACTCGCTGCCACAGGCCGTTGCATTGGTTAATCCCTCACATCAACAAGAACGTGGGTTATATAATAATTCACCAAGACCCCAGTTTAATAAGGACAAGTGAAACGAAATTTTAAACTATAAAAAACGAAGCGAAATATCATTCGTGTTTTGATCAGATTTATAAGCGTATAGAGCAGATATGACAGACATTATTCAAATCCAGCTCTTGCATAATGCCTATTAAAATACATTATTATGGTAATGGTGGCTACTTGTATGGTACCTGTTAGCGGCCATTCTACAGTGTCGAATGTTTGTGTGATCTGCAAAATTCAACATCACCATTGACAACCAGTTATAGCAGTTTTAGACATCAGGGCCCTGTTTCTCGAAATCTTAACTAAAGATATAATCCAAATTTTAGTAGATGCTTAAATTGTGATTGGCTATGGACTAAAATCATTTTAATATTATCAAAATTTGGATTTTATCTTAGTTTAAATTTCGTGGAACAGGCCTCAGGTTATCACGGTCATACTTATTAATAAAGAAACTTACGGACATGTTTTTGCACGATCTGTTAAATCAACAGTAGACAGGGGTCTGATACATTTCATAGAATCGCAATCTGCTGTCACCGTGGTAACGATACCTGCAACATAACATACATTATTGTTGATAAATGTTTATGATTAAAATTTTCATAAAATTAATTTAGAGTTTAGGATAAATGTAAAACAAATAAACAACAGAGAGAGAGAGAGAGTGAGAGAGAGAGGGAGGGAGAGAGAGAGAAATGGGGTTTAACGTCCACTCGACACAAACTAGGTCATTTTGGGACTGATATATGGTTTTATTTCGATAATTCGCTTGCGCGTAGGGGTCTTTAACAGTGGGAGGAAACCGGAGTGCCCGGAGGAGACCCACGGGGTTGAGAAGGCGCCCCTATCTCCATGCCACTAAGCCATCCCCCACCCCAAATTAATTTAGAGTTTAGGATAAATGTAAAACAAATCAACAACAGAGAGAGAGAGAGAGAGAGAGAGAGAGAGAGAGAGAGAGAGAGAGAGGGGTAGAGAGGCAGAGAGAGAGAGAGAGCGGGAGAGAGAGAGAGATGGTCATTTTGGGATGGA
The DNA here is from genome assembly GCA_963678685.1 of Patella ulyssiponensis. NCBI lineage: Eukaryota > Metazoa > Mollusca > Gastropoda > Patellidae > Patella > Patella ulyssiponensis. The sequence goes on from OY783226.1 coordinate 91,689,649, forward strand.
TGTAAAACAAATAAACAAAAAAAGAGAGATAGGGAGAGAGAGAGAGAGAGAGAGAGAGAAAGAGAGAGAGAGAGAGAGAGGTGGTCATTTTGGGACTAACATATGATTCCACTATTCCTCTTGCGCCCAGGAGTCTTTAACTGTCGGCGGAAACCTTGTAAGGTACAACTGGGGAAACGGAACCACACCACTTGACTCAATAACTGACCTTAACATCAAACGCGTACGCGTTAAAACATTCGGCAACCCGAACACCGAATAAACAAACAACATACCAAGGACCGCCAAGGTGAAAATAATGGATTTCATTTTTATCTGGTGATGTCAGGTCTGCAATGTTTTTTTCTGATTTCACCCCAGTTTCTTCTTCTTCAAAAAAAGAAAAGATATCTGAAATAAAATTTATTTTTTCCTAATCGCAGATCCATTTCTTTAAATACAAACCCTGGTAATTTATAAATTTGAAACATTTACAATTTAAACATACATTAAGTAAGATCTAATTCTGCCTATTGTAGGTCTTTCTTTAGGTTTAGGCCTGAAATGTTATATTAACTTTTAATGCGACATTTATTAACATGAAAAGACCATCTGGTGTCCGATTTTTATTGGATTTGCATCCTCTGCTGTTCAATGCCCTTTGGCGATTAATGAATAATCGAGACTTTCTTTATTATCGTTACTGTGGTAACAATGGCAATCGAGGCTACAGTGTTTTTATAATGAGTCTATCTCGCTTCTGGGAGTAGAAAGGTGACTAAAATTTTCAACATCTCCCCTTTTAATTATCTATTTGTTAATTCATATTATGAGAACTGCCCACTCTTTATCTAAAATTCCATAATATATCTTTAAATAAAGGTAAGACTAATCATTGGTCTTGAATGACGTAATATAAGGCCGAAATCTCCCAAAATGGGTGAACCGTATCACAGGAACCGTCAGTTGGGTATAGCTAACATTTGGAATATCAGCTTTTTTTTAGCCCTATAATAAACATGTAACCCAAATTTCAGCACAATCGAAGAGGTCCGGTTTAACCCATTACGAAAAAATTGACATGGAATAACCCAAAACACAGATTTGGAAAACAATCGATAAAATATCGAGATTGCATTGGACAAAAAGGGTTTTAACATATGCTGGAGACAATAGTACAAACTATAATTACACAGTTTCAGATTGCTTATGAAACCATATTAGAGGCTAATTTTCTGGGAATCTAGTGAAGACTGATGCGTTTTATATGTTTCGTTCGTAATACTACCGGCAATTTCTAGGCCCCAAAAATATAAGTCTATATCTATAACTTCGTAGCGCCTGGGGCACAAATAATAAAAAATACACCATTACACCAATTTGATTGCAGATTCGTAATCTACACAAAAAATTCTTTGCTCCTTATATTCTCACTAGAAAAGGTAATATTTTGTTTCGATAACTTACCGGTAACTTGGGGAATCGCGGTGGCTAAGTGGGCAAGGCGCTGGCCCGCTAGACTGGAGATCGGGTGTTCGACCCCTGCATTAGCCGAGAAAGTTCATCTCGATTATGCCGGCGTGGTTTCTCCTTGTCAGTAATGCTGCCTAGTCGTTTGGAAGGGACACATTGGCGTGCACGTAAAAGATCATTTGGCAGTTGGAATTCGATATAAGCGTATGCCCGCCTTCCATTAGCCCAGGTCAGGTGCAGAAGAGTAGGACGTTAAGCCCCATTTCATTTCATTACCGGTAACTTATATAACTCAAATGCTCGTGTCTTAACCAACTGTCAAACTACAGACCACAAATTATATATTTTACATGTAAAATAACATATATTTCCAACATGTATTCGAGGTGTCGATTTCCCAACTTACTGAAAATTGACCCACTTGACATTGAATGATCCTTTGATAAGATCAATATATGAATTTTATTTGTTGATAATAACAATTTGTATTAAATTTGATAATATCTATTCGTGTTGAATTTGATAATATCAATTTGTATTGAATTTGAAAATATCAATTTGTATTGAATTTGATAATATCAATTTGTATTGAATTTGATAATATCAATTTGTGTTAAATTTGATAATATATATTCGTATTGAATTTGATAATATCAATTTGTATTACATTTGATAATATCTATTCGTATTGAATTTGATAATATCAATTTATATTACATTTGATAATATCAATTCGTATTACATTTGATAATATCAATTTGTTATAAATTTGTTAATATCAATTTGTACTAAATTTGATAATATCAATTGGTATTAAATTTGATAAGATCAATTTGTATTAAATTTGATAAGATCAATTTGTATTAAATTTGATAATATCAATTTGGAAACAATTTGATAATATCAATCTGGAAACAATTTGATAATATCAATTTGGAAACAATTTGATAATATCAATTTGGAAACAATTTGATAATATCAATTTGGAAACAATTTGATAATATCAATTTGGAAACAATTTGATAATATCAATTTGGAAACAATTTGATAATATCAATTTGGAAACAATTTGATAATATCAATTTGGAAACAATTTGATAATATCAATTTGGAAACAATTTAATATCAAAACGTAAATAAAAACAATATAATAGAAATATCAATATTTTAAGTAATATCAGTATATTTGATAATATTTATATATTATGTGATATATCAATTATGTGAAAATATCAATATATTATGTAATAATATCAATATATTATGTGAAAATATCAATATATTATGTAATAATATCATTATATTATGTAAAAATATCAATATATTAAGTAATATCAGCATATTTGATAATATTTATATATTATGTGATATATCAATATATTATGTGATATATCAATATATTATGTAATAATATCAATATATTTTGTGACAATATTTATATATTTTGTGACAATATCAATATATAATACAGCACGTTTTAAAATAAAGATACTTACCAAAGTATTAAGCACACAATAAATCGTCACACCTTCGTTTAAGGATGTGTTAAATCTTGCGAGTCAATATTTCGGAGAATGGTGCAATGAAATGTGAGATTAGTATAACAGATACGAATCGACTTTTCAAAATACCAACAGGTGTATGGCATTTAACTACATCTTACAGGTTAATCAGAGCAAGACATTCATAGTTAAAGGTACAAACGACTTTACGTTGTCTCTTGCTAGGCGGGGTTCACGGTGGCTAAGTGAATAAGGCGCTGGTTCGCTAGCCTGGAGGTCGGGTGTTCGATCCCTGCATTGGCCGAGAAAGTTCATCCCGATTTTCCGGCGTGATTCCCCCTTGTCAGTGATGCAGAAGGAGGGCCTGACAAGGACAGTTGCCAAGTCGTTCGGATGGGACGAAAACCCGAGGTCCCGTGTATACATTCGAGGGCACGTAAAAGATCCCTTGGCAGTTGGATATAAGAGTAGGCCGTAGCGCCGCTGCCCGGGCAAAATTTCCCTCATAACACACTGTATGGCGTATGCCCGTCTTCCATTAGCCCAGGTTAGGTGCAAAAGAGTAGGACGTTAAACCCCATTTCATTTCATTTCTCTTGCTAGGCTCTCCGTCCTGGAAACAGCACGAGCTACGAGGAACTGGCAGCGGGGTCGAAATCGGGACCTTCACAAAAACCCGCAGAGCTGCCCCCTAGTGTCAATACAGTAACAAGCAATACATAAAAAATAACGAATAAAAATTATTAACTGCAATTGAATATGCATTATTAATGTAAGATTTCGATAAAGAGCTGGTCATTCTTTTTTGTGATAACCCCAGGGCTGAAGCACCAATACAATAACAAACAATACATTTAAAATAATGAATAAAATTCATAAACTGCAATTGGATACGTATTAAGTAAGATTTCTATGAGGAGCTAGCCATTCTAAGGATGGGCAAATATGAACATACTGCTTTGGAAACATGTATGTCAAGCGTTTTCTTGTGCCATTTTCACACTGACCACGGTTACCACTTTATCTCGAAACCCAATTCATTCAAGATGGCGCACATTTCGTAGATTTTTTTTAGATAAGAATATTATGTCAGTTTGTCACCCATCCCCGTAATATGATTATCTATTGGGTTTTATACGCCAACATTTTCATGTGGACGTATATTATCGCCGCCTCCGTCCGTCCGTTCTCTCAGTGTATCTTCGGTTCCGTTCGATATTGACATGTATCGAACAGTAAGATCATGGATTATGGACCTTGATAGTACGAAAAAATCGTGTATTAGCTCGCTGACACCCCAGATAGAGGTTATAATTTGTATTTGATTATAAAAAGCGTTCAAACATATCACTGTTTCGCGTTTTTTTGACTTGTGAATCCTCTACAAGAGATCACAATGTTTATTTGATTTTAAAAACTATTCAAAAATATCACCGTACGTTACACCATAATTATGGTTGAGTAAGAATTTCGTGAAAATATGACCAAAAATGCCACACAAACTAGACGCACACCTTTACGCAAGTAGTACACAGGTATGTAATACCAAGGTTTTATTTGATTTTGAGCAAACTTTAAATATATGTTTATATCCCAAAGATCTTTGTCATTAGATTTTTTTAAAAACTTGTAGCTAATGGACCTTCTAGAAGTCACAATTGTTATCCAATTTTGACAGTTATTAACAAAACAAGGCCAAAACCAACTCTCGATGGTATCGGATACTCGAGATTTTAAATAGATTAGAATAATGTATCATTTAAAAATTCAATTCAAAAATGGGCACGCGAGGCTACGTCTCTAATATACCAATGCCCTGATTACCACAATGCACACATCTTTTAAAAACTCTATACAAACAGTGATAACTTGGCTCAGAATGAAGTAATTTAAATGAAATTTTCAATATTTTCAATTTACATCATTTATTTTTGAGGCTATTATAGCAAGGATGGTCAACTCCTTATCCAAATCTTACATATGTATCTTTAATAGCTCCCTATCTAAATAAATCTTGCATATTATATCTTTAATATTATAGAATATCTCCCCATACATGATAGGGTATTAAGTTACATCAATGTCACGGTGTTTGGTATTTTGGGTCAGTTTGTTCTATATGGCACCAATCCCCTTTTATATATTGCATGCTTTGCATAATTATGAATCGTCTTTCTGAAAGGAGATATTTATTTAGATGAATGTCAAATGAAGGACAAGGTCTATATTTATTCATTCCGATTAACAGGATGTGTTTATTTCAATAACTTTATTAATATCCAACGACGGGTTTAAAGGGGCTAACCCGCTATTATTTGGGACATAGAAATTGACACAAATGTGGTGCACAACATTTAATAATGTAACATGAATGTATATAAACCGATTTACATTCAGTTTTTACTGTAATTTCTAATCCGTTATGTTCAGTTAAATATGCGAGAAGTCTCGACCAAATGGTTATTCCAGTCTACACAGTTAATAATTATTTTGTATGCGCTCCCGATATGAAATTGAGTCACCGTTTGAAATGACTTGTCGAATATGTCTAGCCTCTTTCTTACAGTCTCTTATTGCAAATGACGCCGCAACGCAATATAGCGCACGATTCGTGTACCAATGGTAAATTAATGTGTTTTTTTTTGTCTGAAAAGTTGGATAATTGAAGCTCACCGGTTTCCCGTAAGATCACAACATAAGTATAGATTTAAATTGACAAATAATTTGCATGATATTGAGTGAAAGACTTATAGTTACTTTCAGTACCCCCCTCCACCTCCCCGCATAGTATAACTACGTTGCTCAGGGTCTCTGCTCTGTTGACTTTTTATGATTTATATACTTTTAACACTTTATCTAAATTCTCATTTATATAAATAAACTCTTATGTAAAATTTCTATGTTTATTCCTCCTTAATTCTCCATTTGTTCGAAAAATCATAATTCTACCCTGAGCCGGTTTACACATCTTTAGGGGAAGCAAAGGTCGGTGATTTATCTCAGCCTCCAAGGACACTCACCCTTTTGAATATTTTTGGTATGCACTAAAATAGTGTGCCGCACCAAAGAGAGAGAGAGAAAGAGAGAGAGAGAGAGCGAGAGAACGAGAGAGAAATGGGGTTTAAAGTCCACTCGACACAAACTGGGTCATTTCGGGACTAACATATGGTTTGATTAGATTTCAATAAATCGTTTGCGCGTGGGGGTCTTTAGCAGTGGAAGGAAACCGGAGTACCCGGATGAAACCCACGAGGTTGGACAGGCGACCCTATTCCTTGCCACGTAAAACCTGGGATTCGAAACCACGCCAGTTGACCTGAAGAAGTGTCGCCCACGGGCATATGCCCCCCTCAGCCTCCCCTATGTGAGGGTCCTGCTCAAATTATCTCATGATATGCTCTGTTGAGTTCAGATAATACAAACGCCTTTGGATAAACTTACATAGATTAGTTAGTTTAAGAAGCTACAGCTATAAGCAAGCAAATATATTCTAGCTAGTAATAGTGAGTATTGTTTTAACATATCTAGGTGTTCTGTACATGTAGGGGGTTGGGATGGCCTAGTGGTCTAGAGTGCCGCGCTTCGACCTCTAGCTGGCCGGTCACCTCTGGCTTGCGGCTGTGGTTTCGAGCCCTGGTGTGAGCGTATGTGGCATGGAGATAGGGGCGCCTTCTCAACCTCGTGGGTTTCCTCCGGGCACTCCGGTTTCCTCCCACTGCTAAAGACCCCTACGCGCAAGCGAATTATTGAAATAAAATTAAACCATATGTTAGTCCCGAAATGACCTAGTTGTGTCGAGTGGACGTTATACCCTATTTCTCTCTCTCTCTCTCTCTATACATGTAATTCGATTATCACCGATGCTTCTTTGATAAGTGTAAACAAATGAAATGGGGTTTAACGTCTTACTTCTCTCTATCGGCGGGGCTAATGAAGACGGACATACGCCATGCAGTGTTGCGAGCGGAAATTAACCCGGACAATGGCACTGCGGCTTACTCTTGTATTGAATTCCATCTGTCAAGGGCTGATATTTAAATGGCGATGTTTACACGGGACCCCTGTTATCGTTCCATCCGAAAGACTAGACAGTTGTCCATGTCAGACACTCCGTCCTGTATCAATGACAAAGGTAATTTATCGGAAAACACCGGGAGTGTACCGGGGCCCACCATACCCAATGTTTTACTCACCGAGCAACCGCGGCTTCCCAATATATTTAACATACTTGCATAAGACATAAATATGTTATGGCCGAAACAATATTGTATAACTCTTGGAAATTTGTTTGCTTTTCTAGCAATTTGAATGCTTCAATCATTTGGATGGGGTAGAAAAAAGAAGTATTCTGCGTACATATTGGCCGGCACGTTAAAGAGGCCTTGGAAGTTGGATTTCGATATAAGAGTAGGCCGTAGCGCACTCTTCATTTAGCACTGCCGATGTAGAAAAGTTGAACATTAAACGCCATTACAACTATATGTTCGTACATATTTTTACAATTTGTCGATTTTAATTAGAATTCTATGCTTCTATGTTTCTGTAATTTTTATTCTGTTCTTTTTTTGGCAGACAATTTCTGCCAAAAGATATTCTGTTCTTTAATATAATGAATTTGGTTAAATATAAAACAAAATAATGTATTCTGCCAAAATATATTCTGATAATAATTTATCATCTGTAAATGTAATTATTCAATCATGAATTTACAAAGACGTTAAAAATGAACAGAAAGTAAGAGCACGAAATTTTACATGTCTTCCAATTTTGTGATTTGTGAAGGCTAGTTTTTTACTTTAAATTGTATCGGCTTCTTCTTGCGATCTTCAATACAAACCTGAAACAGAATGATGAAGCATTTACAGAAACATGAAATTAAAAGATGTTAACTTTTCTGCTTATGTATTGGAGCGCCCTAACGGCGACATCTTGCCAAGGCAGCGGAGATACCTGTTTAGGGATCACGGTTCTTTAACCATAATGTCCTGTCAATAGCACACAGGACCAGTTGTTAGTCCAAAATCAACAATTTCGAAGACGCATCATTGACAATCATGGATAGCTTTCTTGATCAGTATCATATTTACTGAGCCATCTCGTGTCTTACACATTAATTATGTTTATTTACATGGTCACTTCCAAATATTTCTACATTTGCATGGCATTTATACAGTGTATTGAGCACATATTCCAATCAAAAAAGCAGCAAACTGAAGAGATAGTACAGAGACTTTGTCTTTAAATCCGATAACATATTTTTTTTCAAATATTTGCATATCTACAAGCATGTGTTACGTACATTTAATTTATATTATAAAAGATGAAAAATATTTACGCCAATATTTACACATTTACAATCATGTGTTACGTACATTCCCGCATCATCTTCAAAATTCTGTGCATCACATTCAAAGCAATACATGGAGGTGCACCGGCCTACCTGACCGAGCTCGTGAGTGTCCGTGTGCCCACACATTCTTTACGAGATAGTAAAGAAATTCAACTTAATCATCCAGTAGCCAGGACACTGAAAACGTACGGTGACAGATCTTTTACAGTCTGTGCACCACGGCTGTGGAATAGTCTACCAGATTCTATTCGTGCTATTAAAATCTTTAACACTTTTAAATGTAAATTGAAAACTCATTTATTTCGCTCCACTTATTCCTAGTCTCCTTCATTTTTTAAAATTATTTTATACTATTTTTCTAAATTATTTTATACTATTTTTAAATTATTGTATACTATTTTTAAATTATTTTATACTACTAGTTTGTGCAATTTTTAAAGATTCTCTGTTTTATTCTATGTCGTTATTATTACTATTATTTTTATTGTTATACTGTACAGCGGGCTGAGATAAATTTGTATGTAGTCTGCTTTAAACAATAAACTATTATTATTATTAATTTATATTATAAAAATGAAAAAAAAGATTGTTCTGTATGAACGGTCAATCACAGGGTTTCCTCAACGCCGGATTAACCATGGTGGGGGCCCTGGGGCCTGGAACATGTGTGGGGCCCCTGATCACTGGCCGCGAGCGCCGAATGCGCGAAGCCCGGGATAGGGGGTCTGGGGGTTTTCTCTATCTCTCCCGCCCCCACCCCCCAAAGAAATGTGATTTCCTGGCATTTCAGGCACTTGAGTTGGAGCCATTTAGAAGTACTTCCCCCAGAATAAAAAAAAATTCTGCCACCAAATTAGCGCATTCTGGCGTTATTTCAATGGACCAATCCATACGAGTGCTATGAAATGATGACATTTCTAGAGGAGGGGACTGTAAGTGGGCAGAGCGACATCAAACCTAATTTTGAAGTGGCTCAGTGATAAATAACGGGGTTACTTGATTCGGAATCGTATTATACCCCCACGATGATTTGATGAATGGAGGCCGTAACGTTACAACCAAGCCGGACTCGATGTTTGACAAACAAAATGGTAATACGATATTTAATCAAGAGATGTGAATATTTCGTGTGATCATGGTGTGCATCTAATCAAATTCAGCTTATACCCACAACAAATATCAACAACAACAACAACTACAGCTTATATACAATCGTACGTCAAACTGAGGCAAAATTCCCGCTACTCGAAATGATGGGGACGTGTAATTTGTTCGAGTTATATGATAATTCGAGTTAGACGATAGAAGATCTCACGACAATAAAAAAAACATGTGTCACCGGATTACACCGAATTCTCGGATGTCGATCTCAACACACCATGGATTGAGGGGGCCCTAGGGACTTCCGATGGAGGGCCGTCGAAGCATCGGAGGGGCCCCGTCACTAGGTCACCGGCCGTTGGAGTCCTCGGTCCGACCATGCTCGAAGCGCGCAACTGAGATTTTTGTGGGGGGCCCCCTAATGTGGTGGGCCCTGGGGCCTGTGCCCCATGGTTAATCCGGCGTTGGGTTTCCTACAACCCACAGATCTAAGTCTATAAAACCATCAATGGTGAATCGGTATGGAGGATGTCTTAAAAAAGTATATTTCCATTCATTTATGTATAATTCCGGAGATATCTTAATCTCCAATTTAGCATGTTCTACTAAAAAACTTTCATACTTATTAATATTAAGTATTTCGTTTCGTAGTTTAGCCCGATAAATATAGAACTTAGTTAAAATAATTACATGGTTAATGAAAATCCATTCAGTATTATTTATATAATCTGGTTTGTAAGTTAAAACAAGATGTTTGATATGTGTTTTTATATTTATCTTTATATTGCTGCGATCTAAGATAGTATCAAAATGTTTCCATATTATTTATGAACATAGGCATAAAAATTGGAATAATTTTGAATAATTTATCCATTGTGAATATAATCCTATGGAAATATTTGTATTCAAAATTCCGCAGATTTGTACTAAGACATACAGCGTTTATTATTTTAAATATATTTTCTACGTCTACGTCTAGATCGCTTAACTCTGTATCTAGAATGTGTTCTCATTTTTTAATGGCCTTTGGCCTGTTGAATTTTGCTTTTATCCGGCTTACATAAATATCTCTAGATTCTACGTTTTGAAAATTGGTATTATATATTTCGCGAAAATCGGTATTTATATCTTCCAAAGGAGTTCTATTACAATTTAAACTTGTGTGTACAAGATAAACATTTCTATAGCATTTAAGATAAATAGGTGTCTTTCTAAATATTGGTTATCGAATTTATTTTTTTTATCAAAATATTCACTTACGTATCGAATATTATTGTTAAAAAGAACTTATACAAATATAATTTTATTATTAATCTTTACATTTGTATTATACCAAATAATTTGATTTTCAACTTGAGCTTTCTTCTCTATATGCGCTGTGTAAATTTTATACCAGTTGGCATAGAGGTTTTTTTTAAACGGGAATGTTTAAATTTAGCATTTCTGGAAAGTTGCAAGCAGGTAATAAATTTCCACCATATTCAACCATAATGAATTCATATGGTATGAACCATGTTTGGACTGGTGACTGGTATATTTTTTTAATCCAAAAAATGCTATTACATATTAGGAATTCTTTTAAGGGCGTTGCCATGTCTAAGATTCGCACAAACTTTTCAAACTATTTCTCGGTGATACTTTTTAGTACCTGTCCCCTTTCCCCCTAAAAACATAAATCCTAGAGAGAAAGAAACGTGATACTATCATTGATAGGTCAGGATAGTCGGTCAAAGGGAGGGAATATTTGATAGAATGATTTTAATATTTGCTGCAGTTTTCCGTTACAAAGATTTGAATTGAGAAGTGACGCTAAAAGTAGAAAGCGGGTATCGTTACTGTCTCAAGTAGCAAGCGATGATTTTCAGTTTGCTGTTATATAATAGAGTTCTTATAAGAGATTATGAGAGGGTATCCCTTCGAAATCAACTATTTCTAAACAGAATTGCTAATAAGATCAGGAAAAGTTGTAACAAAGTATACAATTACTTTTATCAAATTAAACGATCATTTAGGTGCTTAGAACTTTATGACCTCAGCTGGTTTTTGATATAGTTATATGTGTTACTGTCGTAGTCTAGTTCCTGTATATTAGTTTAAAGTTCTTGTATTATTTTGTATGTAGATGTATCATATACCTGATGTTAATAAACAATATATTTACGATACTGATCTCTGTTATCACTTAGATAGTGTTACAAAGGCCAACTTTACTAAATTAGCGATAATTATAATTTATTCTGGAAGCCCTATCAATGTCTTTTAAAAATTTATAGCGGTCTCCGCCACAGCAAAACCTCTAGTCATTGTTTCGGCCGACACTAGCATCGAAATCGAGACCTACATATTATTGATCCGAGGCGAAATATGAACACTGAAACAAGTAAGTTTTGACTTTTTGTTGGCAAAAAGACCTGCATTGGTTTTAATGGTGATGGAACTAACGTTACCTATTAATGATATTTCAGGTGATCTAGTATGAAGAAGTACGCATTGCTTATCACTATTCTACTGGTGAATGTTGATGATACTAAATCACAGCAAGATTTAACCATACTTGAAAATAAAAAGGGTGAACCGGTCGTTCAGGCTGTGGTCGACGCCATTAGAAACCATTGTATATTTGCCTCGGATCGCTTGTTTTTAAGACGTTTAGCTCTGGTTCAATCTAACGATGGTGAAGATTCTAAAACTTATCGAGATGGTTATCATGGTGGAATCTGGCAGGTAATGTAGCTAGCTGTATATTAATGAAATGGGCATCTGGGAGGTTATTTAGCTGTACATTAATAAAATGGGGAGGTTATTTAACTGTATATTAATTAAATGGACATCTGGGTGGTTATTTAACTGTATATTAATTAAATGGGCATCTGGGTGGTTATTTAGCTGTGTATTATATAAATGGGCATCTGGGTGGTTATTTAGCTGTATATTAATTAAATGGGCATCTGGGTGGTTATTTAGCTGTATGTTAATTAAATGGGCATCTGGGTGGTTATTTAGCTGTATATTAATTAAATGGGCACCTGGGAGGTTATTTAGCTGTATATTAAATAAATGGGCATCTGGGTGGTTATTTAGCTGTATATTAATTAAATGGGCATCTGGGTGGTTATTTAGCTGTATATTAATTAAATGGGCATCCGGGGGTTTATTTAACTGTATATGAATTAAATGGGCATGTGGGAGGTTATTTAGCTGTATATTAATTAAATGGGCATCTGGAAGGTCTTTTTAACTTATTAATTAAATGGGCATCTGGAAAGAGGTCTTAACTTTATATTAATTAAATGGGCATCTTGAAGGTTATGTAACGGTATATTAATTATATGGGCATCTGAGGGGTTATTTAGCTGTATATTAATTAAATGGGCATCTGGAGGGGGGGGGTATTTAACTGTATATTAAGTATATTAATTAAATGGGCATGTGAAAGGTTATTAAGCTGTATATTAAATAAATTGGCATGGGGGGGGGGGGTATTGTGGTTTCTCACGATGACAGTTTATTTGTTATCATCATGGAATCTTACAGGTAATTTAGCTGTGTAAATTTAAAACTGTTTTAGATTGACGGAGACAAGTACAACCTAACACGGACCTGTCCTGGTATTCTACAAAATGTTTGTGAAAATATTGAAACTAGACTAGAAATCAACTGGCAGACGACCACGTGGAGGGATTTACGTAAGCCGTTGTATTCCGGCTTGGCTGCTTCACTATACGTTATGTATACAAATAACATATCACTGAACACCATGGACGGGATATCAGGAAATCGCACGCAACAGGCGCTGATCTGGAAGAATTTGTTTGCCCCGGAAGTAGATGCGTCGAGCTTTGTAAATATTACTGAAGCAAATAAGTGTAAGTATTATCTGGCAAATAAAATAAAATGAGTTTTAACACGTTACTTTTCCGTTATGTACAAACCGGTTTGATCAACACAAATGATCTGCGGAGGATTTTTATGTCTGGATATCGGGGTGTTCGTATACGCTGTCAACGGATTTTTTGCTTGTATACGAGACCTCAGTGTGTCCCCCCATTCGAGTTCGATTGTCAGTCTAGCTGGAAAATCTCATGGAATCTTCTCGGTCATCAATGGGTCGGCGAATTATTAGTCGGGGTGTAATTCACGCCAGAATTCTAACTCTGAACCATACTATTCTAGGATGATTGTTGGAACCCAGGCAGCATGGTCTGATTTTAAGATAATTTAACCACAATAGTATATTTGTATTTCAAACTTTTCTTATCTTCATATTTTTCCATTTTAAAGTGTTTCAAAGTGTGTAATATTAGAATATATTTTATATGAAGTATGGGTGTGTTTTGTTTATTTTTCCCAACAGATGTTTGTACGAAAGCGATAGATTTAGCTTTTATTATCGATGGCTCTGGCAGCATTGGACCTCTTAGCTTCAACATAACTCGGCAATTTATGATTGAAGTCACCAAGCGTTTGGATATCAGCCCGAGAGAAACCCAAGCAGCTGCCGTCAAGTTCAGTTCTAGTGCCCAGATAGAGTTCGATTTGAATGACCATTCTACAGAGGGAAGCTTGAATCAGGCTATTAGTGGAATAGCTTACCAAGGTGGTGGTACAAATACAGCTGTCGCACTAAATCTTACTGCAAATCAGGTATTTGTTGCCCAAAATGGAATGAGAAATCATTCTGCAAAGGTAGCGTTGGTAGTAACTGATGGACGATCTAATAGTCGGGCGGCAACAGCAGCAGCCTCCATAGATTTAAAATCTAAAGGAGTAACAGTGTTCGCTATTGGTGTTGGAAGTGGAATAAATGAAAATGAATTAAAAGCCATCGCCTCCGATCCGGATTGCACCCATGTTTTCATATTGAAAGATTTTTCTGAAGTTGAGACCATCATTAACGCAATACAGAAACGTGCATGTCGAGGTAAGGTGTAAATAATTTATGTAGATTAACACCCAAATTAAAGGGGCGTAGTCTAACGCGTGTGCCTTAGGTCATAAGTTCTGTCAATGACTCAAGTGGAGTGGTTTCTATTCCCATATGTTTATTCGTATATGACCTAGTTTGTGTCGAGAGGACAATACCCCAAGCCAAACTTCGACACAAACGTAAGATTTGAAATGTCCATAAAAATAACGGATAGACATCGAATCTGGGAATAAAACTTAATACTGACCTGCATTAAGCAGGGCCTCTTATGTCCCATGAAAATCCTACGAGCCCATGAAAAATCCACCGATTCTCTTGAAAGGGGAATCTAACTTCAGTGCATGATACCCTGTATCCAGTACCAAGGCACATGAGCCACGAGTCACCCCATTAGCACAATAACAAATATATACATGTATTCTATATAAACCACATAGATGTAAATATATCGTTCCTTCTGTATAATATTTACGTAATAATGTTTTCATAGCTCTACTAATAGCTGAACCCGACCCTGATGATGATTCTGGAGAAATAGAAAAAAAGATACCTTTTACGGGGAATGAAACAACAGTAAACATCGTCATTCCAGCACCACCCATGAATTCATCAGCTAATTCAACTAATACTACAACCCTTGTTGTAAGTTGCAGTCATTATATTTTGCAATATAGAGGAATAACATGGGGTTTATGCATCGTCAACACAACAACTTTGTCATTTTTAAACTTTTGCAATACAAGGGGACGAATTTCCCGGGCTACCCATACTCCGCGCAGCGTTTCGTTTGAATAGAGGTAATCCAACAACACACTGCTATTATGAGTGGATATTGTTGTTTTAAATTTTGATTGGTCAGTAGTCCGTCTACCAACCAATCACTAGCTGCCCTACAAAAGCTTTACATTTAAAACGAGTGCCAATATTGGACCAAATATGTTTACATAACGTTACGTCATGGCTCACGATTTTATTATGCCTAATTAACCCGTGCATAGCAGAAAACTGCAGTAAAACTAATTGCGTGACAAACGCATACTCCGCGCAGCGTTTCGTTTGATTACAGGTAATCTCACTACACACTGCTATTATGAGTGGATATTGTTGTTTTAAATTTTGATTGGTCAGTAGTCCTACTACCAACCAATCACTACCTACCATACAAAAGCTTTACATTTAAAACGAGTGCCAGTATTGGACCAAATATGTTTACATAACGTTACGTCATGGCTCACGCTTTTATTATGCCTAATTAACCCGTGCATAGGAGAATACTGCAGTAAAACTAATTGTGTGACAAACGAGGCTATCAAGTCGAATGAAATGTAAACAATACATTGCTTCAGGAATATGCGGGCTACCATGTTTCTGCATGTTCGCCTTAAAATTCCCAATGTCACGGAATCTTTTACCTAGACTAACAATTTGCTTTAGTTAGAAATACAATGACAATTAAAGGACTAGAATGGGGTTTGAAGTCTGGTCAACACAGTGTCTTTGGTCATTTTGAGACTAACATGCTAATGTTTATTATTTGTACAATGTCAGGGGCCATTAAGGTACAGCGGGTGTTTCCACCAACAGGACTTAAGGTTCCAAGCCCTAAAATAGATTGTATCTATGAACAGTCCTACCTTGTTAAAGAATAATCCTATAATTCACTATTGTCAGTTGAGAAATTGGCAAAAATATCATTTTCAACTTCAAATTCAAACGTTTGAAGATCGCCATTGCATGTAGGGGGATGGGAAAAAACAAGGGAGGTAATTCAATTAATTTTGTTATTATTTTCTGTGTCAGGGATTTTTATGCCTGTGAAATATTGCCTATGATCGTATAATAGTGAGTTGACAACCTTTTGAACAAAAGACATAGAAATAAATATGTTTTGACTTTCTTAGAAAATATGAAATTCCCGCTTCAACGAGCTTTCCATGTCAACCTGGCGGAAGCAACACTGAAGAGTGAGAACCGGCATTGTAAAGTCATGCGATGATGATGTTAATAATTATTAGCTGGTAAAGTCATACGAATGTATTGTTGTATCAATGATGATGATGATGATGATAATGGCTGTTTTTGTTGTTTTTCCAGAAAGCGTGAAGTTGTGTATTATTATTATTTTTATTACAGACAGATGTGTCGTGTAGTGTGGTGTATATCTATGCATCTTATGACTCAACTCATCCAAGTGCCGCTCTCTATTCTTATACTGATGTAGCTCTAGCGGGATCACCATCGGTGATGACGATAAAAGATGAAAGTGGTCGACCTCTTTACATCACCTACGAGGGTAAAAAATACAACCCGACTGCCACCAAGGGCACTGTAGGCTGTGATAATCCTACCATAAACACAAAGATTATACAGGGTAAAAGAGTTGGTAAGTACATGTACGTGTAACAAAATATTCAAACAAAGGGAGGTAAATACTAATATCACACTATTAACATCAGGACACAGATCACTAAATATTTCTACGCCGTCACCCGCGAATGTAGGGCCAGAGTTATTTTTAGTCTTTCTCTCCCCCCCCCCTTTTGCATGGCAATTTTTGTTTACTTTTTGGTGTAGAATCGAGGAAAAGGGTTTGACAACACATTTTCTGCCAGGTTTTGGTAAATATTCATGATTTTTAGGCGGGAGGATACAGGAGTTGTGAGGTTGGATATGTTGAAAGGGAGGGCCGAAAATGGCTTGTTTAGTTGTCTCTACTACCAGCTTGTGTATCTCAAGTTTTTCATAGTGAACCTCATACATGCTTTTGGGCAAGAGTTTGCCACATGTTGCTCCATCTGTGGCAGAAAACGTTCTACCCAAGAGATGAGAATTAACATTAAAGTCAATGGGGAAATAATTAGTGATCTGTGGCCATCAAGGGAGGTGTGTTTACCAGCATCACGCTATTAAAACAAAGGGAGGTAAGTACCAGACTTCCTCGTTAGCGCCTTTTCGCCTCAATAATCGAATTTCCTAGTTCTTTTTCGCTTATTTCCGCCTATTTTGCTCGACTTGTATTCACTGGGTGCATCGTCGTGCTATATGTGTACAAGGCAGTATTTTTTTTTACATACAGATTGCGTTGTTTTTTTATTGCTCTCAATCGATAAATGACACTTATTGTTGTTTGAAGCGTGTACGTTTTTATTGCAGGTGCTGATGTAACTTGTCTCGACGGTGACGTAGAAAGGGAGTGTACCCCTCTTGATTTTCAATTAAGTGGATTTTACCAATACACGCCAAAGAGTAGGTCATTATGTTATTTTTTTTTTCTTATATGTTTGAATTGTTCTAGAATACATATTCAGTTTCAAAGTTTACAGAATATTTGGGAACTTACACCAACCAACCACAACCCTAATCCAGGTGGTACTGGGTGTTCTAGAATGAGCACGTCGCCTTTATCACGTGGTATACATGGATCCATACAGGTAAAAGTGATTGTGCAATGTTGGCTACTACTGTGCTTATATGGTATGGCTGTCACTGACTCACTAGCCTGGTGGTCCCGGTTTCGACCCGAGTTTTGGCTGAGACAATCCGGATTTTCCAAGACTAGTTTTCCAACGTCAGTGATGCATGACACAAGAAATAAAATGCACGTGTGTACTTGTTGGGGTGCACGTAAAAGAACCCATTAGCAGGGGCGTTTAAAGGTTTATCATGGCGGAGGCTACACTATTTTGAGGACCCTCTTTCGCAGGGTGGGGGGGGCGTCTTGATTTATGATATTTATGCCAATGCAATGACTGCATTCTTATTCAGTAATGGATTCGAAGGTAACAGTGTATATAAAACGTTTGACTCAGGCTCAGGGCCCTTTCTCTTGGACAGAGGGGCCCTTTTGTCAGACGTAGGGCCCTTTTGTCTGCCTTTAGGGCCCCCTTGTCAGGGTACATATTCATTTTCTAATCGGTTTTAGCATTTTTCTCCCGTTCTTTGATTGTTTTTTTCGCGAGGAGGCTGATGCCTCCTGCGCCTCAGCTATAAAACGCCTTTGCCCATTAGGTGTGATCCACAGGAGGTGGAAATGCCACTGTTTAAGCATAAATATCCTGCTTGTATATATTCGTTTTAGTCCCCTAAGCGCGTATGGGTGGGTGTGTGTATGTGAGAGGGAGAGAGAGGCTGAGAAAGGGGAAAGAGAGAGATATGGGGTTTAACGTCATTTCGAGACTAACACATGGTTAAATTTTATATCATTACCTCGTTTGTGCTTTTGGGTCTTTTAGCAGTGGAACGAAACCAGGGGACCTGGAGCAAACCCACGAGGTTGGACAAGCGACCCTACTCCTTGTCACGTACAGCCGGAGACGAGAAATCATGCCCGTTGACTAAATGACAGACCTTATGACTTATGACACAGTGCGCCATCCAAACCCCTCATATCATATTGGGTAATTATTGGTTGAATGCAGTTCTTAGAAGGCGAGACACATTCATGGTCATGGCCATGTGAGGGTTATTGTTAGTGTTACCATTTGTGTTGACACGCTTCATTTATTTTGTTGCACTAGGTGAAGTTGTGAATGTTGTGAATCCTTGTTACAAAGGTGTTGATGTTTCTGATCCAACCAAAACTTTCCACCAAAATCCTCTCGACTCTACCAAATTGATCAAATGTGATGTTGATGGTAATATGTATGTTATACAATGTCCAGATGGAGAAGAATACCATCACGACAAGCTCACGTGTGGTAACAAGGATGTGTTACCTTTAGACCTTGGTGTACTCGTGGTATCTGGAAACACCGCCATCCCAACATCCAACCCGCCAAATCAAGGGTTGTTGGAGGCAGCCAATAGTTTATATAACGTAGCATCAACTATCCAAAACGCATTACAGGGCAAAGGTAAGTTGATCCTTGGTGATACAAAATATCGAGGGGGGTTGGGATGGCCTCTTGGACTAGAGTGCCGAGCTGGCCGGTCAGCTCTAGCTTGCGGCTGTGGTTTCGATCCCCGGTGTGTGCGTATGTGGCATGGAGATAGGGGCGCCTTCTCAACCTCTTGGGTTTCCTCCGGGCACTGCGGTTTCCTCCCACTGCTAAAGACCCCTACGCGCAAGCGAATTGTTGAAATAAAATTTAAAAAAAACCCCCAAAAACATGTTAGTCCCGAAATGACCTAGTTTGTGTTGAGTGGACGTTAAATCCCATTTCTCTCTCTCACAAAATATGGAAGGTCGTGCTGTCCACCATATGGACGAATTATCTCCGAATTATTATCTGCACCGACTGGGATAATAAAGACGAGCATACGCCCTACAGTGTGCTATGAGGGAAAAATTTGCCCGGACAGCGGTACTGTTATCATCGAATTATTTTCTGCGCCGACTGGGATAATGAAGAGGGGCATACGCCCTACGGTGTGCTGATGTTCTGTTGTTGGAGGTAACCTGTAACGATCCTGGCCCTGTGACATCTTGCGTTGTCATCCTGGAAGATGAAACGGCGGCAATGACGTCGTGCGAACGGCACAACATGGACTGCCAAGATGTTGTCCCGGTAATACTGGCCTGTAACACGCCCTGCAACAACATGTAAAGCCGTTCTTCCAGCAACAGTGATGCCTCCCCACACCATAACAGAACCACCCCCAATCGATAATGTCTGATGACGTTAACGTCTTGGAAGCGCTCGTTTCGACGACGCCACACCCTGTCCAAAAAATCAACAGTGAACCTTGACTCATCTGAAAACATCACATTGCTCCAGCGTCGATTATCCCAGTGTTGACGATCCCTACACCAACGACGTCTTGCTTTACTTCCCAATAATAAAATAAGAACATGAGCTGGGCTCAGAAGTATTTAATTCCCACAGTTCCACATAATCAAAAATACAAGTTACAAATAACATTATAACCAATAAAGTATTATATGATGAAGTTACAGTGTGTACATACAAGAATTATTATCTGCACCGACTGGGATAATAAAGACGAGCATACGCCCTACAGTGTGCTATGAGGGAAAAATTTGCCCGGACAGCGGTACTGTTATCATCGAATTATTTTCTGCGCCGACTGGGATAATGAAGAGGGGCATACGCCCTACGGTGTGCTAAGAGGGAATGTGTTGTTTCATCCTACCCATTGCACCATTGGCAAGTGGACACCACGCTGGTAACGTGTTCGGCCAACATCGGAATCAGACCTGGAACCTCCTGTCTTTTGAACCAACGTGTTACTCACTGAGTTTCCATTACGGGGACACTCTTGTGTTACGTTGTTGGATGTCATTATGTATGAAACATAATTATAACTATCGTGTATGAGCAGCATTCTTTTCTGCAATCGTTTACCGAGTTAATGTCCGTCTCATTCGATGATGATATCACAGAAATATGTTTCCTGGAGAACTTGGCAGACGAGTAGCCGTGTTTGATGAACTAAGTCAAGCCTGGATAGCATGAGCATGCTGGTAGGCTCTTTTACTTAAAGGGAGATAACGGATGAGACAGAGATAAATAGTAATGTTATAAATGTACTCGTAAGGGAATTCTATTACACCATCTTCGTGACGCGTCTTGAATTTCGAACGTGTCTTTTTGCGGGAACCAGGCATGTTTTGTATTTCATATCTGTGTTTTGTAGGACCTGGACTAATTTTGTATTCCGTACTTGTGTTTTTCAGGACCTGAGCTGAATTGCATAAAGGACAACAAATCACAGAAATGTACCCTATTGGATGTCCAGACCAGTCCGTACAGTTCTTTCGTGTCTAAAGGTATTTCTTATACTATTCAAAAAAAAAATAGGGGATATTTGATTTTTAAGTGTTATTAAAGTCACCTAATGAAACTGACGAAGAAACAAATGACAAAATGAAATGAAGTTCACATTCATCGATTTATTCCAAATGATCGTTAGACTAAGTAAGGCACAGACTGACCATTGTAAGGGTAAAATGATACCCCGGGTCAAACAGCAAAGTTACTACAGCATCACAACAAAGTCAGTAACGGGTAAATCCTCCTCTGTTTGCCAAACAAGCATTGATCCGACGTAGCATACTCCTAATGAGATGTCTAAGGTCATTTTGGTCCAGATTGTCCCATTCCTGTTGCAACGCAGCAGCAAGTTCTTGGACATTGGCAGGACGTTGTTGACGTTGACGTAACCTCTGTCCAAGCGTGTCCCAGACATGCGCGATGAGGGAGAGGTCGGGACTCAGTGCTGGCCAAGGTAATGTGGTGATGTTCTGTTGTTGGAGGTAACCTGTAACGATCCTGGCCCTGTGACATCTTGCGTTGTCATCCTGGAAGATGAAACGGCGGCAATGACGTCGTGCGAACGGCACAACATGGACTGCCAAGATGTTGTCCCGGTAATACTGGCCTGTAACACGCCCTGCAACAACATGTAAAGCCGTTCTTCCAGCAACAGTGATGCCTCCCCACACCATAACAGAACCACCCCCAATCGATAATGTCTGATGACGTTAACGTCTTGGAAGCGCTCGTTTCGACGACGCCACACCCTGTCCAAAAAATCAACAGTGAACCTTGACTCATCTGAAAACATCACATTGCTCCAGCGTCGATTATCCCAGTGTTGACGATCCCTACACCAACGACGTCTTGCTTTACTTCCCAATAATAAAATAAGAACATGAGCTGGGCTCAGAAGTATTTAATTCCCACAGTTCCACATAATCAAAAATACAAGTTACAAATAACATTATAACCAATAAAGTATTATATGATGAAGTTACAGTGTGTACATACAAGAACTAATACTCCCAAAAACCCAGGTGAGTATATGAATATATGATTTAAAGAAACAAAAAGAATCAAAACCGTAAAAAATGGCTTGTAGATGTCAAGTGCACCAAGGGAGTGTAGGATATGCTTATGATCCCTTGGGTAAATGCGATTGAAAAGATTTAAGCACCTTAATTTTGTCCTCGACATTCGGTTCTATGTAGCGGAGGTATGCATCGCTCTTCCAAAAACCTAAATCTTGGATTATAGTACATGGTACTCCAATTTTATGACACCATGTAGCCCCACCCCTACGAAATGAATGGCCACTAAACTTGCCTTGTACCCCTAATATGCTAAGAATATTACGGAGTCTCTGAAGGAAAACGTCATAAGATAAGGCTTCACCCGACTGGGACAATAAGAAAGGGGAAAGAGGTGGATGTTGACAGCATCTATGCTGCAATAATAAGTGAGATATAGCACTAGCTGGACACAATATCGAATGCTGCGAATCAAGTCGAGGCATGGGAACCTGTAACAGGCGTTCCCTGAATTGTAAAGTTTTGGTCCTTTTGAGCACAATAACATAATCACTTTGACTTGGTTGAATATCTGATATACAAATGTCCCTATCAAAGTCAAAACAGCCATTTGTGAGAAAATTTCCTGGGCGCAAGAGCCCAAAAAACCCTATAAGACAGCCTGTCCAGAAACTTGAATCAGAAATAACATCCATATCTAAAAACTGATATATTTTAGTTAATAAGGCTGGGTCTATGGGGGTAGCCCCATTCTGAGCATCGCCAAGTTCCCGTTTAACCCCTTTTAATAAATGCTTGACAGTCCAGTTGTCCGTTAATGGATTCGGGTAGCCAGACACATGATGAATATGTTTTATAATTGTAAGATAGCTTTCAATAGTTTTATACTTATAGCCGCACACATCCACCAAATACGCAATATACTGCATAACTACTTCAGTAGAGGCAGGCACACAATCAATGTTTATCTTTTCACAAAACTTCCTATAACATGACAGTTGAGTACGGTAAGTTCTCTTTGTGCTCTCCGCCCAGCCTTTAGAGTTTAATCTGGTAATGGTAGCATTAAGTTTCTGCTGGAACTGGAGAGCACCATCTAGAATGTATAAATTTAAGAGACATATGAGTAGCAAGTTCGATAACTGATGTTCCAAAGACTTATCTCCTAGTTGAAGAAATGATTCGAATTTATCCGAGGGGGAAAAAGTTCAGGCGACAAATTTCAGTAATACACGTTACATCTGCATACTCTTGAAAACAACACAAACTAATAGTTCAAACTCTTTATGTTGATATCAAATAACTGTATTATACTAAAATCTATCTTACATATGTATTCACATATGGTTCCGAGGAACTAATTAACAGGATATAAGTAGAAAATTCTGAAAGAACAATATTGACACTCATAAGTCAAATGAAACGTAAACACTGATAATAATCTCAATGATTGAAGGGAGATAACTCTTGTTCAACTAATGACTCATTATAAATATTCAGCGGTGATTTTAGGGTTTATAACTAACATAGGCCTACATCTACACAACTAATTTGCTTATAAGACTATTAAATTGACAAAATAAATAGTATATGACCTAACCCTAATATTACAAAGCGAATACATAGCATACCGTTGATTTATATGAATTAATGGTGACTCTAAACAGTGAACAATAATACCTGGTCATCACGACTCGCTTTTCATAACAGATAATGACAGATACTGAACAAAATACATAATTCATACTATAATATGATTCACTGAATATAATTATAACAATATATTTCTATGTACCTGAAGGGTTTTATCTCTGAACTATAGAAATCAACATTGTCATCAACAGAAATTGGATGGGCGACTTAGCAGAAAAGATGGCGGCAAAACACAGCGTATTAGTCATGCGCTTGCAAAGCATGCGGGGATAAATATTAGCGACATCTCATTAAAGGGACAATCCTGCAACTGAGGACAATGAACTATAAAATATATTAAACTAATCAAATATTCACAACAACTGAAAATGGGATCAGACCACAACTTTGTAGAGGGAGCAAGGAAAAGGCCTTAGAAAACATCACAGGGTCGCTTATTCGTGAAATGGCGTCTGCTAATTGGTTGTCACATCCTTTAATATGTCTAGCACACAAAGTGAAGTTGAAGGTTGCTTGAGTCCAGAATAAACGTCGCAGATAATGCATGACTTGAGGGTTTTTTGATGAACCTTTATTAATATAGCTTTTGGCACTGA
This sequence comes from Patella ulyssiponensis, assembly GCA_963678685.1. Taxonomy (NCBI): domain Eukaryota; kingdom Metazoa; phylum Mollusca; class Gastropoda; family Patellidae; genus Patella; species Patella ulyssiponensis. The sequence continues at coordinate 91,713,980 of OY783226.1, forward strand.
TATTGTCTGTGTGTACGACCACTTTCTTGTTGCATAAGCAAGGGGCCCAACGCAGTAATGCGAGCACTATTGTGATCGCCTCTTTTGTGTTTATGTGCTGATTAGTCATAAAGGGTAGATCGATGGGCCAGTTAACATAAAAATAATCTCCATCATAGAAACCGCCACCCCCATTTTGAGAAGCGTCGGTAACAATAGTTGTTATTGGTCTGGTGTCTAAAAATTTCACTGTCCCATTAAACATGGGCATATAAGCTGACCACCAATTGAGATCTTCTAGAATATCGGAAGTGAGAATGAGTTTGTCGTGTCTTTTAATAAGTTTGTTCTGGGCATCAATAAGTCGCCTAAGAAAAGTTCTGCCTCCTTTAATGACCTGGCATGCCCAATTTAGCTTGCCTATTAATGATTCCAACTGAGTTTTGCTTGCACGTTTCCGTGCCTGAAAAAGTTTAAGGTCATCGCACAGTAAGGACAGTTTATCTGGTGGTAAGGACAATGTCAAATCCACCGTGTCTATTAATACTCCTAAGAACACTAAATTTGTTGAAGGGCCTTCAACTTTATTCCAATTAATGCGGAAACCTAATTTTCTCAAAACAGTGATTAAGTTTTCAAGGGAACTTAAACACTGGGCGAAGGAGGGTTCTATTATAAGAAAGTCATCAATGTAAACAATGACTGTGGCATTATACTGAGTCTTCAAGATCCTACACACACAACTGCTGAGGCTTTGGAAGATAAGGGGGCTTTTCGAGGCGCCAAAAGGCAGTTTTGCATCGAAAAAATAAGTTGGAATGTTATCATTTGCGAATTTCCACTTTAATCCTGTATACTTATAGTTGGATGGATGAATATTGACAGACCGGTAAGCGCTCTTCAGATCAACTTTAGCAATATAACTTCCAGGTTGAATTAGGCAACAAGCATCACGCAAATCCATATATCGGCATGAATTATTTGAAGATAAGTCATTGAGACTAGAACCAATGGGCATGCTCGCATCGTGAATGAGTCTAATTTTATCATTCTGTTTCGGGATTGCTCCCATAGCACTGGTTATAGCAAGGTCCGATTCCGTACACAAAACGTAATTTCCATGAGACACCTCTTCCCGAATCTGGTTCTCAACTTTGTTTTTATGCATCACAGCAGAAAAATAATTGGCACATTCAACTGGCTGATTGCTATCGGCATTTTTATCTATAATATGAAAACCGTTGCGTACACCATCCAAAATAAAGTCTCTGTCTATATCATCAGGTGGGATAAGTGCACACCACGCGTCGTAATCTAGATTATGTGACGGCTGCCCTGTGTGTGTAGGATCGTGAGTTAGTTTTTTGACGGGTTGGTCTCAGAATAACTGTAGTTCGCAGTGCCTGCAGGGGTCCCTGAAACTGTTCCATGTTTCGAAGCAGGGTGATGGGGAGCAAAGCAAATAAAACAGTTATGGGCCAGCCGACAGTCACCACGCACACATATTTCACCATTAAAGCGCCTGCAGATCTCTCGACCATCAGGTAGATATGGGCCCCTTGATTTACGAGGTGAAAATCTGGAAGTGGAAGATCCAAAGGAATTCAAGACTCTTGCAGTGGTACTATCGGACCGTGGGATCAGATTGTAGTCCCTCAATTGTGGCTGGGCAGTATTCCAAGTGAAATTTGTGGCTCCTTGAGATTCCCTATATTCGCGGTCATATAACAACACACTCTGCCATACGTAATTATTCGAAAGTCTTAAAACAGATTGGGTATAGGCTAAATAACTGCAAATCCCGACTATGTCGATGTCTCGACTATTTATCATATCCAGGAGGATGCCAATACTGGCATACCCCCATTGTTCTGGGGTAATGTTTAGGAAACGCTTGCTCTCTCCACCAACCTGCAATTTCACTCCATTACCGATGTCAATCTGTTTGTCTTCAAACATTTCGCGGGCCCCAACCCAAATAAAATCTTTTATCCTGCGCAATTTACCTGGACTAGGCCTGTGTAACTCATATGTAGTATCAGTCAAGTGGTGGGTAGGGGTAAGTCGTCCCGGAGGTTGCTGCGGTTGAGTGACATTCGGTGGAGGTTGAGTGACATTCGGTGGAGCCTGACAAGTATTACGGTTTGGTTCTGGGCTTGAGACCCTCACCAATTTTAATTCCTTCTCAAGTTCATTTATTCGCTTGGCGAGGCGGGCCTTTTCCAGCTCCATTTCTAATTTTCGACATGACTGCTGGAGCGATTCAATTTCCTCCTTATGACTATGAGTATGATTCCCATGGCTGATGGGCAGTTTGGGTGTGTGGAAGTCACTGTTCGTTGAAGACACATGTTTTAATTTTGCACCGATCCCAAGATCTATATCTTGTAATTTTGTATCAGCCTTGGTCGATAGGGGTGGTAGAGGCGAATTATGGATATCATTCTGGCCACTCACATCCACGTTGTCATGGACGCCATCGTACGACAGTGAAAAATTTGACATATCGTGCTCGATATCTTCAGTAAGGTCTTCCTGTTTAACCCTATCCAAGTATTCGGACAGTTTTGCCCCTGCATTATGTCGCCGACTTCTGTTCATATTATTGAACTGTTAGTGACTTTAATTGTAATTTTGTGCAATTGTAATACTAAAAACCTGCTCATGTTTGCTGTCTACAAAGCACATGGTTGCGCACATTGAACTGAAGTACGAAACTAAATAACATATAGAAAGCTATTCCCCTATAGTTTCGTAAAACTTAATTTACATAAAATTAACACCTGAATGTGATGATCTCTCAAACAAGGGATCACGCGAGGACGTCGGGCGCGAAGGTGACCCCTATGCAGTCGATTCCGAATCGTCTGGCCACTCACTCTCACACCAGTGTCTGTTTGAAGACGAGCGCTGATCTGATTTGCTGTGATGACACGATTTCTCAAGGCCAAGGTACGGATAAATCGATCCTGGGCTTGAGCTGTCGCCCTTGGTCGACCGGAGCGTGGTCTGTCCTGTACAGATTGTGTATCACGGTATCTGGACCATAGCCTGCTTATGACAGACTGAGAAACATTCATCGTCCCCGCCACAACCGCCTGTGTTGTGCCGATCTGTAGCATGCCAAGGGCACGTAACCTTTCATTTTGGGTAAGCCGACGCATATCAAAATTTGTTTTCTGGTCACTAAAACAATTAAACTGATGTTTCCACCCTGGAATTCAATGCCACAATGACTTTAACATTCAAAGTCAGAGTCGTGCAAATCTTGGGTTGGACCCCCATGATGATCCCAAGCATCACCTGCATTCCATGCGGTAGCTATTGGTGCGTTTGGGCGTCACATGTAACTGGAAATGTTTCTTCTGTTAGGTTCTATAGTGACTTTTTTCGTAGTCATTTGCATATTTTAGTATTATGCCCCCAAAATCAAATATCCCCTACTTTTTTTGAATAGTATATTTAACTAAATCCACAAACTCCAATTGTTTAACCCAATTGCGGTTACAGAACATCTAAGAATATACACTATTAGTAAGTACAGGAGGACCACACTACACACAAAACCAAAATCTACAAGATAAACCTGCCGACAAGACATGCAATAGAAATTGCAAAAATTAAAAAAATATCAAATCAAGTGAATGGACCCGGGGCCAGTTGTAAGTGTCCACTGCGCTGTACAGTCCCGGGTGTGATTTGATTACAAAAAAAGTAACAGAAATAATGAGACCCATCTTGACAGTGGTCGTCTCTTCAATGGCGATAGTCTACCGTATATTTCTTTTTATTTAGACACGATTGCAGTGGGGTTTGGTGTCCTGCGTTTTTTGTACCAACCGGGTTGACGCAGGGGCAACTAGACGAGTGTATTAAAAGACAGTAGGAAGTCGAACTATGAGTAGCCCGTAGCGTCGCTGCCAATGCAAAATAATCTTCCTAACACACTCCATGGAGTATGACCAACTTCTTTAAGCTGGTTGGGTCAGTAGAATAGGACGTCCAACCGTCGAATGGGTAGCTTGCGCGGGTTGCCATTGAGTCAACTGGCGTGGTTTCAAATCCCCATTTGTACGTGGCAAGGAGGAGGGTCGCCTGTTTAACCTCGTAGGTTTTTTCCGGGTACTCCGGTTTCCTCCCACTGCTAAAGACCCCTAAAATTAAAATCATGTTAGTCCCGCAATGACCTAGTTTGTGTCGAGTGGACGTTAAACCCTATTTTTCTCCCTCCCTCTTATATCCATATATGTAAATTGTATAAAACAGCAGTTGGTATGTGTTCATGAGTGTCAAGAATATTCCATAATATCCAATGTTAGAGTAATTCTTTTATATTTAAATTATCTTTTCAGATTCGTGGTTGGGTGTTCCGAATCCTTGTGAACCGAATGCAGATCTGACAGATAACAGTAATCGTCTACACATAAACGACCTTGACCCCAAGAAGTTTATAATTTGTGTTGAACCCAATACAATGTATGTTACCCAATGTCCTGGTAACCGGACATACGTCCCGGAATCGTTCAGTTGTGGAGAATAGATTTTGGAATAATGGACAAGCTTAAGTAACACTTCAATCGTTTTGTCCACCCTAGCAATCTAATTGAAATTCAGATCTATATTTCGTTTCGGTATTTATAATTTCGATGGCCTACACCACATGTAGATCTAACAAGTTATAGCGGGAGGTCACGTTCAGCCAGTTAAGAAGTCAAGCACGCGACATTTGACCCTATAACCTTAGTCATTCGATTAACCAATCAGAATCGCTGTTGCTTTGTTTTGATTTCTATCGCTGATTGCCTACCCACAATTACGCGCAAAAAAGGTCAAACCCTCGATTCGACAGACAATTTGATTGGCTGACCCCTCATTTCAATCAGAATACGAGTTAAAAAACAAGTCTTTCAGATCCTAATGTCGTGAAGACAAGTAAAACGAAATTTTGAACTATAAAAATGAAACGAAATAGGATCTGTGGTTGAATCAGATTGTCCACCCTAGGTTACGTTTATTCCTATGAGTAACATTTTGTTATTAAAATATTTAAATGTGGTTTGCCTACACTTCGTTACCTATAGTTACACGAGTTACGTTTTGTTATTCATATTTTAAAGTCCCCCCCACTCCCCTTGGTTACCTATATTTACTGGAGCTACGTTTTTTATTAATATTTTGATGTTTATTCCTACCCTTGCTTATCTATAGTTAAATGAGCTACTTTATTAAAATATTCTAACGTGTATTGACACCTTCGGGTATCTATAATTATTAATATTTTAAAGCTTACTGCTGCCCTTGATTACCAACAGTTACATAAGCTAAATTTCGGTATTAATACTTCATTGCTAGGTTTACTGTTACCCTTGGTTACCTATAGTTACACCAGCTAGGTGTTTTGTTAAAATATTCTTAAGTGTATTATTATCCTTGGTTACCTATAGTTACACGAGCTACGTTTTGTTTAATATTCTACGTGTACGTGTATTCCTGCTCTTGGTTACCTATAGTTACATGCGTTACGTAATTTTCAAGTCACTGGATATAGAAACTATAATTATAATCAACACCGTTTATATTTTAAATTGATATAGGAGCTTAAATTACAACCCTCGTCATTTAATATATCTGTTAGTAATCAACATCTATGTAATTAATTACACTGTAATCTTAATAAAGCTATTATATATAGACAGAAAGGGGGCAGTGTGTAATGTCTACTCAACATTAACTAGGTCTTTACGCGACTAACGTTTGGTTCAATCAATAATTCGCTTGCATAGGGGCCTTTAGTCGTGAGAGGAAACCAGAGGCCCTGGTGACTTTACTCCTAGCGACGTACACGTGTGGGATCAAAACCAGTGACAGACCTTCTGATCTAATACGGTGGTTGAATATAGCACTTGTTCACTAACCAAAAGATCCCGGGTTCGAGAAAGTTCTTCGGCCTAGTTTCCCCCAGGTCAGTGGTTCAGGGAGGTTGAGCGTTTAGTGGTTTGATTGGTGATTTCTGAAAAATGTTTAGATGAACAAATAATTAGCATGTAGGATAGAGAGAGTTTTCTAAATACTTCGATTAGGCGTTCGGAATCGTGTTCAGTACAAATTGGCGTGCACGCAAAATATCCCTTGATAGTTGAAATGCGAAAACGAATTCGGCCCAATTCATTTAATGTCAGGGGATCACGTGGCTAAGTGGGTAAGGCGTGCCTCGCTCGCCTGGAGGTCAGGTGTTCGATCCCTGTATTGGCCGAGAAAGTTCATCTCGATTTTCCGGCGTGGTTTCCCCTTGTCAGTGATGCAGAACGGAGGGCCTGACAAGGACAGCTGTCTAGTTGTTCGGATGGGACGAAAAACCGAGGTCCCGTGTACACATTGGTGTGCACGTAAAAAAATCCCATCGCAGTTGGAATTCGATATAAGAGAAGGCCGTAGCGCGCTGCCCGGGCAAAATTTCCCTCATAGCACACTGTATGGCCTATGCCCGTCTTCCATTAGCCCAGGTTAGGTGCAGAAGAGTAGGCCGTTAAACTCCACTTCAGTACAGTTATTAGTGTAACGGTAGCTAGAAATATCGACCACATTTATAGTTGTATATACTGTTAACATAGCACGCGACGGCACTACGGGTAAGCTTCATCAGTATATATACCCGACAGTTGTTCTTAGAGTATTGGCATCATATCAATTTTAGACAGGATAAATCTCTATCAACACATAAACATGAAATGATTTTTGCTTAAAATTGATACCCGTTTGTATAAAAAAATACAATTTGGAAATTGTCAATATCCTGTAAACTCAATTTAAAAACGATGAGAGTCATTTTCTAGTTAAAGTCTGCCAGTGTTTAATTATTGACATTGTGTTCTTTGTGCTGGGTTCTGTTAAAACGAAACCAGTGAAAAGTATACTTGATAATGTGACGGGATATAAGCATTCGAGTTCCTTCATTATATCCGGGAGGTACGAAGTCACTGAATTATCCTGCCATCTTAACTATGTGATCGATTCCTAGAATTGTCTAATTATAAAAAAAATAATTGTTGGTTAACTCATAAGTAGCATCGCTTCAGTGACGGTCCTTGACTTCCTTTTATATTTAGTCAGGAGTGTGTGCACATTACCATATGTCTACTGCAAAATCACGTGCATAATTCATAGAAAACAGTGCCTAGTCGTTCGGATGGGACAGAATACTATGAGCATCGCTGCAAGGAATAAATTGCCCCTTCCGCTCATTGCTCACAGAACAATTATAGAATGTTTATGGAAAACAACGCAGACCAAAACACTCTTTCAGGATTATTTTAAGTTGAAGACCTTGTAGAATTGTAGTAGCACACATTGGGGAATAAGGGGCCAGAGAACAATTTTTTTTTGGAAAATATGGAACTCTTGTGACAAAAAACACCGGAGACAAAAACATTTTATCAAAATTATTCTTAGTTGAAAATCTTGTGAAATGTATTTATTTTTACAAGTCCAATATCTTGTGGATGAATTTTGTGTTAAATAGAGAGAGAGAGAGAGAGAGAGAGAGAGAGGAGAGGAGAGAGAGATTGGGTTTAATGTCCACTCGACACAAATTAGGTCATTTTGGGAATACATATGGTTTAATTTTATTTCAATGCTTTGCTTGCGCGTAGGGGTCTTTAGCAGTGGGAGGAAACCGGAGGAAACCACTATCTCCATGCCACATACGCTCACACCAGGGATCGAAACCACAGCCGCAAGACAGAGGTGACCGGCCAGCTAGAGGTCGAAGCGCGGCACACTAGACCACTAGGCCATCCCAAACCCCGCGTGTTAAATAGATTACATTCTTTCAACAAACATATACATTTTCATATATACATGCATATCATCACATGTGCAGTTATAGATATATGTCGACATTCCTTTTACCGTTTCCCTCTTTACCTTGAAACACGGTTCAGGCCGGTAGCTAGTTTTATAAAACGAACCAAAGAAGCCTGAGCAGAGGATTAACACTTTGAAGGAAGTATATCGACAGAATGTCTCCAAGCAGATTTTATTAAATCTACCAAATGTCATCCAAACACATTTCATTAAAATAATTTTTCTAAAAAGAACTAAAGATATATATTATAAATGAGGATGTCTGAGCATTGGATTCACATAAAAACTGCACTTTCTCCTTATTTTTAAAATATTAGCGACTACGGAAAACCAGTAGCTCGTTTTTTGATAATCAGACTTGAATTTAACCTCTACCTCCTCCCCATATTTGAAGGATGTATATCTACAGAATATCTCCTAAACAATTTGACAGTCGTACGCTTACAAGTACTATCTGTTTGTGATGGATATTTTCATTATTAAATATTATTTATTCATTTTTCATTTGCGAGATGGAGATACATAGAGAGGGATATTTCGGGACAAACATATGGTTTATTTTTTTCAATAATTGGCTTGCGCGTAGGGGTCTTTAGCGGTGAGAGGAAACCGGAGTACCCGGAGAAAACTCACGAGGTTGGACAGGCGACCCTACTCCTAGCCACGTACAACCGGAGATTTGAAACCACACCAGTTGACTCAATGGCAGGTCGTATGATAAACTGTTTCAATGGCATTTAGTAATTGAACTAGAGTATACAGGTCACAATTCTATGGAATACAATTACTGCTTATTACTGAGCGACGTTTCGACTAGGCTTCTCTAGTCGTTATCAAGCAATGATAAAATCTAAAAAATTAGACAAGTCAATATATGCATGTACATAACAATACATTCTCAATGCTGACAAAATCATACTCCTGCTGAAACAATGCATCAATTCAACATATTTCTCCTGGGGTGACGAATTTTATGAACAGACCAATGGATTACCCATGGGAAGCCCCCTCTCTCCTTTAATTTCAGAAATATTTCTGATTTAGAAGAGAAGGCGCTGCAAACGTCCACTATAACCCCAACATGCTTTTTTTAGCTAAGTGGATGACACCTTTGTTATTATCAAACAACAAGATGATCCAGAAACACTGTTACAACACCTCAACAGGCAACACCCACGTATACAATTCACGATGGAAACTGAAAATAATAACCAACTACCTTTTCTCGATGTTGGTGTATCCAAAACCAACAACTCGATCCGTACCGGTGTCTACAGGAAACCAACCCACACCGACCAATATATTCACTTTAAATCCGATCACCCGAATAGCGTCAACTTGGCCACAATTTCAACTCTGGTGAACCGTGCGAAAAAGATATGTGATCCCGAGAGCCTCTCCAAGGAAATTGATCATCTCAAACATGTCTTCACAAATTTCAACGGCTATCCGGAGAAGTTCGTAACAAACACCATTAAAAAGACCCTGTCGGCAAGTGCAGTTAAACCAAAACCACCGACTGCCCCAGTCAGAATCTTCCTTTCTTTCAACGGCAAAGTCTCCTACTAAATCAATCGGCTGCTAATGCACTAGCCAGAAATAGACGTAACTTTCACAAAAAGCAACAGCACCAAAGATATATTAAGAGCTAATGGTAAACAAAATCCAACACAACCGCCACAACCAAAGGGATGTGTTTATCAGATAGTATGCAATTGTGGAATTTCTTACGTCGGCGAGACAAAGAGAAAATTAAATAAAAGAATCGACGACCACAAGTCGAAAGCAGCCAACAACAACTCCGCTGTTGCTGAACACTTGAACTCCAACCCTCGCCACAGAGTCCAACGTTAAATCGCTATGCAAGAACATCAACAACAAGAGAGCTCGCCGATTGCATGAAGCCATTCAAATACGACGACGCAAACCCGCAATGAATAGAGATCAAGAATTGTTTCTCCCCAGGGCGTATGACACTCTTATCGCATAATCTAAGGCTAAGCATAACTATTTTTATTTCAATCAAATTCAATGCTTAACAATAGTCAAGTAAAAAAAATTAAGTTTGGAATAATACTACAATTTGTAAAAATGATAATCAATAAAATACCATCTATTTTGATTTTATTTTTATTTTATTTTATTTCTACTTTTCAGGTCTGCTGTTATTGTAATTTAAAGGACTCAATATTTCTAATCCTGTTCTAAGGGTTTTTTGAATATCAGCACAATCACTCGCAAGATCATGCATATATCAATTATATTTCGTCATAATACAATCAAATCTCATCTTGGGATGTTGTCATTATAGCGGGGTTGTGATGGCCTAGTGGTCTAGAGTGCCGCGCTTCGACCTCTAGCTGGCCGGTCACCACTGGCTGTGGTTTCGAGCCCAGGTGTGAGCGTATGTGGCATCTTAACGTGCGCCTGACAGGCAGCACAGTGTGTGTGTGTGAGCTCTGACATTTTTCTCAAATAATCAGTTTATTCCCAGGACTAACTTTTTATAAATTGTGCCAGTGGATTATTAATGTACCCAGGATTGTATTTGGAGACTTTTGAAAGTGTTTTTGACTTTAAATTATGCATTTTCTTTGCATATTTGTGATTCTTTATTACGTGTCAAGTGGTGAGTTGTTATCACTTTTATGTTTGCTGGACATCACAACCCTCTGTTTAGATTTAAAAATGAACACAGGTAAACACATTGTTAGATATCAGTCTAATGAGTTAATTCAAATATCTTGTTCGAAGCTAAGTCACTCAGGACTGGATAATCAAGTTTTCAGTTTGATCAAACAACTTGGTCTAAGCATTAACAAACCAACCAAGCGTGGAAAGAGAGGTGGTAGGAGAAAACAATATCAGTCTGTTAATCAGTTTAAAACTAACTCACTTCACTGTGACCACAGTCCTATTAAACAGATTTCACTTCTGAAGTTCGGATTATGGAATGCGCAATCAGCCAAAAATAAAACCACAGATATTAATGAACTTATTTTTGAAAATGAATATGATGTCCTTTTTCTTACCGAAACATGGTTAAGACCAGATGGTGATGATGCAAAAGTTAGAGATATGATTCCTTTAGGCTATCACATTAAGCACATCCCCAGGACTAGTGGAATAGGAGGGGGCATAGCAATGATATTTAAAGACAGTCTTCCACTACAACCTTTTAAACCAGCCCAGACTTTCTTATCATTCGAATTACTTGGAACTGTAATAAGTGTTGGTGGCAAGTCCTTGAGGTTTTTATGCATTTACAAACCACCGCCTTCAAAGAAAAACAAATCAACAGATAAATTATTTATTGATGAATTTTCAGCCCTGACAGATATCCTCGACCAGAAACAAGAAACAACAATTATTCTAGGAGACTTTAATGTACATTTTGATGTTCCGGACAACGGTCTTACTAAAAAATTATGCACGATTTTGGATAATCATGACCTAAAACAACTTGTGCCACTACCCACCCATAAATCAGGCCATATCATTGACTGGATTGTCACTAGAGACGACTCAAATATTCAGCAAATTGAAGTTGAAGACAAACAATTGTCAGATCATTTTATAATATCATTTCACCTTAACTTTGCTAAACCATTACCAAGTAGACAGATCATCCAGATCCGCAATATCAAAAAGATTAACATTGGCAAATTTCAAAATGATATTATTCAATCAAATCTCATCTGTAACCCTCCTGATGACTTGGATGAAATTGTAGATTTATATAATACTACACTGTCAGAACTACTAGACAAACATGCGTCACTCCAAACCAAGTCTGTGCGAATCAACAAACACGCACCGTGGATAACTCCTTCTATACTTGAATCTCGAAAGCGTAGACGCAAGTTTGAGCGAAAGTGGAGAAAGACAAGGCTAGAAATCGATCGACAGGTGTATAATCGCTGCCGCAACATCACTACGAATCTTGTGAAAAAATCAAAAGCGGAATATTATATCAAAGTGATAGAAGATAATGTAGATAACCCTAAAGCACTGTTTGGAACCTTAAACTACCTACTTGGTAAGTCTCATGATGTGATCTATCCAAAAGAAGACGATGTTAATAATGTCACAAATTTTAACACCTATTTCATTGAAAAGATTGCTAAAATCCGAACTAGTTTTAACATGGTTAATGTATCTGATACTTGTGCAATAGATCATGCTCAACTTTGTGAAGGCTTTCAATATTTTAATCCTATCAGAAAAGATGAACTTAGAAATATTATTATTCAATCAAAACCGACATCATGTGCACTAGATCCCATCCCAACCAGTCTTTTCATTCAAGTCTTAGATGTTCTCCTTCCAGTATTAACCAAAATAGTCAATACCAGCATGAAGCTTGGAATTGTGCCTCAGTCGTTTAAACATGCAATTATAAAACCTCTTCTCAAAAAGCCATCTTTGGACCCGGAGCTATTAAAAAATTACCGTCCAGTTTCAAACCTACCTTTCATTTCAAAAATTCTTGAAAAGGTCGTAAAAATGCAACTGGTTGGCTATTTGGATAGAACTAATCTGTGGGACAAATTTCAATCTGCATATCGGACTGCACACAGTACAGAAACTGCCCTCAATTGTGTTTTAAATGCAGCTAAGGAATCTGTTGATAAAGGTGAGGTGTCAATTTTGGTACTACTAGATCTGTCAGCTGCCTTTGATACGATAGACCATATGAAACTTCTACAGCGTCTCGATTTTGAATATGGAATCAGTTCCACTGTTTTAAACTGGTGCTCATCATACTTATCACAAAGATCACAAGCTGTTGTTGTTAGACAATCTGTGTCAACTCCCGTAACTCTAACATGTGGTGTACCCCAGGGGTCTGTTCTTGGACCAATCCTATTTTGTCTTTATACTAAACCTCTCATAGACTTGTTAAATCGGTACTTAATCACACATCACAGTTATGCTGATGATACTCAACTATTTAACAGCTTCCTTCCATCACATACAAGCCAAGTTGCTGCTTGTCATCAATTGGAAAATTGTATAGATGATGTCCAGAAATGGATGGACGATAACATGTTAAAACTAAATTCTGATAAAACTGAAGTAATTCTTATTGGTCCTCAATCTCGACTTAAAAAATGTAAAGTACAGTCCCTAAATATAAATGAATCTATCATTCCTTTCGCTTCATCTGTTAAGAATCTCGGAATTCATATTGACTCTTCGTTAACAATGGAAACACATGTCAGTTACTTGTGTAAAATATCTCATTATCACTTTCGAAATATTGGATCCATCAGACATCGTATCACTAGGGATGCAGCTGCCACACTTGTTCGGTGTATGGTGATGTCTAGACTGGACTACGGCAACAGTCTTTTTATAGGAACCTCCAAGCAACAAATTCAACGACTTCAGCAAATCCAGAATAAATGCGCCAGAATAGTAACGAGAACTAAACAAAGATGTCACATATCCCCTGTTCTTGATTCCCTCCACTGGCTTAGGATTTCAGAAAGAATTGAATTTAAAATCTTGTGCCTAACCTACCAATCAGTGTCCAAAATGGCTCCAACCTATCTTCAAGATCTTGTACACCCATATGTTCCTTCACGATGTTTGCGCTCTTCTGATCAATTTCTACTTAAGACTCCAAGTTACAATTTAAAGATATTTGGTGCTTGGTCATTCTCCTTCGCCTCTGCAACTCTTTGGAATAATTTGCCATTAAAAATCAAGAGTTCTAAAACATTAAATTCGTTTAAATCAAACCTCAAGACTTATCTCTTCAAACGTTATAATCAGTGAAATTGTGTTGTTGAGTGATAATGTGTGTTTGTTGTGTGGTCGGCGCTTTGAGCATACCCCTTTTGTGGTGTGGACTTTAGCGCTATACAAGACTCATTATTATTATTATTATTATTATTATTATTATAGGGGCGCCTTCTCAACCTCGTGGGTTTCCTTCGGGCACTCCGGTTTCCTCCCACCTACGTGCAAGCGGATTATTGAAATCAAATTAAAAAAAAACATATGTTAGTCTCTCTCTCTCTGTTGTCATTATTAAAACCAGATCAAATCGTTGTATATACTCCACAACAATCAATTCATTAATCATTTGTGTTTATTTCTGTGTAAGGGGTGGTTGATAGCATTTGATCAAATTCCATTTTCCTAGAACGTTTGTCATGATTAAAACCTACATATCATTTAATCGTTGAATGGCATTTAGCGATTGGACATAATATAACACAAAACACAGTTCTATGGATAACAATCACTATATTATACACACACGACGTTTCGACAAGAATTCACTGGTCGTTATCAAGCATACAAATTACAAATGAGGAAAAATGTGACTGTTATATATAGGTACATTAAACAATAATAAGAGAAACCATAAGTAACAATGATGAAACCCTAGTTTAATTGGTTATCAAAAAGTAATTATACTAAGATTAATTATGATGGCACATAGTGTAGTAACAACAGCAGATAAAGGATCAAAGACAAATTCATAAAACATACATGATGGGTGAAACCTACTAGGTGAAGCCATAAGGTATGTCTCTGGAAATCAAAGAGCATACAGTGAATGGTGAAAAAGATCTTAATTATTATGATATTCATATCAGACTTATTGCATAGAGACATAAAGTGGCATTCAGACAAATTAATGATTGCATTGTATACACATAACTACTGCTTGTTAGGAAACTTTTATGAAATTATATAAGGCTAAAAGATAGTATATCATATGATATGAAACAGTTCCTGGCATTAATTATTACTTAAAATTAAAGGGTCATAGGCTTTGGGTAGGTAGATACCAACATCTAGGTTGAGCTCAGGCCGGGTTTTCTTTATGTGGATAGCTTCTAGTATACGTCTCGTTTTCTTGTTAGTTTGATTTCTCTATAGAATTTTTAAATCTGACCAATTTATGTTGTGTTGTCTGTTGGCTTTAAGGTGAGCAGCTACGGCGGATTTATTCGAGGCAGCTTTAGATTTATGTTCAGCCAATCTTACATTCAGAGGACTTTTCGTTTCTCCGACATAGGTCTCCCCTCACGAACAATCTATTTGGTAAACGCAGCCTTTAGGTGGAACAGGGGAGGAGGGATTCAGTTTGCCATTTGCCCGCAGATGATCTTTTATTGTTTTATGTTTAGTAAATATGGTTTCTATTCCAGCTTGTTGCTTCAGTAAACGTTGAATTTGGTATGTGAGTTTACCATTAAATGGAATAAATACTCTTATTGGTGGTTGATCTGGTTTTGGTGTATTTGGCTTATTCTGTTGATGTACGGTTTTATTGATAACGCTGGTAACAAGTTGTTCAGGATATCCGTTCAGGGTGGTAAAAGCAGTTTTAAGATGTTGGATTTCAGCTGGTAAATATTCGTCATGACAGATATTAATTGTAAAATTCAGATACATAATTTCCTCCAGCATCTGCCAGACAAAACCTCTAGCAGTGACTATTACGAAAGGACTTAAATTATGCCAGGCCCAACATGCCATCTGGTGCAAAACACTTCGAAATTATACCGGAATTAATAGTTTTTTCATAATTGATAAAAATAAACCAATAGTAGACACTTTAGATAAAATCAATCAAAAAGACAATGCAAAATCTATAGAAACTTTTGACTTTTCTACTTTATATACTATGCTACAACATGCAGACCTTAAAAAGAATTTGGATTGGTTCGTGGATAAGTAAGGCCTTTAATGGTGCTTTTGGAAAAGGCAGAAATCTGATGGCCATCTACTCACAAGATGCAAGATGGATCATAAAACGGCGCAATGCCAATACTGTAGTTTTCGATAAAGAAAAATTTCAAAATATTATACATTTTCTCATTGACAATGCCATATTTGAGGTTGGGGATCAGATAATACAACAAACTATTGGTTTACCAATGGGAACTGACCCCGCCCCATTTATGGCAAATGCACATTTATATAAATACGAATTCGACTTTCAAGACCATAAAAGAAAAACAGATTACAAGGTAGCAAAAAGTCTAAATTATACCTTCCGTTACATTGATGACATAACACCAATCAATGATAATGGTAATTTCAATAAATACAAAGATGAAATATATCCTCCTGAACTTATATTAAATAAAGAAAATTCGGGCACTATAAATGCATCTGTCCTTGACTTGGACATCAATATAATTAATAACAAATTTAATGTCGGTATATTCGATAAAACGGACAAATTTGGTTTTGAAGTAGTAAAATACCCGTCAGCTCATAGTAACATACCAGACACGACACTATACAATGTTTTCTATTCACAGGCATTACGATTTTTAAAAATATGCAACAATAAAGAACTATTTCTTTCCCGAATAAAAACTCTTAATTTTAAGTGCACGGCCAAAGGTGGTACACAATTACGCATTTTGAAAGAAATTTCAAAACTTCCATTTCTTCAACATAATAAGTTTTACATTTCTTATAACGATATTACTGACTACATATTGGAATAAATTGCTTCTATATGTCTAGTCCTATTTGGATTATCGCCCTTATTTTTAGGCCTTTATGAATACACTAATAACTTACGATTTCTTCAGCATTCCTGTTTTGCATTTCTTACGTGGGACATTATATAATAATTATACTATGGTTTGTACAATTGCATGGTCTTTAAAACTAATAGTTTTTTTATATTTTAACGTAATTTTATCTAGATTATCGCCCTTTTATCGGGAAATTGTACCTTCTAAACTACGACGTCATAACAGCTATTACGGCAGATTCACGTCACACCACTCAGTCAGCAGACGGCTGTCTCCCTAGATAGTCTATTCCTTTGCTTCTTTGTATTCAGTTGTGTTTTTGTTTCTGTGACGGTTGCAATGTTTGTCCTAAATGCATTTATATACTTCAATCCTTTTATTGATTTTGTTTTGAACTAGGCCTACTTCTGATACATTTAACTATGTGGTTACTTGTGTAACGGAATTTATACAACAATATGCTTGCATTCGTAATTCTTGCAACATATAACAGAACATGACTCATGCTGACACTATATAATTATTTCTTCGGGTTGCATTCCCAGTTGTTTTCAAATATGAGTGAAGTCTGTGTCACCACAGGCCCGGGACTGTACAGCGCAGTGGACGCTTACGGCTAGCCCCCGGATCCATTCACTCTCTTTGATTTTTTATGTTTGTGGTCTTTGAGTATGATGTCTTGTCCATATATTTGTTTTTGTGTAGAATTGTGTGTGGTGCAGCCCTCCTGCACTTACTATTAGAGTTGAAATAGTAGATATTTTGTTACTGGTAGGATGGTTAGATTTGAAATGAATATATTGGTCGGTGTGTGCCTGTTTTCGGAACACGGATGTCTTGAGATTACCACTTTCGTTGGTAATGTTTATTTCCAGAAAAGGGAGGCTGTGCTGTTCTTCTGTTTCCATCGTAAATTGGATTCTTTGATGATGGCTGTTGAGGTGCTGTAGGAGAACTGCAGGGTCACCATCTTCATTGATTACGACGAACGTATCATCAACTTTTCTGTACCAGCATACAGGTTTAATAGGGGAGGATTCTAATGCTGTTTCTTCGAAAGCTGACATGAAGATTTCACTTATTAAAGGGGATAATGGGCTGCCCATAGGTAGACCATATAACTGTTGGTAGAAGTCGTCTCCCCAAGTAAAATATGTGGAATTAATACATTCTTCAATAAGAAGTATGATAGTTTCAGTTGTGAGCGTTGGGTGAATTGGACAGTCCAGTTGTTGAAGTTTGTTTCGAATAGTTTCTAGGGCTTCTTTTCGTGGTACATTAGTGAATAGATCAACTACGTCATAGGATATCATTTTGCCAGAATTTTGGATGGTTTTCAGGTTTTCGTGTGTGTATAATATAGTGATTGTTATCCATAGAACTGTGTTTTGTGTTATATTATGTTCAATCGCTAAATGTCATTCAAAGATTATATCAGACATTAATATGGAGATGTGTCAGTTAAATTAATTAATCAGATAGAAAAGTGTGAGGTGAAAAATGTACGTTCATGCAACAGTATAACTTTCTTAATGAGATGTAGGGATAACCAAGTGATACCTAAAGATTTGATTATCAAATCACCAGTTGATTCATCAGCTGCTACCAAAATTCTCTTGGCTGCAAGCAAAAACCTGGTCCGAGAACGAATCCAGCACCATCGAAATGAAAAACACCGTATATTTAACAGATCTCAAGAACTACGAGAACAAATCAGAAGCAAGTTATCTCATCGAGACTACACCTTGTTACGTGAGATACAAACCAAACACAACAGTCAACCAGAAAATTTGAAAGTCTGAAACCAGTGCAATACCAAAAGACCATTAATAGCAACACCAAGACAGAATTAATCTAAGTGACAAAGTATTAACAGATGACCAGATCAATCTACTCTCCCGTGGCTTACAGTTTGTTCCATCTCGCAGACCAAACCATGATATCTACATTGCAAACATTGAAAGAGGCCTTCGTCAGTTAGCACCTGGGGGAAATGTGGATTATTTACGGCACCAGATCACTCACCTACTTACCAAGAACCAACAACAACCTAGTAACCTAAGTAAGAAAGAACAACAAGCCTTAAAAGAACTGAAAACAGACCGGTCTACCACTATAGTTCCCTCTGATAAAGGCAAGGCTACAGTCATTCTGAACAGTCCTGAGTACCAAATGGTTTCCAACCTCCTAAATGACACCAACACGTACAGACGCATCCGCACGGATCCTACAGAAGCCCATTTGAAGAAACATGAAGAACTCCTTAAGAAACTAAAAGAAGAAAACCAAATAAAAGCTGATGTATATTACCAATTGAGACCTAACCACCCACGACCGCCATATGCAAGAACAACAATTAAAATCCATAAGAATCCCATGAAAGCTCGTCTACTAATATGTTCTAAAGACTCAGTATATTATAATACCGCAAAATACTTGTCAAAACTACTATCACCATTAGGGAAATCATCTTCTTCGTTTATAAAAGATTCAAGCGATCTGTGTCAAAACCTGAAAACCATCCAAAAACTTGGCAAAATGATATCCTATGACGTAGTTGATCTATTAACTAATGTACCACAAAAAGAAGCCCTAGAAACTATTCGAAACAAACTTCAACAACTGGACTGTCCAATTCACCCAACGCTCACAAATGAAACTATCATACTTCTTATTGAAGAATGTATTAATTCCACATATTTTACTTGGGGAGACGACTTCTACCAACAGTTATATGGTCTACCTATGGGCAGCCCATTATCCCCTTTAATAAGTGAAATCGTCATGTCAGCTTTCGAAGAAACAGCATTAGAATCCTCCCCTATTAAACCTGTATGCTGGTACAAAAAAGTTGATGATACGTTCGTTGTAATCAATGAACATGATGACCCTGCAGTCCTCCTACAGCACCTCAACAGCCATCATCAAAGAATCCAATTTACGATGAAAACAGAAGAACAGCACAGCGTCCCTTTTCTGGATATAAACATTACCAACGACAATGGTAATCTCAAGACATCCGTGTTCCGAAAACAGACACACACCGACCAATATATTCATTTCAAATCTAACCAACCTACCAGTAACAAAATATCTACTATTTCAACTCTAACTAAACGTGCAATCAATATCTGTCATGACGAATATTTACCAGCTGAAATCCAACATCTTAAAACTGCTTTTACCACCCTGAACGGATATCCTGAACAACTTGTTACCAGCGTTATCAATAAAACCGTACATCAACAGAATAAGCCAAATACACCAAAACCAGATCAACCACCAATAAGAGTATTTATTCCATTTAATGGTAAACTCACATACCAAATTCAACGTTTACTGAAGCAACAAGCTGGAATAGAAACCATATTTACTAAAAATAAAACAATAAAAGATCATCTGCGGGCAAATGGCAAACTGAATCCCTCCTCCCCTGTTCCACCCAAAGGCTGCGTTTACCAAATAGATTGTTCGTGTGGGGAGACCTATGTCGGAGAAACGAAGATTCCTCTGAATGTAAGATTGGCTGAACATAAATCTAAAGCTGCCTCGAATAAATCCGCCGTAGCTGCTCACCTTAAGGCCAACAGACAACACAACATAAATTGGTCAGATGTAAAAATTCTAGAGAGAAATCAAACTAACAAGAAAACGAGACGTATACCAGAAGCTATCCACATAAAGAAAACCCGGCCTGAGCTCAACCTAGATGTTGGTATCTACCTACCCAAAGCCTATGACCCTTTAATTTTAAGTAATAATTAATGCCAGGAACTGTTTCATATCATATGATATACTATCTTTTAGCCTTATATAATTTCATAAAAGTTCCCTAACAAGCAGTTATGTGTATACGATGCAATTACTAATATGAATATCATAATAATTAAGATCTTTTTCACCATTCACTGTATGCTCTTTGGTTTCCAGAGACATACCTTATGGCTTCAACTAGTAGGTTTCACCCATCATGTATGTTTTATTAATTTCTCTTTGATCCTTTATCTGCTGTTGTTACTACACTATGTGCCATCATAATTAATCTTAGTATAATTACTTTTTGATAACCAATTAAGCTAGGGTTTCATCATTGTGACTTATGGTTTCTCTTATTATTGTTTAATGTACCTATATATAACACTGTCACCTTTTCCTCATTTGTAATTTGTATGCTTGATAACGACCAGTGAATTCTTGTCGAAACGTCGTGTGTGTATAATATAGTGATTGTTATCCATAGAACTGTGTTTTGTGTTATATTACATATCATTGTATATACTCCACAACAAATTACCTATTAATCAATTAGTCAGTTTGTTTTTTTTTTCAGTTAAGTGGTATTATTGAATGGTGTAAATAGCATTTCAAATTATAATCCTTAATTAAATTAAATTTTTTTAAAATTTTTTTTAGGTACGTACAAATTAAGGGAGATCCCTGTTTTGTCAGCATTAAGAATGTATTGTTATGTACATGTATATATTGACTTGTCTTATTTTTTAGATTTTATCATTGCTTAGTAATAACTAAGGAAGCCTAGTCGAAACGTCGCTCAGTAATAAGCAGTAATTGTATTCCACAGAATTGTGACCTGCATAGGTCGTATGATACAGCGCGTCCACGCTAACCATTCGACCCCCCCCCCCTCACCACGATTTCAATCGCACCACGAATAGTGGGGACCTAGCGTTACATCTGTGCGGTCATTAACCTCAACATTCTCGATATTCTGCGTGGTATCGTTCTGTTCCACTCCATTAATGGGGGTTGGGATGGCCTAGTGTGCCGCGCTTCGACCTCTAGCTGACCGGTCACCTCTGGCTTGCGGCTGTGGTTTCGAGCCCTGGTGTGAGCGTATGTGGCATGGAGATAGGGGCGCCTTCTCAATCTCGTGGGTTTCCTCCGGGCACTCCGGTTTCCTCCCACGGCTAAAGACCCCTACGCGCAAGCCAATTATTGAAATAAAATTAAAAACCATATGTTAGTCCCGAAATGACCTAGTTGTGTCGAGTGGACGTTAAACCTCATTTCTTTCTCTCCACTCCATTAACCTCAATAATGCGAGTTAATTCCCTTCTCCAACTTGATTGGTCGATAAAAATAGTAGAAGTATCAGGGGCGGATAATTTGTTGACTATGGGTCTCCCAGGTGGAGTAGAACGGAACGATACCACTGGAGATACCTGGAATCAATGGTCTCCGATCAGTCATTATTTGCCGTTGACTTCATTGTTAAATGGCTGTAACACCACAGGCGATCATACCCCTTGTCACGAATAACCGGGAAATCGAAACCACGCCAGTTGACTCGATATCAGATCTTATGATACAACACGCATGCACTAATCTCCCCCCCCCCCCCGCCCCGCTAATACATTATAATTCGCTCGCGCGTAAGGGTCTTTTGCAGTGGGGAGGGGAGGGGGAGGCGCGGAGAATATTCACGAGACTGGACAAACGACCCTGTAACTCCTTGTGACGAATAACCGGGGAATCGAAATCACCCCAGTTGACCCAATGACAGACCTTATGATACAATGTGAACGCGTTACCACCCTCTAATACATAACATATATATTTCTAAATAATAATAGATTGTCAAGGAATTGTTAAAAACAAATTACCAATCGATAAATTATACGCTCTGGTTGATTAACGTTTTAAATATTAAGATACTTAGGCCTAGTTCGTTTCGCTTCTGATATTAATTATTTTAGGTATTATTCTTCAGCTGAGTTCGGTTCCGATAAGACATACTTATAATAATCACGCCAACTTGAAATAACCGGAGATGTTTATACAGTGGTTAATTATAGATTTTATAATGCTACAAACAGTCGCCGAATTTATACCAGGCACAGATATGAAATATAGCCTCATGAACGAAGATAAAACAAGATCAGCACCATTCAAAACGTTAAAGGTTGATGATGTTCTTTTGTGTACTGTTGTTTGTGAAGATGATCCACTCTGTGTAACATTCGCTTTTCATGCTGGTAGACAACAATGTAACATTTATCATCATCTAAAAACAGATTCAGAACTTCAGCATGATGCCGGAATGAGAATGTTCAAAAAAGGAAATATTGGTAAGTTGGAATGAGAACGATTAGTTTTACGAAATTCCAATATGATAGGCAACAAATCGGCTGGATTGATAATACATACATTACCCTGAGAGCAGAGATGGTATAATTTAGGCTGTGCATAAATAATATTCAATTTAAAACACGGTTATTTGTCAATTTAATTCCAAATTTATGTTGTGATCTTACCGGGAAAACATGGGCTTCTAATATTCAATATTTAATACAAAATAAAAATTTTACCATCGGTACACCAATCTAGTACCATAGTACATTTCAGTCATGTCAAACGGTGGCCACATTCTTATCTGGAGAGCATACGCAATAAATACTACCGGTGTAAACTTGAAAAACCAGAGGCTACAGATTGCCAGTCGATTGAGACATATATGGCGGATTTCGCCGAAAATAACTTATTTGAAATTAGAGTAAAACAGAAACGATTGAATGTAAATCAGTCCATATACATTCATATTTTCCAGATCATAAGTATAAGCGATTAAGTTCTTTTAAATAGGCATCGAATTATTTTCAGCCTACAAGAAGCCAACCTATAACAGTTCTATGGATAATCATAATAGAAGCAGTTTAGCTGTTGACGGTGATACCATATCTACATGTTTTAAAACAAAAGAGGGAGATTTCAGTCCATACTTCATGGTGGATTTATCCGATGTTTACCATATATTATATGTCACGGTACATAATACACTCGATTCATATCAATACCGTAAGTAAAACTTTGTATTTACGACTAAACGTTTTTAAAATTGAATTAAAATTAAAACTGAATAATTCAGATATTGAACAAACCTTATATTTAAAGCAGTCAAAGAAATACGGATTCTTAAAAACGTGAATATTTACTACTACCACAAAGATCCGCGATCGCTACAGCGAAACTCATATAATCCCTTGCTCACGGCCAGCCGTACGTGCTACTACGGACACTCTACGTGGGAAAGTTTGGTAAACTTACACGTGACACTTGCGTGTGTTCGGCACTGTAGAAGGTCGCAGCCTTGCCGTAGAAAATGTTCGTACTGCACATGCAAATTCTATGGGTCTTGCTAGAGATTTAAGAACGCACACAGTACCTACAAGGGCGGTACTCATGTATCAAGTCAGGAGCATGGCTAATAAGTGCAGTACAACGTTAGTAAGACAACGTCAGACGTACTGTCTTTGTACGGGTGGTGTGCATAGACCTACTTAGACTGGCCCAGTCTCTTCTATTCATTTTACATTTCGATTTATATAAAAGTATTAATTTTTAGTAAACCAACACTTCCGTTTCCATTTGTATAAAAAAAAAAATTGAGTAAACCTGTAACCAGCACCAGAGACTGGACAATTTGCGAGCTTCACAATAAAATGGGCGTTCCTGTCCTGTTTTACGTTGTTCCTTATTTGGAATGATTGACAGTTGTCAAGCAAGCCCCGAGTCACGTGACGCGAATTTGTAAATAAAGTCTTGATTATTTATGTTCATTCACCTCATCCCATACGTTGTATCCGTTCATTAGACAGATATTGTCCGTCAACAAAATTCTTAGATCGTTAAAGTATCACTAAATAACAATAACTGTTATCCACAACAAACATCTCGCACCTACACCAGTTTGCCAGTTAGTCGACAGCCATGTTTATTATCACGTGATGTTGGATGTCGTGATCACGTGCACGACGTCACACGACCTACATAATGCAGATTGACCTACTAGATGAGAATGAAGCTCTATTTGCCCAGTATTTTTTCGTTTTTTTTTTTGAGAGGACTGGCCAATTTTTGGTGTGTGGAGAAGACTGGCCACCAGTCTAAGACCTACTACATAGGTACTCCAAACTTAATATCATTATGACCCGCAGGTCAGAAGTGCATCCCATTTACTACTTCTGTGTACCTTGAATTCAGTGCGCAAAACCTGCACGATAGACGTGGGAGATTGCAAAAAGCACAAATATGGCTGTCACCATACAAACAGGATTAAGGGTGTAGAACTTGTTCAAGCAACAGATCACTAATTATTTCCCCATTGACTTTAATGTTAATTCTTGTCTCTTAGACCGACTGTACCTTTTTCCCAAATATTCGTTGGGTAGAACGCTTTCTGCCACAGATGGAGCAACATGTGGCAAACTCTGGCCCAAAAGCATGTATGAGGTTCACCATGAAAAACTTGAGATACACAGACTGGAAGTAGAGACAACTAAACAAGCAACTTTCGGCCCTCCCTTTCAACGTAAGCAATCTCACAACCCTTGTATCCCTCCGCCTCAAAATCATGAATCACCAAAACCTGGCAGAAAATGTATTTTTAAACCCTTTTCTTCAATTCAACACCAAAAAGTCAACAAAAATCGCCATGCAAAACGGGGAAAAAAGTAAAGGGAGAGAAAGACTAAAAATAACTTTCGCCCTTGTTTCGTGGGTGACGGCCCATACATATTTGGTGATCTGTGTCCTTATAAAAGGACTGAACGGTGCCGCTTTTCAGCCGGTATCATAACCTATTCGAAGAACTAGAAATGAAATGAAATCGGGTTTAACGTCTAACGTGGGCTAATGGAAGACGGGCATACGCCATGCAGTGTGCTATGAGGGAAATTTTGTCCGGCAGCGGCGCTACGGCCTACTCTAATATCGAATTCCAACTGCCAAGGGATCTTTTATGTGCACGCCAATGTGTACATTTTTTCGTCCCGTTCGTACGACTAGACAGCTTTCCTTGTCAGACCCTCCGTTCGGCATCACTGACAAGGGGAAACCACGCCAACGAAGAGCAACAGTGGGCGTTCCGAGAAGATATAGTGGCGTACATGTGGATTATCTCTTGGTACTCGACACCTTTCACTCCAGAGTGTACTGAAATGTGCTATAACCATACAATTCTTGGCACACACGGAATGAGTTTTGATTCCTTGTGGCATCAAATACCATTTGCATGTGTGTACCTGGGTGTATCTTGCTATATACGAGGAATACAGATGAACTATTAGGCATTCCTGAGACAGCCGAGGTAGCAGAAAAGTTTTTCACACTCTGGATCGATCACCATTGTGTACGAGCCATTGACGGAAAACATATTCATATTAAGGGGTCCGAGAGGAGTGGGTCAGAGTAAAACTGTTAATACATCGGGGCTTTGTGGATGACTAATACCAGTTCTTGTGGGCGAGTTTTGGTGACATTGGGTCAGCGTCGGACTGTGGGGTATTCAGCAGATGTAGTCTTTGTTCGGCAATGAAAAAGGGCAGGCTTCGTCTTTCTCCACCAAAACCATTGTTCGGGGATGACAGGGACATGCCCTATTTCTTAGTTGGAGATGGCGCTATCCCATTAGATGATTCAGCCTTACAGCCTTTCAAGTACAGCACATCCCGTGCACACCGTCTTGTTCAAAATGCATTTGGCACACCGTTGGAGATGCCTCTTGGCGACACTGCAGTTGAAACCATGCAGGTGAACCAGGGTGGTCTAAGGATGTACGAACCTACACAGGCCAAGTCGACACTGTCTGTTCCCTCTCTGGCGGAGCAGTCGACTTACTGTTTGAGCTTTTCTTTAATCCCACATTATATCCTAAATAAAAATATTAAATTTCTTTGATTGATAAGCCGGGGACAAAACATTAATACGCACTACCGTGGGAATATAGATAGTAAAAAGATAATATTATACTTTCAGGCATACGGCTTCACGAGATGTCATTAATTCAATTTCAGCCAGTCTTGGTCGTCATTTATAATGTTGTATAATAATAAACGCCTCGTTTAACCACTTTTGCGTTACATTATCAGTCACAAGATGTATCAATCACAAAATGTATTCAAATCCAGTAAATTCTGCAGGGTAACGATGTCATCGAGAGTTAATCATGGTCTGGATAAGTTAATTAACATAATGTATGTTTAATGCCATTGAAACCCTAAACTTTGTTCTGACTTGTTGCCATGGATACTACTCGTAAACAACGCATTGTTTCAGTTAAAACGTTACAGTTGGCTTATTTCATTAAAAGATTTTTTGTAAGAGACAAAAAGCATATCCTCGTTGTCTCTTAACAATGAGGTTATGAATAATAAAAAAGTTTTTGTTATAGTGTACAGGTGTTTATTCTACCGGGACAACATCTTGGCAGTCCATGTTATGCCGTTCGCACGACGTCGTGGCCGCCGTTTCATCTTCCAGGATGACAACGCAAGATGTCACAGGGCCAGGATCGTTACAGGTTACCTCCAACAACAGAACATCACCACATTACCTTGGCCAGCACTGAGTCCCGACCTCTCCCCCATCGAGCATGTCTGGGACATGCTTGGACAGAGGTTACGTCAACGTCAACAACGTCCTGCCAATGTCCAAAAACTTGCTGCTGCGTTGCAACAGGAATGGGACAATCTGGACCAAAGTGACCTTAGACGTCTCATTAGGAGTATGCCACGTCGGATCAATGCTTGTTTGGCAAACAGAGGAGGATTTACCCGTTACTGACTTTGTTGTGATGCTGTGGTAACTTTGCTGTTTGACCCCGGGTATCATTTTACCCTTATAATGGTCAGTCTGTGCCTTACCTAGTCTAACGATCATTTGGAATAAATCGATGAATGTGAACTTCATTTCATTTTGTCATTTGTTTCTTCGTCAGTATATAGATGTCTGGCTATTGAGGGGGTCACGGTGGGTAAGTGGATAAGGCGTTGGTTCGCTAGCCTGGAGGTCAGGTGTTTGATCCCTGCATTGGCCGAGAAAGTTCATCTCGATTTTCCGGCGTGATTTACCCTTGTCGGTGATGCAGAAGGAGGGCCTGACAAGGACAGCTGCCTAGTCGTTCGGATGGGACGAAAAACCGAGGTCCCGTGTACACATTGGAGTGCACGTAAAAGATCCCTTGACAGTTGGAATTCGATATAAAAGTAGGCCGTAGCGCCGCTGCTCGGGCAAAATTTCCCTCATGGTATATACCCGTCTTCCATTAGCCCAGGTTAGGTGCAAAAGAGTAGGACGTTAAACCCCAATACATTTCATTTCTGGCTAATGAGTTATCATGCGAAACAACATGGCTTCACCCAAAATATCAGATGTTTCAGCCGGTTTGACATTGAGTTTAGGCGACAATGATAATACAGACCCTGAAATATTACTGAAGGCGGGTTATTTAGGGTTGAAACGTAAAATGGTTTTTAAGATGACATGAAAAGAATGGAGTCGGGTTGTTGATCGCTTCAAAAGATATTTATCATGTACAAAACCTACGAAATTTGCCGTCAACAGTGAGTTAAGCTGTGAACTGGGAACCGCCCGTCAAATGGTTCTGGAGAGAAAAAATGGTAGACAATTGGTGATACCCGAAAAAAACTTTTCCGACCTGACGGGCGTGTCGCGAGTTACAAGATCTTTCAAGTGCGGTCGTTATCATGTGTATGGTTGTTCGCCTGTCAAGTCGTGCCTCGAGGTAAGGGATTGGAGTTTGTTAAAATCTGGACTGGCGTGGCACAATACCCCCGAGGAGTGTATTTCTGCAGCAAAAAATGACGGATGGGACCAGCCTGATTGCTACATAACCGAAGTACGCGTAGAAGGGATCTACGCAGAAAATCAACTCATTTTCCAGGAGGATCTTGTAGATGAGACGGAAAACGTTACAACCCTCGTACCGTGCACCATGTGCTCAAAACCCATGCTTGTAAATGACGATCATTACTGTCCTGCCGAAAATGTACGTACGTTAGTTGTGCAAATCTTGGGAGACATGATCAACACAGAGATTTCAAAAAGTGTAACCGGTCGTTGTGAAGGATGTCTCAATGATCGTGGTGGTCAGCTTGAACATACAGTCATGGGGATCGACTATTGGTTCGACGAAATCAACTTTGTGGACTTGTACTTTGATTCCTGTTCTCTAGAGTTGAACAATGATTACAGGTACCACGATTCGAACCAGAGATTCGCAATCAGAGCGAAGAGTTGTTTCTACACGCAACGTTGTATTGGAAACCTCAAATCCTAGATTGTGTTCACACGTTGACTAAATAACTTTTTTTATGATTATAATTTTCATTTTCTATATGTATTACATTTGTGCTTTGATATAATAAAAGATTAAACATTTTTTTATTTTTTTTATTCAAAAACAAAATAAAAGAATCTTAACTGTTTGGTGTTTTAGTCTACATAATATAAGGACTATTACCGTCTCTAGAAAACTAAACCGAACTCATAATAATAGTAAGTGCAGGAGGGCTGCACCACACACAATTCTACACAAAAACAAATATATGGACAAGACATCATACTCAAAGACCACAAATATAAACAAATAAAAAAAAGTGAATGGATCCGGGGGCTAGCCGTAAGGGTCCACTGCCTATTATTCAGATCAGAAGTTTAAAAGTATCGTTTACGGAGGTCTTTAGCATCAATATACAAAGCTTTTATATCACCGTCTTCCTCCAGATAGAAGAAATATGGACACTCCTGTCGTGAATGAAACATGTATGCATTGTTAAAAGGGTAAAGATTCATAAACAAGTCCAAATCTGATACTAATTTGCCTCCATGTTTAACAAAAACCATACTACAAAATACAATTATAATATGTACACTTCATAATTCAATTAGCAGTACGATATTTTTATAATTATTTTAATCGTATATGTATGTAAATTTGATAGTTATTGCCACTTTGAATGCAATACCTTGCTACGCGTGATGTTTTTGACGGTGTCAGATGCATGTGAAGAGAGAAAGTGATTGATGCAACTAGTATTTTACATTGGTAATGGTTGTAGTTTTGAAATTAAAACTTCGGTCATTTATTTATAGTTTGAAACCTATCATCGACAAACCAGTTTAACAAATGATATACCGCGCGGTATATATCTATTGACCGCAGGGAACAGGTACGCCATGATACTTTTATTGTAACGCGGTTTAGACTGGATTATATTTTCTGATGTAAATATTTTGGGGGTAATAAAATATCAGCATTTGTTAATTGGGTTTTAAACATTTTTTAAAATAGTAAACAACGATTTTATCTGATCGGGTAAACTATTCTTTTCACTTATTACACACGACAGGGAGGTGTTTGGGTGGAACTATACATGTGATATTTGCATAGATCTAGAATAGACAATATCGTCTAAATTCATTCAAAGTGAACCGTGTTTCATTTTACAATAGATAATAATCCAGTGGTTGTTCTAAGGACATCACGAAATACATTTTCCGGTACAGTACCTTCGTTTTTAGCATATCTATTTCGGTTTACGTTTACATAGACGAATAACGGTGACATAAAAGCTTTGTATATTGATGCTAGAGACCTCAGTAAACGATACTTTTAAACTTCTGAATAATTGAATAATAGGCAGTGGACGCTTACGGCTAGCCCCCGGATCCATTCACTTTTTTTATTTGTTTATATTTGTGGTCTTTGAGTATGATGTCTTGTCCATATATTTGTTTTTGTGTAGAATTGTGTGTGGTGCAGCCCTCCTGCACTTACTATTATTATGAGTTCGGTTTAGTTTTCTAGAGACGGTAATAGTCCTTGTATTATGTAGACTAAAACACCAAACAGTTAAGATTCTTTTATTTTGTTTTTGAATAAAAAAAAAATAAAAAAATGTTTAATCTTTTATTATATCAAAGTACAAATGTAATACATATAGAAAATGAAAATTATAATCATAAAAAAAGTTATTTAGTCAACGTGTGAACACAATCTAGGATTTGAAGGTTTCCAATACAACGTTGCGTGTAGAAACAACTCTTCGCTCTGATTGCGAATCTCTGGTTCGAATCGTGGTACCTGTAATCATTGTTCAACTCTAGAAAACAGGATTCAAAGTACAAGTCCACAAAGTTGATTTCGTCGAACCAATAGTCGATCCCCATGAATGTATGTTCAAGCTGACCACCACGATCATTGAGACATCCTTCACAACGACCGGTTACACTTTTTGAAATCTCTGTGTTGATCATGTCTCCCAAGATTTGCACAACTAACGTACGTACATTTTCGGCAGGACAGTAATAATCGTCATTTACAAGCATGGGTTTTGAGCACATGGTGCACGGTACGAGGGTTGTAACGT
Source organism: Patella ulyssiponensis (assembly GCA_963678685.1). Lineage (NCBI taxonomy): Eukaryota > Metazoa > Mollusca > Gastropoda > Patellidae > Patella > Patella ulyssiponensis. The sequence goes on from OY783226.1 coordinate 91,744,530, forward strand.
TTTCCGTCTCATCTACAAGATCCTCCTGGAAAATGAGTTGATTTTCTGCGTAGATCCCTTCTACGCGTACTTCGGTTATGTAGCAATCAGGCTGGTCCCATCCGTCATTTTTTGCTGCAGAAATACACTCCTCGGGGGTATTGTGCCACGCCAGTCCAGATTTTAACAAACTCCAATCCCTTACCTCGAGGCACGACTTGGCAGGCGAACAACCATGCGCATGATAACGACCGCAATTGAAAGATCCTGTAACTCGCGACACGCCCGTCAGGTCGGAAAAGTTTTTTTCGGGTATCACCAATTGTCTACCATTTTTTCTCTCCAGAACCATTTGACGGGCGGTTCCCAGTTCACAGCTTAACTCACTGTTGACGGCAAATTTCGTAGGTTTTGTACATGATAAATATCTTTTGAAGCGATCAACAACCCGACTCCATTCTTTTCATGTCATCTTAAAAACCATTTTACGTTTCAACCCTAAATAACCCGCCTTCAGTAATATTTCAGGGTCTGTATTATCATTGTCGCCTAAACTCAATGTCAAACCGGCTGAAACATCTGATATTTTGGGTGAAGCCATGTTGTTTCGCATGATAACTCATTAGCCAGAAATGAAATGTATTGGGGTTTAACGTCCTACTCTTTTGCACCTAACCTGGGCTAATGGAAGACGGGTATATACCATGAGGGAAATTTTGCCCGAGCAGCGGCGCTACGGCCTACTTTTATATCGAATTCCAACTGTCAAGGGATCTTTTACGTGCACTCCAATGTGTACACGGGACCTCGGTTTTTCGTCCCATCCGAACGACTAGGCAGCTGTCCTTGTCAGGCCCTCCTTCTGCATCACCGACAAGGGTAAATCACGCCGGAAAATCGAGATGAATGCAATGCAGGGATCAAACACCCGACCTCCAGGCTAGCGAGCCAACGCCTTATCCACTTACCCACCGTGACCCCCTCAATAGCCAGACATCTATATACTGACGAAGAAACAAATGACAAAATGAAATGAAGTTCACATTCATCGATTTATTCCAAATGATCGTTAGACTAGGTAAGGCACAGACTGACCATTATAAGGGTAAAATGATACCCGGGGTCAAACAGCAAAGTTACCACAGCATCACAACAAAGTCAGTAACGGGTAAATCCTCCTCTGTTTGCCAAACAAGCATTGATCCGACGTGGCATACTCCTAATGAGACGTCTAAGGTCATTTTGGTCCAGATTGTCCCATTCCTGTTGCAACGCAGCAGCAAGTTTTTGGACATTGGCAGGACGTTGTTGACGTTGACGTAACCTCTGTCCAAGCATGTCCCAGACATGCTCGATGGGGGAGAGGTCGGGACTCAGTGCTGGCCAAGGTAATGTGGTGATGTTCTGTTGTTGGAGGTAACCTGTAACGATCCTGGCCCTGTGACATCTTGCGTTGTCATCCTGGAAGATGAAACGGCGGCCACGACGTCGTTTGAACGACATAACATGGACTGCTAAGATGTTGTCCCGGTAGAATAAACACCTGTACACTATAACAAAAACTTTTTTATTATTCATAACCTCATTGTTAAGCGACAACGAGGATATGCTTTTTGTCTCTTACAAAAAATCTTTTAATGAAATAAGCCAACTGTAACGTTTTAACTGAAACAATGCGTTGTTTACGAGTAGTATCCATGGCAACAAGTCAGAACAAAGTTTAGGGTTTCAATCGCATTAAACATACATTATGTTGATTAACTTATCCAGACCATGATTAACTCTCGATGACATCGTTACCCTGCAGAATTTACTGGATTTGAATACATTTTGTGATTGATACATCTTGTGACTGATAATTTAACGCAAAAGTGGTTAAACGAGGCGTTTATTATTATACAACATTATAAATGACGACCAAGACTGGCTGAAATTGAATTAATGACATCTCGTGAAGCCGTATGCCTGAAAGTATAATATTATCTTTTTACTATCTATATTCCCACGGTAGTGCGTATTAATGTTTTGTCCCCGGCTTATCAATCAAAGAAAATTAATATTTTTATTTAGGATATAATGTGGGATTAAAGAAAAGCTCAAACAGTAAGTCGACTGCTCCCCCAGAGAGGGAACAGACAGTGTCGACTTGGTCTGTGTAGGTTCGTACATCCTTAGACCACCCTGGTTCACCTGCATGGTTTCAACTGCAGTGTCGCCAAGAGGCATCTCCAACGGTGTGCCAAATGCATTTTGAACAAGACGGTGTGCACGGGATGTGCTGTAGTTGAAAGGCTGTAAGGCTGAATCATCTAATGGGATAGCGCCATCTCCAACTAAGAAATAGGGCATGTCCCTGTCATCCCCGAACAATGGTTTTGGTGGAGAAAGACGAAGCCCGCCCTTTTTCATTGCCGAACAAAGACTACATCTGCTGAATACCCCACAGTCCGACGCTGACCCCATGTCACCAAAACTCGCCCACAAGAACTGGTATTAGTCATCCACAAAGCCCCGATGTATTAACAGTTTTACTCTGACCCACTCCTCTCGGACCCCTTAATATGAATGTGTTTTCCGTCAATGGCTCGTACACAATGGTGATCGATCCAGAGTGTGAAAAACTTTTCTGCTACCTCGGCTGTCTCAGGAATGCCTAATAGTTCATCTGTATTCCTCGTATATAGCAAGATACACCCAGGTACACACATGCAAATGGTATTTGATGCCACAAGGAATCAAAACTCATTCCGTGTGTGCCAAGAATTGGATGGTTATAGTACATTTCAGTACACTCTGGAGTGGAAGGTGTCGAGTACCAAGAGATAATCCACATGTACGCCACTATATCTTCTCGGAACGCCCACTGTTGCTCTTCGTTGGCGTGGTTTCCCCTTGTCAGTAATGCCGAACGGAGGGCCTGACAAGGAAAGCTGTCTAGTCGTACGAACGGGACGAAAAAATGTACACATTGGCGTGCACATAAAAGATCCCTTGGCAGTTGGAATTCGATATTAGAGTAGGCCGTAGCGCCGCTGCCGGACAAAATTTCCCTCATAGCACACTGCATGGCGTATGCCCGTCTTCCATTAGCCCACGTTAGACGTTAAACCCGATTTCATTTCATTTCTAGTTCTTCGAATAGGTTATGATACCGGCTGAAAAGCGGCACCGTTCAGTCTGCAGTAGCGGGGCAGTATGACCTCGTGCCTTTTATAAGGACACAGATCACCAAATATGAATGGGCCGTCACCCACGAAACAAGGGCGAACGTTATTTTTATTCTTTCTCTCCCTTTACTTTTTTCCCCGTTTTGCATGGCGATTTTTGTTGACTTTTTGGTGTTGAATTGAAGAAAAGGGTTTAAAAATACATTTTCTGCCAGGTTTTGGTGAATATTCATGATTTTTAGGCGGAGGGATACAAGGGTTGTGAGATTGCTTACGTTGAAAGGGAGGGCCGAAAGTTGCTTGTTTAGTTGTCTCTACTTCCAGCCTGTGTATCTCAAGTTTTTCATGGTGAACCTCATACATGCTTTTGGGCCAGAGTTTGCCACATGTTGCTCCATTTGTGGCAGAAAGCGTTCTACCCAACGAATATTTGGGAAAAAGGTACAGTCGGTCTAAGAGACAAGAATTAACATGATGGTGTGCGATCGTGTGTGCGCGGGCATGCGAGAGACGTGGCTGTGTAGATGGTCACCATTTTTGAGTGAAAAAAGGGGAAGTAAGATTGGTATTCATATTTAGCAAAAGGATCTGACGAAATATATATACATTTTTAAATAAACAGCATGAAAAAATATTATTTGTAAGAAGAGAATGATAGCGAGAGGGTTTAATGAGTGAGAGAGAGAGGGACAGTGTGTGTGTGTGTGTGTGTGTGTGTGAGAGACAGTTTAATGAGAGAGAGTGAGAGTGCGTGCGTGTGTATGTGAGAGAGAGTTTAATGAGTTAGAGAGAGGTGGGTGTGAGTTTGTGTGTGTGTGTGTGTGAGAGAGAGAGAGAGAGAGAGAGAGAGAGAGAGAGGAGGGGGGCAAGTTGTGTGTCTTTTCACCATTCGCCTAATTGAATAGACCCCATCAAACCTTAAAGCAATTATTGTTATTCAAATCACCCCTGTGCCAGATTGAAATAAGATCTACTAGTTTTCAAACTTTCGACAATTTCAAAATTTCTTTTGTCTCTATATACTTTGGCAAGACGTGTAAAATATCCCCAAAAATAGAAAATAAATAAAAACCCTTTCCTTTAAATGATAAATGACCAAACAAGTAAGCGATTTCGACAATCAAACAAAAAAATTAAAACCATTTAATTATTTGCAAACGTCACCACTCGAACGATCATATTCAATGGTATAAAATTACTACAAATAGCCACTCAATTTCAAATCTTCCTCAAGATCGAAGAAATATGGACACTCCTGTCGTGAATGAAACATGTATGCATTGTTAAAAGGGTAAAGATTCATAAACAAGTCCAAATCTGATACTAATTTGCCTCCATGTTTAAAAAAAACATACTACAAAATACAATTATAATATGTACACTTCATAATTCAATTAGCAGTACGATATTTTTATAATTATTTTAATCGTATATGTATGTAACTTTGATAGTTATTGCCACTTTTAATGCAATACCTTGCTACGTGTGATGTTTGTGATGGTGCCAGATACATGTGAACAGAGAAAGTAATTGATGCAACTAGTATTTTACATTGGTTATAGTTTTGAAACGAAAACTATTCGGTCATTTATTTATAGTTTGAAACCTATCATCGACAAACCAGTTTAACAAATGATATACCGCGCGGTATATATCTATTGACCGCAGGGAACAGGTACGCCATGATACTTTTATTGTAACGCGGTTTAGACTGGATTATATTTTCTGATGTAAATATTTTGGGGGTAATAAAATATCATCATTAGTTAATTGGGTTTTAAACATTTTTTAAAATAGTAAACAACGATTTTATCTGATCGGGTAAACTATTCTTTTCACTTATTACACACGACAGGGAGGTGTTTGGGTGGAACTATGCATGTAGTATTTACAGGAATATTTCTATACAGCTTTGAATTCTGCGTTTGGTAAGAGTGTATATCCCTGGAATTTAGGAGGATCTAGAATAGACAATATCATCTAAATTCATTCACAGCCAACCGTGTTTCATTTTACAATAGATAATAATCCAGTGGTTGTTCTAAGGACATCACGAAATACATTTTCCGGTACAGTACCTTCGTTTTTAGCATATCTATTTCGGTTTACGTTTACATAGACGAATTACGGTGATATAAAAGCTTTGTATATTGATGCAAGAGACCTCATTAAACGATACTTTTAAACTTCTGAAACAATAACTTATTCTTATGTTCTTTTCAATTAGTAAGCAAAGATTGTTAAGAGTTCGGTTTAGTTTTCTAGATACGGCAATAGTCCTTGTATTATGTAGACTAAAACACCAAACAAATGTTTAATCTTTTATTATATCAAAGTACAAATGTAATACATATAGAAAATGAAAATTATAATCATAAAAAAAGTTATTTAGTCAACGTGTGAACATAATCTAGGATTTGAGGTTTCCAATACAACGTTCGTGTAGAAACAACTCTTCGCTCTGATCGCGAATCTCTGGGACGAATCGTGCTATCTGTAAAAAACAATCTTTGTTCAACTCTAGAAAACAGGATTCAAAGTACAAGTCCACAAAGATGATTTTGTCGAACCAATAGTCGATCCCCATGCATGTATGTTCAAGCTGACCACCACGATCATTGAGACATCCTTCACAACGACCGATTACACTTTTTGAAATCTCTGTGTTGATCATGTCTCCCAAGATTTGCACAACTAACGCACGTACATTTTCGGCAGGACAGTAATGATCGTCATTTACAAGCATGGGTTTTGAGCATATGGTGCACGGTACGAGGGTTGTAACGTTTTCCGTCTCATCTGCAAGATCGTCCTGGAAAATGAGTATGATTTTCTGCGTAGATCCCTTCTACGCGTACTTCGGTTATGTAGCAATCAGGCTGGTCCCATCCGTCATGTTTTGCTTCAGAAATACAATCCTCGGGGGTATTGTGCCACGCCAGTCCAGATTTGAACAAACTCCAATCCTTTATCTCGAGACACGGCTTGGAAGGCGAACAACCATACACATGATAACGACCGCGCTTGAAAGATCTTGTAACTCGCGACACGCCCGTCAGGTCGGAAAAGTTTTTTTTCGGGTATCGCCAATTGTCTACCATTTTTTCTCTCCAGAACCATTTGACGGGCGGTTCCCAATTCACAGCTTAACTCACTGTTGACGGCAAATTTCGTAGGTTTTGTACATGATAAATATTTTTTGAAGCGATCAACAACCCGACTCCATTCTTTTCATGTCATCTTTCAAACAAAAAGTAGGTGATATTTGATTTTTAAGTGTTATTAAAGTCACCTAATGAAACTGACGAAGAAACAAATACAAAATGAAATGAAGTTCACCTTCATCGATTTATTCCAAATGATCGTTAGACTAAGTAAGGCACAGACTGACCATTATAAGGGTAAAATGATACTCGGGGTCAAACAGCACAGACTGACCACAGCATCACAACAAAGTCAGTAACGAGCAAATCCTCCTCTGTTTGACAAACAAGCATTGATCCGACGTGGCATACTCCTAGTGAGACGTCTAAGGTCATTTTGGTCCAGATTGTCCCATTCCTGTTGCAACGCAGCAGCAAGTTCTTGGACATTGGCAGGACGTTGTTGACGTTGACGTAACCTCTGCCCAAGCATGTCCCAGACATGCTCGATGGGGGAGAGGTCGGGACTCAGTGCTGGCCAAGGTAATGTGGTGATGTTCTGTTGTTGGAGGTAACCTGTAACGATCCTGGCCCTGTGACATTTTGCGTTGTCATCCTGGAAGATGAAACGGCGGCCATGGCGTCGTGCGAACGGCACAACATGGACTGCCAAGATGTTGTCCCGGTAGTACTGGCCTGTAACACGCCCTGCAACAACATGTAAAGCCGTTCTTCCAGCAACAGTGATGCCTCCCCACACCATAACAGAACCACCCCCAAATCGATCATGCCTGATGACGTTAACGTCTTGGAAGCGTTCGTTTCGACGACGCCACACCCTCCCACGTCTGTCCAAAAAATCAACAGTGAACCTTGACTCATCTGAAAACATCACATTGCTCCAGCGTCGATTATCCCAGTGTTGACGATCCCTACACCAACGACGTCTTGCCTGAATGTGATGATCTCTCAAACAAGGGATCACGCGAGGACGTCGGGCGCGAAGGTGACCCCTATGCAGTCGATTCCGAATCGTCTGGCCACTCACTCTCACACCAGTGTCTGTTTGAAGACGAGCGCTGATCTGATTTGCTGTGATGACACGATTTCTCAAGGCCAAGGTACGGATAAATCGATCCTGGGCTTGAGCTGTCGCCCTTGGTCGACCTGAGCGTGGTCTGTCCTGTACAGATTGTGTATCCCGGTATCTGGACCATAGCCTGCTTATGACAGACTGAGAAACATTCATCGTCCGCGCCACAACCGCCTGTGTTGAGCCGATCTGTAGCATGCCAAGGGCACGTAACCTTTTATTTTGGGTAAGCCGACGCATATCAAAATTTGTTTTCTGGTCACTAAAACAATTAAACTGATGTTTCCACCCTGGAATTCAATGCCACAATCACTGTAACATTCAAAGTCAGAGTCGTGCAAATCCAAGCATCACCTGCATTCCATGTGGTAGCAATTGGTGCCTAGTGGCGCAATATCATTTCAGTAATTCGGGGGGTTGGGATGGCCTAGTGGTCTAGAGTGTCGCGCTTCGACCTCTAACTGGCCGGTCACCTCTGGCTTGCGGCTGTGGTTTCGATCCCTGCTGTGAGTGTATGTGACATGGAGATAGGAGCGCCTTCTCAACCTCGTGGGTTTCCTCCGGGCACTCCGGTTTCCTCCCACTACTAAAGACCCCTACGCGCATGCGAATTATTGAAATAAAATTGAAACCATATGTTAGTCCCAAAATGACCTAGTTTGTGTCGCGTGGACGTTAAACCCGATCTCTCTCTCTCTCTCTCTCTCTCTCTATTTCAGTAATTCGCTTGCGGGTAAGGGTCTTTAGCAATAAGGGGAAACCGGATGGATGATCCAGAAAAAAACCCACGAGGTTGGACAGACAACCCAATCCCTGTCATATACAAGCTGGAAATTGGAACCACGCCACTTGATTCAATTTGAAACCTTAAAATCAAAAGCGCATGTGTTAGCTCATTTGGGCACCAAAGAGGTGAGAATCATAATTTATTTGATAAATAAATAACATTTATTTTAGCTGAACGTCTACATGATTTGAACATCGAACTTTACCATTCTAACCCCGTGGATACCAATTCAACTAATCCTGTCTGCTGTGGCTTCAGACCTGGACTTCTACCAACTGGACCTACCCTAATCAAATGTCAAGATGGGGTTATGGGACGATTTGTGAAGATTTTTATCGAGAAATCAGAGTTTATGACATTATGTGAAGTTGAGATAATAGGCCATAAAGGTGGGTGACATTATATATATATATAATAAAATATAAGTAAATACAACTCCCAGTTTATATATATAACCGGTCTTGAAAGTGTCCAAACATCTAAATACGTGTGCTAAGAATTTAAATATTAAATTCAGTATTTTTCCTTTTTATAAAGTCAATATTGACAATACTATCAAAAGAAGGAATATGGAATCACACTTTATTGACCGATTCAAACCGGATTTAAATGCTTAATTTACCCCCTTCCCACAGTGTTAATATTCTTATCTTAAATAAAATCTTAATATATATTTTTACACTTTTTACTTCAACACCATTTAAGGGGATTTTAAACCCTGTATATCTTTATTTCTCTATAGTCAGTTTATTAGAGAATAAGGTGGATATATACAAATTTACAACCAAATTACATAATTGATCTATTGACATTTTTTTAATCTCTTCACTTCTGTATGGTTCTATTGTCTAATTATACCAGGAAGATTATGTAGTTTAATGTCATGTTATGTATTATATACTTTTGTTGTATGTTACTTAATATTATTTATAATCCATTGTCATGGAAATCTATTGTTCCAAGAATGTATATATATATGTATCGTATTTGCAATATTTTGTATACATTATTAATATCTGAAGACGCCTATAGAGGGCAGACAGCTAGCTTATATAATTTAATGTATGTCAGAATGAAGTAAAGTGGAGAGTTTTTTACCTGGACGTATTTTTCTATTTTTTATGCATTATCTACCGTAAACAAAGAAGTACTTGTACTTTATCTACTTTCAAACATCTTATTTATTTATATATATATATATATATATATATATATATATATATATATATATATATATATATATATATATATATATATATATAAATAAATAAGATGTTTGAAAAGAAAACAGACTACATATTTAAAGCTAGCGCTTTCAGTTCCGTCGGAACCTCTTCAGACTTTTTAATATGATAGCGTAACTATATAAACAAAATGTTAACAATAGAAAGACGTCACATCCGACGTTTACAATATGTTGAGTTACTACTGTTAATAACAATTTACGTTGAAATTTAGTTAAATATACAATGAAATATACATATTTATGTAATGAAATATATTTATAAAATACATGAGTTAAACTTTAACATTAAGTTCGGGATTGTATTTCCGTATAAACGCGCTTTCTTTTATTTCTAATAGCGCTTGATTTGATACATTTAAATATTTAATCCCACCACAATCTTTATTTCATATATCTTATATATTCTCTTATTTAGAATTAAGTTTTGGGTGGTACTTCTCAATAAAATAGCTTTCTTTTGCCTCCAAGGGGTCGTTGTTTTTGCTATTAAGTTTATATAAAGGAAAAACACTAAATTTACCTCCACCACATACTTCAAGGTGCTCACTGAGCGGGATCATCCTATATTTTGGTTGAAGTATGTGCTGTCGATGAAGGTTCATTCTCAGCCTAAGCATCATTCGGGTCTTTCCTATATACATTCCGGACACGTTATAAGGTAAATTACATACTTCGATTGGCAATTCATTGCCTGTTTGACATAAAATGTATAATCATCATTAATTGTTATGGATGATCCCTCAATGATAATGTCACGGGTTTTACACTTTGAACTACCGCATTTCGAAACTAATGGAATTGAAGCGACTGAATCATATTTAGATGTTATAATCCTAGCTAGATTGGAAGGTTGCTTAAGACTGTTGATTATATTCGTTTTTCTCAATATTTTATGCATTGTTTGGCTACTTTTAAGAATATGGATATAATTTTCAATGATAGATTTCCCATTTTCCTGGGACGGATTGAATGTAGTAACTAAAGCAACGTTCCTTTTATCAGAGTTTACAAGAACTTTAGGTAGTCTTAAGACGCTTTGATCCAGACTCAATGCTCTCTTGTTAGCATCGTCTATTAATATACCTGGATAGTTTTTTTTAATAAGAAACCTTTTAGTTCCTGTAATCTCTGAACTTTGACACCTGGATTGGACACAATTGTACAAATTCGTCTAGCCAGGTTATAAGGGATGTTTCGTTTCGTATGAGATGGGTGACAAGAGTTAAAATTTAGATATTGATGTGTATCGGTTTTTTTTATAATACACATCAGTTTCAATAGAGCCATTCGCGTGAAGCTTAACTGTTAATGTGGTTTGACTCTGCTCAATTGTAAACTGTATGCTATCATCTAAATTATTTAACATTTTATGAAGCTCTATATATACAAAAGGTTCTGGAAACAACTCTCAGGTGATATATAAATAAATAAGATGTTTGAAAAGAAAACAGACTACATATTTAAAGTTAGCGCTTTCAGTTCCGTCGGAACCTCTTCAGAATTTTTAATATGATAGCGTAACTATATAAACAAAAATGTTAACAATAGAAAGACGTCACATCCGACGTTTACAATATGTTGAGTTGCTACTGTTAATAACAATTTACGTTGAAATTCAGTCAAATATACAATGAAATATGCATATTTATGTAATGAAACATATTTATAAAATACATGAGTTAATCTTTAACCTTAAGTTCGGGATTGTATTTCCGTATAAACGCGCTTTCTTTTATTTCTAATAGCGCTTGATTTGATACATTTAATTTATACATAGGGAAAACCGTGTATTTACCTCCGCCACAGAGATCTAGATGTTCGCTTAAAGGAATAGTTCCATTTTCTGCGCTTTTAATTTGAGAACGATGGAGGTTCATTCGTCTACTTAATTGTAATTCTGTTTTCCCTATATGTATCTACCCTTACAACCTATACATATCATCAAATAAATTACATTATTTGATTTACAATTCATATTTTGTTTGACTGTAAATATTTGATGATTTGTGACAATGATAGACGACCCTCCGATAATATCATTACATGTTAAACATCGATTATCATTACATTTAGAAACTGTGGGTATAGGAAATATGAAATCAAATTTTGAAGATGTCAGCATTGTTCGTAAACTATGTGGTTGTTTAAGACTGTTAATTATTGTGGTTTGATTAATAATTTGGATCATTTTTTCGCTATTTTGAAGAATATGACAATGTTTGTCATATATTAATTTACCCCTCTCCTGTGATGGGTTGAAAGTTGTAATTAACGCTATTTCCTTATTTGTTGAAACAGTTTCGTAAATTTTCAGTTCTCTTAATTTTGTCTGATCAAGGGAGAGAGTAGATAACCTTTCAATTGGTTTAGTCTGACGAGTTTAGTTTCATGGTTCGATACGATTGTTCACACTCTTCTAGCCAGACTAAACGGGATGTTTCGTTTTGCATGGGGTGGATGACAAAATTTGAAATTTAGGTACTGTTGTGTATCTGTACTTTTAAAGAATAAATCTGTTTCTATTGTACCCCCTGCTGATAATTTGACTGTTACATTCAGGAAGTTTAAAGATATATTACTTTGTTCGATTGTAAACTTTATACTTCGGTCTAACGAGTTTAGTAAATCGAGCAGTATTGTTATAGTTTGTTCGTGTTGTTTTAATATAAAAAAAACAATCACCCAGAAATCTTTTCCAGTGGAGTTTTGCATAGTTACAAAAGGTGGCGCCAAAAGTTATATCTAGTTTAGTGTACCAAATTCTCTCTAGATATCCCAAGGATAGACTAGCATACGTAGGCCCTGCTTTCGTTCCCATGGCAACACCTTTTATTTGCCTATAGTATAGGCTATCAAAATAAAATATATTATTGGATATGACCAGATCAAGCGCGTTTAGTATGAAAGATTTTGTGAAACGATCTGGTATCTCTTCTGGAAAATTATTTATCCAGTATTCAATAGCTCTAAGTCCTAATAACGTTCGATCAATATTATTATATAAGTTTACTACATGTACATCAAAGCTAATAAGTGTACTACCTGGTTCTACGCATTTGGGTAATTGATGTAGAAAATCAATGTTGTCACGTATATAACTTTTAACGAGCGTACATAATGGTTTGAGAATAATATCAATAAAATTGCTGAGCCTTTGTGTACCACTGTTCGGTCCTCCAACTATAGGTCTAAACTTGAGGTCTGATGGGTTTTCAATACAAATAACTGTACTTTTGTTAGTCTTAATTTTTTCTTGGATGAGTTTAATTTTATGTATTTTTGGTAATCCATAGAAATTTGCGGTATGCAGCTCGAATTCGGTTAAATATAGATATTCTTTATCAGTAAATTGGCAAATGAAATCTTTTAGAAAATGTCTTATTTTACGTGTTATATTACTACATGTACTGACATTTTCACTAGACGGATAATAGTATTGTTTATCTTGGAGTATTTGTAATATATTAGAACGATAAAAGTACTTATTTAGATTTACAATAGCCCCACCTTTATCAGCATGTTTAATAATTATGTCTCTATTGTTTCGTAAATTAATCAGGCCTATCTCCTCTTGTGAATTTAGATTATTGTTTACCAATTAATATAATTGACTTTGTGAGCTAAAGTTTCGTTTATGAATTATTGATCCAAATATGTATCTCTTCCTACCTGTGGCGTGAAGTCCGATTTGTTTCTTACTAGACGTTCTGAATATGAGATAGAAGGTTCATTTTCATTTGAATTCCGTGTTGTGTTGACATCTTCATAATATTCGGCTATCTTAGTTTTCTGCAAAAATTTGACAATTCGGATTGTAAAAGTTCCCCATTATAATTAGGTTTGGGTGTGAATTTTAAACCTTTGTTCAATAAATTTATCTCACCTATTTCTAATTGATATGAACTTAAATTAAATATTACTGGTTCATAATTTACCTCCACCGGTCTCGATATCGGTTTTGGCGTTTGTCTAAAAAATAGTTATTTCTATTTGAATTTTGATCTCGAAAAGGAGATCTGTTATAGTCTCTAAAATATCTGCTGTTCTTTCTGCGGTCTCGAGATCTTCCAGGACTCACATACCGTCTTCGACTGTAGATCGGAGCTTGTTGATGATGATACCTTGGAATAAATTGTTCATTTCTTTCACCTGTATTTGTAGGTTTATAGTGGATTCGGTGGGTTGGCGACGTACGTTGATTCTGCGAGATTTCCCTGGTGGTACTGGGTTCCCGTCCTTGCGGGCGTTTTAAATATTAAGTGTTTCTTTCGTTTATGAATTGTGCAGAATTCTCCAACTGTTTCCGGTTCTTCATAATATCAGTACCAATTTTCTCGGCATACTCTGTCAGCCATTGTTTCCGACTTTGCCAGGAAGATTTAGCCTTTAGTTCGTCTGCTAAACATTTTGTCTTCCACATTTCAAATACTTTTTCGTGAATGCCGTCATTTGTTTTTTCCGTGATGAGTTTGCCAAAATCAGAGTCGACTTTTTTGTAATTGTTTTTAAATTTGTCGGCATTAATTTTCATCAACTCTATTTGTGCTTTACATTTGTGGATGGTTAAACGAATGCGAATACGTTGGGCATCTTCAGACTCGTTTGGGATTGGTTTTATCCTGTATTTAACAGGTATTAGTGGCTGATCCAGGTTCACCCACTCTTCGTATGTATTCGCCTGGGTACTGACATTGAAATATTTCAAACACCATTTGTTTCGTTCTCCTTTATTTCGATTACAATCTTGAATGATGTCTTGTTTAAATTGTTGCACTTCATTATCGTAATTAGTTTGTTGTTGCTTTTTTGGGGCACCAACACCATTATTCGTATAATGTTGTACGTTTGGTAATCTATCTAATATATTGGTGAGAACATCTGACAAATTTTTCGTTTGCTCCGATGTTGTTAGACACTTCTTTGTAAAATCGAAAAGTTCTCGAATTAGAGTATTTGTTGTGTCTAATTGAACCGTGAGTATGCTTACTTTACCTTGTAAGTGATTGACAATTTTTGTAAGTTCTTCTACTTGTTTCTGTCCAACCATGAGAGCGCAAATATACACAAAAAGTTCTGGAAACAACTCTCAGGTGATATATAAATAAATAAGATGTTTTCAAACATCTTATTTATTTATATATATATATTAAAATAAAATAAAAATGGTCTGATGATGTTCAGTACGAACAGAAAGCGCTAACCGTCAAATTAGTATTTCGGTGTCTTTCTTTAATTTAGTTTTATATATTTAGCACCTTTGAAGCAAACAAAAAATATCCATTACAAAATGTTTAAATTGGGCTACAAAAACGGTTTGGTTTGGCTTATTTGAAGAAATATAAGGGACTAAAAATGCGCCACAACAAGCGGTTGACTGTCGAAAGGTACATGAATAATCAGTCGCTCAGTGGACTTAATTCTCTGGTTTTTACGTCACTAAAACCAAACCAATAATTTGACATTACTGACCCGTTTTAGGTGACACAGCGTCATGGCTCCAAATAAACTATATGACACTATTCGTCGCTGTATCCTTTGTCACTTTGAACCTCTCCGCGGACTTCACGTCGTTTTTATATATTTTAAAAATAAGACCTATCGTCAAAAATTCTACATGGTCTGATGATGTCCAATTCCTTGCAACCTTGACCTAGAGGTTAATGCTACCGCCGTCTATGAATCTCGCATGATGGTTTAAACCCAGAGCACCACACGATTCGTGCAACATCGACATGATGGTCTATTTTTCAAAACCCGGCTGTGTCTTTTTATGGACTATGGAAGACCAAACAGGTCTTTATTCAGTGTTTTAGTTCTTAATTCATTGTCCCTAATTCTTATTTCATTACATTTTGTCTGATTTTGATCATATGCCTTTACAATTTCCTCTTGCTTGAACGGATTCTATCTCCACAATAACGATCATTTTATCTTTTAGTTGAAGATTTTTCTGGTCAGCAGAACACGCGTAATATGAACGGATGTAAACGTCTTCCCAGTAAGTTAAATTAGAGTTGATTCGTCTCATACCTGATGTCCATTTGACGGACTATCCTTTAAGTTTGATACCTATTGTTAATATTACTGACTACCCTTTAGGTTTGATGCCCATTGTCCAAGTACCGAATCCTTTAGGGTCGATGCCTCTTGTTCGTGTGACGATCATTAAGGTGCTTAGAACTTTATGACCTCAGCTGTTTTTTGATAATACACGATATTGACGTTTCAACTCTGTATAAACTTCTGTTAAGGCACGGACTGGCTATGATCTAATTAAACATGTAATTAATCCCATATGTCATTTACAAACTACATATGGTCTGTGTAAAAGCTTCACGTGACTTGAAGGGGATACGCACTGTTCAGTAAGGCACTGTATCCATAGGCTGTTCACTTGTGGCGTGTTTCCTTGTGGCGTGTTCCCATGTGACCTTGTGACGCGCCACAAGGACAATGAACCTTTGTTTTTTAATGTGCCTGTTCCCATAGGTTGTACCCAGGGAACACGTGGCCTCGTGCACGGAACATGTGGTCTTGTGACAGGGAACACAGACAATGAACATGTCAATTCTTTTGCAGCTGCACAAGAGGGAACACGCAATTACCAGTACGATATTGTATGGAAATACTTGTGGATAAGGCCTGGAAACTTGTGTGAAATTCACCCAGTTCATTGCGAGTTCCCAAAAATGTCCGGACCCAGCACCATGGGCGTTGTCTGAAGTCATGTTGTCTTCAAAGATGAGCACCAGCGAGGAAAATAAATGCAATAACAATATCCTCCTCATCCTTCCAATTTTCAGTAGTTGAGTTCATCGTCGAGCTATCAATAAAACAACTGTTCGCATTATGATAGTTGTGTCTTGTGGTTTTTTTGTGGTTTTTTTTGCTTTCTCATCAACGTTCGTATGTAGACTTTTCTTTTAGTTCTTTTACCTTTCTTTCCATCGTACATTGCGTGTACCACAAGGGAACAGCCTATGGATACGGGTGGGTACAGGGTCAGGTCACAAGGCCACAAGGGAACAGCCTATGGATACAGGGCCTTAGCCTGCCCTGACGAGATAAAAGAGACAATTGTATGTATTGTATGTGTTTTATCTATTCTCCGGTGTTGTCCTTGTGACGGACTACCCACTAGGATTGATGCATATATTCCATGTAATGGACTATCCTGTAAGTCTGTTGCATATTTTCCATATGACAGACTATCCTTTAGGTTTGATGCATATATTCCATGTAATGGACCCTTTAGGTTTGATGCCTGCTGTCCATGTGACCGACTACCGTTAAGTTTGATGCATATTGTCCATGTAACGGACCCTTTAGGTCTGATGCCTTTTATCCATGTGACGGAATACCCGCTAGGTTTGATGCCATTTGACGGACTACACTTTAGGTTCGATGCCTGTTGTTCATGTCTGTTGTTCGCCATCTAGTTTATATATAAACATAATAGGAATGGCCCGTCTTCCGTTAGCCCAGGTTAGGTGCAAAAGAGTAGGACTTAAAACCCCATTTCATTTCATAATAGGAATGGGCACAAAACTTCTGTTAAAGTGACCTTTAATTTGGACCTATTTAAGTTTCCACAGAAGATAGGTACAGAGAGATGAAACATGTATATAGGAAACCCTGATTCCGCCTGATAATGTGTTCATGCAATATATGAGTGTTTATAATTTCAGGTGGACCGAACATTGCCTTGGGTAAACCGGCTTCACAAAGCTCAACTCATACATATCTGCGTGTGCCACTGAGTGCTGCACTGGCTGTGGATGGTAATAGAAATACCAATTCCTATCAATTCAGCTGCAGTCATACTGATATTGGTGATAATAACCCATGGTTACAAGTTGACCTTGAACATATATATAACATTACCAGTGTTACCATAGTGAATCGTAGAGATTATCGGGACAGTAAGTTCATCTTATGATATATCATAATATATCCGTGTCCTGGAAACCCTTATCAAATGCAATATGTCAAATTACAGAGGCTTCCATATCCTGTCGTAAAGCACGGATGTCAATCCGTCCGTTATTCTGTTTCACTTTTGTAGTTATATTTTTCTGTAACTTTATTATTCTGATGGACTAGCTTTGATTGAAGATTAAAGTAACTGTTTTGTATGTAATATGTATATTTTACAGTTGTTTATGAAAGAATGGTTGATATAAGTATAATGGTTTATGAGTCTGATCCAACAAATACCCAAGCCACGCCCATCATCTGTAAATTTATACCAGGGATATTCGGTATGACTTCTCGAACATTTGAATGTGATGACGTCACTATGGGACGTTACGCCAGAATAACTAAAAATAGCGAACAATTAGATGTGTGTGAATTTGAAATGACGGGAAATCTGATTTAAAAGACCTATCGTCGGACTTTTAAACAATGAAAATCAACCTGCTTTCTGAGCTTTATGCTAAGTAGTGAATTATTTTCGTTAGTATAAAGCAAATTACGAAAGATGTGACATACTATCAACCATTTGTAGAAAATAATCTATCCCTATGGGTGACGTAATAATTAGCTACCGTTATGGTATTTCGCGATGTCAATTTTTCATTGGAATATTCACAATATTTATACCAGGAAAGAGGTATTTGGATAACAATTACACTTGCATTATGCAAGAGCTAAATCTGCCTATTGTAGGCCCTTCTTTAAGCCTGAAATGTTACATAAACTATTAATTAACTTACCCAAACTATAATCAACTCACGATGTCCTCTTATGTGTCGGATTGTCAAAGGATTTGAATCAAGATTAAATATAAAAATAACAAGGAGAAACCAATTAGCAGGAAAAATATTTTATTTTATATATGACAACCGATACTCATCACAATTCCATTCATAGGACCAGTCAGCTACCAAATCAAAAGAATTTTAAAAGAGCAAATAGGTGCAGACGTGGTATTTAGCAGTTTAACTACACCGAAAACCATGTTAAACGCAAATGGCAGAATAAAACCACTAAGAAACGACCCTAAGGGTATCATATATAAAATAAAATGTGAGTGGGATGACGTATACATCGGGGAAACATCCAGACCGATTTCCGTACGAATTAAAGAACACCACACAGCAGTAAGAAAGCAAGAATACAATAAATCAGCAATTGCAGAACATATTCACAACCCGCGGCATGAAATTAAATGGGAAAGCGCGGAAATTCTAGCCAGGAACTTGACAGTGTGGAAAAACAGAGTTCTCAGAGAAGCCCTAGAAATCCAAAAACATAAGCCCAAATCAAACAGAGACACAGGCCATTTCCTCCCCAATCTATGGGTAGATCTACCCACTGTGTAGTTTATGTATCCCCCCCCCCCTCAATAACTTGTTTTTTTTTCACTTTCTTATTTTTCCTGCTAATTGGTTTCTCCTTGTTATTTTTATATTTAATCTTGTTAATTGTGGTTTATCTTCTATAGACGGGTTCTACTTGTTATCTTTGATCTGGTTAATTAATTGTTGTCATTGTGTTATCTGCTTTAATGTCATTGTCTTTTCTGCTTTAATGGTTTCTACTGGTTGTCTATATATTACATCTTCCATCTTGGTTAATTAAGTTGTTATTGTTTTATCTGCTAAATGGCTTCTAAAGTGTCCATCTATATATTGCACCACATTTTTGTTAACTAATCATTATTTGCTTGATAACGATACCTGTATGTGTATTGAAACGTAGCATGTCAATAAAATTCAGAAGTAGTATATCCATACAAGTGTGTTTATTTTTATTGAGATCTATTTTTTATGGTGGCTGTTAGCGGCCATTCTACATCGTCGACTTGTCGGGTTGTGAAGGCGACAAGTCGCGGCACGACAAAGCGAAATAATTGCATTTCGTCGACTTGTCGCTTTGTCGCTTTGTCGGGTTGTGAAGGCGACAAAGCGACAAGTCGACAAAATCAACCCGACAACGCGACAAACTAACCCGACAATCGTCGCCCTCATTTTGTCGACTTGTCGGGTCAATTTTGTCGACTTGTCGCTTTGTCGCCTTCGACTTATTCACAACCCGACAAAGCGACAAGTCGACAAGCCGCCGAAATGCAATTATTTCGCTTTGTCGACTTGTCGCTTTGTCGCCTGCAATTATTTCGCTTTGTCGACTTGTCGCTTTGTCGCCTCGGAAGTCAATCACTGCGCATTGGCGAGCATTCCTCGGTTAAGTATGGAAGCCCAATCTCGACGAGGCGAGGGTGCATTTATTCAGCATTTGGTTTAGTTTTGCTGCACCTGATGATTACACAGATAGGATTGAAAAATTCATTTGGTTAAATTTGCATTTAACGACCCATAAAATTAGGAATCTATATTTCAGAGAAGAGTCAGTTTTATATGTTGATATGTATTTTAATGTATGCTTTCAATATATCTATCGTAATTTAGAATTCCTTCGCATCTTCACTGAATACCATCAACAGCACAGTTTACCCAAATACATAATAATAATCAATCTACTAATATCCCAACTCAAATCATATATGTTTTTCGTCGTGTTTGTCAGTGGTGCAGGAAGGTGGACCTGATAAGGTCAGTTTTTTAGTCGTTCGGATGGGACGAAAACCGACGTCCCGTGTACACATTTGCGTGCACATAATAGATCTATTGGCAGTTGAAATTCGATATTAAAGTAGGCCGTAGCGCCCTTTCCGGACAAAAATTCGCTCATAGCACACTGTATGGCATAATGCCCGTCTTCCATTAGCCCAGGTTAGGTGCAGAAGAGTAGGACGTTTAACCCTATTTCATTTCAAATGAATATATTGTTTATGGTGAGTATCCAAGACATGCGACCCGGGTCAACCAACTGACCGAAAGGTGCACGAAGGTGGACCTGATAAGGCCAGTTTTTAGTCGTTCGGATGGGACAAAAACCGACGTCCCGTGTACGCTTTTGATGATCAATATGTTGTTTTACCCGAACATGTATATGATGAACTTAAACATAGAATGAGCGATCAGTATTCACAGGAATGGAATGAAGATCGGTCGAAATATTCAAAACTAAATTATTATAACCTTTTCAACATTGCCTTATCACAAAAAGAATATTTATCAAATCATAATTACTGTGTATCTCTATCCAAATTTAGATGTGTATCACATAACTTATCACATACGATACAATTAACAGAAATGATAGAATTTGTAAATTATGCAATTTAAATAACGTTGAAGACGAATATCATTTTTTACTTTGCTGTCCATTATATAAAGATTTAAGAGAACAGCTTATTCCTTTTTATTATAGAAATCACCCTTCACTCCAAAAATTTATAGACATTATGTCTTCCACATCACCAGTTATTTTAAACTGTTTGGAAAATATATACATTTATAATTTATTAAACGTTATTCTTCCCTAGAACTTTCATTCTTTTCTAACTTATTTTGTACTATTTGTATCATTAACACCTTTACATAGTTACAAATTTATTCATTGTATTTGCTATAAGTAACTTTCAGCAATAAAGAATTACTTACTTACTTAATATACTATTTCGTTAATTACAAACTATATTGTTTTTATTAAAACTTATATACTTTTAATAAACAAAAACAAACATTTTGGGGACAGACCACGTTTATTTAAACTATGACTTAGTTTATCAACCAAAGTACTTTTTTGCATCAATGAAGACAGGCATATGTTATGCCGTGTAGGCCTATTACGGGGTAAATTCTGTCAAGACAGCGGCGATACGGCCGGGGTACTTTTTTCTGCCAACATATTATTTTAAACTATTTTTCGACACCAATGCAGTGTGCTATTAAGGAAAGTTTGCCCAGACAGCAACTCCACGGCTTACGCTTATTTGAAAAAATTCCAACGGACAAAGGTTCCATTACCTGCACGTCACCGTACATTAGACATATAATAATAATAATTTATTTACTATATATTGCCTATAGTACAATCACATATATTTGATAGTGATACAATATAAATACAATCATTAAGTCTTGGCCTTTGACTAGTTCATATACAATATAATAATCAAGAAAATATAATAGTGTACAATTATATCACTGTTTTCCATAACTGTCAATATACCATTTAATAAAACATTTTAAATACATAATATAACTAGAACTAAAAAGAACAATTTGGTACGAAAGTATATTACACAATCAGATACATTTTAATATTTAAGTATTTCGTTTCTGATTTCCATTCCCTTTGAAATGTAGATAGACAAATTTCGAATAAGAACCGGATCGTTTGAAGTAAATAAAGATATAAGATTACATTCATTTGGGTCAGCAATTAGCCATCGAGGTAAAAAATTATTTCTTATATCATTTAAAATTGGACATTTTAACATAAAGTGAATCTCATCACCGATTTCATTTAAATTACATATTTTACAAACACGGTTTTCCCTTATTGGGGAAGCCATGCTTGACGCAGACCTTCTGGTTAGTGAGCCAGTCATACAGTTACCGTCAAGGAGATTTGAAATTGGAATGTGGCCAAGAAAAAGCTTTAGAGTATTCTGTAAAGAAAACTTGCCTATAAACACCCTAAGAAGAAAGGATTTAAATTTTAAATATTTTTTAATGTAGCAAAGCTAGCAAATTCTATTTTTAAATTACGATAGATATATTGAAAGCATACATTAAAATACATATCAACATATAAAACTGACTCTCCTCTGAAATATAGATTCCTAATTTTATGGGTCGTTAAATGCAAATTTAACCAAATGAATTTTTCAATCCTATCTGTGTAATGGTCAGGTGTAGCAAAACTAAACTAAATGCTGAATAAATGCACCCTCGCCTCGTCGAGATTGGGCTTCCATACTTAACCGAAGAATGCTCGCCAATGCGCAGTGATTGACTTCCGAGGCGACAAAGCGACAAGTCGACAAAGCGAAATAATTGCATTTCGTCGACTTGTCGCTTTGTCGCTTTGTCGGGTTGTGAAGGCGACAAAGCGACAAGTCGACAAAGCGAAATAATTGCATTTCGGCGGCTTGTCGACTTGTCGCTTTGTCGGGTTGTGAATAAGTCGAAGGCGACAAAGCGACAAGTCGACAAAATTGACCCGACAAGTCGACAAAATGAGGGCGACGATTGTCGGGTTAGTTTGTCGCGTTGTCGGGTTGATTTTGTCGACTTGTCGCTTTGTCGCCTTCACAACCCGACAAAGCGACAAAGCGACAAGTCGACGAAATGCAATTATTTTGCTTTGTCGTGCCGCGACTTGTCGCCTTCACAACCCGACAAGTCGACGATGTAGAATGGCCGCTAACAGCCACCATAATTTTTATATGTCTTATAAGGATTATGAAAATATAACTGTTAAATGTTACTCTATTTCTGTCTCTTCTGTTCAAAAACTAAGAACTGTGCATGCATAGAAGCGTTAAATGTAATCGTTATTTGAACGTGTTCTAAAACCGAAGAATTCCGAATTTATTTTTCTTTCCAGAGAAAATTTACAATTATTTTTTGTAGCCAAGAACCATAACTCGTTTTGTCACTAGGAGTTAACTCCCTTGAGAGTGGGAGCCAATTTGTTTTTGCAATTTAAAAACACATCCAGATGGTTATATCTTCGAAAGTCAAACATGGCACGACACTCGTTGTTGATGAATGAAGTTTTTATGGTAAGCCTTGTCATATTATGTTAAAATAGATCCCAAATATTGTCTGTAGGACGAAATTTTTTCTGGCCCTGAACCATCCTACCTGGAGGTCAGCTGTAATGAATGCATTATTATTGCATTATGGGAAATTTACACCCTGGTTTCAAATCCCCGATCGTACAGGAAGAGGGTTCGCCTGTCCATCCTCGTAGCTTTTCCGTGCTAAAGACCTAGTGTACGCTCAAGCGAGTTATTGAAACAAAATTGAACCATATGTTATCCCCGAAATAACCTAGTTTGTATCGACTGGACGTTAAACCCCATTTCTCTATCGCTCTCATATACCATTAGATACCATTAGATCGATACATTTTTTGATGAGAAAAGTGTCACAGATATATGTGATGTCACAATTAATGCTTTTGCATCAATGTCATCGTATTAATCACAATGTTTTGTTTAAAAATTGAATAAAAATAACTTTACATATAATATATTCATATTACATGAATATGTGATCTTTCAAGGTTGTAAAAACTAGAGCAATACACCCTTTAATTCCGGATGGTCTTTAATCCTGTTTATAGTATGCCTATATCATTGCCATTTTCCTGACAACCATCAATACAACTTGATAATATCATGCATACTCCAGTCAGATACTTCCGTAATTAGTTAGATAAATGATGAATAACTGTAACCAGGAAGACGGAAAAAATACGATACAATACGGTACACTTCCCTATATTTCGATTGGTTAACGCTGTATCATAATGTCATTGGGTAATGTGGCGTAGTTTCATCGCCAATCCAACCTCGTGACTTTTCGCCGCGCCCCCAACTTCTTCCCACTGCTAAACACCCCTACGCGCAGGAGGATTGTTATTCATGACATTACCCACCCACCCCCATCTCTCTCTCTCCCCCTCTCAAATATATGATATTCGATATGGTAAGATCAGTCTCAATTTTGGATTAAATTGGTTATCTACAATATATAATTTTCGACACCTTAGTTCAAGCTCAACTTAAGTCAAATAATAATAGTGTTTTACATTTAATTACGAAATCAAAATAGAGCGGTCAATATCCTCAACTAAAAATAGAAGCAATGGTAGAGGACGAAGGCAGTTGGGACACCTGTTCAGGGATCTAGAGTCTGGAAGGGATCAATTCAAACTCAACCAAGGGATCTTTTACGTACACGTCAATGTGTTCACCGGACCTCGGTTTTATCATCCCATCCAAATGACCTGACAGCTGTCCTTGTCAGATACTCCGTCCTGCATCACTGACAAGGCTAAACCACGCCCGAATCTAACTTCAGTGCATGATACCCTGTATCCAGTACCAAGGCACATGAGCCACGAGTCATCCCATTAGCACAATAACAAATATATACATGTATTCTATATAAACCACATAGATGTAAATATATCGTTCCTTCTGTATAATATTTACACAATAATGTTTTCATAGCTCTACTAATAGCTGAACCCGACCCTGATGATGATTCTGGAGAAATAGAAAAAGAGATACCTTTTACGGGGAATGAAACAACAGTAAACATCGTCATTCCAGCACCACCCATGAATTCATCAGCTAATTCAACTAATACTACAACCCTTGTTGTAATTTGCAGTCATTATATTTTGCAATATAGAGGAATAACGTGGGGTTTATGCATCGTCAACACAACAGCTTTGTCATTTTTAAACTTTTGCAATACAAGGGGACTAATTTCCCGGGCTACCCATACTCCGCGCAGCGTTTCGTTTGAATAGAGGTAATCCAACAACACACTGCTATTATGAGTGGATATTGTTGTTTTAAATTTTGATTGGTCAGTAGTCCGTCTACCAACCAATCACTAGCTGCCCTACAAAAGCTTTACATTTAAAACGAGTGCCAATATTGGACCAAATATGTTTACATAACGTTACGTCATGGCTCACGATTTTATTATGCCTAATTAACCCGTGCATAGCAGAATACTGCAGTAAAACTAATTGCGTGACAAACGCATACTCCGCGCAGCGTTTCGTTTGATTACAGGTAATCTCACTACACACTGCTATTATGAGTGGATATTGTTGTTTTAAATTTTGATTGGTCAGTAGTCCTACTACCAACCAATCACTACCTACCATACAATAGCTTTACATTTAAAACGAGTGCCAGTATTGGACCAAATATGTTTACATAACGTTACGTCATGGCTCACGCTTTTATTATGCCTAATTAACCCGTGCGTAGGAGAATACTGCAGTAAAACTAATTGTGTGACAAACGAGGCTATCAAGTCGAATGAAATGTAAACAATACTCTTTGGAAACGAACATACTTTCACCGTTTTTAATACCTTAAATCACTGCCCAAAGTTTTAGGGAAGACCCAGATTAAACGAAGGACTGTCATGTTGCTGTACTTAAGTGATAGCTTTCATTAAACGGGGAGAATAGACACACTCACGCAAAAGTTCAAGAAACAGACGCTATTCCAGCAATGGTCAGAGAGAGATTTCTCGGGCCATTGCTTCAGGAATATGGACAAACGAGGCTATCAAGTCGAATGAAATGTAAACAGTATTGTTTGGAAACAAACATATACTTTCACCGTTTTTAATACCTTAAATCACTGTCCGAACTTTTAGGGAAGATCCTGATTAAACGAAGGACTGTCATGTTGCTGTACTTAAGCGATAGCTTTCATTGAACGGAAAGAATAGACACACTCCCGCATAAGTTCAAGAAACAGACGCTATTCCAGCAATGGCCAGAGAGGGATTTCTCGGGCCATTGCTTCAGGAATATGCGGGCTACCATGTTTCTGCATGTTCGCATTAAAATTCCCAATGTCACGGAATCTTTTACCTAGACTAACAATTTGCTTTAGTTAGAAATACAATGACAATTAAAGGACTAGAATGGGGTTTGAAGTCTGGTCAACAGTGTCTTTGGTCATTTTGAGACTAACATGCTAATGTTTATTATTTGTACAATGTCAGGGGCCATTAAGGTACAGCGGGTGTTTCCACCAACAGGACTTAAGGTTCCAAGCCCTAAAATAGATTGTATCTATGAACAGTCCTACCTTGTTAAAGAATAATCCTATAATTCACTATTGTCAGTTGAGAAATTGGCAAAAATATCATTTTCAACTTCAAATTCAAACGTTTGAAGATCGCCATTGCATGTAGGGGAATGGGAAAAACAAGGGAGGTAATGCAATTAATTTTGTTATTATATTCTGTGTCAGGGATTTCTATGCCTGTGAAATATTGCCTAGGATCGTATAATAGTGAGTTGGCAACCTTTTGAGCAAAAGACATAGAAATAAATATGTTTTGACTTTCTTAGAAAATATGAAATCCCCGCTTCAACGAGCTTTCCATGTCAACCTGGCGGAAGCAACACTGAAGAGTGAGAACCGGCATTGTAAAGTCATACGATGATGATGTTAATAATTATTAGCTGGTAAAGTCATACGAATGTAATGTTGTATCAATGATGATGATGATGATGATGATGATAATGGCTGTTTTTGTTGTTTGTCCAGAAAGCGTGAAGTTGTGTATTATTAGTATTATTATTACAGACAGACGTGTCATGTAGTGTGGTGTATAATCCTACCATAAACACCAAGTACTTGTAACAAAATATTCAAACAAAGGGAGGTAAATACTAATATCACACTATTAACATCAGGATACAGATCACTAAATATTTCTACGCCGTCTCCCGCGAATGGAGGGCCAAAGTTATTTTTAGTCTTCCCCCCCCCCTTGCATGGCAATTTTTGTTTACT
The DNA here is from genome assembly GCA_963678685.1 of Patella ulyssiponensis. Lineage (NCBI taxonomy): Eukaryota > Metazoa > Mollusca > Gastropoda > Patellidae > Patella > Patella ulyssiponensis. The sequence goes on from OY783226.1 coordinate 91,771,373, forward strand.
TTTTGGTGTAGAATCGAGGAAAAGGGTTTGACAACACATTGGTGAATATTCATGATTTTTAGGCGCGAGGATACAGGAGTTGTGAGGTTGGATATGTTGAAAGGGAGGGCCGAAAATGGCTTGTTTAGTTGTCTTTACTTCCTGCTTGTGTATCTCAAGTTTTTCATGGTGAACCTCATACATGTTTTTGGGCAAGAGTTTGCCACATCTTGCTCCATCTGTGGCAGAAAACGTTCTACCCAACGAATATTTGAGGAAAAGTTACAGCCGGTCTAAGAGATGAGAATTAACATTAAAGACAATGGGGAAATAATTAGTGATCTGTGGTCATCAAGGGAGGTGTGTTTACCAGCATCACGCTATTAAACGGAGATAAGTACCAACATTACAGTATAAAAAGGGAGGTAAGTACCAGACTTCCTCGTTAGCGCCTTTTCGCCTCAATAATCGAATTTCCTAGTTCTTTTTCGCTTATTTCCGCCTATTTTGCTCGACTTGTATTCACTGGGTGCATCGTCGTGCTATATGTGTACAAAGCAGTGTTTTTTTTACATACAGATTGCGGTGTTTTGTTATTGCTCCCAATCGATAAATGCCACTTATTGTTGTTTGAAGCGTGTACGTTTTTATTGCAGGTGCTGATGTAACTTGTCTCGACGGTGACGTAGAAAGGGAGTGTACCCCTCTTGATTTTCAATTAAGTGGATTTTACCAATACACGCCAAAGAGTAGGTCATTATGTTATTTTTTTTTCTTATATGTTTGAATTGTTCTAGAATACATATTCAGTTTCAAAGTTTACAGAATTTTTGGGAACTTACACCAACCAACCACAACCCTAATCCAAGTGGTACTGGGTGTTCTGGAATGAGCACGTAAAAGTGATTGTGCAATGTTGGCTACTACTGTGCTTATATGGTATGGCTGTCACTGACTCAGTAGCCTGGTGGTCCCGGTTTCGACCCGAGTTTTGGCTGAGACAATCCGGATTTTCCAAGACTATTTTTCCAATGTCAGTGGTGCATGGTACAAGAAATAAATGCACGTGTGTACTTGTTGGGGTGCACGTAAAAGAACCCATTACTGCCATTAGGTGTGATCCACAGGAGGTGGAAATGCCGCTGTTTAATCATAAATATCCTCCTTGTATATGCTCGTTTTAGTCCGCTAAGTGCGTGTGGGTGGGTGTGTGTACGTGAGAGAGAGAGGCTGGCTGGGATAATAAAGACGAGCATACGCCCTACAGTGTGCTAAGAGGGAAAAATTTGCGTGGACAGCGGTACTGTTATCATCGAATTATTTTCTGCGCCGACTGGGATAATGAATAGGTGCATACGCCCTTCGGTGTGCTAAGAGGGAATGTGTTGTTTCATCCTACCCATTGCACCATTGGCAAGTGGACACCACGCTGGTAACGGCCAACATCGGAATCAGACCTGGAACCTTCTGTCTTTTGAACCAACGTGTTACTCACTGAGATTCCATTACGGGGACACTCTTGTGTTACGTTGTTGGATGTCATTATGTATGAAACATAATTATAACTATCGTGTATGAGCAGCATTCTTTTCTGCAATCGTTCACCGAGTTAATGTCCGTCTCATTCGATGATGATATCACAGAAATATGTTTCCTGGAGAACTTGGCAGACGAGTAGCCGTGTTTGATGAACTAAGTCAAGCCTGGATAGCATGAGCATGCTGGTAGGCTCTTTTACTTAAAGGGAGATAACGGATGAGACAGAGATAAATAGTAATGTTATAAATGTACTCGTAAGGGAATTCTATTACACCATCTTCGTGACACGTCTTGAATTTCGAACGTGTCTTTTTGCGGGAACCAGGCATGTTTTGTATTTCATATCTGTGTTTTGTAGGACCTGGACTATTTTTGTATTCCGTACTTGTGTTTTTCAGGACCTGAGCTCAATTGCATAAAGGACAACAAATCACAGAAATGTACCCTATTGGATGTCCAGACCAGTCCGTACAGCTCTTTCATGTCGAAAGGTATTTCTTATACTATTCAAAAAAAATAGGGGATATTTGATTTTTAAGTGTTATTAAAGTCACCTAATGAAACTGACGAAAAAACAAATGACAAAATGAAATGAAGTTCACATTCATCGATTTATTCCAAATGATCGTTAGACTAAGTAAGGCACAGACTGACCATTGTAAGGGTAAAATGATACCCCGGGTCAAACAGCAAAGTTACCACAGCATCACAACAAAGTCAGTAACGGGTAAATCCTCCTCTGTTTGCCAAACAAGCATTGATCCGACGTGGCATACTCCTAATGAGACGTCTAAGGTCATTTTGGTCCAGATTGCCCCATTCCTGTTGCAACGCAGCAGCAAGTTCTTGGACATTGGCAGGACGTTGTTGACGTTGACGTAACCTCTGTCCAAGCATGTCCCAGACATGCTCGATGGGGGAGAGGTCGGGACTCAGTGCTGGCCAAGGTAATGTGGTGATGTTCTGTTGTTGGAGGTAACCTGTAACGATCCTGGCCCTGTGACATCTTGCATTGTCATCCTGGAAGATGAAACGGCGGCAATGAGGTCGTGCGAACGGTACAACATGGACTGCCAAGATGTTGTCCCGGTAATACTGGCCTGTAACACGCCCTGCAACAACATGTAAAGCCGTTCTTCCAGCAACAGTGATGCCTCCCCACACCATAACAGAACCACCCCCAAATCGATAATGTCTGATGACGTTAACGTCTTGGAAGCGTTCGTTTCGACGACACCACACCCTCCTACGTCTGTCCAAAAAATCAACTGTGAACCTTGACTCATCTGAAAACATCACATTGCTCCAGCGTCGATTATCCCAGTGTTGACGATCCCTACACCAACGACGTCTTGCCTGAATGTGATGATCTCTCAAACAAGGGATCACGCGAGGACGTCGGGCGCGAAGGTGACCCTTATGCAGTCGATTCCGAATCGTCTGGTCACTCACTCTCACACCAACACCAGTGTCTGTTTGAAGACGAGCGCTGATCTGATTTGCTGTGATGACACGATTTCTCAAGGCCAAGGTACGGATAAATCGATCCTGGACTTGAGCTGTCGCCCTTGGTCGACCTGAGCGTGGTCTGTCCTGCACAGATTGTGTATCACGGTATCTGGACCATAGCCTGCTTATGACAGACTGAGAAACATTCATCGTCCGCGCCACAACCGCCTGTGTTGTGCCGATCTGTAGCATGCCAAGGGCACGTAACCTTCTATTTTGGGTAAGCCGACGCATATCAAAATTTGTTTTCTGGTCACTAAAACAATTAAACTGATGTTTCCACCCTGGAATTCAATGCCACAATGACTGTAACATTCAAAGTCAGAGTCATGCCAATCTTGGGTTGGACCCCCATGATGATCCCAAGCATCACCTGCATTCCATGCGGTAGCTATTGGTGCGTTTGGGCGTCACATGTAACTGGAAATGTTTCTTCTGTTAGGTTCTATAGTGACTTTTTTCGTAGTCATTTGCATATTTTAGTATTATGCCCCCAAAATCAAATATCCCCTACTTTTTTTGAATAGTATATTTAACTAAATCCATAAACTCAAATAATTGTTGTACCAATCGTTTAACCCAATTCCGGTTACAGAACATCTAAGAATATACACTATTAGTAAGTACAGAAGGACCGCACTACACACAAAACAAAAATCTACTAGATAAAACTGCCGACAAGACAGGCAATAGAAATTGCAAAAAATAAAAAAATATCAAATCAAGTGAATGGACCCGGGGCCAGTTGTAAGCGCCCACTGCGCTGTACAGTCCCTGGTGTGTTTTGATTACAAAAAAGACGTAACAGAAATAATGAGACCTATCTTGACATTGGTAGTCCCTTCAATGGCGATAGCCTACTGTATATTTCTTTTTATTAAGACACGATTTCATCCGGGTTGGTGCAGGGGCGGGTATAAAACATGCAGTAAAGCCAAATCGAATTTCAGCTGCAAAAGTTTCATTTCCAAACACCTAGACGGGTGTACTAAATGAAATCTCGACAGTAGGAAGTCGAACTATGAGTAACCCATGGCGTCGCTGCCAATGCAAAATAATCTTCCTAACACACTCTATGGAGTATGACCAACTTCTTTAAGCTGGTTGGGTCAGTAGAATAGGACGTCAAACCCTATTCCTTTTTGTTTATATCCATATGGGGGGTTGGATGGTCGAATGGGTAGCCTGCGCGGGCTGCCATTGAGTCAACTGGCGTGGTTTCAAATCCCCATTTGTACGTGGCAAGGAGGAGGGTCGCCTGTTTAACCTCGTAGGTTTTTTCCGGGTACTCCGGTTTCCTCCCAATGCTAAAGACCCCTAAAATTAAAACCATGTCAGTCCCGCAATGGCCTAGTTTGTGTCGAATGGACGTTTTTCTCCCTCCCTCTTACATCCATATATGTAAACTGTATAAAACAGCAGTTGGTATGTGTTCATGAGTGTCAAGAATATTCCATAATATCCAATGTTAGAGTAATTCTTTTATATTTAAATTATCTCTTCAGATTCGTGGTTGGGTGTTCCGAATCCTTGTGAACCGAATGCAGATCTGACAGATAACAGTAATCGTCTACACATAAACGACCTTGACCCCAAGAAGTTTATAATTTGTGTTGAACCCAATACAATGTATGTTACCCAATGTCCTGGTAACCGGACATACGTCCCTGAATCGTTCAGTTGTGGAGAATAGATTTTGGAATAATGGACAAGCTTAAGTAACACTTCAATCGTTTTGTCCACCCTAGCAATCTAATTGAAATTCAGATCTATATTTCGTTTCGGTTTTTATAATTTCGATGGCCTACACCACATGTAGATCTAACAAGTTATAGCGTGAGGTCACGTTCAGCCAGTTAAGAAGTCAAGCACGCGACATTTGACCCTATAACCTCAGTCATTCGATTAACCAATCAGAATCGCTGTTGCTTTGTTTTGATTTCTATCGCTGATAATGCCTACCCACAATTACGCGCAAAAAAGGTCAAACCCTCGATTCGACAGACAATTTGATTGGCTGACCCCTCATTTCAATCAGAACACGAATTAAATAACAAGTCTTTCAGATCCTAATGTCGTGATGACAAGTAAAACGAAATTTTGAACTATAAAAATGAAACGAAATAGGATCTGTGGTTGAATCAGATTGTCCACCCTAGGTTACGTTTATTCCTATGAGTAACATTTTGTTATTAAAATATTTAAATGTGTTTTGCCTACACTTCGTTATACCTATAGTTACACGAGCTACGTTTTGTTATTCATATTTTAAAGTCCCCCCCCCCACTCCCCTTGGTTACCTATATGTACTGGAGCTACGTTTTTTATTAATATTTTGATGTTTATTCCTACCCTTGCTTATCAAAAGTTAAATGAGCTACTTTATTAAAATATTCTAAGGTGTATTGACACCTTCGGGTATCTATAATTATTAATATTTTACAGCTTACTGCTGCCCTTGATTACCTACAGTTACATAAGCTAAATTTCGATATTAATACTTCATTGCTAGGTTTACTGTTACCCTTGGTTACCTATAGTTACACCAGCTAGGTGTTTTGTTTAAATATTCTAAAGTGTATTATTATCCTTGGTTACCTATAGTTACACGAGCTACGTTTTGTTTAATATTCTACGTGTACGTGTATTCCTGCTCTTGGTTACCTATAGTTACATGAGTTACGTAATTTTCAAGTTACTGGATATAGATACTTTAATTATAATCAACACCGTTTATATTTTAAATTGATATAGGAGCTTTAATTACAACCCTCGTCATTTAATATATCTGTTAGTAATCAACATCTATGTAATTAATTACACTGTAATCTTAATAAAGCTATTATATATAGACAGAAAGGAGGCAGAGTGTAATGTCTACTCAACATAAACTAGGTCTTTTCGCGACTAACATTTGGTTCAATCAATAATTCGCTTGCATAGGGGCCTTTAGTCGTGAGAGGAAACCAGAGGCCCTGGTGACTTGACTTCTAGCCACTTACACGTGTGGGATCAAAACCAATGACAGACCTTCTGATCTAAAACGGTGGTTGAATATAGCACTTGTTCACTAACCGAAAGATCCCGGGTTCGAGAAAGTTTTTCGGCCTAGTTTCCCCCATGCCAGTGGTTCAGGGAGGTTGAGCGTTTAGTCGTTTGATTGGTGATTTCTGAAAAATGTTTAGATGAACAAATAATTAGCGTGGTTTCCCTTTGTTAACAGTGTAGCATGTAGGATGGGGAGAGTTTTCTAAATACTTCGATTAGGCGTTCGGAATCGTGTTCAGTACAAATTGGCGTGCACGCAAAATATCCCTTGATAGTTGGAATTCGAAAACGAATTAGGCCCAATTCATTTAATGTCAGGGGATCACGTGGCTAAGTGGGTAAGGCGTGCCTTGCTCGCCCGGAGGTCGGGTGTTCGATCCCTGTATTGGCCGAGAAAGTTCATCCCGATTTTCCGGCGTGGTTTCCCCTTGTCAGTGATGCAGAACGGAGGTACCTGACAAGGACAGCTGTCTAGTTGTTCGGATGGGACGAAAAACCGAGGTCCCGTGTGCACATTGGTGTGCACGTAAAAAAATCCCTTGGCAGTTGGAATTCGATATAAGAGTAGGCCGTAGCGCGCTGCCCGGGCAAAATTTCCCTCATAGCACACTGTATGGCCTACGCCCGTCTTCCATTAGCCCAGGTTAGGTGCAGAAGAGTAGGACGTTAATCTCAAACTTCAGTACAGTTATTAGTGTAACGATAGCTAGAAATATCGACCACAGTTATAGTTGTATAACTGTTAACATAGCACGCGACGGCACTACGGGTAAGCTTCATAGTATATATACCCTACAGTTGTTCTTAGAGTATTGGCACCATATCAATTTTAGACAGGATAATTCTCTATCAACACAAAAATATGAAATGATTTTTGCTTAAAATTGATACCCGCTTGTATAAAAAAATACAATTTGGAAATTGTCAATATCTTGTAAACTCAATTTAAAAACGATGAGAGTCATTTCCTAGTTAAAGTCTGTCAGTGTTTAATTATTGACATTGTGTTCTTTGTGCTGGGTTCTGTTAAAACGAAACCAGTGAAAAGTATACTTGATAATGTGACGGGATATAAGCATTCGAGTTCCTTCTCTACAGCCGGGAGGTACGAAGTCACTGAAATATCCTGCCATCTTAACTATGTGATCGATTCCTAGAATTGTCTAATTATAAAAAAAATAATTGTTGGTTAACTCATAAGTAGCATCGCTTCAGTGACGGTCCTTGACTTCCTTTTATATTTAGTCAGGAGTGTGTGCACATTACTATATGTCTACTGCAAAATCACGTGCATAATTCATAGAAAACAGTGCCTAGTCGTTCGGATGGGACAAAATACCATGAGCATCGCTGCAAGGGATAAATTGCCCCTTCCGCTCATTGCTCACATAACAATTATAGAATGTTTAGCTCTGTAGTGTTTTCACCACAACAATTGTGGAACCGTTGCTATGAAAAACAGCGCAGACCAAAACACTCTTTCAAAATTATTTTAAGTTGGAGATGTTGTGGAATTGTAATCGCATACAAGGGTATAAGGGGGTCTGAGAACATTTTTTTTTGAAAATATAGTTTAAACAATATTTTTTTCAATATAATTGCATATAGTCATACAATTGTAAATTCTAAAGGATACGAAAACAAGCAGCATGCTTATGAATATCGCTTCCTGACATAGTAGTTTTTTTTTGATTGGTGAAAGTGAGAGTACATTTAAGAGCAGTAGGTTGAACATTTATGCTAAATAAATACGAAGAACTATAACAATAAAGAAAAAAAAGGTGAAAGTGAGTTGTCAAACATCAAGAAATAGGGGTGAATAGTTTTAAAATTGGCAGTTTAACATCAGAAAATTTGCCTATGTTATCCAGGGAATAAATACATGGGGTATGATATTGGCATCGGGTAATTTATTTACTCCCAACTTAATATTCTATGTTCCGTGATGCAAAATATGGAACTCTTTTGGCAAAAAACAACGCAGACAAAAACATTATATCAAAATTATTCTTAGTTGGAAATTTTGTGAAATGTATTGATTTTTACATGTCCAATATCTTGTGGAACTCTGATGAATTGTGTTAAATAGAGTGAGAGAGTGAGAGAGAGAGAGAGAGAGAGATGGGATTTAACGTCCACTCGACACAAATTAGGTCATTTTGTGACTATGGGACTAACATATGGTTTAATTTTATTTCAATAATTGGCTTTCGCGTAGGGGTCTTTAGCAGTTGGAGGAAACCGGAGTACCCGGAGAAAACTCACGAGGTTGGACAGGCGACCCTACTCCTTGCCACGTACAACCGGCGATTTGAAACCACACCAGTTAACTCAATGGCAGGCCGTATGATCCAGCGCGCCCACGCTAACCATTCGACCATCCACCCCTCCTCTCCACGATTTCAATCGCACCACGAATAGTGATAGTGGGAACCTAGCTTTACATCTGTGCGGCCATTAATAGGGTGCCCCACCGCAAATGAATATCTCCAAATATCTCGACAATTACACCACAAGACTAATATATTTAGAAAGCCTTAAGTCTGTTTCACACATTTATAGTCACTAGATAAACGACCATGTTGTACTTAATAAGCTATGACCATTTAACCATACATAAATAATACTGCAAAATGGTTTGCAGTGGCGTCCATAACATCCAGACACTTTTGAGTATAAGATAGGTTACGTGCCCTTGTTTTGAAATTAGTCTCGCTTAACCAGTCTACTGATCATTCTACGTCTAATTGACAGGTCGGGATAATCAAGACTACTTTTTTACGAAACATGGAACAGGAAATTGAATTTAGAAACACACACATTAGACACCTCAACAATATTTTAAAGAACCTTGTAAAAGTAATATGAAACTACTGCTAGTATCATATTCTTACTTTACGGATGTAAGTCAGATATATTATTTGTACTAAACCAAAATATGCAGCTTCTAATGGTACAGTTTATTATAAGGCAATTTAAAAAATAAAACAAGCGTAATTTCTAAAGATGCCGTAATAACCAAAATGTTAAATATTATTGCTATTCAGAATCGTCAACGATAGATTTTTTATGACTGTAGTAGTTTATAGTGTTTTGAACATTCCCGCATGCTGTTGCTATTTATAGCCTCAACGAGTGTGCGAGACTGTCAGCAATCAGTAGTTAGTCATGCAACTAAATCGTGCACAATCAACGTGTCAAGAACAACTTTTCAGTAGGCACGTGGGGCACCCTACCATTAACGGCAACATTCTCGATATTCTGCGTGGTATCGTTCTGTTCCTCTCCATTAACCCCAATAATGCGAGTTAATTCCCTTCTCCAACTTGATTGGTCGATAAAAATAGCAGAAGTAACAAGGGCGGATAATTTGTTGATTATGAGTCTCCCAGGTGGAGTTAGTGGAGTAGAACGGAACGATACCACTGGGTATACCTGTAATCAATGGTCTCCGATCAGTCATTATTTGCCGTTGATGTCATTGTTAAATGGCTGTAACATCACAGGCTGTACCATTTTGCTCATCATTCCTTTGGTTACAGTCTAGATAGGAACACGTGGGTATGCCTACACATTTGGCAATCTCCGCATCATAATTGTACAGGGGCGTGACGTTTACAATAGAATTTTTGCTACGAGGCGATGATGTTGACCTGGATCAAAATGTCACTTTCCGACACAAAGATTGCCCTTGATAAAGACACTTTACATCCCATATCCCCCGCTGTAATATTATCAGTATTAACCCAAAACTGCTACGAAATTGCAAGTCTGATCCCTTTTCTCCAAGTCTAGACCATAAAGCAGCAAAAGGGTAGGAAAATTTGTCTACTTGTAACTAACACTCATAAAATAAAGGGAAATAAATACTAGTCTTGGTCTAACAGAGAGAGATGACAAATTGGGTTTAACGTCCACTAGATCATTTCGGGACTAACTTATGGTTCAGTTTGATTTCAATAATTCGCTTCCGCGTATGGGTCTTTGGGGGGGGGGGGGGCGGATGACGCGGAGAAAATTCACGAGGTTGGTCAGGCGATCCTACCCCTTGTCACGAATAACCGGGAAATCGAAACCACGCCAGTTGACCCGATGACAGACCTTATGATACAACATACGTGAACGCGTTAAACCCCGCCCCGTCTAATACATGAAAATGACATGAAATGGAATGGGGTTTAACGTCCTACTCTTATGCACCTAACCTGGGCTAATGGAAGACGGGCTTACCCCATACAGTGTGCTATGAGGGTAATTTTGCCCGGGCAGCAGCGCTACGGCCTTCTCTTATATCGAATTCCAACTACCAAGGGATCTTTTACGTGCACTCCAATGTGTACACGGGACCTCGGTTTGTCGTCCCATCCGAACGACTAGGCAGCTGTGCTTGTCAGGCCCTCCTTCTGTATCACTGACAAGGTGAAACCACGTCGGAAAATCGAGATGAACTTTCTTGGCCAATGCAGGGATCGAACACCCGACCTCCAGGCTAGCGAACCAGCGCCTTATCCACTTAGCCACCGTGATTCCCCCCTCTAATACATAACATATATATTTCTAAATAATTAAAGATTGTCAAGGGGTTGTTAAAAACAAATTACCAATCGATAAATTATACGCTCTGGTTAATTAACGTTTTAAATATCCGATACTTAGGCCTAGTTCGTTGCGCTTCTGATATAAATTATTTTAGGTAGTATTCTTCAGCTGGGTGCTGTTCCGATAAGACATAATCACGCCAACTATTGAAAATAACCCGAGATGTTTATACAGTGGTTAATTATAGATTTTATAATGCTACATACAGTCGCCGAATTTATGCCAGGCACAGATATGAAATATATTCTCGTGAACCAAGATAAAACAGGACCAACACCATTTCATACAGTAACAGTTGATGATGTTCTTTCATGTACTGTTGTTTGTGAAGATGATCCACTCTGTGCGAAATTCGCTTTTCATGTTGGTAGACAACAATGTAACATTTATCATCAACTAATAACAGATTCCGAACTTCAACATGATGCCGGAATGAGAATGTTCAAAAAAAATAATATTGGTAAGTTGGAATGAGAACGATTAGTTTTACGAAATTCCAATATGATAGGCAACAAACCGGCTGCATTGATAATACATACATTACCCTATGCACGCCGTGAGAACAGAGATGGTATAATTTAGACCTTGGACGGATGTTACAATATATGGCTGTGCATAAATATTATTCAGTTTAAAACACGATTATTTGTCAATTTAATTCAACATTTATGTTGTGATCTTACCGGGAAAACATGGACTTCTAATATTCAATATTTAAGACAACATAAATTTTTTACCATTGGTACACCAATCGAGTACCATAGTACATTTCAGTCATGCCAAACGGTGGCCACATTCTTATCTGGAGAGCATACGCAATAAATACTTCCGGTGTAAACTTGAAAAACCAGACGCTAGAGATTGCCAGTCGATTGAGACTTATGGCGGATTTCGCTGAAAATGACTTATTTGAAATTAGAGTAAAAACGGAAACGATTGAATGTAAATAAGTCCATATACATGTACATTCATATTACGTTATTATATACGTTGCGACCCAATTGTGTCAATTTCTAGATCCCAAGTATAAGCGATTAAGTTCTTTTAAATATACATCGAATTATTTTCAGCCTACAAGAAGCCAACCTATAACAGTTCTATGGATAATTATCATAGAAGCAGTTTAGCTGTTGACGGTGATACCATATCAACATGTTTTAAAACAAAAGATGGAGATTTCAGCCCATACTTCATGGTGGATTTATCCGATGTTTACCATATATTATATGTCACGGTACATAATACCCCCGATTCATATCAATACCGTAAGTAAAACTTTGTATTTACAACTAAACTTTTTTAAAATTGAATTAAAATTAAAACTGAATAATTCAGATATTGAACAAACCTTATATTTAAAGCAGTCAAAGAAATACGGATTCTTAAAAACGTGAATATTTACTACTTATATATACCACAAAGATCAGCGATCGCTACAGCTAAACTCATATCTAAACCCTTACTCACAGCCAGCCGTTCGTGCTACTACGGACACTCTACGTGGGAAAGTTTGGTAAACTTGCGTGTGTTCGGCACTGTAGAAGGTCGCAGACTGGCCGTAGAAACTGTTCGAACTGCACATGCAAATTCTACGGGTCTTGCCAGAAATTTAAGAACGCACACAGTACCTACAAGATCCGTACTCCTGCATCAAGTCAGAAGCAGGGCTAATAAGTGCTGTTCGGTGTACGGATAGCGTGCATTAGACCTACTACATACGTACTTCAAACTTAATATCATTATGGCTCGCAGGTCAAAAGTGCATCCCATTTACTACTTCTGTGTGCCTTGAATTCCGTGCGCAAAACCTGCACGATAGACGTGGGAGACTGCAGAAAGCACAAATATGGCTGTCACCATACAAACAGGATTAAGGTTGTAGAACTTGTTCAAGCAACTTATGGCCACAGATCACTAATTATTTCCCCATTGACTTTAATGTTAATTCTTGTCTCTTAGACCGGTTGTAACTTTTTCCCAAATATTCGTTGGGTAAAACGGTTTCTGCCACAGATGGAGCAACATGTGGCAAACTCTGGCCCAAAAGCATGTATGACGTTCACCATGAAAAATTTGAGATACACAGGCTGGAAGTAGAGACAACTAAACAAGCAATTTTCGGCCCTCCCTTTCAACGTAACCAACCTCACAACCCTTGTATCCTTCCGCCTCAAAATCATGAATATTCACCAAAACCTGGCAGAAAATGTATTTTTAAACCCTTTTCTTCAATTCTACACCAAAAAGTCAACAAAAATCGCCATGCAAAAGGGGGAAAAAGGGAAAGGGAGAGAAAGACTAAAAATAACTTTCGATCTGTGTCCTTATAAAAGACACGAGGCCATCCTACCCCTGCTAATGCAGACTGAACGGTGCCGCTTTTCAGCCAGTATCATAACCCATTCGAAGAACTAGAAATGAAATGAAATGAAATAGCGTTTAACGTCTAACCTGGGCTAATGGAAGACGGGCATACGCCATACAGTGTGCTATGAGGGAAATTTTGCCCGGGCAGCGGCGCTACGGCCTACTCTTATATCAAATTCCAACTGCCAAGGGATCTATTACCTGCACGCCAATGTGTACATGAGTTCGTTTTTTCGTCCCGTTCGAACGACAGCTTTCCTTGTCAGGCCCTCCGTTCTGCATCACTGACAAGGGGAAACCACGCCGGCGAAGAGCTAGAGTGGGAGCTCCGAGAAGATATAGTGTCGTACATGTGGATTATCTCTTGGTACTTGACACCTTCCACTCCAGTCTGTACTGAAATTTGCTATAACCATCAAATTCTTGGCATACAGGGAATGGTTACAAGTCACATGTGGCATCAAATACCATTTGCATGTATGTACCTGGGTGTATCTTGCTATATACGAAGAATACAGATGAACTATTAAGCATTCCTGAGACAGCAAAGTTTTCAGCAAAGTTTTCCACACTCTGGATCGATCACCATAGTGTACGAGCCATTGACGGAAACACATCCATATTAAGGGGTCCGAGAGGAGTGGGTCAGAGTAAAACTGTTAATACATCGGGGCTTTGTGGATGACTAATACCAGTTCTTGTGGGCGAGTTTTGGTGACATTGGGTCAGCGTCGGACTGTGGGGTATTCAGCAGATGTAGTCTTTGTTCGGCAATGGAAAAGGGCGGGCTTCGTCTTTCTCCACCAAAACCATTGTTCGGGGATGACAGGGACATGCCCTATTTCTTAGTTGGAGATGGGGCTATCCCATTACGAACTTGGATGATTCAGCCTTACAGCCTTCGTGGGATGACAACACCCCAACGCATTTCAACTACTGCACACCCCGTGCACGCCGTCTTGTTCAAAATGCATTTGGCACACCGTTGGAGATGCCTCTTGGCGACACTGCAGTTGAAACCATGCAGGTGCATCAGGGTGGTCTAAGGATGCACGAACCTACACAGACCAAGTCGACACTGTCTGTTCCCTCTCTGGAGGAGCAGTCGACTTGTTTCTTTGATTAATAAGCCGGAGACAAAACATTAATACGCACTACCATGTGAATATAGATAGTGAAAAGATAATATTACACTTGGCATCACCCTGAACCGAGATGTTACTGATTCTTTTTTCGACCAGTCTCGGTCGTCATTAATAATGTTGTATTATAAAACGCCTCGTTTATCCACTTTTACGTTAAATTATCCATCACAAGATGTATCAATCACAAAATGTATTCAAATCCAGTAAATTTCGCAAGCTAACGATGGCATCGAGATTTGATTATGGTCTGGATAAGTTAAATAATGTCTAATAAATAATTAAGATAACATTCCAGGCCCTAAGAAAGACCCACAAGGGGCATATTAAGCTCGTGCATAATGTATGTTTAATGTCATTTAAACTTTATATTTAATCTTTGTTCTGACTTGTTGCCATGGATACCCTTCGTAAACAACGCATTGTTCCAGTTAAAACGCTACGGTTGGCTTATTTCATTAAAAGAATTCTTGTCAAAGACAAAAAGCATATCTTCATTGACTCTTAATTAGAATAAATATCCAAAGGAATGAATGTGTTGCCTGAGCACGCCACAATGACAAATAATTATTATTTTATAACTATAGTACCGGAACAATCTGGGTTTACAGGACACAAACTAGGTCCTTCTTGAAACTAACATATGGCGCAATATTATTTCAGTAATTCGGGGGGTTGGTATGGCCTAGTGGTCTAGAGTGTCGCGCTTCGACCTCTAGCTGGCCCGTCACCTCTGGCTTGCGGCTGTGGTTTCGATCCCTGGTGTGAGTGTATGTGGCATGGAGATAGGGGCGCCTTCTCAACCTCGTGGGTTTCCTCCGGGCACTCCGGTTTCCTCCCACTACTAAAGACCCCTACGCGCATGCGAATTATTTAAATAAAATTGAAACCATATGTTAGTCCCAAAATGACCTAGTTTGTGTCGAGTGGACGTGAAACCCCATTTCTCTCTCTCTCCCTCTCTCTCTATATATTTCAGTAATTCGCTTGCGGGTAAGGGTCTTTAGCAATAAGGGGAAACCGGATGGATGATCCAGAAAAAAAACCCCACGAGGTTGGACAGACAACCCAACACTTCACATACAAGCTGGAAATTGGAATCACGCAAATTGATTCAATGAGAGACATTAAAATCAAAAGCGCACGTGTTAGCTCGTTACGTCACTGGGCTCATTGACAGATGGTATGACCCAAAGTGCACATGTTAGGCTATTTGAACACCAAACCCATCAAGGTGCACAGAGGTGAGAATCATAATTTATTTGATAAATAAATAACATGTATTTTAGCTGAACGTCTACATGATTTGAACATCGAACTTTACCATTCTAACCCCGTGGATACCAATTCAACTAATCCTGTCTGCTGTGGCTTCAGACCTGGACTTCTACCAACTGGACCTACCCTAATCAAATGTCAAGATGGGGTTGTAGGAAGATTTGTGAAGATTTTTATCGAGAAATCAGAGTTTATGACTTTATGTGAAGTTGAGATAACAGGCCATAAAGGTGGGTGACATTGTTTTATAGATATATTCAGTACCTTTGAAGCAAACAAAAAAATAGCCATAACAAAATGTTTAAATTGAGCTACAAAAACTGTTTGGTTTGGCTTTGCTTATTTGAAGAAATATAAGGCGTAAAAAATGCGCCACAAAAAGCGGTTGGCGGTTGAAACATACATGAATAATCAGTCGCTCAGTGGACTAAATTGTCTGGTGTTTACGTTCCGAAAGCCCAACCAATAATATGACATTACTGACCCGTTTTAGGTGACACCGTGCCATGGCTTTAAAATAAACAATATGACACTATTCGTCGCTGTATCCTTTGAAACTTTGAACTTTTCCGCGGACTTCACGTCGTTTTTATAAATTTAAAAAAAAGACATATCCTCAAAAATTCTTCATGGTCTGATGATGTCTAATTCCTTGCAACCTTGACCTAGAGGTTAATGCTACCGCCGTCTATGAATCTCACATGTTGGTCTAAACCCAGACAGCCACACGATTCGTGCAACATCGACATGATGGTCTATTTTAGAAACTCGGTGGTGTCTTTTTGTGGACTATGGAACACCAAACAGCTCTTAATTCGGTGTTTTAGTTCTTAATTCATAGTCCCTAATTCTTATTTTATTATTTTTTGTCGGATTTTGATCATATACATTTTACAATTTCCTCTTGCTTGAACGGATTCTATCTCCATAATAACGATCATTTTATCTTTTAGTTGAAGATTTTTCTGGTCAGCAGAACACGCGTAATGTGAACAGATGTAAACGTCTTCCCAGTAAGTTAAATAAAATATGTCACCAGTTTGTAACCGTTTAGGTTTGATACCTATTGTCAATGTTACCCACTACCCTTTAGGTTTGATACCTATTGTCAATGTTACTGACTATCCTTTAAGTCTGATGCCCATTGTACATGTAGCGAATCATTTAGGTTTGATGCCCATTGTCCATGTAACGAATCCTTTAGGGTCGGTGCCTGTTGTTCATGTGACGATCATTAAGGTGCTTAGAACATTATGACCTCAGCTGTTTTTTGATAATACACGATATTGACGTTTCAACTCTGTATAAACTTCTGTTAAGGCACGGACTGGCTATGATCTAATTAAATATGTAATTAATCCCATATGTCATTTATAAACTACATATGATCTGTGTACATGTGTTTTATCTATTCTCCGGCGCTATATACTCAGTAGTTTACCGACAGTTAGGCAGAGGAGGGAAGACACACAGATTGGTGTATGGACTCATCCGAGTTCAGCTGCTGACTCGGTGGAGGGGCAGAAGAGTGGATTCGATATAAGTTTAAGTTGCTGTATTATTTTGTATGTAGATGTTTAAGGCCCTGTATCCATAGGCTGTTCCCTTGTGACCTGACCCTGTACCCGCCCGTATCCATAGGCTGTTCCCTTGTGACGGACTGTCCGTTAGGTTCGATACCTATTGTCCATAAACCGGACTACCCTTTAGGTTCGGCGCCCTTTCTCCATTTCATTGACTATCCTTTAGGTGTGATGTCCATAACATGGGCGATTTAGGTTTGATGCCTGCTGTCCATGTGAC
Organism: Patella ulyssiponensis; assembly: GCA_963678685.1. NCBI lineage: Eukaryota > Metazoa > Mollusca > Gastropoda > Patellidae > Patella > Patella ulyssiponensis. The sequence continues at coordinate 91,788,637 of OY783226.1, forward strand.
GGACTACCCACTAGGATTGATGCATATATTTAAGTAATGGACTATCCTTTAGGTTTGATGCATATTTTCCACGTGACAGACTACCCGTTAAGTTTAGGTTTGATGCCTGTTGTTCATGTTCGCCATCTAGTTTATATATAAACATTATAGGAATGGGCACAAAACCTCTGTTAAAGTGACCTTTAACCATTGACGTCAATTTTAAGTTTCCACAGAAGATAGGTACAGAGAGATGAAACATGTATATAGGAAACCCTGATTCCGTCTGATAATGTTTTCGTGCAATATATGAGTGTTTATAATTTCAGGTGGACCGAACATTGCCTTGGGTAAACCGACTTCACAAAGCTCAACTCATATACATTTTATTATGCCATTGAGTGCAGCACTGGCTGTGGATGGTAATAGAAATGGTGATTCCTATCGATTAAGCTGCAGTCATACTGCTAATGGCGATAATAACCCATGGTTACAAGTTGACCTTGAACATACATATAACATTACCAGTGTTACCATAGTGAATCGTAGAGATCTTCGGCAAAGTAAGTTCATCTTATAATATATCATAACATGTCCGTGTCCTGGTAACCCTTATCAAATGAAATATGTCAAAATACAGAGGCCTTCATATTCCTGTCTTAAAGCATACGGATGTTAATCCGTTCATTATTCTGTTTCACTTTTGTAGTTATATTTTTCTGTAACTTTATTATTCTGATGGACTTGCTTTGATGGAAGATTAAAGTAACTGTTTTCTATGTAATATGTATAATTTTACAGGTGTTTATGAAAGAATGGTTGATATAAGTATAATGGTTTATGAGTCTGATCCAACAAATACCCAAGCCACGCCCATCATCTGTAAATTTATACCAGGGATATTCGGTATGACTTCTCGAACATTTGAATGTGATGGCGTCACTGTGGGACGTTACGTCAGAATATCTCAAAATAGCGGACCATTAGATGTGTGTGAATTTGAAATGACGGGAAATTTGATTTAAAAGACCTATCGTCGGAGTTTTAAACAATGAAAATCAACCTGCTTTCTGAGCTATGCTAAGTAGTGAATTATTTTCGTTCGTGTAAAGCAAATTACGAAAGATGTGACATACTATCAACCATTTGTAGAAAATGATCTATCCCTATGGGTGACGTAATTAGCTACCGTTATGGTATTTCGCGATGTCAATTTTTCATTGGAATATTCACAATATTTATACCAGGAAAAATGTGAAACAATTAAACTTGCATTATGCAAGAGCTAAATCTGCCTATTGTAGGTCTTTCTTTAAGCCTGAAATGTTACATAAACTATTAATTAACTTACCTAAACTATAATCAACTCACGATGTCCTCTTATGTGTCGTATTGTCACTGGATTTGAATCAGATCTCCTACTTAAAGCCCCAATAACACTCTTGTTGTAATTGAATAATATGTCCCAATCTTTATTCTGGTCAACAAATTGTATTATTTTACAATATTCCAATTAATTGATGATAAAAATTTCATCTTATCACACCTAATTTAAAAAAATTGCAAAAATTCAACTACATGATGTGAAAAGGTTAACGTAAACCTTTTCAAATGTGACTTGGATTTTAAGATATTTTCGAACCCTCTGGACAAGTAAAATATGATGTTATGGATAATTTACACAACAGTTAGGGCACATAAACATCTAGTACTTAGAATAAGACTATTATTTATTTTCTAGAGCTGCCAAGCAAGCAAGAGTGTTATTGTCCCTTTAACGCCCAGTAATGATTGAATTAAAAAATGGATGTTTTTTTTTTATCTTACCGACACTGAAATAAAGGTGAAACATAATTAATTATACGATTTGTCCGGTTCCTGTTATACTGCATGTATTTTCGGGGATTTTCCCTCCGTGTTATTCTAAGGAATGAAATGAAATGAAATGGGGTTTAACGTCCTACTCGTCTGCACCTAACCTGGGCTGATAGAGAGAGAAATGGGGTTTAACGTCCACTCGACACAAAACTAGGTCATGTCGGGACTACTGGGCCAATGGAGGACGGGTATACGCCATACAGTGTGATAAGAGGGAAATTCTGCTGCCCGGGCAGCGGCGCTACGACCTACTCTTATATCGAATTCCAACTGCCAGAGGATCTTTTACGATTGTATGAACTCCAAAGCCTGTAGAATGTCCTGGAGTTCAGCTGTAAAGAATGCATTATTAATTGCATTATGGGAAATTCGCACTGTGTTAAGCAGCGTGATTTCGATTTCCCGGTCGTACAGGAAGGGTTGCCCATCCTCGTAGCTTTTCTCCGGGTCCCGGTTTCCTCTGCTAAAGAACCCTACGCGCAAACGAATTATTGAAATAACATGGGACCATATGTTAGCCGAAAAATGACCTAGTTTGTATCGACTGGACGTTAAACCCCATTTCTCTGTCGCTCTCATTCACCAACTTTTAATAGTTAATTAGTGTGCAAATAATGCAAAATATTAAAAGACCCGTACCTGATCGGCGCTTGTGACAATAAACAAATACAAATCTCAGGGTAGAGTTACATGTGTACAGGGGGCGTATACCATTACATCGCGATAGTTTGGACAAAAGGTGCTAACTATCAACCTACATAATGCTACATTAAAGACCCCAGAATCCACCATCGCCACTACGACATGACAGGGATGGACCCCCCCCCCCCTTCCCACACACACCTCTGTTCAGCTACATAAAATTTTTTTAAAACAACATTTCTTTATGAGAAAAGTGTCACGGTTATATGTAAGTTCACAATTAATGCTTTTGCATCAATGTCATCGTATTAATCACAATTTTTTGTTTAAAAATTGAATATAAATAACTTTACATATATTCATATTACATGAATATGTGATATTACAAGGTTGTAAAAATTAGAGCAATACGCCCTTTAATTCCGGATGGTCTTTAATCCTGTTTATAGTAGGCCTATATAATTGCCATTTTCCTGACAACCATCAATACAACTAGATAATATCATGCATACTCCAGTCAAATACTTCCGTAATTAGTTAGATAAATGATGAATAACTGTAATCAGGAAGACGGAAACATACGATACAATACGGTACACTTCCCTATATTTCAAGTACTTGGAGGAAGGGCGTCGATTGGTTAACGCTGTATCATAATGTCATTGGGTAATGTGGCGAGGTTTCATCGCCAATCCAACCTCGTGTCTTTTCGCCGCGCCCCCCAACTTTTTCCCACTGCTAAACACCCCTACGCGCAGGAGAATTGTTATTCATGACATTACCCCCCCCCCCATCTCTCTCTCTCATCCTCCCAAATATATGATCTTCGATTTGGTAAGATCAATCTCAATTTTGCATTAAATTAGTTATCTACGATATATAATTTTCGACACCTTAGTTCAAGCTCAACTGAAGTCAAATAATAATATGGTTTTACATTTAATTACGAAATCAAAATAGAGCGGTCAATATCCTCAACTAAAAATAGAAGCAATGGTAGAGGACGAAGACAGGTGGGGTACTTGTCCAGGGATCTATACTAGAAGGAATCGAAGGTATGCCGAGTAATGTTTTAAAAGATTGTTGGCATAAATTCAAACTCAACCACCCTAAGGATATAACAACGGTATATTTAAACGATTTTTTAATCGGATAACAGTTGTGTCCTCTAGAGGGACCACAAGCTTAGCACACGATTTGGGCCATAATCCAGGAAGTTACGGTCCGATATATGTGAATATTGAATGGAATCAAAATCGCTGGATTTCAAACAAACTTTTCAAATGTGACCTCTAGAGTGTTCACAATCTAAAAACGCCTTTTTTGTCGTACAAAGCGGAAAGGAATCGGGGTCCTTTGGAGAAATCATATATTTCAAGTTTCTTCAAAAATAGTGAGCCCCAGGGGCCACGACAATATACACAGGACTCTGAACCGTCACTGTTCCGTTTGAGACTCTCATGTTCGTCAGGGTATCTGGGCCACAGCAGGAACTCAGAGCCTAGTTCGGGCCCGTAGAACGCCATAATGATAGTGAGCTTCCACAAATCGGACACACAAAAAAAAAATCAACATGAGTTTTGGGATTGAAAAAAATAAACGAATAGTGGTGAAAAAAATTTCTCCTTGATATTTGGCGTATAATGGTCTTGAGTTTGGGGATTGAAAAGAGTGATCCCCAGTTTCCCCAGATGTACACAGAAATGATGCTAGATACCACGTATCTTTTAATCGCCTGTCAAAATGCTTTCCAGCTCCATTTGTAATGAAAGACTCTATGAACGAGGCTAAACATACTCTACAGGGGGGGGGGCTGCCAATATAGACTGGAATAACCAGACGCTAAAGACTGTTCTGCTCCCACACTGGGCTAATGAAGACGGGCATACGCCTTACAGTGTGCTATTGCGAAAAATGCTCGGTCAGCGGCGCTACGGCCTACTCTTGTATCGAATTCCAACTGCCAAGGGATCTGTTACGTATACGTCAATGTGTTCACCGGACCTCGGTTTTATCATTCCATCCAAATGACTAGACAGCTGTCCTTGTCAGATTCTACGTCCTGCATCACTGACAAGCCTAAACCACGCCCGAATATACATAAAGAGGTAAATATCAAGTTGCTGTCCTTTATAATAAAAAAAACACAACACAATTTTTATGGAAAACAATCACTGGTTTTATACACAAATAGCACGACGTTTCGACAAGTATTCTCTTATCGTTATCAAGTACAAATAATAAATTAGTAAACTAAAAGTCTTTAATAATACTTCATCACAACATGTGCAGAGAGAGAGAGAGAGGGGGGGGGGGAGAAATGGGGTTTAACGTCCATTCGACACAAACTAAGTCATTTCGGGACTAACATATGGGAGGAAACCGGAGAAAACCCACGAGGCTGGACAGGCGACCCTACTCCTTGCCACGTACAACCAGGAATTCGAAACCACATTATTTGACTCAATGGCAGACCATATGATACAGCGCGCACACGCTAACCATTCGGCCATTCACCCCCCTGTCCAAACTCGTGGGTTTTTTCCGGGTACTCCACTTTCCTCCCACTGCTAAAGACCCCTACGCAAAATTAAACCATATATTAGCCCCGAAATCACATAGTTTGTGTCGAGTGGTCGTTATAGCCCATTTTTCTCTCTATATAATATACATGAAAAGTATATTTCATGTTTTTTTTATCTTACATTCGTTTGTCGGAAATGTCCTGCCATAGTAACACCTACAAATGTGTAACATTCGGTAAATTGCACTTTTTAGAGGAGTATGGTGGTATTTTGTGCTCAGATCGCTACGTCCGACCTTGCTCCATAGTGGTCTCATTGAACAGAATACCAGGGATTATGCATACTCGGGGATATATTAAATCATTGACACAAACAGCAATGAATTAATTGCCTAATAAAGTGCTAGGTTAATATTTGTAACGATTAATATATCATGAACGCGAAAATACATACACATGTATGAAGTAGGTATATGAGGCTATAATTTGATTGACAACTGACATGCCATTCACAGTAATATTATTTGTCTAATGGAATCACAACAGTTGTCCAAAGGAATCGCTATGTAACACTGATCAAAGCCCCGCCCGATTGCTAGATTCATCCAATGGGATCTTTGTACCATTGACCCGTCCCAAATATTTCCTTATAAAGGGGTTAATTGTTATAACGACCATTCATTTATTGGTATAGACTGTGAAAGCAGGTAAGAAAATATCTATAATTATTTAAATGCTACCGGGAATTCTCGCCCTGGGCTTAATTTCAAATTTGACATGTCGGTGATTAACTATTTCTTCTGCAAAGTATAGTGTACACCAATTCGACGTGACTCTATAAATGCCAACACATGTTTTTTGAAAATTTAAAAGGAAGACCACTCTAAAATAAATTTTAAAATCGAAATGTAAACTCGTTATTGGGCCCATGGCTTAAATACGGGAATTCCCGGTATGAATAACTTCATTTCGAATCCAGGTGCTGGAATACGGGTGAGAAAGTCAAGGGTAAGATTCAGGGATGCCTGGTAGTTATCATTAAATGTGTAGGTCTTAAGTCACGAAAATGCTCACTTTTTGTAAACAATCTCCTTTAAAATTGGTTTTCTCAGCTCGGAGGTTGCATATTCGTGTTTTTCTCCCCCAAGTACTCATGAAACGATATATCAGACGCGTATGTTCTTTTTTATTTCTATTGAAAGAATACTTTTCGCGCGAATGTCTATCGGCATTTTGAATTATGGCCACCAAATTGGATAAACTGTTTGTGAGATGAATCGGAAAGTGCCCTCAAAGAATCCGGTGGCCGATATCTTGGATTTGTTCTCTCAGCTCGGAGGTTGTATATTCGTGTTTTTCGCCCCCAAGTACTCATGAAACGACATATCAGACGCGTATGTTCTTTTTTATTTCTATTGAAAGAATACTTTTCGCGCGAATGTCTATCGACATTTTGAATTATGGCCACCAAAATGGATAAACTGTTTGTGAGATGAATCGGAAAGTGCCCTAATAGAATACGGTGGCCGACATCTTGGATTTTCGCCTCTCCTAAAGTTCGTCAGTAGTTTGCGGTGGTAATAAACTACAACTATCTTCACTAGACCCCTTTCCATCAGGATCTATCAACATAATCGGGGATGGGGGCTTGTGATGTAACAATAAATGTTAATAATATTTCAGGTGATCCAGTATGAAGTACGCGTTGCTTATCATCACCATTCTACTGGTGAATGTTGAGGATACTACATCACAGCAAGATTTAACCAGACAGGACAATGCAAAGGGTGAACCAGTCGTTCAGGCTGTTGTCGACGCCATCAGAAACCATTGTATATTTGCCTCGGATCGCTTGTTTTTAAGACGTTTAGCTCTGGTTCAATCTAACGATGGTGAAGATTCTAAAACTTATCGAGATGTTTATCATGGTGGAATCTGGCAGGTAATGTAGCTAGCTGTATATTAATGAAATGGGCATCTGGGAGGTTATTTAGCTGTATATTAATAAAATGGGAAGGTTATTTAACTGTATATTAATTAAATGGACATCTGGGTGGTTATTTAACTGTATATTAATTAAATGGGCATCTGGGTGGTTATTTAGCTGTATATTAAATAAATGGGCATCTGGGTGGTTATTTAGCTGTATATTAATTAAATGGGCATCTGGGTGGTTATTTAGCTGTATATTAATTAAATGGGCATCTGGGTGGTTATTTAGCTGTATATTAATTAAATGGGCACCTGGGAGGTTATTTAGCTGTATATTAAATAAATGGGCATCTGGGTGGTTATTTAGCTGTATATTAATTAAATGGGCATCTGGGTGGTTATTTAGCTGTATATTAATTAAATGGGCATCTGGGTGGTTATTTAACTGTATATGAATTAAATGGGCACGTGGAAGGTTATTTAGCTGTATATTAATTAAATGGGCATCTGGAAGGTCTTTTTAACTTATTAATTAAATGGGCATCTGGAAAGAGGTCTTAACTGTATATTAATTAAATGGGCATCTTGAAGGTTATGTAACTGTATATTAATTATATGGGCATCTGAGGGGTTATTTAGCTGTATATTAATTAAATGGGCATCTGGAGGGGGGGGGTATTTAACTGTATATTAAGTATATTAAATGGGCATGTGAAAGGTTATTAAGCTGTATATTAAATAAATTGGCATCGGGGGGGGGGGGTATTGTGGTTTCACACGATGACATCATGGAATCTTACAGGTAATTTAGCTGTGTAAATTTAAAACTGTTTTAGATTGACGAAGACAAGTACAAACTAACACGGACCTGTACTGGTATTCTACAAAATGTTTGTGAAAATATTGAAACTAGACTAGAAATCAACTGGCAGACGACCACGTGGAGGGATTTACGTAAGCCGTTGTATTCCGGCCTGGCTGCTTCACTATACGTTATGTATACATATAACATATCACTGAACACCATGGACGGGATATCAGGAAATCGCATGCAACAGGCGCTGATCTGGAAGAATTTGTTTGCCCCGGAAGTAGATGCGTCGACCTTTGTAAATATTACTGAAGCAAATAAGTGTAAGTATTATCTGGCAAATAAAATAAAATGAGTTTTAACACGTTACTTTTCCGCTATGTACAAACCGGTTTGATCAACACAAATGATCTGCGGAGGATTTTTATGTCTGGATATCGGCGTGTTCGCCTACGCTGTCAACGGATTTTTTGCTTGTATACGAGACCTCAATGTGTCCCCCCATTCGAGTTCCTTGTCAGTCTATTGTTGGAACCCAGGCAGCATGGTCTGATTTTAAGATAATTTAACCACAATAGTATATAACAAAGAAGGGAATATGTAGTTTAAAGCGCAAATGATTTATATTTTTATTTCAAACTTTTCTTATCTTCATATTTTTCCATTTTAAAGTGTTTCAAAGTGTGTAACATTAGAATATATTTTATATGAAGCATGGGTGTGTTTTGTTTATTTTTCCCAACAGATGTTTGTACGAAAGCGATAGATTTAGCTTTTATTATCGATGGCTCTGGCAGCATTGGCCCTCTTAGCTTCGACATAACTCGGCAATTTATGATTGAAGTCACCAAGCGTTTGGATATCAGCCCGAGAGAAACCCAAGCAGCTGCCATCAAGTTCAGTTCTAGTGTCCAGATAGAGTTCGATTTGAATGACCATTCTACAGAGGGGGGCTTAAATCAGGCTATTAGTGAAATAGCTTTTTACGGTGGTGGTACAAATACAGCTGTCGCACTAGATCTTACTGCAAATCAGGTATTTGTTGCCCGAAATGGAATGAGAAAACATTCTGCAAAGGTAGCGTTGGTAGTAACTGATGGACGATCTAGTAGTCTGATCGCAACAACAGCAGCCTCCATAGATTTAAAATCTAAAGGAGTAACAGTGTTCGCTATTGGTGTTGGAAGTGGAATAAATGAAAATGAATTAAAAGCCATCGCGTCCGATCCTGATTGCACCCATGTTTTCATATTGAAAGATTTTTCTGAAGTTGAGACCATCATTAACGCAATACAGAAACGTGCATGTCGAGGTAAGATGTAAATAATTTATGTAGATTAACACCCAAATTAAAGGGGCGTGGTCTAACGCGTGTGCCTTAGGTCATAAGTTCTGTCATGAGTGGCGTGGTTTCTATTCCCATATGTTTATTCGTATATGACCTAGTTTGTGTCGAGAGGACAATACCCCAAGCCAAACTTCGACCCAAACGTAAGATTTGAAATGTCCATAAAAATAACGGTTAGACATCGAATCTGGGGATACAACTTAATACTGACCTGCATTAAGCAGGGCCTCTTGTGTCCATGAAAATCCTACGAGCCCACGAAAAATCCACCGATTCTCTTGAAAGGGGAATCTAACTTCAGTGCATGATACCCTGTATCCAGTACCAAGGCACATGAGCCACGAGTCATCCCATTAGCACAATAACAAATATATACATGTATTCTATATAAACCACATAGATGTAAATATATCGTTCCTTCTGTATAATATTTACACAATAATGTTTTCATAGCTCTACTAATAGCTGAACCCGACCCTGATGATGATTCTGGAGAAATAGAAAAAGAGATACCTTTTACGGGGAATGAAACAACAGTAAACATCGTCATTCCAGCACCACCCATGAATTCATCAGCTAATTCCACTAATACTACAACCCTTGTTGTAAGTTGCAGTCATTATATTTTGCAATATAGAGGAATAACGTGGGGTTTATGCATCGTCAACACAACAGCTTTGTCATTTTTAAACTTTTGCAATACAAGGGGACGAATTTCCCGGGCTACCATGTTTCTGCATGTTCGCCTTAAAATTCCCAATGTCACGGAATCTTTTGCCTAGTCTAACAATTTGCTTTAGTTAGAAATACAATGACAATTAAAGGACTAGAATGGAGTTTGAAGTCTGGTCAACACAGTGTCTTTGGTCATTTTGAGACTAACATGCTAATGTTTATTATTTGTTCAATGTCAGGGGACATTGTGGTACAGCGGGTGTTTCCACCAACAGTACTTAACACGCTTTTCATGTCAACCTGGTAGGTGCAACACTTAAGAGTGAGAACCGGCATTAAAGAGTCATGCGGATTTAATGTTGTATCGATGATGATGATAATTATTGTTTGCTGGTAAAGTCATACGAATACGAATGTGATGTTGTATCAATGATGATGATGATGATGATAATTGCTGTTTTTGTTGTTTTTCCAGAAAGTGTGAAGTTGTGTATTAGTATTATTTTTATTACAGACAGACGTATCATGTAGTGTAGTGTATATCTATGCATCTTATGACTCAACTCATCCAAGTGCCGCTCTCTATTCTTATACTGATGTAGCTCTAGCGGGATCACCATCAGTGATGACGATAAAAGATGAAAGTGATCGACCTCTTTACATCACCTACGAGGGTAAAAAATACAACCCGACTGCCACCAAGGGCACTGTAGGCTGTGATAATCCTTCTATAAACACAAAGATTATACAGGGTAAAAAAGTTGGTAAGTACTTGTAACAAAATATTCCAACAAAGGGATATAAATACCAGCAACACACTATAGGAGGCAGACCACCATTAAAGTTCACCATCTCGGTACCCACAAATTGTAGTTCGTCTATTTATAGCAGTTCTCTCTCTGTGTCTTTTCTCCCCTTTTGCAAGCTCATTTGTGTTGATTTTTTGGTCTAGAATGGACGAAGAGGGTTTGAATTAATATTTTCTACCAGGTTTTGGTAAATATTCATGATTTTGGGGCGGAAGGATAACGGCGTTATGAGGTTGGCTACGGTGATATGTACGGCAATTAGACACATGTTTTGAGTATGCTTCTCCAAGTTCGTTTATCTCAAAATTTTGGTGGTCAACCTCATACAAATTGTAGTGCAAAGACATGGCCATTTGTCTGTAGTGAAAAGCATTTCGCCCAACGAAAATTTGGTGAAAAGTTGGAGGTGGGCAAAGAGTCCAGAATTAACATTGAAGTCAATGGGGAAATTAATGGTGGTCTGCCTCCACTATTAAAACAAAGGGAGATAAGTATCAGTAAATACTAGAATCACACTATTGCATGATTAATAACGTTTAGTGTACGTTTTGTGTTGCACAATGTTAATTAAATGTTGTCTACCGTGACAATAAATTCACATGCTAACCCTTTTGTTTGCTCCAGGGTGAATAATTTGAAATATTTTGTTGTTAATTTAACACAAAACAATTTATATCAAACACATTCTTTGGATAGGTAACGAACGATAAGAGCATACTTTTCGAAACGTCGTTCTATATGTGTGCAAACCAGTGATTGTTTTTTTTTATATAAATGGTGTTGTCGTTTTTATCGTCGTGCTATATGTGTACAAGGCAGTGTTTATTTACATAGAGATTGTGGGGTTTTTTTTATTCCTCTCAGTCGATAAATGCCACTTATTGTTGTTTGAGAGAGAGACATGGGGTTTAACGTTCACTCGACACCACAGCCGCAAGCCAGAGGTGACCGGCCAGCTAAAGGCCGAAGCGCGGCACTCTAGACCACTAGGCTATCCCAACCCCCTATTGTTGTTTGAAGCGTGTACGTGTTTATTGCAGGTGCTGATGTAACTTGTATAGACGGTGATGTAGAAAGGGAGTGTACTCCTCTTGATTTTCAATCAAGTGAATTTAACAAATACACGTCAAAGAGTAGGTCAATATGTTATTTTTATTGATTGGGTGGGGGGGGGTAAGAGACTTTGTAGGCAAACGAGAATCACAGAAAAAAGTAACACTTTACATCACCTAGACGTTGCTAAACTGCAATTCCCGAACTTATAGCTACATTATCTTCATTTAACGCAGACGTGACACAAGCATACTCAAATCAAACATGGCGACCACCGCGGTGAAATTGACATTGAACGAACCTTGCATGTTGCAAGTAGATTATCGCCGGTACACTTTTAGCTGGAAAGCCCGAAATTTGTATTCGCGATGATCCATGAATCTGATAGGTCCCCAGATGTTGAATACTACAGTGCATATAGGAAATTAAATGGGTTTTAACGCCCTACTGTCCTTCTCCAACTGGGCCAATAATGACGGGCCTATGCCATACAGTGTGCTATGTGGGAAAAATTGACGATGTGTCAGTAGGTATGGATGTCACTGACTCACTAGAATGGTGGTCCCGTTTTCGATCCCGGTTTTGGCTGAGACAATCCGGATTTTTCAAGACCAGATTTTCCTTTTCAGTGGTGCATGACAGGGTGAATAAAATGCGCATGGGTAATCGTTGACGTGAACATTAGACGGAAACGCATGTAAGCAAGTTATTGGTTATATTCTGACCGCGAGACCCGAAGCACATGCTTTCTTGGCCATTTGAGGGTTTTTGTTGGTGTTACAATTTGTGTTGACACGCTCCATTTATTTTGTTGCACTAGGTGAAGTTGTGAATGTTGTGAATCCTTGTTACAAAGGTGTTGATGTTTCTGATCCAGCCAAAGCTTTCCACCAGAATCCTCTCGACTCTACCAAATTGATCAAATGTGATGTTGATGGTAATATGTATGTTATACAATGTCCAGATGGAGAAGAATATCATCACGACAGCTTCACGTGCGGTGACAATAATGTGTTACCAACAGACCTTGGTGTACCTGTGGTTTCTCGAACAATCGCCACACCTAGATCCGCCCCGATAGATGAAGGGGCGTTGGAGACAGCCAATAGTATATATGAAATAGCAAGAAGTCTAAAAAAAGCAATGCAAGGCCAGGGTAAGTTGATGTTTAATGGTACAAAATATTGAAGGCCATGTTGTCCACCATATGGACGAATGAGGTCTAAAGATTTCTCAGCATCGAATGGGCTGATGAAGACGGGCATACGTCACACTATTTTGCCCGGAAAGTGGTACTATAACGATCTAGTCTTATTTCGAATTCTAACGCACAAGTCAATGTATACACGGGACCTCGCTTTTTCGTCCCATCCGAACGACTAGACAGCTGTCCTGCATCACTGACAAGAGGGGATGAATATTCTCGGCCAATGCAGGGATCGAACACCCAACCTTAAGGCTATATAGCGAACCAGCGTCTTACCTACTTGGCCACCGTGGTTCCCGCTAGCGAATTTCTGAAATACAGCCATGTGTTAATAGAACACAATTTTTATGGGAAACAATCACTGGTTTATTCTAAAAGCACGACGTTTCGACAAGTATCCTCTTATCGTTATCAAGCACAATGACATTTCATAAACTTCAGATGAATATATAAGAGTGGACTATTGGGGGTATAACCCGATTTTAAAACAAACTTCAAAAATTTGGTTTCATCTACTTCTTCACTTTTTATTTTCTATGTCATGGCGCCCTCTCTAGGCTTTTATTTACAAAATCAAGTCATAGTTTCGTATTTTGCTAAATGGAGTTATCTCCCTTCAACTGGATTTGGGCTGCTTTCACTGACCTCATTATTAATGTATACAACAGGACATGGCGAAACCATATAATAAGATAAAATAACAATAACAATAAAGATAAAGGATTAAACAAATTAGACATAAGATAAAGAGGGGTAGTTAACTAAACAATCAACAACAAATGGAAAACATTTAGTTAATTATGAAGACCATCAAAAGTAGCATTCTTTTCTCCATTCATTCGTCGAGTTAATGCCTGGCTCAAGGCATTCGAGGGTGCAACCACATCAATATGTTTAATAGATTAGTCCAGTCTGAATAGCATGAGAATATAGTATGCTGTGTCTTCCACATAAAGGGGGACAACTCTGTTACCGTCTCACAAATCATGAAAGTTTACCAAAACCTGACAGAAAACGTAAATTCAAATACTTTTAGCCGTTCCTAAATCTGAATATGAACTAACATGGACAAATGGAAGAAAAAAGAGAAAGAGAGAATGACAATAAACAGTTATGTTAGAAATTTACTCCTATCAGGTTGTCTTATATTTCTTACCTGGACTACTCTTTCAGGACCGGAACCAGTTATGTATTTTATATTTTGTTTTTTGACTTCATGGACTTGTGGTTTTTTTCAGGATCTAAGCTGACTTGTAAAAATGGCAACATAACACGGAACTGTACGTTTGTGGATGTCAAGACCAGTCAGTATAGCAAGGTCTTGTCAAAAGGTATACTTCTTTTAACTACATTCTACATTTTGTGGTATTGATGTACATTCCATAAGCTCCTATGGTTCCACAAATACAAACATGGTATTGTTTGAGAGAGAGAGAGAGAGAGAGAGAGGGAGGAGGGAGTCAGAGAGAGGGGGATCAGAGAGAGAGAGAGAGAATGAGAGAGAGATGGAGGTGACATACACGCGACACAAAGTCATTTTGGGACTTATACATGGTTCAAATTTAATAATTCGCTTGCGCATAGGGGTATTGAGGAGGGGTAACCGGAGGACCAACTCGTCTGGAAAGCGATCTTATTCCTTGTCAGGTACAATTTGGAATCGAAACCACGCCAGTTGGCTTAATGACAGACCTTATGACACAACGCGCATGCGCTAACCATTTGGCTATCCAACCCCTCTAGTATTGTGCAATTGCCAAGCGTCAAGTGTTATACCAATACACGAGGTGACATCATTTAACCGTTTGCAGAATATCTGAGAATAATATAACTCACGAAATACTATTACTATGTGTATTTACCACACGTGTATGTATTTAATAAGACATGAATATAACGGGGTTTGACGTTCTACGTTTTTGTACCAACCGGGTTGATGCAGGGGCGAGCATAAACCATATAGTAAAGCCAAATAGGGGGCCGGACAGCGACGTTTCTCGCTACGCTTGTTCGAATTCAAACTTTTAAGTTTTCATTTATATGCAGGCCAACGACTAGACTAGTGTAGATAAGGGTCGGTGGGGTGGGGTAGGGGGCAGGTACAGCTTATAGTCGTTGTATTGGGATAAACAACCGAGGTCTCGTCAGCATACCGGCGTGCAGATAAAATTAATAAATTAAACGAGACTTACCTCAAGTTGAAGTTTGATTGTAATTCTTCTACGTCACACAAACATTAGAGGACTAGATAAAAGCTAATAATTTGAGCGACTACGTCGTCAATAGCTAGTTATAAACTACAATATGAAAAATTGTAGCAGAAAGGAAAATTTTCGAGCGACTGCGTCGTCAAAATTTCTTTCATTCTATTTGTGCGTCCGGTCACTGCGAAGGCAGAAGATGCACTGAGGTCACATGGGCTCTAATGCAATCTCACGTGATCTCGTTAATGTTGGTGACGTAGAAGAATAACCATTGACAGTAGGAATTCAAATTAAGAGTAAAACGTAGCGTCGCAGTCCAGGCAAAATGTTCTGCATTGCACACCGCCATTAGCCCGGTAGGGACAGTAGAGTAGGGTGTTGGATCCTATTCTCTTTCGCTTGTTGTTGAATCCATGTGTACATTAATATCAGAGTGATTCCCTAAAGATACATTATGGGAGATTAGATAAAGAGATGGCAGTTCTCACTATAAATAGTTAAAAACTAGATAGTGTAATGGTAATTTGCTGAAAATTTCAGTCAAATTGATTCACTATGAACCGAGATATTGGCTTTGGATATTTCCACCTAGCCTCGATCATCATTCCTAAAGTCACGACGATAAAGAAAGAGCAGTCTCGATTATCCACTTATTGATTTAATTATCAATGAGCGTTAAGCAGCATATAGGATTCAAATCTAGTAAATAACACAGGCTAGCGATGGCATCGAGAGTTGATTATGGTCTGGATAAGTAACTTAATGCCTTTTTAATAATTTAGATAACATTTCATGTCTAAAGAAAGACCTACAATAGGCAGATTTACCTCTTGCATAATGTATGTTTAAATCTTTTTATATTATAGAACACTTGCGAATCTATGTTTAATATTTAAATTATCTCTTCAGATTCGTGGTTGGGTGTTCCGAATCCGTGTGAACCGAA
The DNA here is from genome assembly GCA_963678685.1 of Patella ulyssiponensis. Taxonomy (NCBI): domain Eukaryota; kingdom Metazoa; phylum Mollusca; class Gastropoda; family Patellidae; genus Patella; species Patella ulyssiponensis. The sequence continues at coordinate 91,804,645 of OY783226.1, forward strand.
TGCAGATCTGGCAGATAACAGTAATCGTCTACACATAAACGACCTTGACCCCAAGAAGTTTATAATTTGTGTTGAACCCAATACAATGTATGTTACCCAATGTCCCGGTAACCGGACATACGTCCCGGAATCGTTCATCTGTAGAGAATAAACCTTGAATAATTCTGGCCAAAATGGCAAGGTATATATTGTACCGCTGGATCTGAATAATATGAGTAATGGACAAGATTTACTAACTCGTCGGTCGTTTTGTCTTCCCTTGGTTACGTTAAGTTACATGATCGAGCTACATTTTGTTATTTATATTTTAAATTGTATTCCTACACCTAGTTACCTATAGTTACACGAGCTAAATTTCGTTATTAATATTTTATTGCTTAGTTTATTCCTAGCCTTGGTACCTATTTTTACATGAGTTAAATTTTGTTATTAATATTTTGAAGCGACCCCCCCCCCCCCCGATTACCTATAGTTACATGAGCTAAATTTTGTTATTATCATTTTATTGTTATATTTATTCCTAGCCATGGTTACCTATAGTTAAATGAGTTACGTCTTGTTATTAATATTGTAAAGTGTATTCCTGCACTTACTAGCTACATTGAGTTGTTAATGTTGAAAAACTGTATTGTTGCACTTGGTTACCTACAGTTTCACGAGCAACGTTTTGTTTTTAATATTGTTATATGAACTGCATTTTGTTATTGATAGTTTAAAGTGTATTCCTATGCTTGGTAACCTAAAGCGACATGAACTATATTTCGTTATTAAATTTGTAAAGTATATTCCTAATGTTGGTTACCTATATTTACGCGAGCTACGTTCTGTTATTATGAGTCACTGGATATAGAAACGCACACCATTATAACGCACACCATTTATATTTTAAATTGATATAGGAGCTTTAATTACAACCCTCGTCATTTAATATATCTGTTAGTAATCAACATCTATGTAATTAATTACACTGTAATCTTAATAAAGCTATTATATATAGACAGAAAGGGGGCAGTTTGTAACGTCTGCTCAACACAAACTAGGTCTTTTCATATGGCCATAGGGGTCGTTGGCTGTTAGAGGAAATCAGAGGAAGTGGGGGAAAGAGACCCAACGAGATTTGCCAGGCTACCTACGTTCAAGTGTGGGGTCGATGATGACAGACCTTATAATGTAAAGAGAAACTATGCCGGACATTTCAGGGGATGACTGCCAAGGGATCGTTTACGTGCACGCCAATGTGTACACGGGACCTCCGTTTTTGCGTTCCATCTGAATAACTTTGATCCGATGACCTTTCCTGCCAATGCAGGGATCACACAAGCGACCACACAAGCGACCTCTATGTTAACGCGAGAGAGAAATGAAATGAAATGAAATGGGGTTTAACGTCCTACTCTTCTGCACCTAACCTGGGCTAATGGAAGACGGAACGCGAGAGAGAGAGAAAGAGTTACGTCCACTCGACACAAACTAGGTCATTTCGGGACTAACTATGGTTCAATTTTTATTTCAACAATTCGCTTGCGCGGTGGGAGGACCCGAAGGTTGGACAAACGACCCTATACTCCTTGTCAGGGGCAACCGGGGAATCGAAACCACACAAGTTGACTCAATGACAGACCTTTTGATGCAATGTGCGCACGCTAACCATTCGGCCATCCCCGTCTTACCCACTGAACCACCGTGCCCCCTTCCCCCGCCCCCTCAAGAAGAAGAAATGGGGAGATCGTCTTACATTTTGTGTTTTTCGCGGAATTCGGTATTTTTCTAAAAGTTATGTTTGTCTCTACTTTCCATTATGCCATATATACCATTCTCTTATTGGAAATAATAACGACCTGATAAATGCTGTCGTAGTAATTTATTTTTAAAACATGATGGACCCAGCTAACCAATTATTCCTACGCCAGTTAGCCACAAAACAAGGATTTTTAGTCATTCTCATGCTTTCCCTTTTCTCTCTTTGCATACCAATCTTTGTTGATTTGTAGGTATAGAATCAACTAACTGGGTTTGAATATACATTTACTGCCACGTTTTGATGAATATTTATGACTTTAAGGTGGAAGAATACAAGAGTTAATAGGCTGGTTAAGTTGAAATGTAGGGCCGGAAATTGAATGTTTACTTGTCTCTACGTTCAGTTTGTGTATCTCAAGAGATTGCTCCATCCGTGGTAGACTCATCGAAAATGTGGAAATAGTTAGAGCTGGGAAAAACATAAGTGATCTCTGACTTACACGCAACCTGTAAAGGGGAATAAATCCATTTTAAGTAGACGTTATAGTGCGCCCTCTCAGTGGTTGCCACAATGTTTTGCTCTGTGTTATTTTATGTAATTTGAGGTGTTTTAGAACTGTTTTTTAAACTATTTTATTTGGAACTATATCTGGTATACTACAAAGGTTACTTTTATTGTGATTATTTCTTCAAGTTTGGTTAGATCTGAAGGATGTTGCTGTTTTAATTTTTCAATTTCACACGTGTTGATGCTGTAAGGAGACGTGATGTGTTACTCACTATTGTATAAAACTAATCAACCATTGCAGAGGGGGTCCAGAGGTGGTCGTAATGAACAGAGATCAATTAAACCTGTCAAATCTTTTCGAAATGTTAAATATAAACCAAGGTCAGCAAATAGGCATAATCTGATAGATTTAACATGTTCCATAAATAATAATACACTTTCAACTTCTTTAATCGAAACTGTTGATGTAGTGATATCGGAACCAATAACTGAGACTTTTCGAAGACAACAATCAACGATTAACCGTAAAAACTTAATCAACGTTAAAACTATCCATAGCAGTATAAAAATAAACACAAACAGTCAAGTTGGATTATTGAATTCAAGATCAGTAAGAAATAAAACAACTGAATTATATGACTTTCTTTTAGATCATAATCTAGATATATTTGGAATCACAGAAACATGGTTAACTGGCACCAATTATTCAACAACAATATCCGCTCTATTGCCATGCGGCTATTCTCTGATTCACGTACCAAGAGAATCTAGAGGCTGGGGTGTTGGCCTGATTTTTAAATCTGCCATTAACGTGAAACGATGTGTACCTGATAAATACAGCTCATTTGAACTTTTAGCATGTGAGCTTTGTCTAAACAACCAGTCACTCCACATTGCAACAATTTATCGTCCACCTAATAATAGAAATATTGTCCAGTTTTTCGAGGAATTTTCTTTATTTGCCGATCAACTTATACTACTGAAGTAGAAACTTATCATAATTGGAGATTTTAACTTACATTTAGACAACATTGATGACTCGCTCGTGAAACAGTTTAATGATATCCTTGACATCAGATCACTAGTTCAGCATGTAACGGACCCAACTCACAATAAAGATCACCTCTTAGATCTAATAATCACTAATCAAAACAGCTGTAATATATCTAATATTACCATTGATGAAGTACTTATATCAGATCACTTTCCTGTTTTATTTAACATTGACGTTCATAAACCGCGTCTGCAACGAAAGACCATTTCATTTAGAAATATTAGTTCAATTAATTTAAATACTTTTAAACAATCACTCTCTGACTTAGACTTGTGTAACCGCATAGATGATGTTAATGAAAACGTTAACCGCTTTGATACAATAACAAGACAGGCAGTCGACGATTGTACTCCATTAATTGTAAAAACTGTTACTGTTCGCCCTGATTGTGAATGGTTTAATGATGAGATTCGAGAAGTCACGAAACAACGAAAACTTGCCGAAAAGACCTGGCGTAAATCATAACTACACATTCACAAGGACATTTATAAAAGCATTAAAACCGAGTATATTCCATGATTGACTGTGCTAAACGTAAATTTTATTCAGACAAAGATTACTAATAGTGATAAAAGTCACAAAGAATTATTCAGTGTTTTCACGTCACTGATAGATCGTAGTACCGGAATATGTCAATACAAAAGATCTTGCTGATAAATTTTCAAAATATTTTGTTAACAACAAAGTCTCTCTTATTCGAAACGATCTGAATATCTTAAAATGTGACATCGATATTAATACCGAACCACTTTCTGTGTCATTCAATTCTTTTAGTCCTGTCAGTGAACTTTTGTCATAGCTTTAAGCAAGGGGTCATCATCGAAAACATGTTCGTTAGATTCACTACCGACCTCTGTCCTTAAACTCTGTTGTGACTTTTTATCTAAATATATAACCGATATTGTTAATTGTTGTTTCAAACAAGGTTAAACCCATTATTATAAAGTCAGACCTGGATAACCATATATTAAAAAATTATCGGCCTGTGTCAAATTTAAACTTTGTGTCTAAAATCTTAGAAAAATGTATCGCCAACCAACTCATAGAATATGTAGATTATACTAATTTACAAGAACCCCTTCAAAGTGCACAGATTTCATAGTGTAGAAACAGCATTAACCAAGGTTCATAATGATATATTGTTGTCTTTGGACAATCAACACTGTGTATTTCTTATTTTATTAGACTTATCGGCTGCATTTGATACAATTGACCACTATTCTTATTAGTCGTTTAAATGTAGATTTTGGTATAGATGGGTTAGCATTAAAACTTATAACAAGTTATTTAATAGTCGACAACAAAGAGTGTCAATCAATGATACATTTTCTAATAAAAATGACATCGTATACGGAGTACCCCAGGGTTCTGTTCTAGGACCCATTCTATTTACACTATACACTTCTCTGCTCGGCAAATTAGTTCGGGGTCATGGTTTAGACTATCAGCTGTATGCAGATGATACACAAATTTATATTGCTTTTAAACCATCTATAACAAATGATTTCAATATCAAAAAAGACAAACTTGAAACTTGTATAATTGACATAAACAAATGGATGTCTGCTAATTTTTTAAAGTTAAATAGTGACAAGACATAATACATTCTCATGGGATCAAATAATAATCTAAGCAAAATATCTGATTGTAGATCCATATCTATTGCTCAGTCTGTTATTTTCCCCGTTAATTCTGCAAGAAATATTGGTGTTATTTTTGACAAAAATATGAACATGATTAGTCAAATTAATAATGTATGTAAAAGCTGCTATTTCCACATTTACAATATAAGTAGAATTAGAAAATATATTTCACATGATGCAACTAAATCACTTGTTCATGCTTTTATTTCTTCTAGGCTTGATAATTTTAATTCTCTCCTTGCTGGTCTTCCTGTAAAACACCTAGATAAACTTCAAAAAGTTCAAAATTGTTCTGCCAGATGGATAACTCTTTCGAAAAAACATGATCACATAACTCCAATTTTAGCTTCTTTACACTGGTTACCTATTAAGCACCGCATTAATTTTAAAATACTTTTATTAGTTTATAAATGTTTTAATGACACTTCGCCCTCTTATATAAAGGATTTAATCACTGTATATACGCCAACTCCATGGATGTTTGAGATCATTTAGTGACCCCTTTCTCCTTAAACCCATCTCTGTAAATCTGTCTTCTTTCGGAGAACGACCCTTCTCTTTCCAGGCACCTACACTCTGGAATAAGCTCCCTTTTTTCATAAGGTCAGCAAAATCTATTACAATATTCAAGCAATCACTTAAAATACATTTTTATACACAGGCCTTTAGTTAAAGAGATTTTATATCCTGTATTTTATCATATGATAATGTCATTCTCTCTATGTATGTAATTTTATCATGTAGACTTTTATGTACATTTAAATTTTATTGTTTCAATTTATGTTCTTGTAAAGCGCCTCTGAGCACTGAGCGCTGTATAAATATCGTTTTAATAATAATAATAATAGTAACCATTGATTCAAAACATATCTGTGACTCACTAAGAAATAAAATATTGATTAAAATAACCATTAACTTTAAAATGCAGCTATACATGGCGAGTGGTAAAGGACTATTTATTGGTAGTCACACGGAAAAGAACAAAGCGTACACCCACGACGACGTTCAAAACTAATCGGGCTTTCCCAGTGAATTGACGTAACTTACCTAAAATAACACGACACAGGAATATGAAACTCAGCTTATTTGATCGACCATAATGAGTCGTCTTCTATCAATATCAAGGTATGTAATTTTTAATGCTTATTTTATTGATATTATATATACCTTAATTGATTCATCTTTTCTCGAACACTGGTTGCCAGTCAATGGTATGATGTAATACGGTTAGGATCCATGTAAAACAACAATAGGGTTAGGATATTTACAATAAAACAACAATGGCGTTATATATTACACAAAAACACATAATTATGGAATAACAGCTACTTAATTTATTAAGGCGACGTTTCGAAGATTCGCCGCTTGTGCGTGACAAGAAGTAGGGTCGCACATCCAACCCCCCGGCTCCCCCGGTTTCGTCCCACTATTAAAATCCCCAACACACGGCGTTATATAAGGTATATGGCTGTTTATATTTACTTCCCTGTATATACGGTTGATTAACTCGGCTTACAGGTGGTGTTTTTCTAACATCTACTAGACATAAAATATAGGTCATTTCGGGACTAACGTCCTAAATACAACAATCCACTTGTGCGTAGGGGATTTTCGAAGTGGGAGGAAACCGGGGAACAAAGGAGGACCCAGGAGGTTGGACGTGCGTCCCTACTTATTGTCACGCACAAGCGTTGAATCGAAACCACCAGATTGGACTCAATGATAGACCACTTTATCCAAAGCGCACACGTTACCCATTTGGCCACCCAACCTCATATCACCGCTGAAGCATTGTTGGTTAACATACTGCTTGTCATGTTCATTACCGGAATCTAACCCATAACTACATTGATAACATATGCCGTTAGAGTCAATGACCCACCACCCCCCACCCCCCCATCCACCCATTCTCGGCATGCTACAACAAATGACTAAGTCTAGACAATAAGATATGAAAATAAAATTATTTTCCGATTGTAGGCAGTTCTGGATTAACAATAAGACAAATAAGGCACGTGCCTTAGGGCCAGCCAAAAATCCAGGCCACAAAATGATTAAGGAAAAGAAGAAAATGGCCTGTAGTGTCATATTGGGTTGCATTCCACTCACATATCTGTATTTTCAGGCCACCTATCAAAATGTGCCGTACGGCCATCAGAGCCTTAAACCGACACTGATTGTAGGAGATAATCCAGTTACACAGACCTGATAACGTACATATATTTCACTAGAGTTCGGATTCGGATTTCTACTGCATTGGACTATGATGGATTCTGGATGTTGGTGTGCCTCATTCCAAGCCGTTCGTAACGACGCAAAAGAAACACTGAAATACATAGTATCATTTCCAAATCTTTGTGTTAATTCGGAACAGGGCGAAACCATTCTTATGTTAGCATGCAGGAAACAGAACTTGGAAACGGTTTCTATATTGTTGAGGCATCAAAGAGTGAAGGACGTTATCAATCAAATTTCACGTGGCGAAGGTCTTTCAGCTTTACATTTATCTATACAACTGGGACAGTCTGAGACCACGTGTCTTCCATTTGTAATGGCGTTAGTTGAAGCAGGGGCTGATGTAAATATTTCTTCCAGAGAATTGATGACACCCTCGTGTATGTCTGCGTACAGGGGATTTGTATCGGTATTGGCATATTTGATAGACCATGGTGCTGATGTTAAAACAGTGGATCAAACTGGATGTACAGTTCTCCACCACATTGTCACGAAACCCAACGCAGTTGTGATATTACAGAAATTAATTATCGCGGGAATACCTATTAATTTACAAAATAGTTTTGGTGAAACCCCGTTATATCTAGCAACCCTATCCAACAACGAGTGTGCCGTGAATATGTTATTAGAAACAAATGACTCTTGTGTGGATTTAGGTGACAGAAAAGGAATCACACCACTTATGTTGGCTGCAATACAAAATGAAATCAAAATTATGAAACTTCTTCAAGAACACGGTGCTTGTGTCAACAAACAAGATGGCCGCGGTAGAACATCCCTGATTGTCGCAACACGAAATGGCCATAACCGCGCTGTTGATGTTTTGTTAACAACGGATGCCTGTGACGTGAACCTGTCTGATAATCAAGGAAAATCCTCTTTTATGTTAGCTATACAGAGTGGCAACACAGAGCTCATGGACATGCTTCATCAATATGGTCCAGACATTAACCAACAAGATAATCGCGGTAGAACATCTCTATACCTCGCAGTAGAAAATGACAATTTAAATGCTGTTGATGTTTTGCTAACAATGGATGGCTGTGATGTGAATTTGTCCGATAACAAAGGAAAATCGCCCTTGATGTTAGCTGTACAAAACAGCAACACAACACTTGTGGAACTTCTTCATCAACACAACGCCGACGTTAACAAACAAGATGGCCGCGGTAGATCTGCTGTGTATTACTGTTTGCATCAAGTATACAGAGGCGAGGATTTCTTGATGACCAATAGCATACATATGATGAAGTTGTTGGAATATTATGGTGCGGAATTTAAAACACAAAACCGCGACAATATATTACTAAAACATGTTTTGAAACGCTCTTGTGATTATTTCCAGCATTTGATAGATTCCAATAAGGTTGATTTTCATGATTTCGATAAAAATGGTGATAACATTTTACATTATTTAGCCGGATGTTCCATAACTTTTCCTTGTTTTGAGACCTTTTTGGCTGATAAGCGGATTGATATAAACCATATAAATTCTATAGGTAACACACCATTAATGGTTGCAGCTATTTTATACAACACCCCGTATATGCAAGCCTTGTTACAACATGGATGCAGTACCAATATAACGAATATTTATGGACATACTGTCTTACATCTCAGTTTCATTGGATTCGTAAAATTGATCCACGACGACGATGACTACACTGAATGGGACTCGGAGTTGTTCGCTGATATATTGTCTAAAGATATAGATGTCAATGCACAGGACAAAGATGGACATACCGCCTTAATGCTGGCTGTTACACTCGGAGATTATAACGTCGTGAAACAGTTATGTAGAGCAGGTGCGGATTGCAAGATTTTGGATAAATTTGGTAGGTCGATGGCACACTATCTTAGCTTTAGTGGAATATCAGATGTGAAGTTGTGTAAATACATAATCCGAATTTGTGGGGTGGATATAATAGACAACACGGGAGAAACAATGATGGACGTGGCCATGGATTTTTTTGAGAAATATGATTTAACGAATGCTTTCGAGCTGATTAGTTACCTAATAGCTGCGAATTATTGCTTTCAGAATCCTGGACAGAATAGACGAAACAGGGTGTTCATGGTCCCGATGTTGGATCCTTTATCTGGTCGAATTAATAGTAATAGAAAACTGCTGTATGAAAGTGGGGCGGACAGAATCAACATTGTTTCCAAGTTACCTTTCATGGGAGATGAGTCCAAAGAATCGGAATTCCATTCATTTTGTAATAACAGTTGCTTAAAATCGTTGTGTAGGAGAATTATTAGGCAACATTTGGGACCAAACATACAAGACAAAGTTACCCAGCTCAAGATACCAATAACAGTGCAAAGTTTCCTTCTATTGAAATGTTCATTGGAAGATAAATATTTCAACTTAGACACAGAAGATAGTGACGACGAGGATGACGACGATTACTGTGATATGTATATGCAATGGGATCTAGGCGAATTTTGTATAGATCTTTACGATTCAGAACATTATCATTACTTCGATGATTGTGATAGGTGTACATCATTGTCTAACTCCACCTCAATATCATCCTCACCATCATCACTATCATCTTCACAGTGTTCCTCCACCTCCTCATTATTATCACTATCATCATGATAGAGTTCTTCACCAGCATCCAGTACAGCAGCGATACCACCATCGTCAATATAGCTATTTTGGGGAGAAATCATATAGGCTGAAATAAAAATTGAACTATGTGTTAATCCCACAATGACTAAGTTTGTGTCGAGTGGACGTCAAACCCCGTTCGTCTCTTTCTCTTTATCGATGGACGTTTCGGTACGTGTAGCCATGTTTGCTATATCCACTTTACGGCAAGTTCGCACCATCTAATTAAATTTAATTCAGCTATCTTCACTCAAAGTCTCAAAAATAAACCGCCCGTAAAAACGACTTTGCCAATTCTCGAAAACACTCTCGATCCCCTTAGACACCAGTGATGTCACAGTGATCGAATGCATATCCGGAATCCGAATGCACATTCGGAAAGTTTATTCTTTAGTTACCTTATACAGCCGGCGGGTGTATTCATTAACGCTCCACTGATTCCTTTATCCCCTAATTAAATAAAACAGATGACTATGAAATAATTTTAACTAACTTTAAACCACATGGAACTTACTGGACGAACAGTTTTTAAGATACGGGTCCAGGTATGTGGTTTTTACTGCGAGCACTTCGCTTTTCCACATAACGCAAGTGGATTCTTTTTCCCCACGGATTTCTTTCTATCCACACTGATAGCGTTAAACATCAGTCAGCTGGACCTCCTGTTTTAACATGTTTTTATTATGACAAAGGGAGACGATGACTCGCGTTCTCTTCTCACGACAGCGATTTATAAGTGTGCTTTAAATTTACATTTTAATATACAAGGACTTTTTATTTTGTGTGTTAACCAATTGTAAGGGGACTTTAGATATACACAGACGTTTGTATTGTATGATTTTTTTTTACCAATTTCCAGCCCGTAAGTGTAAATAATTCAATTAAATCAACCTGTTCATAATATCGCATGTATTGGACGTCAAATCTTTAATAAACAACAACAATAGTAATTTGTTTTGTAATTTAGATTGTTGTATAATGTCCCGCCCTCTCATCTCACGACAGCGATTTTAATATGGTGTTTTAAAGTGACTTTTTGATAGAGTCCCTCTTCCATCATGTGCAGTCCAAACGATTCGAGAAGAGTATTGTGGTTTTAATTTCCCGAGTAAAAAGATGTGGTTATGCAAAATGTATCATAAAAGACAAACATGATTGATATGCGAGTTGTAAATGACGATCCGTTATCAGAGTAGCAGACCATATCTCGTTTTGCTGTAGCCACCGTATGGCGCCTTTCTTTCTGCGTGTGGAATTGACTTCATTACTATGAGATAGACGGTAAAATGCAATGGGGTTTAACCTCCTACTGTTTTGCCCTGACTTGGCTAACGAAGACGGCCTAATGTTATATCGAATTCCAACTGCCAAGGTATCTTTGACGTTCACGACTATACGTTGTCCCGTACCAAGCTCTCACTCCTGCATCACTGTCAAGAGAGAACCACCTCGGGGAATCCATACGATCTTCGTCGATAACATCTGGATCGATCCTAGGATATATTGGCGAGTCCACGTCTTACTCATTGAGTCACCGAGGCTCCCACAAATTAGAAAACGTTTTAACTTTGGTAGACCAGACACCTCTTTATAATCGAGCAAGCATATACACAATAATACAATAAGAAAAATCACGCCTTTGATAAAGAGATGGGGGGTTGGGATGGCCCAGTGGTCTAGAGTGCGGCACTTCGACCTCTAGCTGGCCGGTCACCTCTGGCTTGCGGCTGTGGTTTCGATCCCTGGTGTGAGCGTATGTGGTATGGAGATAGGGGCGCCTCGTGGGTTTCATCCGGGCACTCCGGATTCCTCCCACTGCTAAAGACCCCTACGCACAAGCGAATTATTGAAATATTGAAACTTTAAAAACTATATGTTAGTCCCAAAATGACCTAGTTTGTGTCGAGTGGACGTTAAACCCATTTTTCTCTCTCTCGCTCTCGATAAAGAAATTACAGTAGTCTATGGCGACATATTTCTTTGCTCAAACGAAAGTTTGTTATATCTCCTGTAAATTACGTAATCATGAATGTAGCAGGGAATAGAGTGAGAGAGAGAGAGAGAAAAATGGGATTTAACGTCCACTCGACACAAGCTATGTATCCAATGCCAGTTTGATTTAATGCTTTATGCCGTATCATATCGAATTATCAGATTACCCGGTATGATTCCCCCTTTTCAGTGATGCAGGACGCATGTCTAGTCTCTCGGATCGGACGAAAAATCAAGGTCCAGTGTACATATTGGCGTACACGTAAAAGATTTCTTGATCCTTGGAATTCAATATAAGTGTAGGTCGTTGTGCCTCATAGTCAATGCACACTGTATGGCGTATGCCCGTCGTATGCCCGTCGGAGCTGAACAGTAGAACGATCATTTTTTTCATCAAAACAACGTTAAAATTCTCGTTGGCGTTATTGTTGGTTACAAAATGCAACGGCATCCATTTGTGCAGAGCTTGCAACCTGGCGAGTTATATTCAAGGGAAATAACTCTTTCGAGATTACGATGGCCTATCGATATGATCCCCCAACCCTCACCCGAGTTGTAAAGGTCGTTGTTATTCTGTTTCCGAGTTTGGGTTGCCTATTGTGGGTTTATTTGCATGTGTGACACAGTTTATTAAGCATGTGAACCATGGGTAATTCTATCTTTGTTTTATCACTTTAAATCAAGTATAGTGGCGAAGACCCAACACTTTTAGTACCAATCGGACTCATCGGTGGTGTTAGTATCTCGTGTCATTTAATTTTTGAAGGCTGGCTTCCCTTCGCGGTGGTGCTAGTATCTCTTTGACATTTAATTTTTAAGTATCGCTCCCCATGTCGGTGGTGTTAGTGTCTCGTTGGCATCATTTTTAAGCCTGGCTCCACCTGTCAGTGGTGTAAGACGGAGGGGAGCATGGAACACCGTCTAGTCAGTCGGATGGAACGAAAAACCTAGGCCCTGTGTACACGTGAAAGAACCCTTGGTGGTGGGGATTCATCTTTTGTTAGTATTTCGTTTACCTATAATTTTTACCCCCCCCCCCCCCCCGCAGAAGTTCTGGGGGAGCCACTATGGAAAAACTATGTCCGTCTACATTAGTTCGTTTGGTACAGAAATGTTGGCCGTTAAACCGCATTTCTTATTGACTATTGTGATGATAATAAACCCCATCCATATTTCGCGTATAAGAAAACGTAACCTTAATTTGATTCCATTTACCGGCTGATATATACCGTCTATAGTGTCTGCAGCAATATTAGTCTCTGTCACCTAGAAAACTATTTCACGAATATTGGTCTGGATTCGTTGTCAACATTTGAGAATATAGGTCATTGTATAGATGATCCAGTATGCCATTTCAAATAATCCATTTGATTGCATTGCCTTGCCAGTTCAATATCCGACACTCTTATTTTTTTATTGTAAAATTTCTCTCAATTCATGGATCATATCTATCCTAATTCCTCGTCACGATTCATGTTTGTTTAATAATGCAAGAATTTTGGGATTTATTTCGGGAAGGGGCGCAAATCTTATTTGACTTGGCCAATGATACTGGATGATAACCACATTAAAAACTCCCGGTTACGCATGGTCAAAGGAACATTTCGTCAAATATTGACAACGCTTCCAGACAGACCCGCTTTACGTTGAAGACTAGACAGTTCTGGGTGATCGAGACCACTGTAATATGTATGTAACAGACTCTAATGTGTCCCTTTGATTGTTTGGTTAGACTTCAAGGTTGGTCAAGATTGGAGAGATTAAAATGGTCGACCGCTGGAAAGATCAAGATGGTGGAATAAGCGTGTCAACCCACGGGGAAGAGCGGGATGATGTTATAAGAGGGTTTTCCTGGTGTTTATTGTAGGGAACATCAGAATACATTTGTAGTTGCATTTGAGTACAGTCTCGATGGTCTATTGCCGGCCAGATGTAGAGGGTGGAATAAGTGTGTAGCCCCGCGGGGAAGATCAGGATAGTGGAATAAGAGGGTTTTCCTGGTGTTTATCGTGGAGAACATCAGAATAGCGGTCTCGATGGACTACCGTGGAAAAGATACCCCGATTGCCTGTGGTGGGGAAGAGCGGAATGGTGGAACGACGGGACGATCACGACACATAGGTTTGCACATTATATAGGAACTATATTATAATTAAAACATATCCAATACATTTCTATTTTTATTTTGATAATTTTTGGAGATGTTGAAACAATTATGTACACGTTTATATAGATTTAAAAACAGTAATATACTTATTTTACCCTCAGTGATTCAACAATACATATTTACATAAAAACAGAGAGGTATTGGGTTTTAACGTATCGTAAATTCTTCTGTGTCACAATTCCATGGAATACAATTAATAGACCAGAGGGAGAAGGGGGGTATTATCCGAAAGGTGGGCAAAAAGCGGGAGTTGACTTTTCTAGAAGCATTTTTCCTCAGGAATCCGAAAATGATGGGTGATCAGTCAGGTGAGGGAGCGTTCAGGTGTTATCGAGGTCAAAAGGTCACCAGAGGTCAAAAGAGGCTGGCTTATGAATTTAGTCACTTCTGATACTGTCTGTTGCAGATTTTGTTGTTGGAACGCCGCTGAATCATTGAATAAGTGACGAAGGATGATTTGTGAAACCCATTAATCAAATTATGACGTAATTAAAAAGGTCAAAAGGTTACCGAGGTCAAATTAGCAAGAAATAAGGATGCACTGAGATTAGGGGCAAAACTAATGTTATTTTCAATATGCAGCACAATTCTGCATAGTCTGACGAAGTAATTTCATCCAAAATTAACGATTATGTTAAACGAGTGACATGTCACACAATAAGTATATAATCTATAAGTGTATAATCGCGAACATTTTCGCAAACTGGAAGTATTATTCGTTACAACTTCCGGGTAACCGATTGTGGATTGTGATGGACATTAACTTATGACCTGTGAATTCCGTGGATGTCCTTTAGTGAATCCGCATAATATAATGTTTTTGTTTTGAAGTGTGGAATGCAAACGAGAGGAGAGGTGAGGTTACTGGGCCCTGAGAGCGGGGATTCCGTCTATTTTGTTAGAGCCGGGACAAAATAGGTGATCCCTGGCTGCACGCGACTTGTAAGGGGAAATAAATCCATTTTAAGTAGACGTTATCCCTAACCATTAATTTTAAAATGCAGCTACACACGGCGAGTGGTAAAGGCCCTTTAATTGGTGGTCAGACAGAATAGAACAAAGAGCAAACTCAACACGACGTTCAAAACTAATCGGGCTTTTCCAGTGAATTGACGTAACTTACCTAAAATAACACGACACAGGAATATGAAACTCAGCTTGTTTGATCGACCGGAATGAGTCGTCTTCTATCAATATCAAGGTATGTATTTTTTAATGCTTATTTTATTGATATTATATATACCTTAATAAATCCATCCTTTCTCGAACACTGGTTGCCAGTCAATGGTATGATGTAATACGGTTAGGATCCATGTAAAACAACAATAGGGTTAGGATGTTTACAATAAAACAACAATGGCGTTATATAATACACAAAAACACATAATTATGGAATAACAGCTACTTAATTTATTTAGGCGATGTTTCGAAGATTCACCGCTTGTGCATGACAAGAAGTAGGGTCGCACATCCAACCCCCCGGGTCCCCCGGTTTCGTCCCACTATTAAAATCCCCTACACACGGCGTTATATAAGGTATATTATGGCTGTTTATATTTACTTCCCTGTATATACGGTTGCTTAACTCGGCTTACAGGTCGAACTAACTCCAACAGGTGGTGTTTTTCTAAATCTACTAGACATAAAATATAGGTCATGTCGGGACTAACGTCCTAAATACAACAATCCACTTGTGCGTAGGGGATTTTCGTAGTGGGAGGAAACCGGGGAACAAAGGAGGACCCAGGAGGTTGGACGTGCGTCCCTACTTATTGTCACGCACAAGCGTTGAATCGAAACCACCTGATTGGACTCAATGATAGACCACTTTATCCAACGCGCACTCGTTACCCATTTGGCCACCCAACCTCATATCACCGCCGAAGCATTGTTGGCCAACATACTGCTTGTCATGTTTATTACCGGAATCTAACCCATAACTACATTGATAACATATGCCGTTAGAGTCAATGACCCACCACCACCCCATCCACCCATTCTCGGCATGCTACCACAAATGACTAAGTCTAGACAATAAGTTATGAAAATAAAATTATTTTCCGATTGTAGGCAGTTCTGGATTAACAATAAGACAAATAAGGCACGTGCCTTAGGGCCAGCTAAAAATCCAGGCCACAAAATGATAAAGTAAAAGAAAAAAATGGCCTGTAGTGTCATATTGGGTTGCATTCCACTCACATATCTGTATTTTCAGGCCACCTATCAAAATGTGCCGTAGGGCCATCAGAGCCTTAAACCGACACTGATTGTAGGAGATAATCCAGTTACACAGACCTGATAACGTACATATATTTCACTAGATTTCGGATTCGGATTTCTACTGCATTGGACTATGATGGATTCTGGATGTTGGTGTGCCTCATTCCAAGCCGTTCGTAAAGACGCAAAAGAAACACTGAAATACATAGTATCATTTCCAAATCTTTGTGTTAATTCGGAACAGGGCGAAACCATTCTTATGTTAGCTTGCAGGAAACAGAACTTGGAAACGGTTTCTATATTGTTGAGGCATCATAGAGTGAAGGACGTTATCAATCAAATTTCACGTGGCGAAGGTCTTTCAGCTTTACATTTATCTATACAACTGGGACAGTCTGAGACCACGTGTCTTCCATTTGTAATGGCGTTAGTTGAAGCAGGGGCTGATGTAAATATTTCTTCCAGAGAATTGATGACACCCTCGTGTATGTCTGCGTACAGGGGATTTGTATCGGTATTGGCATATTTGATAGACCATGGTGCTGATGTTAAAACAGTGGATCAAACTGGATGTACAGTTCTCCACCACATTGTCACGAAACCCAACGCAGTTGTGATATTACAGAAATTAATTATCGCGGGAATACCTATTAATTTACAAAATAGTTTTGGTGAAACCCCGTTATATCTAGCAACCCTATCCAACAACGAGTGTGCCGTGAATATGTTATTAGAAACAAATGACTCTTGTGTGGATTTAGGTGACAGAAAAGGAATCACACCACTTATGTTGGCTGCAATACAAAATGAAATCAAAATTATGAAACTTCTTCAAGAACACGGTGCTTGTGTCAACAAACAAGATGGCCGCGGTAGAACATCCCTGATTGTCGCAACACGAAATGGCCATAACCGCGCTGTTGATGTTTTGTTAACAACGGATGCCTGTGACGTGAACCTGTCTGATAATCAAGGAAAATCCTCTTTTATGTTAGCTATACAGAGTGGCAACACAGAGCTCATGGACATGCTTCATCAATATGGTGCAGACATTAACCAACAAGATAATCGCGGTAGAACATCTCTATACCTCGCAGTAGAAAATGACAATTTAAATGCTGTTGATGTTTTGCTAACAATGGATGGCTGTGATGTGAATTTGTCCGATAACAAAGGAAAATCGCCCTTGATGTTAGCTGTACAAAACAGCAACACAACACTTGTGGAACTTCTTCATCAACACAACGCCGACGTTAACAAACAAGATGGCCGCGGTAGATCTGCTGTGTATTACTGTTTGCATCAAGTATACAGAGGCGAGGATTTCTTGATGACCAATAGCATACATATGATGAAGTTGTTGGAATATTATGGTGCGGAATTTAAAACACAAAACCGCGACAATATATTACTAAAACATGTTTTGAAACGCTCTTGTGATTATTTCCAGCATTTGATAGATTCCAATAAGGTTGATTTTCATGATTTCGATAAAAATGGTGATAACATTTTACATTATTTAGCCGGATGTTCCATAACTTTTCCTTGTTTTGAGACCTTTTTGGCTGATAAGCGGATTGATATAAACCATATAAATTCTATAGGTAACACACCATTAATGGTTGCAGCTATTTTATACAACACCCCGTATATGCAAGCCTTGTTACAACATGGATGCAGTACCAATATAACGAATATTTATGGACATACTGTCTTACATCTCAGTTTCATTGGATTCGTAAAATTGATCCACGACGACGACGACTACACTGAATGGGACTCGGAGTTGTTCGCTGATATATTGTCTAAAGATATAGATGTCAATGCACAGGACAAAGATGGACATACCGCCTTAATGCTGGCTGTTACACTCGGAGATTATAACGTCGTGAAACAGTTATGTAGAGCAGGTGCGGATTGCA
Organism: Patella ulyssiponensis; assembly: GCA_963678685.1. NCBI lineage: Eukaryota > Metazoa > Mollusca > Gastropoda > Patellidae > Patella > Patella ulyssiponensis. The sequence goes on from OY783226.1 coordinate 91,822,743, forward strand.
AGATTTTGGATAAATTTGGTAGGTCGATGGCACACTATCTTAGCTTTAGTGGAATATCAGATGTGAAGTTGTGTAAATACATAATCCGAATTTGTGGGGTGGATATAATAGACAACACAGGAGAAACAATGATGGACGTGGCCATGGATTTTTTTGAGAAATATGATTTAACGAATGCTTTCGAGCTGATTAGTTACCTAATAGCTGCGAATTAATGCTTTCAGAATCCTGGACAGAATAGACGAAACAGGGTGTTCATGGTCCCGATGTTGGATCCTTTATCTGGTCGAATTAATAGTAATAGAAAACTGCTGTATGAAAGTGGGGCGGACAGAATCAACATTGTTTCCAAGTTACCTTTCATGGGAGATGAGTCCAAAGAATCGGAATTCCATTCATTTTGTAATAACAGTTGCTTAAAATCGTTGTGTAGGAGAATTATTAGGCAACATTTGGGACCAAACATACAAGACAAAGTTACCCAGCTCAAGATACCAATAACAGTGCAAAGTTTCCTTCTATTGAAATGTTCATTAGAAGATAAATATTTCAACTTAGACACAGAAGATAGTGACGACGAGGATGACGACGATTACTGTGATATGTATATGCAATGGGATCTAGGCGAATTTTGTATAGATCTTTACGATTCAGAACATTATCATTACTTCGATGATTGTGATAGGTGTACATCATTGTCTAACTCCACCTCAATATCATCCTCACCATCATCACTATCATCTTCACAGTGTTCCTCCACCTCCTCATTATTATCACTATCATCATGATAGAGTTCTTCACCAGCATCCAGTACAGCAGCGATACCACCATCGTCAATATAGCTATTTTGGGGAGAATTCATATACAGTAGAACTTGTATTAAGCAAGCACCCAAGGGAAATTTAAAAATGCTTGCTTAATGGAGGTGCTCTTTGACAAGAGGTATCCAATATTGCCCAACCCCTACCACAAAAAAATAAAGATACAGATTGAATATATTTTTTTATTCATGTAGTATAACAGTAACAATACATGTACTTTTTTTTATCTAGTTGTGAATTCAAAGTAGTCGCGTATACATGTTTGTTTAGTAATACTGAATCTCTGGCCCCCAATATTTCTTTTACTTTCATCATAGCGTCTAAAAGCGTTTCAAAATGCCATGAATTTGAGTATTTCCCACCCCAACTATTTTAGCAATTACGTGACCACTTAATAAAATCTCGGTGCTTTTTGTGCTGACATAAATTAATTACGTTTGGGTACATTGGGAGCGAACATCAATACCTGCATCGATAAATTTGACTGTCGCTGAATCTTGCGCCAAACGAAAATACTTTACTCAAATCTCGAACATAACTTCTGTAAACTTGTCATTTTGTACCAACCTTCGATACTATTGTCTACCATTGTGATGCATTCGATGTTTATCCATTTTTGTGAAGCAAATCGATGAATTAATTTTATATTATCAAAAAAGCACATGAACAAAAATCCATTGCTGATTTGATCACCGATATACAGGGGGTGTAACTCTGTATGCAATATTATAGGGGGCGCTAAAACATCTGTTTAACAACAAAGTTGCAATGGAAAAGAGATACTAGATGATCGTAACAAAACTCGGTACTTTCATTTTATTCAATCAGTATCAAATAATGTGTCGTTACGCGTGAAAACAATGATCAGGTTAGTCGTTTAATAAAACAAAAGATTAATTAACAGATAATCCCGGGTTGATTGTTATTTTTACATTTCTTTTTACCTGATCAGTGGGGGTCCAGTTAATTAACTACTACTCACGGGATTAGCGGGGGTGTTGCCAAGAAAGAACGACAAGATGAATGGCCGTTGAATGAGCGATGTTTTGTTAGAGGAGTGACCGTTGAAACAATAGAATTTTTACGGAGGGATTAATCGTGGTGCCCGTTGCACGCGTTGAACAGGTGCGTGTTTAGTAGAGGTTAAATTACTTAAAAATCGCTCGGGGGGATTTTTTGGTGCTCGTTGAAGCAAGTGTTCGCTGATTAGGAGTGCACGCCAGAGCAAGTTCTACTGTAGGCTGAAATAAAAATTGAACTATGTGTTAATCCCACAATGACTAAGTTTGTGTCGAGTGGACGTCAAACCCCGTTCGTCTCTTTCTCTTTATCGATGGACGTTTCGGTACGTGTAGCCATGGTTGCTATATCCACTTTACGGCAAGTTCGCACCATCTAATTAAGTTTAATTCAGCTATCTTCACTCAAAGTCTCAAAAATAAACCGCCCGTAAAAACGACTTTGCCAATTCTCGAAAACACTCTCGATCCCCTTAGACACCAGTGATGTCACAGTGATCGAATGCATATCCGGAATCCGAATGCACATTCGGAAAGTTTATTCTTTAGTTACCTTATACAGCCGGCGGGTGTATTCATTAACGCTCCACTGATTCCTTTATCCCCTAATTAAATAAAACAGATGACTATGAAATAATTTTAACTAACTTTAAACCACATGGAACTTACTGGACGAACAGTTTTTAAGATACGGGTCCAGGTATGTGGTTTTTACTGCGAGCACTTCGCTTTTCCACATAACGCAAGTGGATTCTTTTTCCCCACGGATTTCTTTCTATCCACACTGATAGCGTTAAACATCAGTCAGCTGGACCTCCTGTTTTAACATGTTTTTATTATGACAAAGGGAGACGATGACTCGCGTTCTCTTCTCACGACAGCGATTTATAAGTGTGCTTTAAATTTACATTTTAATATACAAGGACTTTTTATTTTGTGTGTTAACCAATTGTAAGGGGACTTTAGATATACACAGACGTTTGTATTGTATTATTTTTTTTACCAATTTCCAGCCCGTAAGTATAAATAATTTAATTAAATCAACCTGTTCATAATATCTCATGTATTGGACGTCAAATCTTTAATAAACAACAACAATAGTAATTTGTTTTGTAATTTAGATTGTCGTATAATGTCCCGCCCTCTCATCTCACGACAGCGATTTTAATATGGTGTTTTAAAGTGACTTTTTGATAGAGTCCCTCTTCCATCATGTGCAGTCCACACGATTCGAGAAGAGTATTGTGGTTTTAATTTCCCGAGTAAAAAGATGTGGTTATGCAAAATGTATCATAAAAGACAAACATGATTGATAAGCGATTTGTAAATGACGATCCGTTATCAGAGTAGCAAACCGCTACTGCTGGTCACTGGTCAGCAGTGAATATTCGCAATGCCGCTACAATCACTGATAAGGATGGCATCGACTTATGAATCCCGGTATTAACCTTTTTCCTCCGACAAACTAAATTTTAAAACATTTTTTTTGAAGTATAAGAAAAATAATTAAAGACGTTTCAAGTATTTAGTGTAAATGGATATTAAAATGAGTAAAAGACATCATTTTGTCCGAAGCAGTTACGTGTTATGTAAACAATGCACGAGCCATTGAGCCAATGACTGACGCCGCGTGAAGTCAATGCACGTGTTCAAGACAGTCATCTGTGACAGAGATAATTCGTAAGTAATTCTCTGTGAAACAGATTGCCACCATATGGCGCCTTTCTTTCTGCGTGTGGATTTGACTTCATTACTATGAACAAGACGGTAAAAATGAAATGGGGTTTAACCTCCTACTGTTTTGCCCCGACTTGGCTAACGAAGACGGCCTAATGTTATATCGAATTCCAACTGCCAAGGTATCTTTGACGTTCACGACTATACGTTGTCCCGTACCAAGCTTTCACTCCTGCGTCACTGTCAAAAGAGAACCACCTCGGGGAATCCATACGATCTTCGTCGACATCTGGATCGAACCTAGGATATATTGGCGAGTCCACGTCTTACTCAGTGAGTCACCGAGGCTCCCACAAATTAGAAAACGTTTTAACTTTGGTAGACCAAACACCTCTTTATAATCGAGCAAGCATATACACAATAATACAATAAGAAAAATCACGCCTTTGATAAAGAGATGGGGGGATGGGATGGCCCAGTGGTCTAGAGTGCCGCACTTCGACCTCTAGCTGGCCGGTCACCTCTGGCGTGCGGCTGTGGTATCGATCCCTGGTGTGAGCGTATGTGGCATGGAGACAGGGGCGCCTTCTCAACTTCGTGGGTTTCATCCGGGCACTCCGTATTCCTCCCACTGCTAAAGACCCCTACGCACAAGCGAATTATTGAAATATTGAAACCATATGTTAGTCCCAAAATGACCTAGTTTGTGTCGAGTGGACGTTAAACCCATTTCTCTCTCTCTCGCTCTCGATAAAGAAAATACAGTAGTCTATAGCGACATATTTCTTTGCTCAAACGAAAGTTTGTTATATCTCCTGTAAATCACGTAATCATGAATGTAGCAGGGAATAGAGTGAGAGAGAGAGAAAAATGGGGTTTAACGTCCACTCGACACAAGCTATGTATCCGATGCCAGTTTGATTTAATGCTTTATGCCGTATCATATCGAATTATCAGATTACCCGGTGTGATTCCCCCTTGTCAGTGATGCAGGACGCATGTCTAGTCTCTCGGATCGGACGAAAAATCAAGGTCCAGTGTACATATTGGCGTGCACGTAAAAGATCCCTTGATCCTTGGAATTCAATATAATATAGTAGGTCGTTGTGCCTCATAGTCATAGCACACTGTATGGCGTATGCCCGTCTTCATTTGCCCAGTTCGCAGCTGAACAGTAGAACGATAAACTTCATTTCATTTTTTTTCATCAAAACAAACGTTAAAATTCTCGTTGGCGTCATTGTTGGTTACAAAATGTAACGGCATCCATTTGTGCAGAGCTTGCAACCTGGCGAGTTATATTCAAGGGAAATAACTCTTTCTGTCACAATTTATTAAGCATGTGAACCATGTGTAATTCTATCTTTGTTTTATCGCTTTAAATCAAATATAATGACGAAGATCCAACATTTATAGTACCAAAGGACAGACTCATCGGTGGTGTTAGTATCTCGTCGACATTTAATTTTGAAGGCTGGCTTCCCTTCGCGGTGGTGTTAGTATCTCTTTGACATTTGAATTTAAGTCTGGCTCCCCTTCGCGGTGGTGTTAGTATCTCATTTTTAAGTCTGATGCCACCAGTCAGTGGGGTCAGTTGGAATTGTTAAGCCTGGCTTCATTCTCCTGTTAGCAGTGTGTACTTGAAAGAACCCTTGTCAGTCGGAATTCAATGAAGAGTGCGTGGATTCGCCACTGCCCAGGCATAATATCACTCTTAGCATACTGCGTAGCATATGCCCATGAGTGGGACGTAGGACGGTGGATAATGTTTTCATTCTTAAGACTCTAATCAGCAAATACAAGAAACCTCTATTTTTATGCTTAGTCGATTTCTCAAAAGCATTTGATTCAGTTTGGCGCAAAGGTCTCCTTCTTAAATTACTGAAACATGATATTAATGGGGAAATATTTGAATTGATTAAATCCATGTATAAAAATACATCATCCTATGTGGTGAAACACAACAACTCCATTTCGAATAATATCGATTCTGCCATGGGAGTTAAGCAAGGCTGTGTTTTAGGAATTAGGAATTTTTCCTGTTAATATTGATATATTTCAAAGAATGGCTATGTATTATAAAAGACTAAACGAAAATAACAATACGTTAAGTAACTCTTTACTGAAGTCTGCATATCAGGAAGACAAACAAATTTCGCAATCAAACCCAAAACTCTCCTGGTATGCGGCTATCCGCATTTCTCCAACAACAATTTCGAGACAGAATATTAAAAGTTCAATAGAAAGCAAATTTAACAATCTCCTTGTTGAATCTTGCGGGCCAAACCATAAACTCAGAACCTTTGGATTATTCAAAAAGAAATTCAATAACACTCCAAAATATCTAGAGGGTGTTAATAATAATAAGTTCAAAATTGCGATGTCTACCCTACGATTAAGTACTCACCAATTTGCCATTGAAAGGGGTAGATATCTTAAGATACCACTCCAGGATCGCCTCTGTAAAAAATGCAATGCAAGCAAAACTGAATCTGAGCAACATTTTCTTATGGAATGTCAAAAATATGAAGATTTAAGAAAACAATATATGTATCCAACTCTTGACAATACTGGTCTAACCTTTTCATTTGAAAATCTATTCGACCCACCAAGTATTATAGCCACAAGTGTCGCGGCCTTTGTTTACTTCTCTTTTCTGAGAAGAGACACCTGAACTGTTAAATATGCCTGATATTCTATTTTCTTTTATGTACGCACGCCTTGTTTTGTATTTTGATAGATTATGTACCCTGTATGTGGGCCTTATACTTTCGAGTTATGTGATTTTATACTTTGTACGTATAATACTGTCTATTTATGAGTACTTTTGTTTATGTCCTTCCATATTTTTGTATCCGTCCTTTTCTTTTTTTTTTCCCCCACTTCACTTCACACTTGTATTTATTATAATGTATGTTGTCCTCATTAAGGGAGGTTTGTATGCAATACTGTGTGTCTTGAGTTATAATTGTTATATTGTTTTATCTTATCTACATGTTTATATTGTATGCTGTCCTCAATGGATGTTTCGATGCAATAAAATAAAATCTAAATCTAAAAATCTATTAGTTCGGTTGGTGCAGAAATGTTGGACGTTTATCTTACCGACATTGAAATAAAGGTGAAACATAATTAATTATACGTCCTTTAATCAACTCACGATGTCCTATAATGTGTCGGATTGACAATGGATTTGAATCAGATCTCCTACTTAACGCTCAGTAATGATTAAATTAAAAAATGGATGGGTTCTTTTATCTTACCGACATTGAAATAAAGGTGAAACATAATTAATTATACGTCCTTTAACGTCCTACTCGTCGGCACCTAAGCTGGGCTAATGGAGAGAGAGAGAAATGGGGTTTAACGTCAACTCGACACAAAACTAGATCATGTCGGGACTACTGGGCCAATGGAAGACGGGTATACGCCATACAGTGTGATAAGAGGGAAATTCTGCCCGGGCAGTGGCGCTACGACCTACTCTTATATCGAATTCCAACTGCCAGCGGATCTTTTACGATTGAATGAACTCCAAAGCCTGTAGAATGTCCTGGAGTTCAGCTGTAAAGAATGCATTATTAATTGCATTATGGGAAATTCGCACTCTTGTTTGTTCAGCAGCGTGATTTCGATTCCCCGGTCGTACAGGAAGGGTTGCCCATCCTCGTAGCTTTTCTCCGGGTCCCGGTTTCCTCTGCTAAAGACCCTTACGCGCAAACGAATTATTGAAATAACATGGAACCATATGTTAGCCGCGAAATGACCTAGTTTGTATCGACTGGACGTTAAACCCCATTTCTCTATCGCTCTCATTCACCAACTTTTAATAGTTAATTAGTGTGCAAATAATGCAAAATATTAAAAGACCCGTACCTGATCGGAGCTTGTGACAATAAGCAAATACAAATCAGAGGAGAGAGAGAGAGAAATGAGGTTTAACGTCCACTCGACACAAACCAGGTCATATGGTTTAATTTTATTTCAATTATTCGCTTGCGCGTAGGGGTCTTTAGCAGTGGGAGGAAACCGGAGTGCCCGGAGGAAACCCACGAGGTTGAGAAGGCGCCCCATCTCCATGCCACATACGCTCACACGAGGGATCGAAACCACAGCCGCAAGCCAGAGGTGACCGGCCAGCTAGAGGTCGAAGCGCGGCACTCTAGACCACTAGGCCATCCCAACCCCCCAAAAATCAGGGGGTAGAGTTACATGTGTACTGGGGGCGTATACCATTACATCGCGATAGTTCGGGCAAAAGGTGCTAACTATCAACCTACATAATGCTACATTACAGACCCCGGAATCCACCATCGCCACTAGGACATTACAGGGTTGGACACTCCCTCCCTTCCCACACACACACCTCTGCTCAACTGCACAAAACATCATTTTTTGATGAGAAAAGTGTCACGGATGTATGTGATGTCACAATTAATGCTTTTGCATCAATGTCATCGTATTATTCACAATATGTTGTTTAAAAATTGAATATAAATAACTTTACATATATTCATATTACATGGAAATGTGATATTTCAAGGTTGTAAAAAATAGAACAATACACCCTTTAGTTCCGGATGGTCTTTAATCCTGTTTATAGTAGGCCTATATCATTGCCATTTTCCTGACAACCATCAATACAACTAGATAATATCATGCATACTCCAGTCAGATACTTCCGTAATTAGTTAGATAAATGATGAATAACTGTAACCAGGAAGACGGAAAAAATACGATACAATACTGTACACTTCCCTATATTTCAAGTACATGGAGGAAGGACGTCGATTGGTTAACGCTGGATCATAATGTCATTGGGTAATGTGTCGTAGTTTCATCGCCAATCCAACCTCGTGACGTTTCGCCGCGTCTCCCAACTTCTCCCCACTGCTTAACACCCCTACGCGCAGGAGAATTGTTATTCATGACATTATCCACTCACCCCACCCCCTCACTATCTCTCTCTCAAATATATGATATTCGATATGGTAAGATCAATCTCACTTTTGCATTAAATTGGTTATCTACGATATATAATTTTCGACACCTTAGTTCAAGCTCAACTTACTGTCTGTTCCAGGTGATACTCCAACTCGGAAAATCCTTGCCATGCCTTTATTGTTTGATAAAAATGGCTAAAACTTTGTGACATACCTGCATTTGTCCTCCCTTTGATTTCTCCCCTTATAAAAAATGACTAGATCAAATCAAGTATTCTCTTGTAAATTTCATATTATTTCGACACTGTCACTTTCTCAGAACATAAATATTACGACTGCGCGTGCGTTAGGGTAGACAGGTATTTTATAAATTTGGTGCATTCGGTTAGAAATGTCTAGTGAAGGAGAATTCGCCCGTTTGTTTCGCGACGATAATACTTATTAGGGTTTCACACTCTAAAGGGTGTGTGAAACAATATTGTTTTTGTTCAGATTGATATGTTTTTTCTGTTTTCACCTTGCTTATTTCGCACAAAAATTCCCACTGGATAATATGGAGTGTCAGAACCATGCAACTCTCCGAAATAAGTAAATTTGTGTAAAAGGTTAGCCCTTATTTGAATACATATGTCGGGTAAAATGATTCCGAATTTTGTTTTCTGGGACATTGTAGCTCTGTTTGAGAGCAACGTGCATTTTAGGGGTTAAATTTTAGATGCTGTTGTAAATAAGGACGGTTAAAAACTGTTTACCAAAATTAGATAAATTTGACCTGACCAGTTAGCGACCATCCACATTCTACATGGCAATGACTAGTATGTGAGTGAATTTCTTTTCAAGATGCTATATATGTAAGACCTATATTTGTCTGTTGTAGGTCTTCCTGTTTAAGCCCTAAATGTTATTTAAATTTATTAATTCGACATTTATTCTCATGACCCGTTAGGCCTACAGAATCAACTATCTAAAGTATCGGATGTTCGTTTTTTTTAATGGAGTGAAATGGATAATCGAGAATATTTTTATTATCGTAAAAATGGTAGCAATGGAAATCGAGACTGCGCTTTTCTTATCAAAACTCTTATCATTTATAGCTTCGCTCAAAATTATTGACTGAAGTGTCAATATATTCCTTTTTCATTATCTATTTTCAAACTAGCTTATATCGATATCAAAAAATTACATCCCTCGGAAGGAGGACAATTAAATATTTAAGTTAGTGGGACAAACAGCCGTGGTCTCGGATTCAGTAAATAACTTTTTCAAAGAAGTTATATCTTTTATTCGACCGAAACATCTTCCTATCCATCCAATTAGGGTGAAACGACTTAAAGCATACCCAGCACCCCTTGTCCACTTAGGCTCGTTCAGAAAACTAGGCCAAACATGGCTGTTTCCCGTAGTAACATATTAACAAACAACAGTTTTTCACGGGAGAAAGGCTATAAAGCTTGACCTGAACTTAGTTCTCACAAGACAGAAAGCAGTGGGAGGACCATTCCAGGTATTTACCGAAGTTTTAGCCATTTTAATTAAAATTTGAAGAAATGACAAGCAATTTTCGAGTTGTAGTATTACCTGGAACAGACAGTAAGTCAAATAATAATAGTGTTTTACATTTAATTACGAAATCAAAATAGAGCGGTCAATATCCTCAACTAAAAATAGAAGCAATGGTAGAGGACGAAGACAGGTGGGACACCTGTCCAGGGATCTATACTAGAAGGAATCGAAGGTATGCCGAGTAATGTTTTAAAAGATTGTTGGCATAAATTCAAACTCAACCACCCTAAGGACATAACAATGGTATATTTAAATGATTTTGAAATCGGATAATAATTGTGTCCTCTAGAGGGACCACAAGCTTAGCACACGTTTTTTCTTACAATCGTGGGCCATAATCCAGGAAGTTACGGTCCGATATATGTGAATATTGAATGGAATCGAGATCGCTGGATTACAAACAAACTTTTCAAGTGTGACCTCTAGAGTGTTCACAATCTAAAAACGCCCTTTTTTCTTACAAAGCGGAAAGGAATCGGGGTCCTTTAGAGAAATCATATATTTCAAGTTTCTTCAAAAATAGTGAGTCGCAGAGTGCCCAGGGGCCACGTCAATATACATAGGACTCTGAACCGTCACTGTTCCGTTTGAGACTCTTATGTTCGTCAGGGTATCTGGGCCACAGCAGGAACTCAAAGCCTAGTTCGGGCCTGTAGAACGCCATAATGATGGTGAGCTTCCAAAAATTGGGCACAAAAAAAAAATCAACATGAGTTGTGATGAAACGAATAGTGATGAAAAAATTTTCTCTTTGATATTTGGCGTATAATGGTCTTGAGTTTGGGGATTGAAAAAAATAAACAAATAGAGATGAATAAAAATTCTTTGATATTTTGGTGTATATAATGGTCCCGATTTTTGTATTTTCCATTTGTTTGTTTAAAATGTTGTGTCGAAATCGTGTACATCTGATTATGATTACATCAGTAGAACTAAAACGTAATATATACATCTCATAATTAGGTTGTGTGAAATCTCAAATTCTGTGTTTTTGCAAAGTGATCCCCAGTTTCCCCAGATGTACACTGAAATGACGCTAGATACCACGTATCTTTCAATCGCCTGTCAAAATGCTCTCCAGCTCCATTTGTAGTGAAAGACTCTATGAACGATGCTAAACATACTCCACAGGGGGGTAGGGGTGGACTACCAATGTAGACTGGAATAACCAGACGCCAAAGACTGTTCTGCTCCCACTCTGGGCTAATGAAGACGGGCATACGCCATACAGTCTGCTATGGCGAAAAATGCTCGGTCAGCGGCGCTACGGCCTACTCTTATATCGAATTCCAACTGCCAAGGGATCTTTTACGTATACGTCAATGTGTTCACCGGACCTCGGTTTTATCATCCCATCCAAATGACCAGACAGCTGTCCTTGTCAGATTCTCCGTCCTGCATCACTGACAAGGATAAACCACGCCCGAATATACATAAAGAGGTAAAAATATCAAGTTGCTGTCTTTTATAATACCTCATCACAACATGTGCAGAGAGAGAGAGAGAGAGAGGGGGAGGATGGAGTTTAACGTCCATTCGGCACAAACTAAGTCATTTCTGGACTAACATATGGGAGGAAACCGGAGTACCCGAAGAAAACCCACGAGGCTGGACAGGCGACCCTACTCCTTGCCACGTACAACCGGGGATTTGAAACCACGCCAGTTGACCCAATGGCAGGCCGTATGATACAGCGTGCGCACGCTAACCATTGAACAGAATACAAGGGGTTTGGCGTACTCGGGGATATATTAAATCATTGACACAAACTACAATGAGCTAATTGCCTAATAAAGTGCTAGGTTAATATTTGTAACGATTAATATATCATGAACGCGAAAATACATACACATGTATGAAGTAGGTATATGAGGCTATAATTTGATTGACAACTGACATGCCATTCACAGTAATATTATTTGTCCAATGGAATCGCTATGTACCACTGATCACAGCCAGATTGCTAGATTCATCCAATGGGATCTTTGTACCATTGACCCGTCCCAAATAGTTTCCTTATAAAGGGGTTAATTGCTATAACGACCATTCATTTATTGGTATAGACTGTGAAAGCAGGTAAGAAAAAATCTATAATTATTTAAATGCTACCGGGAATTCTCGCCCTGGGATTAATTTCAAATTTGACATGTCGGTGATTATAAACCATTTCTTCTGCAAAGTATAGTGTACACCAATTCGACGTGACTCCATAAATGCCAACACATGTTGTTTGAAAATTTAAAAGGAAGGCCACTCTAAAATAAATTTTAAAATCGAAATTTAAACTCGTTATTTGGCCCATGGCTTAATAAGGGGAGGGCTTAAATACGGGAATTCCCGGTATGAATAACTTCATTTCGAATCCAGGTGCTGGAATACGGGTGAGAAAGTCAAGGGTACGATTTGGGAATGTGACATAACTATAAATGTTAATAATATTTCAGGTGATCCAGTATGAAGTACGCGTTGCTTATCATCACCATTCTACTGGTGAATGTTGAGGATACTACATCACAGCAAGATTTAACCAGACAGGACAATGCAAAGGGTGAACCGGTCGTTCAGGCTGTTGTCGACGCCATCAGAAACCATTGTATATTTGCCTCGGATCGCTTGTTTTTAAGACGTTTAGCTCTGGTTCAATCTAACGATGGTGAAGATTCTAAAACTTATCGAGATGGTTATCATGGTGGAATCTGGCAGGTAATGTAGCCAGTTTGTATATTAATGATATGGGCATTAACTGTATATTAATTAAAGGGGCATCTGGGTGGTTATTTAGCTGTATATTAATGAAATGGGCATCTGGGAGGTTGTTTAGCTGTATATTAATAAAATGGGAAGGTTATTTAACTGTTTATTAATTAAATGGACATCTGGGCGGTTATTTAACTGTATATTAATTAAATGGGCATCTGGGAGGTTATTTAACTGTATATTAATAAAATGGGAAGGTTATTTAACTGTTTATTAATTAAATGGGCATCTGGAAGGTTATTAAACTGCATTTTAATTAAATGGGTTATTTATCTGTATATTACATTGTAATTAAATGGGAATATGGGAGTAAGTTAGCTGTAAGTCCTAAAAAAACAAACTTATAGGCATAATAGTGTAATCAGCAAATGGACTGCTCCCCGTGTACAAAATACACGACAAACAGTGGTAAATAAAATAAATAGGCATATGGGAAGTTATTGTGGTATCACACGATGACAGTTTTTTTGTTATCATGGCGGAATCTCGTAGATTTGTTAGCGGTGTATGCTTAAAACTGTTTTAGATTGACGAGGACAAGTACAACCTAATACAGACCTGTCCTGGTATTCTACAAAATGTTTGTGAAAATATTGAAACTAGACTGGATATCAACTGGCAGACGACCACGTGGAGAGATTTACGTAAGCCGTTGTATTCCGGCCTGGCTGCTTCACTATACGTCATGTATACATATAGAATATCACGGAACACCACAGACGGAATATCAGGAAGTCGGGTTCACCAGTCACGGATCTGGAAAAGATTGTTTGCCCCGGAAAGAGACACGTCGTCCTTTTTAAATATTATTGAAGCAAATAATGGTAAGTATTGAATTATCTGGCAAATAAACTGCAGAAACCGGGTTAATGACGTCATGCACTGGGAAGTGAATGGTGCCTGACCTGCGCTGCACTGAATTCTGTCAACGGTCCATTTTCGTGCCGTCGGCTACGCTCTGTGCCTTGTCAGTCCTGTAGTGCTGGAAAACCCTATTGGAAAATCGCAAGGAACCTTCTCGGTCATCACTGGGTTCTCCTGATTACTGGGTCTGAGCCTGCTAATTAACTGGCAAATGTCCATATCTTAACTCTGAACCTACTGTGAATCCCACGTCCTACTATTCACGGTGATTTTTGGAACCCGGGCAGTATTGTCTTATTTAAAGATAATTTTAAAATCCGTTATTATTTAGACGTGAGAACTACAATAATATACTGAGCGACATGGAAAACGCATCACTTAGTTTTTCGTATAAGAAAATGATCCTGTAAACATATCTTATTTATTTTGCTTCTTATTGTGAACAATATTCAAATGGGAACACATCAATAACAACACATTTGTACACTTATGGATGTTTTATCTGTAATCAACGGTACAAAGTCAGAACGGTCAAAACCAAAAGTACGACACAGATGTCAGTAGCACGTATGTCCTCCATTCTTGTACAAGAGCTGCTTCTAAAGCAGCAATGGTGTGCATCTGTGGTCTCCGATACAGACGGCGTCCAATCTCATCCCAGACATGTTCTATCGGTGCCATGTCCGACGACATGGCTGGCCAGTCCCAGACATTGATGTTGTTAGTCCATACTTAGCCAGGTAGTCCATACTTACATGCGGACGTGCATTATCCTGTTGGAAGTGCAGAAGTTGGGTGTGCGCTCGAAACATCGGAGCAACAATTGGTTGCAAGACACCATCACGGTAGGCTACAGCATTAATGCGACCCCTGCAAATGTGTAGGGGGTGGGGGAGTCCGGTGATGAAATGTGAAGCCTCCCCACACCATTACACTTCCATTACGTTTCGAAGACGCAGCAGTCTCCAATACGTTCCCCAAGACGTCTCCACACACGTTGACGGCCATGAGCGTGATAAAGATGAAAGCGACTCTCATCACTGAAGAGCACACTTTGCCAGTCTACTCTTCTTCATGTCTGGTGTCCTTGAGCCCATATCAATGCCGCTGACGATGATGATCCCTGAGGATAGCTCAAACATAAGGTCGTCGTGCACGGAGTCCTACTTCTCTTAGATGACGTCTTACGGTGATGGCACTTACTGGTCCATGTCTTCCGTCGACTGCTGCACCTGTTCAAGTCGCTGGGCGGAATCTATCACGCAGATGAGTGGCCCGGAAGTAGCGGGCTTGAGCCTGGGTTGTAAAGCATTGTGGGCCAGGACGTTGACGGTCCCGTGTTGATCCAGTAACTCGAACACATTCCACCAACCTTACAATAGTGGACTGATGACAATTGAAGTGTCTGGCCATAGCACGTGTAGACATGCCAGCCCTCGATATTCCCATGGCTTCATTCCGTTGATTTTCAGTAAGTCTCGGCATCTCTAGCTGGATTCTTTCACACGTTCAACAACAAATTACGACAGATTGACGTTTCACAGTTCATGTACTGCACATTAAGTTGAAAACATGCATTTAAATGGCTCACACACAATGCTGCGCGTGAATATTGGGTTTGTCATGTGCATCGCGTGCAATTGTGTTTGTGCACACGGGCCGTTATTTTTTGCGTTTGGGAGCATTGTGTGAAACAATAGTTCATAGTATTGCATAATATTATACATACAAAACCACCTTTTAATAAAATATTTGGAAAAAAAAGTGATGCGTTTTCCATGGCTCTCAGTATTTATATATCTCTACTGTCCGGAGGTTGTTAGTTAAATATCCTCAAATAGGGAAAGCCCAGTTTACCCCCCCCCCCCCCCTCCCACACACACACCAAAAAAAAATACCCCAACAAAACAAACTCAGATTACGAGAACACAGGGCTTACAATGTTTTATATTGTTATTCTAGACGTTTCTTATCTTTATATTTGTGGAACCCAGGCAGCATTGTCGGATATTAACATAATTTTACCACAATAATATATATCAGTTCTGACCGGAGATTCTTATTTAAATATCCCACAACAAAGAAAGGAACATCTAGTTTAAAGTGCCAAACCTTTAAGAAGACAGGGCTTACAATGTTTTATATTTTTATATCGAACTTTTCTTATCTTCATATATTGCATTTTAAAGTGTGTAACATTATAATATAATTCACATGAAGTATGGGTGTGTTATGTTTATTTTCCATTGCAGATGTTTGTAAGAAAGCGATAGATTTGACGTTTCTTATCGATGGCTCCGGCAGCATTAGACTTATTAACTTCAACATAATTAAGCGATTTATGATAGAAGTCACAAACCGTTTGTTTATAAGTCCACAGGGAACGCAAGCAGCTGCCGTTCAGTTCAGTTATAGTTCCCGGATAGAGTTCTATTTGAATGACCATTCTACCGAGGGGAGCTTACACCGGGCTATTGATGGAATAACTTACGACGAGGGTGTTAGTACCAATACAGCCGCCGGACTAAAGCGTGTTGCAAATCAGGTATTTGTTGTCCACAATGGAATGAGAAATCATTCTGCAAAGGTAGCGTTGGTAATAACTGATGGACGATCTGGTAGTCGGGCGGCAACAGCAGCAGCCTCCATACATTTAAAATCTAAAGGAGTAACAGTCTTCGCTATTGGTGTTGGGGATGGAGTAAATGAGGACGAATTAAAGGCCATCGCCTCCGATCCTGATTGCACACATGTTTTCATATTAAAAGATTTTTCTGAAGTTGAGACCATCATTAACGCAATACAGAAACGTGCATGTCAAGGTGAGGTGTTAGGAGAACGCTAGATCGGAGACGGTCCTACGCATTTTATGACGTCATATGTGGATTGTAGGTTAGGGTAGGGGTTAGGCTTGGCCCTAGGACCTGTAGATTTCGTCAAAGTCTCGAGATGTAAACAGGGCTAGCCCTAACCTTAACCCTGCGCCAAGCCTAACCCCTACCCTAACCTACAATCCACATATGACGTCATAAAATGCGTAGGGCCGTCTTCGATCTAGCGTTCTCCAAGGTGTTAACAATGTATATAGATCATTAGGTGTTGTTTCGATTCCTAATGTGTACGTGGTAAGGAGATGGTTAGGTCATGCCCTCCCACTGCTAAAGGCCTACGTGGTAGCGAATCATTTAAAGGAGCAAAATCGCTAACATTTGGGACCTAGAAATTTACCCAAATGGGTCGTAACGCATATAATCTGATTGTATATGAACTGATTTACATTCAATTGTTTCCATTTTGACTCTAATTTCAAACCAGTTATGTCCAGCGCAATACGGCATGAGTCTTAACCGAATGGAAATTTCTAGTGTCTGGTACACGGAAATTTCTAGTGTCTAGTGTCTGGGGTACACGTAAAAGATCCCTTAGCAGTTGGAATTCGATATAAGAGTTGGCCGTAGCGCCACTGCCCGGGCACAATGTCCCTCGTAGCACACTGTATGGCGTATGCCCGTCTTCCATTAGCCCAGGATAAGTGCAGAAGAGTAGGACGTTAAACCCCATTCCATTTCATTTCATCATGCCTACTGTATACTATTTATGTAATTATTTTTTCATAGCTCTACTAGTAGTTGAACGCGACCCCCGTGAAGATTCTGGGGAAATAGAAAAGCAGATACCTTTTACAGGGGAGGAAACAACGGTAAACTTGGTTATTCCAGCACCACCCACACAGTCATCAGCTAATTCCACCAATACTACAACCCTTATTGTAAGTTACATTCAGTGTATTTTGTATGTGCCTTAGTTTGAAATATAAAGAAATAACATCGTCAAAACAATATCGTTGGTCATTTTTATACACCCACATTTTCATGTGGACGTATTTTGTCGTCGCCCCTGTCCGTCCGTCCGTGTGTCAGTGCACATAATTTGTATGTGGACACTCTGCGGGTCATAATTTTAATCCAATTTAAAAAAGAAAACCATTTAAATTTATTACCGTTACACTCTAATGGCGGTTTGAGTTTCAATGAGAAAATTCTGAACCTTGTACGCAAATAGTGTTAATGAATGCCATACCAAGGTTGTGAACCCTCTATAAGTCACAACTGTTATCAGAATTCGACGAAACCTAACATATATGTTTATGTTCTACAGATCTCGGTTCATTTCGGTATTTGCGTACATGTATATCAGAAAATAACTTCCTGGATAATGGCCCCTGATTGTATCCGATTTTCAAAACCGTTCAAATATATCACCATTCCACCATAATGAAGGTTGAATTCGAACTTCGGGAAATCGAAACGAAACTGCGCGAAAAAATGGCCGCTCTTTGTACGAAAATTGTGTAAACGTATGCACATGTAATACGAAGGTTATAGGCCCTTTTAGACGTCACAATTTGTATTTGATTTTGATTAAACTTAAATATATGTTTAATTATGTCCCAAAGATCCCAGACCCTTTTCATATTTGGGCACTTTAGACCATAACTTTCTGGATTATGGCCCCCGATTGTACTTGTTCTCTATCCATCTCTTGCAAAATGTTGGCGTATCTTGTTTGCCAACATATGGTACTGTTTAATGCGTGTGCAATACCGGCGGTGAACTCTACTTTAAATCCCAACTACCACGAGGTATTTTACGTGCAGTACAACTATGTACACGACACACACGTCAACATCACAGGCACCACCCCTTACATACGGATGTGGCGTTGAGTATATATCGATGGTAATGTAGATGATACTTGTTGTTGTTGCTGTTATATGGTCAACAATACACATTACTAGATATTGGAATTAATGTAAAAGTGTGTTGTTGTATAAAAACTAGTTGATAATTGAACGACGGGAGGTTGGATGGCTGAATGGTTAGCACGTGCGTGCTGCTTTCACACAGTCTGTCATTGGGTCAACTGGCGTGGTTTCAAAACCCAGGTTGGACGTGACTAGGAGTAGGGTCGCCTATCCAACCTCGTGGGTTTTCACCGAGTCCTCCGGTTTCCTCCCAGTGCTAAATACCCCTACGCGCAAGCAAATTATTGAAATAAAATTAAAAACCATACGTCAGTCCCGAAATGACCTACTTTGTGTTGAGTGGATGTTAAACCCCATTTCTCTTTACAACATTATCGTTACAGACAGACGTATCATGTAGTGTAGTGTATATCTATGCATCTTATGACTCAACTCATCCAAGTGCCGCTCTCTATTCTTATACTGATGTAGCTCTAGCGGGATCACCATCAGTGATGACGATAAAAGATGAAAGTGATCGACCTCTTTACATCACCTACGAGGGTAAAAAATACAACCCGACTGCCACCAAGGGCACTGTAGGCTGTGATAATCCTTCTATAAACTCAAAGATTATACAGGGTAAAAAAGTTGGTAAGTACTTGTGACAAAATATTCAAACAAAGGGAGATAAATACCAGCAACACACTAATCAAACAAAGGGAGATAAATACTAGTATCACACTATTAAAACAAAGTGAGGTAAATACTAGTATCACACTATTGCATGATTAATAACAATGTTAATTAAATGTTGTCTACTGTGACAATAAATTCACATGCTAACCCTTTTGTTTGCTCCAGGATGAATAATTTGAAATATTTTGTTGTTGATTTAACACAAAACAATTTATATCAAACACATTCTTTGGATAGGTAACGAACGATAAGAGCATACTTTTCGAAACGTCGTTCTATATGTGTGCAAACCAGTGATTGTTTTTTTTTTATATAAATGGTGTTGTCGTTTTTATCGTCGTGCTATATGTGTACAAGGCAGTGTTTATTTACATAGAGATTGTGTTGGTTTTTTTTTACTCCTCTCAATCGATAAATGCCACTTATTGTTGTTTGAGAGAGAGACATGGGGTTTAACGTCCACTCGACACAAACCAGGTCATTTTGGGACTCACATATGGTTTCATTTTATTTCAATAATTCGCTTGCGCTTAGGGGTCTTTTGCAGTGGGAGGAAACCGGAGTGCCCGGAGGAAACCCACGAGATTGAGAAGGCGCACCTATCTCCATGCCACATACGCTCACGCCAGGGCTCGAAACCACAGCCGCAAGCCAGAGGTGACCGGCCAGCTAGAGGCCGAAGCGCGGAACTCTAGACCCCTAGGCCATCCCAACCCCCTATTGTTGTTTGAAGCGTGTACGTTTTTATTGCAGGTGCTGATGTAACTTGTATAGACGGTGACGTAGAAAGGGAGTGTACTCCTCTTGATTTTCAATCAAGTGAATTTAACAAATATACTTCAAAGAGTAGGTCAATATGTTATTTTTATTGATTGGGTTGGGTGGGGTTTCTAAGAGACTTTGTAGGCAAACGAGAATAACAGAAAAAAGTAACACTTTACATCACCTAGACGTTGCTGAACTGCAATTCCCGAACTTATAGCTACATTATCTCCATTTAACGCAGACGTGACTCAGGCATACTCAAATCAAACATGGCGACCACCGCGGTGAACTTGACATTGAACGAACCTTGCATGTTGCAAGTAGATTATCGCCGGTACACATTTTAGCTGGAAAGCCCGAAATTTGTATTCGCGATGATCCATGAATCTGATAGGTCCCCAGATGTTGAATACTACAGTGCATATAGGAAATGAAATGGGTTTCTGACCGCGAGAACCGAAGCACATGCTTTGTCATGGCCATTTGAGGGTTTTTGTTGGTGTTACAATTTGTGTTGACACGCTCCATTTATTTTGTTCCACTAGGTGAAGTTGTGAATGTTGTGAATCCTTGTTACAAAGGTGTTGATGTTTCTGATCCAGCCAAAGCTTTCCACCAAAATCCTCTCGACTCTACCAAATTGATCAAATGTGATGTTGATGGTAATATGTATGTTATACAATGTCCAGATGGAGAAGAATATCATCACGACAGCTTCACGTGCGGTGACAATAATGTGTTACCAACAGACCTTGGTTTACCTGTGGTTTCTCGAACAATCGCCACACCTAGATCCGCCCCGATAGATGAAGGGGCGTTGGAGACAGCTAATAGTATATATGAAATAGCAAGAAGACTAACAAAAGCAATGCAAGGCCAGGGTAAGTTGATGTTTAATGGTACAAAATATTGAAGGCCATGTTGTCCACCATATGGACGAATGAGGTCTAAAGATCTATTTCTCAGCATCGAATGGGCTGATGAAGACGGGCATACGTCACACTATTTTGCCCGGAAAGTGGTACTATAACGATCTAGTCTTATTTCGAATTCTAACGCACAAGTCAATATATACACGGAACCTCGCTTTTTCGCCCCATCCGAACGACTAGACAGCTGTCCTGCATCACTGACAAGAGGGGATGAATATTCTCGGCCAATGCAGGGATCGAACACCCAACCTTAAGGCTATATAGCGAACCAGCGTCTTACCTACTTGGCCACCGTGGTTCCCGCTAGCGAATTACTGAAATACAACCATGTGTTAATAGAACACAATTTTTATGGGAACAATCACTGGTTTATTCTAAAAGCACGACGTTTCGGCAAGTATCCTCTTATCGTTATCAAGCACAATGACATTTCATAAACTTCAGATGAATATATAAGAGTGGACTATTGGGGGTATAACCCGATTTTAAAACAAACTTCAAAAATTTGGTTTCATCTACTTCTTCACTTTTTATTTTCTATGTCATGGCGCCCTCTCTAGGCTTTTATTTACAAAATCAAGTCATAGTTTCGTATTTTGCTAAATGGAGTTATCTCCCTTCAACTGGATTTGGGCTGCTTTCACTGACCTCATTATTAATGTATACAACAGGACATGGCGCAACCATATAATAAGATAAAATAACAATAACAATAAAGATAAAGGATTAAACAAATTAGACATAAGGTAAAGAGGGGTAGTTAATTAAACAATCAACAACAAATGGAAAACATTTAGTTAATTATGAAGACCATCAAAAGTAGCATTCTTTTCTCCATTCATTCGTCGAGTTAATGCCTGGCTCAAGGCATTCGAGGGTGCAACCACATCAATATGTTTAATAGATTAGTCCAGTCTGAATAGCATGAGAATATAATATGCTGTGTCTTCCACATAAAGGGGGACAACTCTGTTACCGTCTCACAAATCATAAAAGTTTACCAAAACCTGACAGAAAACGTAAATTCAAATACTTTTAGCCGTTCCTAAATCTGAATATGAACTAACATGGACAAATGGAAGAAAAAAGAGAAAGAGAGAATGACAATAAACAGTTATGTTAGAAATTCACTCCTATTAATTAGCACGTCTTCAACCTGGGGTTGTCTTATATTTCTTACCTGGACTACTCTTTCAGGACCAGTTATGTATTTTATATTTTGTTTTTTGACTTCATGGACTTGTGGTTTTTTTCAGGATCTAAGCTGACTTGTAAAAATGGCAACATAACACAGAACTGTACGTTTGTGGATGTCAAGACCAGTCAGTATAGCAAGTTCTTGTCAAAAGGTATACTTCTTTTAACTACATTCTACATTTTGTGGTATTGATGTACAATCCATAAGCTCCTATTGTTCCACAAATACAAACATGGTATTGTTTGAGAGAGAGAGAGAGAGGGAGAGAGAGAGGAGGGAGTCAGAGAGAGGGGGGTCAGAGAGAGGGAGAATGAGAGAGAGATGGAGGTGACATACACTCGACACAAAGTCATTTTGGGACTTATACATGGTTCAAATTTAATAATTCGCTTGCGCATAGGGGTATTGGGGAGGGGTAACCGGAGGACCAACTCGTCTGGAAAGCGATCTTATTCCTTGTCAGGTACAATTTGGAATCGAAACCACGCCAGTTGGCTCAATGACAGACCTTATGACACAACGCGCATGCGCTAACCATTTGGCTATCCAACCCCTCTAGTATTGTGCAATTGCCAAGCGTCAAGTGTTATACCAATACACGAGGTGTCATCATTTAACCGTTTGCAGAATATCTGAGAATAATATAACTCACGAAATACTATTACTATGTGTATTTACCACACGTGTATGTATTTAATAAGACATGAATATAACGGGGTTTGACGTTCTACGTTTTTGTACCAACCGGGTTGATGCAGGGGCGAGCATAAAACATATAGTAAAGCCAAATAGGGGGCCTGGCAGCGACGTTTCTCGCTACGCTTGTTCGAATTCAAACTTTTAAGTTTTCATTTACATGCAGGCCAACGACTAGACTAGTGTAGATAAAGGTCGGTGGGGTAGGGGAGGGGGCAGGTACAGCTTATAGTCGTTGTATTGGGATAAACAACCGAGGTCTCGTCAGCATACCGGCGTGCAGATAAAATTAATAAATTAAACGAGACTTACCTTAAGTTTAAGTTTGATTGTAATTCTTCTACGTCACACAAACATTAGAGGACTAGATAAAAGCTAATAATTTGAGCGACCACGTCGTCAATAGCTAGTTATAAACTACAATATGAAAAATTGTAGCAGAAAAGAAAATTTTCGAGCGACTGCGTCGTCAAAATTTCTTTCATTCTATTTGTGCGTCCAGTCACTGCGAAGGCAGAAGATGCACTGAGGTCACATGGGCTCTGATGCAATCTCACGTGATCTCGTTAATGTTGGTGACGTAGAAGAATAACCACTGACAGTAGGAATTCAAATTAAGAGTAAAACGTAGCGCCGCAGTCCAGGCAAAATGTTCTGCATTGCACACCGCCATTAGCCTGACAGGGACAGTAGAGTAGGGTGTTGGATCCTATTCTCTTTTGCTTGTTGTTGAATCCATGTGTACATTAATATCAGAGTCATTCCCTAAAGATACATTATGGGAGATTAGATAAAGAGTTGGCGGTCCTCACTATAATAGTTAAAAACTACATAATAACATAATATACAGGTAATTCGTTGAAAATTTCAGACAAAATGATTCACTATGAACCAAGATATTAGCTTTGGATATTTCCACCTAGCCTCGATCATCATTCCTAAAGTCACTACGATAAAAAAGAGCACAGTCTCGATTATCCACTTATTGATTTAATTATCAATGAGCGTTAAGCAGCATATATGATTCAAATCTAGTAAATAACACAGGCTGATTATGGTCTGGATAAGTAACTTAATGCCTTTTTAATAATTTAGATAACATTTCATGCCTAAAGAAAGACCTGCAATAGGCAGATTTACCTCTTGCATAATGTATGTTTAAATCTTTTTATATTATAGAACACTTGCGAATCTATGTTTAATATTTAAATTATCTCTTTAGATTCGTGGTTGGGTGTTCCGAATCCGTGTGAACCGAATGCAGATCTGACAGATAACAGTAATCGTCTACACATAAACGACCTTGACCCCAAGAAGTTTATAATTTGTGTTGAACCTAATACAATGTATGTTACCCAATGTCCCGGTAACCGGACATACGTCCCGGAATCGTTCATCTGTAGAGAATAAACCTTGAATAATTCTGGCCAAAATGGTAAGGTATATATTGTACCGCTGGATCTGAATAATATGAGTAATGGACAAGATTTACTAACTCGTCGGTCGTTTTGTCTTCTCTTGGTTACGTTAAGTTACATGATCGAGCTACATTTTGTTATTTATATCTTAAATTGTATTCCTACACCTGGTTACCTATAGTTGCACGAGCTAAATTTCGTTATTAATATTTTATTGCTTAGTTTATTCCTAGCCTTGGTACCTAAATTTTGTTATTAATATTTTATTGTTATGTTTATCCCTAGCCATGGTTACCTCTAGTTAAATGAGTTACGTCTTGTTATTGATATTGTAAAGTGCATTCCTGCACTTGCTTACCTATAGTGATACTACCTACATCGAGTTATTAATGTTATAAAAAACTTTATTGTTGCAGTTGGTTACCTTTAGTTACACGAGCAACATTTTGTTGTTAATATTGTTATATGAGCTGCATTTTGTTATTGATAGTTTAAAGTGTATTCCTATGCTTGGTAACCTAAAGCGATATGAACTATATTTCGTTATTAAATTTGTAAAGTATATTCCTAATCTTGGTTACCCATATTTACGCGAGCTACGTTCTGTTATTTACAAGTCACTGGATATAGAAACTTTAATTATAACCCACACCATTTATATTTTAAATTGATATAGGAGCTTTAATTACAACCCTCGCCATTTAATATATCTGTTAGTAATCAAAGGGCCATAGAAACTTTAATTATAACCCACACCATTTATATTTTAAATTGATATACGAGCTTTAATTACAACCCTCGTCATTTAATATATCTGTTAGTAATCAACATCTATGTAATATTAATAAAGCGATTATATATAGACAGAAAGGAGGCAGTGTGTAACGTCTACTGAACACAAACTAGGTCTTTTCATATGGCCATAGGGCTCGAAATCAGAGGAAGTGGGAGAAAGAGACCCACCCAGATTTGCCAGGCTACCTACTCCATGTTCGTTCAAGTGTGGGGCCGATGCCA
This sequence comes from Patella ulyssiponensis, assembly GCA_963678685.1. Lineage (NCBI taxonomy): Eukaryota > Metazoa > Mollusca > Gastropoda > Patellidae > Patella > Patella ulyssiponensis. The sequence continues at coordinate 91,847,856 of OY783226.1, forward strand.
CGCCATGTAAATCGATGACAGACCTTATGATCTAAAGAGAAACTATGGCGGACATTTTAGGGGATGAGTACTGAAAGCGAACTGGTGCTGAAAGTTAAATTTAGATCCCAATTTTCAATTCGTCTTATCTCATTGGGTAAATTTTGCCCGGACGGCGGCACCACGCCCTATTCTTATGTCGAATTCTGACTGCCAAGGGATCGTTTGCGTGTACGCCAATGTGTACACGGGACTTCCGTTTTGCGTTCTATCTAAATAACTTTTGTCCGATGACCTTTCCTGCCAATGCAGGGATCACACAATCGACCTTCAGGTTAATGCGCGAGAGAGAGAGAGAGAGAGAGAGAGAGAGAGAGAGAGAGAGAGAGAGAGAGAGAGAGAGAGAGAAAAGAGAAGGATAAGGAGAGCGAGAGAGAGAGAGACAGAGAGAGAGAGAGAGAGAGAGAAAAGAGGAGAAATGGGGTGTTACGTCCACTCGACACAAACTAGGTCATTTCGGGACTAACTATGGTTCAATTTTTATTTCAACAATTCGCTTGCGCGGTGGTTGGACCCGAAGAAAAGCCACGAGGTTGGACAGACGACCCTATACTCCTTGTCAGGGGCAACCGGGGAATCGAAACCACACAAGTTGACTCAATGACAGACCTTTTGATGCAATGTGCGCACGCTAACCATTCGGCCATCCCCGTCTTACCCACTGAACCACCGTGCCCCCCCCCCTCAAGAAGAAGAAATGGGGAGATCGTCTTACATTTTGTGTTTTTCGCGGAATTCAGTATTTTTCTAAAAGTTATGTTTGTCTCTACTTTCCATTATGCCATATATACCATTCTCTTATTGGAAATAATAACTACCCGATAAATGCTGTCGTGGTAATTTATTTTTAAAACATGATGGACGCAGCTCACCAATTATTCCTACACTAGTTAGCCACAAAACAAGGATTTTTAGTCATTCTCACGCTTTCCCTTTTCTCTCTTTGCATGCCAATCTTTGTTGACTTGTAGGTATAGAATCAACTAACTGGGTTGGAATATACATTTACTGCCACGTTTTGATGAATATTTATGACTTTAAGGTGGAAGAATACAAGAGTTAATAGGCTGGTTAAGTTGTAATGTAGGGCCGGAAATTGAATGTTTACTTGTCTCTACGTTCCGTTTGTGTATCTCAAGAGATTGCTCCATCCGTGGTAGACTCATCGAAAATGTGGAAATAGTTAGAGCTGGGAAAAACATAAGTGATCTCTGACTTACACGCGACCTGTAAGGGGGAATAAATCTATTTTAAGTAGACGTTATAGTGCGCCCTCTCAGTGGTTGCCACAATGTTTTGCTCTGTGTTATTTTATGTAATTTGAGGTGTTTTAGAACTGTTTTTTAAACTATTTTATTTGGAACTATATCTGGTATACTACAAAGGTTACTTTTATTGTGATTATTTCTTCAAGTTTGGTTAGATCTGAAGGATGTTGCTGTTTTAATTTTTCAATTTCACACGTGTTGATGCTGCAAGGAGATGTGATGTGTTACTCACTATTGTATAAAACTAACCAACCATTGCAGAGGGGGTCCAGAGGTGGTCGTAATAAACAGAGATCAATTAAACCTGTCAAATCTTTTCGAAATGTTAAATATAAACCAAGGTCAGTAAATAGGCCTAATCTGATAGATTTAACATGTTCCATAAATAATAATAAACTTTCAACTTCTTTAATCGAAACTGTTGATGTAGTGATATCGGAACCAATAACTGAGGCTTTTCGAAGACAACAATCAACGATTAACGGTAAAAACTTAATCAACGTTAAAACTATCCATAGCAGTATAAAAATAAACACAAACAGTCAAGTTGGATTATTGAATTCAAGATCAGTAAGAAATAAAACAACTGAATTATATGATTTTCTTTTAGATCATGATCTAGATATATTTGGAATTACAGAAACATGGTTAACTGGCACCAATTATTCAACAACAATATCCGCTCTATTGCCATGCGGCTATTCTCTGATTCACGTACCAAGAGAATCTAGAGGCTGGGGTGTTGGCCTGATTTTTAAATCTGCCATTAACGTGAAACGATGTGTACCTGATAAATACAGCTCATTTGAACTTTTAGCATGTGATCTTTGTCTAAACAACCAGTCACTCCACATTGCAACAATTTATCGTCCACCTAATAATAGAAATATTGTCCAGTTTTTCGAGGAATTTTCTTTATTTGCCGATCAACTTATACTACTGAAGTACCAGAAACTTATCATAATTGGAGATTTTAACTTACATTTAGACAACATTGATGACTCGCTCGTGAAACAGTTAAATGATATCCTTGACATCAGATCACTAGTTCAGCATGTAACGGACCCAACTCACAATAAAGGTCACCTCTTAGATCTAATAATCACTAATCAAAACAGCTGTAATATATCTAATATTACCATTGCTGATGTACTTATATCAGATCACTTTCCAGTTTTATTTTACATTGACGTTCATAAACCGCGTCTGCAACGAAAGACCATTTCATTTAGAAAAATTAGTTCAATTAATTTAAATACTTTTAAACAATCACTCTCTGACTTAGACTTGTGTAACCGCATAGATGATGTTAATGAAAACGTTAACCGCTTTGATACAATAACAAGACAGGCAGTCGACGATTGTACTCCATTAATTGTAAAAACTGTTACTGTTCGCCCTGATTGTGAATGGTTTAATGATGAGATTCGGGAAGTCACGAAACAACGAAAACTTGCTGAAAAGACCTGGCGTAAATCATAACTACACATTCACAAGGACATTTATAAAAGCATTAAAACGGAGTATAATCCATGATTGACTGTGCTAAACGTAAATTTTATTCAGACAAAGATTAGTAATAGTGATAAAAGTCACAAAGAATTATTCAGTGTTTTCACGTAACTGATAGATCGTAGTACCGGAATATGTCAATACAAAAGATCTTGCTGATAAATTTTCAAAATTTTGTTAACAACAAAGTCTCTCTTACTCGAAACGATCTGAATATCTTAAAATGTGATATCGATATTAATACCGAACCACTTTCTGTGCCATTCAATTCTTTTAGTCCTGTCAGTGAACCGTTTGTCATAGCTTTAAGCAAGGGGTCATCATCGAAAACATGTTCGTTAGATTCACTACCGACCTCTGTCCTTAAACTCTGTTGTGACTTTTTATCTAAATATATAACCGATATTGTTAATTGTTGTTTCAAACAAGGTTAAACCCATTATTATAAAGTCAGACCTGGATAACCATATATTAAAAAATTATCGGCCTGTGTCAAATTTAAACTGTCTAAAATCATAGAAAAATGTATCGCCAACCAACTCATAGAATATGTAGATTATAATAATTTACAAGAACCCCTTCAAAGTGCACAGATTTCATAGTGTAGAAACAGCATTAACCAAGGTTCATAATGATATATTGTTGTCTTTGGACAATCAACACTGTGTATTTCTTATTTTATTAGACTTATCGGCTGCATTTGATACAATTGACCACTATTCTTATTAGTCGTTTAAATGTAGATTTTGGTATAGATGGGTTGGCATTAAAACTCATAACAAGTTATTTAGCTAGTCGACAACAAAGAGTGTCAATCAATGATACATTTTCTAATAAAAATGACATCGTATACGGAGTACCCCAGGGTTCTGTTCTAGGACCCATTCTATTTACACTATACACTTCTCCGCTCGGCAAATTAGTTCGGGGTCATGGTTTAGACTATCAGCTGTATGCAGACGATACACAAATTTACATTGCTTTTAAACCATCTGTAACAAATGATTTTAATATCAAAAAAGACAAACTTGAAACTTGTATAATTGACATAAACAAATGGATGTCTGCTAATTTTTTAAAGTTAAATAGTGACAAGACAGAATACATTCTCATGGGATCAAATAATAATTTAAGCAAAATATCTGATTGTAGATCCATATCTATTGCTCAGTCTGTTATTTTCCCCGTTAATTCTGCAAGAAATATTGGTGTTATTTTTGACAAAAATATGAACATGATTAGTCAAATTAATAATGTATGTAAAAGCTGCTATTTCCACATTTACAATACAAGTAGAATTAGAAAATATATTTCACATGATGCAACTAAATCACTTGTTCATGCTTTTATTTCTTCTAGGCTTGATAATTTTAATTCTCTCCTTGCTGGTCTTCCTGTAAAACACCTAGATAAACTTCAAAAAGTTCAAAATTGTTCTGCCAGATGGATAACTCTTTCGAAAAAACATGATCACATAACTCCAATTTTAGCTTCTTTACACTGGTTACCTATTAAGCACCGCATTAATTTTAAAATACTTTTATTAGTTTAAAAATGTTTTAATGACACTTCGCCCTCTTATATAAAGGATTTAATCACTGTATATACGCCAACTAGATGTTTGAGATCCTTTAGTGACCCCTTTCTCCTTAAACCCATCTCTGTAAATCTGTCTTCTTTCGGAGAACGATCCTTCTCTTTCCAGGCACCGAAACTCTGGAATAAGCTCCCTGTTTTCATAAGGTCAGCAAAATCTATTACAATATTCAAGCAATCACTTAAAACACATTTTTATACACAGGCCTTTAGTTAAAGAGATTTTATATCCTGTATTTTATCATATGATAATGTCATTCTCTCTATGTATGTAATTTTATCATGTAGACTTTTATGTACATTTAAATTTTATTGTTTCAATTTATGTTCTTGTAAAGCGCCTCTGAGCACTGAGCGCTGTATAAATATCGTTTTAATAATAATAGTAACCATTGATTCAAAACATATCTGTGACTCACTAAGAAATAAAATATTGTTTAAAATAACCATTAACTTTAAAATGCAGTTATACACGGCGAGTGGTAAAGGACTATTTATTGGTAGTCACACAGAAAAGAACAAAGCGTACACCCACGACGACGTTCAAAACTAATCGGGCTTTCCCAGTGAATTGACGTAACTGACCTAAAATAACACGACACAGTAATATGAAACTCAGCTTATTTGATCGACCAGAATGAGTCGTCTTCTATCAATATCAAGGTATGTAATTTTTAAGGCTTATTTTATTGATATTATATATACCTTAATTGATTCATCCTTTCTCGAACACTGGTTGCCAGTCAATGGTATGATGTAATACGGTTAGGATCCATGTAAAACAACAATAGGGTTAGGATCTTTACAATAAAACAACAATGGCGTTATATAATACACAAAAACACATAATTATGGAATAGAAGCTACTTAATTTATTTAGGCGACGTTTCGAAGATTCGCCGCTTGTGCGTGACAAGAAGTAGGGTCGCACATCCAACCCCCCGGCTCCCCCGGTTTCGTCCCACTATTAAAATCCCCAACACACGGCGTTATATAAGGTATATGGCTGTTTATATTTACTTCCCTGTATATACGGTTGATTAACTCGGCTTACAGGTGGTGTTTTTCTAACATCTACTAGACATAAAATATAGGTCATTTCGGGACTAACGTCCTAAATACAACAATCCACTTGTACGTAGGGGATTTTGGCCACCCAACCTCATATCACCGCTGAAGCATTGTTGGTCAACATACTGGTTGTCATGTTCATTACCGGAATCTAACCCATAACTACATTGATAACATATGCAGTTAGAGTCAATGACACACCACCACCCCATCCACCCATTCTCGGCATGCTACAACAAATGACTAAGTCTACACAATAAGATATGAAAATAAAATTATTTTCCGATTGTAGGCAGTTCTGGATTAACAATAAGACAAATAAGGCACGTGCCTTAGGGCCAGCCAAAAATCCAGGCCACAAAATGATAAAGTAAAAGAAAAAAATGGCCTGTAGTATCATATTGGGTTGCATTCCACTCACATATCTGTATTTTCAGACCACCTATCAAAATGTGCCGTAGGGCCATCAGAGCCTTAAACCGACACTGATTGTAGGAGATAATCCAGTTACACAGACCTGATAACGTATATATATTTCACTAGAGTTCGGATTCGGATTTCTACTGCATTGGACTATGATGGATTCTGGATGTTGGTGTGCCTCTTTCCAAGCCGTTCGTAAAGATGAAACAGAAACACTGAAATACTTAGTATCATTTCCAAATCTTTGTGTTAATTCTGAACAGGGCGAAACCATTCTTATGTTAGCTTGCAGGAAACAGAACTTGGAAACAGTTTCTATATTGTTGAGGCATCAAAGAGTGAAGGACGTTATCAATCAAATTTCACGTGGCGAAGGTCTTTCAGCTTTACATTTATCTATACAACTGGGACAGTCTGAGACCACGTGTCTTCCATTTGTAATGGCGTTAGTTGAAGCAGGGGCTGATGTAAATATTTCTTCCAGAGAATTGATGACACCCTCGTGTATGTCTGCATACAGGGGATTTGTATCGGTATTGGCATATTTGATAGATCATGGTGCTGATGTTAATACCGTGGATCAAACTGAATGTACAGTTCTCCACCACATTGTCACGAAAACCAACGCAGTTGTGATATTACAGAAATTAATTATCGCGGGAATACCTATTAATTTACAAAATAGTTGTGGTGAAACCCCGTTATATCTAGCAACCCTATCCAACAACGAGTCTGCCGTGAATATGTTATTAGAAACAAATGACTCTTGTGTGGATTTAGGTGACAGAAAAGGAATCACACCACTTATGTTGGCTGCAATACAAAATGAAATCAAAATTATGAAACTTCTTCAAGAACACGGTGCTTGTGTCAACAAACAAGATGGCCGCGGTAGAACATCCCTGATTGTTGCAACACGAAATGGCAATAACCGCGCTGTTGATGTTTTGTTAAAAACGGATGCCTGTGACGTGAACCTGTCTGATAATCAAGGAAAATCCTCTTTAATGTTAGCTGTACAGAGGGGCAACACAGAGCTCATGGACATGCTTCATCAATATGGTGCAGACATTAACCAACAAGATAATCGCGGTAGAACATCTCTATACCTCGCAGTAGAAAATGACAATTTAAATGCTGTTGATGTTTTGCTAACAATGGACGGCTGTGATGTGAATTTGTCCGATAACAAAGGAAAATCGCCCTTGATGTTAGCTGTACGAAACAGCAACACAACCCTTGTGGAACTTCTTCATCAACACAACGCCGACGTTAACAAACAAGATGATCGCGGTAGATCTGCTGTTTATTACTGTTTACATCACGTATGCAGGGGTAAGGATTTCTTGATGACCAACAGCTTAGAAGTAATGATGTTGTTGGAATATTATGGTGCGGAATTTAAAACACAAAACCGCGACAATAAATTACTAAAACATGTTTTGAAACACTCTTACTATTATTTCCGGCATTTGGTAGATTCTAATAAGGTTGATTTTCATGATTTGGATACAAATGGGGATAACATTTTACATTATTTAGCCGGATGTTCCATAACTTTTCCTTGTTTTGAGACCTTTTTGGCTGATAAGCGGATTGATATAAACCATACAAATTCTATGGGTAACACACCATTAATGGTTGCAGCTATTTTATACAACAAGCCGTATATGCAAGCCTTGTTACAGCATGGATGCAGTACCAATATACAGAATATTTATGGACATACTCTCTTACATCTCAGTATCATTGGATTCGTCAAATTGACTGACTACCACTACACTGTATGGGACTCGGGGTTGTTCGCTGCTATATTGTCTAAAGATATAGATGTCAATGCACAGGACAAAGATGGACAGACCGCCTTAATGCTGGCTGCTAAACTCGGAGATTATAACCTCGTGAAACAGTTATGTAGAGCCGGTGCGGATTGCAAGATTTTGGATAAATTTGGAAAGTCGATGGCACACTATCTTAACTTTAGTGGAATATCAGATGTGAAGTTGTGTAAATACATTATCCGAATTTGTGGAGTGGATATAATAGACAACACGGGAGAAACAATGATGGACGTGGCCATGAATTTTTTTGAGAATTATGATTTAATTGATGCTTTCGAGCTGATTGGTTACCTAATAGCTGCGAACTATTGCTTTCAGAATCCTGGACAGAATAGATGGAGCAGGGTGTTCATGGTCCCGATATGGAATCCTGTTTCTGATCGAATTAACAGTAATAGAAAACTGCTGTATGAAAGTGGGGCGGACAGGATAGACATTCTTTCCAAGTTACCTTTCATGGAAGATGAGTACATGGCCAATGGTGATAATGACGCACTGGCAATTATTGTAAAATCCAAAGAATCAGAATTCCATTCATTTTGTAATAACATTTGCTTAAAATCGTTGTGTAGGAGAATTATTAGGCAACATTTGGGACCAAACATACAAGACAAAGTTACCCAGCTCAAGATACCAATAACAGTGCAAAATTTCCTTCTATTGAAATGTTCATTAGAAGATAAATATTTCAACTTAGACACGGAAGATAGTGACGACGACGATGACTGTAATATGTGTATGCAATGTGATCTAGGCGACTTTTGTATAGATCTTTATGATTCAGAACATTATCATTACTTCGATGATTATGATAGGTGTACATCATTGTCTAACTCCACCTCAATATCATCCTCACCATCATCACTATCATCTTCACAGTGTTCCTCCACCTCTTCTCTATTATCACTATCATCATGATAGAGTTCTTCACCAGCATCCTGTACAGCAGCGATACCACCATCGTCAATATATGTAGTAATATAGTCTAGTGACATATTATGGACAAGGAATGAGGAGATAAGATATAGTTTGATGTTTCTAAACATATTCACATATATGCAGGTGTACTGAGATAAACTAACATTTGGTTGACGTATTGTTATATAAAAAGGGCTATCGAGGCAGAGCATACTGATTCTATATTTCAACAACATGATAACAGATATCTTATGCACAATATTTCTGGAGTAAATTTTCATAACCATGTAAGGGCGGGTTTTGACCTCACGCTTTTAGAATGGGGGATGACGTCAAGGCTTTGTCTTGGACGTGCAGGGAGGAGGGTATAAATTCGAGTGTAGACCAGGCCCCATCAGAACTCACCCAGACATTCGAGCAGCCATTATCTGTTGAGAACAAGGGACCTGGGAAATCATTCAGCTGGAAATAAAGTTCTTATACTTTAAATACTGTGGTATTATTTTAGGATCACAAGAACACAACAAAGAAGAAGTCCTATAGAAGAAGCAGTATAGTACTACATATAGCTATTTTGGGGAGAATTCATATAGGCTGAAATAAACATTGAACTATGTGTTAATCCCACAATGACTAAGTTTGTGTCGAGTGGACGTCAAACCCCATTCGTCTCTTTCTCTTTATCGATGGACGTTTCGGTACGTGTAGCCATGGTTGCAATATCCACTTTACGGCAAGTTCGCACCATCTAATTAAATTTAATTCAGCTATCTTCACTCTAAGTCTCAAAAATAAACCGCCCGTAAAAACGACTTTGCCAATTCTCGAAAACACTCTCGACCCCCTTAGACACCAGTGATGTCACAGTGATCGAATGCATATCCGGAATCCGAATGCACATTCGGAAAGTTTATTCTTTAATTACCTTATACAGCCGGCGGGTGTATTCATTAACGCTCCACTGATTCCTTTATCCCCTAATTAAATAAAACAGATGACTATGAAATAATTTGAACTAACTTTAAACCACATGGAACTTACTGGACGAACAGTTTTTAAGATACGGGTCCAGGTATGTGGTTTTTACTGCGAGCACTTCGCTTTTCCACATAACGCAAGTGGATTCTTTTTCCCCACGGATTTCTTTCTATCCACACTGATAGCGTTAAACATCAGTCAGCTGGACCTCCTGTTTTAACATGTTTTTATTATGACAAAGGGAGACGATGACTCGCGTTCTCTTCTCACGACAGCGATTTATAAGTGTGCTTTAAATTTACATTTTAATATACAAGGACTTTTTATTTTGTGTGTTAACCAATTGTAAGGGGACTTTAGATATACACAGACGTTTGTATTGTATGATTTTTTTTTACCAATTTCCAGCCCGTAAGTGTAAATAATTCAATTAAATCAACCTGTTCATAATATCGCATGTATTGGACGTCAAATCTTTAATAAACAACAACAATAGTAATTTGTTTTGTAATTTAGATTGTTGTATAATGTCCCGCCCTCTCATCTCACGACAGCGATTTTAATATGGTGTTTTAAAGTGACTTTTTGATAGAGTCCCTCTTCCATCATGTGCAGTCCAAACGATTCGAGAAGAGTATTGTGGTTTTAATTTCCCGAGTAAAAAGATGTGGTTATGCAAAATGTATCATAAAAGACAAACATGATTGATATGCGAGTTGTAAATGACGATCCGTTATCAGAGTAGCAGACCATATCTCGTTTTGCTGTAGCCACCGTATGGCGCCTTTCTTTCTGCGTGTGGAATTGACTTCATTACTATGAGATAGACGGTAAAATGCAATGGGGTTTAACCTCCTACTGTTTTGCCCCGACTTGGCTAACGAAGACGGCCTAATGTTATATCGAATTCCAACTGCCAAGGTATCTTTGACGTTCACGACTATACGTTGTCCCGTACCAAGCTCTCACTCCTGCATCACTGTCAAGAGAGAACCACCTCGGGGAATCCATACGATCTTCGTCGATAACATCTGGATCGATCCTAGGATATATTGGCGAGTCCACGTCTTACTCATTGAGTCACCGAGGCTCCCACAAATTAGAAAACGTTTTAACTTTGGTAGACCAGACACCTCTTTATAATCGAGCAAGCATATACACAATATTGTAACATGTTTCAGTGTAAACCCTGCGTTTTTATTGGTCAATTAGACACCGTCTATTGGACAATAACACCCTTCTGTTTTAGTAACGTCTTTTAAAATCCTAAAAAAGCATGTTACAATGTCGATAAACACTTCCTGTTTCGCATTTAGAGGGGTGTTATTGTCCAATAGACATGTCCTGAGATTTTACATTAGAACCCTCGACGCTACGCGTCTCGGGTCCTAATGATCTCAGGACATGTCTATTGGACAATAACACCCCTCTAAATGCGAAACAGGAAGTGTTTATCTCCTAAATACAATAAGAAAAATCACGCCTTTGATAAAGAGATGGGGGGTTGGGATGGCCCAGTGGTCTAGAGTGTGGCACTTCGACCTCTAGCTGGCCGGTCACCTCTGGCTTGCGGCTGTGGTTTCGATCCCTGGTGTGAGCGTATGTGGTATGGAGATAGGGGCGCCTCGTGGGTTTCATCCGGGCACTCCGGATTCCTCCCACTGCTAAAGACCCCTACGCACAAGCGAATTATTGAAATATTGAAACTTTAAAAACTATATGTTAGTCCCAAAATGACCTAGTTTGTGTCGAGTGGACGTTAAACCCATTTTTCTCTCTCTCGCTCTCGATAAAGAAATTACAGTAGTCTATGGCGACATATTTCTTTGCTCAAACGAAAGTTTGTTATATCTCCTGTAAATTACGTAATCATGAATGTAGCAGGGAATAGAGTGAGAGAGAGAGAGAGAAAAATGGGATTTAACGTCCACTCGACACAAGCTATGTAGCCAATGCCAGTTTGATTTAATGCTTTATGCCGTATCATATCGAATTATCAGATTACCCGGTATGATTCCCCCTTTTCAGTGATGCAGGACGCATGTCTAGTCTCTCGGATCGGACGAAAAATCAAGGTCCAGTGTACATATTGGCGTACACGTAAAAGATTTCTTGATCCTTGGAATTCAATATAAGTGTAGGTCGTTGTGCCTCATAGTCAATGCACACTGTATGGCGTATGCCCGTCGTATGCCCGTCGGAGCTGAACAGTAGAACGATCATTTTTTTCATCAAAACAACGTTAAAATTCTCGTTGGCGTTATTGTTGGTTACAAAATGCAACGGCATCCATTTGTGCAGAGCTTGCAACCTGGCGAGTTATATTCAAGGGAAATAACTCTTTCGAGATTACGATGGCCTATCGATATGATCCCCCAACCCTCACCCGAGTTGTAAAGGTCGTTGTTATTCTGTTTCCGAGTTTGGGTTGCCTATTGTGGGTTTATTTGCATGTGTGACACAGTTTATTAAGCATGTGAACCATGGGTAATTCTATCTTTGTTTTATCACTTTAAATCAAGTATAGTGGCGAAGACCCAACACTTTTAGTACCAATCGGACTCATCGGTGGTGTTAGTATCTCGTGTCATTTAATTTTTGAAGGCTGGCTTCCCTTCGCGGTGGTGCTAGTATCTCTTTGACATTTAATTTTTAAGTATCGCTCCCCATGTCGGTGGTGTTAGTGTCTCGTTGGCATCATTTTTAAGCCTGGCTCCACCTGTCAGTGGTGTAAGACGGAGGGGAGCATGGAACACCGTCTAGTCAGTCGGATGGAACGAAAAACCTAGGCCCTGTGTACACGTGAAAGAACCCTTGGTGGTGGGGATTCATCTTTTGTTAGTATTTCGTTTACCTATAATTTTTACCCCCCCCCCCCCCAGAAGTTCTGGGGGAGCCACTATGGAAAAACTATGTCCGTCTACATTAGTTCGTTTGGTACAGAAATGTTGGCCGTTAAACCGCATTTCTTATTGACTATTGTGATGATAATAAACCCCCATCCATATTTCGCGTATAAGAAAACGTAACCTTAATTTGATTCCATTTACCGGCTGATATATACCGTCTATAGTGTCTGCAGCAATATTAGTCTCTGTCACCTAGAAAACTATTTCACGAATATTGGTCTGGATTCGTTGTCAACATTTGAGAATATAGGTCATTGTATAGATGATCCAGTATGCCATTTCAAATAATCCATTTGATTGCATTGCCTTGCCAGTTCAATATCCGACACTCTTATTTTTTTATTGTAAAATTTCTCTCAATTCATGGATCATATCTATCCTAATTCCTCGTCACGATTCATGTTTGTTTAATAATGCAAGAATTGTGGGATTTATTTCGGGAAGGGGCGCAAATCTTATTTGACTTGGCCAATGATACTGGATGATAACCACATTAAAAACTCCCGGTTACGCATGGTCAAAGGAACATTTCGTCAAATATTGACAACGCTTCCAGACAGACCCGCTTTACGTTGAAGACTAGACAGTTCTGGGTGATCGAGACCACTGTAATATGTATGTAACAGACTCTAATGTGTCCCTTTGATTGTTTGGTTAGACTTCAAGGTTGGTCAAGATTGGAGAGATTAAAATGGTCGACCGCTGGAAAGATCAAGATGGTGGAATAAGCGTGTCAACCCACGGGGAAGAGCGGGATGATGTTATAAGAGGGTTTTCCTGGTGTTTATTGTAGGGAACATCAGAATACATTTGTAGTTGCATTTGAGTACAGTCTCGATGGTCTATTGCCGGCCAGATGTAGAGGGTGGAATAAGTGTGTAGCCCCGCGGGGAAGATCAGGATAGTGGAATAAGAGGGTTTTCCTGGTGTTTATCGTGGAGAACATCAGAATAGCGGTCTCGATGGACTACCGTGGAAAAGATACCCCGATTGCCTGTGGTGGGGAAGAGCGGAATGGTGGAACGACGGGACGATCACGACACATAGGTTTGCACATTATATAGGAACTATATTATAATTAAAACATATCCAATACATTTCTATTTTTATTTTGATAATTTTTGGAGATGTTGAAACAATTATGTACACGTTTATATAGATTTAAAAACAGTAATATACTTATTTTACCCTCAGTGATTTAACAATACATATTTACATAAAAACAGAGAGGTATTGGGTTTTAACGTATCGTAAATTCTTCTGTGTCGCAATTCCATGGAATACAATTAATAGACCAGAGGGAGAAGGGGGGTATTATCCGAAAGGTGGGCAAAAAGCGGGAGTTGACTTTTCTAGAAGCATTTTTCCTCAGGAATCCGAAAATGATGGGTGATCAGTCAGGTGAGGGAGCGTTCAGGTGTTATCGAGGTCAAAAGGTCACCAGAGGTCAAAAGAGGCTGGCTTATGAATTTAGTCACTTCTGATACTGTCTGTTGCAGATTTCTTGTTGGAACGCAGCTGAATCATTGAATAAGTGACGAAGAATGATTTGTGAAACCAATTAATCAAATTATGATGTAATTGGAAAGGTCAAAAGGTTACCCAGGTCGAATTAGTAACAAATAAGGATGCACTGAGATTAGGGGCAAAACTAATGTTATTTTCAATATGCAGTACAATTCTGCATGGTCTGACGAAGTAATTTCATCCAACATTAACGATTATGTTAAACGAGTGATATGTTACACCATAAGTATATAATCTATAAGTATATAATCGCGACCATTTTCACAAACTGGAAGTATTATTCGTTACCACTTCCGGGTAACCGATTGTGGATTGTGATGGACATTACTCGATATTCACGTCCATGCGTGCACATGACTCCTCATCCGATTCATTATCGTCATGAACGTCATTAGTATCGACATTAATTTCGTCGAAAACGTGGGGGATTTCTCCATCGTCATGAATCAACATTTCGGGAAGAAACTCTCGTTCCAATCATGTAGTGTTTGTGACTCCAGTGCAAGCCTTGGCGAAGACGCACATCGCCACATCCTCACCACATTGTTGGCTCGACAACATTGGAGCTTGAGGGACTTTGCACGGAGTGGAAGCAAGGTCAGATCTACTATGCGTCCTTTCTTATAATTTGCCCAGAAAATATTGTATCGAGTCTGATCTACATTCGTACGGCGAGGCTGGCCGTAGAAAACGCAAACAATTTTACTCAAGGCATTGAACGTGCGTTCCCCTAAAAAGGTTCAACTCCTAAAGTTGCGAAAGTAGCCAGAGCCTCTTCGTCTATTTTCACTTTGTTCCACAATGGTATTTTTCTTTTGTGGAAGAAGGACTGTACTGGACTGTCATACCTAAGGTTCCTTTGAGTCCTTCGGTTTTGGACAAACGTTTCATATAACACACCAAGCTGTTCACTAGTGGGTTCCATGTCGCCTTCAATGTCCAAAACCGAAGGACTCAAAGGAACCTTAGGTATGACAGTCCAGTACGTTCATGACGATAATGACCTTGCTTCCACCCCGTGCTTAGTCCCTCAAGCTCCAGTGTTGTCGAGCCAACAATGTGGTGAGGATGGGGCGACGTGCGTCTTCGCCAAGGCTTGCACTGGAGTCACCAACACTACATGGTTTGAACGGGAGTTTCTCCCCGAGATGTTGATTCATGACGATGGAGAAATCCCCCACGTTTTCGACGAAATTAATGTCGATACTAATGACGTTCATGACGATAATGAATCGGATGAGGAGTCATGTGCACGCATGGACGTGAATATCGAGTAATGTCCATCACAATCCACAATCGGTTACCCGGAAGTTGTAACGAATAATACTTCCAGTTTGCGAAAATGTTCGCGATTATACACTTATAGATTATATACTTATTGTGTGACATGTCACTCGTTTAACATAATCGTTAATTTTGGATGAAATTACTTCGCCAGACTATGCAGAATTGTGCTGCATATTGAAAATAACATTAGTTTTGCCCCTAATCTCAGTGCATCCTTATTTCTTGCTAATTTGACCTCGGTAACCTTTTGACCTTTTTAATTACGTCATAATTTGATTAATGGGTTTCACAAATTATCCTTCGTCACTTATTCAATGATTCAGCGGCGTTCCAACAACAAAATCTGCAACAGACAGCATCAGAAGTGGCTAAATTCATAAGCCAGCCTCCTTTGACCTATGGTGACCTTTTGACCTCGATAACTCCCGAACGCTCCCTCACCCGACTGATCACCCACCATTTTCGGATTCCTGAGGAAAAATGCTTCTAGAAAAGTCAACTCCCGCTTTTTGCCCACCTTTCGGATAACACCCCCCCCCCTTCTCCCTCTGGTCAGCGACTAAGTTTCTCAGGTTTTTATCATGTGGAGACGTCACTCAGTAATGCACAGTAATTATATTCCATAGACTTATGATCTGTGAATTCCGTGGTTGACTTTTAGAGAAATTGTATTCCATAGACTTATGATCTGTGAATTCCGTGATTGACTTTTAGAGAAATTGTATTCCATAGACTTATGACCTGTGAATTCCGTGGTTGACTTTTAGGGAAATTGTATTCCATAGAGTTATGACCGGTGAATTCCGTGGTTGACTTTTAGAGAAATTGTATTCCATTAACTTATGACCTGTGAATTCCGTGGATGTCCTTTAGTGAATCCGCATAATATAATGTTTTTGTTTTGAAGTGTGGAATGCAAACGAGAGGAGAGGTGAGGTTACTGGGCCCTGAGAGCGGGGATTCCGTCTATTTTGTTAGAGCCGGGACAAAATAGGTGATCCCTGGCTGCACGCGACTTGTAAGGGGAAATAAATCCATTTTAAGTAGACGTTATCCCTAACCATTAATTTTAAAATGCAGCTACACACGGCGAGTGGTAAAGGCCCTTTAATTGGTGGTCAGACAGAATAGAACAAAGAGCAAACTCAACACGACGTTCAAAACTAATCGGGCTTTTCCAGTGAATTGACGTAACTTACCTAAAATAACACGACACAGGAATATGAAACTCAGCTTGTTTGATCGACCGGAATGAGTCGTCTTCTATCAATATCAAGGTATGTATTTTTTAATGCTTATTTTATTGATATTATATATACCTTAATAAATCCATCCTTTCTCGAACACTGGTTGCCAGTCAATGGTATGATGTAATACGGTTAGGATCCATGTAAAACAACAATAGGGTTAGGATGTTTACAATAAAACAACAATGGCGTTATATAATACACAAAAACACATAATTATGGAATAACAGCTACTTAATTTATTTAGGCGACGTTTCGAAGATTCGCCGCTTGTGCGTGACAAGAAGTAAGGTCGCACATCCAACCCCCCGGCTCCCCCGGTTTCGTTCCACTACTAAAATCCCCTACACACGGCGGTATATGGCTGTTTATATTTACATCCCTGTATATACGGTTGCTTAACTCGGCTTACAGGTCGAACTAACTCCAACGGGTGGTGTTTTTCTAACATCTACTACACATAAAATATAGGTCATTTCGGGACTAACGTCCTAAATACAACAATCCACTTGTACGTAGGGGATTTTCGTAGTGGGAGGAAACCGGGGAACAAAGGAGGACCCAGGAGGTTGGACGTGCGTCCCTACTTATTGTCACGCACAAGTGTTGAATCGAAAACACCTGATTGGACTCAATGATAGACCACTTTATCCAACGCGCACACGTTACCCATTTGGCCACCCAACCTCATATCACCGCTGAAGCATTGTTGGTCAACATACTGCTTGTCATGTTCATTACCGGAATCTAACCCATAACTACATTGATAACATATGCCGTTAGAGTCAATGACCCACCACCACCCCATCCACCCATTCTAGGCATGCTACAACAAATGACTAAGTCTAGACAATAAGATATGAAAATAAAATTATTTTCCGATTGTAGGCAGTTCTGGATTAACAATAAGACAAATAAGGCACGTGCGTTAGGGCCAGCCAAAAATCCAGGCCACAAAATGATAAAGTAAAAGAAAAAAATGGCCTGTAGTGTCATATTGGGTTGCATTCCACTCACATATCTGTATTTTCAGGCCACCTATCAAAATGTGCCGTAGGGCCATCAGAGCCTTAAACCGACACTGATTGTAGGAGATAATCCAGTTACACAGACCTGATAACGTACATATATTTCACTAGAGTTCGGATTCGGATTTCTACTGTATTTTGGACTATAATGGATTCTGGGTGTTGGTGTGCCTCGTTCCAAGCCGTTCGTAAAGATGAAACAGAAACACTGAAATACTTAGTAACATTTCCAAATCTTTGTGTTAAATCGGAACAGGGCGAAACCATTCTTATGTTAGCTTGCAGGAAACAGAACTTGGAAATGGTTTCTATATTGTTGAGGCATCAAAGAGTGAAGGACGTTATCAATCAAATTTCACGTGGCGAAGGTCTTTCAGCTTTACATTTATCTATACAACTGGGACAGTCTGAGACCACGTGTCTTCCATTTGTAATGGCGTTAGTTGAAGCAGGGACTGATGTAAATATTTCTTCCAGAGAATGGATGACACCCTCGTGTATGTCTGCATACAGGGGATTTGTATCGGTATTGGCATATTTGATAGACCATGGTGCTGATGTTAAAACAGTGGATCAAACTGGATGTACAGTTCTCCACCACATTGTCACGAAACCCAACGCAGTTGTGATATTACAGAAATTAATTATCGCGGGAATACCTATTAATTTACAAAATAGTTTTGGTGAAACCCCGTTATATCTAGCAACCCTATCCAACAACGAGTGTGCCGTGAATATATTATTAGAAACAAATGACTCTTGTGTGGATTTATGTGACAGAAAAGGAATCACACCACTTATGTTGGCTGCAATACAAAATGAAATCAAAATTATGAAACTTCTTCGAGAACACGGTGCTTGTGTCAACAAACAAGATGGCCGCGGTAGAACATCCCTGATTGTCGCAACACGAAATGGCAATAACCGCGCTGTTGATGTTTTGTTAACAACGGATGCCTGTGACGTGAACCTGTCTGATAATCAAGGGAAATCCTCTTTAATGTTAGCTATACAGAGTGGCAACACAGAGCTCATGGACATGCTTCATCAATATGGTGCAGACATTAACCAACAAGATAATCGCGGTAGAACATCTCTATACCTCGCCGTAGAAAATGACAATTTAAATGCTGTTGATGTTTTGTTAACAATGGATGGCTGTGATGTGAATTTGTCCGATAACAAAGGAAAATCGCCCTTGATGTTAGCTGTACAAAACAGCAACACAACACTTGTGGAACTTCTTCATCAACACAACGCCGACGTTAACAAACAAGATGGCCGCGGTAGATCTGCTGTGTATTACTGTTTGCATCAAGTATGCAGAGGTGAGGATTTCTTGATGACCAATAGCATACAAATGATGAAGTTGTTGGAATATTATGGTGCGGAATTTAAAACACAAAACCGCGACAATATATTACTAAAACATGTTTTGAAACGCTCTTGTGATTATTTCCAGCATTTGATAGATTCCAATAAGGTTGATTTTCATGATTTCGATAAAAATGGTGATAACATTTTACATTATTTAGCCGGATGTTCCATAACTTTTCCTTGTTTTGAGACCTTTTTGGCTGATAAGCGGATTGATATAAACCATATAAATTCTATAGGTAACACACCATTAATGGTTGCAGCTATTTTATACAACAAGCCGTATATGCAAGCCTTGTTACAGCATGGATGCGGTACCAACATAATGAATATTTATGGACATACTGTCTTACATCTCAGTATCATTGGATTCGTAAAATCGATCCACGACGGCTACGACTACACTGAATGGGACTCGGGGTTGTTCGCTGCTATATTGTCTAAAGATATAGATGTCAATGCACAGGACAAAGATGGATGGACCGCCTTAATGTTGGCTGCTAAACTTGGAGATTATAACCTCGTAAAACGGTTATGTAGAGCCGGTGCGGATTGCAAGATTTTGGATAAATTTGGAAAGTCGGTGGCACACTATCTTAACTTCAGTGGAATATCAGATGTTAAGTTGTGTACATACATTATCCGTGATCTTGGAGTGGATATAACAGACAAAACAGGAGAAACAATGATGGACGTGGCCATGGAATTTATTGCGAATTATGATTTAACGGATGCTTTCGAGCTGATTAGTTACCTAATAGCTGCGAACTATTGCTTTCAGAATCCTGGACAGAATAGACGAAACAGGGTGTTCATGGTCCCGATGTGGGTTTCCTGATCTGGTCGTCGAATTAACAGCAATAGAAAACTGCTGTATGAAAGTGGGGCGGACAGGGTAGACACATACTCCGCGCAGCGTTTCGTTTGATTATAGGTAATCTCACTACACACTGCTATTCTGAGTGGATATTGTTGTGTTAAATTTTGATTAGTCAGTAGTCCGACTACCAATCAATCACTACCATCCATACAAACGCTTTACATTTAAAACGAGTGCCAGTATTGGACCAACTATGTTTACATAACGTTACGTCATGGCTCACGCTTTTATTATGACTAATTAACCCGTGCATAGGAGAATACTGCAGTAAAACTAATTGTGTGACAAACGAGGCTATCAAGTCGAATGAAATGTAAACAATACTGTTTGGAAACGAACATACTTTTACCTTTTTTAATACCTAAAATCACTGTCCAAAGTTTTAGGGAAGACTCAGATTAAACGAAGGACTGTCATGTTGCTGTACTTAAGTGATAGCTTTCATTGAACGGGGAGAATAGACACACTCCCGCAAAAGTTCAAGAATCAGAAGTCAATCCAGCAATGGCCAGAGAGAGATTTCTCGGGCCATTGCTTCAGGAATATGGGGTAGACATTGTTTCCAAGTTACCTTTCATAGAAGATGAGTACATGGACAATGGTGATAATGACGCACCGGCAATTATTTTAAAATCCAAAGAATCAGAATTCCATTCATTTTGTAATAGCATTTGCTTAAAGTCGTTGTGTAGGAGAATTATTAGGCAACATTTGGGACCAAACATACAAGACAAAGTTACCCAGCTCAAGATACCAATAACAGTGCAAAATTTCCTTCTATTGAAATGTTCATTAGACGATAAATATTTCAACTTAGACACGGAAGATAGTGACAACGACGATGACGACGATTACTGTGATATGTATATGCAATGTGATCTAGGCGAATTTTGTATAGATCTTTACGATTCAGAACATTATCATTACTTCGATGATTGTGATAGGTGTACATCATTGTCTAACTCCACCTCAATATCATCCTCACCATCATCACTATCATCTTCACAGTGTTCCTCCACCTCCTCATTATTATCACTATCATCATGATAGAGTTCTTCACCAGCATCCAGTACAGCAGCGATACCACCATCGTCAATATAGCTATTTTGGGGAGAATTCATATAGGCTGAAATAAAAATTGAACTATGTGTTAATCCCACAATGACTAAGTTTGTGTCGAGTGGACGTCAAACCCCGTTCGTCTCTTTCTCTTTATCGATGGACGTTTCGGTACGTGTAGCCATGGTTGCAATATCCACTTTACGGCAAGTTCGCACCATCTAATTAAATTTAATTCAGATATCTTCACTCCAAGTCTCAAAAATAAACCGCCCGTAAAAACGACTTTGCAAATTCTCGAAAACACTCTCGATCCCCTTAGACACCAGTGATGTCACAGTGATCCAATGCATACCGGAATCCGAATGCACATTCGGAAAGTTTATTCTTTAATTACCTTATACAGCCGGCGGGTGTATTCATTAACGCTCCACTGATTCCTTTATCCCCTAATTAAATAAAACAGATGACTATGAAATAATTTGAACTAACTTTAAACCACATGGAACTTACTGGACGAACAGTTTTTAAGATACGGGTCCAGGTATGTGGTTTTTACTGCGAGCACTTCGCTTTTCCACATAACGCAAGTGGATTCTTTTTCCCCACGGATTTCTTTCTATCCACACTGATAGCGTTAAACATCAGTCAGCTGGACCTCCTGTTTTAACATGTTTTTATTATGACAAAGGGAGAAGATGACTCGCGTTCTCTTCTCACGACAGCGATTTATAAGTGTGCTTTAAATTTACATTTTAATATACAAGGACTTTTTATTTTGTGTGTTAACCAATTGTAAGGGGACTTTAGATATACACAGACGTTTGCATTGTATGATTTTTTTTTACCAATTTCCAGCCCGTAAGTGTAAATAATTTAATTAAATCAACCTGTTCATAATATCTCATGTATTGGACGTCAAATTTTTAATAAACAACAACAATAGTAATTTGTTTTGTAATTTAGATTGTTGTATAATGTCCCGCCCTCTCATCTCACGACAGCTATTTTAATATGGTGTTTTAAAGTGACTTTATGATAGAGTCCCTCTTCCATCATGTGCAGTCCAAACGATTCGAGAAGAGTATTGTGGTTTTAATTTCCCGAGTGAAAAGATGTGGTTATGCAAAATGTATCATAAAAGACAAACATGATTGATAAGCGATTTGTAAATGACGATCCGTTATCAGAGTAGCAAATCGCTACTGCTGGTCACTGGTCAGCAGTGAATATTCGCAATGCCGCTACAATCACTGATAAGGATGACATCGACTTATAAATCCCGGTATTAACCCTTTTCCTCCGACAAACTAAATTTTAAAACATTTTTTTTGAAGTATAAGAAAAATAATTAAAGACGTTTCAAGTATTTAGTGTAAATGGATATTAAAATGAGTAAAAGGCATCATTTTGTCCGAAGCAGTTACGTGTTATGTAAACAATGCACGAGCCATTGAGCCAATGACTGACGCCGCGTGAAGTCAATGCACGTGTTCAAGACAGTCATCTGTGACAGAGATAATTCGTAAGTAATTCTCTGTGAAACAGATTGCCACCATATGGCGCCTTTCTTTCTGCGTGTGGATTTGACTTCATTACTATGAAAAAGATGGTAAAAATGAAATGGGGTTTAACCTCCTACTGTTTTGCCCCGACTTGGCTAATGAAGACGGACAATACGGCCTAATGTTATATCGAATTCCAACTGCCAAGGTATCTTTGACGTTCACGACTATACGTTGTCCCGTACCAAGCTCTCAATCCTGCATCACTGACAAGAGAGAACCACCTCGGCAAATCCATACGATCTTCGTCGACAACATCTGGATCGAACCTAGGATATATTGGCGAGTCCACGTCTTACTCAGTGAGTCACCGAGGCTCCCACAAATTAGAAAACGTTTTAACTTTGGTAGACCAAACACCTCTTTATAATCGAGCAAGCATATACACAATAATACAATAAGAAAAATCACGCCTTTGATAAAGAGATGGGGGGATGGGATGGCCCAGTGGTCTAGAGTGCCGCACTTCGACCTCTAGCTGGCCGGTCACCTCTGGCGTGCGGCTGTGGTATCGATCCCTGG
The DNA here is from genome assembly GCA_963678685.1 of Patella ulyssiponensis. Classification (NCBI taxonomy): domain Eukaryota; kingdom Metazoa; phylum Mollusca; class Gastropoda; family Patellidae; genus Patella; species Patella ulyssiponensis. Next base: position 91,870,903 of record OY783226.1, read on the forward strand.
TGTGAGCGTATGTGGCATGGAGACAGGGGCGCCTTCTCAACTTCGTGGGTTTCATCCGGGCACTCCGTATTCCTCCCACTGCTAAAGACCCCTACGCGCAAGCGAATTATTGAAATCATATGTTAGTCCCAAAATGACCTAGTTTGTGTCGAGTGGACGTTAAACCCATTTCTCTCTCTCTCGCTCTCGATAAAGAAAATACAGTAGTCTATAGCGACATATTTCTTTGCTCAAACGAAAGTTTGTTATATCTCCTGCAAATCACGTAATCATGAATGTAGCAGGGAATAGAGTGAGAGAGAGAGAGAAAATGGGGTTTAACGTCCACTCGACACAAGCTATGTATCCGATGCCAGTTTGATTTAATGCTTTATGCCGTATCATATCGAATTATCAGATTACCCGGTGTGATTCCCCCTTGTCAGTGATGCAGGACGCATGTCTAGTCTCTCGGATCGGACGAAAAATCAAGGTCCAGTGTACATATTGGCGTGCACGTAAAAGATCCCTTGATCCTCGGAATTCAATATAATATAGTAGGTCGTTGTGCCTCATAGTCATAGCACACTGTATGGCGTATGCCCGTCTTCATTTGCCCAGTTCGCAGCTGAACAGTAGAACGATAAACTTCATTTCATTTTTTTTCATCAAAACAAACGTTAAAATTCTCGTTGGCGTCATTGTTGGTTACAAAATGTAACGGCATCCATTTGTGCAGAGCTTGCAACCTGGCGAGTTATATTCAAGGGAAATAACTCTTTCTGCCACAATTTATTAAGCATGTGAACCATGTGTAATTCTATCTTTGTTTTATCGCTTTAAATCAAATATAATGACAAAGATCCAACATTTATAGTACCAAAGGACAGACTCATCGGTGGTGTTAGTATCTCGTCGACATTTAATTTTGAAGGCTGGCTTCCCTTCGCGGTGGTGTTAGTATCTCTTTGACATTTGAATTTAAGTCTGGCTCCCCTTCGCGGTGGTGTTAGTATCTCATTTTTAAGTCTGCTGCCACCAGTCAGTGGGGTCAGTTGGAATTGTTAAGCCTGGCTTCATTCTCCTGTTAGCAGTGTGTACTTGAAAGAACCCTTGTCAGTCGGAATTCAATGAAGAGTGCGTGGATTCGCCACTGCCCAGGCATAATATCACTCTTAGCATACTGCGTAGCATATGCCCATGAGTGGGACGTAGGACGGTGGATAATGTTTTCATTCTTAAGACTCTAATCAGCAAATACAAGAAACCTCTATTTTTATGCTTAGTCGATTTCTCAAAAGCATTTGATTCAGTTTGGCGCAAAGGTCTCCTTCTTAAATTACTGAAACATGATATTAATGGGAAAATATTTGAATTGATTAAATCCATGTATAAAAATACATCCTATGTGGTGAAACACAACAACTCCATTTCGAATAATATCGATTCTGCCATGGGAGTTAAGCAAGGCTGTGTTTTAGGAATTAGGAATTTTTCCTGTTAATATTGATATATTTCAAAGAATGGCTATGTATTATAAAAGACTAAACGAAAATAACAATACGTTAAGTAACTCTTTACTGAAGTCTGCATATCAGGAAGACAAACAAATTTCGCAATCAAACCCAAAACTCTCCTGGTATGCGGCTATCCGCATTTCTCCAACAACAATTTCGAGACAGAATATTAAAAGTTCAATAGAAAGCAAATTTAACAATCTCCTTGTTGAATCTTGCGGGCCAAACCATAAACTCAGAACCTTTGGATTATTCAAAAAGAAATTCAATAACACTCCAAAATATCTAGAGGTTGTTAATAATAATAAGTTCAAAATTGCGATGTCTACCCTACGATTAAGTACTCACCAATTTGCCATTGAAAGGGGTAGATATCTTAAGATACCACTCCAGGATCGCCTCTGTAAAAAATGCAATGCAAGCAAAACTGAATCTGAGCAACATTTTCTTATGGAATGTCAAAAATATGAAGATTTAAGAAAACAATATATGTATCCAACTCTTGACAATACTGGTCTAACCTTTTCATTTGAAAATCTATTCGACCCACCAAGTATTATAGCCACAAGTGTCGCGGCCTTTGTTTACTTCTCTTTTCTGAGAAGAGACACCTGAACTGTTAAATATGCCTGATATTCTATTTTCTTTTATGTACGCACGCCTTGTTTTGTATTTTGATAGATTATGTACCCTGTATGTGGGCCTTATACTTTCGAGTTATGTGATTTTATACTTTGTACGTATAATACTGTCTATTTATGAGTACTTTTGTTTATGTCCTTCCATATTTTTGTATCCGTCCTTTTCTTTTTTTCCCCCCACTTCACTTGACACTTGTATTTATTATAATGTATGTTGTCCTCATTAAGGGAGGTTTGTATGCAATACTGTGTGTTTGAGTTATAATTGTTATATTGTTTTATCTTATCTACATGTTTATATTGTATGCTGTCCTCAATGGATGTTTCGATGCAATAAAATAAAATCTAAATCTAAAAATCTATTAGTTCGGTTGGTGCAGAAATGTTGGACGTTTATCTTAACGACATTGAAATAAAGGTGAAACATAATTAATTATACGTCCTTTAATCAACTCACGATGTCCTATAATGTGTCGGATTGACAATGGATTTGAATCAGATCTCCTACTTAACTCTCAGTAATGATTAAATTAAAAAATGGATGGGTTCTTTTATCTTACCGACATTGAAATAAAGGTGAAACATAATTAATTATACGTCCTTTAACGTCCTACTCGTCGGCACCTAAGCTGGGCTAATGGAGAGAGAGAGAAATGGGGTTTAACGTCAGCTCGACATAAAACTAGATCATGTCGGGACTACTGGGCCAATGGAAGACGGGTATACGCCATACAGTGTGATAAGAGGGAAATTCTGCCCGGGCAGTGGCGCTACGACCTACTCTTATATCGAATTCCAACTGCCAGCGGATCTTTTACGATTGAATGAACTCCAAAGCCTGTAGAATGTCCTGGAGTTCAGCTGTAAAGAATGCATTATTAATTGCATTATGGGAAATTCGCACTCTGTTCAGCAGCGTGATTTCGATTTCCCGGTCGTACAGGAAGGGTTGCCCATCCTCGTAGCTTTTCTCCGGGTCCTGGTTTCCTCTGCTAAAGACCCCTACGCGCAAACGAATTATTGAAATAACATGGAACCATATGTTAGCCGCGAAATGACCTAGTTTGTATCGACTGGACGTTAAACCCCATTTCTCTATCGCTCTCATTCACCAACTTTTAATAGTTAATTAGTGTGCAAATAATGCAAAATATTAAAAGACCCGTACCTGATCGGAGCTTCTGACAATAAGCAAATACAAATCAGAGGAGAGAGAGAGAGAGAAATGAGGTTTAACGTCCACTCGACACAAACCAGGTCATATGGTTTAATTTTATTTCAATTATTCGCTTGCGCGTAGGGGTCTTTAGCAGTGGGAGGAAACCGGAGTGCCCGGAGGAAACCCACGAGGTTGAGAAGGCGCCCCATCTCCATGCCACATACGCTCACACCAGGGATCGAAACCACAGCCGCAAGCCAGAGGTGACCGGCCAGCTAGAGGTCGAAGCGCGGCACTCTAGACCACTAGGCCATCCCAACCCCCCACAAATCAGGGGGTAGAGTTACATGTGTACTGGGGGCGTATACCATTACATCGCGATAGTTCGGGCAAAAGGTGCTAACTATCAACCTACATAATGCTACATTACAGACCCCGGAATCCACCATCGCCACTAGGACATGACAGGGTTGGACACTCCCTCCCTTCCCACACACACACCTCTGCTCAACTACACAAAACATCATTTTTTGATGAGAAAAGTGTCACGGATGTATGTGATGCCACAATTAATGCTTTTGCATCAATGTCATCGTATTATTCACAATATTTTGTTTAAAAATTGAATATAAATAACTTTACATATATTCATATTACATGAATATGTGATATTTCAAGGTTGTAAAAAATAGAACAATACACCCTTTAATTCCGGATGGTCTTTAATTCTGTTTATAGTAGGCCTATATCATTGCCATTTTCCTCACAACCATCAATACAACTAGATAATATCATGCATACTCCAGTCAGATACTTCCGTAATTAGTTAGATAAATGATGAATAACTGTAACCAGGAAGACGGAAAAAATACGATACAATACTGTACACTTCCCTATATTTCAAGTACATGGAGGAAGGACGTCGATTGGTTAACGCTGGATCATAATGTCATTGGGTAATGTGTCGTAGTTTCATCGCCAATCCAACCTCGTGACGTTTCGCCGCGTCTCCCAACTGCTTAACACCCCTACGCGCAGGAGAATTGTTATTCATGACATTACCCACCCACCCCACCCCCTCTCTCTCTCTCTCTCTCTCTCTCTCTCTCTCTCTCAAATATATGATATTCGATATGGTAAGATCAATCTCACTTTTGCATTAAATTGGTTATCTACGATATATAATTTTCGACACCTTAGTTCAAGCTCAACTTACTGTCTGTTCCAGGTGATACTCCAACTCGAAAAATCCTTGCCATGCCTTTATTGTTTGATAAAAATGGCTAAAACTTTGTGACATACCTGCATTTGTCCTCCCTTTGATTTCTCCCCTTATAAAAAATGACTAGAAGTCCGATCAAATCAAGTATTTCTCTTGTAAATTTCATATTATTTCGACACTGTCACTTTCTCAGAACATAAATATTACGACTGCGCGTGCGTTAGGGTAGACAGGTATTTTATAAATTTGGTGCATTCGGTTAGAAATGTCTAGTGAAGGAGAATTCGCCCGTTTGTTTCGCGACGATAATACTTATTAGGGTTTCACACTCTAAAGGGTGTGTGAAACAATATTGTTTTTGTTCAGATTGATATGTTTTTTTCTGTTTTCACCTTGCTTATTTCGCACAAAAATTCCCACTGGATAATATGGAGTGATTTAAAGATTAAAGCTATTTTGAAAAGTCGGCACATGTCAGAACCATGCAACTCTCCGAAATAAGTAAATTTGTGTAAAAGGTTAGCCCTTATTTGAATACATATGTCGGGTAAAATGATTCCGAATTTTGTTTTCTGGGACATTGTAGCTCTGTTTGAGAGCAACGTGCATTTTAGGGGTTAAATTTTAGATGCTGTTGTAAATAAGGACGGTTAAAAACTGTTTACCAAAATTAGATAAATTTGACCTGACCAGTTAGCGACCATCCACATTCTACATGGCAATGACTAGTATGTGAGTGAATTTCTTTTCAAGATGCTATATATGTAAGACCTATATTTGTCTGTTGTAGGTCTTCCTTTTTAAGCCCTAAATGTTATTTAAATTTATTAATTCGACATTTATTCTCATGACCCGTTAGGCCTACAGAATCAACTATCTAAAGTATCGGATGTTCGTTTTTTTTAATGGAGTGAAATGGATAATCGAGAATATTTTTATTATCGTAAAAATGGTAGCAATGGAAATCGAGACTGCGCTTTTCTTATCAAAACTCCCATCATTTATAGCTTCGCTCAAAATTATTGACTGAAGTGTCAATATATTCCTTTTTCATTATCTATTTTCAAACTAGCTTATATCGATATCAAAAAATTACATCCTTCGGAAGGAGGACGATTAAATATTTAAGTTAGTGGGACAAACAGTCGTGGTCTCGGATTCAGTAAATAACTTTTTCAAAGGAGTTATATCTTCTATTCGACCGAAACATCTTCCTATCCATCCAATTAGGGTGAAACGACTTCAAGCATACCCAGCACCCCTTGTCCACAACACTTGGCCAAACATGGCTGTTTCCCGTAGTAACATATTAACAAACCACAGTTTTTCACGGGAGAAAGGCTATAAAGCTTGACCTGAACTTAGTTCTCACAAGACAGAAAGCAGTGGGAGGACCATTCCAGGTATTTACCGAAGTTTTAGCCATTTTAATTAAAATTTGAAGAAATGACAAGCAATTTTCGAGTTGTAGTATTACCTGGAACAGACAGTAAGTCAAATAATAATAGTGTTTTACATTTAATTACGAAATCAAAATAGAGCGGTCAATATCCTCAGCTAAAAATAGAAGCAATGGTAGAGGACGAAGACAGTTTGGACACCTGTCCAGGGATCTAACTAGAAGGAATCGAAGGTATGCCGAGTAATGTTTTAAAAGATTGTTGGCATAAATTCAAACTCAACCACCCTAAGGACATAACAATGGTATATTTAAATGATTTTGAAATCGGATAATAATTGTGTCCTCTAGAGGGACCACAAGCTTAGCACACGACTTTTCTTACAATCGTGGGCCATAATCCAGGAAGTTACGGTCCGATATATATGAATATTGAATGGAATCGAGATCGCTGGATTACAAACAAACTTTTCAAGTGTGACCTCTAGAGTGTTCAAAATCTAAAAACGCCCTTTTTTCGTACAAAGCGGAAAGGAATCGGGGTCCTTTAGAGAAATCATATATTTCAAGTTTCTTCAAAAATAGTGAGTCGCAGAGTGCCCAGGGGCCACGTCAATATACATAGGACTCTGAACCGTCACTGTTCCGTTTGAGACTCTTATGTTCGTCAGGTATCTGGGCCACAGCAGGAACTCAAAGCCTAGTTCGGGCCTGTAGAACGCCATAATGATGGTGAGCTTCCAAAAATTGGACACAAAAAAAAATCAACATGAGTTGTGATGAAACGAATAGTGATGAAAAAATTTTCTCTTTGATATTTGGCGTATAATGGTCTTGAGTTTGGGGATTGAAAAAAATAAACAAATAGAGATGAAAAAAAATATCTTTGATATTTTGGCGTATATAATGGTCAGGATTTTTGTTTTTTCCATTTGTTTGTTTAAAATGTTGTGTCGAAATCGTGTACATCTGATTATGATTACATCAGTAGAACTAAAACGTAATATATACATCTCATAATTATGTTGTGTGAAATCTCAAATTCTGTGTTTTTGCAGAGTGATCCCCAGTTTCCCCAGATGTACACCGAAATGACGCTAGATACCACGTATCTTTCAATCGCCTGTCAAAATGCTTTCCAGCTCCATTTGTTATGAAAGACTCTATGAACGATGCTAAACATACTCCACAGGGGTGTGGGGTGGACTGCCAATGTAGACTGGAATAACCAGTCGCCAAAGACTGTTCTGCGCCCACACTGGGCTAATGAAGACTGGCATACGCCATTCAGTCTGTTATGGCGAAAAATGCTCGGTCAGCGGCGCTACGGCCTACTCTTATATCGAATTCCAACTGCCAAGGGATCTTTTACGTACACGTCAATGTGTTCACCGGACCTCGGTTTTATCATTCCATCCAAATGACCAGACTGCTGTCCTTGTCAGATTCTCCGTCCTGCATCACTGACAAGGATAAACCACGCCCGAATATACATAAAGAGGTAAATATCAAGTTGCTGTCTTTTATAATACCTCATCACAACATGTGCAGAGAGAGAGAGGGGGGAGAAATGGAGTTTAACGTCCATTCGACACAAACTAAGTCATTTCTAGACTAACATATGGGAGGAAACCGGAGTACCCGAAGAAAACCCACGCGGCTGGACAGGCGACCCTACTCCTTGCCACGTACGACCGGGGATTTGAAACCACGCCAGTTGACTCAATGGCAGGCCGTATGATACAGCGCGCGCACGCTAACCATTGAACAGAATACAAGGAGTTTGGCATACTCGGGGATATATTAAATCATTGACACAAACTACAATGAGCTAATTGCCTAATGAAGTGCTAGGTTAATATTTGTAACAATTAATATATCATGAACGCGAAAATACATACACATGTATGAAGTAGGTATATGGGGCTCTAATTTGATTGACAACCGACATGCCATTCACAGTAATATTATTTGTCCAATGGAATCGCTATGTACCACTGATCACAGCCAGATTGCTAGATTCATCCAATGGGATCTTTGTACCATTGACCCGTCCCAAATAGTTTCCTTATAAAGGGGTTAATTGTTATAACGACCATTCATTTATTGGTATAGACTGTGAAAGCAGGTAAGAAAAAATTTATAATTATTTAAATGCTACCGGGAATTCTCGCCCTGGGCTTAATTTCAAATTTGACATGTCGGTGATTAACCATTTCTTCTGCAAAGTATAGTGTACACCAATTCGACGTGACTCCATAAATGCCAACACATGTTGTTTGAAAATTTAAAAGGAAGACCAGTCTAAAATAAATTTTAAAATCGAAATTTAAACTCGTTATTTGGCCCATGGCTTAATAAGGGGAGGGCTTAAATACGGGAATTCCCGGTATGAATACCTTCATTTCGAATCCAGGTGCTGGAATACGGGTGAGAAAGTCAAGGGTAAGATTCAGGGAAGCCTGGTAGTTATTATTAAATGTGTAGGTTTTAAGTCAAGAAAATGCTCAATTTTTGTAAACAATCTCCTTTAAAATTGGTTCTCTCAGCTCGGAGGTTGCATATTTGTGTTTTTCGCCCCCAAGTACTCATGAAACGACATATCAGACGCGTATGTTCTTTTTTATTTCTATTGAAAGAATACTTTTCGCGCGAACGTCTATCGGCATTTTGAATTATGGCCACCAAATTGGATAAACTTTTGTGAGATGAATCAGAAAGTGCCCTAATAGAATACGGTGGCCGACATCTTGGATTTTCGCCTCTCCTAAAGTTCGTCAGTAGTTTGCGGTGGTAATAAACTACAACTATCTTCACTAGAACCCTTTCCATCAGGATCTATCAACATAACACGGAGTGTCTTGGATCGGGGGTGGGGGTGGGGGCTTGTGATATAACTATAAATGTTAATAATATTTCAGGTGATCTAGTATGAAGTACTCGTTGCTTATCATCACCATTCTACTGGTGAATGTTGAGGATACTAAATCACAGCACGATTTAACCAGACAGGACAAAGCAAAGGGTGAACCGGTCGTTCAGGCTGTGGTCGACGCCATCAGAAACCATTGTATATTTGCCTCGGATCGCTTGTTTTTAAGACGTTTAGCTCTAGTTCAATCTAACGATGGTGAAGATTCTAAAACTTATCGAGATGGTTATCATGGTGGAATCTGGCAGGTAATGTAGCTAGCTGTATATTAATGAAATGGGCATCTGGAAGGTTATTTAACTGTTTATTAATTAAATGGGCATCCGGAAGGTTATTAAACTGCATTTTAATTAAATGGGTTATTTATCTGTATATTACATTGTAATTAAATGGGAATATGGGAGTAAGTTAGTTGTAAATAAAATAAAACCAAGTACGAACAATCCAAACAATTAGACAGAATTCAAAGTCCTAAAAAAACAAACTTATAGGCATAATAGTGTAATCAGCAAATGAACTGCTCCCCGTGTACAAAATACACGACAAACAGTGGTAAATAAAATAAATAGGCATATGGGAAGTTATTGTGGTATCACACGATGACAGTTTTTTTGTTATCATGGCGGAATCTCGTAGATTTGTTAGCGGTGTATGCTTAAAACTGTTTTAGATTGACGAGGACAAGTACAACCTAACACAGACCTGTCCTGGTATTCTACAAAATGTTTGTGAAAATATTGAAACTAGACTGGATATCAACTGGCAGACGACCACGTGGAGAGATTTACGTAAGCCGTTGTATTCCGGCCTGGCTGCTTCACTATACGTCATGTATACACATAGAATATCATGGAACACCACAGACGGAATATCAGGAAGTCGGGTTCACCAGTCACGGACCTGGAAAAGATGGTTTGCCCCGGAAAGAGACACGTCGTCCTTCTTAAATATTATTGAAGCAAATAATGGTAACTATTGAATTATCTGGCAAATATACTGCAGAAACCGGGTTAATGACGTCATGCACTGGGAATGAATGGTGCCTGACCTGCGCTGCACTGAATTCTGTCAACGGTCCATTTTCGTGCCGTCGGCTACGCTCTGTGCCTTGTCAGTCCTGTAGTGCTGGAAAACCCTATTGGAAAATCGCAAGGAACCTTCTCGGTCATCACTGGGTTCTCCTGATTACTGGGTCTGAGCCTGCTAATTAACTGGCAAAAGTAAATATCTTAACTCTGAACCTACTGTGAATCCCACGTCCTACTATTCACGGTGATTTTTGGAACCCGGGCAGTATTGTCTTTTTTAAAGATAATTTTAAAGTCAGTTATTATTTAGACGTGAAAACTACAATAATATACTGAGCGCCATGGAAACGCATCACTTAGTTTTTCGTATAAGAAAATGATCCTGTAAACATATCTTATTTATTTTGCTTCTTATTGTGAACAATATTCAAATGGGAACACATCAATAACAACACATTTGTACACTTATGGATGTTTTATCTGTAATCAACGGTACAAAGTCAGAAAGGTCAAAACCAAAAGTACGACACAGATGTCAGTAGCACGTATGTCCTCCATTCTTGGACAAGAGCTGCTTCTAAAGCAGCAATGGTGTGCATCTGTGGTCTCCGATACAGACGGCGTCCAATCTCATCCCAGACATGTTCTATCGGTGCCATGTCCGACGACATGGCTGGTCAGTCCCAGACATTGATGTTGTTAGCAGCCAGGTAGTCCATACTTACATGCGGACGTGCATTATCCTGTTGGAAGTGCAGAAGTTGGGTGTGCGCTCGAAACATCGGAGCAACAATTGGTTGCAAGACACCATCACGGTAGGCTACAGCATTAATGCGACCCCTGCAAATGTGTAGGGGGTGGGGGGGGTCCGGTGATGAAATGTGAAGCCTCCCCACACCATTATACTTCCCCCACCCCATCGATCCGTTTCGAAGACGCAGCAGTCTCCAATACGTCCCCCAAGACGTCTCCACACACGTTGACGGCCATGAGCGTGATAAAGATGAAAGCGACTCTCATCAGTGAAGAGCACACTTTGCCAGTCTACTCTCCTCCATGGCTGGTGTCCTTGAGTCCATATCAAATGACGGTGATGATCCCTGAGGATAGCTCCAACATAAGGTCGTCGTGCACGGAGTCCTACTTCTCTTAGACGACGTCTTACGGTGTTGACACTTACTGGTCCATGTCTTCCGACGACTGCTGCACCTGTCCGAGTCGCTGTGTGGAATCTGTGACGAAGATGAGTGACTCGGGTGTAGCTGTCTTGAGTCTGGGTTGTAACGCGTTGTGGACCAGGACGTTGATGGTCACGTGTTGATCCAGTAACTCAAACACGTTCCACCAACCATATAATAGTGGACTGATGACAATTGAAGTGTCTGGCCATAGCACGTGTAGACATTGCAGCCCTGGACATTCCCATGGCTTCATTCCGTTGATTTTCAGTAAGTCTCGGCATCTCTAGCTGGTTTCCTTCACACGTTCAACAACAAATTACGACAGATTGGCGTTTCACAGTTCATGTACTGCACATTAAGTTGAAAACATGCATTTAAATGGCTCACACACAATGCTGCGCGTGAATATTGGGTTTGTCATATATCGCGTGCAATTGTTTTTGTGCACACGGGCCGTTATTTTTTGCGTTTGGGAGCATTGTGTGAAACAATAGTTCATAGTATTGCATAATATTATACATACAAAACCACCTTTTAATAAAACATTTGGAAAAAAAAGTGATGCGTTTTCCATGGCTCTCAGTATTTATATATCTCTACTGTCCGGAGGTTGTTAGTTAAATATCCTCAAAAAGAAAAAGCCCAGTTTACCCCCCCCCCCTCCCACACACACACCAAAAAAAAAAATACCCCAACAAAACAAACTCAGATTACGAGAACACAGAGCTGACAATGTTTTATATTGTTATTCTAGACGTTTCTTATCTTTATATTTGTGGAACCCAGGCAGCATTGTCGGATATAAACATAATTTTACCACAATAATATATAACAGTTCTGACCGGAGATTCTTATTTAAATACCCCACAACAAAGAAAGGGACGTCTAGTTTAAAGTGCCAAACCTTTACGAAGACAGGGCTTACAATGTTTTATATTTTTATATCGAACTTTTCTTATCTTCATATATTGCATTTTAAAGTGTGTAACATTATAATATATTTCACACGAAGTATGGGTGTATTATGTTTATTTTCCATTGCAGATGTTTGTAAGAAAGCGATAGATTTGACGTTTCTTATCGATGGCTCCGGCAGCATTAGACTTACTAACTTCAACATAATTAAGCGATTTATGATAGAGGTCACAAACCGTTTGTTTATCAGTCCACAGGGAACGCAAGCAGCTGCAGTTCAGTTCAGTTATAGTTCCCGGATAGAGTTCCATTTGAATGACCATTCTACCGAGGGGAGCTTAAACCGTGCTATTGATGGAATAACTTACCAAAGTGGTGGTAGTACCAATACAGATGCCGGACTAAATCGTGTTGCAAATCGGGTATTTGTTGCCCAAAATGGAATGAGAAATCATTCTGCAAAGGTAGCGTTGGTAGTAACTGATGGACTATCTGAGAGTCTGACGGCAACAGAAGCAGCCTCCATACAATTAAAATCTAAAGGAGTAACAGTGTTCGCTATTGGTGTTGGAAGTGGAATAAATGAACAAGAATTAAAGGCCATCGCCTCCGATCCTGATTGCACCCATGTTTTCATTTTGAAAGATTTTTCTGAAGTTGAGACCATCGTTAACGCAATACAGAAACGTGCATGTCAAGGTTAGGTGTTAACAATGTATATAGATCATTAGGTGTTGTTTCGATTCCTAATGTGTACGTGGTAAGGAGATGGGCCGGCTGTCCCAACTTGTTAGGCCATATCCTCCCACTGCTAAAGGCCTACGTGGTAGCGAATCATTTAAAGGAGCAAAATCGCTAATATTTGGGACCTAGAAATTGACCCAAATGGGTCGTAACGCATATAATCTGATTGTATATGAACTGATTTACATTCACTTGTTTCCATTTTGACTCTAATTTCAAACCAGTTATGTCCAGCGCAATACGGCATGAGTCTTAACCGAATGGAAATTTCTAGTGTCTGGTTATTCCAGTCTATTGCGCATGCTCTCCAGATAAGTTATGGCGTTGCCGTTTGACATGGGTTGTGGAATATGTATTGTTTAATAATATGGGTTTTGGTTATATTTCTCTTGGTTGTGTCATCGATTTCCATTCTATAAAACTGAAAAATCTGAAATGAACTTGACATTACAACCATTACATATCAATACGTAAATTACATATTTCGATTTGCAATTCATGTATTGCTTTACATAGAATTTAGCATCTTTAATAATTTGTTTTCTAAAAGCAGGCCGTATGGCACGCAAATCTGAAATGAACTTGACATTACAACCATTACATATCAATACGTAAATTACATATTTCGATTTGCAATTCATGTATTGCTTTACATAGAATTTAGCATCTTTAATAATTTGTTTTCTAAAAGCAGGCCGTATGGCACGCAAACTCCCCTTAATAATTTGGACAACTGTTCCTTCTAATATACAATCAACCATATAGTAATATATACCTACTTTTTCCGGCGTGATGCAGAACGGAGGGCCTGACAAGGAAAGCTGTCTAGTCGATCCGATGGGACGAAAAGTCGAGGTCTCGTGTACACATTGGGGTACACGTAAAAGATCCCTTAGCAGTTGGAATTCGATATAAGAGTTGGCCGTAGCGCCACTGCCCGGGCACAATGTCCCCCATAGCACACTGCATGGCGTATGCCCGTCTTCCATTAGCCTAGGTTAAGTGCAGAAGAGTAGGACGTTAAACCCCATTCCATTTCATTTCAGCATGCCTACTGTATAATATTTATGTAATTATTTTTTCATAGCTCTACTAGTAGTTGAACGCGACCCCCGTGAAGATTCTGGGGAAATAGAAAAGCAGATACCTTTTACAGGGGAGGAAACAACGGTAAACTTGGTTATTCCAGCACCACCCACACAGTCATCAGCTAATTCCACTAATACTACAACCCTTATTGTAAGTTACATTCAGTGTATTTTGTATGTGCCTTAGTTTGAAATATAAAGAAATAACATCGTCAAAACAATATCGTTGGTCATTTTTATACACCCACATTTTCATGTGGACGTATTTTGTCGTCGCCTCTGTCCGCCCGTCCGTGTGTCAGTGCACATAATTTGTATGTGGACACTCTGCGGGTCATAATTTTAATCCAATTTAAAAAAGAAAACCATTTAAATTTATTACCGTTACACTCTAATGGCGGTTTGAGTTTCAATGTGAAAATTCTGAACCTTGTACGCAAATAGTGTTAATGAATGCCATACCAAGGTTGTGAACCCTCTATAAGTCACAACTGTTATCAGAATTCGACGAAACCTAACATATATGTTTATGTTCTACAGATCTCGGTTCATTTCGGTATTTGCGTACATGTATATCAGAAAATAACTTCCTGGATAATGGCCCATGATTGTATCCGATTTTCAAAACCGTTCAAATATATCACCATTCCACCATAATGAAGGTTGAATTCGAACTTCGGGAAATCGAAACGAAACTGCGCGAAAAAATGGCCGCTCTTTGTACGCAAATTGTGTAAAAGTATGCACATGTAATACGAAGGTTATAGGCCCTTTTAGACGTCACAATTTGTATTTGATTTTGATTAAACTTAAATATATGTTTAATTATGTCCCAAAGATCCCAGACCCTTTTCATATTTGGGCACTTTAGACCATAACTTTCTGGATTATGGCCCCCGATTGTACTTGTTCTCTATCCATCTCTTGCAAAATGTTGGCGTATCTTGTTTGACAACATATGGTACTGTTTAATGCGTGTGCAATGCCGGCGGTGAACTCTACTTTAAATCCCAACTACCACGAGGTATTTTACGTGCAGTACAAATATGTACACGACCCACACGTCAACATCACAGGCACCACCCCTTACATACGGATGTGGCGTTGAGTATATATCGATGGTAATGTAGATGATACTTGTTGTTGTTGCTGTTATATGGTCAACAATACACATTACTAGATATTGGAATTAATGTAAAAGTGTGTTGTTGTATAAAAACTAGTTGATACTTGAACGACGGGAGGATGGATGGCAGAATGGTTAGCACGTGCGTGCTGTATCATACAGTCTGTCATTGGGTCAACTGGCGTGGTTTCAAAACCCAGGTTGGACGTGACAAGGAGTAGGGTCGCCTATCCAACCTCGTGGGTTTTCACCGAGTCCTCCGGTTTCCTCCCAGTGCTAAATACCCCTACGCGCAAGCAAATTATTGAAATAAAATTAAAAACCATACGTCAGTCCCGAAATGACCTACTTTGTGTTGAGTGGACGTTAAACTCCATTTCTCTCTACAACATTATCGTTACAGACAGACGTATCATGTAGTGTAGTGTATATCTA
The DNA here is from genome assembly GCA_963678685.1 of Patella ulyssiponensis. Taxonomy (NCBI): domain Eukaryota; kingdom Metazoa; phylum Mollusca; class Gastropoda; family Patellidae; genus Patella; species Patella ulyssiponensis. Next base: position 91,886,269 of record OY783226.1, read on the forward strand.
TGCATCTTATGACTCAACTCATCCAAGTGCCGCTCTTTATTCTTATACTGATGTAGCCCTAGCGGGATCACCATCAGTGATGACGATAAAAGATGAAAGTGGTCGACCTCTTTACATCTCCTACGAGGGTAAAAAATACAACCCAACTGCCACCAAGGGCGCTGTAGGCTGTGATAATCCTTCTATAAACACAAAGATTATACAGGGTAAAAAAGTTGGTAAGTACTTGTAACAAAATATTCAAACAATGGGATATAAATACCAGCAACACACTATAGGAGGCAGACCACCATTAAAGTTCACCATGTAGTTCGTCTATTTATAGCAGTTCTCTCTCTGTGTCTTTTCTCCCCTTTTGCATGCTCATTTGTGTTGATTTTTTGGTCTAGAATGGATGAAGAGGGTTTGAATTAATATTTTCTGCCAAGTTTTGGTAAATATTCATGATTTTGGGGCGGAAGGATAACGGCGTTATGAGGTTGGCTACGGTGATATGTACGGCAACTAGACACATGTTTTGAGTATGCTTCTCCAAGTTCGTTTATCTCAAAATTTTGGTGGTCAACCTCATACAAATTTTAGTGCAAAGACATGGCCATTTGTTCCTCTGTCTGTAGTGAAAAGCATTTCGCCCAACGAAAATTTGGTGAAAAGTTGGAGGTGGGCAAAGAGTCCAGAATTAACATTGAAGTCAATGGGGAAATTAATGGTGGTCTGCCTCCACTATTAAAACAAAGGGAGATAAGTATCAGTATCACACTATTAAAACAAAGAGAGGTAAATACTAGTATCACACTTTTGCATGATTAATAACGTTTAGTGTACGTTTTGTGTTGCACAATGTTAATTAAATGTTGTCTACCGTGACAATAAATTCACATGCTAACCGTTTTGTTTGCTCCAGAGTGAATAATTTGAAATATTTTGTTGTTAATGTAACACAAAACAATTTATATCACACACATTCTTTGGATAGGTAACGAACGATAAGAGCATACTTTCCGAAACGTCGTTCTATATGTGTGCAAACCAGTGATTGTTTTTTTTTTATATAAATGGTGTTGTCGTTTTTATCGTCGTGCTATATGTGTACAAGGCAGTGTTTACTTACATAGAGATTGTAGGTTTTTTTTATTGCTCTCAATCGATAAATGCCACTTATTGTTGTTTGAGAGAGAGACATGGGGTTTAACGTCCACTCGACACAAACCAGGTCATTTTGGGACTCACATATGGTTTCATTTGATTTCAATAATTCGCTTGCGCGTAGGGGTCTTTAGCAGTGGGAGGAAACCGGAGTACCCGGAGGAAACCCACGAGGTTGAGAAGGCGCCCCTATCTCCATGCCACATACGGTCACACCAGGGATCGAAACCACAGCCGCAAGCCAGAGGTGACCGGTCAGCTAGAGGCCGAAGCGCGGCACTCTAGACCACTAGGCCATCCCAACCCCATATTGTTGTTTGAAGCGTGTACGTTTTTATTGCAGGTGCTGATGTAACTTGTATAGACGGTGATGTAGAAAGGGAGTGTACTCCTCTTGATTTTCAATCAAGTGAATTTAACAAATACACGTCAAAGAGTAGGTCAATATGTTATTTTTATTGATTGGGTGGGGTGGGGTTTCTAAGAGACTTTGTAGGCAAACGAGAATCACAGCAAAAAGTAACACTTTACATCACCTAGACGTTGCTAAACTGCAATTCCCGAACTTATAGCTACATTATCTCCATTTAACGCAGACGTGACACAAGCATACTCAAATCAAACATGGCGACCACCGCGGTGAAATTGACATTGAACGAACCTTGCATGTTGCAAGTAGATTATCGCCGGTACACATTTTAGCTGGAAAGCCCGAAATTTGTATTCGCGATGATCCATGATAGGTCCCCAGATGTTGAATACTACAGTGCATATAGGAAATGAAATGGGTTTTAACGCCCTACTGTCCTGCTCCGACTGGGCCAATAATGACGGGCCTACGCCATACAGTGTGCTATGTGGGAAAGATGGACGATGTTTCAGTAGGTATGGATGTCACTGACATTTTCGATCCCAGTTTTGGCTGAGGCAATCCGGATTTTTCCAGACTAGATTTTCCTTGTCAGTGGTGCATGACAGGGTGAATAAAATGCACATGGGTAATCGTTGACGTGAACATTAGACGGAAACGCATGTGAGCAAGTTATTGGTTATATTCCGACCGCGAGACCCGAAGCACATGCTTTGTCGTGGCCATTTGAGGGTTTTAGTTGGTGTTACAATTTGTGTTGACACGCTCCATTTATTTTGTTGCACTAGGTGAAGTAGTGAATGTTGTGAATCCTTGTTACAAAGGTGTTGATGTTTCTGATCCAAGCAAAGCTTTCCACCAGAATCCTCTCGACTCGACCAAATTGATCAAATGTGATGTTGATGGTAATATGTATGTCATACAATGTCCAGATGGAGAAGAATATCATCACGACAGCTTCACGTGCGGTGACAATAATGTGTTACCAACAGACCTTGGTGTACCTGTGGTTTCTCGAACAATCGCCACACCTAGATCCGCCCCGATAGATGAAGGGGCGTTGGAGACAGCCAATAGTATATATGAAATAGCAAGAAGTCTAACAAAAGCAATGCAAGGCCAGGGTAAGTTGATGTTTAATGGTACAAAATATTGAAGGCCATGTTGTCCACCATATGGACGAATGAGGTCTAAAGATCTATTTCTCAGCATCGAATGGGCTGATAAAGACGGGCATACGTCACACAATTTTGCCCGGAAAGTGGTACTATAACGATCTAGTCTTATTTCGAATTTTAACGTACCAGTCAATGTATACACGGAACCTCGCTTTTCCGTCTCACCCGAACGACTAGACAGCTGTCCTGCATCACTGACAAGAGGGGATGAATATTCTCGGCCAATGCAGGGATCGAACACCCAACCTTAAGGCTATATAGCGAACCAGCGTCTTACCTACTTGGCCACCGTGGTTCCCACTAGCGAATTACTGAAATACAACCATGTGTTAGTCCAGAAATGACTTTCTCTGTTATGATGTTGGGTGACACTGTATGAAAAATAATTATAACTATTATTTATGAGTAGCATTCTTTTCTCCATTCATTCGTCGAGTTAATGCCTGGCTCAAGGCATTCGAGGGTGTAACCACATCAATATGTTTAATAGATTAGTCCAGTCTGAATAGCATGAGAATATAATATGCTGTGTCTTCCACATTATTATTATTATTATTATTATTTATTACATTTATATAGCGCATCTTTCACCGAAGTGTTCAGATGCGCTTAACAATAACAAAGTAAAAATACAATTTATCATAAGAAAGAAGTTCATAAAAACAGTTCCCAAAAATACAATTTATAATAAAAAAGAAATTCATAAAACAATTCCTAATTTGAAAATGATATAAAAACTAAAAACAGTCAAATGTGTAAAATCAGAAAACGTAAAATAGTAAAATGTATAAAATCAATAAAATGCCTGTTTAAATAAATGAGTTTTCAAGTGCGATTTAAATGTAATGATGGAGGGTGATTTTCGAATAAAATAAGGTAATTTATTCCAAAGTAATGGTGCATAAAATGAAAACGCCCGCTCGCCATAGGATGCTAGTCTGACTCGAGGTTGTACCAACAGTAGATCATCCCTAGAAGACTTTGTGTTTCTCACTGAAGTGCGGATTTGTATCAGTTCAGATAAGTATGGAGGTGCGAAACCATGAAGACATTTATATGTGATTAACAATATTTTAAAATCAATTCTGAATGATACAGGAAGCCAATGAAGGGTGTAAAGAATAAAGGGGGACAACTCTGTTACCGTCTCACAAATCATGAAAGTTTACCAAAACCTGACAGAAAACGTAAATTCAAATACTTTTAACCTTTCCTAAATCTGAATATGAACTAACATGGACAAATGGAAGAAAAAAGAGAAAGAGAGAATGACAATAAACAGTTATGTTAGAAATTTACTCCTATTAATTAGCACGTCTTCAACCTGGGGTTGTCTTATATTTCTTACCTGGACTACTCTTTCAGGACCGAAACCAGTTATGTATTTTATATTTTGTTTTTTGACTTCATGGACTTGTGTTTTTTTTCAGGATCTAAGCTGACTTGTAAAAATGGCAACATAACACGGAACTGTACGCTTGTGGATGTCAAGACCAGTCAGTATAGCAAGTTATTGTCAAAAGGTATACTTCTTTTAATTCTACATTTTGTGGTATTGATGTACAATCCATAAGCTCCTATTGTTCCACAAATACAAACATGGTATTGTTTGAGAGAGAGAGGGAGAAGAGAGAGAGAGGGAGGAGGGAGTCAGAGAGAGGGGGTCAGAGAGAGAGAGAGAGAGAGAGAGAGAGATGGAGGTGACATACACTCGACACAAAGTCATTTTGGGACTTATACATGGTTCAAATTTAATAATTCGCTTGCGCATAGGGGTATTGGGGAGGGGTAACCGGAGGACCAACTCGTCTGGAAAGCGATCTTATTCCTTGTCAGGTACAATTTGGAATCGAAACCACGCCAGTTGGCTCAATGACAGACCTTATGACACAACGCGCATGCGCTAACCATTTGGCTATCCAACCCCTCTAGTATTGTACAATTGCCAAGCGTCAAGTGTTATACCAATAAGGGGATGCTCGATTCACAGTCCAGAACGTCCCGAATCGACAGAATTACAATCGAGTGACGCGGAATTCAGTCCTGTCACAGTTCTGCCTGTCCCGACAGCTGAGGTGGAGTGAGTAGAATCGTGACGTATTCCTAGATACAAAATATGTTTCAGCTGTCATGATTGGTTGAGATATTTATTATACAGTTGACACATGCGTTGTACTCCGAAATTCTCCTTTTCACTCGATTGACACCAGTTTTGGAATTCAATTCCGGAACTGTGAATCGAGCACACCCGAGGTGTCATCATTTAACCAGGGGAGAGCATAAACATTTAGTAAAGCCAAATAGGGGGCCAGACAGCGACATTTCTCGCTACGTTTGTTCGAATTCAAACTTTTAAGTTTTCATTTACATGCAGACCAACGACTAGACTAGTGTAGATAAAGGTCGGTGGGGTAGGGGAGGGGGCAGGTACAGCTTATAGTCGTTGTATTGGGATAAACAACCGAGGTCTCGTCAGCATACCGGCGTGCAGATAAAATAACCATTGACAGTAGGAATTCAAATTAAGAGTAAAACGTAGCGTCGCAGTCCAGGCAAAATGTTCTGCATTGCACACCGCCATTAGCCCGGTAGGGACAGTAGAGTAGGGTGTTGGATCCTATTCTCTTTTGCTTGTTGTTGAATCCATGTGTACATTAATATCAAAGTAATTCCCTAAAGATACATTATGGGAGATTAGATAAAGAGTTGGCGGTCCTCGCTATAATAGTTAGAAACTACATAATATATAGGACATTCGCTGGAAATTCCAGACAAAATGATTCACTATGAACCAAGATATTAGCTTTGGATATTTCCACCTAGCCTCGATCATCATTCCTAAAGTCACTACGATAAAAAAGAGCACAGTCTCGATTACCCACTTATTGATTTAATTATCAATGAGCGTTAAGCAGCATATATGATTCAAATCTAGTAAATAACACAGGCTGATTATGGTCTGGATAAGTAACTTAATGCCTTTTTAATAATTTAGATAACATTTCATGCCTAAAGAAAGACCTACAATAGGCAGATTTACCTCTTGCATAATGTATGTTTAAATCTTTTTATATTATAGAACACTTGCGAATCTATGTTTAATATTTAAATTATCTCTTTAGATTCGTGGTTGGGTGTTCCGAATCCGTGTGAACCGAATGCAGATCTGACAGATAACAGTAATCGTCTACACATAAACGACCTTGACCCCAAGAAGTTTATAATTTGTGTTGAACCCAATACAATGTATGTTACCCAATGTCCCGGTAACCGGACATACGTCCCGGAATCGTTCATCTGTAGAGAATAAACCTTGAATAATTCTGGCCAAAATGGCAAGGTATATATTGTACCGCTGGATCTGAATAATATGAGTAATGGACAAGATTTACTAACTCGTCGGTCGTTTTGTCTTCCCTTTGTTACGTTAAGTTACATGATCGAGCTACATTTTGTTATTTATATTTTAAATTGTATTCCTACACCTGGTTACCTATAGTTGCACGAGCTAAATTTCGTTATTAATATTTTATTGCTTAGTTTATTCCTAGCCTTGGTACCTAAATTTTGTTATTAATATTTTATTGTTATGTTTATCCCTAGCCATGGTTACCTCTAGTTAAATGAGTTACGTCTTGTTATTGATATTGTAAAGTGTATTCCTGCACTTGCTTACCTATAGTGATACTACCTACATTGAGTTATTAAAGTTATAAAACTTTATTGTTGCACGAGCAACGTTTTGTTGTTAATATTTTTATATGAGCTGCATTTTGTTATTGATAGTTTAAAGTGTATTCCTATGCTTGGTAACCTAAAGCGACATGAACTATATTTCGTTATTAAATTTGTAACGTATATTCCTAATCTTGGTTACCCATACTTACGCGAGCTACGTTCTGTTATTTTCAAGTCACTGGATATAGAAACTTTAATTATAACCCACACCATTTATATTTTAAATTGATATACGAGCTTTAATTACAACCCTCGTCATTTAATATATCTGTTAGTAATCAAAGGGCCATAGAAACTTTAATTATAACCCACACCATTTATATTTTAAATTGATATAGGAGCTTTAATTACAACCCTCGTCATTTAATATATCTGTTAGTAATCAACATCTATGTAATATTAATAAAGCGATTATATATAGACAGAAAGGAGGCAGTGTGTAACGTCTACTGAACACAAACTAGGTCTTTTCATATGGCCGTAGGGGTCGTTGGCTGTTGGGGGAAATCAGAGGAAGTGGGGGAAAGAGACCCACCCAGATTTGCCAGGCTACCTACTCCATGTTCGTTCAAGTGTGGGGTCGATGCCACGCCATGTAAATCGATGACAGACCTTATGATCTAAAGAGAAACTATGGCGGACATTTTAGGGGATGAGTACTGAAAGCGAACTGGTGCTGAAAGTTAAATTTAGATCACAATTTTCAATTCGTCTTATCTCATGGGGTAAATTTTGCCCGGACAGCGGCACTACGCCCTATTCTTATGTCGAATTCTGACTGCCAAGGGATCGTTTACGTGTACGCCAATGTGTACACGGGACTTCCGTTTTGCGTTCCATCTGAATAACTTTTGTCCGATGACCTTTCCTGTCAATGCAGGGATCACACAAGCGACCTTCAGGTTAACGCGAGAGAGAGGGAGAGAGAGAGAGAGAGAGGGAGAGAGAGAGAGAGAGAGAGAGAGAGAGAGAGAGAGAGAGAGAGAGAGAGAGAGAGAGAGAGAGAGAGAGAGAGAGAATGGGGTGTTACGTCCACTCGACACAAACTAGGTCATTTCGGGACTAACTATGGTTCAATTTTTATTTCAACAATTCGCTTGCGCGGTGAGAGGACCCGAAGGTTGGACAGACGACCCTATACTCCTTGTCAGGGGCAACCGGGGAATCGAAACCACACAAGTTGACTCAATGACAGACCTTTTGATGCAATGTGCGCACGCTAACCATTCGGCCATCCCCGTCTTACCCACTGAACCACCGTGCCCCCTACCCCACTCAAGAAGAAGAAATGGGGAGATCGTCTTACATTTTGTGTTTTTCGCGGAATTCAGTATTTTTCTAAAAGTTATGTTTGTCTCTACTTTCCATTATGCCATATATACCATTCTCTTATTGGAAATAATAACGACCTGATAAATGCTGTCGTAGTAATTTATTTTTAAAACATGATGGACCCAGCTAACCAATTATTCCTACGCTAGTTAGCCACAAAACAAGGATTTTTAGTCATTCTCACGCTTTCCCTTTTCTCTCTTTGCATGCCAATCTTTGTTGACTTGTAGGTATAGAATCAACTAACTGGGTTTGAATATACATTTACTGCCACGTTTTGATGAATATTTATGACTTTAAGGTGGAAGAATACAAGAGTTAATAGGCTGGTTAAGTTGAAATGTAGAGCCGGAAATTGAATGTTTACTTGTCTCTACGTTCAGTTTGTGTATCTCAAGAGATTGCTTCATCCGTGATAGACTCATCGAAATTATGGAAATAGTTAGAGCTGGGAAAAACATAAGTGATCTCTGACTTACACGCGACCTGTAAGGGGGAATAAATCCATTTTAAATAGACGTTATAGTGCGCCCTCTCAGTGGCTGCCACAATGTTTTGCTCTGTGTTATTTTATGTAATTGGAGGTGTTTTAGAACTGTTTTTTAAACTATTTTATTTGGAACTATATCTGGTATATTACAAAGGTTACTTTTATTGTGATTATTCCTTCAAGTTTGGTTAGATCTGAAGGATATTGCTGTTTTAATTTTTCAATTTCACATGTGTTGATGCTGTAAGGAGATGTGATGTGTTACTCACTATTGTATAAAACTAATCAACCATTGCAGAGGGGGTCCAGGGGTGGTCGTAATAAACAGAGATCAATTAAACCTGCCAAATCTTTTCGAAACGTTAAATATAAACCAAGGTCAGTAAATAGGCATAATCTGATAGATTTAACATGTTCCATAAATAATAATACACTTTCAACTTCTTTAATCGAAACTGTTGATGTAGTGATATCGGAATCAATAACTGAGACTTTTCGAAGACAACAATCAACGATTAACCGTAAAAACTTAATCAACGTTAAAACTATCCATAGCAGTATAAAAATAAACACAAACAGTCAAGTTGGATTATTGAATTCAAGATCAGTAAGAAATAAAACAACTGAATTATATGACTTTCTTTTAGATCATGATCTAGATATATTTGGAATCACAGAAACATGGTTAACTGGCACCAATTATTCAACAACAATATCCGCTCTATTGTAACCGGGTCTAATACAAGCAAAAGACGAGGTCGTTTAAATCTTTATTATAAAAAACCCTGCAAAAATATATATACATAGAATTAATATCAATGACATTTTAATTTATAATATATAACTATAATACACTTTAAAATAAAACATTACATTGTATTATATTATTAGACAACATATTAATTCTATACTGATATCTTTACAGAAATAATTATCTTTTATGTCTCTCATTATTTAAAGATAATACTTATATATAAAATGACATACCCTTAAAGGGGTTTTAAAGATCTCAGTGTTGAAACAACACTACCATTTATCAATAACAGCTGATATCCTATATAAACAAATGATTCAATGATTACTTTATGCTAAAACTAAACCTAAACTTAATTAATAAATGATATTATTTATTGCTTAAAAGCTGTAGAATATGTATAAATGTATTTTACTGTGTTTGTAAAGAATAATATATGAAATAACTAATTTACACATCTTACATTCACCACACCCCCAAATAATACCAATGATATTCAAATACACATACCTTAATTCGATCAATGAAGACTTGACCAAAAGTATCTTCAGAACTGTAACAACTTATTTACTTTGAACGCAAGACACAAGTTAAAGATCTAGAAGTTAATCTTACGCATCTGACACATTCAAAATCCTAAGTTATACTGAATTTGATTGTTAAACCTGTAACCCAGGAAGTTGGGTTTGTTAGGAAAAGTATCCAAGGAGATGATGAGATGATAGTCACTGGTGTTGGTACAAAGACCTGTCCAGAAGCTGAGCATCCAGTGACTATGAATATAAGGGTTCAAAGATCAGATGAAAGTGAAAGTTTGTTATTGTTTATTAAGCTGCTGTCAGTGTAGTGCAGTGTAGACTAAAACCTATTATATAATTAAAACACCAAAATTCCACACTATCACACTATTGCCACGCGGCTATTCTCTGATTCGCGTACCAAGAGAATCTAGAGGCTGGGGTGTTGGCCTGATTTTTAAATCTGGCATTAACGTGAAACGACGTGTACCTGATAAATACAGCTCATTTGAACTTTTAGCATGTGATCTTTGTCTAAACAACCAGTCACTCCACATTGCAACAATTTATCGTCCACCTAATAATAGAAATATTGTCCAGTTTTTCGAGGAATTTTCTTTATTTGCCGGTCAACTTATACTACTGAAGTACCGGAAACTTATCATAATTGGAGATTTTAACTTACATTTAGACAACATTGATGTCTCGCTCGTGAAACAGTTTAATGATATCCTTGACATCAGATCACTAGTTCAGCATGTAACGGACCCAACTCACAATAAAGGTCACCTCTTATATCTAATAATCACTAATCAAAACAGCTGTAATATATGTAATATTACCATTGATGATGTACTTATATCAGATCACTTTCCTGTTTTATTTAACATTGACGTTCATAAACCGCGTCTGCCACGAAAGACCATTTCATTTAGAAAAATTAGTTCAATTAATTTAAATACTTTTAAACAATCACTCTCTGACTTAGACTTGTGTAACCGCATAGATGATGTTAATGAAAACGTCAACCGCTTTGATACAATAACAAGACAGGCAGTCGACGATTGTACTCCATTAATTGTAAAAACTGTTACTGTTCGCCCTGATTGTGAATGGTTTAATGATGAGATTCGAGAAGTCACGAAACAACGAAAACTTGCTAAAAAGACCTGGCGTAAATCATAACTACACATTCACAAGGACATTTATAAAAGCATTAAAACCGAGTATATTCCATGATTGACTGTGCCAAACGTAAATTTTATTCAGACAAAGATTACTAATAGTGATATAAGTCACAAAGAATTATTCAGTGTTTTCACGTCACTGATATATCGCCAATACAAAAGATCTTGCTGATATATTTTCAAAATATTTTGTTAACAACAAAGTCTCTCTTATTCGAAACGATCTGAATATCTTAAATGTGATATCGATATTAATACCGAACCACTTTCTGTGTCATTCAATTCTTTTAGTCCTGTCAGTGAACCTTTTGTCATAGCTTTAAGCAAGGGGTCATCATCGAAAACATGTTCGTTAGATTCACTACCGACTTCTGTCCTTAAACTCTGTTGTGACTTTTTATCTAAATATATAACCGATATTGTTAATTGTTGTTTCAAACAAGGTTAAACTCATTATTATAAAGTCAGACCTGGATAACCATATATTAAAAAATTATCGGCCTGTGTCAAATTTAAACTTTGTGTCTAAAATCATATAGAAAAATGTATCGCCAACCAACTCATAGAATATGTAGATTATAATAATTTACAAGAACCCCTTCAAAGTGCACAGATTTCATAGTGTAGAAACAGCATTAACCAAGGTTCATAATGATATATTGTTGTCTTTGGACAATCAACACTGTGTATTTCTTATTTTATTAGACTTATCGGCTGCATTTGATACAACTGACCACTATTCTTATTAGTCGTTTAAATGTAGATTTTGGTATAGATGGGTTAGCATCAAAACTCATAACAATTTATTTAACTAGTCGACAACAAAGAGTGTAAATCAATGATACATTTTCTAATAAAAATGACATCGTATACGGAGTACCCCAGGGTTCTGTTCTAGGACCCATTCTATTTACACTATACACTTCTCCGCTCGGCAAATTTGTTCGGGGTCATGGCTTAGACTATAAGCTGTATGCAGATAATACACAAATTTACATTGTTTTTAAACCATCTGTAACAAATGATTTTAATATCAAAAAAGACAAACTTGAAACTTGTATAATTGACATAAACAAATGGATGTCTGCTAATTTTTTAAAGTTAAATAGTGACAAGACAGAATACATTCTCATGGGATCAAATAATAATCTAAGCAAAATATCTGATTGTAGATCCACATCTATTGCTTAGTCTGTTATTTTCCCCGTTAATTCTGCAAGAAATATTGGTGTTATTTTTGACAAAAATATGAACATGATTAGTCAAATTAATAATGTATGTAAAAGCTGCTATTTCCACATTTACGATATAAGTAGAATTAGAAAATATATTTCACATGATGCAACTAAATCACTTGTTCATGCTTTTATAACTTCTAGGCTTGATAATTTTAATTCTCTCCTTGCTGGTCTTCCTGTAAAACACCTAGGTAAACTTCAAAAAGTTCAAAATTGTTCTGCCAGATGAATAACTCTTTCGAAAAAACATGATCACATAACTCCAATTTTAGCTTCTTTACACTGGTTACCTATTAAGCACCGCATTAATTTTAAAATACTTTTATTAGTTTATAAATGTTTTAATGACACTTCGCCCTCTTATATAAAGGATTTAATCACAGTATATACGCCAACTAGATGTTTGAGATCATTTAGTGACCCCTTTCTCCTTAAACCCATCTCTGTAAATCTGTCTTCTTTCGGAGAACGATCCTTCTCTTTCCAGGCACCGAAACTCTGGAATAAGCTCCCTTTTTTCATAAGGTCAGCAAAATCTATTACAATATTCAAGCAATCACTTAAAACACATTTTTATACACAGGCCTTTAGTTAAAGAGATTTTATATCCTGTATTTTATCATATGATAATGTCATTCTGTCTATGTATGTAATTTTATCATGTAGACTTTTATGTACATTTAAATTTTTATTGTTTCAATTTATGTTCTTGTAAAGCGCCTCTGAGCACTGTATAAATATCGTTTTAATAATAATAATAATAATAACCATTGATTCAAAACATATCTGTGACTCACTAAGAAATAAAATATTGTTTAAAATAACCATTAACTTTAAAATGCAGCTATACACGGCGAGTGGTAAAGGACTTTGTATTGGTAGTCACACAGAAAAGAACAAAGCGTACACCCACGACGACGTTCAAAACTAATCGGGCTTTCCCAGTGAATTGACGTAACTTACCTAAAATAACACGACACAGGAATATGAAACTCAGCTTATTTGATCGACCAGAATGAGTCGTCTTCTATCAATATCAAGGTATGTAATTTTTAATGCTTATTTTATTGATATTATATATACCTTAATTAATTCATCCTTTCTCGAACACTGGTTGCCAGTCAATGGTATGATGTAATACGGTTAGGATCCATGTAAAACAACAATAGGGTTAGGATCTTTACAATAAAACAACAATGGCGTTATATAATACACAAAAACACATAATTATGGAATAACAGCTACTTAATTTATTTAGGCGACGTTTCGAAGATTCGCCGCTTGTGCGTGACAAGAAGTAGGGTCGCACATCCAACCCCCCGGGTCCCCTGGTTTCGTCCCACTATTAAAATCCCCTACACACGGCGTTATATAAGGTATATGGCTGTTGATATTTACTTCCCTGTATATACGGTTGCTTAACTCGGCTTACAGGTCGAACTAACTCCAACAGGTGGTGTTTTTCTAACATCTACTAGACATAAAATATAGGTCATTTCGGGACTAACGTCCTAAATACAACAATCCACTTGTGCGTAGGGGATTTTCGTAGTGGGAGGAAACCGGGGAACAAAGGAGGACCCAGGAGGTTGGACGTGCGTCCCTACTTATTGTCACGCACAAGCGTTGAATCGAAACCACCTGATTGGACTCAATGATAGACCACTTTATCCAACGCGCACACGTTACCCATTTGGTCACCCAACCTCATATCACCGCTAAAGCATTGTTGGTCAACATACTGCTTGTCATGTTCATTACCGGAATCTAACCCATAACTACACTGATAACATATGCCGTTCGAGTCAATGACTCACGGCATGCTACAACAAATGACTAAGTCTAGACAATAAGATATGAAAATAAAATTATTTTCCGATTGTAGGCAGTAAGGCACGTGCCTTAGGGCCAGCCAAAAATCCAGGCCACAAAATAATAAAGTAAAAGAAAAAAATGGCCTGTAGTGTCATATTGTGTTGCATTCCACTCACATATCTGTATTTTCAGGCCACCTATCAAAATGTGCCGTAGGGCCAACAGAGCCTTAATCCGACACTGATTGTAGGAGATAATCCAGTTACACAGACCTGATAGCGTACATATATTTCACTAGAGTTCGGATTCGGATTTCTACTGCATTGGACTATGATGGATTCTGGATGTTGGTGTGCCTCATTCCAAGCCGTTCGTAAAGACGCAAAAGAAACACTGAAATACATAGTATCATTTCCAAATCTTTGTGTTAATTCGGAACAGGGCGAAACCATTCTTATGTTAGCTTGCAGGAAACAGAACTTGGAAACGGTTTCTATATTGTTGAGGCATCAAAGAGTGAAGGACGTTATCAATCAAATTTCACGTGGCGAAGGTCTTTCAGCTTTACATTTATCTATACAACTGGGACAGTCTGAGACCACGTGTCTTCCATTTGTAATGGCGTTAGTTGAAGCAGGGGCTGATGTAAATATTTCTTCCAGAGAATTGATGACACCCTCGTGTATGTCTGCGTACAGGGGATTTGTATCGGTATTGGCATATTTGATAGACCATGGTGCTGATGTTAAAACAGTGGATCAAACTGGATGTACAGTTCTCCACCACATTGTCACGAAACCCAACGCAGTTGTGATATTACAGAAATTAATTATCGCGGGAATACCTATTAATTTACAAAATAGTTGTGGTGAAACCCCGTTATATCTAGCAACCCTATCCAACAACGAGTGTGCCGTGAATATGTTATTAGAAACAAATGACTCTTGTGTTGATTTAGGTGACAGAAAAGGAATCACACCACTTATGTTGGCTGCAATACAAAATAAAATCAAAATTATGAAACTTCTTCAAGAACACGGTGCTTGTGTCAACAAACGAGATGGCCGCGGTAGAACATCCCTGATTGTCGCAACACAAAATGGCAATAACCGCGCTGTTGATGTTTTGTTAAAAACGGATGCCTGTGACGTGAACCTGTCTGATAACCAAGGACAATCCTCTTTAATGTTAGCTATACAAAGTGGCAACACAGGGCTCATGGACATGCTTCATCAATATGGTCCAGACATTAACCAACAAGATAATCATGGTAGAACATCTCTATACCTCGCAGTAGAGAATGAAAATTTATATGCTGTTGTTGTTTTGCTAACAATGGACGGCTGTGATGTGAATTTGTCCGATAACAAAGGAAAATCGCCCTTGATGTTAGCTGTACAAAACAGCAACACAAGACTTGTGGAACTTCTTCATCAACACAACGCCGACGTTAACAAACAAGATGGCCGAGGTAGATCTGCTGTGTATTACTGTTTGCATCAAGTATGCAGATGCGAGGATTTCTTGATGACCAATAGCATACAAATGATGAAGTTGTTGGAATATTATGGTGCGGAATTTAAAACACAAAACCGCGACAATATATTACTAAAACATGTTTTGAAACGCTCTTGTGATTATTTCCAGCATTTGATAGATTCCAATAAGGTTGATTTTCATGATTTCGATAAAAATGGTGATAACATTTTACATTATTTAGCCGGATGTTCCGTAAATTTTCCTTGTTTTGAGACCTTTTTGACTGATAAGCGGATTGATATAAACCATATAAATTCTATGGGTAACACACCATTAATGGTTGCAGCTATTTTATACAACAAGCCGTATATGCAAGCCTTGTTACAGCATGGATGCAGTACCAATATAAAGAATATTTATGGACATACTGTCTTACATCTCAGTATCATTGGATTCGTAAAATTGATCCACGACGACTGCGACTACACTGAATGGGACTCGGAGTTGTTCGCTGCTATATTGTCTAAAGATACAGATGTCAATGCACAGGACAACGATGGACGGACCGCCTTAATGCTGGCTGCTAAACTCGGAGATTATAACCTCGTGAAACAGTTATGTAGAGCCGGTGCGGATTGCAAGATTTTGGATAAATTTGGAAAGTCGATGGCACACTATCTTAACTTTAGTGGAATATCAGATGTGAAGTTGTGTAAATACATAATCCGAATTTGTGGGGTGGATATAATAGACAACACGGGAGAAACAATGATGGACGTGGCCATGAATTTTATTGAGAATTATGATTTAACGGATGCTTTCGAGCTGATTAGTTACCTAATAGCTGCGAACTATTGCTTTCAGAATCCTGGACAAAATAGACGAAACAGGGTGTTCATGGTCCCGATGTGGGATCCTTTATCTGGTCGAATTAACAGTAATAGAAAACTGCTGTATGAAAGTGGGGCGGAAAGGATCGACATTGTTTCACAGTTACCTCCCATGGAAGATGAGTCCAAAGAATCAGAATTCCATTCATTTTGTAATAACATTTGCTTAAAATCGTTGTGTAGGAGAATTATTAGGCAGCATTTAGGACCAAACATACAAGACAAAGTTACCCAGCTCAAGATACCAATAACAGTGCAAAATTTCCTTCTATTGAAATGTTCATTAGAAGATAAATATTTCAACTTAGACACGGAAGATAGTGACGACGACGATGACGACGATTACTGTAATATGTATACCCAATGTGATCCAGACGAATTTTGTATAGATCTTTACGATTCAGAACATTATCATTACTTCGATGATTGTGATAGGTGTACATCATTGTCTAACTCATCCTCATTATCATCGTCACCATCATCACAATCATCTTCACAGTGTTCGTCCACCTCCTCACTATTATCACTATCATTATCATAGAGTTCTTCACCAGCATCCAGTACAGCAGCGATACCACCATCGTCAATATAGCTATTTTGGGGAGAATTCATATAGGCTGAAATAAAAATTGAACTATGTGTTAATCCCAGAATGACTAAGTTTGTGTCGAGTGGACGTCAAACCCCATTCGTCTCTTTCTCTTTATCGATGGACGTTTCGGTACGTGTAGCCATGGTTGCAAGATCCACTTTACGGCAAGTTCGCACCATCTAATTAAATTTAATTCAGCTATCTTCACTCAAAGTCTCAAAAATAAACCGCCCGTAAAAACGACTTTGCCAATTCTCGAAAACACTCTCGATCCCCTTAGACACGGGTGATGTCACAGTGATCGAATGCATATCCGGAATCCGAATGCACATTCGGAAAGTTTATTCTTTAATTACCTTATACAGCCGGCGGGTGTATTCATTAACGCTCCACTGATTCCTTTATCCCCTAATTAAATAAAACAGATGACTATGAAATAATTTTAACTAACTTTAAACCACATGGAACTTACTGGACGAACAGTTTTTAAGATACGGGTCCAGGTATGTGGTTTTTACTGCGAGCACTTCGCTTTTCCACATAACTCAAGTGGATTCTTTTTCCCCACGGATTTCTTTCTATCCACACTGATAGCGTTAAACATCAGTCAGCTGGACCTCCTGTTTTAACATGTTTTTATTATGACAAAGGGAGAAGATGACTCGCGTTCTCTTCTCACGACAGCGATTTATAAGTGTGCTTTAAATTGACATTTTAATATACAAGGACTTTTTATTTTGTGTGTTAACCAATTGTAAGGGGACTTTAGATATACACAGACGTTTGTATTGTATGATTTTTTTTTTTACCAATTTCCAGCCCGTAAGTGTAAATAATTTAATTAAATCAACCTGTTCATAATATCTCGTGTATTGGACGTCAGATCTTCAATAAACAACAACAATAGTAATTTGTTTTGTAATTTAGATTGTTGTACAATGCCCCGCCCTCTCATCTCACGACAGCAATTTTAATACGGTCTTTTAAAGTGGGGGGGGGGTGGCCTAGTGGTCTAGAGTGCCGCGCTTCGACCTCTAGCTGGCCGGTCACCTCTGGCTTGCGGCTGTGGTTTCGAGCCCAGGTGTGAGCGTATGTGGCATGGAGATAGGGGCGCCTTCTCAAC
Source organism: Patella ulyssiponensis (assembly GCA_963678685.1). Classification (NCBI taxonomy): domain Eukaryota; kingdom Metazoa; phylum Mollusca; class Gastropoda; family Patellidae; genus Patella; species Patella ulyssiponensis. The sequence continues at coordinate 91,904,119 of OY783226.1, forward strand.
CTAGAGTGCCGCACTTCGACCTCTAGCTGGCCGGTCACCTCTGGCGTGCGGCTGTGGTATCGATCCCTGGTGTGAGCGTATGTGGCATGGAGAAAGGGGCGCCTCGTGGGTTTCATCCGGGCACTCCGGATTCCTCCCACTGCTGAAAACCCCTACGCACAAGCGAATTATTGAAATATTGAAACCATATGTTAGTCCCAAAATGACCGAGTGGACGTTAAATCCATTTCTCTCTCTCTCTCGCTCTCGATAAAGAAAATACAGTAGTCTATAGCGACATATTTCTTTGCTCAAACGAAAGTTTGTTATATCTCCTGTAAATCACGTAATCATGAATGTAGCAGGGAATAGAGTGAGAGAGAGAGAAAAATGGGGTTTAACGTCCACTCGACACAAGCTATGTATCCAATGCCAGTTTGATTTAATGCTTTATGCCGTATCATATCGAATTATCAGATTACCCGGTGTAGTCCCCCCCCTTGTCAGTGATGCAGGACGCAGGGCCTGAAAAGGATAGATGTCTGGTCTCTCGGATCGGACGAAAAATCAAGGTCCAGTGTACATATTGGCGTACACGTAAAAGATCCCTTGATCCTTGGAATTCAATATAAGAGTAGGTCGTTGTGCCGCTGTCAGGGCAAAATTTCCCTCATAGTCATAGCACACTGTATGGCGTATGTCTTCATTTGCCCAGTTCGCAGCTGAACAGTAGAACGATAAACTTCATTTCATTTTTTTTCATCAAAACAAACGTTAAAATTCTCGTTGGCGTCATTGTTAGTTACAAAATGTAACGGCATCCATTTGTGACCTGCCGAGTTATATTCAAGGGAAATAACTCTTTCGAGGTTACGATGGCCTATCGATATGATTCCCCAACCCTCGCCCCTTACAGTCGCGTTGTAACAATCGTTGTAATTCTGTTTCAGAGTTCGGGTTGTCTATTGTGGGTTTATTTGTATGCTTCACAAGGACGCTGTGTGCCACAGTTTATTAAGCATGTGATTCTATATCGCTTTAAATCAAGTATAATGACGAAGACCCAACACTAAGAGTACCAAAGGACAGACTCATCGGTGGTGTTAGTATCTCGCGTCATTTAATTTTTGAAGGCTAGCTTCCCTTCGCGGTGTTGTTAGTATCTCTTTGACATTTGAATTTAAGTCTGGTGTTGCTAGTATCTCATTTTTAAGTCTGCTGCCACCAGTCAGTGGTGTCAGTTGGAATTTTTAAGCCTGGCTTCATTCTCCTGTGAGCAGTGTGTACTTGAAAGAACCCTTGTCAGTTGGAATTCAATGAAGTGGATTCGCCACTGCCCAGGCACAATATCACTCTTAGCACACTGCGTATCATATGCACATCATATTAGTTCGGTTGGTGCAGACATGTTGGACGTTAAACACACCACAACCGTATAAGAAAATGTAACTTCAGTTTGATTCCATTTACCGGATGATATACACCGTCTATACTGTCTGCAGCAATATTAGTCTCTGTCACCTAGAAAACTATTTCACGAATATTGGTCTGGATTCGTTGTCAACATTTGAGAATATAGGTCATTGTATAGATGATCCAGTATGCCATTTCAAATAATCCATTTGATTGCATTGCCTTGCCAGTTCAATATCCGACACTCTTATTTTTTTATTGTAAAATTTCTCTCTATTCATGGATCATATCTATCCTAATTCCTCGTCACGATTCATGTTTGTTTAATAATGCAAGAATTATGGGATTTATTTCGGGAAGGGGCGCAAATCTTATTTGACTTGGCGAATGATACTGGATGATAACCAATTTACAAAAAAAAACTCCCGGTTACGCATGGTCAAAGGAACTTTTCGTCAAATATTGACAACGCTTCCAGACAGACCCGCTTTACGTTGGAGACTAGGCAGTTCTGGGTGATCGAGACCACTGTAATATGTATGTATACAGGCTCTAATGTGTCCCTTTGATTGTTTGTTAAGACTTCAAGGTGGGTCAAGATGGGAGAGATTAAAATGATCGACCGCTGGAAAGATCAAGATGGTGGAATAAGCGTTTCACCCCACTGGGAAGAGCGGGATGATGTTATAAGAGGGTTTTCCTGGTGTTTATTGTAGGGAACATCAGAATACATTTGTAGTTGCATTTGAGGACAGTCGCGATGGTCCACTGCCGGCCAGATGTAGATGGTGGAATAAGTGTGTAGCCCCGCGGGGAAGATCAGTATAGTGGAATAAGAGGGTTTTCCCGGTGTTTATCGAGGAGAACATCAGAATTGCGGTCTCGATGGACTACCGTTGAAAAGATACCCCGATTGCCTGTGGTGGGGAAGATCGGAATGGTGGAACGACGGGACGATCACGACACATAGGTTTGCACATTATATAGGAACTATATTATAATTAAAACATATCCAATACATTTCTATTTTTATTTTGATAATTTTTGTAGATGTTGAAACAATTATGTACATGTTTATATAGATTTAAAAACAGTAATATATTTATTTTACCCTCAGTGATTCAACAATACATATTTACATCAAAACAGAGAGGTATTGTGTTTTAACGTATCGTAAATTCTTCTGGGTCACAATTCCATGGAATACAATTAATAATAATATTGTTTTTACTGAGCGACTAAACTTCTCGGGTTTTTATCATGTGGAGACGTCACTCAGTAATGCACAGTAATTGTATTCCATAGACTTATGATCTGTGAATTCAGTGGTTGTCGTTGAGAGAAATTGTATTCCATAGACTTATAATCTGTGAATTCCGTGGTTGTCTTTTAGAGAAATTGTATTTCTTAAACTTAAGACCTGTGAATTCCGTGGTTGTCGTTTAGAGAATCCGCATGATATAGTGTTTTTGTTTTTAAGTGTGGAATGCAAACGAGAGGGGAGGTGAGGTTACTGGGCCCTGAGAGCGGGGATTCCGCCTATTTTGAATTTCGACTGTTAAGGGCTTAATGTTAAGTCAGGGAATATTTATCAACTAATGTCAGTATTAATATAACGTATCCGATTCATGGATGTGTCGTTCCAGATAATCAATAAACCCTAATGTTAGCGGTTTTATAATAGTCATAGTAACTGTCCGCGACCAGAGTTCTATGTACCATCCCGTTATACTGAACCCTCGAGTCCTATTTACTCCCCAGTTACACCCCCACCCCGACCCCTTCCCCTTCCAAACTCTGTTTACTGCTCCCGTCACGTTATATCTACTGTCCTCGCCCCGTTCTATTTACTGTTCGCAGTCCGTTATATTTAATATCATTCCCCCTCCCGGCACCCTCCTTCGATATTTATACTGCTCGTTTTGTTATATTTACTGTCCACGGTCCGTTATATTGACTGAGCCACCCCTCCCTCCCACCGTACCGTTATATTTACTGTCCATTCTATTTACTACATGCCGCCCCACCCCACCGTCCTATATATTTACTGTCCACGTTCCGTTTTATTCACTGCACTCACATGTCCCGCCACCCTCTACCAGCTGTGCTAACCACAACATATACGTTTATGCTTTTAACAATGGGAAGGAACCGAAAAAGCCACGAAGTTAGACGGGCAGTCAAACTCCTTGCCACACCACATACATGCTCGGTGTCGAATCAACGACTCAGAGGCATACCTCATGATCATCAGTACACTCTTAAGATCACTCGGTCTCACCGGTTCCTATTACGTGTCACAATAGTAAATGATTTGTACAATAGTACCGAAAGATCGCCTAGTAGACCAACAATATATTACATAATATATTTAAACATCTCATCGAATGCTAACAATCGTTAAAAACATAATGTTCTCCAAGATAGGCTCCCGTTGCACACGGACATTTAAAAATCCCTATAATAGGACTGTGAGAGAATTTGAGACACAGTCCATACAACACAGAATGTTTTACAACATAGGCCCCCGTTTGAAAAGACCTATACTAAGACCTCGGTAGACAATTTAGACAGAGGCTTTAACCCTGAAGTGCCTACCACTCAGTCCATACAACAAATAATGTTCTACAACATCAAATCCCTATAAGACTGCCAGAGATTATCGAGACACAGGCATTAACCCTGTCGCGCCTACAACCTAGTCCACACAACACATAATGTTCGACAACATAGGCCTCCGTTTCATATGTGTAGCTTAATGGTCGAGTGTGACACATTAATTGATATTGCGCGAGTGCGTTTAGCAGGAGTGCTATGTATCTACTTAAAATACAGATGTGACGTCATCCTTTGAAGTTTTATTGCACCAATATTTCAAATAATGTACGGGAGCTTGCCAATCGTACATTATCTGTACTAGATACAATTTTGGACTCGTGTAGCTTATTTCATAGAAAAGCACGTGCGGGATAGTGTCTATATTTTAAGTTGTTCAATGGTCTCGAGCTAAAGACATTGCGTAATATATTGAAACAACACCCGGCTAATGCCTCGTGGAGTATCAATATATTACTTAATGTCTCGCTCTCGACCATTAAACCGCACTAACAATACAGATGTGAAGTCAGCCTTTGTGTACATTTTTATACTAGTTTAAATATCGGATACGCGTGACGTATTTCATTGAAATGCACGTGCTGGATAGTGTCTGTAATTTAAGTTGTTTAATGGTCTCGTACAAGAAACTGGGTAATATATGGATATAGCACTCCTGTTAACGTACTCGTGCAATATCAACAGATTACTTAGGTGTTAACCCTTTAGTGCCTACAACATAGTCCATACGACACAAAATGTTCTACAACATTGACATTTAAAATCCGTTGCACACTTATCTTCAAAATCCGTATACTAAGACGTTTAGAGATTATTAAGACACGGGTTTTAACCCTGTTGTGCCTACAACATAGTCGATACAACAAATTTTGAACCTTGTAGTGTCCACAACACAGTCCGTACAACACTTCCCTCTTTCAAAAATATACTGACAAAAACTTTAACCCTGTGGTGCCCACAGCCTAGTTCACACAACACCGGCCCCCGGTTTGTGCAGAGTAGTTGATTGCGTTTAAGTAACTAATCAAATCACTGTTTCATTCCTGCTTTTGTTAATAATAGAAATGACTTCATTAAATACAATATAAATTTCTCTATTCGAAGCTTCGTTTGGAGGCTAGTCAGACGGAACCCAGCTTCCCCAGTCAAGATTTTGGATCGCCATTATATAGAATCTTCATTGAAATTTTGTGTAAGGTGTAGAAACAAAGCTGCACAATTTTCCTGATTAAACAGCGGAAACCGAGTTAATTGTTTGACCCGGAAGCGATTGTCCGTTACTGGATTGAACTTCCATAGGATCGAGGCACGCGTGGTGGGAAGCAGATCCATTTGATGTAGTTCTAGTCACGTGACTGTCACGTGGTTTATCGTTGAGAAGTGGAGAATCACAGGTCTGACTGTCAAGAGAGGTATTCCTTAAGATTGGTTTCCGGGCAACTGGTGAATCGAGTAACTGTACACGTAGTGATTCGGCGTCACTAGATACAGACTTCTGCTTCCGGGCGATCTTATCGTTAAAAGACACGTGACTTCCTGTTTTACTTCTTTGTACGCCATCTACCGTCTTTTTTGTAGCGATTCGGTCCCTGTCTGGTGAGAATTTGTCTCGTAGATGTAGAGGAGAGGATTTTAGACAACAACATAAGGTTTCTTTAAAAGCCAGGCGATATCTTTTAGAGATGACGTTGTAGAGAATTGGATTTACAGTCGAACTGATGAAATATAAAACACCTGAAATACACAAATATAACCACATGTTAGTCTCAAGAAACAGATTAGAACCGCATAACAAAAGAATGCACCGAATTTGCAATGAGAGAGAGAGAGAGAGAGAGAGAGAGAGAGAGAGAGAGAGAGAGAGAGAGAGAGAGAGAGAGAGAGAGAGAGAGGTTTAACATCCACTCGACACAAACTAGGTCATTTCGGGACTAACATATGGTTTAATTTTATTTCAGTAATTCGTTTGTGCGTTGGGGTCTTTAGTTTAGCAGTGGGGGAGGGACCGGAGGACCCGGAGAAAAACCACGAGTTTGGACAGGCGACCCAACTCCTTGTCACGTATAATACAATTAAGGAATGTAAATTGCCCAATCAAGTGCTAGAGACGGGGGGAGGGGTTAACATATACTCGACAAAAACTTGATCGTTTCCAGACTTATATGTTTTAATTGTAATTCAACAATTCGCTTGCGAGTGGGGAGTCTTTAGCAGAGGAAACAAAAAATGATGGATAGGCGACTTGACTACTGGAAAGACCTTATGATTTAAAGCGCATGTCTTAGACCATTCTTGGTGGTGCATACCTCTTCTGCAGGCAACGTCCAAACTGCGTCTTTGTGACCTGTGGAATAAGAGTCATCCCATATGTCGTTCAGTCGTCTTTTGAAATAATGTTATAATGAACACGTTATCATTGTGTAGGAATTTGATTTTCGTTGACTTGGTCAATATCCTGAATATCGAATTGTCCTATACTTAGCTATAAATAGACATCGATCAAGATAATATTGACTATTGACCTATATTATAGTCCAGATTAATTAGAACATATTGATCACACGACACGAACTCTTCAATCTTCATCACCTAAATATAAAGATGGGGCGATAACCGATGTATACTTCCGGTCTTAAATCAGTTGCAGTGATGTTCCAATTAAGATCTTATTTTATCCAAATCAGTAATAGTTGAACCAAATTCAATGGAACAACCGATGCTAACCGCACAGGGGGTGTTTCTTTAGTAATGACGGATAGGGTACTCGGAGAAAACCTTACGGATTTAGGCACCCCCCCCCCAGCTATTTGTCTTGAGCCAAAGCCGAGGTGGAACCGTAAATTGCATAGATAGACCAGTTCGCGGGCCTGTTGATCGTTTAAATATCATCTGTTATTGTAAGCTAAAACGATATTTCACTTTAAGAACATGGGTTTTCTTTTGGGTCCTCCGGTTTCTTCGCTCTCCCTATTTATGTCGATTAGACGTTACCCCCCCCCCTCTCCCCTCTCCCCTCCCGTGTTTTTTCAAAATCTTAATTTAAAAGGTAAACTCCAAATTTTAGTAGATACTTCAATTTTGATTGGCTAAGCACTATAATCAATCTAATATTATCAAATCAAATTTCTAAAATTTGGATTTTATCTTAGTTAAAATTTCGTGAAACAGGGGCCTACTCTCCGAAAACAACGTTGTTTACGCGAGCGCATCAATAATCTGGAATAAACTATTAATAGTTTATCTTAAAAAGTAAACACGAAGAAGAATATAGGCAGAAAATTGTAGTACGCATTATTTGGTTGAATGGATTAATCGACTTCCATCTTTTCCTTAGGTTATGGAATAGCTCTTCGATTCGGTAATTGTTGAAACAGCAATATCTTACCAAAGCCATCTTTTTAATCCTTCCGCTTGACATGTTATTTTAATCAAACTAATTCGACAAATATATTTCTTTTTGCATTTGTTCCGAATTTTAAACAATTTAATTAAATTAACCGCACGTCCCCAAAGACAATACCGTACAATAAATCATTTTTTGTCGCTTGGACTAATCTAAATAATTCCGGTGCAGAACCATGGAACAATGCGCCAAATCGATAGTTCATACGTGTAAAAAATTCAAATGGAAAAGAAAGCAAAGAAAAGGGAAAAAAGCAATTCAAACATAAAGAAAGGCAAAAGAATATTTCGCACAAGGTTAAAATTTCCGATAAACGAGATCCGCCTCTTTCAGGTTATGAAAATGAAGAATGGTGCCAGGGAAATGTTTGTTCCTTACAGGATTATTTGTCGCGTAAATAGTATCAAGTTCATTATTCGATCCTTGCATTGGCTGAGAAAGTTCGTCCAGATTTACGCCTTGTCAGTGATGCAGGACGGAGAGCCAGACAAGGACAGCTGTCTAGTCGTTCAGATGGGACGAAAAATCGAGATCCTGTGTTCACATTGGCATGCACGTAAAAGATTCCTTGACAGATGGAATTCGATATAAGAGTAGGTCGTAGCGCCAGTACCCGGACAAAATTGTCCTTCATAGCACACTGTATGGCGTATGCCCGTCTTCCATTAGCCAAGGTTAGGTGCAAAAGAGTAGGACGTTAAACCCCATTTTTTTTTTACTTCAAGTTCATTATGTTGACCGATTGTACGTGACAAGGAGTAGGGTCGCCTTTCCAACCTTTCCTCCCACTGCTAAAGACCCCTACGCGCAAGTGAATTATTAACATAAAATTAAACCATTTGTTAGTCCCGAAATGACCTCGTTTATGCCAAGTAGAAGTTAAACCACATTTCTCTGCCTACTAGTCTGCACCATGCGGGCTAATAAAGATGGCCATAGCCCATACGATGTCCTATGACGAAACTTGTGCCTAGATAGCGATGCTACGGCCTACTTTTACATCCAATTGTAACTGTCATGGTTTCTTTTAATGTACGCCAACGCACTCACGGGGCTTTCCCGCAGTAATATATCTTGAAGCAGACTACTTGTTAAGACTTTTTAAAACGAATTGAACATAAACTGTTTGCGTCGAGAAGCGCAAGAAACAATTTAGACGATCTGTTTATAAATTGTAAATCCCATCCCTTCTGTTGCTGTACGGTACCTGTCATTGGTTTATTCTTTGAAGTGAAAGTTATAGCGATATCGAGTTTTAACTTCGCCTGTTCAAAAACCTTCCCTTCTTATATACTGTATAAAATATTGCTTTACTTCAAAGGTGGTTACGCAAGCCAGTTTTAACTTGATCTTCGGAGATTAGATCTATTGCGAGGCACGTCAGCGTAAATAGACAGTGAAATAGAGGGTGCGAATGAAATGGGGTTAACGTCCTACCTATCTGCATCAACGGACTAATGCAATCGCCTAGGTTCACAAAAAAAAACGAGGCCCACATGTGCACGGGTGGTTGAAATTCGACGAAGAAATTGTGCCAACGCCACTGTCCCAGCAGAATTCCACCACACTCGCATAGCACACATAATCTTTGAATTGAATGCAAATATATCAAATTGGCCAAAGTATTGCACTGTAATCCTATCATTTCTGGGTTTAATGACCGAGTTAGTAGATAAGGGTTTTTTAAATGAAAAAAGACGAATGTGCCCCTTCAGGTCTTAAATGTTTTATAAATTATTAATAAGATATTTATTAACATGAAAAGACTAGAATCAACTCTCGATGCCATCGGGTACTAGATATTTAACTAGAGTAGAACAGTTCGGCCATTTAATGATTTAACTTAAACTAAGACTCGAATATACCAGTAATACCTGGACCGTGGTTACGATAATAAAAAAAGACGCGCACATCTTGTCAAAACTAAAAGCAGTGATATCGTGAGTCGGAATAAAGTAATGTGAATGCAATTTTCAAATTATTCATTATGTATTTTGTTTAGCTATAATAGCAAGAACGAACAGCTCTTTATCAAAATCTTACATAATGTATCTTTAAGTAAAATCCCGTAGATGACGTCATTGTCAGATCGGCTTCTTTGATGTTTCAGAACTAGTAAAGAAAGCGCTGTTCGTGTGAGAACGAGCGAAAGTTTTGGCGGTAATTAGGTTGAAAGAATTCGGCTATGACTCGACTCTACCAGCTGACAGTCGAATGATGGATGGCTCTTAACAAACCTAGTATTTATTTCTACTAATATTGTTTCTACCATTTAGCAAATTAACCCATTATCCGACTCTGTGATTGCTTTAATAGAATATCTGTCACGACTGTATTAATCTTGAAAGATGAGGTTGCTAGAGCGACTCGCTGCCATATCTCTATAGTGATCTACGTCTACTATTGGCAATGATAAATATTATGATGTACCGTACATCGTTACTGCGTTAAAGAAAGAGAAAGGGAGAGAGAGAGAGAGAGCGTCCTGTGTTCATTATGGCTTGTACATCGTTATTGCGTTTGAGAGAGAGAGTGAGGGGGGAGATGGGAAGAGGTGTCCTGTGTTTACTGTGGCTTGCAAGTATAGACGAATCACTGGCAGGAGATCTTATGTATGATTTCATTGGCCCGGTTGTTAGGATGGGAAGAATAAACTGAAATTCCCCCGGCAGTTCGAATTCAATTGCTGCCCGGGGAAAACTTCCGTCATAACACACTGCATCGCGTAATGTTCGTCCCCACTCCCAACGCCGCAGTGGCAAGGGAGCCACAATGGTCCAGCACTCACCGCCAGGTCTCGAATTTGCTTCCGGTGTTGGTCGCGAAAGTTCACTTCCGCCTCGACAGTGGTGCAGGAAGGAGGCCTGACACGAAACGAAAAACCTTGATCAAGTGTACACGTTGGCGTGCACGTACACAAAGACGGGATTCGATATAAGAGTAAGCCGTGGTGCCGCTGCCCGGGCACAATTTCCCTCATAGCACACGGTATGGGTTATGTCCGTCTACATTAGTCCAGTCGCAGCAGAACATTAAGACGCTAAATCTCATTTCATTTCAGTTCGTTATCCCTTTAAATTGGGGGGGGGGGGGCGAATGGTTATAGGGTGCGTGCTGTATCATAAGGTCTGTCATTGAATCGGGGGTTGGGATGGCCTAGTGGTCTAGAGTGCCGCGCTTCGACCTCTAGCTGGCCGGTCACCTCTGGCTTGCGGCTGTGGTTTCGATCCCTGGTGTGAGCGTATGTGTGGCATGGAGATAGGGGCGCCTTCTCAACCTCGTGGGTTTCCTCCGGGCACTCCGGTTTCCTCCCACTGCTAAAGACCCCTACGCGCAAGCGAATTATTGAAATAAGATTAAACCATATGTTCGTCCTAAAATGACCTAGTTTGTGTCGAGTGGACGTTAAACCCCATTTCTCCCTCTCTCTTTCCTCCCACTGCTAAGACCCCTACGCGCAAGCGAATTATTGAAATAAAATTGAAACCATATGTTAGTCCCAAAATGACCTAGTTTGTATCGAGTGGACGTTAAAATTTCTATCTCTCGCATTAACCTGATTACAGTTGGTACTTTTAAACAACCATTTAGTCGTGTTAATACAATGAATTATAAATATGGATGGATCTGTGCCTTGTTATTAAAGTAGAATATAAAATCGATAGAGATGTACTTTAACTAATTACAGATTCTAAATAACGCTCAATAAAAGACCAATCCACGATAAGATAAGAACACCAATTACTGGGTATTGAAATCTAGCTTACAAATTGTCCTCGTGACATAAACCGTGTTAATCATTGTGTGTTAGCGTATTTTATCAAAAAAACGCAAACAGGCCCCATCATCTTTATATTTAACAAGAAAAATAAATATTGCTGATGTTTTTGTATGTTCTTTTAGCAAACATTAATTAAGTATTATTTAGAGAATATATGCTATATATATGTATCATTAAAAGAATATACTATGTAATTATGCGTCACTCAAAGAATATACTATGTAATTAATTATCTCTATTAGAATATACTATGTAATTAAAAGAATATACTACGTAATTGATATAATAATATGCGGTGTGGTTAAGTAGGCCTATCTTTAAATGAATATACTATGTAATTAAGTAGCATTAAAAGAATATGCCGTGTAGTTAAGTGGGCCTATCTTTAAGAGAATATGCAGTGTAATTGATTATCTTTATGGGAATACATATAATATTATTTAGATTCAAAGACTATACTGAATAATTATTTATGTTTAATAGATAATGCGATGTAATTAAAATATGTAAAAAAATATTTCGTTTAATTATTAACATGTAAACTAATATGTCGTGTAATTAATTATAATAGTACAAGAATATGTCGTTTAATAATTATATCAATAATGTCCCTTAATTCAAATGTTCGGTTTACTAAGCCATAAGTTAAACACAAAATCTATTGTATATGAACACTGACTCGACATATAAACGTACAATTTTCAACCAAGACAGAACTGTTTGGTTCAGTATGTATGATGTTAGAGGTGGCTGAAGAAATGGGGGTTAACGTCCTACTGTTCTGCGACTGGGATGGTGAAGGCGGGTATCCGCCATCTGTGTTATGGGGGAAATTTGATCAGGCGGCGACACTACGGGCTACCCTTATATCGAATTCCAGCAGCTAAGTGCACGCCAATTTATACACGGGACCTCGGTATTTCGCCCTTGTTGGGCCCTCCGTTTTGCTCCACTGACAGGCGGACACCACGTCGGAAAATCTCAATGACCTTTCTCTGGAAATGCAGGGATCAAAAATGCGCCCCCAGATTAGCAAGCAAGCGACTTACCCACTTAGCCACCGTGGCTCCTAACTAGCTATTATATTAATTAGTTACGTATGTTACCTATATAACATTACACATTACACACTAACACAGTTTACAAACATTCCCAGACTAAAAACACGAGCCTAGAAAATAACCAGAATATACCTTAATTAAACACATATTGAGGTATTCCTTTACACATCATTATCAACACTTTCATAATTCTTGTATATTCACTGACGGTTTATCATTGAGTCAAGTGACGTGGTTTCGACCCTTCGCTTGTACGTGACAACCTCCTGAGTTTTCTCATCCCTCTGCCAAAGACCCTAACGTGCATTCGAATTTATGAAATAAAGTTGAACCATATGTTAGTCCCGAAATGACTTAGTTTGTGTCGAGTGGACGTTAAACCCTATTTATCTATCTCCCTCGCTCTAGTATATTTGTGGCTCAATAAGTAGAACGTTGGTTCGCTAATCTTGAGATCCCGTGTTGACCGAAAATGTTCATCGGTGTTTTACGGAGTGGCCCCCCTGTCCAGTACTTCACAGGGCCGAGTACGAAAAATCGAGGTCCCGTGTACACATTTGCGTTGGAATTGGATATAAGAGTAGGCCGTAGCGCAATTGTCTGTGCAAAATTTCTCTCATGGCACACTGTATGGCGTATTTAGAGAACGGTATCCCTTGTTAGTGGTGTCGAGCGGCAAGCAACATAGTCTAGTCGTTCGGTCGGGACGAAAATCTGCCCCCACCCCTGTACTGATTTGTGGACACGTAAAAGAATTCCCTGGCAGTTGGAGTTCGACAAAGATTAGGCAGAAACGCCGATGTTTGGGAACATTTCCCTCGTAGCACATTATTGTATAGCGTATGGCCCCAGCAAAAAAGTAAAATAGCGTTATCATGCTAACGTCAGCATTTTTCCTAAATAAAATCAGCACGAATGAATCTAAGCTGCAATTATCACCGGTGTCACAAGGCCTCTTTCGTTTTATACCAGATGGATGTGAGTGATTGCGTGACTGTTAAATATCATTTCGAGAGGTCGTATAAATTTCTAAAGTGAAATAAAATCGCCAAAGTCTAAATATAATCTCATTCTTTGTTTAAGGTTCTAATGTAAAAGTGGCGATTAACGTTCGTGGGTTTAATTGTTTAGCGTGAAGTAATTACTTTTCAGTAAGTTACGTATTTCTTCTGTTACTGTTCGTCGCCAGTTCCCACAATGTTTTCCCCTTTTCAGTGATGCAAAATAGAAAAACTGGAAAGTTGGACGTCAAATGAAACGTATAGTCGTACGGAAGGAACGAAAACACGACGCCCCGTGTACACATCGGTGTGCACTAAAATGAAGTTAGAATTAAATATAAGAGTAGGTCATAGCGCCGCTGACTGGGTAAATTGCGATCATGACACACTCTATGTCATGTGTCTGTCTTCGCTGGCACAGTCGGAGCAGAGCAGTAGGTCGTTAAACCTCGTTTCATTTCATTTCTGTTTCGTATAATATTCCAGAAAATCCAGCACTGTGTCTCTTTGTAGCAGACACACGTAGCCCTATTGATATCATATCTAAAAAGTAGTCAAGTATGTTCAAAATGTCATTACCCGAGGTAGCGAATCAAGCGGGCATCCAAAATGCTGCCACCTTACCAGGGTGGCGAACGGTATATCGAGTCAAGCGGGCATCCAAAATGCTGTCTCATTACCAGGGTGAAGAACGGTATATCGTGTATAGGGAACATTTAGTAAGAGGGTAGCGAACGTTACGTTACAGCGAAATAATGGTAGAAATGTTGTTGAATTATAAGTGTGTACCAAAGTTAGCACACGTTACGTTACAAGATGGCGGAATGTTGTCGTATAATTATAAGTGTACCGGTATATTCAACGGAATGTTGTCGTATTACAAGATGTCGGAATGTTGTGGTATCATTATAAGTGTAACGGGGTAGTCAACGGAATATTGTCGTATTACAATATGGCGGAATGTTGTGGTATCATTATAAGTGTAACGGGGTAGTCAACGGAATATTGTCGTATTACAAGATGGCAGAATGTTGCCGTATTACAAGATTGTGGAATGTTGTCACATTGTAAAATGGCGGAATGTTGCCGAATTACAAAATGGTGGAATGTTGTCATATTGTCAGATAGTGGAATGTCGTATTATAATTGTGTAGAAAGTTACCTGATATGTAAAAGAGATGACTCTGTACTGCCATTAGTTCTTCCGTCCATTTAGGTACATACAGCACCATGAGTCTCTGGGCGTGAAATGGCGCCCAACATATTATAAAGGCCACAGCTACAGCAACTAAAATACAAAATATAAGTCATTATTATACGACTGTCGTTCTTTAGGCAAATGCGAGGTAACCATAAAAACATCGATGTAAATTGGAGAATCAACTTGTTCTATTTCTTAACCATAGGAACTTGGGTTGCCAAATGTGGCATGGTTTCGATTCACATCTTGTTTCCCCCGACAGCAAAAGACCCTTAAACTCACGCACTAAAGAATTTTGGAAATACGTGATTTTAACCATGTATGTCACACAGTGACCTAGTTTGTGTCGAGTTGCCGTCAATGTAATAGTAAGTGCAGGGGCCGCACCTACACGCAACACAAAAATCTATAAGATAAACTTGCGGGCAAGACAGAAAATAGACATTGCCAAAAATAAACAAATATCAAATCAAGTGAATGGATCCGGGGACTAGCCATAAGCGTCCACTGCGCTGTACAGTCCCGGGCCAGTTCAAGTACATGACAATGACATTGTTGTTTGCACAAATAGATCTCTGATGAAAAATATTTTATATCACACAAAATGAGCATGAGATTTAATTTATTATCCAATTTTATTCTTAAACGAATAGAAGGATCAAAAACCAATCCGAGTAACCAATGTAAGCAATAATAAGTTAAATTCATAACGCCTAGGAGATATCGCTGTAGTACTAAAATTAATTGTTGGAATATATTATTGGGTGATAAAAGTTCTCCCATCGAGCTTAAATAATAACTAAAATGGCAATCACAATGCATGAACACAAATAGGGTAGGGCCTACAGTTCAACAGAAACACCGAATTATTAAACTATAGCGTTAAACTTTGGGGGTTCGGGAGTCAGTATGGCTCAATTCATAAGGTGCTGGCATACCAAAACTTTGGCTCTCTGTCGACAGACACTTAACCAGCTGACCGACATTTTAAGTCGAAAACACAAAGTATACTTAGAAAATTTTGTTGAATATTTATTCTGTTTCTATTTCATAAAATTGAGCTTATTTATCATGCTGTATGTATGACAGATGTAAGACGAAGTAGAAACGCATTACAATACAATATGCTAATTTTGGAATATGGCGGCAATTTAGGGATGAGATCTATTCTCGACACAAACTACATGTAGGTTATTTTGGGACTAACATATGGTTCAATTTTATTTCAATAATTCGCTTACGCCTAGGGGTCTTTCGCAGTGGGAAGAAACCGACGGGACCAGAAAAGTAACGGGTTTGGACAGGCGATCCTACTTCTTGTCACGTACAACCGTTGAATCGAAACCACACCAGCTGACTCAATGACAGACCTCGTGATACAGCGCGCACGTGTTAACCATTCGGCCCCATCCCCATCCCCATGGGATATGGCGGTCATTCAGTGCACAGAGTTATACGCCAAGAATGAAACAGATGGGTCTAAATGAGCAGAATGATTCCAGTGTTTGCAGTGAAGCTTCATTAAAACAAACTGCATGGCGTACGGTGCAGAAAAGTAAGCCATTAAACCCTAGAATGCGTGCGTCAGATCGTCCCTTCCCCTCTTTGATATTATAACCGATTTGTAGTCAAAGAGAGGTCGTATCCATGATGCCCAAAGCCCATATTAAAAGGAATGTCAGTTCAAAGCAATATGTTCGACATGTGACGCCCTTTGAACGTGTTTAGAAACCTGGCTTTGAATTTCAGGCGTTTAGAGATAAAATAAGCATGGGGTTATTTCTGTCAGACTGACAGGCTACAACATCCAGTGTCTGACCAATTAGTGCTGGAGATTAAACGTTAGGATTCAAATTGGTTTCGCGAGGGAGTCTTGTAGACATTTGACACTCGGCGGGGGAGAATGCGGGGGAGGATGGGGTTTAACGTCCCACTTTTCGGAACCAACATGGCCAATTAAGAATGTTAAACACTTTTCTATGAGGACACTATGGTCTAATTGGTTTCGCGAGGGTGTCTTTTAGATATATGACAATGGGTGGAGGAGAATGGGAGGGAGGATGGGGGTTTAAAGTCCTACGCCCAAGTTCACAAAGCATTCTCAGACTTAAGTTGAGAATTTGCTCAACTTTCAATCACGGTTTTCAAAAAATATCTTCCATCCAGAAACACAAACCTTTGCATATAGTTTCTTATTGGTGTATTTGATACATTAAAACAACAAAATTATTATAAAGGGTTATGTTTTAGTCAAAATAAGGTGAACAATTTTGAGTACATTCTCAACTTAAGTCTGAGAATGCTTTGTGAACTCGGGTCCTACTGAACCAACAAGGCCAATTAAGGCTGCTTAAACACCAATCGTGTTCTATGAGGACAATTTTGCGCTTACAGGGTCTGTATGGTCAACTCAATATCGAATTCCTACTGCCACGGTGACCGTGACCTCGGTTTATCGTCCCAATGCGGACGAATATACCCAGGACACCTCTGAAAATTGGTAACCACGTCGACAAATCGTCTGGTTAGTGAGTCAGCGCCTTATACTCACTGAGCCACAGCGACTGCCAAATTCAAAGAAAAGTACCGCAAAAAAACCCCAAACAAATCTGAAACTTACCAAGAATTCTCATAACAACTCGCCTCGGTTGTTTTGGAACGTGTGACGAATTATTTTTATTTTTATCTTTGTGTCGGCTACCGTATTGCGATTCTTCTGACAAGGCCCTTGTCAGGTCCGATCTTCGTAACGCCAGTCCGATCAATATATACAAGCATATAATAATAGTTACTGGCGTCAAGAAAAATACAAATGTTGACACCTGCAATAAAATAATATACTTGAGACATCTAAAAATAATGGCAAAAATGATGTGAACGTCTAAACTGTCTGAAAGATACGAATCTAATATTTTCTTCGGTCAACATTTTATTTGCTAAATCAAATTCTATAACGATTCATGAGTAAGTTAAACCTCCACAAAATCTCGTATAATTTGTAGACGGATACATCAACCTCATATATTTATATTTCTTTCTCGTCAATTGAAACCTGATTAAAATATAGATCTGTAGTTCGTTTCGGTTTTATTATACTTTTGGTGGCACCAACTACATGAGGAGAACGCTAGATCAAGGACGATCTCACGCAACTGAAGTCATATGTGGATTGTGGGTTAGGGTAAGGGTCCGACTTGGTCAACGGTTAGGGCTAGCTGTAACCCTAGCCCCTTTTACATCTCGATACTTTGTTGAAATCTGCAGGTCTTAACCCTAACCCGCAATCATCATATGACGACGCGTGTGGTAGCTAAATGGACAATACAAACTTTGAAAAACGGAACTAAATTTTGATCTGTATTTCAGTCATTAATATGAACATAAGAGGTTTATATTTTCACAAATATCAAGCTTCTGTTCGGGGCATTCTTGCGGAAGCTCCTTTGACCTTTGACCCGTGATTGTTATGATCATTGAATGGTGAACGATATGTTTATTCTAGCTTATATCTAACATTCTTTGTTATTTAGTCTGTTTATATTCTGACCAGCGGAGTGAGGAGGGTAAAATGCTTTCATTGTTGTTTTCGACCTCCATCGCACCTGGACATTAATTGCAAGATCACTTGTCAAAGGGGCAGTAGGGAGGGCATGACAAGGCATTATCTAATCGTTCGTATGGGACAGAAAATCGAGGTAAACGTATTTGGCGTACGCGTAAAAAGTCCTTGTGAGTTAGATTTCGAAATAAAAGCAGGCCGTACAACGCGACTGTCCACTAGGCTATGTCCACCTTCATCTGCCCAGTTGCTACAAAGTACGACGTTACATCCCATTTTATTTCACTGAAGAATTTAAAGTGACAATTTCATATTTTCTAATAGAGTCAAAACATATTTATTTTTAATGCCCTTTGCTCAATAGGTTGTCAACTCACTTACAATCATAGCCATTTTTTCCACACTTAAACATCTTTCAAAGCGGAAATAATACGACAATTACCTCCCTTGTTTTCCCATCCCCCTCATGCAATAGCTGTCTTCAAACGTTTGGATTTGAAGTTGAAAATGATATTTTTTCCAATTTCTCAACTGGCAACAGTGAATTATAGGATTAATAGGATTATTCTTTAACAAGGTAGGCCTGTTTATAGATACCATCTATTTTAAGGCTTTATTTCAATATATTTTAAATATATAACTAAAAAATATGAAATTGCCGTTTTAAATTAGGAATATGTTTCTTTACCTGAAATATGTAACTCATAGGATCCTGTCGCCATTTTTCTGGAATATTACAAACTAAGGATTCCGGAACCGGAAGTGCCGTGCTTGGATCCTTCAGTTCGTAAAATTGGCGAGTATGGAAGGCGTACGGTAAGGCAGCAAGAATGGCTACAATCCAAACAGCTATGATGATCTTCACTGCTCTTGACAGACTCGCCATTTTGTGAGCTAAAAGCGGTCGACAGATGGCGACATAACGTTCCACTGTAAATGCGGTGATCGTCAGCACGGATGCGTAAGACGTCATCTCCATGACAGTATGACGAAATATACAGAAAATCTCGCCAAATCTCCACGGATAGGCTTCCCAGATTGTGTAAAGTTCGGGTGGTAGACCTGAAATGACAAAAAATAAACCATCAATATTAAAGAATAGAATTACAATTTACAAGGGATCTTTCATTGCTCGCCAATGTGTACACGGGACCTCGGTTTTTCGTCCCATCCGAATTACTGCCCCGACGTTAAAATTTGTTATTTAACTTCAGTTCGAGCCCTGGACCGTGTTTCTCGAAATCTTAACTAAAGATAAAATCCAGATTTTAGTAGATACTTCAATTTTGATTGGCTAAACACTAAAATCAAATTAATATTATCCAATCAAATTACTAAAATTTGGATTTATCTTCGTTAAAATTTCGTGAAACGAGCAGTATGAATGGCATGGGCATTGTGACGTTGCATTAGACCACATCCATGGATTTAAGCAATCTACGCCTTAATAAAATAGAAATTATCAATAAATTAAGACGAATATGAGATCTTAAAGGACGCCATTTGTGTCAGTCAGTATTACATTTGACGTGATTGAACTGGCAAAACACGTCCCAAATATAATTTTAACACACATGTCATAGCTACGACAGATGCATAACGACGATTTGAAGAAATGGAAGTGACAATGACAATGGTCTCTGTGTTAAAAGTAAATTTGGAGAGTGTTTAACCAGCTCTATTACATATAACGTGATAATGACTGACACCAACCCCGTCCTTCAAACTATACAGCTGGTCTTTCAGCCGATCAGAATTGATGACATTTCAAATTTGTATGCAGCAAATTCACATTTACCGAAGACTTTATTGGCGAATATATGTATGCCATAAAATCATTTTAATTATTCACCCAGTGTTAACTATAAACAAAGCCTGAATTAACTGCGATTTGCACTAGCTTACATGGTGGCCTACATCCTTACATTAAGAGCATGGATTCAGACAGCTAATAAATGTCAATTGATTCAAGCTCGTTAAATCGCCCTCTTATCAGACATTGTGTGATTCGACTGGTTCATTCCCGATTTCCGTAAATTATTCAATCCGCGAAAGTTTTATGCCAACTTTGAAAACATCCCGAACAATCTAGTCTGCCATCTTTGAATCCCCTTTCTTCTAGTTAAATGGCTATTTATTGGTTTTATTTAGCGGTTACGTTGACTCGTTTCCTGTCCCTGCTTAAAAACAGGGAAGTCGTTCAAGCGTCGGTGCAAGTATCAAAACTGGCATAAACACACTTTGGGGACTATTCTTCTGAAAAAGCACAGCAGCCCACGATTGCAACCATATTTCGGCTACAAATATCATTTTGTGCGATAAAGTCGCAACAAATTGTCCTATTTTACGGATTCTTAAGATATTTTTTAAGTTTCCTCTAAATCGGACCAAAATTGAAGACTGTAGCTTTTGCACAATTGCCATATTGCCTAAAAGTCGAGGACCATAACTTAAGAAGTTACGGACGAATGCCGACCAAATCGAACACTCTCATTATATTTTGATCTATAACACACATGTTAAATTTCATCCAAAGACTAGTCGTTCGGGTGGGACGGAAAACCGAGTTCCTGTGTATATATAGGCCTGCACGTAAAAGATCCCTTGGCAGTTGGAATTTGATATAAGAGTAGATCTTAACGCCGCTGTACGGGCAAATTTTCCTTCATGGCACACTGTATGGCGTATGCCTGTCTTCATTAGCGCAGTTTAGGAGAACAGCAGGACGTTAAACCCCATTTCATTTCATCTCAAGGGTCAACCAACTTGGTGCATAATTCACATTTTGCGTAAACGGCAGGGCCATAAGATACAGCCGTCCAATGTGTATATTGGCGTGCACATAAAAGATATCTTGGCAGTTGGAATTCGATATATAAGAGTAGGCTGTAGTGCCACTGTCTGGGCAAAATGTACTCGATATCACACTGTATAGCGTAAGATTGTCTTCATTAGGCCAGTCGATGCAGAACTGTATGACAATAACCCCATTTCATTCTATGTAAAAGAGAATTATTTCAGACAATCCAGCATTGCCTCTCTTTAGATAATTGTCTGTAGCAGACACGCGAAGCCCTACTGATATCATATCTAAAAAGTAGCCAATTATGTTCAAAATTTCAAGCAATTCAGCTGAAGTCTTACTGGAATTAGAATTTAGATGAAACCAATTACAGCCAACCATAATCAATTTATAAACTGGCTAACTTGTTTAAAAACAATACACGTCTAGCACTAATAATGGCTTTCTTCTTCTTTTATAAAAAAATATTGCCATGATTCCCAAAAGATTTCACACAAGTCAATCAAAGTTGTAACTTTTGATCAGCGAACATTCTATAATGCTCCAAATGTCAAATGGCGTCTTTTTGTATTACCAATTTCTGAACAATTGGTTAAGCCATAAATCGAAGGCGGGTATTTTTCTCAATGGTTGAAATGGTAAACAATGTTAATTGAGAGAGAGAGAATTAATTGAGAGAGAGAGAGAGAGAGAGAGAGAGAGAGACTTAAATTATTTATGTTTTATCATGGGAGTATTTTCGGGTGATAATTAGAATATTCGGGGAGAAATCTGAGATTTCGAGAGACAAAGTGGAATTATCAGGGATTAATCTGAGATATTCCACATAAAAGTGTAATATTTAGGTATTAGTTCAGAGACATTAAAACCATAAATTGTTCCGAGCAAGATTCCAACAAACGAGGAGTTGAGTTAAAAGGTTCCGAAATCGTTTCAGAAATATTAATTTCCATGCTTACTTTTCTCGGAATAAGCCCACTTTAATGGACATGGCGTAGGTCTGAATATTAAGGCCATCTGCAGATTTGGTCACAGTCACGAAATGTAAACAGGGCCCTTATTCATGAAATCTTAACTAAAGTTAAAATCTAAATTTTAGTAAACACTTCAGTTTTGATTGGCTAAGCACTAAAATCAGTCTAATATTATCCAATCAAATAACTAAAATTTGGATTTTATCTTAGTTAAAGTTTTGTGAATAAGGCCCCAGGGCTAGTGCTGAACTCTTACCCTAACCCCAAATCTTGTCAAGAATCAGGGGCTCTAACCTATTTACATCTCGCGACCTTGACTAAATCTGCAGGTGGCCTTAGCATTTAGACCTGGTTGTTGTAAGACCTATTATTTGTGTTATTCTTGTAAAACGATGAAAATAGAATTAACGAGGAAACGCAGCAGGAAGTCGGTTGTCTAGATCCGCTATTTATAATTGTCCTGCGTGGTAAAGACCATGTAGGGAAAATGTTTACAAGTCTTGGATACATAAATAGCGTGGTGTTACATCAAACAATAAAAAAATAAAAGAAAGTTAACCAAATACGACAGTTTTACAAGATAATAGGAAGTGTCAACTGTAGAATAAAAGGATTGCCCTGAAATGTGAAATTAAATTAGGTTATTCTCCCAGGTCGTGTAATCCCGTGGCCTTACCGTTATACTTCAAGCCGAAGGGTAAACGGGCGATTTCTTCAAGCAATTTGTAAACGGATATCGACTTTTGTCGCAGTCGACAAGTTGCGATTATAATCATTGATAATATACGCTCTTAGAGCAGTGAGCGTGTACACTGCCAACATCTAGCAGTGCCGTTCTCTGGACATTTGATTTCAGTGGTCCAAACTGGAACCGTTCTCAAAAGGGAACGCTTACATTTGACCTGTTTACACTATTCAAAATGTAACTGTTCCATTCTCGGAACCGTTCTTAGAACGCTTAGAAGTTATAATGTAAATGTATATACGTGCTCCATTTGTGACGCCGAAAGTTACTCTTCACGAGGCCGTCTTCATTAGCACAGGTTAGGAGCAGAACAGTAGGACTTTAGACTCAATTTCATTTTATTTCACTCTTGATGTGAAAACGGGGGTTGGGATGGCCTAGTGGTCTAGAGTGCCGCGCTTCGACCTCTAGTTGGCCGGACACCTCTGGCTTGCGTCTGTGGTGTGAGCGTATGTGGCATAGAGATAGGGGCACCTTCTCAACCTCGTGGGTTTCCTCTGGGCACTACGGTTTCCTCCCACTGCTAAAGACCCCTACGCGCACGCGAATTGTTGAAATAAAATTGAAACCATATGTTAGTCCCAAAATGACCTAGTTTGCGTCGAGTGGACGTTAAACCCCATTTCTCTCTCTCATGTGAAAACAGAATCATGGAGAAATGACTGAAAGATAGGCGACCAACCATAACATCCACATGACACATTACACTTTAATCAAAAATTTATTACATAACGGTAAACCTAACGCTCGTGTTCCGCAGGCGAAAAAGTGTGTGTAATGCATATGGAATGGAACCTTTTCCATGTAAGAGCGACGTTTTCGCAGTGCATTTTCCCGTTGGAAAGCGGGCCTCGAGAAACACACTCAGCCACACTAGCAATAAGTGCTCTCAATAAAATACCATGAAAGGGTACAATGAGGGCAATTTTGTCCGGGCACCGGCCCTACGTCCTACCCTTATATCGAATTAAACTGCCAAGTGATTTTTTACGTGTACGTTAATGTATACACAGCTGTTTTTCGTCTCATGCGAATGACTTGGCAGCTGTTCTTGTCAGGTCCCCTGTCCTACACCACTAACAAGAGGAAACCGCGGCGATGAACTTTCTCGGCCAACGTAGGGATCAACCACGCAACCTCCAAACTAGCGGACCATCGTCTTACCCACTTAGCCACCATGGCTCCTGCAAAATATATGAATTACAGAGCTTTAAAAATACCTATTTATCATGATCGTTTGTGTGTCCAACAGTTCAGTCTTATTGCGATATTTAAATTCACTAATGATAATGGCATCAGACATGTTGACAAATAAAATTATTTTGACCTCATTACGTCCACGCAGACAATTAGGTAGGAGGATACGTCACAACGGTTAAGGTAGTTATTGACTCAAACCTACATTATTCCGACTTCTCTACGTCTCGGAAAATAAAGTTTGTTATCATTAATAAACACAACAACTGTGGTCTACTTGTCAGTCTAAAAAAGGTCACTGTCTGATCGACATCCAAACAAAACCAGACTCGAGGATGGAGGGGTGGGGTGGGTATGTAAAGTTACAATTGCTAGACTATGACCCCAGTATATCAGTATTCAAAGAGATAGCCTCGGGAATCAGTGCCAGAGTTACCATCCTAGGTGCAGATTGTATAGCCGACCTTTGTAGTTCGTAAGTTTAAAGTCTCCAACCACAGACCAGAGTTTTCCTCCAGGAAATAAATCGTAGGACTCGGAGTAAACCCGCAGGGTTGAAAGGCGCTCTAAGCCACGTGCGCCAGGAACCGAAATCCACCGGCGGTTGGGGGAGAGCTCGTAGCTCAAGAATCTAGACCACAAAACCATGCCAACCCTGTCTATGTAATATCATATACATGTACATGTACGTTATCTAGGTTAATTCATAAATGTCAACAGCATCTTTTTAAACTCTAAACGAGAGATGATGTCTACCCCAATGTCATCTTAATCTGCACGTTCGTTAAAGGATCTTATGAAGGCATCACCAGACTTCAAATTGCTTGTTTACCCTACAACATATTTTATTCGTGTTTTATGAGCCGTTTACGTTTGAAGCAGACAATTTTCTACAGACGAAAGACCTCATTAGGTGATAATCGAGATGATATAGTCTTGTTCATCAAGGTAATGTCTGTCTCAACTCTTTGATCAAAATTAAAATGAAACATTTACGACTCTTTTCATTAAAAGAATGTAGATAAGCAGACGTTAGTTTAAGGACATGATCGCCATCGTTTATATTGAATGGGTCCAGGATTTTACAATAGGAAGGCGGAGCAGCGGGGTATAGGGGGTCTCCACAAACTCCCCGTGGAATACGTAATCTGGAGTATCTCTTGTAGGCCTATGAGTAACTCGATCGCCAGACATAATTAAAAACGTTGCTATTTTTGAGTTACATCTGCATTTAGATCACAATCGTCTGAGTTGTTGCCCTTTGAAGACGCTGACGTCGTTCTTATAAGGGCTGCACTTAAATCAACCAGGCAGGCTATCGAGCCAGCTTCTTACCCACTTAGCCACACCGTGACCCTGGAAACGTAATAACGAGTTCGGCTGGTAAGAGTGAAGTGATTAAACGATATTACCTTAATTGCAAAAGTAGAAGAACAAATCCCTCGTGAATAATGAGTAGGGATACAAGATATGATTACCGCACTATTTTATATCACGTGGTATGAATTAATAACACGATGTCATGGAATAATAACCAGACATAATCTCCATGGCCATCAAGTCGTGATATAACCACGGGTTCAAGGCTGGTCGCAGGATATACCAGGATTATTGGGAGATTTACCGTCATCTCACGAAGACGGATAATATTCCTTGAGACATCCCTAATGCATTTCTGTTTTATCCTTATTGGTAATTTCAAGGAAAAATAATTCAAAGGATTATAAATCATAAAATACATTAATGGACATGCATGCTTCTATATATAGGCATATTTCATGGAGAAATAAAATAAAATGGGGTTTAACGTTCTCTGTTCGGCTTCTAAACTGGGCTAATGAAGACGGACATACGCCATACTGCCAAGGGATCTTTTACGTGCACGCTAATATGTACAGCAGACCTTGATGTTTCGTGCCATCCGAAAAACTAGATACAGTTTCTTGCCAACTGCCTACACCACTTTCTCGGGGGAAACACCGCGTTGCAAAGTCCGAGGAACCGAGGAAACCTTTTCAGTCAACATCGACCAGTATTAATTACAGTTGTTTGAAATATATTTGAGATCTTAAAGGACAATTGTAGCACTGGTTCAACACATTACACATACAATTTTAACAAACTGATTCCGCAGTGAATATTCGCTTGGCCGCTACAATCACTGATAAGCATGACATCGACGAGGCTTAATAAGTACGGCATATTAACTTTTTTACTCCGACAAATTAAATTCTCAAACATTTTTTTGAGGTAAAAGAAAAATAAATAAAGACGTTTGAAGTATTTGAAGTTAAAAAATATTTCCTATTTAGTGTAAATGGGTATTAAAATGAGTAAAATGCCCGAAGCAGTTAGGTGTTAAGTAAACATTGCACGAGCAGTTGAGCCAATGATTGGCGCGGTGAGCAGTCAACGCACGTGCTATGGACACTTATCTGTTACAGAGATAATTCGTAAGTAATTCTCTGTGAAACAGATTGCAATTTTAACAGATACGTTTGTTTTTTTAGCAGCAACCAACATTGTCCTTTAAACAAATATATGAATTTGATTTTTGGTCATTAATCAAATTTTTGAGAGAAACCATTACTCTTCAGCAGAAGAAGGAGAGAGAGGGGGAGAGGTGGTGTTTCACGTCCACTATTTCAATAATTCGCTTGCGCGAAGGGGTCTTTAGCAACGGGGGGAACCGGAGAACCGGAGAAAATCCACGAGGTTGGACAGGCGACCCTACTCCTTGAAACCACGTCAGTTGACTCAATGACAGACCATATAATACAGCGCACACGTGCTAACCAATCAGCCATCCACCCTCCCCCGAACAAGAACAGACTATTGAAGTATACCCTTTAAATGTCAATAAGTAGAGTTTTAATTACAGGCTGCCATGTTTATTATATACTCATTAAAATCTGGTTCCCATGTAATTTGGATGATTAGTGATTAATGATTCGGTAACATAATATAATGTTACATAATTATGTAATAAAAGTCACGGCAGTATATACAAATAATGAGAGTTCTCGCTATATAGTTAATAGACAATATGCTGAACATTTCAGTCAGATTGATAGGTATTAGCTATTCAGTTTTAGCCTAGCCTCGATCGTCATTACTACTATTGTTACAATAATAAACACAGTTTTTAAGGTTATTTTATCCATCACGTTTTCTAATCCAATAAAAATATCCCAGGTATCCGATGGCATCTAGAGTTGATTAATGTCTAATAAATAATTTAGATAACATATTTTAGGCCCAAATAACGACTTGCAATAGTGGGATTTACCTCTTACATAACGCATGTATAAGATTAGCGAATAATGTCCATTTTCAGAAGAATCCGCCAATCGATTTGTCTGGGCCAATGTGGAGGAGACCGAATGACGATTTGCGTTATGGGGTTAGAGTTTTTGCGGCCCCGTTTTTGTGGCCCATTACATAAACTTAAAATAATAATAAATAATAATAATAATAATAATTTTTATTAAGGTGTCACAAATCATTCTATACAGTTAAAACACATAAGTTTATTGTTAAAAAAAAGATAACCAAGTAAAATTAGAATGATTTCCGGCCATGATTGACCTACGAGACACGGCTACATAAAACATTTAATTCATTTAGTTCAATAAAATAAAATATACTTTTCACTTAAAACCCAAACTTTAGCGTATATTATATTCTATCGTTTTGTTTGTTAGGTTTACACAAAAGTTTTCAGAGACTGCCTTCGGTTCATCATCTTAAACAAGTAACATCCAAGTCTTTGTTGAATTGAATCACTATTCATTATGAACTTGAATTTTTGATCCAAATTCATTTCATTGAAAGAATGGTCTAATTTATTGATTTCCGATATTAGATCATATCTAATATCACTATATGTCGGACAAACTAAAAGGGTGTGTTTTTCATTTTCTATCACGTTTAGGTTACAGAAAACACATTTTCGGTCGCATAACGGTAATGGGGGCCTGGAATACCTGCCGGTTTCGATGGCTATGGGGAGAGAACCACATCGCATCTGGGCTTTACAACCAACCAATGCTCAGATATGCATTCTAAACTAAGGCTTCCTGTCCACAGTTAGCGCCGCTTGAGAACAGACATTTTAGGTCCTAAATCAACGACTTTAGTCGAAAATAGAAAGTATACTTCGCGAATTTTGTTAAGTATTATTCTGCTTCTATGGAAATGAATAAGTTGAACTCTATTTATGATCTCTGTGTGTAGATTGTCAAATACGCTAGTAGTATGCTCCACAGTTTACAGAACAATAACACAGAGAGAGAGAGAGAGAGAGAGAGAGAATTGGATTTAAGGTCCACCTGACCCGGACTAGGTCATTTCAGGACTAATAACAACGGGTTTTAATTTTATTTCAATAATTCGCCTGCGCGTAGGGGTCTTTAGCAGTGGGAGGAAACCAGAGGACCAGGCGACCCTACTCCTTGCCACGTACAACCGGGGATTCGTAACTACGCCAGTTGACTCAATGGCTTCATGATACAGCGCGCACGTGCTAACCACACAGCCGTCCATCCCCCCTCCACAATTTCTCGGAGAGAATCCCACGGGTTTTTGAGTCCTCAAATCAGCGGTCACCACGCACCTGCCAAATCAACTAATAACAATTTGACTGCGCATTTCCTCTTTGAAACTATTAGTAATGATTGGCCATTAACTCTGTATTGTTATTTGAAGTTCGGTGTAATATCCATTGTTATGTAATTATTCGATTGATGATAATGTCGTTCAGTAATCAAAGAAAATCATAATAGCGAGATAAATTATATAAAGTTAATAAAGCCATTAGTGTCAAATTATTCCTGGTTATCGGACGAATTAATGAGTTATTCATAAATCTGACGTCACGGGTTGTTTTTAAACTGGGACGAACTGACCGTAAAATGAACTCCTGGTACTTGTTTGTGGAGTTGGTGTTATCTTTGACGCGTCGAATAAACGAAAAGATTATGGTATGGCAGAGAGAGGGAGAGAGAGAGATAACAATTCCGAGCTCAAAATTGAACTGGAAACCAAGAATCGTGGAATCATCGTGTAATAACTGTGTTTACTTCAATCTGATTAAAACACAGATCCAATTTCGTTTCGTTTTTTATAGTTCAAAATTTCGTTTTTACTTGTCTTCACTACTCTTGGATCTGGAGGACTTGTTATTTAACTGGTGTTCTACCTGAAATGAGGTGTCAGCCAATCAAATGGTCTGTCGAATCGACCCTTTGACCTTTTCATGCGTGGAACTGTGGGTAGATATTACCAGCCAACGACGTCTATACTAACACCAGCGGATAGAAATCATAACAAAACACAAGTGGATTTTGAAAAGCATGGCGATCGCTAATTGGTTAATCGAATGACTGACGTTATCGGGTCAAATGTCCCGTGCTTGATACCTGACGTCATAGAACGTGAGCGTTCACTATAACTAGTTAGATCTACATGAGTGTAGGCCATCGAAAGTATAAAAAACGAAACGAAATATAGATCTATATTTTAATTAGATTGTGTTTACTTTAAAGTCATTACAATTAATTGTACTAAAACTAAATGTCATTTATTATGATTATTTACCATGTTGTCATACAAATTGTATTTGTGTGGGTGTAGCCTAGTCCACAAACCACCGTGTGTGATTTGACACGCGCGGATCACAGGATTTGGTAACTCGCAGATCAGGCGCAAGTGCCAGACTGTGACCTCCTGTCCACCTGTCCGTGACAGGTGGGCCTAAGCTCATTAAAAATAGGCCTAAGTCAACGAAGAGAAAAGAGAAAGACAAAAGAAAAGAAATAAGAGAGGATGAGGATTGAGGAAAGAAAAGAAAGAAAGAAGGAGGGGACAGGAAACAGGACAGAAGAAAGAAGAGGTAGGACTTGACAGCACAGGGCGCAAGAAACCGGGAGAAAGCTTTGTGCAGGATCAAAAGTCTCTACAGCCAGTCTGCGATCATCTGCAGTGCCGAACACACGCAAGTGACGCGCAAGTCACACGCATGGGTTCAATAAATTCCCCCGTGGACTGTCCAGCTAAGAGCTGGGCTTGTGACTGACAATGACTAGAATATGGTCTCTTTTCACTATTGATGCCTCCGGTGACATCTTCGGCCAGGGGCCCCCTACGCAAGCTTAATCCGACCCTTAAACATACATTATGCAAGAACTAAATCTGCCTTTTGTAGGTCTTTAGGCCTGAAATGTTATAAAAATTATTAATTAGACCTTAATTAACTTATCCAGACCATAATTAGTCTCTATCATCCAAACAAATATTCTACGAATATTAGTCTGGATGGGTCCTCAAAATTTGACGGAAAGCAGGTCATTGTCTGGATTATCCAGTCTTTTAAGTTACCACGTACTGAATCTATCAAAACATCTCGCTTGACAACAATGACACTCTCTAAAATTTTGTATGTAAAGGTTTTAATTGAAATGGTAATTTTCTCTCGTCATGAATAAGATGTATGGCTTCTCACAATCTTCTTAATTCTTCATCGCTACTCATGCTTCATTCCGCGTATCTATTTTGTTTCTAATAATAGATGTTCCAAGTGAACTGTGGGATATATTTCAGACTCGCTTTATAGAATCTAGCAAAATCGGCCCGGCTTCATAAGATCTAGCATTTACCGAGACTTTAGCCAAAAGGTTCCATTTCCCATGCGTAACCGGTAGATTATCCAGTAATTTTCGTCAACAATTGAGAACCGACCCAGACCCTCCGCACGTTGAAGACTAGGGGGTTCTGGGTGACCGAGACTAGACCATAATCAACTCTCGTTGTCGAGGCTAGCATGAGCGTTTTGCTGGATTGTAGTTTGATTTGCTGCAAAATTTTCCTTCGTGATTTACCGAATAAATGGATAACCGAGACTACTAGTTTTGTCTTACCGACTTTAGTAATGATGACCGAGGCTAAGCGGAACGTTCATTCGCTTTGTTCTAAGTTTATGATGGATCAATCTGACTGAAATTGTCAGCAAATTGCCTTTACATAAGCTAGTTTTTAGCTATTGTCGTGAGTACTGCCAACTCGATATCTAATCTCCCATAAGGACAATAAGGTATCTTTAATGAAACACGTGTCCACTCTATAAAAGTTGTCGCCATGTATGTGGGTAACCAGAGTAACCAGATCATTTACATAAAACAAGCCATTAGGTAATTATAGGAAATTGTTACAATATGACAGGCTTCTTCATTCATGTCATTGACATTAACTGTCAAAGTACAGCAAATAAAATAATGAGAAATCTTTGGCAATTCACAGGCTTAGAGAAACATTATAGAATTAAATTAGTCAAATAGCTGACATTTCGCACAATAATAGTTAAAAACCTAGATAATGTAAAATAATGCTGATAATTACAGTAAAACTGCTTCACTCTAAGCCCAGAAAGCCTTGTTTTAAAATCGCTGTAGCCTCGATTGTATTTGTTACCGTTGTCACGATGGTTAACAACGTCTTCTCGGTTATCCATTTTTGCGGTTAATCATCAATGGATATTGAACAGCAGATCAGATTCAAATCCATCGAAAATCGGACACATAAGATGGCATCGAGAGTTGATTATGGTCTGGATATGTTAATAAGTGTCTAATTATTAGTTTATATAACACTCCAGGCCTAATAACCTGCAATAGGCAGGTTTAGCTCTTGAATAATGCATGTTTAAATATGTCATGAATTTAAAAAAAATGTTTCAAGTCCATATTATTGAAACTGAACAAATGACATTCGCTCTGAAATTATTCACTGACAATCAAGCTGTGTGTGTGTACTTAAATTAATGCGCCACGAGGAGGATGTATGGGCGGTAGGCAGATGCACGGACTAAGAGGGATAGTGGGGTTTTGTGTTTGGGGTTTTTTTTGGGGGGGGAGGGGGGGTAAGAATACAATTAAATACTCGTGCGCCATTCGCATTGCATACCAAAAGGGGGTGGGGTGGTCGATTAGTTTAACGCTAAAATGTCGTCAAGTGGCGTGGTTTTGATTCCGCGCTTTTACGTGGCAATTAAGGAGCAGAGTTGAACATTGGATGGGTAAGGCCTTTTCAACATTTCTCCTATAATGTTGTAATTAGCTGGATATAATAGTGAAATAGAGTTTTAACTTAACATTGGCTGGGGATTGGGTGATCCAGATCTATTTCTAGTCCTAATTTGAGGTGGGAAAGGCCACGTATAATGTGTTCCGTCAATTCAGCTATTTGCTGCCTTTAAAGCCGACATATTCTCTTTTATCTTTGTTAGACGACCTGTGATTGGCTGAGCGATAAGGTGATACAATAAGCCGGTAATTTCCGATATGAGCGTTAAATGACTTTTTATCAGAACTTGATCTGTGTTTTTCCTGGTCTCAGTTCAAAACGAGCATTGTTTTAATACGACCATAAAATACCACGTGTTGTGTATTTAGAAAATTGTAGGACAAAACTGGACTTTGTAACAAATGAAATAAATTCTGCATCAACTCGGTTGATGACAACTGGCATTGTCCATTCAGTGTGCTATGGCGGACATGGTCACCTGTATTACTAGTAGCGTTTCAACCTACGATTCATCGAATTCCAACGGTAACGAGGTTCTGGCTGTCAGAAGTTCGGTTTAACGTCCAATTGGATCGTCTTGACGCTATTCCTTGCCAGACCCCTATCCGCCACCATTGGCAAGTGGACTCAACGGTCTATAAGATAACCCGCCACGGTCAGATTTTTCAGATCCCAAATGCTGTATCACTAAAGCCAGAAACAATTTAAGAGCACGACCTTCAACCCTAATCCAAAAACATAAAATCGCCTGTGAAGTGGCATCAAGCTTTCTAGAATTATAAGAATATCATAAGCATGAAGCTGATTATTAATCCTTTTACAATACTTTTGCCCCGAAATGTCTTAGTTTGTGGCGAGTGAACAAAAACACCATTTCGCTCCTAATTTTAAAGAATTGTAAGTGAAATAGTCCTGATATACATATACTCTTGTTGTGTTGAGTGAGAGAGAGAGGGAGAGAGAGAGAGGGGGGAAATGGGGTTTAACGTCCACTCGACACACACTAGGTCATTTTGGGACTAACATGGTTTCAATTTTATTTCAATAATTCGCTTGCGCGTAGGGGTCTTTAGCAGTGGGGGCAAACCGGAGTGCCCGGAGGAAACCCACGAGGTTGAGAAGGCGCCCCTATCTCCATGCCACATACGCTCACACCAGGGATCGAAACCACAGCCGCAAGCCAGAGGTGACCGGCCAGCTAGAGGTCGAAGTGGAGCACTCTAGACCACTAGGCCACCCCCAACCCCCCTAGTTGTGTTGAAGTATCGCTGTATTGAGTCAACTGGTGTGGTTTCAACACCACGTTTGAACGTGACAAGGAGTAGAGTCGCCTGTTCAACCTCGTGGGTTTTCTCCGGGTCCTCCGGATTCCTCCCACGTATAAAGAACCCTGCGAGGAACCGCCTTATGGAAAAAAAATTGAATCATATGTCAATCGCGAAATGACCTAGTTTGTCGAATGGACGTTAAACACCATCTCTCTCGCTCTCTCTCTCTCTCTCTCTCTTGATGTTTGTAGTGGATTACCCACATTTCCATGCTAATCTCACATATCTTCCAGAACGTGGCTTATATAACAACCCCCCCCCCCCCGGAGCCTGGTGTTGTGCAGACAAATAAATCTAAATTTTGAACTATAAAAAACGAAACGAAACATGATCTGTGTTTTTAATCAGGTTGGGTATACCATATATTTGTTCCGTAATGACATTGTTTATCTCATATCGACGTTAAAACGCATATAGCAATCTGTCTCTCTACATTCAACAGTATATCGAAAACTAAAAATCCCCTTATTAACATTTCACTGGTATCAGGCATTTTAAAAATAGCTATGTCATATCGCGGGTAATACATCTACGGACATTGCATCTATCGGTATTTTATGACTATCGAACAGAAACTTGAAGTAGTCGAATCTATTCGCTATGTGTTGACCTCCGGGGCACTGACTACGTTACTTAAAGACAAAAGTATGTACAAATCAATGTATTATATTTCATATTTTGTTATTAATTCCAATAAAGGGACAACTATAGTGATAGTAACCAATAAATGTTTAATATAGGTCAATAACATCTAATCAGAGGGCCACATTTTGTCTAATTATTTTGTTTTTGTAACATTTGTTTGGAAATTTGATCAAGGTACCATGGTGATGGGAACCAATAATCGTTTGTTCCACAAATTACCAGAAATATAAGATAGGTCGCTATCGATATATAAATCTAGAACTAACAGATATTGTCTGCAACATTATAATGGCTGAACCAATCATATCCACTAATCTAGCGATTATCTCCCGTTAGAAGACATGCATAAAGGAGCCATTTTCATGATCTATAACTGTCTAGTATACTTGTAACGCTACCTTTGATTGGTTATAAAAGATTCTCTAATGTCTTCCACTGTGACGTTTTATCTCGTCTTGGGAATAAATGACGTAATTGAACTAGATATATTAATTATATATTCATCCGCGAGAAAAGAGAAAACGCCATATATTCCACCTATAATGTCACTGATTCCACATATAACTAATTCCCATAACGATGTCTGCCAAATCCTTTTATTCTTATTCCCGCCATTTATGGAACTTGCCTGTCTGTAAATGATGAATTACAGATACATCATCGGTTCGTTTAGTGACCGTGTCTTTGCGACTAGTCAGTGGTACCATGGACCTTGTCCGTTCTTAGAGAAAAGAATGGATAGTTCATTATTGGTATCGGTACTAATTCCGATAAAGCGCGGGAAAAGAAGTCTGCTGTTGCTAATATTACAATAAATCAGACGATGACAGTGTTTTATCGGTAATTAAAAAAACATAAGTTATTTCCCGCCTTTTATGGCATCAATTCTTTGATGGGTTTATCACGATAAACTATATCGGGGCCGTTTTTGATTAAGTGTAACCTAATATGGCCATTTTCTATATAAGGAATCTCTGGCAAATTGGGCCAGCCATTAAAAGCTGGTTCTTTTAATGAATGATTTCCGGCGAATGAATGACAAGGCATAACACCTCGGTGAACAGAAGATTGATCTCAATAAGATCGTGAGGGTTTTGGTATTAGTCTGCGCAGTAAAATGATTATATAATCTTAAAAAAAACATTAATGGGGACAAGTGCTCTTCTATATATAAATGTGAATTTCCGGTACAGTTGCACTCTTAAAGAAATGGAATATAATGGAATGAGATTGTGCACTATTCGGGTGGTCTTTCGTCATACAATGTGTTATACAAGGGTGTGGTGCTACGGCTACATTTGTTCACCAATCGGCTTAATAAAGATGGGCATGCACCATTCAATGTGTTACTTCGAACTACTATTGTCAAGGGTGGGTTTCTGTTATGTGCACGCCAATATGTACACGTGATCATAGTTTTTGCCCATTCGAACGACTAGACCAGTTCCTTGACAGGCCGTATAGCACTGACAGGTGGACAGTCATTATCCTGGTTGGTGACGAACGGTAGGACGCTAAACTCCATCTATTCGCAGTAAGATGTAAATATTGTTAATATTGTGAATTACTCGTGTCCCTGACGGCTATTAGGACCAATGATATTGTGAAATACTCACGTCTCTGATCGCTATACAACCAGTGATATTGATAGCCTTCGGGAGAGAACTGACATTTGCATGTAAAAATGCAATCAATTTCTCCATTTACATCCACTAATCCCACTTCAATACATATTACCACATGACATTGAATAGAAAATACCCCACAGATAAAAACAACATAAAAAAATAAACAAATAAAACACCCAACGAAATGTCGAAATCCCCGTTGACAGAGCAGCCACGATAAAGATCAGATTATGGCGGCCATGTTGCCTCCATGCATGCAGAAAATGCAATTTAAAACCTTCAATGTGTTTTTTTAGTGTTTTCAATAGTTCGGCAAAACGTTCTTCAAAAATGACGTGATGAATGACTGGATTTCAATTGACTAGCTTAACAAATATTACATTGTCGTTGACAGAAAACCCCGTACTATGTTAATAAGATGAGGAATGAGATGATCGGTCAATGATTTGAGGATAGAAAATAAATCGCCGACTGAAACTCCACAAAAAGTACGAACAATACGTTTGGTCACCATCTGTATTCAGTATCTATTATGAGGTCGTGCGAATACCTGGTTTTACATGACAAGGAGTAGGTTCGCCTATTCAGCCTCGTGGGTTTTAACTGCAGATCCCCCGGTTGCTTCCCACTGCTAAAGACCTCTACGAATTATTGAAATAAAATTAAACCATATGTTAGTCCCGAAATGACATAGTTTGCGTCGAGTGGACGTTAAAC
The DNA here is from genome assembly GCA_963678685.1 of Patella ulyssiponensis. NCBI lineage: Eukaryota > Metazoa > Mollusca > Gastropoda > Patellidae > Patella > Patella ulyssiponensis. The sequence continues at coordinate 91,940,249 of OY783226.1, forward strand.
GCCATTTTGTTTAGCGAATGTATCGAACCGGTTCCAGTTTTTAATATCGGGGTGGTCGTTTGCTTTAAGTCATCGGTTAATACCCCCTTCCGGAATTATTCTGTTGATGATGACAAATAAAAAAGACAGTGTACATGTACCGGTATGTATATTTACTTTATGGGCTAAATATCGATATAAGACAATTCAAATCGATACAACGGTGTGCTGTGTTTAGTATTTATCTAGATCTTTATATAAGACAGGAAATAGATTTTAGTTTGAGGGTTATGAACAATAGAATTGCTCGGAACGATATTTACAGAGAGAGAGAGAGAGAGAGAGAGAGAGAGAGGGGTAACGTACACTCAACACAAACTAGGTCATTTTGGGACTAACACATTGCTCAATTTCGTTTCAATAATTCGCTTGAGCTTAGGGGTGAAAACCGGAGAACCCGGATAAACCCCGAGGTTGTTATGATATTTACAAAATATGTATGTTTCCTATTTTTATTTTAAACGGTTCCAATTATAAATCTGACGATGTCGGACATTATCGGAATTCATCGAGGATTGCTAATTAAGGACTATTGTTGTCCAAGTATTGAACACAGACATAGCCATCGTACGGAAAAAAACTGCATAAACAAAGATCGCGGTTATCGTAACCATTATCAACTATAAACAAGGTCCTCGGGGTTAAATTTCTACCAATAACTGGAATAAGGTCGGTAGTACAAAACAAGTTTCCTGCTCAAGGCTACAGATCATTATCAGCAGATATTTCATCACCGAAAAGCACAATTAATAATGGAATAACATATCTAATTACAATTAACTTGTTTTGAAAAATACGGCCAGTGTTTATTCAAGAGAGATCGAAGAATAAAATAGATATGTTTACGATGTAAAACGAATCAAATCTTTTAAGAGATCTTCTAATCTGCGCCGACTGTCTTTGTTATCCCAATTAGAGCAGAACAGAAAAATGTTAAACCCATTATATTTCATTTCATCTGGGCCGGAGTATAGGCGAATAAATATCCCGGTCCTAAACCGCGACAACCCGCACATTTTGCCGCAGCCTAGGATGAACGAAAAATTGTCAAATTGACATAATTTCACAAAAGCAATTGGTTTAATTTCATTATGAAATTCACTTAATTTCATTATGAAATTCACTTAATATCATTATGTAATTAACTTCATTTCATTAAACAGTTAACTTCCTTTTCTTATCCAGTTTACTTCAATTCAGTGAGAAATTTTCACTTATATTCAATATGCCATTCATTTAATTTCAGTATGCAATTCATTTAATTTCTGTATGCAGCTCACTTAATTTTAGTATGCAGTTCGTTTAATAAATTCAAATTGGCATATTTGTCGATAACCCATGTATAAACACATTCTACATTTTCCAATCTTGTTTGGATTTTATAATATATATTGCATGAGGTGTTCATATATCATCGATAGTTAATAAAGTTTTCTACACACGTAAATTTGTAATAAAAATGCAATAAAACAAAATTTATATGAAATTAATAAAATTGATAAAATAGAAAAAAAAACGGAAATGAGAAACGCTACCAATTTGTTTATTGATGAAAATAAAATCAATGGCATCCGTACGTTGAATAACTTGTTTATTAAAGTATGTCGTCTAATATAAAAACAACTCTGCTTTATTTTATATAAAGTGGTAATTAGGTAGTTATTCAAATGATAACTGAACGTTAATTTTCATTTTTCAGAGAGAGAGAGAGGTAGAGGGGCAGATGCGGTTTCTAATAGGATCACAGACGCTTATCATCCTTAACGAATTGTTTTTCACACCAGCTTCCTCCTGTCCTGTCTTTGTATTTTCATTTGCTGCTAAAAAGAATACCGCATTAACAAGTTGAGAAGCTTAGTTTGGGACTAACACATAATACATTTCGAACTTTCGCGTTAGCAATCTCGTCTACTCACAAGTATGTTTTAAACATAATAAAGGTCGCAAAGTATGCACAGTTCGTAAATCAAAACCATCCTAAACACTGGCAAATGTTTTGAAACACATTTTTGTCATTCAAGAGAAAATTACTCTTTGATGTTAGTGTATGTAAGTAAATCTTTTAAAACATTTTATTCGCAACAATCTGCTATGTGATTCTCCTCCAAAACTATTAAATATATACATTATGCAAGAGCTAAATCTGGCTATTGTTGCTCTTTATTTAGGCCCGAAATGTTATCTAAATTATTATTTATACATTAATTAACTTATCCACGTCATAATCCACTCTCCTTGTCATTGCTAATCTACAATATTCACTGGATTAGAATCCACCTGTTGATCAGGGCTCATTGGCGATTAAATTAAAAGCTGGATAATTGAGACTATGTTTCTTTGTCGTACAGTAATGATTTATCGAGGCAAGGCCTAAAATTCAATCGGTCAATTCTCCCATCAGAGTTTATCAATTGGACTGAAATTTCAGCAAGTTCCCATTATATTATCTAGTGTATAACTATATATTATAGTGAGAACTGCCAGCTCTTTATCTAATCTCCAATACTGACTGTATCTTTAACCAGCGAATGTTAGACTACTATCATTAAATCTCTTGAAATTTTTCGGAGATTTCGTCAAAAGTAACATTAGCGAGAGAAATGTGCTTGTGGCGAAGATTTATTTCGTTATTAAAACACAAATATAGAACGTGCTTGTCTCTTAAGATTATTCTGTTCTTTAATAAATAAATTTGTTCCACTTGAACGTAACATGATTACTCAAATTACTGTCTGTGTGATTTATAATAGTCAGAGATATCACACCATTCTTATAACACTACTACTGTATATATCATCCGCTGTAGTCAGACATTATATCATACTTATACCAAAATAAAGTCTGTCATTGAGTCTATAGGCGTGGTCTCGATTCCCTGGTCGTACGTGAAAAGGCGTAAAGTCGCCTGTCCAACCCCGTGGATTTTCTCCGGGTCTGCCAGTCCCCCCCCCCCCATGCTAAAGAGCCCTACGCGCAAGCGAGCTATTGAAATAAAGGTAAACCATATGTTAGTCCCGAAATGACCTAGTTTCTGTTGAGTGGACTTTACCCCCCCCCCCCTCTCTCTCTCTCTCCTTCTCCCAATCTGTGTTACATATCAAATGCGTTTTGCAATCCCTCTCTCTCTCTTCCATGTAAATCTCACACATCTTCCAGAACTTGGTTATATAACAACCCTTCCAGATCCTAGTGTCGAGGCAGTCAATATGCACGTACAGGGGACCTCGTTTTATCTTTCTAACTGCACGGCTGGCTCCGACTACACACAAAAATATTAACAGACAATATATTACACAACATATGATATTATATAAATGAATGATGTATATTTTTACGGGTTTAAATTAACCAGCCTCTCTAGACCGGAACGATATGTCGACCAATTTCTGCATAATCATAAGCCAATCTAACAATATGCTGATTGCTATTGGGTTTATTCAACACCTGCTTAATAATAACTATAGTCTCAACCACATAAGCAAACTCTGGGAATAACGATTAGATCTGAACCCTTGTGCAAACACGTCGCGCGAAACACCTTGTCGGCAACAAGGGGTCTTAACTAATTATCAAATCCAAATTTTAGTAGTGAGAGAAAGAGAAATGGGGTTTAACGTCCACTCGACACAAACTAGGTCATTTAGGGACTAACATATGGTTTAATTTTATTTCAATAATTCACTTGCGCGTAGGGGTCTTTAGCAGTGGGAGGAAACTGGAGTGCCCGGGGGAAACCCACGATGTTGAGAAGGCGCCCCTATCTCCATGCCACATACGCTCACATCAGGGATCGAAACCAAAGCCGCAAGCCAGAGGTGACCGGCCAGCTAGAGATCGAAGCGCGACACTCTAGACCACTAGGCCCTCCCAACCCCCAAATTTTAGTAGATGGTTCAGTTTTGATTGGCTAAGCACTAAAATCAGCCTGATATTATCCAATCAAATTACTAAAATTTGGATTTTATCTGAGTTAAAATTTCGTGAAACAGGCCGCTGACATGAATAGGTTTTTGGATGCATAATTTTATTCAATTCAGATCAAAATATAGCTTTTTTCATTTTGTACCAATGCAGGCCCGGGACTGTACATAACAGCGCAGTGAACGCTTACGGCTGGCTACAGTATCCATTCACTTGATCTGATATATGTTTATTTTTGCAATGTCTATATATAATCGTGACGGTTTTTGCGTGTAGTGTGGTCCTCCTGCACTTACTATTAAAAATAATCAATCAAAGTAGAAAATATTATTTGTAGTAAAAACATTGTAAATGTGAACTAGAAGGTATTTTTGAAACCATACAATTCTATGATGGCAGTATTATACCAGACATTAGTTAGCTGACAAGGTATTAAATTCTCGCTTGACAATTATCAACCCCGGTTCCCCAAAATTAAGGATATATAACTAACAAGGGTTAATATAACTAACAGACTGAGAATAATCTTTATTATGTCTTATGTACACGACACGTATATATGATTTAAATCAGCATCATATAATCTTTGACATTTTGCCACATATACTAATATACACATTATAGTGATATATTGCCATGGTGAGGGAGAGAGAGAGAGAGAGAGAGAGAGAGGCTCATTTGACACAAACTAGGTTATTTTGGGACTGACATATGGTTCCGTTTTATTTCAATAATTCGCTTGCGCGTGGGGGTCTTTAGCAGTGGAGTGGGAGGAAACTGGAGGAGCCGGAGAAAACCCTCGAGGTTGGACAGGCGATTAAAGTATTACAATTCTGCACCAGCTGTCCACACTTCTACGAAACGGTCATTAGTGCACGTATGATCCTTAGTTGTTGCCTTTCCAGACCTTCCTTCCTAGAAATCTGTTAAGGGGAAACTATACTAGAAAATATCGAGGAACGTCCTCTGGATTGAACCCCGGATCTCCTGGTTAGTGAACCAACCTCAAAGTCACTGATCCGTCATGGGGGTTTGGATGACCGAATGGTTAGCACGTGCGCGCTGTATCATAAAGCCTGTCGTTGAATCAACTGACGTGGGTTTTCTCTGGGTCCTCCGGTTTCCCCCCACTGCTAAAGACCCCTCCGCGCAAGCGAATAATTGAAACAAAATAAAACCACATGTTAGTCCCGAAATGACCTAGTTTGTGTCGAGTGGGCGTTAAACCCCATTTTTCTCTCTTTCTCTCTCTGATCCGCCGCCATTGGCTGGTTCGTCTGCACACATCTGTGATCTAACATATTCGTCATAAGGGTAAAAGTACACGAGATGCTAACAAAAAATCATAACCAAAGGAATAATTGCTTTCATATTTCACAAAACTATCATATAATCAGACCACCCCCCGACTCTGCGAGCTTTCGAGTACCAAAATAGCTAATCTATTCATTAATAACCCTGGAAGCGCTCTTTAGGTCAGCGGGTTACCTCGGTAACACAGACCATTTGATGTTTATATGTAATAAAGCACGTGTTTAGCTTGACTGGATTAGGTTTTTGTAATTATCCCTTCTGTAGTTGGGTTACATAGCAGACTAGGGCGCTTCATTTCTCAGTTCACTGACTACAAATTAACAGATCACTCGAACCGATGACCAGACTAAAATATGAGGCAGATATCTAAAGCAAGCCTTTTAAAAAGCTATTTGGTTTATTCTTTTTTTTCTTTTTAAAGCCGTGGTACACCAGAAGATCAATTGCGCTCAACCCGTATCCAAATTTAACAAATAAAATAGGTGTAAAGTTGTTTTAATGTTAACAGAGGGAATATTTAGACAAGCATCCAAGAACGGTTTTTGTTTTTTAAAAAGAGAGAGAGGAAGAGAAATGAGATTTAAAATTTCATTTCAACAATTCGCTTGCGCGTAGGGGTCTTTAGTAATGGGATGAAGCCAATGTTTTTGAAATAAGGATACACAAATTAAACCATGTTACCAAAGGACCAATAAAAGAGCTATTTTTAAGGGTTATTTCAATAAACAGTGCTAAAGATGATTAACACAGATTTTCCGGCGTGGTTTTCCCTTGTCAGTAATGCAGGACAGAGGACCTGTCAAGGCCAGCTGTCTAGTCGTTGAGGTGGGAGGAAAAATCTAGGTCCTGCATGTGTACACATTGGCGTGCACGTAAAAGATTCCTTAACAGTGGGAAATCGATATAACAGTATACTGTATGTCGTATGCCCGTCTTCATTAGCCCAGTAGGACGTTAAACCCAATTTCATTTCATTTACTGACAAATATGCAGGATGTATAAGAGATATCCTTAAGTTTAGATGCAACAGTGGGAATAAAGTATAAGACAGCGGAGTCCCTGGTGTCCAGAATAAGCGTGTTATTAACTAGAAGGGGTCATTTAAACTGCATGCGATCATAGTAAACCCTGCCTGGAGCCTTGGGATAGGTATTCATACGCCAAAATAGTGACATAGCGCATGGTATGAAAAACCCAAGACAATTGAAAATCAGTAAAGAAATTTCTCTCATAGCACAATGCATGGTCGTCTTTATTAGCCCGGGTGAGGCAGAGAAGTAAAATATGAACCGCATTTCACTAGTCTTCTATCGTGTAAATTTATTTGAACTTCTGAGATGCAGCCAATACAGCAATATTCCGCTACAACTAAGCTGAAGGTCTAAGAAATGTTGCATCTAAATCATCCATACCCGGTACATAAGAACTAGGAATTTTAACTATATTGATATTCTGAAATGGTGGTGTTTTGAATGACACCCAAAAGCAATTTGTCAAATTCTACAAAAAATATAATCACAAAACAATTTGCATTTACGACAATTTGGCAGATTGCAAGAAGAAAAATAACACGGAGTGAATTCCATGTATATTACGGCGCCATAATCGATGTGATCTGTCAATTATACCAAGCTTCTGGTTGGAAATGATTGCCAATGAATCTTATGCTATATGGACGCACATTGGTTCAAATAGTTGTCATTGAATCTTGGTAGTTCACGGTGGCTAAATGGGTAAGAAGCTGGCTCGCTAGCCTGGAGGTCGGATGTTCGAGAAAGTTCATCCAGATTTCCCGGCGCGATTCCAACTTGTCAGTGATACAGGACGGAGGGCTTGAATCGTATGCTATTTGGGCGCGAATCATGGGGGCGGGGGGCGGGGGCTCGTTAGCATGGAGTTCAGGTGTTCAAGAAAGTTTCATCCAGATTTTCTTGCGTGATTCCCCCTTGTCAGTGATGAAGGACGGAGTGCCTGACAAATACAGCAGTCTAGTCGTTCGGATAGGACGAAAACCCAAGGTCCCGTGTACATGTGGTTTAACGTCCTACTATTCCGCTCCGACTGGGCTAATGAAGACGGACATACTCCACACAGTGTGTTATGACGGAGAGCAGGGGTACTACGGCCTACTTTTTTTTTTATAGAATTCCGATTGCCAACGGATCTTTAACTTGCACGCCAATGTATACACGAGACATTTGTGCCAATCTATCCCTTTGTCCTGTATCACTGACAAGAGGAAACGACGTCAAAAAATCCCAATGATCAAACAAGCGACATCTAATCTAGCAAGTGAGCGTCTTACCCACTTAATTAGCCACGGTGGTTCCAATTAGAAACATAAACCAACCACTACTACTCAAAAAGACATACGAAACAACCAAGTCAGAAACCGGAACCTAATATAAGAAACAACTCAATAACAGCGAAGTTTCGCGTGATTTGGATACAGTGACCGTCAGTAAATGTCTCTGCTATCTTTCATTTTATACAAGTAACGTTCTTCTGTCCATCATCTATCAATAGGAATTTACTCCGATTCAGAGCACGAAGTAACTTCCATGGGGGTCGCCATTGTGAATGTCACACTGTACTGGTGTTTTTCATTATGACTGATCCAAGTGCAGTTACACCTTGCCTTCTGAGAACAACTGATTTCACTACCCATCTATTTACTTTGCGAATAATTTCTAATGTATTTACGTCTTTTGACCATCACAACAGAACTTGTGTTGGTAACCCTAAGTCCATCATCTACGGCTTTTATACCGCCTCCGACATTTACGATCCTGGTTTTATAACTTTCAAATTCTAAAATATATATTATATGCTTTTATTACCACCGACCAGACGAACGTGAAATAACCCAGATCAGTTACTGTGATAAGCTCTCATTACAAAGGCCCCGTACAGTTATAAAAACTTGTCTTTCAGTTTACTTTGTCATACGGTCACGTAGAATTATAAAAGCTTGTCTTTCCTTTTTTATGAACTTGTCTTTTATCATTGATTTCTTGTAAAAGTGGAATAAAATAAAAAAAGGTTATAATGTTCTACTTTACTACCCCAACAGGGCTCATGAAGACGGGCAAACGCCACGAAGTTTACTATGGGACAAATTATGGACTCAGTTATAGACCTAGCGATCTAAAGCGGCAGGTCAGACCACTCGATCACTTTTGTCTAATTTCATCATCTAGAATGTCTAATGTGGGATACTCCTACTAATCAAATTAACTGGTAAACCCAAATCTTGTATTTTACACTTCCACAATATCTCAACCAATATCCTAGAAAAGTGAGGAAGGATGTCGAACATATCCCAGGTGATAGTAAATCGATCCATTTTCAGAAATTAGGCAACAGATTTAAAGAAGATGTATTATGTAAGAGCTACATCTGCCGACTGCAGGATTTTATCGTGGCTTCTTATGTTATATAAACTAGTATTTAAACATTTATTAAAGGGAACATTGGTGTCAATCGTCATCACATATGTGATAGAACTGGTTAAACACTTTCCAAATATAATTATAACACAGAGCTCATTGCTACCATACATGCATATGTAATAGAACTGATTAAACACGTTCCCTAATATAATTTTAACACAGAGATCATTGCTACGATATATGTGTTGAGATTTCAAGAAAGGGAAGTTATCCTTATATAATTTCTGGTCACTAATAATTCTTTCGAAGACCAAAGGTTGTTCTATGACACTGTATAAACAAGTAATTGTATGACACTAGATTACGGGAAACGATAAAAATAGAAATAGTTCATACATTTCCTTGTTTTCATTCATTCATCAGTTCTATACTTGGCACACAAGCGAGAGAGGACGAAAGAGAAATGGGGTTTAACGTCCACTCGACACAAACTATGCCATTTCGTGACTAACACATGGTTCAATTTTATTTCAGGCGACCCTACTCCTTGTCACGTACAACCGGGGATTCGAAATTGCACACAAACGCATTCGAATCCCCGGTGCATATTCAATTTACCTACATACTTTTTTATGGCATGCAAGCGCATATTCAATTTATGTTGAATCATCGAAATGCTTTTATGTCATGCGAACGCATATTCATACTGAACTGAGAGGTTCTAATGTGTACGAGTATATTTCTGTCTACAATATTTACAGAGCGGTTGTATCATTTTATTAAACTTTACCTGCAAATTAGTTCCTGGAAGATCCGTTAGATCAAATTAGATTCCTCTAATTTATCTCTGCCACATGAATAGCACACGATTCAGTGCCAACAACATGACATGAACGCAGCTGCAGAATATGAACCTCTTGATAACCGGAAAATAATTAAGAACGCGAAGTTCACAATATGCACAAGCTACAGTGTTATTATGTATTTTTACGTCCTTTAACTGGCACACATATTGCCACATTATAACTGTATTTTAACATTGCATGTTATTTAACAGTCTGTTATGTAACTTTACCTCTAGCTATTATACATCGAAGGTTAATTTACATATCTGCAAATGGAGCACATGTAAAATTACTATGTCGATAATCTCCATAAATTGGAAAAATAACACTGTAAAAAAAAACGTGCTGTGTAATTTGACAGAGATTATGTAATTATACCTCATCATAAACAACAATATTTCTGTATGTATTTACATATTATGTGCCGAAGTAAAATTACTCAAGGAAATATGACTGTCCCCATTTGGCTAAGTAGTTTTAGGTTCGATCCTTGGGAAAATAGAACCTTTCAGCCAAGCATGTAAAAAAAGAAATGAAATAGAGTTTAACTTCCTACTTTCTGCCCTGACTTGGTTAATGAAGACGGATAACACAAAGTATGGATATGTTTGTCTTCCCTCCCAATATATCGACGACAATAATGATTGCGGGGGAATGTTCAAATTGGTAATCGACCCGTAGGCTCGTAGTATGGTCCACCGAGGCCTGTATGTCTGCCATCATCACCTCCGGGTCCGCTTGCCTTGATACCATAACTGCTGTGGGGCGTGTTGGTCGACTGCCACTGAACACGTGTGTACCCGCTCATCATACTCACGAACTCGCAGCTCCTCTCGTCTCGCGTAGTCCTATCGGCGTCGGTGCATTTGCGTATACCCGGCGGGCGCCTAAAATGTAGGTGCTTATTGTGCAGCCTATACTGTAATTATATGACTAGAATATAAGAACACCCATAGTTCACTTAAAATTTGATATTACAGCTGTATTGTCCGGCTAAGAGTTCTGTGTGTCAATCAAAAGACACTCTCTACTACCCTCGAGATGATATTGGCGCTGGGAGTCGAAAAAGGAAATTTCAGAAAATTCCTCCATAAAACCAAGGAATGCACTCAGATGCGAGGAGAGAGCCGGCCACATCCTCAGCCCCTCCAAAAAATTTCGTAGCCGCACCAAATTTTATGAGCTGGCTACGGGCTCGTCTTGAAATACCCAGTGGCATAAATTATGTTAACGACTCGCGTCATTACTTTCCTTTATGAAGAACTCGAGTCTATTTCAGTCAGTTATGTTGTATGTATGTGAGACCATGAAATGCTGTGAATGTGGTATACACGAGGTCGGGCAGTTCCTATCGGTAATAATACCGCCATAAAATCTTTATCTCCAGCTTATAATACTAATAACTAATGTTCGTTACAATTATACTATGATTAACTACTAGATTGCTAATGAATACACACAATTTTCTCAAGTCTAATGAAAATAAAGCGTGTGTGTTTCTTGGGTAAGGTTAATCACTTTGTTAAAACAAGATAAAAGTAGCTCAAATTATTTTCAGATTTTAATCTACGTCGCTTTGTTCAAACTTATGCAAGACCTAAATCTGTCAATTGCGAGTCTTTCGTTGGGCCTGAAATGTTCTCTAAATTAATAATTAGACATTAATTAACTTATCCAGACCATAATCAACTCCGATGGCTTCGCTAGCCCGCGATATTTACTGGATTGTAATTCAAACTACAACTGAACGCTCATTCTTGAATGGATAATCGAGACTATTTTTTTAATCGTATTGACTTTAGTACAGATGATCGAGGCTTGGCCCAAAATTCAATTGCTAAATTCTCGGTTCAGAGTGGATCAATTGGACTGAAATTTTAAGCAAATTCCCTTTATATTATCTAGATTTTAACTATTTTAGCTCTTTATTTAACCTCACATACTGTATCTTGAAGCAATAAGAATCACATCCAAATTACAAAATTGTGAACAATGAATTCCTACTGGGATTATATTGGCCCCAATATGGTTCAATTCCTTCCAGTTAATGAAGTAATCTTGTGCTGGAAGATGTTGTTTATTCACATCCAGTGTCACTGTCCGGATACTATTGTTCACCTTTAATTATAATAGATACATGTTTATTAATTAATCTGGCGCTGAATGGGATACTGGCAGTTGTATTTAACGATGTAATTCAGCCAATTTTCCATACACAGCACGCCGAAACATTGCAGTCCACAAACCATTCTCAGACTTAAGTTAAGAATTTACTCAAATTTAAATCAAGACTATTCCAGTTGACATGAGATGAACAAATTTGAGTAAAGTCTTAAGTCTGAGAATGCTTTGTGAACTCTGATCCTGGTTTTCATCCTTCCTGTCCTGGAGCTGTTTTTGAATATACGTTAGACCTAGCGCGCCTGGTTAATAAAGGTGACTTGTCGATAATCTCGATTATGCAAGTTAAAGATACTTTTAAAATTTTGTCGAATTATTGATTCTTATCAAATATTTTATCAATCACTTCTGAATTTGAAACCAAATTTACAGGACAAATGTAATAAAATCGAGTCTGGGGCCACAACTTACTTCTCGAACCAGATCAATGAAGACGGATATACGAAATAAGAGTGGGCTGTAGTGCCGCTGTCCAGGAAAAATATTTGCCTCATTACATCAATCGGTGCAGACCAGTTGGACTTTAAACCCCGTTTGATTTCATTTCGATATATCTGGTTAAAATAAGGGAATTACCACGGAGTCGGAAATTGTCCGTGCACCTGACACCGCCCTCTACTTCAATCGCTAACAATAACCGCTATTAATCATTCTGCGCACAGAGATCCATCTACTTCGTACTTCGAGAACAATATAGTATATTGTTTTGTAATGCAATTCTACTCCGTTTCATATCTGGCATACAAAGACTAAATAAACCTTTTCAATTCCATTAAATGGAAGCGGAATAAATACATTTCAAAATTATCAAAACTGTATTTAAGATGTCGGTCAGCAAGGTAGTGCCTGTTCCCAAGCGGAGGTAACTAAAAAGGCAACCTAAGTTTAGTATGCGCTTTTGATTATATGCTTCACTGCATAATTCTTCCAGTCTGTGTTACAGATCCTGAGATCAAGCGTAGCAAAGAACCCGATATATGTGTTTTCAACTAAAATCATCGATGTCGGTCAACTAGGTTAGTGTCTGTTGTCAAGCGAAGCTCAGTGTAGATAGGCAGCCAAAGTTTAGTATGCGCTTTTAAAATCATATGCGTCACTACATAACTCTCCCAATCTATTGTACGTGAGAAGGAGTAGGGGCGCCTGTCCAGTCTCGTAGGTTTTCTCCGGGTTCCTCCCACTGCTAAAGACCCTTACGCACAAGCGAATTATTGAAATAAAGTTAAACCATATGTTAGGCCCGAAATGACCTGGTTTGTGTCGAGTGGACGTTAAATCAAATTTCTTGCTCTCTCCCTCTCTCTCTTTCTCTCTCCCTCTCTCTCTTTCTCTCCAAAACTGTGTTACATATCAACCGTAGCAAAGACCCCTATTTTAAAATTATTTATATTTCGAATGCGTTTCGCAATCCCTATCAAATTTGTAATATTAATGGACACCAAGATTATCCTTCTGTCCTTTAAACAGACATTAAATAATATACAAATTTTTAAAAATAGTAGAAACGTCTGGGTTCCCGTGACTCTGATTCTAAAATGGCGATTTATCATGGGAAGAATTATACAATAGCTTAATCAGCCATTTTCGGTTTGTATTTGTATTAGAAAACGCCGGTGTTTATTAGGACTGAGAATTATAACACATTTAAATTGTTTTCCCGAAAGACAAAGAATTACACAATATTAATAATAAATAACACACAATTCTTCAAGTCGACCACGTGTGTATGTAAATATACAAACACGTGTTATACGATAAACTTTAAATGACATCCGAGAAGCCATGTTGACACACCACGATTTCAATAGGAAACCATCAGCGATCACGCCAGTCGGAAAAAAACTCATATTCCTAGTAAAACGGTATTGTCAGCAATGACATCTATGCCAATCTGATTGAAATACAAATCTATATTTCGTTTCGGTTTTTTTACACTTTCAATGGCCTAAACTACATGAATATCTGACAAGTTATAGCGGGGGTTCACGTCAGGGGTCAAACGAACGACTTTTGACCCTATGATGGCAGGGCTTTATTTTAGTTACGATAAGGCGAGAAATATTGAGTAAATTCTTAAAGTCTGGGAATGCTTATTGAAACCGTGGCCTGTATCATGGAGCCCAAACTCAGCATTAAAACCGTTCCACAATTAAGAACGCTTTATACAAGTAACGCCACTGTCTACAAAATAATAGACGTTCGGATGGAGCGAAAAAATAAGGTCCCGTGTATTATCGTGCACGTAAATGAATCATTGAACGTTGGAATTCAAAATAGGAGCAGGACCAAACGCCGCCTGGTAAAAATGTCCCTCACACCATATTGCATGTCGTACGCCCGTTTTCATTAACTCACTCGGTGCAGAAAAGTATACAGGAGGTTCAACCCCATTTCATTTCATTATGTAAATAAACGTGTGATTGTGTTCTGTTAAAGTGCTATAAAGTATAGTGGCATCAGTCATATTAGATAACTATTTTCTTTATAATTATAATTCAATAACAGAATCTAAATTTGTATACAACTTATTATCGGCTATAATGGAGTTGAACTTTTAGGCTTCATTAAACTATGGTAAGAGTAGTGTACCTTTGGACTAATTGGTAAATGGCTTCCTGTTGACGTCCTGTAGATTGTGTGTATTCCATTATACTACCAATAACTAAACCAATCAGAGAAGTACGGAAATAAAACTTGTGTGAGGCAACAAAAATAAGATCATAAAATTAAAACACGTGCCTGGTGCAGATATGGCGCTGAAGTAATAGTCTCTTATAACATCAAGAATTTATTTTCGTAAAGCACAGAATCAATAGAGATAATCAAAACAGAGAGAGAGACAGACAGACAGAGCAACAGGGAGACAGAGAGAGAGAGAGAGGGAGGTACTTCCACTCGAGAGACAGAGAGAGAGAGAGAGAGAGAGAGAGGGGGGGAGACGTAACGTCCACTTAAGGCAAAGTAGTTCTCTCCGAAATTTACACATAGTTCAATTCTATTTCAATAATTGGCTTGCTGTGGGATCTTTAGCAGCAGTTGGACAGGCGACCCTTCACCTTGCCACGTACGACCGGGGAATCGAAACCAAATCAATTGACTCAATGACAGACCTTATGATACAGCGCGCACGTGCTAATCATTTGGTCAACCAAACTCCTAATAGGCATGTAGAAGCCTATGATCAGCACGTGGCCCAAAGGCATACTTTATGATCAGAACTGGGTGAGTTTGCACGGAGCCCACGGTTGAAGAGACCACTGGAGCCTTGTATTTAAAAAAAAGTTGTCTACGAGATCACCGCCGGTGGAAGTGGACGTTAAACTCCAGAAACGGACGAACGAATGAATTATATTAAAAGTGAAATGTATTCCATTATGTTAGCAATAAATAAACCAATCATTGAAGCACGGACATAAAACTTGTGTAAAGCAAGATAAATAAAGACATAAAATTAAAATATATCCTCTTTATAGTATCAAAACAAGGGAACTTTAATGTTTGTTTTTGTAAATGAAAAAATCAAAATAGATCGCCCCAACACCGCGAGACAGCGTGCAAAAGTTCGATCTCTGCATTGGCTGAGAAAGTTCATCGGGATTTTCCGAGGTTGTTCCCCCGCCCCTTGTCACCGGTACAGGCCGGGTGGTCCGACAAGGTCAGCTGTCTAGTCGTTTGGATGGGACGTAAGCGACCACTTGACAGTTGGAAATTGATATAAGAGTAGGTCGTAGTGCTGTTACCCTCGAAATATGCGCATCATAGCACACTTTATGGTGTATGCCCGTCTTCATTGGCCCAGTTGGAGCAGACAGTAGGACGTTAAACCCTATTTCATTTCATTCCGACCAATGTTCAAGTAAATACAAGTCTAAAAGTCAGGTGCGTGGGTGTAGGTGGGTATTAAAGAATCATCTGTCTATATTAAGAAGTCAGTTACTCGACTCTCCAGGAACAAGAGAGGGAGTTATATTAAAGTAATAGACTGACTTGTCGTCCACTTCTCGTCACAGAGTTAAGTGATAACCAGACCATCGTAATAACTGAACAACAATACATCCCCTTCCTATCCATAATTAATCTAAAACCACAGTCGCTAGATAATGGACAATTTGCTGAACAAAATATCGAAAACTTTTCATAATTACTGTTAGACGATGGATGTTAGGTGACCAATTGGTCTGAGGCGCACGCTTTACATTATAAGGTCTGTCATTAAGTCAATTATGAAATGAAATGGGGTTTAACGTCCTACTCTTTTGCACCTAACCTGGGCTAATGGAAGACGGGCATACGCCATACAGTGTGCTATGAGGGAAATTTTGCCCGGGCAGCGGCGCTACGACCTACTCTTATATCGAATTCCAACTGCCAAGGGATCTTTTACGTGCACTCGGTTTTTCGTCCCATCCGAACGACTAGGCAGCTGTCCTTGTCAGGCCCTCCTTCTGCATCACTGACAAGGGGAAATCACGCCGGAAAATCGAGATGAACTTTCCCGGCCAATGCAGGGATCGAACACCCGACCTCCAGGCTAGCGAACCAGAGCCTTATCCACCTAGCCACCGTGACCCCCTCATTAAGTCAAGTGACGTGGTTTCGTTCCTAGCTTGTATATGACAAGGAGTGGGATCGTTTATCCAACCTCGTGGGTTTTCTCCGCGTCTTCCGTTTTCCTCCCACTCATAAAGACCTCTACTCGCAAGCGAACAATTGAAATAATATTGAACCATATGTGTAGGATCTGTTATCCAACCTCGTGGGTTTTCTTCCATTTTCCCTCCACTGCTAAAGACCCCTATTCGCAAGCGAACAATTGAAATAAAATTGAACGTTGTTGTCATAAGGTGGCTAATGTGTAAATCAATATAAAAAAGGGTTCTATACGTCAAACGAACTGAGTGCCACATTGACTCAGCGAGTATGAAAATGTGTCGCTAACTTGGGCGCCCGGCTTTCGACCCTACCTGGCGAACAATACTCGATACGCTCGAAGAGGTAATTTTTTTTACCGTGGAAATGTCACTTACTGATAGGAACAACATGGTCATCAGACTAATGGGCATTGTAAATCGGTTAATGATGGTGCTCTTAAACGATTATGTGGTCGTTCTTCGCTTCCGTTGTCAAGTGGGCTATCATCAGACTAAACAAAGCACGATTTTACAATGACGCAACAAAGGAAGACAGACTCCTGGATTGTTTGACCAGATCAAAATGTCTGGACTATTATTATACTAAACAATAAAATGTGTGTCTATTCAAAACAAGGTTTACTTCTTAACTACATTGCTGTGTCTAGTCGTTCGAATGGGGTGATAAAACGAGAAAACGTGTACATTTTGGTGGACACGTAACATAACACTTGACAGTTGGAAGTCTGGATATATGTCCGTCTAAATTAGCCCAGCCGATGCAGAATAGTAGGACGTTAAACCCAATATCATTCTTTCTTAGATACATAACCCAGGCCTGTATATTACCTGGGGAGGGGTCTGTAGATTGGTTTAGTGCGGCTAATTTCAACCCAAAGCCACGTAACATATTTTTCCGCTTTAAAATGGTCTTATGTATAGCGCGCGGTTGTTATGTAGGATATGATTCTATCCCAAACCCACCATAAACGAAAATGGAAATAGTAATGGAAAATGAAGGGAAACTAAGGTATCGCTTGTTACATATGTGAATGTAGTGAAATGATTATTGATATTGGCATGATTGGAGATACTTTTTATGGTGAGGCACACTACTATTATGATCGTGGTGAACTAATTGTATCAATGCGAAATAATTCTTCCAATAAAAACTTCTACAGCTCCGTATTCTATTTAAAATAGAACATATTTCCTCGAGTTCAATTATCCAGTGAGCAGACAGCACAGCACGTGTTCAACCATGGTGACCACTAAACGTCATTGTGTTGAAATGTATTTGGTTTGGAGGCTAGAAATGTCAATCATGTATTTGTATTAGAGAGTAATTTGTCACTGATGGCTTACGATGAAGTAGTAATCCCTTGTGATGTCGTAATTAGACTTGATAGAAAATCACAAGATCTGACTGGAAAACACAATATTTTTATTAGGTCTTCCAGCCGTCCCGTGGGCGAATAATATATCCTACTGCTTTTTTTTCACATGTTATGCGATGTAAGCATGGAATACCAATCTATACCGATCTATTTTGCTTAATGTTTCTCCGAATCGAATGTCATAAAATAAGCCCAGAGAACAGATCGTCTGTAACATAATTTTCTTCGATTACAAATTGAAAATGTACAGCTAATTCATCGGACCATCTCGTAAGACATGAATCGATCTCTAAATTGTCACGAAAGTGACATGATCTTTACAAGAATGTCACATGACGAGAGCAAATTATATTTGATGTTTTATACTTTGTAATTTTGTTGTCATATGAAACCTAAAGTAGATTCGATTTCAGATATATTAGCGATTTAAGGGTCTTTGCTGGTATTCGATTTGACTGCACAGATACATCGTGCATGTGCATATCAGATGGTATCAAATATTTGAAACCCTATCACGGGATATAAACGATTAAACTGTCAATTTAAGAGTCGTGTACCTTTTTATCTAGTTTTACTTTTGACAAACATAATCTCTAAAGCATAATACCCTTTCTTATTGATAATGCCTTTTATGGGATCAGCTGATACAGCAGGGGATTGTCCTATACCAAAGAACTTATCCTGCTCCATTTATAGATAATGCCAACCCTAATTACATGAACTGGAGGTTAACGTTCTACCTTTCTACACCAACTGTATCATAAAGCCTGCCATTGAGTCAACTGGCTTGGTTTTAAATCCCCGGTTGTGCGTGGCAAGGAGTTGGGTCGCCTGTCCAACCTCGTGGGTTTTCTCCGGGTCCTCCGGTTTCCTCCCACTGCTAAAGACACCTACGCGTTAGCGAATTATTGAAATGAAATTAAACCATATTTTAGTCCCGAAATGACCTAGTTTGTGTCGAGTGGACGTTAAACCCCATTCCTCTCTCTCTCCCAACTTTTCTAATATACCACGTAATGTGCAATGAAGATGGGTATACACCACGTAATGTGCTATGAAGATGGGTATACATACACCACGTAATGTGCTATGACGATGGGTATACGCCACGAAATGTGTCGTGAAGGTGGGTATATGCCACGTAATGTGTTACAGATATGGGTACAGACCACGTAATGTACTATGTTGCACGGAGAGAGAGAGAGAGAGAGAGAGAGAGAGAGATTTAACTCCACTAAATTGTATCCTGTGTCAATTCCGGATTACCGCATGGAACATTTTTATTTCGTAATTTTGCTTGCCCGTATGGTCTTTAGCAGTGGAAGGAAACCAAAAGACCAGAAGAAAAGCCAAGGGGTCGACAAAGCGGACAAATTCGTGTTTGAAATAGTAAAATACCCATCACGTAAAGGCAACGTAACAGAGACTGTGTAACATATTCTGCTATATAAACCTTCATTATTCCAACATACTAGTGCCGTATTTATGACCTGTAAATCAAGTCTTTAGAAAATAAATGAGAGTTAATTCCCCCTGGGGATAGAGATAATGTCCGTCTTTTCAAGTGAGGTATGACGAAAATTGAATTGTGTAGCCAGTTTAGCAACATGTCAGGAATATCGAATATGACTGGGTTAGTTATTGTCTAGTGATTGCAAGATGATCCGTCTAACTAAACTAGATATATATTCAAAACATCTTATTTATAATGGCTGAAGCTTACTAAAAGATGTCTCTCTACTTCCACCATGTTGACGTGGTTACAAAGGACAAAAGAACATAATGATATGGTAACTTGTAAGGCAAGGCAGCATCATAAAACGCAATAGTTGTTTTTTCAATACAGACACAAAAGCATCCCAATATTCATGCTTATAAATACATTTACATATTCTTTCTTTCCCACCACATTCATCCTAGGACGGAGGTCCTTACACGGACAGGTGTCTAGTCGTTCGGATGGGACGAAAATCTGAGGTTCTGTGTACATATGACGTGCAAAATTTCCCTCATAGCACACTGTATCACGTATGCCGATCTTCATTAGTCCAGTTCGGAGCAGAACAGTAGGACGTTAAACCCCATCTCATTTTATTTCATTTTGCATTCATTCTACAACAATAAGTATGATGCATTGCGTGAATGATACCGTGGTTTGGTCATTTATCTGATAAACC
The DNA here is from genome assembly GCA_963678685.1 of Patella ulyssiponensis. Classification (NCBI taxonomy): domain Eukaryota; kingdom Metazoa; phylum Mollusca; class Gastropoda; family Patellidae; genus Patella; species Patella ulyssiponensis. The sequence continues at coordinate 91,960,146 of OY783226.1, forward strand.
GCTGTGCTAGAACTCTTCATTTTGTGTTGATAATCAGGCTTTTATATGCCGCATAGAACATAATGCCGGTGTCTATTCCCATTACCAAAGACCAATACGCGTAAAGGAATAATTAATACCATATATTAGTCTTGAAATGACCTACACCGACTTCACAAAACATTCTCAGGCTTAAGTTAAGACTTTACTCACGATTGCTTGCCTTATTTTTTTTATTAAAATACAGCCCTTTATAAAACTTTTGTTGTTTTAATGTATCAAATACATCAATAAGAAAATATTTACAAAATTTGTGTTTCTGAATCATACAGATTTGTCATAAACAGTGATTGAAAGTTGAGTAAACATGATTTCTCTCTTTCTCGTCCTCTCTCTACCTTGGACAGTGGAGTACGGGGAATTTGTCAACCGTTCTTTTACGTGCAAGACAATGTGTACACACTGTCAATGTTAACTCATCCAGCTGACAAATGAAAAATAACTTTGAAAACTCCCGGATAATCCCGACCCACGCCAGGCTGTAACCCAGCTTAATATAATCACCCAAGTGACGACAAAGGATTAATTTGATCGCCATCTACCTAGACGGGGATTTTAACTCCGACATAAATAATGTAAATGTCGTAATATTTGAATTATAACCGCGTTTATTTAGAAGATATTATATGATCTTAAGACATTAAGAATAGAATACATTATCAAGCTGAATAATCTCGTATTCCCTGGTTTCCTTGTAATAATTATATTGTCTACGGCTATGGTAGACAACCATCACGTAACATGACAGATTCGTCTCTTTAAGCCAAGCATAATATTATCTTTCGAAGGATTTTTATAAAATTCAAATCTTCAAAATAATGTTCAAATTATGTTCAATTCCAGGCCTTGGTTTCACTAAGCATTCTCAGACGTAAGTTAAGAATTTACTCAACTTTCAACCACTGTTTATAAGAAATATCTTTGATCCAGAAACACAAAACTTGCACATATTCTTATTGATGCATTTGGTGTATTAAAACAAAAGTTTTATAAAGGGCTATATTTTAGTTAAAATAAGGCGAACAATTTTGAGTAAATTCTTTACATAAGCCTTGGTTTCACAAAACATTCTCAGATTTCTTTTATGTATGCTATTGAATCCTCTCTTACATTCGAGTCACGAAAAATAGACTTATTTCAGTTCTATTTTATAGTTTCTTTAGTATCAACGTACATTATGTTCTCTTTGTTCTCTATTACTGCGACTTGCGTGAATTTAAAAAGAAATACATACTTTAACAAGATAATTGTCTATATTTTATGACTCGAGTGAACTAATTTAGAAACACTTGATATCTATTAGAATGTTTTTAAGTCGCAATTTATAATTTAAATTCGTCTTGGGAATACAGAATCTGCTGGTTATAGAATAATCTTTGGAATAGAATTTCTTTGAGTTAACCCAAGTGGTTTATTTTATTAATACGGTTCGTTATAATGCTGTGGACAGACGTACGTAATTTTCCGCCCGATATTCGGCCGAAAATACCTAACATATATATAGATACGAGCGATTGATTGGGCGAATGGTTCGTCGAGTTGAATCGTCGACGCCCTGAAGGCGCACACGGGCGTATTTGTCGATCGATTTTAAAAATCGCCGCGATCGGGCGAAAACATACGCTCGTCTGTCCGCCACTTAAGGATATCAGATTTAGTATAACGTATCTATTTATGACTGTCGTTTGTCTGACGTCTGCTCGGGGAGGGAAACAGAGAGAAATGGGGTTTAACGTCCACTTAACACCAACAAGGCCATTTCGGGACTAACATGTGGTTCAAACCAGGTGTTGGCGGAGAATATTCCATGGGATTTCAAGGACGGTGTGTGTGTGTCGTTTGGATGGCCCGATAAACCAAGGCCTAACAGTGTACCCGTTGGTGTGATGATAAAAGAACACATGACAGTAAGAATTCGAAGTTTGCCTTAGTTATGATTGACTCCAAGTCGCCATCTTTATGTCTTTATGATCATTTGGGACATCTTTGATTGGTATCTACTACAGACCAGCTCTTTCATCAGAGCGGGGAACCCACGTGGTTGTCTAGTATCCACGTCACTGAAAAAATACCAATGTTGTGATCTTAAACGCACTTTTGGGGGGGGGGGGGTGATAAGGCCGGTCATTGAGTCAACTGGCGTTGTTCCGATTCCCCCGGTTGTACGTGACAAGGAGTAGTGTCACCTGTGACAAGGAGTAGGGTTTCCCCGGGTTCTCCAGTTTCCTCCCACTGCTAAAGACCCTTACGCGCAAGCGAATTTTTGAAATGATTAAATTGGATCGTGCGTTAGTCCCGAAATGACCTAGTTTGTGTCAACTGGACGTTAAACCCTATTACTCTCTCTCTCCCTCTCTCTCTCCCACACTTTCTTCTAAAGCGCACGTGTAAGATCATTCGGCACGGACCGACAGACATCAATATACGAGATATTACTATCATTATGAACTGTTGTGTGTTTTATAAGAACGGTAATAAATCATTATATGATATTACTATGATATAATCAAAAGGTCAAAAAGTGTCTACGATATTATAATGAACGCACATGTAAAATTGAGTCAATGTAGACAAGACACTGGGTTAATATCTAGTGTAACTACCAGTTGAGACAAGATGTCTACATACGGTATATTATAAACCAATGATCGCACCATGGTATAAAATATAATACCCATATCGTCTGATTAAAATCATTTAAAATATAAAAATCCCTGCAGTTAATTGAGGTGATTTTAAAAAAGAGAATTACATGATTGTGTTCCCTTTTGTTCTGAACATGGGTGCTTCTGGCAATGTCTGACACATTCTTTAACGTACATGCCGACAATTGCAGGCGACCCTACTCCTTGTCACGTACAAGTGGAGAATCAAAACTACTTGATTTGATTACAGAAATGAAATAAAATGAAATGGGGTTTAACGTCCTATTGTTCGTCTCGTAAACTGGACTAATGAAGACGGGCATACGCCATACAGTTTGCTATGAGGGAAATTGTGCCCGGCCAGCGGCGCTACGGCCTACTCTTATATCGAATTCCAACTGCCAAGGATCTTTTACGTGCACGCCAATGTGTATACGGGACCTCGGTTTTTCGTCCCATCTAAACGACTACACAGCTGTCCTTGTCAAAACCTCCCTCCTGCATCAGTGACAAGGGGAAACCACGCCAGAAAATGTGGGTGATCTTTCCCGGACAATGCAGGGATCGAAACCTGACCTCCAGGCTAGCGAGCCAGCGTCTTACCTACTTAACCACGTGATCCCCCGATTCGATGACAGACCTTCTAATCCAACGCACGGGGGGTTGGGATGGCCTAGTGGTCTAGATTGCCGCGCTTCGACCTCTAGCTGGCGGCTGTGGTTTCGAGCCCTGGTGTGAGCGTATGTGGCATGGAGATAGGGGCGCCTTCTCAACCTCGCGGGTTTCCTCCGGGAACTCCGGTTTCCTCCCACTGCTAAAGACCCCTACGCGCAAGCGAATTAATGAAATAAAATTGAAACCATGTTAGTCCCAAAATGACCTAGTTTGTGTCGAATGGACGTTAAACCCCATTTCTCTCTCTCTCTCTCAGAGTAACCCGAGTCACTGCTTCAAAATAGTACATATTTTGAAATTTTGAGATGGAGAGAGAGAAATGGGATTTAACGTCAATTGAACACAAACTAACATATGGTATAATTCTATTACGATAATTCACTTGCGACTATAGGGGTCTTTATTGATGGGAAGAAACTGGAAGACCCAGCAAAAACCCACCAAGTTAGACTGGCGACCCACACCTAAGGACACGAACAAGCTCAATATCAAAACCAAGCCACTTGACTCAATGACAGATCTTATGATCTGAAGCGAACGCACACGTTAGACCATTCGGCCACATCACCCAATGTGTACTTTTATTTTTATTCAGTGATATTGTTTGTTAGGATATTACCGTCTAGCCATGGTTTACAGAAATAAAGGCTTCATTTTAAACGATGTCTCTAACAATTACACTAAATACATTTGTCAATAAAAACAATTTGTATCAAATCTTGATTCTTAGACGGTATAAGCTCTAGTAATTACAAACGCAATTGATTTCTAATTTCCGAGAGATTGGTGACGATCTTAATTCAGGAAGCAAATCCGAAAATCAATGTGTTTTTTGTAGAGAGGTTTATGTTAAGAGCCGATTATATAATGTTTTGGTAGGGAAAAAAGTCGTTTAAAACGTAAGTACAGCAATAATCAAAGCTGGATAATTCACCGACTGTTTCTATTTTCATCGTCACAGTCAATTGTTTTTATGCTTAGAAATAGTTGTTTTGGAACCGGGGTGGGGTGGATATAGGCGTAAAAGAATGAAACTGGACCATAATGTTATACCTGACATGTGTTGCGTGGACACATATGTTAGTCCTGAAATGACCTAGGATGTGTACAAGGGGCTTCGGGTTTTCGTCCCATCCGACCTCACAGACAAGGTGGAACCACGCCGGAAAATCTGGGTCAACTTTCTTGGCCAATGCAGGGATCGAACACCTGAACTCCATGCTAGCGAGCCAGCTTCTTAACCCAACCCACGCCAAAGATTAGTAATTATTATATTTGGAAAACTTTTTTCAATAAATCTTTATGTAAAATTAATGGATAGTAAAATGGTGATGCATCTTCCACTTGCCGGAGCGTCCCCGCCCGGAAACAATTTCCCTCAATTCACATTGCATGGCGTCTGACCGAATCGTTGCAGAAAATGGAACGTCAAACCCCATTTCATTTCTGCCATCTGTTATCCGCAGCCATTTGTTCTAATAAAAATGTTGTCTAGGTTGTCTAGTCTCTTAATAATCATTACTTCCGGTCTAAACGACTCCATTAGCCAATTGACCAGTATATCGCGTTGTTTACTTACAAGCATAAACCGGCTGATTATTCAGGCGGAAATTCTTGACAAAAGATGTCGTAGCTGTCGCGGGGTGTTCTGAATACACAATTCTCGTAATTTCTCGTAAATCAACTTGAGACGGTACTTGACTCTAATTAAATCAATTCCATCAAAAACTTCTATTTACCAGACATTATGACGTCATTGATTAAAGAAATTATTATAAACAAATACTGCAATCTAGAAATGGCCATTTCAGTTTTCCAGACAAATTCAAATTACAGGCTCGGTATTTTGAAAGTAGGTAAGACGTGACTTGTGAAATACGACAAGAATAGGAGGCAGCATAAGTTACATTCAAGTCAATTTAAAGGCCTTTTCGAGAATGAATACCATCAATCTAATGGGACATTTAGAGACTCCAACGCAATTGTTCGACAGTTCACTCGATTTGCGAAGTAAATAATCAATGAAAGCACGTCGTGGATTTCCCCAAAGAAACATATGTTTCATCAGGACATTTTAAAGAACAATTCCCAGGACAGTGGAACAAATCACACGAAAACCAAAAAGGACACATCGTGTCAACAATGTTTAATCATAATCCTTATAAAACATATAAAAATAGATTTAACTAAAAATAAACAAACTTGTATGGTTATACTACTTCTGAATTTTATTAACCTTCTATGTTTCAATACACATACAGGTATAGTTATCAAGCAAATAACGATACCTGTATGTGTATTGAAACGTAAAATGTTAATAAAATTCAGAAGAAGTATATCCACAAAATTGTGTTTATTTTTAATGTTTAACCCTTTGAACACTGACTTTACATGGGGTGTTGCACGTCCCACCCTGGATTTACAGGACGTCATATTAATTATGACGTCAAAGTAATTGGAGCTTGACACGCCCCAAGCCACAAAACCGACATTTCGGGTATATGCGATACAACGTCAAGCCGGTTTTGCAGCATTTCGGGTTCTAAGGGTTAATCAGTTTCAAAATGTACAAAAAATGAAATTGAATGAATAGGGTTTAACGTCCGTCTGTTCTGCTCCGACTGCACCAATGATGACGGGCAACGCCACATAAAGTTTGCAATGACAAAATTTTTTGATTGTTCGTATTTTTTTTTTTTTTTTTTTTTTGGAAGAGAGTAAATGGATAGGATAGAATTTTGAGCTTGAAACATCCGGAAGCAGTGTCTGTGGAAAGTTCGAACGGAGCTTGCAAAATCTGGAAGCATCTCGGCATTCACAGATCAGCATATCGATTTGGACAAACTCATGAAAACCGATTATGATGATGATATTAATAGCATATAGTTGCTGAAGCTGTCTTAACCATACATTAGTCAGGTTTAACCAAAGCCTGCTACTGACAATTCCTTCAGCTTCAGATACTATATTATCATCATTTTACTATCATGAGATTAAAGCTGTGCGTGCTCTTATAACACTTGAACCCTGAACAAAGGTCAGTTTCTAAAAACCACAGCAAAACGATGATCAAAAGAATAAAATTGTTTATAACTGTCGAAAAGATATTTATCCGTAATGTAACCAATACCATGTAACGCGTGTTTCCATTTTATGAAAGAGGCAGCGGTCTAGTCGTTCAGATAGGGGGAAACCGGGGTCATGTGTACACATTGGCGTTCATTTAAAAGATCCGCTGCAGTTGGAATTCGATATTAGAGTAGGCTATAGTGCCGCTATCCGTGTCTAGTCGTTCGGGTGGGACGGAAAATCTAGGTCCTGTGTACACATTGGCGTTCATGTAAAAGATCCCTTGGCAGTTGGAATTCGATATAAGAGTAGGCCATAGCGCCGACATAGCACCGCTATCCGGGCAAAGATTTCCCCATAACACACTGTATGGCGTATGCCCGTCTTCATAGGCTAGCAGGAAAACAGTAGGACGTTAAACCCCATTCCATTTCATACTATCAAAGGGAGATAAAATGGGATTTAACGTCCACACCAACTAGGATAATAAAAACGGGCATATGTCACTAAATGTGCTATGTGGAAAATTTTGCAAGGATTGGCAGGAACGGTCTTGGCCGTCACTGGTATCGAACAATAGTGCCATGCTCGACGGGCTACTTTATCACGAGACGTAGCAGCCGATCATTAGAGCGATAATTACATTTATGTATCAAGGACACTGACTACAGTCCAATTAATCACCTTTGACAGAGTACCGTGATTTTTAACATTGAGGGGGTGGATTTGATCACCTGTAACTGGGCAATGATCTCGTCCTAGAATTAGTAAAGCTATAGGGTATTCCCAAAATGTTCCGCAATTAAAGGGGCATTATGGAAGATTAGATATTACTAAAACAAATAGGGGGTTGGGATGGCCTAGTGGTCTAGAGTGCCGCGCTTTGACCTCTAGCTGGCCGGTCACCTCTGGCTTGCGGCTGTGGTTTCGAGCCTTGGTGTGAGCGTATGTGGCATGGAGATTGGGGCGCCTTCTCAACCTCGTGAGTTTCCTCCGGGCACTCCGGTTTCCTCCCACTGCTAAAGACCCCTACGCGCAAGCGAATTATTGAAATAAAATTAAAAACCATGTGTTAGTCCCGAAATGACCTAATTGTGTCGAGTGGACGTTAAACCCCATTTCTGTCTCTCTCTCTCACTAAAACAAATAGATAACGTAAAAAGACTATGCTGGAAATTTCAGTCAAATTACTGAAAATACTCGAATTTAAAACACACTGTAGCCGCGATTGTCATTGCTACCGTTGTTACGATTATCCATTTTTACAGTTAATCATGAACAGCCGTTGAATCGAGAGTTGATTATGGTCTTGTCGTGTTAATAGTTGATGTAACAAAACTGAAAATATGGGGAATAGGTCAAAAAAGGGTTTTAAAAAACACCAACCCAGAAGGACATGCCATTTTAAAGTTCATAGGCATAATTATAACGTAACAAAGTGGTAGACTATTTTGATACATTTTATCCTTTTCATCCATTCCTTTGTTTATTCCATCATTCCTTTGTTCCCGATGTTGACCGAGAAAGTTCCCCGGATTTTTCCGCGTTGCTTTACGCAGGGCCTGTCAAAAGCACTGTGCTTAATCGTTTCGGATGGGACTCATCCCGATGGCCCCGTGTGTGATGAGCGGGCTCACTAACTAGGAGTACCCGGTGTTGTCTTAGAAGGTTTCCGGATGTTTCCGTGTTACTTTACATAGGACTTGTCAAAGACAGTGTAACTAATCGTTTCGGATGGGTCACAAAACAGAGGCCATGCGTACGGTGGAATGCAAGTAAAAGAACCATCGATAGCTGGAATAAGATAGCGATTAGGCGGAAACCCCGCTGTTAGGGCAAAATTTCCCACATAGCAAAATGTATGACGTATATCTCCATTAGCCGGGTTGGTTCAGAAAGGAAACATTTAAACCTCTCACTTCATTTCATTTGCATTTATTACCGACGTCCTTGACCGTTGTAATGCCGCGGCCATCTTGAATTAGATATGTGGACACAGATCACCAAATATTCATGGGCAGTCACCCACGAAACAAGGGCGAAAGTTATTTTTAGTCCTTCTCTCCCTTTCCCTTTTTCCCCCTTTTGCATGGCGATTTTTGTTGAATTTTTGGTGTAGAATCGAAGAAAAGGGTTTGAAAATACATTTTCTGCCAGGTTTTGGTGAATATTCATGATTTTGAGGCGGAAGGATACAAGAGTTGTGAGGTTGGTTACGTTGAAAGGGAGGGCCGAGAATTGCAAGGTTAGCTGTCTCTACTTCCAGCTTGTCTATCTCAAGTTTTTCATGAAGAACCTCATACATGCTTTTGGGCAAGAGTCTGCCACATGTTGCTCCATCTGTGGTAGAAAGCGTTTTGCCCAACGAATATTTGGGAAAAAGTTACAACCGGTCTAAGAGACGAGAATTAACATTAAAGTCAATGGGGCAATAATTAGTGATCTGTGGCCTGTCTGCGTATGACAAGGCTGTGACTGATATGCCTTAGTTTTGAAAATATGATGACTAATTTGTCAGAAAATATGTATAAAATACCTTGACTACAGAAAAACTAAAAAAAAATAAATTTAAAAAAAAAATTATCAAAGTTTCGGGAAAAATTGTGATTTTACTGCAAATTTTCCAATTTTCAGTTTTTATTTAATTTCTAACAGTAAGAAAAATATTTCAATGTCCAATTTTGGTGTATTCAGCCTCAGAAAGCACAGATAAAGTGAACAACATTGTAATTTCACCTAATTTTGTCTAAAAATCAGGAATGTTCACAGAAAATCTCCAGATTCTCCCATTTCGATGTAAAAATTAATGCTTTCATACCTACTCAAATGACTCAAAATTTCTTAAAATGCCCTTATTTTCATTGCTAATGTAACTTAGATGGGATCTATAAGTTTGTCAAGTTTAGAAATAGCTCCAGCTTTCCTACAGAAAATGGAAAATTGGCAACACTGAGTTAATAATATACAGCAGATGGGTTTGTACAAAATGTTCAAAACAGGGGTAGGCTCAATTTGGCCACTATTTTACCCAGAACAAGCATTTTTTTCTTCTTTGAAGCATTAAATTCTTGCATTTTCTTCATGTAGGAAGCAATATCCCAGTCTTTATAGACATTTTTCACCCCTTCTTTCTGTTTAGAGGGGCTATAAATGCCCCACCCCACCCGTTTTTATTAATGTGTTTTGAGAGATTTAATTGCACCAGTGTTGACAATTAAATGATAACAATTGGAATTTGTTGTTGAATTACAGATGGGAATGTTATTTTTTGCCAATAAATGGTCATTTTGTACATTTCAAGGATTTCTGACCTTTTTTGTTCATAGTCAAACTTAGAACCTTGAGACATGTCAGGCCAGTAAGACCACACCCTGATACAGAACTGGTGTAGATGTGTAAATGTCAGCTTAATGTTCAATATTTTCTTATCAGAATCTAGGATTTGTGGTGTTTGTTGCATTTATGTCACTTATAGAACAGTAAAATGTTAATTTTGCTCCTTTTCAGGCCTCTTTTATGTTGTCAACAATGTCATAACTACCTTTTTGACTTCACTTTTTAAGGCAATTGATGTAAAGGTCCAGACATCTTGCTTCAGTACAATAATTGCAATAAAGATTTGTATGATGCCTCTGAGGTTAGAGATGTTGAAAACATTAAACTATTTCCAAATTTGTGAAAATTGTGTATTCTGTGACCCTTTTGTTAGAGCGGGGTGGACATAGGCCAATTATGGCATTTTTTTCTTCCAGCAAGGCCTATTTTAACCATAATTCACATTTATTGCACCTATTTTAGTTTTTATGTTCATATATTAGCCAGGGATGGTAAATCATATCTGTTAGACAGATTCCTTTGGTAAAGTTGGCTCTGCAACCAAAGATAAGATTGATTCAGTCATTGACATTTTTAGGGGGTGGGGTTACATGTTTCAGTACAGACCTTTATAATTTCAATCAATGCAACAGTTTTGTGATTTTTCTGTTTGCATAATGTCCAGGGTTTCCAAAAATATATTACTTGCCAGTCTGGCTATCTAAAAAAGTGGAAAATTATTGGTTTTTTGAAAGATGCTACATGTAAATTTTGTACATTTTTCATGACATGGCAGTAAAAAAATATATTTTTGATAAAAATTCCAAATTATGAGTGTTTTCTATGTAGTTTGTTTGCAACTTGTCTAATTTTTTCACAGAGCTCAAATACTGCCTCTATTAAAAACGATTTTTTAAATTTTAGCACAAAAGGCCCAGGAACCTGAGATGCACCACTGTACTTAAAGCAGCATGTATACTTAAAGGGCCATCATTTTTGCAATTATTCTTTGATTTTGATTTCCTTTCACCAGCATGTTGCCAGAACATATGGGAAGCAAATACAAAAGGCCGTTTGGTGATATCCGAAGTTTCACCCCTATATAGGACACAGATCACCAAATATTCATGGGCAGTCACCCACGAAACAAGGGCGAAAGTTATTTTTAGTCCTTCTCTCCCTTTCCCTTTTTCCCCCTTTTGCATGGCGATTTTTGTTGAATTTTTGGTGTAGAATCGAAGAAAAGGGTTTGAAAATACATTTTCTGCCAGGTTTTGGTGAATATTCATGATTTTGAGGCGGAAGGATACAAGAGTTGTGAGGTTGGTTACGTTGAAAGGGAGGGCCGAGAATTGCAAGGTTAGCTGTCTCTACTTCCAGCTTGTCTATCTCAAGTTTTTCACGAAGAACCTCATACATGCTTTTGGGCAAGAGTCTGCCACATGTTGCTCCATCTGTGGTAGAAAGCGTTTTGCCCAACGAATATTTGGGAAAAAGTTACAACCGGTCTAAGAGACGAGAATTAACATTAAAGTCAATGGGGCAATAATTAGTGATCTGTGGCCATGTAACAAGAAGCGACATCTGTGTTCCGTTTAGTTGCTTATCTGCGTAATACAACGGTTGAAAGAGATTGCTGACCTTGTAAGTTAACCATTCAAGGTCAGACGGGGTCAATTATAATGCAGCTTATCGTGAAAATCGAGAAATGTCAGCCGAGCTCATTCTTTGTTTTATCTGGAAACTATTGTAGGTAATCCTGAACATCCTCTGATGTTTACTTCCAGTTATTTATGAAGATAAAATGTAAACAATCCGTGTTGTATTTTCTCTACTTCTTAATCACCGAGTCGTATCTTGGTCCGTGACTGGTATTCGCCGCCATTTGGCAAGGCAATTATCTTCCTACGACCAGTGATTAGAAATAAACGTTCACGTCAAAACAAAGAAAGCAGATTGTTATTAGCAGCAGACGTCTATATTGCCCATTGATTGTAGATACGCAAAATGTTTTGACATGTATGGAAATGCAATGGAATGGGGTTTTAATTTCCTACTTTTCTGGAGAGTTGAATGACCGAATGGTTAGCGTGTGTGCGCAGTATCGGACGGTCTGTCATGGAGTCATTTTGAATAGTTTTGATTCTTCGGTTGTACGTGACAAGGAGTAGGGTCGCCTGTCCAACCGTACGTTTTCCAGCCCACTGCGGATAACTCCTTCGCGCAAGCGAATTGAAATAACATTGAACCATATGTTAGCTCGAAATGATCTAGTCGGAAATAAATTGAACCATGTGTTAGTACCGAAACGATCTGATTTCTGTCGAGTGGACGTCAACCCCCATTTCTCCCCCCCCCCCCCCCTCCCTTCTCTTCTGCATTCTCCCTTTGAACGAAGGAAATGTTACTCATACATCGGCGTTTCGGCCTGCTATGGGTTATTTTACTATGTCCTTCGTCCGGCACAACTGACAGATTTCTGTACGTTTCTTCCTCTAGCAGATGTGTCTTGCCGATTTTATTTGAAGATGCGGAAAATGAGCTTACATGTGTGAAAATGAAACCTTCTGAAGAAATGTAATATAATGGGGTTTAACGTCTTAACTTTCGACAAAAAGCGAGAGAGAGAGAGAGAGAGAGATAAATGGGGTTTAACGTCCACTCAACACAACCAGGTCATTTCGGGACTAACATATGGTTTCAATTATTTTTTTTTATTTGAATAATTCGCTTGCGCGTAGGGGTCTTTAGCCGTGGGAGGAAACCGGAGTGCCCGGAGGAAACCCACGAGGTTGAGAAGGCGCCCCTATCTCCATGCCACATACGCTCATACCAGGGCTCGAAACCACAGACGCAAGCCAGAGATGACCGGCCAGCTAGAGATCGAAGCGCGGCACTCTAGACCACTAGGCCATCCCAGCCCCCCCCCTCCACAAAAAAGACGTGCATACGCCACATAGTATTCTTGAAGAAAATGTTGTTCAAACAGCGGCGCCGCGACGTACTCTTATTTCGAATTCCAAGTGTGCTGTATGGGACAGTTCGCATTTCACTGGGAATCTCGGTTGTCCATCCAAAGGGAACAACTGGGCGATTTTCGTTACCGACCAGCATCGGAAACGGACATCTTGGCTCCTAGCGGGAACGGACCTGGGATCAGTTAGCCACCTTTTGCTCCTAACTTTCAGAATATGTAAATATGTTTTGTTATGAATAAGAATGTTTATAGTTAACAATAATCAACATATTTTGGTCTGCAGAAAAGTAGTTTGTGATTTACAGTCCATCCATTTTCAGCTGACCAGCAGCTCTATAATAACAACACCTCATCAGTTATCATTCGTTCAATCTGGCGTAAAACTAACATTGATGGAATGAAATAAATACTCAACAGATGTTTATGTATCTAACCTGGACATACATAAATAGCGATCAAGGTGAACCCAGCCGAAAAACGAGAACTCCAACAGTTTTGTCCCGTATTCCAGACACCATCAGTCAATGGTGTCAATGGCATTATACAGGGAAAAGGAATTAAATGTTGGACAAATTGAAGTAAAAAAACAAAAATCACTTTTCTTCCGATAACATCAATTTAGATTCGGTATAGAACAACCCTGTGGTTTCGAGCAAGTTTCTTCAAGCTGCGGTGGTTTTATTGCGGCCACATACGACCTGTCCACAAGAAGGGAAACTGAGCGACGACTATAACAAAGAAAAACGTTAATGACAACGACTTAAGAAAACAACGACCAACAAATAACGTTAAATGTAACGATGACGCCAATAATCACACGACGTCGTAAATTTACGTAAAACACGAAGTTGAAAGAGAGAGAGGAGGGGGGGGGGGTGTTGTTTAAACGTCCACTCAACACATAGTGTTTCGGGACTAACATATGGTTCATTTTTGTTCCAATAATCGCTTCCGCGTAATGGTGTTTAGCAGTAGGAGGAAACCGGACGAGCCAGAGAAAACCCACGAGGTTGGACAGGCGACCCTACTCCTTGTTACGTACAACCGGGGAATAGAAACCACGCCATTTGACTCAATGAACTCCCTAATAATTCCCCCCACCCTCCCCACAACCACCCAAGGTTGCCAGAAACAACACCGGTTATTACATGACGTTAAAATAAAATCAACGTCCGAATGACGTTTGCTTCAAAATAACACCATATCTTGTAACGTTGCAATGTACATGGCTATTGGAAATCTGTCTTTTAAACGAAGTCCGCTTTAGCTAGCCCACTGCGTTTAGAGTTAGATATTTGTAAGGAAACAGATGTCAAAAACTGTTGATTTATTCAATGAAGCGATGAAATCTTGGGAAATATAATTACGAGACCAGCTGACTGTGGAGTTTAGTTTAATATAGTTCAGATTGACCAGAACCAAATAGCCATCGTGTAACCATTGATCATTGACTTGAGTAGAATTATAACTGGACTTCTCATTTCACATCAGAGTATTAGCATGTATCGCACCACAGTCTTCGAAATAAATTCTGTTTGGCCGTCCGAATACTTGGGGCTATTGAACTAATAAAAAATACCACCCAGGCCACCTTGACTTTAATGTGAAAAAAGGATTAAAGCGAGGGAATGTTTCAGTTTTGGTCTTGGGTCTCGTCAACACAAAAATGAAATGAAATGGGTTTTAACGTCATATTGTTTTGCTCCTTCTGAGCTAATGAAGACAGGCACACACCGTGCAGTGTATCATGGATGAAAAAATGCCCGGACAGCGGCCTTAAGGCCTACTCATATATCGAATTCCAACTGCCAATGATTGTTTTTAAATGCACGCCAATGTGTATACGGGACCTCGTTTTTTGTACCATCCCAATGACTAGATAGCTATCATTGTCAGCCCCTCCGTCCTGCAACACTGACAAGGGGGAAACCACGCCAGAAAATTTCGATGAACATTCTCGACCTCCAGGCTAGCGAACCAGCATCTTGCCCACTCAGCCACCGTGCTCCCCTTCGTCACATTGTGAGGTGAAAGTGGAAATAAGGTAAAATAAGAAAATCAATAAGGTTCCTTTCTTGGGTCTGTTCAATACAACCCCAGTTTGAAATTGAGGGAAAGTAGGGAAGGGGTGGGTGGTGCTATATTCTCAACGGCACGTCAACACAGTGAAATTCGCAAACTGATCCCGCAGTGAATATTCGCTTGGCCACTACAATCACTGATAAGCATGACATCGACGAGGCTTAATAAGTACGGCATATTAACTTTTTTACTCCGACAAATTAAATTCTCAAACATTTTTTTTGAGGTAAAAGAAAAATAAATAAAGACGTTTGAAGTATTTGAAGTTAAAAAATATTTCCTATTTAGTGTAAATGGGTATTAAAATGAGTAAAAGGCATCATTTTGCCTGAAGCAGTTAGGTGTTAAGTAAACATTGCACGAGCAGTTGAGCCAATGACTGGCGCGGTGAGCAGTCAACGCACGTGCTATGGACACTTATCTGTTACAGAGATAATTCGTAAGTAATTCTCTGTGAAACAGATTGTGAAATTCGATCATTGGAGATTAAAGGAACGCAGAGAAATGAACGGGGTTTTTTCTTGGATATGGTCAATACAGTCATATTCGACATTTCTGAGTCTGACATGTCTGTCTCTAAGCAACATTGACATGCGCTACTCGTGTTAACTCGGAACCAAGCTTGAGTCTGACATGCCTGTCTGTAAGCAACCACTTTTTTGTTAGCCTGCCATGCGCTACTCGTGTTAACTTAGAACCAAGCTTGAGGTTTTTTCTCGATAAAGTGATGATTTTCGTTCTGTTTAAATGAAGGTATATGTATTATGTGAGCGCATGGGCGCCGGAACCCGGGTACCAGGGTATACAAATAGCACCCTGCCCTTTTCTGGGGTATACATGGATACCCATGTCCCAATGATAAAAGTTGTCAACCTTTTTGCTAATCTATCCAGTTTTAAATGATAGATATGTAATTGCCTGCTGGTCGGCCATATATGTTTCACTCGTTTTCATTATCATATTTTAAACGTATTTTTTGTTGGAATATGGAATGCTAGAGGCGTTCTCGGAATCGACCCTCCCCCCCTCCTCTATATTTTGGTACCCTGACCCTCGCGCCTTTCCGGCACCCCTGTGTGAGAGAATACATTTGATTTATTTGTCCTGATAATAGTCCAATTATATAGTGACAAAGATTGGAATTACGCAGATTTACATTTTAACAAGATGACCTGAAAACAAATAATTCTATTTTCTATTTCCTTTCCCGAGTGAAATCTTCACTGATCATTCAGATGAGAAAGTTGATTCAATTGCCTCAATTTGAATAAAAGTTGAAAACAAATTGATTGACCTTGAGAAAGGCTAATAAAATATCACTGATACCATGCACCAAGATAAATTTAGTATCCAATTAAAAACCAAAATGTCTAAATTATTATATGTTAGGCCAGATGTCAAAGTTATGATCATTTATTAACGACATCTGTTAAGATAATTGAAAATTTGGACTTGCTTTATCTGTGAGGAAGTGGGGGGGGGGCTTCGTGGGTGACCGAGTGATCTAGCGCGTGCGGTGCACAACATAAGCCATACTATCTGAGCAACGTCGTTGATTTACTCTAGGTTTCATATTAATTCTACGCATTTCAAGCTTGTACGTGACAAGGAGTAAGGTTGCTTGTCTGATGTCGTGGGTTTTCTCCGTGTTTGCAACCAATTCTAAATGAAATAGTCTTTGTTATCCAGTTAAACATACATTATGCGATCGATAAATCTGCCAATTCCAAGTCTTTTTATTAGACTTCGGATGTTATAGAAATTATTAACCAGACCTTTATTTATATGACGAGCTCAAAATCAACTCTGTAGACCCTCGGGTGACTTGGACACAGCTCGGATTTAAACAGTCATCAATTTAGAATTGAATCAATAAATGACAATCCAAGCTAACGTTTACCGTTAGTCACTGACGTCACTACCTGAGACAGGTGAGGAAAAGTCTGTCCAAACGAGGGTACCAAAGCCATTTAGAATGTTACTTGATAATCGAGAATATGTGTGCGGAGTCAATAAAACGATCGGCAATTCTCGTAGACGTTGCGGATACATTTAATGTCTATTTCTAGTCCAAACTTCCTACAGTGACAACTGTGTTCAAAAAGAGGTACTTTGACTGAAATTTTCAATATTTTCCCTTTTTATCATCTATTTTTGATTTATTATAGCAAGAATGGTCAACTCTTTGTTAAACTCTTAACTCATGTATCTTTAAATTGTGTTGAAATATTGACGTAGTTTCTTGCAAATAACTGTTAAGTGGATGTACCCCCGCCCCTTTCTACTAAAATACTCTGTAAGATCATAAATGTACCGCTATTAAAGAATATAGAGTTTAAATAATGTAGAACTATCACACGGAGCTAAATAAATTATACATTAAAGACTACAAAAAAATATGTAAGTTGCAGGATGCTGGGATAACCCATGATTAATGAAATAGAAAGTCAGTTTTATGATATTCTCGGGCTTGATAACAAAAATAGACGTAAATAGAATTTGAAGATAAAATGTAAATTCGGATTATTTCTATGGTAGGCATATCAGTGATGCAGAAAATAGGCCGTTAAAAAATGCTATCCTATTTAATCTGTTAAATGAAATGAAATGAAATATGGTTTAACGCCCTATTTTTCCAGGGGCGGATCCAGGGGGGGGGGTGACTATGGTGACTAGTCACCCCCCCCCCTCCCCACCGGTGTAGAGGAATCCCGGGCCCTACAAGCTTCCACCGGGACATGAACGCATGGTCGTATATATATTATATAGCACACGGTACGCATCTTATTAGACACACAATCAGCATTTATGTTACTAGCGGCAGAAATTAGCTCCGTAAACCGCGGTCGGCGAGACAAAACATGGGGTTGTCACCCCCCTCAAAAAATTCTTGGATCCGCCACTGTTTTCTGCTGCGATAGGGCTAATATGAAGACGGGCATACGCCATACAGGATGCTATGAAGGACATTTTGCCCGGGCAACAGCACTATGGCCTACTATTACATCGAATTCAGACTGTTAATGGATCTTTTACGTGTACGCCAATGTATACGCGGGACCGCGGGTTTTCGTCCCATCCAAACGACTAGACAGCTATCATTGTCAGGCCCTCCCTACTGCATCACTGACAAGAGGAAACCACGTCTGAAAATCACGATGAACTTTCTCGGCCAAAGGTTAGAATTGTTTCGATTGTTTGTCTCATGGCCGTTCACAAGATATTTCAAAGTGATCAAGGGCCATAACTCTGGCAGTATTTATTGGAAATCGTTGCAAATGACTAGGCCTCTTCATCTCATGACCTTAAACACTGTGTATAAATTTAAAGTCAATTGGATATTAATTGTAGCCTCAAGAGCTTTCACAAGACATCTTGGACGACAGACGGACGGACGTACGTACGACCACGGTTCCAATGTGGGCGTATATAAAGATATTCTTTTTAATCTTTAGCTGCACTGGAATAATTGTTATATAAACCCACAGCTGGATATTTTGGGTAATTTCAATTTTCTTATCAGATTCTTATTTGACTTTCGGATCGAAGTTTTACATAACTATATGATTTTTGGTCTATTTTTAATATTTTTAAATGTGTGATTAGTTTGGATTATAAAGTTTGTCCAGTCACAGGCCAGATTAGCCTTATTGTATGTCGGAGGTTCTTTGATTTCCCGCCCCCTTCAGACTATACTTAATCTTTCAAACAAAAAGCAGTACCTTTGTGATATTGTGGCGCCCCCACAAGCTGTTGTCCGCTGTCGTATGGGGTTAGTAGTGTACAGCAGTAGGTTGGTATCACGGATTATTGAGTTAGTATCGAGTAAGAATTTGAAAAATTGCAATGCAACATAAAACTAAAAGGCAAACCACCCGATTTCGAGTCTCATTTGAAAAACAACTATTTCGTAAATTGAATTTGGGCCAAGTGTATCCAATAGCTTGTACAGACGCATAAGTTGAACTGGTTAAAAACCTCTGTGTATCGTTAAACCAGTTTAGCTTTGTCGCCGGAACGAAGAAGTGGGACAAATAAACTGATTCGTCTTGGCTGTCTGAACTAGCTCGCCTTAGACATGCGCAGTACGCATTAATTTACCTTCGTAGGAAAATGGCGGCATCATACAGTGCCAGCGTTATCGAATGCGTGCTAGAACCGAATAAAGAATATCAAGCTATCCATACGTCGTTAACTCAACGCAAAACGACTCTGTCTTAAAAAAAAACGCGGTTTTGAAATGGTTTACAAATAAGCGTCTGAACGGTATACACGACATAAAAATGATACATTATGGGACATTAGATAACGAGTTGGCAGTTCTAACTATAACAGTTAAAAACTAGCTAATGTAAAGGCAATTTGCTGAAAATGTCAGTCACATTGATCCACTATGAACCGAGAACTAAGCGAATGAAAGTTCCGCTTAACTTCGATCATCATTACTAAAGTCAGTAATACAAAACTAGTAGTCTCGATTATCCATTTAATGGTTAATCACGAAGGAAAATTTTGCAGGAAATCGAACTACAATCCAACAAATATCGCAGGCAAGACTTGACATCGAGAGTTGATTATGGTCTGGATAAGTTAATTAATGTCTAATTAATAGTTTTTATAACATTTCAGGCCTAAAGAAAGACACGCAATAGGCAGATTTAGCTCTTGCATAATGTATGTTTAAGGGATATCATAAATGTTCAGGTTTAGATTTGCACTAATAAAAGAGAAAAATGACACAAGTCCCAACTCAAATCTCCAGAAGATTGGGTAATGTGTAATTTTAATTTGGGCAAGATCTATTACCCTGGCAGTGATTTAGATGTAACAAGCATATTTACATGTTGATTAATATTGGATACTCACATAATCAAAATAATAATTATATTTCATATTAGTTGACCCGGGTTCATATGTCAGGGGTCAACAGCAATTATCAGATAAAACGTGGGAATTGTTTCTATTGCATTCACGTCTGAAATGTCCACTTTCTCATTTTCAATCTGCAGTTTCATGAATATGGCGTCAGTAGGGACAACTAATTCTGTGAACCTAGGGTTAGGATTAAATGGAATATTTTCATGCTATTCT
Source organism: Patella ulyssiponensis (assembly GCA_963678685.1). Taxonomy (NCBI): domain Eukaryota; kingdom Metazoa; phylum Mollusca; class Gastropoda; family Patellidae; genus Patella; species Patella ulyssiponensis. The sequence goes on from OY783226.1 coordinate 91,980,039, forward strand.
GAATTTGTTAGAATTAAGAAGGCTGATACTTGTTCATTTGATACCTTTTAAATCATTAGAGGCCAGGACGGCGCAGGCGCAGGATAATTTGTAGCCAACCCGTGAAATTGTTAAACGCATTCGACCGATCACAATCCAAGACATTTTCATTTTGGGCTACAATATAGGCGAAAAAACTTTCAAATCACTAGACACGAAACCGAGATCTCGTGTATGCATTTGTGTGCACGTGAAAGAACCCTGGGTAGTAGGAATTTGATGAAGAGTAGGTGGAAACGCTACAACCCTGTCCAACCTCGGGGTTTTCTCCGGGTCCTCCGGTTTCCTTCCACTGCTAAAAACCCCTACGACCAAACGAATTATTGAAATGAAATTAAAACCATATATTATTTAAGTCCCGAAATGACCTAGTTGGTGTCCAGTGGACGTTAAACCCCATTTTTCTCTCGCGCCACTGCCTTGACATCATTTCCATGATTCTACTATGCAGTGCGTTAATCGACTTCATCAGCCCGGTTGGTGCACAAAAGTAAGTCAAATAAAAATGAAATGAAATGGCTCAAAATCGGGTTCCTAACCGCTCTGCTCCGACTGGGATAATTTGCCTGGACAGCGGTGCTGCAACCTAATCGTATATCGTTTTCCAATTGTCAAGGGTTCTTTTACGTGCACGGCAGTTTCTGCACTGGACCTCAGGTTTTTCGTCTCATCCGCACGATTATACGTTTCCCCTGTTATTTCCTCTGTCTCACACCGATCAGCCACGCTGGGAGGGGGGGGGCACGCACCCAAGGATCGAAGAGACGGGAATCGAACGTTCTACACCCTGAGCCACCATAGCTCCCACAAGTGAGACTGTAAACACAAGTTCTTTTATAGTCATTATTTATCTCTTAATGCGTTCATGGTTTATAGCTGTTAGTGGTGATAAATTTACTAAGTGCCACCTTAAGTATCTAGCCGAGATATTTATCAACAAATAATGAACAAGAAAAATATACATGAAGATGATTGCCCGTAACAGTATTTATCTGTTTTAACACCCTAGGTTTCATGGAGAGAGCGAGCGTGCGTGCGAGCGAGCGAGAGGGAGGGCGAGAGAGAGTGAGAGAGAGTGAGAGAGAGAGAGAGCAATCAGACGTGCGTTATTTTGGGATACACGGGTTAGGAAGGAACCTGCATCAACCGACTCGTCGATTCGTCTAGCTGTGTTAATGTTATTACAATTTAATTTAAATAGTTAGTCTGTCAATTCTAACGGACGTGAAGCGGTGTTTTGAAGATAGAGAGAAAGAGAAAAATGTTTTAAACAGCAACATAATCACAAGTTTTAATATATTATGAGCAGGGTATAATTGTATATCAATATACCAAGAAAAATGTCTTAGTCTTTAACAGATATTTATACATAAAAATAATAATGTTATGATAAGAGTCCCATTAAAACATCAAAACCACATGAAACAACAAAACATTATAACTATTTTTTTTTCACATTCTATTGTCCCGCGTTAGTATACTGCCAAAACAATATTTTAAAGCAACGTTGATATTCGGAGAAAAAAAATTTAATTGTCCAATAATAAACAAAACATAGACACATACACAAAAACATCGACACATAAACATTTAAAGCATCTTTCAAAGAAAGTTGAAACAAACTTGTACAAATTATAATTATTAATATTTTTTTTTTTAATAAAACAAATGTAGCACAGAAACGTCTTGTTTTTTCCCCAATAATAAACAAATAATATAGAAATAAAAAAAAAAACATTGGACAAATAAACATTTAAATCCTCTAAGAAAGTTAAAACGAACTCGTAAAAATTATAATTATCAATACTTAAACAAAAATTAGAATAAAAACGTGTTGTTTTGCCCAACAATAAACAAATAATATAGACTAAAACAAAACATCGACAAATAGATATTTAGATTTCAAAGAAACTTGTACACATTATAATTATTAATATTTTTTTTTTAAAAAAAAAGATTAGGATAGACATGTGCTTTTGTTTTGTTTTCTGTTTTTTTGGGGGTTTTTTTGTTTTGTTTTTTAATAATAACTGAAGAATAACAGGAAACTGTATTGATTCGTGGAATTAAACAACATGTAATCACTAACCGTTATATGAATTTTTGAAAAAAATAATTTTCAAAGAATAATGTCATAGAAATTTTTTTCTAATTAACTCATTACTTTTGAAAGAAAAAAGATAAGTTTCAAATTAAAAGTAAACTAACAAAAAATCGATGTCCAGGAAATGGGCTGAATGTTCTACTTTTCTATATCAAACGGGTCAATGAAGCAGACATACGCCATTCATTGTGCTATGGGTGATGGGGGAGGGCATTTTGGTGTGAGGGAAATTAATTCCATCTGTCAATGCTTATGTGCACGCCAACGTGCACGCGGGAACTATGTCTTTCGTCCCATGGGAACGACTACACGATGTCCGGGAAATGCCCTGCACACATCCCGGCAACTTTCTCGGCTAACCCTGTGACCGATCCTAAGCCAAGTACAAGTAAGGAAGCCAGCGCCTTACTCACTGAGTCACCGTGGCTTTAATGACTTACTTTTCTGCACCAACATGGCTAATGAAGAAATGCATGCCAGGCAGTGTACTATCATCTGTGATTGTCGTTTTTTTGTCTGTCTGTCCAAGAATGGCAGCTACATTAGGGTTGTCTCGAGGCTGAAGTTGGGTGTATAGGGGTGGCTCAGATCGGGGACTAAAACAGACCGAAAGGCGATGGACTATCACCTCCGGTTTCGGAGTTATGCTACTTCCTGTTCTTGGCTATACCTGTACGGCGGTTGGTCAACAGCAGTATGTAAATGTTGCGGAAAACATCTTAGCTTTTGACTAAATCGAAAATGCAAAATTGCTTTTCCACAACTGTGTAAATGTTTGTAACATCTAATCTTAAAGAACTTCCTCAAATGACAGGTTCCACGAAATGAATAATTGAAAATAATATAATTTAACACCAAGCGTCAATAATACCCATTCCATTCTATCGTGATTGGGTGGGAAATGATTCCGTAGAATCGATTCTTCTTCGTTCATTCATTTGTAGTGTTTTACACCCGCTTTCACCTCAGGTGATATCGCAGACACAAAAATTCATATGTACTAGCGTCTGTAAGATTAGGTGGCAACAAGCCAAAAATTAAATGAAATGAGGTTTAACATCTTTCGTTTTCTTGCACCACCTGATGTCGAACAAGAACCTCCTGCGTTCATCTACTGATCTTTTGGATATGAATATGAAATGAAACGTTCTACTCGGACTGAGCTAATGATGACGGGCATTCGCCATTCAGTGTGCTATGAGGGTAAATTTGCTCTGACAGCCGCACTTTCCAACTGTCAATGGTTCTTTTACGTGAACGCTATCAAAATGACAGACACTGTCCCTTGCCAGGCCCGCCGTCCTGCATCATTGACAAGGGGGCCACGCCGGTAAATCTCGATGAATGTCCTCGGTCAACACCGGGATCAAACACGGGAATTCTAAGTTAGCGAGCCGCGGGTGGGGATGGCCGAGTGGTTAGAACAACGTGCGCACGGTATCATAAGACTTGCCATTGAGTCAACTTGTGTTTTTTCGAATCCCTGGTTGTACGTTTCAAGGAGTTTGCCTGTTCAGCCCCGTGGGTTTTTAGGGTCCTCCAGTTTCCTCCCACTGCTAAAGATAGCGAATTATTGAAATAAAATTAAAACCATATGTTAGTCCAGAAATGACCTAGATTGTGCAAAGTGGAGGATAAACCCCATTTATCTCTCCCGCTCTCTCTCTCTCCCTCTCTCTCTCTTTCTTTCTCTAAGTTAGCGAGTCAATGTGTTACTCACTGAGACACCGCGAGTCCAAGTATGTACCTGAGTACAGGTGATCACATCTGGCATATTAATCAGGGTCATAATGATAACAATGTTTCTTGATGTTCTAATAAAACATTATAGATATTTATAGATATTTGATTATTGATATTAATAAAGATATATATTGATTTCTGACATAAACACGTGGATTAATCTATGGATTAATTAATAATTACAATCCTAATACAAATAAATATAACGGTTCAAAGAGTTTTGATATGGATAAATCAATAGTTTGACGATATACGCACGCCAATTTCTGTTATATCCAAGTCGGATAATTGTTGTCTACATGTATATATTGTATATCACCTGTGTAATATACGGAGGGAGAGAGAGAGAGAGAGAGTGGGAGAGGGGAGAGAGGGGGGGAGAGCGAGTTTAATTTTATTTCAATAATTCGTTTGCGCGTAGGGGTCTTTAGCACTGGGAGGAAACCGGGCAGGAGAAAACCCACGAGGTTGGACAGGCGACCCTACTCTTTGTCACGTGTAACCGAGGATTCGAAACCACGCCAGTTGACTCAATGACAGGCTTTATATTACAGCACGTACGTGCTAACCATTAGGCCACCCCTGCCTCCATTACAAAAGTAAGCTGAATCTCAAAGAGGGAATGCGCCAATATTCGTCAATATCTGCATGCAGACGATAATCAAAAACAAACCAGCGCCACCTTCTTTAATATTCGTTAAAATCTTTCGATAGATCTAAGTGTAATCCGATTTGATCCAAGCTGAGAGATTATCAACCGCAGATATTATTTTGATTCTCTTTTTTTTTTCTTTGTATTTTTTTAAGTATATCTAATTTATATGCATAGCCGATCAGATTCATAATAATGGATGGTGATATGTTAATATGTATACCTATATATTATAAAGCAAATTAAACAAGATAGATCGTATCGCAAATATTGGATACCATAACAGGAATTCTATTGGGCGTATAATTTAAATATAGTACATAATGGCGGTTGATAGTAGAATAAAGATTTAGATAAAGAGCTGTTCGTTCTTGCAATAATCGTTCAAAAAAAAATCATGAAATATGAATATATTGGAAATTTCATTCCAGTTTCTTTATTCTAGGAGAAGGTATGACTGTTTAAAAATTCATTATCGTAGCAACGGTACTTGACATAGCAGAGACTATGCCCCGATTATCCATTTGCTCGTTCACTTTTTTTTTAATATTTTAGTTTTTATATTTTTTTTTTATTCTTGGTTTAAATTAAATATTCTATACTCAATTTAAGAACATGCAATATTACAAGTCAGACGTGATATTTCTGTTTAGTAAACCTCCTTATAAAACCCTTTACGAGTCATAATAACGTGATGCCCAACTTTAAAACATCCTCATAACCCTTCACAAGACATATTTACATGATGTCCAACTTGAGGTCCGCTTTGGTGAATACCTTTACACGTCATATTTTCATGATGTCCGCTTGGTAAATACCTTTACACTTCATATTTACAAGAAGTTCAACATGAATTCCGTTCCTTAAATACCTTTAATGAACTTGAATTGTCGTTCCATCCGAACGACTAGAACCTGTCTTTGCCAGGTCAAATTTGTCCTGCACCACTGACATTGGGTAACCACACTGAAAAATCTTCTCCGAACCCGGTCCGCCTTGATAGTGAGCCGGTTCTCTTACTCGCTCTGTCACTTACATGAAATGACTCCAAGGTATCGTATTGTCAAATACGTAGATGCTAACGCCGACCCAACTCATTTGATACTGCACCAGATGGATTCTTAATTTAAAAAGGACGCTAAACTCCACTTCATTTCATTTATTTTAATATACTGGCGCTTAATTAAAAAAGATATTTGATTTCCTCGCCAGATCATTTACAGAATTTCATTTAATCAGGAAGTCATTTCTGATTGAATTGGTTAAATTTTGTTGACACTTCCCTGTGGGGTTGGTTGAACTTTCATTGAATTCTACAGGATAGATTACCGAATTGTATTTAAATCGGAAAACTTTCCTTACTGAGTGATTTTTTTTATTCATTTATATTTAGTACTGCCCTCAAGTACATCGTTCAAATCGGAAACGAAAACCTCGGTTCTCAAACACTCAAATGAGTCAATAATCTATTTAAAAAGGTTTTTCATTTAATCCTTTTAGTGACAGAAAAAAAATGGCCAGATTTGGTGTTTCAGTGGCATTTATTTCACGTATTTGGAAAATCGATCAATGTACAATCTGGGGTATGTGCTATCAGCAATACATAGAGATGTGTAGAAATGGAACAGATTGGAAGGAGGTTTAACTCGTCAACTTCTGTCGACTAATAAATGAAACAGATTGTCCGATGTCGGCGATGCAAAGGGTGATTTTACCTAGAGAGTAGGATCTGTTAAGTACATACCACGTGTGTAGCAAATCTATTTAGAGAATAAACTCATTTGTTATACCATAAATTAAAATCATTTGGTGATAAAACTTGTATACAGGTGACAATTCTATAGAATTACTGCTTATTACTGAGCCAAGTTTCGACTACGCTTCTGTGGTCATTATCAAGCAATGATAAAATATGTAATACAACAAGACAATATATGCATGTACACAATACTATTTAATTAATGCTGACCAACCCTTAATTACATGTACCTCAAGGGAATCTAATTTAATGAAGAATTATAAAGTTTAAGGCAAATAACAACATCCAATAAGACCAATTTAACTTTTAGTGTATACCGTCCGCAATCATGGAATGACTTATGCCAGGTACCCACTGTCGTACGAAGCATTTAGATACGATTGTCCCTATCGAGTCTGATACGTGCAAATACGTTCCGATATGGCCAACACCATTGCTACTACTGACCTGAATATATGATAAGACCAGATAGGATCGTCACGATTACTCCACGATTAAAACCACGATTTCAATCGCAGCACGAATCGTGATAGTAGGAACTTGGCATTACATCTATGCTAAACTTTTCAATGCATACGATCCGCGATTGAGGAATGATTCACCAGTTGTGATATAGTATAGTTTTATCCACAGCCTGAAAACCGAGAAAGAGAGAGAGAGAGAGAGAGAGAGAGAGAGAGAGAGAGAGAGAGATGGGGTTTAACGTCCACCCGACACAAACTAGGTTATTATGGGACTAACATAATATGGTTTAACTTTATTTCAATAATTCGCTTGCGCATAGGGGTCTCTAGCAGTGGGAGGAAACCGGAGTGCCCGGAGGAAACCCACAAGGTTGGACAGGCGACCCTACTCCTAGTCACGTACAACCAAGGATTTGAAACCACGTCAGTTGACTTAATGACAGGCTTTATGATACAGCGCGCACGTGCTAACCATTCGGCCATCAATCCTCCACCCCAACCCTTCATATCATATTTGTAGGATTAAAGCAATAGAGAGAGACAGACAGACAGGGAGAGAGAGACAGACAGAGACAGAGCAAAATGGGGTTTAACGTCCACTTGACACAAACTAGGTCATTACGGGACAAACATAATGTGGTTTAATTTTAATTCTCTTGCGCGTAAGGGTCTTTAACAGTGTGGGGAAACCGGAGAACCCGAAAAACCCACAAAGCTGGACAGGCGATCCCACTTATTGTCACGTACAACCGGGGAATCGAAACCACACCAGCTGACTCAATGGCAGACCTTAAGATACCATTTGGCAACCCAACCCCCAGACAGACCTTATACTTTTAAGTGCACGGGTTAGACCTTTCCCCTCCCAGCTCGCCTGAAAGGGATTGGAGTATTTAATCCTTTCTTTTATTTAATTTTATATTTTTCTGGCATATCGTTTGACACATTTCATATTTAAAATATTGTACATATTGTCTTTCAGTGTAACAGAATATTCAAACTAATTAGTAAACAAGTTTCATATAAATTCATTTAAAACGTGATACTCGGTGTTGTTGATAGAAGCTTTGCAATCATACGGCAGGAAAGGGTTGAAGAATAAAGACTTTATTAAATCAGCGTAACTTCAAGGAATTGTTCAGAACGTTGTGAAATCAGTGAATTCACAAAACGCTGCAAAGACACGATATTACTTAGAGTATATGTAACGTCACGATACCACTAAAAGTCTGCGTAACGTCACGAAATTCGTACAATGCTGTTTTAGGAATTTGTAAAACGCTGTGAAGCCAAAACACCGTGTAACGTCAAGAATTGGCCTAAACACAAAGTAAAGAAATTGGGAAGACGTCAAATACTGTGTTAGGTCAAGCAACTGCTGCAACATATAACGCTATTTTTAGAAATTACGAAGTCCGGAAATTACTAACAAGTTGTAAAATCGGGAAAATAGTAAAAAGGCTGTAACGTTCAGAAATACCCCAAACGTTATAATTTAAAAATAGTAAAAAACGCAATGGAAACAAATGTATCGAAGCATCTTGTCACGCTGTTGCTCTTACATGCTTTTGCGACTTGTATTGCTAGTAGTTTATTTGTGGATTCAAAAAAGCAAAGTGTTACAGACGGCAAGTCGGGTGTAGATGAAAAGAAGGTCAAGAACGAGGACAGAAAATCGAGAGATGTAGAGATGGTCGGGCATGAGGACGGAAAGACGGAGGATGGAGAGACGATCGAGCATGAGGGTGGATCGTGGAGAGATGGAATGGCTTACAGGTATAATGATTGGACCACGTATGACGAGGAGAAATGGGTGGAATACTACTCCGATTATTACAATAGAAATAAGGTAAACAATGGGGACGGCACCGGAGAGAAGAATCAACCGCGGGACGGAAAGTTGGGAGTAGATAGAAAAAAGGTCGAGCATGATGCCGTAGGATCTGGAGTTGGAGAGACGCTTGGGGACATATGGTGGGAAAATTTAAAAGTTAAGGATTTGACCACGGATGACGATGAGACTTGGAGGAAATTGTACCCCTCTTTGTTTGGAAATAAGGGGAAGAAGGGGGAAGGGACCACGTTGGACGACGACGATCATTACGATGATACAACGAGCGGGGAAAGAATTGTCCCGGATCGAAATGGTGGAGGCGTAGATAAAATGCTGAAGAGGTGTGTGACCCAGAACGAAAATCCCTGGAATATCGACATTTACGATGTCATATACATAGCTTGTGGCGTCTTGTTTGGTGTAGGAGGGGGGTTTGGTATCGGTGTCTGGGCTACTAGAACCAAACAAACAGCAGAAACTCAAAACACACCCAACGAAACAGAAGAAAGTAATCGAGTGGAGGACCTATCGCCTGAACCCCGCTATTCTGCACTACCATTTCAACTTCCGCAAAGTAATGGGAACCCAATCTAGGTAAGGTTCTGATAACATGGATTTGGAAAACAAAGTTGTCACAATTATTAGACTTTACATAGACTTGTTGCTGTTATCGCTGCAGCTGCTGTTGTTATTCGCTTAATTTTAAGTATAGTTCTCATATGATGGATTTGGAAAATAGTTTGACTTTAGTAGATAGATGCTTGACCATATATATAGTGTTGTTTATGTGTAGTTGTTGTTTGTTTGTTTGTGTTGTTGTTGCTGTTTGTTGTTGTTTGTTTGTGTTGTTGTTGCTGTTTGTTGTTGTTTGTTTGTGTTGTTGTTGCTGTTTGTTGTTGTTTGTTTGCGTTGTTGTTGCTGTTTGTTGTTTGTTTATTTGCCGTTGTTCGCTTAATAATAATAGTATAAATTGAAATAAATTGAAATAACGTTATGTAAAAAAAGCTATGTGACGCTTGTTGTAAAAATAAACAAATTACACAAAATGGAGCGAAGAATCTTTTTGACGACATGGCGACAGTCAAACTGATCCCGCAGTGAATATTCGCTCGCCGCTACAATCACTGATAAGCATGACATCGACGAGGCTTAATGAGTACGGCATATTAACTTTTTTACTCCGACAAATTAAATTCTCAAACATTTTTTTGAAGTAAAAGAAAAATAAATAAAGACGTTTGAAGTATTTGTAGTTAAAAAATATTTCCTATTTAGTGTAAATGGGTATTAAAATGAGTTAAATTCATCATTTTGCCCGAAGCAGTTAGGTGTTAAGTAAACATTGCACGAGCCGTTTAGCCAATGACTGACGCCGGGTGCAGTCAACGCACGTGTTGTGGACACTCATCTGTTACAGAGTTAATTCGTAAGTAATTCTCTGTGAAACAGATTGGGCGACAGTGTCGCCGTTTTACGTTTCAGGAGATAGCCATTTTATGAATGTAAACATTTTTCTTACTTTAGTTCATATATCGGTCAAGTGGTGTGGGTTTGATTACAAACTTGTACGTGACACGCCAACGTCGTGGGTTTTCTCTGGGTCCCTCGGTTTCCCCAACTGCTCACGAGAATTAGTAAAATAAAATTGAGCATTATAACTGTCCCGAAATGATCTAGTTTGTGTCTAGTAGACGTTAAGCCCCATCTCTTTCATCTAGGGCACCTGTCCAACCTCGTTGGTTTTCTCCAGGTCCCCAGGTTTGTCTCCAACTGCTAGAGGTCCCTACGCGGAATCGATTTATTGAAATGACGTTGAATCAAGTCTAAATATGACATAGTTTGTGTCGGGTAAACATTTAACCCCATTTTCTCTCGGGTCGTTTTACATACACGGTAGCTGTTACACGTGCAGACCTCCGTTTTTCTATCCATCTAATGATAATTAACAAGGATGGAGATGGCTTGTATTCGGTCTAACTAATAGTAAGGTTATGTTTCATCAGTGGAACTTCACCCGTGATCGAACCTGGAAGATATATTGACTACTTTATAAAGAGACCGTATTTTATGTCAGATCCAAGTCAATAGTTTGAAAAGTCGCATTAACAAAGATGATATTTGTGAACAAAAGGGTTATAAGTGACTCGGATCGATCAAACACTAAAATATCGTCTTTTATGATCTCCATCATTCTCAAGGTCGTGTTCTCCGACAAACAGAGCAAAGGTCACTATAAAGGAATGGCGTTTACCGGTTCCTAAATACAACATGGGTAGCAGTGGTGTCCAGTGGTTTATAAGGCATGTCATAGTCATTGAATCAAGTGGTGTGATTCCCCGCTTGTACATGACAAGGAGTAGGGTCGCCTGTAAATTGGGGCAGTACTAAATAAAACTGATTTTAAAAATCACTCAGTAAGGAAAGTTTTCCGATTTAAATACAATTCGGTAATCTATCCTGTAGAATTCAATGAAAGTTCAACCAACCCCACAGGGAAGTGTCAACAAAATTTAACCAATTCAATCAGTAATGACTTCCTGATTAAATGAAATTCTGTAAATGATCTGACGAGGAAATCAAATATCTTTTTTAATTAAGCGCCAGTATATTAAAATAAATGAAATGAAGTGGGATTCAGCGCCCTACCGCTGTGTATCAAGTGGACTAATGTAGACGGGTGTACGTCATACAGCGTGCTATATGAGCACATCTATCCCGTAGAGCGGTGCTATTTTATTTCGAATTCAAACTGTCAAGTGTTTTTAGGCGTGAATATCAGCGTATGACTGTTCATTGGGTCTATTGGTTTGGGGAGTTTGGGGAAGAAGGGCGTTACCCTACACCCTTCGGTTGGTGCACATTCTTTGGACGAAAAAAAAAAAATGCATCTTTAACTTGGCGAATCTTTTTCAAATATAAATGAAATGGGGTTTAACGTCCTACTCTTCTGCACCTAACCTGGGCTAATGGAAGACGGGCATGTGCCATACAGTGTGCTATGAGGGAAATTTTGCCCGGGCAGCGGCGCTATGGCATATTCTTACGTCGAATTCCAACTGCCAAGGGATCTTTTACGTGCAGGCCAATATGTACACGAGACCTTGGTTTTTCGTCCCATCCGAACGACTAGACAGTTGTCCTTACAGTCCCTGTGTTCTGCATCACTGACAAGGTGAAACCACGCCGGAAAATCAAGATGAACTTTCTCTCCAAATGCTGGGATCGAACAGCCGACCCCCAGGCTAGTAAGCCAGCGTCTTACCTACTTAGCCACGTAATTCCCCTTTAAAATATAAAGTTAAACTGATGCTAAATATTATGTATAAAATCCATTACGTTTATGTTCGGTTTCAGACGAGTTATTTGACACTGAATTAGATAGTCGGTTTCATCCGAGTTATTTGCCACTGTCGAATTAGATAGTCGGCCCCAGACCACTTATGTTTTATATACATGTAGTCACTTACGAACATGAAACGAAATAGACTTTAGACAGAAATAATTAGCCCCAGTTTTATGTTCCCCATTTTATAGACCCCTTTGATGTTAAAGGCGCCTGTGCTAGAAGCAAATATTCACAAAATTTTAATTATCACCGAATAAAGGGAGGGTCATTTATGGGATTTGTTAGTTATATGGGCCATCCAAATTGGTGTATCAGTGATGTGAGGTTAAACCATGTTTGAATGTAAAATTCAAATGTAAAGATAGGCACAGGACATTTTTTTTGTTCCAAAAATCATCTAAAACTAGTGAACCGCAAATTTATGGACTACTAGCGGCTGATCGGCGCTGCACGGATAGGGCAAGTAACTTCGAAACGGGAAATGGTAAGACATCTTCACCAGGTCTATGTAACGACCTGGTCCGAGCTACCCCTAAACACAAAATTGTAGCCGCCAACCTTGTAGCCGCCAGACAGACAGACAGACAGACAGGCAAACGATAGATTCATACCCCCGATATCTGTTAGATGTACACCATTATTTACTCAAATAGTCAAAAACAATTCGCAGGGACCTCCGGTTTCCTACCTCTCCCCCTCTCTCTCTCTCTCTCTCTCTCTCTCTCTCTCTCTCTCTCACCCTCTCTAACTCTCTGATGTGTATCAATATAGCTGCTCCAGTCGAAGAATGTTTTAAGTGACAGTGTAATTATTTGTTAAAAGTTGGAGTAGTAAGGGAAGTGAGTGTTGTGGAATTGTGTGCTTTGTCAGGTGTCGATGATGTCACGTCTAGCTGTCGATATAATTGATCCTCAAGACATGTTCCCAGTCTTGTTCACGTCTATCAAAGTTGGCAGATTAAATTCTCTATTAACCAGTTATCCCCGTATAGAAGAGAGGCAGTAGATCATTTGGTCTCATTTTATCCGCACTATGTCAGAGTATATTAATTGCAGACCTCGTCGACCACATCAGTTAAATAAGATGGCTGACCGACATTACTTGTCCTCCTGGAAACGTTTTTAAGGTACCTGTAGCATTGGGGCATATGGGGGTTCTAGGATACTGGTCATACATTGACGGGCACGCGATTGCAGCCTTATTATACATTAACAGTGGGTTTCATGCACAGGCACTTGAAGGGATTAAAATAAAACTTCTTACTACTGCTTAACTATAATAGTATAGTATTATAATAAAGGTATGTCAGACGCCATCTTTGTTATGACTTTTTTATGATACATCGTCTGCTGTGATCTCACAATACTCACTAGTTCTAACACTTCATGTCATTTTTATTGCCAACGAGACTTTATTTGATCATTATTCACCTTCCGATGTAATTAAATTGGTCCTTTACAGCGTTATTAACAAATCAAACTTAAAAAGCTATCACTTGTCGATATACAACTTCGAGAGCCCGGAAGTAGCCCGAGATAAGGTCAAAAGAAGTCTGTATCACCCAGTCTCTTTATAAACCTATCATTACTCGATATGTGCATAGGAACTGGGTGACCAAGTCTCGCTCAACAGCGGCCTCGCTTCGTAGGTTCTATCACGTGGTTTCATGCCTTCTTGTGTAAGGCTAGGGTACCATATTTCTTAACAACCGCACTCCATGCAATTAAAGTCAATAAGACAACTTGACAGACATTGCAAGAAATAAACAACACATATACAACCAATTGCAAGAATATAGAATACACTGTAAAAATTATATGTATAAAAACATGAAATTACTGTAAAATTTTACAAACTGTCCTGTTAGAAAACTATCAGATGTAAAATTACGTAAAAACTGTGTTTATAAACATTTATGTAAAAATTTAACTTTTAACATCCGAGATTGTGTATTTTAACAACATATTAAAGTTAAATTAGCAAATAGGTATGTAATCTAACAGATTGTGCATTTTAACAGAATATTCAAGTTAATTTACAAATCGATACACAATCTAGCAATTACTCTGTCGATCGTTTGAGCAATTTCAACGTAAATTTTTTTAAAATAAATATTTCAATTTGTCACTTTGTTTGTCCTATATTTATATATTCGCGGCGACCCCGGCTTCTTTCCGAACGTCTCTCAACGTTTGCAGTGTACCGGTCGCTCTTGTCCATTCCTATTAACAAGTATCAATTTTTTTTTTTTTATTTTTTTTTAATTATTTGGAATTCCATGCTTGACCAGCTGCTTACTTTGAAAATCTGTAGTTCATTTTATATTCTCTTTTATTGAGACTTGACTGGCTTTAGACCGATATCAGAAAGGCTGGGGGTGTCTCGCACCAAGATGTATGACATGTTTGACAGTCGTCTAAAATATTTGTCATAACTCATGGCTGTGATTTTAGTTGCATTTCTGTAATATTACAGAAAATATGGTATATTAACGGCAAAATTCTGTTAATTCACATAGTTATAATCATGGATAGGGTTAACGCATGCGCGTCGCAGATTTAACGAATGTCGGTGACTGTTTGAATGTGCATTGACGATGCAGGATAAGAACAGTGGAAAACCAACAATAAGATGTGAAGGTAAGTCTTCCTAATAATAATGTATGTGCGAAGGCAAATCTACAGCATAAGACGAGACTGAGCATGTTATTGGATTTAAAGACACAGCTTCTGCACTGTCTATTAAGTTTGTTGCTTATTTATGTTTAGTATCTATGATCTATAATAAGGCCTACACATAGTGGCCATGGTATATGTTTTATTGTGAATTTGAACTCGACCATGTAAACAATATTAAAGTGTAAGACACGCGATGGTTCAGAGAATATGATGATGGATTATTAACCATTAGCAAAGAAAGCTTGTTTTGAAACTTGGCCTTCGTGTCAGTGGTGCAAGTTCTAATTTATTCAGCTGGCGCTAACAACTGGGGCCATGTGTGCTACTGGCCGTACATGTTAAATAACCTTCAGCCCTAAAGAGTTATCTCCGCTGCCCTTTTGATTTCATTCCTGTATGTGCTTTATCATTTTGTTTCAGGTTCAAGGTAACAAAATTTGTAAGAAGTGGAAGAGACGACAGAAAGTAGTAAACCTGGCCTTCATAACACAAAATGTGAAGACATTTACGATCCCTCGCTTTTAATTTCTGTTAATTTTTAATATTTTATGACAGAAAAATTAGATTTACAGAAAATAAATTATTTTTTTACAATGATTTTGTTTTATATTTAACCACGAAAATTATGTTAAAAAACTGAAAATCTTCTGGCAGAAGCTCTATTTTAACATGGAATAATTCTGTTACAAACCAGAAAAAGTTCTGTCAGACGGTTTACCAGATTTTTTCTCTGTCAAAGAATAAACAGATTAAAAATAACAGAGAAAAAATACTAGTTAACCAACTGCCAGAACTTTTTCTGGTTTCTAACAGAATTATTTCTCACGGTGCAGTTAAATTACCAACAACCTGTTTACATACAGGTCTACTTTATGCAACGTATGTTAAATTACAGCTTATATGTTATTTAACCCGCAACTGTAAGAGAAGCATAACATACAACGGTTAAATCACCAACTTCAAGTTTAAATACAAATCTACTGTTATTTAACATTATGATATGTTATATCATTTTACACAGCGTATGTAAAATTACAGGCATATGTTTTTTAACCTACAATTGTAAGACATGTTTAACATTGCATTGTTAAAATACATACTAATGTAAAATTACGAGAAAAAATGGCAACTTTTCTGCCATGATTTTCCTGTTAAAAAACATAAAAACTTTTTACAGTGTAGGTCCGGGGACCAAGTATAAGCATACACCGCCTTACAGAGCGCTACAGAGTTCCTGGTGCCTGTTTCACGAAATCCAAATTTTAGTAATTTGATTGGATAACTAAAATTTGGATTTTATCTATAGTTCAGTTTTTCTACGTTTGGATACCATCAATAATTGATGGCATGACCACGATTGCTACACGATTGCTACTGCGATTTCAATCTTATCACCAATTGTGATAATGGGAACCTAGGATCGAGATACGGAAAACCCCACAATTAGACAAAAATAGGAAAGTTTTCAAAATGCACCCACAGTCGAATGAAATGAATCCTCATCTGAAAAGAAATTTCATGGAACATGCTAAACATTTTGATGGACGCATAGGCACCAACCTGCATTAATAAAACCCACCAAGGATATACGTTCGTGCACATGGAATCATAGTCGTACATTTCTCCAAATCTCGAACTCTATCAAGAATACGTCATCAGTAAATCATTGATTTGTAAGAGCGATAGTTGTGTATAAACACAGCCAACATCAAGGTGTAATTATTAAAACAATCTAATAATACCGTGAAATAAACGAAACATCTGGTATATTCCAGTATAGGTAATCTTTAATATGTGTTGATCATGGATTATTGGATATTATAAGCTTCGTCTCGCAGCTGGTACAGACTCGCGCTAGCTCAGTATGGCTTTGCCTCGCTAATCGTGTTCCACTTCCACTCAGGTTTTGACCGAGAAACGCCCATTTAATTTTTCTGCGTTGGTTGCCCCTTGCAAGACGGATGGCTTAACCAGGCGCGGATACAGAGGGGGGCGCACCCGGCGCACGCCCCCTCTATTTTCTTGCGGTGGCGAACAATTTTTAGCTCCATATATTCTCGCGGGAAAGGAGAACAAACAGTTTAGGTTGGAAATCGTAATTTACAGTACTAGCATGAAATTAGTCCTTGAGGGCATTTTAGTCCACTTAAAAATCACGGGCCGGGCTTCGCACTCCCAAGTGGGTGCAGCACGCCCCCCCCTTTCCGAAAATCCTGGATCCGCACCTGTTAACAATGGGCAACGTTTCGTCCTTCAAAAAACGGAGGCCCTGTTTACATGCTGGAATGCACGTGAAATGAAATTGAGATTAACGTCCTACTATTCTGCTTCAACTGGGTTAATGAAGACGGGCATACGCCATAAAGTGTGCAATGAGTGTGCCAGGGTAACGGCACTACGGCCTACTCTTATATCGAATCAGGGGCGGATTGGGCCGTCGGACGATCTTCCGAAGGGCCGGTCGAACAAAAAATGAAAAAAAATAATTTTGTCCAATTCGTCTAAAATCCCTTTTTCTGCTGAACATTATATGGAGGCGAGGGGGGTGAACCGGTCATGGAGCGATGATGATCATGTTGTATGTGGCCGGTGGCTTTAACGGATCTCCACGCCGGTATGGGCTGGTATAATGGGCTGGTATAATAGACTTTCTGGGCCGGGTGTGGTGGGTGTGGGCCGGAATTCAGAATCATTGGGGATTCCGAATTTCATCGGATTCATCGGTAAATGGTCAAAATTTTCTCAACTAGTCCCTTTTTTACCCAGTTAAATTCTCTTGACGATACAATGATAATACGTTAATTAATAATGTGACGATATGATAATTTCACAGGTTAATGGTTGTAAATTATTTGCCGGTCGGGATATATTATTTGACAGAGATTATAATCCAATATGCCACCAAATCGCATATTTTGGGTTCATTTTTTCAAAAATTTCCAGGGGCTGCGCGGTCAGTAAAGGGGGCCGCTCCGACATTGGAACCCGGGCCGATTCCCGGCCCCAATCCGCCCCTGTATCGAATTTAACTGCGATTGGATATTTCATGTGCACGTCAATGTATACAGGGGTCCTCGGAGCTTAGTCCCATCAGAACGGCAAGATAGCTGTCCTTGACAGGCCATCCGTCCTGCACCACTCACAAGTGGAAACCGCGTTGGAAAATCCCGATGAACTTTGTAGGCCAGTGCAGGGATCGAACACGCGACCCCATGGTTAGCGAACCAACGCCTTTCCCAGTTAGCCAACGTGGCTCTACATAGACAAAAAAGATGAGAAAGAATAAGAAATACAACTTACCAAATATGATAAGCATTAGATCCGACACGGCTAAACTGAACAAATAGTAGTTTGTGGTTGTCTGCATGTAGTGATTCTTCGCTATGACAACGCACGTGCACACATTGCCAACGAATCCTGAGAGAAAAACGAGGCTGTAAACACAAGTCAGTAAAACACTGGATGATAAATCCTTCCGCTGTGGCCCCAATGTTCGCAGCACCAATTCTTCTACTGTTAAATTGGATTCATTGTTACTTCCAGGCGCGCTTGCTCCTACTTTACTTCCGGTTAGTGATCCCAAAGGAAAGGGCGATAATCCCTGCAGACCAGTGACGACATTCACGATATCTGGTGACAATGTTGTCATGGTGATGTAGAATATTAAAATTACCACAAATATGGTGATAAAAATGACAACTTTCGTGGGAAATGAACTTAAAATGTCTATATCAAACCATTTTATAAGTTTTGTTTGTTAACATTTTCGTCACTATAGAGTTTACTAACTCCATTGGCAAATCTTTACACTCATTGCGTCACAGTTTCCAAGATGGCCTCTACAATTTACCCGGATACAGCTTCTCATCAAATGCGACCTATAAAAGATAAAGGAAATGATGGGTTATTTCAAACGATATGAAGACAGTATTTCTTTCGATCACGTCTTGTCATAGCACAGATGATCATTCCACATGATTATCTTCAGTTTATATTAGTGGCCGAACGTCCAGGACACGCCCATATTGTGTAGGCCCATATCCCCCATTCAACATCCAAATTCCAGCATGTAGCTTTGTCTCCTTATATATCCGACCACTCTGTGAAATTCGCCCGCAACACTCCTGTTAGCCATAATATATAGGCCCCTTTTCATTATTCCAGTAGGGGCAGAAAGGTAAGACGTCAAACCCTATTCTATTATGACAGAGAAACGCCCCCTCCCCTCACCCCCTTTTGCAGCCCTTCATACGTCGTATAAATATATTATCAATATCTATTGCATGGAAAAAATCGTTTCATGCTTGACTGAAATAACGTGTTCAGATAAAAAATAATAATGTTCAGACAAGAATAACACGGATGCCGAAACAACAAATAAACAAGCAAAACATTTCTTACATCATGTTTGTTTTGGCCAGTCAACATAATTTGATTAACTTAATAACCTCTTTGACATCTGATAAAAGTAAAACTAAAATAACCTTGGCTTGACTTGTCTGCACCAACCGAACTATTAAAGAGACCTTATGTAAAATTTAGATAAAGAGCAGGGGCCTATTTCATAAAATTGGATAAATCAAAATTGAAGTATATACTAAAATTTGGATTTTATCTCTAGTTAAAGGGACAATAACACCCTTGCTGGTTTGAAACCTCCAGAAAATAAATAATAGCCTTATTCTAAGTACTAGATGTTTAAGTGTCCTACCTGTTGTGTAAATTACCCATTAAATCCTAATTTACTTGTCCAGAGGGTTCGAAAATATTTTTAAATCCAAGTTACATTTGAAAAGGTTTACGTTAGGCTTTTCAAACCATTAAGTTGAATTTTTCCAATTTTTTAAAGTAGGTGTGTTAAGATGAAATTTGTATCATCAATCAGTTGGAATATTGTAAAATAATACAATTTGTTGACCAGTATAAAGATTAGCACATATTATTCAGTAACAACAAGAGTGGTATTGGGCCTTTAAAATTTCGAGAAACTGGGACCTGGACGTTCTTCCTTTGCTATAATAGTTCACAAGTAGATAACGAAAAATGAATAAATTGACCATTGCATTCAAATTAAGGGTAGCGATTTAACAAACTACCCTGTCTAATATTCCGATTTACGTAGGCGTAGTTTCGGTAAACCGCCCATTCTTCAAGAACTATATTTCCGTTTCCCGGACACAAGCATTCGGGTGACAAAGAAATGTTTCGGGCAAATAGTTTCAGCGCCCCACACCCATCTGAGTCTGGTCCCCGATGACTATGACAAAAGTTATTTTCACTAACACGTACAGGTGTACATGGGTGGGACATCGCCTTTTATTAAAATCCCACCGGAATTACTAGACAAACGACCGTTCCAGGAAACATGTCGCTGTTTTTGACTTGTTTTGACGATTTTCAATTAGGTAAAATAATATTCACGGAAATAACATTTCTAATCAACAACAACTAATGAGGTTTAACGTCCTACTTTTCGGCGTCAACAAGCTCCTTTAATTTCTCTTCAGATATAAGGATGTTTGTGCAGGTTTTTCGTTTGATGACGTCATATAATGTCCATATCAATTGATGGTATTTAATTAACCAGAACGCTTAGGTTTTTTATCGCCTCCTCTAATTACCTGTTTATTTGTTATCTTCTTCGTGGTTGGTTAATTTAATTGATTCTGGGTGCAGGGGAACCGCATTGCACATAACGCACTTCAAATCCATAAGACAAATATAAATATAAACGAGAGCGAGAGAAGGGGGGAGACAGACGGAGAGAGAGAGAGGGGGCAAGGTTTACAAACACGGTAACATGGGCCTGTTTCACGAAATCGTAACTAAAATAATATTATAATTTTAATATTTTGATTGGATAATATCATTTTAATTTTAGTGCTTATCCAATCAAAATTGAAGTATCTACAAACATTTGGATTATATCGTTAGTTAATGAAAATAATGCTGTTGCCCTAAGTCGGAAATCCTGGATAAGCAATTACGAGAGAGACGGACAGTAGCAGACTTGATGACAATAATACAGTTGTGGGTATCAAGAGAGATTTAGATAAAGAACTGACCATTCTTGCTATAACAGCTCAAAAATAGATGTTGTGGCTACACTGGGGCTGCCTAGAGGTTGCGGTATTAGGGAAATTCAACCGGGTATGGCAATACCTCTTCCGGTTTTGGGGTTATACTATTTCCGGATTCACACGTGCAACACCGGGTAAACAGCTAGTTCTCCGTAAATTCGAACGATACTGACCTAACAAAGAGAGTGTGTCTGAGAGGGGGGGATGTCACGTGGCAAGGGCCCATGGAACAACGATTTGTTATTCCCCCTGGAATTACAAGCGGAGTCTCAAACAGTATATGCGCTATGGGTGTCAGCCCAGTAAGAGCAGTACAGTTGGACCAGGCGCGGATCCAGAGGGGGGGGTCCAGGGGGTCCGGACCCCCCCCCCCCCGCTCAGACTTGAAATTTTTTTATGCGATTTTATTGGCGATTTAGACCTGTAATTTTGGAATTTACCTTCCGGAAATACGTCAGAATGAACCAAATTGAATCTAATTTACCAAATTTTTCTGGGGGAGGGCCCCAAACCCCCCGTTATTCGGATGAACGCAATTAGTTAAAAAAAATTATCAAACCTAGACCCCCCCCCCTTTAAAAAATTTCCTGGATCTGCGCCTGTGGACGTTAAGTCCCATTTTATTTCATTCGGCAATAGGCTCCGCTCCCGCTCTCAGTTGCCCTACTTATACAGAAACAAATCTCTTGGTTTGTCTACCTTTTGAAGTTACGGTGATTCAACAGTATAATATATCTCTCCAGGGGCAGTATGTGGTATACAAAGATAAAACAACCCAAAGTAGTAAATATAAATAGGTTTATCATCGTTATATTATAATAACAAGAAATAAGAAGCTGCCCTGGGCGAATTGTCTAAAAGATAAAAATGTGAGATTACTGATCTTTTAAAGGTCCAGAAACTGGAGATGGTTCATACTAAACCATGGCTGTCTGTCAACAGTTAGCGCCGCCTGAGAACAGCCACTAAGTTAGAAACCCGACATTTTAAGTTCTAAATTAATTACAAAATGAAAATTTTGAAAGTTTAATTCCAATTACTTCAGTCTGAGCTAAATGATCGTCGTTTGAAGTTTTGACAAGATGTGTGGATAGTGGTAACATGGGCACTGGTCTATTCGAGACTTAGCCTCGCTTTCTCACTTTTAAATTTTTAAATGACGAAACGTTCTCGAGTATCCGATGCCAGCGAGAGTTGATAATGGTCTTGATAAGTTAATTAATGTATAATTAATAATTTAGATACCATTTCAGACCTAAAAAAAGACCTACAATAGGCAGATTTAGCTCTTGCATAATGTATTAGTAAATCACTTTACGGAGAAAAACCACGACGACTCTTCTCAGGTTCGAATTCCTAATTAAAACCAGTTCCACGTCAAATACTGCTTTTTATCTCGTAGCAAATATTCTGCACATAGTTATCGTTACGTTTTAGAATACCAACTACTTTATGTTCCTGAAACGTGATTCCAGAAAGATAGTCACGTGATCATTTAATATTTAGCTGCACATGAGATAAGTATTACCTGTTTACCTCCGATTTATTTAATTAACTAACGTTTAAACTCTAGTTCTTGAAGTGGAAAACTACAAACATGTTCTGCTATTGCACACTGTTAAATATCATTCCACAGTACAGGTGAATGTTATGTCTAAAAGTGTATAACACTGGATGCACTTGCATTAATTATTGGCGTTAAGCCATACGGAATATGAATTCACAGTAATTTGACAGTAAATTTACTGACTGCTACAGTGGAATTAAATAAAATAGGGTTTATTGTCCTGCTGTTCTGCTCCGACTTAGCTAATGAAGACGGGTATATGCCATACAGTGTGCTGTGAATTTAAATTTGGCTCGGGACAGCGGCGTTACCACCAACTCTTATTTCTAATTTCAACTGCCGAGGGGCATTCTAAATGCACATGGACGTGTACACTGGGGGGGGGGGCGCCTTACTCACCGCGGCTAACAAGACTGAGGCTATAAATGAACCTTGTTTAACTCAAATTTCAGGATTAGCCCATTCAGATATTCTGTACCTTTAAACATAAAAGTTCAAAATGATACCGCGTTTTTCTCTGAACAACAACTTCACACAAAGATCCATTTACTTCACAGATCTCTGCCTTAAGTGACTACCATATCTAAAAATTAGTACACTGTTTTGTAATGCGGTTCTACTCAGTTTCGCTGTGTTGGATGGCCGAATGGTTAGCACGCGCGTGCTGTATCATTTAGCCTGTCACTGAGTCAACTGGCGTGGTTTCGAATCTCCGGTTGTAGGTGACAAGGAGTAGGGTCGCCTGTCAAACCTCGTGGGTTTTCTCCGGGTCCTCCGGTTTATTGAAATAAAATTAAACCATATGTTAGTTCCGAAATGACCTAGTTTGTGTTGAGTTGACGTTAAACCCCATTTCTCTCTCTCTCTCACTACTCCATTTTACATCGGTCATAGAATAGAAATAGAATAAATCATTCACAAAATTCTAGAAGTAAACGTTGTGTTTTCGACTAAAATTGTCGATTTAGGACTTAAAATGTCGGTTTTCCAACTTAGTGGCTGTTCTCGGGCGGAGCTAACTCTTGACAGACAGCCATGGTTTAGTATGAACCATCTCCAGTTTCTGGACCTTTAAAAGATCAGTAATCTCACATTTTCATCTTTTAGACAATTCGCCCAGGGCAGCTTCTTATTTCTTGTTATTATAATAAAACGATGATAAACCTATTTATATTTACTACTTTGGGTTGTTTTATCTTTGTATACCACATACTGCCCCTGGAGATATATATTTAATACTGTTGAATGTCCGTTACTTCAATAGGTAGACAAACCAAGAAGTTATGTTTTTGTATAAGTAGGGCAACTGAGAGCGGGAGTGGAATCTATTGCCTAATGAAATAAAATTGGGTTTAACGTCCAACTGTACTGCTCTTACTGGGCTGACACCCATAGCGCATATACTGTTTGAGACTCCGCTTGTAATTCCAGGGGGAATAACAAATCGTTGTTCCATGGGCCCTTGCCACGTGACATCACCCCCTCTCAGACACACTCTCTTTGTTAGGTCAGTATCGTTCGAATTTACGGAGAACTAGCTATTTACCCGGTGTTGCACGTGTGAATCCGGAAATAGTATAACCCCAAAACCGGAAGAGGTATTACCACACCCGGTTGAATTTCCCCAATACCGCAAGCTCTAGGCAGCCCTAGTGTAGCCACAAACCATGAGCAGACAAGAAACAAAGTATTAGGTGGCTATCGCTGTCAGTTCCACTGAAACATCAACGGATCCTTAATTCACGTAACACACGTAATACAGTAATCATTACATTATTTAGATATAGCGCTTCTCTGAAATTGCATGATAACATAGAAGTTATTTTTAATATGAACGCCTGGTGTGATGTTGCTTCAAGGATAGAATTAGTTTATTTAAGTGAGCAGCTTAAAAGAACAATTAAAACCCGGGAGATATCGCTATGAGTTGAGTTATATATAGGACCGGGAAGGTATCTGTCTATTTTTATTTTATCTGCAGGGCAAAAACACTAATACGGTTTAGTCGGGCGTACATCGCTTAACGATCGGATATAACTGTCTGAAACCAATCAAATATGAAAGTTGGTGTCGCACACGATCATCAATAAGTAAAATCTAGTTCCGAGTTATTGCATATTTTTAAAGTAACACATTTAGATTTGTATACGTCCCGAATAAAAGTGAAGTCGGACCAGATGTTCGGATAAAAACCCAAGGAACTACGACGGCTTTAATCCTTGCGTATCGTATAACGGTAAAGTTTAAAATACATGCTGTGTCTTGATACAGTTCGAGATTGTGGACAAGAAATTAAGACATGCAACAATACGTCCCGTGGAATTGAAATAAGTTTATGCTAACTATTCGTGGGTGATGGAATGGAATGATTAGACAAGCGACCACACGTCCCGTGGAATCCGAAGCAATGTCGAAGATTGGGCCCTGGCATTGACTCTACGGTCTAGGGTCTACTCCTTTTTGGAGATGGTGGGTGAAGGGGTCTTCCATTGAGTCAAGTGGCATGTTTTCGTTGACCCGCTTGTGTGTGACAAGAAACAGCGTTCCTGTCACGGGGGAGGGGGGGCTTCTACGGGTTTTCTGGTTTCCTTCCATTGCTTAAAACCCCTACGCGCAAGCGAATTATAGAAATAAAATTGTTAGTTCCGAAATGACTTAGTTTGTTAATGAGTGGATGTTAACCCCCCATTTTCCTTTCCATACACCGGATGTTGGTTTTCTTTCCCATGATCCCATCCTGCACCACGGCTATTCTGCTGATCTAGGTTTTCTTTCCCACGACCCCTCCCCCTTAGAACAGACACACCGCTCCATGTTGCACCCCTGATGAAAGGAGAACCAGACTGGAAAATCACAAAAAAACTAGGATCGAACCACTGAGGACTGGGCCAACGTGGTTCCTTGACAATGTTGGTGAACTATTTGCTACATCCCTATAATGCACCCAAAATCAATCAGTGAGATATTATTTCGCCTACTTGTTCCTGTTCAGGCTATTAATCGTATGGTCATTCAATTAGTAACGGGTCAACCATCGACTATTGCTACTGACGTCATTTCATAACAATCTCTACTCACATAAAATATAGGGAGTTGGATGCCTGAATTGTTAGCACGTGCGCGCTGTATCATAGGGTCAGTCATTAAGTCAATTGGTGTGGTTTCGATTACCCGGTTGTGCGTGACAGGTAGTGGGGTCGTCTGTCCAACATCGTGGGTTTCTCCGGGCCTTCCGGTTTCCTCCCATTGCTGAAAACGCCTACGCACAAGCCGAAACGCCCTAGTTTGTGTCGAGTGGACGTTAATCCCCATCCCTCTCTCTCTCTTTTTCTCTTTTATGATTTCATTTCATAAATACAAGGACGAAATTCTCACTAAACCAACTGATGAAAGACTGCAAAATCACATCGTAATATACAGGAGTGAGGTCTCCTAAGTCTTGTCTGCGACGCCACCGTGTTCAATCCCTGCGTTGGCCGGGAAAGTTCATCGGGATTTTCCGGCGTGGTTCCCCCTAGTCAGTAGTGTAGTACGGCGGGCCCGGCCAGAGACAACGCATGGCCGTTCGGATGGGAAGAAACAAAAATAGGCCATAACGCACAACTCTCCGGAAAGATTTCCTTCATAGGCTTCATAGCACACTATATGACGTATGTCCGTCTTTATTAGCCCAGAACGAGCAGGTCAGTCGGACGTTAAACCCCATTTGCTTCATTCATTTCGACGCGTCTCTTAGTGATCCCCCCCCTCCTTACCGATATAGTGTTTTTCTGTACTTTTACGGGAATCCCAATGAAGAAGACGACAAATATTTATGTAACAATCATTATATCGTGTGATGAGATAAACAATCTCTTGGAGTGACTTTAATACTAATAGACGCCATTTTCACACGAAAACAACACGTGAAAGCGTTTCTCGGGAAGAACGAGAAATACGAACTAATAATAATCTCAACTTAAACCACTTTTTATTTCTACTCATAGCGCTCAAGTTACTAGTCCGAGTTTGGGATGTATTTATATGGGTACCTGACTGGCTCCTCGATGATTAAATCTACAAATACAGCACATCAGATGAAGCTCCAGTTTGTTTGTACAATCTGAATGCGATTTGTACGTTATGATCTTGGAATATAATTTAGTGGTCCGCGTAGTTAAAGGGGTTCGCTGTGAAAAAAAGAGACAAATTACAGCCGATTTGATCGAATTGACTTTTGACCGTTATGACCACATCCCGGAAAAGAAAGATCCGTGCAAAGAAAAATTTAGTATGGACATGTTTGTGTTTGGACAAAGAATGTCAGTTATTGATGTCAGAGTGGCAATAATTGGAAAGCGAATCATCTTGCTCTGAGTTGCTGTTCCACGTTTTTGATTAAAATTTCTATCAAGTTGGTCTATGTCAGTGTTTTATTAGTAGTAGTAATAGTAGTAGCATTGTTGTAGTTGTTGTTTTAACGTCCGCTTTCATCGAAGCTGATATCGCTGACAAGTTGTCTTAATATCATTTTTATTATCATAGCGCACGCGCAGGGATCTTTCCTGTGGGAGGAAAGTCACGAGGTTGAGAAGGCTCCCCTATCTCCAAGCCACATACGCTCACACCAGGGATCGTTACCATAATCACAAGCCAGAGGTGACCTGTCCGCTAGAGGTCAAAGCGCCCATATCTCCAAGCCACATACGCTCACACCAAGGATCGAAACAACCACCGCAGGCCAGAGGTGACCGGCCCGCTAGAGGTGAAAGCGCGGAACTTTAGATCACTAGGCCACCCCAACCGCCTGTAGTGATATTAGTATTACAACATATTTATAGTGCGTCCTTTCATATAACATGTTCAGGGGCACTTTACAAAGTGACAATGTAGTCATAAATAAACAACAAGATTATAGACATGTTAACGATTGCATACAGAGTCAGTTAAAAACCTGATTCAATAAAAGTGTTTCAAATTGTTTTTTAAAAGAATATAGAGATGTACAACATCTTAAACTAAAAATGGTAGATTATTCCATTAAACAAGCACTTGAAAACTAAACGAGTGCTGACCATAAGAGACAATTTATGTGACAAATCCTAACAGCCTTCAGATGTGGGTGTTTGTAGGCGGCGGGGATCTTCGGAGATTTATAAAATGTCTTAAGTCTGTATCTCTACAGGCCCGGGATGGTACAACGCAACAGACGCTTACGGTAAGCCCGCGGATCCATTCACTTAATTTGATGTGTTTGTTTATGATTTCTGGGTAATGTGTCTTGTCCGTAGATTTGATTTCGTCTAAATTATGTTTGGTGCAGCCCCTCTGTACTTACAAGTGTTAACAACATGAATGGGTGAATGAAACGGGGTTTAACGTCCTACTTTTTCTGTGACGACTGGAATAACTAATACTGATTTGTATTATGAGGTAACCTTTGCTCGTATGACAATTGAATCCTGACATGATATCGGCATATCCCGATCAACTCTCTCGTCAAACACAGGGAACGAACTGTAGACCTCATGGATAGCCAGCCAGCCAGTTCGGTTTCCCAGATAACGTAATATATAACGGATTCATCTGTTCTGTGTCCACATGACGCAAACATTTGTAAAACTGAATCTAGAGGTAATGAGCAGGAAGTTCTTGAATGGGAAACCTATTTCATGTATTGCTTTGTAATATACGATATTACTGGAACTTTCTAAAATAAACAGTCATTTTCCTCCTCAGATCTCCAACACTATATTAATGGAACCTCATTTCAGAAAATCTCTAAAATAAATATTCATTTTCTTCTTCAGATCACTTAACCCTAATATGAAGACCTTGACGCAGACCCTACCGTTTCAACAATGGTGTTAAACTATTTACCAAGGAAATGGATTTCGTCAGATCAATGCCCTGTGTATGAAAATTGGTGAGATCTATAGAACCACACTTGGCTTGTCTGTGAACGAATTTGCTGACAAAATTTAAGGTCTTTTGATGGGATCGCTTGTTAAGCCGCAGGGGGTTGGGTTTGCTCGTGGTTAACACATGCGCGGTGGATGAAAAGGTCTATCATTGGGTCTAGTGGTTTTTAATTCCCCGCCAGTACGTGAAAAAAATAGGGTCGTCTATCTAACCTCGTTGGTCATCTCCGGATCCCCCAGTATCCCCCACTGCTAAAGACCGATACGCGCAAGCGAATTATTGAAATAAAATTTTAAAAAACGTATGTTAGTCCCAAAATGACCTAGTTTGTGTCGAGTGGACGTTACCCCCCCCCCCCCTCTCTCTCTGCCCCCCCCCTCTCTCTCGCTGTCTCTCTCTCTGTTCATCGTTAAAAGTCAAACTACCGAATTCAGCCTTGATACACAGTCATTATTTATATAAGTTACTTTCTAAAAGTCTTACATATTATAACGGTTTCTATAACCAAGTTTAATGCTGAATTAACCCGGAAGTAATCAAGCGTGATTAGCTGGTCCGCAGTTGTTGTATCTTGACGCGTATGAATGGTTAAAATTTCATGCTTTATAATCTCTGTAATACAAAACGAAAATAACAAAATAATTACATTATGTGCGTTTGATGTTCAATTAGGCAAACATCGTGTTTTAGTTGGTGGCCATTTTAAGTCAAATATTGATGAAAACCTCCACGTTTGTTTTTACTTTGCTTCGTTTGTGCATGAGAATTCCCGGTAATTGGTGACACGATTGATGAAATGCAGGATGTTGCTATCTTTAGAGGATTTGATTTTAATTTTTTCTCGAATTAATTTTCCATTCCCTTTCATTTTCGAACAAACGGAGTCTCACAGTCTTTAGCAGTGGACGGAAACCGGATGACCCGGAGAAAACCCACGATGTTGGACAGGCGATCTTACTCCGGAAAATCGAAACCACGCCAGTCGTTCAATGTCAGACCATACGATACGGCGCGCAGGCGCTAATCATTCGGCCATCAACCCCCTTGAACTGCAGTAGTGGCATAAGAAATGTGTGGTAACCAAATCGCCCACTAACCGGAAGTGGATAATAATTTCGGCTACTGAGAGGTATTATCTGTAGTATTCATGGAAATCGGTTGATAATTGCGGTCTGTAGCCATAAGGCTATTTTGAAATTCTTGCTTACCAACTTTCATATAACCCCAACTTGACTTGTCAGCGAAAGCAAACATTCATGACGGCAACTTTACGATGCTTGTTGTAGATTATGGGGTTGTCAGAGCTTGCTGTGCCTCTGGAAGACGCTGGTTTACTAAATGGTTTACTAACCAAGCGCGGTTTCGCCTTGTCAGTGGTTCAGGACAGGGAGCCTTACAGGGACAATCTCTAGTAGTTCGGATGGGACTATAAACCCAAGGTCATGTTTACACATATACGGATAGAATTTGAAATAAGAGAAGGCCGTATCTCCGCTGCCTTGGCAAAACGTCCCTTGTAGCACAAAGCATGGTTTATGCCCGCCTTCATTAGTCTAGTCCGTTAAGAAAAGTGAGACAATAAACCACATTTCAACTTAATATATTTAGCACCGTATTATAAAAGATAATTTGATAAAACCTCTACAACACATTTCTTATTCTTTTGTTTTGAAAGATTTCATTCTTTAAGAGAGCTTTATTTCTTCTTATCAAAAAATTGAAAAGCATCTGATAAAAAGCAGGAATATTTGAGAAGGAAAATCCAATTAAATTACAGCACTAAACTCTATAATTAGAGTTTTAGCGACGGGAAATTGCTGTAAAGTGACTTACGATTATTGTCCTGCTGAGTGTTCGCGTAAAAACAAAACACAAGAACATTACACTCAAATATAAAAAACAAAATAATTATAGACGACCGCAAAGGCGTAATGGAATAGAAAAAGGGGAAAAACAACAAAAATAAAAAGCAATTTTCGGTGGATCTAAAAGGATTTAATTCTAACATTCGAGAGGAAATTAATTTCAACATACTATTCATCATTAGTTTGTGTTTTTATTTTTATTTTCTTTGAAGATTGGGCCACTGTCAACACGTCACGGATTACAAATAGCAACCTTCCCTGTATAATTCGGGTTATTTCGTTTTTCAAAAGATGTATTTGTTTTTACTGTCCATATCATTTTCAGTCTTGTCTCCGCACATGAGGCACATTCTTTTGAAGCTTATATTCGGATATTTGATTGATATACTCTGTGTGCTTTAGATCCCAAGGTCTGTTAATGGGTCAAGAAGAATTGCTTGTCTAACCTCGTGGGTTTTCTCTTGATTCTCAGGTTGCATTCCATGTTAAAGAGGAAACAAGACGAAACCTGAAAAACCTAAAGTACGCTGATCGGGTCTGTGTTCAAGTAACCTGGGACCGGTGAAAATAATGAAAGAAATAAATGCTTTTCTTGTCAGGACATAACGTCAGAATTCGAAGACTTTATGCTGGACATAATTAATAGCACACTAGTACTTGGATAAATATTAGTAACGACCATAACAGAACAATGCTAAAACCAGGGAGGTTTGGGTATGGGAATGTTCTAAAGCATGGGCTTCAGATCATCTGGCTTGTGACTTAGTCATTTGGGGTGGTTTCGATTTCAAGTTTGATCGTGACAAGTTCGTGGATTTTCATGGATCCTGCAAAGCCCCTACCCCCTCTACTGCTAACGACCAACGTGCAAACGCATTATTGAAATAAATTTAATTCATATAATGTTAGTCCCAAAATGATATAGTTTGTGTCGTGTGGACTTTAATCCACATTTCTCTATCGCTAAAACCATGGCGCATTTCTATAGTCTTCAAAATACCAAAGTTGGATGGATGAATTAATGCGCCCCAATTTCTTTCGCGACCCGTAGTTGGACTGAGATCAATTTTGCTCAAAGATTCTTTCTATTTTGCATTATGTGATAGATAAGATTCAATTTCCATTTGTCAACTTGTTTAATTTTTTATCTGAATAAACCCTCAATCAAAATATCTTTCAATTCCCTTTGACTGACTGACTGACTATATTTACGATCGAGGTCACTGCTTAAACAGATCAATTTTTACTGTGTTACGTGTTTTTATATGAAGGATAATTGGATGGGATATGAAATGAAATGGAGTTTAACGTCTTACTTTTTAAAACCAACATCGCATACGATTTCGGAAATTCGCCAAGTACTGTGCTATCTCGAGCAGATGCGCTACAACGAACTCATTGCGCGATTCTCACCTTTCGATTTTCAAATGTCCCTGTATATTTGACGTGCTGCCAGCGGTGTACGGAGGACCTTGGTTTTCAGTAACATTCGAATAACTATTCGTTATTCAGGACTGGACTATTAGATGTCACTGGGAACAGTAACAACATCCCCAGGAACTCTTTCTAAATTCTCCAGTCTCGAGGGTAAAGACATCGTAACCGAGTGGGGGGTTGGGATGGCCTGGTGGTCTAGAGTGCCGCGTTTCGACCTCTAGCTGGCCGGTCACCTCTGGCTTGTGGCTGTGGTTTCGATCCCTGGTGTGAGCGTATGTGGCATGGAGATAGGGGTGCCTTCTCAACCTCGTGGGTTCCCTCCGGGCACTCCAGTTTCCTCCAACTGCTAATGACCCCTGCGCGCAAGCGAATTATTGAAATAAAATTGAAACCATATGTTAGTCCCAAAATGACCTAGTTTGTGTCGAGTGGACGTTAAACCCCATTTCTCTCTCTCGTAACCGGGTACTATTTGGAAAAAAGAAGAATGTTTGTCCGGCTTTACAGGAGAAATGAAATGGAGTTTAACGTCCTACTCTCCTGCGCCTAACGGCTTTACACGAAGCACATCGCTATGACGGCTCCCAAAAACCTTTAACTGTGTTTCACGACAGTAAGGACTTCATTGGCATCATCTGACTTGGACGCAGACTACAAATTCCCGTGGGACAACGCCACGCACAACCAGTCTTAACAAATCACGACCGATGAGTGAGGTACTCGAATATGGTAGGTAGCGCTTGGTGATCATGCAATTGAAATTTTAATTTAGTATTTTACTTTGCCGTTTAGTGTGCAACTACGGCAATTGTCCTCAGGCAGTAGTGTTTCAGCCTACACCTTGCCGAATTCAAACTGTCTATGGGTCTTTTACGTGCACAGCCATCTGTACACGGTACCTTGAGTTTAAATCTCATCCGAACGACTGGGTGCTTCGTCTTATTAAACCGTCCGCCCTGCACCACTAACAGAGATTAACCACAACGCCCCTGGAACTTTCTCGGCCCTGGTTAGGAGAATGGGCGAAGAGGTATCCAAGCAACTGCATTTTACTTAACACTATTTAATAATCAACAAGTTGACATAATTATTTCACAATTTTCACTCACGAAAACCTCCCAACATTTTATTATTTCATAGAAATTTTCAATTTTTTCATTTTAATATTATTGGAAATTAATTCTTACCTTAGATAAATATCACATTTGAATAAATTCTCATTTTACAAATTAGTATTTAAAACTGTTAATACAAATCCACATTAAACGAATCGAACACAGAAAGTTATAAAGTTGTTTCTCTACGACTTCTCGTGCATTGAATATCGGTGAAAACTAACGCTAATATTGCTGGCTGATAGAACGCGAGAGGCACGCGCACATTGATTGGCTTATTAGTCACGTGACGTTGTATATAGACGTTACTATTAGTGAAAGTATTAGAGGTTATTGAATACTAAAAGAAAGCTAAGAATGGCGGGTGGGGGGCGAATAATTTAATAATAATAATAATAATAATTTCATTTTCCAGTATGTCTCAGTGGTTAGCACGTGGGCGCTGTATCGTAAGGTCTTTCATGGATTCAACTGGTTTTTTGGGGTTTTTTTTGCGGGGGGGGGGGGGTCCTCCGGTCCCCTACCCGCTGCTGAAGACCCCTACACGAAGGCGAATTATTGATTCAAAATTAAACCATCTCTCTCTCTCTCTCTCTCTCTCTCTCTGTGTCGACCGAACGTTAAACCCCATTTCTCTCTGTCTCTCCCTGGCTGTTCTGTTCCGGACGGGAAAATGAAGGCGGGCTTACGCCAAACAGTGTGCTTTCAGGGAAATTTTGTCCGGACAGCGGCGCTATGGCCTACTGTTATATCGAATTCCAACTGTCAACTGATATTTTACGTGCACGCGAATGTGTGCAGGGTACCTCGGGCTTCCGTCCCATCCGACCGACAAAACAGCTACCCTTTCCAAGCTCCATTAGCCTACCGCACTCGCAGGATCCTTCTGAATTGATCCCTGGTTAAGAGCATCTTGTAGATTGTGACGTCCTTTTCGTGCTTGATTTTCCAAATTCTTGTCTGTGTATTTTCTGATCCCATGCAATCCAAAGTATGAATATTCCCCCAAACCTACCAGACAATGCAGTCTGATTTAAATACAGATCTATATTTCGTTTCGTTTTGTTTTTTTATACTTTCGATGTCTTACACTAGTACCCTACATGCAGATGTGACCAGTTGTTTTTGATGGTCGCGTTAGAGGTAATGTGTGCAGTTTTTTTACCCTATGACGTGAGCCATTTGATTAACTAATCAGCATTGACGTTTCGAGTGGATTACCAACAATTCGGAGAACCTGACGCCAAAAGCTCGCCGTAACAGACTGTTTCGTTGGCTAATCCCTCAAATCATTCAGACCATGTCCATGATAACAACTCTTCCAAATCCTAGGGTAATAAAGACAAGTAAAATGCCATTTTGAATTATAAAAAACGAAACGAAACAGGATCTGTGCTTTATTCAGGTTGATTCAAATCATGAATATTCCCCCAAACCGAGGGTGGTTGGAAGGCCGAATGGTTAGTGTGTGCGCGCTGTGTCATACGGCCTGTCATTGAGTCGTCAAGTGGCGTGGTTTCGAATCCCCGGTTGTACATGCTTGTCAAGGAGTAGGGTCGCCTGTCCAACCTCGTGGGTTTTCTCCGCGTTCTCCGGTTACCTCCCACTCCTAAAGACCCCTACGCACATGCGAATTATTGAAATAAAATTAAACCGTATGTTAGTCCCGAAATGACCTAGTTTGTGTCGAGTTGACTTTAAACCCCATTTCTCTCCCTCACCACACAAACGGTGCGGAGAGGAGAAAACAAATAAATAGAAGAAATATAACCGTGTATCACGAAATTAAAGAAAATAATTACTAGTCTTTGTCCTAAATGATGGGGGAATTCCCTCCTGCTGTGGTAATTGTACATCATTCTTATATTACTATACTGCTAATAAACCTTCATACTTAAGGTAATCACGTGGTGCTTATAGTTCCCGAAACTCTTGTAACCAGTGAGTTGTCATTAAATCATATTATCAGCACCGTATCAATGGTACTTTATGTTCACAATTTATCGCCGGAATCATAGAAATTATTATCTGTCATGCAGTAAATTCGTTGGAATTTCCTTGTCTTCATTAGCATGGTCGGTGAAAAAACCCTAATATTTGTAACCCCGTTTCTTTCATTGGAATATTTGGTGCAGAAAAGTAGGACATTAACCTCGTGTAATTTCATTTCGTTTTCCGTTTTCGGTGCAGAATTGTAATTAGGGAACATTTACCTGGTTGTGGGTTAATGGGATATGAGCCTGAAGTACACGCAACGTAACAAGAACCACAGACAGCTGAAATAAACGACTGTTCTAGCAACAATTTAGTTTCCCGCATTCCACACGCCACAGTGTTTGTTTTGTGTATGATAGATGATGCTACATTCCACAATTTCTCGACTATTTGACATCATACTACACTCTCACGACAACTTGACATCATACTACACTCTGACTCTGACGACAACTAGGCATCATACCACACTCTGACTACAACTTGACATCATACAACACTCTGACGACAACTTGCATCATACCACATTCTGACGACAACATGAAACCATACAACACTCTGGCTCTGACGACAACATGACATCATACCACACTCTGACGACAACATGACATAATACCACACTCTGACGACAACATGACATCATACCACACTCTGACGACAACATGACATCATGCTAACAATACCAAATTATAGACTTCAATCCTTTGGGTTTCCACGATTTTCCACAACCAAACCAGTGGAACTCTTTAACTGTGCATCTCAAAACTGAAATTGTTTGAAAAATTTAAAATCAAACAAAAATCTTTTCTGTTTGAATCCTATTATAAATAGTGAACTATAAAACAGAAGAGATAAATAAACCCGTTCTACAACCATATTGTTCGGACGGAATGAGTGCAATATCAACATGTTTCGGACCCCTGTGAAAAATAAAAAATATACACCGTCCGTTAATTTTACAGCACCCCTGAGAACAGTCCTTCCTTTGCTCGGGAGCTAGTTACGTCCGGGAATATCAGTTGTCATTATACTTACGTGTCGAGCTAAACAAACCTGCGTCACCAGCACCATTATTATTATTGTTTTACAAGCTGAAGACTTGGTATGGTCCCGTAATCACTTATCCCTTGTATTACTGTGTCTTGTATACTTAAAGGGGGGTTGGGATG
Source organism: Patella ulyssiponensis (assembly GCA_963678685.1). Classification (NCBI taxonomy): domain Eukaryota; kingdom Metazoa; phylum Mollusca; class Gastropoda; family Patellidae; genus Patella; species Patella ulyssiponensis. Next base: position 92,015,787 of record OY783226.1, read on the forward strand.
GCCTATTGGTCTAGAGTGCCGCGCTTCGACCTCTAGCTGGCCGGTCACCTCTGGCTTGCGGCTGTGGTTTCGATCCCTGGTGTGAGCGTATGCGGCATGGAGGTAGGGGCGCCTTCTCAACCTCGTGGATTTCCTCCGGGCACTTCGGTTTCCTCCCACTGCTAAAGACCCTTACGCGCTAGCGAATTATTGAAATAAAATTGAAACCATATGTTAGTCCCGAAATGACCTAGTTTGTGTCGAGTGGACGTTAAACCCCATTTCTCTCTCTCTCTAGATTGAGAGCTGGCCGCTCTTACTAAATATTACTCCATTTAAATTGCTCCATTGCACGTCAAGATATTCGCTGTTGAAGGTTTGACAAGACGTGTGCATTAATTGCAACCATCAAAATACGGCTGAGCCTTTCTAATCTATTTAATATCGAGGATATCCGTCGACATCGATAGTTGATTATGATCTGGTTATGTTAATAACATTAACTAATAGTTTATATAACATTTCCGACCTTAACCTGCAATAAACAGATTTAGCTCTTGCATAATGCATGTTTAATATTGTTACATTTATGGAAAATAATTTCTTCTTTGGCTGTAGATTTTTATGTTAAATTAGATAGTCGCAGTTAATGATAATTATTATATTTTCAGAAGACTTGGTGAAGCATTGAAATACCCTTGATCGTTATCAGGGTGTCTGGCAACTGATCATTAGCGTCTGTCCAAATCATCAACGTGGTTGACCTGTGGCCATCAGAGTAGGACGCTTTGGATGGAATTCAATACAATTACACAGCAATTGAATAGAATCTCCTGTTTACGTCCACTCATTATGGTGGACGGGCACCTGTTTGAATGTGGGGTTTTGAATGGCCGTGTGGTTAGCGCGTGCGCGTTGTATCATAAGATCTTTCATTGAGTCAATGACTTAATGTCCTTCTCTTCAGCTCCGAACTGGGTTAATGAAGACGGGCATATACCAAGAGTGTGCTATGACGGAAATTGTGCCCGGGCAGAGGTACTACGGCCTACTATTATATCGAATTTCACGGGACCTCGATTTTCCGTCACACCCGAACGGCTAGACATATAAATGTCATATAAACTGGCTAAGTGGGTAAGGCGCTGGCTCGCTAGTCTGGAGGTCGGGTGTTCGATCCCTGCATTGGTCGAGAAAGTTCATCTAGATTTTCCGGTGTGGTTTCCCTTGTCAGTGATGCAGATCGGAGGGCCTAACAAAGACAGCTGTCTAGTCGTTCGGATGGGAAGAAAAGCCGAGGTCCCGGGCAAAATTTCCCTCGTAGCACACTGTATGGCGAATACCCGTCTTCCATTAGCCCAGATTAGGTGCAGGAGAGTAGGACGTTAAACCCCATTTCATTTCATTTCATATAAAATATTAATTAGATATTTGTTAATATGACACGACTATAATGAACTCTCGATGTCACCTGATGGGTATGATTTCTAACAGATTTGTGGTTTAACGGGAGTTGATTATTAATCGTAAACGTTGATAATCGAGACTCTGCTCATTATCGTAACAACGGTAACAATGTCCAAGAGTAAAGCAATTTTAATTTTGTCATCATATTCCCTTTTCACTGTCGATTCTTTAACTCTAATAGAGCGAACTGTCGGTTCTTACTCGAATCTTATGCTTGGATAAAACATACATTCTGCAAGAGCTAAATCTGCCTATTGCAGGTCTTTCTTTAGGCCTGAAATGTTTTCTAAAGTATTAATTAGACATTAATTAACTGATCCAGACCTTAATCATCTCAGCGATCCTTTGATTTAATCAAATATGGAGGACGGAGACTTAGCTTTGATCAACCAGTACCGTGGTTGAAATTATTGGACACGTCTGTCAAACCTTCAAAGGCTAATATCTTCGCTCGCAATAGAGTAATTTGAACGAAATTTTCAAATTATTCATTTTACATTATCTACTTTCGAACTATTCTAGCAAGAATGGCTAGTTTTTTTTATCTAAAACTTACATAATGTTCCTTTGATTTTAGTGTCCAAAATACAAATGACATGTCGTTTCTTTAATTTTTATTGTACGTGTTGACAAGATATAAAACGTAAATTAATAAAATTGTTTGTGGCCTGAGCAGCTGTAGGTTGTAGAAAATCAATGGCGATTTCATCCCACTGAAAGCTTTAAGACGCGATATTATTGCTAAGACATGAAGTCGCTGAAATCAACTACATACTTAAAACTGGACATTGATTGACAGCTGCACATGGCTGCGCGCGTGCATGTTATCGTGCATGCTCAAGCATCTCATAAGTCAGCGGGAGCTCGGCTTGATTTACTACAAATAACTTGGTCGCTCGCCTACATATTTCTCCATTGACGCACATCGGAGGCGGAAGCAATTTAGATAAATTTCTCATGGAAGTCGCTGGAATAATTACTCGTAATAGATTTAGTCTAAACATTTGTTATTGTAATTACATCGAAAAACCTTTTCCGATGTTTATTTACAGAAATCTAAACAAACTTTAACAAATTACATACGAATAATTACATACAGATAGCATTTGAATAGATGGACCATAATTCAAAACACAAATTAGCGAATGTTGCGCCATTCATTCAGATTGTTTCCACCCCGTCTCAATTGGATAAACAAAAATCGGCCGTTTTCAAGGCAGTGTGAAGTTAGCTCGAATTTCGTTTTTCGATATTGGTGAATACCGAAAAACGAGTTACCTTTTTTTTATATTGGCGAATAACGAAACACCAGTAGCTCGTTTTTCGATATTCAAATTTGGATCTCGAAAAAGCAGCTTTAATGGATGTACAGCAACGAAATCTTCCCAAAACATATATGATTTAAACGTTTTCTGAAACTTACTAAAACATGAGGATGCCTGTGCAGTGGATTAACAAATAAACTGTGAACAGATTAATGTGCACGTTAAATATCCCCTGACAGTTGTCCGGACAGAATATCTCTCATAACACACTATATGACGTATGTCAGTAAGGCGTTAAACCCCATTTCATTTCATTTCATAATCATGTTGCTCAACTAATGCGTGGGGTTGGGATGGCCAAGTGGTCTAGAGTGCCGCGCTTCGACCTCTAGCTGGCCGGTCACCTCTGGCTTACGGCTGTGGTTTCGATCCCTGGTGTGAGCGTATGTGGCATGGAGATAGGCGCGCCTTCTCAACCTCGTGGGTTTCCTCCGGGCACTCCGGTTTCCTCCCACTGCTAAAGACCCCTACGCACAAGCGAATTATTGAAATAAAATTAAAACCATATGTTAGTCCCAAAATGACCTGGTTTGTGTCGAGTGGACGTTAAACCCCATTTCTCTCTCTCTCTCTCTCTCTCAACTAATGCCAAACATATCGTGGCTCAGATATGCTACAAATATGCACACCTGTGCCACGCCCCTCCTTTCACTTAGGTGACCACCTGACCCGTCTTCATATCGACCCTGCTCATCGGAAACTAAAGACGGAGGATTTGACAGGTCCCGTATAGGACGTTAAAGCCCATTTCATTTCATTTCACAAAATATATCCAAAATGGATTAATATAATTTTATACAAAATGACAAACGAAACAACTTTCAAAAATTAACGATTAGTCTGCAGTTATTTAGATCTTATTGCGAAATCAGAGTCTGAGACTTATTCCCCCTTCACCCCACGTTCTGATATAAATAACACCCTGAACAGAAAATAACCAGCCATTTTATAAATAATTTAACGTAACCGATTCGTCAAAGGTTAACTATTATACGAACACTTTGATTCCTGTCAAATCAGATAGACCGTGTAACGATTCACCACAAGCTATCGGGACACTACGTAGGAAAAGCGAGATGTCCTAACAGCAACTGACAGTTTTCTTCGCCTTCGTAGACATTTTTCAAAATTGAATTATAAGCATCACAAACAACGAGTCAACAGACTAATTCCTGGAGTAAACTTCACATATTTTGTTTAATGACTATAAAAAAAATGCTTTTGGGGGAGATATAAAAGCTAGTTGAAAGAATTCGTGGACTAAAGGCACCGTCTTCTCGATGGCGGTAAACTGTTTTGTGAAAGAAAGAAAGAAAGACATGGGGTTTAACGTCCACTTGACGCAAACCAGGTAATTTCGGGACTAACATATGGTTTAATTTTATTTAAATAATTTGCTTGTCATAGGATCTTTAGCAGTGGGAGGTAACCGGAGGACCCGGCGAAAACCCACGAGGTTGGACAGGCGACCCTACTGCTTGCCATGTACAACCGGGGATTCGAAACCACACAAGTTGAATAAATGTCAGGCTTTATGGTACAGCACCCACATTCTAACCATTCGGCCACCCAACCCCCCAAACTGTTTTGTGTTCCGTATATGAATTATTAATAACGATACATTAAAGACGCTAAAACTCCTCAGGAATCCAAGGCCATAAATTGATAACGATATTAGGCCTTTAAAGACACTAAACTGCTTTGTTTTAAAAGATTTTAGGAATCCACTGTGGCTAAGTGGATGGGACGCTGTGGCGCTGCATTGGCCGAGAAAGTTCATAGAGATTTTCCGATGTGGTTTCCACTTGTCAGTGATGCAGGACGGAGGATCTGACAAGGACACAGGTGCCTAGTCGTTCGGATGGAACGAAAAACCGAGGTTCCGTGTACACATTGGCTTGCACATAACAGATCACTTGGCAGTGGGAATTTAATATGAGAAGGCCGTCTTTCGGAGCAAAACAATTGGACGTTAAGCCCCATTTGATTTCATTTTTAAGATTTTAGCCTCTTTGAATCAAGACAAAATAAAGAACGGGGGCCAGTTTCACAAAATTTAAACTAAGATAAAAATACAAATTTTAGTAATTTAATATTAGATCGATGTTAGTGCTTAGCCAATCAAAATTGAAGTATCTACTAAAATTTGGATTTGATCGTAAGTTTAGATTTCGGGAAACAGGGCCCTGAATTGTATTTAACTGCTGTTTCGAGCAGTGATTTGAAAAGCTCTGTTTTTATTTCGACGGATTCCGCCGAACTCAACCTGCTTGCTAATTTTAGTTTCATCATTTTTATCTTGCTGTGTCGGTAAGGAAGAACACAATCGATTTCATCTTAACAATGGTTGTGTTTTAATCTGAAGTCATCTAATTATTGATTATAGACTCTCATCCAATTCAACAAATTGTCATTTACTTGAAAAACACAAGAGAACCTAGCAACAAATATTCTCAGACCAGGGCCTTGTTTCTCGAAATCCAACTTATGATCGACTAAAGATAAAATCCAAATTTAAGTAAATACTTCATATTTGATTAGCTATTATTATCCAATAAAAGTACTAACATTTGGATTTTTTCTTAGTTAAAATTTCGTGAAACCGGCGCCAGAAAACTTAACGACGTTTCCAGTAGTATTCTCATTTGTTTGATAGACCAGAGAACGTAACGACGTTTCCAGTAGTATTCTCACTTGACAAAGACTAGAGAACCGAGCGATGTTTCCACAAGAATTCTCATTTGCTTGACGAAGACCAGAGAATTTAACGGCGTTTCGACTAATATTCTCATTTGCTTGGTAGTGACTACAGAATCTAATGACGTTTGACTAGTATTCTCAATCACTTGATAAAGATCAGAGAACTTAACGACGTTTCCACTTCCAATTGCTTGATAAAGACAACTGAACCTAGCTACGCCGCTAGATGAACAAAAATGAACCGAGCCATGTCCCAACAAGTATTCTCAATTGCTTAATAAAGTCTAGAGACCCTAGAGACATTCCCAAGGTTATTCTCTTGATACTGACTATAGAGAACCTAGCAACCCCTCTTCCCCATTGGTATTCTAATTTTATTAATCAAGACGAGAGAACTTCTCAGTAGTATTCTCAATTATATGATAGAAATTAGAGAACTCTAATTAGTCGACACTCCACTCTAGCTGCTTAAAAGTAATTGTGGTGTATTGAATTGTAGGACATGTGGTCATGTATGACGTTTCAGCCGCCGACTTTTCGTCCTCAGTCGTTAGTTCCTGTATAATAGCACCAGTCGCCGAAACATCACTGGCCGAAACGTTGAGTTACCTCCCCCTCCCCTGATATGTGCTTCTATTTAAAAGTCAGGGGTCATTTAACTGGCCGGTGCCCATTTACAGATTGGTCCAACAAGGAACTGGGCGCACTGTTATATTGGTATCCAATTATTAAGTAAATTAGACTCTACTTCAGCTAAAGGAAGTATGTCATACAGCTCCGGGCCAACTGTCCGTGTACACGCTGATTAGATAATTATGACATATAACTCTTCACCCATAACACAAACTAACGGTTTACGCTCGACAGTTTACACGGGAAGTACACCATGTAGCTCTGGGCTAAATTACTAAAGAAGGACCTGATTGGATAATTATATTAGTCTAAGATGGCCTTTAAGCTAAGATTATATTATTTGTGTGTGTAAATGGAAGATGACTTGGTATGAAAGACTTGTTAACGCCACTTAACTCCACGTAAATCAATACTAATATTCACGTGACTATTATCGGGAAAAAACCCAATGATTTTTAAATAAAACGTACGTACCTTGATTAATCGATGATATTCCGTTTAATATGCGTCAAGGGGGCCACGGTGGCTCAGTTAGTAAGTCCTGGAATCACTAGGATAGAATGTTTTTTGGGGAATTATCAACATGGTGTCCCGTTGCCAGGGCCCTTGAAAACTTAACTAAAGATAAATCCAAATGTTAGTAAATACTTCAATTTTGATTGGCTAAGCACTAAAATCAATCTAATATTACTAAAATTTAAGTTTTATCTTAGTTAAAATTTCGTGAAACAGGCCCCAGTTCTACAGAATTGGGAGACTAGCGTCTAGGCGTTGGAATGGCGTGAAATACCTACGTTAAGGGAACCCTGGACAGTATCCCAGTAGGTGCAGCAGAGTAGGATGTTCAGTAATATTCGTTGAGTCAACTGGCGTGGTTGCGATTCCCTGTTTGTAGGGCTGCCTTCCAATCTCGTTTGTTTACCCCGGGTCCTCCTACCCCCCCCCCTCCATTGCTAAATACGCAAACGAATTATTGAACTACAATTGAACCATGTGCTCATCCATCCCAAAATGACCTAGTCTCTCCCCTCTCTCTCTCTCACTTCGGGAGCGTTAATATTAAAGGACAATATTGGTGCCGGTCATTATTACATATGGGATAGAACTGGTAAAATACATTCCAAATATAATTTTAACACAGAGATCATTGCTACAGGAGACGTGTAACAAACTCTTCAATATAAGGGAAGTGACGTCAAACATGACTAACACCCGTTGTCCGTCTATATAACCTAGTCAACTAACGAGCGATAACAGACACACAGGCGAATTGCATTTCACTGATAAATCCGTTGAAGATGGAAAGTTGTTTTATAAAACGACGAGAGGATATCTGACAATTCAAAAATAGAATTGGCTGTCACTAGATAAGACAAAACGAAAAAAATAGAAAAATCCCGTGCATTACACTGTTTTTATTCACTCTGCTCTTAATAAAAACATGGTAATGCACGGACTTTGTCTAATTTGTTCGTTATCTGTTATCTACTGACAGCCAATTCCTTTGGTGAATTGTCAGATATCCTCTCACCTTCTCATATAACAACTTTTCATCGTCAACGGAATTGTCAGTGAAATGAAATTCGCCTGCGTGTCTGTTATCGCTCGTTAGTTCACTCAGTTATCTAGAAGGACAACTCGTGTTAGTCATGTTTGACGTCACTTCCCGTATATTGAAGAGTTTGTGACACGTCTCCGGCAGCAATGATCTATGTGTTAAAATTATATTTGGAATGTATTTTACCAGTTCTATCACATATGTAATAATGACTGGCACCAATATTGTCCTTTAACAGTCCCATTTTAACTGTGTTTAATCAACAACTATATATATATTGATTACCGTAAAACAAGCTTTAACTGTAACAGAAATAACAAAAATGGAAAAGTAGAACAACTTGATCTGAACCTTGTACAACAACAACACCAACAACAAGTCTTAAACCAACACAAAATATTCACCAAGTGTTGATCAATTTACGTTTGTCTTCAACTAATATACTTGACAGCTAATAGGAAACTGGTTTTTAACATTATCGATATTAGGGAATAGCGTAAACACGGCACTTCACGTAAAACATAATAGGGTTTTTTGTCTTCTGTTTCTATGCAGCGTTGATTAACTTTCTATCAAATTGATATTATTTTTGATGCAAGACTGAATGAATTTAATCAATGTATTTTGTTCGAGGGTTAGTGTATTTATGTTGAGAAGTTGTGAATTTTTTGAAAAAGTGAGAGAGGGAGAGAGAGAAATGGGGCACTCGGCAAACCTCGGAAGATTTCGGAATCTAAACTCGGCTGTATGATGAATTCCGCCATATTGGAACTACTTTAAAGGTTCCGGATGAAACATGGCTGCGCCCATTCCAAACACAAGTTGGCGACCTATTTGGCTAGCGACCTATTCGACCGATCCAGCGGTAAGATAATGACGAAATTACACTTCTATTCTGAGCTGAAGGAATGGATAAAAAATAATATATTCTACTTTCATTTGATAGACATAACGTTGGATTTTATTGGTTGATAAATAGAGACTGTTGTCTTTACTCTAAATAGGTTTCCAACGAACAGGTTGCAGCTCGATCGGTCGAATAGGTCGCTAGCCGAATAGGTTCCCAATTTGTGTAATAGCGTCAAGTTTTCCTGTTAAAGTAAACCGGTAGCCGCATCGCAAATGTATGGGCGTAGGTACATATCACTTACTGTCATACATCCGAGACTAGATGTAGTTTACGGAATCTGTCGAGATTAGCCGAGTGAGAAATGGGGGTTAATGTCCACTCGACAAAAACTAGGTCATTTCGGGACTAACATATGGTTTGATTTTATTTCAATAATTTGCTTGCGCGTAGGGTTCTTTAGCAGTGGGAGTTGACAATTAAAGTAGGTTTAACGCCTTACTGGTCTGCACCTACTTGGATAATGAAGACGGGCATACACCACACAGTGAGCTATGAGGGACATTTTGTCTGGAAAACAGCTCTACGAATTCAAACTATCAAGGGATCTTTGACGTGCACGCCAACGTGTACACGTCATACAGATAGATATGAATAAAAAAAATTTCCCGGACTATGGCGTATCTAACTATATACTTCATCGCATTCCACCTGTCAGGCGGTCATTTACGTGTAAATACAGAGTAGGACTTCGATTTTACGTGCCACTCAATAGACTAAACGCCTGTTTCTTTGCCAGGTCCTACGTCTCTTTCAAGGGAAAACCAGGCTAGAGAAGCCAATGGAACTTACTCTGTCCATACCTGGATCAAACCCGATGCCTTATCGAACAAGGATAACTTGGATGTTGACCAAATTTGATTAAGATGTTTTACCAAAATGTAATCTACCTCTATCAGGTTCACAAGCTTTCTGTATACGTAGCTAGGCTACTATATCTCTGGAACAAAAAGTCCCAGAATGTTGAAAATCAAAATGGTTCACCCTCACCATTCCCACTGCTTCACACCAAATTTGAAAAATCAATATCGAGTTCATCATTTCACATTTCTAAGGCTTCGCAACAATTTTTTATAAAACACATTAAAACTCCAGCATCTGTTTCAATCACCAGAACGAAAGTTCACAGAACGTTGAAAATCAATAGAGCTCCTTAAACACGGATATTTTCGTCCTCACTCTATTTCAGAGAGTAAACAAAAACTTTTCTTGATCATTATTTGTTTTTCCGGACTCCAAAGCCAAGATTTAGGTGGCATTTTGACCGAAAAGCGTTTACAAATTTGATGGTTTCTACCTTGACCATTGTTAAGGAGACAATGAAATGAAATGAGATTCAACGTCCTACTCTTCTGCACCTGGGCTAATGGAAGACAGTTGTTAAAGAGAGGCTGGAGACCACGTTATTTCGACCGGAGACTTGCGATCCGGCAGACGTAATTAAAACGACAGGGATGATATTTTGCATGGTTCTGGCCCTTTCATGGGTCTGTGTATCTCATTTATACGTTAACGAGTTGAAATGAAATGAATTGTAATTGGGTTTAACGTCATATTGTTCTGCTCCGAACTGGGCTAACGAAGTCTCTAACTCAATATCATCCAAAATCTTCTATTCTCAAAACACGAATTATTTGTCAATTTAAATCAATATTGATGCTGTGATCTTACCGGAAAAAGATGGGCTTCTGATATGTTTAAGACAAAATTAACAGTTTATTTATTGGTACACGAATCGTGTACCATAATGCGTTTCAGCCCCAGATGTAACAATTAAGAGACTCGAGGGACGAGGCTAGACCCATTGCACCAAATCAAATGTCGTATATAGAATGGAATAACCAGACGCTAGAAATTTGTATTCGATTGAATCTGATGGCTTATTTCGCCGAACATAACTGATATGAAATTAGAGTAAAAACGGAAACCATTGAATGTAAATCAGTTTATATACATTCATATTAGAGTATTATATGCGCTGCGACCCACTTGTGTCAAATTCTAGGTCCCAAATGTTAGCGATTTAGCTCCTTTAACTGTTCTCAGACCATAATACTCACTCTTGAAATTAGCAAAGAAATATCTATATTTCTATTATTATTATTTTTTTTTTACTTTTGGAGCATGTTGAAATCTTTGAAAAGAAGACATGTACTTAACATTAAAATTAGCCAGAAGCCTTTTTTTTTCAAAATTGGCAGAAAAAAAATGGAGCATGTTGAAATCTTTGAAAAAAAAGACGTACTTAACATTAAAATTAATCAGAAACATTTTTTTTTCCAAATCGACAGAAAAAAAATTGGAGCATGTTGAAATCTTTGAAAAAGACATGAACATAGGATTAAAATGTCTTATTACGCTGCGCTGTCTATTCATAAAGGTTTTTTCTTTGTTTGTTTCCAGTGTAATGTTTCTATTACAACGGCAACTACACACTTTATAGAACTCAGAATTAATTTTTTATTCAATAAATTGATAAACTTGTCTTTGATTCAATTACACTACAGGCTGTATATTAAGAAAAAAAGACAACAATAACTTCTGCCTGTAATAAATATCTCAATAACTGGGTTAAAGAGATATTTACATCTTTAGCTATACTTTTGCATTTATTTTATAAGGTAGGCGCTTGGAGAATAAACTGAATAAAGGGGATCACGTGGCTAAGTGTTCGATCCCTGCATTGGCCGAGAAAGTTCATCCAGATTTTCCGACATGTTTTCCCCTTGCCAGTGATGCAGGACGTATGTTCTGACAAAGGCAGCCGTCTAATCGCGTGGATGGGGCGAAAAACCCGAGGTAGGCCGTAGCACCGCTGGCTGGGCAAAATTTCCCTCATAGCACACTGTATCGCGTATGCCCGTCTTATTAGCCCAGATCGGATTAGAACAGTAGGACGGTAAACCCCCTTTCATTATCCGACGTCCCCGTTCATTGGTGCAGTGATGTTTAACCCTGTTAAGTTGATTTTATATCTTTCCGGTTCAAGACTGGTCTTCCCCCCTCCCCACTCTTGTATTTGTAATTCAGTATAGCCCTGTGGCGTAGGCCATGTTATCGAAGGCAGCAATACACAAGAGAAACAATAAGGTCGATAACTCATAGTATGTCAGTTCTCCTTTAAAGTTTTTATTCTTATGTTGTTAAGTTGTCTTACAATCTGAATTTTTGTATTATGAAAGAATTATTTATAAATATATCGAATTAACGATTGTAGTCATGGTAACAATAAACAATAAACTATTGATAAATGGTATAAACTTTATTCTGATGTTTGAGTTCTAGCTTCTTCAGATACATTATCGAATTTCTACCCCAAAACATTAACAACAAAAACTAGAAATTTAATATAGCTTGTCTCACAAGTCTCGTAAATATGTTTTCTAGTAGATGGGATCAATTTTGTTCATGTACAGGTTATTTGCTTGTAGGTTACAATTTAATTTTTTTCAGCTGTTAATCCATCCCGTCTAGCTAATCGAATGTATGGGTTATTGGAAATGAACTGAAAAGGGGGTTTAACATCCTCATTTTCTGTAATCAACTGGGATAAGGAAAGAGAGAGAGAGAAGGGGGGGGGGTTAATTTAATTGCTTCTGGGTGCAGGAGAAAGGAATTACACATAACGCACTAGAAATCCATAAGACAAATGTAACTAAAAACGCGCGCGAGAGCGGGAGTCATTTCGAGACTAACACACGGTTCAATTTTATTTCAATAATTCGCTTGTGCGTATGGGTATTTAGTATTGGTAAAAAACCCCGGAAAAAACGTACAAGGGTGGTCAGGCAGCCCTACTCTTTGACACGTACATCCGGGGTGTATCGAAACCACAGCAGTTGACTCAATGACAGACCTTATGATATAACCATTTGGGCACCCAATCCCCCTATTTTGATAATAAACCATTTGTCTAAATCAGACATCTACTGGCTTTATGCTGGTGGATTAACTTTTTTTCAGCTAGTCGGTTATAGATTAATTATTAGAGATAGCAACCCAACTAGCCATAAATGATTAGGGTAGTCTTGAGGCCAATTGGACCAGTTGATTTCGTGAGGATAATGCACCCAACGAGGTGTCATCTCCTTGCCAGATTTGGAGTCATCATACAAGACAAATAAAGACCAAACGTGCAAAATGGCGAGAAAAAAATTGGAAAAAAAAAATCCCGGATCGAAGGATGTTGGATGGCTGAATTCTTAGCTTAGCGTGTGTGCACTGTATCATAAGGTCTGCCATTGAGACAACTGGTATGGTTTTGATGCCCTGGTTGTATGTGACAAGGTGTACGGTCGCCTGTCCAACTTCGGGGGTTTTCTCCGGGTTTCCCAGTTTCCTCCCCACTGCTAAAAAAAACCTACGCGCAAGCGAATTATTGAAATAAATTTGAACCATGTTAGTCCCGAAATGACCTAGTTTGTGTCGAGTGGTCGTTAAATCATAGGTCTCTCTCTCTTCCGGATCGGACGACGAATCGTTATGTTAGTGACGGGAATGAGATCGACAGCCGGGCTACTCTCATACCAAGACAATCTCTGGTGTCTAATATAACTCTAACTAATCATCAAGCGATATTCCCGATCTCTCTCTCAAACACTTCAGCTGACATATAACTTAAACTTGTCCTCATCACCCAATATTTCTACTTTAATATCTAACTTTATTTTACAAATCGTGCTAATGAGTTTAACCTCTTACTTTCGTGTAATCGCGCCAATGAAATGAAATGGAGTTAAATATTGAAATTGAGTTCAAGGTCTCACTTTTTTGAATCAATCGTTCGAATGAAATTAAATTTTGGTATTTTTTTGCGCTAATGAAATGAAATAAAGAGTTCAATATTGAAATTGAGTTTAATGTATTACGTTTCAGAACCAACCGTGCTAATGACATAAAATAAGACTTTAATATTGAAATTGAGTTTAAAATATTACCTTTCTGTATCAATCGTTTAATGTCTAACTTTTCCGAACTTATCGTGCTAATGAAATGAAATGGTGTTTAATATTGAAATTTAGTTTAAAATATCACCTTTTTGTATCATTCGTACTAATGAAATGGAATTTAATGTCACACTCTTCAGAACCTGTCGTACTACTGAAATGAAATGGGTTTTAACATTGGAATTGAGTTTAACGTCTCACTTTTTTGTATCATTCGGGCTAATGAAATGAAAGCCCGAGTAACTCTCTGGGTAAACACCGTGACCTGTTCCAGAGACATAAAATATAGGTAAGATATTCTTTTGGCGGTGATATAAACGACCAAGATGCATTTATTTGCCTATGTATTAGTCCTGTGCCACTAGAAAGGGGAAACCAGTCTGAAAAATCTGTAGTAACTTTCTCTGTCAATACGGGAAGCGCACCCATACACGAAAGGTAGCTTAGATATTCGGTATTTCATCCCATTGCAACGTCGAGAGTGCACCCATACACGAAAGGTAGGTTAGGTATTCTTTGGCGGTGATATAAACGGCCAAGATGCATTCCCTTGCTCATCCCACCCTGCCGCACCACTTGCAAGCGGGCAGGAGTCTGAAATATCTCAAGGAACTTTCATGGTCAGCACCCGGAGGGGACCAGGGCGAGACCTCGGCCAGCGACTAAAAAATTTAGACAAAAGGCAGCTAAGATATTTTAGTGACGGTGATGAGAACGCAGAAGACGCTTTTCAATGGTTATCCATCAGTACTGCTCCACGAGCAAGGGAAAGCCAATCCGAAAAATCCCGAGTAAATGTTTCGGTCAATAGGGACCTTTCGCATCGGTACGAAAACGAACACCAAAACGAACATATGTTCGTTAACGTTTTCGTATCCTCTAACACACGGGGGGGGGGGGGGATGGCCTAGTGGTCTAGAGTGCCGCGCTTCGACCTCTAGCTGGCCGGTCACCTCTGGCTTGCGGCTGTGGTTTCGAGCCCTGGTGTGAGGGTATGTGGCATGGAGATAGGGGCGCCTTCTCAACCTCGTGGGTTTCCTCCGGGCACTCCGGTTTCCTCCCACGGCTAAAGACCCCTACGCGCAAGCGAATTATTGAAATAAAATTGATCCATGTGTAAGTCCCAAAATGACCTAGTTTGTGTCGAGTGGACGTTAAACCCCATTTATCTCTCTCTAACACACGGTTTCGCAATCCGACGTACGATAATAGCTAGATGGCGTTAAGTTCTACTCAATGAACTTCTCTGTCCCGGCAAAGTTTTCAATCGATATTTTGGTAGGTGTACAACAAATCAAGCAGAATATTGCATCTGAGCACATTCTACAAATTCTACACAATCAACGATATGCGCAAGGCCTCGAAATATTGTGGAAAATTCAATATGCGACAAAAAAAAAATTCGTTTGCATACCGACGTGAATCCAGCTTCACACGCGTAACTTTTTTCACTGGCCGAACACTCATTACAGATTGATGTCACAAGTGCGAAAGGTCCCTAATACCGGGAGCACACACGGGGACCTCATCTAACGACATACAACTTTAATGTAGACAAAAGGTAGGTTAGTAATTCTTCTGGTTTGATACTGTCAAGAGGAAACCAGTCTGATATAATCTCGAGGAACGAACCAACGCCGAACCAAAGTAGGTGAAATGAGGTTAACTTCCTACTGTTCTGCTCCATCTGGGCTAATGAAGTTGGACATACGCCATACAATGTGCATTGTGGGAAATTTTGCCAGGACAGCTGCGCTACGGCTTACTGTCATATCAAATTCCAAGGGCTTAATGTGTACACGGGACCTTGGTTTTCGTCCTCTCTGAATGACTAGACAACTGTCCTTGTCATGTCCTCCGGAACCATCGTAACATTAAATGAGGTTTTTTTTGTATCAACACATTTATTATATTTCGATAACACGTTTTTCTGTAACCGTCCTCATGATTCATCACTTCAAAAACTATCAAGAAAACAACTCGGCGTTATTCACGCTTTGATGCTTGCTGAATTCCTCAGTCAAAGTCAAATAAAAGTGTCAGGATCTCGTCTAGTTTGTAGTTCAAGTATTTAATAACTAGTTGTGTCAAGTGTCAGTGCTGGGTACGGAATATCTTATTATTGTCTTCACCCGTCTTTCAACCGATTTAAATCCTCCACAATATCCTTGACATTTGTATCCAGCGATTCGTAATAAATCAACGGTGGTAATTCGTGATGAAGTCTAGCGTTCAACTTTTTAACACCGACAGGGTTAATAAGCCGAGCGAGGAAGAGAGGGGGGGGAAATTAACGTCCACTCCACGCAAGAGAGAGTGGGGGGGGGGGTTAACGTCCACGCAACGCAAGCTAGGCCATTTTGGAACTAACATATGGTTCAATTTTAATTCAATTATTCGCTTGTGCGTAGGGGATCTGGAGACAACCCACGGGATTGGACTGGCTGGCGACTCTGTTTCTTGTCTCGTACAAGGGAATCAACCCCACGCCACTATACTAGACTAAAGGACGATGAAATCAATATTTGTTTTACAAATCAGACATTTGTCACATCAGATTTGTAAATTGTATTTTTGTTGAATGTAATTATATTTTAATATAACAACATTTATTTTAGAAAATCAAAAAATTAGCCTATTTTTCATCGGGGAAATACATCGAAATACAAATCTCGAACAATAAATTTCCAAATAAAAATTCATCGAACCTGAACATGTGCGGAAATCAACCCAGCATACAACAAGTCACCCCTGTTCTGCATCACTGATGGTGAAACCACGCTGGAAAATCACAATGAACTGTCCAGACCAATACTTCCCTGCGAGGCAGCATCTGATTCACCTAGCCAAACGAACAAAATATTAATACTAACAAGATGGGTGTTTGGCGGTTGAGATGAGATGGGTGGAAGGGTTGTGGGGGTGGAGGGGACCAAAAACAATTAGCATCGATCAGCTCGTCGTACTGGACAGGTGTCCATTTAGAAGTGAAGGAGAGAAAATGGGGTTGAGAAACAAAAATTAGTCTCGCGTACAGGAAATATGCCATTTTCCAGTTGGTTCCCCAGTCCGAAAGGATCCATGCTAGAATTATTTTTCATTCTTCGTCTCACCAGGCACAATATATCACTTATTGTCATAACGTCTTTGAAATATGCTTCGTACCTCATTTCTGAATCATAGACTTTCCGATGCTAACGAAACTAATAAAACGTTTCTGAGAAGTCCTCGCCTTTGATGGTTGACACATATTGAGGGAAAAGAAATTGATTAATAATCTGTCTCGCGCTTGTCATTCAAGTCACGTGCGTCGTGTATCAATGATATAATTAAGAGATTTGTCGGAATTCAATGACGTGTAAAATACGGTGAACCAGAAACTATTCCCCGCGGGGAAAAACAACAAAAATATGTCAAGTCTTGTCTGCTTCTTCATAACACACCTCCAAAACAAAAATATGTCTGTAATTGTCGCTCACAAATCGGTCAGGAGATAAAGAATGATAGACGGGTATGCTGTTCAGGCCTGAATCGAAGGCTTTTCGGAGCAATGAATCGAACCCGCGTGCAAAATATCGCGATCTCATCTCTTCTTGTGTACAGTTCGGATGCCAGCGGACCGGAATCGGCCGTTCATAATTGCTACATGACGAACCTCGCAGGAAACCATGCAAACTGATTAAAATACAGATCTATATTTCGTTTCGTTTTTTCTTACATTTACGGTGGCGTAAACTACATAAATATGTGCCCAATTGTACTGGAAGGTCGCGTCAGGTATCATACGGGCGGCTTTTGGCCTAATGAGTCCGACATTGATTAAACAATCAGCGTTGACTGTTCTGGTGATTTACCTTAAGCTCCCCGCGCCTCGTTTCATTGGCTAGTGCCCCACATCATGGAAAACGTGGGTTATACAACTCTTTCAGATCCTAGTGTAGTAACGGCCAGTAAAACGAACATTTGAAGTAAAAAAAACGAATCGAAATAGGGTCTGTGTTTTAATCAGAAGCCAATCCCCTCCGATGCCTAGTTTACAATTATCACCCAAGGCCACATTTTGACATGTCATTAGTACATCATTGAATTAACACTTAAATAAGCTAGATCGCAAATATTTGGGACCTAGAATTTGATAGAATTGGTTCGCAACGCATATTATAAATGTATTAAACTGGTTTACATTCAACCGTTTCCATTTTTACTTTAATTTCAAATCAGTTCTGTTGGGCGAAATACGCCAGAAGTCTCAATTGGATGGCAATATCTAGCATCTGGTTATTTAAATTGACAAATAGTTTATTTAAATTGACAAATAATTCATGTTTTCCATGTCGAAAATTTGGATGACAATGAGTTAGCGACTTGTCTACTTTAAAGGACAATATTGGTGCCAGTCATTATCACATATGTGATAGAACTGATTAAACACTTTCCAAATATACTATTCAAAAAAAGTAGGAGATATTTGATTTTGGGGGCATAATACTAAAATATGCAAATGACTACGAAAAAAGTCACTATAGAACCTAACAGAAGAAACATTTCCAGTTACATGTGACGCCCAAACGCACCAATAGCTACCGCATGGAATGCAGGTGATGCTTGGGATCATCATGGGGGTCCAACCCAAGATTTGCACGACTCTGACTTTGAATGTTACAGTCATTGTGGCATTGAATTCCAGGGTGGAAACATCAGTTTAATTGTTTTAGTGACCAGAAAACAAATTTTGATATGCGTCGGCTTACCCAAAATGAAAGGTTACGTGCCCTTGGCATGCTACAGATCGGCACAACACAGGCGGTTGTGGCGGAGACGATGAATGTTTCTCAGTCTGTCATAAGCAGGCTATGGTCCAGATACCGTGATACACAATCTGTACAGGACAGACCACGCTCAGGTCGACCAAGGGCGACAACTCAAGCCCAGGATCGATTTATCCGTACCTTGGCCTTGAGAAATCGTGTCATCACAGCAAATCAGATCAGCGCTCGTCTTCAAACAGTCACTGGTGTGAGAGTGAGTGGCCAGACGATTCGGAATCGACTGCATAGGGGTCACCTTCGCGCCCGACGTCCTCGCGTGATCCCTTGTTTGAGAGATCATCACATTCAGGGAAGACGTCGTTGGTGTAGGGATCGTCAACACTGGGATAATCGACGCTGGAGCAATGTGATGTTTTCAGATGAGTCAAGGTTCACTGTTGATTTTTTGGACAGACGTAGGAGGGTGTGGCGTCGTCGAAACGAGCGTTTCCAAGACGTTAACGTCATCAGACATGATCGATTTGGGGGTGGTTCTGTTATGGTGTGGGGAGGCATCACTGTTGCTAGAAGAACGGCTTTACATGTTCTTGCAGGGCGTGTTACAGGCCAGTACTACCGGGACAACATCTTGGCAGTCCATGTTGTGCCGTTCGCACGACGTCATGGCCGCCGTTTCATCTTCCAGGATGACAACGCAAGATGTCACAGGGCCAGGATCGTTACAGGTTACCTCCAACAACAGAACATCACCACATTACCTTGGCCAGCACTGAGTCCCGACCTCTCCCCCATCGAGCATGTCTGGGATATGCTTGGACAGAGGTTACGTCAACGTCAACAACGTCCTGCCAATGTCCAAGAATTTGCTGCTGCGTTGCAACAGGAATGGGACAATCTGGACCAAAATGACCTTAGACGTCTCATTAGGAGTGTGCCACGTCGGATCAATGCTTGTTTGGCAAACAGAGGAGGATTTACCCGTTACTGACTTTGTTGTGATGCTGTGGTAACTTTGCTGTTTGACCCCGGGTATCATTTTACCCTTATAATGATCAGTCTGTGCCTTACTTAGTCTAACGATCATTTGGAATAAATCGATGAATGTGAACTTCATTTCATTTTGTCATTTGTTTCTTCGTCAGTTTCATTAGGTGACTTTAAAAACACTTAAAAATCAAATATCCCCTACTTTTTTGGAATAGTATATAATATTAATACAGAGATCATCGCTACCATAGAGGAGTAATAAAGGATTCATGAATCGGAAGTGACGAACGCCAAAGGAAAACACGAGTCATTCCTCTATATAACTAACTGAAGTGACTATTGATAACAGATACATCGGCGAATATCTGCTCACTAATAATTCCCTCGAAGACCTAAAGTTGCTGTGTGACACTGTGGGGGAATATCTTACAATTCATAAAAAGAATTGACTGCCACTACATGAGAGAACACGAAAGAAAAACAGAAAAAAGTTCGTGCATTACCATGTTTTTATAAGGTAGGGGAGACCGGGGCACATTGAACCACCATGGATATATCCTTTATAAATAATACAATACAACCGAACGCTATACAGTGTTCAATCACTCGGCAAACCTCGGAAGATTTCGGACAATCTAAACTCGGCTGTATGATGAATTCCGCCATATTGGAACTACTTTGAAGGTCCCGAATGAAACATGGCTGCGCCCATTCCGAACACAAGTTGGCGACCTATTTGGCTAGCGACCTATTCGTCCGATCCAGCTGTAAGATAATGACGAAATTACACTTCTAGTCTGAGCTAAAGGAATGGATAAAAATAATATATTCTACTTTCATTTGATAGACATAACGTTTGATTTTATTGGTTGATAAATAGATGAGTTAAGGCGACTGTTGTCTTTATTCTAAATAGATTTCCAACGAACAGGTTGCTGCTCGATCGGTCGAATAGGTCGCTAGCCGAATAGGTTCCCAATTTATGTAATAACGTTAAGTTTTCCTGTTCAAGTAAACCGGTAGCCGCATCGCAAATGTATGGGCGTAGGTACATATCACTTACTGTCATACAGCCGAGGTTGGATGTAGTTTACGGAATCTGCCGAGATTTGCCGAGTGGTGTTCAATGTGCCCCGGTCTCCCCTATAGAATGAATAAAAACAAGGGGCTGTACGGAGTATTTCTATTTTTCCCGCGTTCTCTCATATTATGACACTTAATTACTTTATTGAATCGTTAGATATGCTCTTGCGGTCCCATATAACAACTTTTTGTCTTCCAAGGAGTTATTAGTGAGCAGAAATTCGTCCGTTTATCTCTCATCACTCGTCACTTCAGTCATTCACATAGAGAGATAACTCGTGTTTTCCTTTGGCGTTCGTCACTTCCGATTCATGAATCCTTTATTACTCCTCTATCGTAGCAATGATCTCTGTGTTAACATTATATTTGGAAAGTGTTTAATCAGTTCTATCACATACGTGATAATTACTGGCACCAATATTGTACTTTAATTGGGCCAACATTGCTTGTTACATACACAACCGGGGGGGTTGGGATGGCCTAGTGGTCTAGAGTGCCGCGCTTCGACCTCTAGCTGGCCGGTCACCTCTGGCTTGCGGCTGTGGTTTCGAGCCCTGGTGTGAGCGTATATGGCATGGAGATAGGGGCGCCTTCTCAACCTCGTGGGTTTCTTCCGGGCACTCCGATTTCCTCCCACTGCTAAAGACCCCTGCGCGCAAGCGAATTATTGAAATAAAATGAAACCATGTTAGTCCCAAAATGACCTAGTTTGTGTCGAGTGGACGTTAAACCCCATTTCCCTCTCTCTCTACATACACAACCCTATGGATAAAGGGGAATAACTCCATTCTCACCGTTTGGACAAGCTCTATTATTAACATTAAATTCTTCAAATTTATTCTGTTAGCATTTATAGGTTCGTTTCCCAAATTGTTGGTATAGCATAACAGTAAGTGTAGGAGCACGAAACAACACGCAAACCAAACGCACCAAGACAAAACATTTCAAGACACCGGGCCAGCCGTAACCGTCCACTGCGCTGTACAGTAAATCGCCTGATATACTACAGCATTCATTCAATTTAAAAAATAAAACAATGCTTGGAGACTTTTGGCAATCGAAATTTCCCACCGGTATCGCGTATACGTTGTTTTACAGTTGAGGCAGTTTTCGCGTTGCTGAGCTGGGTTGAGTGTGTTATTATAGTATCACAGCCACACTATAATAAACAGCAAATAAGAAACGTTGACACATCAGTGATTAATTTATCGCAGCGTCTGTGCATGGAGTGGACAAGACGATTGATGAACGCTATTGGCACCTGGACCCACACTGTCAGAAAAGCCTGGCGCAATCCATCGGCTGTATTTGGTCTCGGTATGGCGTTAAGTTTCTTCTGAATTTCATCCCTAAGGTGTTCAATCGGGATTAAGTCCGAACTAAAAGGCTGGTCAGTGCAAAACGTTGACATCGCTGTGCCGTAGAAAAGTCCCGAGTAACTCTTGTGGTGTGGGCATGCTGGATTTTGCAACAGCACAGGACCAATTCGTTCCATGTCAGCGCCATATTCTGGCCCTGCTATCTGCAGTTGACACGCAATACCGATGTTGAGGATCGGTACACGGTAAGGTCTACGGCAATGGATGTTCTCGGCGCACTGTCTCAAGATATGTGTATGAAGGGATTGTTCAAAATTAGCACCTTGTTCACTGCGGTCAGAGGTAGCAGAGTTATCCCTGCGTCTTTTGATCACATCGCTCTTTACTGGGTCCTGCCACTATATCTAGCCGTCGCTTCAATAAACCTTCAACTTAACCTCTCTTCGTCGTCTTATACGTAGCCAATCTATCCAATTTCCGTTTCCAGTGTAAGATTTAGTGTTTCTACTTCGGCAATAGGTTTGATAACTTCGGCATCACTAGACATCTGGATCATTCGGGTCCTCGGTAGAAGGTGAAGAACATGAGGCCTGTCGACTTTTCTCAAGATTAATAACTCACCCGACTAGTTGGGGAAGCGAGCAATACACTCGATAAGCACTGGGTTGAAGTGAGCAAAACATCTGATGAGTACTTGGTTGAACACCTGGTAAGCACTAGGTTAAGTGAGGAAAACACCTGATAAGCACTGGGTTGAAGTGAGCAAAACACGTGATAAGCACTGGGTTGAAGTGAGCAAAACACGTGATAAGCACTAGGTTGAAGTGAGCAAAACATCTGATGAGCACTGGGTTGAACACCTGGTAAGCACTGGGTTGAAGTGAGGAAAACACGTAATAAGCACTGGGTTGAAGTGAGGAAAACACCTGATAAGCACTAGGTGGAGGTGAGGAAAACACCTGATAATTATAAGCGTGGGGTTGAAGTGATAATAACAGCCGATAAGCACTGGGTTCAGCGCTCACGCTGTCGATTGCGATTTAAAAAAATATAATTTGGAGGATAATATTTTAAATTGGGCGATTTTCTGTGCCGAACAAACGCGTTAAAAACAGTCTATTGCGCTTGGCTGAGTCAATTAAAAATAAAATTTTTAGACAAATTATTAGCTGTATTAATTGATGTGGTAGATTGATTAGGACTAGATATAATTCAAATTTCTGGAATAGCTACCAGTGGGGCAACTGTCATGGTGAGCTACCGAAGGGTCAGCCGTCATGGTGGGTTCTAAGAGTGTGATTGTTACTAGGTTGAAGCCATCAAATCCTGTTATCTTGGGCACTCACTGTATTGCACGCAGACTGGCACTTGGTTCATGTGGTGCAGCGGATCAGGTACCTTGCCTCATTAAATATCAGGAAATTTTAAATTGCATATATAAGTATTTTGAAAATTCATCAAAAAATCTGAACAGATTAAAATGGTAGTAGATTTAAGCAGAATTCAGGCACACGGTGGTTATCATTCGATGGGGCTCTTGATGCAGTTTAGAAAAATTACTCCAGTTTAGTAACCGTTTTAATTGAAGATAACACTCCAAATATTGCTAGTCTGCTTAAAAGTATAACTTCTGTAAAATTCATTTATTGTACATATTTCCTATCTTATGTTTTAGCTATATTTTTTTATAGATGAGGTAAGTGTTTTTTCAACATAGTCATATTATGTTTTCCAATGTACCTTTGTTAATACCATTGTGAATTTGTTGAGAATTGAGACCTTTACCGTGTCCGAAGAAGATTGCGATAATATGTTCAAAATTGATAATTTTACCTTGTCTGAAGAAGTTGTGTCATTCCGAAATCATGTTCAAAATTGATACTTTTACATTCTCCGAAGAAGTTGTGTCATTTCGAACTTATGTTCCGATTAAGGTGATGTAAACTATTACTGCCATTTGTAAATATGCCGTAACTAAAAATGATGTTTCCAAGTATTAGTGATATCAGAAACCCTTGCTAACATTCCTGTGGCAAATGGAGATTGTGAAAGAGGATTTAGTAGGCAAAATGTTACACAAAAAAAATATAGAAATTGCTTTAAAAACGAACACACTATGTAATTTAATGGTACTTAGTACCGATAAACTGGCCACCCCAGATTTTGAGAAAGCCTCCAATAAATGGGCCTCTGCCAAGCAGAGAAGAATTATGTAAGATGTATATTGTATGTAAGTAAAATTACTGAAAAAAATTAATAGTTATTTTATTTTGGCGGGAAAAATAATCTGGCTAATATAGTAATAATTTAAAATGATAAATTGGCAGAAAAAATGGAACCCAGAGTGAGAACTGACTGTGTTGAAGTGAGAAAACACATAAGCCCTGTGTTGAGTGAGAAAAACACTCAAAGCACAGGTTTGAAGTGAGGAAAACATCTGATAAACACTGGGTTGAAGCGAACAAAGCACTCGATAAGCACTGTAATCAATGTCTTTAGGTGCATCCTGCCTCTATTGTTGGTTCGACTGATAACCGTATGCCCGATTTATCTTGCACCAATTCATCAGGGATCTCAGGGAAAACAAAACTTCCCGCTGGAATTCCGTAATATAACCCAGTCACCATTGTCTGTATAGCAGTGGAATTGGTTCATCCTCAGAAACTGTTGACTCGGATATTGGGACTTTGGCTTGCAATTTTTGCGTTCCACTGACGGTCTTTGCCACTTGTAATCTTGGTTCAATTGCCAGGCGTTCAGAATTGTAAACCTCATTAGGTGTGAAGTAAAAGAGCATGTTGATCAAATTCCCCGTCGCGATCATACGGAAGTTTTGGGTTAGTGATCAGATTTTCGTATGGGCGCCTCGCGTTTAATTGTTCCTTCCACGACATCAGTTGGGCCTTTCCCATGACTGGTGGAGAAGAAATGCCACTCGGCCTGACAATTGATCTCATATTCGTGATAGCAAAAATACATAAATGACTTTCAGTTCTTGTACAGGGCCACTTACCCATTAGAGAAACAGTAAATTTTTCTCACAACGCGAATTTAGTTTTCGCTGGAGAAGGTGGGCCGATATAACATTAGGATTGTTGAAATCGGAAATGATTGTTAATTAACCATGCAGGTCTTGTCCATTCTTGCAGTAATACACCGGATAGATTGAAGCCCGCGCATCATGCCAATAATAGTCTCGGGTCACGTCCTGCACTACAAAAGAAAATTTTTCCGAAAAGCCTCCGATTACCACGCATTCCCCGTCGACTCAGGCTTCTTTTTTCTACCAATGGCGTCTAATTAGTCTGACTTTTTCAGGAAAGCTTTTAACAAATTCCTCTAAATGCATAGTCACCGTGTGAAGTTGCGACCTCACCGTCGTTATCCATTGCTGAAATAGTACTTCATCCATTAGCTCTGTTTACGGGCTAGACACATTCTCACGAAAGAGAGAGAGAAATGGAGTTTAACGTCCACTCGACACAACTAGGTCATTTCGGGACTAACATATGGTTTTTAATTTTATTTCAATAATTCGCTTGCGCGCAGGTAGGAGCCCGGAGGAAACCCACGAGGTTGAGAGGGCGTCCGGATCTCCATGCCACATACGCTCACACCAGGGCTCGAAACCACAGTCGCAAGCCAGAGGTGACCGCCCAGCTAGAGGTCGAAGCGCGGCACTCTAGACCACTAGGCCATCCCAACCCCCCTTCTCACGAAAGACTTAGTACTTCTGGAAGTTGCACTTAAACGATGACATCTCAGTGCCTTACCAGTTTCGCTATTTCATTCATCTTCTGTCCAATCATCATCAGTCGCACGTTTTGGTGAATGGTACCAGTTTACATGCGGTTCCGAGGGAAGCAATGGTACAAATCTCGTAAAACCCTGACTATAGACTCCAGATCACCATCATTATATTGTTCATGCAAATTCTTCAAAACCAATCTTTTCTGAAGTGTTAGTTTCCTCTCGGGGGGTCCAACGACAACACAGTCTTTAATTCCTGGCGTCATGCGGTTGAAATCGTCTGAGAAATAACAATCTATCACTTCATTCATAGTTTCCACAGACGATGTTCATCCCTATTTTAGGGTTTGGAGAAGACGTTATTCCTTTTTCGTCTTGCAGAGTGAACAATCAAATTCTGACATCATAACCCTGAGGCTCACATTCCAAGCAAATATTGTCCAAATTTGCACTTGTTCATTGCGGTCAGAGGTAGCGAAGTTATCCTTGCGTCCTTTGGCCCCATGCATCGTTCTTTACTGGGTCCCGCCAATACATCTAGTCGTTGCTTTTTTTGTTTAAACATAGTTTATTGTACTACATGTAGAACATAACTAAAGTACAAACGGATTGGGACAAAAGTTACGAAAACTTACCGATGCCCTCTCCACATACATTGTAATTGACAGTTATAATAGTACAATTGTTAAGAACATACAAAAACGAAGGATATAAATAGTACAATTGTTAAGAACATACAAAAACGAAGGATATAAATGTTATAATAAATAATTAAAAATCCCATTATAGAGAAATTCTTAAATATTTAGTTTATGAAAGTAATTTTTCGATATGGCCAAAGAATTTCACTGGGGGATTTTTGTCTTCTTTTGAAATTCAACTTGATTTTTCACCCTTGCGAATAGATAAAATCGAAAGTTGGAAGGGGAAAATCACACAAAAAACAAACAAAACATTTTACAGTTGTGCAAATAGTAAAAAAAAAAGTGAAACTACACTGCGCATACTTATCAATTGAACCTTTGAGTTGATTTAATATATTTTTGAAGTCGTTGCTTCACTAAAGCTTGAGGTCATCGATTTCCGTTTCAAGAAAGGACTTTCCCCAATCGTTTCAAGTGTCTGATTTAGTGTTTCCATTTCTGCAACAGTTTCGATGACCCCGGAATCTTAAACCGAGAAACTGCTTTGCGAGAAGTCACTAATTTATATTCCTTTTGAAGTGTCAACAAGTGAAAGAGACCATGCATAAATTAGAGCTTTCAAGGTCCATCAACATATTTATTGAACAAAAATAAATACAAGTTACATGATAATAGGATCAGACATGTTGGACAAAATATAACCAATATCTGCAAGTACAACAAACCATGACAGAGCATGCA
This sequence comes from Patella ulyssiponensis, assembly GCA_963678685.1. Taxonomy (NCBI): domain Eukaryota; kingdom Metazoa; phylum Mollusca; class Gastropoda; family Patellidae; genus Patella; species Patella ulyssiponensis. Next base: position 92,042,595 of record OY783226.1, read on the forward strand.
TGATATGAGAGCATTAAAAATGCAACCTTATCAATTTAATATATCAGATGTAATAAACTTGTCTTATCGAGATGCAATTATTTATTAAGTCTTAAGTTTCAGCAATTGAACACTACAAAACAAAAGGGGTGGGCGTTGGAAATATTACATATAAATGAGGATAAAGAGAGATGTCCTTATCTGACATTTTCTCATATCATTTGCACAAAGCTTTTAATGCTACTAGTTGCAGAGCAGAATAGCAGGACGTTAATCTCCATTTCATTTCATTTACTTCTAATGCGTTTAAACGGAAGGAATGTGGGAAGTTTACCCTAATCAAATATAGAATTACCCCTGATAAATGTCATTCTACAATAGGAGCAACACTTTGGTTTTGATGATTCCAGCTGTACAGAGCAAACCATGCAAAAGGTGTGTGCCCACATGGCACAAGAAAATTATTTTTCTCCCTATCATTACATACATTACATGCTTTGGTTTAATTTCTTGGCTGTTCGTCTAATTTGAATGAAACCTGATCTGACAATTATACATTATGAAAAAAAAATATCAATTCAATTACATGCGACTTACAAAATTGGTATGAAATACAGTAGAATCTGTATTAAGCAGCCACTCAAGGAAAATGCCATGGCTGGCCTCTTATTACGAATGACCTCTTCATAAGACAAAGAAAAGATAACTGTGTCAGGTGGTTTATTAAAGTCAAACAATATGTACATGTTACAATAGCACATCTCATTAAACGAAGAAGTCACTCATGTAAGGTTATTTGACGCATTTCCCATAATACACTTTCTGTTTCTCTTAATTCTTCCTCGTCATTATTTCTTTCGCCTATCTCCTCAGCTAATAACTCCTGGCCCGATTCATAGATATTCAAGTCACTGTCTATTGCTGGTCGTTAAACGAAGTCTGTGTCAAAAAACTTGTTTGGACATCTTCAATAGCGAAAGGGGTAAATTAAATACGTCTTAATCACTTTCACTAGCTTGCATCAACTGTGTTAAGTTCAAAACCACGTTATTGTTGTATCTAACACATTTTTCCCAGGATATCCAAACTTTTCTAAATCTCGGTGTTTGTGGAGGTCGTATCTTTTTCAATCTGCATGATCAGATGTTCTCTGTCTTTTCCGATAGTGTTTTTTTTAAATGTTTCAATGATTCCTTGGTCCATAGGCAGCGGCTTTGATGTATTAGCTGGGAAAAACTAGAGTTTAACGTTGGGGGTGATGTCGTGTTATCCAGAAATAAAAGAATGTATCTATTTTGTCGCCGCATGTGCTTATTCACTGACTGGAGCCATTCTTCGAAAATAGCCGCCGTCATACAAGCCTTCATATTGCTTCGACACATAACGGGTAGCTCGTTAACGTCCCTGGCCTTCCCCAAACCAGGGGTTTCAGCTTTTCTCCGGTCAAACTGGCACACGTTGCAACGAGTAGTTCATTTCACGGTTTCAGGATTCGAATGAATACACTACACATTAATTATTTGCACATTTATATTTTTTTATATGTATCGAACCATTTTACCCAAATTAGATAGGGAGTTATTTGTATTTCTTCAAAGTCTCGACCAGAGAGAGAGATTGGGTTTAGCGTCCACTCGACTGGTAGACATGATTTTGTATGTTTGTTTGGTTCAGAATCATCTCCAAAGAGATCAGCATTGAAGACTACATTCAAAAAGCAATCACCATCGTCCATAGATTGTACTGCATTGACATTGGTTTCATTGGGATACGGTCAAAACCACCTCTTTTTATATTATCTAATATTAATCATTTCAAAATTGTTTTTGTGGTTGGTGAAGTACACAACACAATTTTTATATTTTATTTGCAATTGTGTGTGAAATTATTTCCATCGGATGGTTCTGCCCAATACCTTTTAGGGTTTAAAATAACTTCTTATCATTATTTGAAGCACACCAGTTGTAAATGCTTTCATGTAGATCTTTTGTTGTTTTAGTAACTCGCTATATTGTGGTTAGTTGTCCGAGTGAGTCTTGCAGGAGTGCAGTCTTGGCATTGCTGTGATCCAGGCGGAGATCAAATAGCTCACGATCAGCTAGGGAATCTGGAGACTTTGATAGATTCCTCACGCCGAACGAGACGTCTCGCCATATCTGGATTACCCATTGCTGTCTCTGGTTGTACGTGGCAAGGAGTAGGGTCTCCTGTCCAGCCTTGTGGGTTTTCTCCGGGTACTCCGGTTTCCTCCCACTGCTAAAGACCCCTACGCGCTAGCGAATTATTGAAATAAAATTAAACCGTATTTCTCTCTACTTGTGTAGCGGCCTCACGAGTGAAGTCGGAGAGCAGTTGTGCTGGTTTGGCACAAGTCGTTGTTGCTTGCTTCTGGGTCATGGATGTGAGGAACGGTCCGGACATCTCTTTGGACCGCAACATCTGTTGTTATGGAGCACTTGCATAGACGGGATTGTCTGTTGTTGTTCTTGGTGTTTAACGTCCGCTTCCACCGAAGGTGATATCGCAGACAAGTCTTATTTTTCATTTTCATAATCTTAGCGCACGCGCAGGGGTCTTTGCTGTGGGAGGAAACCGGAGTGCCCGGAGGAAACCCACGAGGTTGAGAAGGAGCCCCTATCTCCATGCCACATACGCTCACACTAGGGCTCGAAACCACAGCCGCAAGCCAGAGGTGACCGGCCAGCTAGAGGTCGAAGCGCGGCACTCTAGCCCACTAGGCCATCCCAACCCCCCTACGGGATTGTCTCTGGGAACATTCCTTATATAGTAGTGTTGTATTGTTGACAGATTCCTTCGTGTACATATAACGTTCATAACACAGCTTGAAGCCGCCTTTGTTATAAAATAATTTCCATTTTGGAGAAGTAGTCAAATGAATAGGGAACGTTTTTATTATAATTTCCATTGTTTCTGTTGAAGTATTCAAATGAATACGGAACAATTTGGTTATGTGAGGTCGATATATTGTAATGATTTAGTGGTGGCTTCCATTTGCATTAAATTTTGTTTGTCGAAGTTTTGAAATTGCTTCTTTAAGTAAGTAATGGCTTCGAATGGATTATTATTAAGGAGTGGCTTCACTTGGGGGATTTTACATAATAGCTATTAAAGTCCTTTCATTTGAGTGATTACAGGGGGATTTTAAATTGTAGTGCCATGACTAGGGGCGGATTGGGGCCGGGGCTTTCCCCCTGGAAGTTTTTAAAATATGAATCCAAAATATGCAGTTTGGTGGCATATCTGATTATTATCTCTGTCAAATAATATATTTCATAAATCGATTAACTTAAGCCGAAGCCCCGACCTGCAGGTAATTAACAACCATCAACTTGTGAAATTATCATATGGTCATATTATTAATTAACGTATTGTCATTGCGTCGTCAAGAGAATTTTACTGGTTAAAAAAAAAAAAATAGGACTAGTTTAGAAAATTTAGACCCATTTGATTAAAGTTCCAATAGCACATTTTCTAAGAAAATCAAAACATAATTATTTGTATGTATTTTGCTTAATAGGTTGTCAACACACTATTATACGATCAGAGGTACATTCTAACACTTAAAAATCGTTTCCCTAAAAATTTGAAATATTTTCTACCTCCCCTGAGGTGCTTGGAAATAATAACATTTCGTTCAAATGGAAAACAACGTCTACAAAAGGAAGTAGGGAAATCCGATCATTGCGCATGCGTGTATTACCGTAAACAATGGATTCTTCAATGTTACTTATTGAGATGCTGGTTTGCACCACAAATAGGGCTGGGTATCGATAGTGATTTTTACCATCGATATTCGGCAATGAAATGTCGGTCGATAATCGATAGTATCGAAAACAAACTTATTTTCACGGTCGTCATCAAGACTGGATACAGTGTAAGTTCAAAGTTCAAAACCATACCAAGTTGCGGAAGATCGTTTGCTCCTTGGAAAACTTTAATAAAACTTGTTATATCACACGTAAATTGATGTTGTTTATTATTAAAATAATGCAGCCGTGGTTCCGAATGAAGAGATATCGTAAATAATTATGTTAAGGGACCAAAATGAACTTGGTTCGATTCAAAACATTGCGTACGTGCGCGCGAAAAAATCAATATGGCGGACAATTCTGTGTCGTTTCGTGTGCCAATAGAGAACCATTTTTCGTATAATATAAGTAAATTGTTGTTGTTTATTATTAAAATCGTGCAGCCGTGATTCCGAATGAAGAAATTGTATTATTGAGGCACACGTACAGAAATAGTGAACTGTACAGACGAATTCTGAAGCTTGCAAAGGGAAATAACTCTAACTTTATTTACACATCCGGGTATCTCCGATTTAGCGATATTCAACTATAATTTCTTCAAAACTAAAGTAACGCTTCAATGAGAGTGAATTTATGAAAACGGCTGTTCAATAAGCAGTCACAATTTTGTTATGTGTTACAATGATACTTGATAGTAATTAAAGTGAGCGGTGTATTATGATTAACTGAAAGAAAACATTGACATTTCAGACGCAAGAAAAATAGACGAAGAGCGATAATCGATAGTAACCCACCGCTATTGATAGTGCTTTTCTGGGCCGTCCAATCGATACTATCGATTTGTATCGATATTTTACCCAGCCCTAACCACAAAGGTGTTGTAAAAGGTAAGTTTGAAGTACTTATCGGATTACTTTATTTATTATACAAATTATTAGAAGATCGTGCGATTAACAAACAAAAAATACCGGTACATCAGGTACAAATAATGTGATAGACGATAGTTATTATTGCTACTCGCAGTCCACTCGTGTTTCATGATTCATCTGAATTTACTGAAATCGGAACTTTTGAAGCTTGGAAAAACAAATCAATTAGCACCTAGCGGATGGCCAAAAGCAAGAGTTCAGTGATAAGTGAGTTGTCAAGTATGGTACTATTTGTGGCTTCAGATGAAAGGAAATCACTCATTACTGTAATCATAATAAGCAATCATCATATTAATCAGTTTGGTGTGGAATGCCTTTTTCTAAATTATTGTTTGGATGCAATCATTACATGGGTTCATTTTCCAAAATATATATATTTCTGACCAACATTTGGTATTTCATTGACTTTGCAATTATTGAAAATGGCTGATGATAAGTGTGTTGTTTGTAAGAAGGTTATAGGTGACACTTGTAGCAAATGGACTCACAGAAAATGTAAAACAGGTTAGGGCTTTAAATATCCTTCCAAAATAATTCTTAATAGTGGAATTGTTCATAAATCAGACTTGATAGAAACAGGTATATCATTATTTTATCGATCATTGTAGGTATTACCAAAAGCTGTGTATGAAAAATCGGTTAGAGATGGGACTGATATACCATTCGTGTGTGTCATGTGGAAGGCAGGAGAAGAAACCTCAACAGACAGTCTTCCTGACATACCAGTACCAAAATCACCTCAACCATCAACAAGTTCCCGAGCCAGTGGTGTACGTCGAGTAGCATGTACACCACGGCGGTCAAAACGAAAAATAGTTTCATCTACGTCAGATGTTGATTCCCCACCACCAAAGCGTAAAACCAAAAGAGGGAAGCAAACTGAAACCACAGCTGAGAGAACGGCTCGATTTAGAAAAGACAGAGTTGAAAGTTTACAGGTACATATTTTAATTTGAAATTATAATAACAATAAGAATACAACATTTTAACAAATGACTAATTTCAGAAAATGTTGACAATTGACAAAGATTATACAGTTTTAACAAATATTTACATTTACAAACTAATAAATAAATACTTTCTGTTATCTGATGTAATGGTAACAGAAATGAATGAGGACAGTTGTCGAAAACTTTTATTGAATGTGGCAGAAAGAATGCCAGAACTTGTCTTTGACATTTCATCAGCATTAAAAAAAGCTGACGATAAAGTGGAACCAGAAAAACCAAATACATATATTCCTGACTGGTGCACATGTCACAACTGTCAAGATATGCCAAGTGATGCAGAGAATTTGTGTTGCGGTACCAGGCCTCAAAACTGCATTTCACAAAGACCAGTAAGTACATGTATTATTTATCAAAATCAAAATCCCAATGAACATAGAAACCACAGTGTCTCAGTGAGTAAGACATTGCTTTCTAACTAGGAGGTCACAGCTTTGAGTACTGCAAGATTTTCTGGTATGGTTTTTCCCCCTTGTACACCTCGGTATGCACGTAAAAGAACCCTTAACAGTTGGCCATAATTTCTATCAGTTATCCAGGTCTATTCAGAACATTAGGATGTAAAGTCCATTTCATTCATTCATTACCTGAAAAAGAAATGTAATGTATTAATAAGCAATGATAACCACATATTTTTTTTTTAATTAGGAGTTTGACCTATATTGCTTGGAACCGGGAGTGCTGGATATTGCTAATGTGATGCGGAATGATGTACCGGTTTTGGCACAGGATGACGACATAAACAGAAGAAGACATGCATCATACAGACAGTTTGTTTTGTGGCATTTGGGGGCTGGGAATAGAGTTGTTGTTCCTTCCTGTTGTGTGCTGAGGATCAGAAGAACTTTTCCTGATAGAAACAGACAATATAGAGGTTTTCTACCAAACAGATTGGTTTAACCATGTATACATTATGCAAGTGCTAAATCTGCCTATCGTCGGCCTTCCTTTGGGCCTCAGATGTCATAGAAATTATGAATTAGATTCTTTATTTACGCAACAAGCCCAAAATCAACTCTGTAGACACATGAATGGCTTGGATTTAAAAAGGATTTCATTGATTGATTAAATCATAAGCAGAGATCAACCGTTACATTAAAATCATACTCCAGGAAATTTTCCATAAAAGGCAGCGATGATCGAGCGTAAGAAGTGAGACCGCTGTTGAGCAAGGCCGCACATCAGTCAATTTGAGTGAAAGTTCAACACCCGACCTTGATATTGTGTTTAGTTGTGGTTAAAATGGGTGTATCGAAGTTTGTATTATACATTCTTTTGTCACGTGTGTTTACAGTAAAATTATGGAAATTGATAAACATCGCAGCTAACATCACCCCAGTTGAATTGCAGCCCCATTGGATCAATGTTTCCTATTTGTCTCCTTGGTTAGTCACGTAGGCCTACCAGTTAAAATACAAGAGTACACGCAGGCTAACAAGAAGTAGGTAATTATGCACAATGTTGCCTCATTGATTTGGTCCATTCTTTTCGAGCTTTCTCTTCTTATCTATATATTAAAAGTCTTATATATCTAATTTGTATTAAAAAATAAATGTAATACAAAATTGAATTGCGACCCTGTCTCAAACCGAATTAGCTAACGGTACCACAGTCATTGAAAACGTTACTTAATAATCGAGGTGCAGTTAACGTCTGTCAAACAAATGGTCGGCCATTTCTGGTAAAAAATTACAATGGTGATAACTTTGTTCAGAAAACAGTAATTTCACTTAAATTTTCAATATATTCTTCTTTCATCATCTTTTTTTGAACTGTTATAAAAAATCTCCCATAATGTATCTTTAATAAAATTTGTTAACACTTACATTCAAAATCTTGTCTTTAATATGTCTGAAACTGACTCTGGTAGCTTTTTGGCAATGGTTGGGGCAATGTTCCTTGGATCCCCTTCTTCTCTTGGATTACGCTTTCTTAAGCAAAACTCGTCGTTCATTCTTTTTTCTACCATTATGCAGAGAAGGTCTTTGGTATATTTGTAGTTTTTGGGGGCTTTGATAGGTGTAACAGACCAATTGTCAGCTCTCTTGGAATAAACACGTTTATATCTGAAATTAAAGAATAGGCATGGAATTTTGACATGTTAATCATTTTGTCCCTTGCTATTTAACATAATGCATTCCCACAAAAGTATTTATTGGGTTGGGTTTCTTACTAGAAAAATACTGAAAAAATGTAAGGGTATTCCTAGCTAATTACCATTCGACTGAGAGTCTACTAGATGGACATAGGAAGTGGTTTATAATTCTTGATCGAATGATAAGAGGTTATTTAGAGAGATTTATATGCACAAAATAGTCTGCAAAGAAGATGACAAATCAAAGAATGTCTAAAATTGATTTGCTACGGCCTGTCATGTTTTTTTTTTTGATTAAAATAATTTGAGCAGGATTTGATTGATACATTATGCCTTTAGTACAAATACACCATCAAATCTCCCGGTTCATGCATGGGAAAGCATCATTAATAACCCATGTCTTACTGAGGATTTCCATCTTTGTCTTCCAACACCTCTCTATCTTTGTTGGTGTTAAAATCAATTGCAGCAAGGAGACATCTAGCTTTATATACAGGTGGACTGAAAAAAAAAAATTATTTTATATTTGCTCTGCTGGCAGCTACATATCAAAATGAATTCCAACCTAGACTCATCTCATTGTTGGCAGTAAAGTGAAACCTAACCCATGTTCAGTTTATCATAATTCACAGCTAACCAAACACAAATACACATTTATTAGTAAATAAACCAAATTTACAAGATTATATCTCATGTAATTACCTGTAGGCAAATCTTTTGCTTGTATACATCAATTTGAAAGAATGAAAAGCTTCGATATTACCAGTGTGTCTGAAATAAAATGAATAAAGCTGTTCAGATCATGAGAATCCAGAGGAATGAGGGAGATTTAGTCTACGGTAACACATGAATATATCCATATTAAATCGACCCACTAGATCAATTTATCACATCATACAATTTTCACTTGAATAGGCAACATTGCTTACCGAAAATTTACACAATAAGGAACATTTTTTAGTAATGCTTTGTCCAACACAACTTTTATCAGTGCTGTGTGAGCTGATGACCCTTTGGACAACCATTTTCTTTCTTCATCAGGGAGTAGTTCTCCATGCTCGCATTTCGGTTCAATCACCAGTGAGCCATACATGTTCATTGACAACATGATGTAATACACCACGCCATCGAGCCTTAAAAATAAATGAAATGAAATTTTAAATTTAAAACATATTTATACTGAATTAAAGTAATAATTTTGAAGGTACCACTGCACAAACTGTAAATGGGTGTAATTTGTAGAAATAATACTTACTTTAAAAATATTTTGATCACCTTCACAAGTTTTGGCACAATACCAGAAATGGTTGACTACTTTTTTGGCCCAAGTAATCAAATCTCTGTTGTTTCTACTTTGTATTACCTAAATAAATAGATGAACTGGATATAAAATACAAATTGAAAATAGCATCATATATTTCATATTAAACACTTAGCCAATTTACTGTAATTGAATTTATTTTTTTACCTTGCTAAGACGTTTCGTAACACTTTTGGCACCATGCCATATATCATTAGAATGTTTAATTGTTGGTTTCTCTTTAGCTGCAAAAAAAACAGACCAAACTGAATTTAAATTGAGAGAATTTTCAATACTATCAATATTTTGTTGTTTTTTCTACCATGCAACCATCACTGAAATTTTACAATCTGATGTCAAGATAAGTTATAAAATATATTTCGATAACAACAGTAAATAGAAAATCTTACCCATGTAACTTTTGATACCAATGTGGCCATCGGTCACCACTTCCTTGATACTCTGTTGGTCTTCAATCAAAAAATCCAACGATCTACTAAATGAAAAAATCTCCATTCTGTTGGAATTCAGCTGAGTCTGTCTCTTGTCCACAACATCACAAATAATAAGATTACCACTTTCATTATCAATTATGTTATAATTAAGGTACTGGGCACAGTGTCCCGGACTATCGTTTTGACCATCTCCTGAAAGACAACATTTATAAAAAAGGAAATAAAATGAGGTTTAATGTCTTACTATTTTGCACCAACTGGGTTGATGAAGATTGGCATACGACAAGCAGTGTGCTTTGAGGAAATGTTTGACAGGACAGTGGTTCTACGATCTAATTTTATTTCAAATTCCAGCTGTTAAAGGTTCTTTTATGTGCACACATACAAGTACACAGGACCTTGGTTTTTCACCCTATCCTAAAAATTAGATGCTGGTTAACGAGCCAGCATCTTACACACTGAGGCAACACAGCTCCCTATGTAATAAGAGAAATAGTATTTCTGTCATTGTAACATTTTGATAAAACCAAGTCTATATTACGGATTACTTACCTAACAAAACTAGTTCTTTTCCCCTGATTTCATTCAAAATTTTTTTTTGCATTCCATCCCAATACTCATATACAGCTGTACATCCATATTTTGATTGTATGGCAAAGTATGTTGCAGCAGATACACAATCAATGTTTAACAAATCAAACAGATGTTTGATCTTGTAAAAGTTATTCCCAGAAGTTAAAACACAACAAGACAGTAAAAAATCTCCAGCTTGCACTGATTTAATAAGAGGTTGTGAACGCCAAATCTTTACTAAATGTCCGTTGTTACAAACCTGAAGCAAAATACACAAATTTGTAGACAAACGAGAAAACAAGATCTTTTGGTTATAAACATACATTTCAAGTTTCACCAAAATGGAATAAAATTGTTACCTCTTGGAGCGCCACGGTCTAAAAACTGTTGTCACCCGATACATGCCAATATCGAAATGAGCCAAGATCTCAGGGTGATAAACCTAACCTATATTTCAAGTGTCATCAAAATCGGATAAAAATTGTGACCGGTAGAGTGTCCACAAACAAATTGTTGATAGAAATACGTCTGTATATGAACGACCACAATATACGTCCACATGAAAATGTGGGCGTATAAAAATAGTTAATTTGTGCAGGAACGTATGAATACCACCAAAGTTATATATATTAAATTTAAATCAAATGGCCGAATTCAAAATCATATGGTTTACGTGAAAACAAACAAAAACATACCCAGTGTACTCTTAAACCAGTTGCTTTCGTAAATAGCTGAGCATTTGTTGGAGCATTACATATTCTTCTGTTGCAAATTTCAGGTGGTGTCATATGGGCTAATTCAAGCAATTTTGAACAAAAAACAATCCCCATTTTATCATTCAACATATCTGCAATCTCGCCAACCACAATGCTATCATTTAAAGCGTCGTTATCTGCCTCTTCATCATCATCTTCATCATCAACATCCCCATGTTCATCAACATCTTCTGCTCCAGCAACAGGCAAGCCTTCAGTATAGGTGGATGTATTACTAAAAGTAACAAAATATACAAAATACATTAACACTATTGGATAAGTCATAAGGCATTGCTCTACATGAAATGTCATCAATTTACAGTTGTGTTATACTACATAAAAGCATTATCAATATATTTGTTCATGTATTGGTTTTATCCTATGTTATTTTGTCTCCATTTCTAAGTGAACAACTGCTGTTTAGTATAAAGTTTACTATCACTTATCCTTACCAATATGATGGTTTTAGAAACTGCGGCTCATAATCACTATCATCTTCATCATCAATATATGTCATTCCTCCATCATCATCAGAGTCTGTATTCATGCCTTCATATTCGGAGTTCATTTGTACATCTATTTCGATGCTATACAAATTTTGAGAAAAACAGACTTGCATTGTATATATTTTATATTGGATCAAATTTATTAAAAAAATGGAAAGAATGAAAAAAATGCCATTTAAAATCTTTTCTGCTGTAACAGGACTACCCGGTAAAGATGAGCATACACCATGCAGTGTGATATAGGGGGAAATTTTTCTCGGCCAGCCATTGTATTCAAACAAGGGTTCTCTTTCGTTACCATGGATCTCAGTTTTCTGTTCTAGCCGAACAACTAGAGTATGTCCCTTGTCTGGTCCTGAACTCCCGATTAGTGTGTTGGTGCCGTACTCACTGAGCTCCCAGTGCTCCAATAAAAAAAGGCTGAATATATAAAAATAACTCACTTGTCATTTGTTATATCATCTTCATAGACATAAGACGTCTGTTGAACTTTTTTTTCAGGTAAAGATTTATTACGCTCTGCATCAGAACTGCAAAATTAATAAAAACACATATTATTATTGACATAGGTCTAAATTTGAAATGCCAGCCCCCAAAATTGTATCAATTAAAATTAAAATACTCTAAAAATATAAACATGTTAGCAGTACAGTCATAAGTAATAGTACTAAATATACCGTACCTGCTTGGAATCGAGGATAATTCGGACATCTGTGGTAAAATTGGGGCTCCTCCTTTGCTTGGAGTATCTGGGGAAAAAAATAAGACTATGAATTGTACTGATCAAAAAGTAAACACACTATATTTTTTGGCCCAACAATACCAACATCACTTAATTTATCATAATAGCTATTTACTAGGTCATGGAATTGGGAAAAATAAAAATGTTATACGGCAGAAATTATAACTGCTGACAGCAAGTATAAAAAACGTAAACTTACTTGTCTAATAAAACTTTAGCCATTTCACAATCTGTTTCCAGTTTGAGTTTTTCTTTCAAATCTTCCCATCTTAGTCTTTCAGCTCCAATATTTATTTGAGTCAAAGCAATTCTTTGTCTATAGTTTTTTTGGTATAATATTTGCTTGCGTTTCTTCGCAGAATCAGTAAATGAAGTTCTACGTTTTGTCGTCATTCTTACGGCCGAAATGAAAACAAGCGCGTTGGTCTGTGGTTAACCAGTTAATTAATAATGGCAATGATGCCTGGTTGACCGAGACCTTAATTTCTGCACAGCAAATTATTACTAGCTCCTCCCCTTTTTGTTATTTTGATAGGTGCGGTATAGCATCAACCAAAAGGTATCCCCCAAACGGCTTACGTCATATTAATCTAATAATAACGCCGGAAACTATAACACAATTACCTCCCTTGTTTTTCTAACCTTCGTGGGTTAGCCATTTTCAAACGTTTGAATTGGCAGTTGAAAATGATGTTTTTGCCAATTTCTCAACGGGCAATAGTGAATTATAGGATTTTTCTTAAACAAGGTAGAACTGTTTATATAATCCATCTATTTTAGGGCTTTATTTTAATACTTTTTAAAATTATAACCCAAAAATGTGCTATTGCAACTTTAACCAGTTACGAATATTGATTAAATAGGAGTATTTTGATTAAGTAGGAGTATTTTAATTGAAAAATGTCCCATTTTGTTGCCTGGAGCGCTAGTTCATTCCTCCTGCGATGGAAGGCCACGAGACACATTGGTACAGAGTGACGAAAGTGAAATTCATAAAAGCTGCTTTTTGGATTCTGGCGTATCCCCACAAAAAGGGTGCAGGTGACTTAATAATTAGTAAATTTGCGGGCGACAGTGTCGAGTGAATCCGATGAAATTGTCGGATGAAATTCGAAATGCCCATTGCAGAATTCTGGCGTACACCCAGCACACCCGACCCAGAAAGTCTATTATACCAGCCCATTACAGACTCCAGTGATGGCATGGAGGCCTGTTAAAGCCACCGGCCACATACAACAAGATCATCATCAATTCATACCCCCCTCTCCCCCATATAATGTTCGGCTGGAAAAGGTTTTTTCAACTTAAGTCTGAAAATGCTTTGTGAACTCGGCATGACTTCAGTTGGGATTGGTCAGACAATTACATTTCACTTGAATGATTACAATAACTGAGGTTAAGTTATTCCTAGTAAAAGGCAGATTATATTATGTTAATTGTGTGGTCGATTGTGAATTGAGAGAGAGAAAAATAAATGGGTTTAACGTCTACTCGACACAGTCTAGGTCATTTCGGGACTAACATGGTATAATTTTATTTCAACAATTCGCTTGCACGTAGGGGTTCTTAGCTGTGGGAGAAAACCGGAGTACCCTGAGAAAATCCCCAAATGGTGGACATGAGACCCTACTTCTTGCCACGTACAACCGGGAATTCAAAACCACGCCAGTTGACTCAATGGCAGGTCGTATGAAACACCGCGTACACGCTAACCATTCGGCCACCCCCACCCCCCTGTGATCAATTGCCTTAGTTGGTTATCATATTAATACAATTAAACCATATGATTGTTAGTCTCGAAACCCCCACCCCGTTCATATTACATTCGCAACATAAAATATAGAGTTACGTTATGGCCCTTTTAATTTGAAATCTGATGACAATAAACACGTATTTATGATACTGTATGAAATTTAATACAGAATTAAAATTTATGTTGAACGTAAAGCTATTATTTCTAATCAATAACCAATATGTTACTAACCATATTAATTTTCTTTGTTTGCTATTGTAGAATTGTGTTGACCGAGCGAGTTCAATGGGATTTGTCCACAGAAAGAGAGATCATTTCGGGAATAATACATCGTTCAATTTCAGTTCCATAATTCGCTTGCTTGTAGGCATCCTCTAGAGGTATTAGTAAAACCTGGTCTTTATTAACAACTTCTGGATCACAAGGAGCACCTTAAACCACATAATATGTTAGTTCAGAAATGACCTTGTTTGTGTCGAGCGGAGTTACCCCCACCCTCTCTCTCTCTAAATCCACAAACCCACAACTACTATCACACACCCCACAAGCCCAACCAATGTATCTACACACCCGTTCAACCACACAGCACCAAGAAATCCGCAACCGGAACTTTTCAGACGTACAGTTTATTCACTTATACATGGTTCGCAAAAGTAAGCAGTTGTTAAAATCTGCCATGATGATTTGAGCGACTATATTAGAGACTCTTCTGTAAAACAGATTGTTATCAAATTCTGTATCACTCATACGGAGACCCTTGAGCAGTGTACAATGTTATATTCGTTACTACTTGGAAATAATATGGCGTTTCCACTGGTCATATTCGGATGCACACGTAGTAAAATCAACATGGCTGCCATGAAATTTAAATCGCTAAGAAGGTTCAGTAGACTATTTACAAAGATTATGACGAATGCAAACTATAAAAAAAAACAGCCAGTGTAAGCCTTAAGTATTAGTAATTCTTTTGATCAATCGAATTGAATTCAAGCTAGGAAAGCTCTCTCTCTCTCTCTCTCCTCTCCCCCCTCTCTCTCTCTCTGACATCAACCAGGGGAAGTCAGTTTAGACTAATGAACACAGCGCTCAAGTTTCATATCTATTGATGTCCAGATTTAATATAGCCACCATCTGGTATTATCCAAACCCTTTATAAACCGGGTGTTTCTATCGTTTTACCAATGCAGAGCTGAAGTGATGTGACCTTCAAACCCGGTATCTTCAAAACCAACTGGTATTCTTTTAGATACCGGACGTTCCTCCTGCTTTACGAATACAGAACTGGAGTGCTTTGAAAGACCTTCAAAACTATATCTTCAAGAGTAACTGGTATTGGTTTAGATACCTGACGTTTCTCCTGTTTTACGAATACAGATCTGTGCTTTGAGAGATCTTCCAACTGGTATTTTAGAAACATTTAAAATACTGAACGTTTATCCAGTTCACTGATGCATAAGATGGAGTTTTGTCAAATATTGTTTCTTCTAGCTTTGACAGCGGTTGCCGCTGACGATGATAGCTCCGATAGGAATGTTCATATCAATTTTTAAGGTGGAAACATTTTGTTTTCCTCATTGATTTCTCAGTATTGGATAAATGAAAGAATAGTATACCCCTGTGTTGTCAACGTCTATCTAGATCGTGAAGCAAACGAATGCTTAGATTGTCCAGTTGAGCTAATGCCCTGATCGAGCAGTTTAGCGAATGCCCGGATTTAGCAGTTTAGCGAATTTCCGGATTAAGCAGGTTAGCGAATTTCCGGATTGAGCAGATTAGAGAATGGCCGGATTGAGCAATTTAGAGAATATCTCTCGCATAAAATATATATTCATTATTATCCATATTTAAGCTGTATTACATGTATTCGCAATTTAAATCAATATTCCTTTGTTGAATGTATTTAGTGTTATCAAATTTAAAGCTACATTACCTTTTTTCAGTTAATATGTGCGCACCTGCAAGTTGTGCCCATGGCGACACCTGTGTAATGGCGGAAGATGGCTCAGGGTGCAGTTGTGTCGCTAGAATAGAAAACAACGTATGTAGTGGTAGGTACTGTTTTCAGTATTGTTTAATGGTCGAGAGCGAGACACTAAGAATTTGTAACAACAAGAGGACCGTAGGTCGGAGTATTTTTACAATATATTACGCAATGTCTTTAGCCCGAAACCATTAAAAAACTTAAAATACAGACACTCCGCACGAACTTTTACAGTGAAATGCGTCACACGAGTTCAATACTTTACTAGTATAAATAATCTACGATTGGCAAATTTCTCGTACGATTATTTGAAATAATGGTACGCCATAGGGTCAAAGGCCGCTCGTTTGATTTCTGGCGTGAACTCCCACTATAACTTGTCAGATATCCATGTGGTGTGGGCAATCGAACGAATAATAAAAAGGAAATATAGACCTGTATTTTAATCAGATTATGCCTACTAGGATAGACTACTTTAAAGTTACATTATGGGAGATAAGATAAAGAGATGGCAGTTTTCACTATAATAGTTAAAAACTAGATAGTGTAAAGGTAATTTGCTGAAAATTTCAGTCAAATTGATCCACTATTAGCCGAGATCAAAGCGGGTAATATATTCACATAGCCTCGGTCATCATTACTCAAATCATTAATATAAACAGCATAGTCTCGATTATCCACTTGATTGATTTAATTATCAAAGGCCATTAAGCGGCATACAGGAATTTAATCCGCCAACATCGTAGGCTAGCTTTGACATCAAGAGTTTATTATGGTCTGGATAAGTTAATTAATGGCTAATTTATTATTTAGATAACATTTCAGGCCTAAAGAAAGACCTGTAATAAGCAGATTTTGCTCTTGCATAATGCTATGTTAATATAGATTGCTGTTTCAGTGCAAAGAAAGTGTGACATAGGGATGGTATATACAACAGTCAAACCAATCAGGCTAAATAGGCTTTATAAGGTTGTTGCTAAAATAATTCGGTCCCCTACTAAATCCAGCGATATTTTGATCCTTTGTGAACGCTTACATTTCAGTAACGGCTAATATAGAATCGTCCAGATTCCCGGATAATGTTGACATAAAGAAACTTATATTTTTCATTGTACCTGGACTTCCAAACAAACGTATCCAATTCACCTTCGACACGAGATTTAGAGTTGAAGCTGCTACCCCACCAGATTTCATCTTTACCGATTACTGCAAGTCAGCTCGTTCCGAAAACGGAACAGACTTTTGTAAATATGATTATTTGGATGTTGCTGGAACAAGGTAAGCCAACAAATCATTTCCCCAAAAATAAAACGACTGGGCTTATAAAAACGGGCATACGCCATTCAGTGTGTGCGGCTACAGACGATCCATAACATGGTTCTATTTTAATTCAATAATTCCGGGTGGGGGGGACAGGAGATCCCGGAGAAAATGCACGAGGTTGTCTAGGCGACCCTACTCCGTGTCACGTACAACAGATAAATTGAAATCACGCCAGACGATATAATACAAAGTGCAGATGGTAATCATTCTCCCCCGGACGCCAGTCGACTCAATGGCAAACTTTATGATGCAAAGTACAGGCGGTAACCATTCGCCCCGAATGCCCCCTCCCCAGCCGGGTATTGTATACGTCGCGAATTGATATTCAGTGATTGTATTCTAACTGCCATTAAAAAAACCAAGCTATCTTTGTCTTATATTTTATTTTGCAGGTACTGCGGTGGGGTAGCACCACCGCCAATAACAGTGGAGACGGCAAAGGAAGGTTTTGTCACATTTCGAACCGACGGAAGTATTTCGTGTAATCCGGGATTCAGACTGAATTATTCTTACATAGGTACAAGCGGGCAATCGAAACCACACCAGTTAACTCAACGACAGACTATATGACACAATGCGCACGCACTAGTAGTTCTGGGGGGGCGGGTGGCCTAGTGGTCTAGAGTGCCGCGCTTCGACCTCTAGCTGGCCGGTCACCTCTGGCTTGCGGCTGTGGTTTCGATCCCTGGTGTGAGCGTATGTGGCATGGAGATAGGGGCGCTTTCTCAACCTCGTGGGTTTCCTCTGGGCACTCCGGTTTCCTCCCACTGCTAAAGACCCCTACGCACAAGCGAATTATTGAAATAAAATTAAACCATATGTTAGTCCCGAAATGACCTAGTTGTGTGGAGTGGACGTTAAACCCCATCTCTCTCTCTCTCTCTCTCTCTCTCTCTCTCTCTCTCTCTCTCTCTCTCACTAATAGTTCGACAACCCATCCCTCCGAGTACTATAAGAATCCTTTGCAAACTATCAGTCTAAATACAGTTCCATTCCATTCAGCATTTGATGGAAATTCAATTGATCTATGCTTACAAAACAAACTCCCTGCCATCTTTACTTACGATGAACAAAATTGACGGGTCTGTTTAAATCCGAATCGGCTGATTATCCAGCGTGTTACCTTGATTTAGTTTTCTCGAAGATGTCTACGCCATGCAGTGTTTTATGGGAGAGATTTTGCCCACCCTACTGATATATCGAATAATTGTGCGCTGTTCCTTGCATGTTCTCCCTTTTGCACCGCAGACAAGGCCGGAAAATCTCGACGAACTTCTCGGAAAATACTGGAATCGAACACGGGACAGGTACGATAGCCATCGTCTTACTCACTGAGTCACCGAGGCACCCAGCAAAGTAATTGCCAGATATTTTCTCGTATACATGTAGTATATTTCAAAATGAAATGAAGTTTTAACACGTTAATTGTCTGCACGAACCATAAGCGAATTATTGACAAAATGGCCGACCTTCTGATCCACCACTAGTTCGGAAGGGGGCGGGGGGGGGGGTCACGGTGGCTAAGTGGATAAGGCGCTGGTTCGCTAGCCTGGAGGTCGGGTGGGGTGTTCAATCCCTGTATTGGCCGAGAAAGTTCATCTCGATTTTCCGGCGTGATTTCCCCTTGTCAGTGATGCAGAAAGAGGGCCTGACAAGGACAGCTGCCTAGTCGTTCGGATGGGACGAAAACCCGAGGTCCCGTGTACACATTGGAGTGCACGTAAAAAATCCCTTGGCAGTAGGCCATAGCGCCGCTGCCCGGCAAAATTTCCCTCATAGCACACTGTATGGTGCATGACCGTCTTCCATTAGCCCAGGTTAGGTGCAAAAGAGTAGGACGTTAAACCCCATTTCATTTCGGAAAGGGGGCGTTTAACCCCCGTTTCTCTCGCTTCTTCTCCTTTATCAAATTCACAACAAATTATTTTGTTTATACTTTCAGATGACGTGCCTGTAAAATAATACTACTTGTAATTATTCTATGTGAATTGTATATTGATGTTCAGTAACTATAACCACTGTGGGATATAACAATATTTACAAAGACTAGTTTTTGCTTCAGACTGGATAAACCGCTCTACTACGTCAGACTCCCTCCTACGTCACTCCTTATGACCTCTATATATACTTGTACCTTACATAAAATTAAGTAAAGATACTTGTTAATTCTAATGTACATCAAACCATATGAGAGAGCGGGCGAGAGATAGAGAGAGAGGAAACGAATGACGTAATGTCTTGTCAGCACAGCTTTTGGGTCACTTATTTACGAGCACGCCATCTAAAGAATATACACTGTACCCTGTCATACCAACGGCTCTGCACCACGCCGGAAAATCGTGGTGAACTTTCTCGGTATACACACTGAGTCAACGCAGCTCCATACTTACCGGGATGTGGGGGGGGGGGGCGAATCATTCATCCCATGGGCTTTAGGTCAAATGTATGTCATTTGGGTGACTTGGTACGTGACAAGGAGTAGCGTCTGCTGCCTGGTTTGTCCCCGGTTACTTCGATCTATTTTTAATCACAAGCCAAGGGGGTTGACTGATCGAATGGACTAACGAATGCTCTTTAGATCTAAAGGTCTGCCATTGATAACGTGGTGTGGCATCGATCCCACATTTGTACGTGCCAAGGAGTAGGATACACCATAGATTACAGTAAAGTCATTCTCTCAAACCCCATCTCGCCAGACTCGCTGTATCTTTACCTTCCAGAAACAAGCTGCTGTCTGACGAATGCTCAAAGATATGATGGCCTTGTAGCTTTGGTCTTGGCCGTTTAATGATCCAATTATGACGTAAACAA
Organism: Patella ulyssiponensis; assembly: GCA_963678685.1. Classification (NCBI taxonomy): domain Eukaryota; kingdom Metazoa; phylum Mollusca; class Gastropoda; family Patellidae; genus Patella; species Patella ulyssiponensis. The sequence continues at coordinate 92,062,574 of OY783226.1, forward strand.
TTCTAGAGATTGGTTACTCAAGCCAAGTGATGCACATGAACAATTTCCAATTTTGCCTAATGCATCAACTAGATAAAATGGCAGGTATATGGGCTCAATTATTACACAAGTTGAAATTGTCAGACAAATGGCGAGACTGTTTGCAACTACCAGCCACCATAAATCCATAAAGTTGTACGGCTAAATAACACAACCCTCGTCGTTTGAAATATTAGTGGGTTTTCCCTCCCTTGCACTTCAATTGACTCCACGTTGTGTATTTTAATGTAGATAACTCTGAAAACACGTATTATTGTAAATTCGTGTTCATATAACAGTAACAGTATACGGAAACTATCAAATGACATGTTATGATCGTTTTCTTAACACGCTTACCAACATTAAGACCTCCCATCTTCGAGCAATAATGTCCACGATATCTGAGTCTGGTCCGCTCTTTTTCCAACGACTGATTGCGGAGATCGGGGGGAGAGGCACGTGGATTACAAGACATTTTACGGCAACGACTTTTATTTCCCACAATCTTATTTGCAATCCACCCCCACCCCCCTTTATCTGCATGGCGGCAGTTGTTTGTACAAGAATCTATATTTATAGTATCATCATACTAGGTTCAACATATTGACATTATGTAGGTAATGACCCCAATACACTAAAACCGAACAGTTCAGAGTAGTATGTATTTTGCATTTATTGATATCAGTTAATGTGTGAAAGCTAATTATCCATCATTTAAGCAAAAATGGTTTGATTCTGTTCAGTAATTACTAAGATATGACGAATTGAACATGCTTTCGATCTATTCTGATCCCTTTGAAAGAAGGGCGCCGCCATCTTTGTTTGCCATGAATCACATTGATGGGCCTGTTTTAAACCCGATTGGATCCCAGTCGTGAGGTGAGGTTATCTAGCATTGGGGACGAATTATCCGTGGAGGGGGGGGGGGTAGTCTCAGGGTACGATTTGTCCGGGAACGAGTTGTCAGGGGACAAGTTGTCCGAGGACGAATTGTCCTGAATCACACGTCATTACTTTCGTCCATGGTTACAGGAAATTCTAAGAATACGTTGCCAGGCAACGAAACATACGCTCACACAGCAGCTAAATCGTCCGGGAAGTCAACAAGAGTTGTCGCATATTAAGTAATTATCAGAAAATCATTAGAATTTGTTTGGGTTTTTTTTGATACAATTCTGTCCCATGCTAACGTTTAGTATACGAAACATTTAATATTATTTCTAAAATTGGATAATAATTGAGACCTGAAGAGGGACCACAATCTAAAAAAGTCAATTTTGCGTACAATCAAGGGCCATAATTCAGGAAGTTACAATCCGATATTATCCGTTGAATATTAAAAGGAACCAAGATCTTTGGGTTATAAACACGCATTTCAAGTTTCATCAACATCAGATTAAAATTGTGACCTCTACAGGGTCCACAACCTTGATATACCATATTTTTATAGTATTCGTGTACAAGCGGCGGCCATTTTGTCTGTCAGGTTTGGTCCGATTTTCACGAAATTCGAACTCAACATTCATTACATTGTACCGGTGATATAACCAAACGGTTTTTTTTAAATCGGGTAATAATTTTGACTTCCAGCGGGACCACAGTCTAATACAAGCGATTTTTCGTATACAACAGGGGCCATAATTCAGGAAGTTATGATCCGATATGCGCAAATATCTAAAGGAACCAAGATCTTTGGGTTATAAACATACATGTCATGTTTCATCAAAATCGATTCAAAATTGTGACCTCTATAGGGTCCACAAGCTAAAAACATGATTTTTCGTACAATCAGGAGCCATAATCCATGAAATTTCGATCCGATACATGTCAATATCGAAAGCAGCTGAGATCTTATGGGAATAAACCTATATTTAAAGTTTCGTCAAAATCGGATAAGAATTGTGACCTGTAGAGAGTCCACAAACAAATTGTGGACGGACGGACAGGGGCGACGACAATATACGTCCACGTGAAAATGTGGGCGTATATACAAATTATTCCAAGCCACGTACTAGAATCTCGCACATGGACATAAATTCCGCGTCTCTATTTCTATTATTTAGTTGCCCAGACACCCTAAGTTCGACAACGGTTTCAGAATTGAAATTGTTTGGTTCACTGGCACTCCAGAAGGAATTATTAATACGTTCGTGACTAATCCATCTATACATAGAATTATCAATGGCCTCCGCTGGTCTAAAACCGCCTAAATAGATAATATGGTCTGAGTCTGAAAAATAAAACATATGACATTATAAATCAATATCCCCCTCTATTCCACGACACATGATAAAATTATAAAATTACATATCGATGACACCCTTGGTCACACTCAGGGGCGGATTGGGCCACCGGGCCGGTCGTACAAAAAACGAAAACAATAATTTTGTCTAATTCGTCTAAAAGAAAATCTGTCGGCCAGAATTAGGAATCCTGCAATGAGGATTCCAAATTTCATCCGTAAATTTGATCAGATTCACCCGATACTGTCGCCTGCAAATTTACTAATTCATATTTCAAAAATTTCCAGTTGGAGTGACCCCGGACCCCCTCCTGTCTGGGCTCCGCGGTCAGTAAAAGGACTGCTTCGAGATACGGGAGCCCGGGCCGGGAACATATCAATCATATTTCACTCTTGTTTAGATGACATATAAATTACATATCAATTACATTTCGTTCTAGTTTAGATGGTGAATTCAATTTGCTTTGTATTTGTAATGTTAAAACTTTCGATGAGAAACGACACGAAATTTTATTCTAATGGCTTTAAATTATTGATTTTTAGGTAGGTAAACAAACACAATTACTTACTGTTTCTTGTTAACTTGACATGGTTTAATTTTTCTGTAGTTTCAACTGAAACTAGATGTCCGCCATCTTGTTTACAGTTTTGTTCAGCATGAAGCCAAGGTAATACTGTGGTTATAAGTTTAAGACAATAGTTTGTTCCAGTAAACAGGGTGTAATTTCTAGTAACACATTCAGATCTATCTGTAACACAAGATACACAATAATAATATGAATAATTCATTTATTCGAGAATGGATATATCACGGGATCTATACCGAGTGATTTTAGTATAAATAATAAATTTAGTGTGTAATATATTGATGGATAATTTTCATAAAGGTGGACAAGCTTTAAGCTTGTATGGGCAGCAATGACTGGTTAGCTTTGGTGGGTAAGCTATACACAGCTTTGCTCCGGACAAACCTAGATAGCTATAGAAAATAAGACAAGGCTCGTGCGACGTTTGCTGGTCGGGAACGATACTGGGATTTTCCAACCTTGTTTCGATATTCTTGCATGGAAAAGGGTTAAGCTTAACAAAGGGGGGTTGGGATGGCCTAGTGGTCTAGAGTGCCGCGCTTTGACCTGTAGCTGGCCTGTCACCTCTGGCTTGCGGCTGTGGTTTCGATCCCTGGTGTGAGCGTATGTGGCATGGAGATAGGGGCGCCTTCTCAACCTCGTGGGTTTCCTCCGGGCACTCCGGTTTCCTTCCACAGCAGGGTAGGGTTAGGGTTAGGGTTAGGGTTAAGATAATGAAAATGAAAAATAGGACTTGTCTGCGATATCACCTTCGGCGGAAGCGGACGTTAAACGACAACAACAACTACTATGATTATTATGGGTAGATTCACGTTTCGAAACCATGAAAATTATGAAGACTTACCATGGTATATTTGATATATATAGTTGAGAGTAGTTAGAGTTACTTCCCCTGATATCGTTGCATCCGACAATGGAATGTAGCCTGGTGCCAAACAATAACACACTTTATCGTCCATGTAAATCTGATCACAGTCAAACATTTTACTACACGAACCAATACATCTTATCCTGGACGACCGACCTAAACTACTGTAATAACGTAGATTTACTATTTCCGTAAAACTATGGGTTAACCACAACGAATTTGTAATTGTGGTATCGAACGATGAAACATTATGCATGAATGACCCGAAAATCAGGATCATACACAATAACGCCATGGATAAATCTTTTTCCTTTTCACATGTAGAACGGAATGAACCAGTTTATCGGGAAAGTTCTTTTAAACAGCAAAAACGGTTCGAACACTAAAATCAGTGAATCTAGAAGTAACCAAGGGACAACATCTCTTGTTTTGTAAACATTCAGTAATGAAGACTAATTCTCAAACGCATACATAATGGTTTCATTTAAACTAATGAGATCTTTACAATACAATGTGTCCTTAAGTAATGGAAACTCTCCTCTGTATATCTACTTACTTTAAATTAAGTAGCAAAATTATCGGTTAAACTATGTCGTATTAAAAAAAAATAATGATCAATATGCCTTTCAGATAGAACGTAATGGTTGTCGTTAAATAAAGCGAGAATTTCGCATTTTCTGAGAAAGTCAAAACATAATTATTTTTACGTCTTTTGCTTAATAGGTTGTCAACTCACTATTATACGACCATAGGTATCTTTCTCAAACTTAAAAATCATTCACACCGGCAATAATAACACAATTACCTCCCTGTTTGTCTATTCCCACATGGGATAGTTATCTTCAAACGTTTGAATTTGAAAGTGAATTTTTTGCCATTTTCTAAACTGGCAATAGTGAATTATAGGATCAATATGATTATTCTTTAACAAGGTAGGGCTGTTTATAGATACAATCTATTTCAAGACTTAATTTTAATACAGTTTAAAAGTATAACTTAAAAATATGAAATTCTCGCTTTAAAATATATTATAACAGGACTGTTTATAGATACCATCTATTTTAATGCTTTATTTTAATAGTTTGAAAATATAACTTAAAAATATGAAATTCTCGCTTTAAAATATATTATAAAAGGACATAAGAATATACCACCGTGGAAGGTAAATGTTCAGAAACATCAATACTGGCGTAATAGATGCGATACATGGACTTCTGAACATATAATATTATTATTACACATAGCTAATCAATGCTGTGTGTTTTACCTTTGTATGGCATATTTGCTCATCCTTCAAAGACTAATTTATCTTGACGGTCAATGAATTCTAATTGATTTGAGCATCTTTCAAATATTTGTTAATCAACAACACGACTTGATCCTATCTTTAAGAAATATAAATTATTGAGAATTTGGGATTTTTTTCTCAGTTATATACAGGGAGTATATTAATCACAATGGAGTTAGAATTTGTATATAATTGAAGAACGAGGGGTTGGATGGCGGAATGGTTAGGGTGTGCGCGCTGTATCATAAGGTCTGTCATTGAGTCAACTGGCATGGTATAGATTCCCTGACAAGGGGTAGGGTCGCCTGTCCTGTCCAACCTCGTGGGTTTTCTCCGGGTCCTCCGGATTCCTCCCACTGCTAAAGACCTCTACACACAAACACCATTTCTCTCTCTATCTCTATTTACTTTGGGGTGACGTTATCGACACTGAACTTTTACCTTTTTTTGTTTGTATATCTTTTACTGAAATATAATCATTCGGGAAATCATTTATAATAAATTATAATAAATTATGAATTTGTAGAGCGCAATTCTTTCGAATAAACTGTTCAAGAGCGCTAGTCTTTAGCTGTGATTTGTGAAGTTTTATAACGATAATGCTTGGCCAAAAACTCAATAATAATATAAACAGCCAGCTATATGACGCCCGGTAACCGTCTTGTATGAGACTGGATGCTTTACGTGATCACTATGGGGAGAAATGATAACACAAGCTGGTTTCAAAATGTATGTATATATAAAAAGTTACAAATATCAATAATAAATTCCCGGTACGGGGATCACACGTCGTTACTTTCGACCAAGGTAACAGGAAATTCTACAAAATTTATTCCAAGCCACGTACTAGAATCTCACACATGGACATATATTCAACGTCTTTATTTCTATTATTTAGTTTCCCAGACACGAAAAGTTCGACAACGGTTTCAGAATTGAAATTGTTGGGTTCCTTGCGCTTCCAGAAGGAATTATCAACGCGTTCGTGACTTATCCATCTGTACACAGAATTATCAATGGCCTCTGCTGGTCTAAAACCGCCTAAATAGATAATATGGTCTGAGTCTGAAAAATAAAACATATGACATTATAAATTATGTTGCGAACATTCTAGATCAATATCCCCCTCTATTCCACGACTCATGATAAAATTACATATCGATGACCCTTGGTCAAACTATAAAATCACATATCAATTACATTTCGTTCTAGTTTAGATGACGTATAAATCACATATCAATTACGTTTCGTTTTAGTTTAGATGACGTATAAATCGCATATGAATTACATATCGTTCTACATTAGATGACGTATAAATCAATTACATTTCGTTCTAGTTTAGATGACGTATAAATTAATTACATTTCGTTCTAGTTTAGATGACGTATAAATCAATTACATTTCGTTCTAGTTTATATGACATGTAAATCAATTACACTTCGTTCTAGTTTAGATGACGTGTAAATTAATTACATTTCTTTCTAGATTAGATGACGTATAAATCAATTACATTTCGTTCTAGTTTAGATGACGTGTAAATCAATTACATTTCGTTCTAGTTTAGATGACGTGTAAATCAATTACATTTCGTTCTAGTTAAGATGACTTATAAATCGCATATCAATTACATTTCATTCTAGTTTAGATGACGTGTAAATCAATTACATTTCGTTCTAGATTAGATGACGTATTCAATTTGCTTAAAACCATCAATGAGAACCGAAAGGAAATTATATTTTAATGGCTTTAAATTGTTGATTTGTATGTACATGTATGTAAACGAAGTGAAATGAAATGGGGTTTAACGTCCTGCTGTTCTGCTCCGAACTGGGCTAATCAAGGCGGGAATACACCAATAAGTACACGGGACCTCGGTTTTTCGTCCCATCCGAACGACTAGACAGCTGGCCTTGTCAGGCCCTATATCCTGCATCACTGACAAGGGGAAAGCACGCTGGAAAACCTGGATAAACTTTATCGGCCAATGCAGGGATCGAACACCCGACCTCCAGACTCCCAGGTATGTAAACAAAAAGCAATTACTTACTGTTTCTTATTAACTTGACATGGTTCAATTTTTCTGTGGTTTCAACTGAAACTAGGTGTCCGCCATCTTGTCTACAGTTTTGTTCCGCGTCAAGCCAGGGTAATAATGTAGTTATAAGTATAAGACAATAGTTTGTTCCAGTAAACAGGGTGTAATTTCTAGTAACACATTCTGATGCATCTGTAATACATAATACACAATAATAATATGAATAATTTATTTATTCAAGAGAGGGGATATCACGTGATCTATACCGAGTGATTTTAGTAGGCCTATATATAATAAATTTAGTGTATCATAATATATTGATGGATAATGTTCATAAAAGGTGGGCAAGCTTTAAGCTTGTATGGGCAGCAACGACTTGTTAGTTTTGACGGATAAGCTGTTCACAACCTGGCTCCGGACTAACCTAAATGGGAGATGCTAATTTTAGGCTGGTTGGGAGGTATGGCCACAGATCACTAATTATTTCCCCATTGACTTTAATGTTAAGTCTCGTCTCTTAGACCGGCTCTAACTTTTCCGAAATCGTTCGATGGGTAGAACGTTTTCTTCCACAGATGGGGCATCATGGTGGCAAACTCTTGCCCAAAAGCACGTCTGAGGTTCACCATGAAAAACTTGAGACACACACTGGAAGTAGAGACAATTAAACATGCAATTTTCGGCCCTCTCTTTCAACGTAACCAACCTCACAACCATTTCCTTCGATTCTACACCAAGAATTCAACAAAAGTCGCCATGCGAAATGGGGATAGGGACTACAAATAACTTTTGCCCTACATTTGTGGAGCTGTGTCCGTATTAGACCAATCAAAAAACCTCTACCTTACTATGATTGCTATGGGTGGATTCACGTTTCAAACCATGAAAATTATACAGACTTACCATGGTGTATTTGATATATAGTTTTGGGTAGTTAGAGTTACTTCCCCTGATATCATGGGATCAGATAATGGTATGTAGCCTGGCGCCAAACAATATCATACTTTATCGTCCATGTAAATCTGATCACAGTCAAACATTTTACTACAAGAACCAATACATTTTATCCTGGACCACCGACCTAAACTTCTGTTTACTATTTCCGTAAAACGATGGGTTACCCACAGCGAATTTGTAATTGTTTTATCGAACGATGAAACATTATTCATGAATGACCCGAATATCAGGATCATACAGAATACAGCCATGGATAAATCTTTTTCCTTTTCACATTTGTATGTAAAACAAACACATCATTACGACATCGAAAAACCTTTACGTTCAGCAAGGTGTCCAAATTTTCAATGTTTCAGACAAAATGGTCGTTACGTACCCAACCAGTACCGGAATAAACCAGTTTATCGGGAGCGTTCTTTTAAATAGCAAGAGAAAACGGTTCGAACACTAAAATCAGTGAATCTAGAAGTAACCACGGGACAACATCCTTTGTTTTGTAAACAATCAGTTGTAAAGACTAATTCTGAAACACATACTTAATGGTTTCACTTAAACTAATAAGATCTTTATAGTAAAATGTGTCAATATGCCCTTGAGACATAAAGTAATGGATATTGTTAAACTATATTTTTAGAGAACATAAGAGTATACCACCGTGAAAGGAGGTAATAGATGCGATACATGGACTTCTGAACCAATCTGTTTCACAGAGAATTACTTACGAATTAACTCTGTTACAGATAGGTGTCCACAACACGTGCGTTGAATGCAGACGCCGCCAGTCATTGGCTCAAGGGCTCGTGCAATGTTTACTTAACACCTAACTGCTTCGGGCAAAATGGTGCATTTTACTCATTTTAATACCCACTTACACTAAATAGGAAATATTTTTTAACTTCAAATACTTCAAACGTCTTTATTTATTTTTCTTTTACCTCAAAAAAATGTTTGAGAATTTAATTTGTCGGAGTAAAAAAGTTAATATGGCGTACTTATTAAGCCTCGTCGATGTCATGCTTATCAGTGATTGTAGCGGCCAAGCGAATATTCACTGCGGGATCAGTTTGCTTCTGAACATGTAATATTATTATTATACATAGCTTATCAATGTTGTATGTTTTTACCTTTTTATCTTGACGTCAAAGTCATTGACTTCTAATTGATTTTTAGCAACTTGCAGGTTTCAAATATGTGTTTATCAACAAGACAACTTGATCGTACTTTGGAGACAAATAAATTTATTTCAAATTATAGGACCATGACCTGATACTGATAGCCTTAACATTGTCAAATAACTTTATGCATTTACTTTGTGTTGCGTGAACGTTAATCCCAATCTCTCTCTCTCTCTCACACACACACACCCCCACACACACAATAATAAATTCCCGGTTACAACTTTCGTACTACAGATGACATCAAAAAGGATCTAATATAGAAATCAAAATGAATTTACCCCAAAACAGCAACGTTCCCTGGAATAACACCAGTTCATTCCATATTAAAATATACAATTCCGTATGTTAAACAAATTAGAGCAAGTCACCGTAAACCCTATATATTAAGGTATGTAGCAAAATTTTCGTCGTCTGATGTTAAACCGCATTTCATTTCTAGACCATATAAATCAGAGTATGATTTTGTTTTTTCGTTTTATCTGAAGCTGTTATCACAATTAAATTGACATTTTTGTTTACATGACAATATGCGAGTGTAGGGATAATGTGTTGTTGAAAAGATCACTTCTCGGAGCGCTGAATACGCCTAGGCGGACGTCAAGTCGCCAACAGCTCATCCTCTCATGACCGGTAATACCTCGCATACACCACTTCATCAAAATCCGTCAAAACAATTAACCTCATTACGTTAAAGATATTTTCGAAGAAACTCCAGAAAAAATAAACAGAGAAACGCTGAATATCAACAGGGTTTGTCGTCTGGTGACGCTAACACTTCACACCAAATATAGGAGAATATTTTAAAACCGTAGCCCCATAATGCGTTAACAAGATTTTTGGACAGGGTCTGGGGATGGTGTGGTACTGGGATTAACCCCAGAAAGTTGAAAATTATGCATGTAATATTTGTCTAAAGGTTTACAATAAACTGTTCCTTTGATCATAATTTCGACTGAAGGTCTACACGAGACGTATATACAGCGCTAAACTGACGCCTAATCTGTATACTTACTACAGAGACCATTGTGCTAGGGGAACCAATTTCATCACTTTCGGTTTTAATAAATATTAATTGCTCGAGTTTTGATCTTCCAGGTGTATTTGTAGCAAACAAAAAGGAGCGATAGTTAGGGCCCTGAATCAAGGTTTATTTCTGGTGACAACGACTGACAAACATAGTACAGTGAGGAAGAGATAGAAAGTGCGAGGGGGAGAGCAGTGACATTTATAGTCCATACAATCTGTACTGAAGACTTGATCTAGCAATAGTCAGATGTGTAATCTTGTGAGATCATTTGTCTAGAAATAATAATAATAATGTGTACAATAAAGCCTGTCATTGAGTCAACTGGTGTGGTTTCGAAGCCCCGGTTGTACGTGACAAGAAGTGGGGTCGCCTGTCCAATCTCCTGCAAGTCCATACGCCGGTGAGTCCATAAGCCGGTCTGTGCGTCTCTCCTCCCCTCCTGTCGTCTTTCTATCCCCCCGCCTGATTACATAGCGTACAATTGGGGAAAATGGCTTAGAGAGGTCATCATATATGGGATTGTTTATTTATCACATTATGGTATCTGTAGCTGCACTGCGTATTCCCTTTGAAGTCATTAACAGGTTATTGTATGGTGCACTGACCACTAGTACATTCCCTTTGAAGTCATGCTGGGTGTTGTTCACATTCATCACGTGTAGCTTTACAGGACCAATCCCGGTAATATTTTGGAGAATAAAACTGCTTAATTTTGTGTTAAAATCCCATAAATCCTCTACCTTGGGGCTGAGCAACAAACTCAGGAAAACTGTATAATGTGGTGTCTGGATAAAACCAGAATTTTATCTTATAAAAATAATGTGTAGGTGAAATTTACATTTCGCTATCAAGTACGGCACATGGGCCATTCACTGTATAGACCCTAAAGGAACGGGAATCAATTATCAGGTTACCTAACGTTAAAATTGAACCGACATCGTAAAAGAGTTACGTGTCCGGATAAGCAGTTGTGACGTTCACGTCCAAACGCCTCAATATTTTGAGCTGAAATTTTACAGTCCTCTATATTTTGGCGCATAAATTCCATACTTATTCTGACTTTTATTTTTGAGACCCTGTTTAAATCGGGATTGTCCCTTTAAAGGACATATTGAATTAATTACATATTTAATTATAACACTTAAGAACAGTGCATATAGGGTTAAAAGATCGATATTTTATATTTTATCAAGAAGCAGTTGGGGGTCAATCAGTTCTATATAATAAAGGTTATAGATCACTTGGTCGCACAATGTTCCTGGACTGAAGATAACATTATCGGCAAATTTCACTAATGTGACTGTCCATGTTGCTTAAATTGAACCCTATGAGGGCACCTAAGTTTTTCACCGTGTATCATGGTAAAAGTCTTGCACCTCGTACAACCACATCATTTGAACTTGTATTTTTTAGATGTGTATTCGGACCAAATAAAATACATTTAATTTCAACACATTTCGTGTCATCCTATCTTTAATGTCATGTGAACACAATTTGATGTCAGACTAATTCGGGGATGGAACAGTTTTTGAAAGGGAGTAGTTTGCAATCAGCTGTATATATCATCTGTATAAGAATGTAGTCCTAGAAACCAAGATTATCGATTAGTTGTCCTAAATTATTAGTATACATTACAGATAAGACAGGTCAAAGGACCGATCCTTGTTTAACTCCTGAATCATCTGTATCGCGGTAGCTCTGTGGACTGCAATTTAATCAATTGAATGATTGATTTGATATTCAAGTCAGCCACCTAAATTAGCGTATATTAGACCACCTTGAACCTGCTGTATTCACGGCCCCATTTGCGGCTGTCAAATTTACAATTGATGGTTGTTGGGGTTTTTTGTTTGAGATGGGGGGTGGGGGGGGGGGCTTATAGCAGACAACCGGTCCCATGGTGTCAAGACGTACCCGATTGAATATTGTTTTCTGACCATATATGTAGTCACGAAACGTAAAACCCCATTCCATTGTCAATATCATGACACCATGGAACAGACAGCCGTTACGTAAGTTCAACTAACGTTTCGCTTACGATTATTTAAATGAGTTATCTCCCTTTTAACCATTTTTAAACGCCCTAAAACTAAATGAAATACTTTTTTGTGGCATCAAATTATTGAAAATATATTTCAAATGTGACGAATTTGGTTTTTGAACTGAAAAAAAAAGAACTTAAACAAACTTAGAAACGAATATTTCAGGTACAAAACTTGATTTATACAGGATGTCCTTTTTATTTTCTATATTAAGAGATGCCAAGTGAGTAAAAAATTAGGAAAATACTGGCTTGTCAAATATTATTTGTACAATCAAAATTTGTATCTTAAGATAAACGGTTATACTATTTAATCGGATATCACACAAATTCTACAATTTAATTTATAATGATCACTCAATGGGTTTGAATTTATGGGATTTAGATCAGTGTATATTAAAATGTATGCTGGAACTGCTCAAACGCTGTCGCCCACACCCACTATGCCTTAAACTAATGAGTAAGGAAAATAAAAAGCTTGGTTGGTTCCAGGCTTCTGATTCACATATCAGATGAATTTCTTCAGGGGTACAGGTCGCCCCTTGGTGACCCTCCTACTTTGAGGGATGCCTCTGTGTAGTGATCTGCCCCAAAAAAACTAATTGAAAAGAGAAAAATGGGTTAATGTCCAGTAACATGATTCAATTTTATTTCAATCATTTGCTTGCGCGTAGGGGTCTTTAGCGGTTCGAAGGAATTGGATGGCCCAGAGAAAACTCACGAGGTTGGCTAGGCGACCCTCCTCATTAATTGAAAACAATAACTCGGCCATTGCTTGGATGGATGACATTGATATGACACCTGTACATTACTATATGTATTTTGTTCATGATGGTGGTGGTCGGGGTGGGGAGGGGGTAACGTCCTACCTTTCAGCACCAACCTAGCTAACAAAGAGAGAGAGAGAGAGAGAGAGAGAGAGAGAAATGGGATTTAATGTCCACTCGACATAAATTAAGTCATTTTGTAACTAATATATGGTTCAATTTTATTTCAATACATCGCTGACAGTGGGACGAAACGAGAGGACCTGGAGAAAACCCACGAGGTTGGACAAACGACCGTACTGCTTGTCATGTACAACCACTCCAATTGACTCAATGGCAGACCTTGTGACACAACATGCTAAGAATGCAACCATCTAACCCCTCTGGTAATGAAGGCGGACATACACCATGCACTGTGGACATGCAGGAAATTCTTTCCTTCAACTGTCAAGGGTTCTTTGACATGATCACCAACGTGTTACTGAACCACCCGCTATGTACCCACCGACAAGGAGAAACATCACACAAGATATATTCCTTTTACATGTGCTAGTATATGGATTGAATGTGGCTAGCAGAGGGGCATGCAGATACAATAACTTCTTATTTATGAGTTTAACCTAATTGTTTTAACCTAATTGTTTTAACCAGAGTTTGTGCATGATAAAAAATGTCGCACTGTTTTCCAATCATTCCAGTTCATTTCTGGACAAACATATGGTACAATTTGATTTCACTAATTCACGTGTGTGTCGTACAGGGGTCTTTATGTGATGGATAATGGCCGAAGACTGATCATTATGTAAATAGTAAGAACGATTGTTAAAGAAAAGCGTACATTCTCCTATGTACTGGTTAAAACATCAAAGGGTGGTGTCATAGCTATGTTTTAAATGTGGAAGAAAACGGGAGGAGACTAAAACGACCCTACAACTTTTACAACCATGGGATTGGGATCACTCTCACTTAATTAAAACTAAAGTTATCATGTCCCAATGAATAAAACAATCAAATAGCTTATCTCTGCTTACACTAAGCAGATAATGCTCATCGGTGAACTCCATCAAGGAATTTACGTTAACACCTATAACAAGTTTAACCTTTCTACCTTAATTAGAAGGCAAGTTATTGTGTCCCAAAAAGAACGAGGGACAGACCCATATTAATAGTCTTCAAAAGATGGGTGACAACAAAGATACAAATGACACTACACATGTGATATAATTAAGATATAATTTTCCCCTAAATCTATAATAAAGATACATGGGATATAATAAAGATACACGAGATATAATAAAGATACAAACTAACATGTGGGATATACTAAAGATACATGGGATATAATAAAGATACATGGGACATACTAAAGATACATGGGATATACTAAAGATACACGGGGTATACTACATATACAAAATAACACACAGGATATAATAACGATACACACTAACACATGGGATATACTAAACATACATGGGACATACTACAGATACATGGGATATAACAAAGATACATGGGACATAATAAAGATACATGGGGTATACTAAAAATACAAAATAACACATGGGATATAATAAAGATACAATCTAACACATGGGATATACTAAAGATACATGGGATATACTAAAGATACATGGGATATACTAAAGATACATGGGACATAAAGATACATGGGATATAATAAAGACACATGGGATATAATAAAGACACAAACTAACACATGGGATATAATGCAATTTATTACAATGTGAGAATATATGAATTCATTATTGCATACATGTTATTTATTTATATACCTATAACACAAACCACAAAATATAACAAATAACAATGTAAAACACAACCAAGCTTTGCCAATTTATCAATGTTCGAAACAGAAGTTTACTACATATATTAGCAAGATTTTTTTGTCAAAGTACAACAATTTTAGTATCATCCCATTAAATATTTATCAAAAAATATAAAAAATTATTGAACATTCTGGTCAGGAAAGTGTGTCTAGTTTTACAGATAATATATAAAACTGCAGCTCCAATGTACAAATTGTAAGTGCGTGTTAAAAATCCTGTGACACCCGTTCCTATTGCATATGTAAGTATAGAAATAGAAATGCTACTCCCAAAGTGACTTAAAATCCCTCATAGTCATTTCAGGGGTTGAAGAATAACACAAGGTACAATTTTATGGATACACAATTACTGAGTTTGATACTAAGCGACGTTTCGACAGGGATACTCTCGTCTTTATCAAGCAAATGATACACAAATGTGAATGTGTAAGAGCTTTCCGTTATGTGGGATTAGTCCTTAATGGCCCCTAATCAAAGGTGTTAAACTTTAATTGTATTTATTCTTATCTTTGTTGCATATTCTGTATATATTTGCCTCCTATTCACATTTGTGTATCATTTGCTTGATAAAGACGAGAGTATCCTTGCTGAAACGTCGCTTAGTATCAAACTCAGTAATTGTGTATCCATAAAATTGTACCTTGTGTTATATGTTCAATTACTAAATGCCAATCAAAGAAGGGTTGAAGAATCACTACAATATTGTGAAACTTGATTCTCTAAAAGGAAATGAAATGGGGTTTAACGACCTGCTTTCCTGCATACGCCATACAGTGTGCTATGAGGGAAATTTTGCCCAGACGGCTGCCATATGGCCTACTATTATATCAAATTTCAACTGCCAAGGGATCTTTTACGTGCACACCAATGTATACACAGGTCCTTGGGGTTTTTGTCCCATCCAAACGACAAGACAGCTGTCTTTGTCAGGTCCTCTGTTCTGCATCACTGACAAGGGGAAACTTTAAAAGGAATATCAGTCCATTTACAAAGACATTATGAATTGAAGATCTGCTAACATTTGGTATCCACTGCTAAGGATGATATCGTTTACACAAGCCAATGCTCCAATGTTTTTCTTATTAAAATGTTGAACAGTCAAATTGAGCATAATTATTTTGGCATGGATAAGCAGTAGAAAATTTGATACTTTCCGAAAATACAAACGATGCACAGAGAAATTTAATTGGGTACCGGTATATTTTAGCATGGATTGCAGCAGAAAATTAAATACTTTCTGAAAAATACAAACGATGCACAGAGAAATTAAATGGCAGATCTTTCTTTTGGCTTCAAATATTTTATGAATTATTATTTAGCCATTTGTTAAAACTGCAATTTCATATTTTTAAGTTATTTTTTTAAAATGTATTAAAATAAAGCCTTAAAATAGATGGTATCTATAAACAGTCCTACCTTGTTGAAAAAAAATCCTATTAATCCAACAATTCACTATTACCAGTTGAGAAATTGGCAAATATATCATTTTCAACTTCAAATTCAAACGTTTGAAGATAGCTATACCATGGGGGAATGGAAAAACAAGGAAGGTAATTATGTTATTTCCTGTGTCAATGATTTATTAGTGTGGGGAATAATGCCTATGATCGTATATTAGTGAGTTGACAACCTATTGAGCAAAAGACATAGAAATAATTATGTTTTGACTTTCTTTGAAAATATGAAATCATCGCTTTAACATAACAAGAATATAACTAACTCTCCAGAACATCAGATGACCTTGATTAAAATGGAATTTAGCACCTGTAAGATTTAAATTATCAAGTTTTTGTCTCGATTGACAAGTACGGTGTCTACAATAATACACAATCTACACAACATCTTCAGTCATTAATACGCCCAGAATAAAGTAATTTGAATGAAACTTTTCAGACTTTTATTTTTCATAATCTATTTTTGAACGATTATATCAAGAACGGTCAGCTCTTTATCTAAATCTTACATAGAATGTATCTATCAATAAAAGACATACTAGAATCATTATAAAGTCTGATCATAAATCCAGCCATTTTTATCTAGAAAGTAACGAGTAGAGAGACATACTAGAATCATTATAAAGTCTGATCATAAATCCAGCGATTTTTATCTAGAAAGTTAGGAGTAGAGAGATCAATTCAAATGGTTTAAATTCTACGGTTATCTGCGTTTGTTGATCACTGTCACTGGTTACATTAAGACCTCGTTCATCAGTAATCACCTCTTCCAAACAATTACATCTGGAAATTAAAACAAAACATAAATCACAGGAAAATATGAAATGAAATCAAGCTTAACAGCCCACTTATAACTAATACAGCGTGCTATGAGGATATATTTTCCAGGCAGCGGCGCTACAGCTTTCGAATTATAAGTATCAAGGGGAGAGAGAAAGAAATGGGGTTTAATGTCAACTCGACACAAACTAGGTCATTTTGGGACTAACATATGGTTTCAATTTTATTTCAATAATTCGCTTGCTCGTAGGGGTCTTTAGCAGTGGGAGGAAACCGGAGGAAACCCACGTGGTTGAGAAGACGCCCCTATCTCCATGCCACATACGCTCACACCAGAGATCGAAACCACAGCCGCAAGCCAGAGGTGACCGGCCAGCTAGAGGTCGAAGCCTGGCACTCTAGACCACTAGGCCATCCCAACCACTTGAGTATCAAGGGTTCTTGACTGTGCATGCAATCATGGGACCTCCCATCCGAAGAACTAGACACTGCCCTTTTCAGGCCCTCCATCCAATCGACATAAACAAGATCATATCAGGACTAAAATAAGGTTCAATTTTAGTTTTAAGAATTCATTTACGGAGAATCGAAAAAAACAGGGGCCTGTTTCATGAAATTTTAGTTAAGATAAAATCCAAATTTTAGTAATTTATTGGATAATATTAGATTGATTTTAGTGCTTAGCCAATCATATTTGCAGTATCTACTAAAATTTGGACTTTATCTTTAGTAATGATTTCAAGAAATAGGGCCCAGGTCACATGACTCAATGAAAGTTCTCATGATCCATCGCGCACATGTTAACCATTCCGCCATATACTATCATACTCCGCGCAGTGTTGCGTTTGATTAGAGGTAATCCTACTACACACTGCCAATATGAGAAGGATATTGTTGTTTTAAATTTTGATTGGTCAGTAGTCGGTCTACCAACCAATCACTAGCTGCCCTCCAAAAGCTTTACATTTAAAACGAGTGCCAATATTGGACCAAATATGTTTACATAACGTTACGTCATGGCTCACGCTTTTATTATGCCTAATTAACCCGTGCATAGCAGAATACTGCAGTAAAACTAATTGCGTGACAAACGAGGCTATCAAGTCGAATGAAATGTAAACAATACTGTTTGGAAATGAACATACTTTCCCCGTTTTTAATACATTAAATCACTGTCCAAAGTTTTAGGGAAGACCCAGATTAAACGAAGGACTGTCATGTTGCTGTACTTAAGTGATAGCTTTCATTGAATGAAAGAATAGACACACACCCGCATAAGTTCAAGAAACAGACGCTATTCCAGCAATGGCCAGAGAGGGATTTCTCAGGTCATTGCTTCAGGAATATGTATACTATAATCTTACACCATACCTTTGTACTGTTATGTTCTTGAATACTGTGGATATTTCAGCTGTTGTTGATCCACCATAAGTCTCATATAATCTTAGCACCATTTTATTCCCACTGTCTTCACTCTATTAAAATAAATATAGGTTGCCAGGCAATGAAACAAACATCCATAGAATATGAGTCATCCCTGAACTATAACGGGTGTCACAAATTTTAATCGTTTGTAAGTAATGTGGGCATATCTATAAAGCAATAAAAACTGGTCTCCATTCAGTAATTATCAGAAATGTATAAAATTTGCTAACATTTATTTTACAAAATGATAAATTAATCTGAAAGCGGTGCAATCGTAAATTGATCAAATCAAATTAGCGTTTTTCATCTCATGAACATGAAATTTGTATCATTCATTAACTTTAGAAGAGCCACAAGATTTTAAAAGTGATCTTGGATGGGAAATATATCCACAGTGTATCAATTTTAAGTCTATCAGATGATAACTATAGCCTCTAGAGCCTTCGCAAAAAATTAAGGACCTCAGGCTGATAGTGGTGACAAAAATCTACAACCAAGCCTCATGATGATGATGCTATCAACATTAATACTAGGGCGATGAGAAAGAGAGAAATGGGGTTTAACGTCCACTCAACACAAACTAGGTCATTTCGGGACTAACATATAGTTCATTTCTATTTCCATAATTCACTTGCGCATATAGGTCTTTAGCAGAGGAAGGAAACCGGATGACCGGATAAAACCCACAAGGTTGGGCAGGCAACCCTACTCCTTGTCACGTACAACCGGGGAAACGAAACCACACCAGTTGACTTCATGACAGACTTTATTATACAGCGCGCAAGTGCTAACCATTCAGCCATCCAACCCCCCAATGATGATGATGATGATGGCGATGATGATAGATGATGATGGCAATGATGAAGGTGATGATGAAGGTGATGATGATGATGGTGAGATGATGATGATGATGATGATGATGAGGATATATTACCAGTTTAACAGTATCAAGTATAACTTGTGGAGTATTGACTGTAAAGTAACTACTACAGGTCATCAAATTGTTGCCAGATTTTATAATTAACGGTGAGTTCAGATTACAAGCTTGTTGTATAACTCCACTCTCTTGTAAACGTCCTGTAATATAAAATATAAAATAATACTAAACAATCGAGTGAAGTTTAATGTTGCGTTCAAACAGTTGACAATCGGATTTTACGAGTAGATGGGTAAAGTGTAAAAAATAATATAATATTTTGCAGGTTAAAAAAACAATTCTTCCTTTCAGTTGGCAAAGCCTAGTCGAAACATCGGTCAGTAATAAGTAGTAAAATATTTAAAATCTGTGCAATAAACTATATTATTCGACCACTTTCAGGTTACAGTATCCATTGGCAGAAACAGCCTGGAAAACATTCTAATTTTCATAAATTTCTCCCATCCCAAAATTCATCTCTCCCGGAACATCTGATATTTAGGTGGGCACAGAATTGGATTATACTGTTTGTTCTATTCTGATTATCCAGTGATATTCTGTTTTGATTATCCAGTGATATTTTCATCTGATTATCCAGTGATATTATGACTGAAGTATACTAACCTTGATGGGGCATGACAGCATACGTAAATTCATGATCACCCATGTCAGCATCGGCATCTGGGGCTTTGGGTGACCGCAGTCTGTAAAAGAAATGAACACTGGTTTTAAAATTGGTTCTCTCCCATTGATTTTATAACCACAAAGAATCCAACATGTCACAATAATCAGAAAATATTGACGTTACCATTTCAATTTTTTGCTAGGCCTGTTATAAGGAATCTTTCAACAGTGATGTCATTAAAAATAAACACACTTATCTGCATAAACTACTTCTGAATTTTATTAACATGGTACGTTTCAATACACATACATGTATCGTTATTTGGTTGATAATGATACCTGTATGTGTATTGAAACGTAGCATGTTAATGCATTTCAGAAGTCACCGTCACAAGTGTGTTTATTTTTAGTGACATCTATTTCTATATGTCTTATAAGGATTAAGTGATATCATTATATCACTTTATCTCCAAAATCATGAATATTTGCTAAAACTTGACAGAAAATAATTTCAAACACTCTTCTTCGATTCTAGGCAAAAAATGATATGAAAAAAGGATGGGGGAAGGAGAAAGAGAGAATTTCTATATACATGTATAAACTAGGAATCTTACTGAGTTAATGCTTGAAGGGGTGATAATTATAAACCTGAGGAGCGTTGGAAATGAAATGAAATTGGGTTTAACGTTCTACTGCTCTGCTCCTATAATGGGCTAATGAAAATGGGCATACACCATACAGTGTGCTATGAGGGTAATTTTGCCTGGGCACCAGCACATGGGTGGGGTCTACTCTTATATCAAATTCAAGGGGTCTTTTACGTGCACGCTATTATATACCTCAGTCTTCTGTCCCATCCAAACGACTAGACAGCTGTCCTTGTCAGGCCCTCTGTCCAGCATCACTAACAACGGGAAACAAGCGTCGGAACATCCTGATGAAGTTTCTCAGCCAATGCTGGGATCGAACATGCGCCCTTCAGACTAGCGAGCCAGCGCCTTCCCCCCTTAGCCACCATGGCTCCCGAGAGGGTTTGAGCAGACGGCCTTACTGTTTTACTATGCCTTGTTGTACACTGGTAATATTCTCCTGACTGATAAAAGACGTGATAGTAGTACTTGCCTAATTATAGCTCATAGATTCAACCAGTGTAAATTATTACCTGGAAGCGCTATCATATTCGAAAAGATAGTTTGCCAGGCTACAGCCAATACACCCACAGCAGCTAAATTATTAACCTGGGTGAGCGAGCTATCATGATCTAAAAGATGAAACTTACAATGACAGGCGTAGAATTCCATCAATAGCCGAGTAGCCATATTTACAGTCATTTAATACAGCTAAACCTTGATTATAGTCAGATATATCAGCCCATTTATGTCCACAAACCTACAATAAAGACCATGATTAGAGCCTGAAAACTTATAATAAAGACCATGATTATAGTCTGAAAACCTATAATAAAGACCATGATTATAGTCTGAAAACCAGTAATAAAGACCACACTCATAAGTCTGATAAATCAGCCCACTTTGTTCACCTATAATAAAGACCATGATCACAAGTCCGATATATCAGATCACTTTTGTCCACAAACCTACAATAAAAACCATGATTATAGTCCAAAAACCTATAATAAAGACTATGATCATAAGTCTGATATGTCAGCTCCCTTTGTCCACAAACCTCTAATATACCGGGGGGATGGGATGGCCTAGTGGTCTAGAGTGCCGCGCTTCAACCTCTAGCTGGCCGGTCACCTCTGGCTTGCGGCTGTGGTTTCGATCCCTGGTGTGAGCGTATGTGGCATGCAGATAGGGGAGCCTTTCAACCTCGTGGGTTTCCTCCGGGCACTTTGGTGACTGAAGTCAATTTGAACACCGTACTGCACAATATATTTTCATTATTTACCGGTACACGTCAAATCTGATCCAAGGATGTTTCTATGAATTTAGCAGACCAACAGACTTGTATTAAAGTGGAATTGTTCTGGGTGAAATCAAATAACAGGGTGCTACCATCCTACTTTTCTGCACCAACTACGCAATGGGGGAATTTTGTCTACCAAACATCAAAGCTAAGAGTTCTGTACATGCCAACGTGTCCACAGGATATCTAGCCCCCCCCCCCCCTTTCCCCAAATCCTGCATCACTGACAAGGTGAAACTGGCCAGAAAATTCTAAGGAACTCAGTATACCCACATATGGATGGTTAGTGTTAGACAGCCACTTACTCTTGGTGTTGGCCTAGAATGAAAGTTCCTTACAATTTTCCAGTGTGGTTTCCCCTGGTCTTATGTGCAGGATTTAGGGCTTGACAAGAACACTGTCTAGTCATTCAGATAGGACAAAAAATAGGTCCCCTGTACACATTGACACACACAAAAAGTGCCCTTAACAGTTGGAATATGAAATCAGAGTACGCTGTAACACCACTTTCCAGGCACAACTTTCCTCATAGTCTGTCTTCATTAGCCCAGTTGGTGCAGAACAGTAGGAAGTTAAACCCAATTTTATTTGAATGTGACTTAAACTGAAATGAGAGCCCAGGGGCCTGTTTCACGAAATTTTAACTAAGCTAAAATCCAAATTTTAATAATTTGATTGGATAATATTAGACCGATTTTAGTGTTTAGCCAATCAAAATTGAAGTATCTACTAAAATTTGGATTTTATCTTCAGTTAAGATTTCGAGAAACAGGGCCCAGGACAAGAGACATTAAATAAAGTTATTTCAACAACTTACTTCAAATCTAGCAGAATCCCAGGAAGTGTTATAATGGTTAGGTCTCTCGATAAAACCATACTGTATATCAAACGATACCTTGTTGCTATGGATACTTGTAGGAAATTCCACTTTCAGGAACTTTCTGTTCTCATGCCAAGAAACCTAATATTGGTATATAAAGAAATTAAAAACATTTTGAGAATACGTCATAAGAATCTGTATGTATACCCATAGAATAACTTCTCCAAGGTGGAGTATCTAGACCATGTATCACATCATCAACTTACCCGAGTTTTAAATGCTATATGCAGCTTACCAGAGTGGTAAATGTTATCAACTTACCAGAGTTTTAAATGTTATATATAACTTACCTGAGTTTTAAATGTTATATATGGTGATCCTGCATCTAAGGATATCTCCTGTTTAATATGACTAACTTCAGATATTCTTAAGCAAACCTATGTAAAAAGAAGTTTTTATAGTCAAAGGGGCAATAACTCCAAGTAAACTAGGTCATTTTGGGACTAACATATGGTTTCAATTTTATTTCAATTATTCGCTTGCGCGTAGGGGATTTTAGCAGTGGGAGGAAACCGGAGTGCCCAGAGGAAACCCACGACGTTGAGAAGGCGCCCCTATCTCCATGCCACATACGCTCACACCAAGGATCAAAACCACAGCCGCAAGCCAGAGGTGACTGGCCAGCTACAGGTCGAAGCGCGGCACTCTAGACCAATAGGCCATCCCAACCCCCCTTAATGGTAAGTTAAGAATTTACTCAATTTTCAATCACTGTTCATAAGAAATATCTTTCATCCAGAAACATAAAACTTTGCATATAGTTTCTTATTGATGTATTTGATACATTAAAACAACAAAAGTTTTTTAAAGGGCTATAGTTTAGTTTCAATAAGGCGAACAATTTTGAGTAAATTCTTGACTTAAGTCTGAGAATGCTTTGTAAACACTGTGCTAGATATATATACATATTGATAAAACTTTTAAATAAACTGTAAATAAAACTTGTATACCTGAACGGTGACACGCAGAGGTCCCTTATCTATAATTATAGCTTTCTGGGTTACATTGTCTACTAATTTCCTGTCAAAACATAAATTAACATTCTTATAAAACATAGTCTACAAACCATTTCAAAAAACGCAAAAATAAAACGTTGATGAATCCAGTTTCTAAAAACTTGAAATGACCGATCACAGGTATACTGATTTACACTTCATATAAAATTTGTGGCCCACTTATCTCAAAATCAACAGAAAAGTTGCAAGATACATTGGGATGTGGTCTTTCACATCAAGGAAAGCTTGAATTACCTTTTCTTAACATTAGATAGAAAACATAAAACAGTTTTGTTGACAAGTATAATATGTTGTTGCACAGTAAAATCATTTCAGAATTTTGAATACCTTTTACCATATCTTGATGTCCGATTAGAAAATCGCTTAGGCAAAGTAGCAACCCTGTTTTCATCTTTTACAACATGGGTGTTAACCTTTTAGGTTCTGCCTCCAAGAGAGAGAGAGAGAGAGAGAGAGAGAGAGAGAGAGAAATGGGGTTAAACCTCCACTGACACAAACTAGGTCATTTCGGGGCTAACATATGGTTTAATTTAATTTCAATAATTCGTGCACCCCGGGTCTTTAGCAGTGGGAGGAAACCGCAGGGCCCAGAGAAAACCCATGAGATTGGACAGGCGACCCTACCCCAGGGATTAGAAACCACACCAGTTGACTCTATGACAGGCTTTATGATCCGGATAACCCACCTCTGCCTCCAAGAACTAGTTTACAGTCACTATAATACGGAAAGCTACTGGTTTTCACGTATCTGAGAGAATGTTCATATAGTTGTTAACCGGGTACTTCTATAAATACTGTGAATTTACCTGGTTTCTAAATGGTAGTCCATAACATCCCAGGCGTCCCAGTATAATGGAATGTCATCATAGATCAGTAGCTGATTGCCTGGATAATCAGCGTTTATTAAATTGCTGTCATAAAAAAAATATATCATGTTAAAGATACCTTCCAGGGTACAAACTGTGTGATTTGGTGATATATTTAAACTAAAAAAATAATCAAACTAATTAATCTATCAAAATTTTGCTACAAATACTTCTCAAAACAATGTTTTCGAACTGAAATACTCAAACCATTTAAAAATCTATCTATCATGTTTGTGTCATGTGACTTGGCTGACACGGTACATAGCAACGAGTGCGAAGCAGGAGGCGAATCAAAGCCTAATTAACTTCTCAGATTATCCACTGCTCACATTTTTTTCTGTGATTTTTATGTCAGAAATTGTTGTATGTTTCTCTCATTTTTTCCTAGTCCGCTCACCATCAAGGTTATCAACATATACATTAAGCGCTCACTAATGCTGAGATATCAGACAATCTTTGTGTGCAACCTTTGACGTCACTGGAAAAGATATCCCTAATTGTAGGGTTGCCAGTTAGGACACCTTTACATTTTTGTCCCGTATGTGCTCCATGAGTGTTTTTCAGGGAATCCAGTATTTTTCCAGTAAGATTGGATATTTCTACTTTCCATATATACCAAAATTGTCATATGTTTATTGGAAATAACTACTCGAAAAAAAAGTATCTAAGTGCAATAAAATAACATTAAGATCTCTCTGATTTACCAACAAAATAACAATTAGATCTCTGATTTACCAATAAAGTAACAATTAGATCTCTGATTGATCTACAAACATTATCTACACGTC
Organism: Patella ulyssiponensis; assembly: GCA_963678685.1. Lineage (NCBI taxonomy): Eukaryota > Metazoa > Mollusca > Gastropoda > Patellidae > Patella > Patella ulyssiponensis. The sequence continues at coordinate 92,088,109 of OY783226.1, forward strand.
TACTTACATCCTTATCATCAGTATTCTAATTCAAAGTTGGAGTAAGACATTATTTATACCATGCATGCCAATGTGTAGCTGTAGACAACCATCTTTTTTTGCATCCCATCCGAACAACTATACGTTGTTCCTTGCCAGGCCCTCAGTCTTGTATCACTGACAAGGAATATTATTGCAATTAAGAATAACTAGTATTGTATTGATAACTGTATAACTTACACTGGAGGGGATGTTGTATTATATAATGATATTATTCTACCATTATTATCTATAACAGCTGACAATAAACCATTGGACAACTGTATACCACTTTCCTAAAGCAGAAAAAAACCACACAAAAATGGATTTATATATGGCACTTGCCTTTACTTACTCCAGTCCAACATATTTTTTGATCAAACATTATGTACATCAGACAAAGTACTTTTAAAGCCCCAAACTGTTCAACTAAAAATAATCTACCATTTAGTTTTAGATGTTGCACATCTCTGTGTTCTTTTAAAATCACAACTTAAAACACATTTGTGGCCCGCTCCCACGAAAACAGGTGCTTGTTGCACGACTTCATTTTGTACTACGGGCACAAAAACATAAACTTTATGCCTTTTTGTTGCCGTGAATGAGCAATGGAGAGTTTACGCTGTGGACTTTCCAAATATGCTGCAAGCTCTATTTTTATAAAAATGGCCAAGAGTCTGGTTTTGTTGGAGCAGCTAACATTTACATCAACAAGCTTTTAACTGATTCTGTATACAACTGCTAAAATGTCCATAGCCTTGTTGTTTATTTATGATTATACATTGTCGCTTTGTAAAGTGCCCCAAAACAAGTTATAAGGGCGGAGTAATAATAATAATAATATTGACTTGCTTCTGTTTTAATCATGGCTTATAAGTGCCATAGTATTTTAGCAAACCTTTCACTCAATATGATAGGTAACATGCACACCTACGTGTACATGGCAGCTCGGTTTTTCATCCCACCAGAATGACAAGACGTTCATTGTCAGGCACTCCGCGAGTTTACCCAATCCTCCTGATGGTTTGCGACCAGCGCGTCAGAAGCATCTAACATTAAACGTTTCAAATAATTATCTTATGAAGGGATTTAAAAATTTAACTGACCGTTTGGTTAACAGTGACTGGAGCAGGAATATCAACCTGCTGTATCTCAGAAATTCCAAAACTAGGAACCTCACAATACACTGAAATATGAGACAGTAACAGATTTATTCCAGATACATACAAGACAAACATCACCATATATGGCAGTCTGCATTGATTGATTGGCCTAGGTGAATGGTATTCAAGGAAATTGGTCAGCAGCAGACTTCCATCAAAGACACTGTGGAACAAATGGTAACCCAGGAAATTGGGGAGTAGCAGAAGTACTAAGCCTTCCACAGTGTAGAACAAAACGTAAGAAGCCAAATGTGAAACTGAATCAAACTGTGAGCTCTACAGTAGACCTTATTTTTAGTTTGAATGAATTATCTCCCTTTACCTAACATAATTTAAAGGACAAAAACTGCATTTACATCGAAATTCAGTCAATTCAGTCTCTCACCTAAATCATCTCCTTTATGATCAACTTGTTGGCTGGATCCCCCTGTTTTAACTTTCTTCCTAGAAGGGCTTTTATCACCTTTACTAAGGGAGATAACTTCTCTTCTATTCCATCCTAGAGTGTTCACAACAACAGAATTATCCCCCTTCTGTAAAACATATTCAAAAATATATTCTTTTTCTTTAGCTTAAACTGTGAAATAAGTCTGGCCCCAAGTTCACAAAGTATTCTCAGACTCAAGTTGAGAATTTACTCAAACTTGTTCACCTTATTTTAAGTAAAATAGAGCTGGTTACAATAATTTTGTTGATTTTATGTGTCAAACACATCGATAAGAAACTATGTGCAAAGATATTTCTCATAAACAGTGATCGAAAGTTGAGCAAATTCTCAACTTAAGTCCGAGAATGCTTTGTTAACTTGGAGCCTGAATAAGGCCACACCAAATTGATTTTCAGTTCATCAGGAGCCTTGATAAATAAATAGCCAATTGAATCACATTAAAGACGTTTGGTTTAAAATTTCAAAATTTGGAATTAAAAGCTTTTGAGCAGCACAACCAAACTGCACAACCAAGCAGCACAATCAAGCACAACCAAACAGCCCAAACTAAAAAGCTTTTGAGCAGCACAACTAAACAGCACAACCGAGCAACAGCACAACCAAAACAGCTTTTGTTTGGTTTTTACATATCTTTACAGAATAAAAGATAGGCTGCCAGGCAACGAAACATACGCCCACAGCAGCTAAAACCTGGGCGGTTTTTGATGAATCTTGATGGTATTTAACACTTTCTGGATGGCAATCTATTAACTGAATATGTGTATTAGATTCTAGATGGTAAGCTCAGTTTCTTACCTTTTTTCATCAAATCTGAATGATACCCGGTCCCTAGTGTGAGTAACAACTCATTATGTAATTATCTGAAAATCATTAGAATTTGTTTGCTTTTTATAAAGTTTTGCCCCAAGCTAACAATCAGTATAGGAAACATTTAATATCATGGATTTAGCTGTTCAGTTATCAAAATTCATTGAAAATCAAAATAATTGTTCGTTTCAACACCTTAAACTCTGTGTATCAATCTGAAGTCAATCGGATGATAAGTTTGGCATCTACAGCGCCACAAGGTTTTTTGAAGTGATCAAGGGAGATAACTCTGGAAGTTATTATTTGAAATCGATGAAAATCAGTAGGCTTCTTCCTCTCAGGACCTTAAACAGTGTGTGTAAATTTAAAGTCAATCGGATATTAACTTGGGCCTCTAGAGCGTCCACAGGATTTTTTGATGTGACCAAGGGCCATAACTCTGGCACTAATTATCGGAAATCGCTGAAAATCAATAGGCTTCTTCGTCTTATGACCTTAAAGGGACAATCCCGATTTGAACAGAGTCTCAAAAATAAAAGTTCGAGTACATATGAAATTTAAACGCCAAAATATAGGAGAATGGTGTATTAACCTTGTCACAAAATTTCAGCTCAAAATATTGAGTTGTTTGGACGTGAACGTCAAAACTGCTTATCCGGACACGTAACTCTTTAAAGATTTCGGGTCAATTTTTTCATTGGTGACCTGAAAATCGATTTCTGTTCCTGGAGAGGTCTATATAGTGAATGGTCCATGTGATGTACTTGTTAGCGAAAGGTAAATTTCAACTACACATTATTTCTATTTTAAAGAAAGCCTGGTTTTACGTAGACACCGCATAATACAGCTTGGGACACCGGTTTTAATTTCCAGAAGAAGACTGACGTGTTTAAGTTGTTTGAAAACGTATCACAAATACTGAGTTTGTTGCTCGGCCCTTTGGAAGGGGATTTTAAGGGATTTTAACACAACATTAAGCAGTTATATTCATCAAAAAATTATCAGGATTAGCCCTTTAAACACTGTGTATAAATTTAAAGTCAATCGGATATTAACTTTGGCTTTTAGAGCGTCCACAAGATTTTTTGAAGTGATCAAGGGCCATAACTCTGGCACTAATTATCGGAAATCGCTGAAAATCTATAGGCTTCTTCGTCTTATGACCTTAAACACTGTGTATAAATTTAAAGTCAATCGGATATTAACTTTGGCTTTTAGAGCGTCCACAAGATTTTTTGAAGTGATCAAGGGCCATAACTCTGTCACTAATAATCGGAAATTGCTGAAAATCAATAAGCTTCTTCGTCTTATGACCTTAAACACTGTGTATAAATTTAAAGTCAATCGGATATTAACTTTGACTTTTAGAGCGTCCACAAGATTTTTTGAAGTGATCAAGGGCCATAACTCTGGCACTAATTATCGGAAATCGCTGAAAATCAATAGGCTTTTTCGTCTTATGACCTTAAACACTGTGTATAAATTTAAAGTCAATCGGATATTAACTTTGGCCTCTAGAGTGTCCACAAGATTTTTTGAAGTCGTCAAGGGCCATAACTCTGGTAGTTATTATCGGAAATCGCTGAAAAACAATAGGCTTCTTCATCTCATGACCTTAAACACTGTGTATAAATTTAAAGTCAATCGGATATTAACTTTAGCCTCTAGAGCGTCCACAAGCAATTGTGGACGCCGGACCGACCGACGGACGGACGGGGGCGACGACAATATACGACCACATTTCAATGTGGTCGTATAAAAATCAAATTTGTGTGAACTAAAATTATTACTTAATTCTTTTCACTTTAATAATTGCCTTTTTTTCTTTTTTTTTTTACATAACATGTAAAATCTTACTTGAGTAATGGCTGCCAGGGATTTATCTAGTAGTTCATTTCCTGTTTTCTGTATATCTGGGAAAAAAAAAAAGATTATTATCTATAAGGAATCTTAAACATTCCACAGTCTTCTTAAATTTTGCTTCTTGCTAAAAGATCATCAATTTTTAACCTGGTGGTTAAGTGGGTAAGACGCTGGCTCGCTAGTCTGGAGGTCAAGTGTTTGATCCTTGCATCGACCTAGAAAGTCATCCAGATATTCCCGCATGAACCTCCCCCCTTGTCAGTTATGCAGGCCAAAGGGGCTAACGAGGACAGATGTCTAGTTGTTCGGATAGGATGAAAAACCAAGGTCCCGTGTACACACATTGGCATGCACGTAAAAGATCCCTTGGCAGTTGGAATTCGATACAAGAGTAGGGTGTAGCTCCGCTGCCTTGGCAAAATTTCCCTAATAGCACACTGCATGGCATATGTCCATCTTCATTACCCAAGTTCAGAGCAATACAGGTGGACGTTAAACCCCTTTTCATTTCATTTCATTTGCCCTATTTCATTTCTATCCAAAGAGAGATATTAAAATAACTGGTTGTAGCCATATGGAATTGGGCAGGTGTTCGTTTTGTAATTATACCAATTGTGGTAATCATAGGTTTTAAAATGTGATATGCTGAAGATTACATAGCAAAAATATTTTTGGGTTGAAACCTGTTAATGTTAATGAAAACTTTTTGACCTTATTTCCTGGAGTAGTCAACAACATCTATTGACTGGCCAATTCATTATGACATGGTTTATGAACCCTAACTTGATACACAGTTTTGATTTAAAATTTCCTGTATTTCATTTGACTTTATTCAATTAAGATCTCTGAACAGTGAATACCTTTTAGAACCCCCAGTGTCGTAGAGGGAGAGAGAGAAATGGGGTTTAACATCAGCTCGACACAAACTAGGTCAATTTGGGACTAACATGGTTTTAATTTTACTTCAATAATTCGCTTGCGCAAAGCTGTCTTTAGCAGTGGGAGGAAACAGGAGGAAACGGAGAAAAACCCACGAGGCTATACAGGCGACTCTACTCCTTGTCACGTACACCCGGGGATTTGAAACCACAACAGTTGACTCAATGATAGGCTTTATGATACAGCACGCACGTGCTAACCATTCGGCCATCCAACCCCCCCACAGTGTCGTATACAAAAGCTTATTGAACCCAAATCTGAAATTTATGATAAAAAAGAAATCTACAACTAACCTCTGTAATATTCATGGGCATCAGTATAGACCTGGAATAAAACAAACGGTTTCCAGGCAACAACAAATACACACACCAGCAGTTTGTCATGACTGAAATCACAGGAGAACTAACTCCATTTCAAAATGTATGTCTACAAGGTTTCAATGACAGCGGAAATTACGAATGAAAACCGATCTGCAGAAAAAGACAGACAGACAGTAGTGATGACAATATGCTTCAACATAATAAGGATCACAAGGCTTAGTGGGTAAGACACTGGCTCGCTAGCCTGGAGGTCGGGTGTTCGACACCTGCATTGGTCGAAAAAGTTCATCCAGATTTTCTGCCGTGGTTTCCCCTTGTCAGTGATGCAGGATGGAGCGCCTGACACGGACAGCTGTCTAGTTGTTCAGATGGGACGAAAAACCGAGGTCCCGTGTACACACTGGCGTGCACGTAATCGATCCCTTGTCAGTTGGAATTCAGTATAAGAGTAGGCCGTAGCGTCGCTGCCCGGGCAACATTTCCCTCATAGCAAACTGTATGGCGTTGCTTGTTTTCATTAGCCCAGTTTAGGCGCAGAACAGTAAGACGTAAACCTTATTTCATTTCAACATAAAAAAATTAAAACATTCAAAATGAAACTTGTATCCAGAAACGTTCTTAAATTTACACAAGACATCATGTTAAGATTATGTCTTTAGTACTCTGATAAAGTAAATAATGAGGTTTGTACATCTGAAGCAATAAATCAAAGTGGGGAATGTACATCTGAAGGTATCAATCAACTATCATGGGGTTTGTACATCTGTACATCTTGCGATGGGAATTTCGTACATCTGAAACTATTAATCAAGCACCATGGAGTTTGTACATCAGCAGCTATTAATCAACCATCATTAGGTTTCTTCATCTGAAGTGATCGAGCAACCATCAAGCGGTTTGTACATCTGAACTATTAATCAACCTTTATGGTGTTTGTACATCTGAAGGTATTAATCAACCTTTATGGGGTTTGTACATCAGAAGCTATTAATCAATTGTCATAAGGGTTTGTACATCAGAAGCTATCAATCAACATCCATGGAGTTTGTGCATCAGAATAAAATTAAACCAAATACGAACAATCCAAACCATTAGACAAAATTTGAAGTCCTAAAAAACGTTATAGGCAAATAGCGTAATCAGCAAATGGACTGTTCACAACATCCATGGAGTTTGTACATCAAAAGCTATCAATCAACCATAGTGGGCTTTGTAAATAGAAAGCTATTGAATAACTGTGATGGGGCCATGGGGGTTGTACATTAGAAGCTATTTTCATGAAGTTAACTTTAGATAAACTTACAATACCAATAGAAGAGCCAGGTAAAACATCGTGGAACTGGTTTAACAACAGAAGCTTCCACAGACGATCTAATTCACCAGATGGGTATTTATAACCACTTCCACTGGTTCCTGATAATACTGTTGCTATGGTTGCCAGAAATTCTACATCACGAAGTAATAATTCACCTTTACGATTCTGCTTCTTCACCTGTTACAGAAGATATATAAACAACTATTTTGAAAGATATGTTCTTCAATTTATTGTGTCAGAGGTCTCCGTTTCACAAAGCACACACACAAAACAGCAATAGCAGGCCTGTAGCCAGCCCAAAATTGTTAGGGGGGCAAAGGCTTCTAGGGGCACCAATGGGGCTTCTGGGGGCGCCGATATACCTACATTTGACGGTCCACGGCGAATGGTACTGTGGACACGCCTCCCTTCAAAGAAGGGTCTATAAAAATTTGAAGGAAGGAATACGAATTTAATGTACCTGTAATAATTTAAGTGAAAAACAAAAAGTTCAGAATCAGGTGCCCCATTGACCGATTCGTGGGCACCCAACCAATCTTACTCAGCATTATGCATTATGTGTGGCCCGAGTATCATATATGTCATTATATTTATTTATACCTCGGGGGGTTGGGATGGCCAAGTGGTCTAGAGTGCAGCGCTTCGACCTCTAGCTGGCCGGTCACCTCTGGCTTGCGGCTGTGGTTTCGATCCCTGGTGAGAGTGTATGTGGCATGGAGATAGAGACGCCTTCTCAACCTCGTGGGTTTCCTTCGGGCACTCCGGTTTCCTCCCACTGTTAAAGACCCCTACGCGCAATCGAATTATTGAAATAGAGTTAAACCATATGTTAATCCCGAAGTGTCGAGTGGACGTTAAACCCCATTTCTCTCTCTCTCTTTACTTATACCTCACCATGTATTGTATATGTAAATATTTACCTCAACATTGCATATACAGTAAACTTCTCATAATAGACTAACCTTTTTCATCCGATTTAAGCGAAGATCTGAGTTAACCACATTTTAAGCTTTTGTTCTTATGTGTGATAACGTCCGTTTTGGTGCAAGTAGATAACTTCCATTTTGTCACCATCTTTGAAAAATTTCTTAAATTTTCCCAGAAAGTGTCTCATACAGCAGTCAGTGAGTTTCAAATTTTGCGCTGCGTCAAATAGACTGATTTGAGTCAAAATGATAGGGGAAGTATTTTGGCAGGATTAAAGGGTCCAAACAATTTTATCATGAGTTCAGCCAAGATCTGACTTATACGAATCTTCCTTATGTAAAGATTGCTATACATGTAAATATTTACCTCAGCATGTGTTGTATAAGTACCATTATGCATTTCCAGATAAAGTTCTCCAGACCAGGTACATAGATTTTTCTCTTCTTTACTTTCAATATTAGAGAAAAATTCATCCGGAGAGCTCATCTTTACCCTAAAAAAAATGTAGGACATGTCCATCAAATTAATTTTATTTTTCGGATCAAAGTTTTATTTGTTTTTTATTTAAACCATAATGTAATGGAAATATCCAAAATAACATTATTTTCCAGGGAATGTTGGAAAACATTTGGTGGTTTGTGATTCTACAAAACTTTTAGGAAAATTCTGTTGCAGCAGTTGTTATACCAAATGTCAAACCTGTCCAAGACAGAAATATTTAAATCTCTTACTTGGGTAATCCATCAACATTCTCCATTCTTTCCAATCTATTAAACATTTCTTCCCTGAAATATAAAAGAACAATTTAAATGTAACGTAAAAGAATTCCCAAATTACATTTTATAATAGAATATAAACCCATTATACACTAGGAGAGAGAGAGAGAGAGAGAGAAATGGGGTTTAACGTCCACTCGACACAAACTAGGTCAATTTCGGGATTAAGATATGGTTTAATTTTATTTCAATAATTTGCTTGCGCGTAGGGTTCTTTAGCAGTGGTAGAAAACCGGAGGACCTGGAGAAAACCCACAAAATTGGACAGGCAACCCTACTCCGTGTCATGTACAACCAGGGAATCAAAACCACGCCAGTTGACTCAATGACAGACCTTACGATACAGTGCACATCGTAACCATTCGGCTATCCAGCCAACTTATACACTTGGACCCAACTCGAGTATCCAACCCCCCTTATACACTAGGACCCAACTCGAGTATGGTTGGGTAAATAAAACGATAAACATGATGACTGGTCATCACTATCCCACACTCTTGAACTTGTTTGGAAGGAAATACAACTTCTTGGAATATCAATTTGACTAGTCAGAGGAATCATACTCTGATCACAGTAGCTTGGCAAAGCAGGGGAAGCCTTGTCAGTGATACAAAACGTAGGGCCTGACAAGGACAGCTGTCTTGTCATTCAGATGGGCGAAAATCTGGCGTGCACATAAAAGATCCTTTGGCAGGGACGGAAATCTGAGGTCCCTTGTACACATTGGCGTGCGCATAAAAGATCCCTTGGCAGCTGAAATTCGATACACGAGTAAGCCGTAGCGTCGCTGCCCGGGCAAAATTTCCCTCATAGCATACTGTATGGCCTATGCCCGTCTTCCATTACCCCAGGTTAGATGGAGAAGAGTAGGACGTTAAATCCTATTTCATTTCACTTACTTAGTGTTGTATTTGATACATTAAAACTACAAAAGCTTCATAAAAGGCTATACTTTACTTATATGAAGCGAACAATTTTGAACAAATTCTGAAATTAAGTCTGGGAACGCTTTGTGAATTTGGGCCCTGTTTGTTATAAAAAACGTTTCTCTAAAGTGGCTATAGTCAACTTAGTCAGCATTATATAGTTGACTGTTAAAAACAGGTGAGATCTAGAAATCCTGGACTCAAATTTGTTTTATTTCATTAAACTTACGTTGGTCCATTCCCGCCATCACCGTAACCGTAAAGATAAACACTGCGACCGGAACGGCCTTTATCACGGAAATTCTTCAACGTATATAACAACTAAATAAAAACATGAACACTGAATAATTACTAAAGGAATACATAAATATAAATATGCAAATACATTAATATAAATATGCAAATACATTAATATAAATATGCAAATACATTAATATAAATATGTAATTAGAATAAATATCATACGAATACAGAAACAACTTGCAGACGACAATATTATCTGAGAGAGGGGGGGGGAGGGGGGGATTTAACTTCACTCAACACAAATGTTGTCATTTCGGGACTTACATATGGTTTTTAATTTTATTTCTATAATTTGCTTGCGCGTGGCAGTCTTTAGCAGTGGGAGGAAACCTGAGGACCCGGAGAGAACCCACAAGGTTGGACAGGTGAGCCTACTCCTTGTCTTGTACAGACGGGGAATCAAAATCATGCTACTTGACTCACCAACAGGTCTAATGATTCAACGCACACATGTTAGCCATTCGGCCTCCCAACCCAGTTTCAAGATCTATCTGCAGATTATTTTTTGTGAAATTTTGTGAAGGTCCCTGATGGGTTGATAATTTCCTCTTATATAGCATCATTGCCACTTTAACAAGCTGAGAGAGAGAGAGAGAGAGAGAGAGAGAGAGAGAGAGAGAGAGAGAGAGAGAGAGAGAGAGAGAGAGAGATTAAAACAACACAATATCCAAGTTAGATTAAGTGTCTCTAGGCCCTACTTTCCATATATACCAAACTTACAGTACTTTTATTGGCATTAACCACTCAATAAATATTTGTATCTTTATGAGGCCAAGGAATCAAGCCACACGCTGAAGAGCAATAAGGAATCTTGCCGGAGGGAGGGTGGATTGGAGCAGGAGAGGTGGGAAGGAGACAGAGAGAGGTAGAAAGGAAGAGAGATAGGAAGGAGAGGTAGGAATGGAAGGAGAGTTGGGAAGGAAAGAGAGAGAGGTGGGAAGAAAAGAGGAGCAGGAAGGAGAGGTAGGAAGGAAGGAGAGGTGGGAAGGAGTGGAAGGAAGGAGGTGGGAAGGAAAGAGAGAGAGGTGGGAAGGAAAGAGAGGTAGAAAGGAAGGAGAGGAAGGAAAGAGGTTGGAAGGAGAGGAAGGAAGGAGGTGAGAAGGAAAGAGAGGTGGGAAGGAAGGATGGTGGGAAGGAAAGAGAGAGAGAGGTGGGAAGAAAAGAGGAGTAGGAAGGAGAGGTAGGAAGGAAGGAGAGGTGGGAAGGAGAGGAAGGAAGGAGGTGGGAAGGAAGGGTGGTGGGAAGGAAAGAGAGAGAGGTGGGAAGAAAAGAGGAGTAGGAAGGAGAGGTGGGAAGGAGAGGAAGGAAGGAGAGGTGGGAAGGAAAGAGAGGTGGGAAGGAAGGGTGGTGGGAAGGAAAGGGGGAAGGAGAGGTGGGAAGGAAAGAGGTTGGAAGGAGAGGAAGGAAGGAGGTGGGAAGGAAAGAGAGGTGGCAAGGAAGGAGGTGGGAAGGAAAGAGAGGTGGCAAGGAAGGGTGGTGGGAAGGAAGGAGAGGTAGGAAGGAAGGAGAGGTAGGAAGGAAGGAGGGGTGGGAAGGAAGGAGGGGTGGGACGGAAGGATGGTGGAGGAGGGTTGGAAAGGAAGGATGGTTTGAGGAGGGTGTTATTAGGGATGGTAGGCGTGGTGGCCTTACCTCTTTAACTTCAACCATCATATGATAAGTATCACCTGGAGGGAAATGTGACAAGACCCGGGAGCCATCAATACCTGACCACCAGAATGTATGATGCTATTGGCACGGGATGAAAAATAATGAAACAAAACTAGTAAAATAAAACATGCTAATATATACTAAATATAACTAACCATTGGTTGGTGTTTTCATATCAGAAACCAAACAAACATTTTCTAAAATTTATGTTGCAAAGTGTGTCTTGTCATTTGGATGGGACAAAAACTGAAGTCCAGGAGAGAGAAATGGAGTTTAACGTCCACTGGACATAGATCAGGTCATTTCGTGATTAACATATGCCACTGTCCAGGTAAAATTTTACTCATAGCAACTATCATGGCCTATGCCCGTCTTCATTAGCCCCCGATTGGCACAGAAAAGTAGGAAGTTACAAAACATTTTATTTCGCCTCCTAATTATAGTTAGCATACAGCTTCTTGATGAAACAAAAATATTCCGATGATTTCTGTATGAAAACACTAACCAAATACACTAAACAATCATGCCTACAAAATGAGTTCGGCTATTAATGTACCTCTTTAACCTTTCCATTCATTCCGTAATTATCACCTGGCGGAAAATGAGACAAAACTCTCGACCCATTTAACCCCGACCACCAGAACGTATGGTGCTGAAATATATTAGGCTTATAATTATTTCATAATACACGAAGCTTCGCTAAAATTTGTTGTCATATCAAATGCTGATTTTATCATTATTCAAATCTTATTCAAATATTCTAAATCATTATTCAAATATTCTAAATCATTATTCAAATATTCTAAATCATTATTCAAATATTCTAAATCATTATTCAAATATTCTAAATCATTATTCAAATATTCTAAATCATTATTCAAATATTCTAAATCAAAATTCAAATCCCAATCCAATATTTGAAATCATTATTCAAATATTGCACAAATTATCAATTTTCAGACCTTTTGCGCGGTACAACTCAATAGGAGTTCCATTATTTGATATGTTTGTTTATTTTTCAGATTTCAAGAGATTATGAAATATTAAAATTAATACATTTTTTTTATACATCCCATTAATAAAACAATAAAACATTTTTTATTTCTTACATCAAATGAGAAGCTGGCTGTCTACTCTCTATAGACATCCTCAGATGTTTATGACAAATAATTAAACATAGCTATACAGTTTTATACATACGTGTATTCAAGCCTGGAAATAAGGCACCTGTCACTGACAATGTCAGGCACAGATTCAGGCTTTGTTAGGCACAAATCTCTGGGGCCTGTCAATTTGTCAGGCACTGATTTCTCTTTTTTAATGATATTATTAATACATGCCCAGCACTAACTTGAAAATGTCAGGCACTAATGACATAGTGCCTGACATTTTGTCAGGTGCATCTAAAACCGTTCTTTCCAGGCCTGCGTAGATGCCTCATATAATACATTACTATGACAATAGTATATATAAAATATATGCAATGATACATAATTGACAATTAATTAACACCATCAGTGTAAATGTAAAATAAATATTATATCAAAATGAAAGGTTCAGAATTCAAGGAAGTAATTGGTTAACGAGCATCATTTGTATGCTCAGTGGTCTCATTCCGTTCTACTCCACAAACCTCTGGGTTCATCACATTATCTGCCCTTGATGACTGTGCTATTGATCAATCAAAAAGATCGGTAAATACAAAGGAAGTAGGTGAAGGGCAGTAATTCTCATCTTGTTGCAATAAAAAAGCTGTCATGTTGTTGTGAACGCAAGCAATGAGACTAAGATGTGTTTGTAAACTGGTTTTTGATTGGTTTGTAGAATCAAGCTACGGCCAAGGGCAAATGATCTATGTGAATACCCATGGATACAGTGGAGTAGAATGGAATGAGACCACTGGTGGGTATTTCGATGATGTTTAACAAGCCACCTAGATGTTTTTTCTGTGCCTACATACTGTTTAAGTAACAATCAATCATGACTGCAACATGGTTGTTCTAGCCGTAATTAAATTTGTTTTTTTTGAATAATCTCATGATACAGGACACATTCCACGAAGCTTACTTCATATTATGACTTTCCTTACTCTATCTTCCAGGTACAAGAATACAATACCAATTTATAGAAGTAAAGAGATGAGATGAATGTCAATAGATCAGTTTTCTAATATGGCAAACCAGACAGGGGAATCATGGTGGCTCAATCAGTAAGGTGCAGACTCGCAAACACGGTAGTCTTGGATTTGTTCCTTGAGATTTTCCTTTGTGCTTTCCCCTTGACAGTGATGCAGGACACAAGGCCGGGCAAGGAACAGCATACATTGCAGTCATTTGGATGGTATGAAAAACAATGAGGTCCTGTGTACACATTGGCGAGCACGTAAAAGAGCCCTTTATAGTTGAAATTTGAAATATGATTAGGTTATTAGCCCCCCCCCCCTCAAAGAACGAAGCAGTAGAAGGTTAAACGCCATGTCATTCAAATCAACTATCATAATAACAAATAAAGAGAAGACTTACAGGGAATTTATTGTAGATATTCCAGGACATTTTCTGTGTCAGGAATCTGTTGATGCCACAACTTTTCATAATCTGTGGTAACTGAGCAGAATAACCAAAAGTATCAGGTAACCAGAACTTAAACAGATAGAGAGAATATCTTCTTTGATTGCCATTTAGTAACTGAACATATTAACATAAGGTACAATTTTATGGATATACAATTACTGAGTTTGATACTAAGGTGTTAAACTTTAATTGTATTTGATTCTTATCTTTGTTGCATATTGTGTGTATATTTGCCTACTATTTACATTTTTGTATCATCTGCTTGATAAAGACGAGAGTATCCTTGTCGAAACGTCTCTTAGTATCAAACTCAGTAATTGTGTATCCATAAAATTGTACCTTGTGTTAGATAGAGAGAAATTGGTCAACTTCATTTCAATAATTTGAAAGGAAACCGGATGAACCAGAGATGCCAGGAATCGATTTGTTCGGATAGGAAAAATAAAATCAATTGATCTTCGTTTCCTTTTCTTGTTATGTCACATGGCCCAAGGAAACCAGTTGGTGAAAGAGAGGGAGAGAAATGGGGTTTAACGTCCACTCGACACAAACTAGGTCATTTCGGGACTAACATATGGTTTAATTTTATTTCAATAATTCGCTTGCGCGTCGGGGTCTTTAGCAGTGGGAGGAAACCAGAGTGCCCGGAGGAAACCCACGAGGCTGAGAAGGCGCCCCTACCTAGATGCCACATACGCTCACACCAGGGATCGAAACCACAGCCGCAAGCCAGAGGTGACCGGCCAGCTAGAGGTCGAATGGCAGCACTCTAGACCACTAGGCCATCCCAACCCCCCCTGATAATATAAGAAACAGTACCTCTTTACACTTTAGTCCAAATTCCTGTTGAAAGTATCTTTGTCCCAGTAAAAATTGTCTCACAAATGCCTCACCACTTGGTATATTACCATCCTACATATAACAAAATGAAATGAAATAGGGTTTAATGTCTGACTGCACCAACTGAGCTAATGAAGATAAGCATACCCCATACAGTGTGCTATGCAGGAAATTTTGCCCAGGCAGCTACACTATGGCCTAGCCTCTTACATTGAATTCATGCTAACGTATACAAAGAACCACGGTTTTTCATCCCATTCAAATGACTAGACAGCTTTCCTTATCAGGCCCTCTGCCCTGCATCACTGACAAGGCGAAACCACGTCAGAAAATCCCAACCACTTTCTCAACCAATACATGGATTTAACACCCGACCTCCAGACTAGCGAACTATCATGCTACCCACTTAACCACCGAGACTCCCTCCTAGATAAAACATCAAAAAATATGAAAAACACAACACAGTTTATATGGAAAAGCAATCACTGGTTTATAGGCAGGTATAGCAGAATTGATTCTCCATATAAACTGTTTTGTGTTTTTAATGTGCTCAATCGCTAAATGCCACTCAAGGATTACATCAGAGAATATATTTACCAATGAAAGCCATCCACAGGCATTAAAAGTTACACAATTTATTAAAGATGCATTGTGTCAAAGCTAAATCTTCCTATTGCAAGTCTTTTACGACAAGAATTTTGTACACACTGCTTTTCTGGATTTTTTTAAGTGCACCCCAGTTTTTCATCCTATATGAAAAGTGAGTTTGACAATCTGCATGAATATTGGTATCTTATATAATCTTTGAGTTATCATGATTTTACGGAAAGCAGAATCTTTTGATTGTCTCAAATCAAAATACGAGAGAGAGAAAGGGGTTTAACATCCACTTGGTCATTTCGGGACTAACATATGGCAAGCCCTGAAATAAGGGGCCGGACACGGACAATGTCCGGGCGAATTGACCCCCTTTGACAGGCCGAATTGCCTTTCGTCCGGACATGAATGTCCGACCGATTTTGAGTAAAACAGTAAGCCAAAAATAGTAATTTCATTCGCGAATTCGAGTCGATCGCTAATTATTACTAGACTCGAAAATCCAGACACAAAAATATCAACGACCCGAGTCATAGTGAAAATGTTACTATTTATATCTCGGCAGCGTGCAGATAAAATAATCAATAATTTTTAGAATCGGCTATTTATATCAACGACCCGAGTCCTAGTAAAAATATTACAATTTTTTTTTTATAGAATCGGCTCAAAATCCAGGCCCAAAAATATCAACGACCCGAGTCATAGTGAAAATGTTACTATTTATATCTCGGCATCGCGCGGATAAATTATTAGAATCGGCTTTTTTACGCTTGTTATATCAACGAACCGAGTCATAGTAAAAATATTATTATTTTTTAGAATAGGCTCTTTTTCGCTGGTTATATCAACGACCCGAGTCATAGTAAAATTATCACTATTAACAAAAATACATACATGTATCTTGGCCGCGTGAAGATAAAATAATGGATAATATTGAGAATCGGCTCTTTTACGCTGGCTATTCGAGCCTACGTGTAGTAGCTAGCTTTGCGTTACTTTCGTATATGATTAGCTCTAAATCAAACCTAACATGACATGTAATTATACAAATTATTAGTAATAAAAGTAATAATATTTAAAATGTTACAAGAAAATGTTCAAGTTGACTATGGGTGTAATTAGGGAGAGACTTTTTATACGAAAATTAAAATATCTCGCTTTGTTGGACACTTCCGATCATCGATGTGAATGTAAATAGACGAGCTTTGAAAACATGTCGAATAAAATAACTTCTTATTTTCCCCAACCCGTGGACACGGGATATCCCGGCTAGTGGGACCGTTCCAGAATATTTTAAAACTGGTACTGTGTCTAATGTCTCTCAAAATGACACTTCTAATCGGGGGCCATCGCCGTCACTAGTTCGAAAATTACATACAAATGAATAAGAACCGTAGAAAAGTGGATCAAACCTGACGTAGCAAAATGCAATGCTGACGTGTGGTTAACATACGAAGGAGACGATGGTTTTGTGACTACATTAAATTGTGAACTCTATATAAAGTATTTTAAAAATATGAATTATATGAGGGAATTTTCCTCTGCATGGAATAATGGTATTTGTCAGGCTGAAAATCTGAAATGTCCGGCCGAAAATCAGTTCAGCCTGACATGATGTCAGGCTGAACCTTAGCAGTTATTTCAAGGCTTGACATATGGTTTAATTTTATTTCAATAATTCGCTTGCACGTAGGGGTCTTTGGCAGTTTGAGTAAACCAGAGGACCTAGAGAAAACTCACAAGATTGGACCAATCAAAATACACCATCGTTTGATATCAAAGTGATTATACAGAAAGCAAGCATCAGTTCATTGTGTTCGATTAAAATAAGCTGTTGATTAAAATCTATTTTTGAAATGAAATATTCACCATTTCGACCCATGTACCACCAACTGGTATAAACTGTCCATTTTTAACAAACTTCTGAATATCTTTATATATAGATGGATAATGCTGTTTTACCCACTCATATTGCTGAGCCTGTAAATATAAAAACAAATACAATTAATTATAATTCTTATCTAAATAAAACAAGTGTAAGTGGAACCAAGTAAGATGTCATTGATTGCTACCATCTTGTAATTATGACATCAATTTCACAACCTTGGAATTATGACTTCATTTCAACTTGGAATTATGATGTCATTTCCACCATCTTGGAATTATGATGTCATTTCTATCATTTTGGAATTACGACGTCAATTCCACTATCTTTGAATTATGGCATAATTTCCACCATCTTGGAATTATGACGTCAATTCCACCATTCTAGGATTATGACGTCATTTCCACCCTCTTGTAATTATGATGTCATTTCCATCATCTTAGGATTATGACTTCTTTTCCATCGTCTTAAGATTATGACATTATTTCCACCATCTTAGAATAATGACATCATATCCAAAATCGAAGTCAGGCATTCGTGGAGCAATTGTCCAAGGAACAAGCATGCCAAGTTCCATTTCGATCATACTGGAATTGGTTGAACCCAAGACATTTATCTCAGAACATTGCTCCCAATAATAAGGACAAGAAGATTTGTGGTACTTGAGGTCAAGTCCTCGATTAAATACAAATCCTAACTTCACTGTGTTTTTTGTTTTATAAATGAAATGGAATGGGGTTTAACATCCTACTCTTCTGCACCTAACCTGGTCTAATGGAAGATGGGCATACGCCATACAGTGTGCTATGAGGGAAATTTTGCCCGGGCAGCGGCGCTACGGCCTACTCTTATATCGAATTCCACCTCCCAAGGGCTCTTTAATGTGCACGCCAATGTGTACACGGGACATCGATTTTTTGTCCTATCCAAACGACTAGACAGCTGTCATTGTCAGGCCCTCCTTCTGCATCACTGACAAGGGGAAACCTGGCCGGAAAATCGAGATGAACTTTCTTGGCCAATGCAAGGATCGAACACCCAACCTCCAGGCTAGCGAGCCAGCGCCTTACCCACTTAGCCACCGTGATTCCCCTTTATGTTTTATATGAAGACTGTATTATTCATAACAGGTAAAACAGTGGATGTTGACTGCAGGCCTTGGGATCCATTTACTTTATTGGATTTTCGTTTTTTAATTCTTGCAATTAGTTAGTCTTGCTCACAGGTTTCTTTATTTATTTTTTTAACGTGTAGTGCGGCCCCCCCTGCACTAACTATTAGAATGTTGTAAAGCCCTCCCCCCCCACCTCACTTTATCCACCTTTCCAGTAGGCATACTCATTAGTCAATTCATAGAACTAAATTTAGTTCTATGGTCAATTATATATGAACTTTGAAATATTAGATTATAATCAAAGAGGAACGGATCCATCCCTAGGTTGTATCTTATATATCACCAACCTGTGAGCATGTAAAGGTCATACTAGGATACTTTTCTAACAAACGTAATGTACAGCTCCAACTTCTTGCACATTTACGTATAGTTTCAGCATACGGCCATAACCAGGCTAAAAATACAATAAATATAGATATTGATTCATGGGGCCCAATTCAACTTTAAATTTTGATTATTTTTTTATGTCAATGTGGTCTTATAAACTTATGAAATACAACGCTACACTGACAAAAATATGCACCCTCATCGTAAATGTTATTTTAGAGCAGACAACATAGGGAGAGAGAAAAGGGGTTTAATATCCACCTGACACAAACTAAGTCATTTCAGGCAATCCTATTCCCTGTCAAATATAACCAGGGAATCGTACCCATTCCACTTGACTCAATGACAGACCATATGATCTAAAGCACACACATTACATAGTATGGCGACACCTGCCATAATATGTGAACCATGCTGGCAAAATGAATTGTAATGAGGAAATATAGAAAATAGAGTTATTGTTATTATAAAGCAGTAGATACATTAGCCAAATCATTCGGCCGAATCTTTTGCCAAATTTTATTCGGCTGAATGGGTGGACACACTAGGTGAATGCTTCGCCCGATTCGCCAGTCGATTGTTTTGCCCGATTCACCAGTCGATTGCATCATCTTTCACGTCAAATGATTAAACATGGCATCGTCTATGTCTTCAAAAATTCATGTGACTTCCCGATATGAGTGGTGATTGGGTAATGAATTCTACATTCGGCCGAAGGCTTCGGCGAAGCGGACACACCAGGCGAATATAATTCGGCTGAATATATTAAACCTGTTTGATTCGGGTGTATCATTGCTACGAATAGAAATTCGGCCAAATGTCAATGGACAAACTTGGCGAATTTCGATGCCAACTGATTTGGCCAAATTATTCTGCTAGTGTGTCCACCGCTTTAAACTCCAGAATCTAATACATAAATGATTCTAATAATATTCACCTGTATCAATATGAGAATGTCCCATGGCGTAAATTGTATGCTGACTGTCTCCATTTCTCTGTGCAAAAAATTCATCAGCTATTTTCTGGGCTCTACAGAAAAAAATGGGTACAAAATTAAACGGTGTATATATAATGTCAACTTGATATTACTGTATAATATTCAACATAATCTCGGTTCTAAAAGGTTTATTTCATTGGGCAAAATGAATTTGCGATAAATTCTCAAATTCTTTATTTAACTACAAACATATTATAAATCGTAATTGAGCTAGAATAACACATGACACAGTTCTATGGAATACAATTACTATAATTTATAATTATAATTATACTAATAATGAACAATTATATTGCGCGCATTCCATCCAAACAGTATGCTCATGGCGCAGGTTTGTTTAGCTCTTCAGTTTTGTAGTTAACTCTTTATAATAGGATTCAAACATATGAGTTTTAAGTTTTGATTTGAAAGTTTCCAAACATAGTGAAGTTTTGAGATTTACGGGTAAAGAGCTCCATAGCTTTGGTACACTGGGAAAATCGTCGAAGGATTTAAGTCTATAACTTGGTACTGTTAGAAGGTGATCATTTTGTGACCTTAGGGTGTGTTTGGGGGCATATTCAGATAGCAGTGAACTAAGAAATTCTGGGGCTGTTCCATTTAAACATTTATGGGCCTTACACAAGAGTTTGAAATGAATTCTGTGGGTGATTATAGCCAGTGCAGTTCTTTTAAGGGACATTTTACCCAGGCAGCGGAGCTACAGCCTACTCTTGTTTCAAATGTCAAGTAAAGTATAAGACAATGAAATTAATGTAATATGAAGTCAATAAACTGTACCGTTGATAAGAAGAACTGTCACCAACTGTACATTCGTTAATCATTCTGTTTACTGTATATAAGGCTTGATAACCTCTCTCGGTATCTTCTGTCATCTCCTGATAGAAACAAATACAAACTTTCATCTATGTGACCCATCATAGCAAATTAAGTCAGAAGTTGCAAGTCATTGTTTACGATATATGGCCCAAAATGTTGAGATTGGCTCAGTTGTCTTGCTCTGGCAGATAAACATTCTCTCGGCAGCCGTGGTCATATTAACAGTTGTTGTCTGGACTTAAACAAGTGATGACTGTGTCCAGAAAACTGGACGCTCGTAGTACAACAGGAACTACAGCGTCCCGGACAGAAATCATATAGTGGAAATAGTTGAGTTAAAGGACCACACTATATTCAATTTAACACTTTATTGTTAACTCCATAAGACCATTACATTGTTCTCGCATCGATGTACAAAATGCTTGTGCACGTTTTACCATAACAACACGATCTACGACTGCGCACACACACACATCTCATTACTATTCATACATTCATATATTCAAAGGTCATGAATATTCATATTAACAGTTGAGATAGTTGAGTCAGCTGAGCCCCATGGCCTGTTTCTAGGGCTTACATCTGGGGCTTATAATGGTCTAACGTACGTTGCTATGTGCTTGGTTGTGTTATCCAATATATCCCTGCCGTACCACACATTTACGTATATCTCCTCTGGAATGAAAAAATCCGACAAAAAGTCACCATGAATATAACGTGTTAACTTTGTCGTCTGCTAGTGGTGTGTGAGAGAGTAACGATGTCGTCTGCTAGTGGTGTGTGAGAGAGTTACTATGTCGTCTGCTAGTGGTGTGTGAGAGAGTGAGTTCGAGTGCATGTCAATGCAAGTGTGTGCTGTGAATACATAGGTCAGGTGATAAGTGAAGCATGAGACACTTTGTGTATAGGAGTGAAGGTGATATGAAGGTGGACTGAAGTTGGCGTTGATGACTGAATAAAATATTATAAATCTATTTAACATAACTTACCTTAGCCATATCGTGTAATATTTTTACATCCAGCATCAATTTATACACCTGTCTATCAAACACAGCAACCTCGGCTTGCTTCAGTTCAAAACATTTCTTTAATTCTGGTGGATTAATCATACCATTTAAACCGTTACCTAGCAACCCATTACAAGCCATTTCTATATACACAATCTGTCGACCATTACTAAAAACGTATTTTACAGAAAAGTCAGCTATGTGAATTTTCCAAAAAGTGGAATTGCACTTCGTGAATCAGTTATTAATCAGTTATGAACGGAATTGTATAATTTTTGAATAGTCTGCTCGACACAAACTAGGTCATTTCAGGACTCACATATGGTTTAATATAATTTCCAAAATTTGCTTGTGCGGAGGGGTCTTTAGCCGTGGGAGGAAACCGGAGGATCAGGGGGAAACCCACAAGGTTAGACCAGCGACCCTACTCCTTGTCAGGGAATCAAAACCATGCCAGTTGACTCAATGACAGACCTTATGATACAGTGTGCACACGCTAACCATTGAGCCATCCAACCGCTCGTTTTGTGTGAAGACTGTATTATTTCAGGTACAGCACTGTGGACACGTTCACTTGATTTGATTTTTGTTGTTCATTGCCATGAAAAACTAAAAGAATCCTCAAATTCAGAACTTGTTTCACTGGAAATATCAGCAGTTTGTGTTTTTGTGTCTTACCTTGATTGGGATGATTTACCATCACCAACTTCTCGTAATGGAAAACTTATTCTTTTATTTTCACCACTTAAACCCTGAAATAGTATGTTTTTATAAATTTGATTAATATCCAGATGACTGGGTAAAGCATTTGGATAAACAATCAAAAGATTGTTATTTTTTATATCTTTTTGACCCTTTTCTAATACTCATGTGTACGACAAACATGATGATACATAGGCTACTGGGGTTGTATTATTGAGCAAATTTAAACCGGCAATATTTTAATCAACCTGGTTAAAACACAGATCTTATTTGTTTCGTTTGGTTTTTTAAAGTTTAAAATTTCGTTTTATTTGTCTTCTCTAGAATCTGGAAGGAGAGTTGTTATATAATCCGCCTTCTGCTTGAAGTGAGGGATTAGCCAATGAAACACTCTGTTACGGCGAGGATAAACCACCAGAAACGCCAACGATGACTAATTAATCAATGTCTGACGTCATAGGGTCATTGTACCACTTGTTGTGAGGGATAAGCCAATCAAATGGTCTTGTACAACTTGTACCACTTGTTGTAAGGGATAAGCCAATCAAATGGTCTTGTACAACTTGTACCACTTGTTGTGAGGGATAAGCCAATCAAATGGTCTGTTGAGTACTTTTCTTATCGTCTGGCACATGAAAGAATGGAAAGACAGTCACAGCGATATAAAAACAGATCAAAGCCTGTATTTCCAAATACACATTGGAAAACATCTGACGTAACCTTTCATCACAACCAGTCAGGTCTTCGTGTCGTGGAAGCCATTGAAAGTATAAAAAACAAAACCGAATATAGAACTGTAATTTAATTAATCTCTATAGCCTAAATAATGTCTAATTGTTACTTTTCTATTATCAGTATAGCCAAGATTATAAACATTCATCGTGTTCGATACCTGCATTGGCCTTATGAACTTCATCCGGATTTTCCAATGTGGTTTGCCCTTGTCAGTGGTGCTGGACAGAAGGCCTAACACGAACAGCTGTCTAGTCATGCGGATGGTAAATGTGCACGTAAAAGATCCCTAAGCAGTTGGAATCGATATAAGAGTAGGCTGTAGCGCTGCTGTCCGGGCAAAATCCCCCTCATAGCACACTGTGTGGTGTAAACCTGTCTTTTTTAGCCCCGTTGGAGCAGAACAAAAGGATGTTAAACCCCATTTCATATTTATAAATGTTCACAGTAAGATGGTGGCCATGGCAACCAGTAAATAACACAAAATGTCAACCTGAATAGCATCTCCATCAATCCACACCAAAGCCTCACAATCAGAATTCCACAATAAATGAACTTCCTGTCCGTGCCAACTTTTAGGAATTTCTAATTCTACTTTAAACCAGTGAGTTGACCAACTGAAAGTTAAAAACACAATATTTTATATGCAGTGAAAGTGAAATGGGGTTTTACCGTCCACTCGACACAAACTAGGTTATTTCGGTACTAACATATGGTTTTTAATTTCATTTCAAAAATTCGCTTACATACAACCTTTACATATATAATTAAAACAGTCACCACATGTCAGGTAAAGTAACAATAGATTGACAGAGGTCCAAATATTTGATGGCAATAGGTTTTGGCAAGAGAATTAGAGAATACAGAGAGAGTGAAAAATGGGGTTTAACTTCCATACGACATAAACTGGGTTATTTCGGGACTAACACATGGTTCAATTTTATTTCAATAATTCACTTGCGCGTAGGGGTCTTCAGCAGTGGGAGGAAACGGGAGAACCCGGAGAAAACCCATGAGATTGGACAGGCAACCCTACTCCTTGTCACGTACAACGGGGGAATGGAAACCAAGCCAGTTGACTCAATGACAGACCGTATGAAACAGCGCGCTCAGGCTGACCATTCGGCCATCCAACTTGTGAACTAAATTATCTATTATCATAGCAACAGTATTGGGCAAACAGGACTAAGTCTCAATTATTCATTTTATCGTCAAATGTTTTAATCTCACAAGCGATCTAATCCATTTAAATCTGTGCCATCAGATGACTTAAAGAGTTGATTATTCTCTAATCATTGTCTAAATAATAATTATATAATATTCAAGGCCCAAAGAAAGGCAGATTAAGCTCTTACATAATGCAACTTTAATTCACAAAGATAGTTACTTACGTAGGACCAAAGCTGTGTCCAACTTGAGTATCTTTGAATGTTTGTGATATGGCCTGATTGTAAGGTATCCGGTCCGCAGTGGCGTAATGTTGTATTGATACTAGTGGTTGTTTCTCGGGATATAATCTGAAATATTAAAAACTAAGCCTTAATAAAACAAAAAAATAGGTAACAAAATATAAACCCACAGCAGCCACAGCAGTTCATAAGGGTGGCTGGTGGGGTTTCCAGGGTCAAAGCCCCCAAAGATTTTTGGATTTTTTGTATAATTTTAATTCTAGTGATGCTTGGAACTGCATCCATTACAAATCATTGGAGGTGGGTGACTCATCATACACCCAAAAACTTTGGTCAGAAGAAAGGCAGTTGGTTATACAGTAGAATCCGTATGAGCAGCCACTCCTATTCAGCGACATCTCCTTGTAAGCGGTCACAATAAATTCCCCCCGTAAAAATTCTATTGTTTCATCTCTTTATTCAACGGTCACTCCTCTAACGCGGCCAGCGGTCACTATTTTGCTAATGAATTTAACAAAACATCGCCCATTCAACGGCCATTGTTGAATGATACCATCTTGTCGTTCTTCGTAACACCCCCGCTAATCCAGTGAGTAGTAATCAATTAACGCCGAGATCAAGCTGGCCCTCACTTCCGCTAGCCTTCAGTTGGAGATAACACCCTTCACTAACTGCGAATCAAGCCAGCCCTCACTCCCAAATTCGCTGGATGATCATGACTTCAGTAAAATCACGTGCTTGATATGGGCTAATCCCAGCCTTCGATAAATAAAATGAATTGAAAGTAGTCTATTTTTAGTAATCCATTTCTTGGTTAAAAATAAAAATGCTTTTATCTTTTCTAAAGTTTGTAATCATGAATGTGCCAGAAAATAACAAGTATATTTAGAGAGCCATAGAAACTTACTTTCCGGTGATGTATGGAGCAATAACTGGAATTTCGTATTAAGACACGTATTTTGACATAAAACACTCGCCCCACCCCACCAACCAAACATGTATCAACTTTAATTTAAAAAGTATATATGTATTCAGCCGAAAATAAAACAAATTCATTTCAATAGAGGATTAACTTATACTTTTAGGTATAGAAACACGAAATTTTGCCTTACCCCCCCCCCCTTTCACTTTACCATTAATCTTTTTTTTTTTAAATTAAGTAAATATAAATGTGCCAAATTTTTTTTTATATATTTGAAAAGAGAAATATATGTGCTTTTCAGTGATATGAAACATGATATCTGGAATTTCGTATTAAAACCCGTATTTTTACTTTGAATATCCCCACCATTTAAAAGAATTTTGTTTCACTCGACTTTGATCATCTATCAAAATAAGTAAATATGAATGTGCCAGAAAATTATTTATATATTTGAAGACACCATTAAACAAGCTTTTCAGTGATATATAACATAATGGCTGGAATTTCGTACTAAGAACCGTATTTTGGCATTGAATACCCCCCCCCTTCATAATAGAGTTTTTTACCACCCAACTTTGATCGCTTATTAAGATACGTAAATATGAATGTGCCAGAAAATTATTTATATATTTGAAGAGAGCATTAAACAAGCTTTTCAGTGATATATAACATAATGGCTGGAATTTCGTACTAAGAACCGTATTTTGGCATTGAATACCCCCCTTCCTTCATAATAGAGTTTTTTTTACCCCCCCCCCCCCAACTTTGATCGCTCATTAAGGTAAGTAAATATGAATGTGCCAGAAAATTATTTATATATTTGAAGACACCATTAAACATGCTTTTCAGTGATATATAACATAATGGCTGGAATTTCGTACTAAGAACCGTATTTTGGCATTGAATACCCCCCCCCGCCTCCTTCATAATATAGTTTTTTACCACCCAACTTTGATCGCTTATTAAGGTAAGTAAATATCAATGTGCCAGAAAATTATTTATATATTTGCAGAGAGCTTTAAACAAGCCTTTCAGTGATATATAACATTATGGCTGGAATTTCGTACTAAGAACCGTATTTTGGCATTGCATACCCCTCCACCCTTCATAATAGAGTTTTTCACCACCCAACTTCGATCGCTTCTTTAGGTAAGTAAATATGAATGTGCCAGAAAATTATTTATATATTTGAAGAGAGAATTAAACAAGCTTTTCAGTGATATATAACATAATGGCTGGAATTTCGTACTAAGAACCGTATTTTGGCATTGAATACCCCCCTTCCTTCATAATAGAGTTTTTTTTACCCCCCCCCCCCCCCCAACTTTGATCGCTCATTAACGTAAGTAAATATGAATGTGCCAGAAAAGTATTTATATATTTGAAGACACCATTAAACAAGCTTTTCAGTGATATATAACATAATGGCAGGAATATCGTACTAAGAACCGTATTTTGGCATTGAATACCCCCCTTCCTTCATAATAGAGTTTTTTTACCCCCCCCCCCAACTTTGATCGCTCATTAAGGTAAGTAAATATGAATGTGCCAGAAAATTATTTATATATTTGAAGAGATCATTAAACAAGCTTTTCAGTGATATATAACACAATGGCTGGAATTTCGTACTAAGAACCGTATTTTGGCATTGAATACCCCCCACCCCCCTCTCCTTCATAATAGAGTTTTTTACCACCCAAATTTGATCGCTTATTAAGGTAAGTAAATATGAATGTGCCAGAAAATTATTTATATATTTGAAGAGATCATTAAACAAGCTTTTCAGTGATATATAACATAATGGCTGGAATTTCGTACTACGAACCGTATTTTGGCATTGAATACCCCCCCCCCCCCCCGCCTCCTTCATAATAGAGTTTTTTACCACCCAACTTTGATCGCTTATTAAGGTAAGTAAATATCAATGTGCCAGAAAATTATTTATATATTTACAGAGAGCATTAAACAAGCTTTTCAGTGATATATAACATTATGGCTGGAATTTCGTACTAAGAACCGTATTTTGGCATTGCATACCCCTCCACCCTTCATAATAGAGTTTTTCACCACCCAACTTCGATCGCTTCTTTAGGTAAGTAAATATGAATGTGCCAGAAAATTATTTATATATTTGAAGAGAGCATTAAACAAGCTTTTCAGTGATATATAACATAATGGCTGGAATTTCGTACTAAGAACCGTATTTTGGCATTGAATACCCCCCCTTCCTTCATAATAGAGTTTTTTTTACCCCCCCCCCCCCCAACTTTGATCGCTCATTAAGGTAAGTAAATATGAATGTGCCAGAAAATTATTTATATATTTGAAGACACCATTAAACATGCTTTTCAGTGATATATAACATAATGGCTGGAATTTCGTACTAAGAACCGTATTTTGGCATTGAATACCCCCCTTCCTTCATAATAATGTTTTTTTACCCCCCCCCCACAACTTTTGATCGCTCATTAAGGTAAGTAAATATGAATGTGCCAGAAAATTATTTATATATTTGAAGACACCATTAAACAAGCTTTTCAGTGATATATAACATAATGGCTGGGATTTCGTAATAAGAACCGTATTTTGGCATTGAATACCCCCCCCCCTTCATAATACAGTTTTTCACAACCCAACTTTGATCGCTGATTAGGGTAAGTAAATATGAATGTGCCAGAAAATTATTTATATATTTGAAGAGATCATTCAACAAGCTTTTCAGTGATATATAACATAATGGCTGGAATTTCGTACTAAGAACCGTATTTTGGCATTGCATACCCCTCCACCCTTCATAATAGAGCTTTTCACCACCCAAATTTGATCGCTTATTAAGGTAAGTAAATATTAATGTGCCAGAAAATTATTTATATATTTGAAGAGATCATTAAACAAGCTTTTCAGTGATATATAACATAATGGCTGGAATTTCGTACTAAGAACCGTATTTTGGCATTGAATACCCCTCCCCCCTCATTCATAATAGAGTTTTTTACCACCCAACTTTGATCGCTTATTAAGGTAAGTAAATATGAATGTGCCAAAAAATCATTTATATGTTTGAAGAGAGCATTAAACAAGCTTTTTAGTGATATATAACATAATGGCTGGAATTTCGTACTAAGAACCGTATTTTGGCATTGAATACCCCCCTCCTTCATAATAGAGTTTTTTACCCCCCCCCTCCAACTTTGATCGCTCATTAAGGTAAGTAAATATGAATGTGCCAGAAAATTATTTATATATTTGAAGACACCATTAAACAAGCTTTTCAGTGATATATAACATAATGGCTGGAATTTCGTACTAAGAACCGTATTTTGGCATTGAATACCCCCCCCCCCGCCTCCTTCATAATAGAGTTTTTTACCACCCAACTTTGATCGCTTATTAAGTTAAGTAAACATGAATGTGCCAGAAAATTAGTTATATATTTGAAGAGAGCATTAAACAAGCTTTTCAGTGATATATAACATAATGGCTGGAATTTCGTACTAAGAACCGTATTTTGGCATTGAATACCCCACCCCCTCCTTCATAATAAAGTTTGTTTTACCCCACCCCAGCTTTGATCGCTCATTAAGGTAAGTAAATATGAATGTGCCAGAAAATTATTTATATATTTCAAGACAGCATTAAACAGGCTTTTCAGTGATATATAACATAATGGCTGGAATTTCGTACTAAGAACCGTATTTTGGCATTGAATACCCCCCCCCCCCACACCTTCTTCATAATAGAGTTTTTTACCACCCAACTTTGATCGCTTATTAAGGTAAGTAAATATGAATGTGCCAGAAAATTAGTTATATATTTGAAGAGAGCATTAAACAAGCTTTTTAGTGATATATAACGTAATGGCTGGAATTTCGTACTAAGAACCGTATTTTGGCATTGAATACCCCCACCCCCTCATAATCATAGTAGTAGAGTTTTTTACCACCCAACTTTGATCGCTTATTAAAGTAAGTAAATATGAATGTGCCAGAAAATTATTTATATATTTCAACAGAGCAATAAACAAGCTTTTTAATGATATGTAACAATGATTTTAACATTGAATACGCCCCCCCCCCTTCATAATCATAGTAATATAGTGAAGTACCACCCAACTTTGGTCGGTTATTAAGGTAAGTAAATATGAATGTGCCAGAAAATTATTTATATATTTGAACAGAGCAATAAACAAGCTTTTCAATGATATGTGACATAATGGCTGGAATTTCGTACTAAGAACCGTATTTTGGCATTTAATACCCCCCCCCCCTTCATAATCATAGTAATAAAGTTAAGTACCATCCAAATTTGATCGGTTATTAAGGTAAGTAAATATGAATGTACCAGAACATTATTTATATATTTGAACAGAGCAATAAACAAGCTTTTCAATGATATGTGACATAATGGCTGGAATTTCGTACTAACAACCGTATTTTGGCATTTAATACCCCCCCCCCCTTCATAATCATAGTAATAAAGTTAAATACCACCCAACTTTGATCGGTTATTAAGGTAAGTAAATATGAATGTGCCAGAAAATTATTTATATATTTCAAAAGAGCAATCAACAAGCTTTTCAATGATATGTAACATAATGTCTGGAATTTCGTACTAAGAACCGTATTTTGGCATTGTATACACCCCCCCCCTTTATAATCATAGTAATAGAGTTACGTACGATCCAACTTTGATCGCTTATTAAGGTAAGTAAATATGAATGTGCCAGAAAATTATTTATATATTTGAAGAGAGCAATAAACAGGCTTTTCAATGATATGTAACATAATGGCCGGAATTTCGTACTAAGAACCGTATTTTGGCATTGAATACCCTCACCCCTTCATAATCATAGTAGTAGAGTTTTTTACCACCCAACTTTGATCGCTTATTAAAGTAAGTAAATATGAATGTGCCAGAAAATTATTTATATATTTGAAGAGAGCAATAAAAAAGCTTTTCAATGATATGTCACATAATGGCTGGAATTTCGTACTAACAACCGTATTTTGGCATTTAATACCCCCCCCCCCTTCATAATCATAGTAATAAAGTTAAATAACACCCAACTTTCATCGGTTATTAAGGTAAGTAAATATGAATGTGCCAGAAAATTATTTATATATTTCAAAAGAGCAATAAACAAGCTTTTCAATGATATGTAACATAATGGCTGGAATTTCGTACTAAGAACCGTATTTTGTTGGCATTGAATACACCCCCCCCCCCCCCTTATAATCATAGTAATAGAGTT
This sequence comes from Patella ulyssiponensis, assembly GCA_963678685.1. Taxonomy (NCBI): domain Eukaryota; kingdom Metazoa; phylum Mollusca; class Gastropoda; family Patellidae; genus Patella; species Patella ulyssiponensis. The sequence continues at coordinate 92,118,796 of OY783226.1, forward strand.
ACGTACGATCCAAATTTGATCGCTTATTAAGGTAAGTAAATATGAATGTGCCAGAACAATATTTATATTTTTAAAGAGAGCAATAAACAAGCTTTTCAATGATATGTAACATAATGGCTGGAATTTCGTACTAAGAACCGTATTTTGGTATTTAATACCCCCCCCCCCTTCATAATCATAGTAATAAAGTACCACTCAAATTTGATCGGTTATCAAGGTAAGAAAATATGAATGTGCCAGAAAATTATTTATATATTTGAACAGAACAATAAACAGGCTTTTCAATGATATGTAACATAATGGCTGGAATTTCGTACTAACAACCGTATTTTGGCGTTGAATACCCACCCCACCCATGTTCATAATAGAGTTTTTTACCACCCAACTTTGATCGCTTATTAAAGTAGGTAAATATGAATGTGCCAGAAAATTATCTATATATTTGAACAGAGCAATAAACAAGCTTTTCAATGGTATGTAACATAATGGCTGGAATTTCGTACTAAGAACCGTATTTTGTCATTTAATACCCCCCCCCCCCTTCATAATCATAGTAATAAAGTTAAGTACCACCCAACTTTGATCGCTTATTAAGGTAAGTCAATATGAATGTGCCAGAAACATATTTATATTTTTAAAGAGAGCAATAAACAAGCTTTTCAATGATATGTAACATAATGGCTGGAATTTCGTACTAAGAACCGTATTTTGGCATTTAATACACCCCCCCCCCCCCTTCATAATCATAGTAATAAAGTTAAGTACCACTCAACTTTGATCGGTTATTAAGGTAAGAAAATATGAATGTGCCAGAAAATTATTTATATATTTGAACATAACAATAAACAGGCTTTTCAATGATATATAACATAATGGCTGGAATTTCGTACTAACAACCGTATTTTGGCATTGAATACCAACCCCACCCCTCTTCATAATATAGTTTTTTACCACCCAACTTTGATCGCTTATTAAAGTAAGTAAATATGAATGTGCCAGAAAATTATTTATATATTTCAAGAGAGCAATAAACAAGCTTTTTAATGATATGTAACATAATGGCTGGAATGTCGTACTGATAACCGTATTTTGGCATTGAATACCCACCCCACACTTCTTCATAATAGAGTTTTTTACCACCCAACTTTGATCGGTTATTAAGGTAAGTAAATATGAATGTGCCAGAAAAATATTTATATTTTTAAAGAGAGCAATAAACAAGCTTTTCGATGATATGTAACACAATGGCTGGAATTTCGTACTAAGAACCGTATTTTGTCATTTAATACACCCCCACCCTTTATAATCAAAATAATAAAGTTATGATGGGGTGGGGGTATTCAATGCCAAAATACGGTTCTTAGTACGAAATTCCAGCCATTATGTTACATATCATTGAAAGCCTGTTTATTGCTCTCTTCGAATATATAAATAATTTTCTGGCACATTCATATTTACTTACCTTAATAAGCGATCAAAGTTGGATCGTACGTAACTCTATTACTATGCTATGATTATAAAGAGGGGGGGGGGGTATTCAATGCCAAAATACGGTTCTTAGTACGAAATTCCAGCCATTTTATTACATATCATTGAAAAGCATGTTTATTGCTCTTTTGAAATATATAAATAATTTTCTGGCACATTCATATTTACTTACCTTAATAAGCGATCAAAGTTGGATCGTACGTAACTCTATTACTATGATTATAAAGGGGGGGGGGGGTGTATTCAATGTCAAAATACGGTTCTTAGTACGAAATTCCAGCCTTTATGTTACATATCATTGAAAAGCTTGTTTATTGGTCTTTTGAAATATATAAATAATTTTCTGGCACATTCATATTTACTTACCTTAATAACCGATCAAAGTTGGGTGTTATTTAACTTTATTACTATGATTATGAGGGGGGGGGGGTATTAAATGCCAAAATACGGTTGTTAGTACGAATTCCAGCCATTATGTGACATATCATTGAAAAGCTTGTTTATTGTTCTCTTCAAATATATAAATAATTTTCTGGCACATTCATATTTTCTTACCTTAATACGCGATCAAAGTTGGATCGTACGTAACTCTATTAGTATGATTATAAAGGGGGGGGGTGTATTCAATGCCAAAATACGGTTCTTAGTAGGAAATTCCGGCCATTATGTTACATATCATTGAAAAGCCTGTTTATTGCTCTCTTCAAATATATAAATAATTTTCTGGCACATTCATATTTACTTACCTTAATAAGCGATCAAAGTTGGATCGTACGTAACTGTATTACTATGATTATAAAGGGGGGTGTATATAATGTCAAAATAGGTTCTTAATACGAAATTCCGGCCATTATGTTACATATCATTGAAAGGCCTGTTTATTGCTCTCTTCAAATATATAAATAATTTTCTGGCACATTCATATTTACTTACCTTAATAAGCGATCAAAGTTGGATCGTACGTAACTCTATTCCTATGATTATAAAGGGGGGGGGGTGTATTCAATGCCAAAATACGGTTCTTAGTACGAAATTCCAGCCATTATGTTACATATCATTGAAAAGCTTGTTTATTGCTCTTTTGAAATATATAAATAATTTTCTGGCACATTCATATTTACTTACCTTAATAACCGATGAAAGTTGGGTGTTATTTAACTTTATTACTATGATTATGAAGGGGGGGGGGGGTATTAAATGCCAAAATACGGTTGTTAGTACGAAATTCCTGCCATTATGTGACATATCATTGAAAAGCTTTTTTATTGCTCTCTTCAAATATATAAATAATTTTCTGGCACATTCATATTTACTTACTTTAATAAGCGATCACAGTTGGGTGGTAAAAAACTCTACTACTATGATTATGAAGGGGTGAGGGTATTCAATGCCAAAATACGGTTCTTAGTACGAAATTCCGGCCATTATGTTACATATCATTGTAAAGCCTGTTTATTGCTCTCTTCAAATATATAAATAATTTTCTGGCACATTCATATTTACTTACCTTAATAAGCGATCAAAGTTGGATCGTACGTAACTCTATTCCTATGATTATAAAGGGGGGGGGTGTATTCAATGCCAAAATACGGTTCTTAGTACGAAATTCCAGCCATTATGTTACATATCATTGAAAAGCTTGTTTATTGCTCTTTTGAAATATATAAATAATTTTCTGGCACATTCATATTTACTTACCTTAATAACCGATGAAATTTGGGTGTTATTTAACTTTATTACTATGATTATGAAGGGGGGGGGTATTAAATGCCAAAATACGGTTGTTAGTACGAAATTCCAGCCATTATGTGACATATCATTGAAAAGCCTTTTTATTGCTCTCTTCAAATATATAAATAATTTTCTGGCACATTCATATTTACTTACTTTAATAAGCGATCAAAGTTGGGTGGTAAAAAACTCTACTACTATGATTATGAAGGGGTGAGGGTATTCAAAGCCAAAATACGGTTCTTAGTACGAAATTCCGGCCATTATGTTACATATCATTGTAAAGCCTGTTTATTGCTCTCTTCAAATATATAAATAATTTTCTGGCACATTCATATTTACTTACCTTAATAAGCGATCAAAGTTGGATCGTACGTAACTCTATTACTATGATTATAAAGGGGGGGGGTGTATACAATGCCAAAATACGGTTCTTAGTACGAAATTCCAGACATTATGTTACATATCATTGAAAAGCTTGTTTATTGCTCTTTTGAAATATATAAATAATTTTCTGGCACATTCATATTTACTTACCTTAATAACCGATCAAAGTTGGGTGGTATTTAACTTTATTACTATGATTATGAAGGGGGGGGGGGTATTAAATGCCAAAATACGGTGGTTAGTACGAAATTCCAGCCATTATGTCACATATCATTGAAAAGCTTGTTTATTGCTCTGTTCAAATATATAAATAATTTTCTGGCACATTCATATTTACTTACCTTAATAACCGATCAAATTTGGATGGTACTTAACTTTATTACTATGATTATGAAGGGGGGGGGGGGTATTAAATGCCAAAATACGGTTCTTAGTACGAAATTCCAGCCATTATGTCACATATCATTGAAAAGCTTGTTTATTGCTCTGTTCAAATATATAAATAATTTTCTGGCACATTCATATTTACTTACCTTAATAACCGACCAAAGTTGGGTGGTACTTCACTATATTACGATGATTATGAAGGGGGGGGGCGTATTCAATGTTAAAATCATTGTTAGATATCATTAAAAAGCTTGTTTATTGCTCTGTTGAAATATATAAATAATTTTCTGGCACATTCATATTTACTTACTTTAATAAGCGATCAAAGTTGGGTGGTAAAAAACTCTACTACTATGATTATGAGGGGGTGGGGGTATTCAATGCCAAAATACGGTTCTTAGTACGAAATTCCAGCCATTACGTTATATATCACTGAAAAGCTTGTTTAATGCTCTCTTCAAATATATAACTAATTTTCTGGCACATTCATATTTACTTACCTTAATGAGCGATCAAAGTTGGGGGGGGGGGGGGTAAAAAACTCTATTATGAAGGAGGGGGGTATTCAATGCCAAAATACGGTTCTTAGTACGAAATTCCAGCCATTATGTTATATATCACTAAAAAGCTTGTTTAATGCTCTCTTCAAACATATAAATGATTTTTTGGCACATTCATATTTACTTACCTTAATAAGCGATCAAAGTTGGGTGGTAAAAAACTCTATTATGATGGAGGGGGGAGGGGTATTCAATGCCAAAATACGGTTCTTAGTACGAAATTCCAGCCATTATGTTATATATCACTGAAAAGCTTGTTTAATGATCTCTTCAAATATATAAATAATTTTCTGGCACACTAATATTTACTTACCTTAATAAGCGATCAAAGTTGGGTGGTGAAAAGCTCTATTATGAAGGGTGGAGGGGTATGCAATGCCAAAATACGGTTCTTAGTACGAAATTTCAGCCATTATGTAATATATCACTGAAAAGCTTGTTGAATGATCTCTTCAAATATATAAATAATTTTCTGGCACATTCATATTTACTTACCCTAATCAGCGATCAAAGTTGGGTTGTGAAAAACTGTATTATGAAGGGGGGGGGTATTCAATGCCAAAATACGGTTCTTAGTACGAAATTCCAGCCATTATGTTATATATCACTGAAAAGCTTGTTTAATGGTGTCTTCAAATATATAAATAATTTTCTGGCACATTCATATTTACTTACCTTAATGAGCGATCAAAGTTGGGGGGAGGGGGGGGGGTAAAAAAACTCTATTATGAAGGAAGGGGGGTATTCAATGCCAAAATACGGTTCTTAGTACGAAATTCCAGCCATTATGTTATATATCACTGAAAAGCATGTTTAATGGTGTCTTCAAATATATAAATAATTTTCTGGCACATTCATATTTACTTACCTTAATGAGCGATCAAAGTTGGGGGGGGGGGGTAAAAAAAACTCTATTATGAAGGAAGGGGGGTATTCAATGCCAAAATACGGTTCTTAGTACGAAATTCCAGCCATTATGTTATATATCACTGAAAAGCTTGTTTAATGCTCTCTTCAAATATATAAATAATTTTCTGGCACATTCATATTTACTTACCTAAAGAAGCGATCGAAGTTGGGTGGTGAAAAACTCTATTATGAAGGGTGGAGGGGTATGCAATGCCAAAATACGGTTCTTAGTACGAAATTCCAGCCATAATGTTATATATCACTGAAAAGCTTGTTGAATGATCTCTTCAAATATATAAATAATTTTCTGGCACATTCATATTTACTTACCCTAATCAGCGATCAAAGTTGGGTTGTGAAAAACTGTATTATGATGGGGGGGGGGGGTATTCAATGCCAAAATACGGTTCTTAGTACGAAATTCCAGCCATTATGTTATATATCACTGAAAAGCTTGTTTAATGGTGTCTTCAAATATATAAATAATTTTCTGGCACATTCATATTTACTTACCTTAATGAGCGATCAAAGTTGGGGGGGTGGTAAAAAAACTCTATTATGAAGGAAGGGGGGTATTCAATGCCAAAATACGGTTCTTAGTACGAAATTCCAGCCATTGTGTTATATATCACTGAAAAGCTTGTTTAATGATCTCTTCAAATATATAAATAATTTTCTGGCACATTAATATTTACTTACCTTAATAAGCGATCAAAGTTGGGTGGTGAAAAGCTCTATTATGAAGGGTGGAGGGGTATGCAATGCCAAAATACGGTTCTTAGTACGAAATTCCAGCCATTATGTTATATATCACTGAAAAGCGTGTTAAATGATCTCTTCAAATATATAAATAATTTTCTGGCACATTCATATTTACTTACCCTAATCAGCGATCAAAGTTGGGTTGTGAAAAACTGTATTATGAAGGGGGGGGGGTATTCAATGCCAAAATACGGTTCTTAGTACGAAATTCCAGCCATTATGTTATATATCACTGAAAAGCTTGTTTAATGGTGTCTTCAAATATATAAATAATTTTCTGGCACATTCATATTTACTTACCTTAATGAGCGATCAAAGTTGTGGGGGGGGGGGGGTAAAAAAAACTCTATTATGAAGGAAGGGGGGTATTCAATGCCAAAATACGGTTCTTAGTACGAAATTCCAGCCATTATGTTATATATCACTGAAAAGCTTGTTTAATGGTGTCTTCAAATATATAAATAATTTTCTGGGACATTCATATTTACTTACCTTAATGAGCGATCAAAGTTGGGGGGAGGGGGGGGTAAAAAAACTCTATTATGAAGGAAGGGGGGTATTCAATGCCAAAATACGGTTCTTAGTACGAAATTCCAGCCATTATGTTATATATCACTGAAAAGCATGTTTAATGGTGTCTTCAAATATATAAATAATTTTCTGGCACATTCATATTTACTTACCTTAATGAGCGATCAAAGTTGGGGGGGGGGGGGGTAAAAAAAACTCTATTATGAAGGAAGGGGGGTATTCAATGCCAAAATACGGTTCTTAGTACGAAATTCCAGCCATTATGTTATATATCACTGAAAAGCTTGTTTAATGCTCTCTTCAAATATATAAATAATTTTCTGGCACATTCATATTTACTTACCTAAAGAAGCGATCGAAGTTGGGTGGTGAAAAACTCTATTATGAAGGGTGGAGGGGTATGCAATGCCAAAATGCGGTTCTTAGTACGAAATTCCAGCCATAATGTTATATATCACTGAAAAGCTTGTTGAATGATCTCTTCAAATATATAAATAATTTTCTGGCACATTCATATTTACTTACCTTAATGAGCGATCAAAGTTGGGGGGGGGGGGTGGTAAAAAAACTCTATTATGAAGGAAGGGGGGTATTCAATGCCAAAATACGGTTCTTAGTACGAAATTCCAGCCATTGTGTTATATATCACTGAAAATCTTGTTTAATGATCTCTTCAAATATATAAATAATTTTCTGGCACATTAATATTTACTTACCTTAATAAGCGATCAAAGTTGGGTGGTGAAAAGCTCTATTATGAAGGGTGGAGGGGTATGCAATGCCAAAATACGGTTCTTAGTACGAAATTCCAGCCATTATGTTATATATCACTGAAAAGCTTGTTAAATGATCTCTTCAAATATATAAATAATTTTCTGGCACATTCATATTTACTTACCCTAATCAGCGATCAAAGTTGGGTTGTGAAAAACTGTATTATGAAGGGGGGGGGGGGGGTATTCAATGCCAAAATACGGTTCTTAGTACGAAATTCCAGCCATTATGTTATATATCACTGAAAAGCTTGTTTAATGGTGTCTTCAAATATATAAATAATTTTCTGGCACATTCATATTTACTTACCTTAATGAGCGATCAAAGTTGTGGGGGGGGGGGTAAAAAAACTCTATTATGAAGGAAGGGGGGTATTCAATGCCAAAATACGGTTCTTAGTACGAAATTCCAGCCATTATGTTATATATCACTGAAAAGCTTGTTTAATGGTGTCTTCAAATATATAAATAATTTTCTGGCACATTCATATTTACTTACCTTTATGAGCGATCAAAGTTTGGGGGAGGGGGGGGGGGGTAAAAAAACTCTATTATGAAGGAAGGGGGGTATTCAATGCCAAAATACGATTCTTAGTACGAAATTCCAGCCATTATGTTATATATCACTGAAAAGCATGTTTAATGGTGTCTTCAAATATATAAATAATTTTCTGGCACATTCATACTTACTTACCTTAATGAGCGATCAAAGTTGGGGGGCCCGGGGGGGGGGGGTAAAAAAAACTCTATTATGAAGGAAGGGGGGTATTCAATGCCAAAATACGGTTCTTAGTACGAAATTCCAGCCATTATGTTATATATCACTGAAAAGCTTGTTTAATGCTCTCTTCAAATATATAAATAATTTTCTGGCACATTCATATTTACTTACCTAAAGAAGCGATCGAAGTTGGGTGGTGAAAAACTCTATTATGAAGGGTGGAGGGGTATGCAATGCCAAAATACGGTTCTTAGTACGAAATTCCAGCCATAATGTTATATATCACTGAAAAGCTTGTTGAATGATCTCTTCAAATATATAAATAATTTTCTGGCACATTCATATTTACTTACCCTAATCAGCGATCAAAGTTGGGTTGTGAAAAACTGTATTATGATGGGGGGGGGGTATTCAATGCCAAAATACGGTTCTTAGTACGAAATTCCAGCCATTATGTTATATATCACTGAAAAGCTTGTTTAATGGTGTCTTCAAATATATAAATAATTTTCTGGCACATTCATATTTACTTACCTTAATGAGCGATCAAAGTTGGGGGGGGGGGTGGTAAAAAAACTCTATTATGAAGGAAGGGGGGTATTCAATGCCAAAATACGGTTCTTAGTACGAAATTCCAGCCATTGTGTTATATATCACTGAAAAGCTTGTTTAATGATCTCTTCAAATATATAAATAATTTTCTGGCACATTAATATTTACTTACCTTAATAAGCGATCAAAGTTGGGTGGTGAAAAGCTCTATTATGAAGGGTGGAGGGGTATGCAATGCCAAAATACGGTTCTTAGTACGAAATTCCAGCCATTATGTTATATATCACTGAAAAGCTTGTTAAATGATCTCTTCAAATATATAAATAATTTTCTGGCACATTCATATTTACTTACCCTAATCAGCGATCAAAGTTGGGTTGTGAAAAACTGTATTATGAAGGGGGGGGGTATTCAATGCCAAAATACGGTTCTTAGTACGAAATTCCAGCCATTATGTTATATATCACTGAAAAGCGTGTTTAATGGCGTCTTCAAATATATAAATAATTTTCTGGCACATTCATATTTACTTACCTTAATGAGCGATCAAAGTTGTGGGGGGGGGGGGTAAAAAAACTCTATTATGAAGGAAGGGGGGTATTCAATGCCAAAATACGGTTCTTAGTACGAAATTCCAGCCATTATGTTATATATCACTGAAAAGCTTGTTTAATGGTGTCTTCAAATATATAAATAATTTTCTGGCACATTCATATTTACTTACCTTAATGAGCGATCAAAGTTGGGGGGGGGGGGTAAAAAAAAACTGTATTATGAAGGAAGGGGGGTATTCAATGCCAAAATACGGTTCTTAGTACGAAATTCCAGCCATTATGTTATATATCACTGAAAAGCTTGTTTAATGCTCTCTTCAAATATATAAATAATTTTCTGGCACATTCATATTTACTTACCTAAAGAAGCGATCGAAGTTGGGTGGTGAAAAACTCTATTATGAAGGGTGGAGGGGTATGCAATGCCAAAATACGGTTCTTAGTACGAAATTCCAGCCATAATGTTATATATCACTGAAAAGCTTGTTTAATGCTCTCTGTAAATATATAAATAATTTTCTGGCACATTGATATTTACTTACCTTAATAAGCGATCAAAGTTGGGTGGTAAAAAACTCTATTATGAAGGAGGCGGGGGGGGGGGGGGTATTCAATGCCAAAATACGGTTCGTAGTACGAAATTCCAGCCATTATGTTATATATCACTGAAAAGCTTGTTTAATGATCTCTTCAAATATATAAATAATTTTCTGGCACATTAATATTTACTTACCTTAATAAGCGATCAAATTTGGGTGGTAAAAAACTCTATTATGAAGGAGGGGGGGGGGGGGTATTCAATGCCAAAATACGGTTCTTAGTACGAAATTCCAGCCATTGTGTTATATATCACTGAAAAGCTTGTTTAATGATCTCTTCAAATATATAAATAATTTTCTGGCACATTAATATTTACTTACCTTAATAAGCGATCAAAGTTGGGTGGTGAAAAGCTCTATTATGAAGGGTGGAGGGGTATGCAATGCCAAAATACGGTTCTTAGTACGAAATTCCAGCCATTATGTTATATATCACTGAAAAGCTTGTTGAATGATCTCTTCAAATATATAAATAATTTTCTGGCACATTTATATTTACTTACCCTAATCAGCGATCAAAGTTGGGTTGTGAAAAACTGTATTATGAAGGGGGGGGGGTATTCAATGCCAAAATACGGTTCTTAGTACGAAATTCCAGCCATTATGTTATATATCACTGAAAAGCTTGTTTAATGGTGTCTTCAAATATATAAATAATTTTCTGGCACATTCATATTTACTTACCTTAATGAGCGATCAAAGTTGTGGGGGGGGGGGGGGGTAAAAAAACTCTATTATGAAGGAAGGGGGGTATTCAATGCCAAAATACGGTTCTTAGTACGAAATTCCAGCCATTATGTTATATATCACTGAAAAGCTTGTTTAATGGTGTCTTCAAATATATAAATAATTTTCTGGCACATTCATATTTACTTACCTTAATGAGCGATCAAATTTTGGGGGGGGGGGGTAAAAAAAACTCTATTATGAAGGAAGGGGGGTATTCAATGCCAAAATACGGTTCTTAGTACGAAATTCCAGCCATTATGTTATATATCACTGAAAAGCTTGTTTAATGATCTCTTCAAATATATAAATAATTTTCTGGCACATTCATATTTACTTACCTTAATAAGCGATCAAATTTGGGTGGTAAAAAACTCTATTATGAAGGAGAGGGGGGGGTATTCAATGCCAAAATACGGTTCTTAGTACGAAATTCCAGCCATTATGTTATATATCACTGAAAAGTTTGTTTAATGCTCTCTTCAAATATATAAATAATTTTCTGGCACATTCATATTCACGTATCTTAATAAGCGATCAAAGTTGGGTGGTAAAAAACTCTATTATGAAGGAGGGGGGGGGGGTATTCAATGCCAAAATACGGTTCTTAGTACGAAATTCCAGCCATTATGTTATATATCACTGAAAAGCTTGTTTAATGGTGTCTTCAAATATATAAATAATTTTCTGGCACATTCATATTTACTTATTTTGATAGATGATCAAAGTCGAGTGAAACAAAATTCTTTTAAATGGTGGGGATATTCAAAGTAAAAATACGGGTTTTAATACGAAATTCCAGATATCATGTTTCATATCACTGAAAAGCACATATATTTCTCTTTTCAAATATATAAAAAAAAATTTGGCACATTTATATTTACTTAATTTAAAAAAAAAAAGATTAATGGTAAAGTGAAAGGGGGGGGGGGTAAGGCAAAATTTCGTGTTTCTATACCTAAAAGTAAAGTTAATCCTCTATTGAAATGAATTTGTTTTATTTTCGGCTGAATACATATATTCTTTTTAAATTAAAGTTGATACATGTTTGGTTGCCTTCACTAGCTGAATTAAAGAGAGTGGTGGGGGTGGGGCGAGTGTTTTATGTCAAAATACGTGTCTTAATACGAAATTCCAGTTATTGGTCCATACATCACCGGAAAGTAAGTTTCTATGGCTCTCTAAATATACTTGTTATTTTCTGGCACATTCATGATTACAAACTTTAGAAAAGATAAAAGCATTTTTATTTTTAACCAAGAAATGGATTACTAAAAATAGACTACTTTCAATTCATTTTATTTATCGAAGGCTGGGATTAGCCCATATCAAGCACGTGATTTTACTGAAGTCTTGATCATCCAGCGAATTTGGGAGTGAGGGCTGGCTTGATTCGCAGTTAGTGAAGGGTGTTATCTCCAACTGAAGGCTAGCGGAAGTGAGGGCCAGCTTGATCTCGGCTCAATTAACTGGACTCCCACTGATCAGGTAAAAAGAAACGTGAATATAACAATTAACCCGAGATTAACTGTTAATTAATCTATTGTTTTATTAAACGACAAACCTGATCATTGTTTTCACAAGTAATGGAACATTATTTGATACTGATTGAATAAACTGAAAGTACCGACTAAAAGCCGCGATGTTGTTAAATAGACGTTTTTAGCGCCACCTGTAATATTACATACAGAGTAACGCCCCCCTGTAAGTCGGAAGCAAAATCAGCGATGTTTTTGGTTCATGTGCTTATTTGATAAAATAAAATTAATTCATCGATTTTCTTCACAAAAATGGATAAATATTATCGAATACACCACAATGATAGACTGTAGTATAGAAGGTTGGTACAAAATGACAAGTTTACAGAAGTTATGTCCGAGATTCAGCGACGGCCAAATTTACCGAAGTGAAGTATTGGTGTTTGCTTCCAATGCATTCAAGCGTAATATTAATTGATGTCAGCACAAAAAAAACACGAGATTTTACAAAAATGGATAAATATTATCGAATGCATGACAATGATAGACAGTAGTATTGAAGGTTGGGACAAAATGACAAGTCTACGGAAGTTATGTCGAAGATTTAGCGACGGCCAAATTTACAGATGCAAGTGCACCCTAGCATAATATTCATTGATGTCAGTACAAAAAACACGAGATTTTATTAAGAGGCCACTCCCGTTAAGCGGTCAATCATAAAAATTCCCATGGGTGGCTGCTTAATGCAGATTCTACTGTACATAGCTCTGGTTGGGGATGTTACTTTTGAAAACCCTGAACATTTTTGGTTTTTTGTAAGATTTTAATGTAGATGAATGTATGTGTGTGGTGGGGGTGAGACACCTCCCCTCATTTTCTAGAGCCCCTTCCCAAATATTTGCAGTGCCAGTGGATCCAGTATAAGCAACTGGATCCAGTGTTAGAGATGCTGTAACGAATGCAAATATTGGGGGAGGGGCCCTGGCACGTGTGTCTACCGGCTTCCACATGTGAGGACCGGTCTCATCCTACCATCCCCCACCCATTGTCCATGCTAATCCTTTACCTGCTTCTGAGATTAATATCAGTAAAATGGTGAGACGATATAAATTTATCTGCTCGTTCTAAAGTTGTTCTTTTATGTTTAAATGTAACATGCTCCATCTTGATTCTATCTCTATCTGTTTCTCTTTATTCTATAAAAAAATATTAAAAGATTAAATTTCATAATGCAACATAATGAAATAAAATGGGGTTTAACGTCCTGCTGTTTTGCTCCGAACTGGACTAATGATGACAGGATTTCATAATAGGCCTATATTTCCTTGACAATTATAATTTGATTGTAATACTAATAGGCTATTTATAGACTTTGTACGTTATATAATTATTCGATTTTTGATATGTCGTTATACAATACCAAGCTTGACGTATTTAAGCTAATTAACCCCCCTAGTCCTCGCCTTTTAGGTCCAAAAATTAGAAACGACAAGACCAATTTTGGGGGCAAAAAAGATTGTTCCATGGAGGAAATATTGTTAAGACAGCAGTACAACGACTAACTTTTATGCCCCACCCCGCCAAATGTCAGAAGACCTTATATTATACACTGTCAATGGGATACATAATTAATACTAAATAGCCCAAATTGTAGACTTCCTTATTAAAAGGCTATTTCCGTCCCAGCCGAACGATTTGTCACTGCATGGTCTTCTCCTGCATGCTGCACCACTGACTTTGAAGGAACCAAGATTGGAAAATAACAAGGAACTTTTGCAACCAATACCAATGTCTGGTTGTAAGTTTACCGACAATCGTACTAACGTTTTTCGTTGAGGTAAACACCGCAGCTTCTTCCACGGTAGATCCGTAAACTATGTACATATAATGTGTGACTGGATGATCCAGCCTATTTAAAAAGCGTCAGCTGAAACAAGTGTAAAACTGACAAGTGTCCACAGCTGATGAGACCACGTGCAATGTAATACGGACATTGCAACGAAATATTTACCCATTTATTACAAATATTCAATTGGTTTGATTCGTTGTCAATAACTCTTATGCAGAATATTTAAGTTGTCAAAACTGTACGTGGACAAAGCTGTATGGCGCATTCTTTTAGACATCCCAAATAAAACCGGTTTGTCATTGTGTACAGTTGTTTGGTTGTCGGCACGACAATGTTTTATACATCGTGTCATTCGTGTGCAGGAATTTTGAGTAATTATTGATTTTTTTCCAGTCGTTTGTTCATTTACTTATATCACGAGCGTTTGTTGTGTTGATTAAACTTCCGAAAAAAGTTCTCCAGGATTTTACAGTTCTGCTTCCCTTGCCAAAAGGGGCAAAAAGGCCGACCTGCCAAGGAACAGCGTCTAGTCGTTCGGACGGTACAAAACACCGAGATCCCTTATAATTAGCGTTCACGGAACAGAACCCTTGACAGAACGATTGGAATTCGATAACAGACTAGTTCTATAGGGCTAATTACAATTCTAGTAGGCTACTCGTAAGCGATTAGCCTAATTGAAATAATATTATACTATTATTTAGTCCCGAAATGATGGCCTATATCATAGGTTTATGTGGTGTGTTCATTAAACTTCTCTCCCACCCATCTCTCTCGGGGGGTTGGGATGGCCTAGTGGTCTAGAGTGCCGCGCTTCGACCTCTAGCTGGCCGGTCACCTCTGGCTTGCGGCTGTGGTTTCGAGCCCTGGTGTTAGTGTGGCATGGAGATAGGCGCGCCTTCTCAACCTCGTGGGTTTCCTCCGGGCACTCCGGTTTTCTCCCACTGCTAAAGACCCCTACGCGCATGCGAATTATTGAAATAAAATTAAAACCATATGTTAGTCCCGAAATGACCTAGTTTGTGGACGTTAAACCCCATTTTCCTCTCTCTCCCAGCTCTCCCCCCGTCTCTCTCTCTCTCTCTCTCTCTCTCTCGCATTTATCGGTGGGTGATCTAATAGAATACGCCCGTGTACAATAATACTCGATTATCAAGTCATAGATGTCAGACAATCGAAATAGACTTTTATTTATTCTTATAACGTTCTACTTTTCTGCACCACGAAAACGGATTTTATTATGCCATTATCGTATCGCGATGGCGGGGAATTTTGTCCAGTCAGTGGCGCTACCTTTATTTCGAATTACAACTGTCAAGGAACCTGTTATTTGCATGCTAAACGCGTGTGGATGTCATTTTTTGTCCCATTAGAACAACTAGATTGTCCATGAAAAGCTACTTTGAAAAATCCAGAGTAGCTTTCTCGACCAACACATGGATCGATATCTTGGTTATTGTATTGTTAGTGATACAGGACGGGGAGCCTGACAAGGACAGCAGTCTAGTCGTTCGGATCGGACGAAAAACAGAGGTCCCGTGTACACATTGACGTGCACGTAAAAGATCACTTGGCTTGGAATTCGATATAAGAGTAGGCCGTAGCGCCGCTGCCCGGGCAAAATTTCCCTCATAACACACTGTATGGCAATAAGCCCGTCTTTATTAGCCCATTTTTTTAGGAGCAGAACAGTAGGACATTAAACCCCATTTCATTTCATTTCATTTACGTGCACGTCAACGTATAGCCTACACGGCACCTCGGTTTTCGTACCATCCAAACGACTAGACGATTTCCTTGCACGGCGTTCTGTCCTGCATCAATGACATTGGGAAAGCCACGCTGGAAAATCTCGGAGTACTCTTGCGACCAAAACCGGGATCGGAACCACGATCGAGCCTCCTGATTATTTAGCCAGCGTGGCTCATCGAAAAAGAGCACGCCCTTACCTTATTGCTCGCCTTTGCCCAACTTGTGCTGCAAATGATGTTGTGAATATAAAATATGTATTCCATCGAAGGTGACGAGGAAGATGATCTGCCCTCTATTTAATCAAGAGCACAGTTTTACCCTAAATAAACACTTGTTTGTACCATTACAAGTGCAGTTTTATCTGATATCAAGACCGGCTTACACTATCGAGATTTTTGTCAAATCATCGGCAGTATATATATAATATACGTTGTAAATGCATTGGCTATGCCACAGGGTTAGATAAAATACAAAGTACACTGTAAAAATTATTTAAAGGTACATTCCCGCGAAAGTGGTTATATAGGATAGTTATTTCCAATAAAAGTAGGGCATTTGGTAAATATGGAAAATGGAGACTCGAAATATATATAAAAATATTGGATTCCTTGAAAAATACCCATGGGACGACCACAGCACTAAACTGTAACCGTGTCACTAACTGGCAGTCTGTCTGCTCGAGTGATATAAGGAGTGCTAGTGATGATCTTATAGCTAACGGTTGTGAGAACAGTGAGGCACTGTGATTTAAAAGCCACCTGGCTTAGTGAGTAAAACGCTGGTTTGCTAACCTGGAGGCAGGCGCGGATCTAGGATTTTTTGCAGGGGGGAGGTCTAGATTTGATAAAGGCGCTCAACCAATTAACGGGAGGTTTGGGGGCCCTCCCCCAGAAAAATTTGGTAAATTAGATTCAATTTGGTGCATTCTGACGTATTTCCGGAAGGTAAATTCCAAATTACAGGTCTAAAAATCGCCAATAAAATCGCATAAAAAATTTTCAAGCCTGAGCGGGGGGGGGGGGGGGGTCCGGACCCCCTGGACCCCCCCCCCCCCCCTCTGGAACCGCGCCTTGGAGGTCCGATCCCGGCGTTGGTTGAGAAAGTTCATCGGGATTTTCCGTGTACACATTAGCCTGTACGTAAAAGAACATTTGACAGTTGGAATTTGAGTACGCCGTCGTGCCGCTGTCAGGGCCAAATTTCCCTCATAGCACATCGATGGCGCATACCCGTCTCCATTGAAACAGTAGGACGTTAAACTTCATTTCATTTCTTCTCGTCAAACGTTTCATATATAATTTAGTTTATGGCTACAAATCTGGCCCAACACATTGTCACGGGACGTCAGGATCTGACACATTTCCGATCCGCAGTCGCATCAGCTTTTGGCACCCATCTTACATAGATTTTTTTCATCCCGAACCCGTTGACGATAACACCCACAACACCTGCAATATGTCGAATGGTCAATCGTCGATCAGCCATCACTATGTTATGCACCCGGGTAATGTTTTCTTGAATGGTTGATGTTGATGGCCTACGCGGGTCATTGTCAAGACTCTCTGCCACTCTTAAACTTTTTCACTTTGAAAAAAGAAGGGGGCGCCATCCCCCGAATTGGAGAACACGTTGTTGGGGTTAGTCCTTTCAAGTGCGGGTACTGGATGACTATAGAGCCAGTTTTGACCATTTCTGGTGATTCCAATGGGTATAGGTTCACGTGATGATCTGGTAAGAAGACAATGACAACACTACAGTTGCAGTTCTTATGTCTATGAAACATTCAAAGATTGTACTTGTTGGTGGCAAGTTTATTTCGACCAGGGGCGTTTTAAGGTTTATCACGGCGGAGGCTATACTATTTTGAAGGCCCACTTTCGCGGGAGTCCGGTGGGGGGGGGGGGTCTTGATTAATGATTTTCATACCAGTGCAATGACTGCATTCTCATTCAGTAGTTGATTCGACAGTAACAGTGTAAAGAAAACGATTGACTCGGACTCGGGGGCCCTTTCCCTTGGCCAGAAGGGCCCTTTTGTCAGATGAGGGGCCCTTTTGTCTGCCTTTAGGGCCCTCCCTAACTAGGGTACATTTCATTTTTCTCATCGGTTTTAGCATTTTTCTCCCGTTTTATTTTTTCAACTTTTTATATTTTTTTTCGCGAGGAGGCTGGCGCCTCCAGCGCCTCAGCTATAAAACGCCTTTGATTTCGACCCAATTGATCTAGCCTTATCAGGCTTAGAACTTTTCGGCCAGCCCTATTGAATGTACGTGTATATTCCCACACTTAGAGGGCTGTTTTAAAAGATCTTGCGGTGTTAAATTTCACATTTGACCTTGATCTATTGCCAGCTTGCCACGTGCCCGCAGTTTAAACCAGAAATTATATCAAAGTTAGTCAAGTAAACATCACGAGTTTTGCTTAGCGTATATACTATTTCGAAACGAAAATTCCATCTTGACCGAAATAGCACATCCAAGCAAGTCAACATGTCAAATAAACCAATTAAGAAGTCAAATTATCAAGTGTCCCGACAAACCCTTTAGATGGTTGACGAAAGGTGCATCATTTAGTTTTTCAAAGATGCATCGGAAAACGTAAATCGACTGGGCTCTTAAATAATTCCTACAATTTTGAAAACCTATATAGGATGTTCACCAGAATTTGTCCATGTTCATCTGAATATCGATAGTCTCTCTATCAAAGGGGCTGGGCTCTAAGATTATGCGTTAACCATTTTTTTTTATTTCCCACACCTCAACGATCAGATAAAATGTCAGCCAAAATGACGTCATATCAAAATGATATTATAAGCATAAGTGTCCAACAAAATTATGTTGCATCTATTTCAGGATCTTTTTTCCAAATTCTTCTGAATACCAAACCTAACCCTAACCCTTGTAGGTTTTTATGTATAATAAAGCTGATAGAGTGATGTACCGATTCTGGTATATACAGCCAATTTAATATATTGCATTTTTAATACAAGGCTGTTGGGGGGATGACCTTACTATCATTTATGTTTTTTTTTAGGAGATACATTATGTAAGATTTAGATAAAGGCCGTTCTTGCTATATTAGTTCAAAAATGTGACCCATCACAAAATGGGTAGTATTTAGTAGTAAAGACAATTGGAGAAAATTTCAAAACCTGGTTTTGAGAAAATAAGGTTAAAAATGAGTTATTGAAAAATAAAATTTCCTTTAGCAAATCCATTCTTGGAATATATAAATAAGGTAAACTGTCCCTTTATCTTCGAGTCTAATCAAAACACATATCCTATTTCGTTTCCTTTTTATAGTTCAAAATTTGGGTTTACTTGTTGTTACTACACTAGGATCTGGAAGAGTTGCTATAATTGATGTGTTCTGAATGGTTTGAGAGATTAGCCAATGAAACGGTCTGTTATGGAAAGTTTTAGTAGTGTTTTGCACAGAACTGTGGGTAATCCACTAGTAACATCAATGCTGATTGGTTAATCAATTGTCAGGCATCATAGGGTCAAAAGCCACTCGTATGACATCTGACGTTACAACCATCACAACAGCCGGTCAGAACTTCATGTAGTGTAAGGCCACCAAACGTATAAAAAAAAAAAAACAACACATAGATCTGCATTTTAATCAGGTTGTTTATCAACTTAAACTCACAGAGTAATGTATGCCTTTATCTTCTTCAACTCACAGAATAATCTGTCCCTTTATCTGCTTAAACTCACAGAGTGTAATCTGCCCCTTTGTCTACCTGAACTCACCAAGTGTAATCTGTCCCTTTATCTACTGGGGCCTTATTCACGAAATTTTAACTAAGATAAAACCCAAATTTTAGTTATTTGATTGGATAATATTAGATTGATTTTAGTACTTAGTCAATCAAAGCTGAAGTATCTACTAAAATTTGGATTTTATCTTTAGTTAAGATTTCGTGAATCAGGGCCCTGTACTTTAACTCACTGATCCTGTAAGTATAATCTGTTTCTTTGTCTGCCTAAACTTAGTGTGTGTAATCTACCTTAAGGGGAGCCACAACCACTCAATGACTAAGGCGCAGGATCACAAAGTTTGATCCCTGTGTCCCTGTGTTGCAAGAGAAAGATCCTCCGGATTTTCGAGCTTGGTTTCTCCTTGTTAGTACGCCCATCTTTATTAGCATGGGGTTTAATGTCCACTCATTTTAGGACTGACATGGTTCAACTTTATTTCAATAATTCATATGCGCATTGGGGTCTTGAGCAGTGGGAGCAAAACGGAGGACCCGGAGAAAACCCACGAGGTTGGACAGACGACCCTACTCCTTGTCGTGAGGTTGGACAGGCGACCCTATTCCTTGTCAAGTACAACCGAGGATTCGAAAACCACGCCAGTTGACACAATGACATCCAACCCCCCAAATAATGAGTGTCTGTTTAATGGCAGATGACTCAATAACAGACATTCAACGCACACACGCTAACCAGGCCCGGATCCAGGATTTTGTCGAGGGGGGTGGGGGCATACATTGGAGCAAAGGGTAATACGTTGAAACCTTGGATTGCTTGGGCGGAGACAATGCGTAAATCATGTTTATATCATCTATTAAAGAGCAGATATGTGAACTACAACATTAACAAAGCAAACGTAAATGAAAATCCCCGTCTTCTAACCATTCGGCCATCAAACCCCACACAAAGCCCGCTTGGTGGAGAAAAGTAGGTTGTTAATCCTCCATTTAAAGTATAAAAAAATCAACAACGAAATGATTCTTATAATAGAATAAATATTTTATTGCTTTTTTTTCAAAATAAATGTTTTTCTTATATTATAATACATTCTGTTTCTTTCGTACACATAAAACTTGGAATTAGTTTTAATTTAAAATGTCTCTTTCTCTCCTTTAATACATCCTCCGTACTTATTCTTCACCATTCTTATACATAAATTATACATTCATCATTCAAAAACTAAAGTTCTGGGGCCTGTTTGACGAAATTTTAAAGAAGATAAAATCCAAATTTTAGTAATTTGATTGGATGACATTAGATTGATTTTAGTGTTTAACCAATCAAAACTGAAATATCTATTAAAATTTGTATTTTATCTTTAGTTAAGATTTCTAGAAAAAGGGCCCAGCATTTTAAATATAACTAGGGCCTTACTTCACAAAAACCTAGAGATGCATTATGTAAGATGAAGAGCTGGCTGTTATTGCCAAAATAGTTTAAAAATAGATAATGCAAAAGGAATATGTTAAAAATTGCATTCAAATGACTTTATTCTGACAGAAGTAATGAATGTTGGAAGTATTGATATTGAAGTCTCAATTTTCATTGCTATGATAATAAACAAAGTCTTGATTATCCATTTTTGAATTAAATCATTAGATGGCAATCATGATTCAATCCATTAAAATCACAGCCATCCAATAGTCTAAAGAGTAAATTGTGTGAATAAATGTCTAATTAATAATCTATGTAACATTTGAAGCCAAAATAAAGACTTGCAATAGGGAAATTTAGCTCTCACATAATGCATCTTTATACTAAAATATTTTAACCCTTTCCCCACCACTGATACTGGGAATTCTCCTACTTAAGTCCTGCCCTTATTTCGCTATAGGCTGTAGAATGAGTTTAAATTTCTAATTTACAATCTTTTTTAAGAATGGTCTCCCTTTTAAATTTTCAACGTACATATGTTGGCATTGATGGAGTCACGTCGAATTGACGTACATTATACTTTCCAGAAGAAATGATAAATTACTGACATGGTCAAATTCGAAATTAAGCAGAGGGCTTAAATATAAGAATTCCCGGTGGTTAAGAGCTGAAATTTGTTCTAGGCTTTTAACCCTCAAACAATGAAAAGATCACATCATTAGAATATTTTAGTTTTGCAAGTTTTTATGAAGAATGCCCCAGATTTGGATATTAGCTACGAATGGTAGTAGAGCTTGGTTACAGTTTTCAGAGCAGATATTATAATTTATTATGTACGACATTATCTATTGTAGACCAAAGTTTTCAGTCTCAGATTTAAGTTTTCATGTCAACTACAAGCTGATTTTAACAGATCCTATTTCGTTTCGTTTTTTATGGTTCAAAATTTCATTTGACCCCTGCCATGAACTCCCACTATAACAGATCTTCATGTAGTGTAGGCCATTGGAAGTATGAAAAAAACGAAATGATATGTAGATCTGTATTCTAATTAGCTTATGTCAATTAAGACAAACTCGTAAATTCTAAATATTTATCGATCAGATACACAGTCTAATCATTAACCAATTCCAGGTTAATTCTAAAAAAATAATATAATTTGTTTACATAATTCATACATACATATAATTAAAGGGCAGTGCAGATTTCTCTCTAGAGAACTCTTTTGATTTATCAACAAATCTAAGTTATTTAGGGACTGTCGTAACACATGAATCCAAACGAATAACCTGCAGAACTGTTTACTTCAGTCTTAAACTAGCATCAAAATCCATCTGTGTCAATATTTTCTTACTCTGTTGGCGGTGATGGGCTGGTTATTCTTTTGGATGCAAGTGTATAAATTAGCAACGGTCCCTTATTTCTAGGAAACTATTTTGATTAAATTTATTACATTACATAGCTCAAACCTGGACGTTAACTTCTCCTTCAAATTATTTAATCACTCTATACTAGCAAAACCCAATTTTTATTACACAAAAACCTACCCTAACTGCAGTCGTCAAATGTCTCTATTTTTAGTTTTAGCTATGTTTGGCTATGCAATCGTCAAGTGTCTCTATTTTTAGCTATGTTTAGCTATGCAGTTGTCAAATGTCTCTATTTTTAGTTTTGGCTATGTTTATAATTTCAGCTATGTTTGACCATATAAATAGAAATTTAAGCCAACCCAAACAGCGAAATGAAACCACAGCAGTTGACTCAATGACCGACATCATGATACAGCCTGCACACGCTAACCTATTTGGCCATCCAACCTCTCTCTACCCTATCAAGAATGAGAGAGAGAGAGAGAAATAGGGTTTAACGTCCACTCGACACAAACTATGTCATTTTGGGACAAAGATATGGTTTATTTTTATTTCAATAATTCGCTTTAGCAGTCGGTGGAAACCGGAGGACCTGGAGAAAACCCACGAGGTTGGACAGTCTATCAAGAATGATACAAATATATAATATAATATTATCATTAATATAATAACGCTTGTCTTTAAAACAAAAACCCTATCATAAATATATGTGTAAGAACACAAGGTTTAAATAAATATGTTAGAACACAATCAACTACCGTATGGACCAGGAACCGAACATGATGTCATTACTACTATCTTGTAATATTGTGACGTCACATCAAAAATCAAGAGAGAGACAGAAATGGAGTTTAACGCCCACTAGACACAAACTAGATCATTTCGGGACTAACACATGGTTTAATTTTATTTCAATAATTAGCTTGCGCGTAGGGTCTTTGGCAGTGGGAGGAAACCGGAGGACCCAGAGAAAACCCACGAGGTTGGACAGGCGACCCTACTCCTTGCCACGTACAGCCGGGGATTCGAAACCACGCCAGTTGACTCAAAATCAAAGTTTGTCAATTGATGCAAAATTGTCCAAGATACAAGCATGTAAAACCAATATCAGTAGCACTTGGGGAACAGTTCCTGGTCCAAAAAGCATAAAAAGAAACTTGGGTATTTAAATATAAACCAAACAGGAAATATATAAAATATATATAAGATTATTATGCTTAATTCATTAATAAATATATCTAATAAAACAGGACTAAACTGAACATCTGAAGTGAGAAAAATGTTAAAGACCTCTTGAGATGAACTATTACTATAAATAATAAACACAAAAACATATTATGGAACTTAATTACTATTTCAATTAAAGAGCTGTTTCGTTGACGTCTCTCAACATCTTCAAGCATAATTGTTTTCCATGATATGTTTTGTTTTTATTACGTGTGGCAATTACTAAATGGGGCTAAAAGAATAATATTACTAGAAATGTAAGGTCAGAGAGAAATACAAAAAAAAAACTTTTGAGATTCATTTTCCTTTCTTCTCCAACTTTACATGTATTTATTTTTCTTCTCTTAAAATTAACATATTTATTTTTGGCCCAAAATCTTTTTTCTTACCGGCAGCTAGTTTTGTTTAGTTTTGCTACCAGCAACGGGTAATCTTAATGTTTGGCACAAAAAGCATGGAATAATAATTGTTTCTCAGAAAAATGACTCTAAATATTTAGGATAAGCTCAGATCAAAGCCTGCTAGCAAAAGCGTCTATCTAACATAATATAATACAAGGTTAGGGATATGGCAGATTACACACTGAGTATATATAGGATATATGAAATCGTCATGCCAACAAAAACAAACTAAAATATAAGTCTATATATATGACTATCATCACTCTAGTATATAAAAAAGCACACAACAAAAGCATGCATAATAAGCTTGACAGAAAATATAGTCCTGTACGTATCTCCCTTGATTACAGTATACATTTCAGGAATTTTACAATGTTGAGGTTTGCAATAGAGACTTCTATCACAAAAAATGTACTTCAAATGGGATACCAATGTCTGACTGTTCCATTTGCCCCCCCCCACCTCCATATCACCCAAACGGTCTGGTCCACACAATACAACATATAAATAAATCTAATATTGTAAACTCAGGACGGATGTCAACTAAATATATAATACTTAAACATATATAATACTTATTAATAGTTCAGGAATCATAGCGGATTTAAATAATGTAGTTTTCCTCCTCACTCCTTATATTAATCATACATTATGCAAGAACTAAATCTGCCCATTGCAGGTCTTTCTTTTGGTCTGAAATATTTTATAAATTTTATTAATTAGACATTAATTAGTTTATCCAGACCATAATCAACTCTCGATGTCATAGGATATCTACGATAATAAATAGATATGAAAGGTACAGCCATATTTTGATTTAATTTAAAAATAGAGGAGCGAATATTAGCTTTGAACAACAAGTGCGGTGATTGAAATTATTGCACACATCTTGTCAAACCTTTAGAGGCTTATATCTTCGTTTGCAATTATTCATTTTACCTTATCTATTTTCGAACTATTATTGCAAGAATGGCTAGCTCTTTATCTAAATCTTACATAATGTATCTTTAATATGGTAAGTACAAATTCTATTTTATTCTATCACTAGTTTATCACAAAATGTTCGCTTTTCTACTCCTGTTGTAATAATCGCTTAAAATAAAATATATATAAAGAATCAAACTGTTCACTTTTCTACTCCTATTGACTACATGTATTTAGATAGAACTCAATGACCATTGAATACAGCTCAGGTTATTCAATGATTCAAGCGAGTGTATCCATGCGGCAGAGATACAGTCTCTTGAATCATTGAATAACCCAAGCTGTATTCAATGGTCATTGAGTTCTGTTTTTATTCTATAACCACATGTAAATCTCAAAATACACTGTACTATCGCGATTATCAAAAAAATCAGCAACAACAATGTTAATCTTCATCATAGGTTCCGCCCTTTTTCTTTCTATTTGACAAAAAATGTTGTTGCGGCATTACAGTTTGACGTAATTCTGAAAGTGACGTCATTCTGGGCAAAAGTAGAATGTTTTCAAGCCATTGAATACAACCATAGGTTATTCAGTGGCTGTATTCAATGATATTTACTTGTATTTGCATGTAGTTATAGAATAAAATAGAATACATGAACAATTATACTGTCTTATGTGACTGACTTCGGGGAAAATGGTACCAAACAATGTCTCTTTTTTTAAACACTTTACAAAGGATACTGAACACTGAGTACATTAACTTTATTCTAAATCTCAATTTCATTGTTTTAATATCCTATTTTTCTGCAATGAGTGGGTGAATCAAGACTGTGACGCTACTCCCTGTCTCGTATAAACTGGGAATCGAAATCACAAAGGACTCAAGAACAGACCTTATGATATGAAGTCAAAGCATATATTTTAAAACATTCGGCCACCCAACTCACTAGTGTACAATAAAGCTGGACATTTTGAGAAGGTCAGTCACATTAACCAGTATGATATAATTCCGTAAATATAAAAGGTTATAGTTAAAGCTACTTTTAGTGTTAGATGTTTTAGGAAAGGAAACTTGCTTTTTTTTTTTGAGTACTTTCTGTTATATAAAGTTTGCCTAAAGAAGCTTAATCATGGACCTTATAACACTATTATAAGGTCCATGGCTTAATATAGTGGAAAGTAGTCGAAAACCCTAGTTTTCTTTCCTAAAACATCTCTATTCTAATATCTAATTATATATAAATAACACAGAGCATTCCTTCTTTACAATACTGATTTAACAAAATCACAGGCTATTATCTATTCATATAAATATTTATCTTAAATATAGAACACGAGTCAGATAAAGATTTGTAAGTTCCTGGGTCTGAGGTACTGAGCTACAAGTACTGTGGGGATCCAGTAATATCCTCAAAAGGAAAGAAAAATTGGATTAATTTTTACAAGGCTAACAACAATTAAAATTCAAATATTAGCTTTCCATAATTTCTTGGAAACAAATGTCTCCAAACAATATTTCTATTCACTGTTCGCAAATGAAATAACTTTTCATTTAATCTCTGGAGGCACTTCCCCTGGCAAAGTTCCATTGACTGCAACCCCTAAAACCTAATCCTTTGTTGATGATAATTTATTATGGTTAAGGTAGTCTGTTACTCTATAATTTTATTGTCATTGTATTTATAACATAATCGAACCGCATCAAGAATGTTCTGTTCCTGATGATGATAATAATGTAGGATACATTTTCCAGTTCCTTGATCCAGTCCGATTTTGTTATAAAACATAAATAACAATAAATATACATGTAGATGATCCTCATCTAAATATGTTTACTGAAGAGTTTCATTAATTTTCTATCACAAAAAAAATCTTGATAATTTGTACTAAAACCAACCCACTATAAAAGTTGAGTTAATTCTTAAATCTGAGAAAGGTTTGTGAAACCGAGAGACAGTTTATTAGTGACAGACATCTTAATTATCATATACAACTAAAATCAAGCTTGAATGTATTTTGTTGACATTTCTGCTTCCATTCAAGACAAGTTGATTAAAGTGAGAATTTCATATTTGTAAGTTATATTTTTAAAATGTATTAAAATAAAGCCCTAAAAATGATTGTATCTATGAACAGTCCTACCTTGTTAAAGACTAATCCTATTAATCCTATAATTCACTATTGCCAGTTGAACAATTGGCAAAAATATCATTTTCAACTTCAAATTGAAACGTTTGAAGATAGCTGTTGCATGGGGAGAATAGAAAAACAAGGGAGGTAATTGTGTTATGATTTCCTGTGTGAAAACCTTTTGAGCAAAAGACAGAAAAATAATTTAGTTTTGACTTTCTTAGAAAATATGAAATTCTCGCTTTAATTCACAGTATGATACATAAGCTGATTTAGTCATGGTGTGATATATATATATATATATTCACATCACACCATATAAATCACATTAAATTATTTACAATATGGGATTATTTTCTAATCAAAACATTTATCATCCTGTAACTGAATGTCATCAGAGACTTGATTGCCAATATTACAAATATTTATCAGCCTTTAAATGAAAATTTCCAAATAATAATGGGCTTCAAAGGAAAGTTCAAAATATTTATGAGCTTTACTGGGAAGTTCAAAATATTTGTGAGCTTTACAGGAAAGTTCAAAATATTTGTGAGCTTTACAGGAAAGTTCAAAATATTTGTGAGCTTTACAGGAAAGTTCAAAATATTCATGGGGTTTACAGGAAAGTTTAAAATATTTATGAGCTTTACTGGAAAGTTAAAATATTTGTGGGCTTTACAGGAAAGTTCAAAATATTTATGAGCTTTACTGGAAAGTTTAAAATATTTGTGGGCTTTACAGGAAAGTTTAAAATAGTTATAATCCTATTATAGGGATTTTGAAATAATCATCCCTTGATTTGGGGGTTTTATCAAAAAAATCAATTTCCACATTACACACATAAATATAAGGGTTTCAAAATACATGTATTAATCAGCCTAATTAGAAAATTTAAAAATACTGATCAGCCTAATTTGAAAAGTTCAAAATATTTATCAGAAAAGTTCAATATACTTATATCAGTCTACTCAACAAAAAATTACAAAAAGTTTATCAGTATAAATTATCGAACTAGACGTGAAAGTTATCCTCCTAGCATAAGGATTTCAAATTATCTATCACTCTAGTATTCAAAAAAGCATTTCAAATTATCTATCACCTGATTTCGATATTTTTTGATTATTTATTTTAAATTCGACTACTGCGCTAAATAACACACAAGCACAAGCACATGCATTATAGCTGGATTATAAACATCATAAAACATGCAAGTAAGTAAATCAAGGATCCAAGCAGCACAATATTTGGATTTCATAAATTAAAGCCATCTCAATATAAGGGCCAGTCACATGATAATAGAAGAAAGAAACAGGATCTGTAAAGCCTTATTTGAATGCATATCTTCAATTTCATAATAAATAAGGGAAACAGGCCCTTTATAGCCCTAATTCAATGCATATCTTTAATATTACATTAAACGGGTCCTTTATAGCCCTTATTTAATGCATATCTCCAATTTAACATTAAACAGGCCCTTTCTAGCCCTTATTCAATGCATATCGTTAATTCATCACTGAGTTTTCGGACTGCGTAACACAGTTAATACTGTTTGTCATATCTTAATTTATCCTACTGTGTTGTACAGTTTATATTATCAGCCATATCCTCAGCGTATTTATTGCTGATAAACTGTCGTAAACGATCCACTTCCACACGTAACTCCTTTAACTTTGAAGTCCACTGGGCGATGGTTTGTCCCTCCATATCATTGTTTGAAGCCCCACCCCCTACACTACTCTCATTCAATCCTACAGCTGAAATAAGAAGACGATATTATAGATTAATACAGGATATGAGTGATCAGCAGAAATATCAATCTGTTCCAATCAAATCATTGTTTTATTCTGGTATTAAATTCTCAGTACAGCTCACTTAGAGCTAATGATGCATTTTTCGGAGGCCATACCAGTATGCTAGGAAATAAAATGAAATGAAATGGGGTTTAACGTCCTACTCTGGCTAGACTAGTGAAGACAGGCATGCACCAATTCCAACTGCCGAGAGATGTTTTATGTGCATGCCAATGTGTTCACAGGACCTTGGTTTATCATATCATCCAAATGACTAGACAGCTGTCCTGCACGAATGACAAGGGGAAACCACGTGGGAAAAACCTGATGAACTCTCTCGGCCAATGCAGGGATCGAACACACCACCTCCAGGCTAGTGAGTCAGGGTCTTACCCACACAACCACCGTGGTTTCCCAGTATTCTAGGAGAGAAATATTGCCGGTAGGGATCTTTAGCAGTGGGAGGAAAACAGAGAAAACCCCTTAAGTTGGACTGACAACCCTACTCCTTGCAAAGTACACGTGTGGGCTTGAAATCACACCACTTGACCCAATATAACGTCCACTCTAAACAAATTAAGTGACTTCGGGATGAACACATTGCTCAGTTTTATTTCAATAATTAATTCTCTTGCGCGTTGGGTGTCTTTAGCAGTGGGAGGAAACCTGAGGACCCACATCAAACAGACAACCGTACTCCTTGTCACGTACAACCTGGGAGTCACAACCCCACCAGCCACGGCAGCTGACTCAATGGCAGACCTGATGATACAACTGACATTCAGCCATCCTACCCCCCCCCCCTTGATTAAAGGATTTATGACTTACATCCTACTCCTAGTAATATAGACATGTTAGGATCTTCTCCCTTGGCACGTTGTGTACAGATATGTACTAATGACTGTAACTCAGAAAAACATAACCCTAACTCCTGCATGAATCTCCTCTGTTGTTTCAAATTCTCATCTGTACATTTCATTTCGAATTGTTTTAACTGATCTTTTAGTATTAAATTCTGTTCCATCAGATCTTGATGTTGGGTATTCAACTAAAAAGAGACAAAACAAAAGATTAAAAGTGGTTGTTTCCAGGAGAGGATGTGAGCAGGGGGCAATTGTCCGAGGGGACAATTTGTCGTGGACCCAAATCACACAGCAGATCTACGTAATAATCTTCAATGGAATAATGCATGTAAAGGGGAACTATTAAACTCGTCCCTGACATTTTCAACAGACAAGAGACAACTAGGAATTATATCTCATCATATCCCCCATACATCGTGCTTCAGCCGCCAATGCCACCTTTCACGGAAAAGTTTGCTCCCCATCATTAGTTATTGGAGTCTTTGGAGTCCCATGATGTAATCTTTCACTTAGAGAGAGAAATGGGGTTTAACGTCCACTCGACACAAAGTAGGTCATTTCGGGACTAACATATGGTTTAATTTTATTTCAATAATTTGCTTGCACGTAGGGGTCTTTAGCAGTGGGAGGAAACCTGAGGACCGGACAGGAGACTCTACTCCTTGTCACATACAACCGGGAATTCGAAACCAAGCCAGTTGACTCAATGACAGGCTTCATGATACAGCACACACATGCTAACCATTCAGCCCTCCAACTCCCCTTGATTTAAGAGACTAGAGAGTGATTAAACATGGTTGATCTGCAAACATGTGGTTAAACATTAATAACAGACACGAGAGTAACTGAGTTTGACATTCTCTGTAACAAGATGTTTATTACTGACTTACATCTTTCATTCCCTTCCTCATCTTGTTTATCTGTTCATCTTTTTTACTGATTTCTTGGCGTAATATCTCCACAGCCTCCTCCTCCTGTCCCACTCGCTCCTTACACTGACGCAGCTCCGTCTGATATTTAACTTCTTGATGGCGTAACTTACGATGTGTTCCTTCTAATAGCTGAAGAAAAAAAACCCAACACATTAATATAAATTAGAGAGAGAGAGAGAGAGAGATAGCTGAAGAAAAAAAACCCAACACATTAATATAAATTAGAGAGAGAGAGAGAGAGAGAGAGAGAGAGAGAGAGAGATATGGGGTTCAATTTCTGCATGATATAAACCAAATCATTCCAGGATTAAGTTATGGTTCAATTATATATATATTTCAATAATTTTCTTGTGTGTAGGGGTTTTTAGCAGAGAGGGTTGTGGTAGGGGTACTGGAGAAAACCCATCAAGTTGGACTGGCAACCCTACTCCTAGTCAAGTAAAAGTTGGGAATCAAAACTTTCTTTCCGAGAGTTAAATTCTACCTGGGCACGCCTGGTATCACAGTTTGTCTACAATAAGCAATTATTCTTCTACAATGTGTTATCTCATTTGCCTATGGACAAGATTTTCTGAACTGCATAACTAGAATAAAAGAGAGAGAGATAGAGAGAGAGAGCGGGAGAGAGAAATGGGGTTTAATGTCCACTTGACATAAACTAGGTTATTTTGGGACTAACATATTCAAGCAGTGGGAGAAAACCGGAGAGCCACAAGGTCGGACAGGTGATCCAACTCCTTGACATGAACAACCAGGTCAGTTGACTCAATGACTGAACTTATAATGCAGCGTGCATCTTCCAACAATTCGGCCATCCACACCCACTAGAATAAAAGATTTCCTACCTTTTTAGCCTTTTCTAAATCAATGGCAAGTCTTTCTTTTTCTTCTTTCACCTCTCGCAGATCTTCCTGAGCATTGAACAAGGCAGCAGCCATATCATCCAGCTTCAATCTTTCATTTTCTTCCGTCAAAACTTTGATTTTTTCTTGTAAATGACGCTCGGCATCGGTCATCTCACGGTGTTGAAATTCTTTGTGAGATAAAACTTTTCTAGCGTGATTCAATTTACGCTCCAACTCGTGTATTTTTGTGTCTTTGAGACTTGCTTCTTCTTTTAATTTTTGACAGTGAAGAAGAATTAAGGAAACACAAAAAATGAATTAGTATAACAGAATACTTCACAACACTAGGATCTGGAAGAGTTGTTATATAACAGGAATCCGAGTTGATGTGAGGAATTAGCCAATGAAATG
The DNA here is from genome assembly GCA_963678685.1 of Patella ulyssiponensis. Taxonomy (NCBI): domain Eukaryota; kingdom Metazoa; phylum Mollusca; class Gastropoda; family Patellidae; genus Patella; species Patella ulyssiponensis. The sequence goes on from OY783226.1 coordinate 92,150,585, forward strand.
GTTTGTTATGGCGATTTCTAGACAAGCTCTGCACGGAACCGTGGGTAAACCACTAGAAACGTCATAGGGTCAAAAGCTGCTTGTATGACTTCCCATTGCAACCGGTCAGATCTTAAATGTAGTGTAGGCCATTAAAAGTATGAATAACAGAATGAAATATAGATATGTGTATTTTAATCAGATTGGAATTTTGACCGAACAGCAGTGTTTCTGCCAATTCTTGATCAAGTTCTAATTGTCAAAGCCCTGAATGCCCTACTCTCTAACACATGACTACTTTTGGACTGATATTCCTTTTATACATTCCAAAATTAGCATACATATTGTTTAAATAATGCAAATAGCAACCATTGGCTTTTAAAGCTTCACTAAGAATGATTATTAAAAGGATATTTCTTGTGCTGTTTTAGTGGTTTCTTCCGTGGTTGGTAGATCACCAAGATACTTTCCTAAGCTATCAAGTTTACGTTTCAAGTCCACGGAACTTTCCTTCATTTCATTAAACTTCTTCTGCCATTCAGCAGATTCTACTTCTTTCTGTTTCAACTAAAATATACAAATTAAAAGGATTTAACATTAGAAAATATATAAATTAAAGGGATTCTACACCGAAAATATATTAATCAAAGATACATTCCCAGGAAAGTATTTATTAGGTGGTACAAACATGATTGATTTTTTGTAGCAGTGGTATTCCCTGACAATTACAATGTTTTGAGAAGGATTTGAAGCAAAATTATGATAAATTAATTAATTCGAATATGTTTTTAGTGTAAACATATCATCAAATCACCCAATTTGTACAATATAAAAAAGATATACGAAGTAAACGGATTCAAAAATTAGATATTTCAAAGTACGGTATTTTGGAGGGAATAGGTCAATTCTTATCTCAAACAATTTCAACATCCAGTTAACACAAACTAGCTCATTTATGAACAAGCTAATGTAGTAGTGGGCGGAAACTGGGAGACCCAAATGAAGACGGGCATATGCCATGCAGTGTGAGATGAGGGAAATTTTGCACGGACAGCAGCACTATGCATATTCTTATATCAAATTCCAACTACTCAGGGATCTTTTACTTGCCAATGTGCACATGTGACCTTGGTTTTTTTGTCAGACTCTCCGTCCTGCACCACTGACAAGAGGAAACCAGAAGGCACAGATAAAACACATCAGGTTCAACAGATGAATCTCACTTTGTCACATACAAGTTGGGATTCGATATACTTTATGATTTAAAGCTTACAGGTTAGACTATTCTACCACTCAATCCCCTGGACTAGACTGATGTTATACATGATAAAACAAACCTTGATATGAAGTTCTGATGAGTTAGTATCTCTAGATTTAATAGATTTCTTCATCTGATCTAGTTCATATTCAGCAGCACTACAACACACAATTTATACAATTTATAAACAATACACAAATCAAATGGTACAAAAAGGAGTTAAAGGTTTTCTGCTGGCTCAGGCGGTTCTCTTCGGTTTTCATCTTCTTCGACATACTACCAATTGTTTTAAAGACTCTTCTAAGTCAACATCAGGATTCTGATCACCAAGTCAGTGCCATACTCACTGATTCACTGAGGTTCCCTCCAAGGGCTATTTTATAAGAAAAGAAAAGAAATGAGGCTTAACGTCCTACTATTCTGCTCCGACCGGGCTAATGAAGACAGGCCATACGTCATACAGGGTGTTACGGTCGAGGGATCTTTTACATAACACCAATGTGTACACGGGACCTCGGTTTTCCAACCCATCCGAATGGCTATGTGTTGTCCCTTGCCATGCCCTTCCTCCTGAACCACTGACAAGCAGGAACCACCTCAGAAAATCTTCTCGACCAACGCAAGGATCGAACACAAGATCTCCAGGTTAGTGGGCTAAAGTCCTACGCACTGAACCACCGTGGCGGCTCCCATAGGAAAAGAAAGAATATAAACTGTTCCTAGGTTGTCAGCACAAAAACTAAACCTGACTGATCAAAATGGATGGGGACAAGGTTTTATAAAAAAATAACTTTTAAAATGTATATTCACCCTAATTTTAAACCTAGTTCATCTATTTCTATATTTTTCTGAGATCTGGTGTCAATCATCTCTGTCTTTAAAGCTGCATATTTATACTGTAGTTCCTGAAAATATCGACAACATCAGTAAAGAACGACACAAGTACATGTACATAAAAAAAAACAGTAAAAATACTGGAAAAAAAGAGCTGTGGTGGCACAGGGAGACAGGAACTGGCTAATTAAACAGGAATTTTGAGGTTCCATCTTGGCTGAGAGTGTTCCCTGCAATTTTCAAGCATAGTTTCCCCTTTTCTGTGCACATAATACACTTGACAGTTGGAATTTGAGAGAGAAGGCAAAAATACTACTGTACTGGAAAAATTACTTTCACAGCGCACTGCATAGCATATGCCCATCATTGTTAACATACATTGTAAAATATTGGGTTCCTACTGTCACATACTTTTAAAATAGTCCGTCTTGATAAATAATGAGGGTTGGTTTTACTTTACTGGCCGGTGTTCAGTAATTAACAGACTATGCAATGTAGAGTAAACACCAGAATTTTCACAAATTCTACATAAATACTTTTTTTAAAACTTTGTATACAATCAGAAGTAAGTAAAATTTACCTGTAATTTCAGGTGAGTCGAGTCGCCCTGATCATCGTTTGTTATTAACGCATGTTTTAAACGACTTTCATTTACACTACAATCTTCTTCTAACTGTAAAATACGATTCTTTAACCTACAAAAATAAACACATACTTTAATTATCTAAAAGGTATGGAAGCTGGTTTAGGGTGTCGCATTATGAGCAAATACAAATCTTTAATCTGCAAAAGTAAACAAACATATTTCAATTCACACTGATCAGCAGTGAATATTCGCTAGGCCGCATCAACCACTATTAAGGATGGCATCCAACAAATTAAATTCTAGAAGTATTAGTAGGTAAAAAATATTTCCTACTTCGTGTAAATGGGTATTAAAATGAGTAAAAGGCATCATTCTGCCCGATTCAATATGTAAACAATGCCTGAACAATTGAGCCAATGATTGACTTGCGTAATCCTCTTTAAAACAGATTGATGAATTGAGAATGCTCCCACTTCTTCTTGCCTTTGAAAATCCTAAAATTCCTGTTCCCTTGCCTTTGTACTTTTTGAAACTTTTATCACGCAACAAATATTTTTGAAAGCAAGTTGAGTATGAGAAGTCAAAAACATACATATATGCAGACAAATAATTTTTCAAAAATCTTACTTTTCAATAATCATATTTTTTTCTTGAATAATACCATCAGCAGCACGACGAATGGGTTCCCATCGTGTGGCATCTTCTTCTTTTAAACTCAATTGTTTAAATAAATTATCTATAGATATAGATGCTGGTTTATCGTACAGGGCCTGAAATATTCAATAAGCTTAATATCTATTACTACTTTCAATTTGTTTTTTCCATTACTTTCTCCATATTGGACATGAAGATTAAAGGTGAAATTGGTAATATTTGGGACCTAGAAATTGGAACAAATGGATCACAACGCATACAATAATGTAACATGAATGTATATAATATAAACCGATTTACATGTCAATCGATTTCCGATTTTACTCTAATTTCAAATCAGTTATGTTCGGCGAAATATGTCAGAAGTCTCAATTGAATGGCAATTCTAGCATATTCCAGTCTACACTGGTATTATTATTTGTGCATGCTCTCCAGATACGAATATAGTGTCATAGTTTGACATGACTTGTGAAATATGTCTAGCCTTTTTCTTCAAGTCCCTTGTTACAAATGGCGCTGAAAGCGCATTATGATACACAATTTGTGAGCCAATGGTAAAACGTTTTTTTTGTCTTAAAAACTGGATATCAGAAGCCCATCTTTTCCCAGTAAGATCACAACATCATTGTTGATTTAAATTGACAAATAATTTGTGTTTTCAATGTCAAAGACTGCGAATGATATTGAATTAGATACTTTAATTTTAACCTTTTTATAGTATGTTTACCTGTGTTTCTATATGCTGATGGAGTAGCTGTTCTTGATGTAATTGTTGCCAGTGTCGTAAATCCCCCGTAGAATGACGTAGGTTCCCTGACGAATGTAAACTTGTTCCGGGTCCAGGAACATTCTCACGCCGAACATATCCTGGACCTGCAGGGGGAAGGTTACGCTCTCTCTCGAAGCCATCATGCATCGAGCCCGACTTAACAGGTGTTCTGTATATCATTTCTGCCTGATTTGAATGCGACGCTGGAACCCGATAGGAATGTCCCGAACTATATTGCTGACCGGCCCGAGATTTGAAGGGTAAAGTTTTATAACTGAAATCATTATCGTGTCCGATTTTTTCGTAGCCATCGCTACTTAGATACTGCACGGTCGTCGGGTCCCTTCTCACGGGTTTGTATTCCCTGTATGGGGGATCGTAGTGGCTACTTCCTGGTACGATGGTATATTTGCCTGGTTGATATATTCGCGGTTCATGTGTGTTCTCGGTGGTATAATTATGACTAGGAACTGGGCTGTGAGATCGAGCTGGTCGGTGAGTTTCATCAGATTCACCCCATCCTGAAACAAAAACCAGATACAATGATCAAATAAATGTCTAATTAATTGTCCCTTTAACTCGGGACCGGGTATTAAATGGATACTTTTATTAGATTCTAGACGGTAAGCTCAGTTTCTTGCCTTTTAGGGGTCTTTAGCAGTGGGGGAAAAACGGAGGACCCGGAGAAAATCTATGTGGTTGGACAGACAACCCTACTCTTTGTCACGTTCAACTGGATAATCAAAAACACTCCAATATACTCAATGACAGACCTTATGATCTAATCTAACCTGCACACCTCAGACACTGCATTGCGTGAAATAAGTGAAGACCTCTTTCCAATAAATGCTATCCCAACTCGATTGAACCATAATTATTACATTCTGTAGCCAAATCACCAAAAAATAAACGTAATATCCTACCTGGATACGGGGGTGCCTGAAGCATCTTTTGGTAATCTGTAAAACAAAATAAACCATGCCTTTATTCAAGTAGATTAGTATTATAAGAAATCGTATCAACCCACAACCATAGGCCAGCTTGCGTTGGCTTATCGTTTCGAGTTTTTGAGTTACTGGCACAACCCGGGCCGTGCCAGTTCATCCGCAAGTACTGTATACTAAGGAAAGAATTGGGTCAAAAAACCAAAGAGTGTGGAACCCAACCCAGCTTCATTTATCTAGCAATGCGTTAGTCCAGGGTTGAAAAATTGAGAAAATGTGAAATTGTTCTGAGTGAGGCACATTTTCAATGTATACGAGAAATATTTGACGAATCATAAATCCTAATTTGTGAAAAGTGTTCTGAGATTCTTGGGAGAAAACCCAATTCCCCATCCACTCAGACGGCAATAGTACACTAACCAAGCGGTCACAGATTCGAACCTGGTGTTGGACAACACGCCAAGAACTCACAGTAACAGATCATTTGATTGGCTAATCCCTCAACCAGAACGTGGCTAATATATCAACTCTTCCAGATCCCAGCGTAGTAAAGACAAGTAAAATGAAATTTTGAACTATAAAGAATGAAACGAAAAAGGATCCGTAGTTTCATCAGAGGGACCAGATCTACTGACTCGTGAGCCAGTGCCTTACATGTACTTACCGAGTCACCACAGCTCCTGTGTATTAAGTTCTATTAACATAAATAAACGTAACTAACCTGGTACATTAGTTTGATTGGTTGCTGATTCGTCAGGTGATTTCCACGACATTGCTATAATCTACTAATAGTAGACAATATAATGTCCTAATTACATTCTTTTCATTTCTCCGTTAAAATCAGATTCACATTCCTGGAATAAATAAGCCATTTATTAATACATCAAATATAGGATCATCACATGCTCATAATCATAATCTTTAAGTGGCATTTAGCAATCAGTAAACACATAAACAGAAAAATCGGGATGAACTTACTTGACCAATTCAGGGATCGTACAAAGAAATTACAAAGAATAAACTTACATGTATCCAGGTTCTAAATTAAAAGTATACAGTATATAAGTATATTTATATTTAACTCTGTCCTAACATCTAGCATAACACCATGTTTAATACACATACATGTAGCAATTAGAATTACAGTACAAGAATAAATTTACACAGTACATGTATATTTGTGAACATCAAGCGTACCCTATGTTTAATAGACATAAATGTAGTGATAGACATACATCATGTACATGCAGTAATTATATAAGCAATCTGATAGGACAGGACAGGTTGTGTATTACAGATTTAATGTCCAATACATGGACAGGTTGATTTAATTAAATCATTTACACTTGAAAACAGCGCAAGTGCATTGTCTTGATTTGATCTACATATTTATAGTCCACAAAACTTATTCTCAATCAATCAGGCATTAGAACTTAAAGCCTTGTGCCATCTGTGACCTTATAACAACTCACATGTACAAAGTCATTGTTTTATAATCACTGTGTCAATTTAAACACATCAACCCTGTCTGATGGCTTCATTAAAAGGGTTGTTAACCACATGACTTTTAAAATCTAATTAACCCTATCTGATACAGCTGTCAATTCAAATCTTTCTTTTTATACTATACATGTGGAAACTGACCTCATAACACTGTGGGTTTTTTTATGTGACCCCCCCTTTTTTTTTACATGTAAATGGACACAGATCACTAAATATTCATGGGCCGTCACCCACGAATGTAGGGCGAAAGTTATTTTTAGTCTTTCTCTCCCTTTCCCTTTTTCCCCCTTTTGCATGGCGATTTTTGTTGACTTTTTGGTGTAGAATCGAAGAAAAGGGTTTAGAAATACATTTTCTGCCAGGTTTTGGTGAATATTCATGATTTTGAGGCGGAAGGATACAAGGGTTGTGAGGTTGGTTACGTTGAAAGGGAGGGCCAAAAATTGCTTGCTTAGTTGTCTTTACTTCCAGCCTGTGTATCTCAAGTTTTTCATGGTGAACCTCATACATGCTTTTGGGCCAGAGTTTGCCACATGTTGCTCCATCTGTGGCAGAAAGCGTTCTACCCAACGAATATTTGGGAAAAAGTTACAGCCGGTCTAAGAGACGAGAATTAACATTAAAGTCAATGGGGAAATAATTAGTGATCTGTGGCCTGTCTGTGTATGACATGGCTGTGACTGATATGCCTTAGTTTTGAAAACATGATGACTAAATTGTCAGAAAATATGTATAAAGTATTTTGAGACGAGAAAAACTCAAAAAATGTTAAATTTTAAAAAAAATGATCAAAGTTTGGAGAAAAATTGTGATTTTACTGCAAATTTCTCAATTTTCAGGTTTTATTTAATTTCTAACAGTAAGAAAAATATTTCAATGTCCAATTTTGGTGTATTCAGCCTCAGAAAGCACAGATAAAGTGAACAAAATTGTAATTTCACCTAATTTTGTCTAAAAATCAGGAATATTCACTAAAAATCTACAGATTCCCCTATTTCGATGTAGAAATTAATGCCTTCATGCCTACTCAAAAGAGTCAAAATTTCTAAAACTGCCCTTATTTCCATTGCTAATATAACTTAGATGGGATCTATAAGTTTGTCAGGTTTAGAAATAGCTCCAGTTTTCCTACAGAAAATTGAAAATTGGCAACACTGAGTTAACACTATACAGCAGATGGGTTTGTACAAAATGTTCAAAACAGGGGTTGGCTCAATTTTGCCACCAATTTAGACAGAAAAAGCATTTTTTTCCTCTTTGAAACGTTAAATTCTTGCATTTCCTTCATGAAGGAAGCAATATCCCAGTCTTTATAGACATTTTTCATCCCACCATTCTGTTTAAAAGGCTATAAATGCCCCACCCCACCCTTTTTTATTTATGCATTTTGAGAGATTTAATTGCACCTGTGTTGACAATTAAATTATGGTAATTGGAATTTGTTGTTGAATTACAGCTAGGAATGTTATTTTACACCAATAAATGGTTATTTTGTACATTTCAAGGATTTCTAATCTTTTTTGTTTAAAGTCAAACTTAGAACCCTGAGACATGTCAGGCCAATAAGACCACACCCTGATACAAAACTGGTGTAGATGTGTAAATGTCAGCTTAATGGTCAATATTTTCTTATCAAAATGAAGGATTGGTGGTGTTTGTTGCATCTATGTTACTTATAGAGCAGTAAAATGTTAATTTTTCCCCGTTTCAGGCCTCCTTTATGTTGTCAACTCTGTCATAACTGCCTTTTTGACTTCATTTTTCCAGGCAATTGATGTAATGGTCCAGACATCTTGATTCAGCACAAGATTTGCAATAAAGATTTGTATGATGCCTCTGAGTTTTGAGATGTTGAAAACATTGAACTATTTCCAAATTCGTGAAAATTGTGTATTCTGTGACCCTTTTGTTAGAGAGGGGTGGTCATAGACCAAAAATGACATTTTTTTCTTTTATCAAGGCCTATTTTTAACCATAATTCATATTTATTGCACCTATTTTAGTTTTTATGTACATATATTAGCCAGGGATGGTAAAACATAGCTGTTAGGCAGATACCTTTGGTAATGTTAGCTCTGCAACCAAAGATAGGATTGATTCAGTCATTGACATATTTAGGGGGTGGGGTTACATGTTTCAGTACAAACCTCTATAATTACAACCAATGCATCTGATTTGTGATTTTTCTGTTTGCATATTGTCCAGGGTTTCCAAAAATATATTACTTGCCAGTCTGACTATCTAAAAAAGTGGAAAATTATTGGTTTTTTGAAAGATGCTACATGTAAATTTTGTACATTTTTCATGACATGGCAGTAAAAAAATATATTTTTGAAAAAAAATCCAGATTATGAGTGTTTTCAATGTAATTTGTTTGTAACTTGTCTTATTTTTTCACAAAACTCAAATACTGTCTTTAATAAGAAAGATTTTTAAATTTTAGCACACAAAAGGCCCAGGGACCTGAGATGCACTGTTGTACATAAAGCAGCATGTATGCTTAAAGGGCCATCATTTTTGCAGTTATTCTTTGATTTTCTTTCACCGGTGTGTTGCCAGAACTTATGGGAAGCATATAAAAAAGGCCTTTTGGTGATACCTAAAGTTTCACTCCTATATAGGACACAGATCACTAAATATTCATGGGCCGTCACCCATTTTTAGTCTTTCTCTCCCTTTCCCTTTTTCCCCCTTTTGCATGGCGATTTTTGTTGACTTTTTGGTGTAGAATCGAAGAAAAGGGTTTAGAAATACATTTTCTGCCAGGTTTTGGTGAATATTCATGATTTTGAGGCGGAAGGATACAAGGGTTGTGAGGTTGGTTACGTTGAAAGGGAGGGCCAAAAATTGCTTGCTTAGTTGTCTCTACTTCCAGCCTGTGTATCTCAAGTTTTTCATGGTGAACCTCATACATGCTTTTGGGCCAGAGTTTGCCACATGTTGCTCCATCTGTGGCAGAAAGCGTTCTACCCAACGAATATTTGGGAAAAAGTTACAGCCGGTCTAAGAGACGAGAATTAACATTAAAGTCAATGGGGAAATAATTAGTGATCTGTGGCCAAATGTATATATGAATTTCTTTTATATCCTTTAGGCTTGCTTATTTTTTATTACTCTTGATGTAAATAATTTTATTTAAATTATCAACCAGTTCATAATATCATGTAATATGTATTGGATGTTAAATTTGTAATAAACATCAATAGAGAAAGAGAGAAACTTGACACAAACCAGGTCATTTTGGGACTAACATATGGTTCAATTTTATTTCAATAATTCGCTTGTGCGTAGGGGTCTTTAGCAGTGGGAGGAAACCGGAGGACACAGAGAAAATCCACGAGGTTGGACAGGCACCCCTACTTCTTGTCGCGTACAACCAGGGATTCGAAACCACACCAGCTGACTCAATGACAGGCTTTATGATGCAGCGGTGCGGTCTGTGCTAACCATTCGGTCATCCAACCCCCCAAAACAACAATAGAGGTTATATAAATAGGTCTTAATTGGAACGACACATGCTGTATATATATTTATAAAAAATAAAATTCAACCATTGGCATATTGAAATATGTGTATAGCAGAACAGTAGGAAGTTAAACCTCATTTCTCTTGATAAAACATTGAATGATGATTGGAAAGACTAATGACTGATGGATATATTCAAGAACCATATTTAGACACCTCTACTCTAACACTTGTAAGTTTAATTGCTTTCCTGTTGACAGGATGTAGGTCTATATCTGGCCATGCTAACTACAAAGTGTGCACATGTCAATCTATCAACCATACATGTATTCATTTCAACTCCTTTGCAAAACTTTGCTCTATTTCTACTTGATTTAATAAATGTCAGATCATTACAACTAAGCTTAAATGTATACTAAAAACCCCAGCATATCAAAATAAAGTTGAAGGAGGGTTAATTGGGTTTTTTTATTATTAAAAAAACATTTGATCAATTCAAATTTTGTTTAAAGTTGGTCTGATTTTGATGAATAGTGGTTACATTTTTCTGCCTCACAGTTACATTGTACATCTATTAATAATTAACTTATTTGTACTTGCCTAAATTACCATTTTATCCGATGTAACTTTTTTATTAATTGCAACATTAAGAAAATATGTACACTTTTTCTTTGTAATTTAAACATTTGAAATAATTTAATATTTTGTAAGTAATTTTTCAAAAGAGATCAATTAATATGAGGTTTCCTGTAATTAAAGAGGAGGGAGACACTTAATAAATTCCATTATTGGTTTCTACTCTCATCCTTACAAACACCCACTAGCAGACCAGACACCCCTCATTCCCTAAAATCTGAGCATTTAACTTAATGTACTTAATTTCCAATAAAAGTATGGCATATTTGGTACATATACATGCATGGGAAATAGAAAAACCCAATAAAATACTGGATTCCCTGAAATAACTCTTAGGGGCAGGGTCCACTTGACGGTTCAATTTCATTTCAATAATTTGCTTGCGCATAGGGCCCACTTGACAAAAATGAGGATGTGTCATTAACTGTTACTGTTAGCCTGTCTCCTCGAGTGACATAAAGACCGCTTCTTTATTTGTTTATCTAATGGGTAACACTGTGAGAACACTGAGACTGAGAGAAACTTCAATATAACAGACAGTGAACAAACAATGGAAAACAAAGTTGTTTTTCCGTATTATATCTAATCTAGAAATGACACCTTTCTAAATTAAGTCTGTGTCGTGTCCTCTTGCTTTTCTCTGTGGTAACCTTTTAGCAAGGCTTTGTTTACAACAACATCTCTTCCTTGAAGAATTCCATAAACATGGATAACATCTTAATTCTTCCTTCAATCCTTCTGTAAGCTTATTCCACTGTGGGCAAGACGAGGCTTAACAACAGACGTTTTTGGTTTTTTAATCCTTTTACTTTACCACTACCGGTACAATCTTGGTCGCTGTGCGTTGGACATTAGTTTGAATTTTTAGTTTTAACACCAACTGACGAAGACCTCCAAAGCACTTATAGTTATTGCCTATTACCAACACAGACTGAGATTGGGACTACTTGACTTTGAGCTTGCAAAGTCAGCAAAGGATGTTGACAATATATTGACATTCACTTTGCATTGAGGACTTCCCCATCATAACTTCATGCGTCCTGTTGTTATTGATACTATGATAGATAGAACGACATCTCAATCTTATACTCACACCCGTATCCGTTCACACGTTGACTGACTAACTGGACCATTCCACAAGAACAGACAGGATTGCCAACTTCGCAAATATTTTTTTAACGACTTTTTATTGACTTTATGGGACAAGAATCCAGAACAACGTTATTTCGAGATTTTTAGGACCAGCGGTCTCCAATTTTGTTTGGACAGATAAGGTCGGAAATAATGTCAAATCTACTATTCACTTACCTCGTTATTTCGATCTAAAAATTATTGAAATCTTGATTATAATCGTGTCCTCTTTCGTTAACGACGTTCATAAACAAGTTTAGATAATGGCGGATATACACTAGTGCCACTCAACGGTTAACAGAACTAGGTAAAGGGGAGGTAATTTCACCCAGTCCGATATTGGAATCAGGATTCAGACTAGTACTTCTCTATCCATTGGTTTCAATAATATTTCTCGACCACTGGCATTTTTTTTTTAACATTCTGACGATCTTACTCTTTATAACGACAAAGAACCCAACATTTCACAATCAATCGAATAAAAATATTGAAGTTGGTTTCAGACCGATTTAGGATGGAACACTTTTTGAATAAATGGTGTGACCTTACCATCAAGTGTTATTCTTTGTACATCATCAACCGTTTCATTTTCTAATTTATTACGATGCACTAATTTTTGAATTAAATAACATTTATATTTTTAGAATATGTTGATTTTATAAAAAAAAAAAAAAAAAAAAATCTACTGAACCCAGGACAACAAGACTAGTAATTAATCCCGAATATGTAGTGCCTGCTAAAAAAACCCCAAACAAACACAACCTAGCTAACTTTTCCCTAAAGGATATTTTACACGATTATACTTTTTTGGTTCAAGAACATAGCCCAACATTTGTAGGATGATTTTCAAAAATCATGTAAGTTTACAACATACAAAATTTAACTAACATGTTCAAGATTGTTGATGGGTGTTTTATGGATTTTGGAGGGAAACCAAAGATGCATTCTCGTTTGACCTTGAACACTGCCCTACCAGATTCAAATAAATGTGCATTCTCGAACAGCACCCAATTTGCTCATGCTTGTCCCCGGGTGTTCAAATTCCCCATACACACTATATGACTTTTAGCCCTTGCTTCCCTTTTCCTGCATCTCCGGGTTAAACTCTTGGTCAAGAATTGAAGAAAAAGGCCTCAGGTTTTCAATTTCGTACTGTTTGGGGCAATCCTGATCAAGTGGAAGTAGGAGTAGATGGGAGAAGGCGGCTATCTTGTGTCTCTGGACAGAAGTCATTTCGTCGGAAGTGACATGCTGACCTCTAGCTTGCTTTAAATCTGAAGGTGGCCTTTATAATTAGTTTAACCCTCCCACCCTCATCTTTCTATGGTGGCTGTTAGCGGCCATTCTACATCGTCGACTTGTCGGGTTGTGAAGGCGACAAGTCGCGGCACGACAAAGCGAAATAATTGCATTTCGTCGACTTGTCGCTTTGTCGGGTTGTGAAGGCGACAAAGCGACAAGTCGACAAAATCAACCCGACAACGCGACAAACTAACCCGACAATCGTCGCCCTCATTTTGTCGACTTGTCGGGTCAATTTTGTCGACTTGTCGCTTTGTCGCCTTCGACTTATTCACAACCCGACAAAGCGACAAGTCGACAAGCCGCCGAAATGCAATTATTTCGCTTTGTCGACTTGTCGCTTTGTCGCCTTCACAACCCGACAAAGCGACAAAGCGACAAGTCGACGAAATGCAATTATTTCGCTTTGTCGACTTGTCGCTTTGTCGCCTCGGAAGTCAATCACTGCGCATTGGCGAGCATTCTTCGGTTAAGTATGGAAGCCCAATCTCGACGAGGCGAGGGTGCATTTATTCAGCATTTAGTTTAGTTTTGCTACACCTGACCATTACACAGATAGGATTGAAAAATTCATTTGGTTAAATTTGCATTTAACGACCCATAAAATTAGGAATCTATATTTCAGAGGAGAGTCAGTTTTATATGTTGATATGTATTTTAATGTATGCTTTCAATATATCTATCGTAATTTAAAAATAGAATTTGCTAGCTTTGCTACATTAAAAAATATTTAAAATTTAAATCCTTTCTTCTTAGGGTGTTTATAGGCAAGTTTTCTTTACAGAATACTCTAAAGCTTTTTCTTGGCCACATTCCAATTTCAAATCTCCTTGACGGTAACTGTATGACTGGCTCACTAACCAGAAGGTCTGCGTCAAGCATGGCTTCCCCAATAAGGGAAAACCGTGTTTGTAAAATATGTAATTTAAATGAAATCGGTGATGAGATTCACTTTATGTTAAAATGTCCAATTTTAAATGATATAAGAAATAATTTTTTACCTCGATGGCTAATTGCTGACCCAAATGAATGTAATCTTATATCTTTATTTACTTCAAACGATCCGGTTCTTATTCGAAATTTGTCTATCTACATTTCAAAGGGAATGGAAATCAGAAACGAAATACTTAAATATTGAAATGTATCTGATTGTGTAATATACTTTCGTACCAAATTGTTCTTTTTAGTTCTAGTTATATTATATATTTAAAATGTTTTATTAAATGGTATATTGACAGTTATGGAAAACAGTGATATAATTGTACACTATTATATTTTCTTGATTATTATATTGTATATGAACTAGTCAAAGGCCAAGACTTAATGATTGTATTTATATTGTATCACTATCAAATATATGTGATTGTACTATAGGCAATATATAGTAAATAAATTATTATTATTATTATATGTCTAATGTACGGTGACGTGCAGGTAATGGAACCTTTGTCCGTTGGAATTTTTTCAAATAAGCGTAAGCCGTGGAGTTGCTGTCTGGGCAAACTTTCCTTAATAGCACACTGCATTGGTGTCGAAAAATAGTTTAAAATAATATGTTGGCAGAAAAAAGTACCCCGGCCGTATCGCCGCTGTCTTGACAGAATTTACCCCGTAATAGGCCTACACGGCATAACATATGCCTGTCTTCATTGATGCAAAAAAGTACTTTGGTTGATAAACTAAGTCATAGTTTAAATAAACGTGGTCTGTCCCCAAAATGTTTGTTTTTGTTTATTAAAAGTATATAAGTTTTAATAAAAACAATATAGTTTGTAATTAACGAAATAGTATATTAAGTAAGTAAGTAATTCTTTATTGCTGAAAGTTACTTATAGCAAATACAATGAATAAATTTGTAACTATGTAAAGGTGTTAATGATACAAATAGTACAAAATAAGTTAGAAAAGAATGAAAGTTCTAGGGAAGAATAACGTTTAATAAATTATAAATGTATATATTTTCCAAACAGTTTAAAATAACTGGTGATGTGGAAGACATAATGTCTATAAATTTTTGGAGTGAAGGGTGATTTCTATAATAAAAAGGAATAAGCTGTTCTCTTAAATCTTTATATAATGGACAGCAAAGTAAAAAATGATATTCGTCTTCAACGTTATTTAAATTGCATAATTTACAAATTCTATCATTTCTGTTAATTGTATCGTATGTGATAAGTTATGTGATACACATCTAAATTTGGATAGAGATACACAGTAATTATGATTTGATAAATATTCTTTTTGTGATAAGGCAATGTTGAAAAGGTTATAATAATTTAGTTTTGAATATTTCGACCGATCTTCATTCCATTCCTGTGAATACTGATCGCTTATTCTATGTTTAAGTTCATCATATACATGTACGGGTAAAACAACATATTGATCATCAAAAGCGTACACGGGACGTCGGTTTTTGTCCCATCCGAACGACTAAAAACTGGCCTTATCAGGTCCACCTTCGTGCACCTTTCGGTCAGTTGGTTGACCCGGGTCGCATGTCTTGGATACTCACCATAAACAATATATTCATTTGAAATGAAATAGGGTTAAACGTCCTACTCTTCTGCACCTAACCTGGGCTAATGGAAGACGGGCATTATGCCATACAGTGTGCTATGAGCGAATTTTTGTCCGGAAAGGGCGCTACGGCCTACTTTAATATCGAATTTCAACTGCCAATAGATCTATTATGTGCACGCAAATGTGTACACGGGACGTCGGTTTTCGTCCCATCCGAACGACTAAAAAACTGACCTTATCAGGTCCACCTTCCTGCACCACTGACAAACACGACGAAAAACATATATGATTTGAGTTGGGATATTAGTAGATTGATTATTATTATGTATTTGGGTAAACTGTGCTGTTGATGGTATTCAGTGAAGATGCGAAGGAATTCTAAATTACGATAGATATATTGAAAGCATACATTAAAATACATATCAACATATAAAACTGACTCTTCTCTGAAATATAGATTCCTAATTTTATGGGTCGTTAAATGCAAATTTAACCAAATGAATTTTTCAATCCTATCTGTGTAATCATCAGGTGCAGCAAAACTAAACCAAATGCTGAATAAATGCACCCTCGCCTCGTCGAGATTGGGCTTCCATACTTAACCGAGGAATGCTCGCCAATGCGCAGTGATTGACTTCCGAGGCGACAAAGCGACAAGTCGACAAAGCGAAATAATTGCATTTCGTCGACTTGTCGCTTTGTCGGGTTGTGAAGGCGACAAAGAGACAAGTCGACAAAGCGAAATAATTGCATTTCGGCGGCTTGTCGACTTGTCGCTTTGTCGGGTTGTGAATAAGTCGAAGGCGACAAAGCGACAAGTCGACAAAATTGACCCGACAAGTCGACAAAATGAGGGCGACGATTGTCGGGTTAGTTTGTCGCGTTGTTGGGTTGATTTTGTCGACTTGTCGCTTTGTCGCCTTCACAACCCGACAAAGCGACAAAGCGACAAGTCGACGAAATGCAATTATTTCGCTTTGTCGTGCCGCGACTTGTCGCCTTCACAACCCGACAAGTCGACGATGTAGAATGGCCGCTAACAGCCACCATATCTTTCAGCTCGAAATCGTGCCGCCACGGCAAAATCATTAACTTCATGGTCTTGAGTGTTTTTGCGACGAGTTGTAAGAGTAAACTATCACGTAAATGAAATGGTGTTTAACGTCCTACTGTTCTGCTCCGAACTAGGCTAATTAAGACGGACATACGCCATACAGTGTGCTATGAGGGAAATTTTGCTCGAGCAGTGGCGCTACGGCCTACTCTTATATCGAATTCCAACTGCCGATAGATGTTTTACGTGCTCGCCAATATGTATACGAGACCTCAGTTTTCCGTCCCATCCGAACGACTAGACAGCTGTCCATCACGAAAATTTACGCGTGATAATAAATTGTTCTAGAGGGAATCTTGACCACAAAGGCCGGACAATCTTAGAAATTGTATCGAGTTGATATGTATCAAGGAATATGTTGGGACTGGGTGGGAGTCAAACTCATAAGTCTTAAACAATTTATGGAACAAATTGTAGTCGTCCATTAAGTTTTACTCTGCCAAAATTACAAGACGCAGGATGAACAATGTGACATCTAAACCCAGTCAATAATTCCTCCCCAAAATGACAAGTAGTTGGATCGCCTGTCCAACCTCGTCGGTTTTCTCCGGGTCGTACTCCAACTGCTAAAGACCTACGCGTAAGCGAATTATCGAAATAAAATTAAAACCAAATGTTAGTCCCGAAATGACCTAATTTGTGTCGAATGGACGTTAAACCCCATTTCTCTATCTCTCCCTCCCCCAACTCATTTTGGTACAGATAATAACTCTTCATGAATAAAATATAAATCTTTATTGTTCAATATGCACCAATATGAAATAATCTATGAAATATGTACCCTAAAGCTCTCAGCACTGACTATACCGTACCACGATCGAATTGTTTACAAAATTCTAAGTTATTTATCTCAGTTCGTTAATTTGGATTCTATTCTCGATTTTTGTTGTGTTTTCACACCACATTTGATAGATTCTGTCTTCAACTGGAAACATGGCAGGTCAAGCTTTCCGTTGAATTGAAATAAAATGTTATTTAGCTACCGTCAGTTCAAGGATCTGAATGAAAACGATTATCAAAAATGTCTTTTTAAGTTGCCATTAAATACACATTCATTTAGCCGAAACCAATCACGATCTTGGAATAATTCGGGCGTTTGTTTTATTTGCTACTAGTATATTTTGTAACTGCCTTTGTTCCTTCACTGACGGCATGTTTGGCCAATTCTCCTGGTAACAGTAGACGGACGGCCGTTTGAATTTCCCGACTTGTAATGGTCGATCTTTTATTGTAGTGCGCCAATCGGGACGCTTCAGCTGCTATCCGTTCAAATATATCATTGACGAAACTATTCATAATAGACATGGCTTTACTGCTGACACCGGTATCAGGGTGGACTTGTTTTAATACTTTATAAATATAAATACTGTACGATTCCTTTCTTCGTCGTTTCCTTTTGTTATCTCCTGATCGAGGAGTTTTTATTTTTCCAGCTTTTTTGGCTCCCTTAGATGGTGCTTTTGGCGGCATGGTGATCAAGTGAATTTATCAGATTTCTTTAATGATGGCCGTCAAAGACAGAGCAAAATCCTGCACCGGGGAAATTCAACACAATTGTAAAATCAACACGGACGTCCAACAGCCAAAGAGCGACTATTCGCAAACTGCACGATTATTTATAATTATCGAGAATGTTGGGATATGTTTGAATACTAGAGAGAGGCCGACTAAAATGCACGTGCGTCGATCGAAAAGTTAAAGGGACACTCTGTTGAAATGGCTAAAACTGAAACGGTATTTAAGTTTTAACGTCATACTTTTCTACACCAAACGGCATCTGCCATGCATTGTGCTATCAGGGAAAGATTTCTTGTTTCGAATTACAAATGCCAAAATTTAATTTACATGTATAAACGAATAATCAGACGATGTTCTTTGCCATACCATCCTACCAGCACCACTTATTAAAACCTAACAGCCTCTGCATTGGGGGGGGGGGGTGGTGGCCTAGTGGTTTAGAGTGCCGCGCTTCGACTTGCGGCTGTGGTTTCGAGCCCTGGTGTGAGCGTATGTGGCATGGAGATAGGGGCGCCTTCTCAACCTCGTGGGTTTCCTCCGGGCACTCCGGTTTCTTCCCACTGCTAAAGACCCCTACGCGCAAGCGAATTATTGAAATAAAATTAAAACAATATGTTAGTCCCGAAATGACCTAGTTTGTGTCGAGTGGACGTTAAACCCCACTTAATCTATCTATCTATCTATCTATCTATCTAACTAATTAAAACCTAACAGCCTCTGAATTTGGTACACGCATCGGCGCTTTAGGCATATTTAAACCAATCTGATTAAAATACAGATCTATATTTCGTTTCGTTTTCTTTCACACTTTGGATGGCCTACACTACATGAAGATCTGACAATTTCTACTCGAAGGTCGTGTCAGGGATCGTACGAGCGGCTTTTGACCCTACGACGCCAGCCTTTGATTAATCAATCAGCGTTGACGTTTCTAGTGGTTTACCCCAAAGTTCCGTGCATGGCACGCCAAGAAGTCGCTGTAACAGACTGTTTCATTGGTCACTTCAACCAACACGCTGGTAATATAACAACTCTTGCAGATTCTAGTGTTGTGAGGAGAACGCTAGAGCGAAGACGGTCCTACGCATTTTATGACGTCATATGTGGATTGTAGGTTAGGGTATAGGGGTTAGGCTTTGTCCAGGGTTAGGGTTAGGGCTAACCCTGTTTACATCTCGAGACTTTGACGAAATCTACAGGTCTTAGGGCCAAGCCTAACCCCTAACCTGCAATCCATATGACGTCATAAAATGCATAGGACCGTCTCCGATCTAGCGTTCTCCGTGTTGTGAAGACAAGTAAAACGAAATTTTGAACTTTAAAAACGAAACGAAATAGAAGGGAGCGAAATGGGGTTTAACGTCCATTCGACACAAAATAGGTCATTTCGGGACTAGCATATGATTTTATTCTATTTTAATAATTCGCTTGCACGTAGGGGTCATTAGTAGTGAGGGACCCACAGAAAACCCACGAGGCTGGACAGACGACCCTACTCCTTGTCACGTACAACCGGGAAATCGAAACCAGATGACCCAATGACAGATCTTATGATACAGCGCGCACGTCGTAACCATTCTGCCATCAAACAGGCGCGGGTACAGAGGGGGCGCACCCGGCGCACGCCCCCTCTATTTTTTTTGCGGTGGCGAACAATTTTTAGCTCCATATATTCTCGCGGGAAAGGAAATCGAACAAAGACAGTTTAGGTTGGAAATCGTAATTTACAGTACTATTATGAAATTAGTCCTTGTGGGAATTTTTGTCCACTCAAAAATCACGGGCCGGGCTTCGCACTCACAACTTGGTGCAGCACGCCCCCCCCCCCTTCTGAAAATCCTGGATCCGCCCCTGTCAAACCCCACATTATATCATTATAACTCACGTGAGTAATAAACCCAAATCGTTTTGATCAAACTAATTACAATCTTCATAAAATATAAGATTTTTAATATCAGAAATAATACTTGCTTCTTTTTATATGACACGATTTTATTGCACTTTAATTGGAATACTGGATGAGTTTCTTGATAAATTACTCCCCCTTTAGTTCCTACCTGCCATTTTCTTCTGTGAATGTGATATTGTTAAATGTCAGTAGGGGCGAACAACACAGAGGGGGGAGGGGGGGGGTCTGCTCAGCTACATAAAAACCCCTGAATCCTGCATCGATGAAATAAATGACAATGTGGTCCTATATATCGTTATTAAAATTGACGTCAAACGGGATGTTGGATTTCTGTCTTTTAAATTAGAGAAGATGATGGCATCATGTCTGGCAAACACCCTCCTGCTGGATCCGCCCTGGTCAGAAATGTTTTATTATATAGCTGGTGATAAAACATGAAAATATTACATGAAAAAATATAAAGATTGATATTTATAGGTTAATTGTGTTTTTTTTCCCTCCAGTCAGATTCCTTATTGCTCTTCAGCGTATTGCTCGAGTCCCTGGCCTCGTAAAGATACAAGTATTTATCGAGTAGTTATTGCCAATAAATATGAATTGTAAAGACACTCAATGTTACTTGGGAATTGTGTTTAAATCTCTCTCCCCCCCCCCTCTCTCTCTCTCTCTCTCTCTGATGCTTCCGGGCGAATAATTAACACAATAGGCTTTTTTTATCGACTTGCCAAATTGATTTGAATTTAGTAGAGATGTCGGGCGTTTTTATCGACCACTGATTAGCCAAAGTGATTTGCATTCAATCACATTTTCATCTTTAACGTCCATCTAATTAAAATTGGTTACCCTAATCAACAAATTTATCAACACCGATTTCCTAAGCGATTACATCAAATCGTCAAATCACTTCAGGGTGCGATTTGACGATTTGATCGGGTGGTCACATGTTTTTTTCAACGGTGTCCAGCCACAAAAAATGCTTACAGCTAATCGGAGCATTTAACTAACTCGCCAAAGTACTTTGAAATCGACTATATTGTCACATGACATCTCTACTAAATTCAAATCAATTTGGCAAGTCGATAAAAAAGCCTGTCATGTGACAATATAGTCGATTTCAAAGTACTTTGGCGTGTTGGTTAAATGCTCCGATTAGCTATAAACAATTTTTGTGGTTGGACACAGTTGAAATAAACACGTGACCACCCGATCATATCGCACCCTGAAGTGATTTGGCGATTTGATGTAATCGCTTCGGAAATCGGTGTCGCTAAATTCGTTGATTAGTGTAACCAATTTGAATTAGATGGGCGTTAAAGATGAAAATGTGATTGAATGCAAATCACTTTGGCTAATCCTTGGTCGGTAAAAACGCCTAATGTCATTCTTGGTCCTGCTGAGGCGTCTTGAGCTGAGTTGAATAGCCTTAACAACAACTTGTAACTGATGGTTGGGGACTTATGACGTAACTAACTCGGACGTTTCTTCTTTCACGTCCACCACATGCAGCCCCATAGCAGAGCACCATTCGTTTTATTTCATCCCGAAAACTTTTATAAATAGCCGAATACACTAAAACGTTTATAAAGCTGTTACTATTGGCAACCCACAAGAATATAAATTGTGCTATAGGTGGCGCTTGGATCTGGGGGAAAAATGACGTCATGACGACGGAAACGACGTATGGTCCCCAACAAATGAAATACAAACACGTTGTTATTGTGAGAATTTTTACGGCTTTCTGGTCCCGGCTACGCCTTTCTCTTGCCAGGATTACTGAACTTCCGGTCAATCCGAGGTTGGCGCGAAGACCTTTAAGATGACGTAAAATTCCAAATGTGGTGCAGCAGATGACTATTCCAGAAGAAACGGGGAATACCCCTGTTAAAATACACAGCAGTGGGAATTCCCAATACAAACCACATATTCCCTCGACTGTATTAAATTGATAATATTTGTGATCGGGAACAATAAAAAGCGGAGCAATGAAGGATGTAGCGGCGGCCATCCACAAACAAACTAACGCAATCCGACATCTTAATTTGGTTACTAGGGTGCAATAATGAAGGGCTTTTACTATGGCAACGTAACGATCAAGACTAACGAATGCTAAACTCCATATTGAAACCACAGCGGACACTCCGTGTGAAAAGCCGGCTATCTGACACCAAATTTCACCATAAGGCCAAAATCCCAACACGGTTACAGCGATACACGGAGCACATGTAACACAACCCACAATCAAGTCAGCTACCCCTAGATTAATCAAACAAATACGGGCATTGCTAGACATTTGAGTTTTTCTTAACACTAGAACATTGATGATGTTGGAGGCGATGATACACACTGAAACCATGGCAACCACTATAATTCTGATGCATTTTGGGATGATAGGATCCAGATAAAGATCACCTTGTAGGTCGGCTGGTACGGAACTGGTTTCAGAAGTGGCCGAAGTTGTTTGAGACGACGCCTCTGATGTCATAATGTCTCTTAAAGCATTCTGTTCATAGTTTCCGTTGCTAAGCGGCGACGTCACGTTGAGTTCGTCACACATTTAAATTAGACTCGACATCACCCCAGGTTCAGGTATCTGTCTTTTAAAAGAAAGAAAAACGACTGATAAATAAAGAGAGCATGCGGTTCCTTTTCGGAAATGAAATGGGTTCTTTAGCACTAGGTGGAAACCGGAGGATCCGGCGAGAACCTTACCAGCCCAGTTGACTCAATCTCGTCATGGCTAGAGTGGTAGCCGCCAGAATCAAAGAGACAAACAGTCGCAAATGTAGATTTATTGTCGAAATGTGTCAAATACTGACCTACTGCTATAGAACTGGGTTCTGTGCCCTGGTAAACGATTGGAATTGGAAGAACGATTACTGGTCCAAGTCCTTCTTACCCACACTCCGGTTTCCTCCCACTGCTAGAGACCCCTACGCGCAAAACCATATGTTAGTCCCGAAATGACCTGGTTTGTGTCGCGTGGACGTTAAACCCCATTTCTCCTTCTCTCTTTTCTTCTTACCCAGTCTATATTGACTATAGATTTCCCATTTTACAAGCGCCTGTGAATAATACCGGATCTGGGTCTCCAATATGGCTATAGAATAAAAACGATAGATAATGATAACTACAATATGATGATTTACTATCACTTGGTTGCGTGAATTATTTATAGACAGTGTAATAACAGGCCATGTGGGTAAAACCCTAAATTACTTATAAAGGTATCAAGGAGTAGGCTATGATCTGAGGGCGAGAGAGAGAGAGAGACTCAATAGCAGACCGTATGATCCAACACGCTGGGGCGTACATAACGATTTAGTTGGGTGTGGGGCGGGGTGGTTAGCCAAAATGCGACCGACAGATGCACATACCCCCGGTAAGAGTGACGCAGTCAAGATGCGAGTTTTCTAGGGACCATGTGCAGTAGCGGATGTAGAAGCTGGGAAAAGGGGTGGGGTGGGGTCAGTACCAAATCTAGGGCGCCTTCCACAACCCCACCCCAAAATGAATGTCAACAAAATACTGGCTATAACATTAAACGTCCCAGTAGAACATAGATAGTATTGTATAATTATATAGTTGTTCGCCGATCGTTGTCTCGCCGGAAAGCAGTTTTATTTAAGTTTATGTCATATATGATGATTGTGCCTATAACACTGAGCAACCTGGGAGAAAGTCTTGTGGATGAGAGGACCAGAAATGCCGGTTAATGGTACAGAATCTAGAGATATGCCCCTGTCAATTCCGCCTGTTTTGCAAGAGTTGACATAACATTTGTATAGTCTGACGCCACACGACCCACACACCAGTATAACTGAGCAGTTGACTATAACCGTGAATATGATAGTGCTGAGACAGGCAGGCGCGAAAAAATTTCAGATATGTAACCGAGCTTTTAATTTTTCGGGACTAGGCCTGAAAATTTTCGTGGCCTATCTATCAATTTCGCCTGTTTTGTGATTGTTTGTTTACCTCATTAATTCATTTAGTCTGATACTGGCTGCGGTTAGTACTTTTTTGAGACCGACTATATTTTTGCCATGGGGGTAAAACATTTCATAGAACAACATACTCACAACAGAATAAGAGTGACAACCATTTTTCAAACATGACAAGCAGACATGGTTATTTTATACTATTGTTTTGTGTGACGTATGCAATTTAGGCTCACGGATTCACCCCACACCCCACCCACACAGATTTACGCCCCTGCCATCACGCACAAGGAGCCAAATTACTAAAACCAAATAAAAGCCGCAGAAAGAACCACTATTGTGGCTGGAGTGGAAGACATCAGCAGTGGAACCATTTCTAGAATATGGCCATTCCCACGCAAAACAATTATATTAGGCCTACAATCTGATTAAAACACAGATCCAATTTCGTTTCGTTTTTTATAGTTCAAAATTTCGTTTTTACTTGTCTTCACTACTCTTGGATCTGGAGGACTTGTTATTTAACTGGTGTTCTGCCTGAAATCAGGGGTCAGCCAATCAAATGGTCTGTCGAATCGACCGTTTGACCTTTTCATGCGTGGAACTGTGGGTAGATATTACCAGCCAATGACGTCTATACTAACACCAGCGGATAGAAATCAAAACAAAACAAAAGTAGATTTTAAAAAGCATGGCGGTCGCTAATTGGTTAATCGAATGACTGACGTTATCGGGTCAAATGTCCCGTGCTTGATACCTGACGTCATAGAACGTGAGGTCCCACTATAACTTGTTAGATATACATGAGTGTAGGCCTTCGAAAGTATAAAAAACGAAACGAAATATAGATCTATATTTTAATTAGATTGATTAGGCCTATTTATGGGACTACACCCCTCCCTTCCTTGTGTTCCTGAAGCAAGGACTGCGATTCTTACAACATCTGGACGTTGCTTGATTAGGCCTACTTTACAATTCCCGAATTTATAGCTATAGTTATATACAGACACGTAATCAGTAGAGAGAGGAGAGAGAGAGAGAGAGAGAGAGAGAGAGAGAGAGAGAGAGAGAGAGAGAGAGAGATGGGGTTTAACGTCCACTCGACACAAACTATAGGTCATTTCGGGACTAACATATGGCTTGATTTTATTTCAATAATTCGCTTGCGCGTAGGGGTATTTAGCAGTGGGGGGAGACCGGAGGACCCGGAGAAAACCCACGAAAGTGGACAGGCGACCCTACTCCTTGTCACGCACAACCGGGGATTCGAAACCACGCCAGTTGACTCAATACCAGGCTTAATGATACAGCACGGTGCTAACCACTCGGCCACCCCCCCCACACACACACACACACAGAGACAGCCATACTCCGCGCAGTGTTTCGTTTGATTACAGGTAATCTCACTACACACTGCTATTAGGAGTGGATATTGTTGTTTTAAATTTTGATTGGTCAGTAGTCCGACTACCAACCAATCACTAAACGAGTGCCAATATTTGACCAAATATGTTTACATAATTGTGTGACAAACGAGGCTATCAAGTCGAATGAAATGTAAACAATACTGTTTGGAAACGAGCATACTTTCAACGTGTTTAATACCTTAAATCACTGTCCAAAGTTTTAGGGAAGACTCAGATTAAACGAAGGACTGTCATGTTGCTGTACTTAAGTGATAGCTTTCATTGAACGGGGAGCACTCCCGCAAAAGTTCAAGAAACAGACGCTATTCCAGCAATGGACAGAGAGAGATTTCTCGGGCCATTGCTTCAGGAATATGACACAGAGCCAAAGGGGATGGTAAACACATAAATCATGCCTGTGTGTACTTTAGTTTATGTTATTGTGTATTCCCAGGACATTTATATAAGTATTTATCTGGTTAAATACCTCTACACCACAATGAGAAAAACAATTTGCAATTAACCCACGCGTGTGTAATCAAGCAATGGCGACAAGGGTACTTTGTTAAATATTTTCTTTATTATTTCATTCCACCAAAATAAATAGTTTTGTTCTCCACCGGGAATCGACACGGCCGGTTAATTTAGAACCTGACTTCCGTCAGTAATAGAATCACTCTGGGTTTATTTACTCAAATTAATGGATCAAATTTATTTCTTTTACGATCTGTGTAATGTTTTTGTTATATAAAGGAGGTGGGGGGGGTAGTGACTTGGGGACAGATTCATTGGCAGTTGGAATTCGATATAGAGATTGGACAGGCGACCCTATTTCTTGTCAACGTATAACCGGGGGAATCTAATCAGTACTAATTGACTCGATGGCAGACCTTGTGATACACTGTCAGGGCTCTGTGGTGGTCCTTTACAGTAATAAACTGCGTACCGTATAAATATCCGTATCAATTGCCCTAATTGACAATGACTGGTAGCCAGGCCTTCAGTTCTGCGGCTCTGACAAGGGGAAACCTCAAGGAAATTGAGCCAGGGTTAATACTTACCACGTCACTTTCTGAGAAAACATTAACCTGTTAAGTGGGATCCATTTGCACAAATGTATTTCATTTAAAGGTGTGGGCGGAGTGCATGTGTAGGATTTTTTTTAAAATCCTTATTTTAGATATAAATTATAAACGAAGACGTCAACAATTTGTGGTAGTAAGTTGACAATTTGTGATAGTAACTAGACAATTTGTGATAGTAACCAGACAATTTTCGAATGGTTGATATAATCTAAAAAAGTGAATTTCAAAATTACAAATGAAAAAAAAAAAAATCTTTTATAAAATCCTAAAACGTATAAAAAGATACCTAAAAAAACCTTATTGTCGTGTAATTTACATTTGTTACTGAGCAGTCAAGGAGGAGAGAGAGAGAGAGAGAGAGAGAAATGGGGTTTAACGTCCACTCGACACAAACCAGGTCATTTAGGGACTAACATATGGTTTCAATTTTATTTCAATAATTCGCTTGCGCGTAGGGGTCTTTAGCAGTGGGAGGAAACCGGAGGAAACCCACGAGGTTGAGAAGGCGCCCCTATCTCCATGCCACTTACGCTCACACCAGGGATCGAAACCACAGCCGCAACCCAGAGGTGACCGGCCAGCTAGAGGTCGAAGCGCGGCACTCTAAACCACTAGGCCACCCCCCCCCCCCCCCAACCCCGGTCAAGGAGGAGGATTGATCCCGAAGCTACCCAATAAAATGATTTTCCAAATCAGTTTACCCTTGGCTTGTCCAGGAAATGAAATGAACTAGGTTTAATTAGCGTCCTACTTTCCTGCACAAACACAAACTACGTCCTTCGGGACTAACACATGGTTCAATTGTATTTCAATAATTCGCTTACACGTAGGGGTCTTAAGCAGTGGACATAAACTGGGGAACCCGGAAAAAAACCATTGAGGGGGTTGGACATGCGACCATACTCCTTGTCACATTCAAACGGGAAATCAAAACCACGCAACTTGACTCAATGACAGACCTTGTGATTTCACGCGCACAACTTAAACAACTAAGCCCCCTACCCCCTTACTAACCTACGTAAAGTAAAACAAACTACACATGAAAATGGAATGAATTGAAAAATGAAAAATGAAATGAAAAATGAAATGAATGGGGTTTAACGTCCAACTGTTCTACTTCGGTTGGGCTAATGAAGACTAACATACGCCATTCATTGTGCGATGAGGGAAATTTTGGCCGGGTAGCGCATTGTGGCCTACTCTTATATCGAATTCCTACTGCTAATGGATCTTTTATGTGCACGTCAATGTATACACGGGACTTCTGGTTTTTAGCACAATGCGAAGGACTAGACAACTGCCCTTGCCAGACCCTTCCTCCTGCACCACAGGCAAGGGTAATCCACGCCGGAAAACCTCGATGAACTTTCTGGAAAATACTTATAAATGATGCATTACTTACATCCTTTCCGTTCATTCACATAGCACTCCTTTCGTAACAACGTTAGCCGTATCTTGTAACGTCTACTTCTGGCACTACCTGTTTTCAAAATTTAATTATCAACGAAACTGACTTGGTTCATTTACAAACCACACATTTCGCAACAAAATATGTTCACATGTAAACGGTATCAGGTAAGTTCTGGATCTAAACTTTATAAATGCCATATAAAGGAGTACACGTGACGTATCGGCGGTATATATTGACTGATATAATTTATACCTACCAATAGAATTAAGAGACCAAGACGAAGGAGATAATTGAATTGTTTTAATGGTGTATGTATCGCTTAAGATAATCAATATAAAACTAATCGAATGATAAAAGAAATGAAATGGATTTTAGCGTCCTACTGTTCTCGGCTATTGAAGATTCAATCGAATAATAAATCAATGAAATGGGGTTTAACGTCGGGTCAGTGGAGACTTACGACAAGCCCCTGGATCCATTCACTTAATTTGATATGTTGGTTTGTTTGTGGTCTCTGAGTATGGTGTGTAAATTACAATGTGTGTGTGGTGCAGTCCCCTTTCACTTACTGTTATACATCAAAAGAGACAAATTGCCATTCTTTTGCACCACGAAATGGACATAAATGCTATGGGTCGCAACATATATAATAATGTACTACGGATATATATGAACTATTTTACATTGAATCGTTCTTGTTTTTACTGTAGTTTCTAATCGGTAATGTTGGGCGAAATACGCGAAGAATTCAAATTGAATGACAGTCTTTGACATCTGGTTATCTAGTCTACACAGGTTGTATTCTCCTGTGTGGTATGTTTGCATTTATTTACCAAAATGTCCTGTTCATGTCAGAGCATGATTTACCCAACTTGCTACTGGCCGATTCGAATACACCCTGTTTACAACAGGCAAAGTTTCCAACAGCGATATTACCCACTCTGATTAAAAACAGATCCTATTTCGTTTCGTTTTTGTTTTGTAATTTCGTTTTAATTATCTTTACTACACTAGGATCTGGAAGAGTTCTTATTTAACTCGTGTTCTTGAAGTGAGGGATTAGCCAATGAAACGGTCTGTTACGGTGAGCATTAGGCGTGTGGTGCACGGAACTGTGGGTAATCCACTAGAAACATCAATACTGATTGGTTAAGCAAATATATGATGTCATAGGGTCAAAAGACGCTCATATGACCTCTAACGCGATCTGTCGCTGTAGCCGACCAGATCTTCATATAGTGTAGGCCATCGAAAGTATAAAAAAACGAAACGAAATATAGATCTGTATTTTAATCAGATTGGTTCATTACCATACCTTTACTTACTTAATTAGATCTGTTCACAATAGATTCTACACAGTACAAATATATACATGTCTACCTAACTCTCTTTCATTTAGTTTTTATCTTGTATGTATTCCACGGTGATAAACAGTTCCAAGATGAACTCAAGTCTTATACACATAACAACAGTGTTCAAGCATTAGCAGACAAGGTACATTAAGATCTTTACCCACGCTTGGTGACCAATAACATTATTTAGACAAGGACAGCTGTCTAATCGTTCGGATGGGACGAAACGCCGAGATCTCGTGTACACATTCAAATTACGAATGCACGTAAAATAACCCTTAACAATCGGAATTCGACACAGGGCCTGTTTTAACGTGCCTACAGGCACGGACGTGCCTCGGGATGAAAAATCCGTGCTTTGAAAATCTAAAATCCGTGCTCTGAAAAAAGGTGTGTATATCTTTGTGAATCTGGGTGTGTTTGGACTTTTCTTTGAACATCCGATGCCCTGACATGCGGTCGGATATACATAAATATGTCAGTCAATTCTTCGGTATTAAAAGTTTAAGTACTGTGATAATGATTCTGGAAGTTATTAGTTTACTTCTGGTGAGTTTTATCTTATTGTTTTGTTCATAGTTCATGATCTGTTTGGTCACAATTTCTGAAAGCTAAGGAGCTACATTGAACTGATCACTTTCTACTCGGAAATGGTGTTTTCGGCGTTCTCTGGCGGTCGAATTTTGAAAATTTTCTCGGAGCCGGGGGGAGCGAGCCCCCCCCCCCCAAAAAGAAATACGCATTGACACGGAGACCGTGCTTCGTCAAATAATCCTTAAAATAGGCCCTGATTCGACATAAGAATGGGCTATGGTGTCGTTGTCCTGGAAACAATTTCTCTCATAGTACACTGTATGGTGTATGCCCATGTTCGTTAGTCCAGTTCGGAGCTGTACAGTAGGACCTTAAACCCTACTTCATTTCATTTCAGAAAACACGTGTATACAAATAATACACTGACGGGTTAAACAATAATACATTTATAAATTTCATCGATTTTGGCGGGTGGAAATTTGATTTGGACTCAATTATGAAATGTTCAAATATAGTTAGCGCTACCAGCAATGTATCAATATTGGTTTAATTGCTTGTGTAAGGGTGGGAAAAACTCATTAATTAACTATAGCCGTCTGTTACACGGAAACAACAAAAAGTTTTAAAAACGGGGTTTAAGCGTCTTACGTGTTAAATTTAGCTCGTACAGCGGCGTTTCCGTTTTCTCGTCGTCGAATTCCAAGTGCTAAGGTTTCGTTTACGTGGAATGGAGTTTAACGTCCTGGTTGTCTGCAATAACACGGGCTGATAAAGAATTACACACGCGATCCGTTGCCCTATATAATTCCTGGAGAGCAGCGTGTACAACATACATTCTATGTATCAGAGTTTCTAAAAACGTACCATTCGAACGAGTAGGCGACGTGCCCGGCTCTGTGTGAGAAACTGTCTCAACCAACATCGCGTTCGAACACGGGACCTCCTGGTGCGCCAGCGTCGCCCGGCTGTACAGTTTCTAGGTACGTTACCGGTTAGAAATGGTCCCACTAATACTGATGTCTTCCGTCTTACTCCAGGCATAGTAGTGGCTTTTCCTACAGAGTTCATTTGCGCAAGTTTTTTAGCCAAATGACTACAAAATGTTTACTGGCCCATAGCTCCCTTAATTTACACATAAACTAATCCAAAACTGTACTGCACATAGCTTAACATATAATAAATCAATTCCCATTGAAATAAAAGTGAAGCCTATTACCGAATAATTATGATTTGATGAAACCCAACTGCTACGCAAAATTTCAACTAGCCGGTGTCATGGCGGCAAGTTGCGTAATACGTCATTAGGCCCATAGGCGTAGGAGCTCAAAGTAATTCAGGGGGGCATAAGAGAAAATTGCCCGAAATCAATATAATATAATTAATATAGTATATATATCGAACTCAATATGATCAATATATAGTATATTATATTGATTATATATAATCAATATAATATAATATAAATCAATATAATTCTAAAAAATTAAACAATATTTTGATATTCAGAGATCATCGTCTCACCAAATTGATCGTACAAATCAGGACTCAGGAACAAAAGTAAAACATTTTAGAAATATGAGAGGCACGTCCATAGGCAGAATGTTCACAATTTCGTACAGTTTCTCAAGTAGTCCAATAGTCTTTTTAGAAAAAGTGAGAGGCGCGGCCATGACGTCCAGCAAAAATGACGTCAGAAAACGGGTGAATCCACCCTGGCAACTGGCTGTTTCCTAGCAGTTTTCCATTTGGCTCGTTTCCTCTGCCGTTTTCCGGCCCGATGCCCGTTTTTCGGGCAATACTTTTTTTTCGGGCATACCTATCATAGGGGAGCTTCAGGCATATTTTCGGACATGCAGTGGACAAGAAAAAGACGAGAAAATACTTTTCGGGCAGTGTGGATCTCATAGAAATAAGTTAGTTATATTTTTTCTCTAAACATTAATAGAAAAAAAAAGGTCATCGAATTTTTCATTGCCCGAAAATAAATTTTTGGGGAGTCAAATGCCCCCCCGGCTCCTACGCCTATGATTAGGCCGACAACATAAACATCGCTATGCAAAGAAAAACTGTTCGGTAACTATTTTAATGGTCCAGTCTTCACTATTTGGGATAGAATTACTTATTCCAATACAAACTCTAATGTTATGTGTTGACAATTGTTCGTTTGAACCTATTTGAAATTGCGTAAGGGTTCTTAGACTGTTCTTAGTATAATAACTACGTTACCGGTATGTCCCAGCTTTCTCCCAGCTTTCTCGAATAATATGACTATGACTATCTTTAATTCATCTCATTATAGAATCGTGACCTGATTTAAGCCTATCTAAGTTTTTCAAAGCAGCATAATTGTAAAAGGAATGGTTGACAATGAAATGAAACAGAGAGAGAGAAATGGGGTTAAACGTCCGACACAAACTACGACATTTCGGGACTAACATTATATGGTTCAATTTTATTTCATAATTCGCTTGCGTTGGGGTCTTTAGCAGTGGGAGGAAACCAGAGGACCCGGAGAAAACCCACAAGGTTGGTCAAGCGACCCTACTTCTTATCACGTACAACCGGGTATTCGAAACCACGCCAGTTCACTTAAGGACAAGACTTATGATACAATGTGGTCAAGCGACCCTACTTCTTATCACGTACAACCGGGTATTCGAAACCACGCCAGTTCACTTAAGGACAGGACTTATGATACAATGTGCACACGTTAACCATTCAGCCCCCCCCCCCGAATTGAAACAGAGTTTGACTAATGAAGACAGGCATATAAACACCAAGCATTTTATCTTATGATGGAAAATTTACCTATGGCAGATGTTCATATTACATCTTGTCAATGGTTTACACGGAACCGCATTTGTTCGGCCCATTCTAACCACAAGTAGCTCTTTCTTTCCAGACCCCATACTCTAATTGTACAATGAAATGAGTAAACAAGCCCTGGCCATGCAAAATACTCCCACATTTTGAAAGAGATGGATAGAGAACAAGCTGTTAGGGTTATAAACCATACATTTCAAGTTTCATCAAAATCAGATAAAAATTGTAACCCCTACAGTGTTCACAAGCTTAAAACATGATTTTTCATACAATCAGGGGCCATAATCCAGGATGTTACAGTCCGATACGTGTGAATATCGACAGGAATCAAGATCTGTTGGAGGTTAACCTATATTTCAAGTTTCGTCAATATTGGATAAACATTGGGACCTGTAGAGTGTCCACAAACAAATTGTGGACGGGCAGGGGCGATGACAATATACTACAAATGAAAATGTGTGCGTATATAAAAAAAAGAACACAATTGTTTAAGTTGTCATTATGATAATTCAACAGTTTATACTAATATTACTTTTCATCACATTTAAATAACAAATTGAAAACTGTTTCAGATTGTCCATTTGAAGCCTTGGGCTGTCTGTAATCAGTCAAAGAGGGATGACGCTGATCTGTCTGGTCTTTTGGTAGAAAACCTGTCAATAGGTCGGATTTGGTTCCGCCACTGTAATTTTCATTTCTCATATTTCTTTCAAAATAGCACTTTAATTTAACATTCATTTCAGCCACATTAAATTCCTTTCTCCTAGCACATTCATCTTAATATTAGCACAGTTTTATCGTTAATTAACATACCATACGTTCAACATTTCACAATCCTAGTTCGAAGATCCTGGTTCCTGCTAAACTTCATTATACTTCTGTAGACTCAAACGCGGTACAATGTTCATAGATTGAAGTTCTTGAAACAGAAGTTTACAAGCGTAAGGCATTTTTAATGTGGACACATTTTTAGAAGATTTACAAAACTGACACCTGTAATAAGACAATAATAGGGAAAAGTAAAATTATGTATTTTAATGGCAAAAAAAGAGTTCCAATTCAATACTATAACAAAGAGAGAGATGGAAAGAAAGAAGTGGGGTTTAACATCCACTCAACACAAAATAGGTCATTCTGGGAATAATATATGGTTTAATTTTATTTCAATTATTCGCTTGCGCAAAGGAGTCTTTAGCAGTGGGAAGAAACCAGAGAACCCAGAGAAAATCCACGAGATTGGAAGGTAACAAAGAAATAACAGTAAAGATTTAATCTGGGGGTTAAACTAGGGCTGTTCAGAGGATGAAAGTTGGTGTATACATGTAGAGTGGCTGGGACCGGTAGGGGTGGCTGGGATCGGTAGGGGTGGCTCGGGCCAGGGGGGGTAACATGGGCCTATTTCTGAATCAAGTGGGACAATGAAGACTGGATAATGAAGGCGGGCATATGCCATACAGTGCTTTATGAGGGGAAACATTGCCTGGACAGAGGAGCCAACCTGGTTAACGGAGTAGGCATGATGCACACGCCCACATCAAATTTATAATGTCAAAGATTCTTTTACATGCACACCAATGTTTACATAACATGGGACCTTGATTTGTCATCTCATTTCTTGCACGACTGATGCCAAGTTTGGACAATCACAAGGAAGTTTCTCAGCCGTCTCTAGAATCAAACTCTGGACCTCGCTGGGCACTGTGACTCCCCGATTAAATTACAACACCCTGCGTATGAATAATTACCAGCCAGAATATCCCAGAAGTCCACAGTTACTGCAGACATCAACTTCAAAAGAATCACTGGATATCATCAGTCGTTCTAACAATAACATACTGAAAGTAAAAACATACTCTCTGATAACAACATACTGAAAATACAACATATCATCTGATTACAACAACATACTGAAAGGTAAAGATATACTTATTTTAAGTATTTTAAGATTTTATTTCTAATCTATATTTCTTAAAAATTGTTCTTCGAAAGGCAGGGAACAAA
This sequence comes from Patella ulyssiponensis, assembly GCA_963678685.1. NCBI lineage: Eukaryota > Metazoa > Mollusca > Gastropoda > Patellidae > Patella > Patella ulyssiponensis. The sequence goes on from OY783226.1 coordinate 92,185,257, forward strand.
AAATTGTGGTCTGTCATAGAACAACCCCATTGAAGAAGATTAACGATCTAATTTCTAGTATTCGAATGGCCCCCAGAGTAGTTCAGTCTGCAGGGCCCCTAATTGCTAGTTTCGAATGGCCCCCAAAGTAGGACCCCTAAATATGTAGATCTGCCACTGCATACCATATTAAAATATAAAATAATACTGACCTAGCTCCGTAACCAATCAAACAATCTCTCTCCATTTCACCCAATCTTAAACCTCCATCACGAGATCGTCCTTCCGTTGGCTGTCGTGTGAGCACAGCACGTGGACCTTTTGCCCTAGCATGCATTTTATCTAGGACCATGTGTTTCAACTTTTGATAATAAACTGGACCAAAATAAATATATGCCTCTAATGGTTCTCTGAAAATGAAGAAAATTATTTTTTTCATTTTTAAATAAAACTCAAAATAAATTTAAAGTATTAAATACCTAAGCTAAAAGTGAACATTTTTGAAATAGCAGGTATGGCTGATCACTTTCTGGACATTGTAAATTATGGCCAACATCAATACAATTGGGGACTTGAAATAAAATAGTACATGGAAACAGAGCATCAGGTTGACCTCCGGATCCCCTTAACTCTGTGATCCATGTCTGAATAACTCTACTTTTCTAATACCAGGGCCCTGTTTCTCGAAATCTTAACTAAAGATAAAATCCAAATTTTAGTAAATACTTCAATTGTGATTGGCTAAGCAGTAAAATCAATCTAATATTATCGAATCAAATTACTACAATTTAGATTTTATCTTAGTTAAAATTTCGTGAAACAGGCCTAAGATGTGGAATAATTGACACAAGCCGCTACAATAGATAAAACAAATCTAACCCAGTGATGCCTGAAGTAACGTAGTCTTTTCCTAGATAATTAAATCCATGATCCACTAAAACTTGTGATAAATCAGCAACTTTATCTCCTCCAAACGCTGAAATATAGAAACATTTACAGAAACCCATAAATAAAGTTGTCTAGTGAACATCAGTGTCACAACACAGAAATGTATATATAGAGAGAAATAGGGTTTAACGTCCACTTGACACAAACTAGGTCATTTTGGGACCAACACATGGTTTAATTTTATATAAATAATTCGCGTGCGTGTAGGGGTCTTTAGCAGTGGCAGGAAACTGGAGTACCTGGAGAAAATCCACCAGGATGGACAGGCGACCCTACTCCCTGCCACGTACAACCGGGATTCGAAACCACAGAAATATATACTATCAGACTATTGAACTCTGTTAAATGTTAATAAGGCAACAGACCTGGAAAGAGATACAAAGAGAAATGGCTTGTCATTTACAAGTTGGGAATCGAGACTAGGTTGCTTGACTCAATGACAGATCGGGGAAAGTGAACCTTTGGACTGTCTATTGCTGATGACCAAGGTCCTAGGATGAAAGACAGAGGGCTTGTGTATGTCACAATTATAAATTGAAATATCGAAATGAAAGTTTAAGGATATACGGTTCTGCTACGAACTAGGTTAATGAAGACAGGCATACACCAACCAGTGTGCTTTTAGGGTAATTTTGCTCAGACAGCGGCACTACAGCCTAATCACATATCGAATTCCAGCTGTTAAGGGATCTTTCACGTGCACGCCAATGTGTACACAGGACCTCGGTTGTTCGTCCCAGACCCTCGTCCTGCCTCACTGACAAGGGGGAACGAGGCCGGAAAATGTGGATAAACTTTCTTGGCCAATGCAAGGATCGAACACTCAACTTCCAGGCTAGCAAACCCGCATCATACCGACTTTTTATCCATGACCTCCTCCCCCACTCCCAAACTGAAATAACAGTAAGTCAAAGCACCAGTTTTTACAGCCCACTGTATGGTGTATCCAAATTGGTGTAGAAACATATGATTTTAAAGCGGGAATTTCATATTTTCTAAGAAAGTCAAAACATATTTATTTCTATGTCTTTTGCTCAATAGGTTGTCAACTCACTATTATACAATCATAGGCATTGTTTTCCACACTTAAAAATCTTTCACATCGTAAATATTAACACAATTGCCTCCCTTGTTTTTCCATTCCCCCCATGCAATAGCTATCTTCAAACGTTTGAATTTGAAATTGAAAATGATATTTTTACCAATTTCTCAACTGGCAATAGTGAATTATAGGATTAATAGGATTATTCTTTAACAAGGTAGGACTGTTTACAGATACCATCTATTTTAAGGCTTTATTTTAATATATTCTAAAAATATAACTTAAAAATATGAAATTGCACCTATAATTAATTACCTGTGCCGTAATGGAATTTTCCTTCTAATACCCCAGCCTTTCCTCCTAGTAACTCAATCAACTTTCCGACTGTCATACGAGATGGAAAACCATGGGGATTCATAATCTGTTAATGATAAATTACAATATTTATAAAATTTGTTTTCAGACTCAAAGCTGCAGATCATGCATTGCATGTTTCCTCCTCGTCACAGCTTAATCCATAGTATAATGTATTCAAACTGTTTATTTAAAGGAACATTATGGGAGATTAGATATAGAGTCAACCGGCGTGGTTTCAAATCCCCGGTTGTATGTGGCAAGGATTAGGGTCTCATGTCCAACCTCTGGGTTTTCTCTGGGTACTCTGGTAAAGACCCACAACGCGCAAGCGAAATATTGAAATAAAAATAAACCATATGTTAGTCCCAAAATGACTTAGTTTGTTTCGAGTGGACGATAAATCTCATTTAAATTCGACCATCCAAGCCCCCCTTTAAGTTTAAACAAACAGGATTATGTACTGGGATGATTTTGATCTCTGTGAATACGGTATTTAATATTTCACGATAAATATTACACTCATTATATAATATTAATAATTAATACTAGTGAATATTGTATTCAATAGTTCATGATTGTGTACTATACTCAGTAGTTCATAATACATATTAACCAGCGGCTGCCAGGCAGGATACACCCACATTTTGCAAGAGATGAAATGAAATGAATTGGGGTTTAACGTCCTACTCTTCTGCACCTAATCTGGGCTAATGGAAGACGGGCATACGCCATACAGTGTGCTATAAGGAAAATTTTGCCCGGGCAGCGGCGCTACGGCCTACTCTTAAATCGAATTCCAACTGCCAAGGGATCTTTTAGGTGCACCCCAATATGTGCACGGGACCTTGGTTTTTCGTATCATCTAAACGACTAAACATCTGTCCTTGTCAGGCCCTCCGTGCTGCATCACTGACAAGGGGAAACCACGTTGGAAAATCCATATGAACTTTCTCTGCCAATTCAGGATGGATAGAGATAAAAGCTAAATATGAAAACATTTTTTTGAACAATCAGGGGCCATAATCCAGAAAGGTATGGCCTGAAATGCGCAAATATCAAAAAGGACTGAGATTTTTTGCAACATAAAGATGTTTTAAGTCTCATTAAAATTGGATAAAAATTGTGCCTCTAGAAGATCCATAACCTTTGAAAATGTGGGCGTATAAAAATATTAACTTACAATATCTGGACAAATTCCCTGGAAATAAAAAAAAAGAAAAATAATTAATTCTTTTTTATCTCCTTTCTTGCAGAAAAAAATTGATATGCATCACAATAAATAACACACATCTTCACTATATACTTGAGCACTCTGACTTTGTGTTTATCGTGAGTGTGACTTTATGGACTGTCTTCATTCTGAATGTGATTTTGCATCCATCGACTGCCTTCGTCCTGAGTGTGACTTTGTGTTTATGGACTGCTTTCATCCTGAGTGTAACTTTGTTTATGGACTGCCTTCATTCTGAGTGTGACTTTGCATTTATGCACTGTCTTCATTGTGAGTGCTATTTTGCATTCATCAACTGCCTTCATAGTGAGTGTGACTCTGCATTTATGGACTCTCTTCATTGTGAGTGCTATTGTTGCATTCATCAACTGTCTTTATTGTGAGCGTGACCATGCGTTTATGGACTGCCGTCATTGTTTGCGAGTGTTACTTGTGAGTGAAGCCTGTATCGGGGCAGACACAAAGGAAAAGATACGTACAGTGGTCTGAGATTTCGTTTTATCCAGGATATACCTCTACAGTAGAGGGGTTCTTTTTGATTAAAGTGGTTTTGGGTTGGCAACACCCACATTCTCCATCCACTACTGCTGAAATATGATACAGTCTGGTCCAAGCCCCCATGTGAACTGCTCCCAATAAACCAAACAGATGGTCATTTTTTATAAAAATAGAGCTGGACCATATTTGAATAGTCCACAGCTAAGCTTTCCAAAAATGCAATTCTTTTTAAATTTGTCGTATCATCTGGAGTTGAGTATGGCTCATTAACAGTAACAAGAAAGCATACAGTTTATTCTTTTGTGCCCATAGTACAAAATTGAGTTTTGTGACAAGCGTCTGGTTTCGTGGGAGCAGGTCAAATTTATTTTTATTAGCCTAAAGATACTCACCAGATCTGTAAAGGGCATGTCTTCTTGAGGTATGATTAATCCACAAACACTAAAAATATAAATAAACTTTATGGAAAACTATTCTCCTAATTGGGTTAATGAAGACAGGCATACGCCATGCTGTTTGTTATGAGGGAAATTTTTCCCGGACAGCGGCGCTACTGCATACTCTTATATCGAATTCCAACTGTCAAAGGAACTTTTACATGCACACCAATGTGTACATCAGAACTCGATTTTTCGTCCTATCAAAACGATGATGAACTTTCTCGTCTAATGTAGGGATGGAACACCTGACTTTCTGGCTACACAGCCTGTGTCTTACCCACTTAGCCACGGTGACCCCCCTCTCCCCATATAGAATTTTAGACAAACTAATGGAAATGAACACAGTAAAAATTAACCCATTAGATACCAAATGCTTACATAAAAATTTCTTACCTAAAGTAGGTATGCAGTCACTGTTTTTTTAAATACAGTATTATATTCTCAGACAGAAATTATGGAACACACTATTTTTAAATGCATTTTTATTCAAAATTAAATATATCTATTTCTTGTTGAGAGAGAAGATTGCCTCCATTATGAAAGAAATTTGCTCAAAATATACTACAAAGTTAAATTCTGATGAGCTCGAGTCATATTTCACAGAACAGATTTCCAACTACTGGTTTATTATCACCAAATCAAAATCCAGAAATATTAACAGACATAGGTATCCTCTGGCAGGTGACTTATTGAAATAAACTTGAACCACTCTTCAAACTTCACAGAACAGATTTGTACTAACCCTTTCTGTCCATGACGACTGCTAAATTTATCTCCAATCTCAGGTCTACGAGTTTGTCTCATCAATATTTTAATAAGGAATGCTTCGTCAGGATTGGACGTAATTAAAACTTTCTCTACATATCCTGGCATGGCTCCACGATATCTATAATATAAAAATATAAAAAAAAATAGAGATCATCACCTTTGCAATTAAGATCATTTTGATTACACACACATGAAATTATAGATCACCACCTTTCTGAACATCACCTTGCCTGCACACACATAAAATAACTAAAATATAGCCCTTTATAATAATTTTGTTGTTTTAATGTATCAAATAAGAAACTATATGCAAAGTTTTGTATTTCTGGATCAAAGATATATATCATATTTCTCAACTAAAGTCTGAGAATACTTTGTGAACTCTGGGCCAGATTATTGTTGTTATCTTTCTCCCACTGTGTGCGGTGTGTAAGTTGTTTATTTTATTTTATCTGGTCTTGCTTGCAGTTTGCATCTTTAGACCTAAATTTGTCAAATAGACTAATTAGACAAAGTAGACTTATTATGACAAAAAATAACTTACGTGAGTGGTGTTTCTCTATAATTCACCTGAGCAGGTGTTTGTGTGGCAGCACCAGCTACAGGTGTTGATATTGTAGGCATATGTTTATTTACTAATACCTGTCTATTCTCTACTTTCTCACCTGTAAATACAGATACAACAATAAAATATATTACACACATATAACACACAGTATATCATATATACAACACACAATATATCACATATACAACACAATATATCACATATTATACAACATGCAGTATAACACACAATATACGATAAACATTGTATATACATGTCAAGTCAATTGGCCTCTTATAGAGTGCTCACATAATTGATCAAAGCACTATGTAAATACCCTCACCTTGTATAAATAACATGTTATTGTCTGCGATATCACCTCGGTGGAAGCGGACGTTAAATAAAGCTATTCCACACAATTGATCAAAGGCCATAATTCTGGCAGACATTATCAGAAATAGGCTTCATGTCCTTTAACACTTTGGACGCACAGATAGAAAGGTTGACAACATTATCTGACCACATTCCATGAAAACTAACTTGGCGTAGATACCGTCTACATCTAACAATAAAACTAACCTGGCATACAGATACACCTGATGATATCATCTGATGATACCATAACTCAGGCGGTAATTACTGAATTTTATATCTCATGACCTTAGACACAGTGTATAATTTTCTCTCAAATTGTGGATGCTGGTTGGAGTGTTGGGGTGGATGGAAGCATGGACAAACAGGATTGACAACATTATACAGCTTGATTTTAATGTGATAAGGTAAAAACTAACCTGGCATACAGATACCATCTACGTCTAACAACTGATGTTTCCAGGTTGGTTTGTTGGTTGTAGAATCGATCAGCGGACCCATAACTTTATCAAACGTTTGATTCGTATAACGCTTCATTGTAACAGCATGTTTACGATAAACTAAACAACGGCCAAAACCTGAACATAATAAGACAAAAAAAAAAACATTTCAATAAATTAAAGAAGGAATTTAATTTTTTTGGTTAAAATAAGAATCAACTTTAATGGCGACCACTGAATTGATTGGATTTCTTGAAAGGGGAATGGTAGGTGTGTGGATTCTATTATTTTTGTTAACAGAGATACCTGAAAGAGTATTGAAATGTTGCATGAGATAAATAAATAATTGACATGATTTGTAGAATATGTCTAGCCTCGTTCTTTCTGGTCACTTGTTACAAATGGTGCTGAAACGCATTCTGGTACACGATTCAAGTACAAATGCTAAAATATTTATTTTGACTTAAATATTTGATATCAGAAGCCCATATTTTCCCGGTAAGATCACAACATCAATGTTGATTTAAATTGATAATTAATTGGTGTTTTCAATGTTGAAGATTTTGGATGATACTGAGTTAGAGACTTATTAGCTACTTTAAATCAATAAAGATACATGTATGTTTATGTTCTGCATTTCAAGACAAATTTACCAATAAATTTTACTTAACACACAGTATATGTTCAATTACTAAATGCTTATCAAAGACACAATATCTATTAATTCTTTTTAATTGTGGTATTTTCATTACAAAATAATTCTTTATAAATTACCTCTGTCTAAAGAAGCCTTATTAATAACTAAGGCATCTTCAATATCATATCCACTATAACTCATCACAGCTACTGTTGCATTCTGACCAGCGGGTAATTTATCAAAATTAATTAGTTCGATTACCTGGAGAACAAAATACAATAATACACAGGTGAGCAATTATTTGGTATCCTAATAGCAAGAGTGCTTTTATAAATGAACGGAGAGGGAGAGAGAGAGAGAGAGAGAGAGAGAGAGAGAGAGAGAGAGAGAGAGAGAGAGAGAGAGAGAGAGAGAGAGAGAGAGAGAGGGTTTAAGGTCCACTTGACACAAACTGGGTCATTTCGGGACTAACATATGATTCAATTTCATTTAGGGTCTTTAGTAGTGGGAGGAAACCTGGGGAGGCGGGCAGACCCACGAGGTTGGACAGGGGACCCTACCCATTGTCACATACAAGTGGGGAATCACAACCAAGCTACGTGACTCAATGACAGACGATTCGGCTACCCAACACCCCCATAAATGAATGAAAATGAAATGAGGTTCCACGTCCATGATCATACTGGAATTTGCGGATCCTTGGACTTTATTTTCAAAGATTGTTGCAACACAAAGATGAATAGAGATTGTCGAAAAATTGGGGAAACGTTTGAACAAGGATTGAACATGGCAAACATTGATGTTTTAAATGTCTTAATGAAATGGGTAGCCACAGTGGATCAGGTTTTTCAAATGTGGTTTTCCCTTATCAGTGGTGCTGACTGTGAGGTCTGGCAAGGAAGAGCATTTTGTTTAAATGAGACAAAAAAAACAATGTACACATTACCATGCACATAAATAAATCCTTGGCAGCTGGGATTCGACAAAGAGAAAGGGTAATGCCACTGTTTGGGCAAAAGTTCCAGCATAACACACAGTATTGCCTATGCCCATCCTTATTAACATGGTAGATGCGAAAAAATGAAACCCCATTGCCTTTCATAATGCACTGACAAAAAACATTTATATAACCATACCTTAGATTTAACAAGTGGGGCTTGCGGGTAGGTCAATAAATACATCAACGTATCAATACGATTTCTCTGATTGTAAGCTATTGTTCCTATAAATAAAAAAAAACATTTTCATACAGTCATGGCAACTGTTTTAATAATAAAGATGTTTGGTCTGACCAGAAGTCTTCATGAAGTCTTCAAAGCCTCAATATATTCACCCTAACTCGGTTACTTCACCGTTCATCAACTCAGATTGTGTTATTTGTACCATAAACACATATTACGAGAATAATCTTTTTGAGGCATTTAGTAACTGGATAGGGCAATAACCTTGACAAATCCATTCTAGTTCGCAAGTCCACTCATCGCTCATATACCACAGTGCACTGAAATTTTAGAGCGGGGTTTAACGTACACTCGACACAAACCAAGTCATTTCGGGACTAACACATGGTTCAATTCATCTTCAATAATTTGCTAGTGTGTGGTGGTCTTTAGCTGTGCGACGAAACTGGAGAAAACCCACCTCACTCCTAACCACATACAAGCTGACAAATGAATCCACACCACATGACTCAGTGACAGATCTTAAGATCTAATGTGCATGCGTTAAACCAGTCGTACACCCACCCCCCTTGAAGTCTTACCATTTCCCATTCAGATCCCAAAATAAAATAATCCTTCTGAAAACTTGGAAAAAAGTTAAAGATACATTATGGGAGATTAGATAACGAGTTGGCAGTTCTCACTACAATAGTTAAAAACTAGCTAATGTAAAGGCAATTTGCTGAAAATTTCAGTCAAATTGATCCAATATGAAATTAGAACTAAGCAACGAAAGTTCCACTTAGCATCGGTCATCATTACTAAAGCCGGTAAGACAAAACTAGTAGTCTCGGTTAACCATTTAATTGGTAAATCACGAAGGCAAATATTGCAGCAAATCGAACTACTATCCAACAAAAATCTCAAGCTAGCCTCGACATCGAGAGTTGATTATGGTCTGGATAGGTTAATTAATGTCTAATTGATAGTTTTTATAACATTTCAGGCCTAAAGAAAGAAGTGCAATAGACAGACATAGCTCTTGCATAATCAGTGACCGCCCTAGACCCTTAAAACCATTAGCCAAATTTTTAGCCAAATCAAAATTTTATTAGCCAATTCAGAAAGTTTTAGCCAAATATTTTATATCATTTTTATTCATATGTTTGTTAATTAAAAATGAAACTACGCGCTTGTTGCTTTATAAACGTACCGGTAATACAAGACTCATAGCAGCCGTAGAAAGGAAATAATAAACAGTACAAAATCCTTATGAGTATCCTTTATCTAAATTGCTACGTATTTTTTTTTTTACTTCGTTTTATCTAGTTCACTATATTGTCTGTCAATATATTATATGAGTAGAAGTTTTGGAAAAGGTGGGAAATATCACATGGTTTACGCGTGGTGGAATAAAGGATGAAAGGGGGGATATTCCTTTGATGTCACGTAATCACTGTCTAATACATTCCGGCTTCTAGATGCCGATATAAATTTAGAAATAATTTAGTGATTTATATTGTTATGCTTGGTTATTGTGTCAACAAATAAAAACTCATAATAAAGATCATACTTTATTAATTAATAATATTATCAACAAATAGGTTCCCATTAGATGTTTTATTTTTAACAATAGTTCTAGAAATGGTGGGAGAATGTCACGTGATAGCCACTGTTGACAAACGGGTCATGAAGGTATCGCTTTGATGTATCATTTCATTACCGCATGAACTAATTAATGCACACGTATAGATATACATGTACAGATGCCGTGCCGATTACTGTAAGGAATTATATAGTAATTAACACTTAAAATATGATAATCTCGACCATTAATGATACAGCAAATAATTTAATTCATAATGGATGGTGTATATTTTTGACTGCGTAAGAAGCGTGGCCCAATTATTACTTCAACAACACACGGTTTATGTTGATTCCCGCAGTAAAATAATAAAAGTACCATGCGTTTCCCGACTAAATATCTACATAGCTCATCATGCCATTCGAGACATTTTAATGTGTAATGGTTTTATATCCACCACTATCGGTAAGTAAAACCGATAGGTGTCATATCGGAACATCGCTACATGTAGTGAAGCGAATGTACACTCGGCAAGTGGCGAGCATATCAGTGCAGTGCCACCCGGCTTCTTGATGAAAATATATTGAAACATGTAGAAGCAAATCGGTGTTATTTTTATATTTTATACAGGAAAGGGGCGTAACTGTGTTGTATCGTCTCTAGACTCGATCTTTCAGTCGTTTTAATGCGTGACATTGACTGATTTGCGACTTGTACGATTGAGACTAGAGTAATTAATGTACTAAAAATAGACACTCCATTGAATGATCGAAAGAAGCGTTTAACGAAACGATTTCAACTTTAATATTAACAGATTTACAAAATAATTCATTCGCCAAAATTTTCGCCAGAATCATCACTTTATTCGCCAATAAAAATATTTGTCGTCATTGACGAATTGGCGAATGTCTAGGGCGGTCACTGCATAATGTATGTTTAAGTTACTAAGATTATTTTTATTTGTATACCTACCCATAGCCTGTTTACCCATGGCGCATTGATACGTATTACGTGGTGATTGGTTGTGATGAGGATAGGGTATTAATCCAGCACATACACCTAATATGGTAAACGGTTCTATCTCTAGATGTGTTGTATCCTGGTTTATCTGTGATTCGTATAATGAGACCATACAATCATTCTCTTCGTTCACATCTAAATATTCTACTAAACCTTCTTTTAAAAAATCTTCAAAGCTCCTGAAATTCAAAATTCATTTGAGTTATCATAAAATATAATAATTAGGCCATATTATTTAAAAAAAATGAAATGAAATAATGAAATGAAATGTGGTTTAACGTCCTACTCCTCTGCTCCGTCTGGGCTAATAAAGATGGAAATATGCCATACAGTGTGCTATGAGGGAAATTTGGCCTGGGCAACAGCACTTTGGCCCACTCTTACTTCCAATTCCAACTGCCAGGGGATCATTTATGTACACATCAATGCATACACGGAACTTAAGTTTGTCGTCCCTTTAAAAAACCTTGTCAGGCCCTCTGTACACTGACAAGGTGAAACCATGATGGAAAATACCAATGAACTTTCTCAGTCAATGCATGGATCGAACATGCTATCTACAGGCTAGCAAGCCAGTGTCTTACCCACTTAGCCACCGTGGCGCCCATATAAAAAAATATATGTTGGTTCTTAGATAATCCTTTGTCAATTCAAATAGAAAGAAAAACGGGTTTAATGTCTGCGAGACACACACACACTAGGCCATTTTGGGACTAACATGTGGTTCAATTTTGTATCAATATTTCACTTGCGAATAGGGGTCTTTAGCAGTGGGAAGAAACCGGAGGACTCAGAGAAAACCCACAAGGTTTGTCAAGTGACCCTATAAGTTGGGATTCGAACCATGTCACTTGACTCAATGACAGATCTTATGATGCAACACGGACATGCTAAGCATTTGTTCACCCAACCATTCTCAGTGGTTGTAGCTTACACCGTAGAACTACATAATTTTATGTATGTTTATAACTGTACCTGAAAGAGACTTATAAAGATTATAACTGTACCTGAAGCCTTGTGTAAGTTCTTCTATATGACGAGTTGTTACAAGTGGTTCACCATTTTTTACAATAATATACGGTCTGAAATAAAAATAGAATTCTATCTGTAACCACTCAACTCCGCTTAATATCATCCACGTCTTTAAACATTTTGTTATATTTCACAAATTCCTTGATTACATTCATTACCTATTTTATAATTACGTTTATCTGTATCTTTAAAGGCACTTAGTGAAAGCGATATGTTATAATAACAGACAGCTTTATGGATAACATTCACTAGGTTTATTAACTGCAACGTTTCAATGAGGACACTCTCACTGTTATCAAGCGGCGAGAGTGTCCTCATTGAAACATTGCAGTTAATTTAAACCTAGTGAATGTTATCCGTAAAGCTGTCTGTTATTATAACGTTTATCTGTAACAAATGCATGACAACCTTCATATTTAACATACATATACGCAAGAGGTAAATCTGGCTATTGCGGCTCTATATTTAGACATTAATTAACTTATTCAGACCATAATAAACTCTCAATGCCATCGCTAGCCAGCAATGATTTTACTGGATTTGACTACATTTTGTGATAAATAATTTAAGGTCAAAATGGATAACTTTGTTTTTTATCGTACAAACTTTAGTAATGATGACCCGAGGCTAGACCTAAAATTCAATTGCTAATATCTCTGTTAAGAGTAGATCAATTTGACTGAAATTTGCAGTATATTCTCTTTACTCTGTCTATTTTTTATCTATAATAAAGAGAACTATCTAATCTCCTGTAATGTATCTTTAACTTTGTGATACTAATGGTCAGTTACATCTGTCAAATTTGAAAATCTGGTCTGGACACAACTCTTCAATTTATTTAACTTACCTTTGCACTGATAGTGATCTAACTTCTTGCTACGGCAAAATGAAAGATCAACTTGACTAAAATAATTTTTATAACCTACCTACAAACACGACCACCATCAGAAGCGATGTAAACACACCGATGTCCGTGATTAGGAAATATAGACACAAACTCCGAGATATAACCTGCTCTTCTCATCATGCGGAATGTCCGAACTAATCGTTTATAATCTCTTATTACTCCCAATATATTACCTGAAAAATATACACAGACATTTATATAGTGCTATGAAGAGAAACAAAATAAAATGGAATTTGGCGTCTGACTCTTCTACACCAACGGATGCATGAAGATTTATGGAAAGAGAGAGAGAGAGAGAAATGGGATTTAACGTCCACTCGACACAAAAATAGGTCATTTCAGGACTGTTACATGGTTGCACGCAGAGGTATTTAGCAGTGGGAGAAAACCGGAGAACCGAAACAATGCATACTTGACACAAACCATGTCACTTCAAGAACAGCATGATAAAATCTTACATTAATGGTTTGCAGTGGGTGGAAACTGGAGGATCCAGAGAAAACCTACGACATTGGACAGACGACCCTACTACGGTAATTGTCACATATAAGTGGGGAATCAAAACTATGCCTAGGTCACTTCAGTTTACAGTGGGAGGAAACTGGAGGAGCCAAGGAAAACCACTGTGGTTGGACAGGTGACCATATTTCTTGTCACGTACAAAGAGAGAGAGAGAGAAATGGGGTTTAACGTCCACTCGACACAACTAGGTCATTTCGGGACTAACATATGGTTTAATTTTATTTCAATAATTCGCTTGCGCGTAGGGGTCTTTAGCAGTGGGAGGAAACCGGAGTGCCCGGAGGAAACCCACGAGGTTGAGAAGGCGCCCCTATCTCCATGCCACATACGCTCACACCAGGGCTCGAAACCACAGCCGCAAGCCAGAGGTGACCGGCCAGCTAGAGGTCGAAGCGCGGCACTCTAGACCACTAGGCCATCCCAACCCCCCTTGTCACGTACAAACCAAGCCACTTGAATCAATGACCTAATATGGGCCCACACATTAGACTACTCGACCACCCAACCTGCAACGTTTTAAGGGAAAACTCTTCTTTACATGGTTGGTTATATTTAAAATCATACGATCATAGACTATGTGGAATCTTAGGAAAGTGATTACACTGTATAATTTGGTTTATTTCTAAATCAAACATTTTATTTGTACTTGGTTTCTTTACGGTACATCATGTAGAATTATGTAACTATACGAATTATGTGTGTCCGAATCAAACACGCCCATCAAGGGAGTTAACTCTATTGTGTTTACTTTTACAGTCAGAAAAAAACGCAAGTGGCGGTCTCATAGAATTTTCATGTGATATTATTTATATTGTGTAGTTTTTATCAACGATAAACTTTAAAACACAGCGTGAATCATTATTTCGGATCTTGTCTATACAGGAGTATACAGACTAACAGGATGACCTAGTAACTGTATATCAGTCAACATACCATTCAGGAAAACCATATAAACATATTTCGACGTTAATTCTTCTCCACTGAGTAGTTCGATATCTTCTACACCAAGATTAAATGCCAGACGCACCAATGGTGATTCATTCATATCAGTTGTTATATGGGTCATTAACGCTAAATTCTTCACCAAACCACAAGCCTTGAAAAAAACAAATCAAATTAAACAATTAGACCAAACAACAGGCTTTGAAAAACAGATTAAACAATTTGACCAAACGACAGGACATGAAGAAACAGTTCAAACAATGAGACCAACCAACGGGCCTTGAAAAAAATACAAATAAAAAAAGGAGACTAAAGCGTTTCTGTCTTGACTGACTGACAGAGTAATTGACTGACATAAAATTAGAACTTTAAAGAATTTAAATCTTAAAACACAATAAATACAATTAAATTTATTAAAAATATGATATGTAAAAAATCAGGATAATGTTAAGAATAATATGACCTCTTAATGTCATGATTCTTACTTCAAAATGTTCCAATATAGTAAGACATTTTGCAAACATTTTTATTTTTCAACCCATTTCCAACATTAAGGTTTAATGATTAAATTTGATTTCTAATTCCGCAAGAGAAATTGACCAGTTGTCAAAATTTTGAAGTGAAAGACCTAAATCAGACATCATGTATACAGATCTAATTCTCTGTTCTAACTATTTATATACAAGTGCTATTAGATCATAACAAACCTCTCCTTCTGGTGTATCAGATGGACAGAGTAGACCCCACTGTGAGGGTTGTAAGGATCGTGGACCACTAACTTTACGAGTCTTCTCAAACTGAAAGTAGTAAAATAATTGGATATTAGAATAAGGACAGCAACACTCCCTTGGCCAGGTAACTAAAGCTGGACAGGATGATACATCTCCGTTAATATATAACATTTCGAATTGAGATACCCATTATCAAAATAATTACAAGATACATGTATATTGATAGTTCAGACCAAATTTCTATCTGGCCTGAAAATTTAATTTCAATGTAATAAATTAATGTTATTTTTAATACCAAATTTCAAAACAGACTAAAAAATTAAGACAGTATTATTAAATATCAAATTTTTCACAGCTAAATATATACTTGGATTGATTATCAAGCATTCAAATTAGGAAAACAAAATCAAAATACCAAAAGCAGATTATCTCCCAGATCCAAACCTACCTGACTGGTAACTCTAGTCATCATACCTATAGCCGATATATATGATAGTCGTGATAAAACCTGAGTGACACCGGCTCTTTCCATCTTAAATCTTTTAATAGTCCAATTTCCCTAAAATAAAATAAATGAAATGAAATGGGGTTTAATGTCCTACTATTCTGTTCCAATTCGGCTAATGGAGATGGGCATATGCCATGCATTGGCTATGAGGGAAATTTTGCCAGGACAGCGACACAACAGTCTAATCCTATATTGAATTCCAACTGTCAAGGGATCTTTTACGAGCATGCCAATGTACACATGGAACCTTGGCCAATGCAGAGATTGAACACCCGACCTCTAGGCTAGCGAACCAGCGTATTACCCACTTAGCCATTGTGACCAGAAAAATTAAATAAATAAATGAAATGATAAATATATGAGAGTGTGTATTGATATATATTGATCTCAAGTTTACTAAATGTCATTGCACTTGGTAACGATATGAGGTTACTTGTTGAAACGTGCATTTAGAATAAAACCAGTTGTTATTATCCCATAAAAATTGTGTTCTGTTTAAATAAATTGGGGTTTAATGTTCTCTGTACTTAAACGAAAAGTTGGGTTTTTGATGGAACTTGATTTTTTTATTGTCCAATCCAATCTCTCCCCGTCACAGTTTCATTCAACCCCCCTCCCACCTCTTAAATATGGAATTTGGTTTACATATACACTTCAGTCTTTTTGAGTCAATCTTATGTGCCTTAACTGCTGTTTTCAACTTCAAACTGCTAGGGGATGTATAATGTGGTGTAAATGGTATACACATGACCTTGGTTTTTTTGGTTCCATCCCAACAACTTGACACTTTTACCCTCCCTTCTTTTCTTGAATAAAGCCCCAGGTTAAACTATATATAACTTACACTTGATATAGCAATGATGAGTCCATTTGTTATCTGATCTTGTCTCATATGTTTTAAAATATCAAATTGAGCCGCTCGAGGTTTCGGTATCGTCTGATCCGCTATTTTCTTTAACTAAAATTAACAAAAGAATGTACTTAAATAATTTCTCAAGATAAAAAGATTCTTAATTCTTGTAAATCAGAATCACTTTTAATCAGTCTGATTCACATACAGAGCTACCCTTTGTTTCGTTGCCACCGTTACATCATGATCATGTGACTGGTTGTAGTGATAGGTCGATCACGCCAGGGGTCATATGGGTGGCTTTGGACCATACGTCAGACATTTGATTAATCAATCAGCGTTGATGTTTTAACTGGGTATTTAAAAATACAACTTTTGCTTTAAAAATAAACACACTTATATATAATACTACTTTTGAATTTTATTAACATGCTACGTTTCAATACACATACAGGCATCGTTATCAAGCAAATGCTGTGAATGTCTACCCAAAGTTCCATGTGCTGTATGCACCAGAACGTGTGTTATATAACAACTTTTCCAGATCCTAGTGAAGTAAAGAGAAGTAAAATGAAATTTTGAACAATAAAAAAACGAACAGAAATAGGATCTGTGTTTTAATCAGATTGACTTTTAATCAGACATGGGATAAAAAACAAATCTGCGCTGAACGAAATGTCAAGCACAAAGGGAGCCGTCTTAGACAAGTGCTTTATTGACAGACTTGCTTTTGAGTGTAAATTCATCTGAATTTTGGATCTATAACGCTTTCTATAATTCATGTACAGAAAACTAAAATAGTCTATTCATATTTGGATGAATATTGAAAATTAAAAGTACCTCAGAGTTAAATTTCTTGAAAAGATCTTCAAACAAAAGAGATAGAAGTTGTCCTGCGAGTTCTAATCTTTTGTTACCATAGTAATCTCGATCATCAACGTTAACTTTATCCCCCTGTGTTAATATTACTCTTCTGATCATCAGCGCTAGATAAACAGCTTTTAGTTTAAAATTCCATTCTTCAACCTACAAAAAATCAAAAATAATTCTGCACTTGATAATATTGAAAAAATTGGTTTATTCTCCTCAAACCAGTTTAATGCTCTCCAGCACAAAACTGTCCAAAACTACTGCATCAAACACCTAGAGTCATGTGATTATCTCTCCATAGAGAGAGAGAGAGAGAAATGGGGTTTAGCATCTACGTGATACAAACCAGGTCATTTCAGGGCTAATATAATATGGTTTTAATTTTATTTCAATAATTTGCTTGCATGTAGGGGTCTTTAAAAGTGGCAGGAAACATGAGTTAATATTGGTAAATGATTTAATATTTAACACTTATTGGTACGTGAGTTAATATTTAACACTTACTGGTACATGAGTTAATATCTAACACTTACTGGTACATGAGCTAATATAACACTATGTAAGACATCTCTAGCTTCGTCTATTTTACACTTAGTACCACTCGGCCATTGATTTCTCTGTCGTATCTTATTACCAATCCATTTTAAGGCCTGAAAACAGAAAATATTCAAATTAAACTATAATTTAGGTTGTGTGAAACCATGAAGATATTTAGAAAAAGAATAAGTTAACGAATGAAATAAAATTGGGTTTAACATCCTACTGTTCTCCTCCGACATGGTATCTGGACAGTGGCACTACGGCCTACTTTTATTTTTTATTTTTTAGGTGAAACCAATTTTAAGTTTTTTTTCTTTAAGTAGTTTGATAAATAAAAAGCTACTTTAACATTGTGAATGATGCTTTGTTTAAAATTTAAAACATTTTAATTTGGACCCACAGTTTTGTAAGAACAAAAATTCAAATTCGTGCCGCCTTACCTGTGTCTGGGTAAAAACTTGAGCTCTATGACATTCTTCCAAACATGGTGCTATAGAGGTCATGACCTCTTCTTCACTTCCAATCATTTGTACAATTTCCTGGTCACATTCAATGCCCATGGCTTTAAACGCTATTGCTACGGGTATATTCTGAAAGCATAGAAACATTTAACAATCCATCCGCAAATGAATGCTCTAGATGCGTACTACGTACTATATGGTCACTATTTACAGACATATCCTGATCCACTCTAGGTAAAATGCACTGGTAAATAGATAGACTTTTAATTTTGTTATAAAAGTTTGCTGCACTGGGCTCTATTTCTCGAAATCTTAACTAAAGATAAAATTCAAATTTTAGTAGATACTTCAATTTTGATTGGCTAAACACTAAAATCTAGGGGTGTAACAATACATCGAACAATCGATGCATCGCGATAGTTCGACTGTCGATAGTATGTATCGATATTAAAAAGAAACTATCGATAAAAATTGCGATAGTCAAGCAAACTATCGATAGTTTCGATAGTTTGTAATAGCGAAAGTAAAATGGCTCAAATTCACTCGTATCTGTCGAATAATTACTCTGTTATCACTAAAATAGCGAAATAGCGTTACACGATCTCAATATCACATGGAAATCTTCGTCTACCATATTAGGCATGGCTTACTAAGAAATGTGTAAAATGTTTGATTTTGGCGCGAAAAAGCTGAAAATGGTCACGTACGCCAATAAGAGACATGCTGAAAGCATGCCGCATATGACAGGAAAGTTGGCTATGCTTTTTTTACAAGTTACTAAACTACCAATGTAATATACCATTTTATATAATATAAAGAAAAACCCCCAATGTACTTTATTATTTAACTTACTATCAGAATGCGACGTTACCGTGTACCCGAGATACCAGCTAGGAGGCCATTCTATTACGTACTGATTTACGGAGAGAGATGTTGAACTGTGAATTGTAAGTACTGGATTTTTAATTAGCAGTTAAAGCAGTAGGGGTAAGTCAGAATGCGGGAATGTCTGATACAGGCCAACCGATACGATTTTTGGCGAGGCGATTACCCTATTCAAGAATTTTGTAATTGTGACAACACTAAAAATCAGTATGGTTATTTTCTGGGAAAAGCATTCCAGTCACCCATAATATAATCAGTAATATCATTATTTTGTTCTGCTTATTCGAGAGTCAGTTATAAAAATTGACTCTTACATTGATTTGTCAATTAAACGATTGTCCGTTATAGAGTGTCCGTTATAAAAAGACTTTGAAAACAAAGAAATTTTTATTACAAAAATCGGGACCAAACTTTTGTGTCCGTGTAGGCCTAAGCGATTGTCCGTTGTATGCACATCCGTTATATTATTCGGGGTCTACTTGTATTATATTATCTAACATTACCTGGAACTTTCTAGTGTTTCAAAATTTTTAGTTTGATTAAATGTTATAATAAATGTATACCTGACAGTGTGTTTTAAACCTAAACTAATAAACAGATCAAACTATCGCAATAGTTCAATAGTATCGCAATATTTAATCCCCAATAGTAATAGTATTGCAATAGCTGTTTACCCAATAGCAATACTATCGCAATAGTGAAAATTACCAACAATAGTCGCCCCTACTAAAATCAATCTAATATAATTCAATCAAATTACTAATATTTGGATTTGTCTTAGTTAAAATTTTATGTAACAGGCCCCTGTACTGGAATGTTCTAGAACTGAATTGTACACAAAATATATATGTCTAGGATTATACACTACTGTCTGTTCCAGGCAACACTACAACTCAAAAATTGCTTGCTATTTCTTCAGTTTTTAATTAAAATGGTTAAAACTTAACGACCTACCTGGAATGGTCACCCCATTACTTTCTTCGTTGAACCTTAACGCCAATATGTTCGATAAATTCCTCTATTCTCTTGTAAATTTCACATTTTTCGAAACATTCAATTTCTCAGAAGATAAACATTGACTTTGCGCATGTGTAAATTGGGTCACTCGTATATCATGTAGGGGTAGAAGGTATTCCACAAATCGGGTGCATTCGGTTAATAATACTTTGGGCGGGAGGTTTCGCACCGTCATTTTGCGACAGTAATACTTATTTTCGATTATTTTCAGGGCTTTTTTCAAAACGTTTCATGCAAAATAAATACATTTATTGTTACAATATCAACAATTTGTGTGTGCGTGTTTTTTGGTTTGTTTTATTTGGTTTCCGGTATTTTAATATTCCTTTGAAATATTCACAGAAGTGCATGTCTTCTAAAATTTTCCTCACAGAACACTTATTTGAAGCATTAGATGGCATGGTAACCTTTCGGATGAAGTGTAAATATTTTACGATATCTTATAATTTTATGGACTAGTATCGATTATCGGTATCCATTTTTATTTATTTTCCCGTTCGACAGGCGCACACGGTTTGTTTCAGATATTGTCGTTGAATAGATAAAAATAAAACTAATCGTAAAAAATATAACCCATTGGATGGGAAGCGGGAAGATTAAGTGAAGAAGTACCACCAGTTATCATTTCATTCGGAATTGACAGTGAGTTCGAGTATGAGAGTGAACAGAATGTCAATGGAGAGAGTGAGAGTGAAAATGTTGCTGAGAATATGGATGACGGTGGTGTTGCGAATGAAGATTTGAGTGCTGATAATATAGACGTGTTTGTAGTGTATGTGATTGTGAGAACCCACCGGGAAGTGAGTCGGATGCGATTGTTGATTGGGTGGGCTCTGATTTGTGTGAACGGTGGATGCATGTGAAATGTACTGGCAGGGAGATTGATGTGAGCGCGAGTGTTGTGAAATGTGTAGATTGTGTACGTAAATAGATAGCGTGAATGTAGGCCAGACAACTTCAGTGATGTATATTATTATAGTTGGAGAGTTTCTCTGAATTTGTGTAAATAAATGATTTCTATAAAACAGTTTATTTCTGCTTTCTTGTTTAAAAGGTAGACTTGCAGAAATTTAATGAAGTTCAGGGTTAATCAATATGAATAAATTAAATGTAAAAAAAAATAACTCGTGGTCTGAACACAAAAACGCAATGACGTGACGTGATCTAACAAAAGTTGACCTTGTGTGGCTACTACCCCTTTCCGTTTTCTGTCAAAGTATCATTTGCTTAGGGGCATTTCACAAAATACAAAAAAAAAACTAAATCAAAAAAGAAATAGACTAAACTATCTAAAAAAAAATACCGTATTAGCAAATTTAATATCTAAGGCAGTGGAACAAAAAACTGTGGTCTGAAACCAAATAGCAAATTTATATTACTTCCCTTAAATAGCTCTTTTAAGCAATTTATATTCTACTAGGTCGAAACAACTATCTAAACATTCAGATAGGACGAAATGACTCAAAGCCGTATGCACACCCCTGTTCGATCTGGTTTATCCGAAATAATTAGGTCAAGCATGGCAGACTTCAATACCGCTAAGTAAATAAAGAAGGATTTTTCAAGAGAGAAAGGTTACATATCTTGATCTGAAATTGGTAAACGTGCGATAGACAGTAACGGGGTGACCATTCCAGGTAGGTCGTTAAGTTTTAACCATTTAAATTAAAAATTGAAGAAATAGCAAGCAATTTTCGAGTTGTAGTGTTGCCTGGAACAGACAGTAGATTATTGTCCAATAAAAAGATTTTTTGGAAAATTTCATTAAAAATATCTGTCTATAGTTAGGTGTGCAGTTCAGGAATATTATTTGTCAAATTCTAGTCAGCTACTACATAACCAGTGTGAAGGCAGGTGGATCTTGTTTTTAATTTCTATCAGACTGACTCAAGACATGTAAGCTCTAAAGAATTCATCTCTAACATGTGTGAACCCTTAAACTATTCAGAACAAAAAAAAATCCAGTCACAACCGGCTTAATTCAAATGACTTACCTCGGAGAAGATATTGTGTTTAATTTAAAGAACAACTTACCTTGAAGATGATATTGTGTTTAATTTGAATGACTTACCTTGAAGAAGATATTGTGTCTAATTTGAATGACTTACCTTGGAGAAGATATTGTGTTTAATTTAAATGACTTACCTCGGAGAAGATATTGTGTTTAAGATAATATTTAGTGTGTTTTATTGTAACATATGTTTTACTCTTTCTCTCGTGAGTTGAACTGAAATACAATAATATTCACATCACAAATACGCAACTAATTTACAAACATTATATCACATACAAATAATTGACAATATAGTTGCTGATTGTCACTATTTGAGAGATTTTTAATCCCTTGCTAATTACAATGTTGTGGAATCTGAATCTCTCAAAGCAATTTCGCTTCAAAAATGATTTAATTTCATTCGTTTTTTACGAAAATTTGGGATCATAATTGACTTTAGGGAGAGAGAGAGAAATGGGGTTTAACGTCCACTCGACACAAACTAGGTCATTTTGGGACTAACATATGGTTTCAATTTTATTTCAATAATTCGCTTGCGTGTAGGGGTCTTTAGCAGTGGGAGGAAACCGAAGTGCCCGGAGGAAACCCACAAGGCTGAGAAGGCGCCCCTATCTCCATGCCACATACGCTCACACCAGGGATTGAAACCATAGCCGCTAACCATAGGTGAAGGGCCAGCTAGAGGTCGAAGCTTGGCACTCTAGACCACTAGGCCATCCCAACCCCCCTAATTGATTTTAGGATAGTTAAACTTGTCTATTGCTGTTAATTCTTCTTTCAGATAAAATATATATTTTCTCTTACCTGGTAACGGAACATTCGATAACACCTTTACTATCTCTATCAACAATCATTCTATTTTTAGACAGTTGTTCTTGAATCAGGATCACTTTCTCCGTGCCACGCGTGATAAAATATCCTCCAGGATCCATCGGACATTCGTTAAGTTTTGCCATCTCTGCGGGACTTTTACCAGATAACACACAGTTGGAGCTACGTAACATAATAGGCATCCTGAAAAAATGGAATGGGTTTTAATTTATGATCGACCACAGGACCGAGGCCCAATAATAGCTTCTGGGTCACGCCATGTCAAGTGGGTCAATTTTCCGAAATTTAGGAAATTGATACCCTCGAAAAAATCTGGAAAAAATATATGTTATATTATTGTACATGTTAAAACTAGAAGCTGTGAAAATAGACTAAGATACGGGTATTTGAGTTTCGTGAGTTACCAGTAAGTTTTCGAAACAAAATATATTTCAATAATTTACTCAAGTTTCAGATATCTTGATTTTACCTTTCTAGAGAAGTTATACAGCTCAAATTTGGCACTTATGAAGAACTTTTTGTGTAGATTTAGTAGCATGCAAATCCTACCACTCACCTGTAATCTGATTTGCATGCTACTTAATATACAAAATAAGTTCTTCAAAAGTACCAAATTTGAACTGTATATTTTCACTAGAAAGGTAAAATCAAGATATCTGAAACTCAAGTAAATTTTACACAGTTTCTAGTTTTTAGAGGTACAATAACATACGTATGTATCTTTTCCAGATTCTTTCGAGGGGGTCGATTTCCCACCCCTGGCCTACTTGATATGGAATGACCCTTCTAGCATATAACTAATGAATAAACTAGTCTACGATTTATCTGATTTGCTTGCCTTTAATCTCACTACTTTATATTCTACGTTCTTAAAAGTTAAAACATTTATTGGTATTATCTGGGGGGGGGGGGGATGGCCCAGTGGTTTAGAGTGCCGCGCTTCGACCTCTAGCTGGCCGGTTACCTCTGGCTTGCGGCTGTGGTTTCGATCCCAGGTGTGAGCGTATGTGTCATGGAGATAGGGGCGCCTTCTCAACCTTGTGGGTTTCCTCCGGGCACCCCGGTTTCCTCCCACTGCTAAAGACCCCTACGCGCAAGCGAATTATTGAAATAAAATTGAAACCATATGTTAGTCCCAAAATGATATAGTTTGTGTCGAGTGGACGTTAAACCCCATTTCTCTCTCTCTCTGGTATTATCTGAATATTGAATTGAAAATTGTCAATTTCCAGGAAACATTGTCAATTTTCAGGAGCCATATACATCGAAGCCTAGAATATAAATGTTATCTCACCTTCCTATTGGTAGATTATTTCTGATGATTCTTTGATTTCCCCGAGTATATTCAATATCTACAGTTATAGGTGCCGAGTAGGTCATATCACGTAGTCGACACTGATAAAATAATAAAAGTATGATTGAATAATGTACTTATAGCAACATCGATATCACCACGTTTAATGAAGACGGACATACGCCATGCAGTTAGCTATGAGGAAATTTTGCCCGGGCAGTAGTGATACAGCATCCTCTTATATCGTATCGAATTCCAACTGCTACCATTGTGCACACATGACCTGTTTTTCTTTCCATCCAAACCACTATACAGCTGTCCTTATCAGGCCCTTGATCCTGCACCATTGAAAAGGGGGGACCACGCTGGAAAATCCTGATAAAGTTTCTCGGCCAACACTTGAAGCGAACGCGCAACCCCATGCTAGCCAGACAGCTTCTTACTCACTTAACCACTGTGGCCCGGCGATATCAATATGATTATGAATTATAACTAAATAAACGCATGTCGCGACATGAGTGAAATGAAAGGTCTGATTACAGAGATTAAAAAAAGAAAGAAATACTAGCTCACTTTAGGACTAACATACAGCATGGTACAATTCTATTTCAATGTTTTGCTTGCGCACATGGGTCTTTTAGAAGGAGAAAACCAGAAGACTCAAAGAAAACCCACAAGACTAGACAGGCAACACTTGTCCTTGTTACGTTCATGTCACTTAATGACAAAATTATGACCCGAATTACACACACTGGACAACTTGGCCACCCAAACCTTCTATTTCTATTTTAAAAAGTGAACTAGATTGTACCTCATGAGGTGAAATTGGTTTAGTGATATTAAATCCTTCTTCTACATCCGGCATACCAACATAAATATTTAAATATCTGAAAATAATACAAGTTTACATGTAATATTCAAAATATCTGTAAATATATGTATGCCTGAAAATACGTGTGCCTTAATACACTGTGTGACAATTTGTACTTGACTTAGTCCAGGCAGGTGCCTTATGTGGGGAGTTGGATCATTGGATGGCCGAATAGTTAGCACGTGTGCGCTGTATCTCAAAGCATGTCATTGAGTCAACTGGCATGGTTTCGAATCCCCGTTGTAGCCTATGTGACAAGGAGGACCCAGAGAAACCCATGAGGTTGGTCAGCCTACCCTTCTCCTTGTCACGTACAACTGGGGAATCAAAACCATGCCAGTTGACTCAATGACTGACTTTATGAAACAGCACGCATACGCTAACCATTCCGCCATCCATCCCTACAATATGTCAAGACTTGCCTACATGTATGTGTTGTGTGATTTGTACTCGAGAATGCAGTATGTCCAGACTTGGTCATAATAAGTCACTGCAGCTCCTGTTTGCTAGATGATATATATACATGTAGTGTATTAAAAACTCACTTGAGATAGAAGTTCGGATCAGCATCACTTGTTATCTTTTCATTGGCTTTCATAATCTTCTTGATCTAAATATAAAGTCAAAATTCTACATCACAACCGGTATCTAAATATTAACAACATTTCGAGAGTTATCAACACTACAAATCGTGGCACCTTAATTGAGAATACATCTCGTTGGTCTGTTTATTAGCGTTAGTTAATAAATTACTAACCTCAACATTGATAAAATAGTTGAAAGAATCTATATGCTGTTTAACCAAACCTTTCACTTTTAGAAAAGCTGGCAGCAACTTCCATTTCTCCTGTAAATATAAAACACATCATATAAAGTCTATGAAAACATAAAGATAATAACTGTTTTTCAATATTGCCTGGTTCCCTAAATGATGTGTTTTAACATAAGATTGAGGCAGGCGTGACCCTCAACAGCATTCATGTGAATTTAATGTGTAGACTATCCCTTGGTGCAGTGCAGTCCGTGCCAGTTTTTCAGTGTTATAATATATCAGTAGGTATGCAGAAAGCCTTCGGTGACAATACACATGTACAACTTTTGGGGATCACCTGGAGGTCGGTTGTTTGATCCCTGCATTGGCCGAGAAAGTTCATCCAGATTTTCTGGCGTGGCCTCACCTTGTCACTGTCAGTGATGCAGGATGGATGACCTGACAAGGCAAGTGGTGTAGTCGTTGGGATGGTACAAAAAATCAAGGTCCCGTGAACACATTGGCGTGCATGTTAAAGATCCCTTGGTAGTTGGAATTCAATATGTCCGTCTTCATTAGCCTAGTTTATGAGCAGAACAGTCGGATGTTCTACCCCCTTTCATCTGTACATCTTTCTTTGGGTATTTAAGTTTCAATCTTGAAAAGGGTGGTTATGAATAATTAAAACCCAAACTTTTAACAATCGATGTAGCACGTTAGCACGATCTTTGGTTTCAAAAAGAAGAAAGTTTCTGATTTCTGTGGCATGATGAATCATGAATGGCAATGAAAACAATTCAACAAAAACAGAAACAAATAAAACTCTGATTATTTTGAACCTCTATTGTTTTAACTGACGCTGACAGTTTCTCCTTGTCCATCCTCATTATTTCCTCTATCGATTCCATCTTGGTTCAAAGTCTTTTACCGCAACTAAGGTTAAATATTTCAATATTTCATCGTTATTTCTTCATTTTCGTGCCGCTTCATGGGCGCAGACATATTGGATTTACTGCTGCCACCTATGATCAAAAGTCTTGGACACCCAGTAGAATGCAGGAATTAAAATTGTCCATAGTTCCGCCCTGTTTTACTAAATAAACTTTTATCGATCGTTGTATAATTATACCGCAATAAGGCAACATTCTGGGTTAATTTTGCATGCTATCATTCAAGATTATATTTAGTTATTTATATTGTGTAACACAAGGGACGTAACTCACATATTTTGTGAAATGCAAAGACAACTCTCAATTTTAGACTCGGTTTGTTTGCGTGCCATCGTCTGCATTTGTTGTGTAATGTGTGGTGTGCAGTTTGTCCCGATTATGTAACAGATAGCTCAGTACGTTTTCAGTGCTGTAAGACTAAGGGCCTCGAAAGGTAAAACATGTAGTCATTCGGATGGGACTAAAACATGAGGAGGACCCATGATAACTTTGGCATGCACATGCAGATCTTTAGCAGTGGGAGGCCACAGAGTTGGACAGATTCTGATTATCCTACATGAATGAACTAAACCTCTTGACTCAGACAGTCCCTATCATTTTAAAGCACACAAAGCACACATGTCACTTGATAAATATATTTTTATATATTACAGATCGAATTACGAAGAATGAAGAACTTAATAATGATGCGAAGTTTATACAGAATTAATTCAAACATTTTAACAAAACACAGTCATCCTCACCAATCAGGAAAAACTCTGACTGGTTTTCGATGCTTTCACCAACCACATGTTTCATCCACTGAATCCCGAACGAAGATGTTGGCCTGGCAGATCCATTCTTACGGTGGTAACGATCAGCTTACCTTGTCAGCAACTAACAGAATTCCTACGATTAAAAATCCGAATGATATTCTGGTTGAGGTGCATGCAGCAAGTGTCAATCCCATAGATATAAGAATGAGAGGTAAGCTGCTTAATGATAATAAATACCGGTATGTAATAATAATTTTCATAGTAAAAAATCCCCGGTACTATAATTTATCTACAAGGAATGGTTCCTGTTTTTCCTCAAATGCATCACTGAGATCCAAACTTGCCTGCACTGTTATGGGGACTCTTCCACCCCTCTTTTCCTTTCGTGTGTGAGGTTTTATCGTCTTCTTCTTGGAATTATTATAATAATAATTTTGATGATGATATTTATATAGCAGAGTCTTCACTCAAAGTGTATCAATATTGTTCTTACCTGTGTTGGAGAGCCTGGCAATAAGTCCTGTTTAGGCTACACATTGGCATGCATGTAAAAGAACCCTTGACAGTTGAAATTCGATCTAAGAGTAGCCTGTAGTGCTGCTGTCCTGGCAAAATTTCCCTCATAGCACACTGTATGGCGTATGCTTGTCTTTATTAGCTGGGTTGGTACAGAACAGTAGGACATTAAACCACATTTAATTTCATTTTTTGTTATTTTTAACAGTTATAATCTATTTTTCAGATGGTTATGGTCAGAAGATATTAAATATAATGAGAAATCAGGGTTTAATAAACACAAGATCTGAATTTCCTCTGACACTGGGCAGAGATTTCTCTGGTATCGTTGTAGAATCGGGAAGAAATGTTAAGAAATATAAACCTGGGGATGAGGTTTGTGATTTATAATAAAATTTGAATGTCAAAGCAGTTAGATGGCAGGCATACAGACTAGGATGTCATGGGCTTGATCCTGGTGCTGTCAAACAAAATTCCTCTAGATTTTATAGTTTGGTTTTCAATGATCAGTAGTGCAGGATGGTGGTGTGGGGGGGGGGGCTGCTAAGCACTGAAAACCTGAATATGTCTGAGTGAAAAATGCTGTTAGGTACGTTTTTCAACGCATTTTCCCGTTGTCAGTGGTATAGAACATCTGTCTAGTCGTTCTGATGGAATGAAAAACCGAGGTCTTGTGTACACTTTGGCTTGCACTTAAAAGATCTCTTGGCAATTGGAAGTCAATATAAGAGGAGGTCATAGTGCCGCTGCCAAGGCAAAATTTCCCTCATAGCACACTGTATGACGTATGCCTGTCTTCATTAGCCCAGTCAAGAGCAGAACAGTAGGACGTTCAACCCTATTTTATTTCCTTTCCTTTAATTAGGTGCATTCAGTGGTGCATCTTCCATACAGACAAGTGTAATAGGAAATACAAAGAATGCTCTGATTATTACTGTTATTGTTTAATTTAAAAGTCTGTATTTATTTCACTGTATAGGTTTATGGTGTTTTAGGACCTCAGAGACAAGGTTCACATGCTGAATATACAATATCATCGGAGAGAGAGGTAGGTGTGGTCTTTTTATTAATTTGTTGAGCTTCATTCTAAACATACACAGATCTCCTTTACCATACGATCAGGACTGGATCTAAGTCAATTAGACTACTGGTACCCTAGGTGTAGATTTTTCAAGTAAAACTGTCTTCATATCAACGAAAATATGTTATTTTTTAAAAAAAAAAATGTATTCAATTTTCAAATTATCTTGGCTGTGAACACTGTAGACCACCAATAATGGGAGGTTAACTCAGGCACCGGTTTCACAAAGCCTTCTTTGATTTAAGTTATGAATTTAGAATTTACTCCACTTTAGATCACAGTTTATGAGAAATATCTTTGATCCAGAAACACAAAACTTTGCACACAGCTTCTTATTGATGTACCTGATACATTAAATCAACAAACATTTTATAGGGACTATATTTTAGTTACAATAAGGCAAGCAATTTTGAGTAAATTCTTAACTGAGAAAGTTCATCAGGAATTTCTGTCATCGTTTCCCCTTGCCATTTGTCGGTGTGACAAGAAATGCTGTCTAGTCATTCGATGGGATGAAAAAACAAGGTCCCATCTACACATTGGTGGGCACATAAAAGATCTCTTAACAGTTGGAATTCGATATAAAAGTAGGCCGTAGTGCCGCTGGGTGCTGTCCGGTAAAAAATTCCCTCATAGCAAACTGTATGACGTATGCCCGTATTCATTAGCCCAGTTGTAGCGAAACAGTGGGACATTAACCATGTATATGGAATACAATCAGTGTTTTTTTGAGATAAGATTTGTTGATTCTGTATGTTTCTCTTATTTTTAGATGGCGCATAAACCTAATCATTTGTCTCATGTAGAAGCTGCGTCAATACCATACGTAGCTTTAACTAATTGGTCCGCAATCTACACGGCAGGTCGTCTCACAGCTAATAATACACCCGGAAAAAGGTAAGTCATATTACTTTTCTCAATATTTTCACGGACCAGTGGTTTAATGTGTGGTTGTGAAATCACATGGTCTGTCATTGAGTCAAATGGTGTGGTTTCGATCCCAATTTTCCAAGTGACATGGAGGTAGGGTCACCTGTCAAACCATGTGGACTTTCTCCGCGGGTCCTCTGGTTTCCTCCCACTGCTAAAGATATGGTTTTGATTCCCTGCTTGGATGTGACATGGAGTAGGGTCACATATTCAACCTTGTTGGTTTTCTGCAAATCTTCCCCTTTTCTCTCCCACTGTAAAAGACCCCTATGCACAAGCGAATTATTGAAATAAAATTGAACCTTGTGTTAGTCCCGAAATGACCTAGTTTATATCAAGAGGACCTCTCTCGCTTACTCAGGGTCATGGGTTTGATCCCGGTGTTGGCCAGGAAAGTTGCTCTGGATTTTTCGGCACAATTTTCCCTTGCCAGTGGAACAGTGTCTGGTCATTCGGATGTTATGGAAAACAGGTTCCGTGTTTAGTTTGCGTGCACCAAAAATATTTGACAGTTGAAAGTCGAAAATAGTGTATGCCCGACTTAATTTGCCCAGTCGGAGCAGAACAGTAGGACTTAAATCCCATTTCTTTTTATTTCATACCTACTAAAAGCAGACTGACTCTCAACCAAATGTATCAACTTGAAATACCACTTGTTAGGAGTTGCATCTGCATAATGACAAGTGAAGTGTTGTCTAGTTGTTTGGATAGGACAAAAAACACCAACTCCAACCGTAATTGGAATGTATGTGAAACAGCTCTTGAAAGTTTTAATTCTATGAAGAACTGATGAGATCTTATTTGTTTTTTTTTTTTAGGATTTTGGTGATAGCTGGTTCAGGGGGAATTGGAACATTTGCTATTCAGGTAATTGGGCAAAACATTACTGATTGTATTTCAGACAAAATTCTTAACAAACCCAGATATTTTAATAAATTTCATATTATATATGTTTATATAGATTATATAAGATATATTTTATTGAAGGTGTGGGGTGGTGAACTTATATTTATATAAATTATGTAAAATATGTTTTATAATTTAGTTATTAAAGGCCGTGGGTGATGAACTAATCGTGACTTAAGACCAGTGCAAATAGAGTTAATATTATATATATTATCAAAATAGCTGGAGGTCAATAAGTTCTATTTGCTAAAAGTTATAGATCACTTTGTCACACCATCTCTTGCAAAATGTGAGCGTATCTTGCCTGGCAACCGCTGGTTTGAACTTATATCTATATGAATTATGTTTTATAATATAGTTATTGAAGGCCTGGGGTGGTGAACTATAAAAGTTATGTTTTATAATATAGTTATTGAAGGCGTGGGGTGGTGAGATTATTACAACTTGTAGTAGTGATGCATCTGAACATCTTCTACAACTTGGAGCAGATTATACGATAGATTATAAGCAACAAGATGTCCTAACAGAACTCAATGAATTACCACGGTGAGCACAAAATACATAATATTTAATCCGGTGTGGGACGAAAACGTTCTCCAAGATTTTTACGTCTGGTGAAGTATGGAGACTTTGGCTAGACAAAGTGTCTGATTTTGGATGGCACAAAAAGAAACACAGTCTTGTGTATACAATTGGCACCACTTATATATCCCTTAGCAGTTAGGAGTCACAGTTTACCATCCACCTGTTCTGCTCCTGACCTTGGTTAATGAAGATGGGCATGTGCCATACAGTGTGTTATGAGGGAAATTTGGCCCGGGCAGCGGCGCGATGTCCTACTCTTATATCGAATTCCAACTGCAAAGGGATCTTTTATGTGCACGCCAACTTTGTACACGGGATCTCATTTTTTTGTCCCATCCGAACGACTAGACAGCTGTCCTAGTAGTGAAGAATGAAAATGTTCCCTCAGACTTTGGCAAGGCAGTGTCAAGGTTTGGATGGTACAAAAGAAAACATGGTCTTGTTTACCTTTGGCACTACTTTATAGATCCCTTAGCACTTGCAAGTCATGGTGGCTCAGTGAGAAGGACATTGGCTCGCTAACTTGGAGGCCACATATTCGATCCCTGCATTGGCCAAGAAAAGTCATTCAATTTTCTGGTGTAGTTTCATCTTTTCAGTGGTGCCAGGGATGATAAACCGAGGTCATGTGCACATCTTTGTGTTAACGTAAAAGATCCTTTAGGTCTGTCATTGAATCATATGGCATGGTTTCAATTCCCCGCTTGTACGTGACAAGAAGTAGGGACGACTGTCAAACTTCATGGGTTTTCTATGATCTCCTTCAACTGCTAAAAATCCCCACGCACAAGTGAATTATTGAAAACAAAATGAAACCATATGTTAGTCCTGAAATTACTAAACTTGTGTAGAGTGGATAGTAAACCCCATTTCCCTCCTCTTTCTCGCCAAGTGTTTTATTTTTATTTTTTTATTTATCAAGGTTTGATTTTATTCTGGATCCATTAGGAGGAGAAAAAGGCGAACAGTATTCACAGTTTTTAAAATCTTGGCAAAATGCAAAGTATGTCAGCATAGCTCCACCATTTTTAAAGAATTTCGATAATTATGGAATCTTGCCTGGTTTAGTTAAAAATATTGGGGATTTAGGATGCAGTGCATTAAAGGTAAAAAAAAAACCCTCATTATATTTTGCATTGACAGGTGTTAAGTCTTAATATGCCCAAGATCTTGAAGCAGGACTGTGAGTTTTACAACATCTCTAGGAATTTAGAATTTTAAAATATTTTATCTCTTATGGTTATGATGAATTTGTCGATCTAATTGAAATTCAGATCTATATTTCGTTTCGGTTTTTATAATTTCGATGGCCTACACTACATGTAGATCTAACAAGTTATAGCGGGAGGCCACGTTCAGCCAGTTCATATGTCAAGCACGCGACATTTGACCCTATAACCTCAGTTATTCAATTAACCAATCAGAATCGTTGTTGCTTTGTTTTGATTTCTATCGCTGATAATGCCTACCCACAATTTCGCGCACAAAAGGTCAAACCCTCGATTCGACAGACAGTTTGATTGGCTGACCCCTCATTTCAAGTAGAACACGAGTTAAATAACAAGTCTTCCAGATCCTAGTGCACGAAATGAAATAGGATCTGTGGTTTCATCAGATTGATGAATTTGTTGTTAATATTTAATGATTAAAAATGTTGTGAATGTTTATTAAAGTTGTTACTACATGTGTCACCTAATTTTACAGGGAGCTAAAGATGGTAAAATAATAAGATGGGCCGTGTTTGCTCCATCAAAACAAGGATTAAAAACAACAACAGATCTCATTAATTCCAAACAGGTGAGGTCATGATTTTAACTAATTACCCTAGATCAGTGGTTCTCAATCTTTTGGTTCTCAATCTTGGGACACATAAGATGGATTGGATGACTGACTGGTTAGTATGTGCGCTGTATCAGAAGGTCTCATTGAGTCAACTGGCTTGATTTTGATTGCCCGGTTGTACATGACAAGGATTGGGGTCGCCTGTCCAACCTCGTGGGTTTTCTCCTAGTCCCCTATGCACAAGCATTAAATAAAATTGAATTATTCCCCAAAACAACCAAGTTTGTGTTGTTAGAAGGGTTTCTTTATTTTTTTTATATATTTTGTTTTTTTTTATGGGGCAGATCACTACACAGAGGCATCCCTCAAAGTAGGAGGGTCACCTAAGGGCGACCTGTACCCCTGAAGAAATTCATCTGATATGTGAATCAGAAGCCTGGAACCAACCAAGCTTTTTATTTTCCTTACTCATTAGTTTAAGGCATAGTGAGTGTAGGCCAGAGAGTTCGACCAGTTCTAGCATACACTTTAATAAAAACTGATCTAAATTTCCGAAATTCCGAAACACAGGATGATCGTTATAAATAGAATTACAAAATTTAAATCATATTTGATTCAATGGTATAGTGTCTGATTCTAAAATACAGATTTTGATGTAACATTTGTTTCAACTTTTCCTTTGATTACTTTTGTTTTTGTTATTTTCATTCATATAGGCTAAGTAAGGGAGATAACTCTTTTTTACGTTTTTTTCCCCAACTTTTTCACTCAGTTTTTTCATCGTTATAAATGATATGACTTGTCGTCATGATACGACTAAAGCAGAATAAATATATAAAAGATATGATACAAGTTTCATAGAATTCATGAAAAGTTAAGAGACTGATGGGAATCCAGTCTTTTAATTCATGGTGATAGGAGTAGGCCTACACATAGTAAATATTTTTTTGTAATCTACAGTTAGCCTATTCTTGTTTTGTTTTAGACTTAATATTTCCTCAGGATAATTGAATTTATTTATCTTTTGGGATAGGGTAGGATGGATGGTGGTGGTGGCACAGCTGAGGCCCGGCATCACAGTTTTTGCCTATAGGCCTAGATGTTCTATTAGATAAGACAGCGGCGTTAGGGTCTACTCTTGTTGTGATTTCCAACTGTAACAGGATCTTTAACGTGTACCCAATGATGTACTGGACCTTTTTTGTACTATCTGAAGAACTAGACAGTTACCTGCCACTGAACAGGGGAGCCTGAACTGTATATTCTCAAGGAACTTTCAAGGCCAATTCTGAATCGAACACAGGAACCACCGCATTACTCACTAAGCCACTGTGGCTACTGTTGGTGAAACTGCCAATATTTCTCCAGACAGATACTGAATCGTCCTGACCACATGGCACTATAAATTATTTTATTTTTCAGATTCATCCTGTCGTGGAAAAAGTTTTTGAATTTGAAGATCTTCCATCTGCGTATGAGAAAATAGAAAGTGGCCATTCGAGGGGAAAAACTGTCATTAAAATGAAATGAATGAAAGGACGATTTAAAAGTGACAATGACTACTGCAACTGTGTTAAGAGCAGCTGTTAATTATCCTTATTAGTCTGTAGTCTAAATGAGATCTGTTTTAACTGTGAGGATTGGGTTTTGTGACTTCAATCCCATGGAACAGGATCCCCAGTCTCACCTTGTGGATTTTCTCTTGAGTTCCTGGGTCCTCCCAATATATACTCCTGTGTGAAGAATCAGGGTTCCTTGGTGTAGAATTACAAACCATAATCAGTTCATAGTTTTAGATGCGATCTAATAGGGGGCTTTGGGGGTCGTCCCAGAGTAGCGTCCCATGTGACCCCTACTGGATTTACACAGCATTGGATGTGATGATCACATGAAAGCGAGCAGTCTGTCTGAGATCATACTGACCTATACTTTTAGCTGATCTGAGGTCTCCAAATAGGACTTTTTACCCCTCCAGATGATTTTGTAGTGTAACCGTACGTCTTCTATTCAGCTTAATTTTAGTCAAATCAAAAGACTTTTTTTTTCATTTCTAAGTTTATTAATTATTTATGTACAAAGTTGAAAAACCTGTAAATTAATTATGTTGTATTAAAACATCATGAAATATAATTACCTTTTAAAAAAATCAAACAAACTATTCCCAGTGCAGAAGAGGTGAGAAAGAAGAAAGACTATTAAAAATGCATAAGGTAATGTTTCGATAAAGATCTGGCAGTTCTCGCTAAAAATAGATACTGGTAATGAAAAAGGATTATTTTGAAAATTTGTCAAATTAGTTGATTCAGAGCGGAATTATGAATGCTTGAAGAATAGTGCAGTCTTGATTTTTCTTTCTACCATTGATGCAATTGTAAAAGAAATCTTGTTTATTGATTTTTGTATTAAACATACATCATGCAAGAGCTAAATCACCCTTTTGCAGGTCTTTCTTTAGGCCTGAAATGTTATCTAAACATTAATTAACTGATTCAAGCCATAATCAACTCGAGATGGCATAGGATTTGTCCGATTTGAAATAGATTAGAACGGGTTCAACCAAATCTTGATTAATTTAAAAATGGACGAGTGAGACTTAGCTTTGAACAACCAGGACGGTAGTTGCAATTATAGCACACATCTTGTCAAACCTTCTAAGGCTAATATCTTCGCTCACAGTAGAGTAATTTGGATGAAATTTTCAAATTATTCATTTTACATTATATATTTTCGAACTATTACTACAAGGATGGCCAACTCTTTATGAAACTCTTATCTAATGTATCTTTAAATTATTAAATGGCAATCATGTTTCAATCCATTCAAAATCACAACCATCTGATAAATCATATAACATTTGAGTCCTAACGAAAGATCTTTAATAGGCAGATTCAATGGTTACATGATGATTCTTTAGCTTAGAAATATATTGAACAGCTCTAAATAGGGACAAACAGATGCAAGTGTGAACGCAGCCCATTTCAATATCCTCAATATCACTGGGTGCAAGATAAAAACACAGAACAAAATTTACATCTGTATTTTAATCAAGTTGTCAACAATCTACTTCAATCATTTACATTTTTTATCTTCTAAATCTATTTCATTTATTGAATTAAAACTTGGAATAAATTCATTTAACATTCCTTTTTTTGTAAAAAAATCTTAAATAACATAAAAAATATAAAGAATTGTTTCATGGGTGAAACGATGGTACTATTAATTACAATCTGATTAAAATACACATCTATATTTCGTTTAGTTTTTTTAATACTTTCAATGGCCTCCACTACAAGTTATACTGAGAGTTAACGTCAGAAATCAAACGAGTGGCTTTGACCCTATGACATCAGACATTGATTAATACATTGAGGTCACGGTGGCTAAGTGGATAAGGCGCTGGTTCGCTAGCCTGGAGGTCGGGTGTTCGATCCCTGCATTGGCCGAGAAAGTTCATCTCGATTTTCCGGCGTGATTTCCCCTTGTCAGTGATGCAGACAAGGGGAGGACCTGACAAGGATAGCTGCCTAGTCGTTCGGATGGGATGAAAAACCGAGGTCCCGTGTACACATTGGAGTGCACGTAAAAGATCCCTTGGCAGTTGGAATTCGATATAAGAGTAGGCTGTAGCGCCGCTGCCCGGGCAAAATTTCCAGTAGTTTACCCATAGTTGTGTGGATCAAAAGGCCAAGAACTCACTGAAACAGACTGTTTCATTGGCTAATCCCTCACATCATCCAGAACACGTCAATGATAACAACTCTTCCAGAACCTAGTGTAAAGGCAAGTAAAATGAAATTTTGAACTATAAAAACAAAACAAAATAGAATCTGTGTTTTAATCAGATTGTCAAAATTTTAAATCTTGTTTAGTTTGGAAAAATATTTTGTTTATTGAGTCAGTGATCTCTTGATCTTTTAAAACTTGAAACGAAATATAGATCTATATTTTAATCAGATTATGTCGACTGAAGTCGTTTGATATTTGATAAAGCTGATTGGTAAAACAATGAATCAGCCACATGGTATCATAAATCACTCTACTTTCGGTTTAATTATAACAGGTTAATTATTACTTGTTGATTAACAAGTTAATCAACTTGCTTATTGGCTACAATAACAGTCACACTGTAGTGGGAATCGGCCATATGGTTAATAATTCAAGTCGTAATTTAGGAAGATCCAAGTACTAAAGGGTTTGCATGATACTTCATAAAGACGGAATGACCCTTGTCGAAACGTTGCCAGAAATAAACGTAAAAGTAATTTGTTTTTCACAATAATTGAGTCATGTGTTATACTAAAGGGTTACCGGTAGTTTAAACTTCTGGGATGTCCGAAGGCAAATCTCCTTTCTTTTAAAACATTTTGTGTACTGAGCTACCGATCTGATATTAGTATAAAAGATTATATATTGTTAACATATTTTCTAATATAAAAGTACAATAAAGTATGTCAAACACTGATGGAAATATGATTTAAAATTTCACCTTTGTTCAAATATATTATGGAGGAATATGGAGTGATTTAATGACCAGGTTATTAAAACAAAACAAAATAACTAAAAACCAGGTTTATTTAGAAATTATATTAAGTGCCAAATATTTTGGAGAATTATATAACATGGTCACAGATAGGCTTCTCTATAAGGCTGATGCATGAGATACACTGACCTTACATGCTTAAAGGCTTGATGCATCAGTTGCAAAATTATTCAATTTCTCATGGCATAAACATGCATTATGCAAGAGCAAAATCTGCCTATTGTAGGTCTTTCTTTGGGCCTGAAATTTTATAAAAACTATTAACTAGACAATAATTAACTTATCCAAACCATAATAAACTCTCAATGTTGAGTCTAGCATGAGATTTTTGTGGGATTGTAGTTCAATTCGCTGAAATATTTTCCTTCGTGATTTACCACTAAAAATGGATAACCGAGACTACTGGTTCTAGTGAGAACTGCCAACTCGTTATCTAATCTTCCATAATGTAACTTTAATATACACTAAACACCAACTTGATTATTTTATATTTTATAAATAAAACCAAACCAAAATATTAACGTTAGATAATTTCCCAGCTTGGATTTAATCTGATATAAACATTAAAAGATGAAACTGAACCATGTTTTTCTCGATATTACTTTTAGAGATTTAACTATCACAATAATGTTTGTAGCAAGAGATTCCTATACCGCTAAATGATGCAACATGCCTTTAGTATGTCAGAGACGAGGCCCTGAGTTCACAAAGCATTCTCAGACTAAGTTAAGAAGCTGAAGAAAATTTGAAAATGCAAATGAACCCATCTAGAATTAAAGGCCAACTCATGTTTTAGTGACAATATATGGAAGATTTCATCTATTCCAGTTGACGATGTCCGTAAACCCCAAATATCAGCTTTAAAGCGAAGCTCGAGAACAGCTATAAAAGAAATGGTTGACTCTTTTCGAAATGTGGTTTATAATATGTAGATAATGATGATCAATATGAATATTAGATATGAAGACATCTGATATATATACATTATACAAGATAAAATGATTAATATCTTAAAACTACATACTACGGCAGTGTTTCGCTTATTTACACAATACAATTATAATAGATTAACCAACATTCCTAACTTCACAGAAATACATAGATCAAGCTAATTTGAGTAGGAGTATGGACCCAATAATAATTCACAGCAAACTATTGGGACTACAGAAAGTATAGATAAAAAATGGGGAGAGTACCAGTTCATCAGTGCTCTCAACTTCAAAATTTTGACATTGTTTTTAAACATAATGTAATTCAACTGAATCTATTGTGCGTTAATGAATGCACTATGACAGATTGAATAAAGTGTTTCTGTTATTGAGGGTAGAAAGGGATGTTATTTATAGAACAGGGTTTTCGAACAATGATTAAACAAACGTAACATCTCACTAAACAACAAGGTACCTATTTCTTAACATCATTTAATTCACAACTGAAAAATCATAAGATAGAACTCAAGACTTTCTGGTTAGTGAGCCAACACCAATATGGCCCACTTTTCAATTCAGAACTGGAAAATCCTGAGAAAACACCTATCTCATTGAGCCCCTTTTCATTTAGAGCCAAAGATCCATAATGAATTCAAGGACTATGGTAGTCAAACCGGTTCTCTTGGTGAAACGCAATACCCTTATCGTGTTCCCAGCTAAATATGAGACGTGTGCTCCTCCAAGTAATGTTATTTTGATTGTCAGTACGATTACAGAGCCCACCATGTGTTCTGTAATGCTGCTCTGATCGGTTCTGCTTGGAAGAGAGAGAAATGGGGTTTCACATCCACTCGGCTAACACATGGTCCAATTACATTTCAATAATTCTCTTGTGCACAGGGGTCTTTAAGTGGTGGAAGGAACCGTAGAACCTGGAGAAAATCCAGAGGTTGGACAGACGAACCTACTCTTTGTCACATACAGCCAGGCAATGGTTCTGCTTGTCCATTGATGTCCCCTTCCACTCATTAAGGCTATTAACCTGCGTTAAGTAAAGATGAGAGATGATATGTTATTGGAGCGGGATCAGGCAAGATGTGTATGTAACAGTAGATAATATATTTTATAGAAACAAATCTACATTCTTAATATCGAAAATAATATCTGATATAAATAATTTAAAAGTTTAAGAAATAGGCCCCCTCCTAACTAATAAATAATATCACATATTATACACAAAACATTCAAATATGAAATACGATAAAATGTGATGAATGAGAACTCAATAAATAAACCTATCCCCTGAAGTCCGTCATTTTGTCCACCTCAGATTTAACTTTCCGTGTTTTTACTGATATTATTAATATATGATGACACAAAGTCAAAAATGTCAGGCACAATTAGTATAATGTCTGATATTTCGCCAAGTAGATCTAATATTTATTATTTCCAGGTCTGGTAGTACATCTGCCTTTTTAGACAATTCTTTTGGAAGCATTACCCATTTCTTTGTTGTTGGTTAATTTGTTTGGTGATTGAGAGAGGGAGAAATGGAGTTTAATGTCCACTTGACACAAAATAGGTCATTTCAGGAATAACATATGGTTCAATTATATTGCAATAATTTGCTTGCACGTAGGGGTCTTTAACAGTGGGAGGAAACCGGAGAACCCAGAAATATTTGTTTGGTTCGGCAGACACAGAAATTAAAACTTTAATCTTATTTATAAAGCCTGACCTCGTTGACTATAATGTATAAATGACCGATCTGATTAATTTGCAGATCTATATTTCGTTTCATTTTTTAATATTTTCGAAGGCCTACACTACATGAAGATCTGACTGGGTCTGAGGCTTTTGACTCTATGACATCAGATATTTGATTAACCAATCTGCAATGATTTTGCTAATTGATTACCCAGTTCCGTGCAAAACACACGTCAATGGTACCAATGCTTCCAGATCCTAGTGTAGTAAAGACAAGTAAAATGAAGTTTTGAACTATAAAAAACGAAACGAAATAGGATCTGTGTTTTAATCAGATTGCATAATGAAAGGTTTTATGATACAGCACGCACGTGCTGACCATTCGACCATCCAGCCCCCCAAAACGAATCGAAATAAGATGTGTATTTTAATGAGATGGTATATTGATGAGAGTACAATAAATATATACAACTAACGAGTGATAAATCTCAATAAGGTAAATACAAACATTTATAAAGTAAAATTCTATATACACAATCTTTATACAATTAACTACATGATAAATTCATTTTGATTTAACTATCCTGATCCGTAATTCTTCCTCTCTAGTTCTGACAATGGAATAAGATCAGTTGCCTGGGTTAGTTAGAGAAAGCTAGATCAGAGAGGGTTAGGGAAAGGGTTGGAACCTGCAGATTTCGTAAAGGTTTTGAGATGTAAACAGGGCTTGCACTAACCCTTACCCTTAGTGTGCTATGAGTAAAATTTTGCCTGGGCAGTGGTGCTACAGCCAACTCTTACATCAAATTCAAACTGCCAACACCAGGCACAAACCTGTGATCTCCTGGCTAGCAAGCCAGAGTCTTACCCACTAAGAGCCACCGTGGCTCCCAAACACAGAAAAAGAGGGAGTAACCCTGTGGTTTCCAACGAGCAGCAATTAGACTCCAAAGGGTGCTAGCAAATAGGCAGGCAACTGATTTTTCATCTCATCCTCAAAACTAGACAGAAAAAAGATAAGGGCCTTTAAAAACGACTAAAACGAACTGAGAAAGGGATGTGAAATGAATGAGCACATGAAATGTCTTCATATAAAACGAGATTCTGTATCAGTGCCCCATATTGGATCCATGAACTTAATCCTTAATAGCACTTCAAACCTCTAAAAACAGACTGTGAATTGAATTTTTCTCGAAGAGATCTGTAAATGAAATGAAATGAGGTTTAACCTCAACTTTTCTGCACCAACCTGGCTAATGAAGATGGGAACCAACCTGGCTAATGAAGATGGGCACCAACTTGGCTAATGAAGATGGGCCTATGGGACGGCCTTAATCTGTCTTGAGGTTTTACCTATGCTTAAAAATCCCTTTAGATATTAATTTCCATTAAAACTTGTTCTGGCTAAAAGTTTTACCTATGCTTAAAAATTCCTTTAGAGGTTAATTTAGATAAAAAAATTTCTATGACTATTCTGAAATATTTACATGAAGTTATAATAAGTAAAAAACATAAATGAACAATGAATATAATAAAGATATAAATATTTTACATAGAAAATGGAACAATGTACAAGGAATATAGATTTTGACATTTTTTATGGTTAACAAACGACCAGGGCTGAAGTTTTTTAATTTTGTTGCTAAACTCTTCTCACATTCTTTGAGTGACGTGAAGTGAAGTGGCATCGTTTTGATCCAGGCCATGTCACAGCCTACTCTAAATATACATGTGACATTATTTTTCTTGTACCATCCGATTGACTAGACTCTTCTTTTTGCCAGACCTTCCATCCTGCAACAAGCCGTGATGGAAACCCAATCTGGAATCTCATGAGGTACTTCCAACCTGGATGCTCATTGAAGCAATATTTGCATATTTTCTAAGAAAGTAAAAACATAATCATTTCTATATCTATTACTTAATACAATATCATTACTATACAACCATAGGAACCATTCTAGCACTTAAAAAACATTCACATAAAAATTTGAAATAATTTCTAATCGGTATTTGGAAATTGTATCATTTCTTTTCACTGGAAAACTAAATCTACACAATGGAAGAAGGAGTTGTCTTGATTGTCAAGGTCTGTGGTTAAACAGATAAGGCTAAAAATTTTGGATTTAGAAAGAAAATGTCAATTTCTCATCTGACACAAGTAAATTATAGGATTTAGGATTAGTTTTTAACAAGGTAGATGCCATGTATTTTAAGGCTTTATTTCAACATATTTTAAAGCGCTTAAGACATTAAGAAAATTTACGACCCTAGACCTAAATATCAAGATCTTAAAATAAATCAATGTAAAGCAATATTGAAAAAAACATTCTAGTTTAAAGACCCTGCCATATCATTGAAACCGACGATGAGATTAGCCTTGAATTGTGATGTTCGTGAAGATCAGAATGTGAAGTTTGTAAGGACCAGAACATCTATTTTTTTATATCGACTAATTGAAAACATGTTAAAATAGTGACTCATCTCCCTCGCCCCAATTAAAACATTTACAAGGACATGATTAAATAAAACACATGGCGATAACATTAAAAAAAAAACACATGGCAATAACATTTAAAAAACACATGGCAATAACATAACACATGGCGAGAACCGCATAGCATTAACATGAAATCCTGGACATAAAAACATACCAAAACCTA
Source organism: Patella ulyssiponensis (assembly GCA_963678685.1). Lineage (NCBI taxonomy): Eukaryota > Metazoa > Mollusca > Gastropoda > Patellidae > Patella > Patella ulyssiponensis. Next base: position 92,228,651 of record OY783226.1, read on the forward strand.
ATAAAAATTCGATTGATATAATATACGATGATCAACTATGATAATAATAAAAATATTAATTTGTGACCACAGTTCTATGACGATAAAAATGTCAAGATGATGTAATTCTTAAAACACTAAAATGTCCAAAAAACTACTACTACAGTAATAATTATAATTCTTGTGTATTCGGAGCAGGTGATGGAACTGCTGAACTCGTTCCTTTTTTATCTTTTTGTTTGGAGAGCGTTGCAACTTGTCGCATTAACTCTTTATTCTTCGACTGAAATCAAAACATAAAATAAAATATCAGTTCTGGCTCTATGTATCATTTTAAATGATGTATCACGTTTTACTGTTTCACAATACACTGTATCAAATCTGAAGGTGAGAACTGTGGACATCTACGCCAGGAACTTTGGTTCCTATTTGAATGGCTAGTATCATAGAGAGCATTGCAAGCATTGTTGTACTGAAAGTGGAATTTGTGCTGGATATATTTCGAAGAATTTCCTCTCAATCCGAAGAAGGATTCGAGGGTAAATAATTATGAATCTTATTCAGGAACTTTAGGGCCGCCACATACTCTGTTTAAACGTTTGACGTGTCGTTTAGCGCTAGTGAATCCCTCCCAAACTACAAGAGATACAGAGATGGGGTTTAATGTCCAATTGACACAAACTAGGTCATTTTGGGACTAACATACGGACCCAAAGAAAACCCATTAGTTGGACAGGCGACCCTACTCCTTGCCACGTACAATCATGGAATTGAAACCACGCCAGTTGACTCAATGGCAGGCGGTATGATACAGCGCACACAGTAACCATTCGGCCATCCCCCCCCCCACACACACACAAGTGAGAGAGAAACGGTTCAATTTTATTTCAATAATTTGCTTGTGCGTAGGGATATTTAGCAGTGGGAGGAAACCGGAGGACCCGGATAAAACCCACGAGGTTGGACAGGCGACCCTTAACAAATATGCAAATGACGCATCAAGGCTTTAAATCTTTCATGTTACAATAACCTCACCTGAAGTGCCTCTATAGTATTTGATGTGGCAAAATTTAACGCTTGTAGTTTTCCTCTCAACTCTTTCTCCAATTGAAACTCAGACACTTTCAACTCACTGATCTGGAATAGAAGAGAACAAGTTAAAAAGTCTTGTGAATAAAAATATTTCGATCAATTTGATACAAAAGTGTCAATAGCCAATATTTTACAAATTTAAAAGCCAAAAAATAAGAAACTCCCAAAGATATTTGCAGTTCTAAAATGGGCTTCAATCAGGGTAGTTTGCTATTAGGGAAATTTTGCCGAATTCCAACAGTTTAAAGGTTAATTTTACGTGCACGCCAACGTGGACACAGGACTGTGATTTTTCACACTATTTCAGACGACTGGGCGCTGTTCCTTGCCAGATCCTTTGTCCTTCACCACTGGTAAGGGGAAAACCTGGCTGGAAAATCCTGAAGAACTCTCTCGGTCAACACGGGATCGAACATGGAACCTATCTCCTAGTGAGCTAGTATCTTACTCACAGAGTCATGGTGGTTCCTGAAACCCATTTCGGGACTGACATATGGTTTTCAATTCTATTTCAATAATTCGCTTGCGCGTAGGGGTCTTTAGCAGTGGGAGGGAACCGGTTTACCCGGAGAAAACCCACTAGGTTGGACAGGTGACCCTACTCCTTGCCACGTACAACTAGAACAAATGATGAACTCAGAGATTTGATAACGTACCTTTTTATCTTTTTCCTTTAAAAGTGAGTCTTTAACTTGTAGCTGTTTCTTTAAACTTTCTATTTGATCTTTTAGTTGTGTTATAACTATAACATGATCCGAGCTTACACTGTCCATTTTACTTGCCTCCGTAAAACTACTGTTTGAATTACTGAAATATAAAATAATCGTACATTTATAGCGCAAGTTAAGCGTATGGCTGGTGACCGTGTCCATTCACTTAATTTGATATATACATTTGCTGCTGGCAATGTCTGTAGCTCATATGTGCAATGTGAGGAAGAGAATTTCACCTGACAGATCTAGATTTGCCAAGGAACGATTTCTCCAGAATACCTAAATACGGTATTGGGATTGTACAAGAATTGCCTAGTACAGTACGCTCTTTCCCACCATCTATCATTCACCACCATTGGTTTATGCATAAACAATATTTATAGTTTGCAAAGTTCTTCAACTGAACATATATAAATGAAATAAAGTAAATATTTTATAAAGTCCAAATCGAACAGAGAGAGAGAAAGAAAGAGAGCTTGACACAAACTAGGTATTTCGGGAATAACATATGGTTCATTATTTAAGTCATAATTCGCTTGCACGTAGGGGTCTTTAACAGTGAGATTAAACCAGAGAAAAGGAGAGAGAAATGGGGTTTAACGTCCACTCGACACAAACTAGGTCATTTTGGGACTAACATATGGTTTCATTTTATTTCAATAATTCGCTTGCGCGTAGGGGTCTTTAGCAGTGGGAGGAAACCGGAGTGCCCGGAGGAAACTCACGAGGTTGAGAAGGCGCCCCTATCTCCATGCCACATACACTCACACCAGGGATCGAAACCACAGCCGCAAGCCAGAGGTGACCGGCCAGCTAGAGGTCTAAGCGCGGCACTCTAGACCACTAGGCCATCCCAACCCCCCTAAACCAGAGAACCCAGAGCAAACCCACTACTTCTGGTCACATACAAGCGGGGAATCCAAACCACACCACTTGACTCAATGACATAAGTTGGGCCTTTGCCACACCAGAACAGTTGCTGAATCTCGGAGAAGAAACACAGTGTTGGTGTTTGGTTTAATAAATTTTCATAGTTTAAGAGTATTTACCTTTTTGGTGTCGTGACTCCATTTGATGATGTTTTCTCTAAACGTGGTTTCTTTCCCTGACTTGATTCGTCTTCTGATCTGTAAAAATATTTACACTCAATAAAAATCATAGTTGAAAAATCATACAAATTAATTCTTACTTAGGAAATCTGCACAATATGGAGAGAAAAAGAAACTAGGTCCATTGGACATAAACTAGGTCATTTCAGGTTTAACGTATGTTTTAATTTTATTTCAATAATTTCCTTGCGCGTAGGGGTCTTTAGCAGAGGGAGGAAACTAGCAAACTCAGAGAAAACCCATGAGGTTGGACAGGCGACCCTACTCCTTGTCACGTACAACCTTGGGAATCGATCTTCACAATATAGATAACTGTTGAATTCTGTTGTAGCAATACCGATTTCCAAAAATTACATGCCCTAATAAAAATTGGAATTGGGTTAAGGGAGCAAAGTTTATGGTGTTGCAGAGTGATGGGTGGGGCATTTGGCCTAACAGTCCAAGGGTTCATTTACATCAATTTGTACATGGGTGGTGCTTTCCTTTTAAGCCCTGCCGGTGCCTTCGTACCGATATCAGTGCACGAAGATCAGTGTCCTTCTCCTCAACTGTTTAAAAATAGGAGAGCAGATAATCATGGGTTTTAAATGTTCAATGTTCAATCATTCTTCTGTTCACTCATAGAAAAAACAAATATTTACAGTTGTTTCAATGGCATGTATCAATTGAACTGAAATTTATAGGTAACAATTCTATGGAATACAATTACTGCTTATAATGACGAGAGAAGCCTAGTCGGAACGTCGATCAGTTATAAACAGTAATTGTATTCCATAGAATTGTGACCTGTAAATAGGTCTTACATAAGAAGTTTTAGACTGTAAGATTTGTCCGTGAAATTGTCTCATGGTACCGTTAAATCTGCAGGTGAAATTCATTCCAACTGCTCAATCAAAACATGTTCTATTTCTATAGCCAATCAAATTCTACTGTTCTGCTTTGAACTGGGCTAGCGTCTTACTCACTTAGCCACCGTGATCCCCTCCCATGGATGTCAATATAACAAACCAAACGAATGTCTATAAAACTAATCTCATAATCTAAACCCAATTTTGATTGACACATTACATGTATCTGATGTGGAATCCACAGAAATTTACTTACAGTAACGAAGATCTCGATTTAGATTTATTTGGCTTTTCTTTTGTTTTCTCCAAAAGACTGGCAGCTTTTTCTGATAAACTTCCACCGCTGGCTGGACTTCCTGGACTTAAATGTTTATTTTTATCCAGTAATGATTGTTTAGCAGGTTTTCCGACTCCGCTAAATTTTAACAAAGTGTCAACACTTGAGGAACTTTTTTGAATATTTTCAGTTTTGCTTGGACCGAATATTTTGTCTAATTTTGCGTCCGAGATTGCTTTAGTTGGAGGTGTTTTGGTTGCGGGCTGCTTACGAGTTGTTCCTAGACTTTTACGTGTATCGTCTCTTTGTTTCCGCGTTTTTGCCACAACACGTCTGTAGGCCAAAGTACACAGCCAACACAGGACTTTCCCATCATCCTGTAAAAAATATGAAATTTTAACATGGAAAGAGAAAGAAAGAAATGGGGTTTGACATCCACCCAATACAAACTAGGTCATTTCAGGACTAAAATTTAGTTAAAGTTACATTATGGGAGATAAGATAAAGAGATGGCAGTTCTTACTATAATAGTTAAAAACTAGATAGTGTAAAGGTAATTTGCTGAAAATGTCAGTCAAATTGATCCACTATAAGCCGAGAAAAAAGCATTTGAAATATTCACATAGCCTCGGTCATCATTACTCAAATCATTAATATAAACAGCAGTCTCGATTATCCACTTGATTGATTAAATTATCAACAGCCATTAAGAGGCATATAGGATTTTAATCCACCAACATCGAAGGCTAGCCTTGACATCAAGAGTTTTTTATGGTCTGGATATGTTAATTAATGTCGAAATGATTATTTAGATAACATTTCAGGCCTAAAAAAAGACCTGTAATAAGCAGATTTTGCTCTTGCATAATGCTATTTCAAATGTTTTTATTTAATAATTTGTTTGCTCGTAGGGCTCTTTAAAAGACCTGAGGGAGGAAAACGGAGAAAAGCCAGGAGGTTGGAGAGAAAACACTACTCCTAGTTACATACAAGCAGCGACTCAATGACAGGCCAACAGTGCGCACATGCTAACTATTCGGCCATCCCCCCCTCTCCCATTTAACTAAACAATTTGATATTTTCAGGTTCAAACTCTTCAAACTGGGAAAGCACTACCGTTTCATGTATATTATGGAAGGCCGGGATAAATTGATATTGGTTGGCATTCTGAAACTTTGTGATGAATAATATTTGCTGTCTGGCAGTGGTCGATTTTTTTTGTCAAAAATGGCAGAATCAGAATTCTACATACATCCAGGTCTATATTTGACACGGTATAGTGTAGACAATACTAGGAATTATTCAGTCCAGTAGCGGATGGCGTCGGGTATATTGCATTCAAATGAAAGAAATTGGCCTTTAGCACTTATTTCCAATAAATTTCTGTTCAATGATGAATTGGTTCCTGGAATGTTTACATTTTTCCAAATTTATGTTCATATTATTACTTACCTTCTTTTGATCTCCACGGTCGAATGCACATTTCTGTTTACATTGTTCACAAGTTTTCGGCATTCCCCATTTTCTCTCTGAGTTTGCACATCTTTGGCACCTTCCTCCGATAAATGCTGCTAAAATACTACAATATTCGCATGCTGTTGGCTACAAAACACAAGTATAAATTACATTAATTAACAATACATTAATAAGCTTATTCAAACAAAACGAAACTTTGACAAAATGAATGATTCGGATATTTAGGTCTAGACTTTAGAAGGACAGTTCACTAACACAATAGTACTGGGGGTGAATGGTTTAACGCAACCACGTAAAATCATAAAGTATGTCACTGTGTCAATTCCCAGCTTGTGCATTTTTCCAGGTCCTTTGGTTTCATCCCACAGCTAAAGGCCCTCACCCGCAAGCGAATTATTGAAATAAAATTGAAACATGTTGCAGTTCCGATCCCAGTTTGTGTCGAGTGGACGCCTCCATCTCTGTCTCTGTCTCTAATGTTAAACTCCATTTCACTCCACCTCACCTGGGATAGTGTTCGAAAAAATTAGATTTTATACATTTATGACTGTATGTCCATTACACAACCAGCATGGTTTCCTCTGGTCAGTGTTGCATGACGGAGGCCGAGCTAGGAACAGTGTCTAGTCATTTGGATGTTACGAAAACTGAGGTTCTGTGTAAATTCTTATCATACCTATTGTTTGCACGTTTCATCTGAAAGCGAAGTCCTCATAAACTGACAAACTATCAGTCTACTCTAATAGTTATGAATACAGAGAGAGAGAGAGAGAGAGAGAAATGGGGTTTAACATCCACTCGACACAACTAGGTCATAACGGGACTAACATATGGTTTAATTTCATTTCAATAATTCGCTTGCGCGTAAGGGTCTTTAGCAGTGGGAGGAAACTGAAGTGCCCGGAGGAAACACACGAGGTTGGGAAGGCGCCCCTATCGCCATGCCACATACGCTAACACCAGGGCTCGAAACCACAGCCGCAAGCCAGAGGTGACCGGCCAGCTAGAGGTCGAAGCGCGGCACTCTAGACCACTAGGCCATCCCAACCCCCCTTATGAATACAGATTAAGAGCAGTAAATCATACCTTGCCATAGTTTCGAACATTCTCAGCACATTTTTTACAGATGCTGCTCGTTCCACGACTGAAAATATATACATAAAAAAATAACTGAGCATGTTCTTTCACAGTACGCTATCTAAAAATATTTTTGAACAAACATGACCATGGTAAGGGTGCGTGTGCTGTACCATTAGGTCTGTCACTGAGTCACCTGGCGTGGTTTCGATTACTCGATTGTACATGCTAAGGAGTAAGGTAGCCTGTCCAACCTCATGGACCAAATGCAAATTCGTCAAGTCATTTTAAATCAATGGGGAGCTGCAGTGGCTCAGTGTGTAATACACTGGGTTTCTTGACAGAGAAAGTCTCTCAGGATTTTCTAGCGACGTGGTTTCCTGTTGTTAGTTGCTGCAGAAAAGTGGGACATGGTAGAGACAAATAGGACGTTAAACCACATTTCATTTAAATCAATGGTTTTCTTGCAGTAGAATTTTGATCAAATTTCAGTTATATTAATTCTTCATGGCATTGGTATTTAAGTAAGAACTGTGCATGGGTTCTCTCACCTGTCTTGTTGGAACTCTGCTCTACAGTAAGTACATTTTACAACAGGAAATTTATTGCGACATTCCTGAAATTATTGAAAAAATATTTTGAACGTCTGTAAAGCTTATGGAAGATAAACCATTCATACAGAATATTATCAACGATTTGTTATAAATAGCTAGACGTTTCAACAAATATTCTCTTATCGTTTTGTGACATTCTTGAAATTTTTGATAAAATAAATCTGGACATTTGACATTTGTACATTCAATATGGTATGGTAAATAAATACCATACATAAAATAAGTCCATGTAGGCTACAATTACAAATGGTACATATAAATACATGTACAATAAGTCCACTTAATATGGAATGGTACATATAAATACAATAAGTCCACTTGTAAAGTTAATACAGAATGGTACCGGTACATTAAGATGATTAAGTCCACTTGCAATAGCAAATAATTAATTCTGACTTAATGATTAATTCTGGAACCTGATTCTACAAAATTATGAAAGCTTAAGAAATAAATAATAATTATATTTGATGCATTTTAATATTTATACAAATACTTTGAGTTTTGATGCTAGATTTCCTTAAAAAGAAAAAAAAATTAATAGAATAAGTTGATCATTTCATGGTCATTTGCTATATTTGTAAGTTTAATAAGAGTCTATTTGGATGTAAAATTTTTAGCCTTTAATCGCACATTAACTTTTATTTCGATTTTTAAATGAACAAAGGAAAGATGGAGTGACTGATCAGTGATCCAGTTCAATTTCCACAACCAATAAATGGTTGTGTATTTTGTAAGCAACTGCTTATCAAAAATGAATTATTATTTATTCATTAAACATAAATTTTTGAATGAAAGCATTGTGCAGTTTAGACTTGGCACGGGTGTCAAATTTTAACTGAAAATTTGGGCACTGACTATGTCAAAATTTTGTAAACTTTAGAGTTGGTTTGGAATTCATGCTCACTTTACACAACTGCTCTCCTCGGGAGAGGTCTTCAAATGGATGCCTTGTATGGCACTTAGTGCATGAAAACAAGGCAGCCATAATCAACAGTTACAATACTACTGCATAGATATTTTTTGGTGTAAAATTGAAGAAAAAATATCAACAATTTGTTTTTCTAAAAAAAAAAGTGACCGGAAGTTAAAACTAAACCGGAACCTTAACTGCGCATGTACATGAAAATATACATTTTTAAAAACATTTTTATTCCCATATTCATACGAACTGTTAGCTTAATTTACTATCTTAAACCCATATTTATGTAAATGCTTTTGATAATCTTTCAGATTGATATTTTTGAAACAGTCCGATCATATTGAATTCCTAGAAAGCCAATCAAAAGCTGTTAGATTTTCCGGAAATATGCGAACATTGTCGATGTTGCTTTCAGCGGTATGTTTACGTTTGTGAAACTTCACAGAAGAAATTGTATTAGAAATTCGATCAAATATTAAATTTTATAGACCTAACTAAAAAGATGGCATACAGTCCAAATGTAAGTATGGTTTTGCAGAGGAATAATCTTCCCCTCAAACTGTTTATTTCTATTTTGTATTCTTATTTACAGAGAAATTAAACCAGAGAAACTGGTGTTACAGTTTTGCACAAGTCCAATCTTGATTGAAATGGAAACTGTCCATTTGTAAATTGAAAGTAGATATGTGTGTGTCTATTAGTGGATGGACATACTTATTATCAATGTCATCAGCAGCAATCAGTGATGGGATACTCTACTAATAGAATACTCAAAAATGAGTTACCAACATTTATTTTAACTCAGTTCACACTATAAACCTCAGAATGCCTCGTTCGGCATTTCTGTCCAAACCAGGTAAAAAAAATGCCTTGTTGTCTGCAGTTCCAAAACGAGGTTTTTTAAATTGCCCTTTTTTCGGAACGAGGTATTTTGTTCAGAACGAGGCTTGGTAAAATGCCTCGTTTACTAAACGTGTTTTTTTCAAGATAGTTATTATTAGCGGTATATTGACCAATTTGTAAAAATTAAAATTTATGTTATTTAATACGAAAATAAAACCAGTTCAAACTATATTATTATCAGAGAAATTGACAAGACAAGAATACACGCAATCGGTGGAGGTGTAAAACTATTGCAGACACATAGCTACCTTGATTGATTTATTGCCCCAATCAGGTATAGGTGTTAAGAAACAACTGTGGTGTTGTGACATTTTATTGGGGGCAATCAATTAATCAAGGTACATGTATAGCTGTGTGTCTGCAATTGTTTTACACCTCCACCGATGGCGTGTATTCTTGTCTTGTCAATTTCTCTGATAATAATATAGTTTGAACTGGTTTTATTTTCGTATTAAATAACATAAATTTTAATTTTTACAAATTGGCCGATAAACCGCTAATAACTATCCTGAAAAAACCACGTTTAGTAAACGAGGCATTTTACCAAGCCTCATTCTTAACAAAATACCTCGTTCCAAAAAAAAGGGCAATTTAAAAAACCTCGTTTCGGAACTGCAGACAACGAGGCATTTTCTTTACCTCGTTTGGACAGAAATGCCGAACGAGGCATTCTGAGGTTTATAGTGTCAGTATGCTACGAGTACGTCTGACACAGACATTGGGGATGCTCAATTCACAGTTCCGGAATTTAATTCCAAAACTGGCGTCAATCGAGTGAAAAGGAGAATTTCGGAGGACAACGCATGTGCCGACTGTATAAAATATATTTCAACCAATCATGGCAGCTGAAACATATTTTTTACTGGGAATACGTCACGATTCTACTCACTCCACCTCAGCTATCGGGACTGACAGAACTGTGACAGGACTGAATTTCGCGTCACTCGATTGTAATTCTGTCGTTTCGGGACGTTCTGGACTGTGAATCGAGTATCCCCTAGTTCAACTCGGAATGTAGTATGTAGGTCTCATTACACTCACCCTGTACAGTGTAGGTTCAGGAACTGTCCGGTTGAATCGTTGTCAAAACACTTTCGCTTTCCAGTCATTTTTACTGGGCAACTGCTAACGGTCACCTAAATGAACATATTACTATAGGCCTAGTGAGAAAATAAGATCTTGCCTACTGCACTAGTCACTAGTGTCAGTATGTGCAACACAACATACTGTTAAAAATATGTCCCCCTTCTGCTATTAAATACCAGATGCCATTGAAATCTAAGTAGGTAAATCTAGGGTAACAGTACAAATTTACGTAACTCGGCCATAAAGACAAAGCAAAATTTAGGTAAGCAGGTGATATCAAACTGAATAAGTTATCCTTTGATGTTGAACTCTTGGTTAATGAGCCAGCATGTCTGCAGGTAAATTCAAGTCAAAAACTGGAGCAATTTTCTTCTTTCAAAAGTCACTTCTTATGCAACATGTCATTGTATTTTTTAAAACAAGTTTGTCGGGGGTAGCCGTTTCATCCCAAATTAATAGATTAAAGATATATTATGGGAGATTAGATAACGAGTTGGCAGTTCTCATTATAAAAGTTAAAAACTAGCTACCCGGTAATGTAAAGGAAATTTGCTAAAAATTTCAGACAAATTGATCCACTATGAACCGAGAACTAAGGGAATGAAAGTTCCAGTTAGCCTCGTTCATCATTACTAAAGTCGGTAAGACAAAACTAGTAGTCTCGGTTATCCAATTAATCGTTAAATCACAAAGGAAAATTTTGCAGAAAATCTAACCAACAAACATCGAAGGCTAGCCTTGACATCGAGAGTTAAGGCTGACCTTAAAAATATCTTTGTTTCGCCTAACCCGACCGACTAACTAAAACCACCCCCGACCCAAATTATTTTATTGCACTTTTCCGCGATCTTTTTATTTTATTTTGTGTGTCAACCTGAAATATATCACGGGAGTTATTTCCCTTTACTATGGCTATGGTTTGATGCGTTTGATTCATTATTGAAACTGGTTGATCAAGACGAAAGCGTCATAGGTGTCGCTTCTCAACAAAATGGTTGCAGACGAAAGCATGTCCATCCCTACGAAATGATTCTGCCTTTGTCTGTGGAGCGTCGTTTTAAACTTGACGGCGATATTTTCAATATCCGTTAGAGAAAAATGAAGGCACAACCCGAACGATTGTTAAAAACGTGTTGAAGAAAATTCACACTTCAAGTTCGGAGCAAATCGTGTGCGAGTCGTGCATCACTAAAGTTTAAAATCCCGATGCGATGTCATTCAATATTGATTTGTTTACAGCTTATAAGTAAGTTATCCATTTTCTGTATGGGCTTCTCTGACTTAAAAAAAAAAATCTGAAAAAAAAACCGACCTACCGACCCTTCTCCTCAATTGTGGGTCGGGTTTGGTGAAACAAAGATATTTTTAAGGTCAGCCTAATTATGGTCTGGATGAATTAATTAATGTCTAATTAATAGTTTTTATAACATTTCAGACCTACAGAAAGACCTACAATAGGCAGATTTAGCTCTTGCATTAATGTTTAGTCTCTCAGCTTGGATTTGGACTAAAAAAAGATTTCACCAGACACATAAATGTAAAATGGCATATTTCAATCATTATTATTTTCAAGCGATTCAAATTCCCTCAAATGACAATCAATAGTTTTATATTTAAATTTACATATTTTGGGTACACTGTAGAGTGTAAGGGGGTTGGAGGGCCGAATGGTAAGCGTGCGCGCGCTGTATCACACGGCCTGCCATTGAGTCAACTGGCGTGGTTTCAAATCCCTGGTTGTATGTGGCAAGGAGTAGGGTCGCCTGTCCAACCTCGTGGGTTTTCTCCGGGTACTCTGGTTTCCTCCCAATGCTAAAGACCCCTACGCACAAGCGAATTAAAATTAGATCATATGTTAGTCCAGAAATGACCTTGTTTGTGTCGAGTGGACCTTAAACCCCATTTCTCTCTCTCTCTGTAGAGTGTAGATACAGTATTCACCAAACAACATGTACAGGTATAGTAATAGTAAGTGCAAATATATGGACAAACATCATACTCAGAGACCACAAACATAAACAATTCAAAAAGAGGTCTGTGTGCGATTAGGCCAATATAAAAAATACCCAGGTGTTTGATCTAAAGTTACCTGGTTGACCCTATTTTTTAAGTCCAAATTACCAACCCTAAAGGTTTTTTCTCTCAATTCACAGGCCCTATAATTTGGTCCTGGCATGATTTACTCTAGACAAATTTCAATACAGAAATTTCTGTATTATATTCAAAAACCTTACCGGTACTCAGAATGCTAGGAAATGGATAAAACAAGTTTCTTGAAAAAAAATAATAACATTTTCCGACTAACCCTTTTTTACCAAATAAACTTAAGCACAGGTATTCGATGGCTAAGTGGGTAAGACGCTGGCTCACTAGCCTGGAGGTAGGGTGTTCGATTCCTGCATTGGCAGAGAAAGTTCATCCAGATTTTCCGGCATGTTTTCCCATTGTCAGTGATGCATGACGGGGGGTTTAACAGCTGTCTAGTCATTTGGATGAGACATAAAGCCAAGGTCTTGTGTACACATTGGCGTGCAGCCGTGCACGTAAGAAATCCCTTGGCAGTTGGAATTCGATATAAGAGAAGGCAGAGCAAAATTATGATGTATGCCTGTCTTCATTAGACCATTTCAGGAGCAGAACAGTAGGACGTTAAACCCCATTTCATTTCTCTTTCAATGGCATTTAGTAATTCAACTGGAATACACAATTCTTTCTATGGAAAACAATTACAGTACTACTTATCACTCAGCGAGGTTTCGACTAGGCTTCTCTTGTCATTGCTTGATAATAACTAGAGTAGCCCAGTCAAAACGTCGCTCAGTAAAAAACAGTAATTGTGTTCCACAGAATAGTGTGACCTGTATATGCTAATAATATACAATACCAGTAGTAGGAGAGTTTAATCCCTTTTCAAAACGTACAAGTAAGTTTTAATCTCTTTTGAATAGGTAAAATACTACTACTACTAGGTGTACACATGTACTACTGAAAAGGGATTAGAACTTGATTATTGTATACAGGACTCAGACCACTTAAAAAAGAGATCTCAACTTTATAATCCACTCGATGAATTCTGTGAGGTTATTTGGTTAAGTTATTGACCTGACTATCTGAAAGTCAACATTTGGTGAATGAAGAGATCACTCTAGTGGAAAAATTATTATCTTGTAATATTATATACAAACATTCCAATCACTCTTCATGGCCAGTGTTTGGTTTGGTTATCAAATAAATTCACTTTATTAAATTTTGTATTATCTTTCTAAATTCATTTTGATGAACTTATTGTTGTACTGATAATGTACTTGGAGGTTAAGATCTGCAGTAACATGTTTAGCTTGTTAGCTTGTAAATCATGCCCGGGTCCCTAAGTCAATATTTGTCCAACTGGTTGATTTCCCCAAAAAGATTTATTATGGGTTAGATAAACTTTAACCTGCGAATAAATGACAGATTTTTTGGTCTATTGTATAAATCTTCTTTTTTTTAAAAATAGCTATTCAATTTTCTCTGAAATGTTTTTGAAAAATAAATTGTGTATGTAAAAGCAAAATTGGTCTATGACATGTCCAGGAAACCTAATTTTTTTTTTCATGTATGATTTCATATTTACATGTATGATCCACTTCACATACATGTATTACTCAAAACCTTTCTAATTTACTTTTATGTTCTTCCTTAAAGCTAGTAAGGTTGCTTTTTTTGGTGTTATGTTAAGTTTTCAGCTAAAAAAAACACCTTTCAATGGCTGTAACTAAATCTATTCCTTTACATGTTGTATGACGTGCCTGTGGTAAAGGGAGATAACTACCTAAAAGTTTGTTAATTTTAGACTAATCTAGCAACAGCTAAATGTTGTAAAACTCGCAGTCGTTGCTTCAGGAACATGAATGGTTCCCAAATTTGTGTTTATTGTTTCTGTTTCATTTATTTATTAAATTTATTTCATGTTTCAGAATAGAGGAAGAACAGATATTCCCATGACGACTGCTACACCAACCAAACATACTTCGCCCGATGTAGATGAGCCAGAAGACATGTTCAGCACGTTTCACGCTTTTCCTAAAAATAGACCATTTATAAATACAGATTATACCCAGTCGCCAACTAAGCCTATTATACCCTTTCCTGAAAGTAGTCGAGATGGTATGGATAATTTAAAGATACATGATGATAAAATTAATAATAAATTTTATTTGTACATTGGCTGAGAAAGTTCATCAAGATTTTCCAACGTGGTTTCCCCTTGTGGGTGGTGGGTCTGACAAGGATGATTGCCTAGTCGTTGGACGAAAACTGAGGTCCCGTGTACACATTGGTGTGCATGTAAGTGATCCATTGGCAGGTGGAATTGGATATAAGAGTACTGGTAGATCATTGTGCCACTGTCCAGGCAAAATTTCTTACATATGCCCGTCTTTATCTGCCCAATCGGAGCAGAACTGTAGGACGTTAAATAAGATTTTATAAGATTGGATATTATTTGATGATTTGAACTGGTCTGTTTCCTTTTTTCGTACCATCTGTATGTTATGTCGAAAGGTGTGGACACAGACAGAGAAAGAGCTTAATGAAGACTGGCATACCACTTACACTGTCATTGTACATCATGCCGTCAGTGGGCAATGGAAGGTAATTTTGCCTGGACAGCCATATTATGACCTACTCGTATTACAATTTCCAATTGCAATATGATCCTTTATGTATTTCCAATCGAATACATACTGTAAGCTTACACAAGACTTCATTTTTTGTCCCTTCCAAATGACTAGACATCTTTACTTATAACTATTTATTGTTAAAACTTTGGTTAAAAGTTGTATCATTGTGTCCTTGAGAAGGGAGACATTTTCCAAATGTTTCAGTCTTTCTAGTTGTATTGGGGTATTGTTAGATACTGCAGTATAAAATTGATATATCACAGAAATATCTGATTTTTAAAGAAGAATGACCCATCAAGGGAGGTAATAACATTACATGGTAGGTTATACATGAAAACATGAGAAAACGTGGTTCTATTTTTAGGTATTTATTCGGCAATGAAGAATTTACAAGAGAAAGTTCGTAGATTAGAATTAGAGAGAACTGCAGCAGAAGATAATTTAAAAACCCTGGCGACCGATACCACGCAATACTCTTCATCCATATTACAGCGAACTCAACAATCAGAGAAATTAGCCAATGATATTGTAGCTAAGCAAACACAAGGTGGGTATACAAAATGAAATGAGATGTGGGTTAACAACCTACTTTTCTGCATCGACGGGCTAATGAAGACAGACATACACCCGGTGCTATGGGGGAAATGTCAGCACCTTGGCGTAAACATTGTTTCTGCCGATGCTTCGACAAATACCAACTGCCAAGTGTACGTTTGGTACAAGTCAGTGTTTACCAGGGACCTTGCTGTTTCCTCCCATTTGAACACCTGGATATTTTTCCTTGCTCTAAAGTCCAGCATTACTGACCAGGGGAAATCATGCTCAAAAACTTTGTGAAAAAATATTGACCAAAACTGGGATCAAAAAGTGACAATTTGAACAAAATGTGGTGATGTGATGGTGTTGAAGATGGAGGGTCTGACAAGGGCAGTTGTCTAGTTGATGTCACGACAAACCAAGGTCCCATCAATACATTGGCGTGCACATAAAAGATCCCCTGGCAGTGGAATTAGATTTAAACGTAGGCCATAGTGCTGCTGCCCGGACAAAATTTCCCTCATAGCATACTGTATGGCATATGTCCGTCTTCATTAGCCCAGCTGGCAGTTTAGGAGCAGAGCATTGTAATTTCTGCCCAGCCTCAATCATCATGGCTAAAGTTGGTACGATAAAAATTCAACCTCGATTATCCAAGTCGTGATTTAATCATGAATGAAAGTTGAGCAGCAAATCGGATCCTAATCCAATAAATATCGCAGGCTAGCATTGACATCGAGAGTTGATTATGGTCTGGATAAGTTAATTAATATCGAATTGATAATTTAGACAACATTTCAGGCCTAAAGAAAGGCCTGCAATCGGCAGATTTAGCTCTTGCGAAATGTATGTTTATTATCATTTTATAGTAAGCTTACTAATCATGTTTTTTCCCTTTATCAGAGTTAGAAAGTCAGTTAACAGCGGCGGAATCACGATGTGGTATGTTAGAGAAACAGTTAGACCACATGCGACAGATGGTCCACCATTCAACGCAAGAACAACTCAACTCGGCACGCAGACGATTAGAACTGGAGAAACAGGTTGATTCCAACGCTTCGTCACAATTCCGCAGTCATCTCGATAAGATAACAGATCTGGAGAGAGAACATTTAAAACTGACAGCAACCCAGTCAATATCGGAGGTAGGACATAAGAAGGGAAAGATTTATTCTTTTAGACATTTTGATTTTTGTCTTTCTACTTTGATTAATTTTTTTTATAGATTTGTGGACCAGGAAGGGGGCCTAAAACGCTAATCCTCTTGTTATTCTTGGAGGTGCGATGCTCTTCAAGCTAAGATTTATGATGCTTGATGTTCCTTGGGCATTTGCGCATTGATTGACAGACTTCAAATTTTCAATAAAATGTGACCATTCCAAGATGGCAGTAATTTATGTCATGCTCCGTTCCTGGTCCAAAAACACTGTTTATTATAATAGAAAATCATTTTTAGATTTTTTAACAATAGCAATTACTATATAGTAAAAGATTTATAATTGTTGCTTTTTTTGTAATAACCATTACTATATCTAGATCATTTATGGATTTTTAAAAATACCAATAAATGTAGTAAATGATTTTATAGATTTTTTAAAAAATACCAATATTTATAGATTTTTTAAAAATATTGATTACTGAATATTTATGGATTTATAGATTTGTACTCCGGTAGTAAATGTTAAATAGATTTGATAAAAATACCAATTGCTATAGTGTATGTTATATAGATTTAATGAAAATATCAATTGCTATAGCAAATGTTTTATAGATTTGATAAAAATACCAATTGCTATAGCAAATGTTTTATAGATTTGATAAAAATACCAATTGCTATAGTATATGTTTTATAGATTTAATAAAAATACCAATTGCTATACTAAATGTTTTATAGATTTAATGAAAATAGCAAATATGGTTTATAGATGTTTTCTCTTTTTTTTTAAAGACTAGGATTTTTTTTTCAAACTTTTGTAACAAATTCTTTGGTAAGATTAGAACAACTTATTTGTTTTCACTTACTTGTAGAACACAAGAACCTAACAATATTAAATGTCTTTATATCTACAGTCTCCCTCACTGAATCATTTTATACCATCGATATTGTTCTGAATAGCAGCTTGATCATCTTATGCAGCTCAGGAACCTAATATTGGGGTTTTAAAACACATCCTATTTCGTTTCATTTTTTGTAGTTCAAAATTTCATTTTACTTGTTTTCACAACACTAGGATCTGGACGAGTTATTATATAACAGGTGTTCTAGTTGACATGAGGAATTAGCCAATGAAACGGTCTGTTACTGAACTGTAGTTAAACCCCTAGGAACGTCAAGGCTGATTGATTAATCAATGTCTTACGTCATGGGGTCAAAAGCCACTCGTATGCCCCTGACATAACCGCCCAGTACAACTGGTAAGATCTTCGAAAGTATAAAAAAACAAAATGAAATATTGATGTACATTTTAATCAGGTTGGGTTTGAAGCTATGAAAAAATTTCAAATAAATTCAAATATTAACCTATCATGATAGATTGGGTGTCCTTTAAGTCTTCTCGTTGATGTAAGGGAGATTGTAAATTATGTAGTTTGTAGATTTGTTTTTAGTTTAGGATTTTTTTTTTATTTTAAAATATTTCAGAATAAAATTCGTGAATTAGAGCAAAAATTACAACAAGAAGATATTCACCGTAAACTTATTTTACAGAGAACAGCAGAGGTTTGTGATTAGTAAAACTAATGTAAAGTTGTACCGAATATGTTATGATTTGTTATGATTACATTTTATCATAATAGGAGGACAAATGGATAAGGCTTTTAGTAGTTCTTTTAGTAGTTCTTTTACATAGTGTAGATTTAGTTTTCTTATTATAAGAGTCATACAGTCGTTCACATAAAATTGTGCAGGATCACAAAGAGCTCCTGCCAATTTCAAAAATACAGAAAAAGCCCCCGTAAAAAACTCCTCTTAATAATATTGCATGAGTAATTCTAAATTTTCTTGTATTAAAGTCTGTACTAAAATACAGAAAAAGCCCCCGTAAAAAAACTCCTCTTAATAATATTGCATGAGTAATTCTAAATTTTCTTGTATTAAAGTCTGTAACTCAATATCATCCCAAATCTTCAACATTGAAAACACGATCCCCAGATGCTAGAAATTTGCATTGGATTTCGCCGAATATAACTGATTTGAAATAAGAGTAAAAACGGAAACCATTGAATGTAAATCAGTTAAGATACATTCATATTACAGTATTTTATGCGTTGCGACCCACTTTTGTCAATTTCTAGGTCCTAAATGTTAGCGATTTAGCTCCTTTAAAGAGAGCCAAATTGTACATATGCTCAGTCTTATTTAATATTTCGTGAATATGTTTGGGGATAATGCTAGTGTCAAATTTATCATTGTGGAAACTGATAGCTTGAACATCCATTCAGTTTAAAAATAAACATAAACTGAAATTAGTTTATAAATCTAAATATTTAGGTTAGCGATTTAGCTAATTTGAAGGAATTAATGCAATGATTTAACTTTTTAGCTTCAAGCTCGTCCACCATCATCATACATTACCCAGAATTACAGTGAGAGTGACGATATTCCTATAAAACTACCAAATAAAACAAAAAAGAAAATGGTGAAGAAGAAGAAAAAGAAAACTGTGGCGCCTAGCGAGAAAGGAAATCTACACCCGACAAAGAAATGTAGCAAACACAATGTTCCAGGTTCTCATTATCGTCTTAATCTAGCAGAAATACCGTTTGTTGCTGGCAAGGTTTGTATATAATAATAACAGGGGTTTGTATAAGACAAGGTCCTGGGTTCGATCTCAGTGGCCAGCTAAGTTGGGGGGAGGGTGCGCGAAGGGTTGATTAGATGTGCGCGCTGCATCATAAGGTCTGTCATTGAGTCAAGTGCCGTTGTTTTGATTCCCTGGTTGTACATGACAAGGAGTAGGACCAAGCTGGCAGTTCTCACTAAAATAGTTAAATAGTGAAAAAAATAGTTGACAGAAAATAATTAAGAATTTACTTAGGTCTCAATATGTATCATAAATGGACAGTAAGTAACAAAAAATACATCTGAAAAATGAACCCTCCCTCAATGAATTGAGCTGACTGACATGGCATCTAACAACAGTTCAATTATAGCTTGTGGTATCTCCCTATGAATACAAAGTTTTTATATATTATTTTGAATGTCTTTTGTCCAAATATATCATAAAATCACACAGTTGGTAGGCAGGAAAGTATCTTTAAATGTTATTATTATTTTGTTTCAGTCAACTGGTCCTAGTCATTCTGTAGGAGCGAATGTACAGAAAGTTATATCAATGATGAAATCGCACAATCTAGCGCTATGTTCATCCATGTATAACGGCCACAGTCAGAGGTCACCGAGCATGTCATCTTCATCAAGTACGAACAGTCTCGATAACGACATGTCAGAAATATTACAACAATTACAAGACGAGTTCGGACAACTTAGCATGTAAGTTCTTAATCCTTAACCGGTCATAGTCGCATGTTTGCACCACAACGTTATACTACTAAGTGGTCATGGTCGCATATTTGCGACCACAGCAAGAACCTTTTTTATAAGCCGCAATTGAGTATGTTTAGTTTCATATTTAATTTTCATTTTGAAATGAGGTGAAACAAATAGTGCAGATCAACTTATCCTCTTCAACTTTTTTTATTGGTGTCAAGAGTCTATCACTTATAATTATCCGGCATGTGGTAATTATGTGTGAGCTACTGGAAGGGTTTTTCTACAGCCAATTCAGCTATTTCGATTATTTAAGTTGTCAAAAGGGAATATTTCATTAATGAATTTATCATAAGTCTTACTAATATTTCATTTTAATGTCCAATATATAAATTTGTGTTTCAGTCCCAAGTTGTACGTGACAAGGAGTAGAGTCACCTGTCCAACCTCATTTGTTTTCTCCGGGTACTCTGGTTTCCTCCCACTGCTAAAGACCCCTCCCTACGCGCAAGCGAATTATTGAAATAAAATTGAACCATATGTTAGTCCCAAAATGACCTAGTTTGTGTCGAGTGGACATTAAACCCCATTTCTCTTTCTCTAACTTTAACCATGTTACTATATTTACAGAGAACACGAAGAGTTAGTGAATCACATCGACGAGGCGTCTGATTTACGAGTAAAACAAGATTTAAGGCGGGAATTGGATCGTATAATACGTCGTCTGGAAACAAAAAGTCAACAAATATCAAAAGTTAGAGCACATCAACAAAAGGTACAGTATTTAACAACCGTACTTAAACAAATTTGCTGAATCTATTTGTTAAGGCTAGCTCAATTTTTGTTAAGGTTATTGAGATGTAAATAAGGTTAAGGCACGTGACTGTTGGCGAAATTGTAGGTTAGGCTTAAGGTAAGCAGGGATGTAGCCAGGATTTCTTGAGTGGTGGAAAAAATAACTTCCAAGCAGAGTAAGTAAAAAAAAAATTGGAGGAGGGGGACGTGGTCTTTTATGAAAATTCAATCCTTCTTGGTGTATTTTCAGAGCATCTGTTGCCTTTTGTATTTGCTTCAGTGCAAATCAAATCTCCATTTATATATTCAAATTTTTACCAGTGTGATGTTTGTTAGGTATTTTGATCCTTTGACAAAATCCAACCTGGTGGGTTTTCGTCGGGTAATTAATGAGTTTAATTCTAAGCGATGTCGAAACGTAATTGTGTATCCGTAAAATTGTACTTTGTGTTAATATGTTCAATTACTAAATTCAATCAAGGAAAATACGCAGTGTTTCGACAAGGGTGGTCCCTTTCAAGACCTGACTTAATTTGTTTATTCAATGTCTTGTAAAAAAAAGATTTCATTCTTTATTTCAGTTGGCAGAATTAAAGAAAAAAGCTAAACACAGACGAACAGATGTAGTGAATCGACTGTCACCCCAGCGTCCCCACTCCGCGGCCCCTAGGCTAACATTCACTAAACAAAACAACGCAAAACAAACAGTAACCAATAAAAACATTTCTAGTCCTCGTTCTGCTGGTGGTGCAGCGTTAAATGTTTTAAATGATATGCGTAAGTTACAGACGACGTTACGCAAGGATGATGTCACCTGGGAATGATACGCTCAGAGAATTTTATTATTATTATTATTATATTTATATTCTTTTATTATCTGAGGTCTTATTTATGAAAATTAAACTAAGATATACTGAAAAAACAGAAATTAAAACAAAGAAGAAGTTAATCTGAGCAAGAAATTAACATCGGCAAGAAATTAACGTCGGCAAGAAATTAATGTGAGCAATGAATCAAGCAATGGATTAATTTCTGGAATTAGTATGAACGAAAAATTATAGTAAACATTTAATATAAGAAATTAATGTAAGCAAAAAATTAATGTAAGCAAGAAATAGGAGCGATAAACGGTGAAATAATGTGAACAATCAATTAAGCAATGTATTAATGTAAGCAAGAAATTGATGTGAGCAAGGAATGAAATTACAAGCAAGGAACATTACAAGCAAGGAACATTACAAGCAAGGAACATTACAAGCAATGCACTGATAAGTTTGATGTGTGGGCGTTAAATCATAAGGTCCCTCATTAAGTCAAGTGGTTTGGTTTCGACCCCCTGCTTGTATAGAGTCACCTGTCCAACCTTGTGGGTTTTCTCTGGGTCCTTATTCACTGGAGGAGGGGGAGGGGATGTTCGAATGATTAGAATGTGCTTGTTGTATCATAAGGTGCAGTGCTCTTTTGCTTGCATTTAAGGTCATGGATTTGATTCTCAGCTTATACTTTACAAGGAATAGAATAAAATGTCCAGTCTGATTTTCTCCCATGGCTAAAGACCACCACGCGCAAACGAGTTATTGAAATAAAATTGAACAATGTGTTAGTACTGAAGTGACCCCTTTTCTCTCTCTCTCTCTCCTTATTCACGGAAATGATGTGATTGTAATATTTAGGTCATAACTTGTTACCTTAGCTAGGATTGAAACATTTCCCTGTTGAAGGTCTGTGAATAAAGGTTGAAACAATGAAATTTCCCAGTTGAAGATCTGTGAGTAAAGACCGAAACGCTGGAAATGAAATGTTTATTTATTTAATATTATTTATATATATTTATATCCAGATAATCAAATTATTTGTGGCCTTTGATTATTGTGTCGGATTTGATAAAGAAAAAAATAAAAAAAACCTGTATAAAGAATCTTGACATCCGAAGCCATTTGTAAATGATTTTATAAATAAGACATTTTACTTGTATTTTTTACATTCTTGCAGAGACTAAAAAAAAAGGGATTTAAAGAAAGAGGGGATTAAAAGAATGTTTGCTCAAAATTTCTGCTAATCTTTGATTGGATTTTAGCCTTTTTGGAAAAAAAAAAATTCTGTGGATAAGACTCATTTTTATCAGGCCTGGAAGTAATTGTTGTAGTTGTAGTTGACAAAATGTCAAACACCGTTGAACTAGTACTGAGCTTTTTGAACTTTGTGCCGGACATGTGTCAATAGAAACACATAAAAAAAAAAGATAAATCTGTGCCTAACAAAATGTCAAAGGGGTTGTATGAATTTATGCCTGAGGATGTTTTTGATCATTGCCTTATTTCCAGGCCTTCTCTTTTATTCCTTGTTTTTCGGTCAGATGAATGACTTTAATTTTAAATTCTCAAACATTCAGTTATCTTCATTCCAGTAAGCTCAAGTTTTATTTTATCTTGGCGAAACAAACAAAAAGAAAACCCGTTTTGAGGAGCCTAATGTTAATAGTTAAATTGTTCAGTAATTGAACTGGAAATAGACATTTCGTTTTAGACTTTATCAAACAGTCGTTGCTGAATAAGACTAAAGAAGCAGAAACGTGACTCAGTAATAAACAATGACTGTATCCAGGGGTGGACCCAGGAATGTTTGCAGGAGGGGGTTTGCCAGGTTTCTGTTTTGGAAATTTGACAGTTGACAATGCATGATTCCATTGTCGACTTCCAATTACGTAGACAAGCATTAATTGTGATATCACATGTCTATATTATCATCTTGTGCGCGTTGAATGCTCATCCCATCCTGTTCCACTAACTGATAAAGCACACGTCTGTGACAATTTTCTCATAAAAGTAGTGTTTTACAATTTTTTGTATGTGGCTGAGCAGGGTGGGGTTTGTACCGCCCCCCCCCCCCTTGATCCACCCCTGGTATTGCATATATTGTGTAACCTACTGTGTATTTCCAACTCAGTTACTAAATTTCACCCAGTTATAAACAGTATTATATTCCGTATTTTTGTGTCTAGCGAATTGTTAATAATTGTTATAATCTTCCTCATGCATTATTATTTTATTTCATGGCTGGCCAAATTCGTTTTAAAACAAAAGTCTGTAGTTGTTAATAATATATAATGATTATGGACTGGAATAGTTATACATTAAACATCATATGTAACCCATTCAGTCATTTAATAAGGGTTGCCAGTCAACATATTATTACCTGTCATGCAAGCCTTGAATGTATTCCATTGTACATATAAAATGTACTAATTGTATAATAATAAAATCATATTTTACAAAATTGCTGTTTTTTTCCTTGTAGGTTATTATTGATAACTTGAACAGAATTCAACAATCTGATTAAAACACAGATCCTAATTTGTTTCGTTTTATATACATGTACCGGTAGTTCAAAATATTGTTTTACTTGTCTTTACTACACTAGGATCTGGAAGAGTTGTCATATAATAGGCATTTTTGTTGATGAGAGGAATTAGCCAATGAAGCGGTCTGTTGCTGCAATATTTGCGGGTAAACCCCTAGAAACATCAACACTGATTGGATTAATCAATGTCTGATGTCATAGGGTCAAAAACCACTTGTGCTACCCCTAACGTGACCTTCCAGTTCAACTTGTCAGATCTTCATGTTCAGTTCAACTCGTCAGAGCTTCATGTTGTGTAGGACATTGAAAGTATGAAAAAAAACGAGACGAAATATAGATGTGTATTTCAATCCGATAAGGGCATATTGGGCATACTCGATGGAATGTTCCAGAAATAAATTCTGGCAATCAAGTGAGCATGAGAAATTCTGAAAATGAAATGAAATTTCATGTGTTTAACCGCCTAATTTTTCTGCTCTGACTAGGCTAGGCTAATAGCCATACATTGTACTATGAGGGATTTTTTTTTTTTAATTCCCACTTTCAAGGATTCTTTTATGCATGCTTTGAGGGAAATCTTTTTCGAATTACAACTGTCAAGGGTTCGTTTAAGATGTGTGTATATGACGTCAGTTTTTCATCCTATATGAACGACGAGAAACTGGTCCTTGTCAGGTTCTCGGACTTGCACCATCGAGAAAAGGGTACGATGCCAAAACCCTAGAGAAGGGATGCAACTCTTTCTTGACTGTAACTAAAAATATCCATTGCCCATGTGTAACCAGCCGCTTGGTTATATGTGGTTGATTATCCAGTCACATTCCTTCAAATGTGGACAACTGGTTGAGACCATTGATGATGTCAATGGTTGAGACCCTCCAAACATGGAAGAGTTGGAGATTCTGAGTAACCAGGACTAATGAGTCATGAGCCATCTCGTTATTCATGAATGCAGGGGCGGATCCAGGAATTTTTGCAGGAGGGGGTTTGCCAGGTTCCTGTTAAGGAAATCTGCCATCATCGTCTCTAAATTACATAGGCATACATACAAATTGAGCTTTTTAAAGAGATCATTTTTATAATGATGTAGGATCACACTGTGATTTAATTTCATTGATGCAAGGCATTCATTTTTTTTTATGTAGCTGAGCAGGGTGGGGTTTGGACCCCCCCCCCCCTCTGGATCCTCCCCTGCAATAACAGACCTTTACTATTCGGCCATCACAAAAAACAAAACATGTTGATTATATCAATTTTTTTATAATTCTGATAATTTACAAAGTCATTTTAATATAAAAAGGTCAATAATATAATATAGGTAAATATATAGATACAGGTAAACGTTTAGTTAAATATGAAAGTGTTCTAATTATTGTGGTATCAAACAATCAGGGTCTAGGTAAAGGGGACGTGATGACGCAATTTACGTCATGGGTTATATTTCAATGGAGTTTTCGATGTTTTGGTTCTGTTTTCCAAGAAGTGCTCTATTATTAACGTATCAAACATTGCGATGAGGTTAAGTAAGGGGGACGGGATGACGCACTTTGTGTCATGGGTTTAGTTTCTGGGTTATGCCCCCTATCAAATTCAAAAATGAAACTTTAGGGAGATTATGATATGCCACCATTCCACGTACCCAAAAAAATCTCTGCGAGGACCCCAAATGATTAAAACATTGTGTTTTTGTTTCCGAACAGGATGTTGTTCCTCACATAAAATCAGTGGTCACCACGGCCCATCAAACATTCAAATATGTTACAGACAATTCCCTTAAGTTCGTCTGTATAAATTATTATTTATTATTGGACATCAAGTGAGTGAATCAAGCTGGACCCAAATCTGGTATTCAGCTGGGAATACATACATGCATGAACCAATATCAGTGCATAAGATGACTAGAAATTCATCTACCGATCATGAAATATGTGTAAAATATATAATGTAAGAGTATGTGGTATTAATCCTACATATCATCATCAAAATGTACACTGATTGACAAAATGACATGGGGTTTAACGTCCTACTCTTCTGCACCTAACCTGGGCTAATGGAAGACGGTCAGCGGCGCTACAACCTACTCTTATATGAATTCCAACTGCCAAGGAATCTTTTACATGCACGCCAATGTGTACACAGGACCTCGATTTTTCGTCCTTGTCAGGCCCTCCATCCTGCATCACTGACAAGGGGGAACCACAAATGAGACAATAAATTGTAGTAACTACTTGTTTCCATAGTTGTTATGTGTAAAAAAAAACACTTCAAATGTTCTTATTCTTTAAGAAAAAATGTATTTTTCCTAATGTGAAGTATCTTGACAGTTTTTTCACAGGAGCATGTTCATATATTTATTCGAAGTTATTGTATTATGCAAAGTTCCCACTATCACGATTTGTGCTGCTATGTGGGCAAGACGCAGGCTCTCTAGCCTGGAGGTCGGGTGTTCGATCCCTGCATTGGCCGAGAAAGTTCATCCTGATTTTCCAGCATTGTTTCCCCTTGTCAGTGATGCAGGATGGAGGGCCTGACAAGGTCAGCTGTCTAGTCCTACAGATGCATGTAAAAGATCCCTCAGCAGTTGGAATACGATATAAGATTAGGCCGTAGTGTCGCTGCCTGGGCAAAATTTCCCTCATAGCACACTGTATGGCGTATGCTCGTCTACATTATCCCACTTTAGGAGCAGAACAGAAGGACGTTAAACCCTATTTCATTCCATTTCACGATTCGTGCTACAATTGGAATCGGGGTTTTAATCGTGGAGTGGTGGTGGTGATACTATCAGGTCTTATCTTATATTCAGGCCAAACATAGCACTCGTGTTAACGTATCAGAACAAATCGCTAACATTTATAAACTGATTTATATTCAATCGTTTCCGTTTTTACTCTAATTTCAAATGAGTAATGTTCCGCGAAATAAGCCAGCAGTCTCAATCGAATGCAAATTTCTAGTGTCTGGTTATTCCAGTCTACATTTGGCGCGCATTATGTTTATTTTGTCTTAAATATTGGATATCAGAAGCCCATCTTTTTCCAGTAAGATCATAGCATCAATGTTGATATAAATTGACAAATAATTCGTGTTTTCAAAGTTGAAGATTTTGGATGACATTGTGTTAGCTACTTATCTACTTTAATAGGGATAATCCTTTTGTAACAAATTGTACAACAGTGGGACCATAGCATAGATCTAAATTACTCTGATACAATCTAAAACACCTTTGATGTTTAACAGATTTAGTTTCATATCATCAGTAAAATACATGTTGATTTTAAACAGGAACAGATTCAATTTCGTTTAAATCTAATATAGCCTACCTTATATTAATTAATTGCATAGATCACAAACAATTTAACAAAATGAAACGTGAAAACAAAAACACAATATAACAAAATATGTGGAATAATTAAATAATACAATTTACATAGTAAAAATAATTCAATTTAACTAGTTCATGTAATTTATAAAAAAAAACCAACACAGTTTAAGTAAAATATATGATGACTGACTAATTTCAATCTGAAACACAGAGTTGTCTTCCATTGCCGTGGAAAATGGACTAATTTATCACTAACTTTGTTCTAAAGACAGCGGAATTATTTAACAACTGACTGGCGATCTGAAGTCATCTCAATTCTCATCAATCCCGTTCAACTATCTGTAGGCCTGACCTAATACCCAGGTGTAATGCCTTTGGATGGGGCCTATGACAATGCCTTTTGATGGAGCCTATGACAACACATTTGGATTGGGCCTTGGACAACACCTTTGGATGGGGCTTACGACAATGGGGCCATGTCAAACATTTGGATGGGGCCTACGACAAACATATGGATGGAGCCTAGGACAACACATTTGGATGGAGCCTTAAACAACACCTTTCGATTGGGCCTTGCACAACACCTTTGGATGGGGCCTTGGACAATACCTTTGGATGGGGCTTATGACAATGCTTTTGGATGGGGCCTATGTCAAACATTTGGATGGAGCCTAGGACAACACCTTTGGATGGAGCCCCAGACAATGTCTTTGGATGGAGCCCATGACAACATCTTTGTCAGGTGAAATTTCTTAATCGATCCAACCATCACTTGTAAATTCTTTCACTGCTCTAAACAAAATGTTTGTTTTGTATTATTTCTGACTATGTGGTGTAAAAGGCAGAAAAATAAACAAAACAAATTTGTATTGCATCTAAGAAATTGACTGTTTAGTGGTTATATTCCCAAATGCCACAGTGGGTTTTAAATTCTTTTACTGCTCTAAACAAAATGCATCGAAGAAATTGAATTTTTGTGGTTACATTCATAATCGGCAAGTTTATGTCAAATTTCCAAATGATTATAGAAAGTTATAAAAGTGAAATAATATAGCTACAAAGAATAAATGTGAACACAATAAAATCAATCAGAATTAATTGACTAAACAGATTATTACATATTTCATAAATAATATTTGAAGGGCATATAACCATAATATTGAACATTAAATAAACAATATCGGTCCATTTCAATCAATATTGATGTTGTTATATGTCTTACTGTGGAAATGATACACTAAGACATATAACAGCGTGCGCACGCTAACCATTCGGCCACAAATAATAAAGAGAAACAGATAAACTTGTAGACGCAAATAACCAGGTAGATGTTTGGACGGCTTACGTATTTCACCGAATGTAACTGACTAGATATCAGGATAAAAATATCTAAAACTTGAATGTAAATCAGTTTATATAAATTCATATTACATTACATGGGATTGTGGACTCATTTTTCATCTATTTAACAGTTCCAAGAACAGAGTTATATGCCCTTTAATCATAATAATAAATATACAAAGCAGGACTGGAACTACGACATATTTTGATGACTTTCATGGGGGGTTGGGATGGCCTAGTGGTCCAGAGTGCCGTGGTTCGACCTCTAGCTGGTCGGTCACCTCTGGCTTGCGGCTGTGGGTTTCCTCCGTGCAAGCGAATTATTGAAATAACATTGAAACCCTATGTTAGTCCCAAAATGACCTAGTTTGTGTCAAGTGGACGTTAAACCCCATTTCTCTCTCGCCTCTTACAAGACTTTTTTAGGCCTGAAATGTTATGTAAATTATTAATTAGACATTAATTAACTTATCCAGACCATAATAAACTCTCGATGTCTAGGCTAGCCTTCGATGTTGGTTGGATTAGAATCCTACTTGCTGCTTAACTCTCATTGATAAATAAATTAAAAAATGGATAATCGAGACTATGCTGTTTATCTTACTGATTTTAGTTAGGATGATCAAGGCTAGGCAGAAATTAAAACCGCTTAGTTCTCGGCTCATACACTATCCAGTTTTTAACTATTACAGTGAGAACTGCCAACTCATTAATTGGATTTTTTTTGATTTTTTCTGATATAAAAATAGGTCAGGCGGCCCTTTTTAAGTTATGCGGAAATGAGAGAGAGAAATAGGGTTTAACGTCCACTCAACACAAACTAAATCATTCAGGAACTAACACATGGTTTAATTTTTTTTCAACAATTCTCTTGCACGTAGGTGTCTTTAGCTGTGAGAGGAAACTGGAGGACCTGGAGAAAACCCACGAGGTTAGTTACACGACCCTACTTCTTGTTCTGTACAAGTTGGGAATCGAAACCACGTCTCCTGACTCAATGACAGACCATCTAATCCAACGTGCACGTGTTAACCATTTGCCCTCCCCCTTTATGGAAGTATCTAGGAACCTGAATATTCTTTTAGTCAGGGATAGGCACGATTCAAGCTTTTTCAGGCATCGAACCTCTCGTGTCTGGCCTTTTGTCTGGCACAAGTTTGACATTTCGTCATTTCCAGGTCTGTATATTTTGGCTTTCATATTTAACAAATTTGGATTAAATAATCAGAAAAACATATTTCCTGACACAAAAAAAAAAACAATAAATCAAAACAAAAAGCAACATAACAATCACAGGATTAAATATATCAAATAATAAGCTAATTATTTAGCAATATAACAGATGCGAAAAAAAAAGAAAAAACAAATTAACAATATTTTGGCAAGCTCATGTCTCACATTAGTATTCTTATACGTAGACATTACTATACATTATACACAGACATACTAAGCATACGCTTTCTGTCTGAATTTTGTGCCAGTTCCTTCGTTATATAAATCAAGTCTCAATCTGCAAGAGCGCTCAAATTTTATAATAATGCACCTCTGTACTATATTGCACCATTGAATCTAATTCATTTCATTGACTTGGGTTTTTTTTTTTGGTATCCTATTGTTAATGAGAGAGAGAGAGAGATTTTAAATAAAGTCACAAACAAGCTTTGACTCTAACCTATACCACTTGACTCAATAACAGACCTTATGATCCACAGAGAACACATTAGTTAACACGATGGCCCAGCCTTCTTTATTTATAAACTTATTAACCTGCTTAAGAAAAAATTATTATTGCAAGATGTGTCTGTTAAACGGTGAGGTTGATGTAAAAAGCCTCCAACCCACAATCATCACCAGACTGGATAATCAAAACTCAAGGCAATGGACCAATGGAGATCCAGGGTCAAGGATAATCAAGTCTAGTCCTGAAGAATGAGTAAAGGTATCGGATGTAAGTTCATTAAAATAGCATTATGCAAGAGCAAAATCTGCTTATTACAGGTCTTTCTTTAGGCCTGAAATGTTATCTAAATAATCAATTAGACATTAATTAACATATCCAGACCATAATAAACTCTTGATATCAAGGCTAGCCTTCGATGTTGGCGGATTAAATTCATATATGCCGCTTAATGGCCGTTGATAATTAAATCAATCAAGTGGATAATCGAGACTATGCTGTTTATATTAATGATTTGAGTATTGATGACCGAGGCTATTTTAATATTTCAAACGCTTTTTTCTCGGCTAATAGTGGATCAATTTGACTGAAATATTCAGCAAATTACCTTTACACTATCTAGTTTTCGACTATTATAGTGAGAACTGCCATCTCTTTATCTTATCTCCCATAATGTAACTTTAAGTAACCTATCACTCCTA
This sequence comes from Patella ulyssiponensis, assembly GCA_963678685.1. Taxonomy (NCBI): domain Eukaryota; kingdom Metazoa; phylum Mollusca; class Gastropoda; family Patellidae; genus Patella; species Patella ulyssiponensis. The sequence continues at coordinate 92,259,631 of OY783226.1, forward strand.
ATTTTCCATGTCACACATTATCCATAGGTAGACAAACACCCTTAAATTGTTTTAGTCCTTATTTGGATCCACATCAATATCAGGATATAAAACAGTTTTATATCGACATCCTCAGTACTAAAAATATCAATTATTCATCACTCCTGTTGTTTTCTCGGTAAATATTGACCTGGTTATGAATCAAGATAAGTATTGTTGCACCTGAATCACAAAACCCAGCACTAGTTGAATTATCATTCTACATGTAAATGTATAACATCTAAATGATTGTTTTCCATATAAATCTTTGTTGTGTTTTTTTTTGTGCTACATCAGTAAATCTCAATGATTGTACGAGTATAGGTTATATTTACGACAAGGATTCAATGCAACTGGGAAAACCCCTCTTGTTTATATCATATGGTGTGATTCTATGTGAATTTCAATATTCAATATTCATTAATAAAATATTTTACAAATGCTATTTGACTACTTGGTTCAAACCTTTTGAGGATTTTTCAAATTTCTGGAGATCTTAAAATCAATCTACTCTCATTATTTTTTTTTGAATGTAAGTTGATTTAATTGGATAAAAATAATTCAACATTTCCTATAATATAAAAGTAATCAAATTGCATTAAATTCAACTAACAATAGAATTCAAATATCAAAAGATCATATCAAACACTATTTGAATACAAATATTTAAGTATTTGTTTTAGCACTATATGTAATGCATTAATGTTTTGATTGAATTATTAATCTCTTGAGAGAGTACCATCATCGTTCCAAGTATAATAGACAAGTAGGCTATAATATCATTTATAATAGCGACCCTTAGACGATGGTACTCCCTCAAGGAAGTACCATTGTAAAAACTTAGCTAGTACAAGTATAATAAATCAGTAATCGTTTTTCTATTTAAATGTATGATATAAGTGAATGCAAGTCTAATATGTGGTTTATGAAATACAACTGTGAGGAGTGCTTCAGGCCCTTAGCAGGCCACCTGCACCAACCAGTCTGATAGGGTAATTAAACATCCTGAGTTATAAATGCATAAATTATGCTAATTAGCAGGTTGACCTTTTAGTTGACCTTTTTGTGATTTTTGTTGTTTTCTGTTCCATAGTGTGAACCCCTGGCTATTTCTGTTACTCCTATCATCCATCGAACACCCACAGACGCTGAAATTATAAATGATATGAAGTGATAAACTGAAAGTAGACTCAAGGAGATCAAATTGTGTCCTTTTTGCGTATGAAATGAAATGGAGTTTAGCGTCCTACTGTGTTGCTCCAACTGGGCTACATGTAATTGAAGTCATGTATACACCATACAGTGTGCTATGAAGGAAATTTTGCCTAGGCAGCCGGGATATGACCAACTCTTATATCGAATTCCAACTGCCAAGGGATCTTTTACGTGCACTCCAATGTCTCAGTTTTTCATAACATACGGATGACTAGACAGCTGTGCCTGACAAGGAGTAGAGTCGCCTGTCCAACCTCGTGGGTTTTCTCTGTGTGCTCCGGTCTCCACTCACTGCTAAAGACCCTTAGTTGCACAGGCGAATTATTGAAATAAAACTTAACCACATGTTAGTCCCAAAATGACCAAATTTATGTCGAGTGGACAATAAACCCCATCTCTCTTTCCCTCTCCCCCACCCCCGGTAGTAAAATATTATGGTGTTACATATATATATATATACTTACCTACAGTAATGACTGTTAAACATGTAACTTGTTGTAATATTGTTCCTGATAAAAATATTCCACCTAGATATTTAAATAACGGCACACAGGTTAACACGAACCAAAATATAGTTATGATTAAATCATAAGGCCGACTTGGTATTTTATATGGTACACCTTCAAATTTCTGTTTTTGCATAAAATTTTCAAATATTTCATCCTGAAAGAAAGAAATAAAATATGAAAATTTAGTGAATTGCCAGCTGCCCAGGAACATTTTATCAGTTTTAACAGTTACTGGGAGGAGATGCCAATTTTAAAAGAGAATAGACCACTTGATTTCTTGGTTTATCTCCAATATTCCCCCTTTTCGGTATCAACATTTGTTGTCTGGATGTCAGACATCTGAATGTAAACAAACCAAGGTCATGGCCCATATTCCTGAAGCAATGGTCCGAAAAATCCCTCTCTGCCCATTGCTGGAATGGCTTCTGATACTTGAACTTTTGAAGGTGTGTGTGTATTCTTCCCGTTCAATCAAATCTATCCCAAGTACAGCAACATGACAATCCTTTGTTTAATCTGGGGTCTTCCCTAAAACTTTGGACAGTGATTTAAGGTATTAAAAACGGAGAAAGTAATGTTCTTTTCCTAAACAGTATTGTTTACATTGTATCTGTGTTGATAGCCTTGTTTGTCACGCAATTAGTTTTTCTGCAATATTCTGCCATGCACTGGTTAATTGGGCATAATAAAATTGTGAGTCATGATGAAACGTTATGTAAACATATTTTGGTCCAATTTGGAGCTGTGTTTAAAGTGTACTCATATTGTTACACAGTTAGCTATTGGTTGTTAATCAGACTATTGGCCAGGCATTATTTGGAAAAGAAATCTGCTTCCATTAAAGCTGTTAGTGGTTTTAGCTCTAATTAAATGAAACACAGTAGGGAGTATGATCATCTTGTAAGTGCTACTGGTTCAAAGTTCATGCAGACTAAGGCAAAAAAAATGGACTTAGATAAGAATTACACAGCACAGCATCATCAGTACAAGACTCAAATTATAAGTCTACGTACTTTTTCTTGAAATAAATTACGTAACCAAACCGCTGCCTCCTGATCTGTATCTACAGGTACTTTATCTAAATCAAATCTCCTGAAAATAATTTACAAAAAAGTTAAAATAGTAACATACAGAGATACTCAAAATAGCTTCCATTTTTGGTGGGGATCACGATGGCTGTTTAAGTTTATTTCAAAATTAATCACAGAAAAAATGACAATTGAAAGTTTAGCATGATTTTTATGATAAAACGAACAGCAAGGCCTAAAGAGAGATCCTCTAAAGGCAGATTTAGTTCTTGCCTGTTTAAACTTACCTAACAAGTAAATGAGCTGTTACAGATTTTCCCTGTATAACATTCATTAATGTTGGTTGTGGACCGTCGCTAGGAAACGCTATTGTAAGATCATATACCGCTGGTACTGAATATACAACAATCATAGTGTAATAAACTGTTATTAGAAATCATAGTGCTGTCTCCAGCCGCTTTACACACACAGGATTTATTATCATTGTCCAATCAGCATTAACTTAACAAATAAACACAATAGAAAAACAATTGATTGATCTTGTGCAGTACTGCATTAATGCTGATAAGAAATTAGCTATGGTTTTATAACGCTACCTGCTAATCAGAGGGGAAGCAATACTTTACTATCGGTTTATCAGTAGGGAGCAATTAATACTACACTATTGGGTAATCAGTGGGAGAGCAATACTGAACTATTGGCTAATAAGAAGGGGGACAATACTGCAATATTGGCTAATCGGAGAGAGAGCAATACTACACTATTGGCCAATCAGCAAGGACGCAATAGTGCACTATCAGCTAATCAGAGAGAGTGCAATACTGCACTATCAGGTACAGTGGGTTAATCCCGTGCATAGACCAACATTCTGTATACCGTCAATAATCAAGTCTGATATTCAGTGATGCTATGTTAATATTTTCTATATCAATTCAAATCTGAACTCACTTTTTCCTTTCATATTTTGTATTGAGAGTATAAAACCTTTCGGTCGTGGTAAAAGGTGGTGTTTCATATCGGGATAACCTTTTGACCTTGACACTTCTAAACTAGCTTTATGTTTATCTTCTGTAAATCTCGTTCCTTCAGGAAATAATAAACACTGAAATACACGATAACATGACAGATCTAGGATTTATTCATAATATATCTAGGTATCAGCAATGTTATGAAGCTTGTATTCAAGGCAGGCTTGAATTACGTCATAGATTATGTATTTAGTTAGAGTAAATCCTTGTTTCTATGTAGAGGCGTGTGAAATATTACTTCATGTATGAATAGAGAGTGACCGAAAGAGAGAGAGAGTTAAATGTCCACTCGACACAAACTAGGTAATTTTGTGACTAACATATGGTTCAATTTTATTGGCAAGATAAAGAACGATCCCAGCTATATTTTCAAACAGTCATAACTTTTCTCAGAATATATATATGCACTTTTTATTATCTACATTTGAGCTTTTACAGCAAGAACATCCAGCTCTTTATCTAAAATTTACATAATGCATATTTAAGATAATACATGTAGCTTTGGTTTACAATACATACCGTTACCCAATAACCATCTGGATAATCTGTTAATTTCTTTAAATCATTTTCTATCGTCTTTTTATCCGATTCCCAATTTCGTTTTAAAAATATACTTTCGTTAAAATACCAGGCCCAGCCAATCAATGGAACATATTTTAACATTTCTTTACCATAAATCTTACAGTTCTACAAAAGATGAAAACAATAAATATAAGATATTCAATGCTATATTTATTCTACACATTAATTAGAGAATATGACAGTTTTAAAAAACATGACTATGGTGGAAAAATATGACTTTGTGAAAATAGAGAGAGAGAGAGAAATGGGGTTTAACGTCCACTCAACACAACTAGGTCATTTCGGGACTAACATATGGTTTAATTTTATTTCAAAAATTCGCTTGCGCGTAGGGGTCTTTAGCAGTGGAAGGAAACCGGAGTGCCCGGAGGAAACCCACGAGGATGAGAAGGCGCCAGAGGTGACCGGCCAGCTAGAGGTCGAAGCTCGACACTCTAGACCACTAGGCCATCCCAACCCCCTTGTGAAAATAGGAATACTGTAGAAAATATCAGAGAGAGAACACAAAGAAGGTCGTTTCAAGACTCACATATGTTTCAATTTTATTTAATAATGCTTGCGCGCAGTGGGAGGAAACCGAAGGACCGGAAATGAAATGGGCTCTAATGTCGTACTGTTCTGCTACGAACACCAGGTGATCCACAGAAAGAGCAAACCCATGAGGTTGGACAGACGATCCGAGTCCTTGTTACGTACAAGCGGGGAATGAAAAGCATACCATTTTGTGATTTCATGCGCACACGATTTTACCACTTGACTGCCCAACTCCCCGTAGGAGATATGACTATTGTGGAAAATAATTTGTTTCTAAAAACAATATTTGTTTATATATGTTTTGAGACATTTTGTGCCAACAGCATTTTAAAGAAATATGAAATGAAATAGGATTTCACGTCCATCTTTTCTGCACTAACTGGGCTAAATGAACACCGGCATATGCCATACAGTGTGCTCAGGGATATTTTGCCTGGACAACGGCGCAATGGGCTAAATTTCTTTTGAATTTCAACGTTCAAGGGTACGTTTACGTACGTTGCTGTCTAGGCAAAAATTCTAGAGGTTCGTCTAGGCCCATGTCAGGATTTGAACCCAAGACACTAAGGTAACTTACTTAAACTTAAATCTTAGAAAATATTTCTTAAAAAAAAAAAAAACATGAATTTTTCCCCCAAGCATTCCAAATTTGAACCCAAGACACTAATGATTATAACTTACTTAGTTAGACATTAATCTTAGAAAAATACTTTTTAAAAAAAACTATAAATTTTACCCCAAGCATTCCAAATCTTTCAGCGAGAAGCCACGTCATCAACCAATCAATATCGTATTTATGATTCATCACTACAAGTATATGTTCCTTGCCTACCATCTTTAAAACCTCGGGACTGGTATATAACAGACATTCTGATCCGGACCACCATTCTCCTAGTGATATAAACACTGAAAACAAACAGCATATTGCAACGTAAATTGAAAGTAGCAAGAAAATTCTGTACGCTGTTAGTTTTCATTCTAACTTTTCTTTTTATATAGCTCAGGAAGTCATATGCGCTAGACCATCTCCAATCTAACGTTCTCGGGGGTTTTTGTCAGTATTATCAATGTTAACCCTTATGCGTACATGTCGCACGAAAAACGTTGTCGGCTACTAGGGGTAATCTAAGACCCCAGACATAAATAGGTTTTTGGGTGAATAATTTTATTCAAATATGATCAAACTACAGCTTCATATCAAGACTGAACAATAATCAATCAGGCTAAAACAAAATATTTCAGGTATTATCAGTGATGATAAGAATTATAAGATTTTTCTGAACCCATACAAATCTCAAAATATCGTAATTGTCATGTTCCATGTAGAATCGTCTTTTGATGGGGTTGGTAGGGTACCTTGATTTGCTTTCAGATCTAGATTACTAGAATAACCAAAACAATATCATCAGTAAGAAAGAATCCTAATACAAAGCTAGCACCGATTGCAGGACAGATTAGACACCTGTAACCACCAAAATGTTGAAATGAAAGGGAAGGGGGGGGGGGTCCACAAGACCCCTGGTATCCGATAATGTAATATTCCTAGTTTCTTATCAAATGATGATTGTCTCACGTCCATTCTATTTGCAGCATTATACTCGACATAAAATTTTCGCTAGATAATTATGAACCAATTTCTCACAAACGTTAAGGATATGGTCATTGGGGTCCAAAATACCCCTTGTATACGCACAAGGGTTAATTTAGTTATCAATAGCTATATTACAGACAGGTATACGTATGCTATGAGGGAAATTTGGCCCAGACAGCAGCGCTATGGCCTACTCTTATATCCAATTCCCATTGTCAAGGTTTCGTTATGTGACTGCAAGCCAAAGTACACACTGGACCTCAGTTTTGCGTAACATCCCAATGACTAACTGATGTTCTGGCCAGGTCCTCCGTCTCACACCACTGACAAGAGGAAACCATGCTTGAAAATAATGGGGAAATTTTCTCAGCCAACCCCATCAAAAGATAAAAACTCTCAACTTACATGACCAATGAGCATAAGCTAAATGTACGATGATCTTTCTGTAGAGATGTTTATTAAACGGCCAGACAATACATGCACACAACATGAGAAAACACACAATCAAACCACTCGCCACGAACACGTAACCCATTAATAGATGTAATATAAACCATGTCTTTATCTGCTGACCTATCGTCATCGTCACGGTGATCTGAAATACATAAAATATAAAAAAATGATTAATTTTATAACCTTAAATAGAGAACGGAAGTGAAATGGTACAATATAAATTAGTCAGCTCGTGTAACACCTGTTAAAATTATTCAACCTCTATACATCCAGGACATGAACATTATACTATGAATGATATTACAATGGCACATAGTGAGACATACATGTATGTATGTATATGAATCTGTTTGAACACGTGTGTAGACAGAAAAACACCAATCTGATTAAAACACAGATCCAATTTCGTTTCGTTTTTAATAGTTCAAAATTTCGTTTTTACTTGTCTTCACTACTCTTGGATCTGGAGTACTTGTTATTTAACTCGTGTTCTGCCTGAAATGAGGGGTCGAATCGACCGTTTGACCTTTTCATGCGTGGAACTGTGGGTAGATATTACCAGCCAATGACGTCTATACTAACACCAGCGGATAGAAATCAAAACAAAACAAAAGTAGATTTTAAAAAGCATGGCGGTCGCTAATTGGTTAGTCGAATGACTGACGTTATCGGGTCAAATGTCCCGTGCTTGATACCTGACGTCATAGAACGTGAGCTCCCACTATAACTTGTTAGATCTACATGAGTGTAGGCCATTGAAAGTATAAAAAACGAAACGAAATATAGATCTACATTTTAATTAGATTGGAAAAACACATGCACATTGCATTAAAAGTTCTATCGTTGAATCAAGTGGCATGGTTTCAGTTCCATGCTTGTACGTGACAAGAAGTAAGGTCGCTTATTCAATCTTGTGGGTTTTCTCCATCTCCTCCAGGTTTCCTCCCACTACTAAAGACCCCTACCGTACTAGTAAACAAATATTTGAAATAATATTGAACCATGTTAGTCCCAGAATGACCTGGTTTGTGTTAAGTGTAGGGTTGCAAAATTCCCGGGAATTTTCAAACAGGGTAAATTTCCCGGGAATTTTGGGAATTTTCCGGGAATTTGGGGGAATTTTCAATTTGGTGTCAATAATTGAAACCTGAGTCAATATTAATGAGTTGCAAGTGACAGTAATATTTTAATAACTAAACATATTATCTGATATGTCTTATATGTACTAAAATCTAATAACTAATAATGAGATAGTTCTGTTAAATTGTTCATACAACGGTTACACACTCTATAATTAATGCTCAAAGTTAGGTAACTCTGCCATTTCATCATCTTCAAATCATTATCTACATCATCATCGGTGGATAAAAGGGAGATTTCAGGTTCAGATGAATCCTCATGAATATCTGAAATTTTTGTGCTGGAAGGATCGTTGTCAGCTTCAAAGAGTTTCAATTTTTTTGTATACCTTTGAGAGCAGAATTTACATAAATTTATCTCTTTAATTTTACCATTTGGAACACAACTAACATGGTTAAATAACCAGTTTTTCACTACAATACATGTAGTTAAAAACTAGCTAATGTAAAAGCAATTTGTTGAAAATTTCAGTCAAATTGATCCATTATTAACTTAGAACTAAGCGAATGAAAGTTCCGCTTAGCCTTGGTCATCATTACTAAATTCGGTAAGAGAAAACCAGTAGTCTCGGTTATCCATTTTTATTGGTAAATCATGAAGGAAAATATTTCAGCAAATCGAACTACAATCCAACCGAGAGTTGATTAGAGTCTGAATAAGTTAATTAATGTCTAATTAATAGTTTTTATAACATTTCAGGCCTAAAGAAAGACCTACAATAGGCAGATTTTGCTCTTGCATAATGCATGTTTAATTACTGACAAAGGTTCTTGAAAATAATATTGACATTTCAGTGTTGGCAGTTGTCTAGAGACAATCACTGCAAGACCGAGTTATAGGGCCAGAGAAATGAGAAAAAAAAGTTTCTGGTCAGTGAATTTAGCTAGATATAAGATATAACAAAAGGGTTGGTTGGTTTATCGGAAACACATGTACTTTTATTTTGGACTAAAACCAATGCAAACACCGCAAAAATACAAAATGACTGGCACCAGGCTTGTGTTCAATATACATTGTACAGTCATTTGTTATCTTAAACATACATTATGCAAGAGCTATATCTGATTATTGCACGTCTTCATTTAGGCGGCAGATTCATAGAAATGATAAATTAGATCTTTATTTAAACAACAAGCATAAAATCAACTATGCAGACCCACGGGTGGTTTGGATTGAGCTTGGATTTAAACAGGATTTCATTGATCGATTTAATTATAAATGGCGTCGTGAGAGGAGATTTACAGTTACGTTGACGTCATACTCCTAGATCGAGGCTATTAATGATAGCGTGTATGAAGCGAGGCCGCTGTTCACTGAGATAATTAGGTCAACACGCTGTCGCTCTTTTGCTACTTGCGTTTACAGTAAAATTATGGAAATTGATAAACATCGCAGCTAACATCAACCAGCTGAATTGCAGCCCCATCGGATCACTTTTTTCTGTTCACCTGCTTCGGGAGTTACATACATGTAGGTCTACCTTAAGTACAAGAATACATGCAGGCAACGGATGAAGTTGGCTATAGTACAATTATTTACAATACTGCCTCTTTGATTTGGTCCATTCCTTTCAAACTTCAAAAATATGTTGCCGACTTTCTCTTCTTATCCATATATTAAAAGTCTTAATTCTAATTTGTAGTCGAAAATAAATGTAATACGAGTTGAATTGCAGCCCTGTCTCAAACCAAATAGGCTAAATGTAGGCCTACCACAGTCATTGAAAACATTACTTGATAATCGAGATTATGTAGGTGGAGTTAACGCCTGTCAATCAAACCATTTCTAGTCAAAAATAACAGTGGTGATATATGTTCAGAATAAAGTAATTTGACTGAAATTTTCAATATATTCTTCTTTCATCATCTATTTTTGAACTGTTATAGCAAGAATAGCTAACTCCTTATAAAAATCTCCCATAATGTATCTTTAAGTTAGGAGTATATAAATATTTAGATTTGTTTATCAATGACCAAATTTCCAGTGACCTTTCTTTATCAATCTGTTCAAAGATTAGTAGTACTAGGATGTAGTCAGAGGCGGATCAAGGTTCTGATGGGACCTAGACAGGTCGACCAGCTGGGCCCTTCGTGGAACAGGTTTGCCGTAGTAAAAGTAAGATCACTTTAAGAGAAACGAGGATATACATGTACTAATGAAATAATGTCAAGCACTACAACTTTGTCAAACACTGCCCTGTCCTTCTTCCAGTGGTCATCTTTTGATGCTCAGAGGAGCACAGCAACAGGCAATTGCTGGATAAAATGAAAACCAACTTAATTCATTATTGCTTATAAGAAGAGAAATATATTCTGTAATTCACTTTCACACATCTGAATTCACTGAAAATGTAACACGTCAAATTTAAAAAGGTCGTCCAAAATCTTAGGGGCCCTTTCCTTTCTTGGGCCCAAGGCAGCTGCCTACACTGCCTAAAGGGTAATCCGCCTCGGGATGTAGTATGGTTGATTATATTCCAAGTGAAATGGGGTTTAACTTACAACTTATGTTTGATTACATTCAAATAAATTGGGGTTTAATTTTCAACCTATTTTTGATTACATTCAAATACATTGTTTAAATGTCATTTACACTGTAGTAATTGAACTGGAGTATTAGGTCACAATTCTATGGAATACAATTACTGCTTATTACAGAGCGGCGTTTCAACTATTTCATTTAAATGTAGTATACAATGTACAGGTCACAATTCTATGGAATACAATTACTGCTTATTACTGAGTGACGTTTCGACTATTGTTTGATAATGACTAGAGAAGCCTAGTCAAAACGTCGCCCATTAATAAGCAATAATTCCATTCCATAGAATTGTGACCTGTACATTGTATACTACATTTAAATGAAATTTGGTTTAACTTCCAACTTATGCCATACCATATAGTGTACCATGATAGAAATTTTGTCCTGACAGTGGTGCTCCAATCTACTCACGTCTTGAATTCTAAATATCAAGTGTTCTGTAACATTCACGCTAATGTTTACATGGGACCTCATTTTTGTCCCATCCGAATGTGTACATGGGGGGGGGGGGGGTAATTTGTTTGTCCCATCTGAATGACTACATTAGACAGCTGTCCTTGCCAAGCCCTACCTCCTGCACGACTGACAAGTGGAACCACACCCAAAATTCTTGAGTAGCATTCTAGTCCAACACCATGAGCAAACCAGAAACCTCCTGGTTAACAAGCCAGTGTCTTAATAACTGACATGCCTGTCCTCTTTCATATTAAAGAGGGGGGGTGGGGTGGGATGGCCTAGTGGTCTAGAGTGCCGCACTTCGACCTCTGGCTGGCCGGTCACCTGTGGTTTCGATCCCTGGTGTGAGCGTATGTGGCATGGAGACAGGGGCGTCTTCTCAACCTTGTGGGTTTCCTCCGGGCACTCCGGTTTCCTCCCACTGCTAAAGACCCCTACGTGCATGAGATTTATTGAAATAAAATTGAAACCATATGTTAGTCCCAAAATGACCTAGTTAGTGTCGAGTGGATGTTAAATCCCATTTCTCTCTCTCTCTCATATTAAAGAAATGCGAAATAAAATAGATATTACATGTAATATGTAACATTCATGTACTTTGTTTTTCAATTTAATTTGTGATCTTATTTTAGCTCACAACAATCTGATTTAAAAACAGAGCAATATTTCGGGGTTTTTTATATACATGTAATATCGCGATTGCCTCCACAACATCTACATGAAGATCTCACCGGTTGTAGTGGGAGATCACGTCAGGGGTCTCACGAGTGGCTTTAGACCCTATGACATCAGACATGACATGTGATTAACAAATCACTGCTGATGTTTCTAGTGAATACACACAGTTCCTTGCATCACATGCCAGAACTTGCTGAGACATACCATTTCACTGGCTAAGCCCTTACAACAACCACAGCACAGGTTAACAACTCTTTCAAATCCTAGCATAGTAAAAATAAGTAAAACAATATTTTAAACTATAAAAAACGAAACGAAACAGAATCAGATTAAGTTCTCAATATCTTTTGTAGTTCTGGTAGCTCTCAGCGGGTAAGACAGCCATGGCCATAATGTTGGTGTCAAATCAAAATATAAATATCTCATCAGATCAATCCACTTCAAACTTTTAATTCTGACTTTAATCAAAGGGGTCATTGAGTCAACTGGCATGGTTTCAAATCCCTGGTTGTACATGACAAGGAGTAGGGTCGCCTGTACAATCTTGTGGGTTTTCTCTGGGTCCTCCGATTTCCTCCTACTGCTAAAAGACCCCTACGCACAAGTGAATATTGAAATAAAATTAAACCATGTTCGTCCCGACATGACCTAACTTGTGTCAAGTGAATGTTAAACCACATTTCTCTCTCTCTTTAATCGAAGGGATGTTGCTCCTTTACTTCGGTAAAGACCAATCTAATTAAACCCTTTAACTGTCACCTCAACAGAGGTGTTGCTGATTTAACCCATACAGTTGTACTCTAGGTGATCTGTATAGGTTAACCACTGTACCGTGTTTACATTATGATAAACAAATATTTCCAGTAGCTTCAAATTAGGTAACTCAGTCAATATGATAATCCAAAGTCCACGAACATCAATTCTTAGCTTCTTGACCTCAGTTCTGCTATCACAATTATGTTTTAAATTTGTAAATTAATTGCTATCAAGTTTTTATTTTGAAATTTGATTTGTATACTGGACTCACACTTTGCCCTCTAGATACATGTACATGTATATGTATTGGAGGTATAGTGCAAAGACTACAGTGCAAAGTGCATCTGAAAGGCAGGTCCCCCGCCTCCCTTACCCTCTCTCCCACTGCAACCACTTAACTCCTCCCTACAGGTCCCAAGTTCACAAAGCATTCTGAGACTTAAGTTGTGAATTTTACACAACTTTCAATCACTGTTTATAAGAAATATTTTTGATCCCCAAACACAATACTTTGCATACATATACATGTATGTAGTTTTGTATTAGGGTATTTGATACATTGAAACAAACAAAGTTTTATAAAGGGCTATATTTCAGCTACACTGAGTAAATTCTTGACTTAAGTCTGAGAATGCTATTACACAATGACATATGTCATAAAATACGTGTAAGTGACTGTAACATAAACCTGTTGCTATCAACACCCGGCTGGAGATCTTGGTAGCATTCCTTATGTCATTGTGTAACTTTAACTTGTTGTTGGCATGTCTTATCTAACTTTCTTTGTCTGATAAACTATATTGAATGTTAAACCTGATATGATGCATGATACATTAGACAGGTGTCTAATGAGCTCCTTTGTCTTGAATACTTTTATAAACTCAGAACAGAAACGAATCGTCAGTTAGGTCCAGTCAGGGCTGGGAGGGAGGTCCAGTCAGGGCTAGGAGTTAGGTCCGGCCAGGACTGAGCGAAGGCCATGGGCGCCTTGGCACAAGACGAGAGCTTCTGGAGTTAGCACACTTGTGTTAGGCCAAGCTAAGCATGATTCCCTTCATATAAGTTTGTTCTATGGTCGTTTACATTACGATGTTTGTACCTATTGTAAGAAGCAGAATAAAAGTATTATCAGAAGCATACCAGTGTTGTCATCCACAAGTATGAATAAAGAACGAAATACTGTCACAATGCGTTGTGAGCTCGGGGCGAGGTCTCATTCATCGATCAATTTATGTCAAAACCATGACACAATCTGTCCAACAACTTTCTCCAATACTACAATGTATACTATAACTGAGAGGCACTTTACCATAGCTGAGGAAATATACCACAACAGAGGTACAATACCTTACCTGAGCACGATATCCCAATGTCGATACGGTACTGGATCTGATTCGTATTAAAGTACCCAAGTCTTTAACTCAATATCATCCAAAGTCTTCGACAATGAAAACACAAATTATTTGTCAATTTCAATTAACATGGATGTTGTAATCTTACCAGGTCACGCTTCTGATATCCAATAATTAAGACAAATTAAACATTTTACCATTGGTAAGGGTACACGAATCGTGTACGCATTTCAGCGTCATTTCTAACAATGGACTCGAAGAACGAAGCTAGACATATTCCACAAATCATGTCATACAGTGACATCCTATCTGGGGAGCATGCCAATAAATAGGCCTACTATTGGTGTGTAGACTGGAATAACCATGCAAGTGCTAAAGATTGCCATTTAATTGAGACTTCTGGCCTATTTCGCCGAACATAACTGATTTGAAATTTGAGTAAAACGGTAACGATTTATATACATTAATATAACATATATTATCAAAATTTTTATCGGTGTCAATTTCTAAGTCCCATATAATATGAATATCAATCAATCAACCATGAATAATAGGAATGAAATCTACAGACAGTTCTACATGCAGAATATTTTTTAAAATTCATTTTTTAAATAAGGAATACGGTACGAATTAATAAATGTCATTACACCAGAAACAAATATTTTTTTATGTCATAATGAATGGCCTGCTGTGCTGGGGGAATGACATGACAGAATACAAAAAAAATGCTTGCAAATGTGAAATGTAAAAAAAAAATATGACATCACTTTAGCCTGCTTTAGGGATTTTCTTTGTAACTTTTTTTTCCATATTTGGTATAATCCCACCATCTACAAGTACTTAATTAATCGTCACGAATTAAAATATACAATACCTGATCTTAATTGACCAACTGATTGATAACCACGCGTTTTTATTGCCCTTTACTCAGTCCATTTAACTTGGCCAACTGACTCATTCAACCAAAACGTATCAAAACATACCAAGTCTCTCAACCTTTGACCTGTAAGACTCATCTATGTTATGTCGTAAACTAAAGAGTAAATTTTCAAAAAAAATCTAAAAGCTCTTGATAAGCGATTGATTATAAAATACAATACGTTTCAAAAATAATATGCGATATAAAAACCGTTCAACAGTACGGAAATATTCTTATTTTGAACTTCAGAACTCGATATAATTTACGACTTTACATCCGACCAGTTTCTGTTACCCACGTGTTGAAAGCGGAAGTAGGAAATAAACCCGCTGATGAAATTTTATGTAAACAATAAATATTCAATAAAATTCCATTAGGTCAATGCTACACCTTTAGTGTTGAGAGAACAGGTAACTATTTCCATCAATTCTTGTTTTGTAAGTGTTCCTATAAGAGAGGTAAGCTTGTATAAGACAAAAGGCGCCTGGAAAGGGTTGTTTTGGGGGCTTTTTTTTCGTTACTAATTTTCATTTTCTTCGTGAATATTTCTTACCCCTTTTCACAGTCCTTGATTCATCTTTTTCGCGTCCTTTGCTAACCCAAACTAGTAATTTGTTTTTTCGAAAATCGAGATAAATAAATTATTGAAAGATAGTTGTGTATAGACAACACCTTCTTCCGTCCGTTCACAATTGACATTGTCAAGTTGATCAATATGAATGAAGGCTTTTTAGATAATGTTTTAGGGAAGAATCAAAACATCTACTCCCGTTCCATATGGTAGCCCATTGACCCTATATGATTTACCTTTACAAATGTTTGAATATTTCTATTCAAACACTCTTCCGTATTGATGTGGGGGTTGGATAGGGAAATGGTTTAATTATCATGTGCACGCTCAGTCATTCAAGATGATTCAAGTGGTGTTGTTTCAATTACAACTAATCAAACCATATGTTAGTCCCAAAATGACATATTATATTTGAATACTGGACTAAAATCAGCATTCAGTGTAATCACAAAAATCCCTTTTTTTTTCTAGATTGAAAATGGCAGATGAAAAGTTGAGTCTCATCACCAGAAACCTTCAGGTACAGTACAATATTATATCCAAAATCATCTGAACAGCAATAGGACTATAAATAGACTCGGCTTCAATGACATTGATCTATAAGAAATGTCAATAAACCCATTACTATGCAATATATGCCTATAATTTGCAAGAGATGGATGAAGGCTTCGAAACGTTGCTCCCATAATATCTGACGATGAAAACAATGTTAGTGTCTCTTTTATTTATCCACTTTAACATTTATCTAGTGAAGAACACTTCCATATGTGCAATTAAGAAGGTTATCACAATATATGTATAGTATGTGTATTTAAAGAAATATCCATGAATGACCATCAGTATCTTTAAGGGGTGCCGATATTCATACCAGTGTTTATCTAAGTTGTGATTTGTATGTATATTTATATAGGAGGTTATTGGTGAAGACCGATTAAAAACATTATTATCTGAACGAGATGTAAAACTATACTGGGGAACAGCAACTACGGGAAAACCTCATGTAGCCTATTTTGTACCCATGACCAAAATAGCAGATTTCTTAAAGGCAGGTTGTAAGGTAAAGTATTTTGTTCTTCAAGATAATAATTTAAGGCTCTGCCAATTCAAGTACAATCCACTTTGGACCATTGTACATCAATCGATGGACTTTGATTTTTGAGATTTTTTATATGAAGCCACACTCCCAAAATGACTGTGATGACGTCATTGTAAGTTCCTGATTCCTAAAGTAGACCTTTCTCTATTCTTTTGAAGACATGATTTGACAGTAGGCCCATAAATATTTATTAGTTAGTTTCAACACCTTAGTGACATAATACCTTTTTTTTCTCTTTTAAATCCTAATTAACACTTAGTTAATGACTGTACGGTCTAATTACTGATGCTTTTAACTGAAAACTAAGCAGATAGAATAATGGCGGAGACCTATTTGTGGTAAACAACTTCATTAGTAAAAGTCATTACTTGTAATAAGCATTTTAGCTTTCATATTTTCATATCTGGCATTCTTGTAGGTAACAATTCTATTTGCTGATTTACATGCCTATCTGGATAATATGAAGGCACCATGGGAACTTCTAGAAAAACGAGCTCAGTATTATCAAGAAGTGATTCAGTCAATGTTACGAACTCTGGGAGTCCCTTTAGATAAACTCAACTTTGTAAAAGGCACAGATTACCAATTGAGCAGGTATAAACAGATTTCACATATAACATGGTATAAACAAGGTTTACATGGTATAAACAAGGTTTACATGGTATAAACAAGGTTATCATATAATACAAGTTGCATGGTATAGACAGGCTTGGCACATAGCATGGTACAGACAGGGTTAGCAAATAGCATGGTATAAACTGGTTATCACATAGTGTGGTACAAACCAGGGCTATCGTATTATACAAGTAGCATGGTACAGACAGGGTTATTACATAGCATGGAAAAACAGACTTAAATCTGGAATTTCATATTTTCTAAGAAAGTCAAAACGTAATTATTTCTATGTCTTTTGCTCAAACGGTTGTCAACTCACTATTATACGATCATGGGCATTATTTTAGAGGCATAGATATCTATGACACAGGAAATAATAACATAATTACCTCCCTTGTTTTCCATTCACCCCTGTGGAATGGCTATCTTCAAACGTTTGAATTTGAAAATTATATTTTAGCACATTTCTCAACTGATAATAGTTAATTATAGGATTATTTTTTAACAAGGTAGGACTGTTTATAGATACAATCTATTTTAAGGCTTTATTCTAATACATTTTATAAATATGACTTAAAAATATGAAATTGCAACTTGAACATATAGCATGGTATAAACATCTCTCACATACATGTAGTATGGTGTATAATATTGGAACACAATGTTCTCTTGCATTATATACGACTTATGTATCTAGGACATACAGTGCAGAAATCAGAGTTTTACTGAAACCAGAAAACAATAATATATGATTTCCACTACTAGTTCCTAAGAATTATTGACAGGCCACACTTAAACGCTTGGCTGGGCGGATGTGGTCTGCAGGCTGCATATTTGACACCCCCTGGTATAAGCAGTTAGCATGGTGTAAACTGAATATAGCATGGATTTTCTCATTTTTTTGTCATTAAAAATCTTCATTGTATTTAAATTTCAGGAAATATACCTTAGATGTTTACAAGTTATCGTCATTAGTGACAGAACATGATGCACGTAAAGCTGGAGCAGAAGTGGTAAAACAGGCGTCCACTCCATTACTTAGTGGATTACTATACCCTGGACTACAGGTAAATAAAACATGGCTGCCATAGTGGCTCAATGAGTCAGCATTTCCTTACTAACTAGGAGTTCTCGTATCCGGGTGTTGGCCAAGAAAATTCCTCAAGATTTTAGTGTCTGGTTTTCACTTATCGATTGTGTAACACAGAGGGTCTTGTAAGGAAAATGTCTGTTTGTTTGGGTGGGGCAAAAAAAAACCTCCTGAAGTCTTTAGTCTGATATCTGAAACTAAATAGATGGATGGCCGAATGGTTAGCATGTGCGCGCTGCATCATAAGATCTGCCATTGAGTCAACTGGCATGGTTTCCATTCCACAGTTGTACGTGACAAGGAGTAGGGTCATCTGACCAACCTCATTGGTTCTCTCTTGGTCCTCCAGTTTCGTCCCATTGCTAAAGACACCTACGCGCAAGCAAATTATTGAAATAAAAATTAAACCATATGTTAGTCCCCAAATGACCTAGTTTGTGTCGAGTGGACGTTAAACCCAATTCCTCTCTCCCAGTTGATGGAGAACAGTGGGACATTAAACCCTGTTTCATTTTGTTGCGGTGCTATTAATTCATTAGTTGAATTGTACTATCAAAATATTAATTAACAGAATATTTCTTGCAGGCTTTAGATGAAGAATATTTAGATGTAGATGCTCAATTTGGTGGTGTTGATCAAAGAAAAATATTTGTCTACGCTGAAAAATATCTTCCAATGCTTGGTTACAAGAAAAGAATTCATTTAATGAATCCAATGGGTAGATATTATTAGCAATTATTTCTCATTCCCAGATTTCCACTCTGTTAAATCCATTTCCTCTATGTTGCTAGGGGGCCACAGTGGTTTAGTAAATATCGCACTGGCTGATCCCAGTGTTTGAAGAGAAACATTCTTTGGATTTTTCAACCTGGTATTGTCTCTGATGTGGAGAGAAGGTTTTCAAAAGAAAAGCATCTAGTTGTGAAAGATGGGAAGCAATACTGAGGTCCCCTATATTTTTGTGAGCAGCGCATTAAAGATCCCCAGGCAGTTGGAAGTCTACATAAAAGTATGATGCAGTGCCACTGTCATGGTAAAATGTCTCTCATAGCTCACTGCATGGTGTACATACATATCATTAGCCCAGTTGGTTTTGAAAAATGATGCATAAATTTCATTTTCATTTGTTCGTGTTTTAAGTATAATTGAACTGAGGGCAACGGTGGTTAAATGATAAGACGCTGGCTTGCTAGCTTTGCGGTTGGGTGTTAGATCCCTACATTGGCTGAGAAAGTTCATCTAGATTTTACGGCTTGGTACCCCCTTGTCAGTGATGATGGACGGAGGGCCTGACAAGGAGAGCTGTCTTGTCATTAGATGGAACGAAAAACCAAGGTCCCGTGCACATTGGCATGCACGTAAAGGGTACCTTGACAGTTGGAATTCGATATAAGAGTAGGCCGTAGTGCCGCTGCCCGGACAAAATTTTCCCCTCATAGCACTTTGCATGGTGTAAGCATATCTTCATTTGTCTGGTTGGTGCAGAAAAACTATGCATTAAATTTCATTTTCTTTTGTTAATGTATATTTGACCTTTGAACTAATATTTTACAATTTGTAATTACAGTTCCAGGTTTAACAGAAGCGGGTAAAATGAGCGCCACAGATGAAGATTCAAAAATAGATATATTAGATTCACCAGAAAGTGTTAAACGGAAATTAAAAAAAGCTTTTTGTGAACCAGGAAATATTGAGAGAAATGGAATTTTATCTTTTTGTAAATATGTTTTGTTCCCTGTAAATAACGGTAAGTTTATAGGGATCTTCTGTTGTTATAAGGTCTTATCTTAAAGGGTTTTCGGTTCGTTACTGTAAAGTCTTATGTTATAGGGTCTTATGTTAAAGGGCTTTCCGTTGTTATAAGGTCTTATATTAAAAGGCTTTCTGTTATTGTAAGATCTTATGTTTTATCGTCTAAAGGTCTTCTGTGATAGTGGTCTTCTATTATTATGAAGGTCTTATGTTATATGGATCTTCTGTTAAATGGCTTATGCTAAAGCTTTTTGGACTTTAATAGGGTCTTCTGTTATATGATCTAATGAACAATTGTCTTTTGTACTTTTTAAGGATCTTCTGTTATAGGTTCTTAAGCACAATTATTTATGCACTGTTATAAAGTCTCAACATACTGTTATACAGCCCCGTGTACTCTTCTATGGTCTTCTTTCATAAACTCTCATGCGCTATTAGAGTCTCATACTCTGTTGTGGAGTCTTCTGTGGTGCTTAGGTCCTTGAAGTGGTGAAAAGCAGTTTTATTCATAATTTATGCTGATTTCTTTTTTTTCCTATTTGATAGAATTAGGTATAGAAAGAAAAGAAGAGTATGGTGGAAATGTTACTTTCAATAATTATGATGATTTAGAAAAAGCTTTTGAAAAACAGGTAATATGGATTAAAATAGAATAAATTAACCTGACATTCTAAACAGATAATAAAGATTAAAATAGGGATTTTAGTGTCAGTACCTGACAAAGTGAACCTTACATTCTTAACTTTGTGCAGGACATGTATTGAGTAATATCATAACAATAGGGAAAATACACGAATCAGTTCCTTGTCTTTCGATTGCCCGTGTGTTAATTTGGAGCGTTCTGAGCTGACAATCCAGCACACCCTATATATTTTAGTCAGTTTTCTCCATTACAATGTAACGTGTATTGTTTAGTAAATGTAATGAAGTGAAATGAGGTTTAATGTCCTACCGTTCTGCTCGGACTGGGCTAATGGAAGACTGGCATACGCCATACAGTGTGCTGTGAGGAATATTTTCTCAGGGCAGCGGTGCTACAACGTACACTTATATCGAATACCAACTGTCAAGGGATCTTTAACATGCACAACACGCCTATGGTTACACAGGACTTCGGTTTCTCGTCCCATTCGAATAACTAAACTGCTGTCCCTGGTATTGTTTAGTACATCTGTCTTAATAACTAGAGTTTGTCGTGACTTAGCTTCAGATGTTGGCCCATGTCTGTCACCATGCGACCGCCTGATACCATTTCACGGTGTATTAATGTCTAGCTTTGTTTTACAGGACGTACATCCGGGAGATTTAAAATTATCTGTACAAAAAGCTTTAAATAAATTACTAGAACCAATTAGAAAAGATTTCGAAAAACCAGAACTTAAAACTTTAATAGCACAGGCCTACCCGCCACCACCAAGTGAGTAACTTATAACCAATTAACAAAAAATGGCGCAATAATAAGACATAAAACCATATAAGGTCATAAACCATATCAGTCATAAAACCATATCAGTCATACAACCATATCAGTCATAAAACCATATCAGTCATGAAACCATATCAGTCATGAAACCATATCAGTTATAAAACCATATCAGTCATAAACCATGTCAGTCATAAACCATGTCAGTCACAAAACTATATCAGTCACTAAACCATATCAGTCACAAAACCATATCAGTCACAAAACTGTGCTGGTCATTAAACCATATCAGTCACAAGTCTATGCTTGTCATAGAACCCTGCTAGTCTTGCCATCATTCATGTCAAAGGCTAGTGAGCCACTATCTTTACCAATTTAGCCACTGTGAAGCAAATGCAAGTATGGCATAAAATGCAAATACGGCAGATTAATAATCGACAATGTTTTCACATTTCTTGACCCCTCATAGCTCATGTAAAGTTTTACACCTCAGTCTGTCAATGTCAGGGTCTATTGGTTTAACTCACCTGTCATTGAGTCAAGACACATCGGATCTATTTATTCCTCGAGGTAAATTTTGCCACTTTATTAGGGTCCAATATGCCTCTTATGCCAAAGGATGGCCTATCCTGCATGTAGATATTGATATGACTCCATAATGGCATGTCCAGGATTGCTCAGTCAAGTACTTAGTAATAATGATGAAATAAATAAATTGTTTTTGTCTTTTTTCAACAGAAAAAGGTGCAGCACTGGAAGAAATTGTACCAAGTAGACTTGATTTACGAGTTGGAAAAATAATTTCAGTGGAAAAGGTAGATACTTTTGAATCAGACACTTGACGAAGTAATGTTAAATTATGTGTGCGACATTTGTGTTTTCTTAAAATGTCACAATTTTTCAAGACTTAAACCATACGTAAATGTGCGCAAATTGAAATTTAATTAAGGATATAAAATCAGAATATGAAAAGTTAATAATCTCACAGCTTGTATTAAATCAGATTAAAAAGACAACTATCCAAATATTAACATATCTTGATCAGGAATATAGTCCTTGTTGTTCTTGGAGGGGGGGGGGGAGACTCTCCTGGAAAAAACCTAAGGCTCCACCAATTCAAGTACGATCGACATGAAACTACACATCCTTGTTCCTTCGACAATTGTGCATCAGCTGACTAATCTGATTAAAACGTAGGTCCTATTTCGTTTTGTTTTTATAATTCAAAATTTCGTTTTACTTGTCTTTACTTGCATTCTGGATGATTTTAGGAAGTAGCCAATGTATCCTACTAGAAACAACAATGCTGATTGGTTAATCAAATGTCTGATGTCATGTGGTCAAAAGCCACTACCAACCTCAGATCATCATGAAATGGAGGTCATCGAAAGTATAAAAAAACAAAATGAAAGATAGATCTGTATTTTAATCAGATTGTCAAATTTACAGACTTCAATTTTCTATGTTGTCACAATTCAAATATGGCGGCGATGACTTAATACTAGGTTCCCTGTCATATGATCTTTTAGTTTTAATGAAAAAAAACTTAACTTTACTTTTATTTTCAGCACCCGGACGCAGACAGTTTATTTGTTGAAACTGTAGATTTAGGTGAAGAGGAACCCCGAACTGTTGTTAGTGGATTAGCCGGACTCTATCCCATGGAGAAGTTACAGGATCGAATGGCGGTCTTTATGTGTAATTTAAAACCAGTTAAAATGCGAGGTGTCATGTCGCAGGCTATGTTGATGTGTGCTTCCACGTAAGTTTTCCTCCCACTGCTAAAGTCCCCTAGCCGCAAGCAAATTATTGAAATAAAAATAAAACCATATGTTAGTCACGAAATGACATAGTTTGTGTCGAGTGGACGTTAAACCCCATTTCTCTCTCTCTCTCCCATACATTTTATGCATATTTTACTTGGAAATATTTTTATAAGAAATGTTGATTAATTACAAGTAAAGTGTCCAAAATATAGATCCTGCATGCCTTTCTTCTCATACTGTAACTCTTTCACTGCCCAGGCCGTTTCAAAAAATTAGTCATGAATTGTCCAGGTTTGGTTATTTTTGGACCATCTGTAAAAAATGATACAAAAAAATCTTAGTCTCTAAATCCTTGTTGTCCTCCCTCCTGTGGTCTCCTCAGACCTCAGATGATGTATAAGTCAAAAATACCTCTGGACTGCATGGTACATGTTGAAATGGTTTCCTGCACAAAGGGGTATCTTGCCCTCTTTGCAATAAGCCGAGTATCACCATGAATGCCTCTCCTCTTACAAACTCGAATTTCTTTGTACATTTCTCCATTTCTCTGAGGGTGGGGATTTTTCTGGTTCCAGTTGTGTATATAATATAACCGGGATCGTTTAAACTCAAAATAACTCACGATGTGAGCGTGGGGAAATAGGTCGTACATGTATGATCATGGCAATTTACGACTAATAAATTTAGATTGTAATGATCTTGTCAGCGAAAGAGTTCAAGAATAATGTAATTTGTATGAAATTTTCAGTATATTCATTTTGAATTATCTATTATTTAACTATTATAGCTTGAATGACCAGCTCTTTATCTAAATCTTATATAACGCCGGTCTTCATTATCTAAGGAATCAGTTCTTTTGTTTTTATGTATCTGTAATTTTCAATATCATTACTTTTAAGGCCCGAGGCTGTGGAGCCACTTGAACCTCCAAGTGGAAGTTCTCCTGGTGAACGAGTTTATTTTGAAGGTCATGAGGAGGGTCAACCAGATGAAAAACTCAACCCAAAAAAGAAAATTTGGGAAAAACTACAAGTAAGTAGACATTTCTCCGAGCCCTGTTGCGCTTTGGTTTGTTTGGTTGTGAAACAGAACACCACAGACAATTCAAAATTTGAAAGTTAATGGCAAAGCCCTTTACACCAATAATAATGTATCATTTATATAGCACTGAATATCCAACACAATTGTTGCTCAGTGGCGCTTTACAAACACAATTTGTTAAATCGAAAAATAAAAATAATAAAATACAGACATAATACATTTTATATATAGAGACAAATGATGGAAGCACATGAAAAACACTCAATATATAAATGAACACTTTAAGGCACTCTGGAAGAGGACGGTTTTAAGGTTTTTTCAAAACGTAATTAATGATGATGCATTTTGGGGGAATTCATTCAAATTATTCTATAAATCGGGAGCAACATAGCCAAAGGCTCCTGTTCCTGTGATTACCTTATTTTTTGATTTAACAAGCAGGCCACATAAAAGAACAATAATGCAGCAAGAATCAAAGTTTTCCTGAATCATAAATTGAAAACTAAATTGCAAGTTACAATAACCTATTGCAGTCATAGTTTGATATCATGCCATTTTTATTTATTTATTTTTTTTCAGCCTGATTTATTTGTATCCAACAGTCTGGTGGCACAATGGCAGGAATCTAACATGATGACCAAACTCGGAAATGTGACGTGTCCGTCATTAAAGAAAGCTCCAATAAAATAATCAGATCATTTATTATTAATTAATTATTATTTATTGAAATACTGGTGAAATTAAACGAAATAAGGCACAAATCATTTTTTATTTCTTCATCTTGGTTAGAGTCGCTGATCATAATTTTATTTGTCAGGGTCGGACTGTATCGATAATTTCACAGCCTAAACACGCTAAAATGTAACCAAATTGATTATTTAATATATAATTAAACAAGCATTATGTAAGAACAAAATCTGCCAATTGCTGGTCTTTATTTAGGCCTGAAATGTTACATAATTTATTAATTAGACATTAATTAACTTATCGAAGCCATAATCAACTCACGATATCAACGCAAGCCTGTGATATTTAGTGGATTTAAATATGTTTTGTGGTCAATGCAGTTACCGTAAAAATGGATACGCAAGACTTTGTTTAAATTGAATTACTAATATCTAGGCTCAGAGTGAAGTAATTTGATGGAAATTTTCAATGCATTCCCTTGCCATTATCTATTTTGTCAGCTCTTTATCTAATTTTACTTAATGTTGCGTTAACAAAAGTTTCAGAGTGGTCTGTCACAACCCAACAAAAAGTGCTTGACACGACCCAGAGTTTGGGAACCCAGATTTTTAAATATTCAAATTTCACCATATGGTAAATGGCAAGGGATACAAAATCCATTAAATGATGATTGGCTGTTTTTTATGAATATATTGATAATCCCAGTTCTCAACGAGTTCATTTATGTAAAGGAGTTTCATAACTTAAAACCAATTATTAATGAAATAACTTTTGAACTTTTTCATGATTGATTTATATGTATACGGTTAAGTTGTTTATTTGTAATTCACATTACAAAATTTATTGTCATTATATAAAATTTGTCTAATATTTTTATTTTAAGTGTTTATTTGTACATCTCATGATGGGGGGGGGGGGTCGAGTGGTCTTTTGCTTGTACTTAAGGTCATTGAGTCAGGTCAGGTTTCATGGATTTGATTCCCAGCTTGTACCTTACAGGAAGTAGGTAAGATCGAATGTCCAATCTGATTTTCTCCAACTGCTAAAGACCCCAACATGCAAGCGAATTATTGAAATAAAATTGTACAATTTATTAGACTCGAAAGGGCGTAATTAATGTGTCGAGTGGACATAAAACATCCCTATTTCATCTCGTAATATTTCCAGTATCATATTATGTGTTCACTCAGGTGATAATTTATAATCATTCATATTTTGAACTAGAAAATGATGATATACAACAGAAGATATATGTTCCAATTCATATTGGGCCACGCCAGTTGTTAGGAACATCTATTATTCGGTCCATAAAAGACATATAGAAATAGATTTCACTAAAAATAAAAACGCTTATATGGATAAACTGCTTCTGAATTTTATTAACATGCTACGTTTCAATACACATAATTTATAATGACTAGTTAACAAAAACGTGGTTCAATTTATAGATGAACACTTTAGGAAGTTTAATATATCCATGTGTGTTTATCTATTACTCAGTCATAATATGCAGGGTATTGATAAGACATACAGAGTTAAAGCAAGATCAAGCGTTCTATTGAAGATGTAGGGATACATAAGTTTACACTGTAAACTTTAGAGTATAAAAATCAAAATTATGTTTTCATGTTTAGTTGAACTTGGTGTTGTCTGTTAACAAATCACTGTAATTCGTTTTATTAAATTATGACTCAATAAATATGAAAAAATAAAAGGTATAATTGTATGTGTTGTGTAGTCCTAGTGTTTTGTTAATATCTCGTTATCTCGCTACATGTATATTATCCTCGACTCTTTAGTACACAGGGGGGTTGGGATAGCCTAGTGGTCTAGAGTGTCGCGCTTTGACCTCTAGCTGGCCGGTCACCTCTGGCTTGCGGCTGTGGTTTCGAGCCCTGGTGTGAGCGTATGTGGCATGGAGATAGGGGCGCCTTCTCAACCTCGTGGGTTTCCTCCGGGCACTCCGGTTTCCTCCCACTGCTAAAGACCCCTACGCGCAAGCGAATTATTGAAATAAAATGAAACCATGTTAGTCCCAAAATGACCTGGTTTGTGTCGAGTGGACGTTAAACCCCATTTCTCTCTCTCTCTTTAGTACACAAGGATTCTAGTTATTAAAAAAACAAGATTACTAACATTTATCAAATATGAAATGAAATAAAGTTGAACGTCCTACTGTTCTGCTCCGACTTGGCGAATGAAGACGAGCATATGTCATACAGTGTGCTATGAAGAAAATTTTGCCCGGGTATCGGCACTATGGCTTTCTCTGATATCAAATTCCAACAGCCAGGGGATCTTTTACATCCATGCCAATGTATGCACAGGACTTGGTTTTTCGTGTCATCGGAATGACTAGACAGCTGTCCTTGTCAGGCCATCCGACCTCCACCACGGAGGTCGGATGGCCTGACGAAAAACAGAGGTCCTGTGTACAGATTGGTGTACATGTAAACGATCTCTTGGCAGTTGGAAATCGATATAAGAGTAGGTCGTAGTCCAGGCAAAATTCCCCCCATTGCACCCTATGACGTATGCCCGTCTTCATTAGCCCAGTTCGGAGCAGAACAGTAGGACGTTAAACCCATTTCATTTCATTTTATCTTAAGAGATATTATATTTTTGATTTAGAATTACCCTAACCCAACAAAATTTGAAACCTAAGCCTAACCACAGTGTTACTCAACCAGGCCCTGACGCAATCCTAAAAGTAAGTTTGGGTGACTCAATGGTTAACACGTGCGCATTGAATCAGAAGGTGACTGAAGGTCGGTCATTGAGTCAAGAAGCATGGTTTTGATTCCCCGCTTGTACGTGACAAGGAATAGGATCGCCTATCTAACATCATTGGTTTTCTCCGGGTTTCCCCATGTTTCCTTTTACTGCAAAAGACCCTTATGCATGTGTTAGTCCCAAAATGACCTAGGTTGTGTCGGAGCAAAACAGTCGGACGTTAAACTCCATTTCATTTAACTTCATTTTCTCTTAGTGTAAGGGGGTTGGGCTGCGCTTCGACCTCTAGTTGGCCGGTCACCTCTGGCTTGCGGCTGTGTTTTCGAGCCTTGGTGTGAGTCTATGTGGCATGGAGATAGAGGCGCCTTCTCAATCTCGTGGGTTTCCTCCGGGCACTCCGGTTTCCTCCCACTGCTAAAGACCCCTACGCGCAAGCGAATTATTGAAATAAAATTAAAACCATATGTTAGTCCCGAAATGACCTAGTTGTGTCGAGTGGACGTTAAACCCCATTTCTCTCTCTCTCTCTTAATGTAAAGGTCGAGTAACTTTGTTAGAATAATTGTGCAATGGGAAACAACTCCAATTTATAAACTAAAGCGTCTGGTTAACCTAGGCTATGTTTATGGAACGTGTAGTGTTGCGACGATAACATTAAAAGATTAATAAGCTGGGATTTTACGGTTAATTGAACAGATAATCGGCGCACAGCAACTTGTGCAGGCATGATATTGTAGCAGTGTTGTGGTTACCTGCTATTAAAATAATCAATTCAAGACATATAGCTGTAAACAATTAGGCGCACAGGACAGGTGAGAATTTTGCAATTTGTGATTGTGCCGATTCGGCGATTTATGACCACGCCCTCGTCCTATGAAAACAACAACATCTATTTTAGTATTTAGCTGGTAGCAAGGTGTGTTTTATTTACTTAGCTGTTCAAGCGATTCAAATCTAAAAACTTTAAGAGACATCAATTCTTTTGAGATCTTGATCTTGAGAGCTTAATTTCTCACATGATTTAACTTTTAATTTAGATATGAAATGATATTAGGATAGGCCTGCATATCAATCATGATGTAGTAATAATAAACCATCCAAATCATGATGATGTACACACATGTATCTGTAGTAATCTGCCAATGTCTTTCAACTGATGAAGTGTACGGGGTGGAGGTGGAACCATGTGCCTGTGAAACCATATATATAAGCTGTCATATTTAAGTGGCATAGGTGTGAATCCCTGCTTCTGCAAGATGAGAGTAGCCTACAAGTACATTGTCCAACTTCGTGAATTTTCTGTGGTTTCCTCCAACTGCTAAAGTACTCAAGACGCAATTAAGCCAGTTATTGATATAAAATAAAACCATGTATTAGTCCCGAAATGACTTAGTTTGTGCCAAGTGTTCAAACTTTAAACCATCCTCTCTCTCTCTCTCTCTCTCTCTCTCTCTCTCTCTCTCTCTCTCTCTCTCTCTCTCTCTCTCTCTCTCTCTTCAAATTAGTTATGTTAATTTTTCTTATTATATTAATAATGTCTTTCGGCTACATGGGGTTGGCCGAGAAGTTTCATCACGATTTTCACGATGGAGACCCCGACAAGGACAGATGAAACAAAACATGAAGCCCTGTGCCAGCTTTATTAGCCCAGTTGGAACAGAACAGTATCTTTAATGTCTTTGAGGCAAATTAAGATTATATGAGAATGCAAAGGTGTGTGATATCAATGATATCATATTGATAATTGGCTAGCTAAACTTTGATAATATAAATAATTACAATCAGTTAATAATATTTTAAGAGGAAAAGCTTTAAACACTTAATATTTTGATAGGGGATTAAAGAGTTTTATACTTGATTATCACAGGTTTAACTATTTATTGTGATTTTTTAACCCTTGGACGTGATAATCTTGTAATAAGCGTTAATATATGGTTCTTGCTCATGTAAGAATTAGATACAAAACTGACAGTTCTGGTTATACTAGTTTAAAACTAGATAATATTAAATGAATATTATATTAAAATTTTCAGTCATATTATTTATTCTGTGCCGAGGTACATGTAATAGTAAATTGTAATGCGCTACATGCTATATATAGAATAATATTAACTGCTATAAACATCTGTTACCGTACTAAATGTTTATGTACAGTAACAGCTTTCTATTATACAGCATATAATATTCTCATTATACATAAATACTTGATGATTCTAGAGAATCTTCCTATTAAATTATAGGCTCATTTAAATATATTATAACCTATTCATATAGGAGAGCTGTCTAGTCATTCGGATGGGACGAAAAACTGAGATACCGTGTACACATTGGTGTGCACGTTAAAGAAAATATGGCAGTTTGAATTTGATATAAGAGTAGGCCGTAGCGCTGCTGCCTGGGCAAAATTTCCCTCATAGCATACTCTGTGGCTTATGCCAGTCTTCATTAGCCCAGGTAAGGAGCAGAACAGTAGGACGTTAAACCCCATTTCATTTCATTTCATTTCGTATAGGTCAACTCACATATATATGGTACAAACTTATCAGAGTACATGATCTACCCTGTTGGTCACATTTTATTGAAATGATATACAGCCTACAGAAAATAGTGTACACTGTGCATGTATTCACTTTATGTATGCTTTCAGTCTAGCCTAGAAATCTAATCGAAAATATTGCTCTTATCAGCAAAAGATAATCTTATACAATCTAAAGATTAGGGCTGATGTACTAATAGTCAGGTTTTAATCTCATAATTAATTATCTTGTCCTAAATATACCAATATACATGTACCAATGGAGAGATTTTTACCTACATGTAATTAATTATCTTATCCTACCCAGGTAATAGTTTACAATTAAAATTCATTTAATAAACTTTTAATTAGTTACCAGTAGATCGAAGCCATCATGTCTAAGGGGGAGAGGTTATTAGATCATTTATTAAATATTAAATATACATTAAGCAAGAGCTAAATCTGCCGATTGCAGGTCTCTCTTTAGGCCTGAAATATTATCTAAATTATTCATTAGACATTAATTATCTGATCCTGGCTATAATCAACTCTCGATGTCATCGCTAGACTGCGATATTTATTGGATTACGATCCGATTTGCTGCTCAGCTTTCATTCATGATTTTATCATGAAACGGATAATCGAGACTATGTTTTGTATCATACTTAATTTAGTAATGATGATAGAAGCTAGGCCCAAAATTCAATAGCTAAATTCTCAGTTCAGACTGGAGCAATTTGACTAGTATTTTCAGCAAATTGCTTTTACATTATCTAATTTTTAACTGTTATAGTGAGAACTGCCAGCTCTTTATCTAATCTCCCATAATGTAACTAGAAATAATCAATTTTAGCATGGAAGAAGCTGTGACCAGTTTGATATTATATGTTAGATAATAAATTAAGCTGTGACTAATTTGCTATACTAATGATGCTCAGAGTATTTAATAAATTATTGTTTATACAGACACAGCTAGGTAATTTTAGTATAGACCTACATGTACCATATTGTACAATAAAATGGAGTTTTAATGGATTACTTTCATTCATAAGCCCGGTAGGTGCAGCAGAGTAGGTCCCAACTTCTTATTTTACTTCATTGGTATTTCCTTTCCTGTCAAAAATTACTTTTTTTGTGAGAGAGGGAAATGGGGTTTATCATCCCCTTGACACAAACAAGATCACTTCGGGACTAACACATGGATCAATAGGGGTCTTTAGCAGTGGTAGGAAAGCGGAGGACCTGTAGGAAACCCACAAGGTTGAACAAGCGACCCTATTCCTTGCCCCGGCCAACTGGGGAATCGAAACCACGTTAGTTGACATAATGACAGACCTTATGACACAACGCACGGCACACGCTAGCAATTCGACAATCCAACCCCCGTTACTTACTTTTTTAACATAAATTTTGTTTTTCTATTACAGTGAAAGATGGATGTTGTAGAACGTTTGAAGTTGGGGGTCACGTTATTAGGGTTTTTAACGTTAGCGTATACGTATATAGCAGCAGGGTTTATCATCTGTGCGTTGATGCTATGTTCCTGTGTTATTTGGCCGTTCAACAAAACTATTTATAGAATTATTAACGTACATCTAGGTTACTGTTTCTGGTCATGTAAGTATTTCTATTTTAAAGCAATTGTTTTTTTCATAGACACTGTACAGGGGCAACGGTATTTCAGCATAATGGGCTCTTTTAAAACACTGATTAAAAGTCAAAATGACCAACTCAAGAGGGAATTGTGCCAGACAAATTCTGAATTTACCTGACAATGTCTTTGTCTGGTGCCTTATTATACTCAATCAAAAGAGCAGGGGCGTTTCCAGAGGCCGGGTTAGTCAGTTACATTTCTTTAAAAGGAACCTGGCAAACTCCCTCCAGCAAAATTCCTGGATCTGCCTCTGAAGAGCTATAAAATGATAAAGGCTTTCTGATAGGGGAGGCGGGGGTGTGTGGTGACCATGATTTGGCATGAGGAACAGGATCCTGTCTGGGCCCCCCAAAAACCAATATGTGTGTGTGTGCGGGGTGGGGTGGGGGTTTCTCCCAGTTCCCAGTACCACTGTGCGAGGGAGCCCAAAAACTGAAGGCGGGGCAAAAACTCAAAACTATGATGCATAGCGTGCTAATGCGTCCCTCTCACTTAGCTCCTGTCCCTAGGGGAGGGTTCATTTATGGGCGCCAAGTCTGATTTTAAGATTGATATTATTTCAGTTTATACGTTTTTGGGAGATTGGTGGTCAAATTCAACATGTTTATTGTACGTGTCCGAAGAGGATCACAAATTAATGGGAAAAGAAAATGTATTATGTATGCAGAATCATCGTTATGAAATAGATTGGTTAATGACTGGAATGGTAGCTGATCATTTTGATATGCTGGGGGTAAGCTTGGATTTTTTTAATATTCTGGGGTCAAGCTTGAAACATTTTAATATTCTGGGCCAGATTAAATTTAAGATATTTTAATATGCGGGGGGTCACTAGACCTAGTTATATGAACAGGGTGTATTGTACTGTGTACCACAGTTCTGTAGAGTTTGGAGGTTGAGGGGGCCAAGTGAGGTAGTGTCGCACTAATGACTGAAGCCCTAGTGGAAGTTCAAGGGGTGAACCACATGGAAATGTTTGGTCCTAAGGACGATTGTTGTTATGGAGTTATCAGGTTATCTCCAATATGATATCGGCACACAGAGCCAAGTAGTGCTTCTAAAAATTGATACAATTCAAGACCATGATATTCTACTATTTTCCAGAACCATAAAGTTTACTCGAAGAATTCCCATAAATATGTACCACTAGTGGGCTGGACTTGGTATTTTACTGAAAGTCTTTTCTTGAAGAGAAATTGGCAGGAAGATAAAACTATCTTAAAAACTGGATTAAAAAATCTCACTTGTTATCCTAAAGATTATCCAGTTACTGTAAGTATCCTTACATTTATCTACTTCTTTAAAGGGGGAGGGGGGAGGATGGCCTAATGGTTAGCGTGCACGCGCTGTGTCATAAAGCCTGTCATTGAGTCAACCGGCACGGTTTCGATTCCCAGGTTGTACGTGACAAGGAGTAGGGTCGCCTGTCCAACCTCATGGATTTCCTACGAGTCCTCCAGTTTCCTCCCATATATACGCGCAAGCGAATCATTGAAATGAAATTAAACTATATGTTAGTCCGGAAATGACCTAGTATGTGTCGAGTCTAAGTTAAACCCCATCTCTCTCTCTCTCTCTCTCTCTCTCTCTCTCTCTCTCTCTCTCTTTAAAGGTGCATTATGTAAGAGCTAAACCTGCCTATTGTAGGTCTTTCATTTGGCTTCAAAATGTTATATAAACTATTATTATATAGACATTTATTTCTATAGCCTTTAATCAACTCTCTAGACTGTCGGATGACAGAGATTTCAATGGATTAGGAAGACTATAAGATTTAAATGAATTAGAAATAGATTTAAATGGATTAGGATGAGGGTCTGACTAGGAACGAGTCTAGTTGTTTGGATGGGTCGTTAAACCAAGGTCCTGCATCATGTTCATGTGCACGTAAAATAACCCTGAACAGTTGGAATTCAATTGCAGAGTGGGCAAAATTTCCTCCATATATACCTACGCCCTAACAATTGCCATGCGGCCACAGGTTTACTTTAAAAAAAAAACTTGCTGCTTTTACAAAGAAGCTCCCAAGATGGCGTCTTTTGTATAGTGCGTGGATAAACTTAAAAGACAAACAACTCCAGATATTGAAAGCAATGTACGATTGTCAAGATGGTATCTATATTTCTACCAAACACAATGCACCATGGGCGCAGCCATTTTTCATCAGGGACCTTTAAAATACTTCTAATATGGCGGAATTCGTCATACAGCCGAGGTTAGATTATACCAGACGCTGCCGAGGTTTGCCGAGTGACATATATGCCGTTCTTCAATAGCCCTGTTAGAGGTAAACAGTAGGACGTTAAACCATATTTCATTCATTCATACACAAGATATGTTATTTTTAGTTATACATGTATCCTGAAGGAACGAGATTTACAGAAGATAAACATAAAGCTAGTTTAGAAGTGTCAAGGTCAAAAGGTTATCCCGATATGAAACACCATCTTTTACCACGACCGAAAGGTTTAATGGCATTTGTTCGAGACATGAGGGGAAAATGTAAGTTGTTTAAATTAAATGACATTTAGTATTGCAAATACACCAGACACAATTCTGTGGAATTCAGTTACAAACTGATCAGCAGTGAGTATTCCCTAGGCTGCTACAATCACTGAGAGGGGTGACATCGGTGCCGGTTAATTAGCTCACAATATTAACTTTTTTTTCTTCTGCTAAATAAATTCTATAACATTTTTTAAGTACCGATATTAGAAAAATACATAAAGGTGTTTGAAGTATATCTGGATTAAAAATATATCCTATTTACTGTTAAGGGGGGTTGGATAGCTGAATGGTTAGCACATACGTAACAAGGAGTGGGGTCGCCTCTCCAACCTCGTGGGTTTTCTCTGGGTCCTCCGGTTTCCTCCCACTGCTAAAGACCCCTCCGTGCATGCGAATTATTGAAATAAAATTAAACCATATGTTAGTCCTGAAATGACCCCTCTCTGTGCTCTATTTAGTGTTAATAGGTACATTAAGTGTGTAAAAGGCATCATTCTGCCCTGACCAGTTTATGCCACAACATCTAATGTAAACAATGCATACGCCATCAAGCCAATGATCAACACTGTATGATGGGATTTATTTTTTTTATTGGTGGGACATTTTATACAACAATAAAATTAACTTAATCAATGATGACCAATCAGAGACAATCAACTAATTTACTTCAGCATTATCCAATAAAATCTTTTTCAAATTAAATTTATTTCTATGATTTTCAGTTGACTCAGTACTTGATTCAGAGATTTTGTTTGCTGAACATCCAAAGCCATCAGTTTGGACCATTGCTCAACGTATCCCTGTTACAGCACATATCTATATGAAGTATGTACATACAGTTAATTCTTGGGCCATTTATATATACACAGCTCAACATACATTATGCCAGAGCTAAATTTGCCTATTACATCTTATATAAGAATAGGTCTATTTGTTTATTTGTAGACGTTATAAAATAGAAGATATCCCAGTAGATACAGATCAAGAATGTGCTGAATGGTTGAGAGATCTCTATCTTAAAAAGGTCAGAATTTGTAAAATAACTTAACCTAAAACATGTGTAGTTAATTTTTTGAAGCTTTTTATTTTGTTACAGTAATAGGAATTCCTCCCACTGCTAAAGCTCCCTACGCGCAACCGAATTATTGAAATAAAATTAAATATGTTAGTCCTGAAATTACTTAGTTTGTGTCGAGTGGACGTAAACCCCATTTCTCTCTCTCTCTGAATGGCCAAGACTTTTGAACGCAACAACTCACAACGACATAGAACAGACCATTCTAGGCATCCCCAGATGTTTGTCTCTGCTACAAGTGTTATTTGTGGTATTTAATGTTTTTCAGGATAAGATTTCCCCATGTCAGTGATGCAGGGCCAGACAAGGAAAGCTGTCTAGTCATTCAGATTGGACAAAAAAACCAAGGTCCTGTGTATACATTGGCATGCACGTAAAAGATCCCTTGGCAGTTGGAATTCGATATATGAGTAGACAATAGTGCCATTTTCTGGGCAAAATTTCCCTTATAGAACACTGTATGGCGTATGCCCGTCTTCATTAACCCAGTACAGCAGCAGAAGAGTAGGACGTTAAACCAAATTTCATTTTATTTCATTTCATGTTTTTCAGGATAAGATGTTTGACGAGTTTATCAATAATGGTAAACTACAAGGAGTTCCGTACAAAATACCAAAAAGCTATAAAAATATAACCAACGCCTTCTTCTGGATATTGGTGACATGTCTTCCGTTGTTTAATTTAATCGCAGGAATCATAATCTCAGGAACTTTTCTCTCTAGAATAATTCTAGCCTTGGCTTTTATTACAGGTATGATGATGTTTATTATTTTGTATATGCTTTAGATCGTGAGGTCTGTCATTGAGACGGGGGGGGTGGGGGTGGATGGCTGAATGGTTATCGCAAGCGCGCTGTTTCATAAAGCCTGTTATTGAGTCAACTGGCGTGGTTTCGAATTCCCAGTTGTACGTGACAAGGAGTAAGATCTCCAGTCCAATATCGTGTGTTTTCTCCAGGTCCTCCGGTTTCCTCCCACTGCTTAAAACCCCTACTCGCAAGCGAATTATTGAAATAAAATTGAACCATATGTTAGTCCCGAAATGACCTAGATTGTGTCTAGTGGACGTTAAACCCAATTTCTCTCTCTCTCTCAGTCATTGAGACAAGTGGTGTGGTTTCGACACAAAGCATTTACATGACAAACAGTAGGGTTTTCTCTGGTCCTCCGGTTTCCTCCCACTTCTAAACACCTCTACGTACAAGCGAATTGAGGAAATAAAATCGTATAATATGTTAGTCCCAAATTGATCAATAAATCCCATTGCTCTTTCACACATAAAAATTAGAATACACTAGTAGATGACCCGTCGTGGCCCGAGTTGTGACAATAACTTAGAAAACAGAAGCAGTATGCCAATATAACCTAGCCCATGTTACTCCTTGATCCGAGCTACCCCTAAACACCAAATTTCAGCCTTGGGACAGCCCTAGTGTAGCCACAAATACTGGACACACAGACTGACAAATGCCAGTCACAAATATTAGTATATAATTGTTTCAAAATCTGATTATGTCTTCAACATGTTTTAGGGAGGTGGATGGCCGAATGTTTAGCATGTGCGAATTGTTAGCACATGCGTGCTGTATCATAAAGCCTGTCATTGAGTCAACTGGCATGGTTTCGAATCCCCGGTTGTACGTGGCAAGGAGTAGGGTCGCCTTTCCAACCTCGTGGGTTTACTCCGGGTACCCCGGTTTCCTCCCACTGCTAAAGACCTCTATGTGCAAGCGAATTATTGAAATAATATTAAACCATATTTTAGTCTCAAAATGACCTAGTTTGTGTTGAGTGGACTTTAAACCCCATTTCTCTCTCTTCAACATGTTTTCAATTTGTTTTTTTTTTCAGTTATTATTTTGTTTCGATTGATTATGTCAGTCACAGAAATTGACTCAGGATCCAAATATGGTCAAAAAACATCAACCAATGGAAAAACAGAATAGACCATTTGTAATTTCTACCTATTCATAATAACCAATCTCTTGCAAGCTTACTGTTGGGGGTCAGCTCTTTATTCAAATCTCACATAATGCATCTTTATATAATAATCCAAGCCTGGAAATAAGGCACCTGTTACAGACAATGTCAGCCACAGATACAGGCTTTGTCAGGCACAAAACTTCTAGTGCCTGTTATTTTATCCGGCACTGATTTGTCTTTTTTCATTGATATTATTAATACATGTCCGGTACTAAGTTGAAAATGACAGGTACTATTTAATTAGTGACAGAATTTGTTTTTTTATTGATATTATTAATACATGTCCGGCACTAAGTTGAAAATGTCAGGTACTATTACATTAGTATCAGACATTTTGTCAGGTACATCTAAAATCTGTTATTTCCGGACCTGATAATGACCATTCTGACGGCCTTATAATGATTGTTCTGGCAACGAATGGCACCTTAGTAATGATGATATTTCACAAACTGTATGTCCAGTCTGAACACAAAGATCCGCCTACTTCATACTTCGAGAATAATCCTCTGTCCTGAATGGCCGCCATAACTAAAAATTGGTATACTGTTTGTAATGCAGTTTTACGTCTGTCATACAGACAATGACTAAATAAACTTTTTAAATTTTATTAAATGGAAGCAGGATAACTACAACAACAACATTCTTGAAGTATATGTAGTATTTTCGAATAAAATCGTCGATTAAGGACTTAAAATGTCGGTCAATTGGCTTAGTGTCTGTTCTCAAGCAGGGCTAATTGTAGATAGACAGCCTAGGTTTAGTATGACTGTATGCTGAATATAAAAATATAATTATATGTGGCTAACCAAATGAACCAAATGAAAATACTTTGTTTAAATATTTTCAATACTTCCATATTTTCTGTTTCCTATAATATAAAGATATACTTTTATTTGGTAAACATTAGATGATTTATTTTCTATATTACATGGTCAAATAAGATAATTTTCTACATTACATTTACAGATGACATATTTTAATATTACATGGTCGGATGACATATTTTGTATATTACATGCTTGGATGACATATTTTCTATATTACATGGTCGGATGACATATTTTTTATATTACATGCTCGGATGACATATTTTTTATGTTACATGCTCGGATGATATATTTTCTATATTACATTCTTGGATGACATATTTTCTGTTACATGCTTGGATGACATAATATTTACTATATTACATGGTCGATTGACATATTTTCTATATTACATGCTGGGATAACATTCTTTTTTTAATTATATTTTCGGATGACATATTTTCTATGTTACATGCTTGGATGCCAATATTTTCTATATTACATGCTTGGATGACATATTTTCTATATTACATGCTCGGATGATATTCTTTGTTTTAATATCTTCTATGATTATACTCTATATTTTTTACATTGATTCTATACAAGAATACACCTATTGTGTCACAGACCTTTAAATTTGTTGTTTTCATGTATCATTTCAGTTTTACCTCCTAGGCCTATAACATAACATAACACCCAAATTTATATAGCGCAATAAATACTCGTATTAGGAGTTCCAAATGCGCTTGCAAAGTTATACATTTTGGTTCCATTTCATCCATAATGTTGTATGAACAGGTGACTTTTCAGTCTTGATTTGAAAATGCAGACAGACTTAAGCTTTGATGTTTTAATATGAAGGGTTAGTGAATTCCACAAAAGAGCCGAAGAGTACTGGAATGAACGTTTGGTCATTTCTAAGCTCGTGGATGGTACTACTAAGAGATGTTTTGAAGAAGATCGTAGACATTTTCCAGGAATATATGTGAAGATGAGATTTTTGATGTAGGATGGAGCAGAGTTGTTAAAAGCTTTGTAGGTCAACAAGAGTATTTTAAACATTATTCTATATGTATTTCTTTTTTACCTTAAAAGGATGCATTATGTAAGAGATAAATATGCCTATTTCAGTTTTTTATTTTGGCTTTAAATGTTAGATAAGTTATTATTGAGACATTTATTAACACGACATACCTATAATCAACTCGGGGGGTTGGATGGCCGAATTGTTAGCATGTGCGTGCTGTATCATAAAGCCTGTCATTGAGTCAACTGGCAAAAGACCCCTACACGCAAGTAAATTATTGAAATAAAATTAAACCATATGTGTTGAGTCACTATTAACCTCATTTCTCTCTCTCTCTCTCTCAATAATCAACTCTTTAGAACATCAGATGGCACAGATGTAAACAGATTAAAATTTGAAGGCCATTTAATGATTTGATTTAAAAAAGGAGAAGCAAAGTTGAGTCTCTATTAACAAGTCAAGTTGCTACGATAATAGATAATCTATGTCAAAACTTCAAACAGTGATAACATCGCTCAGAATAAAGTAATTTGAATAAAATTCTCAATATATTAATCTTGAGTTTTTAATTTTTTGTAACTAATAAAGCAATAACAGTCAGGCCTTTGTCTAAATCGTGCATAATGTATCTTTAATAAGGTTGAGAGAATAACTATTTGCCGTAATATTATTTCAAATAAACTATGTTTAATTTGTCTGTGAGAGTGATAATGCATGAGGAGAGAGAGAGAAATGGGGTTTAACGTCCACTCAACACAAACTAGGTCATTTTGGGACTAACCTATGGTTTTAATTTTATTTCAATAATTCGCTTGCGCGTAGGGGTCTTTAGCAGTGGGAGGAAACCGGAGACCCCGGAGAAAACCCACGAGGTTGAGAAGGCGCCCCTATCTCCATGCCACATACGCTCACACCAGGGATCGAAACCACAGCAGCAAGCCAGAGGTGACCGGCCAGCTAGAGGTCGAAGCGCGGCACTCTAGACCACTAGGCCATCCCAACCCCCCTAATGCATTAGGATTTAAGTCAATGATTTTTATTTGAATTCATCTGAATATATCTATACCGGTATTTTCATGGCTTTACCAACCTTGTGGGTTTTCTCTTGAGTCCTCCGATCCCCCCCCCCCCCACTGCTAAAGACCTCTACATGCAAGCAAATTATTCAAATAAAATTGAACCATATCTTAGTCCCAAAATGACCTAGTTTGTGTCGAGTGGAATTAAACCTCTCTCTCTCTCTTAAATATTGTAGTCAGCAAGGGATTCAAAATCTCTTAAATAATGATTATAAGAGGTGTTAATGTTAGCCTTAGGCCTATATTTGTTAGCATTAGACCTATATTTGTTAAGATTTAATATATACTGCTGAATCAATGTTGTACCTGTGTCTATATATATATTGGTTATCATTATCATAGTATATATATATATATATATATATATATATATATATATATATATATATTGTATTTGTCAACCCCATTGCCTTATTTAGCCATTTCCTTTCAAAAATCATACACAATTCTGTCAAATGTTCTGTTGGATTCATGGCATATATTTTTATACATCTTTATATGAGCCTCAATGAAATATTATATATCTTGCCACAATAATATATTTATATTCACCCCAGACATCGTTTTTTTGTTTTTAGAAATATTCTTTAATATCCACACGCAATATGCACCGACGTTCGATCTCAACTCCAAGCCAAGACAAGAGTTATTTCCCTGTAGCTTTTTAAATTTGGGAAAGCTGTAACATTAAAATATTGCTGTATGCTAATTGTAGAGAGGTTCGGGAATTCTTCGAGTCCACAATGGTCGCTTTATAGTATTTTGAGGAATACTAACTCTTTTAAAAGGGGTGAAAAGTAAATTGGATCCAAGCTCCGTTTTCTACAATTAGTAGGCCTACCCCACTAAATATGTAGCAATAATTATTGTCAAGAATTCATGCTTTTATTTTATATTTTTACGAATTTTATAGCATCAATGTAGTTTGTTTATGTTTAATAGATGTAGAAATTCGTTTCAGCTTTTTTTTCCTGATAATTTTAGATTAGTTGACTGTCAATAGATTTAGTAATAATGCTTCTTACCAGGTAGGCCTAGGCTAGATTGTTTGGTATAATTCCTATAGGCACGTAGAGTATTTAGGAATAGTTCTTGTGAACATGTATTAGGAAATATGCATGTATATTATTTTGGAATAATAATATAAACTGTTATATTTTGAATATTTTTAAAATAATGAAGTTGAACAATAAATTATATTGTTACGAAATTGTTGTTTTTATTCTAGCAATTAGCGAACCAAGCTGGGTCACGCAAGCGATTACTCCCCGGTTGTTTTAATGCGACTGTTTGTAATACTATGGTAGTATAGGTTTAATTTAGTTGTAAGGGAGGTTTTCTGTTTAATATAGAAATTCTTTACCTACATGATGTGTGACGAAAACTAGGGTAATGAAGTAGCTTGCATTATTCTACTACTATCTAAGACTAACTCACAGACAGTTATGTCAGTATCCATTAAGTAGGGTACTATCGTCTAGTCATCCCGTGCGTAGATTAGCAGAGGCGGATTCAATCGCGCCCCCCCCCCCCTAATTTTCGACAGTGCCCTTTTTACTGCTGAAAGTGCCTTTTCTCAGACCCAAATATGTCCGTTCCGAACGTTTACTTAGACGAAAATATCAGCCAAATAGCTCTTGGAATGGCTACAGATGCAAGGAAATGACGGATAATTTTCTGGTGCTGATTAGTACAATTAACTAGAATATTGTTGACGTAAAACGATATGTATACGAAACACTTACCAAAAAATGGTTATTGTCCCGCCCGTATAGCTGACGCATTATATTTTTTATGAGGGAGTGGGTTTGATTTACTCTCGGACAGCATTCGGAGTTTAGGGGAACGTCATACCCACAGCCTCCTCGGTTAAGAGGCCAGGGATTAAGACATAATGATGAGACCGCAGTGAAAATAAAAAAAATAACTGAACCACAAGATATGTTACTAATATTAACAAATTTGACCCCCATTTAGAATATGTATTCCCGTAGTTTCTACCAAGATACGACTGCTTCTGGTCACACACGGACTGTTTCCAAGAAGAGAGGAGAAACCCTAATCGACAACTATATCTGTCTTGTGTCTCTGACAATGAAAACCACGCTGGAAAAACGCGGGGAATTTTCTCGGCGAACAGCGAACACCCTGATCAGTGAGCCAGTGTTTTACTAGCTGGACCACTGCGTCACCAGGGTGGAATTCGTGTTACAACTGCTTTGTCTTTGAAGCGATTGGGTTTAAAACCCATATACTGTTTTTATCTGTGCTAATGAAGACGGCCATAGGCCATACAATGTGCTATAAAGGAATTTTTATCCGGACAGCGGTGCTAGGGCCTACTCTTACATTGAATTCCAACTGACAAGGGATCTTTCACGTTCACTGGACCTCGGTTTGCGTACCTTCCGAACGACTAGACAGCTCTGCACCACTGACAAGGGGATAACACACTGGAAACACGCTATCAACTTCTCGGCCAACAC
The DNA here is from genome assembly GCA_963678685.1 of Patella ulyssiponensis. Classification (NCBI taxonomy): domain Eukaryota; kingdom Metazoa; phylum Mollusca; class Gastropoda; family Patellidae; genus Patella; species Patella ulyssiponensis. Next base: position 92,302,337 of record OY783226.1, read on the forward strand.
CGGGTTGGAACCCGCGACCTCCAGCCTTGCGAGCCAGCGTCTTTCTCACTTAGTCACCGTGTCTGCCGCAAGATAAGGATACGTTACTACACACCATAGATACCACATATTAGAATTTTGAATTGCGTGCCACATTTTATACAAATTTCAAACACGTTCTGCAATATTTTTGCTTAATTTCTTTTCACCGTGAAATAAATATTACATTTAAAATCTTATATACTGTCTTTTATGCAAAACTACCTCGTGTGGGATTTAAAAAAATGAATAAAAAAATATCCCCTTCTCTGAGCTGACAGCCACTAGTGGCGAGAATTGATTATACAAAATCAAGCAGAGGATTTTTTTTGATTTTTTTTTTTGTTATTGTGAGGTGCAGGGTAGCGGATTATTTATTGTTTGTGACGGTAATTCTTCCAGTGGAGACCACGAGTCTGTTGGAATAAATCATCTCTTCTTCAACTCTTTTTAACAGATTGACAAAAATCGATCCAAATTCTCATGAAATAAAGTTCGATATAAAAGAGACAAACTGCTGAAGAAATTTGTATAAAATGAAAATATCAACAGTCGTATATCGTGCACACCATTGGCGTCAGATATAGATATGACGTCAATGGTCCACACAATGGGATATTGTTAAGTTGGGTTTTTTTTTCATTCAGTCTGACAATTTGTTGAATATCGGCGCAATTGGTGAAATGGACTGGACATACATTTCTTATTAAAAATACATTATCTAAGAGCTAAATCTGCCTATTGCATGTCTTTATTTTGGCTCCAAATTTTATATAATAATATCTTTTAGACATTAATCATTCACATGACAAGCCTATAATCAACTCTCTAGATCATCGGATGGCGGAGATGGAAAAGGATTGAAACACGATCGCCATTTAAAGATTTAATTTACAAATTTAAATGGTAAATTAACAATCTATGCTACATCTTGTTAAAACTTCTAATCTGATTAAAACACACAGGGGCGGATCCAGGATTTTCAGAAAGGGAGAGCGTGCTGCGCTAAGTTGGGAGTGCGAAGCCCGGCCCGTGTTTTTAGAGTGGACTAAAATGCCCACAAGGACTAATTTCACACTAGTACTGTAAATTACGATTTCCAACCTAAACTGTTTTTGTTCTCCTTTCCCGCGAGAATATATGGAGCTAAAAATTGTTCGCCACCGCAAAAAAAATAGAGGGGGCGTGCGCCGGGTGCGCCCCCCTCTGTATCCGCGCCTGACACAGATCCTATTCTTTCGTTTTTATAGTTCAACATTTCGTTTTACTTGCCTTTACCACACTAGGAACCGGAAGAGTTGCTATCATTGGCGTGTTATGGATAATGCGAGAGATTAGCCAATGAAACAGTCTGTTACGACGCGTTTTTGGCCTTTTTATGAACGGAACTGTGGGTAAACACTAGAAACATCAACACTGATTGATTAATCAATGTCTAACGTCATTGGGTCAGAATCCGCTCGTTTGACCCCTGACGTGAACTCCCGCTATAAGTTGTCAGATCTTCATGTAGTGAAGACGGAATGAAAATATTTGAATCAGATTGTCAATACACTGATATCATAGCGGGTTTTCTCAGTCGACGCATCGTAACATTTCATAAATCACAACTTAAACAATATAGATAAGTAATAATGCACCAAGCACACGCGGCAAACCTCAACAGACTCCAGTAACATCTAGATGTAGAGTATCGGAATTTGCTGAGGTTTACCGAATGGTGCCTGGCATACAAAGAAATAGCCCTTTTTATAAAGTAAATACAGTATAGCCGAACGTGAAGTAAGCCTTTAAGTTTCAAATAGGATGAAAAATACGATCACGGTTTAGGAAGAATACGATTACTGTTTAAGAAAAAAAAAGGCTGGTTTTGTGGAAGCTTGGGTCAACATGGCGTATTATTTCTTCTTTCATGGTCGAAGTTGATTTAAATAGTGAGCTGAACGTAAACGATTTTAGTTTAACTTTATCTTGTAATTCCTCGCTTTATTAACCCTGGTGTTTGTTTAACGTTCAGTTTGCAATCTGCCATATTTTTTTCAGTTTTGAATCCAACGAAGGTTCTTCGGACTTCGTCATGTACGTCCGTAGTTTGAAGATCTAAAAACGTAATAAAGATGACGGCAATGTGGGAAATTTTGCCATTTTTTTTTTAAATTTAAGTTTCGATTCCAGCCAGATTTTCCTGGTTTCCTTAAATATATCCGTTGTTTAAAGAGTCAAAAGAGTAATAAAAATGTTAGTCACATTCGATATTTCCATCGTGTAGCGTAGTGTCTTAGTAATAAATTAAATGGAGTACGCGACGTGCTATGATAGAAATTTTGCCCGGACAGCGGTGCTACCGTCTACTCATTTATGAATTCCAGGCTTTCATTTAAACATACGTTAAACTAGAGCAAAATATGCCTATTGCAGGTCTTTTTTTTAGGCCTGAAATGTTATCTAAATTATAAATGAAACATTAATTAACTTTTCCAGACCTTAATCAACTTTCGATGGCATCGCTAGCCTGCTATCTTTAGTGGAAATGATCCGATTTACTGCATAACCTTTTTTCACGTGGATAATCGTTTTTTTTTTAATAATGATGATTGAGGCTAGGCGGAAACGATTAATTCTCGGTTCATAGTGGATCAATTTGACTGAAATTTTCAGCAAATTGCCTTTACAATATCTAGTTTTTACCTATTATAGTGAGAACTGCCAACTCGTTATCTAATGTCCCATAATGTATCTTTAAGTGCACATCAATGTTTCTCGTAAGGCACGCTATCCTGCAACATTAAAAGAACTCTTTGTAAAAATACCAAATTGGTTAATACTTGTCAGTTGCCGACGATTCATCACGCAAATGCCACAAAATACATTTCCTTTAAAGATGCATTATGAAATAGCTAAATCCGCCAATAACAGGCTTTATATTTTGTATGTTATGTAGTCATTTGGGAATCACGTGACTAAGTGGGTAAGACGCTGGCTCACTAGCCTGGAGGTCGGGTGTTCGATCCCTACATTGGCCAGGAAAATTCATTCAAAGATTTTCCCTCATAGCACACTGCATGGCGTATGCCCATCTTCATTAGCCCATGTTGGGAGCTGAACAGTAGGACGTTAAACACCATTTCATTTCATTTCATGGAGTCATTTATTCACACGACAAGCCACATCTTGTCAAAAATTCAAACAGTGATAACTGCACTCAGAATAAAGTAATTTGAAAGAAACTTTCTACATTTTCATTTTGCATTATTTCTTCTGGACATATTATAGCAAGAACGTTGATCTCTTGATCTAAATCTCGCATAATGTATCTTTAAGTGGTTGAGAAAGGAAGTACATCGCCTCAAGAGGAACACGAAGAAGAATAACTGGTTCCATTTGAGACTAACATATGGTACAATCTAATTTCGATAAGTCACTTTAACAGTTGGGGGAAACCGGAGGTTCCGGATGTTTATAGAAGCTCGAGGTAGAAACCACGCCACAGGATTCAGTGATTGGCCTCCAACCTCCAGTTTAGTAATGACATTAAAGTTCAGAGCCCATCTAGAAATTTGTCGATGATTTTTTCTCGCCAGTGTGTAATCCTAATGATACGCCCATCGATATCGACAGAATTAAAATCAGGACCAAATAAAGCCATTAGGTTTTGATGAAACCCGTTTAAGATTGTATTAGTTGGTTAAGAAGATTATGACTTGTTTGGTGAGAATTCTATAGATATATCACCATACAACAAATTATTCAACAAATTTCTCTAGTTACGTCTTGATTGTTGGGGTCTTCACCGATTATACGTCTGCGAAGGTGAAATTGGGTCGTAATTCAAATGAGGTTTAACGTCCACATGTTGCATCAAGCGGGCTAATGAAGACTATTTAGCTTGTACCAGATAGGTGTCATGGACGGGGTAGGTTATGTATTGAAGACGATGGATATACGCCATGTATTGTACCATGAGGTAAATGTTTCCCGGACAGTGGTCTACCCATATCTAATTACAACTGACAAGGATTTACGTGCACGCCAATGTGGACACGGGAGCCGAGTTTATCGTCCCATCCGAACGACTGTACGCAGTGACGGGTCATGGGGTCGTCGGGCCCTGAGGCAGCGTATCTGCCGGACCCCAGTGACAAGATGACACCCTAGGAGGGATCCGAGGGGACCCTGAGGTCCTCCCCGATGCATTTTTAGAAATCGCAACCTGAAATGGTGGTCTGTGGAGTATATCCCTTGCGGGAAGAAATATACTTAGTTAATGTTGATCTAGATTAGCATTCTCAATGAAGTTGTCGCAGTTCAGAATAATGCAGAATATGTTTCTTCAGGAATATACTCGAAGAATTGGTTCAGGATTTGTTTTCTACCGGTTGTAATGCCACTTTCCTGTTATCCGAATCCAACTTCACGCGTTAATAATGGACAATTAACAAGACCGTTACCTGTCAACCAAAAATATGGAAACCCACCCAACGTGGAATCGTTGATATCATTTGGGACCCCTGTACCTAATAATTTCAAAACTAATCGTAAAAAGGACACTTTGTTTCATGGTTTGGGGGAAAATCGTCTTCATTGATGTTTTCTACAAAATATGAAAGAAATATTTTTGTCACCAAATCTCCGAGCCCGAACTCGCCATGATCCGTTACTGACTATAATATATATACGTCGTCCCTTGCGAAGGGGGAAACACGCCGGAATAATCAGATGAACTTTCACATATAGGCGATAAGAAATCCGACTGCAAATCACGATAGTTGTGCGCTGACCTAAAGTATCGGAAATATTTCTTTTCTCAAATTAAATGTTTGGGTGTGTTTTTGTCGAAGTATAAACGCTCGCTTAGGGATGCGATTTAATTGTTTTCAGAGAAAAACAAAATAAAAAATCAAAAAACAAAATTCTGTAGAAGCTTGGGTCAACATGGCGTATTATTTCTTCTTTCATGGTCGAAGTTGATTTAAATAGTGAACTGTTGAAAACAAAAAAAAAACAACCCAAAAAACAAAATTTCAATTTAATTTTATCTCGCAATTCACCGCTTTATTACGCCTGTGTTTGTTTAAGTTCCAGTTTAAAATCTGTGGTTTTTCAATTTTACAGTCCAACTTAATTCTCGCCTCTTCGCCAAATAACTCAATAGTGTATAAAATCAAATGAAAGTATTAAAGCGAGAATATCATATCTTCTAAGAAAGTCAAAACATAAGTATTTATATGTCTTTAGCTCAGTAGGTTGTCAACTCACTATTATTCGATCATAGGCATTATTCCCCACACTTAAATTTCATTCACACCAGAAATAATAACACAATTACTGCCCTTGTTTTTCTATTCGCCCCATGCAATAACTATCTTCAAACGTTTGAATTTGAAGTTGAAAATGATATTTTTGCCAATTTCTCAACTTGCAATAGTGAATTATTGGAATAATAGGATTATTCTTTAACAAGGTAGGACTGTTTATAGATACCATCTATTTTAAGGTTTTATTTTAATACATTTTAAAAATATAACTTAAAAAATTGAAATTGTAGCTTTAAAATGTTGCGTCACTTAGTTTGGGAGTCTAAAATGAGGCAGTGGAGTACTAGATAAAACGTAGCGGAATTGAATTATCTCAATTCCTAAAATAGTGGCAATCAAGTGAAAAGGGGTTAGATTTATTAGATAAAGCCAAAGTTTAGCCAAAGTTCCCAAGATATAACCAGGACTTGCGCTAATCCTGGACCTAGCCCTAATACTAACCCTAACCTACAACCTCGACAACAATCCTACTTACATCTCAGCGACCTTGATGAGCTGACCATAAATTTTTCGAGCGAATTTATTGTCATTGTTTTGCCACACAAATGAATCAAAAGAAAGTGATATGTCGGTAGTTTAATCCGGGGCTGATTTTCTATGAGTCGTTTAAGAGCTGGAGTCTATAAAATGAAATGAAACGGGGTTTAACGTCCACCTGTTTTGCACTGACTGGTCTAAAGAACGTTGAAGCGAATGAAGCGCTTTGGTGCATCGCGGTGACTGTTAAACAAACTTTCTTTATTTACGACTTTGTCTTCGGGTAATATTAGTTTTATAGAGTAACGAATTGACCCATTGCTATAATCAAAATACATGTATTAGACTTCCAGCAATAAAAGTTCAAGATTTATTTGAAATTACAAAACACAGTTATAGCGTCTTTTATCTTTACATTATTACTATTTGGCCTTCCTGTATTCCCGACTTAGGCCACACAAATTTGATTATCTGGTTTTCGTGATCTTGACAGATAGATGGCCGAGAGGAGTTCACTGGTCCGATATCATAATAATAGATATCAGGGGACTAATGAACCCTAACCCTAACCCAACCCTCATAATAGGTATCGGTGGACTTATGAACCCTTGGACTAGTGCACTAGCGGACTAATGAGCATTCCCCAAATAGTCAATTCTTTAAAGTCAATTCTAGAAGCACGGTTACTTATACTTGACAAAATAACACACAAGGTAGGCTATTATACATGGAAATAACACGACATTTCGTAAAACATACAGATCACATTTTCAAGTTAATGATAAATATCCAGATAGATAACCCAATGGAATCACATGACAGACGTTCAGTTTAAATTTTCAAAACATTAAAATTTGGAACGGTGCGTTCAAGTAGTTCAGTATTTAAAGGCGCTAAATCACTGTTCCTTGACTACTAGAAATGGACACGGATAGGTCGAAACGCATATAATAATGTAATATGATTGTTTTTAAACTAATTTACATTCAATCGTTTCTTTCTTAAGTGTAATTTCTAATTAGTATTCTCCCGTGGGTATGTTTAGCGTCATTCATCAAGTCGCTTCATTACAAATAGCACTCGAAAACATTCTGACACCCAATTTTAAAATTTTCATCAAAATATTTTTCACGGAAAGATAAGAACATCAATGCTGATTTAAATTGAGCAATAAGTGTTGTTTGCAATTTTGAAGACTGTGGATGACATTGAGTTAAAGGCCTACTTCCTTTAAATTATTTTTTGCCCCGAAGACATATCTCAACATGTGTTCCCGGAAAACAAAGAGGGTAAAACTTACAGAGCGAATAGGGCGTTATTTGTATTCCCGAAAACTGCGGTAGCACAGCGTGTTTCCTCAAAGTCCCGCATTCGATCTTGGTGTTGGTCTAGTAAGGTCTTCGATATTTTCCAGCGTAGTTTCCACTTGTCAGTAGTTCAGAACAGTGTCTAGTCGTTCGGGTAGAAAGAAAAACAGAGACCACTTGAATACGTAGTCGCGCACGTATACAAAACCTCGACAGTTTCATGACGTACCTGTAGGTATGTCTTCAACCTCGTTGGTTTTCTCCGGGTCCTCCGATTATCTCCCACTGCGAAAGACCCCTACGTGCAAGCGAATTATTGAAATAGAATTACACGATATGTTAGTCCCAAAATGACCTAATTTGTGTCGAGTGGACGTTAAACCCCCCCCCCTCTCTCTCTCTCTCTCTCTCTCTCTCTCTCTCTCTCTCTCTCTCTCTCTCTCTCTCTCTCTCTCTGTGTATGTATATAGTCATTAGTCTGGTTGCATTGCCCCATTGTACTAGATTCGTGTAAATAAATACAAGTGTTATTAAATATTGTGTGAAAAGTTAATTTTCTGATTGTGAATATCAGCATTTATTTTTATTTATCACAATAGGCGACATACCTGGGGTCAAAAGTTGAAGCTTCTGTACATATACAACAGATAATATTATGATTACCTTGTATTTCGCTAAACAAAAATACAAGGTAAGTTAATACTAAGGAAAGTTTGAAAAACCAAACCTGCAGCTATAATTGCATTTTAACTCTTGAGGCGTGGACTCACTAAGGAAGCCCGTGGTTCGGCCCCGGTAAGTCAATATAAAACAAAAAACCCGGCAGCTATTGCATTTAGAAACAGATGAAGAAGAGAGCGAGGGTGTAATATTAAACCACCACCAGGTGTTCATACGAATGCCTGATCAATGTTTGAGGCGTGGACGTAACTTGGAATTTGGACATTATACCTAGTTTCATTTCATTCTATAGCTAATTAATCAGTTTCCAATAACATTAGAGAATCTAAAACTTTCACAAATTTTAAAGGGACTATCCCGATTTTAACAGAGTCTAAGGAATAAAAGTCTTGAGTACGTATGAATTATGAGCTTCAAAATATAGAGGAATAGTGTATTTACCATGTCTCAGAATATCAGCTCAAAATATAGAGTCGTTTACAGGCGCGGATACAGAGGGGGCGCACCCGGCGCACGCCCCCTCTATTTTTTTTTTGGGGTGGCGAACAGTTTTTAGCTCCATATATTCTCGCGGGGAAGGAGAACAAAAACAGTTTAGGTTGGAAATCGTAATTTACAGTACTAGTATAAAATTAGTCCTTGTGGACATTTTTGTCCACTCAAAAATCATGGGTCGGGCTTCGCACTCCCAACTTGGTGCAGCACGCCCCCCCCCCCTTTCTGAAAATCCTGTATCCGCCCCTGGTTTAGACGTGAACGTCAAAACTGCTTATCCGGAAAATAACCTTTTTAAGATTTCGGGTCAATTTGTTCGTTGGGTAACCTAATAATCTATTTCCGTTTCTTTAGAAATCTATACAGTTCGTTACTCACGTGCTGTACTTGATAAGAAAGGTAAATTTCTTCACCTACACGTTATTTGTTTTATAAAATAAATCCCTGGTTTTATCCAGACACAGTATAATACAGCTTGGGACACCGGTCGCCATTCCCAGATGAAGACTGACGGGTTTAAACAGCTTTTATCACAAAATGAAGCAGTTTTATTCTCCGAAATATTATCGAGATACACCCTTTAGCTGAAACCCTCTTTTTCCAGATTAGAAATGGGCTGTTTTAATTGAGAAGAGACTCCTTAAATCTAGCGCCTTAAAGATGCATTATACAAGAGCTTATTAACTTTGCCTATTGCAGGTCTTTCTTTATGCCTTAAATTTTATATTTAAAATATTAATTATTTAATGATTTAACCCAAAAATGGAGAAGCGAGTTAAAGTCTCGAATGACCAATACAGTTGTTAATATATACCCCCCCCCTCCAAAAAACCCCAAAACAACACACAATCAATGCGCATCTTGTCAAAACTACAAACAGTGATAACTTAATGTTATTAATTGTATTGCACATTTATATTTTACGTTACAGGATGAAGTGTCTTGTTATTGCTCTGTGTATCGCCATCTTGGTCGTATCATCGACCGATGCCATCAGATTTAGGGCTAGAAGGATTATAAGCAGATCAAGGGACAACACGGCTCGCGACTTCAATACTGCTGTTAGATATATTGGTGATAATACCAAGAGAGACATACCCATAGACATACCCATGTTGACGTCACGCTCGGTTCATGGTCCATATTACGCCGGTACTTGTTTTAATAGAAAGACTATCTATATCAGTATCAAGTCTCAGATCATAAGGTCTGCCAATTCTTCCAGTGAACGTGCTTTGGATCCCTGATTTGTACATGACGAGAAGTAAAAGCACATGGTACTTCTCCGGATTACTACCACTGCCAACGTCCTTTAATTGCAATCAAACTATTGAAATACCATAGTTTATTCTCGAAATAACCAAGTTTGTGTTGAATAGACGTTGATTCCCTTTTTTTCGGTTTCTATCGTAGGCCTATACAAAAAAAACGTGAAAAGGAACGGGGCCACTAATCTAAAGTCGTGGCGTATCTCTGATCTGTCCCCCCACCCCCACAACTTCTTCTCGGTATTATTCAGGGGATCAAGGTGGCTGATTGGGTAAGACGCTGGCTCACTATACTGGAGGTAGGGTGTTCGATCCCGGCATTGGCCGGGAAAGTTGATCCAGATTTTCCGGAGTGGTTTCCCCTTGTCAGTGATGCAGGACGGAGGGCCTGACAAGGACAGTTGTCTAATCGTTCGGATGGGACGAAAAACAGAGATCCCATGTACACATTGGCGTGGGCGCAAAAGATTCCTTGGCAGTTGTTATTCGATATAAGAGTAGGCAAAATTTCCCTCATAGCATACTGTATGACATAATGCCCCAAACTGATCCCGCAGTGAATATTCGCTTGGCCGCTACAATCACTGATAAGCATGACATCGACGAGGCTTAATGAGTACGTCATATTAACTTTTTTACTCCGACAAATTAAATTCTTAAACATTTTTTTTGAAGTATAAGAAAAATACATAAAGACGTTTGAAGTATTTGTAGTTAAAAAATATTTCCTATTTATTGTAAATGGGTATTAAAATGAGTAAAATGCATCATTTTGCCCGAAGCAGTTAGGTGTTATGTAAACATTGCACGAGCCGTTGAGCCAATGACTGACGCCGCGTGATGTAAATGCACGTGTTCAAGACAGTCATCTGTTACAGAGATAATTCGTAAGTAATTCTCTGTGAAACAGATTGATAATGCCCGTCTTCATTAGCCCAGTTTAGGAGTAGGACGTTAAACCTCATTCCACTTCATTTCAGTATTCTTCAAGTGAAAATGCGCGGACGCTAAACCCTATTTTCCTCAATATCTCGTTCACCATGTACTTAAAACTGAAAATGTAAAGAATTTGTTACATTATTTGTCTTTTATTTAAGGTAATGTTGATGTAATCCTGGTTGGGTGATGTAAACTAGCTTATTACTGGTGTCCCTGATTAAAAATTCCTAACTCTCATCTTTTAGCTAGTTGTATGCGGTACAGAATCTTAATGCCAAAACTCTTTGCAAAAATGCGCTATGTATGTACGTTTATATTTATAATTTATATTTCATTGAATAAAACTGGCTTATTATGTATGTTAGTAGCATTTTTGTGATATATATGTTTCTAATGATATATCAACACCATATCGTCAGGTTGAGTTGGAGACGATCTTCTTGACCTACAATCACTTTGTGCTGGGATGAACATGCGTGTTGTCAACTTCCGGTCAATATTTTGATGTTTTCCCCATTGAATAAAAGAAATTTTCAAGTTCTTGCTGCGTTTTAATCGTCCGGTGACATGTTTACACATTGGACTGCACGTAAAATAACACTTGACAGTTGGAATTCGAAATAAGAATAGGGCGTAGTACAGCTGCATTGGTAAAATGTGCCCCCATAGCATACTGCCCCGTCGGCGTACACCCCCCACCCCATGGCACACTGCTTTGCGTATGTCCGTCTTCATTAGCCCAGTCGGAGCAGAACGTTAGACCCCGATTTCATTTCATTACGGAGTGGCGAGCCAGTAAACCACTGAGCCACCGCGGCTACATGAAATTTGTACAAAGCTCTTCAAAAGTAATTAGTTATTACTACTAATATTGGGACGCAGAGATGGGGTTTAACGTCCACTCGACACAAACTAGGTCATTTTGGGACTAACATATGGTTTCAATTTTTATTTCGATAATTCGCTTGCGCGTAGGGGTCTTTAGCAGTGGGAGGAAACTGGAGTGCCCGGAGGAAACCCACGAGGTTGAGAAGGCGCCCCTATCTATCTCCATGCCACATACGCTCACACCAGGGATCGAAACCACAGCCGCAAGCCAGAGGTGACCGGCCACCTAGAGGTTGAGCGCGGCACTCTAGACCACTAGGCCATCCCAACCCCCATAATAATAGAAACATAATATACAGGTGGTAGTAGAACATAATAACCAAGAAAACAATATTGGTAGATCAAAACGATATATTATAAGACAGGTTTTGTTGAAGGGGGTTCCCCTACTCCATGTCCTAAGGCCGCAAATGGAAAGATTGCAAAATTGACACTCTTATGTCTTGTCTGCGATATCACTTCTGTGTAAGCAGACGTTAAAGCACCAGGTAGTATTAGTAGAAGGAGGTTCTCTTTCACGTATAAATAGCAACGTACAAGTTATGAAAAGTAGTATATTTATTTATATTTAGGGTTTTGTTGGTGGGGACTCCCGTTCATGTTTTGTGTGTGGGCATACTCCGCGCAGCGTTTCGTTTGATTACAGGTAATCTCACTACACACTGCTATTATGAGTGGATATTGTTGTTTTAAATTTTTATTGGTTAGTAGTCCGACTACCAACCAATCACTACCTACCATACAAAAGCTTTACATTTAAAACGAGTGCCAGTATTGGACCAAATATGTTTACATGACGTTACGTCATGGCTCACGCTTTTATTATGCCTAATTAACCCGTGCATAGGAGAATACTGCAGTAAAACTAATTGTATGACAAACGAGGCTATCAAGTCGAATGAAATGTAAACAATACTCTTTGGCAACGAACATACTTTCACCGTTTTTAATACCTTAAATCACTGTCCAAAGTTTTAGGGAAGACTCAGATTAAACGAAGGACTGTCATGTTGCTGTACTTAAAGGACAATATTGGTGCCAGTCATTATCACATATGTGATAGAACTGATTAAACACTTTCCAAAAATATCATTTACACAGAGATCATCGCTACCATAGAGGAGTAATAAAGAATTCATGAATCGGAAGTGACGAACGCCAAAGGAAAACACGAGTTATCTCTCTATGTGAATGACTGAAGTGATGAGTTACGACAGATAAACGGCCGAATTTCTGCTCACTAATAATTCCTTCGAAGACAAAAAGCTGTTATATGGGACCGCAAGAGGATATCTGACGATTCAATAAAGTAATTAAGTGTCATAAGATAAGAGAACACGGGAAAAATAGAAATACTCCGTACAGCCCCTTGTTTTTATTCATTCTATAGGGGAGACCGGGGCACATTAAACACTGTATAGTGTTGGGTTGTATAGTATTATTTATAAAGGATATATCCATGGTGGTTCAATGTGCCCCGGTCTCCCCTACCTTATAAAAACATGGTAATGCACGAACTTTTTTCTGTTTTTCTTTCGCGTTCTCTTATGTAGTGACAGCCAATTCTTTTTATGAATTGTAAGATATTCTCTCACAGTGTCACACAGCAACTTTAGGTCTTCGAGGGAATTATTAGTGAGCAGATATTCGCCCATGTATCTGTAATCACTAGTCACTTCAGTTAGCTATATAGAGGAATAACTCGTGTTTTCCTTTGGCGTTCGTCACTTCCGATTTCATGAATCCTTTATTACTCCTCTATGATAGCGATGATCTCTGTGTTAATATTATATTTGGAAAGTGTTTAATCAGTTCTATCACATATGTGATAATGACTGGCACCAATATTGTCCTTTAAGTGATAGCTTTCATTGAACGGGGAGAATAGACACACTCCCGCAAAAGTTCAAGAAACAGACGCTATTCCAGCAATGGTCAGAGAGAGATTTCTCGGGCCATTGCTTCAGGAATATGGTGTGTGGGATACTTATAGTTTCCCAAGTGATATTGCGTGTTATTATTTTAAAATATGATAAAACACAAATGACTGAACCTAAAAAGTCACAATTGGAATTCTGATTTTTGTGAATTGAAATGTATAATGGCAATGACGTTTGAAACTATCAATGATATGAAAACACGAGTGAGAAATGGCGGGAATTGACACAAGGACGTCGTTATGGTGATGAATAATGGCGATTTATCACGCACCAAGAATTATTGGAATTCAAATAGACTACAAAATAAATACGAATTTAATTTTTTACACAAGGAAATGGGATTATTCATCATTATTTATGTCTGGAAGACCAAGGCTATATGCCTTTTTTAATATTTTATAAAGTCCTTGTTGGATGATATTTCCCGACATCGTATTTCATTGAAGATTAAAATGAATGAGTCGACTCAGACCTAGACTACCATAACACCCTAAAGATAACTTATTTAAGATTCAGATAAAGAGCTGGCAGTTCTTTCACTATAATAGTTCAAAACTAGATAATATCAGTCAAATTACTTCAGTTTGGGTGACGTAAGGGGTTTTTGATTTTCTTTCTTTCTATTTTTAAAATAAATCATTAACCACCAATCGTATTTAAATCCATTGAAAATAAAGTTGATTATGTTCTTGCATTGTGCATCTTTAACGTTTCCCGCATAAGGTTATATAATTCCGGTTGTAGCGAGACATAAAGTGTCTTCAGTAATATATTATGAAGAAGGGGCTGATGTGGCACGAGCTTGCTAACCAGGATTTGTCGGGGTTTCCCGGCGTAGTTTCTCCTTGTCAGTGGTGCAGGAAGGGGGTCCTGGCAATCAACCGTGTCTAGTCGTTCGGATCGGACAAAAGACGGAGTTCCTGTAAAATATCACCACATACACAACAGCCACCACACGTTTAGCACCACACACCAACCGCCACGTTCTGTACCATAAACCACTACTTGTAATTTAAAAATCGAGTTGTAAATTAAAACTTTATTTTCGAGGCCCGGTGTATACATTTGCGTACATATAAAGAAGCCTAAGAATACGATTTAAGTGTCGACCGTTGTGACGATGTTCGGGACCATAGCACACAGTACATGCCTGTCTTCATTAGACCTGTCAGAGCATACCAACATGGCGTTAAACCCTATTTCATTTTTAATAACTTACAAAGGCTTTTCTGTTCTTACTTTCTGGGTTCTAGAAGCTGTTCAGGTTTTAATTATCTATCTGCTGAGCTATAAACGTCTTATGTATTCGGTCTCTATAGGTATATCTCTCTTTCCGGAACTATCGACTCCATCACCAACAGGGTTAAATCCTTTTCCAAAATCACTAGTTTGAAACCACCGGGTGCTGCGTTCCCTGGCTCTATTGACAGACCTTCTAGTCCTGAATCTCAGAGAGAAGGTCGTTGAGATGACCAATATGGCTACACACAGAGCTATAATTACACACTTGTTCATCCTGTTAACATAAAATACAATGGGTTAATGAAATGTCCATACTAAATTAAAGATGTCTATCTAGTGTTAGCTGCGCTTGACAACAGACACTAAGCCAGTTGACCATCTGAATGTCTTGGCGCTGCTCCATGCCGAACTTGCTCCTGCAAATATCCCCTCTCTCCCCAACCACACAGCAACATCGAGATGGAATCACGGACCTCCTGGCTAATGAATCAACGCCTTATGCACTGTTGATGGTGCGCGTGTTTTTTTGTTAGTTTTTTTTAAAACTTTTCTCCACACTGACTTACCTGTTCTATTTAACCAAATACAAGATAATTTTAATATCCTCTGTTTTATATGGACGTAAACGTCAACTTTTGACCCCAGGAGTGTCGCCACTTTCTTATCGATTGATATCATGGTGATAAATAAAAGTAGATATCCACAATCAGAAAATTAGCTTTTCACACAATATAATTAGCACTATGATTGGTTTATTATTCTTGGTGAAATAATAACAAACCAGATGCAAATATTGAAAATTGTAACATCCTTAACGGTAAATCTTGCGTTTTGATTGGTCAATTAGACACTGACTATTGGACAATAACACCCCTACAAAAGCACGTTAAAATTTCGACAAACACTTCCTGTTTCGCATTTAGAGGGGTGTCATTGTCCAACAGACATGGCCCGAGATCATTAGGACCCAAGACTCGAAACAAGAAGTGTTTATCTCCTAATTAGAATATTAACTTTTCACACAATATTTACAATTAACTGTTCACACAATATTTAAACGCACTTGTAACACGTACCCCCCCCCCCCACACACACACAAAACCGCCCTTTCCAATAAAACATTTGGCACATTACATTTAAAAATACATTATGGGAGGTTAAATAACGAGTTGGCAGTTCTCACTATATTAGTTAAAAGCTAGCTAATGTAAAGGCATTTTGCTAAAAAAAATTCAGTCAAATTGATCCACTATGAACCGAGAACTAAGCGAATGAAAGTTCCGCTTAGCCTCGACCATCATTACTGAAGTCGCTAAGACAAAACTAGTAGTCTCGGTTATCATTTAATCGTTAAATCACGACGGACAATTTCAGAACATCGTGATTTAACCTCGAATAACTCATCATGTTCACCGTATTCCAATTAAACTTCTTGATGCGTGATGAACCACCATAAACATTACCAGAACGATTGTCTTCACGCTATTGCCCACTATCGGTTTGGAATCATTGAGGAATGCCAAACATCCAGGGTTTTTTCCCCTGATAAACAACCCTTCAACTGAATATATTTCAATCAAATTGGGAAGACTATTTAATTTTAAGAATTTATGTTATCATGGTTTGAGATAAGAAATCAAATTAGAAAAACAAAACAAAAAACCCCAGTCAATTCCGATTGAGAATTTACACATGATTGTAGTTGAATTTAGATTGAGTTTTGATGGTTTATTACGTCGTTGCTGGATAGTGTTATAATGGCAACAAAACAAGGACACCACAAAATAAATCAGGGTGACATAACACCAAACGTTGATTAATGTAATGTTTTGTCCGGTTTCCTCCCACTGATAAAAACCTCACAAGTGGAGCTAGCCAATCGTTCGGATGGGACGAAAACTCGTAAAAGATCCCTTGGCAGTTGGAATTCGATTTGAGTAGGTCACAGTGCCGCAGCCCGGGCAAAAGTCCCCACATAGCACACTGTATGGCGTATGCCCGCCTTCATTCGTCCAGTCTCAGGAGCAGAATAGTAGGATGTTAAACCCCATTTCCATTTCATTCAGTCTACACTGGTTGCATCTCGTTATAATACCTCCCCCCTCGTAACAATACATGCAAACTTGCACTATCAAGGCTACACTGGATAATTTTTTGACTTTGTATAACATTGAAGAGCACAGGCTCTGTAATTGCCCGGTAAATAGATTGACCACTCATGGCGTTGAAATGAAATGAAATGTGCTTTAACGAAATATGGTGTTACTTTTAAACAACACCGGCCAAACTGTCACAATATATAGAAGGACAAATCCCGCAATAGGCAGATCTAGGTCTTGCATAATGTATGGTTAAAGATTCATTATGGAAGATTAGATAACGATTTGGCAGTTCTCACTATAATAGCTAAAAACTATCTAATGTAAAGGCAATTTGCAGAAAATTTCAGTCAAATCGATCCACTGTGAACCGAGAACTAAGCGATGAAAGTTCCGCTTAGCCTCGATCAACATTACTGAAGTCGGTAATACAAAACCAGTAGTCTCGATTACCATTTAATAATATAATCCAACAAATATCGCAGGCTAGCCTTGACATCGAGAGTTGGTTATGGTCTGGATAAGTTAATTAATGTCTAATTGATAGTTTTTGTAACATTTCAGGCCTAAAGAAAGACCTGCAATAGGCAGATTTATCTCTTGCATGTTTAAAAATTGAACGATTCTAATATATTATGAGTAATTCAAAGTAAGAGCAGGAGGGCCGCACTACGCAACAACATCAATTCAAACGCAAACTGTCAAGCCCACAGTAGGTATTGTGTGTTGATTTCAAGTTGCAGTGAATTTTATAAGATTAAAGTTCTCGTGAATAAAACCCACTTGGAATTGAATTGATCTTTAGTCTTGACGTAATCTATCTCTCATTTAATCGGCTATAATTTTAAATACGTCGATGAGGATAGACTCTGACAAATTGTTGGACGCACACCTCGGCTTTAATCTTTATAAGTGAATATTCACAAGAATTGACAAAAAAAAAACCCCAAAAAACCTTGTCCAAATTTCCCAGTAGATGGGAAACAGCCACGTGACATTACTAAAACTGTATTGTGATGGTTGAAAGTACTCTTGTTAGCGTTATCACCCGTCATGGATCAGACGGGACTAACGATCAGGACAATACGGGTTCAAGTCATTGATGCGCATTTGGCACTGACTGATTCACAGAGAATTACTTACGAATTATCTCTGTCATAGATGACTGTCCACAACACGTGCATTGACTTCACGTGGCGTCAGTCATTGGCTCAACGGTTCGTGCATTGTTTACATAACACCTAACTGCTTCGGGCAAAATGATGCATTCTACTCATTTTAATACCCATTTACACTAAATAGGAAATATTTTTAACTACAAATACTTCAAACGTCTTCATTTATTTTTCTTATACTTCAAAAAAAAGTTAATATGCCGAACTCATTAAGTCTTGTCGATGTCATGCTTATCAGTGATTGTAGCGGCCAAGCGAATATTCACTGCGGGATCAGTTTGGTTGTTGATGTGTGTGTAAAGTCTCGACCCACTACCATGATCAATGGGGAATGTTCACTAGTCCGCAGGAGCATTAGTCCACCGATATCTATTATTAGGGTTAAAGTCATGTTCTGTTACAACATCTAACCGCTGCTTCAATACTTAGCGATTCCCGTTTTGTAGACACGTGACTAATTAGCATTGTACAATCCGAGGTCGTGGCACATAACACACTATAAACAAACAAGTATACAGTCGTTGAAAGTTTGTTTTTTTTAAATCGAGAAACTCACGGAAAACCAGTAACCTTGACATTGATTGATCTTTGCAACTCGATTGTCACATGTAAACATTTTAGCTAGAAGCGCGAGTCTTGGTATTCACGACGACCGATGAATCTGATAGGTTCCCAAGCTGGGCTTGTTACCCAATCGAACTTAGTGGCGAAATATGCAGGGTATTACGTGAAGGGCTTGATAAGATGTACGTAGTTAAGGCGAGATCAAACCTTCTATTGAAGATGGATTAAAGTGTACTAGTTCGCTGGTTCATTAGTCCACCGATATCTATTATTAGGGTTAGGGTTGGGATTAAATATTTTTATACCTATATGTTCTCCGCCCCCCCTGTCCACGGTTTCCTCTCAAAGCTAGACACACACACTGATCAGCAGTGAATATTCGCTATGCCGCTACAATCACTGATAAGGATGACATCATGAGCCGAGCCCTAAATGGAAAAAAATAAATAAAGACGTTTAAGGTATTCGTAGGTAAAAATTATTTCCTATTTAGAGTAAATAGGTATTAAAATGAGTAAAAGTCAACATTCTGTCAGAACCTGTAATGTCTTATGTGAACAATGCACGCGCCATTTAGCTACGGATTGACGCCGAGTGATGCGACGTTACGTGTTGAAGGGAGTCATCTTTTACAGAGATATTAGAAGACTGTAATTCTCCGTGAAACAGATTGCTAAAGACCTTTACGCGCAAGCGAATCATTGAAATATAATTCATTCATGTTAGTCCCGAAATGACCTAGTCTCCCTCCGTTCTCTTCCTGCCCCGTTATAGAGGTCTAGTGTGCTTCTAATTTGACCAAATGTTGTCGATAGATTTGTTTGTATTGATTCCATGGAATTAGCTTATCAACAGAATTTCTTATTAACAAGACAAATCACCACACTTCATTAGACTTTATATCTAATGATAACACATTCTTAATTATTCCAATTAACCTTTCACCCTTTGTTGTTTCAACCTTTGACACCGGAAGATAAATAACCAGCGAGCAATAAGTGTATTTGTCGATTTACATTTTACGCGGTTTGTTATTTCTAATCCCCAGCGGAGGATGTGGCATTATTATTACTGTATATAAAAAAGAATAAACAAAACGACATGGAATCAGAAACACCTAATATACCATCAGTGTAACAAAAACACCTACTAACGCAGTAATTAACCTCAATCCAGGAGAGGTGGGAGGGATGTGGTTTAATGACACGTCGACACGAACCAAGCTAGATTATGTCCATCCTCTAAAGTGTGTATGTGTGTTGGTGGGGGAGGGCGAATGGAATGAAATGGGGTTCTGCTCCGACTGGGCCCATGAAGACTGGCATACGCCACATAGTGTGCTATCATTTAAGTTTTGCCTGGGTAGCAGCGCTGCGACCTACTCGTATATCGAATTTCAGCTGTCTTTCACGTGAAATCAATTGGGGGGGGGGGGGGGGGGTTAGCCCGTGCGCGTTTTGTCATAAGATCTGTCATTGAGTCAACTGGCGTGGTTTCGATTTCCCGTTTGTAGGTTTTCCCCGGATCATAAGATTTCCTCCCACTGCTAATGACCCTTATGCGCAAGCGAATTTTCGAAATAATTTTTTAAACCCTATGTTAGTCCCGAAAAGACCTAGTTTGTGTTGAGTGGACGTTAAACCCCCACCTCTCTCTTATGCTATGGAACCAAACTGCCAGAATATATCAAGACCTCCCTCTCTCTCTCTCTCTCTCTGTGGAATGTGGTTGAATGGCACGTCGACACGAACCGGGATAGATGGTGTGTGGGGATGGGGCGAATGAAATGAAATGGGGTTTAACGTCTTATTGTTCTGCTCCGACTGGGCTAATGAAGACGGGCATACTGTGTGCTTTTACGGAAATTTGTCTGGGCAGCGGTACTTATATCGAATTTCAACTGCCAAGCGATCTTCAATTGCAAGCCAGTGTAAGCTTGGTTTATCGTCCAATACGAACGACTAGATAGCTGTACTTGCCAAGCAACCAGTCCGGTACCATTGACCAGGGGAAACCATGTTGGAAAATCCCAATGGGGTATGCCCATTTCATTTTACTTCATTTCGGGGGGTTGGGATGGCCTTGTGGTCTAGAGTGCCGCGCTCCGACCTCTAGCTGGCCGGTCACCTCTGGCTTGCGGCTGTGGTTTCGATCCCTGGTGTGAGCGTATGTGGCATGGAGATAGGGGCGCCTTCTCAACCTCGTGGGTTTCCTCTGGGTACTCCGGGTTACTCCCACTGCTAAAGATCCCTACGCGCAAGCGAATTATTGAAATAAAATGAAACCATGTTAGTCCCAAAATGACCTAGTTTGTGTCGAGTGGACGTTAAACCCCATTTCTATCTCTCTCTCCATCAGAAAACTTTGTTATTTAGAAAGGATTCATTGTCGTTCTCATCGCACTCATAGACTTTAAGATGTCCGACACGTTATCGTTTATCTAATAACAGTCTCTGGCGTTTAGCGGCTTAGTTAATTTGTCCATAAATCCAACGTGACGTTTAGAATTGTCTTGGCAAACATAACTGTCATGGTTAGATAATATCGCGGTATTATTGAGATTTTCTTCGTCTTGCAATGCTGCTAATATAAAGTGTCAATAATAATTAATGCTGTTTAACTTGTTTTTTCTCTCATTGTCCGGGTTCATTAACCGACTAGTTCTGACATGAATTTAAATGGGGTTTAATATCCTACATTTCTATACCGACTAGGATAATGAGAGAAACTACAAAAAATTATTTTCAAAAGGGGCCAAAAGTACAGCAACACGTCAGGATATTTATAAACTAGGGGGATGCTCGATTCACAGTCCAGAATCGACAGAATTACAATCGAGTGACGCGGAATTCAGTCCTGTCACAGTTCTGCCAGTCCCGACAGCTGATGTGGAGTGAGTAAAATCGTGACGTATTCCTAGGTAAATAATATGTTTCGGCTGTCATGATTGGTTGAGATATTTATTATACAGTCGACACATGCGTTGTACTCCGAAATTCTCCTCTTCACCCGATTGACACCAGTTTTGGAATTCAATTCCGGAACTGTGAATCGAGCATCCCCATAGCCTTATTATTAAAATGATAGGGTGGAGTGAGGATAGAAGGGTGAGGGTGTTGAAGTTGGGCACGTGGTGTAGTTTCGTTTCCCCTCCTATACATGACAACGTGGGTTTCTCCGGAAGCACCGGGGTTTTTGTACGCCCCACCCACCGCCTTTTCCCCTCTCTCTCTCTGAATGTCTATCAACGCGGGTTTCTCCGGATGCACCCCTCCCGATCTCTCTCTCTCTCTCTCTTGTCGTCCCGGAGAATGATATTGTCTGGCTGTCAACACATATCATCAAGCAAACATGCAACACGTTATTTACTTTAATCAATACTACTAAATTACTTCCCCTTGGTGCCAGACGAAACCAAGCTTGCTTCAAATAATTTCTCAGTATCAACCACTAATATTTTTACCCTCTCCTTTCAATCATGTAGCGTATATCTCTACACTCTTTCTGGTTAAACGAGGCTTAACTTTATTACTTCTTCATCCAGTACAGATCAATAGAGATTATTGACTAATTTGCTGGATCGATCGCGACTTCTCTGTGAATGTACCAAGGGATTAGCGAGAAGAGCGACTCGTAGATCGAGACTTATTGAATAATTTGTGAGATTAGTGGCTGGTTTAGAAACTTGAAACGCAATTTCGAGATGTTTTTGTGAAAATAATGAACCCCGTGGTTTATTGGTCAATGTTAGCCTATCAACAATCTCTTAACAACACATCTTTATTATCTGTCTTAGTCTTGGCCAAGGAGTTAAAGTGACACCTTGCTCTAAGTTAGGGGAGCCATGGTGGCTAAGAGTGGGTAAGGCGCTGGATCCCTTGCCTGGAAGTCGCGTGTTTGATCCCTGCATTGGCCGAGAATGTTCATTCAGATTTTCTGACGTGGTTCCCCCCTGTCAGTGATGCAGGACAGAGGGCCTGACAAGGACAACAGTCTAGTCGTTCGTATGGGAAGAAAAAACGAGGTCCCGTGTACACATTGTCGTGCACGTAAAAGATTCCTTAGCAGTTGGAATTCGATATAAGAGTAGGCCGTAGTGCTGCTGACGGGCAAAATTTATCTTATAGCACTGTATGCACGTCTTCGTTATCCCAGTGCGGAGCAGAACAGTGGGACATTCATCCTCGGTTACCCAGTGTACTCATTCCGGTCTACTCCACTACACCATGTGTGGAGAATTCTTTGTTGAGAGTTTCTTCCCTTAGCCTATTACCTTTCCAAATAACACTTTATTTGATTGGACGATATAAATATCTCTATCCGCCAGGGCAGATAATTTGAAATCGTGGAAACCCTATGGATTAACCCAGGGTATAGTGGAGTAGAACGGAATGAGTACACTGGGTAACCAAGGATGTAGGACATTGAACCCCATTTCTTTTAAATTATTTGAGACTCCCAATTATCTTTTTGTTGTACGGAGCAGAAGAGTTGGACATTAAACCCCATTCATTTCTATTTTTGTACAAAACACATTTTTTTGTCTTAAATTTCAAATACTAGAAGAATCCGAAATATCTGACGCATTTTTCAGCCTTAGCCAAGGTTTTTATAGTCAGTTGTTTTTAAACGATTTTGACGATTCAGAACTTTAAAATAATATTAACAAGGATAAAAAAATTACCCAAAAGCAGGACCATTTACCGCTGGAGAGAATTATTCCCAACCTTACTATTTTTAAATGTAGTTGATTATGTTACGCCCACTTCTGTTAAATTACTGGTTGCTTCTTAAACAAAGCTGTCATTGAGTCAACTGGCGTGATTAAGATTCCCCGGTTGTACGTGACAAGGAGTAGGATCGCCTGTCCAACCTCGTGGGTTCTCTCTGGGTCCTTTGGTTTTCTCTCACTACTAAAGACCCCTACGCAAAATGGAATAAAATTAAGCCATGTGTTAGTCCCGAAATGACCTAGGATATCAAATCAATATTGTTTAACGTCTATCAAAAAAATGGAAGCCTTTGCATAAACATACATTATGATTATACAAGAGTTAAATCTGCCTATTGCAATTAAAGAGTCCAGGGGAAGAACGATCTAAAGTCACATTTTTGTCTTTTCGCTTAAAAGGCAAAACAAACTTTTGGACGAGAATGCTTGACGCGAACAGAACAAAAGGTGCGTTTAATTACAACTTCAAAATGATGTTTAATACGAATCATAACTCCAGTACAACAATTTCAGCCACATTAAGGTCAAATAAAGGGTACGACGGACGTATTTGTCCGGGAGGTCATTCAGAAGGGCCTTGGTTCAATGTGACTCCGTTCGTTTTTACCCTAAACTGAATGTTCCACAGGAAGCTTATAGAATTTGCTACCAGATGGCGCCCTTAACTGGGGTTCATTGACAAAGTGACTTAGATCGTTCTTCCCCTGTGCTTTTCAGCTCCTTCTTTAGGTCTGAAATGTTATATGAATTATTAATTAGACATAAAATAACTTTTTCCGACCATAATAAACTGTCTGTCGTCGTTAGTCAGCGATATTTACTGGATTTGAATTCATTGTGTGATGAATAATTTAACGTACAGATGGATAATCGAGACTTTGTTTATTGTCGTTCAAACGTTAGTAATAGCGATCGAGGCTAGCATAAAACTGAATCGCTAATATCTCGGTTCAGAGTCAAGAAATTTGACTCAAATTTTCAACATATTCTGTTTTTCTATTTTTAACTAATATAGTAGTCCTTTTAATAGACTATCATTAATCATCAATACCATTGGCGGGAGGTCGACCATTTTGGTGGTGGGGGGGTAAACAAATGGTTTATATCCCCAAAAATAAAGCGTGAGACTGGGCTTTAGACCCTAAACCATGGCATGTTCTATCTGAAAAAAAAAACCCGTAAGATAAATTGTGTGCTATTGTAGGTGCCTGACTTGATGGAAACTACGATCTGTGTAGCCCCGATTCTTTAATTCACAAGAGAGGAGTCTGAGGCTGGGCTTTAGACCCTAAATCTTTGCTCGTTCTATCCGAAAAAAACGCCAGTAAGATAATAAATTGTGTGCTATTGTAGGTGCCTGACATGGTGGAACCTCCAATCTGTGTTGCATAGAATATTTAATTCACAAGAGAGGAGTATTATATTTAGAGGAACAAACTTCAGCATTTTACGCAAAGAATGATATTGTATTGTTTATAGATTAAAAACGACTGAAATAACAATTTGCGGTGACCTGACATCGTGGTAACCACATTCTCTGTTGCAATGGTCGTCAGTTCGCTAGAGACAGACAAAAATTCCCCTCATAGTATGGTCCCGAAATGACCTAGTTTGTGTCGAGTGGACGTTAAACCCCATTTCTCTCTCTCCCCTCATAGTAATCTTTATGGCATATGGCTGTTTTCATTAGCCCGGTCGGTGAAAAAAAGTAGGATGTCAACCTCACTTGATTTCATGACTTCGTTAGCCCAGGCAGCGCAGAAAAGTAGAACGTTCATTTTTTTTTTGGTATAGAAAAACAAACGTCAACATTATTATACAATGAAACGAATTTGATCTTTTATCAAGTAAAAACGTGGCGAATACTGTTGTTATTGTTGCAACTAAAATGGAACTTATAATCTGCGTAGGATCGGGGTGTTAATGAATTGCCAGAGAAAGAGAGAGAGAGGAATGGGGTTAGACGTCCACTAGACACAAACTAGGTCATTTTGGGACAAACATATGGTTTAATTTTATTTTAATAATTCGCTAGCGCGTAGGTGTCTTTAGCAATGGGAGGAAACCGGAGAACCCGGAGAAAACCCACGAGGCTGGAAGGCGACCCTACTCCTTGTCACGTACAACCGGGGATTCGAAACCACGCCAGTTGACTCAATGACCCTGCTTTATGATACAGCACGGAGAGATATTTTGTACAAGGAGGCGATAATTTCCCTATTGACTTCAGTGTTAATTCTGGCCTCTTTGATCACCTCCAACTTTTCCAAAACTTTTCGATGGGCTAAATGCTTTTCACTACAGACAGAGGGAACAAATGGTCATGTCTTTGC
Organism: Patella ulyssiponensis; assembly: GCA_963678685.1. Lineage (NCBI taxonomy): Eukaryota > Metazoa > Mollusca > Gastropoda > Patellidae > Patella > Patella ulyssiponensis. The sequence goes on from OY783226.1 coordinate 92,327,810, forward strand.
ACTAAAATTTGTATGAGGTTCAGATACACAAACTGGAAGAAGCATACTAAAACATGTAATTAAAAACATGTAACTAGTTGTTGTACATATCACCAACCTCCTAACCCCGTTATCCTTGCACCTCAAATTCAACCCCTCTTCATCCATTCTTGACCCAAAAAATCAACTAAAATGGGCATGCAAAAGGTCAGAAAAGAGATAGAGAGAGAATTGCTATAAATAGACGAAGTATAAATTGTGGGTGCCGAGATGGTGAAATTTAATGGTGGTCTGCCTCCATAAATGTTCCCATGATACCACCAATAGAAGGTATGATAGAAAGGCCGCATAAGTGAACACGAGGAAACTATAATGACCAGAACACACGCACAAAGTTGATAAGGCGGTCGTAGTAAGTTTCATGAATCAAGTTAACACAAACAATTTTGCGAGCCTTTACTAATTGTATTTCTTGTGCAATTCTCGCTCGCTTATTGAGAGAGACAGAAACAGACAGAGTGACGGGGAAGATTTGACGTCCACTCGACACAAACTATGTCATTACCGGATTAACGCAGGAGTCTTCAGCAGTGGAAGGAAACCTGAGAACCTGGAGAAAACTACGAGATTGGACAGGCGACCCAACTGCTCCACTTGACTCAGTAATCGACTTTAGATTTTACGTGCACGCGTTAAATTACTAGACCAAGCAACACCCTCGATTTTTAAAGAACAGAGTTTCTGTTTCTATTTTAAGTATTCTTACAGACCCGGAAATGTCCACGTGAATCAATTCACATGAATTGATAATATACTCAGCCAAATTAAAAGCTTGACACTGATGAATTTCAACAAGTTTTTTTTTCTGGTAAGTCAAATAAATTTTAAAGTGTTTCTAACGATAGTAAGTAGTAAGAAGCCTTTAATTTCATAAAATTGTAAAGTCACGTGGATCACGTGACTTTTGAGCATAAAGATGAAAAACCTGAAAAACACGTGCAAACTCAAACTCGTGAGGTCAATCGATGCAAGTATGCTTAAACTGAACACGCACGCACGTAACTTGAACTGGGAAAACAAATTAAAATTGTTATTTTCATCTTTGTTAGAAAATGCCGCGCCCTTCAAATGTAGAACGTCTACGTGCTATATGTAGGCTCTATGCTGGTCAGTCTGTGGTCACTGTTGCAAGAGCCTTTAATTGTTCACGCCAGACAATAATTAATAGGGCCGAAACGATACTCTGTGTCACGATATGATACAGCATGATGTCGTAGCCCAACGATACGGGTGCATCACGATACACACGCCACTAATGTGAAATTGACTAAAGTTTTCTTGAAATAAAGAAAAAATACACAATGCACAATGTTTTAAATTTATATTGTTTATTATTAGATAAATTAAAATTTATATTTAGCTTTTAACCAGTATTTTTGTCACATTTTAACTACAAATACTTCAAACGTCTTTATTTATTTTTCTTTTACCTCAAAAAAATGTTTGAGAATTTAATTTGTCGGAGTAAAAAAGTTAATATGCCGAACTCATTAAGCTTCGTCGATGTCATGCTTATCAGTGATTGTAGCGGCCAAGCGAATATTCACTGCGGGATCAGTTCGCTTCGATCGAACAGGCGGGTGGCTTTTCTATTTCAACTTCACCAGGTGTAACACTGCTACCACCAGTACTGGGCGGACATAATAGTCGAAAGACTAAGAGAGACTGTTAACCAAAATTTCAACACGCTTTTCATTCATTCGAATAAGAGCCACCGGCATCGCGAGGAAGAAATGACTTAAACAAAATGCGATTTCATTGGTGTAAAATGCATGGCTTCCGGTATTTTGTCCAATGGAAAAAATTGTCTTATCCAGTTTCCGAGTCGTATTTTGCACGCGATTAGTAGGTCAGTTTTGCAATGATTGTGAATTCTGGATGCCCGGGCCTATAGAAGAGGCGTGCTGTTCCTATTCTATTTATAGCTACCGAGGGTTTCTTTACATTTAGGCCTTTTGTACGTACGTACTGAACTGATAGGTAATTTCTTAGGGTCCTACATGTCTCATTTATTGAACAAATATCGCGATATAGTATGAAATTAATCGTGAACCTTAAATTGAAAAAAAAATCTCGATTATCGATATTCTTAAAAAAAAATATCGTTCATCGTTTTCATGGAAAAAATCGCGGTACACCAGTGAATCCTTTCGGCCCTAATAATTAATCTTAGAATGAGAGTGCTTCAAACTGGAACTATTGCCGACCGCCCAAGGGCGGGAGCGCCACGTGTGACGTCACTCCAGGATGATCAAGCAATACGATTACGTCATGTTAGAAACAGATTTGTCACTGCAACCTCCACAAGTAGAGAGATGTTTGGTGGAAGGGCAACTGCACAAACTGTTCGAAATCGCTTGCAGGCTGCTGGTCTTCGAGCTCAGAGGCCCTATACTGGACCAATATTGACACCCCTTCATCACCGTAACCGACTTGTGTGGGCCACAAGACATATAAGATTTACTCAAAGACAATGGAATTCGGTTGTCTTTAGTGACGAATCTCGATTCACTTTGAGATTTGCCGATGGCAGGGTCTGAGTGTACCGCAGACGAGGTGAACGTTACGCTCAAGTATGCGTCAGAGAAGTTGACCAATTTAGTGGCGGCAGCGTCATGGTTTGGGGTTCTTTTTGTGCACATGGACGTTCTCCTCTTGTTGTTGTCCAAGGGAACTTAAATGCTGTCCAGTACAGGGATCAGATTTTGCAACCTGTTCTTATTCTGTTTATGCAGAGACATGGGCCTGAACTAACGTTTCAACAAGACAATGCTAGACCCCATACGACAATTGCTACCCAGAATGTTTTAAGAAATGCCGGTGTCCAAGTCCTGGATTGGCCGTCGCTTAGCCCTGACCTTAATCCTATTGAACACATCTGGGACGAACTGGGTCGACGTGTTCGTCAGCAAGTGAATCCACCACTGACGTTGCAGGACCTTCAACATGCTCTTGCTGAGCAGTTTCGACGTCTTCCTCGGGTAGTGTTTACTAATGTTCTGAGATCCATGAGAAGACGTTGTGTGGCAATATGAGACGCTAGAGGAGGCCACAACCGTTACTAAACACTTTATTCCGATTGTTCTCCAAGTCTGTGAATTTCATTTTGGGGGGTACTGTGACATCACGAACGTTATCAATGTCAAGGACTTTCGGCGAGACGTATTCTTGCTTTCTGTTGATGTCAAGGTCGTCTGTGCACAACATAACACTAAAATAGTTGCCTTAAACCAAATATTAAAAATCTAGTCCCAAAAATCCCGAGTGTCAAGTTTTTAATTTGGCTGAGTATATTCATTTTTTGCAATGTCTAGTTTGTCTTCTTCACAGGTTTGTTGTACCAGTTTTGTTTTGGTTAAACTCACGTGAAATGAAATGGGGTTTAACGTCCTACTCTTCTGCACCTAACCTGAGCTAATGGAAGCGAGCATACGCCATACAGTGTGCTATGGGGGTAATTTTGCCCGCGCAGCGGCGCTACTCTTACATCGGGACCTCGGGTTTTCGTCCCATCGGAACGACTAGACAACTGTCCTTGTCAGGCCCTCCGTTCTGCATCACTGACAAAAGAAAACCACGCCGGAAAAAAAAAATCGAGATGAACTTTCTCGGCCAATGCAGGGATCGAACACCCGACCTCCAGGCTAGCGCCTTACCCACTTAACCACGTGATCCCCGGTTAAACACATGTATTCCAAATAAAGTACCAAGGCGCTAACACTCTTCTGTTACTGCTCTCAACAATAACTGCTTCCTTTTATTTGCACCATTTCACTATTGTGTTAATCATTGTTACGCATCAACCGCGACAAAGATCTTCCAGGATGTTAATTGTGTTTTGCCATCCTCGGTATCCTCAGTGGTCTCATTCCGTTCTACTTCACTAACCCCCAGGTTCATCCATGGGGTATTCACTATTCAAAGTATATCACATAATTGACACCTACAGTATCCTTCAATATCTGTGATCACCATTTGCATTGTTCGAATAATATGAAATGAGGTGGCTCATTCAATGTTAGATTTTAAATATTAATGAAGATATCAGCAGAAGGTTATCTGCTGAAAGGGATTTAATCGCAGTTAGTGACGAAAAAGTTCCATTAACTAAAAAATACAAAGAAGTATCTTTTCAAATGTTCTTGTTATCGCGATTACACTACTACCAGAATCAACCTTTAGTATACTTCTCGTTCTAAATATCGTTGTGACTCAGTGGGTGAACGATAGCTCTCGGGTTCGCTGTCGGTGTCATCGGTATTTCCTGGCGAGAATGATTGTCTAGTCGTGTGGATGGGACGGAAAATCGATGTCCGGTGTACACATTGACGTGCACCTAAAAGATCCCTTGGCAGTCGGCATTCGAGTAAGCCTTAGCGGCTGTCCGGGATAGCACACTGTATGGCGTATGCCCGTCGCATCAGAGCAGTAGGACGTTAAACCCCATTTCATTTCATTTCTAAATATCCACCCTAGCATCGTAGACAATATGCGCTGTGGACGGGACCAAAAGGAAAGCCTATAGTGCAAGAGCCGGCGTCAATTTCTGCTTTTGTTTTCTTTTTTTTTATCAATTCATTTTATACCAGATAGCCAACTGCTCATACTTATGACATCTTGACAAGCAAAGGATCGGGCTCACGCCACTTCCACGTTGCCCTCGAACCAAGTTTATACTAGCGACTATAACCACCGGACCCCCTGAACAAGTTTGAAGATATTTCATTTCTGGCAAACCAATCTGATTAAAAAACAGATCTATATTATGTTTCGTTTTTTATACTATAAATGGCCTGTACTACATGAAGATCTGGACGGTTGTGGTGGAAGGCCGCGGCTTGTGACCCTATGACGTCAGACATTCGATTAACCAATCCGCACACCTCACGCCAGAACTTCACCGCAAGAGGTCGTTTCTTTGGCTTACCCTTCACATCACCCAGAGCGGGGTTATACAACTACTCTTCCAGATTCTAGTGTAGTAAAATCAAGTAAAACAAATTTTTGAACTGTAGAAATCGTAACGAAATAGGATCTGTGTTTTAATCAGATTGCTGGTAACCAAACTCGCCCTGATCCGCCATGGACTAAGATGACCTTTTAATGATAAAAAGAAGTTTGTTTCTTGTATTATATCCATCATGGAATCCTGACGTGACCTAGACGATGTGTTTGGTATTAATACATTGATCTGGATAAATACGTACAACCTATGTAAATCTGAAATATAATCAGTTTGTTAGATTCAGATAAAGAGGCCGTGCTTCTTGCAATCTGATTCAAACATAGATCCTATTTCGTTCCGTTTTTATAGTTCAAAAATTTGTTTTACTTGTATTAACTACACTAGGATCTGGAAGAGTTGTTATTATTGACGTGTCCTGGATAATGTGAGTGATTAGCCAATGGAGCGGCCTGTCCCGGTGAGCGTTAGGCGTGTAGAAACGTCAACGCTGATTGATTAATCAATGTCTGACGTCTTAGGGTCAAAAGCGACGTCGTAAAACAACTGGTCGAATCTTCATCTAGTGTAGGCCATCGAAAGTAGAAAACGAAACGAAACATAGATCTGTAGTTTAATCAGATTGTGCTTGTTACTATATTAGTTTACAAATAGATAATGCAAAATCAGCAGATTACGTGAAGGGTGTCCATATGACGGATATTGTCTAATCAACTCTATATGCAAGTCATCCGATGGTCTAGATCGTTGATTTACGACCCGTGTACAAAATGGTTTCGGTTGCCATTTTGTAATGAAGAGAGAAAAACAAATCCTACAACACAACGTGGAAGTAATTAGTAAACGCTAGTTCACGAACGACAAAACAATAATTTTTTTCAAAAATGTGTAGAATGAACTAAGCAGGCGTTAACGACTGCCGTTCAGTTTGAACTGTTTAGATTTTTCCCCCAAACATATGGGGTGATTACCGAGGGCCCATGAGAGTTGAAATTCGAAATAAAGAGTACACCGTATTGTGTACCATATTGACCGGGCATTGTGTACCATAAGGCTAATACCCGTTCTCAATAAGCTTGGTTGGCGCAGCAAAGTAAGACATTAAATCCCTTTTCATTTAATTTCTGATGGAAACTTTATCGTTACAAATCTGTATAAAATAATGTGGACCTTAGATCTCAGGGTTATCGAAAGTTTTAGTTTCCCAAACCCAAAGATAATTTGATGGCTCGAATCAGTTCCGGTCACATGAGTGATCATCTATTTCCGTTAGAACTGCTAGAGCAGACGACAGGCCATGATAGATGATGAAGGGCCGTATTACAGGAAGCGACATCTTTTAATCTAGCGATCGAAATTGTGATATAAAGTTTCACCTCTGTTCCTCAGTTACTCCAAAAGAAAAATATCTCATCAACTCGTCACGATCTCGTTCAAGACGATCAAATACCAGAACAATTCCTATCAAACATCACCAGGGAACGACAATTTCCTTTTAAGGAAGTACGGAGCGTGCTGCATGCAACTTTAGAAGGGGATCACGCCATTGTGTATCCGCGCAGTGAATTAAAGCTGGCGTCTGATTGGTCTAAAGTAAAATAGATCGGAAGAAGATGCCGCATTGACTGATGGGTGATATTGTAAATTTGATCAAGTTAGAATTCAATGCCACATTTGTGGAGAAGTTGATTTTTATTTATCCAAGGCTGACTTCACAAGCAATGAAGATTTGTTTTATTCCTGATAATTGGTCACCATAGTGTTTATGATGGCATGCTATTTATCAATAGATTCTAACTGTACATCATGCCCGTTTAAGTAAACAGCTCGATCTACAAGTATTTATTAGATACTTATTTACTTCTAGCTATAAATGTTGGTTTCAAGCCCGAAATGAATTTTATTCTATTTAATTAAAGAACCATATAAATCCGTGTGAAGATATAACGGGGAGCAGGGGTAATTGTGTGTACCACGAGGGTAATTATTCTCGGATAATGACAATTACGCCTATCTTGTTTTACGTACACCAATGTGTACACAGGTCCAAGGTTGTAGCGTCTCTTCCTGACAACTAGACGCTTTTCTTGTCCGCCCCCACACACATTTAACCCCTCCTTCATCCCACCCTTGATCACTGACATCTAGATACGATACTTCTCCTTGTCAGACCTCTATACCACTAGACGCATTTTCTTGTCAGACCCCTACACTAATCCCCCTGTCATTCCCAACAGACAAGGGCAAACTAGGCGAAAAGAAAGTCCCAATGAGTTTCTCGACCAAATCCAAATAGAAACCCTTGATCAAGGCAGTGATAAATAAGCCAGTGCCAATACTCCTTGAGATCCGAAACCCCAAACCTCTGCAGCAAATACGACTAAAAAATCTGTTATCCTAGGGGTCAAATGAATAGAGCAAATAAAAGCGATTTGTTTTGGTATAATCTGTCTAGTTGGCCATTTAGTTGATTTAGGTGATAGATTTCAGTGATTGTAGGGCATTGACCAGTTATCTGTGTAGATTGGGGTGATTATAGACGAACCAATGTCCACTCAATTAGTGAAAGCTTTTAACAGATTAGTTGAGTCGATGGTCAAATAGTTGTCGTGTTTATTGATAGCTTTTTGGTAACCTTTCACTAACATCGTAATGTCACATCGTCTTCTTGTTCTGTGTTCGGTGTTGGTCCGAGTCTTCAGGTGATTATACAAGATTTAGCCCAAGTTCACAAAGCATTCTCAGACTTAAGTTGAGAATTTACTCAACTTTCAATAACTGTTTATAAGAAATATTTTTGATCCAGAAACATTAAACTTCGCACATAGTTTCTTATCGATGTATTTGATACATTAAAACATAGAACTAAATAAATTCTGGAGTCCTGATTTAAACGTTTACTGAAAAATATAAATTAGTTGTTGTTGAAATATCTTAACAGAAACTTAAAACATTAAATGAATAATCGAGACTATGCTTTACTGACTTTAGTAATAATGATTGAGGCTTGGCGGAAATTTCAATCGCTTAAATCTCAGTTCATAGTGTACCAATTTGACTGAAATTCAATCTAATTAAAATATAGATCTATATTTCGTTTCGTTTTTTATACTTTCGATGGCCTACACTCATGTAGATCTAACAAGTTATAGTGGGAGCTCACGTTCTATGACGTCAGGTATCACGCACGGGACATTTGACCCGATAACGTCAGTCATTCGATTAACCAATTAGCGACCGCCATGCTTTTTAAAATCTACTTTTGTTTTGTTTTGATTTCTATCCGCTGGTGTTAGTATAGACGTCATTGGCTGGTAATATCTACCCACAGTTCCACGCATGAAAAGGTCAAACGGTCGATTCGACAGACCATTTGATTGGCTGACCCCTCATTTCAGGCAGAACACCAGTTAAATAACAAGTCCTCCAGATCCAAGAGTAGTAAAGACAGGTAAAAACGAAATTTTGAACTATAAAAAACGAAACGAAATTGAATCTGTGTTTTAACCAGATTGACTGAAATTTTCAGCAAATTACATTTACATTATTGGCAGAACAGGAGTGTGGGCTTCAAAGTCAAAGAGTAGAGATTAATTTAGTTTACATACCCAATAAAGCCAACAACACTGCCATTCCGGGGATCAAACACTAAATCTGATTTTATGGACATTGCATCATGAAGTACAACCACCCACTTCTCATTTTCTTCCAATGCATCAGATAATTCTTTCAATTCTTTCAACATTTCATAGTTGAAGCCAGGAGCAGGTTTGATAAGATTGGTGTAGTCCCGCAAAGTTGATTCTCCTGGTAGATTAAGGACACCTGTTTCTCCTAAAGATCTGTAACAAGATGGACTCTGGCTGTGTAATAATATTGCTAGTCTCAACATCATAGGATGTCACTTATGACCACCTTTGGCTTTTGAGAAGGATGCCTTTTGCTCTTTCCAAAATAAATTTACAAATGGATCAGATAACTGTCGATTGTCAAGGACAATGATTAAGGAGTCATGCAAGTCACTGTTCACATCAACACATTCTTTATCAAGTATTCTTTGAATTTCTTTAAGCTGTTTATTTAAATTTCTAATTTTTTTTCCTGGATTCTTTTAATGCTCTGGATAGAATGCCTTTTCCAACTCTTTGAAGGGCTGTTTTTGAAGACATGATTTTTGAAATATTTGTTTGATGATCTCTTCTATATTTACGTTGAAGGTTAGTGAACACATGGTAACAGTTTTGACACATAATATGTTTGCTTTTATGAACATTAGCAAAATTTATACCTCTACAGCTAGTTGACCTCACAGTACTGTCTTACTTACTAATTTCAGTTTGATTAAAGATACATTATGGGAGATTTTTTACAAAGAGTTGGCCATTCTTACTATAACAGTTAAAAAATAGATGATGAAAGAAGAATATATTGAAAATATCAGTCAAATTACTTTATCCTGAACATAGTTATTACCATTGTAATTTAGCCTCGATCTAAAAACGTACAGTTAATCTCCGCTCACGACGCCATTATAATTAAATCAGTCAATGAAATCCTGTTTAAATCCAAGCCGAATCCAAGCCATCCGTGGGTCTACAGAGCTGATTTTGCGCTTGTTGTGTAAATAAAGATCTAATTTATAATTTCTATGACATCTGAGGCCTAAATGAAGACTTGAAATAATCAGATATAGCTCTGGCATAAGGTATGTTTAAGTGTTGAAAATGATTTGGGTGTTTGGATATCTGATCAATATCTGAGTATTTCTGGAGATGTGGATGAGGAATACCAAAACAATAGTTTAATTCTTCAATTTCAAGTAAAAAAGATTTAAGATCTGTTACAACATTAACAGTTTCAGTAAGAACTTAGTTGTTATAGTATATGGTGCATACCATTGATTTAGTGACTGACAATTTTAAATCCCTCCTTTCCAAAAATCTTCGAAATTCCACACATGTTGCTTTAATTTCTCGAAACCATCCACTTGGTAACTTATCATCTTGTATATTGTTAAAAGTAGGCTCTGCATTTGCTGGTGATATCTGTTCTTCAAATATGACTGGTCTTAATCTTACTGTCTGTAAAATGGAAAATACTTATATAATAATCTGCAATAGTTTTATATTACACTTTGCGGTACTGTCCACTGAAACAATTTTGACATAGATATTACACTCACATTTACTGTTAAGAACACAAAGACAGTATTATTAATGTTAAAAATTTATGTCTACGGCAAATCTTACCATGCCATGCCAGATAGATGAAAAGAGATGTAACGAGAATTAAACCAGTAAACATCTACAAAATTCTTCAAAGGAAGACATTTTGCACGAGACTAGATCATACACGGTTTGTCTCAAGTTGGACAGGGTTTTTTGACATTCGAGACTACCATTTCTGGACGCCTGAACCCAATTTAGGAATGTTTATTATTATTATAATAGGGCCTACATAAAACTGAAAGAAATCTAAATAATTTTGAAAAGAAAAGGCGCAATCTGACCGTTACCGGGCCTTAGCTGGGTAATTTAATATCCATGTGCTGTATCGCTCATAAATCGGGTCTCAGCTGGGTAATTTATAAATTATATTACTACATGGTCCCTATGTCTGCATGAATCACGTTCACAGTCCTCGTAAGACGTAAGAGAAGAATTAAAAACAACAATATGAATATGTACATCGTAAATGTATATTTATTACTTACCGGAGTTTTCCGTGGTGGATATGGTCTGGTGACTATCGATTTCACCGGAAGTTGTAAAGATGGCAAACTTCCAAATTTGAGACTTAGTTTTCTTCTTGTTGTTTCACGATTTGTATTTTGTCCTGAAATGGCAAGTTGGTTAAATTTTAATAACATAATAAATTATATAGTCATATTAGAAATACATAATTTGTTTAAATGAAATTAATGAGGCAAACCAAAAGCAGCCTTTTTTTAAATGTTTTTTTTAATTAGGCCCTAAAGCCCTGCCTAAGCGTAACTAAACCTAAGGACAAGGCTTAGCTTAATATTTACGGAAGGCCTATTTATAATGAAAAAAGGGCATGCGGTAGCCTAAAATTCAGCCTTATTATGGATTATACAAATAACGTATAAATTTGTGTTGAAAAAAAAAAAATTCAAGTACATTTACAGTTAGTGACTTGTTGGGTAGGCGTAGGTCTAAATACTTACTGTTTAAGTTTTCAACCAAGCAATCAGGCTCAAAATGACGGGAACATATTGTTATTTTCTCCTCGTTGATAGGATCCCTGCGTGTTTGTCTGACGATAGATCAGATTCTTTCCCTCCACTCCAAGTTAGTTTGACCTCTCGGCAGATGGAAGAAAGAAAAGCCCTTTTTCTCGAACGGCTTGCGGAACAAGCAACAATGCAACAATTATCTCCACCCATTATTATTATCGTCTGCTAACAAGATACCGGAAGTTGATCATGCATTTATCTGAAGAACGTCGCGCAGTCACAAATATTACGGGAAGTACATGTGACCTGGCGTTCCAGTGTATTTAGTTCTATGATTAAAACAACCAAAGTGTTATAAAGTGCTTATTTTACAATAAGGCGAACAAATTTGAGTAAATTCTTGACTTAAGTATGAGAATGCTTTGTGAACTCGGGGCCTAGCTTAGACAACTGTGTTGTAGATGTGGACTTTAAAATATCGAATTAGTTAAAATTGCCTTTTTCAGAAATTTCCATGACTATATCAACTCTAAAATGCACGCAAAATGGACATTTAACATGTCATCATATCTTTTGAGAGAGAGGAGGGAGGTCTGTAACGAGTTCACAAAGCAGTGGGGGCAGGAAACCTGGGAGAAAGCCCACCAGGTTGGACAGGCGACGCTACTCCTTGTCACGTACAACCGCAAACTATATAAGATCGCCAGCCACACCATTAAAAGCAGTGAATGTATTGGTTAACGACTACTGTCACTTATCTTAAATCATTGTACATGAGACAATTAATAACGGAATTGATTTCTTCTGTCTCAACTAAAAGGGAATTTCCCATTATTAAATGGGATGAGGGTACGATAGTATCGATATTTTATAATATCATTCAGACAATGAATGAATGAAATTGAGTTTACGTTCCAACTGTACTGCTCCGATCTGAGCTAATGAAAACGGGCATAAAAATGCCATACAGTGTGTTATTACGGAAACTTTGGCCGGACAGCGGCACTACAGCCTACTCATATCGAATTCCAACTGTCAGTGGATCTTTCACGTGTACGTCAATGTGTATACGGAACTTCGGCTTTTCGTCCCATCCGAACAACTAGACAAGGAAGAACCATAACAAAGCAATAATCACTAATTGTCAATGGTCAGTTATGCACCAAAATATGAAATAAATAGCAACTTTAAATTGGTTCAAACGTTTTGTTTACCGTAGCGAATACCACACCCTCCAATATCCCAGTCGGAGCAGAATAGTAGGACGTTAAACCCTAACCTCTGTCTTCTATTGATGAAAATATTTCCAATCCTTTGTTCTGTGATCTCTATGAGGTACAAAAGGAGACGAGGCTTTGTTATTTGATATCTAGCTTAATATATACGTAAAGTGTCTAGACATGTCAGCAAGAAATTCCTTTTGCCGCGTAAATGATTAGGAATATGATTAATGTACGTCCTCTTTCAATCCCTGACAAAAACACATTTAGTCCTCTCATTTTTGTCTTTTTGGTGTCTCATGGGCCTTTTAATTTGTAGATTGCTTTATTATGTAAATATATCGATCACGTGACATTCTAATACACACCATCTTCTACTTGTAAACATTGATAATTCAATAATCCTGGAGAATTATTCTCTGAATATTTTATTCTGAAACTTTGCATTTTTTAACTTTTGTATAAAAAAAATTTCAATCATTAAATATAAACTAGAGATACAGTCTGGATGATCCCTGGCCCAGGGAGGAGTGGTGAGAGAGGAGGATCGGGGCACGTCAGGTCCAGAAAGAGAGGGAGAGAGAGATAAAGAGACACCGAGGTTGGACAGGCGACCCTACACCCGGTGATACAACGCACATGCGCTAACCATTCGGCCATTCCAACCTACTTTCTGTATTATTTTTGATAATTTTGTTATATTTGTTGGTCGAAAAAGTTCCTCTGAATTTTCCATTTTGCCCCCCACCCACTTGTCAGTATTGCAGGACGTAGGTCATGGAAAGGAAAGCTGCCTAATTGTTCGTATGATACGAAGAACCGAGATTATATGGCAGAAAGTTAATCATCTCCAGATGTTCTGACAGCGTGAAAATTACCCCCATAGTATACTGTATGATCTATGTCCGTCCCATTAGCCCGATTGGTTCAGACATTAAGCTGTTAAACTTCATTTCATTTCATTTAATTTTGAATTCCCTTGGTATACTTTAAATGGCCGAGAAAATGTATCTTCCATATTTCTATTTTACCTTTTAAAACAGTTTTAGAATACGGATGTGACGTCATATTTGTGTTGATGTACCATTATATCAAAATGTACGTGCAGCATGCTTATCGTATTTTATTTTATACTAGATGAAATATTGGACTCACTTGGCGATTTCATTGAAATGTACGTGCAACATAGTATCTGTATAAGTTGTTTGTTGACTCAAGCAAGACATATTGAAATAACACACTGACCAACATCATCGTACAAACCCCCAAAACATTTCAACATTGGTTCCAGAACAATTGAAATTATCCACAGCAGACTACTACTCCCATGCAGTGGCGTACATGGTCACATGTTTTTAAGACACATCCCTGAAAATCCAGCTTGCAATAATATTGTGGTCACCTTTTCGAGGATAGCGAACATTATCTTTCACGCTGTCCAAACTTCAATACTTTCTACATTGATGAGTATAACAACAGCAAAACTACTCTGGGAATACTTGACTCCAACAATGAAATTAATAACCTTAGCTTTACAACAGTTCAATCGTATTTCAATGATCATTATCATCATTATTATTACATACTAGAATACTATGTATACGGTGGGTATATTGTACAGTGTATTTACTGCTTTTCATTATTGCCATATATAATTTGTATTGCAAATAGCGATAGGGGTCTGACTTGGCTTGTTCCCCAACCTCCCATTCATTTATAATGAATAAAGTATTTATTAAAATAAAAGAATTCCTGCAGTATCAACCAGAGGGGGAGGGGGATTGCCGAATGGTTAGCACGTGCGTGCTGTATCATAAAGCCTGTCAATGAGTCAACTGGTGTGGTGTAGGGTCGCCTGTCCAACCTCGTGGGTTTTAACCGGAACCTCCGGTTTCCTTCCACTGCTACAGACCCCTAAGTACATGCGAATTATTGAAATAAAATTAAACCATATGGTAGTTCCGAAGTGACCTAGTTTGTGTCGAGTGGATGTTAAACCCCATTTCTCTCTCTCTCTTTCTCTCTCCCCTTCTATCTCTACTAAGCCACGCGTAAATTGTTGAAACCCTTTCCAAGAGACTCCGCAAAGTTTTAAACTGCGGTTATAATCAAAGAAGAAATCGAGTTTCATTGGATCAATTCAAATTTAAATAATAAAAGTAAGGGGTTCAACGATTGATTTCACATCTCTTATAAACCGGAATAACCTTTACCAACAACAAGATTCAAACAGATAATCAGGCAAATCAAGATAACCAAATTTATAGAGCTTTTAGAGATTTAACGGAACGAAACCAATCTAATCCATGGAAACGAATCTTTAATTTAGCATTAATTCTCTGCCGACTATTGAACCAGAGACAATAAAATTTAAACGTGATTAAGTTGTAATCTGAAGGATAATGCACTGGATGATGTATTAGGGTTTATTTTATCGAACAGAACCGTTACTTGGAGTTCAAGATTGGAGGTGGTGTAGGGCGGAGGCTCTTGCAAAGGACAACAATCCAGGTGGGACAAAAGACCGAGGCCCCGTGTTCACATTGGCAGCTTGAATTCGATAGAAGAGTAGGCCGTAGCGCCGCTGTCTGGGAAAACTTCCCCTTAGTACACTTCATGGTGCACGCCTGCCATCATTATTCCAGTCGGAGCAGAGCAGTAGAACATTTAACCAAATTTCTTTTCATATCCAAACTTTGAGTTAGCATACCTGCTTTAAGGATTAGAGTTTACTGGGTATATAAATGGTCGTTAAATTATCTCCCTTTTCTTATTCGCTGAGATCCGAACAAAATTTAAAACCAATCATGTCATAAAATATAATTGTGGTCACACAACATAAAAACAGAACATAATAATATTGGTCTATAAAATAAAATAATACCGTCTTCATTAGCCCATTTGGTGTTGAAGCAGTGGGCCGTTAAATTTCATATCATATTATAGGATAGATATTGGTCATTAATTCTCGGATGTAACCAATCTGTTTAAAACTAAGATCTTCTTTCGTGTCGTTTTTATAGATCAAAATTTTGTTATACTTGTCTTTACTACACTAGGATCTGGAAGAGTTGTTATCATTGACGTGTTCTGGATGATGTAGGGGATTAGCCAATGGAGCGGTCTGTAACGGAGAGTTCTTGGCCCTTTGATGCACGGAAATATGGGTATCCGAATAGAAACGTCAACGCTGATTGATTAATCAATGTCGGACGACATATGGTCAAAAGTCTTTCGTTTGACCCTTGACGTGAACTCTCACTGTAACTTTTCAGATCTTTATGTAGTGAAGGCCATCGAAAGTATAAAAAACTAAACGAAATACAGATCTGTATTTTAATCAGATGTGGAAGTAACTGACGTTACCAATGTGGGAAAAATTGATTGGTCAGCATTAATTAAATATTGTTTTGTACATGTATATGGACACAGATCACCAAATATTCATGGGCCGTCACCCACGAAACAAGGGCGAAAGTTATTTTTAGTCCTTCTCTCCCTTTCCCTTTTTCCCCCTTTTGCATGGCGATTTTTGTTGAATTTTTGGTGTAGAATCGAAGAAAATGGTTTGAAAATACATTTTCTGCCAGGTTTTGGTGAATATTCATGATTTTGAGGCGGAAGGATACAAGAGTTGTGAGGTTGGTTACGTTGAAAGGGAGGGCCGAAAATTGCAAGGTTAGCTGTCTCTACTTGCAGCTTGTCTATCTCAAGTTTTTCATGAAGAACCTCATACATGCTTTTGGGCAAGAGTTTGCCACATGTTGCTCCATCTGTGGCAGAAAGCGTTTTACCCAACGAATATTTGGGAAAAAGTTACAACCGGTCTAAGAGACGAGAATTAACATTAAAGTCAATGGGGCAATAATTAGTGATCTGTGGCCATATGTTGTCCTGTTATATTTTCATATTTTATCATAGCTTGATAATGGCTAGAGAAGTCTAATCGAAACTTGGCTCAGTAATAAGCAGTAATTGTATTCCATAGAATTTTGGCCTATACTTACATAGTTTTCCTTTAAACTTTAAAGGCATAACAAGCTCATATCGTTCCCGACTACAAGGCCTCCTGGTTAGCGAGCCAGCGTCTTACTCACTGAGCCACCGCGACCCTCACATGCCTCCAAGGTCACACACATAATAATATGTACTATTTTTAGTATTAGATAAACACCCATGATTTATGGGCTGGCTTGAAGGAAACAAATATAGAATTATTATTAATTTATCTGTCCAGGGTACAAAAGTTGGCGGTGAAAAATTAATAGAATCCGATATAAATTTTAAATGGCCATAACATATGTTAGAATGTGTAGGTTTGAATAATTTTTAGAGAGAGGGAAAAAGATAGAGAGAGATAGGATTAATGTCCACTCAACACAAACTAGGTCATTTTGTGACTAACATATGGTCAATTTTATAATTCGCTTATGCGTAGAGGTATTTAGCAGTGTGAGGAAATCGGAGTATCCAGAGAAAACCCACGGCGATCCCTTGTCACATACACGCGGGAAAATGAAACCAACCCACTTAACCCAATGACCCCAAAAACCCTCCAACCCCATAATATTACGAAATGGAATTAAATGAGTTTAACGTCCTACTGTTCTGCTCCAACTGGGCTTATGAAGAAGGCTATACGTCGTACAATGTCCTTTTCCCGGTTAAAATATTAAGACTAAAATGTATTTTCTGATACAAGTTCACGTGATTGTGTATGATGTTAATTTCTATATTCAACCCCTTGCATGTTGGGATTTTTAGAAACATTTTAGGGGTTCAGTAATAACTTCAAGTAGCCTGAACTAAATCTACACGAGAATTGTAAAGCCTTGTGGAAACTCTCCTTTAAATGAAATGAAATTATTATTTGGGGTTGTAGGCTAAGTTAAATTCATCATTTAATTTCCAGGGATTAGATAAGAGGGTCACGATGTCGCACCGCATGGTGGTTATTTTCATCAATGTTTGCAGATTAATGACATATAAATCTAATAAAGAGCTTTCAGAAAATACCCCTTTGAACTTTTAGATGAAGCGAAATATAAATATCGTAATTGATTAACGGGCTTATCGACATTTTTGTTTTGAATAGGAAAAGTTGTTTAAGTAATGAAATAAAATAGCAATAACGTATAATTTTCTACAAGTATATGAGACGACAAAAAATGCCTTTTGGAGTGACGAATGCAACTGTGAAGGAATTTTGTTAACGACAATTGTTTTACATGTTGGGTTGACTGATCTAAGTCACGTGTCGTTGATCATATGCATGATGTCACCGGTTCGATGGAAAACTTGTACGTGATAAGGAAGTTTGTTA
The DNA here is from genome assembly GCA_963678685.1 of Patella ulyssiponensis. Lineage (NCBI taxonomy): Eukaryota > Metazoa > Mollusca > Gastropoda > Patellidae > Patella > Patella ulyssiponensis. The sequence goes on from OY783226.1 coordinate 92,345,551, forward strand.
TCAAAAATGACTACTTTCGTTTTTTCAGCTACACAGACATTGCAAGAAATACTATCACATTACATTTATTAACTAATTCGTACAATACTATATAGCTAATGCTGATAATTATATATCTAATGGGTAGAATACTATAACAAATGCTTAAGGTACTATAACTAATGCTTAGAATACTATATAAATAATGCTTAGAATACCATATAACTAATGTTTAGAATACTATATAACTAATGCTTAGAATAATATAAATAATGCTAGAATAATATAACTAATGCTTAGAATAATATAACTAATGCCCTGAACAAAGAACGGGTTCCATACACATGATAGCCATCTTTGTCGTGTTCAGGGGACAAGTATCACCAATAAAACCAATGTAGATCGACACATTTGTTCTTTGGACAATTGCGCACGAATTTCAAATCAGTTATGTTCGGCGAAATAGGCGAGAAGTTTCAATCGAATGGCAATCTCAAGCGTCTGGTTATTCTAGTCTTACACCAGTAGCATTAATTGCGCATCTTCTCCAGATAAGAGTACGATGTCACGGGTTTGCTATGGAATATGTCTAGCCTCGTTCTTCGAGTCTCTTGTTACAAATGTCACTAAGACCATTATGGTACACGATTCGTGAACCAATTGTAAAATGTTTATTTTGTATGGGATATTAGAGTCCACCCTTTCCTAGCTGTTGATTTAAAATGAAAAATAATTTGTGTTTATAACGTCGAAGACTGTGGGTGATACTGAGTTCAAGACTTGGCTAATTTAAAGGTGCAATTTCATATTTTTAAGTTATATTTTTAAAATGTATTAAAATAAAGCCGTAAAAAATGATATCTATAAACAGTCCTACCTTGTTAAAGGAAAATACTATTAATCCAATAATTCACTATTGCCAGTTGAGAAATTGGCAAATATATCATTTTCAACTTCAAATTCAAACGTTGGAGGGGGGATTGGAAAAACAAGGGAGGTAATTGTGTTATTATTTCTTGTTTCAGTGATTTATTAGTATGGGGAATAATGCCTATGATCGTACAATAGTGAGTTGACAACCTTTTGAGCAAAAAACATAGAAATAATAATGTTTTGACTTTTTTTATTGAAAATATGAAATTATCGCTTTAAGTATTAAAGAAGCTATGAGTCGAGCAAGGCGACGATGTCAACGTCGCAATGGGCAATGTATACAGCTCAGACAGTTCGCCACTTCACAAAAGAAATACAAACCGTCAGGACTCAATTAAATCGAGAACAAGGACGTCTGGTCAGTTTAATTGTTGGAAACTGGAGGAACTACATTTCCTCAGAAGGTTAATTTGGAGATTTTGGTTCTGAAGACGATAAAAGCTGTATTGTGTTGGTTAACGATGTAAGTGGTATAAGTACGTGATGAGTCTGTCACTCAGTGTTGATAGATGAGCGTCTACAAGGCGCAGATAAAACCAGATTCCATTTGACACAGGAAGTCGCCATATTACTTTATATTACCCTATTGTATTTAATATAGCCGTGGACTACCAGACGCGCGCATAGACCAGTTGAAAAAGTTATTAGACTCCAACTTTTCTTGACCAAAAACTCTCAAAGAACTGGAAAATTCAGAATGAAGTGATTCAAATATAAACGATTTAAAGTGCTTTGTAGGTTAAATAGTGTTCCTGGCAAATTTAACAAAACGAAACTAAAAACAAAAAGTTCAACAAGCTTCGACGAACATAAGGCCGATTCTTACTTGGGGGGTCAGGGGAAAACTGTGGCTAGTTTTTGGGATAGGGCAAATCATTCCTGTTTAATCTTACACACTTTGGCATACGCGTATAAGAACCGCTGGATGTGGATGTGAATTCGCAACTCTTCAGGGAAACTTTGTCCCCACATCCCACGTCATTCAATGTTAGTGTTAAATCGATCATGTCAACCCACCCATTCTTGTCGTAGATGAAAGTTTAGCCCTTAAATAGCCTAAAGAATACACGAAACTTAACCATCATTAGCCTTAGTGGCGTGGCGCGGACACTATCCATCTTTCTTGCAAATCGTCCAAAAGTGCGAGGAAATCATAGAAGCGGGACATTTTCTAACGAGCTTGGATAAATAATATCTCGTCATTCTAGATCAGTAGTTCTAAACCAGTATGCCGCGGCACACAGGTGTGTCGCAAAATATTCCTAAGTGTGTCTCGAAATCTTGAACGGCACACTAAGAAAATGCGAAAAATCCACATGGTCCTAATTGAGTATTGACTGTTCATAGCTGTGTTTTTCTTTATCTAGTTTGAGTCATTCGATGTGTTATGCCCAGTCTGTATCTACGGTTGTATGCCGTCTGTGACTTGCCATGTTTTATTTTGCAAAATTCAAATATTTTTCCTATATATTTAGCCAGGTGTGTCGCTATTTATTCAAGTGTTCCAAGGTGTGCCGTTGGCAACAAAAGGTTGAGAACCACTGTTCTAGAGAATGAAACAATTGACTTAAGCCATTCCTTAAAGGTACATTATGGGAGATTAGATAACGGGTCGACAGTTCTCATTATAATAGTTAAAAAATAGATAATTTAAAGGCAATTTGCTGAAAATTTCAGTCAAATTGATCCACCATGAACCGAGAACTAAGCGAATGAAAGTTCCGCTAAGCCTCGATCATCATTACTAAAGTCGGTGAGACAAAACTAGTAGTCTCTGTTATCCATTTAATCGTTAATGACGAAGGAAAATTTTGCAGCAAATCGGACTATAATCCAACAAATGTCGCAGAGAAACCTTGTCATCGAGGGTTGATTATGGTCTGGATAAGGTAATTAATGTCTAATTGATAGTTTTTATACCATTTCAGGCCAAAACAATGGCTTACAATAGGCAGATTTTGCTCTTGCATAATGTATGTTTAATGACTTCTATAACATCTTCATTAGCTGAGTTGGGGCAGAAAAGAACGACGTAAAACCAAATTTTCATTTCATTACTTTTTGTTATTTCCAGTCAAATGTGTGAGGTGGCTGGATAATCATGTCTGTAATACTTATCACAAAGTCTGGGAGTGTTTTCATTGTGTTTTTGTCGTTGAGTTGTACAAGAGGAGTTGAATGACTCTTCAACTAAAAGCTTTCTGGTTTGAATTAGCGCCATTGTTCAACCCGTCATCTTCAGATGTCAGATAAGATGCAATAATGAGCTATACCATCTTGTTACTATCATTCTTCATACATAAAAACTTCAAATACTTTCCTCCTTTTATTGCTAAAGGTCAGCATGAACAGTTGGCCTTGTTGATGGTGTTTTAAGGACGTGTCTGAACGAATGGGTTCACCATTAGTCGAACTTCCGAGCCCGCGGAACAAACAAATGGCCAATTTATAAAATAACACGCGTCCTGTTTCTGTCATGACCTTCAGCATGCTTTTAGAGAGCGAGAGAGGAGAGAAAGGGATGGGGGTTTAACGTCCACTCGACACCAACTAGGTCGTTTCGGGACTAACAAACGGTTTAATTTTATTTCAATAATTGGTCACGCATTGCAGACGCATGCGTAGTGTGTCATCTGACCAACATGTTACGTTGGCTATACGCTGCTTAACTATAGCGTCACCAAGGAATCCCCTACGCACTACATACGTCAGGGTAACGCACGCCTGTGTGAGCCAGGCTTAATGGAATGAAATGAAATGGCGTTTAACGTCGTTGAGTTCTGCTCCTAAACTGGGCTAATGAAGACGGGCATACATCATACAGTGTGCTATCAGGGAAATTTTGCCCGTGCAGCGGCGCTACGGCCAACTCTTACATCGAATTCCAACTGCGAAGGGATCTCTTACGTGGCACACCAATGTGTACACGGGACCTCGGTTTTCGTCCCATCCGAACGACTATACAACTGTCCTTGTCAGGCTCTCCGTCCTGCATTACTGACAAGGGGAAACCACACTGGATAATTCCAGGCTTAATACACTGTAAGTTAGCGACTTCATGCCCAATGCGCAATATAGGCCTTATTCGGTAGTTTGGGTAAATGATATGAAATTTCAGACTTTCAGATAAATTCAATTAAGATTGTCGAAGTATGTAAGAAATATAAAACTCTTGAAAACCATTTCTTGTTTTTCTTTTTCTGGAAGATTGAATCTCAGGACATCCCCATCCCACCACTTCTCTGCCATATGCCTCGTGCCCAGCACACTGACTTTGTACTTTTTATAATCTGTTTTGTTTTTTTAAAATCAAACAATTTGTGTCCGGTTTTGAATCAGACTTGAATGCATCTAAAACAAATTGAATCAAGACATGACAAAACAGTTTAAATAAAAGTACACAAAGGTCAATGAAGTTCAAAAGTGCAAATTTGGCAAATACATGATTTTACATGTGTCTGGGGTCGTTAGGGACCATTGCGTTCCTCTATTCTTGTAGTTAACGAACTTTTCACATTTAAAAAGAACAGATTTGACACCTATGTTATGTATGTACATGCACTCCTTTGATGTTTCCCCGGTTGTATGTGACAAGGAGTTGGTTGGTCTGTCCAACCTCGTGTGTTTTCTTCGGGTCCCCGATTTCCTTCCACTGAGAGCGAATTACTGAAATAAATTTGAACCAATATGTTAGTCCCAAAATGTCCTAAAATGTCCCAAAGTGAATGTTACCCTCCCTTTCTCTCGTGGGGGTGGGGTGTGGGGTGGATGGCCCAATGGTTAGCACGTGCGTGCTGTATCATAAAGCCTGTCATTGAGTCTACTGGCGTGGTTTCGAATCCCTGATTGTACGTGTCAAGAAATAGGAACGCCTGCCAGACCTCGTGGGTTTTCTCCGGGTCATCCGTTTGCCTCTCACTGCTAAAGACCCCTACGCGCAAGCGAATTATTGAAATAGAATAAAACCATATGTTAGTCCCGAAATGACCTAGTTTGTGTCGAGTGGACGTTAAACCCCATTTCTCACCCCCCCCCCTCTCTTCTCTCTCCATCTTTCTCTTTCCCTCTCTCTCTCTCCTTTCATGTTTGAAACATTCTTAACAAAACACCACTGACAGGCATCATTCACTGTTCTTAAAAAAAAATACAAATGAACAACATCTCAAAGAGACAAACATGAGCGCCGCAATAGATAAATCAAAATACACAGGTGTATAGGTAACTGAATATACCCACCCCCCCCCCCCACACACCCACACACAACACCTCTCCCACCGCCACATACACACGCACAAAGTATCACATTTAAAATCGCACGATTCGTCGCGACCTATGGATCTAACATATTAGGTATGCCCTTTTGGAATCACCACGACCCCCGTCCCCCTTAGACCTAGACGACACCCATGACCCACCCGGTTAAAAGTGCAAAAATGAAAATGACAAATACTCACGTTCTGAGGCTAATTACGAAAACAAATAAAAGGGCAAGCTTTTGTCACCATGGAAACAATGGTACATGATTTTGTAATCCCCCTACCACCCTCTAGTGTATTCTGTTACAGCAACACCACTCCCTATGAATAACTGTTAGTCTAATCCTTTTAACATTTAACTTTCAACGACACGTTCTGCAGTCACGTGGTATATTCAAATAAATTCAAACGGTGGTCAGTATTGTTATGTAACAAGGTCGATATATATTTTTTACTACATGATTTCTCTAAGTGCATTTTCGTGAACTTCCGCATATTTTCGGTTATTTCCGTGTACCGCATGTCGGCTTTGATGTAGTTTAGTATATAAACAAGATTAATGGAGAGAATAGTTGCGATATTTGACCAATATTCTGTCTGATTCTCTGCTGTGGATACAGATTAAGGTAAGATTTTACCCATTTCTAAATTATTCCAGGTGTCATTATTCCCTGTAGTTCCATCGCCTAGGAGCCGGGTGCCTCAGTGCGCATGGCGCTGGTTCGCTTACCAGGAGGTCCCGAGTTCGATCCTTGGGATTTTATGGCATGGTTTCCTCTGCGAGAGAGAGAAAGAGAGAGAGAGAGAGAAAGAGAGGGGGGGTGTTGAACGTCCACTCGACACAGGTCATTTCAGGACTAACATACGGTTCAATTGTATTTCAATAATGCGCTTGCGGGTAGGAATCGTTAGCCGTTGGGGGGGGGGGGGGTCTATAGCAGTGGGAGTAAACCGGAGGTCCCGGAGAAAACCCACGAGGATGGACAGAAGATCCAAATCCTTGTCACGTACATCCGGGGAATCGAAACGTAACTACTTGACTCACTTACACACATTAAGATAAAGCGCATACGTGTTAACCATACTGCCAACCAAAGATTATACATGTCGACAATTTTCCCGTAGTCGTCAATTGTGTCAACGTTCGAAATCAAAGAACAGATTCAAATCCGGACGTGTAGAACCCAGAATATATTTTTACTCTGTTTCTACTTGTTTAGGGCTGCTCCGATGCTGTCTATATTATTCGGATAGGAGAGAGAGAGAGAGAAATGGGGTTTAACGTCCACTCGACACATACTAGGTCATTTTGGGACTAACATATGGTTTCAATTTTATTTCAATAATTCGCTTGCGCGTAGGGGTCTTTAGCAGTGGGAGGAAACCCACGAGGTTGAGACGGCGCCCATATCTCCATGCCACATACGCTCACACCAGGGATCGAAACGACAGCCCCAAGCCAGAGGTGACCGGCCAGCTAGAGGTCGAAGCGCGGCACTCTAGACCACTAGGCCATCCCAACCCCCCTGTTCGGATAGGACACAAATACAAGGTCCACATTTGTATATCGGTTTGCATCAAAACGTACCCTTGGCAGACTGAATTCAGGCTGCTGTCTACACAAAAAGCTAAATAAAATTAGCGGCGGGGTATATTTGCACGTCTATATTTCGTTCCGTTATTTTTGTACTTTCGATGGTCTTACATAAAGATCTGACCGGTTGTGCTGGAAGGTCGCGTCACGGCTCGTGCGAGAGGCTTTTGACCCTATGACGCCAGACATTGATTAATCAATATCCGCGTTGCCGTGCATCAAACGCCAAGAACTCGTCGTAACAGACCGCTTCATTGGCTAATCACTCATTTCAGCCAAAACGCCGATAATACATAACCACTATTCCAGATCTTAGTGTGGTAAAGGCAAGTAAAACGAAATTTTGAACTATAAAATACGAAACGAAATAGGATCTGTGTTGTAATTAGATTGTACTACCCCTTCTAAAGCATCTGACACAGTTATAGTAAACATGTATTTACGACTTTTTTTTCTTTCAGATGAACACTATGTGCTTTTTAGTTAGTTTTATCTTGTTGGTAACATTAGGCTCCGTGTTAGGAGGATATGGTTCTGCTTCACATGGTCTGTCAGGAGGAGGTGGCTACTATAGCAGCATGTATCCAATGATGTCCAGTTATAGCATGTATCCAAGTATGATGGGCGGATATGGTGGATATGGTATGGGTGGATATGGTATGGGCGGATATGGTGGTATGGGCGGTTATGGTATGGGCGGATATGGTGGTATGGGCGGATATGGCATGGGTGGATATGGTATGAGCGGATATGGCATGGGCGGATATGGTGGTATGGGCGGATATGGCATGGGAGGATATGGTATGGGTGGCGGATATGGATACGGCAGTGGCAGTTGGTATGGTAAATAAGGTAGGTGAATCACCCAGGATAATGAAGACGGGCACAAGCCACAAGGACATATTTAGCCAGGGCAGCGACGTGTCTATCCATGCATTTAAGGGGGGAATCACGGTGGCTAAGTGGATAAGGCGCTGGTTCGCTAGCCTGGAGGTCGGGTGTTCGATCCCTGCATTGGCCGAGAAAGTTGATCTCGAGTTTCCGGCGTGATTTCCCCTCGTCAGTGATACAGAAGGAGGGCCTGACAGGGACAGCTGCCTAGTCGTTCGGATGGGACGAAAAAACCCGAGGTCCCGTGTACACATTGGAGTGCACGTAAAAGATCCCTTGGCAGTTGGAATTCGATATAAGAGTAGGCCGTAGCGCCGCTGCCGGGCAAAATTACCCTCATAGCACACTGTATGGCGTATGCCCGTCTTCCATTATCCCAGGTTAGGTGCATAAGAGTAGGACGTTAAACCCCATTTCATTTCATTTCATTTTTGCATTTAAGGGGGTTGGGATGGCCTAGTGTTCTAGAGTGCCGCGCTTCGACCCCTAGCTGGCCGGTCACCTCTGGCTTGCGGCTGTGGTTTCGATCCCTGGTGTGAGCGTATGTGGCATGGAGATAGGGGAGCCTTCTCAACCTCGTGGGTTTCCTCCCGGCACTCCGGTTTCCTCCCACTGCTAAAGACCCCTAAAAATGACCTAGTTTGTGTCGAGTGGACATTAAACCCCATTTCTCTCTCTTTATGCATTTAATCGAATTAAAACTTGCACATCCGAACGAATAGACGCTGTTCCGTCCTTGTCAGGTCCCCGTCCTGAACAACCAACAACAGTAAACAACACTGCAAACTCCCAGGGAACTTTCGCGACCACCGCCGCGATGGAATTCCGGAGCTCCTGGTAAGGTAGCTGTAAGTGGCGCCTAAACGTATTATTGTCCTCGAACGGGACTTATCTACCCTTAAACCCCATCCCCTTCTCAGTGTGTGTTGTAATGTATTGTTATAATCATAATCGTATTGTTATATATATATATTAAGCAAGGGTCCAATATTAACTCCCGGTATCGTTTAATATATACCGGTATCATATTTTCCAGGACCCACAGTTAAATTGACGTTTGTGCAGAAGAATTAAAAATCAAGAAACCAAGGTGTTATTAAGATATAATGATACCCGTTCGTTAAGACAATTGATAATATCATGAATACCAGAAACATTGTTGATTTGATATTTAAATGATTAAAATCTAATAGTGATTTTCGCTATTGGTATATATTTCGTTATTGTTATATATTTCGCTATTGTAGCGTATTTCGCTAATGTTATATATTTCACCACTGTTATATATTTCGCTATTGTAACGTATTTCGTTATTGTTATATACGTTTATAATATCTAGAGTGGGCTTGATGGGTGAAACGTTATCCCAATATTTGATGTCTCCGTTAGAATCAGGACGGGGCCACGAAGGCTCAGTGAGTAAGACGTAAGCTCACTAACACCCGGAGGTTCCTGTTCGATCCCTGCGTTGGCCGAGAAAGCTCATCGGGATTTTTCCGGCGTGGTTCCTCGTTGTCAGTGGTGCAGGGCCGCTGGTCTAACATGGGACAGGGTATAGTATTTAAAGGTGAAACGAACATCCCGATCCCATGTACACATTGGCGTGCACGTAAAAGATCCATTTGCAGTTGGAATTCGATATAGCACACAATGTAGGATAAATGAACGTCTTGATAAGCCCTGTCGGAGCAGAACAGTAGGATGTTAAACCCCATTTCGTTAGAAGCAGGATAATGTCCTTGATCTTGGTAAAATTGTTGATACCCCGCTAATGTTATAGTTCATAAAAAACAAGATACTTCAGCATTTGTAGTGAGAGGTACGGGCCTATATTTAATGTTTGGCAAAGCTATTGTTAAACTTCATTTCATTTTGGGACACAAATTGTTCCATTTTATATCAATGATTCGCTTGCGCATGCAAAACTGCGAACCAAATTCGGAATTAGTTGAATGAGAGTTAAGATACACACCTCTTTTAAATAGCCATATCTCCGGTTTCCTCCCACTGTTAAAGACCCTACGCGCAAGCGAATAATTGAAATTAAATTAAACCATATGTTAGTCCCGAAATGACCTAGTTTGTGTCGAGTGGACGTTAAACCCCATTTCTCTCTCGCTCGAATCTAGGCCTTGACCGGGTTATTGACCCCGTGACCCCCAATCAAATAACGCCGGTCATAAGTGTGTAGTAATTTGTCGACGAGTTACCAACACCAATTTCCCTAATCGACTGTCAGACATTGTCCGCCATTAAAAGAGATGCCGTTAGTTAACCTCTCTGATACTGGCTGAATGAATCACAATTTATAGCATGATGCTAACATAAGATACTGACCGCAATTCCATCCACTTTTGAATAACGATTTTTATCAATCTTTCACGGGCGTGGTGGGTTTGAATTAACCTTTTCTGTCCGGTTTTGCTACAAAATCACACGTTTTCACCAAAACCTGGCAGGAAATGTATACTCTACTCGAAACGGGGAAGGCGGATATCAATAACATATGCTTTGGAGAAGGCGTTCAACCCAACGAAAATTGCTCCACTCTGAACCGAAATATTTACGTTCGAATTTTAGGCCTAGCCTCGACCATCATTACTTTTATTATTATTATATAAATATAAATTCTATCAATATTATTATAAAGATAACCTCTATCAATATTATATCAATATAACCTCTATTAATACTTATACATAAATACAACCTCTATTATATCAATATTGTAGAAATAACCTCTATTATATCAATATTGTAGAAATACAACTCCAATGTAATACACCAACCATTAACCAATCACCAACAACCCGTGATTTAATAAACGTCACAAATCTCACCTCTCTCGAGATCTCGTGTCAGTATTGGTCAATATATCATCTAGTGAAGGTTCCAATCTTTCGTGGAAATCTAAACGGAACTCCGGTCCCTAGAGCCACCTAGTGTCAGTACTCCATGAATGTTTACATCAGTAAATGAATATAGATCAAGTTGTATCAGTACAACAACCATCGTCCAACTTGTTCCACGAAGCGAACTTAAAACTTACGTACATGTAAATTAAAGAGAGAGAGAAAAGAGAGAGAGAGATAGAGAGAGAGAAATGGGGGTTTGGGGTTTAACGCCCACTCGACACAAACTAGGTCATTTCGGGACTATAAATTCTAGAGAAACAGACAGATGGCTATATGAAATGAAATAAAATGGGGTTTAACGTCCTACTGTTCTCCTCCGATTGGGCTAATAAAGACGGTCATGTGTCATACAGTGTGCTACGTGGGAAAGTTTGACCGGGCTGCAGCACTTTGGGATCTGTTTTTCTTCTCATCCGAACGACCAGAAAGCCGCCCTTAGCAGGCCCCCGCCCTGCACCACTGACAAAGGGAAACCACATCGGAATATGCGTACAAGCTTGAAACCAGATAACTAAATGGGGTTTTACGTCCTCTTTAAAAATATTAGGTTATTTCGGGACTGACATATGGTACAGTTATATTTCACTTTGGTCTCAGGCAGTGGAATCAAACCGAAAAATGTATAGAGATGAAATAAATAGGATTTAGCGTGTTAATGTTGTGCACACACCGGGATAGGCTACGCCATGCAGTGTGGGTTGTTGAACAGCTGGCAATAGGCATGGGCACTAGGGCCCAGGGCTTAGTCGTATTTCGAATTCGAACTGCCAGGTGATCTTAAACGTACTTCCAATTACATAAATCGAGCATCAATCTTCCGTCTCAGTCAAACACCCTTTGAAATAACAAGTCGTTGTTATTTCAATCCGTCATTTTGCAATGGATGGACAGAGAACATGCTCAAAAGACGACATGTCGTACAATCAGGGGTCATAATCCAGGATGTTAATTTCCGACATGCAACAATATCATAAGGAACCAAGATCTGTTGGATATAAACATAAATTTACAGTTTCATCAAAATTGAATAAAAATTTCACAAGCTAAAACGTGACTTTCAATACAATCAGGGGCCATAATCCAGGGGTTTACTATTCGATATGCTATATTATAGAAAGGAACCGAGATCTTTGGGATAAAAAAAAATAAATTTACAGTTTCATCAAAATCGGATATCAATTGTGACCACAACCTTGGTATTACATACTGTTACAACATTTGATGTAGGGTTGCGACCATTTTGTCTGGCAGTATCTTTGGGATATCAACCTTTATTTCAAGTTTCGTCAAAATCGGATAAAAATTATGCCCTAAAACAAATATGAACGGACGGACAGGGGCGACGACACCATATGTCCACACGAGATTAACGGTCATTCGACACAAGCTATCAAACTATACATTTCGGACCTTCCATATATGGATCAATTTTATTTAAATAATCCGCTTGCAGTGGGAGGATACTAAAGGAACTGGAGAAAACCCACGAAATTGGTCAGGCGACCCTACTCGTTGTCACGTACAAGACGGGACTCGAATGACAGATCTTACGATTTAATGTGCGCACGTTTAAAGGAGCTAAATCACTAATATTTGGGACCTAGAAATTTTCCCAAATGGGTCGCAACGCATAAAATAATATTATATTAATGTATATAAACTGATTTGCATTCATTCATTTCCGTCTTTTTAAAATTTAATTTCAAATCGGTTTTGTTCGGCGAATTACGCCCGAAATCTCAATAGCATTCCAATTTCTAGCGTCTAGTTATTCCAGTCTACAATACTGTGTATGCTCTCCATACGACGTCACCGTCTAGCCTTGTTCTCTATGCCCCTTGTTAAAAATGGGCCTGAAACGGATAATGGTACACGATTCGTTTACCAATGATATTTTTTGTCTTAAATATTGGATATCAAAAGCCCATCGTTTCCCGGTAAGGTCACAACATCAATGTTGAATTAAATTGACAAATAATTCGTGTTTTCAATGTTGAAGATTTTGGATTATATTGAGTTAGAGACTTAGCTACTTTAACTATTCAGCAACCCAACACCCGAACAAAGACTAATAAATAGAATTAGAGATATAACATTCTTATTCCTTATAAACATAGAATCAAATTTCAAGTATTTACCATTCCCCTTTAGTCCAACCTCGTGGGATTTATCCGGGTCCTCCATTCCCCCCCCCCCCACTGCTAAAGACCCCTACGAGCAGCGAATTAATGAAATAAAATTCAACCACGTGTTAGGCCCGAAATGACTCAGTTTGTTTCGAGTGGATGTTAAACACCATCTCTCTCTCTCTTTTCTATCTCTCTCTCTCTTTCTCTTTCTCCATCGAAAACCTTGAACATATATCCAAGAGTACAAAGATGGCGGATTAGACGTTTTGCCGACGGCTCTGTTGTTGCTATGCTAGCGCGTGTTTACCAGACACAATCTATCCCCTGATTGACAAAAATTGACCTGACTTCTTATCTATTAATTATTACTCTGTCTTGTGTTTTCAAGTCTGATTGGTCATTGATTCTGGTAACCAATGGCAATAAGTAACGTGCTACCTTTCCCCCTCAACATTTGTTATCAAGTCTGCGAGAAAATTGGCCCTCTTAGAGATTAATGAACATTCTAGTGAACTATTTTTGAAGTGGGGAAAACTCTTCGTCTGGACTCAAGTCTTTTCCAGTTCACAACTTCTGGGCCCTAATTAGTGAGTGATATGCATGGAATACGACTGTTCATGGTTAATTCAGACTATGTTGATAGGTGATAATCTCCTGTAATTTGTGTTTAATATGTAGGAGTCACGGTGGCTCAGTGGGTAGGACGTTGACTAGCTAACCAGGATGTCCCGTGTCCGATCCCTGCGTTGGCCGTGAAAGTTCGTCGAAATTGGGCTAATGAAGACAGGCATAAGCCATACAGTGTGCTATGAGGGAAATTTTGTCCGTGCAGCAGCGCTACGGCCCACTCTTATATCGAATTCCAACTGCCAAGGGATCTTTTACGTGCATATCAATAGGTACACGGGACCTCGTTTTTTTGTCCCATCTGAAACACTATACGTTGTATCTTACCAAGTTCTCATTGGATCTTTTACGTGCACGCTAATGTGTACACGGGGTCTCGGTTTTTTGTCCCATCCGGACGACTAGACAGTTGTCGTTGTCAGACCCTTCGCCCTACATCACTGACAAGAGAAACCACGCCGGAAAATCTGGATGAACTTTCTCGGCCAATGCCATCCATTTATCATAGATATCGAAGCCTGATTAAATTCTTGGATTATCCACTGCCCACGTCTTTTTCCGTGATTTCTATCCCAGAAAGTGCGTCGAACTTTTCATAAAGTTTATCAACATGTACACCAAGCGCTCTGCATGCAACCTTTGACTTCACGCGAGCAGACGTTCCTAATCGTTGGGCTGTCTATTAAGCGAACCCTTACATTGTGCTCCTGTATACGTTCCATGAGTGTTTTTCAGGGAATTCAGCAGTTTTGAGAAAGAGAGAGAGAGAGAGAGAGAGAGAGAGAGAGAGAGAGAGCCTACTCCTTGTCACGTACAAACGGGGATTCGAAACCACGCCAGTTGACTCAATGACAGGCTTTATGATACAGCGCACGAGTTAACCATTCGATCAGCAATCCAACCCCCTATTTAAGTTACAAAAAAAGATACGTTATTTTTTTTAGAAAAAAACCCCAAACAAACCATGCTACTGTCAACATTGAGGAAACCATTGCAAATTTTCTAGCAGAATTTATAGGTTATCGGACAATAGCGTGATGTAAAATGTTTATGGCAATGTAGCGTCAAATAGAATTATTCTCCAGGGTCAATACATTTCAATATTTTCATATTTTGTGATCGTCAGCAGAACAATAAAACATCTAGATGAAACCAAAAAAAAGGAGCTAGAAATAAAAAAAATCAAATGAAACTGATAAAACCTAAGAGAAAATGATTTATATTGAAAATAATAATACTAGTGCCTTGTTCAAGTAACGTGAAGTATTTCAAACAAGCAGTCCTAACGTTGGTGTGCCTGTTAGTGGGTGTGTTTTGTGTGTGTCTCTGTGTGTGGGTGAGTGGGTGGGGGGTCTAGTGGTTTAACGCGTATGTGATTGTGTCAAGTAGAATAGTTGCGATTCTCCGCTTGAACGTGACTTGGATCACATGTCAAACCACGTGGGTATTGTCACGGGTCCCCTGGTTTCCTGGGGGGTTGGGATGGCCTAGTGGTCTAGAGTGCCGCGCTTCGACCTCTAGCTGGCCGGTCACCTCTGGCTTGCGGCTGTGGTTTCGAGCCCTGGTGTGAGCGTATGTGGCATGGAGATAGGGGCGCCTTCTCAACCTCGTGGGTTTCCTCCGGGCACTCCGGTTTCCTCCCACGGCTAAAGACCCCTACGCGCAAGCGAATTATTGAAATAAAATTGAAACCATATGTTAGTCCCGAAATGACCTGGTTGTGTTGAGTGGACGTTAAACCCCATTTCTCTCTCTCTCTCTCTCCCCTGGTTTCCTCCCACTGTAAAAGTATCCCTACGCGCAAGCGAATTATCGAAATAAACTAGTTTGTTTCGTTCGGACGTTATCCCCCCCACCCCCCCATCTCTCTTTCTTCGCCTATCAGCTTATATGCCGTGTGCCCGTCTTCGTTAGGCCAGTCAGTGCAGTTAAGAAGGCCTTAAACGCCAATTCATTTCAGATAAAGAATAGCACTACACTGATCTAACGCTTACCCTAACCCTAACCTACAATCTCGCCAACAATCACGTGCCCTAACCTGATCTTGAAAAAGCCTTGAGTTGGCCTTAAGAATTAGATCTAGCCGTAAATAAGGCACGAATTTATTCCGAAATAATTCTTTATTCCGATCTTAGTTTATTATCTATCCTATAACAATATATTGAGTCTAGACTCGATTATCATAAGATAAATTACATAATAAAACATAGCCTTGTACATCACAAAAGCCATGTAGACAAATTAGGGCGATAAACAACCTTTGTATGAGACGTATATAAACTATATTGTCTAAGATCATCTTGATGAAATGGGCAGTTAAATAATTCCATTTTCTCAGATATCGTCAAGTTCGCATCATGTAAATAGGGTTAAGGCAAGGGGTTGTTGAAAAGAACTTGACGAAATCGGCGGGTGGCCTTAGTATTTAGACGCTGAAAAATCACGTGGTACTTTTTTTTCGACCAACAGTGCGATCGATTACTCACTAAATGCCCTTCCTCACACGCACATACACCCATCTGAACGTCTTTGACGCGTTCGTGATCCCAGTGTTGCCCCTAAAATTTCCTTGGAATTATATGAGCCTGTTTCTCTGCCAGTGGTTAAACACGTGCACATTGCCTCATAAGGTATGTGATTTAGTCAAGTGGCGTGGTTTCGATTCCCCACTTGTACGTGACAAGGAGTAGGGTCGCCTGTCTAACCTCGTGGGTTTTCTCCGGGTCCCCCGGTTTTCTCCCACTGCTAAAGACCCCTACGCGCAAACGAATTATTGAAATAAAATTGATCCATGTGTTAGTCCCGAAATGACCTAGTTTGTGTCGAGTGGACGTTAATCCCATTTCTTCCATTGGCCCAGGTTAGGTGCAGAAGAGTAGGACGTTAAACCCCATTTTCTCTCTCTCTCTCTCTCTCTCTCAATTCATTTCTAAACAGTTCCCAATTTAACCCAAGATTATAGTAATATCAAACTATATGAAATTCGTTTATAGTTTCACGACCAACGGGAATCGGCATCTTCTCCTTGCTAAATCGGATTCCACAATAATTATACCGGTTATATCAAAAGAGGCGTAGGGGGACAGTTTTCAGTATTAAGCGAAAAACGAATTTAGCAAACAAATAATCAAATTGTGTTTATCAATGAAATAAGATTATTGTGTGATGATATATATAGATGGAGTTAAATCGCTCATAATTTATAAATCCCTTCTGATCCATTCGTCTCCCGTCGGGTTTCATTCCGAAAAGTGACAACTGTAGATCTGAAATCCTTCGAACATGGAAACGGATGCAATCTGTAAATTCTCTCGAACTGTGTGTCACCATCTTGTGTTTTTGAAAAAAAAGATTTATTCCCGACCAAACTTTTGAGGTGAAATATTTCAACTAGAATCAGAAGGATGTAATGGAATTTAAATTCTCTTCCAAATCTTCGAAATGAAATTGGGTTTAACGTCCTACTGTTCTGCTCCGTCTAGGCTTATGAAGACGGGCATACGCCATACAATGGACCATGCGGGAACATCTGCTCGGAAAACAGCGCTACAGCCTTCTCTTACATCGAATTCCAACTGCAAAGGGTTCTTATACGTGCACTGCAATCCGAACTTTTCTATTAATTTCGGGGGATTGGATGGCGCAATGGTTAACAAGCGCGCGCTGCATCATACGGCCTGTCCTTGAGTCAACTGGCGGGTTTCGATTCCCCGGTTGTACGTGGCAAGGAGTAGGGTCGCCTAACCAGCCTCGTGGATTTTCTCCGGGTCCTCCGGTTTCCTCCCACTGATAAAGACCCCTTCGCGCAAGCGAATTATTGAAATAAAATAGAACCATGTATTAGTCCCGAAATGACCTAGTTTGTCTCCCTCTCTCTCAATGTCATTTACTAATAGTACTGGAAGATACAGGTCATAATTCTATGGAGTTACGGAGCACAATTACTGCTTATTACTGAGCGACGTTTCGACTATGTTTCTCTTGCCATTATCAAGCAATATTGTCATAGAAACCCATAGCACGTGTATCCAATAAATTCAAATAAATGTTCAGCGGTATGTCTCTTATTGTGTAATGTAGTAAAACATGAGCCACGTATCACATTATGGACAGTTATCAGTTTAGATTAAGTTTGAGATTCCTACTGAATTCTTAAAACTTCACCACAACCAGACATCACCTCGCTTTCAATTTACAACGTAATTACATCAGGGTCATTCTTAATTCTCGCGAGATTTGAGCGTGAAAGTGCATGATATTTAATCAGGGTTGAGTAAATTGGTTTTTAGAATTTATGTTTTATTTCGGTTTCCCACGTGATCGGGTATATTATTGTTTGTTCTTGAACACCAGGGGACTTGTCTTGAACTAGACGGTGACTAAAATTGAATGGTTTTTAATGGTTTTGAAAATACAATACTTCGGCCATTTGGGGGTTAGATGTTCAAGTAGTTAACGCGTACGCATGAAATCATAAGGTCCGTCACTGAGTCAATTGGTGTGGTTTCGATACCACGCTTGAGCGTGACAATGTGTAGGGTCGCCTGTCCAACCACGTGGGTTTACGTCGATCAAGGGCACGAATGTAACTTTCCCGGGTGCCTTCACTCATAATGGGGTTGGGATGGCCTAGTAGTCTAGAGTGCCGCGCTTCGACCTCTAACTGGCCGGTCACCTCTGGCTTGCGGCTGTGGTTTCCAGCCCTGGTGTGAGCGTATGTGGCATGGAGATAGGGGCGCCTTCTCAATCTCGTGGGTTTCCTCCGGGCACTCCGGTTTCCTCCCACTTCTAAAGACCCCTACGCGCAATCTAATTATTGAAATAAAATTGAAACCATATGTTAGTCCCGAAATGACCTAGTTTGTGTCGAGTGGACGTTAAATAAACCCCATTTCTCTCTCTCTCTCTCTCTCTCTCTCTCTCTCTCTCTCTCTCCTTCACTCATTTTATATACCTATTTACACGTCAAACACCTACTGCATTATGAATTTAATTTGCAGAAGTAAAAAAGTTAATGTCTACGGTCTCAGTGATTGTAGTGTCCTTACGAATATTCACTGCTGTTCAGTTTAGGGTGACCTATCTTCTAAAACTTTAAAGCTGGCGCACCAAGATAACATTTTGAATAAGATACATACATCAGGGGCGGGGTAGGTTTTGTTGTCATTTCGCCTTATAATTGAATTTTTAAAAAGGAGGAAAATATAACATCAACAAAAGACCCTTACGCGTATACGTTAGTCTCGAAATGCCCTTCTTCGTGTGGAGCGGAAGTTAAAATCTCTTGTGGTTGGCCAGACATGTGCGAGGGTTTTACAAGAAATATACATCGGAGTTGGAGTTAATGAAGTAGAGAATTGTGGTGTAATTCCTGCCAATATGCACTTCAGGCTTTATTATCTCCCTTGAAAGCATTCTCGCTTAAATGAATTGAAATGAAATGGTGTTTAACGTCCTACTGTTCTGCCCTAAGGTGGCTAAAGAAGAAGGGCATACGCCATACAGTGTGCTATGAGGCAAATTTTGCCCGGCAGCGGCGCTACGACCTGCTCTTATATTGAATTCCAACTGCTACGGGATCTTTTAAATGTAATCCAATGTGTAGGCTACACGGGAACTCTCTCTCTTAAATTAAACGGTATTTAGGATTATAGATGTGCCATTAGCCTACGCGTTGTTGTCCAATGTCGAGGAGGTAACAAGTCGAAAGTCAATATTATCCAATTGACTCATTTCTTTTTAGAAAAAAAAATTGAACAAGTAAATTTCTATTTAAATTTTGATGCAAAATTGAAGAAACAGTTGATAATTGAGTACCGGTAATTCCAAACCACCATTGCACATAGTATGTTATGTAACACTAGTCGCTTGACCGGACATGTTAACCACGTGACTAATTGGCGTGAATCCGGTTCTGTAGAGAGATCACGTGACTGACTTGAAGCAATTACACAACTGTTCGCTACAATGGTTAGCTTTTAGTTCGACAGAGCGACGATAAAATGATTATTTTCGGAAGCAAAAAAAAAAATTAGGATATGGCAAGTTTAATTATATATATCTAAAGACATCTACTATGATAATTAACAATTCTCATCACAGTAAACTGTTAAAAATAAAATCATACGAAAAACTCACCGACTGGCAATTTCAACACATCGCCATCTACACAGATTTCCATACTTCTGTAATTTCATGCCCGATTTGTGCGAGTTTCTAGCACATTAATCTGACTTTTGTGAATGAAATTATTAAAAAAACAAAAAAACAAATGCGCTTCCAGTTCAATTCAGCAGAGTTTAAGCTATACAAGTTGTTTTTTTACAGCCAAATAGAAAGCGAACTATATCGTTTTGTTGGTCGAGGGTGGGGTGGGGCTGAATCACAAGACTTGTCATTGAGTTAACTGGCGGGGTTTCGATTCCCGGTTGTACGTACCTGCCCAACCTCGGGTTTTCTCAGGGTCCTCTGGTTTCCATCCACAGCTAAAGATCCCTACGCGCAAGCGAATTATTGAAATAATATTGAACCATATGTTGGTCCCGAAATGACGTAGATTCTGTCAAGGGGACATTACCCCCCCCCCCTTCCTCTCCCTCTCTCTGAAACACACACACTTTTGGGGGTACGGGGGAGGGGGGTGCCGTTATCTGCTCCAGTTACTTTCACAGAGAAGGTTCATCCAGATTTCCGGCGTGGTTTCCCCTTATCAGTGATGCAGGACGGAGGGCCTGACAAGGACAGTTGTCTAGTCGTTCGGGTGGTACGAAAAACCGAGGTACCGTGTACACATTGGCGTACACATAAAAGATTCCTTAGCTGTTGGAATTCGATATAAGAGTAGGTCGTAGTGCCGCTGTCCGGGCAAAAATTTCCCTCACAGCACACTGTAAGACGTATGCCCGTCTTCATTAGTCCAGGTTAGGAGCAGAACAGAAGGACGCTAAACCCAATTTCATTTCATTTGCGAGCTAGCGTCTGGCTCACTTATCCATTTAGCCATCCTGTTTGTGTGATACTATTTTAACTAACTTATCGTTTGGTCTATAAATGAATCCACCTAATACATACACTCTATGAATAAATTACCATTGTAATTACTATATTATTATATATGTAGATAAATAATAAACCAAAATGACAATCATTCCTTCCAACTTGTCTCTCAATCATCGTTATCCACGACGTCTAGAGAAACTTTGCCATAACGCCTTAAAAATAGCCCGTTCAGACGCTGAAGTTGAACTGGTTCAAAAACCCCGGCGATCGTTAAACTGGTTTAACTTTGTCTTGAGGCAAATCAAACAGTTTAAAAACCCAAGCTCGCGACCTGTCGTCAACAAGACTTTTAATTTTAAACTGGTTAAACTTGGCCCACTGAACGCGTTGGCTTAAAAAAAAACCGGCTCCAGGTTGATTTGGGCATGCACACTACGCAGTAAGTTACATTCCTGTGAAAATATCGGGGTCCGTCAGTTCCAATGTTATCGAAAGCGTGAGAGAACCGAATAAAGAATATAACGCTACCCACGCGTAGTTAAAGATACATTATGGGAGATTGTTATAAGGAGTAAACCATTCTTGCTATAACAGTTCAAAAATAGATGATGAAAGAAGAATATATTGAAAATTTCAGTCAATACTTTATTCTGATATCACCACTGTAATTTTTGACTAGAATTAGTAGTTAAATCCATCTTCACCTATTCCCGAGTAAACACAAGTGACAAAAGAGCGTATAATACCGGCATACAAACTCCCAATTTAACCAACAACTAAACATAATATCAAGGCCCTATTCATTGTATTGATATTATTGATACAGAAGACCTGTCCGTCTGTTTTAGTCATCACAATCACACGGTCTCCATGAATTGTATAATTTGTCATAATCTGTGTTTGGTTTATTTCACTTTAGTTTAGATGTCATTTGTTCAGGCCTCGCTCAACAGCGGCCTCGCTTTGCACACTCTATCATTTAGCCTAAAATTTCCGGGAGTATGACGTCAACGTAACGGTTAATCTCCGCTCACGACGCCATTTAAAATTAAATCAATCAATGAAATCCTGTTTAAATCCAAGCTGAATCCAAGCCATCTTTGGGTCTACAGGGTTGATTTTGTGCTTGTTGTGTAAATAAAGATCTAATTTATAATTTCTATGACATCTGAAGCCTAATTAAGGACTTGCAATAATCAGATTTAGCTCTTGCATAATGTATGTTTAACTCTAGCCTCGGACCGAAGAGGTCAAAATAGTTCAACTGATTTGGTTTATCGTAGGTGTGATTTTGAAAGCGGACCCTGAGTTCACAAAGCATTCTCAGACGTAAGTTAAGAATTTACACAGAATTGTTCGCCTTAATTTAACTTAAATGTAGACCTTAATAAAACTTTTGTCGTTTCATTGTATCGAATACGTCAATAAGAAACTATGTGCAAAGTTTTGTGTTTCTGGATCAAAGGTATTTCTCATAAATAGTGATTGAAAGTTGCGTAAATTATATAACTTTTAATTCTTTTAATCGTTCGGTTGGGACGTACAAACTTTGGTTTATTCGTGTATACGTTGGCTTGCACGTAAAAGAGAGGGATGGGAAGTAAGAAATGGGTTTTAACGTCCACTCGAAACAAACTAGGCATTTCGGGACTAAAATATGGGTCAAAACCCTACCCCTTGTCACGTACAACCGGGGAATCGAAACCACGCCACTTGACTCAATGGCAGACCATATAACGCAACTCGCACGCGTTAACCATTCGGCCATCCAACCCTCACACAGGCACGTAAAAGAAATCAAGTAAAAGTAGGCCTAGTCCGTCGGATGGGTCATCTTCATTAACCCGAGTGGTGCATTCATCCCTTCGGTATAAACGAAACGCAGATTGTGTGGGTGTGTGTGTGTGTGTGAGAGAGAGAGAGAGAGAGAGAGAGAGAGAGAGAGAGAGGGGGAGAGAGAGAGAGAGAAATGGGTTCAACGTCCACTCGACACAAACTAGGACATTTCGGGACTAAAATATTTCAATAATTCGCATGCGGGTTGGGGTCTTTAGCAGTGAGACAAAACCGGAGTACCCGGAGTAAACCCACGAGGTTGGACAGGCGACCCTTATCCTTGCCGCGTACAACCGTGGATTTGAAACCACGCCAGTTGACTCAATGGCAGGCCGTTTGATACAGCGCGCGCACGCTAACATTCGGCCATCCAACCCCCCAAACGCAGTGGTGCCGCAGTCCGGGCAAAGGCACACTGTGTGGCGTGTGTATGCCAGTCTTCATTAGAGCAGAACAGTAGGACGTTAAACCACATTTCTACTGTTAAAGGGCTAATCCCGATAATTTTTTGGAGAATAAAACTGCTTATTTTGTGTTAGAATACTCTACCGAAGGACAGAGAAACTCAGTATTTGTGATACGTTTGCAAACAACTTTAACCCGTCAATCTCCATCTGGAAAGGAAATCGGTGTCCCACGCTGTATTCTGCGGTGTCTACATAAAACCAGGCTTCTTTTAAAAAAAAATAATGTGTAGGTGAAATTTACCTTTGGATATCAAGTACAGTACACTGGTCACTCACTATATAGACCTCTCAATAAACGGAAGTCGATTATCAGGCCATCAACAAAATAATAGACCCGAATTCTTAAAAGGGTTACGTGTCCGGATAAGCAGTTTTGACATTCACGCCAAAACGATTCAATATTTTGAGCTGAAATTTTGGGACAAGGTAAATACAGCCTTCATGGATATTTCGGTGTTTAAATTTCATACGTACTCGGACTTTTATTTTTGAGACTCTGTTTAAAACGGGATTGTCCCTTTAAGCTACGCAGTATCCAGCATTGTCTATATATATATATGTATAGCGATTAAAGCGAACGTATATTATACAAATTATATTATATATCACACAAAGAGATAGATAATAAAATGATATATTGAGAGACAGAATCTATATAAATATTAATAAACGGGCTGTAATAGAGAAACAGAATGGCTGACAGCTTGCTCATTTTATATTCATGACAATAATTATTATCATATCTTATAATTATATATACACACCGATAAATATTTCATACGTCAGGTCACATTATTTCTGTTTCCCCTTTTTTTTCAAATCATTTTTAGTGAAGCCTGTACCATAACAGGCCCGGAACTGTACAGCGCAATGAACGCTTACGGCTAGCCACCGGATCCATTCACTTGATTTGATATTTTCCGCAGGTTAATCTTATAGGTTTTTGTTTTTCGTGTAGGCGGTCCTCCTGCACTTACTATTTAGTTCATTTGAACCGATTGTATATCAAACCGAAATAAAATGGGGTTTAACGTCCTACTGTTCTGCTCCGTCCGGGATAATGAAGCTAGGCATACGCACGCCATACAGTGTACGGACAGCGGTACCACTGGCTATTCTTATATCGCATTATAATTGCCAATGGATCTTTTACGTGCACGGCAATATGTACACGGGACCTCGATTTTTCGCCCCATCCGAACGACTACAATTGCTAGTTAATTGGCGGGCCCAAATTCGATTGAAAGATCCTCGTATATAATGTCTTGCTGTTCGGATGGTACGGAAACCGGGGTACCATGTACACATTTGATTGCACGTTAAAGAACCGCTGACCGTAAGAGTAGGCCGTGGCACCGCCCTCCCCCATGTTACACTGTATAGCTTAGTCCATCTTCATTTTCCCGATTGGCGCAGAACATTAACACATCCCGTCCCGTCGCTGTCCAGCTGCCAAAGGATTTTTTTTTCACATGCATTCATTATATCCGTACGACTAAACGACCTTTCCAGGCAAAGCAATCCGTCTTGCACCGCCGATACGGGGGAAGTGGGAGGGGGTAGAATTTATCATCGTTAATTTAGTGATAACAAGCGTTTATCAATTGCCGTTTTCACTATGAGCCACGGTGGCTCAGTGAGGGAGAAATGAAGAGAGTGAGAGAGAGAAATGGGGTTTAACGTCCACTCAACACAACCAGGTCATTTCGGGACTAACATATGGTTTCAATTTTATTTCAATAATTCGCATGCGCGTAGGGGTCTTTAGCAGTGGGAGGAAACCGGAATGCCCGGTGGAAACCCACGAGGTTGAGAAGGCGCCCCTATCTCCATGCCACATACGCTCACATCAGGGATCGAAACCACAGCCGCAAGCCAGAGGTGACCGGCCAGCTAGAGGTCGAAGCGCGGCACTCTAGACCACTAGGCCATCCCAACCCCCGGGTGAGAAATGAAATTAAATGGGGTTTAACGACCTACTTGTTGCACGGACTGGACTAATGAACACGGCATTGCTGGTTCGCTAACCCGGTAATCTCACGTTCGCTCCCTTTGTTGGCCGCCTTTGTTGGCCGAAAACTACCCTCGAGATTTTCCCGCATGGTTTCCCCTTGTCAGTTTTGCAGTACGGAGGACCTGGCGAGGACAGTTTCTAGTCCTTCGGATGCTACGAATGCTACGACAAAATGATGTTCCGGGTACACATTGGCTGAGGAATTCAGTTTAGGCCGTAGCGCCGGTGTTCGAGCACAAATGGCGTGCGCCCGTCTTCATCAACCCTTTACATTAGAGTGTTAAAGTCTATTTCATGTAATTTCATTCATCTGTATTAGTTACCGGGCATTTATCAATGACCATTTTCACTAAATGGCTTCCCTGTTTAATAACATGTCACTTAATAATTCCTGAGTCCTTTTCTATTAAACGCGAAGCATCGTTATTAATTCCCGGGATTATCTGGGATAAAGCGGGGATTAATCTACCCCATGGTTAAGACTAACAAGAATTTGAAAATGTTGTTTGGAAATCCTCTCAATGACATGTATTGATTCCACTACAGTTACAGCACACAACTATTCCACATGTCTCGTGCGCCATAGAGCTCCCGTACCGTTCTTACTGTCACGTGACTATAGAGCGAGAGCAGCACGAGAGAAGCGCGAGGAGGATAGAGTATTATAGTAAGTAGTGATGATGTAGTGGCTTGTATTGGTATTAGCTTACAATACACTCTACACATCAGTTTCAAACCGTGTATTATCACAGTTCAAAGTCTCTTATAGTGAGTGCTGTTGGAAAACTTTCGCTGATCAAGTTTAAACACATCGCGTGTCTTTTAATACTTTTCTGCGGGATTGTAAAAAGAAAAAGTTGTTTTCATTTGTTTATGTGTTAATATATTGGATAGCCGTTGTGTGGAAGTTATCGTATATCATTGGTAAGTTATATTATTGTCTATAGTATTTACTGTGTTGTGATATGACCTATGCCTTTATGGTGTTCTACTTAGCTGCTGTATACTGCCAGAACATGTGCGTTTCTAAAACAAACCTCATGTACTATATATTACTTTGTAGATATAATATACCAAAGTTATATTTTATTTTTACAGATACGAGTTCTAAATTCGATTATATTTCATTTACTGGTCTCAGTTTTCCATTATCTTTCAAATCCTTCCTTACTATGTGAACATGTGTGTATCCTCAACAACAGATCTCAGAGTATATACAAATCCCCGAGTATGGGTTCTAAATTCGATAATATTTTTTTTGTACATGTTAATTTCCCATTATCGTCAAATCCCTTGTTAACGAAATCTTATTAACTAAAGATAAAATCCAAATTTTACTAGATACTTCGGTTTTGAGTGGCTAAGCACTAAAATCAATCTACTGTTAGTCAAATAACTAAAATTTGGATTTTATCTTAGTTAAAATTTCGTGAATAAGGCCCCTGAACATGTGTATATCTAGCAATATATCCCGCAGTATATTATATAACTTTCTAGACGGTTCATACCAGGAACAAGTTCTAAACCTCGATTGTTCGGCAATCTCTTGCAACCAGAACACGTGTGTTATCTTCAATAGCATATATCCGACCGTATATGCCCTTATAGGTATTCATATTTATTCATTAACAATTTTTTTAATTATTTTAAATAATCTTACTTCGGCATTATCTTCCAACACTTTGTCCATCCACCAAAACGTCTGTGTAACTTTAATATTTAATAGCATATATCCGGCAGAATATAACTTTATAGATATTCATATTTATTCATGAACTAGTTCTAAAGTTCGGGTGTATTTTATTTAAATAACCTTAGTTCGGCATTCTCTTACCACCCTTTATATATCTACCCGGTAGTATAGCGTTAATAGATATTAAAGTTCGGATGTATTTTATAATGACTTTAGTTCGGCATTATCTTCTAACACCCTTTATATATCTACCAGAGCACATAGCCGGCAGCATAATAGCTTTTTGTTTGTGGTCTCTGAGTACGATGTCTTGTCCATATATTTGTTTTTTGTGTAAAATTGTGTGTGGTGCAGTCCCCCTGCACTTACTAATAGATATTAAAGTTCGGATCTATTTTATAATGGCCTTAGTTCGGCATTCTCTTCTAACCCCCTTCCATCGCAACTGTATTATTACTATATGTGTATATACCCTGTAGTATTATTCATGTATTTGTACATATTTATACGTGAGGAATATGTTGTAAAATTCGATTATATTTTAGTTAATAATCTTAGTTCACTATTCTCTTCCTACTCAACGGCTCCTGCTGTATAATATTTACCGGAACATTTGGTCACATTTTATTTCATAATCTTAGTTTCGCATTATCGTCCAACGCCTATTGCCACCACATGCATATACAATAATAACAGTATGTAATCTTTGTATATATTGCTGACAACGAGTAGGGTCGCCTATCCAATGTCGTGGGTTTTCTCCGGTTTCCTCCCACTGTTAAAGACCCCTACGCGCAATCGAAGTATTGAAATATAATGGAACCATATGATAGTCCCGAAATGAGTGAACGTTAAACCACATTTTTCTCTTTCTCTCTCTGTACTTATTGCATACCGAAGTTATATTTGCAAGTTTTATAAATAGAACAATACTTTATTTAATAATCTTGGTTTCCCATTATCATCCCACGCCTTGCTTAACTACTGTATATTACCACGACATTTATATCCATATCAACAGCTCTAGAAGCATGCAATCGTTGTTCACATTATATTCGATTACATCTTACTAACTTCGTAACATTAGTTACTGATTCTCTTCCGTTTCCATTTGGTTTATGCACTGCACTGGCTAACTTTACATTAGCAACATTATAACAAATCACTGAAGTGATAGAATTTACAATGGAGTTTTTAAGACGGATTTTGTCTTGATCAGTATTCTTTTTTTTTTCTATGTCATTCCTATCTTGTAACTTCAAATAGTAAGTTAAAG
The DNA here is from genome assembly GCA_963678685.1 of Patella ulyssiponensis. Taxonomy (NCBI): domain Eukaryota; kingdom Metazoa; phylum Mollusca; class Gastropoda; family Patellidae; genus Patella; species Patella ulyssiponensis. Next base: position 92,373,160 of record OY783226.1, read on the forward strand.
ACGATCGCGCTACACACAAAACCAAACCGATAAGATAAACAACATCGAATATCAAATCAAGTCATCAGTGCATATGTAATTAAATGGTTCCATTGAATGTTCAGATTGTACGTAGTATTTCGTACCTTGTGTCTGTATCAGTATTCTGCTTGATAACGACAAGAGAATCATTGTTGAAACATAGCTTAAATAGAAATACAGTAATTGTTATCCATCATTCGGGTGGTACAGAAAACCGAGGTCCCTTGTACGCATTGGCGTGTACGTAAAAGATCACCTATCAGGTGGAATTCGATATAATAGTAAGACTTAGCGTCACTGTCCTGCAAAATATCCATCATATCTCACTGTATGCCCGTCTTCATTAGCCCAGTTTAGGAGCAGAACAGTAGGACGTTAAACCCCTTTTCATTTCATTTCATTTTCCGTTAGTGAGTTTCCGTCAGTGTCGTAATACTATCGGCCAGGTTTTTCCAATTACGAAATTCCCCAGACACGAATTTCTTTTGTGTTGCATATGTAAGCGTTTTAAGAAAACCTTACCACGATACACATGTGCATCACCATTCGCTGTAATATTTCTTAGCGTGTTCTAGTCATAAAGTCATACGAAGAGGTTACGACTTTCTTGTACTCGGAAACCAGAGCTGTATTCAGACAGACCCACCTGGAGAAGGGTGTGGAACATGTAAAATGTTTGGAGAGCACATGTCTTCAAACGGTGAAGAGGCTATGTTTGCACCAAAGAAATAGGCGAAATTGAATTTTAAAAGAGCAAATTTATGCATTATCGTAACTTATTGAAACCTTTTCAAAAATCATACTTTATATTTGCAGACTAATTTAATTATTTAAATATTTGGCCTATCCCGTGGGAGGGGAGAGGGGTCAAAAGTTTTCACTTCTGGATACGGGCGAAAGTCTCTCTTCGAAAGTGGGGGTCTAAGCTTGGGTTTTGTATGTTTTGTCTTGTGGGGGTGGGGAGAGTGGTCAAGAATCTTCTCTACTGGCTGCGGGCGAAAGTCTCTCTTGGAAAGCGGGAGCATGGGTTGTGCGTGTTTTGTCTTGTAGGGTTTTCATGCAATTGTATAAATGCCCGACTGTTATAAATTGAAGCTACGATATTCAGTAACATACAACGAGTATATGGAGTTCTATTATGGTTGTTTACACACCCAACAGGTGACAAAAACATGGCTGATATTCCTCTAATTAAAACATTCTTACAACCGGGTAATATAAACCACTAGACGTACAGAACTATGACATGGCTTTATACCGGAAATGCAGATGCGTCAAATTGGTTAAACATTGTTCATTAATAATGCGAAGTCAATACGAGTATTTCCGTTCTACACGTGATCAGCATGTTTTCAGTTGATTCATGGTAGTCCATGAGCTAATGACAAAATAATATGGGCATCATATGGGTATGTTGAAATCAGGGACAAGATTTTTGCGGAGGTCTCAAGTGATTTCAATGCAGTATTACCCACTTAAACACTTCATAAACATACTGCTCAGTCACACCCCTGGTTGGAATATATTGAATTTGATCAAAATAACTTATTCAACATCGCCAACGACATGTATGTTCTTTTAACACCTACTTCCACAAATAGTGATATCGCCGAAATTGATCTATGTCTGCTTTCATCTGGGGCAATGGTACTAAGAGCTACTATTACTACTACTGCTATCACAATACTACTGTACTACGACTGGTACTACTTCTTCTACTGCTACTACTATTGCCACTACTACTACTACTACTACTACTACTATTTCACTACTACTATACTACGACTACGATGGTTACTCGGGGCAGAACAGTAGGACGTTTATGCCCATTTCATTTCACGGCGAAAACTACTGATTTACGGCTGTTCCCACCTAGGAAGATATCGCTGTTCTATGTAACAACACGAGGAAGAGCAGACGGCTTGAGTTAAGATATCGGGTGGAATTACACAGTACTGATTGGTTAATTAAGATTGATAGTTTTCAGACCTACTTTATCTAGAGCTTGAACCAGTAACACAACAGATGATTCTCAAATAGGTTTAAAAATCGAAAACAAATTTAAAGTTGTATTCGAATTCTGTAAAATCAAGTACAACACGTCTGTATAGAGAGCATAGAACTGTATTACAGAGAGAGAAATGGGATTTAACGTCCACTCGACACAAACTCGGTCATTTCGGTACTAACATATGGTTTCAATTTTATTCCAATAATTCGCATGCGCGTAGGGGTCTTTAGCAGTGGGAGGAAACCGGAGTGCCCCGAGGAAACCCACGAGGTTGAGAAGGCGCCCCTATCTCCACGCCACATACGCTCACACCAGGGATCGAAATCACAGCCGCAAGCCAGAGGTGACCGGCCAGCCAGAGGTCGAAGCGCGGCACTCTAGACCACTAGACCAGTAGGCCACCCCCTCCCCCATATTACAGTCTCACTGTTCTGCACAAACCGGAATAAAGATACATTATGGGAGATTAGATAACGCGCTTCTTAAAACTAATAATGTAAAGGGAATTTGCTGAAAATGTTTGTCAAATTGATCCAATCAGAACCGAAATAGTAGCGATTAAAATTAAGGCCTAGCCTCGATCATCCTTACTAAAGTCGGTACGATAAACACACACATTCTCGATGATCCAGTTCAAGATTAAATCATGAATGAAAGTCATGTAGCAAATCGGATCATAATCCAGTAAATATCGCAGGCTTGCGTTGACATCGAAAGAAGATTATGGTCTGGATAAGTTAATTAATGTCTAATTAATAATTTAGATAACATTTCAGGTCTAAAGGAAGATCTGTAATAAGCATATTTAGCTCTTGCATAATGTATATTTAATGAAAGCGGGTAAACGTTTTTAAGTAAGCTATGCGAAATCGTTGCACGGACAACGACGTTTCGGTGTACTCCTTGTCCAGTATCGATTAAAGATTAAAGAATTATTAGTATCAGTATTATGCAAATAAATATTGACATGACAAATTATTATAAAATAATGTTAATTTCGAATGGCCATAATTTATGCATCGGCCGGTTTTAATTATTTGGTACCTATAATTTTTATTGATTACTTTTGATTTAACGTTTTTTCTGAATTAGCCCGTAATTGACAGTAAAACATTCGAAGAACATTGGAAGGATCGAACCCGGAACATTCTGTTCAGTAAGCCAGCGCCTAACACACAGACGCAGTGGGGCTCGTTGGCAGTAGACATAGATTCTGCGATACATATAAAGTGCTTTGATGATAATATCCAAGATATGCAGAGTTATTTTGATTGTTCCAGACTTCTTTAGAAGTGACGGGTGGATTGATTTTTGTCCAGAAGGCATCGTTTACCGCGTCTTTCATTTACGGCACTGTTGATATTTTATTTTGGACAGAAGAACGTTTTAACGGACATGTTGTTCACCGTCTCTGCAGCAGAGGGCATGAGTTTTCGTTATATAAAGGCCAATACATGTATAAGGTTTGGGATGTATACGTTATTTACCGTCGCCGTTTCAACTCGGGTACCTGTTTCAGCTCGGGCGTCTGTTTGTGTTTCTCGAGGAAGTTTTATTATGTGTGACGCAGCCCACCTGCACTTTACTGGACAATGACGCAAGGTTTTCTCCTGTAACACAATATGTCATACACGATTATCCTTCTATATGATTCCTGAAATAGCATAATAATGATGTTTTAATGTGCTCGGGGACTCGTATGACATTTATGTTACAAAAGCGACATGTGATATTTGGTTTTTTTTTTACATTGTATTCAGATGTAATATGGAGATCATGTGGGGGTTAGCAATCAGATAATAAAATTAAACCATTGCAGGATTTTTTGGGAACATCTTTAAAGGCTGAACGGAATAGAGCTGATGTGTGGGAGCTGGTATGTTAATGGATGGGGATCATATGTTAAGGGTTAGGGCTCACTTGTTAAGGGCAGTGGCTCACATGTTAAGGAAATGAAATGGGGTTAAACGCCTTACTGTTCTGCACCGACTGGGATAATAGAGACGAGCATACGCAACGACTTCTTTTACGTGCACAGGACCTCTGTTTTTCTTACCATCCGAATGACTATACACTGTTCCTTGCCAAACGCTCGATCCATCCTACAGCACTGACAAGGAGGATGCCACGATGGAAAAGTCCTATGAACTTTCTCGGCTAATGCAAGGATCGAACACTAGTCCTCGAAGTTATCGAGCAAACGTCCTGTGCACTGAGCCACCGTGTCCCCCTCTACTCTTTTTAGCATCTGGGCAAATGCATACTTCCTGCAACACTGACAAAGAGAAACCAAGCCGGGAAACTCAAAAGGAACTTTCTACACCGGAGCGTCTCAAGGCTAGCGAAGCAGCGTCTTACACATTGAGCCATCCCGACTCTTCATAGTGTAGGAGAGATCGCAGACAAAATGATAAAATCAAGGAAATAAAGGTATAAATAGACAGGACAAAGTAAGACATTTATACAGCACGTGTTATTAATTATAAACACTACCTTCATTACGTCATCATATTAATTATTATAGTTACACCAATATGTACTGTACCCCTTTCATGTATTATTTTTTGTAGACACTAGATATGCTATACTAAACATAAGCTGTGCTTGAGAACAGATACCTAGCTATGTGATCGACATTTTAAGCACTTAATCAACAATTTTAGTCGAAAACACTAAGAACACTTCGAGAATTTTAATCGGTATTTCTTCTTCTTCCATTTAATAAAACTTTATATAGTCTGTGCATATAACAAATTTGAAACAAGAGTAGAACCGCATTACAAAACAGGATATACTTAGTATAAATATGGCGACCAGTTAGGTCAGAGATCGATGTATGAAGTAGATGGATCGCTTTGTACAAAATGCCGACATTCCTTTTCGTCCTTTTTAGCATAGATATTATTCATCGATTCATGTATTCTACAAAATTTTTAATCATAAAATTCATTAATGAGAGAGAAAGAGAAAGGACGAGAAAGAGAGAGAGATGGGGAGGGGTAGCGTCCACTCAACGAAAACTACGTCATTTCGGTACTAACAGGGTTCAATTTTATTTCAATAGTTGCGCGCAGGGGTCTTTAGCAATGGGAGGAAAATGGGGGACCCAGATAAAAAAAAACACCTAGGTTTGCCAGGCGACACTACTCCTTGTCACGTACAACTGGGGAGAAAGAGAGAGAGAGAGAGAGAAATGGGATTTAACGTCCACTCGACACAAACTAGGTTATTTTGAGACTAACATATGGTTTCAATTTTATTTCAATAATTCGCATGCGCGAAGGGGTCTTTAGCAGTGGGAGGAAACCGGAGTGCCCGGAAGAAAACCCACGAGGTTGAGAAGGCGCCCCTATCTCCAAGCCACATACGCTCACATCAGGCATCAAAACCACAGCCGCAAGCCAGAGGTGACCGGTCAGCCAGAGGTCGAAGCGCGGCACTCTAGACCATCCCAACCCCCCATACAACTGGGGGATCGAAAACACGCCAGCTGACCGAATGACAGACCTTATTATGCAGCGCGCACCCAACCTCTGTGACATAATGTTATTGTTTTAATTTATTGTACTTAATATATTTTCATTGATTCACATGCTGTTACTTTTTTTAAAATTGTTCAAAGGAATAATTATTTTTAAACCAGTATGTAAAATTAGATGTCATCGTTTTATCTCATTAAAAATAGAATGGGCCTTAACTTCCGGTTCATTCGCGATGCACTGTGACGCAGTGTGATATGCGTGGAAATAACTTTAGTTATGATGATCGCTAATATCTCTATTCAGAGCGGAACAATTGAACTGCAATTTGCAGCATATTCGCTTTACATTATCTATTGTTTAACTATGTTAGCGAGAACTGCCAGGACCCGAGTTCACAAAACATTGTCAGACTTAACTTTAGAATTTACTCAAAAGTGTTCGCCTTATTTCAGCTAAAATAAATCCCTTTACAAAACTTTAGCTGTTTTAATGTATCAAATACATGAATAAGAAACTATGTGCAAAGTTCTATGTTTTTGGATCAAAGATATTTCTCATAAACAGTGATTTAAAGTTGAGTAAATTCTTATCTTAAAGCGGCAATTTCAAATTTTTAAGTTATAGTTTTAAAATATATTAAAATGAAGCCTTAAAATAGATGGTATCTATAAACAGTCCAACCTTGTTAAAGAATAATCTTATAATTCACTATTGCCAGTTGAGAAATTGGCAAAAATATCATTTTCAACTTCAAATTCAAACGTTTGAAGATAGCTATTGCATGAGGGGGATGGGAAAACAAGGAGGTAATTATGTTATTATTTCCCATGTGAAAGATGTTTCAGTGTGGAAAATAATGCCTATGATTGTATAATAGTGAGTTGACAACCTATTGAGCAAAAGACATAGAAATAAATATGTTTTGACTTTCTTGGAAAATATGAAATTCCAGCTTTAAGTCTGAGTATGCTTTGTGAAACCGGGGCCAGATTTTTTATCTAATCCTACACAATGCGGCCTTAAATTATCAATCCGAATACACATTAACGTCGGTTTAGCCACGAGAAATTTAATATTTTTGCAAAAATGCAAATGGCGGCTCGTTGCTTTAACAATTAACAACACACGCCTGTATTAATAACTTGACAGAATTCCACTGTTAAACAATTAGCATGTTTGAAGTAGAGATAGGTATTGATTGTATTTATATGTATATAATAGGTACACGATCGATATATTTTATTATTATGTGAAACATGTAGATATAACCGTTAACAATGAATATATTAGTCATTTCGCTATTCTTTATGGTAATTGATTACACGGAAAACGTAGCAATGAATAAACATGTATTTGGTTATCTTCACTGATAAGAGAGTGACCGAATAGAGTGGTAGGGTTAATATGATGAAGACGCAGTCTGACGGACATCATCATATAGGCTAGTTTCCTGTGAGGACAATTTAATTCCAACTGCCTAGGGTTGACCAACTTGTTCGTTCCGGGTAGTCAAGTTTCTGTTGAGTGACCATTATCCCTTGCCCCCGCACATATCGGGCTGTATTTTCCTGCCCCCCCCCCCCTGTGTCTCTTTCCCCTCTCTCCCCTATAGATCAATATCTACCTTGTTACAGGGGTAGTTGGATGGCCGAATGGTTAGCGCGTGCGCGCTGTATCATAAGGTCTATCATTGAGTCAACTGGCGTGGTTTCAAATCCCCGACTGTACGTCACAAGAAGAAAGATCGCCTTTCCAATCTCGTGGGTTTTCTCCGGGTCCTCCGGTTTCCTGCCATTGCTAAAGATCCCTACGCGCAAGCGAATTACTGAAATAAAATTGAACCACGTGTTAGACCCGAAATGACCTAGCTTGAGTCGAATGGACATTAAACTCCTCCATATCCCTCTCGCTCTCTATACCTTGTTACAGGTTTTGTAATAAAATATATGTAATTGAACCATATGTTAGTCCCGAAATGACTATCTCTTGTAATATAATATATATAGTAATGGCAGATGTTATAATAAATGACTAATTGCATATATCGATTGATATATAAATAGCATGTTAAAATACATAGAACATTCAACTAACTCTAAAACTAGATACTATCAACTTAAACATATTAAAAATTAAACCTTATCGCCATAGCTCATTGCACAATGGCAAATAAAAATTACACGGTAAGTGACATCAAACTGTGGTTTAAAGTAGCTAAGGACAACTGTCTAGTCGATCGGATGATGCGTAAAACCGAGGTCCCGTGTATACATTGGAATTCGATATGTAAGTAGGCCGTATCGATACTGTCCGACCATAATCACACTGGTACCAAAAGCAACATCAATCCTTGATTGAACCTTGAACTTACAGATTGGCGTGCACATTTGGAATTCGGATAAGAGTAGGTGGAAACGCTGTCCGGGCAAAATGTCAGGCACGCTGTATGTCGTATGTCCGTCACGCACACTGTATGACGTATGTCCGTCTTCATTAGCCCGGTAGGAGCAGAAAAGAGGGACATTAAACCTCATTTTGTTTCATTATTCCTGCAGGTGAAGAATAGTAGGACGCTAAACCCATTTTATTTCGTTATCCCGATAGGTGCAGAATAGCAGGACGTTAAACCTCATTTCATTTCGTTATCGCGATCGATGCAGTAAAATCGGACGTTAAACCCCATTTCATTTCGTTATAGCGATAGGTGCAGAATAGCAGGACGTTAAATCCCATTTTATTTCGTTATCCCGATAGATGCAGTAAAATCGGACGTTAAACTCCATTTCATTTCGTTATCGCGATAGATGCAGTAAAATCGGACGTTAAACCCCATTTCATTTCGTTATCGCGATCGATGCAGTAAAATCGGACGTTAAACTCCATTCCAATCCATTTCGTTATCGCGATAGGTGCAGAATAGCAGGACGTTAAACCCCATTTCATTTCGTTATCCCGATAGATGCAGTAAAATCGGACGTTAAACCCCATTTCATTTCGTTATCGCGATAGATGCAGTAAAATCGGACGCTAAACTCCATTTTATTTCATTTTCATGTTTGGTGCACAAAAGTTGGATGTTAACTACATTTCATTTCAATTCTCAATAAAGAAAATAGTAAATTTATATTTAACGAGTCTCTCCAAGTTTCGTATCCAGTTGACGTGTTTTTAAATGGCGATATACAGACTGAGTCGTCTGCGGGGAGTATTATAGTTTTTGTGAAAACGAAGCAATACTTGGCAATGTTTAAAAGAATGAAAGAAATTATCTGGCAATAAGCCAATATTGGCTAATTATCAGTTCTGTCCCTGTTGAGTTGAGATTCGTCCCATCGGTAAGTTCTTGTAGACGTTCGATGCAATAGGTTAAGTTGAAGTCTCCTTCCAGTTATAAAACAGGAATCGTCAGTAGATAATTTAACAGGCAAATAATTCTCTACAATGGACCTACTACATGTACTGTACATGCGAGAATACAACACATAATATTGTTTTGGGTTTGTTTTAGCTATGTGAATTTGTCAAATACGAATTTAGTTCTGTTAAAATTTCAAACGCGTGTAAACATGGCCAAAATAAACTGGCATTTTTACAGGAAATGAGACAGAGACAGGGGAGAGAGATAGGGTTTAATGTCCAGTCGACACAAGCTAACCCATAGTTCAATTATATTTCAATAATTCGCTAGTGCGTAGGGGTCTTCAGCAGTGGGAGAAAACCGGGTGACATGGAGCTAACCCACGAGGTTGAACAGGCGACCCTACTCGGTGTCACTTAAAACTAGGGAATCGACATCACACCAGCTGACTCATTGACAGACCTTATGATACAACGCGCACGTGCTAACCATTCGGACATCTAACTCAATGATGCCTGCTATGATAAAATGGACACTGGGACGTTAGTGACGTTTTTACATCATGGTGGTTATTTTATGGTATAGTGGTGAATGTATGACGTAATATTATTCTAAATATAGGATAGTGTGTAGTGTGACGTGATTGTTGTGCTCTTTATAATGATAGAGAAACTATTATACTGTATATAAATAAATAATGTCTTGTCGAACGTTATTACTGTGATATATACTCTCTGTCATCACAGTCTACCCTACTATACATTTATATTACTTCTTTTTCACAGTAATAACGCTTAATCCACGTGACTGTAGAAACAATCAGTGGGATCTCGCGCATGCCCTGTAGATTTGTTATCTTTATCTTATCTTTATAAATCCCGGGATTGACTGTGACGCATTGGAACATGGCGGTTTTCGCTAGTTGTAAAAAAAATGATTTTCTATGTGAAGTGATTCGACTTTATTATAGTTGTACAAGTTGTCGTGCCCGTAAAAGAACCCTTAACAGTTGGAAAAGCCGCTGTCCGAACAACATTACTTTCCTAACAAACTGCGCTGTGTATGTCTGTCTTCAAAGAAAAGTATCAAGTTTTTCGAATGGTACGTTATTTGATGAAGGGTAGTGTGAAACTCGACTATCCAGTTAGCAATTGTCTTATAGAACATGGTGTCTATGCGTCGCCATTGGTACCGGGAACTGGACAGTTATTGTAGAATTATATCATTAAATATTAAAAACATGTCTCGGTCTGATATGACAGGGGAAATAAAACCTGCCGGTCAGTTGAACTCATATTCAAGCTTACATCATTAACTAAAAGGGTTTGTCACTGGTCTGCGAATCTTTCACTTTGGTTGTCACAATTTTAAATTATGCATACTAGAGTGACTAACATATCTAAACGGCATCAATGTTCTTAGTTAAACTGGATATAAACATGCGTAACGCGAGTAAGGCGTGGACTCGCTAGTCTGGTAGTCGTGGGCTCGATCCTGGTGATGGCCGAGGAAATTCAACTGGCAAGGACAGTTGTCTAATCGTTCGGATAAGACGAAATATAGCGGTCCCGTGTACACATTGACGTGTCCGTAAACGACCCCTTGGCAGTTGAAATTCGATATGAGAGTAGGCCACTGTCCGGGCTTAATTACCTTCATAGCACACTGTATATCACGCGCCCGTCGTCATTAGCCAAGTCCAAACAGTGGGACATTAAACCCCATTACATTATGTTGACCAATTGTAAGAAGCTAATATCCAATTATTAGTCGTCTCAATGTTTTTATTAGTATTATTTAAAGACAAAATTATTCACTTTATCTGCAAATTAATTGTGAAATTCCAATTTACCAATCCTTAATCCCCCGTAAAATGTATTCACTATTTAAAGACACATTAATTCATCTCACGTCCAATTTTCTAGACAAACTCCAAAACACAAATGCCTAAATCTCTCCTAAAAGTGTTTATTATTTAAATGAATATTTCTGTGTGACCATGTGAACTTTAGTTAATGGAATCACATGTATTGGTGTCTACTGGGCGTGAAATCGACGTATGGGTGTAATCTGGGTAATCGATATCAGAACGATAGGTTTATACGATATTAATGAAACATATGTATTAATATTAGATCTATTACTCTAACTGGACACGTTGATTATTCAGTTATTTTTATATATGCGGGTGGATAACTCATAGACAAATACCTGTTATTAATTAAATAGAAAAAAGTAATTATAGGCTTAGGCAAAAAAAATAAAAATAAATAAATAAATAAATAGTGACCTCTAAACGAGATATCGAGGGAAATGGTGCGATCAGTGGATTTAAAAGAGATGTCGTGAGAAATGACAGCTTAGCTGGCTAGTGAAAAGTGCAAGCGTATAAAAAACATATCACAATTTATAAAAGAGAATGATTATTTTCTTTTTTTCACAGTATGATATCTGTTAGAGACCATAACTTTCACACTACGTGCTTTGATGTGTTCTATAGCCTCGATTAGTTTCCTATACATTGTCAAAAGTATCCATTTGTCGTGACAAATGAACGATAGTCATGATTAGGCAAGGACAGAAAACGGGATTTCTCTAGTACGTTACAAGTGGCATGATGAACTGCCCGGTAACGAGTGGCACGGTGAAGTGTCCTGAAACGAGTGGCACGATGAACTGTCCCGTAACGAGTGACATAGTGAACTGTTCCGTTTCGAGGGGCATGATGACTAAGCCATGAACGGGTGGCATGATGAGCTGTCCCGTAACGGGTGGCATGATGAACTGTCCCGTTACGAGTGACATAATGAACTGTCAAGTAACATAATGACCTGTCCTCTAACTAGTGACGTGACGTGGCTCTTGGTATAAACAGATAACATGACAAAATGAAAAACTGCTCAGGAATGGTTGACATGACAAACTGTTCCAATTGAAACGACGGACTGTTGTAGTTGTTCCGTAGTGGGTTCTGGGTTTCTATGTTGGAATGGTATGAAGAATAGTTGAGGGTGTTTACGTTACGAATGGTAATTTGAACCGTTTTAATATTTTGAAAAGTTCTGGATATTTACGTGACGGGTGGTATTTTGCACAGTTGTAGGTCTTTATACGAAGGATGGTATTTTGAATGATTTGGGTTTTTACGTGACAGGTGGTAATTTGAACAGCTGTAGATTTTTACGTCACAGAACATATTTTGAACGGTTTGGATTTTTACGTGTCAGGACATATTTTGAACTGTTAAGGACATTTTGAAAAGATCTTGGTTGCCAAGACCCCAAAAACTATTTTGTTCTTTCGTTTATGTTTTCAATTTCCGTACATAATTTAATCAAAGGAAACAATATACACATTACCATAAAATCATTGGATGACAGTCGGAGACTACGCCAGTAAAATAATAAAATAAATTCTTCATTCTGAATACATATAATCAATAAAATATAGACGGAATCATTTTAATAATTGGAAAGTTTATTTCTTTATATTGTCCTATAAATCATTTTGATTTAATTTTAAAGTGAGTGTAATCAATCATTCGACCAGTCCGAGCAAGAACTAGAATATAAAATGTATATGTTATGTTAAAATTAATATTGTCTGATAGCCTGTAGAAACAAACTCCAAGAATCCGGGAAAAACATTCAAACAAGACATGGAATATAAAATGTTCATTGTATGTTAAAATTAATATTGTCTGATAGCCTATCGAAATAAAACTCCAAATAACCGGAAAAACAGAGCGAGAAATGGGGTTAAACGCCCACTCGACACAAACTAGGTCATTTCGGGACTAACATATGGTTTAATTTTATTTCAATAATTCGCTTGCGCGTTGTGTTCTTTAGCATGGTGGGAGGAAACCGGAGGACCCGGAGAAAAACCCACGAGGTTGGACAGGCGACCCTACTCCTTGCCACGTACAGCCGGGGATTCGAAACCACGCCAGTTGAACAGACGACCCTCATCCCTGTCACGTACACCCGAGCAAGAACTAGAATATAAAATTTATATTTTATGTTAAAATGAATATTGTCTGATAGCCAAACAAACTCCAAACATCCCGAAAAAAGCCGCAATATTTTATATCTTAATCGTAATCGAAAACTAAAAACTAATTAAAAGCCACAAAAAAAAAAATCCAAAAATAACACGCAAAATTGAATTAAAATGTAATCGAAAAACCCCAACAATGAATTAACTGAAGAGTTCGAAATGAAGTTGAGTTTAACCTCATACAGTGTGCCATGAGGGCAATTATGATCGGACAGCGGCACTACGACCTACTCTTATATCGAAATTCAACTGTCAAGGGATCTTTTACGTGCATGCCAATGTGTATACGTGACCTCGGTTTTTCGTCCCCTTCGAACGACTAAACATCTGTACTTGTCAGGCCCTCAACCCACATCACTGACCACGCTTGAAAATCTGGATAAACTTTCTCGTTCAATGGAGGAATCGAACACACGACCTCCAGGCTAGCGAGTCAGCGTCTTAACCACTTAACCACCGTGACCCCCAAGTGAGTTCGAGCGCTACTGAGGAAGTCGATTCGTATACAAGCACCATTTTTCTCCCCATTTGTATAAAAGCAAGCCCAAAATGTTTCTTAACGTTACTAATTCCGGGTGATTAGTCACACTACCATTTTACTTCTGAATCGGCCTATCGTTCTAGTGATTTGACGTGAAAGCCAATTTCCTTTGGTTATCTTGTCAACTAAATGTTATAGATATTAAATTTGTCGAATTGCCATGGTGTATAAGTATAGAACAGATAAACCATTTGTTTCCTCTAGCTCTCTGCTAATTAAGTAAATTACCCGACGTTTGAACATTACGACAGGTTGACGTTTTGGTAAATGGTTTTACTCATAAAATACGGCAGACTTTAATGTGTTTTTCTTAGAGCAATAAAAACTCTCTTAGTATGTGATAGATTCCAAGGTTTCTTCATGTCTTTTAATAACAAACGATGGATTAGATTTCCATGTTATCGGTTTATCTTGTACGGGGTGTACCATATCTAACGATAGTAACTGGTATATGATATATATATATATATAACTATATAGTCTATTTATAGAACATGCATTATTGTATATCTACTTGCATCCTCAACCCAGATTCTCCCTCGGATTAACTTTTTGATTCCAATAGCCTCTATAGCTTGGATTCCGGTCTTGGGTTCCATCCCACGCTTGTACGTGACAAGGAGCCGAGTAGCCACTTCTAAACACCCTTACGCGAGAGTTAATTGTTAAAATAAAAACATACCATCTGGTGAAAAGACCTATATCTATTCTTGAATGCCCCCCCCCGCCTTTCTCCCTCCTGGGGGTGGGGGGGGGCTAGTGGTCTAGATTGCCGCGCTTCGACCTCTAGCTGGCCGGTCACCTCTGGCTTGCGGCTGTGGGTTCGATCCCTGGTGTGAGCGTATGTGGCATGGAGATAGGGGCGCCTTCTCAACCTCGTGGGTTTCCTCCGGGCACTCCCGTTTCCTCCCACTGCTAAAGACCCCTACGCGCAAGCGAATTATTGAAATAAAATTGAAACCATATGTTAGTCCCAAAATGACCTAGTTTGTGTCGAGTGGACGTTAAACCCCATTTCTCTCTCTCTCTTTCTCCCTCTTGGTTCAAGCTCCATTCTATTGTTGTAGTTTAACTGGGTCTTATCATAATTGTTTCAAGGGGCAATGGTATAATATATCATAATTACACACAGATAGCCTGTGCCAATTGCGCCTGCCCAACCTCGTGGGTTTTCGCCGGGTCTTCCGGTGAATTATTGAAATAAAATGCAACCATATGTTAGTCTCCAAATGACATAGTTTGTTTCAAGAGAGCATTAACTCTCTCTCTCTCTCTTTCTCTGTCTCTCTCTGTCTCTCTCTCTCAGGGGCGTGGTGAGAATGAGTTCATGAGTAGCCATACTCATGCGCCAAAAAGTTTTTGCGCCAAAATCACAATCAAATTGTCTCGGATTGCTGGAGATTGCGTTTCTGGGCTTCTAATTTTCGAAATTTTCCCGGGGGAGGGCCCCCCGGACCCCCCGCCGCGGGCTCGCGCTTCGCCGGCCACAGCTCCGCGGTCAGTAAAAGGGTTTTTGTGCCAAAATCTTTTTTGTTACTCATAATTTCTTCTCAATAATTGCCCTCACCACGCCCCTGCTCTCTCTCTCTCTCTCTGTAGCATTTGTTGATATTTTAATGAATGCACCGTGTGATAGGAAGTATTACGAGTTTATTTTAGCAATGTAATTATAATTATTCACAAAACTAAAATTAAATATTTTCTATACATACAATCTTACAACTATTTCTAAATTTTAAAAACTTAGTAAATTGATAGTAAAATAGACCAATCAAATCCAATTAGGGCTTTAAACCCCATGTCGCTTCATTGCCAACTGGATTTGACGTATGGGCTTTTAAAATTCCTACCTTGTTAAAATGCAACAAAACACATGCCATATCTTACAGAAATACTTAACCAAATCAAAAAAATTTGAATGTTTTCT
Organism: Patella ulyssiponensis; assembly: GCA_963678685.1. NCBI lineage: Eukaryota > Metazoa > Mollusca > Gastropoda > Patellidae > Patella > Patella ulyssiponensis. The sequence goes on from OY783226.1 coordinate 92,388,559, forward strand.
AATTCTTGCGTCTTTCGGGAATTAAAATCATGAAAAATGGCATCAAGAAATAAATAAATCACGCAACTGTTTGAAATCATATAAAGAGTTTGAAGTGGAAATATTTTAATGGGTTTGCCATTCACGATCTCAAATTATAAAACCGTTTATAAAAAGCTAGAAAGAGAAATAATAATTGAGAGAGAGAGAGAGACAGAGAGAGAGAAAAACGGAGGGGTACCGTACATTCGACTCAAGTTAGGTCATTTCGGGACTATTCAGACGGCCCGGGTGAGATTCCGATGTTGGTCGTAAATGTTCATCGAGATTTGTCAACGTCTTATCCGTAGTGTCTAGACGGGGCCCATGAACACGTCTTTGGTCATAAAGAACACTTAACTGATGAAAAAGATAGGCCGTAGCACCTGCTGTCCGAGCACAATGTGCCCCATAGCACACTGTCTGTCGTGTGCGTGTGCCCGTCTACATTCGTGTCTTTCACAAACGTTAAAACATTCAATTTGTTTACAGAGAAATAGATGATATTATAAATGGGTCTAACAGCGAGTCACATATTTGTATACAATACATTCATGCCTTTGTGAAGTTGTGTATCTTTGTATAATTATGTTCATATGTATCCTTTGTTTGTTTCATGTATATTTCTATTATTGTATATGCACATAACCATGTAAGGTTTTTCACGCAATAAACCTTCTTCTTCTTCTTTTTCTTCTTCTTCAAACCTGTTCCACTTCAGTTGAAATAAGGAACCGATGACGTCATAAATAACCCGGATGATCCAATAATGGCTTTTACACATGCTCACTTACCAATTGTGTCATTCCATTCTCCAAGACATTAAATCATTCACCAGACGAGGAATTTAAACACTTCTTATCCTCTGATTAATTACAGATAAAATAATTATCACCCAGCAGTTTAAAATTCCTTATTTTAACTTTAAATACTTTTAGCACGTGTACAAATCCTTTGACTAGATCGGAAGAATAAATAATTAAAATGCAGTTTTATGGCCTGCCAACTCTATAAGGGTTATATTGCAAGAGAGAGAGAGAGAGAGAGAGAGAGAGAGAGAGAGAGAGAGAGATAAAGAGAGAGAGAGAGAGATTAACTTCCACTCGAAACAAAGTAGGTGATTCGGGGACTAACATATGGTTTAATTTTAAATCAATAATTTACTCGTACGTAGGGGTCTTTAGCAATGTGAGGAAACCGGATGAAGATAAATAACGATGTTGGACAGGCGATCCCATACGACACACCTGTGCTTGCCTACTCCATGATCAAACACGATAGCAGATGGCTTCCATCTTGTTTACTGACGGTACTACTTATTTTAAGACAGACTCGGCTTTCCAATTTATAATATCTACGTCATTGGGGATTTCCAATTAAAACTCACTGGTTGCTATGACCCGCTATGGCGTTGTCTAGAAACGCGCGTGCTCGCGTTAGTTTAAAATTTTTGCTATACGTTTAACATGGACTATTTGATGTAATTTGCCTGATTTGATTTGGCCCCATTTCCATAAATTTAGGTTGTTTTTTAGAAATTTTTAGCAAATGTTAATCTTAGGTGTTTTTTAATTCTAGCCGAAGTAAATTTTTTTACAATTTATAGCGAGTTAAGTTATCGTCTCTAAGAGGCGGGCGTAGTATTTTAAATGGCGGCCATTTGCCATCATGTGTATTCTTGAAGTAGGTACACATGATGTAATCGTATGAGGCGATCCTACTCATTGCCACGTGCAACCGGGGAATCCATATCACGCTACTTGACTCAATGATAGACGGAAGATAAAATAACTTTAGATAATCAGGGCATATCCGGATGAGCGATATCCAAATTCAGTCCAATATCGATTCCAATATTAGCGCTTTTAAGATCTAAAGCCCCCCGCACACGAGCGCATTTTGCGTACGCATTTAGCGCCGCGCTAAAGAAATACGGCGCCCGCACACGAGCCGAAAACGACGCTGCGCGAAAGCTACTGCGGCAAGTGTGTCGTTCACGTGACCACCACTCATCCGAAAATGGCAGCCGTGAGTGAATCGTCGTCGTCGTCATCGTCATCGGAAGATGAAGAAACAGCCCTTGCAGTGTTACTTCTGCCACAAATCGACGATTTTATCCTCTAAAATTGCGTCACTGACGAACTCACTGGGTGCCGCCATTTTGCAGTAGTGATGACGCATGCGCATTGACGACGAATGAAACGCAAATAGCGCCGAGTTGCCCGCACACGAGAGCGCAGTTGGCGCTGCGTCAAAAAATATCAAACATGACAGATATTTGGCGAACGTCAAAATGCACTCAAAAATACCCCCGCACACGAGCCGAAAATGACGCTGCGCCATTTGCGTACGCAGTTTTCGGCTCGTGTGCGGGGGCCTTTAGTTTGTTCGTAACGTTAGTCAGTAATATTCAAAGTGAGGATTTTGAACCCACCAAGGGTTTATGAGAAGGAAACTAATGCTCGTGAACTACTGCGGCTAAATGGGTAAGACGCTGACTATGTAGCCTGGAGGTCGCGTGTTTGATCCCTGCATTGGCCAAGGATAGCTGTCTAGTCGTTCGGATGGGACGAAAAATCGGGGACCCGTGTATGTATTGGCATTCACGTAAAAGTTGGAATTCGATATAAGAGTAGGCCGTAGTGCTTCTGCCCGGCCAAATTTCCCGCATAACACACTGTATGGCGCATGCACGTCTTCAGTAGCCCAGTCGGAGCAGCAGAATAGAAGGGTGTAAAACCCCATTTCATTTGACTTTCGTCTTTTTTCCAACACTTAATTTTAATGTTAAAAGATAACGAAACATTACATATATAGGGACAATACAAGGCTGATAAAAAGGGAAAGTGAGTGACATAATCAATTTAAATTCATTTATTGTCTTGTTTGAGGGAAAGAGGGTAATATCTTATTAATAGTTAAAACAGGTGTAGAGACGACATGGTATCAAATCATGCGAGAAGGAATGTATTCTGTAAATGGACGATTGAAATCTGTAGAATACTACATACCAAACCCTTTGTCCTGACCAGATCATATTCTTGATGGTTTTAACATGTTCTTAATGCTTTTAACATCTTCCACCATCGCTGAAAAATACCAGTCCGGAAGTTGGCCATGATCATAGTCTGACTATCAGTAGAGTTACTGGGTACCTCGGCGCCTGGGGACAAAGATAAAGTCCCCCCCCAACTGTTTTGTTATTCACCCGGGGGATTGGGTGGCCGAATGGTTAGCGTGCGCGCGCTGTATCATACGGCCTGACATTGAGTCAACTGGCGTGGTTTCGAATCCCCGGTTGCACGTGGCAAGGAGTAGGGTCGCCTGTCCAACCTCGTGGGTTTTCTCCAGGTACTCCGGTTTCCCCCCACCACTGCTAAAGACCCCTACGCGCAAGCGAATTATTGAAATAAAATTAAACCATATGTTAGTCCCGAAATGACCTAGTTTGCATCGAGTGGACGTTAAACCCCATTTCTCTCTCTCTCTCTCTCTCTCTCTCTCTCTCTCTCTGTTATTCACCAGTTAATGATAATAGCATATATTGCATAATGTATATGGAAAAACCCACCAATTGAATGAAGTATACTTACACTCTGATGGATTCAAGCGAATTATTGAAATACAATTCCGACTTATAAGGAAAACAATTACTCTTTATTACTGAGAGTCGTTCGGACTAGGCGTAGTTTCCATTTCCCGGTTGTACGTGACAAGGGGAAGGGTCGCCTGTCCAACCTCGTGGGTTTTTATCGGCTCCACGGTTTCCTTTCACTGCTAAACACACCTAGACGCATGTATGTGGCGAATGGGCGTTACCCCCACGCCCCCTCTCTCTCTTTGCTATAAGATTAAAGGGACAATAACACTCTTGAGGGCATGGCAGCTCCAAAAAATAAATAATAGCCTTATTCTAAGTACTAGATGTTTAAGTGTCCTACCTGTTGTGTAAGTTATCCATTACAACCTATTTTACTTGAAACGGTTTACGTTAGACTTTTCAAATCAATTACATGTAGTTGAATTTTTCTAATTTTTTAAATTAGGCGTGTTAAGATGAAATTTGTATCATCAATTAATTGGAATATTGTAAAATAATACAATTTGTTGACCAGTATAAAGATTGGGACATATTATTCAGTTACAACAAGAGTGGTATTGGGGCTTTAATGCAATATGCAATGTATCCAGAGAGTAAGGCATAAGCAAACCTCACTTTCGTACCATAATGAACAGTATAGGCCCCACTGTGTGAAACATATTGGACGTTTTAGAATTTCAGACAACATAAATTCTCGTCACGTTCAAGGGTAATTTTCAACATGGATTTAAAGTTAGCGATTTTACAATTCCCCAGTAAGTTGGAGATTACAGACTCGTCATGTGATGTCATGGCTCGTGCTCTCGTTTTAAAGTATGGCGCTGTATGAGTCAAGTCTCGTGGTTTGATGGCATGACCCTACGTGAACATTAGAAGACACTGATCACGCCTGACTGGTATTATATAATACGTGACAGATAATGTTTTAAATATTTATAATCCGTATTCTACTTCAACCTCGGATTCTTCTATAGAAGTAGGTCTCTGGAGAAACCACACAAAATACCGCAATATTATCTAAATTATGCATTTAATGACAGAAAGAGAAGCTATGTGTTAAGGGGTTTCAGTCTGTGGAATCAATGTCGAAACTAAGAAGAACATGGTATCGAGAGAGAGAGAGAGAGAGAGAGAAAGAAAGAAAGAAAGAGAGAGAGAGTGGGGTGGGTAACGCCCACTGGATACACACGTGCTTTCCTCTTGTGGTCCGTCAGTTCCGTTTGTTGAAACCTTGATTACGCATCTATCGTAACAATGATCTACCTGTTACAATTATATTTGGAGCGTAATAAACCGTTCTATCACATATGTTCTAATGGTCAAATCGCGACAGTCCGCCTGCCGTCGGTTTTTAGGAGCAGCCGAATAAGATTCAATTTGAAAAAATTGACTTGGGTATAATCTAAAAGCTCGTTTTATTATCCATAAAATCTCCGAGCGACGAGACATCAAAGGAGAGTGACGTTTTATTACGTAATGCGAGTTGATGAGCTCCATCAATAAACAATAGCGTGGAGCTAAGATGGGCAGACGATAAGACATTGACGTTTTCCCGCCTTACAGATAAAATAATTGTTATATGATCTCAAAGCCCAGCATATTCTACCGCCTTTTGACCCCTTGAACTAATTCGGGTTCCAGTCTGTACATTTTGAGATTTTGGGCAATACCGTGTTATCGGTAACAATAACGACAACCATTTTCACTCTTGATTGTCCGGAAATATTAAAACAGAACAGTAAAATTGTAAATCGACAAGTTAAGTGTTGAGCACATAAAATATTTAAAAAAGTGACTGGAATAATGGTGCCATTTACCGCCCACGACAGCCTTCATTTAGTTAGTGTAAAATGCTTTATTGTATTCGACATGGTTGTGCTTTGAGGGGTGGGTGGGGAGAAATTGTCCGCGTAAACAAAGTAGATAATTTTGTGACAGACATCTTTGTCAGTATTAAGCAGTGAGAGGAAACTGGGCCGCCTGCTTAGAACTTTCCTCCATATCACACATTACAAAAAGCCAAACCCTAGACGCTGGCCCGTAATTAGGGGGGGGGGGGGGCGCAAAACGCAAAAAGTCCCCCCCCCCCCCGTGTGAAGAAATTGTCGACCGTAAAAACACATTATCCATCACTTTTACAGCATCCCTGGACCCCCACCCCCTCGTTGCTCTGGGCTACTTACGGCTCTGCCTAGACTAAACGCTACGAGACATGAATTCAGAATATCCATTTAATATGTAATTGATGAACCGCTATTTAGGTCAAATACAACCAAATCAATATTTAAAACAAATACAATAACTCGACTGCATTACGTCCCTTTGGACCAAAATGGCGCTGGGGGGATACAAGAAATTTTAAATACATCCGCCAAAGAATAGCATTTGACAAAACAACAGATAAATCGGTAGACTTATTTTGATCTTGAAGGGGAATCGATTAATGCCATGTTTGTTTCATACAAAAACTCTTCAACGTCGACATGTGGGATTTTGTTTTGATAGATGGCATTGTCTCAAATTTACATGGCAAGAGAAACAGCAGGGGTAGTTTCGGCAAGGTTTGAAAGCAATTTCTGTATATTTGTCTGGACAATTTGGCAGAATTCAAACTGTTTTAGAATATGTAAACAACAGGGATATTATTTGTGTTTCTTTGACTAACATTACAAACACACAGCACTGCTAAGTCATGCGGACGCAGTTCCTGGCAAAGAATTGAACTAGTCATTTGGATGGGGCAATAAACCGAGGTCCCGTGCACAAAAATACCCATACAGCCTTATGTAGCCACGTGGACGGAGTTCCTGGCAACAAATAGCGTCCAGTCGATTGGTTAGGACGGTAAACCGTGGTCCCTTGTACACACTGGCATCATGAAACAGAACGCTTGGTAGTTGGAATTCGAAATCAGAGCAGACCGCAGCGACACGTTTAAATTTTCCCGTGAATCTCACTGCATGGCGTATTCCTGTTGCCATTAAATCGGTTGGCGCAGACAAGAAAAGTAGGACGTCAAATCCCATTTCATTTCATTTAATTCGGTTTAAAATATCATCCCACGTGTGAAGACAGGATGTTAAAAGGTGAAAGAAAACCAACACAGACATATTTTGCTTTTTATTTAGCATTAGATTCAGCTGCAGCTCTGTCTACGTGCACATTGCGTTTCACGGAAGCAGATTCTGTATTTTCTATTGTATTTCATTTCCACATGCAACTATATTTCATGTAACAAACGGTTTCACCAGATGGTATTCTTCTGTTCGCGTGACCCTATGGTGATAATGTTTCTACTATGACGTATGAATGTCGGGATAACTCTAACGAATAACAGAAGCATGCCCAATCTGTTGTTTCTAAAATGGGCGTTCACCCTGTTAAAAATAATTTGAGACGACGAATTGTTAATCTATAAACATTCACGGATCTTGATATAAAACACATATGTACGCCTGGTACCAATTTATAATATGTTACTTGTTGATAGCGACTATAGATATATTATCACGCCATGGAACAACTTTATGTTACTGGCCAATTTATATGTATGTTACTTTTTGCTAGCGACTATAGATATATTTTCATGTAATAAAACACATTTTTTGCTAGCAAAACCGCCTGGACGTTCAGGTAAGATGAAACGAGGTCCACCCTGAACTGATTGGCGTAGACATAAACAACCCCTTAAAGATACGTCATTCATTTGCCTATTGTAGGTCTTTCTTTAGGCCTTAAATGTTATATAAATTATTAATTAGACATTAATTAACAACAAAAGACCATGATCAATTGGATTAGAACTGTCCAGCCGTTTAATGATTTGATTTTAGAAATATACCTGTATCTTTGTCACAATAATACACAATCCATGCACACGTCCTATCAAATTGAACCACGTGTTAGTTCCGAAATGACCTAGTTTGTGCCGAGTGGATGGTACCCCACGCCCTTTCTCTCGCGTGTGCTCTTCGGGATGAACTTTTCTGTACGATAATATAGCGATGTATAGTAAATTAACGCATACGATAAAATAACAAAAAAACTACCAGGCACTAAACAGTCGATTTCAGCTGTGTAATACATTGTTGAGTGATAAATGTGCGTTGATCTTAAATCTAAATATATAAATCTTCTTTTTCTTAATCTATAACCACAGAACACACATGGTGGAGGTATTCTTGACGTGGAATTCTTTCCCATAATAGAGAATTGGTGTTCAAATGGGTACATGATTAGAATAGCACAGGTCAAATAGGAACAAGAATGAATGGCACAGGTACGAGTGTCCGAGAACACTAGATCGGAGACGGCCTGACACAAATGACGTCATATGTGGGTTAGGGTTAGAGAAAGGTTTCGAGTTTGCGCTAGAACTTTATCAATCTGGCACTTTATATCTCGAGATCTTGACAAAATATGCAGTCTAAACCCTTACCCTAACCCACACCCCATCTATGACGTCATATGTGCTAAACCGTCTTCGATCTAGCGTTCTCCACAAGGAGCATGGGGCCTACCAAATCGTAATCCGGCTTTGACAAATGATCAAGTATTTTCCAGGATTCGATTAGTCCATTTTTTGTAAATTTCACAAAATGTCTGACACTGCAAAAACAAAACATGCGCGTCGTCGTCAAGGCAACATTAATGGACGTCTTTTGTTTATTCTTGGTGAATTTGTTATTGTAATTTTCCAAATGTCCTTTTACAAAAATAGTTGTAAGAGTTTTTCTTAGAATGTTATGTTCACATCCAGCATTTTACCAGATCTTGCTATTTATTCAACGTTAAGTGTTGTTGTTACAATCCGTGTTTTATAACGTGTGTGATATTGTTTCAACTGTTTCAATTATCTGCCCCTTGCTATGTGGTTATTGGGTGATGCCATTTACATTAATAGCAAGCTCGGTTATTATTATTTTTTCTGTCCTTTCAATAACAATATTGGTGTCAGTCCTAATAAATCGGTGATGGAATGCAATGGGGCTTAACTTTTAGTTCCAAAATGACCTAGTTTGTGTTGAGTGGACGTTAAACCCCATTTCTCTCTCTCTCTCTTAACTTTTCAGGACCAACCGGGATAATGGGGATGGGGATACCCCGCCCACATAGTATGCTATGAAGGACATTTTGTTCGAGCAGTGGCTTTTCCGACTATGCTTCGCGGAATTCCAATTGTCAAAGGCTCTTTTACCTGCATTCCACCATGAACACAGGCCCTCGTTTTATAGTCCCACCCATGCGACTAGACGCTCGTCCTCTGTCTTTCACAACTGACACTGGAAAATCCCATGGAATGTTGTTGACAACATTGAGAATCCCTCGTTTCAGTACACCATGCGTGAAACGATAATGCATTTGGAAAAACACATGCCATGATATAAATGATTGGCCTAACTGTAAAATTACCCCTAACCCATAGACGTATTCGGCGAGGGGATCGGAGGGATTTGACCTCCAAAATGTGTTTGTAGATAAGATTTATTAAACGTGTGTGCGGGCGGCCCCGCTCAAGGACTAGAGGGATCACAGCTGGTGTGATATTTAAACTCAATCTGATTAAAACACAGATCCCATTTCGTTTCGTTTTTATAGTTCAAAATTTTGTTTCACTTGTCTTTAGTACATGTGGACACTGATCACTAAATATTCATGGGCCGTCACCACGAAACAAGGGCGAAAGTTATTTTTAGTCCTTCTCTCCCTTTCCCTTTTTCCCCCTTTTGCATGGCGATTTTTGTTGAATGTTTGGTGTAGAATCGAAGTAAAGGGTTTGAAAATACATTTTCTGCCAGGTTTGGGTGAATATTCATGATTTTGAGGCGGAAGGATACAAGAGTTGTGAGGCTGGTTACGTTGAAAGGGAGGGCCGAAAATTGCTTGTTTAGTTGTCTCTACTTCCAGCTTGTCTATCTCAAGTTTTTCATGAAGAACCTCATACATGCTTTTGGGCAAGAGTTTGCCACATGTTGCTCCATCTGTGGCAGAAAGCGTTTTACCCAACGAATATTTGGGAAAAAGTTACAATCGGTCTAAGAGACGAGAATTAACATTAAAGTCAATGGGGCAATAATTAGTGATCTGTGGCCACATGTAGTGTAGGTCATCGAAAGTATAAAAAACGAAACGAAATATAGATCAGTATTTTAATTACATTGTATTTAAACTGCAATGAAAGCATCACAAATAACATGGATTCTCTTCTGATAGACATGGACTTGTTGTCACTGTGACCCAGATCGAGTAATCAGCCCGGGGGTCCCGTCGAGACCTGATAAACACTGATGAGTTCAAAGACTCTAGAAATATCTCATACGAGACATATTTCTGTATTCCAAAAGCATCCATGTTTTAGGGGCATGTTTCAAGCATTAATTACTGTGACATGTGGGAAATGCTAAGTAACTAAAGAACAGAGAGAGAGAGAGAGAGAGGGAGAGAGAGAGAGAGAGATAACTGCCACTCGACACAAACTAGGCCATTTCGGGACTAACATATCGTTCAATTTTATATTCAATAATTCACGACCCTAATTCTTGTCACGTACAACCGGGGATTCGAAACCACACCAGTTACCCCATTGAAAGACCTTATAATACAACACGCACACGTTAACTATTCGGCCATCCAACCCCCATCCCCATTCCTAAATATCATTTGATGGTTGTCTTCATTATAATTTCTGGAAATGAAACTTGATGGTCATTCGTAATAGGGAAATATCATCCTGGTAAGTCTACCCTTCCCGTTTTGTAAGCCATTGAGTCAAGTGCCGTGGATTCGAGTCAGCTTAGGCGAATTATTGAAATATAAATGACTCTAGAAATATCTCATACGAGACATATTTCTGTATTCCAAAAGCATCCATGTTTTAGGGGCATGTTTCAAGCATTAATTACTGTGACATGTGGGAAATGCTAAGTAACAAAAGAACAGAGAGAGAGAGAGAGAGAGAGAGAGAGAGAGGGAGAGAGAGAGAGATAACTGCCACTCGACACAAACTAGGCCATTTCGGGACTTACATATCGTTCAATTTTATATTCAATAATTCACGACCCTAATTCTTGTCACGTACAACCGGGGAATCGAAACCACACCAGTTACCCCATTGAAAGACCTTATAATACAACACGCACACGTTAACTATTCGGCCATCCAACCCCCATCCCCATTCCTAAATATCATTTGATGGTTGTCTTCATTATAATTTCTGGAAATGAAACTTGATGGTCATTCGTAATAGGGAAATATCATCCTGGTAAGTCTACCCTTCCCGTTTTGTAAGCCATTGAGTCAAGTGCCGTGGATTCGAGTCAGCTTAGGCGAATTATTGAAATATAAATGTCAGTCCCGAAATAACAGAGTATGTGTTAAGTGGGCGTTACCCCCACTCCCTCTGTGAGCAACCTATTCTCTAACATTTTAGTCCTGAAATAGGGGGTTTCTCTCTCTCCCAGACACCCCCTAATAGTAACTATCGATCCCCAATATACTATCAGCATCACATTGTCCAGTTGCAATTACCATGACCTGTGGTCAGTACACAAATAAATTATAAACTGGTCAGTGGTCAATACACACTAGATCATTGATTGTTTACAATTCATGGTCAGCAATTAACTTAGACCACATTATAAACTGACCAGTGGTCAATACAAACTAGTACAACCCATGGTCACCAATTAACTCAGATCACATGTAATTTAACACTGGTGTGGTTTTATACATGTCGTCTAATTAGCCAGCTTTACACATGTGACATAATGTAATCTACTCTACCCTTGTTCTCTATCCGTGCACGTAAAAGAACCCTGGACTGTTGGAATTCGAAATAAGAGTTGGAATAGACTATTTTGTCGCGTTCTTGGCAAAATGTCCCGGTAATAACACACTACAAGGCGTATGCCCGTCTTTATTAGCCCAGTCGGAGCAGAACAGTAGGACGTTAAACCCCATTTCATTTCATTGGCAGCTCAGTTAGTAGAGTGCTAGCAGAACATCAGCGGATACGGATTTCAACCTCACGCCTGGTGTTGGTCGAGAGATTTCATCTGGTTTCCCTTGTCAGTGGTGCAGGACGTAGTCTACTGGGACAAACACAGAGCTCCCTGGTACACGTCGGCGTGCACGTAAAAGAAACTCTTGGCAGGTTGAATTCGACGAAGAGAAGGCAGATACGCTGCTCCATGACAACACGTCCTCAATGGTACACTGTATTGCCATGGTCATCCAAGTTGGCCCGGGGGGTTGGGTTGCCGAATGGTTAGCGTGCGCGCTGTATCATACGGCTTGCCATTGAGTCAACTGGCGTGGTTTCGAATCCCCGGTTGTACGTGGCAAGGAGTAGGGTCGCCTGTCCAGCCTCGTGGGTTTTTTTCGGGCCCTTTGGTTTCCTCCCACTGCTAAAGACCCCTAAGCGCAAGCGAATTATTGAAATGAAATTAAACCATATGTTAGTCCCGAAACGACCAAGTTTGTGTCGAGTGGACGTTAAACCACATTTCTCTCTCTCTATATAGTAAGTAGAGGGGAATGCTCACAAGTCCACGTGTTCATTAGTCCACCGATATATATATATTACATGCGTTCACTAGTTCAACAATATCTATTATTAGGGGTTAGGGTTAGGTTTATTGATACCCATAGTATCTCTTATAGCGGGGGTGGGGGGATGGCCTAGTGGTCTAGAGTGCCGCGCTTCGACCTCTATCTGGCCGTCACCTCTGGCTTGCTGCTGTGGTTTCGAGCCCTAGTGTGAGCGTATGTGGCATGGCGATAGGGGCGCCTTCTCAACCTCGGGGGTTTCCTCCGGGCACTCCGGTTTCCCTCCACTGCTAAAGACCCCTACGCGCAAGCGAATTATTGAAATAAAATGAAACCATATGTTAGTCCCAAAATGACCTAGTTTGTGTCGAGTGGACGTTAAACCCCATTTCTCTCTCTCTCTCTTATAGCGGCGGGCTAGTGCACTAGCGGACTTGTGAACCCTTCTCGTAGTAAATTAGCTGTAAATAGAATTTAGTGATGAAAGAGACGTATTAACCGACGTTTTCAAGTTGTAAATCATACCAGCAATGACAATGTAATTTGAGAGAGAAAATTGGAAATGGAAGTTTTTTTCGTAATGAGCTGTGAAAACGGTAGTGGCGACTGGATTGAATTCTACACCAATCTCTCGCGCACATCACCTAGACATTATTGGCCACATCGACCAAGTCAAAGTAAAATCCTTACTGTTTTAAAGTGAAAGTCAGAAGTTCCGGATTGGATCCCACAATGTACTCGAAATTTTTCTCTGGATTTTTGCGCCCAGTTTCCCTTTGTTAGTGGTGCAGAATGACTTACTAACCAGGCGGTGCGGAGATGCCACTCCCCGGGGACAATTTCGCACACAGTATACTTCGTTATTCCAGTTGACGTAAAAAAAAAGTTGGGGTTGGGATGGCCTAGTGGTCTAGAGTGCCGCGCTTCGACCTCTAGCTGGCCGGTCACCTCTGGCTTGCGGCTGTGGTTTCGAGCCCTGGTGTGAGCGTATGTGGCATGGAGATAGGGGCGCCATCTCAACCTCGTGGGTTTCCTCCGGACACTCTGGTTTCCTCCCACGGCTAAAGACCCCTACGCGCAAGCGAATTATTGAAATAAAATTGAAACCATATGTTAGTCCCGAAATGACCTGGTTGTGTTGAGTGGACGTTAAACCCCATTTCTCCCTCTCTCTCTCTCTCGTAAAAAAAGTAGGATGTTAAACTCAATTTCATTACATCACCCCACCGTTTAGTTACGTATCTAAACGCATTGTAACATTATCTCTACGTTCATAGATTTTGACAATACTAATCGGCTTCTATCAGGCTTGACAAGGAGGAAAAAACAAGGTCTCGTGTATACGTTGTCGTGTACGTTAAAGAAAGGCGGGTAATTGGAATTCAAGACGAGTTCACGAAAACAGTCCGGGTAAAATTTCCCTCTCGGCAGTCGGCATACGTATGCCCGTCTATAGGGCCTATTATAAGTCTGGGCCCAGTTTCTCGAAATCGTAACTGAATATAAAATCCAAATTTTAGTAGATATTTCAATTTTGATTGGCTAAGTATTAAACCCAATCTAATATTATCCAATCAAATTACTAAAATTTGGATTTTATCTTAAGTTAAAATTTCGTGAAAAAGGCCCCTGATCAGTAAAGAAAAGTAGGACGTAAAACCCCATTTTATTTCATTTCTCTAATACTCATCTCCACGTCCAGAGTTATTGGCTTAATTCGTCTATCAACTGAACAGTAAGAAGACCGTGTTTAGACTTGAACCCCATTGTTTATCAAAGTATAGAAACTTTATCTCGTCTGTTTATTAAAGTATCAAGTCTGGTTAGCCGCGTGGTACCAGACTCCAGACAGGGGGGTAGTAAATACCATTCGGAAAGTAGAGATAAGTTTACCCTCTTTAAGAATTTGAAACTAATTATGGAAGCAGATGTTATCCGGTTGTTTATCAACAGGGGGTTATTAACGTGATCATGTCAGGTACCAATTCTAAACAATAAACGCGCCACTGATTCAATAGCATATTTATGACTTGTTAATAGCGTCTTCATTTCTGATGCCAAGACATCTCTCTGTGTTTCGGCGAACCTACTTTATTCTCCGTTGATAATTAACTCAAGAGGCCCAGCCCACGAGATGTCTGTTTCATGAAATAGGCATATTTTTTTTGAAATAATTAAATTAATTTTGAAAATGTAGAAATAGTTCATCAAGTGCTTAAACATACATTATGCAAGAGCAAAATCTGCTTATTGTAGATCTTTCTTTAGGACTGAAATATCTACATAATTAACTCGACATTAATTAACTTATCAAGACCATAATCAAATCTCGATGCCATCATTAGCCTGCCATATTTAGTGGATTTTAACATGTTTAATGATGGATGATTCAACGTTTATGATCGTACCAACGGTAGTAATGACGATCGAGGTTAGTTTAAAATTTAATCGCTAATATCTCGGTTCAGAGTGAAACAATTGGACTGAATTTTCTGCATAGTCTGTTTTTATTATATATTTTTTAAACTATGTTAGCACGAACTGTCAGTTTTATCTAATCAGGCTAATGCACTTTTAAGTGTATACGGGCGACAAGAGGTTGTGTTTTGCCAAGGGAAAACCATTCTGAAAATTCTCAAGAAAATTTCCAAGCCAACAGCTGGATCAAACCCGCTACTCGTAGAATTGGAAATTTACACTTGGGGTCAGCCATGAGTGCAAAAATGTGAAATATTGATTTAAATAATTTGATTGATGCAACGGTTGCCTGTCGTATCGCAGGCTATCCGTGTAAAATGTGAATTGACGAGAATGTTCCCTTTAATCACAAATTTAATATGCGTAATAGTTCGATTAAATTATATTTATTTGAAACTGGTGAAAAGACCATTGAAGATACTGAAGCCCACTTTTATTTATTTTATTGTTAATATGGATTTTCCCATTAAAACATCGGAATTACGGAGATGTAGGTATACTTGAATCAACCATACGGGGGGTTGGATGGCTGAATGGTTAGCACGTGCGCGCTGTATTATAAAGCCTGTCATTGAGTAAACCACTGGCGTGGTTTCCGATCCCTGGTTGTACGTGACAAGGTGTAGGGTTGCCTGTCCAACCTCGTGGTCCTCCGGTTTCCTCCCACCGCTAAAGACCCCAACGCGCAAGCGAATTATTGTAATAGAATTGAACCTTATGTTAGTCCCAAAATGAATGGATGTTAAACCCCATTTCCCCCCTCTCTCTCTTGATTCCCAAACATTCCCCGAATAAACTAAATTGTTTACAATGCAGGAGCTCGATTAAATTAACTTTAAAAGACTCAATGACTTGCGCTCCATTTATAATTAATTCGTTCCGTTCTTTAACGGACAGTAATTTGATGTACCCGACAGAGTCCCTGACCCAATCATGTTTAAACTAGCAGAAAATTATTAATTATATCGATTATATATCAAATGTAATCAAGCATATAATTGGTCAATATCTTGGCTGACCTTTGGCCACGTGAGAGACATGATCTATTAGCTGATGCTGACCTTTGACATGCTATCACGTGACGTAGGAAAATCGCCTCTATTTTTAGATCGCTGAAATTTGAATGACGTGGCGATTTGTTTACTAACAGACTGCTGTCACTTGGCAAACCGAAATGACCGGTCTAATGAAGACGATACGCCATGTATTATATGCGCAATTTTGTCTCCACAGCCGTGCTAGGACCAATCACATTTTGAGTTTCAACTACTAAGGGATTTTTAACGCACTGCTAATAGATTCCTTGGGACCACGGGTTTTCATTTCCTTGACAATGGGGAGCCAGACGGAGAAATCCAGAGCAATTTCCTCGTCCGAACATGTGGATCGAACCGAGCGGACAGCGGTATATACTCGGACCATCACGGGGATCGAACCAAGCGGGCAGCGGGACACTCACTCCACCAACCCCGGGATCGAACCCAGCGGTATACTCACACCATCTACACGGGGATCGAACCCAGCGGTATACTCACTCCACCAACCCCGGGATCGAACCCAGCGGTATACTCACTCCACCAACCCCGGAATCGAACCCACCGGGATACTCACACCATCTACACCCGGGAACCCACCGGGATACTCACACCATCTACACGGAGATCGACCCCAGTGGTATACCCACTCCACCAATCCCGGGATCGAACCCAGTGGTATACTCACTCCTCCTACCCCGGCACCGAACCCGTTATATGAAATTATTCAAATAGTGTAGAACACGTGTAGTTTGTTAAATAACCAGCTGGGGGTCGGGTGTTCGATCCCTGCATTGGCCGAGAAAGTCCCCCCCCCCCTTGTTAGTGATGCAGGATGGAGGGCCTCACAAGGATCTGTCTCGAAAAACGAGGTCCCGTGTACACATTGGCATGCACGTAAACTATTCCCTTAACAGTTGGAATTCGATATAAGAGTGGGCCGTAGTGCCACTGTCCCGAGAAAAAATTCCCTCATAGCACTCAGTCAGAGCAGAACAGTATAGGACGTTAAACTCCATTTCATTTCATTTCCGATTTACAGAGACCATGAGAAAGGGGAGTTTAGAACAAATACAGAAACTAAGTGAAACACCAACCTTTACAAAACAACGGGGATCAGACAGAGAGGGGGGAATGGGGTTTAACGTCCACTCGACACAAACTAGGTCATTTCGGGACTAACATATGGTTTAATTTATTTCAATAATTCGCTTGCGCCTGGGGGTCTTTAGCAGTATGGGGAAACCAGAGTACCCAGAGGAAACCCACGAGGTTGAGAAGGCGCCCTATCTCCATGCCAAATACGCTCACACCAGGGATCGAAACCACAGCCGCAAGCCAGAGGTGACCGGCCAGCTAGAGGTCGAAGCGCGGCACTCTAGACCACTAGGCCATCCCAACCCCGCTACGGGGCTTAGACAACAAAAACTAAATGAAACACCAACCTCAAGTAAAGTACTGAATAAAAATAGAAATCATATTAAACTCCAAATCACCGAAAGAAAAAAATCAAAAGAAGAACTACAGAAACCAAATGACACACCAACCTTAAATAAAGAGACCGTGGGCGTGAGGAGGACAACAACGGAACAAAAACAGAAACTAAATGAAACATCAACCACGAAAAGAAATGAATAAAATAGATGCCGAGATTGAACATCTAAAACAAATCAAACAAAATTAATGTCAAGGGAATTAAAATTTGAGTCAAAGGAAGGTTGTTTATAGAGAATGAAAACATCCGTAAGGAAATAATGGCCCCGGTTAAAAAATAGGATTAAGAGAACAAAGTACCCTTAAAAGCAAAGAAAAAAACTACACGAGTTTCATAAACGTACACACAGTGACAGGCTTCTAATTCTAATATAAATTATAGTCCGTGGGAAAAACTTACCAGAGGAATAAATTGTATTAAGAAGTTGTCAAGAGACGTGATTAAAATTGTGTTGAATTTACTGAAGGTGAAACTATGAACGACTTGTGACTCGTGCACCATAAATCACCGACATCTAGCGGTAGAATCTGACTTTATTAACGCTGATATATTTCTCCCAATGCAACGGTTACTCGAATAGTTTATAATTGAATATAAAAAACATAAACCAGAAACATAACCCAGAACAAAAAATCTGTTTCAAGACAAAACCAAACGTTTCTTGACTTCGTTTGACAAGGAAGTTGGATGGCCGAATGGTTAGCGCGTGCGCACTGTATCGTAAGGTCTGTTATTGAGTCAAGTGACGTGGTTTCAATTCCCCGGTTGTACGTGACCAGGAGTATTGTAGCTTGTTCAACCTCGTGGGTTTTCTCCAGGTTCTTCGGTTTCTTCCTACTGCTAAAGACCCCAACGTGCAAGCGGATTATTGAAATAAAATCGAACCATGTGTTAGTCCCCAAATGACCTAGTTTGTGTCGAGTGGACGTTAAACCCATCCCCCCCCTCTCTCTTGCCGTTTCACAGAAAATCTGTTAAGCCTATTTTCCATATACGCGTTTCCGCCAACGTTGATGGAGTGTAGGGGGAAAACTGCAGAAAAAGGAAAGCTGCAAGGTAATGTTGACTTTGGGTCTTCACAGAGATTTTGTCACAGATATTTCAGCGTGGATTCCCTTTCTTAGTGGAGGAAGATAAAAAAAAAACCCACGACAGTCGGAGTTCGACGAAGAGTAGACGAGAAGGCTGCGCTGTCCGGGATAAATGTCCAGAATAGTAAACTGCATCGTGTCATTGTGGAGATCTTTATGACGTTAAACCTCATTTATCTATTGAAAGAAAACCTATTTAAAGGAATGTTTATAGATTTATTCCTTTCATATCCAGATTAAACAAAATAAACCCAAAGTTACAAGGGGAACCGACTTTGTAAAAGCTAGAAAAGAAAACCTTGAGTCTATTTGAAATAACAAATTTCCTTTCCGCAAACTGAATCTTCAATCGACTTCTGTAGTTGTCAATTTCACGATTTATTCATTCATTACACCCACTTCCGGTTTCCTTAACAACCATATCAGTTTCGGTAAGCTCGAGGCCAATCATGATTAGCTTCCCTGTTCTTTGTCGATTCTGTTTTATTTCTCTCCGAGTAACATCGTTTCACGAGCAAATTTCCGACTATTCGCCTCTGTTAGTTTACTTAGTAATATATCACTTCGGTTTTTGTCAATGAAATTGAAATCAAAAGTGACATCGAATAAAAAGCGATGTCTTCAGGGCAGATGGCATGTGTTTAATACAAAGTAAAATGGTCTGATTCATGTTTTTGTTTATAAAAGAACGCGGAGGAATAGATGAGATTTCGTCATATTTTGAAACTGTAAAGAAAACTGCAACACAATTTTTTCTGATTTAAATATCTTTGAAAAGCGAGCAGATGTTTTAAAGATAGTTTTTGTCTTCCAAAGGATACATTAGTTAACGGCTCAATACCACTCTTGTTGTAACTGAATAATATGTCCCAATCTTTATTCTGGTCAACAAATTGTATTATTTTACAATTTTCAAATTAATTGATGATACAAATTTCACCTTAATATACCTAATTTTAAGAATTGGAAAAATTCAACTAAATGATTTGAAAAGCCTAACGTAAACCTTTTCAAATGTGACTTGGATTTTAAAATATTTTCAAACCATCTGGACAAGTAAAATGGGATGTAATGGATAATTTACACAACAGGTAGGACACTAAACATCTAGTATTAGAATAAGACTTATTTATTTTCTGGAGCTGCCAAGCCAGCGTGAGTGTTATTGTCCCTTTAAGAGTTTCATAAAGAGTTGGCCATTGATAAATAGATGAAAAGAAAAAGAAAATGTTGAAAATTTAAGTCAAATTACTTTGATATTTTCGATTATCAAGCAACATGCTCAATGACTATGGTAGCCTTGCTTGACAGGCCTTTCATAACCAGTTTCCGGTAGTGACATCAGCGACTAACGGTAAACGTTAGCTTGGTCGGCCATATATGGATTTAATTTTAAATGGACGACTGTTGAAATTCAAACTGTATCCAAGCCATCCGTGGGTCTACAGAGTTGATTTTTAGCTTGTCGTGTAAAAAAAGATCTAATTAATAATTTCTTTAGCATCCGATACCTAAATAAAGACTTACAATAGGCAGATTTCGCTCTTGCATAATGTATATTTAAAAGAGCAATGCAGATTCATAAGCTAAAGTTAGTAAGACACTGGTTCGCTCCCGGTGTTCGCCGAGAAAATTCCTCGGTAATTTCCGGCGTGGTTTCCTCTTATCAATGGTGCAGGACGAATAGTCTAACAAGGAACATTTCTAGTCGTAAGGATTGAACAGAAAACGAAGGACCGTCAGTGTACTTGTAAAGATACCCTCGAATGCGCTATGGAAGTCACAGTGGCTCGGTGGGTAGGATGTTGGCTTGTTAATCTGGGGGTTCAGAATTCGATCCCTGCATTGGCCGAGAAAGTTCATCGGGATATTCCGACGTGGTTCCCCGTGTCAGTGGCGTATGAAGGAAAGCGAAAAAACGTGGATAAAACGCCCAAACACAACACTATTAAAGAAGTTATATAATTACCAAAATCCTTTCGAAGAAGTTACTTTGTGATATTGTTTGTTATACGTGGACTAGTAGAACACTGGACCCTTCAACTGCTATTGTCAAATCTTGATTTACGAGGTGTTTTCTTGTGTCGATTCAAAATGGATCGACTAGGTCAAATCTAAAATTGTCGGGTTGACTGGGTATTTTGTGTTGATTTGTTTAGTGGAATGACAATATGTCTTCGTTCAATTTTCTGTCGATATAGTAATCTAATATTGAGATGCGATCGATTATGTGTTTCTGTGTTGATCCAGTAAGCCAAAAATGATACCAAACGTAACAAACAAACCAAATTCCACTTAAGTCGTTCGTTGCAAAAATCAATTGCATAGAGTTTGAGCAAGCGCTAATCGAATATATCAAAAAATATAAAAGCAATCCAAACCGAGTAAAACGAAACGAGACATGAAAACGAAACTGATATCCCCCCCCCCAAAAAAAAAAAAAAAAATTAAAAAAAATCAAGCAAAATAGTGTGTTTAATGCCAAAATGCAATACAGATGTGAGGATGAATCAAACGCCTAGTACAGAAGAACCTTCATTACATCAAAGGACTTTATTCATAAGGGGTCACGGTGGCTAAGTGATTCCCCTGTCAGTAATGCAGGACGGAGGGCCCGATAAGGACAGCTGTCTAGTCGTTCGGATGGGACTCAAAAGCGTAGCGTGCACGTAAAATACCCATTTACAGTTGGACTTCGATGTAAGAATAGAAAGTAGTACCGCTGTCCGGGCACACTGTATGACGTATGCCCCTTCTTCATTAGCCCAGTTCGGGGCAGAACAGTAGGACTTTATACCCCATACAGGCCGCATACGTGCTTTCTGATTGATAACTGCAGGGGGGGGGGCAAAGTAGATCATTCTGGACTAACAAGGGTCAATTTTATTTCAATAATTCGCGTGCTCGTCTTTAGTAGTGGAAGGAAACCAGAGGTCCAAGAGAAAACCCACGAGGTTGGACTAGCGATCCAACTCCTTGTCATGTAAAACCGGGGAAGGATCCACGAGGTTGGACGAGCGATCCAACTCCTTGTCACGTACAACCGGGGAAGGGGAATCTAAATGCCAAAGTGGAAAAATAGTCCATGAACTGACGACAGAATAGTTTCATAATCCTGAATTACATTTATTTCGCTATCAATTTAAATCATTTTAGTTCTGTAATAAAGTCCCGAATTTTACTATAAATTTAAATCGTCCGAATTTTAATGTTCCTATAAATCATGATCATTATAGCCCCCAAGACCTCCCAGGGGGAAACAACTCAAAGAACACTTATTATATAATCTGTGACACGTTTACAATTTAACTCTTAATAAGATTGCACTTCCGGTTTACTAAACATGCCTTCAGAAAACAGAAAATTCTTTTCTACTTTAAAACCGATTTAGACATCTGCCATCAATTACAGAACATTTTCTATCAATTCAAGAGACGCCATAAAGCTTTAGAAATGTTTTTTCTTTTCCGTTTTTGTCTTCAGTGACCTGAGCCGAATGGTCGTTTATAGTTCATAGGAATACACTTCAGTGTGTTGCAGAGAGAAAGAGATATGGGTTTAACTTCCACACGACACAAACTAGATCATTTCGGGACTAAAGTTAATATCCGATTGACTTTATATTTAATACAGTGTTTAAGGTTATGAAACGAAATGAAATGAAATGAAATGGGGTTTAACGTTCTACTGTACTGCGAAGAAGGCTATTAATTTTCAACGATTTCCAATGTTAGAATAGGGCAGAACTAATAGCCAAAGAGGTTGTTACTCGTTATCGGATTTTAGGGTGTTGTAAATGTCTTCATTTCATAGAAAAACAAATGTGCAACAACCCTTCTGACTTCCCGGACGCCGGACGACTTAGCTGCTGTTGGCGTGTGGTTTGTTGCCTGACAACCTATCGTTTATACTTTCGATGGCCTCTACTACATGAAGATCTGTCAGGTTGTAGTGGAAGATCGCGTCAGGGTCATACCAGCGGCTTTTGACCCTATGACGTCAGACACATTTGATTAATCAATCAGCGTTGATGTTTCAAGTCGAATACCCATGTACAGTCCACCGCACATCAAGAACTCGCTGTAACAAACCGTTTCATTGGTTGGCTAATCCCTCACATTAACCAGAACGCGGGTTATGTAACAGCTCTTCCAGGTCTTAGAGTAGTAAGACAAATAAAACTATAATATTGAACTATAAAAAACGAAACCAATAAGATTTGTTTTAATCAGACTGTGGTAGTGGCATTTATTAGTACCATAAAGGATGTTACTGACTGAAGTCATAGCGACGACAGTAACAGTCTACAATGGATTTCAGATCTCTCATATTGAGACTGCCTGAGCATATTACTTCTACCCAGAATATCAAAACAGGAACTGATCAAAGCAAACGACACCAACATACAACTAACTGGTCTCCCATAAGCGTCTCAAATCGGGAACCACCCGTAGTGTATCGCCGGAGAACTACATATAGCCAGCTGAATACTTCTCCGCAGGTACCGCGTCTCTTGTGTTCAGAATTATCGGTAGACATTACGGAACAGCCTTGGGAAAGATAAAATAATATTTGGAATCTGTTGAACCTATTTGGGTTCCTACTGAAGTGCTGTCTAATATTTACCACAAGCCCATTCCGCCACGTCACGATACTTATAAATGCCTCCCTTAGAATATCCCTAATGATATTTGACTTATATGGGTTGCATTTAATTCAGACTTATTGATCGAATCTATATGATAATTATTATCAAGACGTATTGATATCATCCAGTTAAGACCAGGAATATGTGCCAACAATAATAAGGAGAGAGAAATGGGGTTTAACGTCTACTCGACACAGACTAGGTCATTTTGGGACGAACATATGGTTTAATTTTATTTCAATAATTCGCTTGCACGTAGGGGTCTTTAGCAGTGGGAGGAAACCGGAGTACCCAGAGAAAACCCACGAGATTGGACAGGCGACACTACTCCTTGCCACGTACAACCGGCGAACAGAGCTAGAGAAACATAATACAATCCAAGATGTAGACATATAAAACAACATTGTGAAAGCCAGGTCGATACAGGAACGCAATTGGGAATCCGAATTTTTAACGCGTGCGCGTATCATCATAAGGTCTGTCATTGAGTCAAGTAGCGTGGTTTCGATTCCCCGGTTGTACGCGCGACGAGGAGTGGAGTCGGCAGCCCAACATAATTCGTATTCGTCGAGTCACCCGGTTTCCCCCCCCCCCCCAATGCTAAAGACCCCTACCCGCAATGAATTATTGAAATAAAATTGAACTATTTGTTAGTCTCGAAATGACATATTTGGTGTCAAATACATGTTACCCCTCCTCCCTCCCCTCTCTCTCTGTATACGACATACCACGTGCAGATTGTTACGCGAGGGAAAGTTTTGCCAGTAACAGTTCGACTCAAGTGTTAGTAGTTAGTTATGACAGATCGATGGCAAGCTATTGAGAAAATTGTGACTGGATATCTTCTATTATTTGTGATGACATGAATTGACAAGACGAGACTCGCCACTTAAAGACGCCATTTAAATCAAGTCTATGGTGGTTTCTATGATGAGTCGGACACATCTCGATGTAAGTTGATGTATAAAGTAGGTCCAAAACCTTTCATGCATATTAAACTCTACAGACCACAGTTTGTTCTACTTCCTATAATGGTATAAATACAGACAACTATTTCAAGACAACGAGGAGATTGAACATTGAGAGATACACCTTCACAGACGCTTGACGCTTGAAACCAGGGTCTGGTGAAAAGTTCACACTTCCTGGTATTAAACACGTAAAAATAAAGTACAGCCATTATAAATGCCATTATTTTAAGATGTCAAAGGTTTTTATTTGGGTGGAGGGGTATGGGGGAGGGGGTATGCATTTGCTGGGATCTACGTTATAATAAAGGTGATAATTTGTGAATTGTTTCTATTTCATTCATCCGACTGGGCTAATAAAGGCAGCTGTACACCCTGAAGTGCACTGTGTGGGAAGTTTTGACAAGGTAACGACTACACGCCCTACTCTTATTTCAAATCTAAATTGTTAAGTGTTCTTTTACGTGTACGCCAAAGCACGGCTTAAAAACATTCTTGACAGTTGGAAACAAAAACAAAAAATCACTCATATCACACTGCATATGGCGGTCTCCATTTCAATGTTGGGGGCTGAAAAGTAGGACTAAAACCCCATTTCCTTTCCTTTTTGTGGCTGAGGGGGCTAGTTATGCTCGTCTTTCATTATCCCGGTTGGTGCAAAAAAGTAGTCCGTTAAATCCATGCCATATTTACAATAAACCGCGCTGTATCGCAACGTCTGTTAGTCCCGAAATGACTTAGTTTGTGTCGAGTGAGCGTTAAACCCATCTTTCCTTTTTGTGGCTGAGGGGGCTAGTTATGCTCGTCTTTCATTATCCCGGTTGGTGCAAAAAAGTAGTCCGTTAAATCCATGCCATATTTACAATAAACCGCGCTGTATCGCAACGTCTGTTAGTCCCGAAATGACTTAGTTTGTGTCGAGTGAGCGTTAAACCCATCTTTTTCTCTCTCTCTCTCTCTCTTCCCCTCTCTCTCTCTCTCTTCCCCCTATCTTTTTTTTCTTCACAATAAAGTGATATATAGCAGAAATGATGATAGCAGTCAAAGTATTGGTGTACTTAAGTAGACTATGCTTCAGACGTATCTTCACCATGTATGGAGACTAGCAGATAAAGCTATTTATACGGATTCCTCCGAGAGATGAATTACTCTAACATTATTTATTCATTGGGTCAATGAAAGAGAGACGATGATGCTCGACAAGTAGAAAACAATAGGATGTCGTCTGCTCAACTTAAGCTGAAAGGAACGGGGTTTTAACGTCGAGTGAGCTCACTGCAAGCACGTCGATAATATTGGAACTAACATGTAGCCCATACCGCTTCAAATTCATTATTCCAACTCAAGATGGCACTTGACGTTAACGAACGATTCGTACATGGGACCACCGGTATCGTTACCCCCCGTTCGGTTAGAAAAACATTACGTTGACTTGTCCAGCTAGTTTCGAATCAATGAAAAAAAAACACCAACCAAAACCTTGTCTTTGACAAAATGAAAGAAGAACCATGTTTTAATTAACAGAAGAACTAGTGAGTTGAAATGTTGTAGATGTCGCGAGGCTGAAGGTTAAATTGACTCAATAATTCAATAAAGATCTGTTTTCCCCAATAGTCTACGGTGAAATGCACATTATAGATGTTGTTCTGGCAGAGAGAGGCCAAGAGAGAGATTCGGATGTTCTGACTTCGGAAAACTTTAGGTTAAACGTTCTTAGATCAACGTCAATGAAATGTCGTACAGATGAGTTTCTGCCTCTCTTATTAGTTATTACGGATTGCAACTGTCAATGGTTGAAAACGTAGAACACTCTTCCATTATTCAGAATGACGTGGCGGCCGAACACGAGGACGCACATTCCACAATTCCCTGTAGAAGTTGGTGTGTAACATTACCATGAAAACTCTAGAGCCGTGTAGTAGACAAAACACTAGAAGAAAACATCCCACCGTTATTTCGAGTTAATCCGTGTAGACGAGACGATGTATTAAAGTGGAGTTATTCCCGGTATATTGTTCATAAAATGAAATGACTGGATATTCGTGCGTTAATAAGTAATAATTCTACACTAATAAATGTAATTATTAAAAGGGATCAATAACTTAGAACGCATCAATCTACATCGTCTCGCAAAATTCAGAGTAAAGTCAGCCTGTAGTAAGAGAAGCACTGGTGTATTAGGCTAACAAGGAGCGGGGATCCACTTAAATCAGCGTCCATTAATTTCAATTATTATAAATAAGACATTTGTTTGTTTACTCAATGTAGATCTTGCGTCATCATCGTCGTGGGCAGATAAGAATCTGTCGGTTATTATGGACCCATGGATTTGTTTATATAAATATATATACGCCCATCTATTTCTGTTAGAATGAATTGAACTGAAATAAAATGAAGTGGGGTTTAACGTCCTATCGTTCTGCTCAGATGGGCGTAATGAAGAATGACACACACCATACCGTGTGCTGTGAGGGACATTTTCCCCGGAGATCGGCGCTACGGCCTTCTATTAGATCGAATTTCAACAAGGGATCCTGGTTTTTCGTCCCATGCGATCGACGTCCCATGCGATTGACGTCCCATGTGATCTGTGCTTGTCGAGCCCTCCGTCCGGCATCGTGGGAAACACCTTTGAGATTTCCAAACGCAGTGGAAGCGTTTAGAAGCTATATCTTGTCGTTCGAAAGAGACGAAAAATCGAGTTCCACTTACAGGTATCTATTCTCTTAAAGTCAAAGTTGTCCATGTGTGCAGAATCTGTACAAACGAATAAGTCACAGTTTGATGTGGCGACCATTCTTAAACTACATATACAATGTACACATGTGTGCAGTCTGTGTAAACTAGCCACAGTGAGCAAAACCCTCGATGGGCACTTAGTTGAAGTGAGAAAAACACTCGTTAAGCAGAGGGTTGAAGTGAGAAAAACGCCCGATAAGCATTTGATTTAAGTGAGCAAAACACTTAATGAAATGTACACTTCATGCGGAAGCGTACTTCATGGAAGCCTATTTGACATGGCCTCTTCCTCACTCCAATATCAATTCAGCCTTCTTTATTTCATCGAAAATTTGAAGTGTTGTCCTGGAAGTGTGGTAGAAATGAACACCTGGGATATCAAATTTTTCACTTCGAGAACGTCTCGGTTTAGTGTTACCCACACTTGATATGGGTGGCGTCAACAGTTCATTGCGTGATGGGAACGACTTGACACTACCCATGCCTTACAATAACGATAGCCAACGCAATCACAGGGACGGAACTAAGAATGTCAAAAACTTGAGCCTCAAAGTCAATCTGATTAAAACACTGATCATATTTCGTTTTGTTTTTATAGTTCAAAATTTCGTTTTACTTGTCTTTATTACACTAGGATCTGGCAGAGTTGTTATAATTGACGTGTTCTGAATGATGTGAGTCTTACCAATGAAACGGTCTGTTACAGCGAACTTTGACGTGTTTTGCACGGGCCTGTGGGTAAACCACCAGGAACGTCATCGCTGATTCATTAAGCAATGTCTGACGTCATTAGGTCAAAAGTCGGTCTACTGCGCTCTGACGTGAACTCGCACTATAACTTGTCACATAATGCTTGCTGTGTAGGCCATCGAAAGTATAAAAAACCGAAACAAAATGTATTTTAATCAGATTGTCTTAAAGCTAGTTCTCTCTGTGTGGGGGATTACGTGGCTAAGGCGCCGGCTCGCTAGCCTGGAAGTCGGGTGTTCGATCCCTGCATTGGCCGAGAAAGTTCATCTCGATTTTCCGGCGTGGCTTCCCCTTGTTATTGATGCAGAACGAAGAACCTGACAAGGAAAGCTGTCTAGTCGTTCAGGTGGGACGAAAAATCGATGTCCCGTGTACACATTGGCGTGAACGTAAAAGATCCCTCGGCAGTTGGAATTCGATATAAGAGTGCGCCGTAGTGCCGCTGTCCGGGCAAAATTTCCCTCATAGCACACTGTATGGGGTACGCCCGTCTTCATTAGACCAGGTTAGGTGCAGAAGAGTAGGCCGTTAAACCCCCATTTTATTTCATTTCTCTCTGTGTGAGCCGAATGTGTAAAACACTGGCCACAGTCTATACCAGAAGTGATAATATTGATGTTAAGTCGTACAAATGGGACTAAAGGGAATTGTTCAAGACGAAATAAACATGTTTATATCAAATGACTTGTCCAATAAAACTAGTTTCAAATCAATGATAAAAACCCAACCAAAACCTTGTCTTTAACAAAATGAAAGAAGGACCATGTTTTAATTAACAGAAAAAAAAAATGGTGAGTTGAAATGTTGTAGAAGTCGCAAGGCTGAAGGTTAAATTAACTCAATAATTCAATAAAGATCAGTTTTCCCAATAGTCTACAGTGAACTGTAGAAAGAGAGAGAAAGACTCCTTGTCACTTACAACTGGGGAGAGAGAGAGAAAGATAGAGAGAAATGGGATTCAACGTCCACTCGGCACAAACTAGGTCATTTTTGGGACTAACATATGGTTTCAATTTTATTTCAATAATTTGCAAGCTCGTAGGGGTCTGTAGCTGTGGGAGGAAACCGGAGTGCCCGGAGGAAACCCACGAGGTTGAGGAGGCGCCCCTATCTCCATGTCACATAAGTTCACACCAGGGATCGAAACCACAGCCGCAAGCCAGAGGTGACCGGCCAGCCAGAGGTCGAAGCGCGGCACTCTAGACCACTAGGCCATCCCCCCCTCCCCTGTAGCAGCGAAGGCGTGTGTATCATCCGAAGAAACAGTCATTGATCCTTCTTCATATTTGTTACCTACTGGCACGAGCTGGCACCCAATTCTACACACAGATAATTAGCTACTTCGAACATAGTTCGTATACTTTTTTATAATGCGGTTTTATTTCGTTTCACATCTGTCATATACACAGAGACAAAATAATGGAGAACGCTAGATCAAAGACGGTCCTACGCATTTTAGCACATATGACGTCATTTATAGATTGTGGGTTAAGGTTAGGGTAAGGGCTAGGACCTGTAGATTTCGTCAAAGTCTCGAGATGAAAACAGGGCTAGCCCTTACCCTAACTCTGGGCCAAGCCTAACCCTTACCCTAACCCACAATCCGCATGTGACGTCATAAAATGCGTAGGACCGTCTCCGATCTCGCGTTCTCCCAAAATAATCGGTTAATATTGTATACTTTTCACAATTCACGAATAATATTTCGTGTTTTCGTCCATAATCTTCGATTAAGGACTTAAAATGTCGGTCAACTAGCTTAGTGTCTGTTCTCAATCGGAGCTAATTGTAGAGAGAGAGAGAGAGAGAAATGGGGTTTAACGTCCACTCGACACAAACTAGGTCATTTCGGGACTAACATATGGTTTCAATTTTATTTCAATTATTCGCTAGCACGTAGTGGTCTTTAGCAGTGGGAGGAAACCGGAGTGCCCGGAGGAAACCCACGAGGTTGAGAAGGCGCCCCTATCTCCATATGCCATATACGCTCACACCAGGGATTGAACCACAGCTGCAAGCCAAAGGTGACCGGCCAGCTAGAGGTCGAAGCGCGGCACTCTAGACCACTATAGCGTAAGTTTAGTACAATTCAACGTTGGTAGTAGTCACAACATTTATGAGAGGAAGAAGCCTAATGATTATAAGCCATTTCGGATAATTCCCGTCAGATTCGTACCCACTGCAGTGGGTGTATGTTTCGTTGCCTGGCAACATATCTTTGATCGTTGATAATTATTTGTAATTATGTTCGGTGCTTATTAATCTCTGCCAGTCTCCATTATCCGGACTGATACAAAACGGTAGGACGGTAAAACCTCCATTTCAATTTCATTTATCAATCTTCGCACACGTGGACTAGAAAAAAAATATGTTAATCTTGAAATAACCAAATATAGTGTTGGTTTACTAGACACTAAACTCAATTTATTTCTAGTTTCAAAGGAGCGAAATAAACAATTCCCATGGTATGGTATAAAACTGAGGAGGCTAATAACACCAAGTTCCACTCAACAAATAATTGAGTTACAATTGAACCAATCTCTTTCCGTGTTGACATTCAATAATTTCTCCCCGTCCTATTAATCCACACGAAGATTTAACATAACAAAAGAATCCAATTTTCACGAGTGAAGAAAAAAGAATATATAACAAAGCAATTCATTTTTCTCAAGTGAAGAAATATCCCTTAAAAAACAAACTGATGTCGTTTTTAGGAAAACAAATTTTCTCGTTCTGCCGGTGTTTTTGTATGGCGGCGGTGATGAATGAGCGGTGAATCGTCTGGGTAGATCTGTGAAAATGATTATTATAAATTCTCTCTCTCTTCTCTTCTTGGGTCTAACTTATAATGGCTAGTTAGCTCGAATGATGGATTTCACTTCGTCAACAAAATCATAGATTTTTCCTGAAGATTTATCGTTCCGGTGCTGCGCTGTTATAAACAGTTTAATACTGGGGTTTGGAGTTGAACAATAAAATGTGTGCACTTAGTAATCCTTTGCTGCTAGAAAACTTGATATCACATCTTATTTTCCCCGTACAGCTAATATCCTAATTGAGTTAAAGAATACACCTGATTTGGCAAAGACAAATCATCGGGAATTTCCGACGTGGTTCTCCCTTGTCAGTGGCGCTGCATAAAGGACGACGTACAGTCCTTCGGATTGTACGAAAAACCGAGGTCCCGTGCACGTAAAAGATCCCTTGGAATTTGATGTAAGAGAAGGCCATCATGTCGCTGCATGATCCAAATTTCCCCAATAGCACACTGTATGGTGTATGCCTGCCTTCATTAGCCTAACTGGATCTGAACAGCAGGACGTTTAACCCCATTTCTTTTCATTTGCCATATCATATTGGGTTAAAGAATAATGGGCGTCCTCGCTGAAGGAATTCCCACCAGGCGTCGCCAATAAAAATGCGGTTCCACGTGACCGCGTTTCGACGTATAGGGATTAAATTCCATATTAGCGACAAAAACGAACGTTTATCAACACATCACTTCGTATTGAATGAACAGGAAAACAATGCTGTGTCGAATACAATGACGTCACGTGGGACCCGCTCCTCTATGAAATTTTGTCCCTTTATCTCGGGGGGTGGGGGGATGACGTAGTGGTCTAGAGTGCCGCGCTTCGACCTCTAGCTGGCCGGTCACCTCTGGCTTGCGGCTGTGGTTTCATTCCCTGGCGTGAGCGTATGAGGCATGGAGATATGGGCGCCTTCTCAACCTCGTGGGTTTCCTCCGGGCACTCCGGTTTCCTCCCACTGCTAAAGACCCCCACGCGTAAGGGAATTATTGAAATAAAATTGAAACCATATGTTAGTCCCAAAATGACACCATTTCTCTCTCTCTCTCTCCCTTTATCTCGAACGAGGAGGCCATTATGTCATAACAACATGTGATACCACTACATTTGTAGTCCTGGGATTTATTGTCATATCTCCAATATCCTGATGTCGGACAGTGGGCCTTAAATCCTCATTTCATTTCATTTCCCTAACGCGAGGCGTGGTTTCGGGTGTTAGAAAAGAGTACGCCTACTGCACCACGTGTACGACACCTACCGCTTCTATAATAATCAAACGTAAAATGGATGAATACATTGTATATAAATCACTGTCTCCCGTGATGTACACCGGTAGTCAGCGAAGACATTGAAGTTCTTTCCGCGCACTTAATCTACAAATCGTTGATGACGACCACACAAAATGCAGGATTTAGTTTTTATGGTTGTCGATACAAATAAAACCTAAATAAAACATACCCTATTGTCAATCGAAAGATTGGAATTCGTGACAAAAGTTTTATTTTGAGAAAATTGAAATCCGTACACAATCCTGTTGACGTGGAAATAACTCGTAAACAAATTTAACAATACCCTAGGTTAAATCAATTGTATTGTCAATACTCAACTCTAATCCACTCTTGAACCTACTGTCTTGAAAGCTCCTTTAAAGTGGTATTCACATTCATTTTCCAGTTTTGTCTGCGATATCACCCAGATGGAAGTGGACGTTAAACCCTTGAACGCACGAATGGGTATTTCAAGTTCACCGCGTCCTTCACATCCCATAAGAGCAGCTGTCTAGTTGTTCGAATGGGACAAAAACAGAGGTTCCGTGTACACATTGGCGTGCAGTTGGAATTCGATATAAGGGTAGGCCGTGGTACCACTGTCCGGACAAAAGATGTATGTCCGTCTTCATTAGCTCAATCGGAGCAGAACCGTATGACGTCACATCCGATTCTCATTTCATTTACAGCGATCCTCGTACAGTTGCGGTAATGTGCGACTGATTGCGGTTGATATTGTGATAAATAAATTAAGTGGTATACTCATTGTGTTAATACTATATAAATGTATACTATGTGTCACTTTAAGTGACATAATAATAGCATTAATATAGTACATGTCACTTTAAGTGATGTAATAATAATATTAATACGATATATAGTGCATGTCACTTTAAGTGATATGATAATAGTATTAATATAGTATAGTATGTGCCACTTTAAGTGACACTATGATAGTAATGATACTACACATAGTATATGCCACTTTAAGTGATAAAATAATATTGATAGCAATTGCCACTTTAAGTGATATAATAATAGTATTATATAGTATGTGCCACTTTAAGTGATATAAAAATAGTATTAATATAGTACATGAGACGTAAGTGATATAAAAATAGTATAATATAGTATATGTCACTTTAAGTGATATAATGCACCACGTAAATCGTTAATGCCACGTAAATCGTTAATACGTTAAGAGTAGTTAAAGCCAAGCATTGATAATAGCTAAACTAACAATCTCCAGTAATCTCGTACAGAATGGGGGTAGACGAGATTTGTATCCAAGCGGCCATTAGAGCTGATTAATCGCCATCAATATTGAGTAAATTGACGACATTTTTGTAGATTAGTGAAAGTAATGTGAATTAACTGGTGGAAAGAGAACAATATTTGTCATTTCGTTGATAGATGGCGCTAATTACATATTTATTCCGCCATATTGCTAGACCATTCATCTCTGACTGACATGTTTGTGTTTATATTGTTGGGATGAGTTTTAACTACTTTTGAGCCCGGGATAAATTATCCATGAATATAACATGATCAGTCAATGATACCGCCATTTATGTATAATTACACAGCCTCGCGTAGACAGATTTAGTTTCCCTGTCCATAGTTAGCATCGAGTCACGGTCAGTGGCTCAATAATCAAGACTTTGACTAGCTTACCTTAAGGTCCGTTGTTCAATCCCGGTGTTCATAGAAATTATAAATTAGATCTTTATTTACACAAAAAGCACAAAATCATCTCTGTAGACCAACTGATGACCAACGGGATTTCGTTAACTAATTAATTTTTAAATGGCGTCTTGGGCGGAGTTAAACCGCTACGTTGACGTCATACTCCCAGATCGAAGCTAAATGATAGAGTGTACAAAGCGAGACCGCTGTCTAGCGAAGCCTCAACAAATGACATCTAACCTATTTAAAGTGCAATAAACTAAACACAGATAATGACAAATTATACAATTCCTGGAGACCGTGTGATGACTAATACAGTCGGACAGGTCTTCTGTCTTAATAATATCAATAAAAATATTTTTATTTCCCCAATAGGCACGACGCCCCTGGTGTATACCTGTAGATTTATCATGATTGTATTATAATATTATGTCCTATATTCAACCGATTTAACGCATGCCCAAAGTACAAGTAAGAACGAAAATTTACCGTCTTACTCATTTTGTCCAATTGTTATAAAAAAACAAAAAGGTAAAACACAAATTCGGATATGATGACAGCAGACAAACGTCAGCGAGATTATGTAGATGGAGTTAACGCCTGTCAATCAAACGATCGGCCATACTAAGAATCGGTGAAGATGGAATTCAATCCCATTTCTAGTCAAACATTACACTGGTAGTAACTATGTTAAGAATACAGTAATTTGACTGAAATTTTCAATATATTCTTCTTTCATCACCTATTTTTGAACTATAGCAAGAATGACTAACTCCTTACAAAAATCTCCCATAATGTATCTTTAAAATAAGAATCCCACGAAGGACCGTGGTACCTACGTGATCTAGAATAACTATTGTTAGAGATTAGGGCATTCCGTATCTAAATTATCTAGTAGGGTTATTGTTAGAGATTCGGAAATTCAGTTGGAGATTATTTCATCCAGTATCTAAACAACCTAGAACTGTATTTGCTTTAAATTTGGTCATCCAGTATCTAAATAACCTAGAACGGTTATTGCCAGAAATTCAGCCATCCAGTAACTAAATGAGTTAGATGACATTTCAAATCAAGCGGTAAAATACGCAGGTGATACAAAAACACCGAATGAAAAGACAGCGAAGTGACTATTCCAACATCTTGTCAGCATTAATTTGTGGTGGTAGAGTTACATTGAAGTTCAATTAGATTATGGGAACCCGAGAGGAATCGGAATAAGTTCCTTCTCAATGGTGTTAGCTAGGAAAGTGTCTGTATCATATTTTCCCCTACTGTGCGTCCAATGAGTGAATAAATAAAATGGGTTATACCTACCGGGCTAATGTAGTCGGACATACCCCATGTAAGGTGCTATCGGGTTACATTTTGCCCAGACAGAAACCGAATTCGAAATGTCACGGGTTGTTTTAGTGGCACATTAAGGTGTACAAGGCTTCTCATCTACAGGATGATGTTCCTTGTTAGGTCGCCACCCTGTACCACTGATTACACAGATCGGGAAATGGGTTTAACGTCCACTCGGCACAGATGGTTCAATTTTATTTCAATAATTCGCTTGCGCGTGGGGGGTCTTTAGTGGTGGGAGGAAACCGCAAGACTTGGACAAAACCCATGAGACTGGACATGCGACCCGACTCCTTGTCACGTACAATCGGGGAATATAAATCACACCGTATGAATAAATGACAGACTTTTTGATGTAGCTCCCCTCATCCTCTCCAAAATAAGTATGTCTATTTAACAAAGGGGTATTGAAGACTGATTAATAGTAGCAAATATTCAGCACAGATAACCTGTTGCCACTTTATATTTAAAAGTCTAATTCGGCAATGGTCTTAGTTTATTAATGCCTTGAATAAATTTTAAACCAATCAATATCCGTATCTTTTAAATATTTAATCCACTAAAATTCGCCGTTATTAGGTTGAAGGAAGAATAAAAATGGCTGACTTTATTACACCGACCGTCCCTGAATATAGTTTGTCAGTAATTGCTGTAAGATGTATATTATGACCTAATATAGAATTCCGATATATAAATTAATCAGCATTCATTGAGAAATTCTTATGGTTTTTTAATCGCGCCGCAGAGAACGACATCATTCAATATTTGTGATAAACCGACCAGTATCTTATATTTTACGGCCGTGAATCGATAGTGGCTTACTTTTAATTCACACAAATCGCCAAAATGGGGTTAATAGAGCGCATTTGGAGCAGACAATATATGATACGAAACTACGGTCAAGACTCCTTTTTTAAGTATGCATAGATTTTATATCTATTATGCATACGCGAGCGCTTATATTGTCTAAACTTAATATCACGGGGATTGCCATTTGCCAAACGCAATTTGTCCGCATTTGAAGGAGACGATATAAGATACCAAAGTAAACTGTATCGCCTTTTTGTCAAGTATGGATGCATTTTATATGAACCTCTCCGGGATTTATATACATTATATAGTCTGAACATAATACCATGGAGATCATTAAACCTAATTTGTGTGCGTTCTGTTAAATTAAAAAAAGGAGACCTATCAGTACTTGAATTCCGTTCTTTCTATTAAACATACATTATGCAAGAGCTAAATCTGCCTATTGCAGGTCATTCTTTAGGCCTGAAATGGTATTTAAATTATTATTTAAAAATTAATTAACTTATCCAAACCATACTCAACCCTCGATGGCCTCGCTAGCCTGTGATATTTACTGGATTATGATCCGATTTTATGTCTAACTTTCCTACAGGATTTAAAGATTAAATGGATAATCGAGACTTCGTTTTTGTCGTACCGACTTTAGTAATGATGATAAAGACTAGTCGGAAATTTCAATCGCTTAATTCTCGGTTCATATTTGATCAATTTGATAGAAATTTTCAGCAAATGGCCTTTAAATTGCGTAGTTTTAACTATTATAATAAGAACTGTCAACTCGTTATCTAATCTCCCATAATGTATCTTTAAGTACAACAACTAGCTTGATATACTTCCACCGTGTGAGACACATAAGAAGTGTATTTACAGAGGGGTGAGTGGGGTTGTAATGTCTGTTCGACACAAATTTAGGCTAACCGGGACAAATAACAGAGGGGAGAGTGGGGTTGTAATGTCCATTCGACCCAAATTGGGGCTAACCAGGGCAACACACAGAAAAAAAAAAATCATTTACAATTTTGACTAGAGGTCGCGTGTTCGATCTCTGCATCGGCCAAACCAGTTCATTGGTTTCCTCTTGTCAGTAGTGCAAGACACAGGGCTTGACAAAAACATCTGTCAAGTCATTCGGATGGGACAAAAAACCGAGGTACCGTGTACAGTTGGAATTCGATATAAGAGTAGGCCATAATGCCGCTGCCCTGACAAAATTTCCCTCATAGCACACTATGATGTATGTCCGTCTTAGCCCTGTCGGAGCAGAACTATGGGACGTTAAACCCGATTTCATTTCATTTACACTTTTGGTACAACTGTGTATATCGTCTATGGCAAAGTTGGGGGTGGAATTTGTTTGACTACACAAATCTGTGTATGTAATTTTGATGAATGTTTTTAGTCCGTTTTTTTATGGAAGTCCCGTCGTAAAACACCATAAAATAGAATCTGATAGCATGTACTTTTCCACAAATCTTACAAGTTGAAAAGATAATTTTTCACGGAAATAAAAGAATCAAAACTTTCCAATTGCCCACAAGCATGAACGGCCTTGACCGGAAATGAATATTTTAAATATGTCGATGAAAAACTTCATAATTAAGTAGATTTGTGTTTTCTTTTTCAGGAGCAGCAGATTATAAATAAACACACCGAAGGAGTGGTGATAATTTCAGGTAAGCCTAAAGTAAAGTAATTATCATTTATGCAGTCTGGAGAGTTAGAACAAATTGCACACCATGAAACGATGGGCTTTTGGTATCCAATAATTAAGACACAATCAAAATTTTAAACTTGGCACTCGAATCGCGTGCCAGAATACTTTCGAGCGACCCAATGAACGAGACTAAACATATCGCACAAGGGAATGAAACAGGTGTAGACTCGGATAACGAGACGCCAAAGACTGCCATTCAATATGGACTCTTGGCGATTTTCAACGAATTTATCTGATTGGAAATAACGGTAAAACGGTTACCGCTGAATGTAAATCAGTTTATATACATTCATATTACATTATTATATGCGTGACGACCCAGGAGTAGGGTCGCCTGTCCAGCCTCGTGGGTTTTCTCCGGTTTCCTCCAACTGCTAGAGACCCCTACGCGCAAGCGAATTATTGAAATAAAATTAAACCAAATGTTAGTCCCGAAATGACATAGTTTGTGTCGAGTGGACGTTTAACCCCATATTCCCTTCTCCCTCTCTCAGGCGTCGACCCATGTGTGTCCATTTCAAGGTTCCAAGGAATAGAGATTTAGTTCCCGATGAGTTGATTGAAACGTCTGTTCGTGTTATATGTTACTTGTCTTACCCAATTTAAATTCTCTTATTTAACACAACATATTCTCGTGCTAATCACTACACTATCTTCATCGTGTTCAACTATTTTTTTTTCAAACAAAAGTAATTACTGAATGTTACGAGGGAGTGTAGAATATAATTCGCTGCGTCATCATTTCTAAAAATACTTTCTTGGGGATTGCCATCGCCAATATAAATACCAGCAATTAAAGTACAGTTAGTGAACAAGTCGGCTTTCGCATATAACTACCCATAACAGCAATCCAAGTCAATCGGTTACCAATATCCCGTTTAGACGTATATTTTGAAACCAGTTCAAAATCGCCAGGGATTATAAGACAGGATCGTGTTGCCTTTACACCACACGCACTTGTATTGATTAAATTAAAACTTTTTACTACTCTTTGACTATATATTGCAGTATATACATTGTTTCCCGTCCGCCATCTTGTTTCCACGCGTTCAAGGCATTTAGTTGGCCATCATCTCACAATACCCTAACACTTCCTGTCGTGTTTATTGCCAACGAGACTTTATTTGATAATTATTAACCTCCAATGTAGTTAAATTGGTCATTTTACATCATTATTAATTACAAATCAAACTTCAAGCGTCATCACTTGGCTATCGTACCAACGTCAGTAATGATGATCGAGGCTATCAATTGGACTGAATTTGTTTTAGGAAATCCCTTTTTAGTATCTAGTTTTGAACTTTTACAGTGAGAACTGCCAGTCCTTTATCTAATCTCCCATACTGTATCTTTAACAGGAAATAAGATCACCCAAATTCGTTAGTTTTATTTGATCTATTCTAAATATAAATAATAAAAAAAACTAGCCCCTTTAAGCATTAGTTAATAATAAAAAAACCTAGCTCCTTTAAGCACTAGATATTAATATAAAAAAACTAGCTCCTTTAAAGGGACAATAACACTCTTGCTGGCTTGGCAGCTCTAGAAAATAAATAATAGTCTTATTCTAAGTACTAGATGTTTATTTGTCCTACCTGTTGTGTAAATTATCCATTACATCATATTTTACTTGTTCAGAGGGTTCGAAAATATTTTAAAATCCAAGTCACATTTGAAAAGGTTTACGTTAACCTTTTCAAATCATGTAGTTGAATTTTTCCAATTTTTTAAATTAGGTGTGTTAAGATGAAATTTGTATAATCAATTTATTTGAATATTGTAAAATAATACGATTTGTTGACCAGAATGAAGATTGGGACATATTATTCAGTTACAACAAGAGTGTTATTGGGGCTTTAAGCACTAGATACTAATAATAAAAAACCTGGCTCCTTTAAGCACTAGATATTAATAATAAAAAAAACCCTAGCTCCTTTAAGCACTAGATGTTAATAATTAAAAACCTAGCTCCGTTAAGCACCAGATAATAGCCGCTTTTTTGCTAGATAGTGTTACATTTCAAAACGTGCTATTGAAAGTAATGATGGCGTAAATTGTATGAAGTCGGCCTTGATGTTTTCATATCAGATAATAATAGTGATTTCCATCTTGTCATCGTGTTGATAACTATTATTGTACTGTTTCTTCAAACTTTTATTTAATACTCTATGGGGGAAAATGTCTTTTTTCTGCTCGCGGTCGCTTTAAACTGTGTTGAATAAATTACAAGTATTCCCTAACGGCAATTTAGGATCCAGACCTGATCTGTATTCCGTTTGCGACCGGCATTTTGAATGGAGGAATTAAAACGAAAAGCAGGGACCTAGGCAATCATTATACTGCTTCAACCAACCTTTACTTCATACTCTATGTATAAAAAATACCCGTTTTCCTTCCACAAACAGCGCTTCGAATTGTGTCGAATAAATTACTAATACTCCCTATATCCGAGAATTATATTTGAGACAGTGTATTAGTTAGGCCCCCGCCAGACCAGGTTGGCGACAGTATTGAATAATTGAAACGAAAGGCAAGGGATATAAAAAAAAATAATTCTCAATGAATGCTGATTAATTTTTGCTTTTTGTTATGAAAACGCATGTCATATACTTATTCTACAATTATTAATTAATTGTATACTTTATGGGGGAAAACAAGGAATTAAAACGTAACGCAAGGGCTATAACAATTATTATACTGCTTCTGTAAACTTTTATTAGCTTCATGGGGGCAAATACCTGTTTTACGCCCTCAAAAGCTTTAAACTATGTTTCTAAACATAACTTACAAGTATCGTTTTGGGATTGGGACCGGATATTAATTATATGTAGGGAAATTAAAATGAAACTAAGGGGACATAAGTGTTATACAATAATTGCTGATTAAATAATACATCTTGCTTCTACAAACGTTGGGGGGAGGGGGCGAATGGTTTTCGTTTGCGCGCTGTATCAGAGGGTCTGTTATTGAGTCAACTGGCGTGGTTCCGATTTCCCGGTTGTTCTTGACGAGAAGTAGGGTCGTCTGTCTGACCTCGCAGGTTTTTTCCGGTTCTTCCGGTTTCCTCCCACTGTATGTTATTCCCAAAATGACCTAGTTTGTGTCGCGTGGACGTTAAACCCCATTGTCACCCCACCCCCCTCTCTCTCCACACCCTTGTGTGAACAAAATCAGCCTCGGTGATATCATCTGTATATCGATCAACCAAGCACCTCACCTTATAAATTGAACACAGAAGTTATTAGTGATATGAATTGTAGAGAAAATGAGTTGATGATACCTACAGGCCGACCAGACAACTCGGTCATTTTATACTTCATCTGGTTATATTATATTGAAACAGTATCGTCGTTCATATTGTCATCGTCCCCAGGCGAAAAGTTTAATATCCGTAATGAAACATAACCTGGGTGGTCAGTGAATGCGTAGCCGGAACGTCTGACATATTCTGGGATGTCGGGTGAGAGAATTTGATATGCACGTTATCTGTATCCAGACCAATAATCGCTAGAGTCGAGACCTCGATGCCAATTGGGACAGGGTAGATCGAGACTGCTTGTCAATTCAATCGACTTCCGTTCAGACGCACATTCGGTGTTCTGACTGCTACTGCACTTTCGACATTATCACTGTTAGCTATTCAGATGCACATTCAATATGATGACGACAAAGTGCACATTCGACGTTGTTACTGCTAGCTATTCAGGGGCACATTCGATATAGTGACATCGAGCTTTGCCAGAAAAATAAGATACCAATGTATTCTTGGAGATTTATATTATAATCTAGGGGATGGCACAAGCGAATTATTGAAATAAAATTGAACCATTTGTTAGTCCCGAAATGACCTAGTTTGTGTCGAGTGGACGATAATCTCCATTTCTCTGTCTCTCTCCCTGTCTCTTAATTATAACAGTAAGGACGAGATGAAATGTTTTTTGTATTTGAAATAAACATACGGCGTTAGTTTCTCTGTACTTACCATTTAGCATTCAATCTAGTTTGACCATTCCCAGTCGGCGAGACCTCCAAAGTGTTAATATCTCTTTAATTAAGATAAGTAATCACTAGCAAGTTGAAGCCGTTTAATTCCAGTGAAGTGTGTCACTCTGGTGGATCTCAGCATCTTTAATGTTGAAATTACGCCTCTTATATCCCACGCGGTGTGTATAATCGAGACTACAATATTGAAATTACACCACTTGTAACCCCAAGTGGTATGTATAATCGAGACTACAATGTACATGTATAAAGTATTTGTAGATTAGTCTTTTCCGTTATTGATGAATGAAATGAAATGAAATGGGGTTTAACGTCCTACTGTTCTGCTCCGATTGGACTAATGGAGACGGGCAGTGTGCTATGAGGGAAATTGTTCCCAGACAACGGCGTTATGACCTACATGTACTTTTATCTTGAAATCAACTGCCAAGGGATCTTTTTCGTGCATGACACTGTGTACACGGGACCTCGGGTTTTCGTCATATCGTCACATCAAATCGGGTTTAACGTCCACTCGACACAAGCTAGGTCATTTCGGGACTAAAATATGGTTCAACTTTCTGTCATTAATTCGCTTGCGCGTAGGGTTCTTTAGTAGTGGGGAGAACCCAGAGAAAACCCACGAGGTTGGACAGGCGGTCCTACTTCTTGTCACGGACATGCGGGGAATCGAAACCACGTCACTTGACTCAATGACAGAGCCTCTAGCCCAATGCGCACGCGTTTATCAACTCGGCCACCCAGCTCCCACCCTCTTGATGCAGAAAGGCAGTGTCCAGTTACTCTCTGGGGATGCTCGATTCACAGTCCAGAACGTACAGAATTGCAATCGAGTGACACGGAATTGAGTCCTGTCACAGTTCTGCCAGTCCCGACAGCTGAGATGGTGTGAGTGGAATCGTGACGTATTTTAAGTAACAAATATGTATCAGCTGCCATGATTGGTTGAGATATTTTTTATGCAGTCGGCACATGCGTTGTACTCCGAAATTCTCCTTTTCACTCGATTGACACTATTTTTGGAATTGAGAGAATTTAATTCCGGAATGTTCAATCGAGTACGCCCTTAATTTGTGCCTGACCAACCTCGTGGTCAGAGAAATAAAATGGAGTTTAACGTCCTACTTTTCTGCACCAATCAGGCTAATGATGAAAATTGTGCCTGGATAATAGCATATTTGAATTCCTGTACGTGCACGCCACGCGTCCTTATCTTCCAGAGAACATTAAACGGTGTGAATATTAAATCAGCGTGTTACATGGAAGGTTTTTTGTTTAAACTGTTGTTTGATTGTTTTCCCCCGGCTCTCCAGTAGGCCATTACAACTAAAACAAATCGAAAATTGAAAAGAAACAAGTCTGACCAAAATACAATTTTAGACTAATTTGTCATCTTGTTTTGGGCTCAACCGCAGTAAATGACTGATTAAATTTGCTCCAGTTGTCTGGAAGAGGGGATGGGTGTCTGGAATACTTAATAATGTCAGGGTCACTTTCAATTTCATTCATGTTCTAACGTGCACTTAATTGCCGTCATTCGCCGTCAAGTGGTAGTAGTGTACGTCTGCTATCGCCGCCATATTGAAACAGAACGTGTTCGCGTGGATATGATCAACACTCGTTTAATTAAAGAATGGAAACTTCAGGCTATTTGAGAAAACTTGTAAAAGTCTTGACTGCCGAGTTTCATAGAATTAATAAGATGGCGACCTTGTTAAGAGCTTGTCTATGATTAAAGAGTCTCCCAAGGAGCTCTTAAACAGAAAATAAAAGTCTTGAAGAGAGACGCAAATAGAAATTTAGATTAGAATAACCAGTCATAAATTAGATCTAATATTATTGGTACGTATGTATTATAAATTCCTACAAGTCATAAACTGATTACTGTGTCAATCAAACAGAAATAGAATTGGTACGAAACGGTTGTCAAAATGTAAATGAATAAAAATGAAATGGAGTGTATATGCACTACAATCTGTTTCACAGAGAATTACTTACGAATTAACTCTTGTAACAGATGAGTGCGTTGACTGCACGCGGCGTCAGTCATTGGCTCAACGCCTCGTGCATTGTTTACATAACACCTAACTGCTTCGGGCAAAATGATGCATTTTACTCGTTTTAATACCCATTTACACTAAATAGGAAATATTTTTTAACTGCAAATACTTCAAACGTCTTTATTTACTTTTCTTTTACCTCAAAAAAATGTTTGAGAATTTAATTTGTCGGAGTAAAAAAGTTAATATGCCGAACTCATTAAGCCTCGTCGATGTCATGCTTATCAGTGATTGTATCGGCCAAGCGAATATTCACTGCGGGATCAGTTTGTGTGCACTACTGTACTTGTCTAGTGCAGATGGGTTTATGAAGACCAGCATGCACCATACTGTGTGCAATCATAGTAAATTTATCCAACTTTTCGAATCACTTTTCTCCGAATTCCAGCTTGTCGTTGTTTCAAATGTTGTGTTTGAGATCCCACGCTTGTATATGATAAAGATAAAGGTCGTCATTTCAACCTCGTGGATCCACTGCAAACAAAGAAGACAAAAATGCTTGGATGTAATCATATTCCTGAAGCAATGGCCCGAGAAATCTCTCTCTGACCATTGCTGGAATAGCGTCTGTTTCTTGAACTTTTGCGGGAGTGTGTCTATTCTCCCCGTTCAATGAAAGCTATCACTTAAGTACAGCAACATGACAGTCCTTCGTTTAATCTGAGTCTTCCCTAAAATTTTGGACAGTGATTTAAGTTATTAAAAACGGTGAAAGTATTTCGTTTCCAAAGAGTATTGTTTACATTTCATTCGACTTGATAGCCTCGTTTGTCACACAATT
The DNA here is from genome assembly GCA_963678685.1 of Patella ulyssiponensis. Lineage (NCBI taxonomy): Eukaryota > Metazoa > Mollusca > Gastropoda > Patellidae > Patella > Patella ulyssiponensis. The sequence goes on from OY783226.1 coordinate 92,432,406, forward strand.
AGTTTTACTGTAGTATTCTCCTATTCACGGGTTAATTAGGCATAATAAAAGCGTGAGCCATGACGTAACGTTATGTAAACATATTTGGTCCAATACTGGCACTCGTTTTAAATGTAAAGCTTTTGTATGGTAGGTAGTGATTGGTTGGTAGTCGGACTACTGACCATTCAAAATTTAACACAACAATATCCACTCATAATAGCAGTGTGTAGTGAGATTACCTGTAATCAAACGAAACGCTGCGCGGAGTATGGGATGTAATGGGATAGGTACCAGACCAGATTACTATAGTGTTTCCTACATACTCAATGCTTGTATGGATTCCCACTATCACAATTCACGCTACGATTGAAATCGTGGTTTTAATCTGAGAATGCTTTGTGAACTTAAGGGCTGGTCTTCTCTTACAGTTTGGTAAGTTTAGTAATCGTGTGGACCGTAATGAAACGTATCTGACTCAATATGGACAACCCTATCGTAATGCATCGTACGACAAGAGGAACCTAGCATACCATGGTAAACAGGGTACTGAGTCAAACCATGACATCAGCTTAAGTTCAGTGTAACTATTGGTTACAGAACCATGCCCCGAGCCTTGTTTTCAAGTAGCATCCTTGTCTCATTAGCAGCCCCAAAATATCCCCAGTGATTCCAATTACTATAAATGAAGAAAGGTCAAAATATATCTTCATCTTATTAGTCTTTTAATATCTTATGATATCATTATGGGCGATGATAAGATATCAGTTAAAACGCATTATGTCAAGTTATGGATGGCCGAATGGCTAGCACGTTAGCCTGTCACTGAGTCAACTGGCTTGGTTTCGAATCCCCGGTTGTACGTGCCTCGTGGGTTTTCTCTGAGTTCTCTGGTTTCCTCCCACTGCTGAAGACCCCTACGCGCACGCGAATTATTGAATTAAAATTAAACCACATGTTAGTCCCGAAATGACCTGGTTTGTGTCGAATGGACTTAAAACTCATTTTACAAGTGGTATGTTTACCGTGATGTTAGTCACATAACGTATTATTCACACTGCTGCCTAGTCGTTTGGATGGCACGAAAAACTCAGTCCCTGTGTACACACTGGTATACATTTAAAAGATCCCTTGACAAAGGGAATTCGATATTATAGTAGGCTGTAGCGCCACTGTCCGGGCAAAATATCCCTCATAACACACTGTATGACGTATGCCCGTCTTCATTAGCCCGGTCGGGGCAGAGCAGTAGGCAGTTTAAACCCCATAATCTAATAACGTATTATTCCCAACTGCCAACTGACCAATTAATGAGTTAACCCTTTGTAAACGGTTACTGTGATTAATACAAGCCAACCAGATCGTGATGATATTGAAACAAGGAAAAACAAATGGTATGTTTGAATTGATTCGATGTCGTCTGCCACCATCAGTAATTCTGATTGATCGTTTTGTCTCGTGACGTGAAGTTGGTTGTTATGATGGTGGTTATAATAAACATGATATATGATTAGTTCTACTCAACAAATTACTGGAGGGGGGTGGCCGAATGGTTAACGTGCGCGCGCTGTATCATACGGCCTGCCGTTGAGCCACGTTGCGTGGTTTCGAATCCTCGGTTGTACGTGGCAAGGAGTAGGGTCACCTGACTCACTTCATGGGTTATCTCCGGGTACTCCGGTTTTCCCTACTGCTAAAGACCCCTATACGCGCAAGCGAACTATTGAAATGAAATTAAACCATATGTTAGTCCCAAAATGACATAGTTTGTGTTGAGTGGACGTTAGTGAATTATTGAAATAAAAGTAAACCATATGTTAATCCCGAAATGACCTAGTTTGTGTCGAGTGGACGTTAAACCCCATTTCTCCCCCTCTCTCTCTTACTGGAGTAAGAATATTTACTAAATTATGGTGCCACGATTATTTTGAGTCCGCGAGTTCCTTGCGATTGCCTATTCTAGTTTTCCGTTGTCAGTAATGCCCCCGTCAGACCGGGGTGGTGACCCTACTGCGCTCTGAGACCGAAATACACAAGGTCGTCGGCAAGCGTGAACACAACGCGGAAAAATGTCCCGAAATTGCAAACTTAAAAAAGTCGCGTCCTTAATGCGACCTGTGCGTTTATACAGCATTCTCGCGGCGGCCTCGTCACGATCTCTCCGCGCTTATGGCGTTTCTATTGAGATCTATAAACAGCGCGTGGAAGTTCGGATTGTAAATAATCTACTTCCAAGGGAGTTAGGCTCCTTCGGCTACTTAGAGACTTGGTAGACAGATGATTTGGCTGTATAGAGAATTGGTAGACCGATGATTCGGCTACAGAGGGAATGAGTGGACCGATGTTTTGATTTGGTTACAGAGGGAATGAGTGGAGCGACGTTTTGTTTTAGCGACAGAGGGAATGGGTAGACCAATGTTTTGTTTTGGCTACAGAGGAAATGGGTGGACCAATGTTTTGTTTTGGCTACAGAGGAAAGGGGTGGACCAATGTTTTGTTTTGGTTACAGAGAGAATGAGTGGACCGACGTTTTGTTTTAGCTACAGAGGGAATGGGTGGACCGATGTTTCGGCTACATAGGTTAAATGGGTTCTACATGCTGCTTACATAAGCTAATTGAGTTAGACGACCACGCAACCGAAACGTCAGTGGTCGAAGCATTGTACATTTGATAAAATTACAATCGTTCTCTAAAACTCTAAAAACTCCCGTAAACGAAACGTCTATTCGACGGATATACAGTCGGATGTGCCGAGGCAACCCTTGACTTAATCTTTTTGTTAAGGCCAGCTCAATTTTTGTCATAGTCGCTGAGATGTAAATAAGGTTAGGACACGTGATTGTTGGCGAGATTGTAGGTTAGGGTAAACATCACTGATTGGTCCAGGGTTACGGGAGGGGGGATGGCCTAGTGGTCTAGAGTGCCGCGCTTCGACCTTTAGCTGGCCGGTCACCTCTGGCTTGTGGCTGCGGTTTCGATCCCTGGTGTGAGCGTATGTGGCATGGAGATAGGAGCGCCTTCTCAACCTCGTGGGTTTCCTCCGGGCACTCCGGTTTCCTCCCACTTTTAAAGACCCTTACGCAAACGAATTATTGAAATGAAATTAAACCATATGTTAGTCCCGGAATGACCTAGTTTGTGTCGAGTGGACGTTAAACCCCATTCTCTCTCTCTCCCTCTCTCTCTCTTTCTCCAGGGTTTGGGTTAGGGTTGGGATTTGCGCTTGCCCTGTTTACATCTCATGACCTTAAACCAAACTTGAAGTTGTCTTTATCCAATAGACCTAAACGACAACCCCTCTCTAAAAACCGAGGAACTTGAAATAGATCGACGAACAGAAAGACAAGAAACAGACGCGGTATCATTAGATTTTTAACATGATAAACAAAAAGTCAGACATTATCCAGGATTTAGTTGTCACTGTTCGAAATCATTAACGCCAATTTAAATGCACAAGCAACATTTTTTTATTCTCTTAGAACATTAGGAATGTTTGGTCTGGATTATTTTAAATTTAGATCCAATTTATTTTATTTGTGTGTTTGTGAATAGTATATCCGGTCTACTTCCTCCTAGAGTGCATTTTTTTAAAACTCCATGCAATTTGGTTTTCGCTATACTCTGAGATAATAGGGAAAACGACGTCTCGACAGAGAAAATTCGTCGTCTGTATTTTCTGATGTGGTTCCCCATATCAGTAACGCAGGACGGAGGGCTTAGCAAGGTTCAACGTATAGTCACAGATGTGACGAAAAATGGTGCGCATATAAAGAACCCTTGGATTGAATTGGAGATAAAAGTAGGCCATATTCCAGAAATCGTTTTGAACATTTGAACTAACTTTGACGCTGTGGGCGTATGTTTCGTTGCCTGGCAACCTATCATGATTATTTGAACTAATAGCCTGGTATATATCAAGCTGTAACATATTATTGGTATCTGAGATTAATAATACTATTTATGTTATCGGTCGTGTAGTTAATAATATATAATATATAATAAAATATAAAGGATCGCGTTACAGTAAGTTACAGTTCTGTGCTACGTTCATACTGTCGTGTCCGTCTTCATTAGCCCATTTTCCGTCTTCCATTAGCCCAGATTAGGTGCAGAAGAGTAGGACGTTAAACCCCATTTCATTTCATTAGCCAGGTTTAGTAGCAAAACAGTAGGACATAATCCCCTATTTCACTTCCTATTGTCGTGCGATGCGTTACGAAAGGATTGTCCTTATTGAGTCCACGGTCTGGTGAGAGAGAGAGAGAAATGGGGTTTAACGTCCACTCGACACAAACCAGGTCATTTCGGGACTAACATATGGTTTAATTTTATTTCAATAATTCGCTTGCGCGTAGGGGTCCTTAGCAGTGGGAGGAAACCGGAGTGCCCGGAGGAAACCCACGAGGTTGAGAAGGCGCCCCTATCTTCATGCCACATACGCTCACACCAGGGATCGAAACCACAGCCGCAAGCCTAGAGGTCCCACGATCTGGTACGTGAAGATACGTTCGGATACGTTTCGGATACGATCAACACGATTGTTACGACTGACCACATGATAAAACATGATACGATCATCACGACTACTCCACGACTAAAATCACGATTTCAATCGTAACACGAATCGTAATAGTGGAACCTAGCATTAAGGTCACATCGATATGATTTTTTGTTCTTCGAGAAAACAGTAATTTTAAAATTTTCCACAAAACATCTTTGATGTGATGCTAGTGGCCAGTTATTTATCCAGATCCCGAGGAACTGACCTTAGTTCTGTTTATTGTCTTATTTTGGGCTTGTTGTATGTCCGAATGGTTAACGTGTACAATACGTCGCATGTACGTGACAGTAGGATCGCCAGTAAAACCTTGTGGGTTTTCTATCGATCTTCTAGTTTCCTCCAACATTACGCTAGCGAATTACTGAAATAAAATTTACCATGTTAGTCCCGAAATGACCGAGTTGGAGTACGAGAAAGAGTAGGCGGAACCGCCAGTGTCCGTTTAATCAGGCATTAAGCAACAGCTAACGTAAAACAAAATCATCATGCAACTATTTATTTACATGTCCTTGATATTCGGGTGGTCGAAAACGATTTGAAATTTAAAAAAAAAACAAAACAAAAAAAACGTGGATTTTGTCCAAAACCTTTTTTATCTGGAATATGTGAATTGCTTAAAACTTTATCAGTGTTAGGGTTGGTTATTTAACAAATATTATCAGACATCAATCTGGTTGCAGAAATGATTTTTCATTAAATTTCAATTGGAATACGGTCTGTGGAATTTATCTAGCAGGAGATAAGCTTTTTGATCAATGATCTGGGCGACCCAGCTCGTCTCTACAGTAATAAATAGTAAACATTCCCGTTCAAGTAATGTGTTTACTTTTCCGCCATCTTTGTTTACATGTCATAAACCTCTCACTGTTAGACCTCCTATACTGACGTCATTATGCTCGGTAGCGGAAGTACTAACAGAGGTCATCCTAGCAAGAATAGGGGTACTCGATCAACCAGAGGTGTGTTTATTAATAAAGTTATTGAGACTTTTGACAGAATATCAAGCACCTGCTCGCTATAAGACTGGTAGTTGTATATATGTCGACACCTTTCATGTTTTCTATAAATTATTTATGTGATAGACTCTAAGATGTCTTGAAAGTTGGGAACTAATGAACAGGTCAATAGATTATATGAGATGCCGGACACCGGGGCTGTTAATCACCATGTTGTCCGAATGTAAAAGTGCAAAACCTTCTAACGTATTAAGAATATTGTCAATTAGAAACAGTACCAAATTAGTATTGATCAAGTTCTGTAATTCAATTAGTTGTTCGGATGGGAGGAAAACTGAGGTACCGTGCACGAAAAAGAACCATTGACAATTGTCAGAAACGGTACCAAATCTGTATTGATTAGGTTCTTTAATTCAATTAGTTGTCTGGATGGGAGTATCATGGGGGGAAAACCTGAGGTCCCGTGTACACATTGGCGTGCACTCAAAAGAACCATTTACAGTTGGAATTCAAAGTCAGAGTTGGTCGTAGTGCCGCTGTCCAGACAAAACTTCACCCATAGTACTGTCGTCTTCATTAGCCCAGTTGGTACAGAAACGTGGGACGATAAACCCCATTTTATTTCTTTAAATAAACGTACAATAAAAATGTTTTAGCTTGCTGAAAATTTCGGATAAATGGGACACAGTATCCTACATACTATAATGAGTCATCGCGAACTTTGTGGGTTTCCTTCTATTCCCATGATTGAAACCAAACTGGATTCATTATGTTAGTCCACAAATGACCTAGTTGGTGTCGAGTGGACGTTAAACACCATTTCGTTCTTTCACTATTTCTATTAACCCAGTTGTTGGAGACAAGTAAACAATATCCATTAAAATCGTTTCACTCTCTCAAGATCTATTTTTAATCGACCGACTTACTCGATTTTACACGAATGTGGAATTTATATTAAAGATAATTTGACAATTGCTGTAATTTGAATAATGTCTGCTGATGGTGGAGTAATTTGCTTAGTTCATTCTGACATGTTTGTTCATTTTTTAGAAAAGTTATCTGATAGTGATAACTTTTTTATATCATTCTGACATGCGCACTTATTGTTTATAGATTAGCTGATAATAGTAATTTGTTTAGATCATTTTAACATCTATGCATAACACTAGGGGCGGAAAGAACCAGTGGTTGACGTTGAAATAAAGCATATGCTCTTATTTTTTCCAAACGTGCAGCGTACAGATATTCTGTAATTGAAATTTTAGGATTAGTCACAGATCCCTCTAAAATTGCTCAACAGTAGGCGTTAACTTTTGGCGTTGAAATAAAGCATAGATGCTCTTTTTTTCTCTAAATTCGTCACGTAGAAATATTATATTTTGTCATGACTGTATAGGAAGACAACTCGATCATTGATTAAGATTTTAAATTTGGTCACAGATCCATATATACAATATCTTGATACGTTCATTCCCTTATCGGGGGATTGGATGGCCGAATGGTTAGGTCGCACACGCTGTATCATAAGGCTTATCATTGACTCAACCTATATTTCACATCCTGTTATCCTTCCGCCGTAATATCATGAATATTGATCAAAGCCGGACTATAAATGTAAATTCAAATAACTTTCTTCTATTCTAGACAACAGGTTAATAAAAAATAAAATCCCAAATTAAAATATTTTATAGGTCTTTTTTCACCAAAAATGTATAAGTAGTGGCATTTTGGTAGTTTTGGTGAAACGTTAAAAAACATGTATTTTACTTCATTTTCTAAAATGGCCACCCGTAGTTTAACCTGCCTCTGCTACTTTATAATGTCTGGTTAAGATCTTTTAAGTATGCACCACGTGGTCTGTAATGTACAGGCGAACGTAATAATATATGGGGTTTTAATATAAATAATTTTTAAATAATGTGATGTTTTGGGGTCCGAGGTTAAACTGCTTGTAATAGTTTAAGTATGTTGTTTTAAAAAAAGAAGGGGTTGGCTTATAAAAATAAACACTTAAGAAAACTCCATTACCCCAGTCGGGGTTCCATATTTAATGGTGGACCATTAATAACACTGGTTGAAACTAAGTGCTGCTATTTTCAAATAAACCCTATGAAATATGCCCGTCTTTATTAGTACGGTCTCTACAGAAACGTGTACTTTACATGTAAATATCTCTGCCCAGTTGGAGTTCGATGACGTTCCGGTTCAGACAAAATGTCAGTCTTCAATTACCCGGTTGGTGCATCAAAGTAATGTTAGGTCTAATTGTTAAGGGCAACTGCAGATTTGTTTAAAGGTTACGAGATATAAACAGGGCAAGTATCAACCTGAACCCACAACCTCGTTAACTTTCACATGCCCTAACCCTATTCACATATCGGCAACCTTGACAAAATCTGCAGTTGGCCTTGATATTCAGACCTAGCCGTTAAAGTATGACCTCAAACCCCATTTCATTTAATGAATACTTGTAGTCTGACCACAGTTTCGTATCAATTTTTTTCTCTTTGATTGACATACAGAGTATGTAATTAGTTTATGAATTTATAACAGGTACAAACCAATAATAGTAAATTGGTATTTAGGACCAGTTATTTTAATCTAAATTTCTATTTACGTCCCTCCTCTAGACTTCTATTTTCTGTTTAAGAGCTCCTTGGGTATATAATACGGCATTTGTCAAGGTCGAGAGTTATAATATGTTTTTTTCCGAAGTTTTAACATATGTCTGAAAGCCATCTGTGTAACGTAGGAAGCAGTCAATAGGCCTAATAATCGACCCCCTCCCCCATCCCACACCTGTACCCCGCATCCCATTTTGAATGCGTTACGCTGACCACCACCAACCCTCCCTCTATAACGCTGAAGTTTTAACCAAACAACCTTCTAGTCGGGTTTTACAGTGCATAGACTGAAATATCTCTTTGAGTATGTATGTTCACTGAACTCATGTTTCTACCATTCTTGATGACAATAACTTATGATATAAGAACTTAGCTAATGTTCAACCAGCCGGACTGTACTGTTGTAACTATCACATATTCCATTATAAATTTGTGTGTGTGTGTGTGTGTGTGTGAGGGGTGTGTGTGTCTGTCATTGAGTCAACTGACGTGGTTTCGATTCCCCGCTTGTATGTGACAAGGAGTAGGGTCGTCTTCCAGCTCCAGCTTCGTGGGTTTCTCCGGGTCCCCCGGTTTCCTCCCACTGCCAAAGACCCCTACGCGCAAGCGAATTATTGAAATTAAATTGAACAATATGTTAGTCCCGAAATGACTCTCTCTCTCCCTCTCCCCCCTCTCTCTCTCTATGTCAGTATATGTTAACGAAACATGGTACAATATTACGAATATCGGTGATGAACACAGGCGAATTCTTGACGTTATTCTGTATCTAATAGACAATAATTGGTAACAGAATACATACATCATTTTTTTCTACAATAGATTAACCCAGTAACCAAGTGATACGGTTTCTCGAGCTAACATTTGCCCAACATCGCCTTAAATTACAATGTCCATGATAATGAAATCTTTCTCTAAAATGGCCCCCAGCTCAGCACTGAATCAACACGTGACATCGGTCACAGCTATGAAGCTTTTGAGGCATAAGTTTCGTATTTATTGGGCGACGTAATTACCAGATTTTAAAGATAAACGAAATGGGGTTATGTCCAAATTGTTTTTACTAAGTGGGCTTATTCTTATTTCTACTTCCAATTGTCAAGGGTTCTTTATGGGTACGAAAACATGTAGGGATCTATAGCAGTTGGAGGAACCGAAGGGCGCAAAGAAAACCCACGAGGTTGTACAGGCGACCCTACTCCTTGTCACATACAAGCCTGGAGACGACGACGCCCCCCCCCCACTTGCCTAATGGGCCTAAAAGGTCTAAAATTTATCAGTAAAAATGTTATGATCACCATCAGCGATCTATTATCATAATCTCAACTATGAATAGAGGGCCACTCTGGCCAAGTGGAAGTCGGGTGTACGATCCCTGCATTGGTCGAGAATGTTCATCCAGATTTTCCGGTGTGGTTCCCAGTGATAAGGACTGACAAGGGCAACTATCTAGTGGATCGGATGGGATGAAAAACCGTGGTCCCGTACACATTGGTGTGCACGTAAAAGAACCCTTGACATTTGAAAGTCGAAATATTATATAAGTAGGCCGTAGTGCCGCTGTCTGGGCAAAATGTCCCCATGGCACATTGTATGGCGTATGCGGATGCCTGTCTTCGTTAGCCCAGTTCGGAGCAGAACAGTAGGACATTGAACCCTATTTCATTTCATCTCTCCACTATGCGTACTGTTATACAAAGCTTGTTTTTCATTTCCACTTCACACTGGTATGCTTAGAATTGAACATAATGGCGATGTAGTCTACAGACTTGTACGTCCATTAATAAATCGCACATTAGTGTGTTTAGAATTGTATACAATAAAGACCTAATCTATAGACTTTTTACACACAATAATAAATCTAAATAGCAGAATCTGTATGGAGGAGATTATGCCACGACAACAAGATAATATCAGATATCATGTGAAGCCTTCTTTCAATATATTAATGGCTAATGTGTTCGTGTCGTCTGGGTAGGCGTGAATTTTCTTCCTTTATGGACGAATATTCATTTTCTTGAAAGACTCCCTGTCGTGCATAGAATCCGAACAAATGTCATAAATCTGATTGACTCTTAGATTATGTCTCGTGGTTGTACAGTAAAGAATTACACAAAGAGAGAGAGAGAGAAAAAGAGAGATGCCATGCTATGCGCTATGGCTGGAATGTTGCCACGTTTCCGCCTATGCGTTTTCAAATTTCAACTACGAAGTGTTCTTTTACGTCGTGTAGGCCAATGATTTACGTACCCTCTGAACATCGGGACTCTTCACATTGGCAGGCTCTTCCCCCTGCACCAATGACATGGAGGAACCCGATCGGAAAATCCCAAGGACATTCCTGGGATCGAGTCAGGAACTTCCTGTTTAGTGGACCAACGTCTTACTGACCGACCTTACTTGCCGACCATATTTGCCGACCTTACTTACCAGCCATAGCTGGCGACCTTACTTTCCGTCCATACTTGCCGACCTTATTTGCCGATCTTTTTGCGGACCGATCTTACTCACCGACCTTATTTACCGTCCTTATTTGTTGACCATACTTACCTATTTACGACGACTACTTACTTTTAAACGAGAAAGTACAATGTGGTTAACCGACCACTCGACACTATGTCATTTCGGGACTAACATATGGTTCAATTTTAATTCAAAAGTTCGCTTGTACGTGTGGATCTTTAGCAACTGTCTGGGGAGCGACCACTAGGTTGGACAGACGACCCAGTCCCTTGTCACGTGCATGCGGGGAATCGAAACTCCACCACTTGACTCACTGTCAAACAGGGTTTGTAAATGAAATTTAAGGCTTTTGAAAAGAGACTTGGCTTGTAGGAGCGGTTATCCAGCAATGGATGAAAGGGGACGAAATTATAATTACAGAACCGCCCCTGGCCTTTTAATTATTCAACATGGAATTACGCCATCTTGGAAAGTGATAAAAGTGATAGACAGCATTTCTCATGATAATGAATGCAGTGGTCATTATTGTACTCCAAGCTAGCCAAACTCTTGATGGGTTTATAATTATAAGACTAATGGGATTTAAATATCATAAATCTATATGTAATACCTGTTTGCACTGACCGACTGCAATGTAAATGAGAGAGAGAGAGAGGGACTCCACGAGGTTAGGCAGGGGAAACTACTCCTTGCCACGTTAATGCAGAAACAACATTTAATGTGCAAAGGGTAGGCCTGTGACTCGAAGGTTTGGCTTGCAGTTCGATTTCTTAATCCACGTTAGACAACGGTCCGCTGATTGTCCGGAGATAATGCTGACATTCTACTCTATTTCATCATCTTGTGCAGGAACTTGTAACTGTCGTCAGCGCCACTTGTCGGATTACTCCCTTTTGGCTGCTAACACTGTATTCCAGTACCCTCAGTGCGAACGTGAACACAGCTTTAGTTCCGGTTCGGATTTCGTGATGTGAATGCCAGGTTCCTATTGTCGTTGGATGCGTTACGATAGGAGTGTCCCTATTGAGTCTACGATATGCTACGTGCTGATAGTTGAGATACGTTTCGATACGATGGACGCAGGCGCGGATCCAGAGGGGGGGGGGGGTCCGGACCCCCCCCCCCCTGCTCAGGCTTGAAAAATTTTTATGCGATTTTATTGGCGATTTTTAGACCTGTAATTTTCGAATTTACCGAATGCACCAAATTGAATCTAATTTACCAAATTTTTCTGGGGGAGGGCTCCCAAACCCCCCGTGAATTGGGACGTCAATATATAAGACCTGATAGGATCACCACGATTACTCAACGATCAAAACCACGATTTCAGTCGTAGCACGAATCGTGATAGAGGGTCCCTAGCATACAAGTAGCAAGACAAATACAAGTTTTATTTACTAGGCTTTAACATCACATCATTCGTTATTTGGTAGTTTCAAAAGTTATTTGTGAGCTTATAAGATACGTAAATATCTATTTCGTTTATTTTCGTATCCTTCGTATGTCCAAGGTTTTATGTTTAGTTTCGTATCTTATAACCGACAGTGATACACGGTCCATTAATTACATATTCATGGCGATTATTTTTGTATCTGTCTAATGTCTACATTAAGGGGGGGGGGCGTATCTTATAATCGACAGTGATACTCGGTCCATTGTTTAAATATTCATTGCGTTTATTTTCGTATCTGTCTAATGTCTAGATCTTAGTGGGGGTTTCGCATCATTTAATCGGCAGTGATACTTGAACCCTTATTGAAATATTCATTTTGTTTATTTTCGTATTATGTTAATTTTTTCCTTGGTTTCGTTTCGTTTAATCGGCAGTGATACTTGATCCCTTATTTAAATATTCATTTTGTTTATTTTCGTATAATGTTCAAATTTTTTTGTTCGTTTCGTATCTTAAAATCGTCTGTGATACTTGATCCCATATTTACTGTACAAATATAGGTAATTAACTATAGGTAAAAGAAATATAGAAATATAGCCAACCATTACCGTGATGATTACCGTCTGTTAAAAAACCGCACTATCTCTAATCTATAAACACACGGAACGAATATTACCCACCGTGTCATTGATAGGGTTAGTGTCAATAAAACTACGTTATATCTTCAGGTATTTTTAGCCGCATCTTAGTATAAACCAGATATTCTAGACTTAATAAATACAGCTTTAATTACCAATATATTTATACTATAGGAGTATTAGAGTATTAGAATGGACTCAGGCGGTGTTTCTTGGCACTGATGAATCCGTGAGTTTTCTCATAGCAGCATTGCCGCTTTAGGGGTGGTTACTATTAGATATATCGGCTGTAGCGTTTCTTGTTGATAGTGGCGTAACCGTGATTTTTCTCAAAGCGGTACTGGCGATGTAGGGATCTTGGCGGTATTAGGCCAATTCTTGACAAGCAGTCTAAAATATTACTTGATGATTAGGCCTACTACAAGTAGTTTGGGGATTGGGTGGTCGAATTGTTAGCGTGCGAGTGCTGCATCATAAGGTTTGTCAATGACTCAACTGGTGAGGTTTCGATTCCCTGGGGAAAGGTGACAAGGAGTAGGGTCACCTGTCCCACCACGTGTTTTTTCTCCGGGTCATCCGATTTCCTCCCACTGCTAAAAGCCCTTACGAGCAAGCGAATTATTGAAATAAAATTTGACCATTTGTTAGTCCCCAAATGACCTAGTTTGTGTCGAGTGGACGTTGAACCCCATCTCCTTTTCCCCCTCTCTCTCCCTATCTCTCGCTTTCAGAATAAGTAGTGAAAAGGTGTTTCTGGATAATTAGTCCTACTCCAAAATAACATTTGATAGTAAAACAGTTAATTTTAGATTTAACTTATCGTTAAGTGTATCGAGGTGTGTGAATGAAGGTGATAGATCTGAAGTAATCTCCAGACAAGCACTGCGTTGATATCTTTGAAATTAACGGCATCAAATTCAAACGCGCTGTTAACGGTATCTCCAAGATAAGCTTAATCTTTAAAAGTTAATTTCGGCACTAATTTGTCGTTAAGAGGTGAATGATCCGCTAATTTTGTAAAACCACTGAAAGCAAAGTTATCACTGACACTGCGTGATACAGATATGAGGTCAAAGGTCACAGGTAATCACTAAACTGAAGCTACTTACATAAGCATTGAGTTTACAGTTTAATAACTGTTTACCTTATAGCTGTTTACAGTTTAGTAACTGTTTACATTTTAATAGATGTTTACTGTGTAATAATGGTTTACTTTATAACTGTTTACAGTTTAATAACTGTTTACAGTTTAATAACTATTTACATTTTAATAGATGTTTACTGTGTAGTACATGTAGCTGTTTTCAGTTTAATAACTGTTTACCTTATAACTGTTTACAGTTTCACGATTGTTTACTTTATAACTGTTTACTGCTTAGTAATTGTTTACAGTTTAATAACTGTTTACAGTTTAATAACTGTTTACAGTTTAATAACTTTCTACTGTTTAATAATTGTTTACCATGTAATGTTTACAGTTTAATAAATGTTTAACAGTTGAAAAGCTGTTTTACATTTTAAAAGCTCTTTACAGTTTAGTACCTGTTTACAGTTTAGTAACTGTTTACAGTTAAGTAGATGTTTACAGTTAAATACATGTTTGCAGTTTAATAACTGTTTACAGTTCAATAGCTGTTTACAGTTTATTGTCTGTTTACCTTATAACTGTTTGTACCTTGAGTATAACTGAGTGCAATTTTAAAAAAAAAACAATTTTAATGGGGTACACGTCGCGATCTATTTCCATATATATATCATAGTATATATGTTTATTTATTTTGTGAAAGATTTGGATATATTTGTATGTTACCTGTCTTTAGATTGATAAATCGCTGCTAAAGAAATTAACTCGTAACAGACTGAATTTCGTTTTGCTAGTTTAGTGTGTTTATTTGTGTAGTAACCAGCTGTTTATATGCGTGTTTTAGATTTCGTTTCGTGTTTAGTTTTATGTGTATTTTTGTATAATTACATCAGTCAAATAACGTGATGGCTGAAAATGGTGGGTGGTTTCGTTGTTGATATATTAAACATCAATTTATTATAGGCGGCATAACAACTCAATCCTCGTCTGCCCGAGGGGGATTCGAACTCTGTCGTTATTAGAGTCTAATATTGCAAAATGAAATAACACGTGAACTTCCTGGGGTATGTTCGTACTTCTTTAAACAGAGAGTTTAATTACACATTACACACAGCGCGGATCTAACAAGATATCGTTGGGGATATGTGAAATATGCTTATTTATCGCCCGCTGCAAATAAGGTGACGTTTCTGTTTCGTTTTTATTTTTAGACATCTTACATTGGCACTTTGTAATTTGTTAGCATAATGGGGTCGTAAATTAGCAATTGTTCAGATATTTGCCAAGGTGTTCGCTCCTGGTGTTGACCGAGAAACTTCATCGGGATTTTCAAAAGTCAGTGGTGCTGGACGGAGGGCATAACAAGGGCAGCTGTCTAGTCGTAAGGATCGGACGAAAAACCGAGGCCGCGTATACAAGATCCCTTGGCAGTTGGAATGCAATAATAGAGTAGGCCATAGCGCCGATGTCTGGACACTGTATTGCGTATGCCCGTCTTCATTAGCCCAGTCGGAGCAGAACAGTAGGACGTTAAACCCATTTCAACATGTCCACGGGGAGTCGGTTTTGCTGACCATCCAAACGACTAGACGCAGATCCTCGAAGGCACTCCTTTCCATACAACCGACAAAGGGAAATCAGACTGGAAAATACCAGAAACTTTGTTAACCGATCCATTTCGTCGTCTTTTTCTTTACGTGTGTAACAGAAAAAAATTCCTGATTACGAATTGCGATGAAGGAAAACGGAAAACAACTCGACTGTAAATTACAAAATTTAACTGGGGTATTTTTTTATGGGGTGAAAAAGTTGTGCGTAGCTTTTTGTATTTGGAACTAACAATTTCTATCACAAATGAGAATTTAATTTGGCGTTTTACTCATTTTATGGCCAGTCAGTTATAGATACTCAAGTAAAAATAGTTATATCTGTCGACTTAGAGACTCCGCGAGTCTACCATGCAGTAAGTACAGGGTACAGCATAAAAGGACAAAGAGTCAAGAGAATTCCTCGTACAGATTACATAGGTAATAATAATTCCTGCTTCAGGACATCAAATTAACAATAACTTTCCCATTGATTACAGTAAATCGTTCATCTTCGCTAACCCATATTTTTCAGAAAATCAATATTATTAAAAGTAACAAATTCATTGAATTATCACTGAAACTATTTTCCATCAGGGAATGTAATTCTTGCATCTTCGTTCGCCCGGGTTATGTGTTACTCGTCTTGTCAATGTTGCCAGTGGGCAAGTATATTCAGTATGTGTTGTTTACATTCAAAGTCAGCTGTCTAGTCGTTGAGATGGGACGAAAAACCGAGGTCCCGTGTATATACTGGCGTTCACGTAAAAGATCCCTTGGCAGTTTGAATTCCATACAGGAATACGCCGAACACCTGTCCACTCCCTTTGTCCTGTACCACTGACCTGTCAGAACCACGCCAGAAAATCCCGAAACACTTTCTCGGCCAACTTCGGGATTGAACACGGAACCTTTATGTTAGTGAATCAACTTCTTACTTACTTAGCCACCAGGCTATGATCCTTTAATTTGAATACAGGACGGAGGTCCTGACAATGACAACGGTCTAGGTGTTGGTATGGGACGAAAAACCGAGTTCCCGTGTACACATTGGCGTACTCCCTTGGCAGTTGGAATTCGATATAAGAGTAAGCCGTAGCACCGATGCCCAGCCAAAATTTCCCTCATAGCACGCTGTATGGCATATGCCCTTCTTCATTAGCCCAGTATAGGAGCAGAACAGTAGGATTCCATTTAAATTTAAAGCAATGGCAAATGACATCAGATGCTATTGAAGAACGTAGCATAAACTGCCTCGTGTACACCAATAGTTTGAACTTTAATCAGAACTGACTGTCGAAGATGTACAACATCTAACGACCAGCCTTTATTTAAGTCGACGGTTTGTAATTTCAATATTTATTTCTCAGAATATTTAGATTGGACATGCCATATCCAACCTCCATGAATAGATTTAATCTAGTTAGTAGTCGAGTTGGAATTACATTCTCTGTTTTAATGCCTCTGTTTTGTAATGTAGTTGTCTGTTCATAATGCTGGCTTGCTTTTCTATTTAAAATGTTATTGGGATTTTAGGGTTCGTTTCCGCCGGTGAGTGTTGTGGGTAAACAGACCCGGTAAAAAATAATTATTATAGCATTACAGTCTTGAGATCAAAATGTTAATGTTTCAGTTCAGATATCAAGATTGGTTTCCTCAGTCAGTAGACTTCTAGTAATGTTTAAATTAATTACTATGCATCCAGGGAAAATGATACAACAAATATATTATATCTACACAATATTACATCTAGAGCAGCATATATAACGCTACAGATATGTCAAATCTAAAGCGACATATACAACACAACATCTATATCAGATCTAGAGCAACATATACGACATACGTGTCACATCTAGATCATTATACAACATATATATTACATCAAGAGCAAAATGAAGATGGGCATACACCATACAGTGTGCTATGAGGGGAATTTTTGCCCGGACAGTGGAACTACGACCTACTCTTATATCAAATTTCAACTGTCAAGGGATCTTTTACGTGCACGCTAATGATTACACGGGACCTTGATTTTTTATCCCATCCCGACGATTAGACATCACTGATAAGTGATAACCACGCCGGAAAATCTGGGTGAACTTTCTCGGTCAATGAATGTAGAGGTATATATACAACTATTGCATCTGGAGCCACATACACAACGTATATATTACATCTAGAGCCACATATGCAACGTATATATTACATCCAGAGCAACATATGCAACGTATATATTACATCTAGAGCAACATACACAACATATATATTACATCTAGAGCAACATACACAACATATATATATATTACATCTAGACCCACATATGCAACATATATATATTACATCCAGAGCAACATATGCAACGTATATATTACATCTTGTACCACATACACAGCGTATATATTACACATACACAATATATATAGTACACATACACAACGTTTATTATATTACATCAAGAGCCACGTACACAACGTATATATTACATCTAGAGCCACGTACACAACTATATATTACATCTAGAACCACATATGCAACGCATTATTACACGTATTACAGCCATAGCAACACATGTAGCGTATATATTACATCTAGAGCCACGTACACAACATATATATAACATCTGGAGCCTCCGGATCCATTCACTTGATTTGATATAATATAAGTTTGTTGTCTATTGTTTAAAATTTCTGTCCGTGGGATATCTATTAATTTCTTGTCGGTACCTACTGGGCTAATGAAGACGAGTATACGCCATTAACCTACTTTTATTTCGAATTTCAACTGCCAATGGTTCTTTTACTTGCACGCCTATGTGAAAACGGGAACCCAGGTTTTCTTGCCATCCGAACGACTAGACATTGTCATCTTCTTACCCCCGTCGTGCCAACACTGGGAGCGAACCTCATACTCCCTGGTTAACTAGCCAGCACTGTACTCACTGAGTCACGACCGCTCCCAAATCTCAAAGTAATATAAACTATAATATTTATAACTTTGAATCCCAGAGGGTTATAAACGGAAGTCGACCTCATCTGTTTTGCGAAAAATTGGATATTTGTGAGAGATAACGTTTAAATTCAGCAGACTGTAAAATTAAACATATGATAATAAAAGATAATATGATTGAAACATAAATATGACGTTGTGCACCTTCAGCCTGTCGTGCGCATATTTTCAAATATGACTCCAAAAGGAGCAAATGATATTAAAGGCCAGAGAGAGGGAGGGAGCGAGTGAGAGAGAGTGTGTGTTAAATTCCACTCGACACAACTACACAAACCAGGTCGTTTCGGGACTAACATATGGTTCAATATTCTTTGAAAAAACCGCTCGTATGTAGGGTTCTTTGGAAGGGGGAGGAGACCGAGGAACCTGGAGAAAACCCACGAAGTTTGTATGGTCTCTTGTGTTAGTTTATGTATGCTTGGCATGGTGACATTTCTGTTGTCATTTGTGAGTAACTACATGTAGTAGGTCCCTGGTTCGCTCTCGGTGTTGGTTGAGAAAGTAGAATTTCTTTGTCACCAGAATTTTCACAATTATATTTCTATGATATATGGTCCCTGTTGTTTGTGCCCAAGAAACGGAAATACATTTCCCGAAAAATGGGCGGTTCACAGAATCATTCGGATGGGACTAAACACCGAGGTCCTGTCGTGTAGAGCCCTTTCTTTAAAAGAATTACATATCGAGATTTGATAAGTTGCGATCTGATTGTTTGTTTATCTGTTTTCTGGGTGCGTATAAGTTATTCTATTTGTGTCTTTGTAAATGGCAGCCAATGCGTACGTTATCGGCATTGGTATTGTGAATGCCAGGCCTTTCCATCTTATGGTTTCAAATCCCCGGTTGTAAGTGGCAAGGAGTAGGGTCGCCTGTCCAACCTCGTGGGTATTCGCCGGGTACTCCGGTTTCCTCCAACTGCTAAAGACCCCTACGCGCAAGCGAATTATTGAAATAAAATTAAACATATGTAAGTCCCGAATTGACCTAGTTTGTGTCGAGTGGACGTTTAACCCCATTTCTCCCTCTCTCTCTCTATCTCTCTCTTGTCCATCTTATGTGTTATTCCTCTTGCCAATTGTCAATTGTGAAAGGAATTTTTTATTTTGCCACGGTTTTGATCATATTTACACAATTAATCATGACATTCTATTTTTTCCATTAAAGTTACCTCCCTTGTGAAAATTGAATATACTTCTCCCCTGATATTTTCTTAAACTAATTAATCATGGTGTTCTATTTTTTCCATTAAAGTTACCTCCCTTGTGAACAGTTACCTCCCTTATTCCCTGACATTTTCGTAACATAATTAATCATGGTGTTTTCTTTTTGAGTAAAGTTATCTCCTTTGTTGAAATTTAATACGCTTATTCTCTGATAATTATTAGAATATGTGTAGCCCTTAAATATCTTTTAGTGTAGTCTTACCCCTTGTGGTCGTTTAGTTTGCAACATTTCTGAAATTATTGTTACACCTTTTAGATTCTGCTCTCTTTATCATTTTACCGTACCTCCATTGGGACATTTTAGTTACGCTATGGAGATACCAAAAACAGATCACATGTCAATTGCATTTTATGGTTTTGGCAGAAATCTTGAGTTATAATCTAATTTGTTTCCTGTCTGTCAGCTTGAAACCAATTTATATTTGTTCTAATAAGATCTTCATTTTTTAATAGCACTTTTCCCAATTTGAATTGTTAGATGATCACATAATTTCATTTCAGTTCTCACTTGGGGGAGATGATTATTGCGAAAGACTATGATATCATGTCTAGAAGGTGTTACTCAGCAGGATGAAAATATGTATGGACACGTGTGCTTTATTTTCTGTCGCATAGAACAAGAAATAATACGATTTGCTTAGAAGATGTTCGATGTTTGATGATTGATCGAAATATCATTCGAAAATTCACAGTTCGTTGAAAGAACCGGATTTAGAGCGTCAGGGTGCAGGGCATTTCAGTTCAGGTACGGAGGGGGGGGGGCTCAACATACATGTACAAAATTAAATTACTTGACAAATGAAAATGAATACTGAAATGAATGATAAACCGCATGTGTTCGAAAAAGAATTTTATTAAACGCGACAATAACATTGAACGCCTTAATTTCTTTAAATGATCCATCTTAAAATGCATTCAAATCCACTAAATATCGCAGGCTAGCGATGACGTCGAGAATTGATTATTTTCTTGATTAGTTTATTAATGTCTAATTAATAATTTACACATCACTTTTGGCCTAAAGAAAGACCTACAAAAAGGTTGATTTAGCTCTTGCATAATGCATTTTTTAACTGATGTTTGCAATCTAGCAGTCTAGTCGTGTCGGACTTTTTTCGTTTCGAATTAGAAATAACATTAAATATCCGATATTATAACAGTAAAAAGAAATCAGGAAACTTTTATTCAGACAATAATAACGAGAAAGATACAAATCAACCGATATAATAAAATCATTAAGGTATAAATTCTCATCCGATGTCAAAATTATTCACTCTTTAACATAGATATGTGGAAAAAATAAATTAATTGATGAAAATGGAAAACAAACTTCCGGCTGAAAATGGTTATCCCCAATGGACATTCCCTAACAAGTCAACGGAGTGTCAATAAAAATTATTAAAGTTTAATTTTTTGTTGGTCGTTCAACCATTTCAGCTGTCTGGGTTATCCCATTTGGGAATCAAACTTCGTCGCTCACCCTTTAGCTTTCAATCAATTTATATTGTTTGTTTTTTAAAAAAGGTATTCACGCCAACTTAGTTAATATATCCATACGTATCCATATTGAATCTCCGAATCCTCTCCCAGTGAGGGTGTTGGATGGTGCGCGTGGTTTTGATTCCCCGGTTGTACGTGACAAGGAGTAGGGTTGCCTGTCCAACTTCGATAATGTGGCAGCGCCTTGAGGATTTTGAATATGTTAGTGTCCACTCGACACAAACTAGGTCATTTGGGGACTAACAAATGGTTAAATTTTATTTCAATAATTCACCAGCACATAGGGGGTCTTTAGCACTGTGAGGAAACCGGAGGACCCAGAGAAAACCAAGGAGGTTGGACAGGCAACCCTACTCCTTGTCACATACAAACGGGGATTGAAACGACGCCAGTTGACTCAATGACAGGCTTTATGACCTTATGATACAGCGCGCACGTGCTAACCACCCAACACCAACACGGAGATTCAGTATGGATACTGAACAAACAATTAAAGACCTTATGATACAGCGGGCACGTGCTAACCATTCGGCCCCCCCCACCCCCTGATTGGTTAACACGACCACTTGATTGACCATAATTCTCTCATTGTCTTTCACTCCATTGAGACTTTCTGATTACCCGTGTATATCCTGTTGCTCCAGACTATATTAGTCTTGATCACTCAGCCACTAAACTGGCTGTTGTTAAGTTAAGAAAGTGATTTGATGGTTAACGAGTTTATAAAGAGAAGCAGATTTTATAAGATGAATAATGAGAAGATGAGTGGAATCATATGCTGGCTAAAGACCCGTTATAACGGTTACCCTAATGTCAATATATATAACATATTCCAACATCCCCTAGACATTGCCTAATCATCGAAAACTTGATGACTTATTGAAAATCAAAAGTAATTAGTGTTAGCTATATGGACTACTCGTACAAGAAGTGGTATTAGTTGTTCTGGGGCATCTTATGTCAACGATTACAACCAAGTCGCTAATATTGTTTTAATAATATCCGTTCTTCTAACTACTCTGGTTTTGGGGTGGGGGATCACATGGCCAAGTGGGTAAGACGCTGGCCCGCTATCCGGGAGGTCGGATTTTCGCCCCTGCATTGGCCGATGAAGTTCATCCAGATTTTCCAGGTGGTTTCTCCATGCCAGTGATGCAGGAAGGAGGGCCTGACAAGGACAGCTGTCTAGACATTCGGGTGGGACGAAGACCCAGTGTACCGTGTGTACATTGGCATACACGAAAAATGATCCCTTGACAGTTGGAATTCGATATAAGAGAAGGTCGTAACACTGTTTGGCGTATGCCCGTCTTCATTAGCCCAGTTTGGAGCAGAACAGTAGGACGTTAAACCTCATTTCATTTCGGTTTTGGGTTGTTTAAGAAGATGAGGTCCGTCGTTGAGATAAGTGGCTTGGTTACGATCACATGACAATATTGGTGTCCAGTAGAGAAAGGAATTTATGAATTTACCAGGAAGCACCATTAGCCAAATAATATGACCTGGCACCACCTATTAGTCCAATCTTCCATCCATCTCTATTTCTCATATAGTACAATACTAGTATAGTAACATCAACAACATTATAACAACACACGATACGATTCCCATAATTTAATTATGTCTCGGGTAGCCATTCATCGCAGTAGGAATGAGACCAATATAGCCTAATAATGATTGGCAACATTTTATTATTAAATGACAATTTACTAAATATATTCAATTACTGTCTGTATGGAGAGTGATACTGCACAATGGAATCGATTTAACAGATCACCAACGACACTAATTGATCATTGTTGATCTTCACTAAAATCTCATATTAAGAATGAGGCTGCGAAAACTGGGTTTAACGTCTTTGGTGAAGCCTGTATCATCACAGGCCCGGGACAACACAGCACAGAGGACGGTTACGGCTGACCCGCGGATCAATGTTTATTTCTTGCAATGTATGTGTAGTTTGTCGTGTTCACAGGTCGCTAGGGGGGTTGGGATGGCCTAATGGTCTAGAGTGCCGCGCTTCGACCTCTAGCTGGCCGGTCACCTCTGGCTTGCGGCTGTGGTTTCGAGCCCTGATGTGAGCGTATGTGGCATGGAGATAGGGGCGCCTTCTCAACCTCGTGGGTTTCCTCCGGGCACTCCGGTTTCCTCCCACGGCTAAAGACCCCTACGCACAAGCGAATTATTGAAATAAAATTGAAACCGTATGTTAGTCCCGAAATGACCTGGTTGTGTTGAGTGGACGTTAAACCCCATTTCTCTCTCTCTCTCACAGGTCGCTAGCCTGGAGGTCGGGTGTTCGATCCCTGCATTGGCCGAGAAAGTTCATCTCGATTTTCCGGCGTGATTTCCCCTTGTCAGTGATGCAGAAGGAGGGCCTGACAAGGACAGCCGCCTAGTCATGGGACGAAAAACCGAGGTCCCGTGTACACATTGGAGTGCACGTAAAAGATCCCTTGGCAGTTGGAATTCGATATAAGAGTAGGCCGTAGCGCCGCTGCCCGGGCAAAATTTCCCTCATAGCACACTGTATGGCGTATGCCCGTCTTCCATTAGCCCGGGCTAGGTGCAAAAGAGTAGGACGTTAAACCCCACTTCATTTCATTTCATTGTTCACAGGTCTGTTTTGTCGGTTTTGATTGTGTGTAGTGTGGTATTTCTGCTGCACGTACTGTTGCAGACACTTAGGCTATTGGAATGACTCGTCTGAGATTTCACTATGGGGGAAGTAGGCGTTAAATTTCAAGTCCCGTTCATTGGAATGGCGTCTACCTCCTTGTCACCGATTTATCTTAGGCAATTGGGGTTGACGCGTCGTCGACAAAATACATTAGGCAATCTGCCTATCGGGAACGATTCGTAGACGTTTTGCCTGTCGGGAATGGTTCGTAGACGTCTTTCGTATCGTGAACGATTGGTAGACGTTTTGCCTAGATAATTGGAATGAGTTCGTATACCTTAAAGATACATTACCTGGGTAAAAGGTGGGATTTATCGAAATTTGGCACAGAATATGTCATTTTGTAATTTACATACGTGGTAAATTGTTATTTCAATAATTCGCAGAGAAAACCCACAAAGTTAATCAGGCGATGGCGTAGCCTACAGGCTTTTGGGTTAAAACTACGCTTCTTGATTCATTTATAGACGATCTTATTCCAGCAACTCACCCACCAAGAATACCCGACCTGGTAAATCTGATTTCATTGAAACTGAATCGGCTCATACTACTAGTATGTTCCATGATGACTGTTGCCAACAGCAACTATTCCTTTAATCTCTAATCCAATAAACCAAAGCCCGCCAATATTGGTACCAGAAGCAGCCGTGGTACGCGCGGTATTCTGTAGGTAGAAACCCCTGTGGATTAAACGTATGTTACTAATTATAACTATGGTATAAACTGTTATATATACTTCCTAGATTCACGTGCGATGTATTCTAAACATCTCGTAGAAAGATGGAAAACACCTGGACTACATTGTCCGCCATCTTGTGGAATTCCCGGGGATATAGTAATGATGTGTTATATAGTGTATACACCCATAGAGACCCAGTATCAACGACCGCTGTACAAAGATGTTATTCCATAGTGTTATAAGTTCAAAACGCACGTTTTTATTAAATATTTGCACCCATGAAATGCAAAAGCAGGTACATGCACCCTTCAAAAAATATAATCGGCCCCCTGTCTGAATATTTGCTTGGATGACAAGTGTTAAAAACATTGCGCTAAATGTGCATTATAGGGAAATTGTATGAAAATATGGTTTTAAAGAAGTAGTTTAAGCGAATTTAGGGCAGTGCCTATTTTTTCACGTTTTATTTTTTGGAACCAAACTATCAACTTTAAATAACGTTTCTTCTTGTATTCAGTCGGATTTAAAGAAAGCCCAATCAGCAAATACTTTGTTAAGCGAGGTTACAGGTTGTGTCGTTAACAAACTTTCATTGTATCTTAACTTTGTAAGAATTTTGTACTGATCTAACGTTCAGGGCATCCTCGCGATCCCCAGTGTTCTCATTTCGTTCTACTCCACTATTGGTTAATCCATATTGTTTCCACGATTTCAAATTATTGTAACCACAATCTACGGACCAATCAAAAACAGTTTACAAACCAATCGTTTCGCCTTCGTTTGTGTAATTGTAGGTAACCCTCTTCATGTCCATTTACTGGATGATTTATGTAAATACGGCCTAATCTTATATGGAATTTCAACTGCCAAGGGATCTTTTACGTGTACGCCAATGAAACCTCGGTTTTCGGCCCATCCGCACGACTAGACAGCTTACTTGTCAGGCCATCCTTCCCGCACCACAGAAAACGGGGAAACCACACCGGAAATTCCCGATGAACTTCCTCGACCAACACCGGGAGCGACGCCGCGACCACCAGGCTATATATAGCGAGTCGGTGTCTCACTCACTTAACCACCGTGACACCACCACTGACGCGTATGTGGCATGGTGATAGGGGCGCCTTCTCAACCTCGTGGGTTTCCTCCGGGCACTCGGGTTTCGTCCCACTGCTAAAGACCCCTACGCGCATGCGAATTATCGAAATAAAATTGAAACCATATGTTAGTCCCAAAATGACCTAGTTTGTGTAGAGTGGACGTTAAACCCCATTTCTCTCTCTCTCTCACCACCACTGACATCGCATTTCCTGGGTAAATTTCGGTGTTACTAGGTTTGCAGGAGATTCTGGAAAGTAGCAGCGGTCAACACACCACAGAACCTTTGACTGTTGGAATTCGACGAAGAGCAAGCAGAAACCCCGCTGCTGCCTCAAAACAACTGTCTTTATGAACTTTTATTAAATCCAATTTGTGCTTTATTAGTATTCATTTCCTGTAGATGTCGGTTCAGATATTCATTTCCCAGTAGCCATTGTACATTTTTATCTTTTTGTGATAGTATTATAACTCAATAATTGGAATTGATTCCGGTTAGTGTTCGTCGTCATACCACATCATAAAAAGAATTTCAAATAACTTTCTAAATTTGTACAAAAGGTGACTAAAAATGTCTTTAGTTAAACGAGGGTTAATTTCCTGTAATTGGGTGAAATTAATTTAACTTCCGCCAAATGAAAGTGTCATAGTATGATATTTTATTAGTATAAATACATTGACATTTTCTTGGGCATGTTCAAGTCTAATTTGCTAAAGTTTATTTGGAAATAAAATTCTTTGTTCTTGGTCAAAACTGTCCAAATAGGAAGCCAAGGTGGCTCAGTGAGGAAGGCGTTGGCTCTCCGCAAATCTAGTGGTCCCGTGTTCGAGCATTGTGTTGGCCAAGAGAAGATCTGACAAGGGACAACGTGTAGTCGCTCAGGTGTGGCACAAATGTACGTCCCGCCGTGTACTCATTGGTGAGCATGTTAAAGATCCTCTGGCAGTTGGAATTTGATATAAGTGTAGGCAGTCCCGGGCTAACTTTGCCTCATAGCACACTGGTTGGCGTATGTCCGTCTTCATTAACTCAGTTGAAACAGAATAGTAGGACGTTAGACCCCGTTTCATTTCATTTGTCTTGTTTATATCTTCCGGTAATTATGTTCTGTCAATTTAACCTTGCTGTGTTTCTGGGGGATTGGATGGCCGAATGGTTAGTGTGCGCTCGCGGTATCATACGGCCTGCCATTGAGTCAACTGGCGTGGTTTCGAGTTCCCGGTTGTATGTGGCCTGTCCAGCCTCGTGGGTTTTCCCCGGGTATTCCAGTTTCATCCCACTGCTAAAGACCCCTACGTACAAGCGAATAATTGAAATAAAATTAAAAACCATATTTTAGTCCCGAAATGTCGAGTAGGCGATAAACCCCATTTCTCTCTCTTTCTCTCATTGATAACCAACAGAGGTTTGAGCGAGAAGAAATGTTTTTATTGTGTGGAATGTGTTGGCATGATTTGTTGGCAATCGTCACTCTGTTACGTGCCTTTAATAAATACCAATGAACAAGTCGGTGAGTGCCGTGGTTGATGTAACCAATGAACAAGTCGGTTAGTTCCGAGGTTGGTACATTCCTATATTAAAATTAATACACGGTTAGGTCCAGGGTAGGGGGACACCCCCCACACACCCACTCCCCGGCAAAAATTCCTTTTCATTATTCATATGTTCTTTACAGGGGCGTATCCGGGGGGGGGGGTATGGGGTCAAAACCCCACCCTGCTCAGCTACCACCCTTATCGTGTTGTTATATGTGCGTTGGACAAAGTGACTTTCTAACCAAAAGTCCCGTTAGCGTTGCTCTGGTATCCGTTGTTTGTAGTACAGGGTGAGAGTCTGGCAATGAGCATCGTCCTTCGGGTGGCACAAAAAACCGAAGTCGCGTGTGTGACCTTTGTGGCACGTAAAAGGGATCCTAACAAATGAAAATCGAATTAAGATTAGGACGTAACTCCACTTTGGGTAAATGTTCCATATATACCAGTATTATGAGCCCCGATACTTCAGAAAGATAGAGGGTTGGATGGCCGAATGGTTAACACATGCGCACTGTGTCATAAGTTCTGCCATTGAGTCAACTGGCGTGGTTTCGATTACCTGCATGTACGTGACAAGGACTAGAGTCGCCTGACCAACCTCGTGGGTTTTCTGCTGCCCCACCGGTTCCCCCCCCCCCTCTCTCTTCCTCCCTGTTTCAGAACGATAGGGTGTTAAACGCCATTTCAATTCATTTATTTGGGATTTTCACATAGTTAACAGTCAGTGTCTAGGTTTAAAGCCCCAATAACACTCTTGTTGTAACTGAATAATATGTCCCAATCTTCATTCTGGTCAACAAATCGTATTATTTTAGACTATTCCAATTAATTGATGATATAAATTTCATCTTAACACACCTATTTTAAAAAATTGGAAAAATTCAACCAATTGATTTGAAAAGTCTAACGTAAACCTTTTCAAATGTGACTTGGATTTTAAAATATTTTCGAACCCTCTGGACAAGTAAAATAGGTTGTAATTGATAATTTACACAACAGGTTGTACACTTAAACATCTAGTACTTAGAATAAGGCTATTATTTATTTTCCGGAGCCGCCAAGCCAGCAAGAATGTTATTGTCCCTTTAAGATTTTTTTCTGTTTACCTCAAAGTTATATCTGATGTCACGCACGAGGCAGTATGTTGCTACTATTCGTGGAACATCTGCTTTTTATTTTATGAACCCATATAGCTAACAACATTATTTTGTATTGTATGTGACCGTGCAAAGCTAACAAAATAATTTTGTACATTTGCATTTAATATGTGTTACAGCAGACAGTTTTTGTCATGTTTCACAATCAAATCTAAATTAAAGAATTGCAGCCAAAGAATGGACATCTCTAGTTACTCATCAACACTTGTTATTGTCTGCGACAAAACCATTCTTGGTGGTTTGATTGAAAGATTTTTATTCAGAAACATGTGCGTCTGCAGCGTCAACAGCCAGCATAAAGGGTAACCCTAGTTGACGGAGCTGCTGTACGTGCCAATTCCTGATAACCCACTGACATCAAGACAGTGTGGATGATTCCGTTTTTTAACCAGAGTTCTCGACAATCCAGTAATTGTTTTAAGTATAGAGTAATTAGACTATTTGACCTAGTCTACTCAATACGATACAAAGTTAACCACAATGGGAATCAGTCGTGACAATCACGTCTAGCAAATCTCAGCTTTTTTTATGATGATTAAATTCTAGTAAATGGCGGCATCAAAATGATTCTTAATCACGTTCCGTTGAATCAATAATGTTTCACTTGATTGACCCAAAATGGGTGATAAAATTGGGTTCAACTGTATTTGCAGTTCATAAGGATTAGTGCTAGGATCGCCGTATTGTGGACATAGGAGGCAATGAATCAGGCTAACCAAGTTGTACTTGAATGTGTTCTTTTTATGTTGTAACTGTTGGAGTTGATTGCCTGATAGTGGATTTATAGAGGGATTAATTCGGAGTGGTTTCAAGGCCGGGATCCTCGTCGTAAAAGACTTGTTTGATGATAAAAACAAGGTTTTTTTACTTGCGGCAATAAAACAGGATAACTGTTTAAACATGAACTGTTTTGTTTCAGTCTTTGTTTGCTTCAATGGTTCTGTTTTTTGGGGGCAAGTGGCGTTCCTTTATTTTTACCCAATAGTGTTAGTTCTTCCCTGCGCGCAAGCGAATTGTTGAATTGAAATTGAACCATATGTTTAGTCCAGAAATTACCTAATTTGTGTCGGGTAGACGTCTCTCTCTCGCTCTCTCTCATCTCTCTCTCAATTCTCTTGGACAATTTGTTTGTGACCGGATCAACCGCTGATGACCGCAACTTGACGAAGCTATCAGGATACCACGCATTTGTATACGGCAGATTCGTATTTAATACAATATTTATAATGTTGAATCGTTTATTGACCACCCCATTCAACAAATCCATTACAATTTTAAAGTAAAAAACAAAGTGTTAGCAGATTAAATAAATGACACACACTATCGTAAAATGGATTAATGCTAGATCAAAGAGGCAGAATATATTCATGATCGAAATTAAAATGTTAGGTGGGTTTTATTTTCAAGCAGACCTTCAATAAAACGGTACAGTAGAACTTGTATTAAGCAAGCAACCAAGGGAAATTTAAAAATGCTTGCTTAATGGAGGTGCTCTTTGACTAGAGGTATCCAATATTGCCCCAACTCCTACCACAAAACAATAAAGATATAGATTGCATATATTTTTTTATTCGTGTAGTATAACTGAGAACGGGCCGCTTTGTTGCGTTCTATATTGAGGGAATCCTGTGCATCAAGATTCTACTACAATACGTAAAGGTTGGGGGTGGTTGTTTACTCGCTTGGCTGTTTCGTTCTCAATTATCCTATAAGTAAATTAGTCTCTAAATCAGATGAGGTTATTCAACATGTATGTTTATTTCCAGAGTGAATATATATGCTGCACTCTGCTTGAGTTTATATACATATTGGTAACCAGGTCTGATATAGAGCGTCCAAAGATTAACCCATTAAACAATTAGCACAATAGATTTAATTATAAGAATACGGTTTGAATGAGCTTAAGTTATAATTATATATCTCTAGACGTTTTGGTAATTAAAATAATTAGACTAATTTACAACTAATCTATCAAGATTAAGGGTTGCTTAACGTCTATAATAAATGTGTAATAATAATAATACTAATATATATATATATAAGAAATGAACATGTGTAATAATAATAAAATATATATAAAACTTTAAATACATAATATTTCACAATTAATGTTGTATGTACATGTAGAGTAATACTTTACTCTAGCACATAACAATAACAATACATGTACAGTGTACTTTTTATCTAGTTGTCAATTCAAAGAAGTCGCGTATACATGTTTGTTTAGTAATACTGGATCTCTGGCCCCCCAATATTTCTTTTACTTTCATCATAGCGTCTAAAAGTTCTATATTGTCACCGGTACATGTATTTCGGATCAGCCGCATAATTGAAATTTTACTTTGTCAGGCCCTCCATCCGGCATTACTGACATGGGTAAACCAACACCCGGTTCGGGTACATAAAGTGTTCTCAGGCCCCGGTTTTACAAAGCATTCTCAGATTTCAGTTAAGAATTTACTCAACTTTCAATCACTGTTTATCATAAATATCTTAGATCCAGAAACACAAAACTTTGCACGTAGTTTTTTTATTGGTATTTTTTGATACATTAAAGCATGAAAAGATTTTTAATGGGCTATGTTTTACCTAAAATAAGAGGAACCATTTTGAGTAAATTCTTAACGCAAGTCTGCGAATGCTTTGTGAACTAGATCGGAGCCTAGACATTGTGGCTAATGAGCCAGTGCCACGCTTTACAGAGTAACCGAGGCTTGCACCAGCAACATAAGTAATTGTCAAGATGTTTTAATACAATACAAGGTACAATTTTATGGATACATAATTACTGAGTTTGATACTAAGCGACGTTTCGACGAGGATACTCTCGTCTTTATCAATCAAATGATAAAATAACCATGTACTAAGTTTTCCATACTGCTACTATGGAGCCATCGTATTATGTAGGGGGTTTGATTATCTAGTGGTCTAGAGTGCCGCGTGTCGACCTCTAGGGAACCGGTCACCTCTGACTTGCGGCTGTGGTTTCGAAATGACCTGGTTTGTGTCGAGTGGACGTTAAACCCCATTTTTCTCTCTCTCGTTTACTTATTGTGTAAGAACTATATATATTGAATGTGTTCAGATTGATAGGTCATACCAATTAGCCGCGTGAGAGTGTGTCAAGGTCAATTATTAATGTTAATTGATTACATATTAATGAACTTGTATGAAACTAATTAATTGGAGCACACTATAACATGTGTTGACTGACAATAACGTACTGTATCTTCTGGCTTTAAACATTCAGTAGATTTATCCACCTGGGAGTTAAAAGTATTATCCTATTAATGATGGAGTTATATAGCTAGATTACCTAGTGTCAAATTACTGAAATGTGGTCGTATATTGTTGTTGCCACTGTCCGTCAACCCATGTTAACACCCCTGAAACCGGACGACTTAGCTGCTATGGGCGTATGTTTCGTTGCCTGGTAACCTATATTTGTAGTAAGTTATTTTCACATAACACAAACTTCACCCAAATGACGACCAGCGACATTAAGTTCAGGCGCGCATACAGGGGGGGGGGGGGCTCAGCCCCAGTGACATAGTTGATATTCATTTCCGTTTGCTTTGTTACTGTTGTAGTTCCCATATCTGCTCTTTAACAGATGATATAAACATGATTTTCGCATTGTCTCCGCCCAGGCAATCCAAGGTTGCAACGCATTACCCTTTGCTCCAATGTATGCACCCCCCCCCCCCCCGGACAAAATCCTGGATCCGGGCCTGAAGTTTTTATACGCCCACATTGAAATGTGGTCGTATATTGTCGTCGCCCCCGTCCGTCCGTCCGTCCGTCCGTCGGTCTGTCGGTCCGTCCGTCTGTCCGGCGTCCACAATTGCTTGTGGACGCTCTAGAGGCTAAAGTTAATATCCGATTGACTTTAAATTTATACACAGTGTTTAAGGTCATGAGACGAAGAAGCCTATTGTTTTTCAGCGATTTCCGATAATAACTGCCAGAGTTATGGCCCTTGATCACTTCAAAAAATCTTGTGGACGCTCTAGAGGCCAAAGTTAATATCCGATTGGCTTTAAATTTATACACAGTGTTTAAGGTTGTAAGACGAAGACGCCTATTGATTTTCAGCAATTTCCGATAATTACTGCCAGAGTTATGGCCCTTGATCACTTCAAAAAATCTTGTGGACGCTCTAAAAGCCAAAGTTTATATCCGATTGACTTTAAATTCATACACAGTGTTTTAGGTCATAAGACGAAGAAGCCTATTGATTTTCATCGATTTCCGATAATTAGTGCCAGAGTTATGGCCCTTGATCACTTCAAAAAATCTTGTGGACGCTCTAAAAGCCAAAGTTAATATCCGATTGACTTTAAATTTATACACAGTGTGTAAGGTCACAAGACGAAGAAGCCTATTGATTCTCAGCGATATCCGATAATTAGTGCTAGAGTTATGGCCCTTGATCGCTTCAAAAAATCTTGTGGACGCTCTAGAGGCTAAAGTTAATATTCGATTGACTTTAAATTTATACACAGTGTTTATGGTCATAAAACAAAGAAGCCTATTGATTTTCAGCGATATCCGATAATTAGTGCTAGAGTTATGGCCCTTGATCACTTCAAAAAATCTTGTGGACGCTCTAAAAGCCGAAGTTAATATCCGATTGACTATAAATTCATACACAGTGTTTAAGGTCATAAGACGAAGAAGCCTATAGATTTTCAGGGATTTCCGATAATTAATGCCAGAGTTATGGCCCTTGGTCATTCAAAAACTCCTTTGGATGCTCTAGAGGCCAAAGTTAATATCCGATTGACTTTAAATTTACACTGTTTAAGGTCATGAGACGAAGAAGCCTACTGATTTTCAGCGATTTCAAATAATTACTTCCAGAGTTATCTCCCTTGATCACTTCAAAAAACCTTGTGAAGCTATAGATGCCAAACTTATCATCCGATTGACTTCAGATTGATACACAGAGTTTAAGGTGTTGAAAACGAACAAGTTTTTTGATTTTCACTGAATTACGATAACTGAACAGCTAAATCCATGATGTTAAATGTTTCCTATACTAATTAGCGTGGGGCAAAACTTTATAAAAAGCAAACAAATTCTTATGATTTTCAGATAATTACATAATGGGTTGTTACTCCTAATCAGATTTTAGTGTATTACAAATGTTTCATTACCAAGAAGTAAAAATATGCGACAACCCTTGTTGACTGCCCGGACGATTTAGCTGCTGTGGGCGTATGTTTCGTTGCCTGGCAACCTATCTTTGAAATTCTTAAACTTCACTAGTCTAAAAACAAAAATCAGAAAATTGGCCTTGCCTCCAGATTCCAATTACACGTTTACACAAATACTAACTACTGTAAGATAAAGATAAGGACGTCCAAATCGTATTTTAATTTAATCATTTTATAATCCTATAATCCCGTTAGATCCCGCTGATTAACTAGATCGATTGATTTATAATTATATCACACATACATGTCGTTACAATAGACTAGTTGATAATCTAATATTACATAGTTATTGATACCCATCAATAGATCACGTGATATACTGTTGACCAATAATATGACGGGCACCTTGTTTCGGTTGACCAGTTAGCTGCAGTCCATGTCATATATTATCGACTGAATTACTTGTTTGCGATATCACGAATTAATGAACTTGTGTGGAGCTTATGTAACTTGTGTCGGATACTGTTAAATGTTTTCCTCAGGTGAGACTTATTTAATTTAAACAGATAAATAATTTTGTTTAAACGAAAGTCGGACAACTCGTAGACTTTACATGAACAGATATTTACAATGTTATCGTAGTTAAATTTAAATTGAATAGAAACTTTTATAGATCAGTGAATGACAGTATGTAATAATTTAACGGTGGTTAATAGTATCCATCGACAGTATTATGCTTAGAAAGCAGCGACGCTCATCGTGGATAGGCATCGACAAATAAACAAACCAAGGATGTTTGTTATTTGAGAGAGAGAGAGAGGGAGAGAGAGAGGGGGCGTAACATCCACTCGAGAAAGTTAATCGTGATTTTGCGATGTGGTTACCCCTTGTCCATGGTGCAGGACGAAGATCTTGACAAGGACAACTGTCTAGTCGTTTGGATGAGATGAAAAACCGAAGTCCCGTTTACACATTGGCGTAGACATAAAAGATCCCTTAGGCAGTTGGACATCGATATAAGAGCAAACCATAGCGCTGCTTTCCGGGCAAAATTCCCCTCATAGCGTATTGCCGTCTTCATTAGCCCCGACGGAACAGAACAGAATGACGTTAAACACCATCGCATTTATTTACAATGCCAAGACAATATATATTGTGCCTAGTCGTTCAATTTTACACATTGACGTGCACGTAAATGAAAAACAAAAATAGACTGAAACATCGCTGTACGGGACAAAATTCTCCTTCCTGACATTCCACATCTTTCGAAAATGGCGTCTTAATATGTTGTTTACATAATGTCCCACTGTTTCAAGTTTAAAGATAAGTAGTTTTCAATAGTTTCGTACCAATATGGCGCCTTGGCCATATTTTACAAAAACAAAGAAAAAAACAATTTACATATGTTTTCAATGTGAACGGAATTATTATTTGACACCCCTGTCAATGGTCGACTGTTTCAACTGAGTAATTTAATATGGTTGACCTGTTCGAGTTGATTGGGTTCTTTATTTAAGGCCTGTAATTTAATAATGTTGATTTGTTTCGTTGCTAACGTTGTTCATTGCATTGTTTAACATCTGCCGAACTGTGTCAATAATTCAATACTGTTGTCCTGACATTTTGTTAAAATATGTATTGAGAATAATGGCCACCGCACTTCCTGTTATTACATGCTTTGTTTACAAGTTTTGCACTGCTAGGATGAAAAACCTGTGAATAACTTTTAAAGCGAGAATTTAATATTTTCTAAGAAAATGGAAACATAATTATTTCTATGCTCTTTTGCTCAATAGGTTGTCAACTCAATATAATACGATCATAGGTATCATTCTCATACTTAAAAATCATTCACACCGGAAATAATAACATAAGGACTTCCCTTGTTTCTAATTAATCTAATGAAGGATTTTTCCTACCTGTTACACGTAGAGTTTAAAATCATAAATAATCAAATCAACTTTTATTAAAATGTACACTGGGACCAATGAATCAAATCACCGCCATTTGAAGTTTACAATGGTGTCTAATGATCTCGCACCGCCATATTTAGGTACAAATCAGTCAATGATTGTCTTTGCTATGAAATATTGTTAGACTACTGTCTTGTTATGTATTAAAGATGCATTATGTACGGTTAATATAAGCTGACCGTTCTTGCTATAATATTCAGATTACTTTATTCTGAGCGAAGTTATCTCCGGGTCCTCCGGTTTCCTCCCACTGCTAAAGACCCCTATGCGAAAGCGAATTATTGAAATTAAATTGAGCCATATGTTAGTCCCAAAATAACCTAGATTGAGTCGAGTGGACGTTAAACCCCATTTCTCTCTCTCGTATAACATTTGAAACCAAATGAAAGACCTGTAATAGGTAAATTTAGCTCTAACATAATGCACCTTTAAGAAAATGCACCAAAAAAGCCCCAGACTTAACCCATTTAACCCGTCGTGTAGCTGCTGTGAATTTTACATTTTTTTCCTGCAAACATAGTTGCCATAATAGACTCATTTATAATCAACAATTTAAAAAGTTCACTTGACGCCGTGGGAATTCAGTATAGATGTACACGAACTTCCCCACGCCCCTGGAAAATTCTTTCCCACGATATGAAATGAAATTGTGGTTTAACATCGTACGTTGTGCATCTAAAGAGGTGGGGTTTAACGTCCACTTGACACAAACTAGGTCATTTCGGGACTAACATATAGGGCTATTTAGCCTTGAAGGGTGGGGGGTGTGGAGGCGGAGAAAACCCACAAGATTTCACAGGCGACCCTACTCCTTGTCACGCCCATGTAGGGAATCGAAACCACGCCTCCGACTCTTTGACAGACTTGGTTATTTGTCGCGCACGCATTATGCCACTAGACCACGCCCCCCGGGCTAATTAGGGGTGAATTTACTTGACTGAATTCCAAATGTTAGTGGTGAGCCACGGTGGATAAGGGCTAAGTGAGTAAGACGATGGCACGCGGGTTCGCTCTCGGGATTGGCCGAGTAAGTTCATTGGGGTTTTGCGTCGTAGTTCCCCCTTGTCAGCGGTGTCGAAACCACGCCAGTTGACTCAATGACAGACCTTATGACACAGCGCATGCGCTAACCATTCAGCAATCCAATGATTTTAAATATCTGGTCGCCATACCGGTGGTGATCTACCAAACTGATCGACCCACACCCGATGCAGTCTTTATACATATTCCCCCGCGCATGCACGTTTACTGCCTATTTATGGTAACTCCCAGAGTTAACAAAAAAATAACAGTAGGACGTTAAACCCCATTTTTCTTCATTTCAATAACGATATAATTATTGATGTCGTGTAGGAATAATGTTCATAGACGTGACAGAAACATCGGAAGGAAGGGAAATAATGATAACCAAGCTTCAGACCCGAACAACTCACGCTCAAATAATGATAACCAACCCCAACAACTCACGCTGAATTCTCATTTCTAGACTAGCTTTTAGTCTCGAGAGATCTTAATGTATCGGTTTATGAATATTTTATTTAAATAGGATTACTTCTTTTTATTAATGTCACTTTATATAAAATCTGTAAAATGGTGTTTAGAATATAAAACATCTAATTAACAGTGTCTGACTCAAAGTCCCGATGATTGAAACGATTTGATTTTGTTTAGAGTACACGAGCTCTTTACACGGAATCTTTTGTCGATTGTAGATACTTGTAGATACTGTTTGCTATAATTGGAGATTTTTGTCTGGAGAGCGGTGCTATAGCCTACTCTTATATCGAATTTTAACTGTCAAGGGATCTTTTACGTGCACACCAATGTGTGAAATGAAAAGAAATGGGGTTGAAGGGAAGAGAGAGAGGAATGGGGTTTAACGTCCACTCGACACCGACACAAACTATGTCATTTCGGGACTAACATATAGTTTGATTTTATTTCAATACTTTGCTTGCGCGTAGGGGTCTTTAGCAGTGGGAGGAACCGGAGTACCCGGAGAAAACCCACGAGGCTGGACAAGGAATTCCTACTCCTTGCCACGTACAACAGGGAATTCGAACCACGACAGTTGACTCAATGGCAGGCACTAGATACAGCGCGTGCACGCTAACCATTCGTCCCACTGCCTATAGTTCTGCTCCTACACCAATGTATACGTGGGACCTCGGTTTTTCGTCACATCCGAACGACTAGACGACTGTCTTCTGTCCTGCACCATCGAAAGAGGAAAATACCGACGAACTTCTCCGGCCAACATCAGGAGCGAACCACGGTCTCTAAGTGGATAAGACGCTGACTCTCTAGCCTGGATGTCGGGTGTTCGATCCCTGCATTGGCCGAGAAAGTTCATCCAGATTTCAGGGCGTGGTTCCCCCTTGTCAGTGATGCAGGACAGAGGGTCTGGGACGAAAAATCGAGGTCCCTTGTACACATCGGCGTGCATCTCAAAGATCCCATGACAGATTGAATTTGATATAAGAGTAGGCCGTAATGCCGCTGTCAGGGCAACATTTCTCTCATAGCACACACACTGTATGGCGTATGCCCATCTTTCATTAGCCCAGTTCGGAGCAGAATAGTAGGACGTTAAACCCCATTTCATTTCATTTCACTTAGTTTCCAGATGATTTTCGTACGATTTAGATAAAAATAAATAATAAAAAATGAATATATTGAAACTTTCGGTCAAATACGTCAAGCAAAGTTATGAGTGTATGAATTTCTGACATTATAGTCCCGATTGCCAAGTACTATCGATTAGATAATAAACAAAGTCTCGATTATCATTATTTTCGTTAAATTGTTAAACGGCTAATATGTTCTAATCCATTCATTATCTAAACCATCCCATGGCCCAGGGAGTTCATTATTGGCTTGGCATGCTATTATTAAATGTCCAAATAATCATTTAAAAGTTGGACAAAAATGCAATAAACAGATTAAGCTCTTATATAATGCATCTTTTAAATTTGATTTAAAGATGCATCGTGTATAAGTAAGACCTAGAAAACGAAAAATGAACATAATATATAGCAAATAAAGACCAGCAATATGCAGATTTAACTCTAACATAATGCATCTTTAAACAGCATTTTACTTGTACCATTGAAAGGCGATACGAAGAGGATACCAAATCAAGCCAATTAACACTTGTAAGACGTTAAACCCCAGTTCATTTCTTTGTTTTTCTTCATTTACAGATGGCAGAATAAATGGAATGTAATTGGCGGAGAACATCGAAGTTGAGGAACGAGGAGAATCGAATATAAACGGAAATAGCCGAAGTTATTTTGCAAACTGTCGGAATGTACCGGACTAGCGTGTTTTTTGGTGGAATTGTGTTTTATGTGTGTTTAAATGTTATTCATGGATTACCGGACAAATTAAGAGTCGGTAAGTCAAATTATTTTGTTAATTTTTCGTTTTCTTTCGATTTAAAATCCATATTTTATATTCGACTAAATATCCAGGAGGTTTTATAGAATATGCGTCGTGTTCTTGTTTCTGCACTGGAAACAGCCAATGAAATGATAGCTTTTCCAATCCGTCTTGCTCTAGCCACAGTAGTGAATTGGTCTAAGGACTTCCTTTTCGGAAGTGGTCGCTTTTTTAATGGTCCACTCGTCACTATTGCCGCTAGAAAAAAAATTCACTCGTCAGTTGGAACTGGACGATGAGTATGCGGAAGCGCGCGCCCCTTCGGCTCGTAGCACACTGCACCCCCAATCTTATTAAAAACAGATCCTATTTCGTTTCGTTTTTTATAGTTCAAAATTTGGTTTTACTTGTCTTTACTACACTAGGATCCGGAAGAGTTGTTATAAAAAAGCCGTTCTTATTGTAAAGAATAAGCCAATGAAACCATCTGCTACGATGAGCTTTAGGCGTGTTTTGCACGGAACTGTGGTTAATCCACAAGTAACATCAATGCTGATCAGTTTATCAAATGTCTGACGTCATAGGATCAAAAGCCGCTCGTATGACCTCTGGCGTATCGTATTTTAATCAGGTTGGCTGCACCCTTGTCTTCATTAGCCCGGTTGGTGGAGAAAATGAATTTTAAAATCCATTTTATTTCCAACACGATTAGTAGGTAAATTAATTGGTGTAAGGCCAGCAGGACCCAATATCCCTTTAAGCCATAGTGTCACGAACCGTTAGCATGGGGTCTGTATTATTAGGCTACAATCTTTTATATCCTGTACAATAACA
Source organism: Patella ulyssiponensis (assembly GCA_963678685.1). Classification (NCBI taxonomy): domain Eukaryota; kingdom Metazoa; phylum Mollusca; class Gastropoda; family Patellidae; genus Patella; species Patella ulyssiponensis. The sequence continues at coordinate 92,471,920 of OY783226.1, forward strand.
ACTCATTATATAACAATCTGTGAATATTTATTACATGTCCTGATATCGTCATCTGAAAGATAATTGATAATAAACAGAGTCCCTTAAACCGATCAAATCCCGCGACAGTAATTCCGCCTACTGACTACCCGTGAATTATTTCCTCGCTAAAACAAATCCTAAGCGTGAACGTTTATCGTCATCGTCAAATCGTTTGAATTACGTCCAAATTATCCAAACAACATCTTGGATCTTTTTCTATTGTGTCAATAGATAGGGGCGCCTTCTCAACCTCTTGGGTTTCCTCTGGGCACTCCGGTTTCCTCCCACTGCTAAAGACCCCTACGTGAATTATTGAAATAAAATTGAAACCATATGTTAGTCCCAAAATGACCTACTTTGTGTCGTGGACGTTAAATCCCATTTCTCTCTCTCTCTCTCTCTCTCTCTCTCTCTCTCTCTCTCTCTGTATTACACAGCGAACAGAATATGCCGATGAACTTTCACATCTTTGTCAATACTAATCGGAATTGAACCATGCTTAGGCCGATATTCCCGTTTTATAATGTTGTAGTTTGCAAGGGTTTCCTATTTCTTAAAATAAAGCAGTAGGTCTTTAAGTACTACGACTCACTACTACTACTACTACTACTACTATTACCACTACGGCTGCTACTGTCTACTGCTACTGTCTACTGCTACTACCAGTGCTACTACTACTACCCGTTCGGAGCAGAACAGTAGGACGCTAAACTTCATCTATTTACTACTACTGCTACTATTGGTACCAAGACTATTACTATTACTACCACGACTACTTAGACTACAACTTCTACTACTTCTATTACTACTACGACTACTACCACCCACTACCGCTACCGCTACAACTACTACCGCTACTAGAGATTTACGTCCGCGTCCGCATGGGGTGATATCACAAACAATATCACGCAACTTTATCTAAAGGTTTTATCATCTAGTCCAGTGTTCGTACGAGATGTCTCCTCTCCAGGGGTTATTAGTCGACCCCTAGCATTATAAATCTGTCTGATCTAACAATATCGTCCAGTTACTAATCTCCAAACACATTTACCCAACTCCAGACATTTTCAATTACACCTTCAATCTAGCGCCAAGCTTCCCTACATCATAGCCAAAATATCTAGTTTATTATTGCCATTTCCCCCACCTCCCTCGAGATCCGGCTTCATTTAATAAGCTAGAAGATCACAAATATCACACGAGTCGAGACAATAGATGACTGGGTAATTGTGTCTAACCTTTCCTCGCGAGATTTACACTAGCGGCTTGGAGGCTAATTTACGACTTCCCGTGCGATTGGCATTGATTGTTAGAATGAATTGTGGGATTGTTAAATGGAGTCTCATGTTGGGGTTCGATATAATGTAAAATGTTTAACCCAGAGAGAGAGACAGATCAACATAACCATGACACAGTGTGATTTAAACATTATAATGCCCAGGATAGATTAAGATAGGGTTATATATCACACGATATTTCCCGACAAAATCCTTAACCCAGAGAGAGATAATTATAACCATAACGCATGGTGTTTAGAACATAACTATAACCAGGTTTCGATATGGCACACTGAACCCGACAAAATAGTACGTACTCTTCTATGACAATATTTTGGCGGAGATAGTGGTCCATGAAATAATATCAGTCTGAGATCATTTAAAGATACACCGAAAATACGCTTCTGCAGATGTACCCCATCCATTCAAAGATACCCCCACCCTCCAACCCACGCTCACACACCTGCGCGCTATATCATAAGGTCTGTCATTGAGTCAACTGGCGTGATTTTGATTAACCCGGTTGTATGTGGCAAGGAGTAAGGTCGTGGGTTTTCTACGAGTCTTCCGGCTACAGTACGAGTTCACGTCAGAGGTAAAACGAGCGGCTGTTGACCTATGACGTCAGACAAAGAACCCGCCGTAACAGATCGTTTCATTGGCTAATTCCTCACACCAATAAGAACGCCCGTTATGTTACAACTCTTCTGGATCCTAGTGTAGTAAAGACAAGTAAAACCAAATTTTGAACCATAAAAACGAAATAAGATCTGTGTTTTAATCAGATCGCTTCTAATATTAAAACAATATAACCTGACTGCTAAACAAAACAAAAACAGCACATGCCTTTCAAAATATCTAACCAGGGCCTAATCCTGTTGTGCTTTAGCGCATTTTCTATGTGGTTACTGACATCTAAATTACTTCAAAAGAAAGCGAGACCTCGAGAAAAGGACAGGAGGTTTTACAATGGTATTGCAAAAAGTCCATTTTGCTATTGACGTAACATTTCTCCTAAGGGAGCAACACATCTTCAACGAGAATAGATATTAAAAAGCAAATAACAAACACACAGAAGTCACGGTTGACAAGCAAACCTATTATATATGAAAAAACCACATGGGCTAAAGGTCTGTAAAATCGATGTATGACGTACGAAATGAAATGATGACATGGAGTTTAACGTCCTACTGATCTGGTCCGTCTGGGCTAATGACAAGCGGGGGTTGTGATGGCCTAGTGGTCTACAGTGCCGCGCTTCGACCTCTACCTGGCCGGTCACATCTGGCTTGCGGCTGTGGTTTCGATCCCTAGTGTGAGCGTATGTGGCATGGAGATAGGGGCGCCTTCTCAATCTCGTGGGTTTCCTCCGGGCACCCCGGTTTCCTCCCACTGCTAAAGACCCCTACGCCCAAGCGAATTATTGAAATAAAATTGAAACCATATGTTAGTCCCGAAATGACCTGGTTGTGTTGAGTGGACGTTAAACCCCACTTCTCTCTCTCTCCCTTTCTGCTTAAAGTTGCGATACTTTAAACGACGCGACATTCAATACCTGAGAGTTAAACAATACGGTGGAATTCGACCAACATTGACCAATTGATGGCGATTCTAACAAATAGAGAGGCAGTGAAATGGTTTCCTGTGGTTCTGGACTATGTCTAACTTTTTATATTAAACTGTCGTCGCTTCGAGACGAATTAGATCATTTGAAATAGTTCCAATCTGTACGTCTGACGTATACCGCTATCAATTCAAAATTAGATTATAGCAAAGCTAATCTTCGATGCGACAGTTTCTAATTGGTTTTATATATGACAAATTGAGACTTCGGCCCCAGACAAAAACATCCTTTCAAATATACAAATCCCGTTATGTGGACATATGATCATCAATTTCCCTATCGGAGCACCGGACAGCTAATCTTTGGTATGTCAAAATCCTAATGGTTTATTTCAGAATTATATGTTTTTTACTCGATTGAGATATTTCCACTTTGATATGTTACAAAAAAATACTATTTTATTTCTGTGATAGTTTGAAAGCTTAATAGCCAATAAAAGTTATTAAACTAGCAAATTAGAATATTATGAAAGTTAAATCTCTCAAAGGAATATCAGTTCCAAAATGACTATATCCAATATTTACAAGTAGTGGTGAATTAAACAATTTTCTCTTCCTTCGGAGTATTTGCGGTCGTGGCTTTTCTCCGGGTCCTCAAAGGCCGGTACGCGCAAGCGAATTATTGAAATAAAATTGAACCATGTGAAAGTCCCGAAATGTCCTAGTTTGTGTGGAATGGTCGTTAGACTCTCTCTCTCTCCCTCTCTCCCACCCCACCTACCTCTCTCTCTCTCTCTCTCTCTGCTGCGTAACAAATAAGATATTAACTAACCAGTGTCACTTATCTATGTTATATTAAATATACATTATGCAAGAGGTAAATCTGCCTATTGCAGGCATTTCTTTAGGCCTGAAATGTTATATAAACTATTAGACGCCTTCAGAACATATCTCAAACCAATGTTAAAATTGGAGACTCGGTTATTCAGTTAGCTAGTGTTGTGAAAGATCTTGGTGTTTATCTAGATCCTTGTTTGTCATTTGAAACACAGGTTGATAAGCTGCGTCAGTCCTGTTACTTTCATTTGCGACGCATCAGTGATATTAGACATCTCATCACGATTGATGCCACAAAATCTCTAGTACAGTCACTAGTTCTGTCAAGATTAGACTATTGTAACAGTTTGTTGTCTGGAATAAATCATTCAAGTCTCTACAAATTACAGAAACTACAGAATACATCAGCCAGAATCATATCACGAACCAAAACATCATCTCACATAACACCTATTCTAAAATCCTTACATTGGCTCCCAATTTCAGCTCGCATAAACTTTAAGGTTCTGTGCCTCACTTACCAGTGTCTGCGAAATCTTGCACCCAGCTATTTATCAGAACTACTAACCGTATATCAACCAAACCGGTCCTTGCGATCTCACTACCAGAATACGCTTGTCGTTCCACACTCAAAACTGAAACATTTTGGTGACAGAAGCTTTAGTATAGTTGCTCCTAAATTGTGGAATGGTTTGCCTTTGAAAATTCGAAACAGTGAAACTTTGACTATTTTCAAATCACAACTAAAGACTCACTTATTTCGAGAGTGCTATGAGAATTAGACTTTCTGTTCATTGTGTAAATAACCATTGCTTCATTGCGCTTTGAGCATGCTTTTTGGATGGATTTGGCGCTCTACAAATGTACATTATTATTATTATTATTATTATTATTAGTGAGACATTAATTAACATATCCATGCAGACCAGTCTCGAGATCATTGATAGCCTGTGATGTTTACTGGATTAAGATCCGATGTGCTGCTCACTTTTCATTCACGATTTAATTATGAAATGGATAATCGAGACTATATGTTTCATCGTACCGACTTTAAAAACGATGATCGAAGCTGGGCCAAAAATTCATTCTTTTAAAGAGTGGATCAATTTGACTGAAATTTTCAGCTAATTCCCTTTATATTCTCTAGTTGTTGACTATCCAGCCCTTTATCTACTCTCTCATAATGTATCTTTAATTGTTTCATATTTAATATTTTCAGGGGCGTTGTTTGAACCAGAATTCGAGGGACAGAAACAAGCGTTTGAGTGGGCAGTAGAGCAGATTAATTTACGAACAGATATTTTAGGTGAAAGTCTTGTTCTTGATGATGATCAGATTGTCCAGGCACAGGATAGTTTTGGTGCCCAGAGAAAAGGTAAAGGCTAATTCTACTTTACGTACGTTTGGGGTTCCGTCGGGGCTAACAAAATGTTTTAAATAGAACGTGAGTCCACTCGTATATCAGTTGGGTTGCACGTGGCAGAGCCAGTGTCTCATTAAGATCAATAGAGGCCCTAAGCACTAAATAGATTTTGGTGTCCCCATATAGACAATAATAAATTTGTATTTTTCAGTCTACAATTTAATATTTGGAATTGATTTTAAAACAAATATATACAAAATGTTCGGAGTATTGATATATTTTATAAATTGTAAAATGTTCAACGAAAATCCGTGACCTTTTTTTGTTTTGGGTTGTATTGTAAATAAAAATAAACATACAGGAAATGACGTAGACAGTACATCATTCCTGTGGTAAAATTTTTTACCTCCATTTAAAACTAGTACTAGAACTTGGCGGAATGAAAATATATCACAAACCCCTAAATAAAACCTCATTGAACTTGACCCCAATTAAACACTGGTTGTATATCAGATATCATACTGTACGTGATTGTAAGTCACCATCGACCGTCTCATAAATATTAAATATCTATAATGGGGACGGGAAGTATGTTTGTAGGATTTTAAATGTGACCTTTTTACTTTATTATTTCCCTTAAACGGCCATTACAAATTGAAAATGGCGAGGCACGTGACTATATAATATGGTTTCATTAAATGTATGGATTGTACAGTATCAGTATTCTACTTGATAACGGCAAGAGAATCATTGTTGAAACCTAGCTTTACTAGAAATATAGTAATTGTTAACTATAGAACTGTTATGTTTATTTTACTATATAATATCCCTGTCCAATTCTCGTGGGTGTTTGATGATATTAAATATCCATGAAGGACCGGAAGTGGGTTGTTATTTTCTTTAAACAATCATCACAAATACAAAATGGTGGGATACGTGACTGTAGGATATTCTTGAGCTAATTTCTGGCTGTCTAATGAGTAGAACATTTCCTCCTTCTTCTTAGCTTTTGAACTGATAGAACTTATAGTTATTATTTTTCTGTGTTACCATTATCACCTGTCGTTATCGGATAAAGTATATTTGTTAACATTGAATCCAGGTGTAACACGTTAAACCTATGAAATGTGTAATTAGAGACCGGTAGATCAAATAATGTCCTTTGCCTTTAGAGAATAAATCGATTTTAATTCAAAATAACATCCAGTGGTGATAACCTGAATGTTGTATGTTAGACCATGTGATGTTACAGATAATATTACTAAAATCAATCTAAACAAAAGAAACACACTCCACCCCAACATAAAAAAGACGACCAAAATCCAAGTCACGGTTATAATGACGAATTTGATTCAGAAACAATGATGTCAGATGTAAGACTCTTTGGTGTTAGAGATACTATTAGTATAAACAAAAGAATTACCCCACCCCCACACCAAAGTAAACAAGACATCCCTCCACAATGGGTTGACTTTAATCAAATCTTTTACCAAGTTAAATTATGTAAGTTTCTGCGTGGATGGGGTCAGACAAATAATTGCTTCATCGGGATCTACTACATTAATATCCCCCTTGGTTTAGTTGGTAATTGCTGTTGACGATTTAGTCTTATAATATCAAAGAAAGGGGGTTTGCTGTTACATTTTCGGCCATGTTCTGATGAATATTCATGAATTTTGGACGACTTGGTCAGGATCATGACTCTTTGCTGTTATAAAAATTAAAGTGGGAAATTAGATAAAAAGCTGGCAGTTCTCACTATAATAGTTAAAAACTAGATAATGTAAAGAGAATTCACTGAAAATTTCATTTGAATTGATCCACTCTGAACCGAGAATTTGGCGATTGAATTTTCGGCCTAGCCTCGATAATCATTACTAAAGTCGGTACGATAAAAACTTAGGACGAACTTTCTTGGCCAATACTAGAACCTAACCCGAGTCGTCTTGGTTAGCGAGCCAAATACTAACTCACTGAGCCACCGCGCCTCTTCTTATTTTCCAATATCACAGCCACCTGTAGGTTAAACATATAATAAAACAGGTGTGTCACATTATATTTAACCAAAACAAATATTGTCATTTATCTATTATTAATAATTGGATTATCTCCACCTTGACGCCATTATTGGTCTTTCATGTGGATGTTAATATTTGTTTGAATATTTTAAATTGAAATAATTTGAGTATTTTAAGTTCTTTTTGTCTATGAAAAGCCTTGGTCCCACCGATTTGAGCGAGTTATATCGTCACGCCGGACAAATTATTTTCATCTTTAAGGCCTAATATTTATACATCGAAATCGTTGAATTTAATCGTTGACTTTGATATTTTTCAAATGACATCATTTGAGTATTTTAAATGTGTGTATATTAAGACCAACTAATACTGTGTTGTACGGTTGAACAAATTATTTGTTCGTTCAAAACAATAATTATGCATCGAAATTGTCTTTTGATCGACCAATCTGATTAAAACACAGATCCAATTTCGTTTCGTTTTTTATAGTTCAAAATTTCGTTTTTACTTGTCTTCACTACTCTTGGATCTGGAGGACTTGTTATTTAACTGGCGTTCTGCCTGAAATGAGGGGTCAGCCAATCAAATGGTCTGTCGAATCGACCGTTTGACCTTTTCATGCGTGGAACTGTGGGTAGATATTACCAGCCAACGACGTCTATACTAACACCAGCGGATAGAAATCATAACAAAACACAAGTGGATTTTGAAAAGCATGGCGATCGCTAATTGGTTAATCGAATGACTGACGTTATCGGGTCAAATGTCCCGTGCTTGATACCTGACGTCATAGAACGTGAGCGTCCACTATAACTAGTTAGATCTACATGAGTGTAGGCCATCGAAAGTATAAAAAACGAAACGAAATATAGATCTATATTTTAATTAGATTGTTGATCGACAGAAACTTGATTTAATTGAATTCAATCGTTAATTTTAATAATTTATTTGGAATTTTTAAATTTAAATCATTTCAATATTTCAAATGTACAATGTATATTAAGCCAATGGTCCATCCATACATCAATCGACGTATTAATGGTCCGAGTACACTTGTGGATCTCTGCTTTTCGTCCCATCCGAAGGAATAGCCGTGTTTCAATATCAAGCTTACCGTTTTGAACCAGTGACAGCTGGAAAGCAAGCTGGATCTTTCTCGGCCAGCACTGGTATCGAACATTGACCAGATTAGGTTATTTAAAGATACATTATGTAAGATTTAGATAAAGAGCTAGCCATTCTTTCTGTAATAGTTCAAAAATAGAAAGTGTTAAATGAATAATTTGAAAATTGCATTCACATTACTGTTTTGTGAGCGACGATATTAGCCTTTGAAGGTTTGACAAGACATAAGTAATAGTTTCAACCACAGTACTGGTTGAACGAAGCAAAGTCTCGCTTTGATTGTAAATTAAATCAAAATATGACTGAACCATTATAATCTATTTAATATTGGAGGAATCCAATGCCATCGTGCGTTGGTGATGATCTGGGTAAGTTAATGAATTTCGAATTAATCATTTAGAGAGCATTTCAGGTCCAAAGAAAGACATGTAATGGGCAGATTTAGCTCTTGCATAATGTATGTTCAAACAATAATATATTGATAAATAAAACACTTATATGGATATACTACTTCTGAATTTATTAACAAGCTACGTTTCGATACTCATACAGGTATCGTTCTCAAGCAAATAATGACTAATAACAAAAATGTGGTACAATATATAGTTAACTAAATAAACAATGATATGAAACCTTACTATGATTAAGAAACCATTTATGATGATCATAGGAAATTATTGTCTGATTAGAGTAATTAGTGTTCACTGATTGTCTAGTAAATCCACCCAAAGATTTGGGAGATAATGACCTGTGTCTCTGCTCAATTTTTAACACAATAGTTAACAAAATAAACAATGATATGAAACCTTACTATGATTAAGAAACCATTTATGATGATCATAGGAAATTATTGTCTGATTAGAGTAATTAGTGTTCACTGATTGTCTAGTAAATCCACCCAAAGATTTGGGAGATAATGACCTGTGTCTCTGTTCAATTTTGGTTGATGTTTTTGGATTTCTAGGGCTTCTCTGAGGACTCGGCTTTTCCATTCAGGAATGTTTCTAGTTAGGATTTTTGTGTTGTCCCATTCTATTTTGTGCCGTGGGTTTTCCGAAATATGTTCTGCTATTGCTGATTTGTTAATTTCTTGTTTTCTTACTGCAGTTGCGTGCTCCTTTATCCTTACTGAAATTGGCCGTGATGTTTCTCCAACATATTCCTTATTGCAGTCACAATTTATTTTGTAGATAACGCCCTTTGGGTCTTTTTTGGTTGTTGTATTCTCCCATTTGCTTTTAAGACTGTTTTCAGTGTGGTTCCGCTACTAAAAACTATATCTGCCCCTAACTGTTCTTTTAAAATACGTTTAATTTGGTAACTGGCTGGTCCTATGTACGGGATGGAAATAAATATGGGGTAGTTCTGTTTTATAGCTGAAGGTGGTTTACAGGTATGCGTTAAGGTCTTCTTCATCGTAGATTCAACTATGCTGCTAGGGTAATCATTATATTCTGTTAGGACGTGGTTGATATGTTGTAGTTCTTCTTCAAGGAGTTCATCGTCACATATTAATTTTGCGCGTCTTGTCAGTGTGCCTATTATGCCGGTTTTCACTTTAGTGGGGTGGTTTGAACTGTTGTGGACGTATTGGTCTGTGTGGGTGGGTTTTCGGTAAACAGTAGTTGTTAGGTTCTGCGCTGAATTGTTTACTAATACATCAAGGAAGGGTAAACTGTTGTCGTTTTCATATTCTACAGTAAATTTCATTCGGGGGTGGACACTGTTAAGATGATCTAGAAGGTTCTGTGGATTCTGGTTTGGTTCCATTATAACACGGCACAAAATAGAATGGGACAACACAAAAATCCTAGCTAGAAACATTCCTGAATGGAAAAGCCGAGTCCTCAGAGAAGCCCTAGAAATCCAAAAACATCAACCAAAATTGAACAGAGACACAGGTCATTATCTCCCAAATCTTTGGGTGGATTTACTAGACAATCAGTGAACACTAATTACTCTAATCAGACAATAATTTCCTATGATCATCATAAATGGTTTCTTAATCATAGTAAGGTTTCATATCATTGTTTATTTTGTTAACTATTGTGTTAAAAATTGAACAGAGACACAGGTCATTATCTCCCAAATCTTTGGGTGGATTTACTAGACAATCAGTGAACACTAATTACTCTAATCAGACAATAATTTCCTATGATCATCATAAATGGTTTCTTAATCATAGTAAGGTTTCATATCATTGTTTATTTAGTTAACTATATATTGTACCACATTTTTGTTATTAGTCATTATTTGCTTGAGAACGATACCTGTATGAGTATCGAAACGTAGCTTGTTAATAAATTCAGAAGTAGTATATCCATATAAGTGTTTTATTTGTAATTTCTATTTCTATATGTCTTACAAGGATTAAAATAATATATTGATTTATTAACGTTCCATTCTACCCATATATGTGACCGGTGACAGCCAAATGAGTCACCATGGGTACAAATAATATTGGAGTTATGTAATATATTCAGAAAGTACATGTTATAACCTTTTCAAATATATAAAAAATGTAATGGTTGGATGAAAATCAAAAAGGTTTTTCACAAACAAAGTTGAAATAAAGTCATAGCGCGATTGTCGCAGAACTTGAGGTATATTATTCTTTTACCCCAAGTGACTCATTTGGCTGTCACTGGTCTCATTTGTTTACGCCATTTACGTTTAAACATTTTTTATTGCTTATTTTCAGTCTGTCGAATGGTACATCAAGGGGTAGCCGCCATTTTTGGTCCCATATCAAGTCTTTCCGCTGCGCATGTGCAGTCAATGTGTAATGCCTTCGAGATTCCCCATTTACAGTGGCATTGGGATCCGCGTGATTCCAGGGACTATTACTCGATTAGTCTGTATCCAAACTATCTGACGCTGAGTGGAGCTTATAAAGATGTCGTCAAACATTGGGGCTGGGACGAATTCACTGTTTTATACGAAGACAACGATGGTAAGTGTTAAGGTGGGATGAAATAAAACAGGGTTTAACGTCCGACTGGGCTAATGAAAACTAGCATACGCCATACACTGTGCTATGAGGGAAATTTGGACCAGACATTGGCGCTACGTCCCACCCTTATATCGAACTCCATCTCACAAGGGATATTTAACTAACACGCCAATGTCTACTGGGGACTTCGGTTTTTCGTTCCATCCGAACGACTTTACGTCGTCCCTAGTCAGGTTCTCGGTCCTGCATCACTGACTAGGAGAAACCACGCCAGAAGTTCCCGATGAACTTTCTCGGCCAGCGCAGGGATCGAACACAGGACCTCTCCGTTAGTGAGCCAACGTCTTACCCACTGAGCCTTGCAACCTCTTACCCACTGAGCCTTACAACGTCTGAGCCACTGAGCCTTACAACGTCTGAGCCACTGAGCGACTAATCATTCGAATGGGACGCAAAATCTAGATACCGTACACATTGGCGTTCACCTGAAATAACCCTTGACAGTTGCAATTCAAAATAAGAGTAGGTCTTAGCGTCCCTGTCCTGGCACAGCTTCTCCCTCATAGAGAATTGCATTTCTAAGGTCGGTGCAGCAAGGGTAAAGTCTAAAAATTAGAGCCAACTGCAAATTTCGTCAAGGCCGAGGGGTGTAAACAGGGCTAGGGCGCGTGGTTGTTGACGATTTTGTGGGTTAGAGGTTAGGGTAATGGCAGGGGTAGAGTTAGGGAAAGCGATTTGGGCTAGCCCTATTTACATTTCGTGACCTTTGAAGAAATTTGCAGTTGGCCTTAATTTTTAGATTTGGTCGTACAGAAAGCTAGTTGGATAACACTCGATCATTTCATTTTAAAACTTAAATTTGAATTCTAATTCCTTAAAACACGTTATAAATGTGATTATAAGGCGCATTAAAACCGATAATTGTGTTTGAATTGTGAGTGAACCGGCTAATTCCTGCATCGTTGAGTGCTGAAACCTCACTGACAAGAGGTTTAATGATGTCACGTGGTGAGCTAAAAGGCGAATAAATAGCTAAATTCCATCGAGGAACGTAACGCTATTGGATTACTCCATGACAGCAAATCACTCAAAATCTCGCGATTTCTGTACATTAACGAGATTTTGAATTCCCTGAACTATGAATATCCTCTTAGTGATGTTTTATAGCACGTGAAAAGTTGACACATTTCAAACCCCATTGAGTATTAATCAAACAATTTCCTCTCTTATCCGCTTCTTGCCTTCTACTTCAGTTTTCCTCTTGATGTTCGAGAATGATTTTTGTCTCGATCCTCGGTCCCACGGTCTGTGTATTCTATGTAATAGATTGTTTGAATGGCGTTCCACTCTCTCTTTTTTTTACTGCATTTGGTCCTTTGCTAGCGTGAATATTTCTGTCTGAAATTGGAGAATAATGAAAATGCCGAATCTTTAAAAGATACTAAAACGCTTTGATCTGAGTGAAAATGTCTATTTTATAAGTGAAATCTTTATGCTGGCGTGCACGTCAAAGAACCATTGAACATTGGAATTCGATGCGTAGGCATAAATACAGAAATGAAATTGGGTTTAACGTCCTACTGTTCTGCTCCGACTAGGATAATGGAATGGACATGCGCCAAACAGTCTGCTATGAGGGAACTTCGGTCCAGACAAAAGCACCACGGCCTACTTTTACATCGAATTCCAGCTGTAAAGGGATATTTTACGTGCACGCCAATGTGTACATGGGACTCCGGTTTCTGGTCCTATCCGAACGACTAGACAACTGTCCTTGTCAGTACCACTGACAATAGAAACCAAACCGGAAAATCCCAGTGAACTTTCTCGGTCAACACTGGGATCGATCCCGCGACCTCCAGACTAACGAACCAGCGTCTTACTCACTTAGCCACCGTGGCTCCCTGTCTGTTGCCTCTATTCCTGGATCCAGATGGCGCAGAACAGTGGGACATCAGACCCATTTCAATTTCCTTTAAGACATATCTTTTATGTATTCAGCAATTCCATAGCTGCTCGTTTTTCAATATCAATAGTCGGTCTTTTTTACAAATTCCATACAAAGTAATTATGTTTTATTATTCCCGATGGGAAGGACCCCTGGCTTGTTTTTGGTGTATAATTCAAGCTATTTCAATACCATTCGACGTATTTTTCTCCATTCTCGAGACGCAAGTCAAAATATTGACGTTAAAACAAGAAAGAACGGGCGAAAGGAAAAGATAATAAAAGGGATCTTATTCCAATTATACAATTCATTAAGTCTGAGTTGATTTGACAGAATTAATAAAAACGATTCTGACTGTTTTATATTCCTTTGACAAGAGTAGAAAAAAACACGGATGTTCTGAATTCAAGAATATGTTTTTAGAATCAGGCAGCGAACACAGCGAAGTATTGTCATGCAAATGATAACGATAAAAATCGGAAATTAAGGAAAGTCGTATAATGCTTTATTTTCTTTCCTCCATTTACTGAACAGACCCAATATTATTTAAGCACTTGTTTTCCTCAATCTAATTAAAATATAGATCTATATTTCGTTTCGTTTTTTATACTTTCGATGTTCTACACTCATGTAGATCTAACACGTTATAGTGGGAGCTCACGTTCTATGACGTCAGGTAACACGCACGGGACATTTGACCCGATAACGTCAGTCATTCGATTAACCAATTAGCGACCGCCATGCTTTTTAAAATCTACTTTTGTTTTGTTTTGATTTCTATCCGCTGGTGTTAGTATAGACGTCTTTGGCTGGTAATATCTACCCACAGTTCCACGCATGAAAAGGTCAAACGGTCGATTCGACAGACCATTTGATTGGCTGACCCCTCATTTCAGGCAGAACACCAGTTAAATAACAAGTCCTCCATATCCAAGAGTAGTAAAGACTAGTCTCTTATCATCCAAACAAATATTCTACGAATATTAGTCTGGATGGGTCCTCAAAATTTGACAGAAAGTCGGTCATTGTCTGGATTATCCAGTCTTTTTAAGTCACCACGTACTGAATCTATCAAAACATCTCGCTTGTCAACAATGACACTCTCTAAAGTTTTGTTTTAAAGGTTTTAATGGAAATGGTAATTTTCTCTCGTCATGAATCAAACGTATGGCTTTTCACAATCTCCTTAATCGCGATCCATGCTGTTGTATCGTGTCTATTTTGTTTCTAATAATAGATGTGCCAAGTGAATTGTGGGATATATTTTATCCTCGCTTTATAGAATCTATCAAAATCGGCCCGGCTTCATAATATCTATCACTTACCGAGACTTTAGCCCAAAGGTTCCATTGCCCATGCGTAACCGGGAGTTTGGTTTTTTATGTGGTAGATTATCCAGTAATTTTCGTTAATAATTGAGAACCGACCCAGACCCTCCGTGCGTTGAAGACCAGGGGGTTCTGGGTGACCGAGACTAAGTAAAGACAAGTAAAAACGAAATTTTGAACTATAAAAAACGAAACGAAATTGGATCTGTGTTTTAATCAGATTGTTGTTTTCCCGTATGTATTAGAGAAGTAGGACGTTAAACCTAGCGTACTTGAATTATCTGTATTAGGCCCAGTCCTTGAGTCTTAGGGTCATACTATTAAACTTTACACGCCACTGATCTATAACGACACAGTAGTAGGTTTCGTTTAAGTGGAATGGTGACTAAAAACATAATTATCAATAATAATTCACAGTTGATAAAAATGAGGTTTTTTGTCATAGGTTACATAAAGCCATGCTGTATTTTTATTTCAGGTCTCACCAGACTACAGGAAGTGCTTAAGGCACCAGAAGGTAACACAGCCAAACTAACAGTGCGCAAACTGCACACCATAAACAACGATTACGTGAATTTATTTAAAGATTTAAAAGAAAGGGGAGCTTTCAGAATTATTATAGATTGTCACGTGTCACGAGTAAAGAAAATTTTACATGCAGTAAGTTCATTTGATTTTTCATTCCTTTTTTGTAGCTCTTTCATGCCTTATTTGTAGCCCTTTCATTCCTTAATTTCTCTCTTCTCTACCATTCCTTATATGCAGCCCCTTCATTCCTTATGTGCTACCATACTTTTAGCGCTACCATACTTTTAAAGCTATCATACTTTTAGCGATAACCTGCCATTTAACAATACCATACTTTTAGCGCTAGGCTACCATTTAACAATACCAAACATTTAGTGCTATCATACTTTTAAATCTATTCATACTTTTAGCGTTAGCCTGCACCTACCGTTAGCGCTACCAGTTTATACCATTTCTTATTTTAATACGTCCACATTAAAATATGGCCACATACTACCGTCGCCCATATCCACCCATCTGAAAATATTGCCTTTTGAACTTCTGCAAAGGCCTCAGTTATTATCCGATTGATTTGAAATTTATAGTTATGGCAACCAACCAAATAAGCCTTCCCGTTATGTATAGATTATTAACATCCTTTTATTTTATATTACAGGCATTAAAAGTCCACATGGTATCAGAATATTATCACTATTTATTTACTACATTAGTAAGTTATTGCTTTTATTAATATTAACAAAATATATCATAGTTACACTGTATATAGTGGATTATGTCATAATCATAGAGCATATAATGGAATATGTGAAATAGAATATGTCATAATATAGTGTTTACAATGGGAAATGTCATATTCATAAGTTATACAACGGAATATGTCATAATAAAAGTGTATACAGTTGAAAGGGTCATAATCATAGAATATTCACCTAAATATGTCATACCCATACTGTATAAAATAGAACATGTCATAATCATAGTGTATACAATAGAATATGTCATAATCATTCAATGGAATATGTCATAATTAAAGTGTGTAAAGTGAAATATTTCATAATCATTGAGTATTCATTTTCAATGCAATTGTTTCATAATCATAGTGTTCACTATGGAAAATGTAATGATCATGCTTACAACGGACTATATCATATTCATAGTATATACAATTGAATATGTCATAATCATAGAGTATACAATGGAATATGTCATAATTCAATGTGTATATAGTGGATTATGAATTGTGTTGATTAATTCAGGAAAGTTTGCTTATTCCAGGGTATATACATGCACTATTATTTTAAATTTCTACGTTTGACTCCGATCACATTAAATACAGTAAATATTGTTAGCTTTGTGTAACCCTTCTCGTCAATCAGTGTATATACCTTGTTTCGTTCATATCACCCGCCATCATGGTGGCTCATTTTAATGTTCATGAAAATGTTCGTTCGGGTGGGCTATGACATGGAGTTCCCGTATACAGCATTGACAACACTTTAAGAAATTCCCGAAAGGGCAAAATTAATTTAATTCATCCATTCATTATTGAATAGTTGTATATGTTTGCAGGATTTAGGGCTGGTTGATCTGGAAGATTATAAACACGGAGGCGCGAACATCACAGCGTTCAGATTAATAGACCCAGATAGACGACGAGTAATAGATGTAAGAACAGAATGGTTATTAGAAGAACGACGATCAGGCAAATCACCTTTAATGGGACAAGCTGAAATAGAGGTAGGTGTAGCTCATTCTACTGAAGTTATTTAACATTTGAATTTTTGATTAATACGCGCAGACATTCGTTTTTTTTTTCGAAAAAATCCTACACTGTAAATATTTTCAAAAACATAAAGTCCCTTCAAATGCAATCTGATTAAAAAACAGATCATTTTTCGTTTCGTTTTTATTTTTCAAAATTTGGGTTTACGTGTCTTTACTGCACTAGGATCTGGAATATTTGTTATAATTGACATATTCTGAATTGTGTGAGGTATTAGCAGATGAAACGGTCTCTTACGGTGAGCTTTAGGCGTGTTTTACACTGAACTATGGGTAATTTACGTCATACAGGCAAAGCCTCTCGTATGACCTCTGACGTGACCTATCGCAACAACAGGCCAGATCTTCAAGAAGTGTAGGCCATCGAAAGTATAAAAAAACAAACGAAATACAGATCTGTATTTTAATCAGATTCCTTCAAATGAATAGTACCATTTCTGATAAAGTGCATTGACTTTTACATTGTTATGTCATTTAGTATTTATAAACTTTGAATTTGAATGCCCTTCGTGATAGATAGTAATATATTTTATTCATAATAAGTTAAAGATGCATTTCGTCAAATGTAGATAAATGAAAATATGAAATATGAATCTATTGGAAATTCCAGTCAATTTACTTTATTCTTACTAAAGTTATGGGTTTTGGCAAGAAATAGCCGATTGCCAAGTACAATTCACATGATAATAAACGAAGTCTCGGTTGTTTGTTCCTTTATTGAGCGACTTCCAGTTTAACGTTAACCAATTAGAAAGCCCGGACGGTGTAATCCATTCAATTTCTAAGCCACTTGGTGGTCTAAGGAAAGGGTTATAGGATGGATAAATGCCTATTTGACAATATATGTAACATTAATTTGAATGGGCCTAATTGACTCTTGCATACTGCACCTATAATGTTTCAACGACATAGCCTTGGATTTAAAATCGGGGATCAATCAATTTAAACTCCTTTGGTATCGATATCGTATCTGATTTAAAGCTTGGATGCTTACCAGATTGACACGGTTCTCTCTTTTAGTCAAATACAACAGTACGATTGTGTGTATTAGTGATATATAAGATTTATTCTGTTGTTTCGTATAATAACAACGTACTGTTGTATATATTTGTGCTGCTGCTGGATTTTTAGGGTTTTTCTAATACATCTATTGAGATACTGGTATGGTATTTGCTACTTCTATAAATGTAATGGTAGACTCGAACAATTAAAAAAAGTCGTGTGTATAAACATTTAAACCATCTCATTAAATAATAATTGACGATTCTGTATATATCATGGCCAATGATTGCGTGGCGTGAGATCTATATCACAAAATGCATCAATGTCCTTTGGTTTAAAAGATGCTCCTTGTAATTTTCCATTTGTATTCTGTAACGGTATTTACCAGCTGCATGTGTTCTGTAAAGGTATTTGCTGCTTTCGTATGTAAAATGAACACATTGTTCCTGTCTATCATTACAGTAGGATTTTTTTAACATTTTTCATTAAATTCTTGTCTTTTAATTTTTTTTTTTTTTTTTTGATTCCAATCTTTAACATTTTCGTCCACATCAGTCTGTTCTATGAATGGTTACGTTTTTCTACTGCATTCGTTTTCTAATATATATGTGTGGGTGATTAGTTTTTGTTTTATTATGGTTTTGGCATGGTTTGATAGTTAAATGAATTACGTTAGTTTTTCTTATTAGAATTAGTCTATTTGTTTTACCAGTTTTTAATATATTTAAAAAAGGGAAATGGAATTTGCGCGAAGAACGTAAACAGTATTGTTTTAGTTGTCTGTGTAAACATCTGATGGGCTGTAGAAATATTCGTAATCTTCATGCGACGCATTGTAACCTGCTATTGCGAACACATTATATACTGCCGATTTTCCGCGTGGTTTTCTCTTGTCACTGATGGGATGAAAAACCGAGGACCCGTGTACACATTGGCGTGCACGTGAAAGATCCCTTAGCAGCTGGCATTCGATATAAGAGTAGGCCCGGGCAAAATGTCCCTCATAGCACACTGTATGGCGTATGCCCGTCTTCCAGGTCAAGTGCAGGAGAGTAGGACGTTAAACCCCATTTCATTTCATTTCCAGTGATCAATTGTAATATGTAGTTTAAACCACAAAATGCCCACTTCCATAAATGACTGAAATTATCCTATAACTCATGATACAGCCAAGTCGGAGCAGAACAATATGACGTTAAACCTCATTTCATTTTGATTTGATGAAATTTTAAAGTCGTAGGGAGGATTGGGATGTCCTAGTGGTCTAGAGTGCCGCGCTCCGACCTCTAGCTTGCGGCTGTGGTTTCGATCCCTGGTGTGAGCGTATGTGGCAATGGGGATAGGGGCGCCTTCTCAACCTCGTGGGTTTCCTCCGGGCACTCCGGTTTCCTCCCACTGCTAAAGACCCCTACGCGAATTATTGAAATAAAATTGAAACCATATGTTAGTCCCAAAATGACCTAGTTTGTGTCGAGTGGACGTTAAATCCCATTTCTCTGTCTCTCTCTCTCTCTTAAAGTCGTAGTATCTTGGATGTTTGTTATGACAGATAGAATCAGATGTTAAGAAAATAGCCCGACGGTAGACTAAACAGGGAATTAGCATGGCTTTGATTACACACTCAACATTCCTCCTCTGCAGTTTCTCTAATAATTTCAACCCAGAGATACAATCAGGCTAATTATATATCTGAAAGGATTATTATGCTCGAAAAGTCAGGATGGCAGTTTTTGCTAACTTGAGACACAATATGGCTGTTTTGTTGGATCAGTAATGGTCGACGTTATTATAATTCTTCTTGTGAAATTATCGCGTTTATCGAAGATCGAGGGTTTCGACTAGTGCTCTTCCAATACAAGTAACTCAATGACAGACCTCATAATACAGCGAGCAACCCCACCCAATACAAGTACTGTTGTCGGGTGCTCTAGAAACAGCTTTTAATAAAACCGGATTAGAGCCTCTAAGCACTTTAGTCGATTTTGGTGACCCATGTAAACCGTAAACAATTTGTTTAATACGTGTTGGTGTTTTCCTGAAGTCATTATATATAGAGAAAAAGAAGGTAACGGTAATAAAAGACAAAAAAAAAACAACGAAAAAGTAATTAAAAGTTCTTAATTGATTTTTAAATTCAAAATTTTGAATTCATCACCGAACAAAGCAGAAATTCTGTGATGCATCCTTCTCATGACGCCCTAAGCACGTGATCATTTTGCTTAAAGTAGCCAAGTCTCTAACTCAATATCATACAAAATCTTCGACAATGAAAACACAAATCATTTGTCAATTTAATTCAACATTGATGTTGTGATCTTACCGGGAAAATATGGGCTTCTGATATCCAATATTTATGACAAAATAGAAAAAGATATCATTGGTACACGAATCGTGTACCATAATCCGTTTCAGGCCCATTTTAACAAGGGACTTGGAGTACGAGGCTAGACGGTGATGCATGGAGAGCATAGGCAACAATGTAGAATGGAATAACCAGGCGCTAGAAATTGGCATGCTATTGAGACTCCAGGCGTATTTCGCCGAACATAACTGATTTGAAATTAGAGTTAAGGCGGATTGAATGAATGTAAATCAGTTTATATACATCCATGTAAGATTATTTTATTCGTTGCGACCGATTTGGGTAAATTTCTAGGTCACAAATATTAGCGATTAAGCTCCTTTAATGGTTCATTCAGCCCTAGTCAAGAGATACTTTCAACAAAAAAAATAAATTTATTGATTTTCTACTGTATAAGATCAATATTCAAACAACACTAGCTGTGCTCGTCGTATTATCAAAAATTCAAGCATAACGACCGAGGAAAAAATCCGTGTTATGTGTGAAGCGGTGTGAAATGGTACAGAAACAGTAATTGGTATTTGATAAGATCACAGGAGACTTTATATCACTTATATACACAATATAAAATTCAACCGAGAAATACATTATATTTATTTGTTTACGGTAAAATATTAACATAACATAAAGGGGCGGGGCGAATGGTTAATACGTGCGCGCTGTATCAAAAGGTCTATCATTGATTCAACTGGCGTGGTGTCGATTCTCCGGGCATACGTGACAAGGAGTAGGGCCGCTGTCCAACCTCATAGGTTTTCTCCGGGTCCCCCGGTTGGCTCCCAAAGCTCAAATAGGTCATTTTGGGACTAACATATAGTTTAATTTATTTCAATAATTCGCTTGTGTATATGGGCCCCCTAGCAGTGGGAGGAAACCGGTGGACACGGAAAAGGGAAGACCGGGAGAAATCTTATGAGGTTGGACAGGTGACCCTACTCCTTATCATGTAGAAGCGGGGAATCGAAACCACGCCATCCCACCCATTAGCAAATAAACCTAATAATTTTTGTTAAAAGGATGTCAGTTTGACCATCATCTGGTCATGGTTACGGTTAGCTGAACAAAATCTGGACGGGGCCTTAATATTTAGATCTAAACTGTCAGGCTTTATTCTATATATAAAAGAAATTCTGTACTGTAATATATTCTTTTTCCATTTCAAGACAGAAACAGCTTTAGTTTATGACGCAGTTCACCTGTTTGCACGTGCTTTGCACGAGTTATCCCAGGCCCAAGACGTGACTACAAGTGCTCTATCATGTGATAAAGCTCAATCGTGGAACCATGGCAACAGTTTATTAAATTATATGAAATCGGTAAGTAAAACAAATTAATTTACTTGTCAAGTGGTGTTTTGTGTTTCACATTTCAGGCTTAAAAAAAGGCCTTCAATTGGCCGATTTGCCTCTTGCATTATGTGTGTTTAAGTAATTTTGATTTTTTTTTTGTAACAATAGTTGGCTTTTAAGGTATGTGTTCTGTCCCAAGAGATATCTAGTATTCACCCCAAGAAAATATGATATCCAATTGCGTTTTATTTTGTAGATGAATTTTGACGGCCTGTCTGGAAATATTCGGTATGAAAAAGGAGAACGAATCGATTTTGCATTAGATGTTTTGGAATTAGCAGAAAATGGTTTGAGAAAGGTAAGGTATTGCATGACATATTGCTTAACTGGGGTTTCTTTTGAAAAGATAAAAACACTACTAGTAGTTTAAATGGAAGACAAACTCTAAAAAGCTTTGTTCAGAATATTACAGTAAACAAAAAACAAGATATATTCTCTTGATGTCGATGTTAGAAGAGGCGAATGAAAATAAACGGGTCATAACGTCAAATGACCCAACTTTACCTTTGGATTATTGTTGGCTATTCATTGTTGTGTGAAAATGCCTGACTCGTCCAGGAACGTTTTATTTTGACCATATATTTCGTTGCCTAGCTGGTCAATATGCTACAATTCTTGTTGATTGTCCGGACGATTTAGCTGTCGGGGGCGTAGGTTTCGTTGCCTGGCAGCCTTTTTTTCAAATGATGTGTGTCTTTTTCAGATAGGAGTCTGGTCTAGAAGTGAAGGTGTCAATATTACACAAAATTATGAAGTAAAGAAAAAAGATCACGAAAAGGCCCTGGCGAACCACACACTAACAGTGGTTGTTAAACTCGTAAGCTGATATTGTATTATTGTTACAGAGGTGGACTGACGTTTCGGCCACCGACGATTTGGACGTGAGGGGCGTCCTGGTTACTTAAAAATAAACGTTATAAATTCTGAACTACGCACCGACACGTCACTTTCAACTACGAGTGGACGTATGTATGGCAAGAATTAGGAATTTGAGCTATTGTCAAATCTTATGAAAATCATTTTGAATCCAGACACTTCAGGTGTTAAAACCTGCGTCGATAAGATGTTAACTCTAGGCCATTCCACTAATTTGCATATGCCCAGCAGTGTAAGGCACTGGATTATTGAACTAGAGGTCTGGATTTCCCAACGTGCTAAGACATTATCAGTAGCAATAAACCGCGTGTAAGGGAATTACAATAGGCGGAAGTTCCTCATAGCACAGTTTATAGCATGGTCCGGTCTAAATGTTAAGACCACCTGCAGATTTCTTTAAGGTCGTGATATGTAAATAGGGTTACGACACGTGGTTGTTAACAAGATTGTGTGTTAGGGCTAGAACTAGGGATAGGGTTAGAGTTATCATGACGAAATTTGCAGTTGGCCTTAATATTTAGACCTAAACTGTAATCTATTTCGTTTCGGTTTTTATAGTTCAAAATTTCGTTTTACTTGTCTTCACTACACTAGGATCTGTAAGAGTTGTTATATAACCGGCGTTCTGGTTGAAGGTCAAAAGATCTTCATGTAATGTAAGCCATCGAAAGCATAAGAAAACCGCTCTTAAACACCCTTATTTCATTTTACTTTCAGGATGAACCGTACGTTATCAAGAGAGGACAGGGTGATTATATAGGTTTCTGTATCGACTTATTGAATATGATAGCCGAACGGAAGAACTTCTCGATTACAATAAGGGAAGCTGATGCCTATGGTTCACAGAAAAATGGTCAGTGGGATGGCATAGTTAGAGAACTAGTTGACAGGGTAAGTTTATCCTTAGTTGGACAGAACAGTAGGACGTTAAACCCCATTCATTTAGTTTCCTTAATGTATTATCAACTAAATCATACTCTAACCAAATAATTTATTGAAATACTGTAATGTAATAAATCGTCTTTGCTGGTAGTTCAATGTAAGCAAACTATATCACCAGTCTCCAGCGTATACTTGGCCCATTTCCTAACCCGATTAGTGCCATTGTCTCGGTAGTTATCGTCGAATAGATGTTAGTTTGACATTATTGTAATATTTTATCTGTACAAATCCTTTGTAAGGTTACTAACCATTAGAGGTCATGGATTCGACCCAATTGTTATGGAAGACCAAGTAGCTCTTTATTCAGTGTTCTTAATTCTTCGATCGATCCGATACAAATGTTAATTTCGGTATATAAATGTCGAAATAGGACAGCAAATGAAGAGATAAGAATTAAGGACTAAGAATTACGAACTAAGAAGTAAGAACACTGAATAAAGAGCTGTTTGGTTTTCCATACTTTGTTATGGTTTCGCATTGTCAGTCTAGTTGTACAGATTAGTGTGCACGTAAAAGAACCAATGGCAGTTGGAATTGCATGACGAAAGCCTCGTTGTCAGGGCTAAATCGTCATCATATAGCACACACTTCCTTTAGCCACTTTGATGCCAAAAATGTAGGACGATAAGAGAGAGAGAGAGAGAAATGGGGTTTAACGTCCACTCAACACAACCAGGTCATTTCGGGACTAACATACGGTTTCAATTTTATTTCAATAATTCGCTTGCGCGTAGGGGTGTTTAGCCGTGGGAGGAAACCGGAGTGCCCGGAGGAAACCCACGGGGTTGAGAAGGCGCCCCTATCTCCATGGCACATACGCTCACACCAGGGCTCGAAACCACAGCCGCAAGCCAGAGGTGACCGGCCAGCTAGAGGTCGAAGCGCGGCACTCTAGACCACTAGCTCATCCCAACCTCCCGTATATCTCCTTTGTAAGAGCATACAATTCATGTATAATTAACTACAGTTTCTAAAACGATTGGTCCAGCTATTCGTAGCCCTGTGGGAGGTTCGATGGCCGAATAGTTAGCACGTGCATGCTGTATCATAAAGTCTGTCATTGAGTCAACTGGCGTGGTTTTCGAATCATCCCCGGTTGACAAGAATAAGGGTCGCCTGTCCAACCTCGTGGGTTTTCTCCGGGTCGTCCGGTTTCTTCCCACTGCTAATTAATTAAATAAGCGAATTATTTGAAATAAAATTTTAAAACCATGTGTTAGTCCCGAAATTACCTGGTTTGTGTCGAGTGGACGTTAAACCCTGTTATTCATTGTGATACACTCACGATCTCGTAACGTATGTATATTGACCATGAACATTACCCAATAATGCTATGAAACTATAGAAGCTGTTTAACACACAGTATCTTGTCTGAGTATTGATTCAGTTAGAATGTTTCAGGTACCCTGGGACGTTAATAAATATGAACAAAGTCCCAGTTGTATGATAGACTACGAACTCTGTTACTTGGCACAATTTTATAAATATGATTATAAGGGCAATAAATACGTGTAACAGGTAAACCATATAAATACAGAAAAATACGCAAATGCTCTTAAGAGAAAATTACTAGTCCAGTAAAATCTACATGATGTTATTTATCGTTTCGTTTATTGCGTATGACGGTTTGTGTCAACAACCTGGACTGCAAGGGGTCATTTACGTGCACGTCAATGTCTAGAGAGAGAGAGGGAGAGAGAGAGAGAGATAGAGAGAGAGAGATGAGCTTTAACGTCCATTCGGCACAAATTAGGTCGGGACTAACATGGTTCAATTATATTTCAATAATTCGCTTGCGCGTAACTGTTAGAGGAAACCGGACGACCCGATGAAAACCTTCTTCAATATCTATACGATGGACTGTCATTCGGATGGGACGAGAAACAGAGGTCCCGTGTACACATTGGCGTGGACACAACACCACATAACAGTACCTTTAAAAGTTGGAATTCGATATCAAAGTAGGCCGAATCCCCGGTTGTACGTGGCAAGGAGTAGGGTTGCCTGTCCAACCTCGTTGGTTTTCCCCGGGTACTCCGGTTCCCCCCACTGCTAAAGACTCCTACGCACAAGCGAATTATTGAAATAAAATTAAAAACCATATGTTCGTCCCGAAATGACCTAGTTTGTGTCGAGCGGACGTTAAACCCCATTTCTCTCTCTCAAAGTAGGCCGTAGCGCCGCTGTCATATCACAATGCATGATATATTCCCGTCTTCATTCGCCCAGGCGATGCAGAACAGTAGACGGTTAACACTCATATCATTAGTCTAGACGGTGCGGAATCCCATTTCATTTCATTTAAATTCTAACATTTCAATAGGGGAAACACATACATGCATACATGTAAATATGACTGACGCTCTTTCATTCGTGACCAATCCATGAAAGGAAACGGGGTTGATCTCGCGACAGGGGTATTACCTGACCTTATGTTAGGTTCTCACTGCCGTGCGATACGTTACGACGGGGTTGTCCACAAACTGGTACCTGCAGATACGTTCGGGTATGTTTCGATGCGATAATCACGACTCCCTCGACTAGCCACAATATAAAAAGACCCGATTTGATGGCCACAATTAAAGCCACGAATTCAATCGTAACGCGAATCGTGACAGTGTGAACATAGCATTAACGTGTAATCAAAATAGAAATGAAATGAAATGGGGTTTAACGTCCTACTGTTCTGTTCCTAACCTGGGCTAATAAAGAGGGGCATACGCCACACAGTGTGCTATGAGGGAAATTTTGCCCGGGCCAATTCTTATATCGAATACCAACTGCCAAGGGATCTTTTACGTGCACGTCAATGTGTACATGGGACCTCGGTTTTTGATCCCATCCGAGCGACTAGAGAGCTGTCCTTGTCAGGCCCTCGGTCCTGCATCACTAACAAGGAAAAACTGCCCCAGAAAATCTAGATGAACTTTCTTGTCCAATGCAGGGATCGAACACTCGACCTCGTGATCAAAATAACTGTGAATCTGCTTAAAATAACCATTCCAGATTTCAAAACAAAATGGATCTTTAAGTGACGCAAGAAGAAGTTTATTTAAATTTAATCTGATTATCTTTTCCCAGGAGAAGTTGAAACCGTACATTAAGTCTTATCATTTCACGTGGCAATAATTTATCTAGAATTTCCTCGTAGCCAGATGTACTTAGACGATATTAGAAATCATGTTTAATAGAGGAATTGTCTGTAATTACCACTCCCTGGGGACATTCATCAGCAACATTCTACAAAGTCAAAAAAAACCATTCAAACATTTATGATATGTATCTTCAGGACAGTTAAAGGACAAATAAATGTTTTAGAAATAAAATGGTATTCAACTCCCTACCTTTATGCACCAAACGGGCTAATGAAGCCTGAGTTACATTGTACTGTGGGTGAATTGGTCTTTAACGTCCACTCGATGCATATAGGCTCATTTTGAAACTAACATATTTCAATAATTCGCTTGGGGGTGGGGGTCTTTAGAAGTCGACGGACACCGAAAGACCCAGTGAAAACCCACGAGGTTGTCACGTACAATACTTGCGATATTGGATTACGATATAAAAAAAAACCAAAACATTATATGAGAGGTTCCGTTTGGTTAATGCGCCAATGATTTTTAAGTTTTGACTTCTTCTGCTGGTCGCGTAACGGAAATTGTTATAGTTAGACAGTTATATTAAAAGTGAACCGTAGACGAAAAACAGGATTGCGTAGGCGATCCTATGTCGTATCGTAACCAAGTCAGACATGACAGACCTTATGATTTAAAGCGAACACTCGACAATCAACATCAATGAGATTTTGATTTAAATTCAAATCCTTGACGGTCGGAATACAATATAAGAGTAGGACATGATGCAACTGTCCGGGCTAAATGTATGGCGTATTAAACGTCCTCTTTATTCCGATGGGTGTAGAACAGTAAGGTGTTATTTTATTCCGCTTCCTTGATATTGGAATAACATGTCTTATTAATTAAGATATACTCAGGTTATTTTAACATTTGAATAAGAAAACGAAATGCCAATACCAACACTAGATAACATTTGTACTTGGATTCAATCGCATTTAGAATAGGCCTATCAATGCTGTTCACCCACAACAACATGACACCAGGCTTACTCCACTATATGTCGATACTGTTTCAATTCAACATATCTTTGTAAACACTTAACCCATTTGAACCATTTTTGTATCGATGTTTCTAAGAGGGATTCAGGATTCAGAATATTATAGTATCATGGTTTGTAAGGGTTCATATTACGCTACATGACACAATGGGACATTACAATGCTGATAATGCGGCTTTTTTTTAATTGAAAGCCGAATTCTGTGCTAAGATTTTAGCGCTCCGTTAATGTACATGATGTGTTCTCGAATCGTTTTCTCTAAATTCTTCATGAATAATTCCCTGGGAACTTTATTTTACACGATTTATACATACATGTATATATAATATATCTATTTCAGAAAGCAGATATTGGTTTAGGTGGAATGTCTATTACACACGAGAGAGAACAAGTTATAGATTTTACCAAACCTTTCCTGACTCTTGGAATCACCATCTTATATGCTAAACCAACTCCAAAGGCACCACAACTGTTTTCCTTCCTGTCGCCTCTGTCTGTAGAGGTCTGGGTGTACATGATAGCGGCCTATCTCTGTGTTAGCTTTATGCTGTTTGTAATCGCTCGCTTCAGTCCCTATGAATGGTGTAATCCCCATCCATGTAATGAGAACGCGGACGTCGTAGAGAACCAGTTTACCATTTTAAACAGTCTGTGGTTTACTATCGGTTCTCTCATGCAGCAAGGTATGTTGGTGCCATCTCGTCTTTTTGTTATTGATATTTATTTCCTGTATATTTTAATAAAAATGACTGTATTATAAGAGACGTTTTGCTACGCTGTACATTATTGGTCAATACGAAAACTGCTTACAATAGACCCCCGGTTGTACATGGCAAGGACTAGGGTTGCCTGTCTAACATCGTGGGTTTTCTCCGGATACTACGGTTTCCTCCCACTGCTAAAGACCCCTATGCCCAAGCGAAGTATTGTAGTAAAATTAAACCATATGTTAATCCCGAAATGACCTAGTTTGTGTCGAGTGGACGTTAAACCCCATTTCTCACTCTCTCACTAACCAATGAAAGTCGTCTTGTCTTGTATGTTAGGTGCCGGTAGGGGGAGTAGAGTTATAGCTACCCGCTCCTCATCCAAAACTTCAATAAATGCTTTTGAATGTATAGAAAACATAACTCCACACGCTCTATCTTCACCTATAATAACTGTAATAACGATCGTCCCCCTGCGAAATACAGTTGAGCCATATGTTAGTCCCTAGATAACCTAGTTTGAGTCGGGTGGACGTTAAACCTCATTTCTCCGTCGTTATGTATTTGATCTCTGTAATGTACTACAATTTATACGTGTGTCGGATAAGGTACTGTATGATAAAGCTAGTCATCCTGGGACTGCTGTAGCTATAGATAACCAATTGACATGTAAGTTTTCCCACGGGCACCACCTTGATAAGATTTATGGATTGAATGCTGAAGCAATTGTGAATTTATCTCTTTATTCATCCATTCATTCAGTAACAGGGTCGTATTTAGCGGGGGTGTAGGGAGTACATTGCACCCCCAGAAAAATAAGGCACCCCGAGAAATGGCGCTCCTACGTGATTACTTGCTAGCGACTTTGATTGCGGTAGTCCCCGCGCTCAGTAACTTGGGCATTATATTGCCCCCCCCCCCCACTATGCTGCACCCGTAATCAGTAATATATTCAATGATCCGCCATTGGGTACCTAGCCTACCATTCACTAAATTAATTAACTGTAACGTTTGTGTCTGCCAACAGAAGGGACGAAAAAATGAGGCTGCGTCTACAGAATCATTGACTGTTGGAATTTGAAAAAGGAAAATGCCGTATCTCTCCTACCCCCTCCACCACACACTAAATGGCGTATATCCGCTTTCATTAGCCCAGTCGGTAAAGAAAAGTAGGGCGTTAAACTCCATTTCATTTCATTTGAAACGTTGCAGAGAGAGAGAGAGAGAGAGAGATAGAGAGAGAGAGCAGAGAGAATGGGGTTTAACGTCCACTCGACTCAAACTAGGTCATAACGGGACTAACATATGGTTTAATTTTATTTCAATGATTCGTTTGCGCGTAGGGGTCTTTAGCAGTGGGAGGAAACCGGAGTGCCCGGAGGAAACCCACGAGGTTGAGAAGGCAGGCGCCCCTATCTCCATGCCACATACGCTCACACCAGGGATCGAAACCACAGCCGCAAGCCAGAGGTGACCGGCCAGCTAGAGGTCGAAGCGCGGCACTCTAGACCACTAGGCCATCCCAACCGCCCTGCAGTTAATAAACGTGGTGAATTTGATACGTGGCAGTTAATAAACTTGGTGAATGATAAAGTAGTCCGCTTTCACAGATTGCGAGACTGCCCCTGTATATTAAAATATTATATTTATTTGTGTGTTTCAGGTTGTGAGATTGCCCCTAGAGCTATATCAACTCGACTTATTGCCGGTATCTGGTGGTTCTTTACGCTCATCATGATATCATCCTATACAGCTAATCTGGCCGCCTTCTTAACGGTCGAACGAATGATTTCTCCCATCACTAGCGCTGAAGATCTGGCCAAGCAATCTAAAATAGCGTATGGTACCCAGAGGGGAGGATCAACAATGTCTTTCTTTGCCGTAAGTAATTTTGACCGATCTGATTTACAAATCAAAAGGTCCGGGTTCGATCCCTGTGTGGAACGAGAAGATTCCCGGGGATTTTTTTTTACAGCATGGCTTCCCCTTGGTACTGACGTTTGGCTAGGACAGGCGTTTAGTCATTTTGATTGGATGGAAATCCACGAACTCGTTTCATAATCCCAGTCGGAGCAGAACAGTAGGACGTTAAACCCCATTTCATTTCGTTAGCGTACAGGAATGGGAACGCTTGGCAGTTTGGATCATTCGGCAAACCTCGGCATACCACTTACCGCCATATAGACGAGGTTAGATGTAGGGCACCGAGGTTTGCCGAATGCAGTTTGGATTACTACACGGACAATAGGAAACCACGCCGGAAAATTCCGATGAACTTTCTCGGCCACTGTATTTATAATTTGAACAATTTAACTATTAATGTGTCGTATCAAACGCTAATTTCGCCATTTTTTTTTATAGAATTCTAAAATCGATACCTTCAAGAGAATGTGGAACTTCATGAATTCGTCCGGTGATAATTTTGTGAGTGGTAATGCGGAAGGTGTGCGGAGGGTGAAAGAGGGAGGATACGCCTATCTGGCAGAATCGACGGCAGTAGAATATACAGTAGAACGAAACTGTGATTTAGAACAAGTGGGAGGATTGTTAGATTCTAAAGGTTACGGAATAGCTACACCAAGGAGTAAGTAACATCTATATTTAGTCGGGGATAGTTGATTAATGGTACGATTTGTTACTAAAAGGGGAAATCCCTGATTCGTAATTGAAGGGAGGAACAAGGATGTATCGCAGATTTATCATAGAAAGGGGGGATCATCATTATAGGGAGGGGGGATTTATCAATTGAAGGGGAGGGGGCAGCACAATTATTATTGAGTGGGGGGGGGGGGGGCTCACGTTTTATCATTGGAAGGGGAAATCCCCAGACTTACCATTTATTGAGGAAATCCTAGATGTCTCAGGATTGAAAATCAAAGACCTATGTTATTAATAACCCATCTTCTTTGCCTAAAGAATGTTTCAGCTCAGAAAATGTTGGGAAACTGGAAACTTGCAGCAACAAGTTAATTGTTTGCTTTTTTTTGAAAATGATCTTTTACCTGGATATAACTAATCCTTGGTGGCATTTAGTGATTGAGCACATTATAAAAAAAAACACAACATTTATATGGAAACAATCACGACGTTTCGACAAGTATTATTGGAAAGCACGCCAGTTGACTCAATGGCAGGCCGTGTGATACAGTGCGCGCACGCTAACCATTCGGCCACCCAACTCCCCCAGTAAAAATAAGGAAGCAACTGATACCATACTTCTAAAAAAATAACTTTGTCTTTTTATTTTTAAATTTATTACTTGTAGATTCGCCATATCGGGAGTTGATTACAGAAACCATCCTCAAACTCCAGGAGGAGCAGGAGATACATCGGTTGCACTCCATTTGGTGGGAACAGTACGGTAAAGCCCTGAAATGTGAACAAGCGGACAGCGCCAGTAAGAGTAAAGCGGCGGAACTAGGGGTAGATAATGTAGGTGGCGTGTTTGTGGTTCTGATGGGAGGAGTTGGAGCAGGTTTTGTCGTCTCACTTTGTGAATTTATTTGGAAAGCCAGAAAAAATGCTCGAGAAGATCAGGTAATAAAATATTCAGTATTTAATGGGCAGTTGCGTAATTTTCGTGGCATCCACTTTTAAGGTGATATTTAAATAAGTTAGAACGGGACGAAAACCGTGTGGACATCGGTTTGTAGGAAAATGAACCCCTGACAGTTGAAATGAAAGAAGAGTAGGCGGAAAAGCAATTGTAGCAGCAGCCCCCCACCCCTCGCTCGCATTACACACGTAATCGTAGAAATAGGGGGGAGAGGTGAGAGAAATGAGGTTTAACGTCCACTCGACACAAACTAGGTCATTTTGGGACTAACACATATGGTTTTTAATTTTTATTTCAATAATTCGCTTGCGCGTAGGGGTCTTTAGCAGTGGGAGGAAACCGGAGTGCCCGGAGGAAAACCCACGAGGTTGAGAAGGCGCCCCTATCTCCATGCCACATACGCTCACACCAGGGATCGAAACCACAGCCGCAAGCCAGAGGTGACCGGCCAGCTAGAGGTGGAAGCGCGTCACTCTAGACCACTAGGCCATCCCAACCCCCCAATCGTAGAAATAAAAGTTGTTTTGAAAAGATATTGGGTTTAAATTTTGCCTGGGCAGCTGTGGCCCACTCTAATATCAAATTATAACTGTCAATGGATCTTTTACGTGCACGCCAATGTTTACGCAGATTTTTGGTTTTTCGTCCTATCCGAACAACTACACTAAAAATGTCATATGTTCGTCTGAAAGGACAGAGCACCATAATATCTGTACACGTTAGCCCTTGAGAGTTAGAAATCGATGAAAAGTTAGGCTGAAACACCGCTGTCTGAGCAAAATGTCTTTCATAGCACAATGTATGGCGTATACAAGTCCAGATTAGACCGTTGATGCAGAAAATAGGACGTTACACGTCGTTTTATTTCAATCCAGTATTCTTATCGTGTTGACACGATAAGTTCTTGTACCGACAGAGGACATCTCCTAAAGCTGCATAAACTAAGCCCCTAAGAGATTATACCATTGATTTTCAAACTTGTTCAAAACAGATTCATTTATTAATGTATCAATAATGGCTAACATTACTGTACTTTCAGCAAACACTGTGTTCTGAAATGGCGGAAGAATTCCGTTTTGCCGTCCGATGTGTATCGTCTAAGAAACCCAGCAAGAATCGAACGAAGGATGTCACTGATAATGGTTTACAGTTCATGCCATTAACCGGATACGGCCACAATTCGGTAGGCGGAAAGGAGGTGTACGCATGACGCGAGGCTCGAGTTTAGACCCATTGACTTTCATATACCAGGAGGATTTCTGGGATATATTAACGCCATGTTTGTGCCATGACCATGCTCAATCCAGCTTCACTACTGCGCATGCTCCTTCCAACTAATTGTAAATCCATAACAAAAAAAAAATGAAACTCCACCGGGGATAGTTTTATTGTCTATTCGTGAATATTGTTTTTCTTCTCTTTATGGGCATGCGCAGTGGGAGAGCATGTGCCGATTTCATAACTAAAACGTGCCTTAAATTGTAAACATCGCTGTTGGCTACTGTACCATAGTAGTTATTATTGCTGTAGGACTAGTTGAACAAGTCTTGTGTGGGTGAATGTGCATCAAATAAAATATAAACCACTAAAAAAAGAGAAAAAAAAGAGAAGTTTATATTCAGCCTATTGACATTGATTGACGTGTGTAGTGACGTCAAACTTTTTCGTCGACAATAATTGATGACGTTTTTGCCAGAATCTATGACGACATTTGCTCACATCAAAGAGGTATTTTGTGACATAATGTTTAATTTCCATTAAATAACAAAAGACAAGGTATTTTTGTATATATTACCATTGCATGATTTCAGGGCTGGATTAAGAATTGGTAGGTCGCTGGGCTACAGATATTGTGAGGCCTAAGAAAGACAGTTCATCGTTTCTTATCGCCATAGTATTTTTACTATAAACATACAAAATATAATTTTATTAAAATCTCTGTTCAAAAGATAATTGAACGTTATACCTTGATTCGGCATGAACAAATAAGATAGCCTTTCACTTAATGTCTCGAGACCTTCCAAATGAAGGAGACCCCTGTACTGCAGCCCCCAAAACCAAAGCCTTAATCCGGCCCTGCATGGATTTGATTTTATGATGAACGAAGAGATATAATGTAATGTTTTATTCAGTCTTCCTATTTCACTGTGTTTTATTGTAAATTGTAGATAGTTAATATCAATCATATCCTCATTGTATACAAATTTTATCCATTCATATTAGTTTTTGTCGCTATATAAAATATTATCATGGATTTTATATCGTCCCATCCCTCCCGCTCCCATCCTAAATGTTCTTCCAGTATAGTTATAATTATTTGGAGTTTAATTCATTGTATTTTTTGTTTTATTCAATTCCCAATATCTTTAAATTTCCACTTAGTACTTCATTCTAAGCGACGTTAGGGTTGTTTGAGAATAGCGGAGCCTCGATTGCCATTGCTACGGTTGTTACGATAGTAAACAAAGTATCGATTATCTCGATTAAACTTAAATCATTAACCGCAAATCCTGTTTAAATCCGTTGAAAATGTCGAGCAAGCGATGGCACCAGGAGTTGATTATGTTCTTTGCAAGTTAATAACTATCTAATTAATAATTGAAATAACATTTAAGGACTAAAGAAAGACCTGCAATAGGCAGATTTAGATCTTGAATAATACATCTTTAATAATATTCAACATTGAGTACGATAAAAAGACTAATTAATGACAAAGCGACGCATTGGAACTTTAAATCATGGATCTGTTTAAAGATGATTCATAAACATATATAAATACACGTTATACTTCATAGTTTGTGATGGGAGTTGTTTGACAGGGATGCTCGATTCACAGCCCAGAACGTCCCCCGCTGACAGAATCGCAATCGAGTGATACGGAATTCAGTCCTGTCACAGTTCTGTCAGCCTGTCAGTCCCGACTTCGGAGGTGGTGTGACGTAATAAAACACAACGAATATGTTTCGACTGTATAATTGGTTAAGATATTAACTCATTCAGTCGACGCATGCGTTGTAGCCTGAAATACCCCTTTTCACTCGATTGTCACTATTTTTGGGATGGATTGAATTCAATTCCGGAACGTTCAATCGAGTACCCCTTAAATGAGCAATTTATAGGTCAAGGGCGATAAATCTGGTACATTATTCATCAACTTGAAATGTTTAAATATTTTAAGCATGATATTATCTTCAAACCTGCTTGATTCACCCCAAGTTTTTGCTTGAAGTACAGCCATAAGTATCTCAAAATTTATTTTTTAAATTCAATGGGCAACGGAGTTAGTCATTCACAAAAACAAGGTCACGGATACCATGTGATGTCATAATTAACTCAATTTCTGAATAACTGATGCGTGTAATGAGAATTGGTTTTAAACACCGCGTTTTCAGTCACTGGCATCAGCGCGGGGAATTCACTGTCGATGTTCACTTCCGCGTAAAAGAAATTAGTATGTGCGTTACGCTAATCATAAATTCGCGGGTAGTGCTACATTAACTGTGCACGTGCTTTCACCCTCAGTGACTACGAGAATGTACTGCATAACTTTGGACAAATCGTTTCCTTAAGTAGTCACAATAATACAGTCACAGTCTTAGGCCTGTTTTCCATGTTTTTGTTTCCACGGTCCTATTAAATTTGTTTAAGACCGACCTGATCGCCAACGAAAACGTTCGCGAAAAAGCCGCGAAAATGCGTACATAGAAAAGGTGCCTTCGAGAACAGCTTACGCGAATTGTTGCCCTTGTATACTGCATACTTGGACTAAAAGTTCCAGAAGTTATAATATCCGTATATCATGTCAGAAGGAAATAGATTGTCGGGTCGTGAATATATATATATAACCCCCTTCCCCCAACTTCCAGGTCATCCCCCTCCTCCTTCCTATATCCCCCCAGTAGAATATAGATTATCGATTCGTGATTATATATAACCCCTTCCCCCCAACTTCCAGGTCACCCCCCTCCTCCTTCCTATATCCCCCCAGTAGAATATAGATTATCGATTCGTGATTATATATAACCCACTTCCCCCAACTTCCAAGTCATCCCCCCTCCTCCTTCCTATATCCCCATATTATATTTTATCTTGTACCCTTATTTTGTAAAATACAATTATTTCAATCAATCACTCACTTCCCATCATTTAATGATTTTGTAAAATGTCAAATGAGAGAAATAAAGTCAGTTTTTTTGAAAATCTTTGAATTTATTTCAATATTAGAAATTTTGTATGTTTCAATGTTAAGGAGACCAACATTGATGTAGTTGTTACCATGCTACCCTTACAACTGCCAATGGATATATACGAAACTAACATTTGTTTATACTACATGTACAGTTAGCTCCGATTGAGAACAGACACCAAGCTAGTTGACCGACATTTTAAGTTCTAAATCGACGATTTTAGTCTAAAATACACTTCGAGAATTTTGCTTCCATTTAATAAAATTGAAAAAAAAGTTTATTTAGTCTTTGTGTATGACAGATGTGAACGGAGTAGAACCACATTACCAAACAATACACAAGTCTTGTGATATGGCGGTCATTCAGGGCAGAGATCTCTTCTCGAAGTTTAATGTAGGTTGCTTTCTTGGTGCAGAGGGATCCATACGAAACAAGCTTGGATTTAAACAACTGCCAGAGTATCTTTAACGTTTGATTGAGCTGGCGCAATTCTCATCGAGTCATTAGTAACACGTCTTGGTTTGTGCATTGATGCGTATGTTTTTATGACGGGCGAGGTGAATGCGAGAGAGAGAGAGAGAGAGAGAGAGAGAGAGTCTGTTTGTGTGTGTGGTGGGGGCGGGGGGAGGGGGTTTAACGTCCACTCGACAGACTCAAGGCGTGACTACAAGTGCTCGGTCATGTGATAATGCTCAATCGTGGAACCATGGCAACAGTTTATTAAATTATATGAAATCGGTAAGTAAAACAAATTAATTTACTTGTCAAGTGTTGTCTTTTGTATAGGAGAGAAAGAGAAGGAGGGAGAGATGGGGGAGGAGGGGGTGGGTAACGTTCACTCAACACAAACTCGGTCATTTTGGGACTGACACATGGTTCAATTCTTTTTCCAATAATTTGTTTTGGGCGTAGGACTCTTTAGCAGTGGGAGGAAACCGGGGGACCTGGAAAAAACCCACGAGGTTGGAAGGCGACCCCTTCTTCTTGTCACACACAGCCAGGGGTTCGAAACCATGCCACTTGACTCAATAACAGACCTTACGATTTAGCGTGCACACGTTAGTCCATTCGG
Organism: Patella ulyssiponensis; assembly: GCA_963678685.1. Lineage (NCBI taxonomy): Eukaryota > Metazoa > Mollusca > Gastropoda > Patellidae > Patella > Patella ulyssiponensis. The sequence continues at coordinate 92,508,850 of OY783226.1, forward strand.
TCATCCACCCCTTGAACGGTATAAAGCGTGCGCTTTAAATCATGGGACCTTCCACTGAGGTTAGGGGCCGCAGCTGTTAATGACCCGGCTCCCTACGCACAAGTAAAATTATTGAAATAATTTTCCGTACAGCGGCACTACGGCTATTTCTTATTTCGAACTCCAAATGTCAAAGGTTCTTTAACGTGCACACCAACATGCACAAGGTTCCACAGTGTCCAACCTATCCGAACAGTTAACCCTGCACCACCGACGGGGGTGGGGGCATTTTGGTATTCCCCAAAATTCTCATTTATGTGAAGCGGCCATTGTGGACTACGGAAATTCCCGAACCTATCCAACGGGTTACAATTAGCATCCCCCACCCCCCTCAACCGCCGGCCTTCAAATATCATTTTCAGACTTTCTTGGTCAACATGGTGATCGAACCCGAGACTTCTTGGTTAATGAATTTGTACAGATTGTTTATTAAATTTATATATTATATATAACAGGCGCGTTCTGCGAGACACAAATCTCAATAGAGCTAAATCTTAAACAGTACAAAAATGTTCTGAGTATTCAAAATGTCTAACAAAACACTCTTTTGTTTTCATACAAAAATAGTATCTTATCTAAAGAAAAAAAACATAAAAGAAAAATAATGGCGTAAGTAAATTAGCGGGAAATAAAGGGAATTGACATATTGACGGTTTATATTGTTATCAGCTATTATATGATTTATGTTTTAGCCTTTCGTGGGCGATGGTATTTCACAATTATACCATAAAAAGAAAATAATCTCAGTATTGCTTTGTATCAAGGCTCTATTCTTTCAAAGATAGATCTCGGGAAATGGAAGCATAGCCGTCGGCTTTAATTATTCTGAAAACAAAAAAAACAAAGAATACAGAAATAGGCAATCAAAAAGTGGGAGGTTATCCACTAGAATAAAGCGTTAGAATAATTCAATGCACTGTTTCTGAATAAATGGCGCCTTTATTTCCGTGAAAACCATTAGTCAGCTTTCAGCTTTGGTTTATTAGACAATAGGAAAGGACAAATGAAAGTAGAGAAAATAGAATATATTATTGAAAAATCGATGTGAAAAACTATAAAAAAAAACACGGTGCCAAAAAAAAGAATGAAAGAAGAAAATGTCTTTGCAAATGGTTGAACGTTTGCAGATCGTGTGATTAATGCTAGTTACTTCCCCTTTTATATTCTACTCATAACAGAAGTGGATAACGTGACTACGTAGATACAAACGCGTGAGTGTATAGTTACGAGGTGTCTAGCTTAAGTAATATCTACTAATATTAGGAACAACTCTCCTATTTTACCTTTCTTTTATCGTTTTCAGTCGACATTTACAGCCAGAAAGATTTACATCGAGATAAAATCGAAGAAATGATTGCATTTTGTGACCTCCTGTCGAAACACGGCTCATAATTCGCCATTTTATAATGCCTGACTGGGCCATAAAAACCAAGGCCATTGTTGCGTATTGTTCGTTTATTCAGGAGAGAGGAAATGAATTTGGAGTTTCTATCCTGCCGGGTTTCTCTGATTTTATTAGGATAGATAATAGCTTGTCATCCGAGTTCATATTTTGTCCAAAATTGCATTTTCTTAATGTGATTTCTCGAAATTCGTTTATGCACATGGCTCGTTTTGAGATTGAGATTGGAATTACGAAATAATTTACACACAGAAACAACAGATGTGCCGTTATGGTAATGTAATATACAAGGCCTTTGTTCTTTGATTAGGGGTACTGTATTTGTCCATTAGAACGAAATGGAGAGTCTCAATATTCTGCACATCTATTTTAAAATCATTAATGTTTGAAAAGAAAATAATCATTTAAAGGAAGTTGTCCCATATCTATTTTAGAATCATTAACGTTACATGAAAATAAAATGATAATGGTCTATTTTTGTAAATTGTCTAAGTTACGTAACTTTGCGATCATTTCTAAACAGACAAATATCTTTAATTGAATTTTGAAAAGGGGCATCAGTACACAAGTACTTCGCCATAATCCTTTTAAAGGAATGGTAATAATCAACACCAAGGAACAACAAGAACGTCCGAAGTAGTAAAAAAAGGGTTCTATCTAAATAAGGTCACCTGCAGACGTATGCAAGGTCACGGGGGGGTTTGGGTGGATGGCCGAATGGTTAGGAGTTGCGTGCTGTATCATAAAGCCTGTCATTGAGTCAACTGGCGGGGTTTCGAATCTCCGGTTGTACGTGACAAGAGTAGGGTCACCTGTCCAGCCTCGTTGGTTTTCTCCGAGTCCTCCTGTTTCCTCCCATTGCTAAAGACCCCTACGCGCATGCGAATTATTGAAATAAAGTTAAAGCATATGTTAGTCCCGAAATGACCTAATTTGTGTCGTGTGGACGTTAAACCCCATTTTTCTCTCTCTGCAAGGTCACGAGATGTAACCAAGGCTAGAGCATACCCTAACCAACAATCCCGTCCCCTGTCCCTATTTACATCTCGCAACCGTGACAAATTCTACAGATGGCCTTAATAATTAGATCTGACTGTGGTTCATGGAAGTAAAGTTACTAACTCTGTCTTGTTCGTATTATATTGCCTGCTACCTACTGCGCTGTTTTCAAAGTTTCATTTATCACTACAGTATAGGTTGTCGCTGATTAATCTTAACGTTATGTTCAAGTCCGGACAAGGGACATAAATCACCATTGACAAACATTCACGGAGATCCAGATACATGCTGAGTTCTCGGTCATGCGGATTTGCCTCGTAAAAAGTCTCGATGATCCAGGTCTGTCAATCTAAACTGACTTGACAAGAAAAAATGACAACTCAGGACACGTAACTGGTTTTTACACTGACTGCTTTCAGCGTATATTTTTTTATTGTATTGTGAGAGAGAGAGAGAGAGAGAGAGAGAGAGAGAGAGAGAGAGAGAGAGAGAGAGAGAAAAAAAATGGGATTTAACGTCTACTCGACACAAACTAGGTCATTTTTGGACTAACAAATGGTTTCAATTCTATTTCAATAATTCGCATGCGCGTAGGGGTCTTTAGCAGTGGGAGGAAACCGGAGTGCCCGGAGGAAACCCACGAGGTTGAGAAGGCGCCCTTATCTCCATGCCACATACGCTCACACCAGGGGTCGAAACCACAGCCGCAAGCCAGAGGTGACCGGCCAGCCAGAGGTCGGAGAGCGGCACTCTAGACCACTAGGCCATCCCAACCCCCCTTATTGTATTGTAATTGGATATAACGTTTAAATTCAGTTGTACTAAATCATGGAAACTCAGTTTTATTACACGCCCACATGAAAATGTGGTCGTATATTGCCTTCACCTATGTCCGTCCGCCCGTCCATCTGTCGCTCCGTCCATCGTCAATAATTTCTTGTGAACACTCTACAGATTACATTTATTATCTGATCATTATGAAATTTATATATGTTGTTTACATTAGTGAGGCGACGAATCCTATTTTATTTCTACAATTTCCGTCAATTACTCCTAGAATTCTTCTACATTTAAGACCCTTCTGTCACTTTGTTGAACCCCTTGCGAACGCTTTAACAACAAAAGCTATCTGTATTAAATTTATATGCATTATTTAGATTGAATTTCAGAAATTTCCATTAATCACTTCTAGAACTATGTCCCTTGTTTCCCTTTGTTGAACACCTTTTAAAAAAAATTATCGCCCGATCTGTATTAAATTTATATGCATTATTTAGATTAGTGAAACCAAGAATCCTGTTGAGTTTCAGCAATTTGTGTTAAACGCCTCTACAGTTATGACCCTTCGAACATCAGTGAACGCTCGAAAGACAGAAGTTGTCATTTAATCTGTTTGAAATCATGTCTTGTAAATTCTCCAACATACCCACAAAATAATAAATATGAGACAACCTGGCCCCAAGTTCACACAGCATTCTCAGACGTAAGTTAAGAATTTTCTCAACTTTCAATCACTGTTTATGAGAAACATCTTTGATCTAAGAAACACAAAACTTTGCACATTGTTTCTTTTTAGGGTATTTGATACATTAAAGTAAGAAAAGCTTTATAAAGGGCTTTAGTGTGGCTACAATAAGGCGAACAATTTTGAGTGAATTCTTGACTAGAGTCTGAGAATGCTTTGTGAACTTGGGGCCTGGTGTTGGTGTGGGTGTATGTTTCGTTGCCTGACAACCTATCACTGTTTAGGTGTCATAATTTATTGATGGGGCACACTAAGATTCTACCATTCAACTCGAAGCCCTGAAGCTCGTTATTGTCATTCTGTCGGAATATATCCACCTAGATCTGTAACCGACAAACAGATTCCCGATAATGTGATGACCTATGACCTTTGACACCGTAATGTTCCATCCATCGCGGTGTTTTTATTGGTTGTCCGAGGATAAATTGTTGGCGGATTGACGCCATTTTGGTGATTATTAAAAGAACGGAAGAGGCTTATTACATAACGTTAATTACTAATCTATGTCGCTTAACATCTCGAGGAAGATTTGTTCTCAGTCTCAAAAAATAGAAACATTCAATTATTTAGGCCTAAAGAGAGGGGGAAAAAGACAGTCACAAAAACTCGACTAATTACTCACATGAAACATGTCTGTCACCGAATGCAATTATGTGGAGATTGTCGCTGCCATTTTCTGATAATTGTTGGAATTGAAATGCGGTTGGGTGTCTTACTTTTGCTGCAGCAAGATACAATTTGAAATATTGTGACAGACAATCCCAACTGTCATGTCAAGGTGGACTTATTTGTAAAGGTACTTCTTTTGGGTCAATATCACTGAATCAGGACGGGCTAGATCTAAATATTAAGGCCACCTGCAAATTTCTTCACGGCCACGAGACGTAAACTGGGCTAGCACTTCCCCTTACCCCCGATCTGCGGCAACAAGCACGTGCCATGACAGTGTTTATATCTCGTGACCTTGAAGAAATCTGCAGAACTTTCTCGCCCTACGAATACATCGAACCCGGGCCATTGAGGTTAGCTAGCCAACTTGGCTCTCTTCCTCCTTAGCATATCGTAACCAACCGGATAACTCTGTTATCCTGCAGCCTCTAAATCATGAATATTTAGACCAAAAATGGACATGCAAACGTCATGAGAGGGGGGGGGCAGAGAGAGGGAGGGAGAGAGAGAGAATTTCGGGCTACCGAGATGGTGAAATTTAATGGTGGTCTGTCTCCAAATAGTAATCTTTATTACATTGATAACAGACGTTATCTTTACTTCTCTATTCACGGGGGTTGGGGTGGCCTAGTGGTCTAGAGTGGCGCGCTTCGACCTCTAGCTAGCCGGTCACCTCTGGCTTACTGCTGTGGTTTCGATCCCTGGTGTGAGCGTATGTGGCATGGAGATAGGGGCGCCTTCTTAACCTCGTGGGTTTCCTCCGTGCACTACGGTTTCCTCCCACTGCTTAAGACGCCTACGCGCAAGCGAATTATTGAAATAAAATTGAAACCATGTTAGTCCCAAAATGACCTAGTTTGTGTCGAGTGGACGTTTAACCCCATTCCTCTCTCTCTCTTTGATGATAATATTATTGTTTAATGTTTCTGTATCATCCAATTTGACTAGTGACTTGATCAACACCGATTTCTCTTATTCTTTTCAAACAGTCCATTAATATTAAACACGCTACACCCAGTGAACTTTTCTATCACAAAAGAACCCCACTATTCAGCCACACGGACACTTTCTCCATTAACCAAATTAGTTAAAAAGAAACTAAAAAAAAATATCACTTCCAGTTGAAAGACGGAAGTCGGTGGCCATTTTGATCTCAGTGGAGAGGAGAGTAAGATATTACCGTAGTTAGGTCAAATGTAATTTACCATGGCTTGACAATGGTTGGTAATCAAACTATAAATCACTCGGCAGTGCGATTGATTTGAAACAACCCTCGCCACATGTCATTCGGTCAACCTCAATGGGTACATTTCCGCACGAATTCATTAACTTCCGTTTCGTGTCAGAGCAACGACGAGAGACACTTTCCGTTTGCTTTGCAGTTAACGACGACAAATTCTATTTACGACAACTACAAAGCATAAAAATAGACAGAACTTTCTTGGAGTTTCTTTCATTTTAAGCAAACAAGTTGTTTTGTTCGGATAAAAGAGTTGTTTTGCTTCACGTGGTGCTGAAATCTGACATGATAACAATTTTTTTCTAATTTAATCCTGTGTGAAATTTGTAAACAATATGCTAATCATGAGACATTAAAGACGCTTTTTTGTGAAGGGCATTTTTGAATTTCTTTTAAAAGGTCTGTATTAGATTCAGCCACATTCTCGTTTCGTGACCATAAAAGGAAAAACTCGTATTTTGTAAAGAAAACAACATGAAAGAAGGGCATGGAAAAAAAAGAGAGAAGCCAAACGAGATATCATTAATGGATTTAAGCTCAACAATGTTAGGGAAGCTGAAACGTCCATTGTGTCGAGCGGTCAGAGTGCGCTGGTTACGCGAGTACAATGTTATGAAATGAAATCAGGTTTAGCGTCCTACAATTCTGCTCCGACTGGGCTATTATGTGGGAAATTCTGCTCGGTACGCGGCGTTACCGCCTACTTTTATTTCGAATTCAAATTGTCAAGGGTTATTTTACGTGCCCGTCAATGTGAAAACGGGACCTCGGGGTTTCGTCTCATCTGAAGAACTATGCTATGTAGAATGTTATGGGTCGCAATTTCGGGGTGGGGCGAAATTTTTCAATGCCGGTCTTACTTAGCAAAGAAAGTCTGCCCAATCGCTCGAATGGGACAAAAACCGTGATTCACACTTGTGTACGCATGACAAAGGAACCAATGACAAAGGGCCGAGATGTCGCTTACCGAGCAAAAGTCTCCTGGCCCGCATCAATCTGATTAAAATACAGATCTATATTTCGTTTCGATAGCCAACACTACATGAAGATCTGACAAGTTGTACTCAAAGGTCGTGTCATGGGGTTGTACGCGCGGCTTTTGACCTATGGCGTCAGACATTGATTTATCAATCAGCGTTGACGTTTCTATTGGTTTACCCACAGTTCCGTGCATGGCACGCCAAGGAGTCGCCGCAACAGACCGTTATTGGCTAATCCCGCACTTCAAACAAAACACCAGTAATATTACAATTCTTCCAGATCCTAGTGTAACAAAGAGAAGTGAAACGAAATTTTGAAATATTTAAAAAAAAAAACAAAAACGAAACGGAATAGGATCTGTGTTTTAATCAGATTGGACCCGCATAGACTAAAATAACAATTACAAGCTCACCATGGACTGGTATGTGTGTATGACGTCATCGCAGCCATTTTGAAATTTTAAAGATGATGCATTCGCCATACCCCGATTATCTTTTTGCACTTTCTTCAACTTCACATTTTCTCTGAATTCACATGCAGTTGTCCACGTCTTTTCCTATGAAATTATTATTTTGTCTTAATGTGTGATGTTTAACGGGATAATGGAGACGGGATACAACATGCAATGAGCCGTAATTGACATGTTTCCTGGATACTAAAGCCACGACAACCTCCTATCACCAGAGCCAGATTATGGTGTCCGAGGGACCCTCGCTATAATTAAGACCGAGGCCCCCTCCACCGAAGTGCTAACAATATGGCGGCCCTTTAATCTTCAGGAGGTGTTGGTATTAAGATTGGTGAATATTGGTATTAAAAAGGATTGCCTTTAAGGCAACAGCTTACATACAGTAGCACCATGACCCGTGTCAAACGACTAGTCTCTCCACAATTTGCCCTGCTCAAGAATGGACACTAAGCTAGCATCATTTATTCCTCCCCCGTTTAAAGCGAGAATTTCATATTTTCTAAAAAAAAAAGTCAAAACAGAATTATTTTTATGTCTCTTGGTAAGAGACTCACTATTATACGATCATTGGCATTAATTCCCACACTTATTGATCTTTCAACCCGGAAATGATAACACAATAACCTACCTTGTTTTTATATTCCCCATGGAATACCTATTTTCAAATGGTTCAATTTGAAGGAGAAAATGACATTTTTCCCAATTTCTCAACTGACAATAGTGAATTATAGGATTATTTTAATACATTATAAAATTATAACTTAAAAATATGAAATCCTCACTTTAATAAAATTGAAAAAGGGTTTATTCGGTTGTTGTGTATATGACAGATGTGAAACGAAGTAAAACCGCATTATAAAAAAGTATACTAATATTGGGATATGGTTGCTATTTATAGCAGAGGTCTATTCCCGAAGTAGGTAGTTTTCTGTATGCAGAATGGTAATCCCACGCACAAACGGAGATATATCTTTACACACTATTTTTGTCATACAAATCGTGTGTTGTCCCCTAAATACCCCTCCCCAACAACCACTACCACTATGTTCCTGGAGAAACGACTGCGAGTTTTACAACATCTGGACGTTGCTAGATCACTACTTTGTAATTACGTTATCTGTAGACACGTGAACAGTAGCGTCCAAACAGAGGTTGCGACATAGCGACCTACATGGATAACCTTGACATTGAATGAACCATGACCTTTGTAACTCGTTTATCACAGGTAGACATTTTAGCTGGAAAGCACGAGACTTGGTATTCGCGATGATCTTGGAATCTGATCGGCTCCCAAGAAGGGTGAGTACTCAATCGAAATTGGGGATCACGTGGCTAAGTGGGTAAGGCGCTAGCTCGCTAGCTTGGAGGTCGGGTGTTCGATCCCTGCATTGGCCGAGAAAGTTCATCTCGATTTTCCAGCGTGGTTTCCCCTTGTCAGTGATGCAGAACGGAGGGCCTGACAAGGATAGCTGCCTAGTCGTTCGGATGGGACGAAAAACCGAGGTCCCGTGTACACATTGGAGTGCACATAATATATCCATTGGCAGTTGGAATTCGATATAAGAGTAGGCCGTGGTGCCGCTGCCCGGGCAAAATTTCCCTCATAGCGTATGCCCGTCTTCCATTAGCCCAGGTTAGGTGCATAAGAGTAGGGCGTTAAACCACATTTCATTTCTCATTTCATTTCATTTCATTTCAGTCGACATACGCAGGGTATTACTTGAAGGCCTTGATAAGATGTAAGGAGTTAAAGCGAGATCAAGTCTTCGATTGAAGATGCCCCCACCCGGGTCATCATTTCAGTTCGGCGCTGTTATTCTTCGAATTGGTGCACAGTTGCAATAATCTACAAATTAGTTTTTCATGTAAAATTTATTTATTCTTGCATTATTTACAGTCTAAATCACACGTAATGCGACAATCGTCGGTTCATTCATACAAAACTCAAATAAAAACTAAAATATATGAATAAAACAAAATAAATTAATCTATAAACTTTACAAAATTATTCAAATTGGAAAGACACCATTAACAATATTATTGTCATTCTTATTATTATTTTAATCAATTAAAACCTACCATTCGGCACTCTTCGGTAGACTCCGGTATCCATCTTCCTAATAGTACATAGGGTACAGGACAGGAGTCTACCGAGGTTTGCCGAATGAACACCTATGACATACATTTTTTGTGTGTACATTCATTTACACGAAATACTAATCAAAATGCCAGAGGACTCTCTCTCTCTCTCTCTCTGTTACGTGTAATTCTGTTGGTTTGTTGTCTAATCCCGGTCTATAAAGTTATTCAATATACTGTATATAGGTATTTGTGTGTAAACAATCGGAAAATGTTCATTAGCCCGTGGGATAGTGTTATCATTAGCCCGCTCGTGGGACAGTGTTTTCACTAGTCCGTGGGGTAGTCATACCAGTAGCCCGTGGGGACGTGTTATAATTAGCCCATGGGGTAGTGTTAATGTGACGGGCCAATGGCTTTTGTCCTGATCTTGACAATTCGTGTAAAAGCGTCAGTAGGCCATGTTGGTTCTTTTGATATTTCCATATGTATAGTATGATATATAGCAGGGGACAGGGCCTCGAGCCTGAAATTCGGTCTAAAGGTGTAGGTCGGACCGGGCTGTAAGTAGCACAGGTCTGGTGGCGAGTTATGCTACTCCCGGTTCATGGCTATACCCACGTTACACCGGGTCAACGCTTAGTGTCTTTCAATACATTTAATTTATATCGAAACTCAGTTTAATTAAATAGTCCTAATAGCAGGATTACACTGTAATCTAATGGGAACTTTTGCTTATGTACCTTAAAGACTAGCTCACACAAGCCATACGTGTTACTACGGACAACACGAGGGAAACTTTAGTAAAACCATACGTGAGACTTACGCGTCACTTGCGTGTGTTTGGCACTGTAGAAGATTGCAGACTGGTCGGCACATACAAAATTTCCAACCGGCTTCTCGCGGCTGCTCTGCGAGCTACTAAACACTACGAACGGTGCGTGTCAAAACACGTACGACAAGTTGTCAGCTAGGCTTTAGATGCAGTTCCATAGTATCCAACATATACAGAAATCTACTGTATTATCGATCAGCAACAGTAAAGCTGTCTCTTGTGATACAATAAATACAGTTCAGCTCAATGATTATAAAATAAAATATGAAAAACAATAGAACACAACCTATCTCTTAAAAATTGTAGTCTTTAAAGGCGCAGGAGCAGATATGGCGTAAAAATTTAATTTGGATGTAGTCGGCTTTGTCCAGTCTTATTCAGTTATTCAGCAATAAGCTTCTACGATATCACCCTTGGTAGAAGTGGACATGAAACTCCAGGAACGAACGAACGAGAATAATTTGTCGTTATTAACCAGTCTTTGGTCATATACATCCTTTTGATATACTTATAACATCGTCTGTGTGTCATTCGTAGAAACGAGGAAAACAAGAATTCAAAAGTGAGGGGAAACAATGTATGTCAATCGCAGTATTCCATTTGTTTTAGAAAAAACAAAATTCAGGAATTACTTAAGGAACGACTTTGATCCGGGCCCTTTAAAAATTACAAAATAAAACTAATTTACTGAAATAAATAGCAAAATGCAATATAGTCGATAAAATGACAAAAATTTAATGTTACAAAAGCGATATTTTAGAAAAAATAAATGATATTTGAAAATCTATTAAATCTGTGAACAGGGAAAGTCAAATAATAAAATCACACTTGTGCATATTCTTTCTACAAACATACAAAATTATATACAAAATAATCCAGGTTTCGGCGAATAACCCGCGCCTTCATCAATATTATGATTACATACTAGAAATAATTTATTATTATCATTTACACCACAGCATAATAACACTTAATATACATATAATACACCTTAAAAGGGTGGGGTGGGGTAAATACATTCCACGACATTAACGCCCGTCATTTCATTAAGGGACTTGATAATTGGTAGTCATTGAACCATTGTTTTTAGTCTTGATTATCAAGTAAGAAGTGCCACGAGTCTTAAGGGTATCTTGCACCAATCTGGATGGGGCGGCTGAAGTGGAAATTTTGATGACGACGCAGAATTTTGATTTCTGCCGTTTGGAATTTAAAGAAATCATATCCAGGTTTTGGAAAACCTTTTCGTTTATTTTAGTAAGAAAGATATTACTAGATTTATATTTTAATGGGCGGGGCGGGGGGGGGGGGGGGGTAAAGAGCACTAATCATCGAATGCTGGCCTCACTGTCCCCTCCGGTCTTTGTAGTACACCGCCTCCTTTTTTCCAGGTATTAGAACCCTCTGTCTGTTTTGGAGACATGATCTTCAACGTGTACTCTGATATACAATTTGATTATATCAAATGTTTCTCGGGAATATCAGAACCTATAATAGGCTGGGATAAAGTTAGGAAAGGGAGATAATTAGGCCACACAACCCACACGTATTATATACACCGTCAATACAGTGTAAGTGGGTTTGACCAGTTCAATTAATCAATGGCTAGGGAGTGGGGTATAACTATTATATCCATATGGTATATTCAAAATTATATATCAATTAATTACAATAAATTAGCATAAATATCCATTAATTGGAATGATTTTCATTTTGTGCTTAAAATTTTACAAAATGCTTTCAAAAATACGTGTTGCATGAAAGCGAGTGCCTAATGTGAAAAAAAACTGTTGATGGTTCTTATGAATAATACTGTCTGGATAATCAAGGCATAACAAAACGTTACGTCATTTTATCCTGATACGTCAGAGCACTCGCACTGTTACACGCTTTTTTAGTATCTCGTTATCGGAAATAAATTGTATATATTATGACCACACACACATGCGTATTGATAACATTTTGTCTCTTTTGATATGCAAATAACTTCTGTATGTTGCTCGATTCGTTGCTAGGTTACATCATCTCAATTGTTAGCACTGCATCCGTGAATTTTATCCTCGGAGCCTTGTCCTTGTTGCATACGGGGCTTCGTTGCTAAGGCACTGAATCTTATGTTACCACCCCGCTACAGCACCACAGTTTCGCATTAACCATCCATTAATTAATTAAGCATCGGCGTCGTATCTTCTGTGTTTTTAAACGAATGATACCTTGGCAATAAAACTTGTGCCCTTTCACGCACGCAAGAAAAACAAAATAAAACTACTTAAGCTTAATAAATGTTCGATACGAATGTTGCCAAATGCTGTGACCTTGACTGTTGTTAACCTCCCATAAAAAGAGCGGAATAGAGTAGATGACGTCACTATCACCGGAATCATTGTGTTACGTACGTGATCTTAGGCGTAGTTAATTTTTATGACGTTTTCGTGTATTAACAGCATTAACTGTAACGTTATGTCACTGACGTCATCTGCTACAAGTGATTCTATATTTAGGAATTGATTACGTCATCTTCCTCACCCTTTATTCTGTAATCTGATTGGTCCAATAATTGAACGTATGACCTGTTTCAAGAATCCTGGTCACTAAACTCCACGTGCAGATAGTCACCATTAAAGTCTTTGGAATACCCAGGCCGAAATTCCGTTTCAAATTCGCGACCCGGTAATGGAGATTTACGAACTTCTTTTAACTGAATGATGCCGTTTGGTGAGTTCGATGATCCCGCCACGCCGTGATCTTTGCCGTCACTTCCCTTCACACATTTCTTACAATTGTTTTTATATTTTGGTTTTACAGCTGAACCATGACAACGAACTGCGAATGAGAGCTCCTCCGCCATTTCTGAACACAGGGACTGCTGAAAAGAGTGTATATATAAAGATAACCGCTAACAAATAAAAATATATATAAAAAAAAAACAATATTTGTAAACAAATATGAAATCGGAAAATTTGTGACCTTAATACAGTGGATCGGTAAGTAAGACGTTTGCTCGCTAACCTGGAGGTAGGGTATCCGACCCCGGTGTTGGTCGAGAAAGTTCATCTGGATTTACCGGTGTGGTTCCCCTTTGTCAGCAGTGCAGGGCAAAGGGCCTGACAAAGTGCAGTCGATTGGATGGAACGAAAACCGAGGTCCAGTGTACTGTTGGAGTGCGCTTAAAAGAACCGCTGGCAGCTGGAATTCGATAAATGTAAAAGAATAGGCCATAGCGTCGCTGCCGGAGGAAATTTTAACTCATAGCCCACTGCATGGCGTATGCTCACCATCACTGTCCCGGTTGGCGTAGAATAGTAGGACGTTTCATTTATGATTTTGGTACAAATGAACTAACATAATGCATTTCTATGCCATGCAGTGCACTATGGGGCGGAGGAGGGAGGGATTTCGCCCTCACAACAGCGTTATTAGGGGATCTTTATACACCGGACCTTGTATTTCCGCTCCGTTCAAACGACTTGACGCATCGCCCCAACAAACTTGTTTTAACCGAGCCGAGATAACTCGGTCAAGGGGAATAACTAAGCATTAGAGTCTTAATTCAGAGTCCATCATGTTTTTTATTTTGAGGCATGTGTAAGCACTTTATAGAAAGACTTGATAATCGTTGCTGACCATTATAGATTTTGGGTTAGAGGTCGGATCATTAAGTCTAACAGCCGTAGTTTTAACCTCAAATGGTAAATGCAGGAGGACCTCTGTTAGTAAGTACAAGTGGACCGCGCTACACACAAAACAAAACCGACAAGACAAATCGGCGGACATGACAAAGATAGATATTAGAAGAAATAAACAACAAATATCGTATCAGGTGAATTGATCCGAGTGGCAGCCGTAAGCGTCCTCTGGAACGACGATCTACCCGTACATTATATAAATGGCGGGAAAACTAACTGTACGAGTTACGTTAGATCCTACACACTTACCCTATCGTTCTCAGCATTCTTTCGCGACTTCCATATGAATTCAAACATGGCCACCATGACGGCTAGCGCTAAACCAGCCAACAAAACGACGAATATACCCCCGACATTTTCTACACCTAAAGCATTGGCTTTTTGATCTTTCTGATCATCCCTGGTGCACGTGCCTGTTGACTTCCACCATTTATTGTACAGCATCTGGATACGACCATTCTCCTGTAGTTCCAATATGGCCATAGATAATTTATCTCGGTACGGAGAATCTGAAAACAGATGTAAAACACCAAAAATAACAGGTACAAGAGAGAGAGACGGAGAGAGAGAGAGAGAGAGAGAGAGAGAGAGAGAGAGAGAGAGAGAGAGAGAGAGGATGGGGTTTACAGTCTACTCGACACTAACATACGGTTTTTAATTTCATTTCAATAATTCGCTTGCGCGTAGGGGTCTCTAGCAGTGGGAGGAAACCCACGAGGTTGGACATGCGACCCTACTCTTGAGATTCGAAACCAACCCAGTTGACTCAATAACAGGCTTTATGATACAGCGCGCACGTGCTAACCATTCGGCCATCCTACCCCCCAATAACAAGTACTAAGGACTGTATGCATAAGAAACCGTGTATTACGTCATCGCAGCCATTTCAGAACTGTGACGTCATATAAAAAAACAATTGAAATGCAATTTTCAAAAGACCAAACATGCCAAGTTCCACGTCGATGGTATTCGAATTAGCGGAGCGTTAGACAACCACAACAACAACACCAACGAAGGCATAACCGTGCTAAAGACGTAAAATTGTGTGAAATAAAATTGAAATTTGTAAAACCTTTTGTCTGTGGCTTGAATCTGTGAAATGATTCTAGATTTACGATTTAGCATCTTGACAAACAAACACCCCCTTTAACCGCCATTACGTAAATCGTCACATGGAGATGACGTAATCATAGTGACGTGTTAAAATGGTGTATGCTAAATGAAGGCGTTATACGTCAAGTCAATCGCTATTATTACAGTTGAATATGTGTTTCACCAGACGATATGTCATGGCAGGTTAATCACGTGGAATGATGAAGATGGCGTATATCACACTTCATGCCGCCATATAAACAATTGATACATAGGCATAAACGTCTCCTTCTTAATTTTATTCACTTCTGTGTGACAGCTATGCTCTATAGAAATATTATAATATCATTCCTCTTAATGATCATGGCGCGGATACAGAGGGGAGCGCACCCGGCGCACGTCCCTCTATTTTTTGGCGGTGGCGAACAATTTATAGCTCCATATATTCTCGCGGGAAAGGAGAACAAAAACAGTTTAGGTTGGAAATCGTAATTTACAGTACTAGTATGAAATTAGTCCTTGTGGACATTTTAGTCCACTCAAAAATCACGGGCCGGGCTTCGCACTCCCAAGTGGGTGCAGCACGCCCCCCTTTCTGAAAATTCTGGATCCGCCCCTGCATGTAAGACTAGATAATGAGCAGACCGTTACTTTATTCTGGGCCAAGGTACTTTTAACAAGATGTGTGCATTGATTGTATATTATAGTAACCACGGTACTGGCATATTCGAGTCTTAGCCTAGCTTTCCCATTTTTAAATTAAACCATTAAATAGTCGAACCGTTCTAATCTAGTTAAAATCTCGAGAATCCGATGGCATCGAGAGTTGATTAAGGTCTTTTCGTGTTGATAATGTCTAATCAATAATGCATAGTGGAAACCTTGGTCCTGGTATATTCGAAATTTAGCCTCGCTTTCCCATTTTTAAATTAAAGTTTTAAATGACTATCCGTAGATAATCTAGTTAAAATCTCGAGTATCCAGTTATGGTCTTGTTTTGTTCATAAATGTCTAATTAATAATGTATATAACATTTAAGGCCTAAAGAAAGTCATGCAATAGACACATTTAGCAAGACGTATAACAGAATTGAGCGTTGTGCTTTTCTGCACCGACTGGGCTAATGAAGACGGATATACGCCAAGTGCTAAGACCAGGGGCCTGTTTCACGAAATTTTAACTAAGATAAAATCCAAACTGAGTAATTTGATTGGATAATATTAGATTGATTTTAGTGCTTAACCAATCAAAATTGAAATATCTACTAAAATTTGAATTTTATCTTTAGTTAAGATTTCGAGAACAAGGCCCTGGTCTTATGTCGAATTCAAACTGTCAAGGGATATTTTACGTGCAAGCCAAAGAGAACACAGGAACACGGTTTTTGATACCATTAGAACCACTAGACACTGTCCTTGCCAGGCGCACCGTTCTGCTTCACAGCCTAGGAGAAACCCATCTGTTCCCGGTAAGATCATAACATCTATGTTGATTAAAATTGACAGATAATTTGTCTTTTCAATGTGGACGACTTTGGATGATATTAAATTAAAGACTTGGCTACTTTAACATCCATATAATACACTTACTTATTGGTGTTCCTATACCATAACCTTTAGTATCTAATAGTCCGCCAACTTGCATGAGCTCACAGTTACGTTGTATGACGTAATCAATTGTCGTCGACTCCACCAGAAAAGCGAAGTTTCCTTCCAGTACTTTATTGATGCCATCCGAGTAGGAATCCATTAGTACACCGGGTTCGTGATCCTTCATAAAGGCCCACATTCTTTTATATATATCAATACTAGAATCCTGGAAATATTAAAGGCACATTATGGTAGATTTAGACAAAAATCAAGGCAGATAAGCACTTTTACTAAAGAATCTGTTTTTGAATACCGACGTACTTAGATAAAGAGTTAAAAACTAGATAATGTAAAGGGACTATTTTAACATTTTCATTCAAATTGCATCACTCGAGAAAACCTTATTTTAAAATCACTGTAGCCTCGATTAACAAAGTCTCGATAATCCTTTTTTATGCGGCCAACCACTAATGGGCGTTGAACAGCAGATCGGATTCAAATCCAATGAAGATCGAACACATATGTTTAAGTGATCTGGGGTTTTTCTGCCCCAACTGGTGTAATACAATATCATTTGGGATCTAAAATGTAATATTGTAATTTTAATTCATATTTTATATTGTAATTTCAATTGTAACGCATTCTGGACATATTAAGTGACAGATTAATGGCGAGAGTTGGGTTTTCTGTGACCTAGGGAGAACATCTTTAGTTAGACATATCCTGGTCACGGCACCACTTAAGGGTATGTAATGACCAGGATATGTCTAACTAAAGATGTTCTCCCTAGGTCACAGAAAACCCAACTCTCCGGGGTCTGAGGGCAGACCCCCATAGTCCAGGACGGACCGACTTCTCCCTAGGTCTCCCTAAGACCTGACTCTAAACTAGGCTTTATATACTATCGAGCAATGCCTGTCAAATAACTGAGGCACGCCATAGTTAATAGCATTAGAAATGAGAACAATGAAAACGATTAATTAAGATAAATACAATTTAGCTCTAAAACATAGTCACTTGGATGATACAAGTTTGTACAACAAATACATCTTACATAATACTATGTCAGACAAACTCACACCCGCAAACAGATTAAAGCTTGCCATTAATCTGCCACTTAATATGTCCAGAATGCGTTACAATTGCAATTACAATATAAAATATGAATTAAAATTACAATATTACATTTTAGATCCCAAATGATATTGTATTACACTGGGATAATGAAGCCGAGTATGCATCACATGGTATGCCGTGAAGGGGAACTTTGTCCGGGCAGCGGCGCTACGGCCTTCCTGGATAAAGAGAGAGAGAGATGGGTATTGGGGTAAAATGGGGATTAACATCCTGTCGACACACACCAGGTCAACCCGACCAAAACTAGATAATTTTGGGGCACACACGTGCTTGGGCCTCAGGGGGGGGGCTTTCACATTGGGATGAAACAGGGTGACTTGGACAAGACCCAGAGATTGGTTGTAAATCGTGTGCCTTAGACCATTCAGCTACGTCACCCCATAACTTTCGGGGACATGACGCGCTATATTATATCCACCTAAATATAAATATCACATGGAGTTACCTACCCTGAAAAAGGTCATGGTGGAGCCACTTTTAAGAGTTCCGTATAAAATATCCGTCTGTTTGGCCAAATCTTCCGCACTTTCGATAGGGGAGACCATTCTCTCTACAGTTAAAAACGCCGCTAGGTTCGCTGTATAGGAGGATATGATAATTAGGGTGAAGAACCACCACGTGCCACCAACTATTCTAGTCGACACTGCTCTAGGATTCACGTCCGAACCCTGCTGCATCAACGTCCCGACTGTAAACCAAAAACTGTTGGCTAAATTAAATGTATTCTCCACTGTGTCCGTGTCCGGATTGCAAGGGTGCGGGTTGTACCATTCGTACGGACTAAACCTCGCAAGGATAAATATTGTAAAACTCACTAACAAATACGCACCGATCACATACAACCAAATCTCCACGGCTAACGGATTTAAAAAAGAAAATAGTCCGGGTTTTTCACCCTTAGGTACTTTGAACAATATTGTTATCCCTAAATTTAAAAATGGTTTAGTGAAGTCGATGACCTGTTCTCTGACATAACTAATAGTTAATGGCGCCACAGCTAAATCAGCTTTCTGAAATGATAAGAAAACCTTTACTTTAAAGGTACATTATGGGAGTTAAGATAAAGAGATGACAGTTTTCACTGTAATAGTTAAAAACTACAAAGTGTAAAGATAATTTGCTGAAAATTTCAGTCAAACTGATCCACTATGAGCCGAGAACAAAGCGGATGAAATTTTCGCATAGCCTCAGTCATCATTACTAAAATCATTAATATAATGGCCGTCAAGCCATTAGTCACAGATGACATTGTTCACGTTTAGCAAGGGCAAACAGATACTAGCCGAACAACATACAAGATGCTCTTTCGCCTACGCTTCATTGAGTACCTGTCAAGGTTTCGTTAATGTGTACCCCAAAATGTACGCCGTATCCCTAGAATTTCAAGACAATGTTACTTGCCAGGTCATCCATTCTAACAAAGGGACAACCAACGGAAACATAACGAGGAATTATCACGAAAACCCTGGTTAGTGGGAAATTAGCGCCCAACTCACTTAACCACCGTTGTTTGGTACGATCACTTGACTTAGCCGCCGTTGTTTGGGTAGCCCCAGATCCCCTATCTAAATACTAATATCAATTTGGTTTTATGTACTTTAATACCCTTCAGAATCCGTGGTATTTTACTTCCTATTAGTCTACTGCTAGTCCAACCACCATAACTCAAAAATAAACTCTCTCTTGATACCAGGTACAGACAAACCCCACTAGTTTCTGTATTTAAGTCAAAAAGTCTAGACGTGGTTATTCACTTGAGTTTTTACCTAATTTTATGTTACTTTATGATTATTGTTATTTTTTCCCTATTAACCCGTTTACACATTCATTGCCAGTTTTTTGTCACACTGATCAGCAGTGAATATTCGCTAGGCCGCTACAATCACTGATAATGATGATAGCGACGCGACTTAATGAGCCACAAATATTAACTTTTTTTCCATCCACAAATTAAATTCTAAAACATTTTTTTTAATGAATTAGAAAAATTAATAAAGACGTTTGAAGTAAGTGTAGGTCAAAAATTATTTCCTATTTAATGTAAATGGTATTAAAATAAGTAAACTAAAAGGCACCGTTCTTTCCGAGACAGTTACGTCTTATGTAAACAATGTACGCCATATTGAGCCAATGATTGACGTCGCGTGATGTGACGGCAAGTGTTGAAGACAGTCATATTTTACAGACATGCTAGAAGACTTTCGCAATTCTGTTTATATATGGCTCTTTGTATGACTCTCAAATAGACATGTTTTGTTTAAAACCGGGGATTTGGTGAAAATGGAGCTTATACAATCATGCAAAATGGCGCTGTTCATACAGTACATGTACAGACTTGGTGTCACCGCACAGAATCTTCAACAAAAGCAAATAATAGTGACTGAATAGGCCTTAACATCCTACTGCTCTGTTCTACTGGGCTGATGAAGATGAGTTTACGCCATCAATATTCATATTTCGAATTCCAGCTGCCAAGGGTTATTGTGTGTCCACGACAGTTTGTCGTCCCATCGGAAGGACTAGACACTGTCGTCAGGCCCTCCGTCAAAATAAAATATAAATAAAATGTTTGTGACAGTATTTACCCTATCAACTATTTGTCTGATTAAACCATTCCACTCTCCCGTCTCGGCATCTTTAGAACCAAACATTCCATCAGGAACTTTTTCTATTTTATATTTAAACCCGACGATCCTGGATATTTCATCGAGTAAATCTATACAAAAACCTTCGTATTTGATACCATCGGAACCAATTATCTCTTTCTCTATTATGTACGGCGCTTCCTGAAATGAAATAAAATGTGGTTTAACGTCCTACTGTGTTGCTCCAAAATTGGGAAAATTAAGACCGACATACGCCATACAGTGTGCTATGAGGGAAATTTGCCCGGACAGGGGCACTGTGGCCTACTCTTATATTGAATCACAAGTGCCACGGGATCTTTTACGTGCACGCCAATTTATTAACGGGACTTCGGTTTTTCGTCCATACGAACGATAGAGATGCATCAAAAATTGCATTTGATCACCCGCAAGATTTTAGTGAGTCCACAGGCTTTATACTTTTGGGACTGGTTACAAAGTTTTCAACTACTCTCGGAAATAGATGTCACCATTTTGACTGATAATCTGAACGCCACATGACTTCAACCGGTAATAATGATCGGACGTGCCCGGTGGCTTCCGATCATCCGGTTTAAGCAGTTTTTACCCCTCTCTGATCATACGCCAGCAACCATAGTTTTGTTCATACTAAACTAAGGCTGGCCACTTGAAAACAGACACTAAGCTAGTTGACCGACAATTTAAGTCCTTATCGGCAATTTTGGTTGAAAAGACTAAGTACACTCCGAGAATTTGGTTGTGTATTTATTCTGCTTCCATTTAATAAAATTGAAAGGTTACTTAGCCTTTGTGTGTAAGGCAGATTTGTGACAGAGTAGAACCGCATTACAAAACAGTATATCATTTTTTTTTTAGGATGTGGCGGCCATTAAAGGCCGAGATCAATTCTCGAGGAATAAAGTACAAGAAGCAGAATGAGTTTTGTCCTGTCGTGAGGCAAAATAATCCTGGCTGTATGTGAATTCATCCATCTGATATAGAATTCTGATATAGCTCACGTTTAATTTCTTTGTATCATTCGTTAGTAATTCCCTGCTGTATATCTAACTATTACATAATCTAATAAAGTTTACATGACCAGACTTATTTAGTATAATCTGTGTTGCTTTAGTCCATTCACAATTCTTAAGAGTCTCGTCACATGCAAGATAAGAACACTAAGGTCGATGCAATTAACAAGGCGACAATGTCATTCAAACCGTGCGTATTAATAGTATCCATGCTATATCCCATCAGAAAACCATGTCTAAATAAAAGAGAGAGACAAATAGGGTTTAACGTCCACTCGACACAAACTAGGTCATTTTGGGACTAACATATGGTTTCATTTTTTTCAATAATTCGCTTGTGCGTAGGGGTCTTTAGCAGTGGGAGGAAACCGGAGTGCCCGGAGGAAACCCACGAGGTTGAGAAGGCGTCCCTATCTCCATGCCACATACGCTCACACAAGGGATCGAAACCACAGCCGCAAGCCAGAGGTGACCGGCTAGCCAGAGGTCGAAGCGCGGCACTCAAGACCACTAGGCCATCCCCACCCCCCTGTCTAAATAAAACCCGTGCAGTCTTAATAGAATGGTGAGCCATGCTGACTCAGCGGCTAAGACGTTGGCTCGCTAACCCGGATGTTGTGTGTTCGATCCCGGCATTGACCGGAAAGGTTCATCTAGATTTTCCGGCGTGATTCCCCCATGTCAGTGGTACTGGGCAAAGAGCCTGGCAAGGAGCACGATACCTCAGTTTTTCGTCCAATCCGAACGACTAGACATCTATCCTTGTCAAGCCCTCCGTCCTGCACCTCTGACAAAAGGTAACCTTCAGATAATGAATGAGCCGACCGTTCGTGTCATAATGATTTGAAAGTGGTAATGAAAAATGAATAAATTGAAACTGTGAGCCAAATCACTTTATTCTGGGCCCAGTTATGAGTTAATAAGGTTGATAATCGATGTAGGAACGTAATTCGGCGTCTATTTGATGTCGTATACTATCCTGGACATTGTTAATTATGATATCCATCCGCGATCAAAAACAAGTACAAAATGCTAATGACTCTTAATAAGGAATTTCGTGGAACCTAATTAGCTCAATCGAATATTAAGCTTCTTTATTTATCATAGTAATTCCTTACTTTGATCAAAACCATTTCCGCCTAGTCTGGTCATGGAAATATGAAACTCATAAATAAACTACCTTTCCTCTTGTCTGCGATATGAATCCAGTATATATCATTCACAGTAAAAATAAGATTATTCTTAAGTCAAGGAGCAGCCAATCATTCATAATCAGGACCCATGCTATTTATCACTATTGTCAATATTATACCCATTAAGGTCTAGAAATTTCTGAATTGCGCAACATTAGAATGACATTATTTGTATGTATTATAGGTCTTTATGGTCCCTTTGACTTTGATAAAGCAGTTCACAACGTGATACAATAAACATGGATTCAGCCCACTATGTCTGGAAATACAAGTTTTGATTGAAGATAGAATGGTCTTAAGCTATGTCAACACTGTAACACCTTGTTGGACATCGACCTTTAGAGCAGTGTTCCCAACATTGGGATCCTGAAGTCTTTGGTGTCCATGGTCTTAAAATAGGGTCAAATTGACGGGTCCACACCGTAGCACCTTATTGGGCATGGTTCTTTAGTGGTTCACGGGCGGTCCATTGGTTCGAGTGAATTTCTGTAACAACGTGACGGTAATTGGACAAAGAATTTCAGTAGCTGATGTATCATAGTCGGGTTTTAAAAGGAATGGCGAACATCTTACTGTGGGTGGACCAGAATGTATCATTGCAAACTATAATTTTGTGAAATGTGAATATCGGTCGATAAATGGCTCAATTCCACTCTGTATTTACGAAGCTATGCCCAATTGAAATTTCATCGATTGTGATGCCCTCCGTCTCGATCTCGAGAGAGAGAGAGAGAGCCCAATTTTATTTCAATCCTTCGCTTGCGCATGGGTCTCTTTTGCGGTAGGAGGAAGCTGGAGGACCAAGAGCCAAAACACGAGCTGTGACACGTACACGTATGGGATATTAACTACGTCAACAAAGGCGTTTTATAGCCTATAGTTTTATAGTTCAAAGAAGTTGAACAAATAAAACGGGAGAAAAATCCTAAAACCGATGAGAAAAATGAAATGTAGCCTAGTTAGGTAAGGGCCCTAAAGGCAGACAAAAAGGCCCCTCGTCTGACAAAAGGGCCCCTCTGGCCAAGGGAAAGGGCCCCCAAGTCTGAGTCAATCGTTTTCGTTACACTGTTAGTGTCGAATCCACTACTGAATGAGAATGCAGTCATTGCACTGGTATGAAAATCATCAATCACGACCCCGCCCCCCCCAGGGCCCCCCTCCCAGCCCCCCCCCCCCCCCCCGCGAAAGAGGGCCCTCAACATAGTATAGCCTCCGCCATGATAAACCTTAAAACGCCCCTGTACGTCAATTGACATATTTTATGATCTATAGCGGTGTGTTTATTTCCTATTTCCGAGTCGATGTTTGCTGTCGCCTTATATTTTGTCGTAACTTCTACTTTTCGAGTTTCGCGTTCTGAAAGTGGCGAAAAGTAGAAATTACGATTGGTCGTTATATAGGCTTCAATACCTTGGGGAACAAATTTTAAGTTTTTTTGTTTTTTTTCAAGTTATTTATACAATTGCCATTCTCTTATTTCAAAAGTACATTTTATATTCAACATTGGCATTTTAACATAAATTTTCTCGACACCTTATCTAATGCGGTTTTTATATTCTCAATTTATATTTACTACCCAACACTCTCGAACTATTTCTACGTGCAAATGGACGGAATATATACATATTGACATCTTTATGAGAATTAAATTTGCTGGATATGGGGACATACATGAATCAAATTCTAATATATCTGACATAACCACAACAAATATATCACAATAAAAGCTTAGAAAAAAACCCGAGAAAAAACGGGCATCCAATCTAGCTTTACATATAAAATAGAATATATTCTCGTGGTGTAGGTCTCGCGAGGAACACGTTCTATATACATCGCGACTAGTTGATTTGATCGCTAGTAGAATAAATTGCTTTTAAGTAAAGTGGCACGCGTTCCCTATAATTTCGTTATTTGTCTTATGGGACGAACTGACATTCATTTTTCGCCTATTTTTTTCTCACAAATTATAACACGGAGCAATATGGTTACAATTACCCGCATTCCCTGGTGGTGTGTTCAATAAACAGGAATATTTTCCCAACCAAATTTCACACCTTGGACAGGATCGTGTAGATTTTGGGATTAGCCTGGGGAAATACCCGAACTAGCTACCAATGCAAACATTGAAAGGCCACATAGATAGCAATCTTTTCTCTCTCGCTCTCTTTTTTGTTCGTTCCTTTTAATTAGATAGGTTATATTGCCACTTTTTTTTTCTTGTACCAGTGGTCCCCACATGACACAAGTTTGGTAAAAGTTCGATCGTCACGAATTCTGCCATTGTTCAACGATGAGGAGATGTTACTGGACTGCGGGGGTGAAGTTAGGGGTTGACAATATTCAGTAGAAGACTTAATCTTGCTTTAACTACGTAAATCGTGGAGGAAGCTATGTCACACGCTACTGTTCAGGTGTGTGTAGATAACATAGCTATAAGTTCGGGAATTGTGAAGTAATCTAGCAACGTCTAGATGTTGTAAAACTCGCAGTCGTTGCTTCAGGAACATGGGTTTGGCCTATCCATTTACTCATTATTTCCTTCCTCTTCTATATTTTTCCAATTTACCGCACAATCTGACACTTGTTTAATAAAAGATGTAAGTTGAGATGTTACCATAGATTGGTCATGAAGAGGTAACTGGACTGCGGGGGTGGAGTTGGTGGCTGCTGACTGGTCAAAAGGTGATTCAATCACCTAGTTATTATGAATCCAATTATCACGCGGTCAAATATATGTGGGTTTAAACCATGGGTCTTTGGTTACAGCAGAAATAAAAGTGACTTGGACCATAGATTATTTTCAGGGCTGGTCACGGGGGCTAAGTGGGTTTGACGCTGGCTCGCTAGCTTGGAGGTCGGGTGTTCGATCTCTGCATTAGCCGAGAACGTTTATCCAGATTTTCCGGCGTGGTTCCCCGTTGTCGGTGATGCAGAACAGAGGACCGGACAAGAACAGCTGTCTTTTCTTTCGGATGGGAGGAAAACATAGATCCTGTGTACACATTGGTGTGCACGTTAAGTATCTTCGGCAGTTGGAATTCGATATAAATCTAGGCCGTAGCGCCACTGTCCAGGCAAAATTTCCCCCATAGGACACTGTATGGCGTATGCTCATTTTTATTAGCCCAATCCTAGTTTTGTCATTTCCCTTAGCGTTACATTCCAGGATCTAGTCATGTTATTTAATTTAGATTGTATGAAAGAGCTTTGGATCTTATTCTAGTGCTCTATTATCGATATTTTTATTCCACGATTATTTTCACGTAGTTATTAACTCCAGCAATTTAACCTCCGTAAACATTATAATCATGACATTAGTTCAGTTTAACTGGAAACATGGTTCTTTTTCCTAAACCTTACTTGCAAGGTGTTGTTCAGATCACAGACGAAACTTGAGAAATACGCAATATGAAATTTGTGCAACATATTAAAAACTAGAATTTACAAGTCGTACAGTACCAAACGGAGATCATATTGTATTGATTTTTACCAATTAAATAAAGTACTTAATTGGCTCAAAAAAGTTTAGAATTTATCGATTAGGGTCAATTTTCTACGATGTGTAAAATCGGAAGTCAAACAGGTTTAATTTCAAATGCAAATATCAAAGATAGCAATCATCACACTAACGTTTTATGGTAAACGGAGTCCAATGGCCGCCATTTTGTTCCCACTTCACCCCTAATAACCTCTGTCAGTTACCCCCCTTAAGAACCAATTAAAAAACAATGCGACTTAATTTTCTTTGCACTGCTTTCTCGATGACTGGGTCGAGTTTGACAAATTGAGATAAAGAGATGCAATAATTCTCCAAGAAGATGAAGATCTGTAATTTACTGCGGGAATGTAACAATTACTGCGGACCTGTAACCTCCATTAAACGATCAAAAGATAACTTTGGTAGTTTATGTAATTTGCAGGAAGTTCGGGATTGGTTTATCGATTTCCATTTAAAACAGTCAAAGTATGTTTTCTTTAAGAGTTACAAAATAAAAGACCTTTTAATAACTAGTCAAATACACTCGTGAACAATTTGAAAGATGTTTCTGATAATGAAAGAAACGATCATAAAAACATTTAAATTTAAGTTTTGAATTATCAGCAACACAAAACTAAAATCAGAACGATAATAATATACTGTTTTAGTAATTTTGAAATTGTAACACCGATGTGTACAAACCATACATTTTATGGCCGTGACCAGTGCATAGTTAAAGGGCTATAACGCTGATTGGAGATGTGGTAATCCAACAATTGTCTATTTCATAGTATACAGTGGTGGGTGGCGTAAATATGGCCAAGAATGCTTAATATTTTCATGTCAACTATAATAGGACTGTATACACGCTGAACAGTAGTGAATATTCGCAGTCACTGATAAGGATGACATCGATACGACTTAATGAGAACCCAACATGAACTTTTTCCCTTCTGCAAATTAAATTCTAGAACATTTTTTTAAGTGGCAGAAGAATAAATAAAGGTGTTGGAAATATTTCCTATTTAGTGTAAGTGCGTATGAAATTGAGTAAAAGGAACCATTCTGCTCGAACCAGTAACGACGTCTTATGAGCAAATGATTGACGCCGCGGGATGTGACGTCATATATTGAAAGCAGTCTTCTTTACAGATTTATTAGAAGACTGTATAAAAATTGGTCTATTTTGATATTATGTTGTATTCTTATCACAAACTATGAAATATAAAACTAGTAATCAATACCTTGAGAAATAATATAACTACAATCTAAGATCCACAACCATTGAGATATTTTTGTAATCTAAACTAAATTAAACAAAATAAAAAAAAATCGTCGTATCAAACATGCTTGTTGGAGGGCTACGGGTAGGGAAGAAAAGGGGAATATCATGCTTTGTTGGAGGTCGAGGCTTGGGGGGGGGGGGGTAATATCATGCTGTGTTTTGGGACGAAGTCAGGAAAATATAGCCTGACGTGTTTTGTTTGAGGATGGGGGACATGTAAGAGAATAATATGTTTTGTTGGAGGACCGGACCGGAGACCAGAATAACTTGCGTGGCTGAGAGACTGAGTCGGGGAATAGAATAAGATGTTTTGATGAAGAATCTGGGGTAGGACGAGAAACACAAGGTTTGTTCGTGGAATGGAGGTTGTGATTAAAGGACTGGTTAAATGACCAGAAGGTTTGTATGATCCATTGTTGATGGATTGATTATAATCCGTTGTTTTATCTTATGGTGGGGTGGGTGGGGCGAGGTAAATACGATGCCTATGGTAGGGTTGGGAGGGGGTAAATACGATACCTATGGACCCTATAGGGTTGGGAGGGGGTAAATACAATACGTATGGTGGGGTTGGTGAGAGGGGGTGGATACGATACGTATGGTGGACTGGGGAGAGGGGGTGGATAAATACGATACGTATGGTGGATTGGGGAGAGGGGGTGGATAAATACGATACGTATGGTGGATTGGGGAGAGGGGGTGGATAAATACGATACGTATGGTGGATTGGGGAGAGGGGGTGGATAAATACGATACGTATGGTGGATTGGGGAGAGGGGGTGGATAAATACGATACGGATGGTGGATTGGGGAGAGGGGGTGGATAAATACGATACGTATGGTGGGTGGAGAGAGGGTCGTGGATAAATACGATACGTATGGTGGGGTGGGGGAGAGGAGGGTTGATAAATACAATACGTATGGTGGGGTGGGGGAGAGAAGGGTAGGTAAATACAATACGTATGTTAACATAAACTACTAATTAGTCAACCGATGAATTAAAAACAGAGGGGGGGGGTAGTTTGTGGAGGGGAAGAGGATCAATCTTAAGCAGTATTTGTAGAATTCTAGACTATTGCTGGTTTTCAACGTTGGGAATAGGAATATAGCACATAGCTTGAAGAAAATTAAAACCGTCTCAGATATCGTGATTGACATACCAACAGAATCGTTGCTTTTAGGACTAAAGGTTCGTCTTTTCCCTACAAACAAAGTTGTTAATAAAACAAAAAAATTAAAATAAAACATAAATATTAGAAATAAAACATAAACATTAAGATAAAACATAAACATAAACATAGTAAATAAAACATAAACATTAGAAATAAAACATAAACATTAGAAATAAAACATAAACATTAGGGACAAAACATAAAAATAAACATTGTAAAAAAAACATAAACATTAGAAATGAAACATAAACATTAAAAATTATTCATCTGTGGATCTAAACTATATTGTCCACGCCCTGGTGAGATAACCTCTTGCAAATAAAGTTCCAATGCACATTTTCTTTCCTTGTTTACAATTAAGTAAAATAGGGGCAGAAGAGTGTTGTTAGTTCATAATTTAGAACATTAAAAATGGCAGTAATACCATCCTGGCATAGATGTTCGTGGATACGAATTAATATCGTTCAGACGTACAAGTCGTATCGAAAGTATAAAAAACGGAAAGAAATATAGATCTGTAGATTTTTTGTGTTATGAATTATTCTTTGTTTAAAATAACAAATGTAGATATTAAAACTTAAAATGAAGAATTCAACAAACAGATGAAATATCTTGGCTTAGCCTAGGTTTAATAAAGCTGGTTATGTTTTATATTCAATAGAGAATTGTTTCCGAATAAATGGCAACTGTTTATGTTTTTTGTAAAATGGAATATCAATGATGTATTATCACCATCTATTATATACAGTTATTCAATTAACTGGCAGCTATTTTCATCAAACCTCCAATCTAATTCCATTAAAATGTTTAAAAAATGAGTTGCTTCACGTCCGGTTGGTATTGTCAACTCAAAGTGACGTGCGCACTTTTAAATCAAATGGCCACGTGGCCTCCCACGCCGAATAAAATACCTAGGATGAATGTGGGTATAAATCAAAACGCTCCCTGTTCAAAAGAAATATATTATTATGGCGATATAGTTTTGATCAATCATATCATTTTTGTTACAATCCAAAACAAGCTTGGTCCCCACTTTTTCTGGTTTAACTGTAGCAACGTTTCCGGTCGTTTTCTCGATGACTATTAGGTCTAAATGTGCTGTCTCTTTATTTGTGGGTTGCTATGTGTCTGTTTTGCTGTGCAGTTTACATGACATTGTATAAATTTAATAAATAAACGAAGTCAAATAAAAGTGCAGAATGAAAATCAATTCCATAAATTAAGACGCGTGCGCATCGTTGTTCCTCGTGATCTCTTTCACTTCAGTTTATACCGTGTCCAATTCGACTACAACAATTATTAGTCTGCACAAAATAACTCCATGTCAAAGGCAAATGTATTTGAATATGGAGAATGTATAAAAGTCGTTGCATGAACGATATTCATCAACAGCGCGATTAACATGCGTCACTTGAGTCATGTTAAACCTCATGATTTAAAGTGCACGTGGCTACGTATATATTGACGTAACTTATTGTATCTACTTACCAAAATTGTTGTGACCACCAGACTTTTATTACCAAATGGATTAGAATTACTGTTTATACCAAAATCTGTAAAATTAGCACCTGTATCGTATCGCCACGTGCCAGCCTGAAAAAAACCCCAGATATATTTAAAGTAAGAACAGTATAAATAGACACATTGGCAGAGATATTTTACACACTTCCGGTTCGACCTGACATTTTATATACACACATTGGCAGTAATAGTACTGGCGTTTTTTACTCGGTTCGCCATGTGTGAGTCTGGGAAAAAATGCAAATAGTCAAAAAAACAACGTTATTGGTGATATTGAATTAAAACATCATAGTCTTGTAGCCGGAGACTACGAAATATCCATACATCGATGTGACGAAAAGATATGAATTGAATTGGAGTTGAACCCCCTGCTTTGCGGACGGATATACGCCATTAGGGAAATGTAGCTACGACAGCGGCGCTACGATCTACTCTTTTATCGAATTCCAGCCGTTAAAATTAAGTTAGTTACCTTGAACAGATATATTACATTTTTCATTTTTAAACAATTTGCATAATATACAGTTGCTACAGAAGATACGATCAATTTGTTCATACAAAGAAGGGTATATGCCACACAGTGTGCTATGAGGGAAATTTTGAACGAGCAGCAGCACTGTGGCTTACTCTTATATCAAATTCCAATGGATCTTTTACGTGCATGCCAATGTATATACAGTTTTCCGTCCCATCCGAATGACTAGACAGCTGTCCTTGCCAGGTCCTCCCTCCTGCACAACTGACAGAATGAAACAATGTCGGAAAATCCCGATAAACTTTCTCGGCCAATGCAGGGATCGAACACGCGACACCCAAATTAGCGTCTTGGCGTCTTAGCCACAGTGGCTCCCATCATTCTACTTATAGTGTACTTCACTAATTCTATTTTTTTAAAAAAAGGAGTTCATTGTTTTACCTTTTCTAAACCCGATTGCTTTAGTTGTAAAATATCTAACTGGAAGTCATATCTACGACCTTTGTGTAGTTTAATATTACCAGTCATACCTCGCATTGAAACCTATAAAAAAAGATATTTAAAAAAAAATGGATAACACACAAAAAAAACAAAAGCAACAACTTATTAATGTTATAAACTCTAAGGTTGATCAATAATGATAATATACAATGTATCTTTTCTTTTGAGTCATATTCTGTCATTTAATGGATTTCCTGGTGCAATAAACATCTTATTGTATCTTTCCTTATACAGTCTTATACAAAGCAATTAAATGAAATGAAGGTTGAACGTCCTACTGTTCTGCTCCGACTATCGACGGTTTTAGTCGGAAACACAAAGAACACTTCGCGAATTCTGCTTCCATTGAATGAAACTGAAAAAGTGTAGTTAGTCTCTGTGTGTATAACATGTGAAACGGGGTATAACTGCATTACAAAAAGAAAGTATTCCCATTTTTAAATATGGCGGCCATTTAGGACAGAGAATTATTCTCTGTGTGCAGAATGAACACTCACCTGAGTAAGATATGTATATAAATTGGGTCCTGAGGACCAGGGTTGGGGTGTATCACAGCTAACATTTACGGGCCGTAATATGGCACCACGATCATACGCTTCTAGCGCATGCGCTAATAAAAATACTGCATCGAAGATCAGCGCAACTTCGTGCTGAAAAGAGAAAATAATAAATAGTTTAACATATACAGTAAAGATCTATTTGCGACTGTCGATTGTTCGTTTGTCTGTCTCATGGCTACATACGGGGCTGTCCCGGGCTGGAATTTGGTGTATGTCGATGGTTCGGCCAAGACAGTATCAAAGGCCTGGTGTCGATGGACTATCATTTCCGGTTTCGGTTTCGAAATTATGCTACTTTAAGGCTTTACCCGTGCTATAAGCGTGTGTCCTTGCACGATTCCCAGTCATACATCTTTGACGTGGGGTAACCTATTGGTAAAACATCGAGGAACTTTCTAGGCCAACACTTGTTAGTGAGCTAGCGACGTCACTCCTATGAATACACAATCTTATTAACACACGGACCCTATTTAGTTTCGTTTTTGTAGATTAAAATATCATTTTACTCGTCTTCACTAGTAGGATCTGGAATAGTTTTTAAATAACCCGCCAACCCCCAATATAACAAGCTAGATTTTCATGTTGTCAAGCCAACGAAGGTATAAAAAACGAAACGAAATATAGATTGGTGAACATAATAAAGACGTACTAAACGAGTATCGTTGCAGTGAGACCACTTCAAAAGTGATAGACATAACTCAGCCATTTTGAGCCATTTTCAGAACACTACACGATATATTAAAGGTCACGCATCCTCGTGGGGATTATAAAGCATCATCCTCGCAGTGTTTCATTTGTATCAAGTCATAGTTTTCGCCTGCAATCTACGGATGGTACGAAAAGCCACATTCGCTATCACATAAAAGGCCTCTTGACAATTTGAATTCGAAATAAGAGTGTACTTTAGTTCCACTGTTCGGCACAATTTCCCTCAATTAGCCTAGTCGATGAAGAAATGTAGGACATTAAACCCCATTTCATTTATGGGTCAAGCAATTCGCCCAGTCACGTGGATTTTTTTTTACTACCAGTTTTAAAGATGTTTATAGTGGGTTTTTTTTAATCCCGTTTTGATTTGTTGCCCACTGTTCGGGCATGATTTTCCCCAAATAGTCTAGGGTTTACCCTGAAGCATGTTACAATTAGTGTTAACTGTACCACTGACTAGGGGGAAACCACACCGACAAAACACGAGTTATGTTCTCGGCCATAATCAGAATCAGCATCTAGAATCAAGCGAGAATCTCATTTCACATACTGGTCCTTTTTAATTCCAAACTCAAGTCGATAAGGTAAAATGATCGAAGCTTTGTCAGGGAGTTATACTTTATTAATAAATGAGGAATTATTTTGGGGACACTCATACAAAAAATTAAATTATCCGAGAATGTTTTTTTTTCATACAAAAAGAGTATAAGATTTCATTTTATCATCCTATTTTATTCAGTGGGGTAAAATAAAATGGAAATTGAAACGATATCTTCCTGGAGATATCTCTGGATACCGTTTATTACCAAATAGAAGGAGGTTGAGATGGCCGAGTGGTCTAGAGTGCCGCGCTTCGACCTCTAGCAGGCCGTCACCTCTGGCTTGCGGCTGTGGTTTCGATCCCTGTGCGAGCGTATGTGGCATGGTGATAGGGGCGCCTTCTCAACCGCGTGGGTTTCCTCCGGGCACTCCGGTTTCCTCCCACTGCTAAAGACCCCTACGCGCAAGCGAATTATTGAAATAAAATTAAACCACATGTTAGTCCCGAAATGACCTAGTTTGTGTCGAGTGAACGTTAAACCCATTTGTCTCTCTCTCTCTCTCTCTCTCTCTCTCTCTCTCTCTCTCTCTCTCTCTCTCTCTCTCTCTCACACCAAATAGAAATGAAATGAAATGTGGTTTAACGTACTACTGTTCTTCTCTGAACTGGGCTAATAATTTGGGGCATACGCCATACAGTATGCTATGATGGAAATGGTGGACACAGCGACCTGTTATTGTGTCGAATTCCAACCGTCAAGTTATGTTTTATGTGTACGTCAAGGTGTAAACAGGCCCTTGTTTTTCGTGTCACCCAAAAGACCAGATAGCTGCCCGTGTCAGGCCCTCCGTATTACCAAATAGGTTACATAAATGAATTGAAAACAAGTACGAACAATCCAAACCATTAGACAAAATTCGAAATCCTTAAAAAAACGGTATAGGCAAAATTGTGTAATCAGCAAATGGACTGTTCACCGTGTACAAAATACACGACAAACCGTGGTAACAGGTGTCCGGAAGAGTAAAATTACACTGCCTGGCGCCACACCCGCCATTAGCTGCATCCAAACTATTAGACAGTTGTGTAATTAGCTCGTAACTAAAGGAGAGAGAGAGAGAGAGGGAGAGAGGGGGAGAGAGGGAGAGAGAGAGAGAGAGAGGGTTTAACGTCCACTCGACACAATCTATAGGTCAATTTGGGACTAACATGGTTCAGTTTTATTTTAGTAACTCGCTTGTGCGTCGTGGTAATTAGCTGTGGGAGGAAAACCGGAGGACCCGGATACAAACCACGCGCTGACCCAAATCCTACTCACGTACATAGGGCAATCGGCAATCGAAACCAAGCCAGTTGACCAAATGACCCTGTCGGTTGTCAATTCTTTTTTTTTTGTAGAAAATATCTAATTTGAGTCCACTCTAAAATGCTCAAAATGAAATAAGTTATTTAATATTTAACCCAGAAATCAAAATTAAAATAGCAAACTTTGTAGAGTGTCACGCTTCGATCTCTAGTTGGTCGGTAACATCTGGTTTACGGTCGTGTTATCAATCTCTCGTGTAAGCGTATGTGGCTTGGAGATAAGGGCGCCTTTTCAACCTAGTGCATTTTCTCCCACAGAAAAGACCACTGGGCGTGCGCTAAACATGATTGAATCGGCAGAAGCGGACGTTAAACATTAATAAAAGAAAAAGCAATTATATTAGTTTCAAGGGAGAGAGAGAGAGAAATGGGGTTTTAACGTCCACTCGACACAACTAGGTCATAATTCGGGACTAACATATGGTTTTTAATTTCATTTCAATAATTCGCTTGCGCGTAGGGGTCTTTAGCAGTGGGAGGAAACCGGAGTGCCCGGAGGAAACCCACGAGGTTGAGAAGGCGCCACTATCTCCATGCCACATACGCTCACACCAGGGCTCAAAAACCACAGCCGCAAGCCAGAGGTGACCGGCCAGCTAGAGGTCGAAGCGCGGCACTCTAGACCACTAGGCCATCCCAACCCCCTAGTTTCAAGGGAGTAAAAATTCCACAAATGGAGATCAGTGACTTTAAAACTACAAAGTCCGCAGTTTGTTATCTAAATGGTTTGTCTTTTTGTGTCCATCGTTTGATCAGCCGTTAAGATTGTATATGTACTAATAGAGGACAATATCTTTCCCCGGATCTCACCAACTATGACCAACTATCTATATTACTGTAATATTCACAGCCCCAATCGCAATCCGTGTGATTTATACGCCAATATCTTCAACTAAATAACATCTCGTTTATTTCAGATCAATCCGCGACAAGAAATATTTCCCCCTCTAACCTTTCCTACGCGTGATATATAAATAATGAAAATTGGTTTCTGTCTTGAGAATCGCCTAGTTTTATTTCCTGAAGATGAAAATCAAGCCGACACGCTCTAGATTCGGGCTAATCGCGATTATAGATAATGCAATAAAACGACCTCTGTATAAGTAATAAAATAACTGATTCTGTAAATATGAAATGAAATGGTGCTTAACGTCCTACTGTTCTGCTCCTAACCTGAGCCAATGAAGACAGACATACGCCATGCAGTGTGCTATGAGGGACATTCTTGCCCGGGCAGCGCGCTACGGCCTACTCTTATATCAAATTCCAACTACCAAGGGATCTTTTACGTGCACGCCAATGAGTACACGGGACCTCGGTTTTTCGTCCCACCTGTACGACTAGACAGCTGTCCGTGTCAGATTCTGTAAATATGTATGGTCAATCATTTTGTTCAAAATAGGGAGGGGGAGTGGGGTCATTTATTATGCAAGAGCTAAATCTACTCATTGCAGGTCTTTCTTTGGGTCTGACATGTTATCTGAATTATTAATTAATCATTAATTACCATGAAAAGACCTTCATCGACTCTCGATGCCATCTTATGTGACGGATATTCACAGGATTTGAATCTTGATTTGCTACTCAACGCTCATTGATGACTTAATCCAAACATATTAATCGAGGCTAGGTCTATAATTCTGTTTAATCTGGACTATTAAAAAACCCGACGTAAGCATCCGAATTTGTAGCCCCATCGGCAAGTATGACAATCGGTTTTCAAATAGTTCAAATAGAGTCAGTTTGGGGGGAATTTAGAACACCGAATGCACATAACCAACGTGGGATTGCCTTGGTACATTTTCTAGAAAGATTTGCTCCAGGAACTTGGTCCTGACAATAAGTCAGAATGAGTTTCCTTCTTGTAAAGGTTTGACCCCGGTAGACAGAAGTTGTTGAACAAATTTATTGTTGTATCACGACATTATCTTAAATAATTCATCTCAAGTTTATTGTCATCGTCGCCTCGTTTCAGGAAGTGACATACGAATTACAACATGGTGGGTAGAAAACACCTGTCGATGGATGTCGTTAATTATAACCATTAAAACATTTCACCGACGGCTGTCGTAAAATAATTCTAAATACAATGATTAATTGAGGAAGGGGAATAATTTAATATTGGGTAATATTTACTGTACTCGGCGAGCCAGAAAATGGTTTATCTTAAAGGGGCCACATCTCTTTGGTTCAGGTGTTCAATTGGCCTGATCGGATGTTATTAGAACTAAGAAGGGGGAGAAATGGTGTATCACGTCAACTCGACTTGATTTGGACACACCTATGGTTCAATTTTGACTTCAGTAATTAGCTTGCGTGGAAAGACCCGGGGAGAACCCAACAGGTTGGACGGGTGATCCTACTTCCTGTCACGTGCCGGTGACAGACCATTCGGACACCCCAAGCCCCCTAGTGTTGAGGAGAGTCCTACATAGTTAAATGTATGTTTTGAAAAAATAAACCGAATCTTGTATGTTTAGAAACTTTTGTTTAATTTTTAGCTTACTGTGTCGACAGCTAAAGATAAAATCGGTCACTTATCAAACCAAAACTATCAACAATACAGAGATAGAATTCTATCTAAAAAAACAACAAATCATCGTTAAAAAGCAAGGAAATTGACGAATTTAAGAAACACGGTTAGATTAACATCCGTGAATGACATTTAGACGTAGAGATATAATATTCATAATAAAACGACTTTATGGATTTATTACTTCTTGGTTTATTGCATTTAGATTAGTCACATGTGTGACAAATAAATTCATAAAGTAAAAAGTCTCATTCTAGAAATTGTTGGCAAGTTTACAAAAACAAAAACCATATTAAAATTCCTACAGGAATAAGAGCACTAAAATGTTTGTACCGTAATAATACGTCTAGTAATAGAACGATTTGACTTCGGTGACGCTATAGGAACACTCGACAACGCTTTTGTAATAACTGTAATTAGCTTAGAAGACGCTCTAGTAATAACGCAAGTTAGCTACGACGACGCTCTAGTAATAAGGCGAGTTAGCTTCGGCGGCGCTCTAGTAATAACGCGAATAAACTTCGACGACGCTTTAGTAATAAGGCGGGTTAGCTTCGACGACGCTCTGGTAATAACTCGAGTTAGCTTCGACGATGCTTTAGTAATAACGGGAGTTAGCTTCGACGACGCTCTATTAATAACTCGAGTCAGCTTCGACGACGCTCTAGTAATAACGGGAGTTAGCTTCGACGACGCTCTAGTAATAACGCGAGTTAGCTTCGGCGAGGCTTTAGTAATAACAGAGTTAGCTTCGACGACGCCCTAATGATGGGGACTGGCGGGAGGAGAATCTGTTTATTAATTACACGAGTTAGCTTCGACGACGCTCTAATAATAATAATAACGAACATTAGATCTGACGTAGGGGTTAGCGAGCGGGTGAGGGGAGTGACGGGAGGGGGCGGGGGGGGGGGACTGGCGGGAGGGGGCGGGGGGGGGGGTGGAGTGGCGTCAGGTGATTCAGTTTTTTAAAGAAAGGTTTATAAAAATTACTTACCGGAACAGATAAATATCCACTTCGATTTAAAAGTTTTAATTCTGTTTGGATTTCATATATCTCCATATCCTGGATTATTGACTGTGTTAATCCGTCTTGTGGATTAACTAATCTAAATCCAGTTAGATTAACATAATTGTGTCTGAAGTCCTCCATATCTAATGATTCTATGTCCTGGAAAGAAAACAAAAAAAATCAATCAGTATTAAAACTCAACTGGCTCTCGACAAATTATGTTTACGTGCACTTAGAAGACTAGATAGTTAACTGGGCTGATAAAAACAGACATACGCCATGCAGCATGAGAGGGGGGAATTGGGTTTAACGACCACTCGACACAAATTGAGTCATTTCGGCACCAACATACGCGTGGAGGTCTTTACTAGAGGGAAAAACAAGAGGACCTGGAGAAACCCGCGGGGTTGTACAGTCGATCCTTCTTCTTGTTACGTAGAGGCAGGGATTCGAAACCACGCCACTTGACTCAATGACAGACATTAAGATTTTGCCGGTCAGCGGCGCTATGGCCTTCTTTCATTCTATCGTTCGCGCACGTTTAGCACACTGACAAGGGGAAAACACCCTGAATCAAACTGGCTCCTACATTGGTAAGAATGAAACACAAAATATATATGTTTGGACACAATCCGGAACCATAGTCACGGAGGAAGTCCCGCTAGAATAACATACAGACTGGGGATATTCCCAAAAGACTAAACCAAAATTTTGTTGATTGTTTCAGCCATGTTAAAATAGGAACAAAAACACTTACTAAATTACTAATAATATAATGGTGATACGGGTCTATCATTCCTTCTTGTAATGCCTGAAATTCAAATGAAACAAATTAAAACATTTCAGACAACTTAACCCAGACATTCCAGACAGCTAAACCTACTCCACCCCGGAATTCCAGATTTCGAAACATACTTGTCCTGGACATTTTAGACTCCAAAACATACTTGTCCCGAACATTCCAGACTTTGCAGCATACTTGTCTCGGACATTCCAGACTTCGCAACATACTTGTCCTGGACATTTCAGACTGCAAAACATACTTGTCCTGGACTTTCCAGACTGCTAAACATACTTGTCCCGGGCAGTTATTACTAGAAAACTGGGGTTTGTGTCCGCTACCACGAATGGTAGTATCGTGTTGAATTGCTAAATAGGCCATGTTTATTAACTGTTCCAAAATATAACATGAAAACCTTTGGCTGCAGATCATTTCCCTATGATGCAGCACCATATTCCTGAAGCAATGGCCTGAGAAATCTCTCTCTGGCCATTGCTGGATTAGCGTCTGTTTCTTGAACTTTTTCGGGAGAGTGTCTATTCTCCCCGTTCAATGAAAGCTATCACTTAAGTACAGCAACATGACAGTCCTTCGTTTAATCTGGGTCTTCCCTAAAACTTTGGACAGTGATTTAAGGTATTAAAACGATGAAAGTATGTTCGTTTCCAAACAGTATTGTTTACATTTCATTCGACATGATAGCCTCGTTTGTCACACAATTAGTTTTACTGCAGTATTCTCCTATGCACGGGTTAATTAGGCATAATAAAAGCGTGAGCCATGACGTAACGTTATGTAAACATATTTGATCCAATACTGGCACTCGTTTTAAATTTAAAGCTTTTGTATGGTAGGTAGTGATTGGTTGGTAGTCGGACTACCTACCAATCAAAATTTAACACAACAATATCCACTCACATACATGGAACTCTCTGCCACTACATCTACGGATTGCTCCATCTTTTTAAAGCATCTTCAAACAAAAACTCCAAACTAACTTGTTTCAATGCCCATATTTATAACTATTTCCTGTAAACTTTGTTAGGGCTTTGAACAAACAATACTGTTAGGAGTCTAGCACTTTATAATCATTATTATTATTATGTACTCACCATTTTAAGTAATAAACCCGTGTCATCAATAGAAAGATCAATCAATATATTTGTCCATTTTTTCTCTTTACATTCTTTTAAAACAGTTCGCATATTGCCCGCGTCTACTTGGCGTACCATTATTTCAAACGAGGGGTCGTAACGGCCCCTTATCACAGACTGAACTTTTAATAAATCTGGAAACAAAGGGTAAACAATATATTATAATATATACACCTCAAGCAGTTGTTATCAATAATTACAAGCTGGTTAAAGGTACATTATACAAGGGCTGAATCTGCATATTACAGGTCTTTCTTTGGACCTGAAATGTTATCTAAATTATTTGCGTACAAATTTAGACCTGTATGGGTGCATTTAAAATCGATTACAATTAAACAACCAAGTTTAACAGACACATGGGCTAATTTCTGCTCGCTAATAATTCCTTCGAAAACCAAAAGTTGTTATATAAGACTGTGTGTGGATATTTGACAATTCAAAATAATAAGTGACTGTTACTTACTCTGAGAAAACGAGAAAAATAGAAAAAGACGAACGAATAAAAACAAGGGAAAATACGGACTATTTCTATTTTTCTCGTTTTCCCTTATATAATGACATTCAATTACTTTATTGAATTATCCGATATTTTCACAAAGATAAATTTTGTCCCCAAATGGAATTATTAGTGAGCAGAAATCCGCACGTTTATCTGTTATCACTCGTCACTCCAGTCAGTTATATAGACGGAAAACTCATGTTTTCCTTTGCGTTCGTCACTTTCTTTTCTTGAAACCTCCATAACGCATCTATCATAGCAATGATCTCTGTGTGTGTTAAAATTATATTAAGAACGTGTTTAACCAGTTCTACCACGTAATGTGATAATCACTGACACCAATATTGTCCTTTAAGTATCATGGGGGATTACTGGCGTGGTCTCAACTTGTTAGTGTTGCAGGACTAGAGATCGGAATGGACGAAAAACTGAGATTCCATGTACATATCGGTATGCACGTAAAAGAGTCCTTGACAGTTAGAATTCAAAATAGGGCGCAGTGCTGCAACCCGACTGCTAACACAAAATAGCAAGGCCGTTTGAAGATACATCTAGTTATGTCTGCGCAGTCAAACGGATTTAATTATCAAAGCAATCTGATTGCAATAGAGATCTATATTTCGTTTCATTTTTTATATTTTGGATGCCCTCTACTACATCAAGATCTGATCACTTGTGATGGGAGGTCGAGTCAGATACGAGAGAGTTTTGACCCTATGACGTCAGACATTGTATATTGGTTTTCCCACAGTTCCGTGCATAGCACGCCAAGAACTTGCCGTAACAGATCGTTTCATTGGCTAATGCATCACATCATTCAGAATACGTCAATAATAGCAACTCTTCCAGATCCTAGTGTAGTAAAGACAAGTAAAACGAAATTCTGATTATAAAAAACAAAACGAAATAGGATTTGTGTTTTAATTAGATGATTATCAAAGCATACTAACCATCTTTTGTACCGTATAACACAAGCATTTGTTTCCAACCATAATATCTGATGACGTCAGTGAAGGCTTTACTTAATGTCTCTATATCCGGATATAAGTTAATAGACAGCCCAGGAGCGGGGTAAGCGATGGTGTCCATTCTAATTTCTAGATGAGGAATTTGTAAGGAGGCACACAATGAATTCACAAAACCTGCTAAATTACTATTTCTAGGTCCTAACACAGACACGGTATTTAATTCCACTTGATAACAAACTGAAAAAACAACAAGAAATTCGTATCATTAGTAGTACATAATATTATGGGCACAGCTCACTAATTATTCTTACGCCGTCACCCTCTTAATGAGGGCCAAAGGTATTTCTAGTCCATTTTCTCCTTTCCTTTTTTGTACGGCGATCAAAGAAAATGGTCTGCATATACATTTTGTGAGGTTTTTGGAGAATATTTATTATACTTTTGAGGCGGAAGGATAATAGAGTTAAGAGGTTGGTTGATAAATTGCATGTTTACTGATCTTTACTTCCAGTTTGTGTATCTCAAGTTTTCCATGGTGAACCTCATATCTGCTTTTAAGCAAGAGACAGCTACATGTTGCCTCGTCCGTCGTAGAAAGCGTCCAAACCCACGAAGAGTCACAGACGATCTAAGAGACGAGAATTAATATTAAATTCCATGGGTAAATAATAGGTAATCTGTGGCCAAAAAGCTCTTCAAAAAGAATCCAGTGGGGATCAGTGTGTATAGCGATGGTGTACTAGGGTCAGGTCTAATTATTAAGGCTATCTGCAGATTTCG
The DNA here is from genome assembly GCA_963678685.1 of Patella ulyssiponensis. NCBI lineage: Eukaryota > Metazoa > Mollusca > Gastropoda > Patellidae > Patella > Patella ulyssiponensis. The sequence goes on from OY783226.1 coordinate 92,550,755, forward strand.
TCGCGAGATCTAAATAGGGTATTAAAGCAGGTGATTGTTGGCGAGATTGTGGGTTAGCCCTGTTAACATCCCGTGACCGTGTTGAAATCTGCAGGTAGCCTTAATATTTAGACATAACCGACTCAATAGCTTTGAGGTCACAGCTTCATCCAAGTGTTGACTGTGAAAGATCCTTCATATTACCGACCCAGTGATCAGCATATAGCCTATGGTACAAATTCAATGGTCTATCCTTTTATTTGTAATGTACACACAAAAGAATTCGACGAAGCGTAGGCGAAAAGGGTGTTGCCTGTGCGAAATTGTCGCCATAGCACACTGCATGGGTGTAAAACCGTAAAAGTAAGATATTAAAGTTGTTAAAGCCAATTTCATTTCATTTGTGTATAAACAAGTCCATCAGACAACTTTGAATTTCAAAGGGGTTAAGTTGAAAAAAATACGCAGCAAGAGTGCTAAGTTCTTGAAAAAAAAGGCGGACAGGGAAGACGACCCAACAGGCCCACATAAAACTCATATCCTTATCAGTTCCGGCGTGGTTTCCCCTTGTCAGTGATGCAGAACGGAGGGCCTGACAAGGACAGCTGTCTAGTCGTTCGGGTGGAACGAAAACCCGAGGTCCCGTTTACACATTGGCGTGCACGTAAAAGATCCATTGGCAGCTGGTAGTCGATATAAGAGTAGGCCGTAGCGCCGCTGCCCGGGCAAAAATTTCCCTCATAGCACACTGTATGGCGTATGCCCGTCTTCCATTAGCCCAGGTTAGTGGCAGAAGAGAAAACTCATTTCGTTTCATTTATCCTTATCAGAATGGTCTAAAAGCATTGCTAAGCGGATATCATCAATTTTGAGTTGATCATTGGCAACCATATTGGATCAATCAAAAATGGCGCCTCTATTTTTATTAAATATCCTTTAATTCAGATAACAAATGTAAATGCCACGGGACAATATTTTATGTCTACACAAAAACGGAAGATAGACCCGACATTTTTATACAATTTCGAACACGTTGTGCCACAAAATTGAGAATAAAGGAAATTGCTATTCCATTTAATAAAATAAATGTCTTGTACAATTTAAAGGTCAAATGGCAATAGTTTTTTTTTTCAATAATAATACCCAAAACAAAATTAATGGCCATTCCTTTTCTTGTAAATAAAAAAATTGGAGGGCAATATTTTTTTTTTTTTACTAGACAGCCCCAACTCAAAATGAGCATTACAGGCGTTACTTTATTTTCAACAAAAATACCCAAAACTGTTATTTGCATTGACTGTCATTCCTTTTCGTGTAAATTAAAACTTTACAGGGTAAGATGAACAATTTATATAGTACTGGCGTTACCTTAAAATAGCTGGACCTCTTGGATTTCGGTGAAAATTGAAATTGTCTATTGCGATGGATTTTTTTTTTATGTTGAATTTCAATCTGTTGCTTTGAAAATGTTACAACTAATGACAAAGCTAATTTCAAAACAATAACTCAAAAATAATGCTTATATCCGTAAAAATGTCGTAAGGGGGTTGATGGTCGAATAGTGAGGAGCGCCTACGCGTTGTATCGTGAGGTCATTGAGTCAAATGGCGTGTTTTCAATTCCCCGCTTGTACGTGACAAGGAGTGGGGTCGCCTGTCCAACCTCGTGGGTTTTCTCTGGGTCCCCCGATTTCCTCCCACTATTAAAGACCCCTATACGGAAGCGAATAATTAAAATAAAATTTAACCATATGTTAGTCCCAAAATGGCCTCGTTTGTGTCGAGAGGACGTTAAACCCCACCTCTCTCTCTTAATGTTTCGTAACGTAAATGAATCGCGTAGGGCTAGACCTATCAATATTCGAAATAACATCCAGTTCAACATTTTATTTTGTCCTAAATCAAAGAGACTTGGTTTCTTTAAACCGAATTGAAACTAGCTTTGTCTAATATCAACCATTATTGAGATTGATATATATGATTTAACAACTGGATCAATACGTCTACACATATATCATATAAAATCATAGTCCCGGTCCACCAGACATCGTAACAGTTTCAAACAAACGAAGAGACTGGTAGAGCGAAAATAATCTAAGCGATCGCATCAAAGATGGCCACCGTCATTTATTGTCACGTAACTAAACTGATTTGATAGTAGTGGAATAAATTTGACGTAAGGGTCAAAGGTTCTCGTTCAATAAGGATATTAGATCGTCCTGGAACAGACAATGCAACACAATAGCCTCCATCTATTGTTCAAGCATCGAAAACTCTCTGTCAGAAACAGCCGCCATCTCTTGATTGAGTGCTTTTATGTCTGTTTCAATAACAGCAAACAACATGTACTCCTACGCTGAGGTCTTGGTGCATGCAGGACGGTCAAGTTTAACTCGGGGGAATAAGTTGTAACGTCCATTGAAAACTTTACTATTTGTATTAATACATGGTAATTATTTGTTTTCTTAGCTTACAATGCAATAATAACAGGGGTTGGATGGCCGAATGGTTAGCACGTGTGCGCTGTATCATAAAGCCTGTCATTGAATCAACTGGCGTGGTATCGACTCCCCGGTTGTACGTGACAAGGAGTAGAGTCGCCTGACCAACCTCGTGGGTTTACTCTCGGTCCGCCGGTTTCCTCTCGCTGCTGATGATCGAAATAAAATTTAACTATCAATAGTAAAATCGTTGTTATATAGCCTGCGTTTTGTTTGATGTGACGGATTAGCGAATGAGACGGTCTGTTGCAGCGATGCACGGAACTGTGGGTATCCTACTAGAAACACCAACGCGGATCGGTTAATCAAATGCCTGATGTTATAGGGTCAAAAGCCGCTCGTATGACCATTGGCGCTACCTTCCGCTACAACTGGTTAGTAGAGGCCATCCAAAGTATAAAAAATACGATCTGATTTTTTATAATCAGATTGGAGCAAATCCCTAAGGTCCTAAAGTTATTTGAGAGTAACTAGGATATTATAATAGTTGTTACACGGGGACAAAAATTCCATCTTAAGGTCTCATTAATGTGTGCCACTAGAGACAACTTGTCCAAACATTTCACAGAGGAAATTATTTTTTTACACTGGGCTATTTATTTCCCATTCATCGTTTTTCTTTATTTCTACAAAGGAAAGGTTTTTGTTTTTGTTTGCTCAATAGTCATCCATCTTGTAGACAAGTTGTTCAAAACATTGATAAAAACTGGATGAACTGATGAATGGAGAAGAAAATAAATACATTAGAGACCGAAATCAAACTGAAATTGAGCTTAACGTCCTACTTTGCTGCACCAATGACATGCAATGTACAGGGAGGGAAAATAACCGTGATAACAAGAGAGAGAGAGAGAGAGAGAGAGAGAGAGAGATTGGATTTAACGTCCACTCGACACAAAACTAGGTCATTTCGAGACTAACATATTATGGTTTAATTTCATTTCAATAATTCGCTTGCGCGTAGGGATCTTTAGCAGTGGGAGGAAACCGGGGTCCCCGGAGAAAACCCACGAAGATGGACAGGCGAGCCTGCTCCTTGCCACGTACAAGCGGGGATTCGAAACCACACCATGAGTTGACTCAATGTGGCCGGCCGTATGATACAGCGCGCGCACGCTAGCCATTCGGCCACCAACACCCCCTCAACCCCCCCCACCCGGTGATAATAAAGATGGGCATTCGACAAACAGTGTGCAATGAGGTAATTGTTTGCCAAGGCAGCAGAGTTTAATTCGCGTAATCTGTACAGAGAACCTGGGTTTTTCGTCCCATCCGAACGGTTGGACACTGTTTCGTGCCAGACGCTCTGTTCAGCACCGCCGACAAGGGGAAATCAAGCGACTTATTGAAAGAAAACTGAACCATATGTTAGTCCCTAAATGACAGAGTTTGTGCCGAGTGGACGTTACAGCCCCCCCCCCCCTCCCCTCTCTCTCTCCTCGTCAAGCATTATGTTGTCGGAAAGACTGGTTATCTGCGGTTAGATAAACTGCGCGTACGAGAATGTTATTGTTGTAACAGACATAAAACACTTTGTGTTTTTTCTTTTCTATTATATGATTATCGCCATTAAATTCCTGGCAATAAATTACGCCTATTTACACCGCTATATAATTACGGGAACGTTTACAGTGTAAAACAAAGAGTCATATACAATTAGCTGCTAATACGTCACTCAAACTACACGTGTTGAAATAATCAAGGGGGGATAATTGCTCAGGTAATCAAGGGGAGATAATTGCTCGGGTAATCATGATTAACAGATAATGAATTTAATACCCGGAAAAGAAATATGGTTGGCAATCTATTATTTTTAAAATGACGACATGTGTTGGGAAATGTTTGTAATTATACGATGGCTTTAGCATAACACTCCCCAAAATAATGAAGACAAAGGGGGATAATTATGATTGACTGTTAATTAACACCTTATGTCGACTAGGACTTAGACAGCAATCAACAACTAGCTAAAAACTCCTGTCTACCAAAGAGATTCGGAGTGGAGACACTCAACGAATCTTTTGCCCGATTCACCAATCGATTAAACATGGCAGCGACCATGTCTTCAAAGAATCATGTGACTTCTCGATATGAGTGGTCATTGACTAATGTATTCTACAATCGGGCGAATATAATTCGTCATTCGGTCGAATATATCAAAAATATTTGATTCGGGCGAATCATTCGGCGGAATGACAGTTGAAACACTAGGCTAAATTCGGGGCCGATTGATTCGACCGAACGATTCGTCTTTAGTTAGTACAACAAATGGATAAATTCCATTTCATTTAGCATTTTTATAGCACATGAATGAAAATGCCAAAATTCCGTTAAAGTTCAATGGTTAATGTTTCCTTCATTCTGGTTACCATGGCATCATATTACAGAGCATATATATATAGTTTACTTGATGGAAGTTAACATTGATAAACCGACCAATCACCGGCCAATTACTGTAACACGTGGCCTATTATTAGCCCCGTACGAACCAGTCGTTTATTGTAACTCTCCTTCAATATTAAACATTATACGTCAAATTACACAATTTTCTAGATCGATTTTTCCATTATTACTCAATGTTTGATCGTAACTCCATTATAATCGGATTCCCCCGACCTTAAACGCTGTGGCTTACAGTTTTATACGAAGACGTTTTAAAAGCACGATTTATAAAATCACAAATGACACGATTGGCATCTTTAAAACATAAATGAAATTTTAGAATATTTACCATATATATAAACCTCAGTAAAAAAGTCATTCTTTCAAATGTCATATTATATTCAAATATCATGCATTATAAAATCAGCTACAGAAGTACACAAATTCATTAGAATACTCCCTGTAAAAACACAACATAATTTACGTGGAAAACAATCACTAGTTTAAACCAAGACGTTTCGACGGGTATTCTCATATCGTTACCAAGTACTTCTGCTGTATGTGTATAAACTAGCGATTATTTTCCATATAAATTGTGTTGTGTTTGTTAATGTGCTCAATCAGTAAATGCCACTCATGGATTAAATTACCCGTAAACCATTGAAAAAGCCGACTCTTTCAAATGTCATATTTTAAACAAATATCCTTTAATATAAGCCCTAGGGCTACCACAGAACACAAATCCATTAGATGGAAGGTAGACTTGAGACAGCAGTCGTGGATTTCTACAAATCGAAAACCTCGGATATTACAACAGAGAGAGAGGGGGTAGGAATAGAGAGAGAGACAGAACATCAACTCGACAGAAACAAGGTCATTTCGGGACTAACACATGGTTCAATTCTTGACAGATTTACTTGTTCTGAGACACAAGCTAGGTCACATACGGTTCAATTCGATTTCAAAAATTCGCTTACGCGTAGCGGTCTTTAGCTGTGGAATGAAACCGGTGGACCCGGAGAAAACCCACGAGATTTGACAGGCAACCCTACTCCTTGCCGTTTACAATAAGGGAATCGAAACCACGCCACTTGACTCAATGACAGACCTCATGATGCAACAACCCACACGCGTGTTAACCATTCGCACCCCTTCCCATTTAAAATGAAAATATATTAATTAACTTCAGCAACTTGGGAGACGGGGGGTGGAATTGAAACTGAACGTTATGTTGTAACTACTGTATTTTGGTGTTTTCGTTATAAAATTGAAATGAAACGGAGTTTAACGTCCTACTGTTCTGCTCCCAACTGGGCTAATGAAGACATACACTACACCATACATGGTGCTATGAGGGGACATTTTGCCAGGACCGGGCACTACGGCCAACTCTTACATCGAATTCCTTCTACTTCGGTTTTTCGTCCCATCCAAACAACTATGCAACTGTCTTTGCCGGGCCATCCGTCCTGCACCACCGACAAGGAGAAACCACTACAATAATCTAGATAAAAATAGCCTTATCATTCTGTCAGATTAGAGTAATTTAATAGATAATTGTAAAAACAAACCAACACAAATGCAATTGTGAGAATCAATTCTCTAAATAGATCCAGCTGAAATGGGGTTTAACGTCCTACTGTTCGGCTCCTAAACTGGGCTAATGAAGACGGTAAAATACAGTACGTACCAAGTTTTCTAACGCACCACGTACCAATAAAGTATGTACCTGGTTTTCCTTATACGGTACGTACCAAGTACAGCACGTACCAAATTTTCATAGGTTCCCTTATACAGTAAGTACCGAATCTGTCTAATACAAAACGTACCCATTTGGCCCAGTTGACCCAATACAGTACAATAATGGGTTCCACCATGCAGTGTGTACCCAGTTAACCCAGTTGGCCCAATAAAGTACAATACTAGATTTCACCACACAGTACGTACCCAGTTGACCTAATACAGTACGTACCCAGATGACCTAATACAGTACAATACTCGGTTCAATATACAATACCAAGTTTTCCTAATACAGTGCGTACCAATTCTTCCTAATGCTGCACGCACATAGCTGACCTGTCATACAGTACATACATAGTCGACCTAATAAAGTGTGTACCAAGATTCCCTAATACAGTACGCCACGTTTTCTAATACACTACGTAAAGAGGTTCACCAAATCAACAGTCTTTTCTCGCCAACTATATGAGAGTTAAAAAGAGAGAGAGAGGGGGGGGGGAGGTAACGTCCACTCGACACAAGCTAGGTCATTTCAGAACTAACCCAACTATATGCAATGATCAACTATATATTATGTGATGATCAAAATATAATCGCTCTACCTTCCACTAACAAATAATATATTTGTCAATCATCTATATTTGTAGATTTGTGTTAAAGTTTGTTACCAATCAGCAGATCAGATCTAAATAGGCTTCCGCTGTATCGATCTGTCGGTTTAAACTAAAAGGCGATTATCTTCCTTAACCGACTCTTTATTCTCCGAGGTAAAATAGCACTCAGCTGGCGGCGCGATAATGATATATAAAAAAAGACATTTAGCTGTTAAGTGTAAGACTTTTAACTCTTCTCACCAAATAAGGCTTTTCTGAGATGGGAGATTTGACAATTACTGGTCAATTAGACTATATAGACAGCGTTAAAAAGACGTATTTCTATGACAATCGTTAGACGAAGTAGTTTACGCTTTAAACAAATGATGAAAGCCAGATAGCCATATTTTATGTTGTATTTCTACTTTTATGGGATAAATAAACGTCTTAAAGGCCATTTTACACTCGAGATTAGACTAGCCTGTGATCCCACAGAACACTGTTTTCACACCATTAAAAGGTTTGATAACTTTAAGCTTTAAGATTAGCCCCAAACCGGAACTCCTGTTTTCGCGCCAAAAATAGGGTTTGATAACTCCAAGGGTTATTGTTCTCTGTCGTTCTAATAAACACACAAAATCGAACACATGTTATTTCTTGTTTTTCTGGATTGTTTTTTTTAAAAGTTAAATGAATGTAGAATTGTTTAGCTATTGAAATGCTGTATTATTCCGTGATGATGTCAAACAGAAAAAAAACCCCTCTAAATCAGAACTAGTAGGGGTCAGGGGAGATTAGCCGAATGGTTAACGCGTGCGAGTTGCATTATAAGGTCTGTCATTATAAGTAGCGAGGTTTCGATTCCGCGGTTGTACGTGACAAAGAGTAAGCCGTTTGTCCTAACCCCATGGGTATTCTCCGGGTCCTCCGGTTTCCTCCCACTGCCAAAGACCCCTACGCATAAGCACATAATTGAAATAAAAATTAACTATATGTTAGTCCCGAAATGACCTAGTTTGTGTCAAGTGGACGTTAAACCCCATCTGTATCTGGGCTTGTCTGAATACAGGCAAAGCTTGGTTACCTCTCTCTCTCACAGAACTAGTAATTCTGTTCCATTGACTTCAATGCTACACCCAATACGTTACGGTCTACATCAATGTTTGAATTAACATTCTAATGCTTTAATCTTTATTACTTGCTACAATCGTCTGATGATAATATTGAATAGAGTTGATCGTTTCAAATTTCTTCCATGACTAGAGACCTAATCAAATCTGTAGACCGTGACGTCATTTTCATGGGTGATTTCCCTAATGCCCTTTACTTCCTGGTTCTCCCGCCTCAAAATCATGAATATATACCAACACCTGACATCAAATGTAAATTCTGACCCCTTTATTCGTTTCTAGATCAAAAACAAGAACATGAATTGACATGCTAGAGATGGGTAAATGCAAAATCAAGCAGATTCCTCGAACCCTGCCAGAAAAACGTAAATCTGTGGAAAATACGAAATCATGCAAATTCACTAAAACTTGGGCGTACACGTAAATTCAACCACTTTTATTCACTCTTAGACCCGAAAAGTTGATGAAAATTGACTTGCAAAGGGTCGAGAAAAGTGCGAAAGGGAGAATTGGGATGAGCAGGGGAAACAGTATTTCTGGCGTTTATGAAAATGGCCGTAATAGTACACAAAATGTGGAGACTAGTTGTGGTGTTGGAGAGTAGGCTAAAAGCCTCTCTAATCAATCAAGTGGTCTGGAGAAGTCATTTGACTAACGAGGACGTCTACAATAACTTAAATGTCTAAATGAAACACTAAATAAAATCAGTGACATGAATTTACTAAAAGCTGAAAACACAAGGCTAAATGGCCAACTCGTGGAAGCGTGGAATCAAGGCCGGGTTAAACCAAACCCAGATGAGCAGAATAAGATGACAGAAAACATAGCAAGGCAAATGCTTTCCTCTACTGCTAGTCCTATCTCTCATGTCGGTGGGAATGTAAATTTTATACGTGTGCTGTAGACAACTATGCAGCTAATGCCCACCTGGGGATCTTTAGACAATCGCTTAGGGAATGTCGATTGGTTACGAAATGTTTATACCACTTTGGTGGGAATGCTCTCCCTTTGTTGTGACTGATTTTACATTAAAAACTTGTTTATTTTATGGTGTGATGAGGGTGGTTGGGCGTGGCAAATATGGCACAATGCACCAATCATGGGCGTGGGAGCTTGGTGGGGGTTGCAGTCCCTCAAATTCGGTGAACAGTCCATTTTTCGGGCAATGTACTTCCGTTTTCCGGGAACAAACATCAGAGTACGGTGAACATTAATTTATTGTTTTGCTTACAATATATAGTAAATTGACATTGTTGAATAATTGTGTAAATAATTAAAATAAACCATCAAAGCTTTGTGGAAAATTTGTTTTAGTTAAGGATTGATGCGTTCTGAAAAATCAGATGGCAAAGAAAATATTCCGGCAAATAGCCTCAGCCCCTCAATCTGAAATTGGCCCCTTTGCCTATGTCACCTATACGGGCCCGTAGCCACGGGGGGGGGGGGGGTATGGTGGGGCTTAGCCCCCCCCCCCCAAATAATCGAATTAGCCCCCCCCCCCCAATATTTCGTCAACAATAATGATTTCTTAGTAGTGTTGTTAGCCGGACACATCCTTAGCCCCTCCAAAATGTTCCGTGGCCCCCCCCCCTCCCCAAATTTTATGAGCTTGCTACGGGCCCGCACCTATATAGCTCTATGAGTTCATTACACAAGATGCACACATTGCAAATATCTTTCCCCGTAGATAAATATTACAATTTACTGTTGATTTGAACCACTTGCGTTATCACAACAACTCCGGTATGAGATTTGTCATATTTATTTTGTATGAAAAACTAAAAATGAGATCAGCAGCGATTGGAGTCAGAATATTAACTTTTCCTGGGAAGTCAAGTTATCTTATTGTTGAGGTTTCCTTGTATATATGATTACTAGTCGTATGTTATTGTTACCCTGGGTTCTAGTTGATTGCTGCTCTGAACGGCGACAATTCATTTAATCATTGCTGTCACTGAATTGTTGACATTGACATCGATTTAGAATTGCGGCTATGATGACTTAATAGCTTGAAGGCTCCGTGGTGGTTCGCAGCGTTGAACAAGGTCATTCCGACGGTAGGTGTCAAAAGAACAGCGTCTAGTTCTTCGGATGATACAAAATACAAATTCCCCGTGTACACATTGGTGTGTAGGTACAAGGACCTTCGGAATTCGAAATAATAGTAGGCATGTTGTTGTACTTAGTGTTTAACGTCCGCTTCCACCGGAGGTGATATCGCAGACCAGTTGTCTTATTTTTAATTTCTATTATCTTAGCACACGCACAGGGGGTCTTTCCCATGGGAGCAAAAGGCGCCCCTATCTTGCATAAGTATTGCTATATTTTCCACACACACAGAGTGAACAACAAGATATTATTGCAAGATATTATTTTGAGTGAAAATATCTCGCGTGTTATTCTATACAAGCAGCTCGAGAAATACTTGGTGTTATCACCCGACTGGGATTTGAATAAAAACTTTATTATTAATAATATCACTTTACCGTCCATAATACAATATTAATATCAATTTCCTACTGGATAACATTCATATTCGGCACCGGAAGTCGGCACGTCTCGATATGCTATCCAGTGTGGTAATCAAACTGTCGTATTGATCGAGGCTAATGTAAAGTTCAAAGGTTACTGGGGAAACATTGTGTAATTGAATTTTAAGAGTAAAAGTTGTGTGTGAGTTGAGTTATTTCTACACATTTAAAAGATTTAAAATATTATTAGCCGTAAACGTAAAAATCTGCCGTTTTTGAACATAGGGGTATTATATTCTTTCGTTTTGTTTATTTTGAGGAACGGGGCCGCGGTGGTTCAGTGGTTAAGACAATGGCGTATTGATTAGGAAGCCTCGGATTCGCTCCCGGTGTCGGCGACAATGTGCCTCGGGATCTTCCGGCGTGGTGTCAGGGGTGGAGGACGGAGGTCCGGAACTGTCTAGTCGCAATAATGGGACGAAAAACCGAGGTCCTGTGTTACAGATTGACGTGTACCTAAAAGAACCCTTGTCGCTTAGAATTCGAAATAAGAGTAGGTCCTAGTGCTGCTGTCTGACAAAATTTCACGCATAGCCCACAGTATGGCGTAAGCCCGTCTTCGATACACACAAGTTGAGTGCCACGCTTCGACCTCTAGCTGGTCGGTCACCTCTGGCTTGCGGCTGTGGTTTCGATCCCTGGTGTGAGCGTATGTGGCGCCTTCTCAACCTCGTGGGTTTCCTCCGGTTTCCTCCCACTGCTAAAGACCCCTACGCGCAAGCGAATTACTGAAATAAAATTAAACCATATGTTAGTCCCGAAATGACCTAGTTTGTGTCGAGTGGACGTTAAACCCCATTTCTCTCTTTCTCTCACACAGGTAGAGAGTTAAATCCCGTTTCATTTCATTTTCGTTTTGATAGACAGAGAGAGTACATTTCTAAAACAAATATTCTTGGGTTCACAACAGCGACTGCACCTGTGGGTAAACGAGTACGAATAAAAGAAGGACAGAGAGTACATTTCTAAAACAAATATTTTTCCGAATACGAATGCAGCTTTGGGTAAACGAATACGAATAAAAGACGGACAGAGAGAGTACATTGCTAAAACAAATACATGTCCGAGGACAGCAGGGACTGCAGCTTCCGGTGAGAATTATAAAAAATCTTACTTTTTTTCGAAGCTCTGAATCCATCGTTGATGGGAAGATTCTGTATATCATAAATTAGTTTAGTTTTCGACAATAAATCGCGTTCATGATTGACTCTATATACAGCATAACGAAACGCATTCTCTACTCTCAGATCTTCATCACCCTCTCCAAATAATCCACCTGCAATATAGGAAAACAAACAACCATAAATACAGGCCGGGATCCAGGATTTTGTCGAGGCTGGGGGGTATACATTGGAGCAAAGGGTAATACGTTGCAACCTCGGATTGCTTGGGCGGAGACAATGCGAAAATCATGTTTATATCATCTATTAAAGAGCAAACAAAGCAAACGAAAATGAAAATCAACTATGTCACTGGGGCTGGAGGGGGGGGAGGGCACTCATTTTTGGCTCCGGAAATACCCGAACCGACCGACTCGGCCTGCAATTAGCATCTCCCTACTTTTAAGTATTGACTTCCGGCCTTTTTGCAATCGCAGCATAGAAATCGGCACAATGGCAATTTTTGTTTTACCCAACTAGCATAACAGTCGTTTTTTTTTTTTAAATCGTATCAGGTGATATGTTTTTTTTTTTTAAATCGTATCAGGTGATATATAAAGCTTTGGTACCCACCAAGCATGGCAATCTTTTATCGAAATCGTATCCTGTACTATAGAAAGCTTTTTACCCACCCGGGGGCCTGTTTCACGAAATTTTAACAAAGATAAAATCCAAATTGCAGTAATTTGATTGGATAATATTAGATTGATTTTAATGCTTAGTCAATCAAAATTGAAGCGTCTACTAAAATTAGATTTTATCTTAAGTTAAGATTTCGAGAAACAGCCGTTTAGTGAAATCTAGCACCGTACTATAGCAACTTCTTCCATTACTCATACATACTCAGTAAATTCTCATCTGGGTTCCACACAAATGTTTATGTCATAACAGTACAATGCACCGTGCTATATATGAGGTGACTGTCTGAAGTACTACAACACATAGACAACTCAAAACAGACTTCATTAGAACTTAGTTATGAATAATTCTTCTATAAAGATACGTTTATGAACTTGCTTCTATTATGCTGCTAGACGATGCATTTAATTATATCATTTATAGGCCATGTTGGGTTGCTTCTAGACCCTAGACAATGTTTACATTTTGACTACGAGCCAGTCTGATTAAAATCTTTAACGTGATTATCATAGAGTGGATTTTATTGTATAAAAACCGTAGATAGCTAATGATGAAGGCACGCCAGACACGTGTGTAGCTCTCCACAAGTCAATGGGGTCTGGCTAAATGAATTAATAACTACTAAATTCTTAATAGATACATGAGATGTAATGCAATGACGTTTAACATTCTACGTTTTTGATCCAACCGTGATGGCGAATTAGGGTATTCGTAATTCAGTGTGCTGTGAGAGGAATTTTGTCCGGACAGCGACGTTTCTGCCTTTAATACCAACTACCAAGGGTGTTTTGTTTTACGTACAAGACAGTATGAACCGAACGTTAGGTGCTGTCTTCTATAAACACCGAGATCGAACCCGGGACCACCTGCTTAGTGACCCAGCGTCTTACTCACACTGACGTAAGTTTTCTTCGGGGCCTGTGGTATCCTCCCACTGCTCGTGGTTTCTAGGCATTCTCTTTTTAACTCGACACACTGGCCCTAACCTTACGCCTGACACCCCCCCCCCCTTGTCAATGATGCGGGCCGGAGGGACTGACAAGGACAGTTTTGTAATCATTCGGATGGGTCAAAAAAAACTGAGGTCCAGTATATACATTGGCGTGTACGTAAAAGATCCCTTGGCAGTTGGAATTCGATATAAGAGGAAGCAATAGTGCCGCTGCATTTCCCTCGTGGTACACCGTCCGTCTTCAGTATCCCAGTCGGAACAGAACGTACAGTACTTTTTAGGTGACCTTGCATGACTCTAGACCTTTACTAATGCGACCGAAACTGTATGGTTGAAAACTCTTGGTAGGAAACGTCTGATGGCCTGACATGTGCAAGACAGAAAAAAAGATCCGAGAACTCGCAACTGAATCCTACCAAAATAATGGAAGCCAGAGTTTCATTAATTATAATATATGGGTAGTTTATATTGTCCAGACGGTGATAATGGAACTTATTTACTAATATCTATTAATATAGAGACAATCGTCTCCGCCTTTCATTGTTGCCTCTCCGATTAAATGGGGTGGAAGAGTGGTCTAATGGTGTGCGCGTCAGATCACAGGGTCTGTCAAGGATTAAATGAGCTAAATCGCTATTTTTTGCCACCTACAAATTGACACAAATGGCTCGCAACGCATAAAATAATGTAATATGAATGTATATAAACTGATTTACATTCATTCGTTTCTGTTTTTAATTTTAATCAGTTATATTCGGCGAAATAAACGAGAGTTCAAATTGAATGACAGTCCTTGTTGTCTGGTTATTCAAGTCTACATTGGTAGTATTCTCCTGTGGGGTATGTTTAACCTCGTTCATTGAGTCGCTTTATTACAAATATCCTGGTTAACCCGGTGGGTTTTCACCAGCTGCAAGGGGAATTACCAGAGATTTTTTTTTTTAAAAAAATAGAATCAAATCCAGACAATATTTTTACTCATTTTGATGCATACATGTATATAATTTGTAATTTCGACGTTATTTCGAATTCCAATAGTCAACTGACCTCCGCACTGCATGACTGACAAGGGAAGACCACGCTTAAAACTACCAGCAAAATTTCGCGGCCGACACCACACATGTCACATAGGTGAAACAAAACACAAGATATTGAAATAGTCCAACCCAATTGTTTTTATTCCAAGATGGTTTCCTAAAGAACGGTAACTCTATATTATGTAAAGTTGTAATAAAAAGATACGAGTTGATGTTACTAGGTGAATGTTTATACACGTGGTTTCATTCTATTATCAGACGCCATTTAATCTAGACCATGTGTCATCTTGTATCATATTTACCTGGATTTAATCTAAACAAGATGAAACATTTGGCTCTAGTTGATGATTCTATATAAGACTCGTGCAATCCAGACGCACACGATTCTTTACCGCCATTTTCAGTGGCAAGGAGAGCTGTCCCATCGTTCGGATGAGACGAAAAAACCGAGTTCCCGTGTAAACATCAGCGTGCACGAAAAATATCCCTGGGTAGTAAAGCAATAGCCCGTCATGTCGCTGTTCGGGCCAAATGTCCCTCATACTGTATGGCGTATGTACGTCTTCATTCCCCCAATGGGATCAAAACAGTAGGACGTTAAACCCCATTTCATTTCCTGATAAAATGCCGTGGCTATATGTAAACAGTTGACATGTTGCAATCTCTGTCGGGAATCCAAGGGTATCTTTAAAGGAATAATCCCAGTTACATTTTGGGGCTTAAAATTGCTTAATTTTGTATGAAAGGCCTTTAATAACTTATAACTTAGCCCCTAGCAACTACCTCAAGCGTTGTGATACGTTTTCAAAAAATTTCCAATTGTCGGTATTGCTCTGTGTTTGAAGACCGGCGTCTTGGTTGCATCCTAAAAAGTGCCTGGATAATACGCGTCTACATGCTGAGTGTGCGCAGTGGCATTTCTCATGTTATCGCTTACCGCAAGCTCTCTATTTATGAAGTGTACAATAGGTATCGCATGTAGTCGCATTTATCAAGTGGTTGGCCCGAACTATTTAAAAAGTCTAGTGTCCGGATATTTGATTGTGGTGCGATTTTGACGTTCACGTCCAAACGACTGAATATTTTGAACTGAACTTTTCAGACAAGGTAAATACACAATTCCTCTGTATTTTGGCGTTAAAATTTCATACGTATACGAACTTGTAATTTTCAGATTCTATGAAATTCGGGATTCGCACTTTAAGCTTTATGTACACCAAGGCGACTTGTTAATTCAGACTATTGTAGGGTGTGGTGACGAAGACACCAGGTAATAAGGTGGTAACCAAGTGAAACAGGTAGTTGTAATAACACGTGTAATCTATCTGAGTTAATACAATCTATATACAAACTTTATACTCTGCCAAAATAAAGATACCAATCTAACCGTTGTTTTTAACCATCGTAAAGGACTTTCTTTAAATAAATGATGTGTTGGCCTCCAATACAGTCTTAATTTAAGAGAGAGAGAGAGGTGGGCCAGACAGTGGGCGATCTATTATAATGTACCAGTTTAGAAACCCGTCGTTGGTCAAGAAGCAGGTTAGGGAGTGGGCGCTCTGTTAGAATGTTCCAGTTTATAATCCTGTCGCAGGTCGAGAAAAACATGCGGCAGTAGGCAATCTATTAGAATGTTCCAGTTTAGAATCCCTTCGTAAGTCGAGAAAAACGTTCGGCAGTGTGTGCTCTATTAGGTTGCCCCGGGATAGGATCCCGCCGTGGGCCGAGAAAAACGCTCAGCAGTGTGCGCTCTAATAGGTTGCCCCGGGAGAGGATTCCGTCGTGGGCCGAGAAAAACGTTCGGCAGTATGCGCTCGTAGGTCGTAAAAAAATTGTCGAGGATCTTGTCATGTCGTGATTCTCTAGTCTGATATGACATGGTTGCCTAATCCTTCGAATAGGAGGAAATATCGATGTCCACCCGTGTTCATATTACCGCGCACGAAAAAGAATCCTTAGCAGTTGGAATTCGAAATGTGATATCAGGGATTGCCATTACGAAATGAAATGAAATTGGGTTTAACGTCCGACTGTTCTGCATCATCCGGGATATGAAAGACAGGTGTGTGTGATGTAACGATAGATTATACGGGTCAATGTCTTGAGACAGAAATAATTCCTCATAATCACCTTGAATTTGCGACAGCTTCCAGACGCTAGTGTGTAAGGACCTATTTATAATTAAAACAACGGCTATTCTAGGATTGGATGGACAAGTGAATACATTGTATATTTTTAACAATGTTGTATTACGTCACCCGTTTTTATATTTAGCCCCTGCTCTGAAACCATCATAGTTCAGTTGAAAACATACCTTATAATTATTTGCATTGTAATGGCGTACGAACGTCCGTTTCCTTTGTTAAATGACATCCAGTGCCTGATGGTTTTCCTTGTAATTTTCACAAAGCACACGCAAGATTTGCCAACACGCAAGCTAATAAAATTACTATAAGTGAGTCGTAGGTTTAGTTAAGCCATTTTACCTGTGGCATTGCAACACTAATCCTAACCCAGTTCACCCGTACCACTGCTACTCTAACCCTTACTCATTTTACCTGTAGCATTGCTACTCTTACCCTTACTCATTTTACCTGTAGCATTCTTGCTACTCTAACCCTTACTCATTTTACCTGTAGCATTGCTACTCTTACCCTTACTCATTTTACCTGTAGCATTCTTGCTACTCTAACCCTTACTCATCTCATTTTACCCTTACTCATTTTACCTGTAGCATTCTTGCTACTCTAACCCTTACTCATTTTACCTGTAACATTGTTACCCTAACCTTAAGTCATTTTACCTGTAACATTGTTATCCTAACTCATTTGAACTATCTTAATCCTAACCCGCTTTTCCTGTACCGTTGTGACCTAATCATAACCCATTTTATCCAAAATAGTAAAGAAGGACTGTTTTAACAAAAACGTTTATTTCCAGCTTGACGAGGCATGCAATTCGCAGTTTTGATTTGCGGCATGACCCCAATATGGTAAGAAAAAAGCACTGCTTAGTCAAACGTTAAGATATTCGTTAATAATAAGGTGTATTTTCAGCCATTCCGATTCTACTACAAGAGACTATTATAGACTAGGGGTTAAGTTAAATCATCAGAATCGGTCTATAAAGCAAGGATTGTTTTAGCCGAGGATGAGTTATTCTATCGGTATGTTTATTTACCTATGTTAAAGGATATACCAAAATATAGAGGTGTGTGTAAACAGAGAGAGGATGGAAGGAAACTGAGAACATGTTGTATTGGTTAACTGCCAGTTTATATTACTAGATATATACCTGTCTCTATATCTCTATCACCTGGTCAATTACAATAACTAATTACAGGTATATACCACTCTCAGGTAACGTTCAGGGGATGACCTAGTGGTCTAGAGGGCCGCGCTTCGACCTCTAGCTGGCCGGTCACCTCTGGCTCGCGGTTGGGTTTCCTCCCACAGGACAGACCCCAGCGCGTGCACTAAAATATTAGAAATGAAATATAAGACTTATCTGCAATATCACCTAAGAACAACGGGTAACGTTTATAGAGAGGGTGGGGGGTAACGTATATTCAACTCAAACTAGGTCATTTCGGTACTAACATATAGTTCAATGTTATTTCAATAATTTGCTTGAACATATGGGTCTCTTAGAGTGGGTGGGTAACGTTCATTAGAGGTATATAGTACGGATAAGTAACGTTCATTACAGTTTTCAAGAACGGATAGGTAACGTTCATTACAGTTATATAGTACGGATAGGCAACGTTCATTACAATTAATGAGTGCGGATATGTGCAGGTATATAGTATGGGTGGGTAGCGCTCAGTACCGGTATGTAGCACCCATAGGTTACGTCCATTACAAGTAACATAGAACGGAAAGTTAACGTTCATTACAAGTAACATAGACGGGAAAGTTAACGTTCATTACAAGTAACATAGAAGGGAAAGGTAACGTCTAGTAAAGGTATATAGAGTCATAGGTAACGTTCGTTACAAGTATATAAACGATTATAAAATTATAAATAATGAATATGATAATGAAATAACACCTGTTTAGTTAATACACCATTCATGTTATAATCTACAGGTACACCATCTTAATTTATTAACATGTAACGTACTTAATTATTCATCTAATAATCGAGAATGTAATATTTAAACAAATCAAAAACAATTTATATAGGCTGAGCAGGTAAAATCCTCGGGCCTTGTGGGTTTTTTTCCGGGTCCTCCCACTGCTAAAAGTTCAGGAACAAGCGAATTATTGAATTAAAAATTGAACCACATGTATGTCACGAAATGGTCTAGTTTGTGACGAATGGACGCTAAACCCCATTTCTCTCTCCCCCCCCCCACTACAAAAGAGCCGTACACGCTAGCGAATTCTTTAAGTAAAAAGTGAACCATGTGTTAGTCAAGAAATGACCTAATTTATGTCAAGTATACGTCAAACCCTCTCTGTCGCTCTCTTCCAAACGCCATGTTACTGGAACCCTCGAATTAGTCTGACCCTCAAACGTCCTGCTACCGTGAACTCCTTGTACTGACTATACCGTTTATATAGAACGAGTATTTGACTACGACTGGTGCGTATAGTTGACAGGCAATCAGATGTGTTTTTATACAACTGGAAATAGTTTTATGGTCGTTGGTATTTTAGTAGACAAAAACGTAAAATGGTTATATTCTCCATTTCACAAAAAACATGGGCTACATTTTTATACCGTAACGTGCAAATTAAAGGGCGGTGCGTATTCGCCGATTTCACGCGCGCGCGCGAGAGAGAGAGGGAGAAATGGGGTTTAACGTCCACTCAACACAACCAGGTCATTTCGGGACTAACATACGGTTTCAATTTTATTTCAATAATTCGCTTGCGCGTAGGGGTCTTTAGCCGTGGGAGGAAACCGGAGTGCCCGGAGGAAACCCACGAGGTTGAGAAGGCGCCCATATCTCCAGGCCACATACGCTCACACCAGGGCTCGAAACCACAGCCGCAAGCCAGAGGTGACCAGCCAGCTAGAGGTCGAAGCGCGGCACTCTAGACCACTAGGCCATCCCAATCCCCCGAGAGAGCGCGAGGGCGTTCACTTCATAAACTAGGTTGTTTCGGGATTAATATATTTAATTTATTTCAATAATTTGTTAGCACATAGGTAGGTGTCATTTGGGGTTTAGCAATTTGTTATAGCAATTGTATGTCAGTATTTCACTACCTTCTAGTATTTAAGTATTTAGAGACGTATCTTGGCGTTAAATAAGTTAAATAAAACTAGTTAAACATTCTAATTTTCTGCTCCAACAAGGCTAATTTAGACGGGAAATCTTGTCCGGAAAGCAATTGGAATTCCAACTGTAAATGGTTCTTGTACGTGCATTTTAATGTTTACATGGGACTTTGTTTTTTCGGTCAATTCGAACGACTAGACACTTTTCCATACCAGGTTTTTTTATCCTACACCACTGTATTTATAGAGGTGTGTGTATTTGTTATAGACTATTAGATTTCATCAGTCGCAAGTTTATTTACACATATTTACAGGTTTTGTTATGTAGACAGATAAACAGCTGCAGAACTCGTCAAATTCCTTAATAAAAATACAACTAACACTGTAAAAATAACTCGTCAAATTCCTTAATAAAAATACAACTAACACTGTGAAAATAACTCGTCAAATAACTCATCATGCAGATTCCTTAATAAAAATATAACTAACAGGCAACAATTTGAACCCCGTCCTAACAAACAACCGTTTAAATCCTATTAGGCAACCGTTTATAACCCGTCCTATCAGGCAACTGTTTAAACCCCGTCCTAACAGGCAACCGTTTAAAACTGAATGGATTGGAATGTGGTTATATTTTCATAATAAATTAAACTATGTCATATTAATGCTAACCCTGTTAACATTATTGTGATGGTGTCAAGTGCCCCCCCCCCCCCCTTAGCGTTATATTTGTGACCATAGGGAACAAAGTAACCGTATCATGTTAGTCTCAAAATAACAAAAGGTGTTGTGGTTGACAATCCATTCGTCTCCTGTAAAGCAATGAATTAGATTGTATTGATTTTTTGATAATACATTGCACACTGATCAGCAGTGAATATTCGCTAGTCCACTACAGTCTCGGATAGGGATAACATCGATGCGATGCATTAGAAAAATAAATAAAGGTGTTTCGAGTATATGTAGGTATACAAATTGAGTAAAAGGCACCGTTCTGTCCGGACTAGTAGCGTCTTATGTAAGGAATGCACGCGCCATTGAGCCAATGATTGACGCCGCGTGATGTGACGTCACGTGATAAAGAAGTCATCTTCGTAATACCTCTTTGAAACAGATTGAATACATTAAACTGGTCCAGATTAATGCTAACCCCGTTAATATTCTTGCAGTGGCGCCATTTTTTCTCCCTGACGTAGTACATTTACGCATGGTGAAAATAGTATCTGTATTTTATTAGTCTCCAAATAACAGAAGTCTATTGTTAACTAGCTATTCGACTCCATTCATCCTATAAAACAATGGGTTGGGTTATAGTTATTTGATAATGCATTGACCTGGGCCAGATTAATGCTAACCCCGTCTGTACTCGTGTTGACAACGTGTGCGTGTGTAATAGAATTAGTCAGTTACTATTTGTATTTTTTCTCTATTTTAGTATGCAGTGCTTGTGTGTTTCATGGATAATAAAGTTAATGTCACCTTCTAGTTGTATTTGATAAATAATGAAATCTCCATTCCCAGTTGGGAGCCACGGTGGCTAAGTGGGTAAGATGCTGGCTCGTTAGCCCGGAGGTCGCGTGTTCGATCCCTGTCTTAACCGTGGTTTCTCTTTGTCAGTGATACAGGACGGAGGGCCTGGCAAGGTCAAACATGCGGCTTTTAACCTTATGACGTATGACATTGATTAATCAACCAGCGTTGACGTTTCTAGTGGTTTACCCAAGACGTCGCCGTAACAAGCCGTTTAATTGGCTAATCCCTGACGTCAACCAAAACGCGGGTTATATAACAACTCTTCCAGATCCTATAGTATAGTAAAGACAAGTAAAACTTAATTTTGAACTATAAAAAACGAAACGAAGTAAGATATCTGTTTTACTCAGATTGTATGCGAACAAATCAAAAGTAGTAAAGTATGTTAATAAGGTTGCGAATGCACCTTAAGATGAAAAAAAAAAGATTGGAAATGCGTCAATAGGTAAGCAATGTCTAGCTATTAGATGTCAAACATTGCCTAAACTAGACAATAGATCGAAATGCTCGGATTTCACGGTATTTTCTAATCCTGGCACACAGTGGCTGTTATAAGATGTTATTCTACTGGCTAATAACTACCACCAGATGTCACTAACTACCTAAATAATGTGTTTAAAGGTCACCAACACCACATGTGCCAATATTTGAGCATATTTTTTTATCTGGAAGAATTTTTTGATTAGGATCAGAGATGAAACAGGTAGATCGATGGGGCGTATTTTATTCCTGGTCGTTTATTTTATGCCCATTCGTTTATTTTATTTCTCCGATGATACAACATTAATTTACTTTGTAACGTTCCCTCTGGCTAAAGTCGCTTACACCAATAAAATATTTGACATAATCCCCAGTAAATGTAAAAATAACAGGAGTTTTTCACATATTTTGTACAGCGATTTAATCCGAATGAACACACACATGAAATGAAATGGGGTTTAGCGTTCCATTTTTCTGCACCATCATGCAGTGTGCTGTGAGCGCTATTTTACCGGGAAATCGGGGCAACGGCTTACTCTTATATAGAAGTCCAACCGTCAATGCTTATTACACGGGCACGCTAATGTGTACATGGGATCCGAATAAACACAGGTCATATTTATTGTTTCCATTACATTAAAAATCCCATGTCATGTTTTCATGTTTGTCGACATCAGTTCCAGTGTTAAAATTTTAATTTTAGTCTCGTATCTACACAAACATAATAAAACACAACTGGAAATTATTATGAATGCTTAAAGCGTCCACTGGATCTATACAATATTAATCCCATATTATCATAGCTAAAATCAAATAAATATATGCATCTAAATCGAAGTAACTATAGCTAAAATTATATAAACACACCAACAGGGGCGGGGGTGGGGTGTCCCCGCCGAAATCTCGAAATAAATAGATGACACATATTAATTAATTGCACGTTTATCGTTTTCTAAAGTGTCGAGCTATATAACTGATTCTCAGCTATACACTAATGTGATGTCCCAAAACATCAACCAATCAAACTGCTCATCTCTGCTTACCCTAGGCAGTAAATGGCCATCTTTCGACTCCATCAAGTCATCGAACACTCGGCAAATCTCGACAGATCCCGGAACGTTCCGGTACCTACATCTAGTCTCGGCTGTAATACAGTAAGTGATATGTACCTACGCCCATACATTTGCGATGCGGCAACCGGTTTACTTTAACAGGAAAACTTGACGCTATTACAAACAAACAAGACACCATGGGCGCAGCCATGTTTCATCCGGGACCTTTAAAGTAGTTCCAAGACACCATGGGTGCAGCCATGTTTCATCCGGGATCTTTAAAGTAGTTCCAATATGGCGGAATTCGTCATACAGCTGAGATTAGATGTAGGTTCTGGAATCTGTCGAGGATTGCCGAGTGGTCATCGAACAGTGCGGAGGTGTGTCCATCCAGTCTATTATTGTCTTCCAAAAGGTGTGACGGACAGACAGACGAACGAACCCCTGCCTTTTGCTTAACATAAATAAATATATACATCTAAAATTATGTAAATGTAGACCTTAAATTTATAGCTAAAATTGCAACTTTAATTTGAAACGAGTGGATATTAAATCGGACACTTAGAATATTTAGACTGTGGCTTGTGTAATATGTTTTAACATTATTTGTTCTATTCTGTCCACGTGTTTTAACATTATTGGTTGATCCTACTATTCTATCCACGTGTTTATTTGATTGGCAGCTAGGTAATACAAGAGATTTACTTCATGTCTTGTTAATCTTTCTACAAGAGACACGTCGTTCCTTTTACCACTCAACACCTACTTAACGTCGAATACAGAGAGTTATCTTCTCCTTCTAGAAAGAATGCCATCCACGCGAAGAAGGTCATTCAAATGTTCCCTTAGCATTGAAAATAAAATTAATAAATACAAATGAAAAGAAATAAAACCCCCTTTCTGCAGTAACCGACTAAAACTAATGGACATGCTGCCTGTAGTGTGCTATATGGGAAATGTGGCCTAAACAGCGGTTGTACGACCTTTTCTTATTTCAACTGTCAATGGGGGAGAGAGAGAGAGAGAGAGAGAGAGAGAGAGAGAGAGAGAGAGAAAGGGGGGGGGCTTTAGTAGTGAGAAGAAAACAGAGGATCTGGAGAAAACCCACGAGGTTAGGCAGGCTACCCTACCCCTTGTCACGTACAACCGGGAGATAAAAACCACACCAGTTGACTCAATGACAGACCTAATGGTACAACGCACACGCGCTAACTATTCGGCTAGTAATCCCCCACACGTCATCGTTTACAAGGAACCGCTGTTGTCTCATCCGAATGACTAGATGCTGTTCGTTGCTAGACCCTGCGACCTTCACCACTGTCACAGTCGCTAATCTACATGTATTGTACGTGGGAATTTTGGTTAATATATTTCTGGACTGAATGTTTCTTTTTTAGTTTAATCAATTCTCGTTTGGTCGACCAGACGGCGTTACACCCGTTCAAATAAATACACATGCTTCCCCCTGCTGGCTTACAGATACGTCTGCTTATCTGGGAAGGCGGGAAACACAATAAACAAAGGAACAAAAGTTATGTTTTGAGGTAGTTGGTGGTCGATTTCTATGCCTGAAATATTTTGCTAAACATGAAAAAGAAACTCTGCTCTCTAATTGTCACATTAATTTATAATTGAAAACGAGAAAAACAACTCAATATAATATTGTTGTATGTTAGCCGCCCACACCGAAACACGATGGCCAGTATCAGCGCACGGTTGGGAAGAAAGAAAAGTATTAAGCGACAGGATAAAAAAAAAACTCACCGACAGCAAGAACCAAGAAATTCATTTCCTGCACCTATTGGGTCAATGAAGGCGGGCATAAGCCATACATTGTACTATGAGTGACATCTGCCCGACCACACGGACTACAGTGCCGCAACTTCTCAACCTCGTGGGTTTCCTCCGGGCACTCCGGTTTCCTCCCACTGCTAAAGACCCTACGCGCAAGCGAATTATTGAAATAAAATTGAAACATATGTTAGTCCCAAAATGACATAGTCTGTGTCGAGTGGACGTTAAATCCCATTTCTCTCGCTTTACTCGGACTGCATATATCGATGAATGAATGGAGGAAGGAAAAAGGAATGGATGAATAAATGGGGTTTAACATCCTTTCCTGTACCAACCGGGCTAATGAAGACGAGCCAGAGTCTCACATTATTTCGCTGATTTTATGAATGAATAAAGTAAAATCCGCCCATAATGCATGGTTATTATGGCCGCTTGTCTCCGTGTAATACCTCCATTTTTATAATCAGCAGACGTCAAATAATCCATGATAAATGGCACGTGGGTTACAGGTCTGCTGTAATAAACATTTGGCGCGTAAATAAATGGCGTTTTGATTCAGATGTGATTTTATTATAACGTGTTATCTCGCGAGACGATCGATGATTAGTTCTCTTTTCAACCCATTCACTCTCACGAGGGTCTTCCCGCCAAAACCTAATTCTCAGATTAATGTCTAGGAAATCTCGTTCATGAATTTCATGTTTATCAGATTGAGAATATTTCTTGTAACATTTTAATTGCGTCACTGACGGATGCGCATTTCAATTAAAACATAAGTCAGCCATTTTAATTACCCAGAACTCTTTACCAAATCAGACGCTCTTTTTAAAGTCGGACTACCCTTCAGAAAAAAAAACTCTTTACCAAACGAGACGCTCTCTGACAAGTCGGGCTACCCATCAGAAGAAAAAAAGCCATGGAGAAAATGTAGGACAAGGTTACTATAGTTCGATAAATGAATCATTAATATCGTGGAGCTGTAGAAATATTAAAAACGATTATAGTTACTAAAGATATGTTCCCATGGACGTCCTTATTTGGTATAAATACGCGTTCTTGTTATGTCCATATCTTCTTCTGTATTTTAACATCTGTTTCCTTTGTGCAATTTAACATTCCTTATCAAATATTATTATATAATTATTTTAATCCTAAGCTTGTATATATGTTCTATATTCTACTGTAACTTTAGTCTGGTACCTATCTCGTTATTGTGACTGTTAGCCAGTTTTGCACAGTTAGTGTTAGAATAAGCTACAGCCCCTAGAAAACAGAACTTCGGCAAAAGCATGGCAAATTTGGTATTCGTGGAAAGTATTAATGATACCCAATTAAACATTAAGCTAATAAAATTTGGGTTTCATCTGGGTTCAAAGGGGAACCAAGATCGGAGTTTGGTATTGCGCTCGTTACTGCTGCACATCAGCATTCAAAGGTGTTTTACAAAACACACAAATATTAAAGAGAGAGAGAAATGGGGTTTAACGTCCACTCCACACAAACTAGGTCATTTTAGGACTAACATATGGTTTCATTTTTATTTCAATAAATCGCTTTAGTAGTGGGAGGAAACTGGAATGCCCGGAGGAAACGCACGGGATTGACAAATATTAAAGAACATGACAACAATATGGTACACTACTATATGAGACTGGCAGAGTTTTATCTATTCCGTAAATGTACCCTTATAAAGAGTAGTTTTTAATAGTTGTTACCAGATACTTAAACGTACAGAGCTAAATCTGCCTATTGCAGGTCTTTCTTTAGGCCTGAAATGTTATCTAAATTATTAATTAGATATTTATTAACTTATCCAGACCATAATTACCACTCGATGTCATCGCTAGCCTCCGATATTTATTGGATTAGGTTTCGATTTGTTGCTCAACTTTCATTCATTATTTAATCATGAAATAGATAATAGGGACTACGTTTTTATTTTACCGACTTTATTAATGATGATCGAGTCGGGCCGAATTTAAATCGCTAAAATCTCGGTTCAGGGTGGATCAGTTTGACTGAAATTTTCGGCAAATTCCAGTAACATTATCTTGTTTTTAACTATTATAGTGAGAACTGCCAGCTCTTTATTTAATCTGCCATAATGTATCCTTAAACATCTTGGGGGACGCGCGGAAAAAAATGTAAGGGTATCACTAAATGAAGTATGATGAATACAGAAGGTCAGCTGACAAGAATGTCATGTACTTCCGGTCATATATAATCCGTGATCTATTCATCTTAACACATGACGTGCTTAATTAAACAAGCAAACACCCACGGGAGGATAACTCTCATCTCAATTACACGTCCGGTAGGTAACGAACTTCCGCTTGACTGCCAAAGGGAGATAAATACGATAACTTCTACCTAGTATTTGATAGTCCCCTAGAGGGAGATGAGTTGACCAAAATGTTATTCCGCTGATCGAATTAATGAAATCATTGATCAATTTTTATTGTGCTGATGGAGTCCATAATTAAATTTCAATGTTTTAGATTTTTTTATCTTTTTTCAACAACTGCACTCAGTCTTTTGATTTTTAGTAGGCGGAGGTCACGAATGTCAAAATGGCTGCCAAATTCTATTACACGGAAGAGTAACGATGAATGAAACATCGATATTTACTTTAAAATAACCGAGTGCGAGAAGGTTCAAATACAATTTATGACCAATAAAAATATCGTTTAAAGCACTGAAAATGAAAAAAAAGGAGTTTGGAAATTCCATACAAGACAACGGGTCTGTGAGGGTTATCCCTTAAAATAATGAACGACGGGGTTTTTTTTTCAAACTCTATAACCCAAAGCAGTGTATGTAGAAAGCATCTGAAGAAGTACCGTCACAGTTGTGGTTGGATCCACTGTTAACCGAGAATTCAGCGACTGAGCTTTGGGCCTAGCCTCGATTATCATTATTAAATCCGTGCAATAAAAAGCATTGTCTTGATTTGGAATTAATCATCCAGTAGCGTTGAGAAGCAAATCGGGTTCTAATCCAGTAAATATCGCATGCTAGCGATGTCATCGAGAGTTGGTCATGGCCTGGATCAGTTAATTAATGTCTAATTAATAATTTAGGTAACATTTCAGGCTTAAAGAAAGACCTGCAATAGGCAGATTTAGCTCTTGCATAATGTATGTTAAACAGTTTAAGTCCTGGAATAATTGTGTATCCCCCGATAACGTATCTAACTCTAAGCAAACTGTAATTTATTTGCTGTGTATGAAATGAAAATGACTTTTTAAACTGTGTATTTGTATAAGAGTATGATGGAAATGGGTCAAAATAAAAAATATGGAACTGGGTTAATCTGTTATTTCGTTTATTATTGGTGAAATCATAAATCGTCTTGTTTGCTCATTTTTCTGTGTGTCGACAATTGAATACAAAATTGGTAAGATCACAGCACAGGCTGTATCAAAAGATGTAGCTGTTCCATTGGAGATGGATTATCATCCCACAAAACAAATCCACGCATAACACGAACCAATTTGGAATTAATTACAAAGGTATTATCTCTTGCAGCAAGAAAATTCTATAATACTATCTTATATAATGCCATGTACAATATAACTCGGTGTTCGCCTACAGAGCTTGTCTCTGGAATATTAATTTTAAGCGGCGTGTTGCACTTTTAATGGCGGTGCGGTGTTAGGTGTACTTTTAATGCTGACAATTTTAGATTTGTGTGTGTGCAAGTAAGAGAGAGAGAGAGAGAGAGAGTGAGAGAGAGAGGGTTTAACGTCCAATCGACACACACTAGGTCATTTTTATGTTAATAATTCACTTGCACGTCAGGGTCTTTGAGAGAAAACCATGGATTTAAAGAAAAACCCACGAGGTTGCACAAGCCACACTGTCACATGGCTCTATGGCAGATCTTATGATCGAAAGCGCACTGTTTTTTATTAGATTTGAAAGGAAATAACTTAAATATTTCATGGTTTAACAAAAAGTATATATTTCTTGCGAGCTAGAAAATGGTTTTGCATGGCCTCTTGGTTGCCCAGGAAGCATTTTGGTTTATAATTTAACCCCAAAGTGTCCAATTAAAGTGCACAGTCAAATTTCTTTTCCGGACGAGACAAACTTATTCTACCTCATTAGTGTCATCAGCAAAATGGCGGCCTGGGAGTAAAGCAACACACATTGATATACCAGTCACCCTATCTGGACAAAATGGTGGAAGTGAATTGACGAAATGTCAACGTAATAATATCATGACATTTGTCATTATTTGTCAACAGCTATCAACCCCGGGGTAATGGCGATCCAACATCTACATTTAGACACAACCACTAACCTTAAACTGACGAACTGGTCGTGAAATTATCAAACAAACCCCTTGGCACGGATTGTACATAATCACCAGCAGATTCAATATTTCTAATTGATTAGACAGAATACCGCGTTGATGATACCGGAGATGGGGGTGGCGGAGAGGGGGGTCATTTCGGTTAAATTTTATTTTGGCCAAGAAACATCATCAGGATTTTCCGGCGTGGTTTCCCCTTGTCATTAATACAGGACGGAGGGCCTGACAAGGACAACTGTCCGGTCATTCGGATGGGACTAAAAATAGAGGTCCCGTGCACACATTGGCGTGCATGTAAAAGATCCCTTGACAGTTGAAATGAGATATAAGAGTAGGCTGTAGTTCCGTTGTCCTCATAGCAGACTGTATGGTGTATGCCTGTCTTCATTAACCCAGTTGGAGCAGAACAGTAGGACGTTAAACCCTATTTCATTTCATTTCATTTAATTAGCCGGGTTTTATTTTACAAACTTTGTAAACAACAAATCTTTAGAGTAAAACTCTGAAAACAACCGGCTTACAGACGTATTTTTCTGCTATTTGTAAAGTTCGCCGCTAGCCCCAGGGTTCGAGTACAGTTGATACAAGTAACATATAATGAGCAGAGATTATCCGATGACGTATACAGGCTACTAGAACATTTCATGATTAGTCCTGTCACAAACAGAAGTCTTGCTTCTGGGATGTCGTGTTACCGTTAAGTGTGCTTGACTTCCATTCCCATTTATAGATTAACCGTGGTCTGAAACCTGGACCCGCTTTCACAATGCATTTTCAGACTTAAGTTTAAAGAAAGAGAAAGAAATGGGGTTTAACGTCCACTCGAAACAAACCAAGCCATTTCGGGACTAACATATGGTTTAATTTTATTTCAATAATTCGCTTTAGCAGTGGTCATATTGCTCATCGTAATTTCTTTCTGAGACAATACAAACTTCATTATACACTTTAACAACTAACAAATGTTTGGTGGGAAAGAAATCAATTTCAGGTTTGAGATACAACCTTTAGTTTATATTGTATTATGACTTTCGACATTTGTTGTTCATCCTGTGGCAGCGGAAGAGGACGCCATTATTCTTAAAACCCCGCACTGAATTATTGATGAACCAAGGACACGTTGTTAATGAACATTAATTATCAATACCCCCAGTCTGACTCGAATAATACTCACAGGAAATAACAGTCAAATATCCACAGACATTAGGGAAATGCGAGTCAACGTTTCCCCACAACTTTCAACCAATCAGCGTCATACATAAACAGAAGTGCGGAGAGACAATTCGCACTAGAACGTTTAAATAATAAATGACGTCAGAATGTTGTTGACAGTTATTGAAATGTTGACGAATTACCGCGGGAATTGGACGACATATTTTATCCGTTTAGTTTACACTTTTTTTTTATTTGGTGACAAGGTATTTTAGATTTTAGAACTGGTTGACAAATTACGAAAACCGGCATTACACTTTTGTATTTATGACAGCACGACATTAAAGATGTATTCCTTTGTCGTCCAAAATGTTAATTATTTGACTTTTTATTAGACGTTTGTGGTTCAGAGCAATGAACAATATTTAGTCGTCTGCGTGACACAAAACAACCGTGGTCCCGCTTAAACGATGGGCAGCATTTTAAAGATCCCATGGGGTATAACCGTCTTCATTGGAGCAGAACAGTAAAAAGCTAAACTCCATTTTATTTCATTTCACGTCATACCTTTAGTTTGATAAAAAAAAAAAAGTGGTATTAGTTCGTTCATAATAATTCCATATCTGCATTATTATATACATCCACTCACATGAAAAATGATGAGGGTGTATATAAGGAAGGCGTCCGTCGCAGATGATTTGAAGATCACTAAAAGCGCCTCCTCACTCCCCGATCACACCATACCCAATTCCCAGTGTTGGTATGGTAAAACCGGAAAATAAAAGTTTCGATGCTTCTTAAACTAAAGTCTTAAATTTCATTCACAGCAAAAAATGGTAAGTGATATTTTGGACAGAATGACTGTAAATAACTATAATTCAAAATTTGCACTTAAACATTTCAGTTACCCTAATATCATAAGTCAACTAAAAATATATATTGCAAAGAAAAATTGGATTTACCAGAAAGCTTTCAACCTTTAAACTCGTTTTTTCTCCACGATTAAAAAATGTCACTTACGATGTTTTTGCTACTCAATGGCAATGCAAGCTAATGTTGAGAATGCAAGTACCACTGTTAAATTTCATATTCACTTTAGAGACTGTCATTTGCGGCTGAAGATTAACTAAATTAAGTTCAACTTTTATTTCTGGCTTCGTGATGCACGCCACCATGTTTTACAGTGTTTGTGCCCCATGGGTAGTATCTCTATATAGTATGCGTTAAAGATGCATTATCTAAGATTTAGATAAGAGAGACAAATGGGGTTTAACGTCCACTCGACACTAACTATGTCATTTTGGGACTAACACATGGTTTCAATTTTATTTCAATAATTCGCTTGCGCGTAGGGGTCTTTAGCAGTGTGAGGAAACCGGAGTGCCCGGAGGAAACCCACGAGGTTGAAAAGGCGTTCCTATCTCCATGCCACATACGTTCACACCAGGGATCGAAACCACAGCCGCAGGCCAGAGGTGACCGACCAGCTAGGCCATCCCAACCCCCTAGATTTAGATAAAGGGCTGACCGTTCATGTTAGAATAGTTCAGAAATAGATAATAAAATATGAATGTAATGAAAATTTCATCCCAATTACTTTATTCTGAGCGAAGGTATCAGCATTTGAAGATTTAGAATATATAGCAGTTTATATAACATTTAAAGCAAAAAAATGAAATGGGGTTTTAACGTCCTACTGTTCTGCTCCTATAAAGGGCTAATGTAGACGGACCCAAAAGAAAGACCTGCAATAGGCGGGTGTGTGTGTGGATGACCGAATGGTAACCACGTACGTGATGTATCATAAAGCCTGTCACTGAGTCAACTAGCGTGGTTTTGAATCCCCGATTGTACATGACAAGGAGTAGGGTCGCCTGTCAAACCTCATGTGTGTTCTCCACGTTCTTCGGTTTCCTCCCACTGCTAAAGACCCCTACGCGCAAGCGAATTATTGAAATAAAATTAAAAACCATATGTTAGTCCCAAAATGACCTAGTTTGTGTCGAGTGGGCGTTAAACCCCATGTCTCTCTCTCTCTCTCTACAATAGGCAGATTTTAGCTCTAGCATAATGCATCTTAATGTTATTGATGTGTATGATGCCGTCACCTTGCACGAGAAAATTTAACCAATGGGAAGAGTGAATGTGATTAAACTACACAAGCTATGATGACGTCCCATGGGATATTATATATACTCATCACGATGCACGTTTCAATCCATCAGGAGTAATGGAAGTGCACCATATGACGAACAGTGTACTTAACGATCATTAGCTGTCATATTTCACTGTCATGTACTTAATTAAAACAATGGAATCAGTGACCCCCACCCCACTCTATTTTATTTATCGAGGGTTTCTGTTGGAATATTTAATTTATATTGCCTTAACAGTACTAACACACGAAGTAATATTAGTCGTAGTTTATGTAAAACTTGCATCCTAAATGGAAAGGAGAAAGAAATGGGCTATTAACGTCCAATCGACAAAAACTAAGTCATTTTTGGACTAACACATGGTTTAATTTTATTTCAATATTTCGGTTTGCGCGTAGGGGTCCTTAGCAGTGGGAGGAAACCGGAGTACCCGGAGAAAAACCTTTAGCAGTGGGAGGAAACCCAAGAGGTTGGACAGACGACCCTATCTATACCTTGTCGCGTACAACCAGGCAATCGAAACCACACCGATCTTGATCAGTTCATAAAAAATGACTTGTACAATAATCTATTACGTCAAACTAATTGTAAATTTTGTCACTTCTTCAGGATCGTGACCCCGATAAATAGCCGTACTCGGGCGATGTTTTTTTTCAAATTTAAAAACATAGTTTTTGAGAAGAGCAAACAAGTATTTTATCCAAGATATAAGAAATGGAATTTGAATCTGAACTCCCGAGGAACTAAAATTTGAATTTGAGTGGTCTTGAAAACACCAAACAGTTATGGGGGGTTGGAATGGCCTAGTGGTCTAGTGTGCCGCGCTTCGACCTCTAGCTGGCCGGTCATCTCTGGTGTGAGCGTATGTGGCATGGAGATAGGGGCGCCTTCTCAACCTCGCGGGTTTCCTCCGGGCACTCCGGTTTCCGCCCACTGCTAAAGACCCCTACGCGCAAGCGAATTATTGAAATAAAATTGAAACCATATGTTAGTCCCACACTGACCTAGTTTGTGTTGAGTTTCTCTCTCTCTCTCCAAACAGTTATAATGATCTAGCAGCAAATATGTCATAAATCATAAAATGAATATATGACGTCAGTTATTTTTCCCCCATAAGCAATAAAGGTTATACTAAAATGTGACGTCAAATTATATTCTCTCATACGCGACAAGCTAAAGATGTGACGTCAGATACCTGGTAACGTCAGTATTTCTGTTGAAGAAAATAACCAATGACTAGTCATTGAGATTAACATGACTTGCCTGAATATAAAGAACATCAACCAGTCAATAAATTAACCATCTGAGTAGATAAACCAATAAATAATTAACATATATTAATACATCTTGTCAACTATTGACAATCATAAATATTCATATTTTTATCTTTGTAATAGATCTTGTGATCTACATCTCTGTCTGTTCTTGCGGTTCGAGTCTATTGTATTATAGTCAGGCCGTCGAGTCCTTTATCAAGTTCTGCTTTATTGCTCCATTAATAGTTAATATTGCAAGAAGACGATTCCAAATCGTTTCCAGAAAAAAACTTTGGTATGAAGAATGATATTAGAAGATAGTTTCCATTTTTATATATGTCTAAATGTTACAATACATTTCATTATATATGTCTAAATGTTACAATACGATTCTGTCGCCAGTTATATGTACAACCTCTTCTTGAAATAGAAACTAAGAAAATTATCCCAACAGCAGAGTTCTTGAAATTTGCAATGGATTAAGGTAAAGGTCGAGAAAACACGAGGGAGTCAAATCTATGACATCATTTCATTTGATGACATCCAAGTATATGTGTACTATGACGTCATTTACCCCGCCGAAGTCCATTTACTATGATGTCATTTACCGTGCCCAAGTCCACGTAATATGATGTCATTTCGACGTACTACAAGACTGATATGTCACATTGTATTTATGGACTATTAGTTTCATGTCTTTCCACAAAAGCCGTGGATAATGGGTTCAATTTATTCTCAGTTTAAAAACACTAAAAACATTTCCTAACTGTTCCAGACCATCCTGATTGTGAAATAGCCATTTCATTGGTGTATCTAGTCGTGCCCTGGATGGTGGTCCATTTCATTATTGTTCTCACCTTGAAAACATCGACATAATCATTATCGTTACCCATTAACATTTCTATAGCCTCGAATATCACTTTAGTTCGTGACGAAGATGATATTTACGCCACGTGTACTGCATCAAATCTTCATTAAAACCTCTTACAGACCTCCATTGACTACTCAAACCTTTCAACATGAGGTCAAAGGTCAAACCATTAACACCCCTCCCACCTCGTTGTCTTATACAAAACAGATTCCAATATCATCAACTTCTAAAT
The DNA here is from genome assembly GCA_963678685.1 of Patella ulyssiponensis. Lineage (NCBI taxonomy): Eukaryota > Metazoa > Mollusca > Gastropoda > Patellidae > Patella > Patella ulyssiponensis. Next base: position 92,585,471 of record OY783226.1, read on the forward strand.
GTCATCAATAGTATTTATTGTTGGAGAATACCTGATCAGGTGCGGATCCTTGAAGTGGTAGTGGGCGGGGTCGATTGGTGTACGCGCACTCTGTCATCTAAACCATTAAAACCGAAACTTAATCGACAAACCCTTCTAAATGATATACCTTTCGTAAATAATTTATTCGTTTTATCCCCATCCTACCCCCTTGCTGAAGTACAAGCCTCTAGACCACCTGAACAGATTAAAAGCTGTCGGACACATTTGCACCCCCTTGACCCTCTCCACGCCCCCGTCAGAAACGCATGTGTTTGTATGGTAGCCTGGTAAAGCGCGATGGTCACGTGCGCGTGGTATGACATGCTTGTTTTTTTTCTATGCACCCAACAACACAGAAACAGAATACTTGCAATGACGACGAGAGACGATCACAGAATTCTCCAGGAGAATTATCTGCAATATCCTTAAAAGGATTTCCCATAGTAACTCGTATTTGCTTCTTTGGGCTTTGATGACCCGTGTCGTGTGACTACCCATTCTTGTGTACATATTCAAACCATATCCAGTGCGGTTTCATGTAACAAATTTCATTCATGTTGAAAAACTAGGCCAGACGAACAGACAATAGAGGAATGCATGCACCACCTAGCGGTTATGATGCACGTGTCGTTACTGATGACGTAGCGTGTTAGAACCAGTCAGGAATGTTATCCTACCCTCCCAAGTGGCTGTACGAGATGCACGGCCGTTTCATTACGGAATACTTAGTGCATGTGCATGCCATCCATGTTTCGAGAAATTGTGGATGGTTGTCTGACATTCAGAGCACGAGATGGCTATCATACCTGTCTTATTTGTTATGTCTTTGATGTTTTGCCGACAGGTGGTTGTTAGGTATCGGTGGTTGTTAAGAAGACTAAGGGAGTTATTTTACCGTTATGGGTATAGTTTTTACAGGTTTCACATTAAAACACAAACATCACGGTCTATTGTTGCACACATGCACGCGTTATTGTGTTACACTGTTTATAGACTGGTACATATTCTAGAATCTAGTTAGACACGCCCATAAAAATGTTCACTGCACTCATAAATCGAGATGCATCTGGTCTAATCTAAATACGAAATTCCGTCAAATCGTCTTCATTAGCCCACTTCGTCAAAAACTAGGTCATATCGGGACTAACATATGGTTCAGTTTTTATTTCAATGAAGCCCCCCTCCCCTACTCTCTCTCTTTCTATCTGTGTGTTTACTGTTCACATCGTGCAATGTCGGCACTTAACTAAAAGAAAGTGAAAAACATTTTAAAACTGTCGTGTCATACATCATGCATATATAATACCTTTTGACACATTCCATACATACGTAATTCATCTCAAATATCACTGAATAATCTCTCAACGGATTTGACGAAAAAACAATAAAATTGATGACTTCATCCGACCAGCTTCCAGCACTTGATCTATCATAACGTCCGTCATTGAATCAACTAGTGTAATTTCGATTCCTCAGTGGTACCTGACAAGGCGTAGAGTCCCGCCTGTCCAAACTCGTGTTTATTCCGGGTCCTCCGGTTTCCTCCCACCGATAAAGACTCCTACGCACAAGCGAATTATTGAAATAAAATTGAACCACATGTTAGTCCTGAAATGACCTAGTTTGTGACGGGCGGACGTTATACCCATTTCCATCCCCAAAACCGGGATCGATATGAGGTCTCCCATTCTACGCACAGAACACTGTCTACTATCTGCGATTCGATTTTCATTAAATTGGTACCCGATCTGCCATTCATCGTCCTTTGATGATTAACCGTAAGATTAGATAATCGAGACTATTATTGTAAAGATAACAATCGAGGCTACAGTGTTATTATTAAAATGAGTATTTCTTGGCTCAGAGCAAGGTAATTTGACTGCAATTTTCAGCATATTCACGCTACATTATATATCTTTTAAAACTATTATCCAATCATCCTTAATGCCGCCTTAACGAAGGCAGTTGAGCAGAACAACTATGATGAAAAGAGCAGTAAACTACCACACTGGATTAGCATATCAGAAATCTACATATATCTTAAAGCAACGTGATAACTCAGTTTCTCAATTTTTTATAGTGCGGCAAACGGGTCGCATGTCAACACGCAATACAAATATTATTATCGCTTCCACAATTTGTAAATACCTGTCACTTGTCTTATTTAAGAAAATAAATATTAAATTGCATTGGGCAATGGAATTTACATGAAATGTCACTTAAAGAATATTTCCTATTGAGTAAGGGTGTCCCATGGGTGTCAAATACAACAGATATTTTTAACAATTATTTGTGAAGTGAAATTTTCGGCATCATCCGGCTGATGAAAATGGGTATACGCCATAGAGTGTGGCAGATGTGAAGGAGGTTTTTCCCGAACTGCGGCATTTCGGGCTACCTTTCAGTAAATTCCAACTGCCAGAAATCTTTTACAGATACATTCCCACGAAAGTTTTCATAGGGCAGAAATTTCCAATAAAAATATGGCAAATTGTGGAAACAGTGAGGGGTTTAAAGTTCCAATAGCATTTTTTTAAGTTATATTTTTAAAATGTATTAAAACAAAGCCCTAAAATAGATTGAACCTATAAACAGTCCTACCTTGTTAAAGAATAATCCTATTAATCCTATAATTCACTATTGCCAGTTGAGAAATTGGCAAAAATATAATTTTCAACTTCAAATTCAAACGTTTGAAGATGGCCGTCCATGGAGAGGAATGGGAAAACTAGGGAGGTAATTGAGTAACTATTTCCTCAATCACCCTGTGTCACCCTTTCTAATGCCCCAAAAATTTTGCCCATGATCGTATAATAGTGAGTTGACAACCTTTTGAGCAAAAGACATAGAAATAATTATGCTTTGACTTTCTTAGAAAATATGAAATTGGAACTTTAAACGCACAACAGACTCTGGGATGCGACGGCAGAAAGGGGAATGGCAGAAGATAATCCAATAACATACTTAACCTTCAATATGTATGGTTAATAGAAAACAAGTAACGACAACCTGTAAATGGGCCCTAGCTCCCTCAATCACGTTACATGACAAACAAGTCTGCTGAAAATATAGTTCTACGGCGTGAGGTAGTTATTTTTCCAATTCATATGTTTTGTAATACGGTCCAAATCTGTTCACAAATGTTATATTTGGAGAATAGGCCTCTTCCCAGAATGACCGTCATATCCAACAATCCGTACACTGTTGTTTTGTTATGCGGTTCTACTCCAGTTCACGTCATACACGCAGAGACTAATGAAACCTTCTCAGTTTTATTATATAAAAGCAGAATATATACTTCTCAAAATTCTATTCTCGAAATATTCTTAGGGATTTCGTCTAGAATCGTCGATTTAGAACTTGCAATGTCTGTCAACAACTTTAGTTTTGAAGTGAAAGTTTGATAGATTAATTATTAGTTTGAAAATGTTTCATCGTATCACACAAATTGTGCAAAGGTGGCATCTTTAATGTAAAGAATGGGGCCTCGTTTTCTCTAGCGAGCCAGCGTCTTACCCACTTAGCCATCGTGGCTCCGGGTTACTATGAAGTGGGCAACTTGAAGTGAGATCTCTAGACAATTCAAATGTTACCAATTATATAGTTTCACATGACAAACAGTTTAAAGATGGCGGAGACCTAGAAATGAGATAACTGTCAAGTGTTACCAATCGCCATTATGCAATTTAACAGATCAAACAGGTTCAAATGGTAGCAATTTCAATTATAACATCATCATTAACAGACCAGTTTACATTCCAGAATCAAAATCCAATAAAATTTTAATTTATCGTCTACTTTCGGGCATTAAGTGAAAGTGGACTAATCCGATCTTTCCTTGTGGCCATTTTTACAGACGACTTTCACCCGCTTGATACGTGACCAGAATACCAAACGTCTTATTTTTCCCGCGCGTTTTTGGTTTTTGCGGCTTTTATTATTCAGGAGTTTGAAGTGGATAAAGCAGACGAGATTTGTGACTTTGATCGTCTGCTAATCACACGTTCATTGCCAACAAATTAATTCCATCCTTGATATTGTCGTCTGCAACGCCATTAAATGAGAGAGCAATTTTCACTCGGAACATATACTCTCGTTGTTAATCGATTCTAGCCTGAAAACTGCTCAAGTACAAGTTCACTTTTATGTGCCACTTGAAATTGGCAGATTTACGTCGTTAGTGGATATTTGCTGGAATCTTCAAGACGAGGCATTGTGGGTTGAACGCAAACAATGTCACCAAAATGGAAACAAACTGTGTCCAAACGATTTGAGAAACATGCAGGGGTATGCTAAAAACTTAGAGACGAGACCGAAATGGAATTGGGTTAAACATCTTCCATGCTGCATCATTGGGACGTATGATGACGGCTATATTCGCCATGCATAAACCCGTGAATGTAAGTTTGCCCGGTCAGCAGCCTTTCTCTGGGAATAAATTATGATGTTGATGTATAAAGCTGTCTAGTCGAGGTCCCATGTACACATTGGCGTACATGTAAAAGATGTCTTGGCAGTTGGAATTCGATATAAGAGTAGGCCGTAGCGCCGCTGCCCGGGCAAAATTTCCCTCATGGGGCGTATGCCCTTCTTCCATTAGCCCAGGTTAGGTGCAGAAGAGTAGGACGTTAAACCCCATTTCATTTCATATAAAGCCTTATACAATTTAAATCTTTCACATACTTTGATTTTACTAATTATTTGCGGATATTATATTTTTATTGGAATCGGCTGTTTTCCGGAAGTTGAACTTTATTTTTCTTAATAATATTAGATTTTTTTGCACAATTGGCGCAACTCTTTTACGTACTGCTTCTCAGCTGGAGTTAAAAGATCGAGAGGCCCGCTTGCGGTTTATTTGTTAGATTTTAATTACTTATATGTCTTAGGCGACGTTTTTGTTTCATAGTGTTTTTAAAAAAACAGCGAATAATAATAATTGCTTTTGTACTGTTTTTATCCCTTTGCTCCTTTTTATACTATTATTTGTACATGTACTTTTAAATGTCTAGTGGGAAAAGAGATAGGGTTTAACGTCCTACTGTTCGAACTCGACTGAGCTATTGAAGACAGGCATATACGCCATACAGTGTGCTTTGAGGGAAATTTTGCTTGATCGTCTCAACGAGTTATTCTTATATCGAATTCCAAATGCCAAAGGTTCTTCTACGCACACACCAATCTGTACACGGGACCACGATTTGTCGTTCCATTCGATAAACTATACATTGTCCCACACCAGATGTCTTGTGGAACATATTAGCTTTGAAAATAAGCCATACAATCGACACAAGGTAAATAATTGCGGGACTAACACATGGTTCAATTGTATTTCAATAATTCGCTTGCGTGTAGGGGTTTTTATATATTTTATTTTGAAAATATTTCAAGAATTGCTCCAATAGTATAAATACATATGACCTTATTTTTGGTCCTAAATTATTTTTAAAATATTTCAAGAATTGCTCCCACAGCATTTATCCATACGACATTATTTTTAGTACTAAAATATTTAAAGTCACACGCTGATGTCAATGAAGTTGGACTCGTGTTTCACGTCCGGTTGATCATTCGGACCAATATCACACAGTTGGTCGCATCCGTGGGTTTTTTAAAGATAGGATGATTTGATGGCGGCATGTGTAATCCAATGTGTTGTATTGATTGAGTATTAAAGAAAACTTCTCCAGATTCAGATTGTGTATCAATTGAATTAGGTGGGTAATTGATATTGCATCACGCTTTGTTAACCATAGATTAAATTCCTTGTACAGAGAGGCCAACTGATTACCTTCCAGAACAAACTCCATTCAGACTTCTTGTACAGATAGAACACAGAAAATTAGCTTCCAGAACAAACCCTAAACTTTCTATATAAAACTTATAAGTGTTGTTCAATGAGACAAATGAATTTAGTATTAAATTCGTTCTGGTCCCAAACCTGTAGCCGTGTTTTATCAAAAGGGTTAAGTTATTTGAAGTTATTTGTAAAACTTGTAAAGAAATAAAATGGAGTATAACGTCCTACTGCTCTGCTCCTAAACTAGGCTAATGAAGACTGGCATACACCATACAATGTGCAATACGGGGCATTTTTCCCAGGCGGCGGCGCTACAGCCTACTCTTATATCGAATTCTAACCGCCAAGGGATCTTTTACGTGCACTCCAATGTGTACACGGGACCTTGGGTTTTTATACCATCCGAACGACTAGACAGCTTCCGTCCTGCTTCACTGACAAGGATAAACCATGCCAGAAAATTTGGATGAACTTATTCGACCAATGCAGGGATCGAACACCAGATCTTCGGGCTAGCGAGCCAGCGTGTAACCCACTTAGCCAACTATACTTGTAAAGACAACATTACAGAAGTGTAAATTAGCTTTTAACAGAATTTACGCGTAAATTTGCTTTTGACGCAAGTTTGAAAAAACCTTGTCCCTGTTTAGGAATTCAATTAAATAAAATTGACCCCGGTTCTAAAAAAAGTGTAGAACTTCAGGAATATAAGGCAGAATATGGAGCTTGATGAATATAGAATGGGGTTTAAAGTCCTAATTTTTTACACCGACTGGGCTATTGACGACGGGCGTACGCCATACTGTATACTATGAGGTAAACTGTGTCCGGGCAGTGGCGCCACGACCTACTTTTACTTCGAATTCTAAACGGTTCTTTTACGTGCACACCAACATGTAAATCGGAACAACTAAAATCCGTCCTTGATAGGCCCTGCATCACTGACGAGACGAAAACGCGCCGAAGAATCGCGAGGAACTTTCACGGTCAACACCACGTCTCCTGTAAACCAAGACGAGTCGGGATTTTCCGGGGTGGTTCCCAATTGGAAGTATTGCAAGACAGGGTGTCTGAAAAGGGACAACATATAGTCGTTTGGATAGGACGAAAAAACAAAGTACGGTGCATACGCATAATAGATCTCTTGCTTGGCAGTTGGAATTCGATAAGAGAAGGCTGTAGTTCCCTCGTAGCAAACTGTATGGCCTGCGCATTAGCTCAGTCGGAACAGAACACTATGACGTTAAACCACGTTTCTTATTTTTTAATACACCGTGGCAAATATGAACTAGTGCGCCAAATGGTTCTCGGCGATGTATTAAACAATTCGCCATACACAATGTGGTGAATTTAGAAACGCTCATTGTCCTCTATTCTCGTCAAAATATTGAAATAAAATTTAACCACATTATATTAGTCCCGAAATGATCTGGTTTGTGTCGAGTGGATGTTAAACCCCATTTCTGTATCTTGCTCTCATGAGACAGGCAATTATACGTCACACACAATGTGACAAGTTTAGAAACTTTCATTGTCCTCATCTATATACCATAGTATGTACCCCATTCACCCTAGTGCGTAACCTCTTCATACAAATAAGTCTATTTTTACCCCGTACCCGGTAACTATCTGTTGATTCTAAATGAAGGTACAACTTGCCAATTGCCTCTCTAATTCCGACAAATAGAATTGGTCTATACGCCACTAACGCCCTCTGGCCGTTAGTTTGACAAACTAAGAATCAATAACAGTTATAAGAGAATATTAGATTACCCAGTCTGAATCTTATACACGTATTTCAAACGATTATATATTTGGTTATCCAGACACGCCAGCTAAACCCATTCAATTGTTGATTTAATGAAATACAAAAAAATATCCCATAAAGTTTAAACAAGCTGCCTGGATGTCGCCGATTTATTGCACAGTTTTTGGTTGCCGACAATACCATTAGGTAGCTAATTTTCATCTTAGATTGAATTTGTGGGGAGGAATTATTTCCCCTCTGCGAATGGCTGTGTTTCCAGTAAAGAATACTCTACAGGAGTTCTTGCATTCAACATTTCACCATTGTTTATTTTAAAATTCGTCCTGGCAGACGTTGAGAAATCTTCCTATGCTTTATTGAATAACTTGCTATATGTTAACGCTATTATCTACGGCCTACATTGTGTTATCACGAAAAGAAACGACATTTTTTGTATACCAATCAGATGAGAGGGGGGGGGGGAGAATGGTATACGCTTTGTATCATAAGGTCTGTCATTGAGTCAACTGGCGTGGTTTCGATTCCCCGGTCGTACACGACAGGGTTAAAGTCGCCTGTCCTACCTCGTGGGTTTTATCCGGGTCCTCTGCCTTCCTCCAACTTCTAAATACCCCTACGCACAGGCGAATTATTAAAATAAAATTGAACCATATGTTAGTCCTGAAATGACTTAGTTTGTATCGAGTGGACGTTAACATTCCTCTCTCTCTCTCTCTCTCCTTTCCTCTCTCTCTCTCTCTATCGCTCTAACCCCCACGCATTAGACGACTTGGCCACCCAAACTCATCTACCCCTCTCTTCTCTCTCTGCCTCTCTCTCTCTCTCTCTCTCTCTCTCTCTCAGACGCATGCATTAGACGATTCGGCCACCCAACAGCTTGGGTATGTATATTACTAATATTCGACCAGGTTATATCATGGACATAGAAATGGTAATTGCTCAAATTTACCCACAGAAAGACATTTGACGTCTATATGATCGATCATAGTCAGGAATATTACAATATTCATCGCTCGTTTAACGGCTTTAACGCTTGCATGGATGGAGAAAAGTCGTTGATTTCAAATGGAAAATTGATGTTTAAGAAGTACAATAAAATTGCACTTATGAATAATAAGATTAATAATAGGAAGGGTATTTGGAATCCAATATATTATTTGACGGATTATATGGCTCCCTTAAAATGAAATAAAAAGGGGTTTAACATCCTACTGTTCTGCTCTGACGGGCATATGTCATACAGTGTGCTATGAGGGACATTTGGCCCGGACAGTGGCACTACGGCCTACTCTTATATCGAATTCCAACTGCCAAGGAATCTTTTACGTGCACGCCAGGGTATACACGGAACCTGGATTTTTCGACCCATCCGAACGACTAGACAGCTTTCCTTTTCAGGACAGCGGCACTACGGCCTACTCTTATATCGAATTCCAACTGCCAAGGAATCTTTTACGTGCACGCCAAGGTATACACGGAACCTGGATTTTTTGACCCATCCGAACGACTAGACAGCTTTCCTTTTCAGTCCCTCCGTCCTTCACCACTGACAAAGGGACCTCTAAAGGAAACATCAATACAATGTGGATCAACTGAGCGTAGTATATGATGTCCATATTTGGATCCTTTGCAGTCCAAATATGATATGTCCCGGACAAGCCACCACCACCCCTAACTTTTGTCGATATCATCTACCATTGCTATGTAAGTTTAATATTCTCAGCTGGTGAACATGGTTTTGCAAGTATAGGAAATCAGCTCGTCGACGGGAAAACGTAAATGTTAATTGAAAAAAATTAACTAGAAATGTAGGCAAATGTACACACAGAAGGATAGAAAAGATCGATAGACACCATCGGTTGTGATAGACAGTAGGTTAGCACACAGTGTTGGCTGTCATAGACAGTAGGTTAACACACAGTGTCTGCTGTGATAGACATTAGGTTAGCACACAGTGTCTGCTGTGATAAAAAGTAGGTTAGCGCACAGTGTCGACTGCGTTAGAAGGCAGACAAATAGGACGTCAAACCCCATTTCATTCGTCCATAGAACAAAGTTGTTTACAAATCAGCATATAAATAATCGAAATTACGTTTTAATTTTTATTTAGATTACAGATTATAAGAATACCTTATATTTTGCTTAAGTGGTATTTTCTTATTGACTGTCAAGCCAAGTTACGTTTTCTAAACAGCTTCTTGCTGATAATAAATTATCCCCTTGATAATTAGAGGTTAAGATATTGCTAAAGCGTTTTCTAAACATTTTCTTGTTGATAATAAATTATTCCCTGGATGATTGGAGGTTAAGATATTGTTAAAGCAGTTTCCATGTTTCATGATTAACCAACTCATGGTGACAAAAACCATTTTATAATGTGACAATCTTCAGTTAAAATACAGTAAAATAAGTGGCTTGTTAAATAAGATAGTCTTCTTAGTCATCTGTGTCGTTAAAATATCATTTTATCACCCACTGTAACACTGACGTGAAGAATGGGGGTTAACGTTTCCTTGCCACAATACATTTGTCATCAGGCCCCCGCTGTTAAATTTTCCCACTCCCCTATGAAAAAATTGTGGACCATAAAAACAATAGATACGGTATACATTGTCCGTCGATTTTACAGCATCCCCTCTCATTGCTCTGAGGTAGTAGGCCTGTCTGTCATTTTGCGCATGCTTGTTGATGGTCACGTGTACACTACCAGTCACTCGGCAAACCTCGACAGATTCCGGGACCTACATCTAGTCTCGGCTGTATGACGAATTCCGCCACATTGGAACTACATGAAACATGATTGCGCCCATGGTGTCTTGTTTGTTTGTAAAGGCGTCATGTTTTCCTGTTAAAGTAAACCGGTGGCCACATCGCAAATGTATGGGCGTAGGTACATACCGCTTACTGTCATACTGCCGAGACTAGATATAGGTCCCGAAATCTGTCGATGTTTGCCGAGTGCACTACCAGTGATAGTTACTGCCTATCTGTCATTTTACGCATGTTTGTTCGGTGGTCACGTGTACACTACCAGGGATGGGGGCGTGCGAGTGAAGTCATGAGGTCTGTCACAGTGAGTCCAGTGAGTCAAGTCGCATACCGTTGATTCCTCTTTCTGCCTCATTGATTCTCATATTCAATTTAAACAATCGCAATGTTGTGTTTGATTTAAACTGTGTTTTAATGAAACCAAATATACTAGACTTTCTTATGATATTGCATCGCGTTGATGTCAATATCTGTAAAAAAAAAAAACTTCACAAGCGTCTAATAAATAGAATGGACTCATTGTCAATCATTGGATGAGAATGGTCTATCGAGATGGAGAAACAGATCTATATAGGATTAACAACCAGACGTGACGAAAGAATAATGACGTAACTTCCTTCTAGTTTCATCTACTAATGGTGAAAATATTACATATATATCTCCCGTCCATCTCAGATTTCAATACAGATGATTGGAAGGATTTTATTGTTGATAATTGGGTTATATATGGATATTACTTATTACTTAAAGATGCACTATGTAAGATTTGGATAAAGAGCTGGCAGTTCCCGCTATAACAAACTAGATAATGTACGGGGAGTATCTTGAACATTGGCAGTTCTCGCTATAACAGTTAACAAACTAGGTGAGAGAGAGAGAAATGGGGTTTAACGTCCACTCGACACAAACTAGGTCATTTTGGGACTAACATATGGTTTCAATTTTATTGCAATGATGCGCTTGCGCGTAGGGGTCTTTAGCAGTGGGAGGAAACCGGAGTGCCCGGAGGAAACCCACGAGGTTGAGAAGGCGCCCCTATCTCCATGCCACATACGCTCACACCAGGGATTGGAAACCACAGGTGCAATCCAGAGGTGACTTCCAGCTAGAAGTCGAAGCGCGGCACTCTAGACCACTAGGCTATCCCAACCCCACTAATGTAAAGGGAGTATCTTGAGGATTTCAGTCCAATTACTTCATTCTGAGTAACGTTAGGGCTGTTTGGAGATTAATGGAGTCTCGATTGCCATTGCTTCCGTTGTTACGGTAGTAAAGAAAATCTCGGTTATCCATGTTTTAGTTAAATCATTAACCGATAATCATTTTTAAATCCGTTAAAAAAATCGAGCATCCGATGACATCGATAGTAGATTATGTTTTAAGCAAGTTAAATGTCAAATTAATTATGTATAACATTTAATGCCAACAGAAACACCTGCAATAGTCTGGTTTACCTATAGCATAACGCATCTTAAATTTACCTCTAATAGATCTAACCACATTAGCAGAGCATATTGTCGCCCGAAGCCAGTTCTCGTGTACACATTGGTGTGCACGTGTTTGAACCCTTGGCAATTGAAATTCGATGAAGAGTTAGCAGAAACGTCCCAAAATTGTCGTCACAGCATACACATTGACGTTTCTAGAGTGGTTTACCCACAGTTTCGTGCACCACATGCCAAGAGGTCGACGCAACAGACTATTTCATTGGCTAATCCCACACTTCAATCAAAACGCCGGTAATATAAAAACTCTATCAGATCCTAGCGCAGTAAAGACAAATAAAACGAAATTTTGAATTACAAAAAAAAAACCTGTTTTAATCAGATTTATGAAGCTATTATTAACATTGTTTTCTGTTAATTAGAATATAAACGCCTGTTTGTATGTCTGATTGTAAAAGCCTAGCATGTCTGGTTGTAAAAGTCTATGTCTATACCCAGATTGCTGTTTATAAAGAAGTAGAACCATAAAATCTTTAGATCAATTTTTAGAAAGTATTTTTTTGTGCTGTTATTGAGCGAGTAATGACCGAACTATATACTGCACACCGATCTTTTCATTCTGATAAAAAAAGAGATTTTGTTTTTGTCTCTGAAATTCTTAATCGACTATCTGATCTAGTTGCATCTTGGGTGGCTCTATATTATTATCTTGGTAGTGTTTTTTTTTGTTATACCGCTAATTGTAGTGCTATGAACCCAACAACATTATCAGTTAGAAAAGATTTCTTGTTGACAAAATATTTATGGAACTAAGCATTATAATAAAATTATAATTTTTGACAGAATATTAAGAAAATTTGAACAATATCGTAAACTTAACTGCATTTCATTGCTTGATGAGAGTGATATTACCTCTTTGAAAGTTTGTTGAGGATGATCAAACCTCTTTAACAGCTTATATTAAGAGTATCATCAGTAAGGATGATTTCGTTTTTTTTAAAGAAACGTTCCTGGATAATAAGATTACGATTATTCCTCAACATGTTTGGTCAACATTTCAGCACTTAAAGCAGCTCCGTACACTATTGATAACAACACGTTCTCCTGCCTCTAATACAACCATCTTAACAGTTTCATACTCTCTTCAGATTCCAACCATACTTTTTCTACGTTTTGTAGTTTTTGCGGTTCAAGAACTGTTAATCTATTTTGGAGAGGAGTTAGTCGCGTTTTAATTGTTATGATATCGACAAAATATGGCTGCCATGTAGTACCGGAATATTGACTTGTGTTAAGAGGCTGTGGATTTTTTAAAGCATACATCAACAACCAATTACCGGGAATAAATGTTTAAATAGTAAGCGAGAGTACAATCGATCTTTATTGGTGGATAAAACACCAAATCCTATGTATGAATTCGATAAAACCACCTCAAAAAAAGAACATCGAATCAATGTCAATCTTATGTATGTATTCGACAAAAGAACACTAAAAACGAACATCGAAACAATGTCAGTCCTATGTATGAATTCGACAAAACGACCCTAAAAAAAGATCATCGAATCACGAAAAATCAGATTAAAATACCGATCTATATTTCGTTTTTTTTTTTATATATATTCGATGGCCTCCATTACAATGCGATTTGACCGGGTGTGGAGGGAGGTCGTGGCATGGGTCATACACGCGGCTTTTTTCTATATGACGTCAGACATATGATTAACCAATCAGCGTTGATGCTTCTAGATGGATACTACCCCACAGTTGTTTGTTATTTGCCTTCGTCACCCATATTCTACCAATCAAATTACGCTAAACCCAAAGTAAAAAATGCCTAATGTTATTTTTCTTTGATAAGAACCAGCAAAGGGAAAGATTAAATCAATTTGCCTTATAATCTGATGTTTTCTACGAGCAAAGAATTCCAAAAAACACAAACAAACGAAAGTTTAAAAAAAGTCCACATTTTCACAGTGTTGACAAGAATTGAAAAATCTAATTAAACAAACAGTTATTTTCGTTATATTTGTCGACAGTATAATCAAATACTTGTGAATGCTGGAATGTTACAAGCCATGTTTTATACGCGTAGGAATATCATAACGTAAAGAACCAGAATATAATGAAAGCAACATAATAATAGGAAATATTTCTTATAAAACATGTAAAGAAACATAACAATATTAAATATTTCTTATAGAGCATCTAAGAAACACAATTTAATGTAATGTTTCTTATAGATCCGCTAAAGAAACTTAATCTGAAATTTTTCTTATGGAACATCTAAAGAATTGTAATATAATGTAATGTTTTTTATAGAACAACTTCTTGCTCCATGGAATGTCAACACAAGCTTTACCTGATAAAACGGTATTATCTCTTGGCATTATGATTGGTTTACAGATCTTGCAATGATCAATCATCAAGCGTATAAGAAACCAAAACTGGATTATATGTGCTATAAATATACTATTTATTTAAAAGGCGTTTGTCACTAACTTTATCTTATCCGTAATACTCGACCTATTTAAAGGGCGTTTAACACTTAGTTAACCTTATCCATAATATTCGACCAATTGAAAGGGCGTTCAACACTTAGTTAACCTTATCCATAATACTCGACCTATTTAAAGGGCATTTAACACTTAGTTAGCGTTATCCATAACATTCGACCAATTGAAAGGGCGTTCAACACTTAGTTAACCTTAACCATAATATTCGACCAATTCAAAGGGCGTTCAACACTTAGTTAGCGTTATCCATAATATTCGACCAATTGAAAGGGCGTTTAACACTTAGTTAGCGTTATCCATAATATTCGACCAATTGAAAGGGTGTTCAACACTTAACTAACCTTATCCATAATATTCGACCTATTTAAAGGGCGGTTGACTCTAACTTCGTTTTGTCTATGATGTTTGATTTTAAAAACACGAATTAGAGTTCAGTATTGGTCCATTTCAATCAATATTGATGTTTTTATCTTTCCAGGAAATATGGGCTCCTGGTATCCAATATTTTAGACACAATAACCATGTTATAATGTTCTAGTCTAGTTATCTATGGTCTCTAGTTCATTTGAATGTGAGTGTAATCTGCACTGAGTTGTACGGAATGGAAGCTAAACTTCATTTCTATCAAGGGTAATGGCTTCTTGACGTGATTAAAATGATTGGTTTATGAGCAGTTGCATGGTAACTCGTTTCTGCAAACTGTAACCTGTTTTCTACTAAGAATTCCATTCTCATAATTAAAACAATATCAAGCATGTTGAAACATCAATGGCGTCCCTGGCACCAGACCTGGGTTTCATTCCTGACTAATTATTTTGATTTTAACCTAATAACAACTGGTTTTCCTGTTGATAATCACTGACAAATATATTCAACAAATTATCCTGAAAAACCTGGTGTTAGCCTAGCACGCTGGCGGCGATATACATTATACATTTAACTAACTAACTAGCATGTAAGTTTAAAAAACTTTAAAGGGAAACACCCACGCTCTACGTTTAGTTCATTAAACATGCAAAATGCAAGAGCTAAATCTTTGAGCCTGAAATGTAAGTTTAAAAAACTTTAAAGGGAAACACCCACGCTATATTTTTAGTTCATTAAACATGTGAATGCAAGAGCTAAATATTTAGGCCTTAAATGATCATAATCAACTCTCGGTGCCATCGGGTGGCTCTGGTTAAAAGTAGATTTTAATACCTTTTGTGGTTGATGAAAATGGATAATCGAGACTTTGTTTATTATCACAACAACGGTAGTAATGCCAATCGAGGCTATACGATAATTGTATCGCAGATGGCTTGACTCAGAGTAAAGTAATTTGACTGAAATTTTCAGCATATTGTCTTATCATTTTTCTATTTTTTTTTTTAACTATTATAGCAAGAACTGACAGCTTTTTATCTAATCTTACCCAGTGCCCCTTTAAATCAATGCCTACTTTGTACAGCCACTTAGGGGGGTTGGGATGGCCTAGTGGTCTAGAGTGCCGCGCTTCGACCTCTAGCTAGCCGGTCACCTCTGGCTTGGGGCTGTGGTGCAGAAGAGTAGGACGTTAAACCCCATTTCATTTCATTTCATTTCCTACTCAAATCAAAGGAGTACAGATAATTTGTGGACGCAGACGACGTTATACTTAAACCACCTTAGAGACGGATGCAACGACGTCAGAATTCTTTCTTAGTGATGCATTCTTAACGAAACTGCTTACGGAAACTATTGTTTAGATTACCAATTTATCGGAGAAAGCTGGACAGGTAGACTAGACGTCAGTGTCGATATTCTTGTGGATGTTCCACGTTTCTTACTCAGTGGTAGATACACTGAACCTTTAACCAAACATTAATCCTTGAAACGTTTTTTATTGAAAGGACAACGGTTACGTTAATGTGTAAAATTCCCATAAAAATCACGTTTGGACGTAAAACAAGAAGTGAGCGAGTGAGGAGTTTATGTAAATTGGCGCGTCGCTTGATTAGTCGCCATCTTGAATTGAAGTAAGGAAACAAATGGCGACCTTAATGCCGCAATTGAACAATGCTGTTTAAACAATGGAAGCAAGATGGCGATGTCTGAAGGCTATAAAAGAGAATAAGAATTCAACCCATGGGAAATCTACAAGTCTATGTTTTATTCTGCCATCAATTATACAAACTTGTACATGTATCATATCGATAATGTCGGAAAGTTTAAAATTATATAGCTCCCACGCTTGTAGGTAGGTGAAGAGAGCGAGAGAGAGAATGAGAGAGAGAGATAGATCAGAAACATTTAATAGTAATATTTCTTATTAAAGAGAGACAAAAAGAAAGAGAGAGTGAGAGAGAGAGTGGGTGGGGTAGGGGGTAACGCTCACTCGCCCGACACAAACTACGTCATTTCGGGACTAACGTATGGTTTAATTTTATTTCAATAATTCGCATGTGCGTAGGGATCTTTGGCAGTGAAAGGAAATCGGAGGACCCGGAGAAAACCAACGAGGTTGGACAGACGACCCTACTCCTTATAAGTACGATCGAGGATTCGAAACCACGCCAGTTGACTCAATGACAGACCTTATAATACAACGCACACGCGCTAACAATTCGGTTATCCAAAACACCAAGTAGCTGAGCCAGATAATATATAAAAACGTTTGTTTGCAGGACTAGAAGAATACTGTGTATTGTCAAACAATGGGGAATTACGTATTATTATGTATTAATAATTAGTGGTAAATATTGATGTAGGTGGCAATAATAGGCGGTTAATAATAGGTGGTAAAAATGGAATATATCTAGTAAATACAAGCCATATATATAATTATTAACACCACCTACTTTATCAAATTTAATACTCGTGATTATTATCTTGGTCGCCAGAAAATACCGAGTTCGGTCTTTGAGTGGCAGTTAATAATAGAACTGTAGCACACCAAAGCTTATATTATGGCATAATAATTACTGGTTTGCCAACATGCAACGTTTCGACGATGGCACACTCCTCAATATCAAATAATGAAATTCAATGGTTAACAGTTCGATCATTCAGAATTATCTACCGAAATGAAATGGGGTTTAACGTCCTACTATTCTGCTCCGAACTGGGTTAATGAAGACGGGCATACGCCATACAGTGTACTATGAGGGAAATTGGTACAAGGGACCTCGGGTTTTCGTCCCATCCACACGACTAGACAGTTGTCCTTGTCAGGCCCTGTCCCGTATCACTGACAAGGTGAAAGCACGCCGGAATATCTGGATAAACTTCATCTGTCAATGCAGGGATCGAACACCCTACCTCCAGTCTAACGAGTCAACGCCCTTTTCGCCAATTATCTGCTGAGTTATCCCAAAGATCCGTTCCAAGACGAGAGAAGTGGAAAGGGTGGAGGTACATTAGCGTTTACCACATTACAGACTGTGGAGTAATGAAGTTACAGAATAAGGGCTCCGATCACCTTCTTCTAATAGTGTTTCATGCCTGCTTCAACCGATGGTGGTATCGCAGAGAAGTTGTCTTATTTTATTATGCGTAGAGTACACGCATGGGTCTTTTCCTGTGAGAGAAAGTCGGAGGATGAGAAGGTGCCACTATCTCTAAGCCACCCAGACAAGAATGCTTATTATCGACAGTCAACCAATACAATTCAAGAGATTGGGCAATGAATTTGATCCCCCGTCCGTTCTAGGTTGTTCGACAATCCAGATAATCAGGCATCATAAACCAACCGGTCTTCATTGTCGACGAATGGAGTTAGTTAAAGCTATGGATGCGAGCACCCGGACACAGGGCTCATTTACACTAATCGTTCTAGGCTGTCGACCAATGAAATACCAGGTTAAGCAACTATGACCTCAACCAGCTGGTATTTATGAGCACTAGGTGGACAACGGCGCTTCTCCAGTTTTACGATCCACTACAACCAACGCCTTACTGATTGTGCCACAGTGACTTGTCGCGTATCATACATCAATATAAGGCGTTTAGCTGGCCCCAGACCATATATAGACTTCCTTGACCGAAGAGGCAACTGGTTCAAGAATCCCGTAGATCGTTTTTTGGCAACACCGAGATAGAACCCGGGACCTGTTGTTTTATGAGCAATCGCTTTACTCCCTGCGGTAACTCGTCCTTTAGGAAGCAAGTAGTGTCATAAATTACGCACTGTGATATAGCCGATCAATCAGACAGTAACAGTCACGCAATCTGTCCATACAAAATAAATGAGGTAAAATTAAATGACGTGCCAAACGACTATATTATTTTTTTTGTCGGCGATATCATTTCACCGTGTAGGTGGATAGCTATACACACACTACATCATTATATTGGCAAGTATTGATGTTGTCTCTTTTTGACAATGCAGCGCCATAGCGTAGAGAAACAACGACTTCAGCCTCTTCCCCCATTACTAGTCCATGGTGGGCAAGTGTACCTAGTCAATTGGTTCTTCTCCGGCTGTTTCAGTTCTGTAGCTGTGAAGCGGCGAACGCCCTTTTATGTTAAATAATTGATCAGACTCACAAAGAAGTAGAAGTAGTAGTAGTTGTAGCAGTTTTATATCTAACATGGAAGACCTAATAACCTTAATCACATAAATGATTAAATGAGACTACAACTTTAATTCAATTTTATGTCAACGATAAAATGTCTGGGTCGGAATTGTACTATAACTTTAATAAGACACATATGATAAAATGACGGAGTAAATGGAACTACAACTTAATTCCATACCAACCATACATAAAATGACTTGAGCGGAATGAGACTACAACTTTAATAAAGTATAAATCATAAAATGACTTAAATGGAATGGGACTACAACTTTAATTCTATACAAACCATGAAATGACGTTAACGGAATGGGACTATAACTTTAATAAAGCACAAGTCATAAAATGACTCGAACTAAATGGGACTACAACTTTAATTCTATACAAACCATAAAATGACGTTTACGGAATGTGACTATAACTTTAATAAAGCACAAATCATAAAATGACTTAAACTGAATGGGACTACAACTTTAATTCTATGCAAACCATAAAATGACGTTAATGGAATGGGACTATCACTTTAATAAAGCACAAATCATAAAATGACTTAAACTAAATGGGACTACAACTTTAATTCTATACAAACCATAAATGATATAAACGGAATAGAACTACAACTTTAATAAAGCACCAATCATAAAATGACTTGAACTAAATGGGACAATAAATGACATAAACGGAATAGGACTACAACTTTAATAAGACACAAATCATAAAATGACTTGAACTAAATGGGACTACAACTTTAATTCTATACCAACCATAAATGACATGAACGGAATAGAACTACAACTTTAATAAAGCACAAATCCTAAAATGACTTGAACTAAATGGGATTACAACTTTAATTCTATACCAACCCTAAATGACATGAACGGAATAGAACTACAACTTTAATAAAGCACAAATCCTAAAATGACTTGAACTAAATAGGACTACAACTTCATTCTATACAAACCATACATAAAATGACTTGAACGGAATAGGACTACAACTTTAATAAGACACAAATCATAAAATAGTATAAGTATAAAGTAAGAAGATTGTCGGCGAGAGTCTGGGCGTTACGTAATAAACCTCCATAGGTTCATACTGTCGTCATCAATTATTTATACTGAATCGGACGTGAGAAGTGAAATCTTCTAGTGACAAATCTCAGTTGATTTTAGTGTTATAACATACAACATGGTGTGTAATAAACCTAATAAAATATTCATATTTTAACACACTCACAATACGCTATCCTAAAAGTGCCAAGTTTCTGACGCAACCATTAGCACTGACAAAAACACACCTTAAAAAAAACATTTGAATTGAAATCATATGATTTTTATATGCCAATTGTCTTTAGTTGATTCTCATTTTCCTTTGCTTTGTTACTGTTGTAGTTCACATATCTGCTCTTTAATAGATGATATAAACATGATTTTCGCATTGTCTCCGCCCAAGCAATCCAAGGTTGCAACGTATTACCCTTTTTCCAAATGTGTGCCCCCACCCCCCTTCGACAAAATCATGGATCCGGGCCTGCTGACTATTTGTTATGCTAAAAGTGGCATTTTTCTGACGTAAGCATTCTGACTGGAAAAAGAAACATTAAAAATATTGGAATGGAAATCTACATCTAACGATTGACTGTCTTTATATACTAGCTGCTGGGAAAATTAAGGCACGTATACACAATGGAGCCACGGTGGCTAAGTGAGTAAGACGCTGGCTCGCTCGCTTGGAAGTCGGGTGTTCGATCGAGGCATTGGACGAGGAAGTTCATCTAGATTTTCCGCCGTAGTTCCTACTTGTCAGTGGTGCAGCTGTCTAGTCGTTCGGATGGGACAAAAATTCGAGGTCGTGTACACAGTTGGAATTCAACATCCACAGAATAATCCAGTAACGCTAACTGAAATACCAACGTGTCACTAACTTGTCGATGCGAGTTTTACTGTAAAAAAATCAGGCGTGCTTGTCCAATAGACAAAATATAGAGAATAAATAACCCATGAAGCCACGGTGGCTCAGTGAGTAAGACGCTGGCTTGCTAACTCGAAGGTCGTGGGTTCGATCCCGGTGTTGGTCTAGAGAGTTCATCGGGATTGTTAGTTCCAAAATGACCTGGTTTGTTTCGAGTGGACATTACCCCCTCTCTCTCTCTCTCTCTCTCTCTCTCTCTCTCTCTCCAAGGATGTTAAACCCCATTTCGTTTCATTCTATTTACAGTCCAGGCGCCATTTGTGTATATTATTGTTTGTTTGTATAGAAGTGCTGTTCAATTATCCGATACGCCAGACATAAAAAAATGAATGTCTGAAAGCTACGAAGCATAACAAAACTCATAAAATATTCAAAATTTGACAGAGTTGGTGTATGCCATCACAGAGAC
Organism: Patella ulyssiponensis; assembly: GCA_963678685.1. Lineage (NCBI taxonomy): Eukaryota > Metazoa > Mollusca > Gastropoda > Patellidae > Patella > Patella ulyssiponensis. The sequence goes on from OY783226.1 coordinate 92,606,702, forward strand.
AACACATCGTTTGCTTAAATAATTCATTATTTTCTAATTGTCGTCTGCAACACAAGAGTTCAACAGACCTATACATCATAATCTGTCACAAATCATTCGAATCATCAAATTTTAAAATTCTATAGTCTGGAGGTTTGGAATCCACTGTGATTGTTGCCTGAAACTAGGTTTGATATCATTACTATAGTCGTGTTACACCGTTTCACAATCATAGAAAAAGCTATTATGCTCTGGTTGAATTCTGAGGGAGAGGGGAAATTGAGTTTAATGTCCACTCGACAAAACCCAGGATTTAATGTTGCCAATACATCAATAAGAAACTATGTTCAAAGTTTTGTGTTTCTGGATCAAAGGCATTTCAAACAAACAGTCACTGAAAGTTTAGTAAATTCTTAACTTAAATCTGAGAATAAATCGGTACCATGTATCTTAGGTTATTCCGTGGTTGTTCTATAGACTTTTTAATCATCCAATGGAACACTCGCAAGACCGTGATAAGTCCAGAAACATACGTCAAATATTTCAGTAAGGTTTATTCATTCGTTATTTAATCCCCGGCTGTACGTGGCAAGGAGTAGGGTCGCCTGTATAGCCGCGTGGGTTTTCTCCGGGTCCTCCGGTTTTCCCCCACTGCTAAAGACTCTTAAGCGCAAGCGAATTATTGAAATAAAATTAAACAATGTGTTAGTCCCGAATTGATCTAGTTTGTGTCGAGTGGACGTTAAATCCCATTTCTCTCCCTCTCTCTCTCATTCGTTACTTTTTGTCTAATGGACAACAACAGTTGCGATTTATTTTACAGTGAAACTTGCAACGGCAAGTTGGTGACACTATCGTATTTTTGTTGGCGTTATTGGCTTATTCTGTGGATGTTGTCTCAGCTATCAAAAAAGCGCATATTGGCCTCAAAATCAAGCAATGGAAAAATAACACCCAACTTTTCCAAGGTAGTAGCACCCTCCCCGTAAGATGGATGACGTCAGAGATTAAAAGGAAATGAAGTATTAATAATAGATAGAGACCTAACTACAGACACTCTTTATTAGACCCCAGTCAACCATTTCTATCCTGTTTTATTTATCGAGAAATAAATATCTTAATTCTGAATTATCGAAATATAAACACTGTAGCTCAATCAATCGGAGTAGACGCATTGAATTCCAAGGACATCTGATACTAAGTTGAGTAAACTCCACGAATATTTCAGTCTGAATATTTAACAAATTGAAATTGATATTTAACGCACCAATCTGATTAAAATACAGATCTACATTTCGTTCCGTTTATAAAACATTTGATGGTCTCTACTACATGAAGCCAATTCAACTGGGAGGTCGCGTCAGGGGTCATACGAGCGATTTGGACCCTATGACGTCAGACATTGATTAATGAATCAGCGTTGACGTTTCTAGGGGTCTCACACACTCAACTACACCTCCCCACCACCGCCTAACACACTCAACCACCGTCTCACACATTCAATCACACACACTCAACCACCGTCTCACTCTCAACCACCGCCTCACTCTCAACCACCGTCTCACATTCTCCACCACCGTTCCACACACTCCACTACCGCCTCACACATTCAACCACTCTGATTCCCCATTTCTAAAAATACAAAAGCTGTGTACTTGAGTAACCCAGTCGGACACTTTATAATACTGTGGATTTAGTCCAGTAAGTCTTAATAAGTTAAGCTGGGTTACGTGTCGATATAAAACAGGACCGATAACTCAGTTATCCCACCGCCATAGGCAGACTTAATGACATTTCCTTTCTAGACATCCGATAGTCACACCATGTCTAAATTAATCATTACATTGTTACATTTACCCATATTTAAATACGAAGGTATGTCCAAGACAGAAATTTGATATCTAAATATGAAGATATGTCTAGTATAGAAATGTGATATTAAATACGACAATGTGTCTAGTATAGAGTATAGAAATGGGGTATCTAAATACGAAAATATGTCTTATATAGAAATGTGATATCTACATCAGATGATGTGCCTACTATAGAAATGTGATATCTAAATGCGAAGATATGTCTAATATAGAAATGTGATATCTAAATACGAAGATATGTCTAATATAAATGTGATATCTAAATACGAAGATATGTCTAGTACAGAAATGTGATATTAAAATACGGTGATACGTCTAGCATAGGAATATCATATTTAAATACGAAATGTGTCTAGAATATGAATTTGAAAATTAAATACGAAGATATGGCTAGTATAGGAATGTGATATTTAAATACGAAGATATGTCCAGTATTGTGACACTTCTGAGACATTGACTGAGACAGACCGTTTCATTGGCTGATCCCTCACATCATCCAGAACACGTCAATGATAACTACTCTTCCAGATCCTGGTGTAGTAAAGACAAATAAAACGAAATTTTGAACCATAAAAACGGAACGAAATAGGATCTGTGTTTTAATCAGACTGGGTAGAGATCTATTCTATTTCTCTGTGTGTAGTTGTATTACGTGATAAACTACAAGCTGCCAGCTATTATTTATTTACGGTATTATTATGGAAGACGATACATGATAATTTGCTGTATGTTATTAATAAGTTCATTTTTGTAATTATTACCAGCTAGTTGCCTGGTGTCAGCTTCGGGGTTATTACATTCGGTCATAAACATAAATGTCATGATAACTTGGACTACCGGTAACTTAAATGTCATGATAACTTGGACTATCAAAAAACCCTGGCTCTCAAATATTGTAATAGAAAAAATGGCGTGATAACTTCGACTATCAAAAACATGCTAGTTCTTAATAGAAAAAAATGTCATGATAACCTCGACTATGAAAAACATGCTAGCTCTCAAAAGAAAGAAATGGCGTGATAACCTGGACTATCAAAAACATGCTAGTTCTTAACAGAAAGAAATGACATGATAACCTCGACTATGAAAAACATGCTAGCTCTCAATAGAAAAAAATGACATGATAACTTCGACTATGAAAAACATGCTAGCTCTCAACAGAAGGAAATGGCATGATAATCTCGACTTTGAAAAACATGCTAGATCTTAAAAGACAAAAATGACATGATAATCTCGACTTTGAAAAACATGCTAGCTCTTAATAGAAAGAAATGGCATGATAACCACAATGATCATAAAAAAAATCCCCACCGGAGTAATTTAAAGAAATTTACGTATAATTCTCACAAAACGTAAGCGATTCATTGACAGTTGGAATTCGAAATAAGAGTAGGCTGACGTGCAGCTGTACGGGCAAAATTTCACTTGATTGCACAATGTATGGCGTATTGGGAGCAGGACAGTGGGACGTTAAACCCCACTTCTTTTTCATTTGTTTGGCGTATGACCGTTTTTATTAGCGCAGTTGGTGCAGAAAACTTGGCCATTCCATCCCAGGTCACTTGAACATGAAATGTTATATATATATATTGTTTTTCTACAAGCCAATGCTGTATATTCGGCGTCTTAAAATTTTGTTATTAACAGCATTACCACAATCGGTCTGGTGTTTACAAAATTCAGGGGACCACGTGACCGCTGTCTGGCGACTGAATTACCACAAATTACCAAAAAACAATTTTTATGTTATATTTCCCGGAGAATAAACGAAATTGAATTTCTCCTAAAGGCAGTGAAGGGGCGTTAAAAATAACGAACTCAGTAATGAAATAACTGCCGTTGTCTGCGGTAATAACAGGAATTTGACCAAACGATAATTTCTCCCGCCAATATCTTAAAGAAACAATAATTGTATGTAAGTTGCCATATCTTTTATTATGCAGTAGCCATGGCGGCACGAGCGGATTATGACGACATGTTATAGAATCCTTGATAGTTTGAAATCGAATTTGGGATAGACCGTAGCGACATATCCCCCATAGTGCACTCGTTGATTGGAAAGAGGCGCACGTGGGCGCCTTTAGCAGTGGAGGGGAACCTGGGAACCCGAAGAAAACCTACGGCGTTGGACAGGCCTTTTTTATTTCATTTGCAATAAAATAAGCAGTCGTTTTTTTACCTCCAATCTACGACGAATGGTCACTTTAAGTTATGTCTGTAGAGCATATGTGAATTAATATTAAATATTTAGAATGCGCATGGCATGGTATGCTTAACTTAGTCTTCATTAACCCAGTTTGTGAGGACGTTACACCAAATTTCATACAGGGTAGGGGGGACGAATGGTTAGCACGTGCGTTTTGTATCGTAAGGTTTCTTGCTGAGTTCCCGGATTTACGTGAAAAGGAGTATGGTCGCCTGTTCAACCTCATGGGTTTTCTCCGGAACCTCCGGTTTCCTCCCACTACTAAAAAAAACCCTAAGCAAACGCGAATTATTGGAATAAAACTGAATCATATGTTAGTCCCGAAATGACCTACTTTGTGTTGAATGGATATTAAGCCCCCCCCCCCACCACACCACCACCCTCTCCCTCTCTCTCTTTCTCTTCAAGACAATGGTGATATTTGTTGAATATATCTGTGGAAGTAATATGACTTCTATTGAGCGGTATTACATTTGACAGTTAAGTCATGGTTAGCTAAATCCTATTTAATACACTGGAACAAATTCTCGGCGAGTGGATGGTTCACAATCAATCATCGATTGTCCGTGAAAGTCACCCAAAGGTCCCGCAAAACTCGGCCAAAAGGACGTATTGTCCTGTGCGTATTTAATAGACGATATATTAATGACTGGGAATTAGAGACTAATGATAACCTTGTCGACTTGATTAGCCAGACGGTTTTAATTAGCAATCAACTAACTGGCCACAGTAGGTGGTGTAAATATCGCGGAAATAAATATAGATCGAATACAATATATGAACAGTGAATATATACCAGTTAGTTAATAGTTATAAAACCTTTCAAAATTGTATTAAATTTCGTATATCTAACTCAATGTCATCCGAGGTCTTCGACATGGAAAACACGAATTATTTACCGGGAAAAGATATCCAATATTTAAGACAAAATAAACATTTTACCATTGGTACACGAATCGTGTATCATAATGCGTTTCAGTGCCATTTTAACAAGGGACTCGAAGAACGAGGTTAGAGAATTCCACAAGTTATGTCATACGGTGACGCCATAATTCTTATCTGTAGAGCATGCACAATAAATACTATAGGTGGAATAACTAGATACTAGAGATTGTCGTTCGATTGAGACTTCTGGCGTATTTCGCCGAACATAACTGATTTAAAATTAGAGTAAAAACAGAAACCATTGAATGTAAATCAGTTTATATACATTCATGTGAATTAAATTATTACATGTGTTGCCCCCCCCCCCCCCATTTGTGTCAATTTCTAGGTCCCAAATATTAGAGATTTATCTCCTTTAAGTTTATTACCCCGATCGCTACCAAAGCAACAATGAAACAGATTCTCATCCCCAACATAATTTCAAATGTGTAAAACCTTTTAAATTCTTATCATGTATATGTGAATACATTAACATTTTATTTTCCCCTGATCGCGACCAAATAAAATCGATTACAAAAAAATCACCTTCAAGATAATTTCAAACATATCCGATTTGCTACTTTTGGCTTTAATTCGAAAAGATACATTTTTGTTCCTGTCAATTTGTTTCTGGTTTAGTTTTCACCATTCCACTTTTAGTGTGGCGCTGTGCGTATGTCGCTAACACATTCATTAAGGTCAGGACCGTACAAGAAACAGCGGACACGCCACTGTCCGGGCTAAATGTCTTTCATATGTCACCCCTTTTTAAGAAATGATTAAAATTCATTATTATTGTCCACTGGCAATGTATTTAAAGAGAGAGTGAGAGAAATGGGGTTTAACGTCCACTCCACACATACTAGGTCATTTCGGGACTAACATATGGTTTAATTTTATTTCAATAATTCGCTTGCGCGCAAGGGTTATTAACAGTGGGAGGAAACCGGAAGACTCGGAGAAAACCCACGAGGTTGGACAGGCGACCCTACTCCTTTTCACGTATAACCGGGGATTCGAAACCACGCCAGTTGACTCAATGACAAGCGTTATGGTACAGCACGACGTGCTAACCATTCGGCCACCCCCCCCCCCCCCCTGTATTTAAAGCATTAATTACAACTGTTAATCGAGAAGCGACATGGCACCAATCAAGGTGCCAAAAGAGTGAAACCTCCCTAAAATTACCTTATTTTAAGATGATGAACGAAGTTAGAATTGATAGTCCTTTTACAAAACTCATCCATTTCGTATCAAACTTCCGTTTAAAATTATCAGGTAAAAAAGTTCAATGACTGTTGGATTTAATCTAATTACAGTGTTGTAACCTTTGACCCCAGGTCTTGACCATATCAAGATTGGTTCCAATGAATCCTGGAAGTTGACTTTGATTATTCTGTTTGTTTGATAACATAGCTGCTATGGTTACCAGAGCTGCGAATGCAGATCCAACAAGCAGATTTCAAACCAATCTCGTTGTTAAGACCGAAACATATTATTTATTTTGCTCTTACTTTTTAAAATTTAATTTCAACTAACAAAATGCTGACATGGAGAAAACGTGTTTTAATTAAATTGGTTCCCTAGTCAACCATTTTTTCATATAGTTTTCAACACCATGGAATGTTTTCTGAAACCTTTTAAAACACTTTAATCATGCTATCATGTACAGCAGAAGGAAATGCATTGAAATATGGTTTTACGTCCTCGGTTTCTGAACCAATCAGGTTGATCAAGACGACATCAAGCCGGTGACTACAGGCCATTACCGATGTGACTGGATCCAAGAGAGAGAGAGAGAGAGAGAGAGAGAGAGAACTGGGGTTTAACGCCCACTCGACACAAACTAGGTCATGTCAGGACCAACACATGGTTTACTTTTATTTCAATAATTCACTTGCGCGTAGGGGTCTTTAGCAGTGCGAGGAAACCGGAGTGCCCGGAGGAAACCCACGAGGTTGAGAAGGCGCCCCTATCTCCATGCCACATACGCTCACACCAGGGATCGAAACGACAACCGCAAGCCAGAGGTGACCGGACACTCTAGACCACTATTATTATTATTATTTACATTTATATAGCGCTATCTTCCACAAAACGTGTTCAGATGCGCTGTACAATAAAACATGTAATAAAAATAAATATACTTATACAAAAACTATAGAGGTAAAACATAACAGGGTAGCTTAAAATAAAATATGATATCACAAATGGGTTTTAAAAAAAATCATAAGTTAAAGGCTTTCTTAAACAAAAATGTTTTAAGAAGTGACTTAAAAGAGATTAAATTTGTGCAGCATCTTATATTAAAAGGTAAAGAATTCCATAATTTGGGTGCCTGGACGGTAAAAGATCGATCTCCGAAAGATAAAAGTCTTGCTGATTTATTTACAAGTAAAAAATGATCAGATGAAGAGCGGAGATTGCGACTCGGTGTGTACATTTCTAAAAGTGAAGATAAATAAGAAGGTGACATATCATTTATACATTTAAAAGTTAAAAGGAGGATTTTAAATTCAATTCTAAATCTAGGCCATCCCAACCCCCCGACTGAATCAAAAATACAATATCGGCTACATTATGATTATATACATTAAAGATCCATTATAGGAGATTAGCTAATGAGCTGGCATTTCATACTATAATTGTCAAATACTTGAATAATGTAAAAGGAATTTGTTGAAAATTTCAGTCAAATTGATCCACTTTGAACCGAGGTTTCAACGATTGAATTTTGGGCCTAGCCTCTATCCTCATTACTAAAGTCGGTACGATAAATAACATAGTCACGATTATCCAGGTTTTGACTTATTTGGCGTTAAGCAGTAGATAGGATTCTAATCCAGTAAATGTCGCAGCAAGCGATGACATCGAGAGTTGATTTTGTTCTGGATAAGTTAATTAATGGTATGTATTGACAGATGTATTGTGACAAGAAAACGTTAAATTCCATTCCTCATGTCAGTGTTACAGTGAGTAATAAAATGATATTTTAACGACACAGATGACTAAGAAGACTATCTTATTTAACAAGCCATTTATTTCACTGTATTTTAACTGAAGATTGTCACATTATAAAATGGTTTTTGTCACCATGAGTTGGTTAATCATGAAACATGGAAACTGCTTTAACAATATCTTAACCTCCAATCATCCAGGGAATAATTTATTATTAACAAGAAAATGTTTAGAAAACGCTTTAGCAATATCTTAACCTCCAATTATCAAGGGAATAATTTATTATCAGCAAGAAGCTGTTTAGAAAACGTAACTTGGCTTGACACTCAGTACGAAAATACCACTTAAGCAAATATAAGGTATTCTTATAATCTGTAATCTAAATAACAATTAAAACGTAATTTCGATTATTTATATGCTGATTTGTACACAACTTTGTTTTATGGACGAATGGAATGGGGTTTAAGGTCTTATTTCGAACCTACTATCTATCACAGACGACACTGTATGCTAACCATTCTATCACAACCAACATTTTGTGCTAACCATTGTTCTCGAACTTACTGTCTATCACAACCGACACTGTGTGCTAAGCTACTATCTCTGACCACCGACACTTTGTTCTAACCTACTATCACAACCGACATTATTTTCTAACCTACTATATATCACTATGAACACGGTGGTCTAACCTACTTTCTGTCACAACCGACATTGTCCATCACAGCCATTACTGTTTCCTAACCTACTCTCTATCACAACCGACACGATCAACCTCTTGTAGCAGTTGCTGGCAAGTTAACGCCCACAATAACACTATTTATGGATTAACAATTACTGGTTTATTAACATGCAACGTTTCGACGATGATACTCTCGTCTTTATCAAACAAGCAAGAGTATCATCGTCGAAACGTTGCATGTTAATAAACCAGTAATTGTTAATCCATAAATAGTGTTATTGTGTTACTTCTCAATTACTAAATGCCACTTAAAGAAACGCCCACTTCCACCAATTAAGGGGGATTTTGCAGACAAATATTTCCTGGGAACATTGCCGTCTTCCCGATGCACTTTACCCCTCATTGAGGTTTCCTTATTGAAACCAATTGGCCTATATTCATAAAGAACGAATTATTTTGTGGTATACAATTACAGGGTTTTCCAGACATATTCATCAACTGGTACAGAGAGACATAAACATTCCACCTGCGACACACAACTACATATTAGGGTCTACATATTATCCAAATCAAGATAGACAAAAAGAATTGGGTTAAATGGGCGACCTTCCTGTATCGAGCTGGTTAAAGACGACTACATACAGTCTGATTCGTGAATATGGGGAAATTTGGACGGACAGTGGCATTTCCACCTAACCTCCATCTAGTTCGAACTATCATGGGTTCTTTTACGTGCACAGGACATCGGTGTTTCGAACGAATAAAAGCCTATCGTTGCAACGCACTCCTTCTCGCAAGGTGTCGTCGGAGGTAAATTGGGTCCAACATGGCCCCCGCATAATAATGGGGTTAGGGAGAGAGAGAGAGAAATGGGGTTTAACGTCCACTCGACACAAACTAGGTCATGTCAGGACCTACACATGGTTTACTTTTATTTCAATAATTCGCTTGCGCGTAGGGGTCTTTAGCAGTGCGAGGAAACCGGAGTACCCGGAGAAAACCCACGAGGTTGGACAGGTGAACTACTCCCATGGGGTTAGGATAAGGATTGTAATAATTACATGTTGGATTGAACTGGGATCCAAATTATCTCTAACCCATTGACAAGAGAAAAACACACAAGGAAATCGCCAGGAACCGGAAGCGAACCGTGCCTTACCCATTCGAACACCGTGGCGTCTAAGGAGAAACTACTATCTGTGTACTACTTCCTGTTTTACGATAAGAACACAGATCACGAAATATTTCTACGCCGTCAACCACGAATGTAGGGCCAAAGTTTTATTTACTCTGTTTCTCCCTTTCCCCCTCTTGCATGACGATTTTTGTTGACTTTTGGTGTAAAATCGAAAAAAAGGGTTTAAAAATACATATCCTGCCAGATTTTGGTGAACATTCATGATTTTGTGGCGGTAAGATACAAGCGTTGTGAGGTTGGCTACGTTAAAATGAAAGGGCCGGAAATTGCATTTTACTTGTCTTTACTTCCAGCTTGTGTATCCTCATACATGTTTTACGACAAGAGTTTGCCACATGTTGCTCCTTCGGTGGCAGAAAGTGGTCTACCCACAAAGTTAGAGTCGGTCTAAGAGACGAGAATGAACATTAAGTCAATGAGGAAATAACATTGTGAAATGAAATAAGGTTTATTTAAGTCCCGCTTTTCTGCACCGAATGTGCTGTAGGACATGCAGTGTGCTATGAGAGAACTGTGTGCGGACAGCGGTACCACGGCCTACTTTTATTTCCAATTCCATCTGTCAAAGCCGAGATGAGATTGTACTCCGGCGATTATGATTATTGTTTATAAAACCAGGGCGGTTTGACGAAAATACCATAACTAGCTGTGAAGACCGTACATATACTCCAGTACTATCGTAAACAGAAAGGGAAAATCTATTTCTAGACCAATGTTTGATCGTTGTATTTACAATTGAAAATCCGTGGAGATATTTATGATCTATATGTGGAAAAAGACCTGTCTGTTCTCGAAACAATGATCTATTAAATCAATACCCAGTGATGTTCTGCAACCTTCCGAATGATAGGACTGCTCGAACCAAGACTAAAGAATTACGTAGAATTGCCTCGCTGTTCAGGTCGGTGATCATATTTCGGATCAGCAAGATTTATGGCTCCTTTATCTCAGAAGGGATTTCAGAGAATATCTGTGACTTGAATTACTCAGACAATTAGATTACATACCAGGACAGTAGACACAAGACCACGGGAGACATTCTGGATACTTAAAGAAATACCAAGCATGTCACCTGATAATCGTCACTACTGCCGGACTCCTTTCCCCGGTATTTCTTTCTGTGGAGACAGGCATTGAATTATCAACCACTACTTTAAAATTACCGTAACTGAGGTTTGGTTGGGAGCGAGCTTATACACCCTCGGTTACTTCCGTAATTATTTTGCTTGAGCGAAGAATATCGCCATGATCTCGGAAAGGTATTGTTGTGTAACCAACCGAAAGATCTGCCATGACAACTGCCAAAGTAAAAATTATTTTCTTGAAAAAGTGATTAGTAAAAGCCAGGTGTATCTCAAGAGATAGTGAGTCATTTGAAAGACTATTAGCGATCCGAAAAACATCGGTTAATTCCGTATATTTCCGTAATCTACCGAATGCGATCAAAAACGATTATTTTTTCAAAAATGTACAGAATGAGCTAGGGAGTCATTTACAAAACTATAAGCGATCCGAAAACGATCGGTTTATTCCGCACATTTCCATAATCTACCGAATGGGATGAAAAACGATTATTTTTTTTTCAAAAATGTATAGAATGAGCTAGGGAGTCATTTACAAAACTATAAGCGATCCGAAAACAATCGGTTAATTCCACACATTTCCGTAATCTACCGAATGAGATGAAAAACGACTATTTTTTTTTCAAAAAATGTATGGAATGATCTAGGAAGTCATTTACAAGACTATTAGCGATCCGAAAACGATCGGTTAATTCCGGATATTTCCGTAATCTGCCGAATGCGATAAAAAACGATTATTTTTTCAAAAATGTATAGAATGAGCTTAAGTGCCTGTTAACAGATCTAGTAAATTAGGTGCTTGTTAACTTCACATTATACTCTCACAAATATTTAAATAATATTCCATACATAAACAACATATTAACATGGTTGTCGTTCTAATTACACCCCACACCTGGCTTCTAGCTTGCTAAATAGTTGCCATGTTGTTAAACCTATTAACTGTTTTAACAAACATAAATACCTTTACCTAATCCTTTAAAAACAATTTACAGATCATTGGAATACTGTCAGACATGACATGTTCCTTTCTCTATATCTCTTATCCTTGAATGTGTAATAGAAAATGCGGGCAATCTACTTAAAACCAAACAAAAGCCCCCACCCCACACACACACAATATAAAAAACTTAAAATACATGGTGAATGAATACAGAATGATTGGAATGTTGTCTTCTCTGACATTTCTCAATAGCATTAAGTCTGTTTTGTTTTGTTATGTGTTGTTTTTGTTTGGGGTTTTTTTTTTGGGGGGGGGGGGTGTTTTGGGGGTTTTTTTTGTTATTTTTGTTGTTGAGTTTTTTCAATAAACAATAATGTATTCGAATATCTGAATAGAATGAAGAATAGACTCAGTCTATGTAAAACAGGGAATGTCACAAATCTTCAAAATTCTCTTTATTCAAAAGGTTTTGAGAATCGAATGATTGGAATGTTGTTTTCTCTGACATGTCTCGTTATCATTACGTCTTTTTACTTTTTTTCTTCTTTAAACAAAATGTTATTGGAATACCTGAATGGATGGAAGAAAAGTCTCAATCTCTGAGTAAAACAGGAATGTCGCTAATCTTCAACATTCTCTTTTTTTCCAAACAGTTTGAATACCGTATGCAGCAAGTCATATTGTTTATTATTGTTTAAATTATTAGTTGTAAAAATATTTCCCCTGATTATGTTTTGGTTTTTTTTTTGTATCTGTATTGGTCTTGTCATTCATTTTATTGTTGCAATTATCAGAAAGATGTTGATGTGAGAAAATGATGATTATGTTCTGTACTTCTATAACCGTCTTTGAAAAAAAAACCCAAGGGTTTAGAATATCGTAGGCACTATGTCATATTTTTTATTATTGTTTAAATTATTAGGGTGTAAAAATATATCTATGATTATATTCTGCATATCTATAACTGTCTAATGATTTTGAAAAAAATAGAAATATCAGGAATATGTTATAGGTGTAAAGATATTCCTGTGTTTTGTATATCCGTCTTTTTGTGTTTTTATTGTAATAAACAGTGTTACAGTTGCTTGTTAATCATCTCAGTTTTCATGGTTATCGTTGGTAATTGATTTAACAGATTAGCTCATTATAGTTAACTAGTTCACCGTTTAATTCTAGTCTGTTCAACAGATACATCACCCCTCCCCCTTCCTTTTATGATGCTTACACAATCTAAATCACCGTTAAACCCTTTGCTTCTGTTTCCAAATAACATGTTAAAAGATGTCTAAACGATTGCTGGTTTGTTCTATGTAGCCACATGGGATTTAACGTACTATAACGTCACTATCAAAGTGCTGTATATACGAATTTTCTCGCGGACATTATACTTTGTCCGACCATATGTCATGTAACCCAAGAATCCATACTGGAAAATACCGAGGAAGTTGTCTCGGTCCATACCGCGATTGAACAGCACGGTCTTTCTCACTGAGTCACCCTGGCTCCCGTACCACGAAAGTGTGTCACATTCTTATCATTATTTGTTAAGATTTTGGGACAGGAAGTGACATTATCGTATCATGGATATGACCATGTTTATACTGCCTATGTCACTTTCGCTCAAATCTTCATTATTCAAAACAAACAGTCCAAAAAATTGTTTCTTAGATCAAATATTAGGTTTAATTTTGAAAGAGAGAAAGGTGTAGACCGGTCATTTCCACAACCATGTTTTATATGGACTATGTCACTTCAGCTTTAGATTTGAATTTTTTTTTAAATAAACATTAATGTCTATAAGTCAGTGGACAAATTCTGCGCATAGTTTTACATGATAAATAATGATATCCGGGGATAAGAATATAGTACAATATACTTTCTGTATTTCATTTAAAATTAAACGCTCGGCTGTTTACACCTGGTTGGCTGTACAAGCGATTAAACTGTTACTTTATTTACAAGAATGAACCGTTAAATTTCAGTCTGATCAAAAAATATTACCCCTTTCGTCCATGCTGTTTTTATACTCTACATTATGCCTTAAATGTTATATAATTAGACATGAATTAACTTACCAGGACCGTAATCAATTCCTGGAGAGTCTAGATTTTCAATTGATTTAAAAACAGTTTTCGTCCATGATTAAACGTAACAATGGATACTCGAGACTTTGTTTATTATTGTACCAATGGTAGTAACGGCAATCGAGGCTACATTGTAATTGTATTGGTAATAACTTGACTGAAATTTTCAACATATTCCCTTTTTGTTATCTTTATTTTAACTGTTATAGCGAAAACTGCCATTTCTTTATCTAATCTTACACAATGCTAAATATATAATATTATTAAGATTGCGAGGACGTGGCTGTGTACGAAAGCACAAGTTCACTGCGTAGTGGAATGTTATTTTAACTGTGCAACTTTTTTTTTTAACGTCATTATTTTATAATTTTCAACTAGAAAATGGCGGAGAAAAAAATCCCACGTATATATATACACGAAGTAAGCGGAATTTGAACCCAGCGGGTGACTTTCTCTCGTTCTATGCCATTTTTTTTCTATGATGGTTTATATTTGTAGACCAAGTCAGGCAGCATTCCATCCATGCCGTAATTTATCATCTCACGTTGTGTTAAATACAACAATCTGAAGGATTATTGTCTGCGCCGTGCTAATTACAAAATACAATTTTACCCGTGCACTAGAGAGAGAGGGGAGGGGAGGGAAGAGATAGAGAGAGTCAGAGAGAACGGGGAGGGATAATGTACACTTGACAAATGGGACTGGCATATTATGTTATCTTCCAGTAATCTACAGAGAGGGGTAACGTCCACAAACGAGGGACTAAGATAATAATATGGTACAATTTTATTTCATTAATCATTTGCGCATAAAGATCTTAAGCAATGGGGAGAGGTCGGAGGTCCCGGCAAAAACCCACGAGGTTCTAGAGAGAGGTGGGTGGTTCACAAACAGAGTAATTGTGGGACTAAAATATGGTAAAATTTTATTTCATCAATTCGTTTGCGCATAAAGATCTTTAGCAGTAGGAGGAAGTCGGAGGTCCCGTTAAAAACCCACGTTGTCCGGCGAGCGACCCTACCCGTCACACGTACAATCTTGGGATCGAAACCACCCCACCTGACTCAATGACAGACCCTATGACCTAAAGCGCACCCGTTAAACCACAAGACCACCCCATTATCTTGTATATATCAAAACAATCTGGTTCAGGCGGAAGGGTATAACGTTCCGGTTCCAATCCAGGAGAGAACCTGGGAGAAGAACATGTACGGGTTTTCAAGCCGGGTCTCACAGGTGACACCATACTAAACTTAGGCTGCCTGCTTGAGAACATACTCTAAGCAAGTTGACCGACATTTTAAGTCGTTCGGAAAAGACGAGAAATCAAACCCCATTTGCATTGCACGAGTAACTATGGAAATAAGAATGAGTCTCCGAATAATATAATTTTCTGCGTGTTGAGTGACATTTATTTACTTAATTATGGAATCGCTAATAGTATTTATTCCTCGTGTTGAAATGTAAGCTATTTGCTGCACTCTTATGTTTTTACATTGCTTCAAAATATACTATTCAAAAAAGTAGGGGATATTTGATTTTGGGGGCATAATACTAAAATATGCAAATGACTACGAAAAAAGTCACTATAGAACCTAACAGAAGAAACATTTCCAGTTACATGTGACGCCCAAACGCACCAATAGCTACCGCATGGAATGCAGGTGATGCTTGGAATCATCATGGGGGTCCAACCCAAGATTTGCACGACTCTGACTTTGAATGTTACAGTCATTGTGGTATTGAATTCCAGGGTGGAAACATCAGTTTAATTGTTTTAGTGACCAGAAAACAAATTTTGATATGCGTCGGCTTACCCAAAATGAAAGGTTCCGTGCCCTTGGCATGCTACAGATCGGCACAACACAGGCGGTTGTGGCGCGGACGATGAATGTTTCTCAGTCTGTCATAAGCAGGCTATGGTCCAGATACCGTGATACACAATCTGTACAGGACAGACCACGCTCAGGTCGACCAAGGGCGACAACTCAAGCCCAGGATCGATTTATCCGTACCTTGGCCTTGAGAAATCGTGTCATCACAGCAAATCAGATCAGCGCTCGTCTTCAAACAGACACTGGTGTGAGAGTGAGTGGCCAGACGATTCGGAATCGACTGCATAGGGGTCACCTTCGCGCCCGACGTCCTCGCGTGATCCCTTGTTTGAGAGATCATCACATTCAGGCAAGACGTCGTTGGTGTAGGGATCGTCAACACTGGGATAATCGACGCTGGAGCAACGTGATGTTTTCAGATGAGTCAAGGTTCACTGTTGATTTTTTGGACAGACGTAGGAGGGTGTGGCGTCGTCGAAACGGGCGCTTCCAAGACGTTAACGTCATCAGACATGATCGATTTGGGGGTGGTTCTGTTATGGTGTGGGGAGGCATCACTGTTGCTGGAAGAACGGCTTTACATGTTGTTGCAGGGCGTGTTACAGGCCAGTACTACCGGGACAACATCTTGGCAGTCCATGTTGTGCCGCTCGCACGACGTCATGGCCGCCGTTTCATCTTCCAGGATGACAACGCAAGATGTCACGGGGCCAGGATCGTTACAGGTTACCTCCAACAACAGAACATCACCACATTACCTTGGCCAGCACTGAGTCCCGACCTCTCCCCCATCGAGCATGTCTGGGACATGCTTGGACAGAGGTTACGTCAACGTCAACAACGTCCTGCCAATGTCCAAGAACTTGCTACTGCGTTGCAACATGAATGGGACAATCTGGACCAAAATGACCTTAGACGTCTCATTAGGAGTATGCCACGTCGGATCAATGCTTGTTTGGCAAACAGAGGAGGATTTACCCGTTACTGACTTTGTTGTGATGCTGTGGTAACTTTGCTGTTTGACCCCGGGTATCATTTTACCCTTATAATGGTCAGTCTGTGCCTTACTTAGTCTAACGATCATTTGGAATAAATCGATGAATGTGAACTTCATTTCATTTTGTCATTTGTTTCTTCGTCAGTTTCATTAGGTGACTTTAATAACACTTAAAAATCAAATATCCCCTACTTTTTTTGAATAGTATATATTCACAGCCGTCGAATGGGACGAAAATGTGTATACATTTGTGAGTACATAAAAAAATACTACAGTTAGAATTCGATATAAGAGTAGGATGCAGTGTCGCTATCCCGGCAAAATTTCTCTTATGACACACTTCATGGCGTATGCCGGTCTTCAGTCGGCTCTGAACAGTCAGGCGTTAAACCCCATTTCAATTCCTTTCTGCTAGACCAAAATAAATAACAGATCATGTTCCATATTATTATTCTATGCACCTTATTGTACATTCCTCACAGTTAACTGAACACGGAGATTTTTTCTAAGGTTGAAAGGTTGCGAGGAATTGCACGACATCCAGCTCATTAAGTAAATATTATATTATGTTTGGGGTTAATGAACAATGTTATACACGTGAAGTGAAGCAAGCTTCCATGGAATTTTGTTTCAATTTATTTAAAAATCAATCTGATTAAAACATAGATCATATTTCGTTTCGTTTTTTATAGTTCAAAATTTCGTTTTACTTGTCTTTACTACACTAGGATCTGGAAGAGTTATTATCATTGACGTGTTCTGAATGATGTAAGACATTAGCCAATGAAACGGTCTGTTACGGCGTATTTTGCACGGAACTGTGGGTAAACCATTGGTAGCATCAATGTTGATTGGTTAATCAAATATCTGACGTCACAGGGTCAGGCTCGTATGACCTCTGACGTGAACTTTTACTATAACTAGTCAAATCTTCCTGTAGTGTAGGTCATCGAAAGTATAAAAAAAAACGAAACGAAATGTAGATCTGTATTTAAATCAGATTGTTTAAAAATTGTCAAAAAAAATACAAAGACCTACGTGAAACAAAGGATGTGATAGAATTAAAATAACATGAGTTGCCAGTCCACGAGACAAAATATGGTGGGATTTCCCAACAGTGTTTATATACAAAACAAATATATAAAGAAACGATAAAAGGGCTGGTTGAAAAGTTCTATAAACGCCTATCTGTGAAATTTGGTTTCCATTTATTTTTTCTACACAGTCGACTCCCTTCGAAGTGCTCATCCCTCATGCGAGATGCTCACAACGCTGGCAATATGTAGAGTGGTAACTCGCCAATCAGACATCGTCTACGGCATGCACCCGGGATATGGTTTCTTGAATGGTTGCTGTTGATGATCTTCCAGGACGAGGGACATCGTCAAGGCTCCCTACCTCTGCCACGCTCAAATTCCACAGCCCGCTTCTTTGCTGTGTCGGCATGTATATGTGTTGGGGTTAGTCCTTTCAGTTACAGGTACTTGATGACTACCCTATAGCCAGTTTTGTCCATTTGTGGTGATTCCAATGAGTAGGTTCACAAGATGGTCTGGCACGAAGACAATAATAACACTACAGTTGCAGTTCTTATCTCTATGAAACATTCAATGGTTGTACTTGTTGGTGGGAAATTTTGTTTCAATCCAAATGATTTTCAGCCAGCCCTCGTCGCTTTGCATAAGATATTGTGGACCAGGGGCAGGTGGCGAGTGAGCATCTATAACTGCTTAGAACAAGGATGAGACCAAAAAAACACATTTTGTTACCCAATACCAATGAGACAATAATTGGCAAGATTATCTCTATATATTATGGCTATGGGTGTGATGTCACCGTAGACGTCATCGCCTCCTGACACACCATGACAACACACCTTAAGCTGTCACGTACCCAACACATTATTTACCAACAGTTGACGGTAACAACATATCAGTTGAATGCAAATAGTTTTTACGGATCAAAATAGCAACCGATCAAAAAGTGATCATCTGAACGTAGTCTACAATTAGCGAAATCTGGCAGATTTCGTGTGAATTATTTCCCTTGGCAGAATGTTGTCAACATATCTAAGAACGTCATCCGTTATTCCGGGGCTTTGGCGCGTTAAAATTACACCGGTATGACGTCACCGACACATTGTATGCCTTATTAGTCTGATAATATCCTCCCGAGGGGATTACCCAAGTTGCCCGTGTCCTGTCTACCACTTGCATCATGACAATCTCCGTAGAAATATAGTTAATTAATTACTAGTCCAGAGAAGCCAATTAAAAATAATTATGGGGGATTCAGCCATAATTTACTGCGTGATCAATTATTAATCTGGTCTTTCAGTTCCAATACTCGTCCAAACTACCCCAGTCTTTCCAAATGTCTTCGTCTGGGAAAGTTTCCTTCATATAGCGACCGATGTAATAATTACAAAACAAAAACATTTATTACAAAAAGAGTTAATGAAAAGAAAACAATTGTCCGGCATACGTAAAGTGTCTTTGCGATAATTTCCGTCCTTGTAATAATTCAAATTTATTCCACAAATATGTTTACTACGAAATCCTTTGCTACAGACCTTCAACGCCGCTCGGAAGGCTATGCGCTTTTGATTGCAAACCCCTCATACCAGAAACCATCGCCGCTCAGTGAAATATATTGGCACTACTTATAGCCTAATCAGGGGTTCCTTATATTATATATTATGCAGAATAATTTGACTGACATTTTCAACATACTCCCTTTTCATTATTCATTTTACAACCAGTATAGAGCGAAGTCAGTTTTATATCT
Organism: Patella ulyssiponensis; assembly: GCA_963678685.1. Classification (NCBI taxonomy): domain Eukaryota; kingdom Metazoa; phylum Mollusca; class Gastropoda; family Patellidae; genus Patella; species Patella ulyssiponensis. The sequence goes on from OY783226.1 coordinate 92,626,251, forward strand.
AATCTAACACAATGCTCCTTAAACGGTGTTATAATTATTTTCATGTTAAAAGCCATAATAATGGAGTCAAGTTGAAGGTTTTTATGTGTCCGTTTAAACAGTTGTTTTATGGTAAATTGCTGGATTATTATCTTCATCTCCTGGGAAATGGCATCGAAAAGATTAAGTTTATAAATACTATTGTTAGACTATTGTTATATTTTTCAAAGTACAATTCATAATATCATTACTATTGCATCTACAACTTTCTAGATTAGGTCATTTCCGGACTAACATATGGTTTAATTTTATTTCAATAATTCGCTTCGCAGTGGGCGGGGGTGGCGGAGGACCCTTAGAAAACCCACGAGATTGGACAGGCGATCCTACCCCTTGTCACGCACAACCGAGGAGATTCGAAACCATGCCAGTTGACTCAATGACTGGCTTTATGATACAGCACGGACGTGCTAACCAGTCAGCCATCTACCCCACCCCCCTTTTTATATTTAAAATTAGTTCATCGTAATGTTCTAGATTGATCATAATTTTTCTAGATTTCAAATATTTTATTATAATTTTCTAGATTTCAAATATTTTATCATAATTTTCTAGATTTCAAATATTTTATTATAATTTTCTAGATTTCAAATATTGTATCATAATTTTGTAGATTTTAAATACTGTATCATAAATGGGTCATCTCAGCCATCTTGAAATTGTGGCGTCATATCAAACATCGAAATTAACCAAGCGATTCGCAATTGTCCAAGGTACAAGCATGCCGTGTTTCATGTCGATAGTACATGCACGGGCGGAGCCTTAGTTATTTTTCGAAGGGAGTCGCCCCCTATAAGAACATGAAGAATCGCGAGTTGAGTAGTGCTTGGGGTCAAGTTCTATGGAAGACCCTATAGCTTAATTCTTAGTTTTTAATTTTTAGTTCTTAATTCTTAGTTTTTTATTCAAGGTCTTTAATTCTTTTTTCTCCATTTGTTGATGTATGAATTAAGGATTGTGAATTAAGGACTAAGAATTAAGAACCGTGAATAAAGAGCGGTTTTGTCTTTTGTACAGTTCCTTGTCCACGAAAGAAAAAAGAACGTAAACAGCAAGCCCCCAAATCAAGTGATCCAGTTTGTGTTATGTAGATTAAAGCGAAAATTTCATATTTTCTAAGAAAGTCAAGATATAATTATTTCTGTCTGTTGCTCAATAGGTTGTCAACTCACTGATATACGATTATATGCATTATTCCCCGCACTTAAAACCCATTGACACCGGAAATAATAACACAATTACCTCCCCTGTTTTTCTATCCCCCCTCCATGGAATAGCTATCTTCAAACGTTTGAAATTGAAGTTGAAAATGATATATTTGCCAATTTCTCAGCTGTCAATAGTGAATTATAGGATTAATAGGATTTTTCTTTAACAAGGTAGGACTGTTTATAGATACTATCTATTTTAAGGATTTATTTTAATATATTTTAAAAATATAACTTAAAAATATAAAATTGTAGCTTTAAGGTAGAAATTTAATAAATAATGAATCAACAATGTTTTGTTGTCTACAGTCAGCTCCGCTTTGGAACAGACAGAAACCTAGTAGACCGGCATTTTGTTGAGTAGTTGTTATTCTGCTTCCATTTAATAAAATTGAAAAGGTTTATTTAGTCTTTCTGTGAATGACAAGCGTGAAACAGTACACTCATTTTTGGATTTGGCGGCCATTAAAGGCAGAGATCTACGTATTATCAAAGAATTCAGTAGATGGATCTGTGTATTCAGAATGTACTTTGTTTAAGACATTCAGACACGCTAATTATATTTATTGGTTAACGTTTTTTCAAGCAATAAATCGGGGTAAGTCTAGGACTTATGTGCAAATGGCAAAGGATATTTTTTTTTTTTTTTTTTTTAAATCGATTTGTGTTATCACGGTGTGAATTGAGTTTCTATTGTCGACTTACGTCGGTGTAATTACTAAAGGCCTGCTCACACCCAGGTGGCGATCACGTGGCTAAGTGGGTAAGGCACTGACTCGCTTGTCTGGAGGTCAGGTGTTCAATACCTACATTGGCCGAGAAAGTTCATCTCAATTTCCCGGCATGGTTTCCCCTTGTCAGTGATGCAGCACGGATGGTCTGACAAGGACATCTGTCTAGCTGTTCGGATAAACCGAGGTCCCGTGTAGACATTGGCATGCACGTAAAAAATCCCTTGGCAGTTGGAATTCGATATAAGAGTAGGCCGTAGCGCCACTGCCCGTGCACACTGTATGGCGTATGAGCGTCTTCCATTAGCCCAGGCTGGGTGCAGAAGAGTAGGACGTTAAACCCCCTTTCATTTCAGGCGTACATCTGTGTCGTGATCATGTTCCAAGGAGTGTTGCCGAAGAGATATCAGTCGACGTGAATTGGGTTTCTGGTGTCTGCTTCCGCCGGTGTAATTACTAAAGGACTACTCACACCCAGGGAGTACGCCTGTACCGTGTTTGTGTTCCACGGAATGTAGCTGAAGAGATATCAATTGACGACCAATAATCGATCGTGTGTACAAGCCTTTATAAATAAATGTGTTATATATATCTAAGGAATGATGATGGTAATTTCAAAAAAAGAGATTAACTGTTTTCTGAACCCGTAGACTTCATCTACACGTGTATTTATATTGGAGGAGTTATCGTCATTGGTTCAAGTACGTCATCATCCGTAAATTCAACGAAATACCACTTTTTTAAATTCAAGAATATTGTGAAGGTCGCCTCACCAACCTCGTGGGTTTTCTCCGGGTCCCCCGGTTCCCCTCACTACCAAAGATCCCAACGCGCAACTATTTCTCTGACGGAATTATTGCCCTTGCAAAACCGGAAGTATATTTTATACAGTAAAATTAAAATTGACACTCTGACAAAAGTAGACGGTAGTGCTACTGTCCGGGCCAAATTTCCTTCATAGAACAATGTATGGAGTATGCCCATCCTCATTAGACATTTGATTCATAAAAAACTGGTATTTTTTTTATCCAGACCACACCTGTATCTGGCATGTGGTGTATTTATTTAGCTGTTGTGACGTATCGGGACTAGATGTTTTAGTTAAATGTTTGTCGTTGAAATCAACACCAACTTCACCTGTTCATCTCTAGAACCGTACAGGTATATGCAATGAACTAAAATACTATATGGGTTAAGTTTCCGCGCCAATCAGGCTTATGAAGACGGACATGCGCACTACGGCCTACTCTTATTTCGAGTTCCAACTGCCAAGTTGTTCTTTTATTGGATAAAAGATACTTCCGGTTTGTTATGGGAAATAACTCAATTTCGACTGCTGTTATTCGTCAGTTCCGAACGACTAGACGATGTTCCTTGCCCGATCATCCACCCAGGACCACGAACAAGCGACCCATGCTTGAAAATCCCGGGAAACTTTCTCAACCAACGTCTGCATGGAAACCAGGATGTCCAGGTCAGTGATGAGTCCGCTTCTTACCCAATGAGCTAGCGTCACTCCAACAAGTATATAATAACAATACTGATAATAATAATACTGACAATAATAGTAATAATAGTCTATTTATTTCGCGCAATATCCATGCAAAAGCATGCTTAAAACCCTGTCCAAAAAGGATCACAACTATAAGAAAGTGCATACTTTCCAAGTCTAGGTCCAAACCCAACAATATCTGAAGAGTTCTTTATTTCCACTGGCAGATTATTTCACTCTGTTGGGACGGAGTAGAAAAGGATCCTTTTCCCAAAATGTTTCAGGCTTATATCCAAACCATGTTTTGTGTGTGAACTAATAATATCTGTGATAATCGATAACTGAATTTAGAAGTCTGCAATTTGTTCCAAGGTGCCACGTTATCCTGTAGAACTAATAAATATTAAATCTATATTTAATATAAAACAAGGAAGCCACGGTGGCGGGAAAATATGGCAGCCACGATGGCCTGAAAGCAGAAACATCAGGTGTTTTAGAAAGACAAATTGATTTTTAAAAAAAAAAACAAAAAAAACAATTACATGACGGTAAAAACAATTACCACATATTAAAAATGACTTTATTGTAAATGTGGTGTAGGGTAACGAAAAAAAGCACTTAATCCTTTAGATGGGACGTAAAAACTAGGGCCCATCTGTTTAATCATTCGGGTCCACTTCCAAGAGCTTCTGGGTTTTAAAATTCGAAGAAGAGCAGGCGGAGAATTAAAGCCACTATCCGGATACAACGTGCCGTATCATTAGTGAACAGAGCACAATCACTGGTTTATTCTAAAAGCACGCCGTTTCGACAAGTATCCTCTTATCGTTAGCAAGTAAGATGTTAAACCCGATTTTATTTCGTAACCCAGAATCCTGTAGAACTAAGAATTAATTCCTTCTATTAAAAAAAACCAACAGTATCGTAAACAATTAAAACACAAGAGTGCATAATTTGACAATAACATCCACATACCAGCGATCAACTCTAGTTCTATATGCTATACAGTAAATTAAATCGACCGTAACGTTATGTATGTTTAGTATATTTAATTTATGTATAATATTGATACATTCTAAATGATGGCCCTAGTTAAAGGGACAATAACGCTCTTGCTGGCTTGGCAGCTCCGGAAAATAAATAATAGCCTTATTCTAAGTGCTAGATGTTTAAGTGTCCTACCTTATGTGTAAATATGCTGTTTATATTAATGATTTTAGTAAAGATGAACGAGGCTAGGCGAAAATTTCACCCGATTCGTTTTAGACTCATAGTGGATCAATTTGACTGAAATTTTCAGCACATTACCTTTACACTATGTAGTTTTTAACTATTATAGTGAGAACTGCCAACTCTTTATCTTATCCCCCATAATGTATCTTTAAAGGATTGTTATCTATAGTACGTTGGGACCCATATTCCTGAAGCAATGGCCCGAGAAATCTCTCTCTGGCCATTGCTGGATTGACTTCTGATTCTTGAACTTTTGCGGGAGTGTGTCTATTCTCCCCGTTCAATGAAAGCTATCACTTAAGTACAGCAACATGACAGTCCTTCGTTTAATCTGAGTCTTCCCTAAAACTTTGGACAGTGATTTAAGGTATTAAAACGGTGAAAATATGTTCGTTTCCAAACAGTATTGTTTACATTTCATTCGACTTGATAGCCTCGTTTGTCACACAATTAGTTTTACTGCAGTATTCTCCTATGCACGGGTTAATTAGGCATAATAAAAGCGTGAGCCATGACGTAACGTTATGTAAACATATTTGGTCCAATACTGGCACTTGTTTTAAATGTAAAGCGTTTGTATGGTAGGTAGTGATTGGTTGGTAGTCGGACTACTGACCAATCAAAATTTAACACAACAATATCCACTCATAATAGCAGTGTGTAGTGAGATTACCTATAATCAAACGAAACGCTGCGCGGAGTATGGTTGGGACCAAGGTTGTTTCATAACAAGTTGAGACCAGGGTAATATTCTGTAGCAAATTGAGACCAGTTTTTTTGTAACATGTTTTGCTCTGATAAGTTGATACCAGGTTTTTATTGTAACAAGTTAAGACCAAGGTTTTGGTCCGATAAGTTGAGACCAGAGCAAGGTTTTGTTGAATCAAATTGAGACCTGATTTTTTTCTATTAATATGATAGAACCTGGGTTATTTTCTATAAAAAGGCCATAATACAATATAAAATTAATTGCATTTATTTCGTTTTTGAACAACCTAATGGCCTTGTTTGTTATCGCGGTTAAATCCTTCATTGTTGCAACACGTGGTAAATAAAAGCAGTAATTTAATTTAAAATAAAGTTGGCTAGCGTCACGATATCAGTGTCATCAAACGAGCAACACAAACAACAATTTAATGTAGATATAGAAGTGCGATATATTAGTTGTTTTATTGATTCTAAATTGTCGAGACCCAGATAGAATGGAGAGAGAGACACACACAGAGAGAGGCGGAGAAATGAAATAAAATGGGGTTTAACGTCCTACTCTTAAACTGGGCTAATGAAGGCGAGAGAGAGGCAGAGAGAGGGAGGGAGGGTAAAGATTTCAGCTCTCGGTATTAAATATCGAAAAGACAACAGAATAAATTTTGAACAACTATATCATTATAAATTGTTTTATCACTGTCTAATATTTTCCGCCACAGGGGCATCATCAGGACATAACATATGGTTTGACCTATTGACCCTACAATTGGTAAATATTAATATATTCATTAACAAATGGGTGCTTGTATGGTTTAATGAAATTGGGTTTATCGTCCTACTGTTCTGCGTCGACTGGGCTAATGACGGAAATATTGCCCGGGCAGCGGTACTATAGCCTATGTCGAATTCCATCTGTTAAGGGATCTTTTACGTGCACACCAATGTGTACACGGGAACTTGTTTTATAGTATCACCCGAACTACTACACACTGTTCTTGCCAGGTCCCCAGCCGGCAACACTGACAAGGAGGGAACCACGTAGGATTTGGTCCCTTATTAAATATAACCACAAATACAACGATGTTCTTAATATCCATAACATAATCCGTATAGAGGTTGATCCGTTCGTAAACGGTCGCGCATAATAGTTTTAAATTACCAAAATGATATTGAAGGTATTTACAGGGGATGGCGCGGAGGGGGGGGGGGGGGCAAACATGCATTTCAAAACAAAATAATGTTGTTCTGGGGATGTTAAATTCGTCGTACCGTGGAGACAATAAACATATTAAATATAAATACTACTAAAACGCTACCAGTGATTGCATTTCACAGCAATGAGGCGTGTATATTTAACGACCCCCCCCCCCCCCAAGTAGAGGGGTACTCTCGAATTCAAAACTAACCATAGACAATTTATACGGACATATATATAATGCCGTTTTATGTTTACGACCATAACGCAGAGTTTGATATAAGAACAGTCCGGCTGTTAGTCACCACACGTACAGGGACTTAAGTTAATTCGCCTTCCGTGACTTGATCCGAGATTTTAAAAAAAAACGTATGAACAAACGTAATTCCAGTCTGTTTGAGTTGTTACATTGACATAGACCACATGATAATTGTCTTTTAGTGGTTTCTACAGTTTTCTGAAAATATTATAAATTTTGTTAGATAGAGCAGAGAGAGAGAGAGAGGGATAAATGGGGTTTAACGTCCACTCGACACACTAGGTCATTTCGGGACTAACATATGGTTTAATTTTATTTCAATAATTCGCTTGCGCGTAGGGGTCTTTAGCAGTGGGAGGAAACCGGAGTGCCCGGAGAAAACCCACGAGGCTGGACAGGCGACCCTACTCCTTGCCACGTACAACCTGGGATTTGAAACGGTAGATATAGCAATATGTTGTTCTACTCAACCTTCAAATAATAGTACATGTATACATTTCAGTAGATATAGCAGCAATATGTTGTCTACTAAACTATTTTTAAAAATATTGTTTACAAAAAAAATGGCTTAAAGGCTTAATACCACTCTTGTTGTAACTGAATAATATGTCCCAATCTTTATTCTGGACAACAAATTGTACTTTTTTTTACAATATTCCAATTAATTGATGATTCAAATTTCATCTTAGCACACCTAATTTAAAAAACTAGAAAAAATCAACTAAATGATTTAAAAAGCCTAACGTAAACTTTTTCAAATGTGACTTGGATTTTAAGATATTTTCGAACCCTCTGGACAAGTAAAATAAGATGTAATGGATTATTTACACAACAGGTAGGACATTTAAATTCTTAGAATAAGGCTATTATTTATTTTCTGGAGATGCCAAGCCAGCAAGAGTGTTTTTGTCGCTTTAAAGATACTGGGCTAAATCGGTCTATTGCAAGCCTATCTTTGGATCTTAAATGTTATACAAATTATTAATTAGATATCAATTAACTTATTCAGACCTTAATCAACCCTCGATGCCATCGCTAGGATGCGATATTTACTGGATTAGAACGGTTCGGCCATTTAATGATTTAATATAAAAATGAAGGGGCGAGTCTTAGTCTCGGGTATGCCAGTATCGTGGTTACGATGATACACACATTTTGTCAAAACTACAACAATTGATAATTTGAATGACATTTTCAATATATTCAGTTTGCATTATCTACCTTTGAACGGTCTGCTCTTTAACTAAATCTTCCATATAATAATGTACCTCTAAGGCAATAATATTGTAGAAAACCATAATATACACTGTAATAGTTTTTAACTGCATGTCAATATTGGGCGTGTTTGTCTTTTCATAAATGAATACTAATATCCCTAGCTGGCCGGTCACCTCTGGCTTGCGGCTGTGGTTTCGATCCCTGGTGTGAGCGTATATGGCATGGAGATAGGGGCGCCTTCTCAACCTCGTGGGTTTCCTCCGGGTACTCCGGTTTCCTCCCACTGCTAAAGACCCCTACGCGCAACCGAATTATTGAAATAAAATTAAACCATACGTTAGTCCCGAAATGACCTGGTTTGTGTCGAGTGGACGTTAAACCCCATTTCTCTCTCTCTCGCTCTCTCTCTCTCTCTCTCTCTCTCTCTCTCTCTCTCTCTCTCTCTCTCTCTCTCTCTCTCTCTCTCTCTCCAATATCCCTACTTTAACTCAAAGTCTGGACATGTTCTATTTAAAGATAAATTATGGAAGACTGGATAAAGTGAACAGTTTTCTCTATAATTGTTCAAAACTACATAATGTAAAGGGAATCTGCTGAAAATTGGCGATTGAATTTTGGGTCTATACTCGATCATCATAACTAAAGTGGACACGACAAAATACATAGTATCGATTATCCAATTATTGATTTAATCATGAATGAGCGTTGAGCAGCAGATAGGATCCCAATCCAGTAAACATCACAGGCTAGCGATGACATCGAGAGTTGATTATGGTCTCGATACGTTTATTAATGTCTAATTAATAATTTAGATAACATTTCAGATCAAACGAAATAGGCAGATTCAGCTCTTGCATAATGTACGGCTAATAAATTAATCACACTATTGCTAGGCTGAAAATTCAATCGCTAATTTCCCGGTTGAGAGTGGATCAATGTGACTGAAATATTCAGCAAAGTCTGTTTACATTATCTAGTTTTGAACTATTATAGTGAGAACTGCCAGCTCTTTATCTAATCTCCCATAATGCATCTTTTAAAAAAGTACATCGTAAACAGTAGCGTTATTAATGACACCATTAACGGTAATAGAATAAGTACGTATTAATATATGCATGATTATGTATACGTACATAATTAAATAATTACTCTGGGGTTACAATAGCGGTATCATCTATACACGGCATATTAAATAAATAATTCATAAATATCTCATAAAGTCAGCATGGAAGGCGATTATGTAAATTCTAACTATGTTGACAAAGTCTACACTGACATTTTACGAGACTACTGAATTTGCCTGATAATATCTATGTGTTCAGCTGTTTCATTGGTGCAGGTATGGTAGCTGATTGGAAGCATGTCAAAAAGCGACAACCCAACACCACGTATTGTCGGGTTAAAATATTATGATGTCGGGTTGTCAAGAAATCGGGTTAAAATGTCGCGATGTCGGGTTGTCGTGAAGTCGGGTTAAAATGTCGTGATGTATGGTTGTCGCCTTATGCAAAGCAATTCCACGACATCACGACATGATACCATTCAGCCACCATATGCAGGTAGATTAGAGTTTGAAATAAATATGACACAGCTCTACAGCCATGGGAAACAATTACCGTTTATTAACGAACAACTTTTCGATTAGGGTCTGAAATTAAATGGGGTTTAACGTCTCACTGTCCTGCTCCGACTGGACTAAAAATGACGGACATGTGCCAAACAGTGTACCATGACAGAAATTGTGTCCGTACAGCAGCGCTACGACATACTCTTATATCGAATTCCAACTGTCAATTGATCATTTACTTGCACGCAAGTGTGTAAACGGGGCCTGTCCAAGCTCGTGGGTTGTCTTCGGTTCACCCAGTGTCCTCTCACTGCTAAAGACCCCTACGCGCAAACGAATTATTCAAATAAAAATGAACCATATTATGTTAGTCCCGTAATTAACTAGTTGTGTCGAGTGGACGTTAAACCCAATTTCTCTCTATATATATATAATATATATATTTATAAGCACCATTAGCAGAATGTCCTTTATTAGATTATAACACATCAAATGTTTCACACAATGGTACTTAAAACAATATTGATTATATATTATCGATTAAATTCTCTTTCAAATATGCAAATTGTTTTAATATCGTTTTCATGTGATATGAAATCAGGTTAGCATCCTGTTTTTCTACATTGACCGATCTATTGACGACGCCATTCAGTCTGCTACATGGGGGATATTTTACGCCTACCCTCCATTGGGTTTTAACTGTCAGGGATTCTTTCACGTACATGGAGGGGAAAGGGTGGTGTTTTCTCCATCTGAGAGAGAGAGAGAGAGAGACAGAGAGACAGAGATGGGTTTAGCGCCCACTTTCGGGACAATCATGGTTCAATTTTATTTCCACAATTCGCATGCGAGTGGGTGCCTTTGGCTGTGGGAGGAAAGGGAGGATCGGAAGAAAACCCACGAGGTTGGACAGGCAATCGTAGCCCTTGTCATGTATAAGCGGGGAATCGAAACCCTGCCACTTGAGTGAACGACAGACCTTATGATCTAGCACGCACGCATTAAACAATTCAGCTTCTCAACACCTTGATTATACATAAATAGTATAAGAGATTCGTGAATAAGCGGGGGATTGAATGACCGAGTGTTTAGCACGCGCGTGTTGTATCATAGAGCCTGTCATTGAGTCAGCTGGCGTGATTTCCAATCTCGGTTGTACGTGAAAAGGAGTAAGGTCGTCTGTCCAGCCTCGTGGATTTTCTCTGGGTACTCCGGTTTCCTCCCACTGCTAACGACCCCTACGTACCAGCGAATTATTGAAATAAAATTAAAACCCATGTTGGTCCCGAAATGACCTAGTATGTGTCGAGTGGACGTTAAATCCTCTCTCTCTCTCTCTCTCTCTCTCGTGAATAAGCACGCACTCATGTGAACTTTAACTCATTCTGACTTTAAAGAAACAAGCCCCTCTTCATTAGCCTGCGTGGAGCAGAAAAAACCAAAACGTTAAGAAATGGTGGAAACTGTTTAGTTAATATAATTTGGCTAATGTTTTCAGAAAAAAAAACATCTTCAGTCCGCCATTAAATGTATGTAAACAAAGTATAAACACGTGAATGTATTTTTGCTATATATGTATTCTACGTGTTCACAGCAACAAAGTTTTGCCTTCATGCAGTTTGCGAATGACATGCTTCGATCGCTAATCAGACCAATTATTGGGTTCGTTACAGATCAATTCATAATCGTTTAAGAGACATTTAGTGATTGGGTAGAGTAATTAAGTATAACAAATACTTATGGAAAACAACTTCTAATATAGTTTTGAAGTGGCATTTAGTGACTTCGTAGATAAATAAACTATACACATACTTATGGAAAACAACTACGTCGCCCATATAAATCAGTAGAGCTGTTTTCCATAAATATGTGTATATTTTAGTTAGCTTCTAATATAGTTTGTATTACTGTATACGACAATGCTCTTCTAAACGTCGACCGACTATATTTTGCCTATACCGTTTTTTTAAGACTTTGAATGGTTTTATTTTAGCCCAAAATAAATAATGATCTTCAAATTACCTTATTCTGGGCGACGTTATCACTGTTTGAGGTTTTGACAAGATGTGGCATAGATATTTTACTATCATAGTAACGGTACTTGTTAATGGATTCACCATTTTTTAAATTAAATGAGAAAATGGTGACCGTGTTTAAATCTCCGCCATACGATGTCCTAGAGAGTCGATTATAGGCTTTTCATGTGAACAAAAGTCTAAATAACATATACAACATTTGACGCCAAAATAAAGACCTGCAACAGACAGATTTGGCTCTTACATAATGTAGTTTTAAAGAATTGAAGAATCATGCGAAGCCTGTAATATCGGATTAGATTGTACACCTCTACGATACGACTCACTGGGCAATATTACCTGGACCATACAATTTATAAATTACTCACCGACTGTTTCTAACGCGGTAAGGTATTATCGGAAAATGCATGAAATGGGGTTTAACGTCTTGTCTTTCTGTCCCGGGCTAATAAAGAAGGGTATACACTATGCAGCGTGTTATGAGATAAATTTTACCCGGACAAGGAAGCTTCTGCCTAGCCAACTCATCTAAAATGCTTCGTTCCAGACGAACGACTAGTGGCTATTAATGTCCAAGCCCCCCCCCCCACCTCATCCTGCTTCCCTGCCAATGGGCAACCACGCTAAAAAATCATCTCGATAAACTGTCTCGGTCAACACAGGGTTCGAATCCAGGACCTGTTGATCAATGAGCAAGTCGCCCAACCTACTGAGCCTGGAAGGATGTCCCGACAAGACCAGCTATCTAGTCGTTCGGATGAACGAAAAACCGAGGTCCAGTGTACACATTGGCGTGGACGTAAGAGATCCATTGGTAGGTGGAATTCGATATAAGAGTAGACCATACCTCTGGCCGGGCAAAATTTACCTCATAGCACTTTTAAATATTGTTGTAATATAATCGAATCCCTGACATTTGACAAACAATAATAAAAAACAGATTCTGTAAATTACCTCAATGACATGATGTTCTTTTTATGACCTGTATCTGTTAATGTGATATTGTATTCAACACAGGGAAATAGTCCAAATACACCGATTCCGGTAATTCTAAAGATTATTTCAAGAATAGTAAGACACGAATTCAACTTGACAACAAACATGGTTATTCCATATAAACTATACACTGACCATATTATTATATTGTTTAATTCTATCGAGTTTTTACATTTGAAATTTCGCTACTAATTTCACAGTACACGTTTCCCATTCTTAATTTGAATAAAGTGTATGTTTCGTCAGTTTCTACATATTTAAAATACATTACTTTCTCGCATTTCTGAATACTGGGACTTACATGTATATACTTATAGATACGTTGCTATATTAGTTCAAAAATAAATAATGCAAAATGAATATGTTGAAAATTTCATTCAAATTACTCTATTGTCAAACGGTGACCACATGTTCTTATCTGGAGAGCATGCGCAATAAATATTATCGATGTAGACTGGAATAATCAGACGCTACAGATTGCCATTCCATTGCGACTTCTGGCGTATTTCGCCCAACTTAAATGATTTACAATTTGAGTAAAAATAGAAACGATTTATCTCCTTTAATTCCTCGTGCTTTGGTTTATACGATAGAAAATGACAACGTGCCGTACTAGCTTGAAATTCATGTCGGATGTTAATTTGCAGAAAAACAATAGAACGATAAAATATGACACGTTACAACCAAACCAACCAAATCAACATAAACACACAAGCCAAGATGGCCGACTAAAAATAACCATTATACACATCTACTTATAGGCCAAGCATCAACGCCGAACAACAAAAAACGAAATATGCAGTTTTAAACACAGAAAATATCATAGATATGAAAGAACAGAAGCGCAACTTTCTAGATGAAAAAATATCACTAGCCACTTTAATCCTTGCGACTTTTCAACAAATATGAGCTGGATTAACCATAAGGCAAAATAAGCCGAGGGGGCACCACAGAATGCCTGCTTTGTTAGATGACGAATTCAAAATATTTAATTCAAAAATTAAAAACGAACAGTTAACCAGTTTTTCATTAGTCTTTCGTTACTGTTGCCTTCTTTTTCTCAATATCTAATGACGTGTATAAAACCTCAGAAAACTTCTAACTACGTATTACACGAATTGTGTATGGTTTATTATTGTTTAGATGTTTAATTGTATACTATATGGAGGCAGCAGATTCTGCTAGGTGCTTGGGGCTTCTATAGGTTTTACTCAGGCCCTGGACAGAGTAAACATTAATATGATACAAAATGTCTTACAAGCAGTATAATAACGAGTCACCCAATACTACCCAGTAATACCCAATACCACCCTTATAACACCCCAATATCACCACGTACTACAACCCAGTAATACCCAATTCCACCCACATACTACTCAATACTACTACAACATAATGAGTAGTATGTGGTGATATTGCGGTGGTATTGGGTAGTAATGGGGTTGTATTGGGTAGTTATGGGGTTGTATTGGGGTGGTATTGGGTAGTATTTAGTCAGTCACCCCACCCGTATAATAAATATGATATGCATGCATCTGTAGCTTTTGTCTTGGGTGATAACATTACTATGTTTTCAATAAAATAAAATATATCTATGAGGATTAATTGCAAGCAGGGTGATAATTTTTTAAAACTGTTTCAAAATATGATAATACATGTACATAGAAATACTTAATATGTTTCCTTGTAGAGCAACAAACTCGATACGCCAGGTTGTGTTTCGTGCTGCAACCATTCCTCAGATGGCACAATGATAGGTTTATTAGTCACTACCTTGGAATTTTATGTAAAATAAACAATACACAAGGAAGTGAGAGGGTGGTACTGCCTGGGCGACGTCCAATAGTTGGAACATTTGGTGATTTCATTTGATCGAACTAATGGGAGATTCTGAGTGTCTAATTCGTTTCGGGAACTAATATGGGGGGCCTAGGTTCCTTTGTTGGGATCAATAAAAGGGTTTGTTCGGTGGGGTCAATGGAGATGATATGATTCCCTTGGTGGGGTCATTGATGTACGCCATGGTTCAATCGGTGGCGCCAATGAAAGACACTATGGTTCCTTCGGTGGCGTCAATGACAGACACTATGTTTCCTTTCGTGGCGTCAATGATAGACGCTATGGTTTATTTGGTGGCGTCAATGATGGACGCTATGGTTTATTTGGTGGCGTCAATGATGAACTCCGGGGTTTGTTCGGTGGGGTCAATGGAGACGATATGGTTTCTTTGATTTCATCAATGCTAGATACTTTGGCGTTTCTTTGGGGTGCTAATGGTGGATTCTATGATTTCGTTTGACAGGGATGTGGGAGATTTTGGGGGTCTTATTCGTTGGTGGAAATAACGGGGAGTGTGGCCAATATGAATCTCTTAAGTGTCTTCGATGGGGATAACAATGAATTTTATGATAACAATGGAGTATGGTTCCTTTAATTTTGCTACTATGAAATATCTTTAATGAGAAGATAGCCGTCGCGTGGGATCCCCCGGACTACTGACCTTTCCATTAAATGTTTCTCGGCTCATTATGTTTCCGTGTTGTCTGCGAGTATTGTTTATGTGGTTGTAGTGTCTGTGTTGTATTATTGTATTTTTTTGTTCAATCTGTGTTTTTTTGAATTGAAGTCTTCAATGAAATAACTATCGGGGCGGGGTAGGGCACAGGAGTGAGTAATAGCGAGTAGCGCAGTTTAGCAACTTCTAAGTAAACGGGGACGTTCCTATGTTTAGGAGGATCATATAATGTGACGAACAGCCGAATGTCAATGGAAATTAAAAGAGAAAGTTTCAATGTTGAGGGACAATTTCGAAAATATAAACATGTATTCGTTTATACGATCCAACTGCACAGGTGTCTCTTAAAAATTGTTTTAGTAAAGTCAATTTAAAGTGTTTGTTTTGTCACGGATGGAATGCCCAGTTCCCGTTTAGTAAAATGTATCATGACCATCCTCACGTGGTCGCATCATATAGGTAAATCAGCGTCAAACTGTCCATGTGAGAGGACAAATTCATTTAGTGGGCATTTCATTATTAGGGTTCGATGGTGCAGGTTCCATTCAGAACAATTTATGTTATCAGGTCGGATTGCTTTGGTTCCGATCAGAACAAAATCGGATATAGGGGTCGGATTGGACAGGTTCCGTTTTAAAAATATTCCGTTATAATGGTCCCATTAGGAATTCTGTTAACGTGGTCGGATTGGCCGGATTCCTTTTGAAACAAATTAGGATATAAGGGTCGGGTTGGACTGGTTTCGTTTAAAACAATTTCATTCTGTTAACGTGGTCGTATTTCACATGATGTTTTAGATGAAATTATGTTCTCTTGGTCTGAATGGACAGGTCATGGTTAGTAATCCATCTAATAACACCCTGAACTAGGTCCATTAATTGAGGACAATCATTGTCAATAAGAGAACTAAGAGAACTTGAAAACACGCATTTAGTAGCGCTAAATAAACCAAGACAATGCGTATAGAGTCGGGTTGGATAGGTTCCTTACCAAGAGATCAAAACAAATGCTAACAAATAAAATAAATATTAAAATCTACTTACCAATCTTAAGAAGTTCCGGTAGACAATCCGAACATTGCAACAGAGATAACCCCAACAAGAAAAATGTAGTTAACCTTTTCCAATGTCTACTTGTCATTTTAGTACACACTTGCCCCTCCACACGGGCTTCTCGGCGCGCCCTAAACCAAACACTTAGATACTTCAGGAGCGGGAGCTGTTACCGGAGAACTGGTAAATCCGTTCCCAAACCCAACAGAGAACCACAATTGAATAATACTCCTTAATTTTACAAACACACTGAACACGTTTTCCCATTTCACGTCAAACTCGCACAAAATGGTATCATTTTTCGGCAAGAATTCGTTTACATTTAAAACAATAAGTATACTCCTTTCGAAATCACCTTTTTACGGCAGATATTAATTATTAAAACATTATATTCAAGATCAGAAACGATAGAACGAGGATTGTTGCGTTCCTACACGAGCTTCAGCATGCCGACATTATTATAACTAGCCGTTTACAGTTCGCACATGTTATTCAGTGGAGCAGTCCATTCCCGTATAATACAGTAGTACCGTCAGCCTTGTAGCAGTCGCTATAGTTAGTTCTATGTGAAGAGCGGCGGTAATGGAAGAAGCGCTAGTGTTGTTTCCAGAGACTCGAGCTTTAACTTAACAACAAACTGCGTTTATATGTGATATTGTTATTACACACAGAGATTATACTAGAGCTCAAAATACAAGATCATCTAACTAATACGCTTTACGCTTCAATGATTCCAAGGTGTCATGACTTGTTTTTAATTAACAATATATCGAGGTATAACAACACCTGTAATTTGATTATCTCTAATTATAAAACTATTATTATTTAGTATACACAAACTTATTCATTGCTTTTAAATATTGAATTAATAACCAGTTCAATTCGTACACACAATATCACTTATTTTGAACGTGTTATAGTATATTCGTCATTTTCAAAACTAAGATATTAAATTAGTTTGCAAACACGTAATGAGTATTTTAATGAATATAAAATGATATTGGATATAACGTTCTACTAAGTAATTTAATGAATATAAAATGATATTGGATATAACGTTCTACTGTTCGGCTCTGACTGGGGGTAATTAAGACGGACATGCGAATTTCTGTTGTCAAGGCGTAATGAGTATTAACACTGTTTGCTATGTTATTGTTTCTCACAAAATATAAGAACTGTTTTGGGATGTTCGTTATAAAAAGTAGGCCGCAGTGCCGCTGTCAGGGCAAAATTTCCCTCATAGCATACTGCATGGCGTGTGCCCGTCTCCATTAGCCCAATCGGAGAAGAACAGTAGCACATTAAACCCCATTTCTTTTCCTATTTTAAATGAGTTCATTTGGTACAGACATTTCGGGCTAAACTAACGTAACAAACAAATGAGACGTTTTATTCGATGTTCCATAATTATAAAATTTATCATCAATTAGTTTACACATAATCGCTCCTTGTCTAAAATATTAAATTATTATAAAACGCATATATTCATTTCCATAGTAATGAGTTCAATTGGTACAAACATTGCAGGCAACAGTGACTTAACTAACAAATTAATGATAGGTGTTATTGGGTGTTCGGTAATTATAAAACTATTATAATTAAGTTTACACAAAATAATTCAATGTTTAAAATATACACCTGTATCTGTAGAAATGAGTTCAATTCGTAAAATAAAAAGAATTACTGGCTATAGTGACGTAACAAGTTAATGGGAAGTGTTATGGATTGTTTGGTATAAATAAAACTAGTACAATTCGTCACCAGCTTGATAACGTTGAGGGAGTTACCTCCCAACCCACCAACGAAACATCGCTTTAGTTAAAATAATATTTGTGTTCCATATTATCTTTTTGTGTTTATTACGTGTGTCAATTACTTAGTAAAGCCCAAAGGAGATTTAATAATGAGTCTTTGTTTTTAAATATTAATTTATTATTCCGCCTATTTTATTTTTCCATGGTAATATAAACCTGTTGATAGATATATTGAAGTATGTCTGTGCCAACTACGTGGTTCGGAAAATACGGCTTAAAGATGCATCATGTAACATTTAGATAAAGAGCTAGCCGTTCTTGCTATAATAGTTCCAAACTAGATAATTCATAATAAATATATTCAAAATTTCATTCAAATTACTTCATTCTAAGCTAAAATATCACAACTGACAAAATGTGCAAATTTTGTTTATTACCGTAGCAACGTTAATTGTTAATCGAGACGCCACCTTGCGTATCCATTGTTTAAAATAATTAATTAATTGGCGATCGCATTTCGATCGGTTTTAATCTCTGCCGCCCGTTCTTCAAGAGAATTAATTATAGGTTTGTCGTGTAAATAAATGTCTAAATAATCATTAATAATTAAAGCCAAAATAAAGATCTGCATGAGCAGATTTAGCTCTTAAATAATGTACCTTTAATCCACGCTAAAATTTTCTGGGATTGATTATTTAAAATTTAAGTATGAAAACAAAATCAAAATACAAACAGTAGATAATCTCTAGGCTTAGATTCAATTGGATACAGGTCACAATTCTATGGAATACAATTACTGCTTATTAGCCTAGTCGAAACGTCGCTCAGTAATAAGCAGTAATTGTATTCCATAGAATTGTGACCTGTACACTCTAGTTCATTTACAAAATGCCGTTGAAACAATAGATTGAATTGAATTAAAACAAGATCCAATTAAAAATTTGGTCCTTTTCTGTTTATATCGCCCACAGCGAAATCAAAATTTAGTCTAATTTTCAATTGTTCTTAGCTTTGTAAATATTAAACGGAATTGAACCATTATTGCAAGACTTTCTTTTTAAAACATTCAACTTTCACACTACATGTATTGCAGTTCGCAAGAGATTCTACAATCTCTCAAATACTGATCTGTATGGAAGGCCAAACAGCTCTTTATGCTGTGTTCTTAATTCGTAGTTCTTAAAGATACATTATGGGAGATTAAATAACGAGTTGGCAGTTCTCACTATAATAGTTAAAAACTAGATAATGTAAAGGTCATTTGCTGAAAATTCAGTCAAATTGATCCACTATGAACCGAGATCTAGGCGAGAGAAAATTCCGCTAAGCCTCGATCATCATTACTAAAGTCGGTAAAACAAAACTAGTAGTCTCGATTATCCATTTAATGGTTAATCAAGAGCGAAAATTTTGCAGCAAATAGAACTATAATCCAACTAATATCGCAAGCTAGCCTTGGCACCGAGAGTTGATTATGGTCTGGATAATTAAATAATGTCTAATTAATTGTTTTTATAACATTTCAGGCCTAAAGAAAGACCTACAATAGGCAGATTTAGCTCTTACATAATGTATGTTTAATTCATATTTCTTCATTTGTTGTCGTATTTCAACACGTGTTTACTAAAATTAACAGTTGTATCTTAAAATCAATATTTTTATCTTAAAATCAATATTTGTTTTACAAATCAGACAGTCGTCATATCGAATTTGTAAATTATCTTTGTTTAATTTAATTGAGAGAGAGCGATAGAGAGAGAGAGAGAGAGAGAGAGAGAGAGAGAGAGAGAGGGAGAGAGAGAGAGCGGGGGAGGGGGGACTCCACTCGACACAAGCTGGGTCATTTCGGGACTAACATATGGCTCAGTTTTTATTTCAGTAATTCGCTTGCCCGTGGGAGGAATCCGCAGAAACCGTAGAAAAACCCACGAGGCTGAATAGGCGACGCCACTGCCCTTGCAAAATCCCTCACCGATTGCATTGCACACAGAACATTTACCATAATAATTTTGTCTCAAATTAACCGAAATATGTTGACGAAATGATAATCGTCAGTCTATTATAATATACTTGAGGAATACTTGAGGAATTGGTGGGATTTGATATCAAAATTTGTTGTTTATTTCGTGTCCGCCTGTTTGTCTGATCGGTTTTGTTTTGTGTGTAGTGCGGTCCTCCTACGCGTACTTTTAACTGATGAAGGTGGTTCCTAGTTTATGATGTCTCGAGTGTTTCAAATTACTATGTTGGCCCACAATTAGATGTTTTATATATAAAAGTTTTCCTGTTTGACACGTCAATCGATTTTTACAACAAAATGGCCTGTTACACACGGCTTGAGACTAGCGATCTGGTTATCGTCAATGCCACTTACTATTTATATCTTTGTTGTATACAGTTATCTATATATTATTTAAAATGCCTGGTGATCTTGTTGGACTGAAACAGGATATAGTTTGAACAAATGTATTGTTTTTCCTCCCTTATAATATATTATTTTATGACATGTTTAAAGAGCACACAACGGTAATGTAAATTTAATGACTTCATGATGTGTTTTATAAAGACGTGTATAGGACAAGACAATGATATGACATTTACATAATAAAACAAGATAACAATGAGAATATACTTGATAAAACTTTATTAATTAGAAATATTACGTGCGTTTGGGTCTTTAGCATTGGGAGGATCCAAGCACGAGGTTGAAGGGTTGAAGGGGGAGAGAGAGGACAGAGAGGGAGAGAGAGAGAGTTGATAAAACATATAAATTGAAAATATTTAATGTAATTAGAAAGTAAAATGGCTCTAGATAATCTACCTTTTAAGAATTTAAGAGGGGTTAAACGTCCACATGATACACTCTATGTCATTTCGGGACTGGTTCAATTTTATTTCAATAATTCGCTTGTGTGTTGGGGTCTTTAGCAGTGGGGGAATTGGGCTGGCAATTCGGGACTAATTTTATTTCAATAATTCTCTACGTTGTTACCTACAAGCGGGGATTTGAACACCAAGCCACTTGCCTCCAAGTGAGACCTTCTGATTCAAACCACACGCTTTCAATCCATTCGGTCACCCGACAACAACGCGGATGTTGACACAGAACAAGTGTCCCAACTACAATAGGGTCGTGCGCGTGATAGTGCAGAGGGCCTGCCATTGTGTCAACTGGCATGGTTTCGAATCCCCTGTTGTAGGCCTACGTGGCAAAGAGTAGGGTCGCCGGTCTAACCTCGTGGGTTTTCTCCGGGTGATGTTAATTAATAGTTTATGTAACATTTAAGTCCTAAAGAAAGACCTGCAATAGGCAGGTTTAGCTCTTGCATAAAGCCTGTTCACTATTCAAAATGTACATGTTTTGTGGCGTCGCGGTGTTTCTTCGATAAGGCGCTGGCTCACTGACCAGGGGATCTCGGGTTCGATCGCCCTGTTGATGAAAAAGTTCCTTTGGGATTATGCAGAGTGGCTTCCACTTGTCAGTGATGTGGGACAGAACACCTAGCCACGAGCAGCGTCTAGTGGTTCGGGTGGAACGGCACCGGTAAAGCTGGAGTTATTCATCAATGTAAAGCGATATAAATGGGGTTTAACGTCCACTCAACACAAACATATGATCCAATTTTATTTCAATAATTGGCTTGCGCGTAGGGTCTTTAACAGCGAAAGGAAACTGAAGAATCGGGAGAAAACCTACGAGTTTGGACAGGCGACCATGCTCCTTGCCACGTACAAGCGGGGAATTTAAGAGCACGTGTTAACCATTACCGGGCCCGTAGCCACGGGCAGAAATCCAATTAGCCCCCCCCCCTCCCTCTCGATATTTCGCACACAATAATGATTTCTTAGGAGTATTCTTAACCAGCCACACCCTCAGCCCCTCCCAAAAAATTCGTAGCCTCACCCAATTTTAAGAGATGGCTACGAGCCCAACCATTACCCCCCCCCCTCCTGTAAGAGATTTAAAATGTGATCTTGTAATATAAATAATCTATAAACTTGACATAATCTGTAGATTCAATCAGGTTAGATCTCACTCTAATTAATCACTTGTCTGTAAATCTTAATCTTAAATCATCGTCTCACCAAACGTGTTTTAATCTACCAAGAATCCAAGTCTACAAGTTGACCTGGGATAGATATTCTTTACATACATCATGATAAAGTAATTAAAGCTCCCAGTCCCCATTTTACACCCTACCATTTACACTTCCACCCAGGGGCGGACTGGGTAGCTCTGGGCCCTTTGACCAACTCGTTTCAGTGGGTTTCCATCTCGGCGAAGAACCAAGAATACGTGACATGATGAGAGAGACATGGACTGGGTAGCCCTGTACACTCGGACCAACTCGTTTCCGTGGGCCTCCATCTCCGTGAAGAATACGTGACATGACACGAAAACGAAACTAGAAGGTGACTCATTGATCTCTTCTCTCCTAGAATTTAGTGCATTATATTTTTTAGTGGGATGCCAAGATGAATTGATATGTCATTTTTTTTCAACCGAGATCGATGTGACCATCCCGCCGGTTAACACCCATACCTCCACACATGTCCCAACTCCGGCTTTACATGTTTATTTTGATACAGGTTATCACTGGATTTAAATTTACAAAATGGTGGATTTACCAAATATTGGACCACTGAACTATAAAACCAATCTGAGTGCAACACAGATCTTGTTTCTTTTCGTTTTTTATAGTTCAAAATTTCGCTTTACTTGTCTTTACTATACTGGGATCTGGAAGAGTTGTTATATAACCCGCTTTAAGGTAGATGTGAGGGATTAGCCAATGTTACGAGGAGTTTTTGCGTGCGGTGGACAGAACTGTGGGTATCCCAGTAGAAACATCAACGCAGATTAGTAAATCAAAAGCCTGACGTCATAGGGTCAAAAAACCGCGACGTCCGCGACCGCCCACAATTGGTCATATCGAAAATAACATTTGTTTATGTAATTATTATTCCGTTGGAATGTTACATTATGTGCGCCTATAATAACGAAATAAATTGTTTTGTTTTTACACAATTTTTTTTATTGTTATTTTTATTCCATTGGAAAGCTTTAGATTCTTCACATTCTTTAATTTTTCTTTTTAATCTTTGGTATTCCATAGAAATGTTTAGCATTCTTCATAAACATCATATAGTTACAGTCACTACAGGATGCAGTTTACAAAATATTGTATACATTATAAAACAGCTTAGCAGTCAGATTTCATTTTCTAATAAAAATATGTATATTTCAATTGTGTAATAAACGAGAATCTCTTTCGAGTCTTTTTTGATACCAAAAAATATCAACACAAGTCGATAAAGTAAAAAAAAACGATGCCGAGAGTTGATATTATTTGATATTAAAAAAGACGAGTGGGGTATTTTTTATCACCCAATCTTTTTTTTACATGCACAAATAAATAAATATAATTCTTTGGTATAGATTTCACTTTTACCAAACCTGATTAAATTACGGCGTTGTGATACATCTTTATTTGACAGCTACGCACCCTTGTTGTACTTAGTGTTTAACGTCCGCTCCAGTCGAAGGTTATATCGCAGACAATTTATCTTATTTTCATTTTAATGATCTTAGCACACGGAGTACCCGGAGTAAACCCAAGAAGCTGAGAAGGTGCTCCTATCCCCAAACCAGAAACCCTCACAACAGGGATTGAAACCACTACCATAAAGTCCTTTATCTTGACCCAGTGTTTCCATCGAGGTCAAATAAGTAATAATTGTTCATTTGTAATAAAAAAGAAGTTACTTTTAATAAGAAATGAACTGTTCTTTGAAAATGAAATAAAAGTAGTTTCTTTTCAACTGACCAATCCAATTCATGTAAAGCGATTCTCCTATGAAATTTATCACACAAACGATATCTACTGTTGAGTGATAAACTTCAATAAAGCTTTGAAATCAAGGGCGTGGCCTGTTATACTACTTCGGAAGATGAAACATTTGCTACATGATAATAAAATGAACAATAGGGTAATTTTTTTTACACTTAATTTATCTGAACAAGTATAGCTTTGTGAGTGAACAGCAAATAAAATTCTCTGTGGTAAAAGAAATAAAATACAATTAATGAATCAGTCATCTGACTACTTGCCGGTCTGTGAGAGAACTGCAAATAAATTCGACCTTGTTGGCGTCAACTCGATTAAACAAGGATAACAAGTATCATCACAAACGTTTAGTATCAATAATTGGAAAGTGTTTCCGAGTTCATGGTTACCAATACCTTACAATAATTGTTCAATTATTTTCATGAAACGTTTCAATGATGTTAATAATAAATAAACCTACGGGTACAGCTGTCAGTCAGTTGATTAACCTTGTCTACAATCATTATAATAGTCCATATCATCAAGTGCCTGAAGATGATACTTAATTTGAAGATTCTGAGCCTTATACGGGATATCCTTTGTGTCCAAGCTAAATGAAATGACGTGGAATAGGGTTCAACGTCCTGTTTTTTTCTTTTGCACCGATTGGTCCAATGACGTTGACCGTACGCCATACACTGTGCTATGACGGAAATTTTGCCAGGTCTATTCTAAGTTCGTTGTTTTTGTTTACTACTAATTTAACGTCCAAGACATAAAAAATGCCATTATGGAAATGAAATGAAACAAAATGGGTTTAACGTCCTACTATTCTGCTCCGAACTGGGCTAATAAAGACGGGCACACGCCATACAGTGTACTATGATGGAAATTTTGCCAGGACAGCGGAACTACGGCCTACTCTTATATATATATATAGAGAGAGAAATGGGGTTTAACGTCCACTCGACACACACTAGGTCATCTCGGGACTAACTCTTATATAGAATCCCAACTGTCAAGAACAGTAGGACGTTGAAGTCCATTTCATTTTATTGTATGACGCGTGCATCATTTTTAGCTTATTCCCTTTGATGCAACGTGACAAGGAGTAGGGTCGCCTGTCCAGCCTCGTGGGTTTTCCCCGGGTCATATGGCTTCCTCTCACTTCTAAATACCCCTACGCACAAGCGAATTATGGAAATAAAATTGAACCATATGTTAGTGCCGAAATGACCTAGTTTATGTCTAGTGGAGGTTAAACCCCATTTCTCTCTCTCTCCAGTTGGTGCCATTGCATCTTTGGAATGTCGGCGGTTGGTAGGCCTAGTTTTAAATTATATTTTATCAAGATGGCTACGGCCCTTTAATCACTGGTTAATCATCAATTGATCAGCTGTGAAATCTATTTATTATCCACCATAATTCCATCTGTAATTAGTAATCAAACAGGACACTACTCGATCAACCAGTGTTAAATTATATTCTGATTGATACTCGATCAATCAAGTACAAGTGATTTGTTTGTGTTAGATACGATTCTATTTGTATTGATGTTATCGTGGACGTTCTGCAAATACTTCTACAACAAATGTGACAGCTACTCTTAATCTGCAATCGGCAAACTTCGTCAACATTCGTCAAAACTCGAGAAAAGAATGTATGATCTGGGTTCATTTCCATTATATTTTGAATAGAATTATTTTCTCAATTTATTGATTTGAACAAGGCCTGTCAGTGGTCTTCCATTTTTACATTTTCACAGGATATGCAGTAAGGGAAGATCTAATATCGATGACCCTGTGCGCCATTTGGTAGGGGGGGGGGGGGTAGTATGGGTTTTCTCCGGGTATTCCGGTTTCCTCACACATTCTAAAGAGCCCTACGCACAAGTGAATTATCGAAATGAATTTGACCTGGTTTGTGTCGACGTTAACCCCCCCTCTCTCTCTCTCTCTCTCTCTCTCTCTCTCTCTCGCCTTTTACTAGTTGTTAAATATTAAAGGAGCTATATCGCTATTCTTGTGGACACAAATGTGTCGCAACGCACACAATAATGTATAATGAATGTGTATAAACCTATTAAGATTAAATCCTTTTTCTGTTTTGCTGTAATTTCTAATCAGTTATGTTTGCCGAAAGTCTAAATTGGCGTCTAGTTATTCCAGACTACACCGGTAGTATTTTCTTGTGGTAGGATGATGGTGGATCATGTCCAAGACTACAGGCTTGTGACAATATCAAAAATAATAGACACCTCGAGGTCCTAAGCTTCCGCCTGTCAATCCTATACATGTAGGTCGAGGTAATTCCGGAACTATATGTACATCCGAAATATTTAGTTCACTCCCCCCCCCCTCCTCCCCCAAAATAGAAAACCCTCAAATCACGACAAATTTGCATTCCTACTATAAGTGAGTAAAATCGAATGCATTGATTTCCCCACTCGACGCGTAGAGTCGTTTGCACGGACTAAAGTCTTCATTAATTAACGTCATGACTTAAATGACGTCATGAAGGTTTAAACTGATGCAATCTTGTAAGTGAATAAGTTCCCGCACTGATCTGCTCAATTACGATGAATTAACCCCGACTTTTCACAAACAGTGTTGTCATCCCTCCGCTCTTACCTAGTTTTTACCCCTAAACCTCAATCTTGCTAAAAGACAGTGAGGGATGTTTTGACGTGAAGTGCTTGCTAGAATCGATAGTAACCCGAATGAATGATGTTAAGACAGTTGAAGTAGATAGAATCGGTGAATAGAGATAGATTGTAGTTTAATCACTTACTACACGTTGTGGTGCAGCATTCTCTCACTAAATCTACAGTCAAGTATTCTAGACTCTATTCTAATTATGCTCTGCTGTGACCATCGATTTGTGTACTGTAGTCACAGCTGTACCAGGCTCAGAGAGCGGCGCCGTTTCTTTATACAAACTTTCTAATGTAAGTTGCTTATTATTGAAAATTATTCACTTGTAAAAATCGCTTGAATATCAAACCTAAGTTTTGTTCGTTCTAGATTTAATATAATTATATAGTTACCCAATATGATGGACATAAATGATGGTTGACTACGTACATAAACAATAAAATGGTGAACATCCTAAATAATAAGTGTTTTACAAAGATATTTAAACGACAAGCGCAATGACTTATTCCACAGAAGCAAAACGTGGTCATTTTTAGCATTAAGTCACCACCTGTAAGAAGTGAATATAGCTTTTATATCACGAGTAACCCGACGAAACTAATTAACTACGTCATAACAAACTTAAGGTCTGTCATTGAGTCAAGTGACGTGGTTTAAATTCCCCGCTTGTACGTCACAGGGGGTAGTGTCGCCTGTCCAACCTCGTGGGATTTTAATGGGTCCCCTGATTTCCTGCTACTGCTAAAGACCCCTACGTACAAGCGAAATTAATGACATCAAACTGAACCATGTTAGTTCCCAAATGACCTAATTAAACCCCATTTGTCACTCTCTCCCCTCTTCCCTAAAAAGTACATGTCCCAATAAATAGGGCAAATGAACAAATAGGTGTCTAATACTACGTCATCAATGACACATCGTCACACAGACAATGTCAGAAACCCTACCACGTCGTCACCTACATGACGTCATGAAACTACCACGCCACCACTAACACAACGTCAGAAATAGTAATGCGTCATCTAACATGATGTCACAAACTAGCTACGTTATCAAAATCACAACGTCACCAATCCGCGTCATAAATACCACCACGACGTCACCACCAACACCACATCACAAACACTACCATGGTACCAAAGCATTAAAGGCTAATATCTTCGCTTGCAATAGAGTAATTTGAATGAAATTTTCAATACATGTATATATTTATTTTACATTATCTATTTTCGAACTTTTATAGCTAGAATGGCTAAATCTTACATACCGTATCTTTAAAAGCAACAAAGCCCGGTTGTACGTGGCAAGGAGTACCCCGGTTTCCTCCCACTGATAAAGACCCCTACGCGCAATCGAATTATTGAAATAAAATCAAAAACCATGTTAGTCCCGAAATGACCTAGTTTGTGTCGAGTGGACGTTAAACCCCATTTCTCTCCCGCTCCCTTTAAATGCAACAAGGACTATTTCTATATTCTGGAAATTTAAATATATGTTATTTATATATAATCCATTGTTATCGGAAATAATTATTTTGTATACTTATACAAAATCTATATATATTATTATTATTCTAGAATAGAAAATATTTCATTAAAAAATCCATATGTGCTGTTACTATATAATGTACTTGATATATATACGTGTATACGATCTATATGCACTAATAATACACTTTTAACTGTTGACTCCAGCCTGTATATTTATAGCTACCTAGATCTTAACCCGGTTTCTCCATCGAACATAGATTAGTTATTAGAAAGTTGACAGCTGAAATCATAGCAAGCCATTGGCCTCAGCTGATATATAGACATGATGAAAATATTCCAACATACATGTACATTATTTCAAATAAATTCATATTTTACCTTTAATATCTCAGTTAATATATTTATTTATTTCTGTTATCGTTATCATTTGTAGTTAAAACATATATTTCAGTTTTTAATGTCTGTGATCGTTTTAGTTAATATATTTCTTTCAAAATCTTCTTTGACTGGCATTTAGTTACTGGATAGAGCAATAAACTACAACACACATACTTATGGAAAAACAGCTACTTATTTATTTAGACGACGTTTCGAAGAGTATTCTCGAAACGTCGCCTAAATAAATATAGTAGCTGTTTTTCCATACGTATATGTGTTGTAGTTTATTAGTATATTTCTTTCAGTTTTTAATATCTGTGATCGTTTTAATCAATATATTTATATTTTACTTTTAAAATATGTGATCGTTTTAGTTAATATATTTATTTCAGTTTTTAATATTTTTGTTAATATATTTATTTCAGTTTTTGATATCTGTGATCATTTTTAGTTAAAATATTGATTTTATTTCTTTTTTCTGTGAAATACGAAACGCGGGTACCGAATTGACCTGGTTTGTGCCAATCTGTTTCACAGAGAATTACGAATTTCTTCTTATAATATCTCTGTCACAGATGACTGTCTTCAACACGTGCAATGACATCACGCGGCGTCAATCATTGGCTCAATGGCGCGTGCATTGTTTACATAAAACGTAACTGCTTCGGGCAAAATGATGCCCTTTACTCATTTTAATACCCATTTACACTAAATAGGCAATATTTTTTAACTACAAATACTTCAAGCGTCTTTATTTATTTTTGTCATACATTAAAAAAATGTTGTAGAATTTAAGTTGTCCGAGGAAAACAATTAATACCGGGGACTCATTAAGTCGCATCGATGTCATCCTTATCAGTGACTGTAGCGGCCGAGTGAATATTCACTGCTGATCAGTGTGGGTTTATGCTGGCCGCGACAATCAACATGAGTAACCTGTAGGCCATGGACTAGTTTGTATCCAATGGACGTACTTTTCCCTCTATCTATCAGTTTTCTTTTGTCGGTAATAAGTCGTTATGTTTTTGTCAGGCGCTTTAGAAAGTTGGTTGCAGACATAATTATATCATCAGGTTGACGGACGTAATAAAATAATCCGCGTAAAACGGCCATAACTAAAAGAGCCGACTAGATTTATAGCTCGCCTTGTCTTCATTTCATCAAGAAAATCTTGTATGTTAAAATACGTTATAGGAATAAGGTCTTCAGTAAATGGCGTTTTTATTTATCAAAGACACAATGTGTTTTCGACTTCCCCCTATTCGTCCAGATAAGAAACAGTCACACTTCCATATAAAGGGCATAATGAAGCTTAGAAAAGACGGAAATTAGTCTAAAGATAGATTGGTAGACACAGACTAGGTCATTTCTGGACTAACACATGACTCAAGTTTATTTCAACAATGCGCTAGCATGTAGGGGCCTTTAGCAGTGGTAGGCAATCTGAGTACCTGGCGAAAACCCACGGGGTTAGACACGCGACTCTACTCCTTGCCACGAACTTCTTTAAGTGGCATTTAGTAATTGAACAGTAACACAATAACACTATTTATGGATTAACAATTACTGGTTTATTAACATGCAACGTTTCGACGATGATACTCTCGTCTTTATCAAGCAAGTGATAACATATATGTAAAACATCTAGTATTTATATACAGTAAAAAGAAGCCATAATTATAGAAAGTATATATAACAAGCACTGATCAAAGCAATGATGACGAAGCCCTAAGTAGTTAGAGTGAACAAAGCCATAATTGATTACATATCTAAAGAACTGGGAGAAAGTGATCACCAATTAACACTTTCTCCCAGTTCTTTAGATATGTAATTAATTATGGCTTTGTTCACTCTAACTACTTAGGGCTTCGTCATCATTGCTTTGATCAGTGCTTGTTATATATACTTTCTATAATTATGGCTTCTTTTTACTGTATATAAATACTAGATGTTTTACATATATGTTATCACTTGCTTGATAAAGACGAGAGTATCATCGTCGAAACGTTGCATGTTAATAAACCAGTAATTGTTAATCCATAAATAGTGTTATTGTGTCCTTGCCACGTACAACCGGGGATTCGAAACCACGCCAGTCGACTCAATGGCAGGCCGTATGATACAGCGCGCGCACGCTAACCATTCGCTCACCGAACTCCCCATGATTCATTGAGATCTAAAGTTCATATAATAAAAAGCACAAGACATCAGTCTGTAAACAATCGATTATTACCGCGCGTGGATTAAAAAACCTACAGTACTATGACTTATGGACGTCTTTGTTTTATTAAATTAATCTAGCTGAAGTCTTGACATCAAATGTTGCTGACACTATCCAGATACATCGGTATCAACCAGTCGCCATTTGCATTCCGTGTACTTCAAGATTAATAATTTTAAATAATAGTACGTTTGATCATACACAAACTTACACTGTCTACAATTATCTCCATTGAGAAAAGACACTAATGTAGTTCACCGACATTTTAATTCGTAAGTGAACGCCATGAATTTTCAGAAGTATTTATTCCACTTCCATTTAAAAATATAATAAAAATGGTTTATTTAATCTTTGTGTGTATGGCTGATGAGAAACGGAGAAGAGCCGAATTACAAAATAGTATACTAATCATTCAGTATAGAGATTTGTTTTTGGAAGTATAGGTAATTCTCTGTGTGTAGGGGGGGGGGGTTGGGATGGCCTAGTGGTCTAGAGTGCCGCGCTTGGACCTCTAGCTGGCCGGCCACCACTGGCTTGCGGCTGTGGTGTCGATCCCTGCTGTGAGCGTATGTGGAATGGAGATAGGGGCGCCTTCTCAACCTCGTGGGTTTCCCCCGGACACCCCGGTTTCCTCCCACTGCTAAAGACCCCTACGCGCAAGCGAATTATTAAAATAAAATTGAAACCATATGTTGGTCCCAAAATGACCTAGTTTGTGTCGAGTGGACGTTAAACCCCATTTCTCTCTCTCTCTCTCTTTCTGTGTGTAGAATGAGGTTTGGTGGAGTGTATTAATCTTAATCACCGACAAGGCAATAGCCCTCAAGGAACATAGTGAGCAGGGGGAGAACGAGAGAGAGAGAGAGAAAGAGAAAGAGAGGGATGGGTTTAACGCCCACTCGACACAAACATATGGTTCAACATTATTTCAATAATTCGCTTGCGCGTGGGAGGAAACCGGAAGACCCGGAGAAAACACAAGAGGTTCGACCGGCGACCCTACTCCTTGTCACGTACAACCAGGGGAATCGAACCCACGCCAGTTGACTCAATGACAGACCGTATGATACGTCGCACAAGCACTAACTATTCGACTAAAGATCTCTTCAGCTAATTTCAAGAAATTTATATATGGCCATATTGTAGTATGTTATAACGCCATACAATGACTGGCTGAGGTTTGGGTTTTTTATCATTTTAAAATATGATTGCTATTTTAACCCCCTTTATTTCTGCATTCGGGTACATACAAATGCCCCGTCATACCTGGGTGGCGTTCTCACTGCGCTGGTGCGACCATACGACGACCACGAAATGCACAAGGCCACCGGCGAACGTGACCACGAGAGAAAATGTCCCAAAAAATTACAAAACTTGCAATAAGTCGCTTTCACACAGCTTTTTTATTTAGATCGCGGAAACCTATCGTGCTCAAAACAAACGCTGTGACTCGGCGATCATTGGCGACCATGGAGACCCAATTACGATTTCTGGGGTTACCACCATGCTTTTACCACGCTTACGGCTATCCTGACGCCCTTTTCCATCGCCGTAGCAGCATAGCAGGACGTCACCGGGCCTACTGGATAGGGAGCCAACGTCTTATTCGCTGCACCACCGTGGCTCCAGTGTTGATCGGATGTCGAATTGTCTTCCACACAGAACAAGGCTATTTTCTTCTGTTTATAAGAGTTCAAACTCACAAGAAATATTGGAGACAATCGAGGCAATTCGTCAAATCTTGAATAAAGAAAAAAGAAGACATCGGATCACATCGTTATCGACCAGTGTCCCGTGGGATGTACAGTGGAATGGACGACGTCTCATCTATTGACTGGTGAGATTTTAGTAGACATTTTGTTTCTACTGGGAGAGATCACATAACACAAGGTCGTCCGTAATCTATAATATTGTCATATGTTAACCCATGCTTCTACATCTGCTCACCAGGCATTATGGAAAACAAGATAGTTCAAAATATCGTTTCTTATTCCGGTTTGTTTCCTATGGGAGAAATCATGTCGTATACAATTTATTACACTGCCAAATGCCAACACACGCTTCGAAATATCTTGTTATCTTCTCTTCAAAACCTCTTGTCTTGGATAACCGTCTTAAACGTAAGTTTGGTAATTATAATATGGGAAGCAGGTCGGCTCCAAATTATGGAAGGTCGTACTCTTGAAAAGAGAGAGAGAGAGAGAGAGAGAGAGAGAGAAATGGGGTTTAACGTCCACTCGACACAAACCAGGTCATTTCGGGACTAACATATGGTTTAATTTTATTTCAATAAATCGCTTGCGCGTAGGGGTCTTTAGCAGTGGGAGGAAACCGGAGTGCCCGGAGGAAACCCACGGTGGTCGAGAAGGCGCCCCTATCTCCAGTGCCACATACGCTCAAACCAGGGATCGAAACCACAGCTACTAGCCAGAGAAGACCGGCCAGCTAGAGGTCGAAGCGCGGCCATTCCACCCCCCGTACTCTTGAAGAGTTGAATTCGAAATAAGAGTAGGTTGTGCCGCCGCTGTACTGGCGGACATTTCGGCATAACACACTATTTAGCCCATGTCCATCTTCAGTACGCCATGCAGTGATCTATGGCGGACATTTTGCCAGGACGGTGGTTCTTCTTTCGCATTCGAACTGTCTACGGTTCTTTTAAGTGAACGCCAAAGTGTACACGGTTTTCGAATCACGTGAACGAATAGGCACTGATTTACTGACAGGGGGAAATCGCACAGGACATCCCTGAGGAACGTTTCTCGGCCAACACCCGTAGAGAACCAGCGTCTTACTCGCTGAGCCACCACAACTCCTGAGATTGTAAAACAACACCGCATGCTGTATTGAAGTGATATCATTTATCGTTTACCGAAAGATTTCCGCAATAAATACTAGATAGTAAGCCGAAAACTGCCTAGATTTGAGCTATTACAGTACGCATTATTTAAAGTTTATAATCTTTTGCGCTAGCAACATCAGGTTCAAATTGCCACTCGCGTTCTCCTTCTTATAGGGGATGCTCGATTCACAGTCCAGAACGTCTCGAATCGACAGAATTGCAATCGAGTGACGCGGAATTCAGTTCTGTCACAGTTCTGCCAGTCCCGACAGCTGAGGTGGAGTGAGTAGAATCGTGACGTATTCCTGGGTAAAAACATGTTTCAGCTGTCATGATTGGTTGTGGGATTTATTATACAGTTGACACATGCGTTGTACTCCGAAATTCTCCTTTTCACTCGATTGACACCAGTTTTGGAATTCAATTCCGGAACTGTGAATCGAGCATCCCCATTATCTTCGTGGGTTTATCCGGGCCTCCGGCTAAAGACCTCTACACTCAAGGGAATTATTCAATTAATTTTGAACCATATTTAAGTCCCTAAATAACCTGGTTCGTGTCAAGTGGACGTTAAACCCCATATATCTCTATCACCCTAAACGGATTAGACTAACCCCAAAATCCACAAAACTGGATAACCTGCTCTAAATGACGCCAGGCTTGTTCCTTCGTAATGGCACTGACTTTACAAGTCAGAAAAAGGGTGACGTAGAAGGAATTCTGGCGCACTAGAGCAGGTTATCCAGTCTAGCTATAACACATACTTTTAGAAAGCGGAACGCTAGATCGGAGACGGTCCTACGCATATTATGACATCTTATGTGGGGTGTGGGTTAGGGTAAGGGTTAGGCTTGGCCCAGGGTTAGGGTTGGGGCTAGCCCTGTTTACATCTCGAGATTTTGACGAAATCTATAGGTCCTAGCCCTTAACCTAACCCTAACCCACAATATATATATGACGTCATATGTGCTTAAATGCACAGGACCGTCTTCGATCTAGCGTTCTCCTTATAGAAAACAGTTACTAATTTATTTGGGCGATGTTTCGAAGAGTCTTCCCGTCAATAAACTAATAAAGCCAATCGGCAAACCTCGGCAGATTTCGGTACAATCTAACCTCGGCTGTATGACGAATTCCGCCATGTTTTTTGTAAGAATAGAGATACAATCTTGACAATTGTACATTGCTTTCAATGTCTAGAGCTGTTTGTCTTTCAAGTTTATCCGATTTTCTTTAAACAAAGGATAACTTTGCAGCGAAAACTCTACACACTCTACAAAAGACGCCATCTTGGGAACTTTTTTGTAAAATCGACAAGTTCTCCTGTTGAAGAAAACCGGAAACTGCATCGCAAATGTATGGGCGTAGGTACATATCACTTACTGTCATACAGCCGAGGCTAGATGTAGGGTACCGGAATCTGCCGAGATTTGCCGACTGCTAATAAAGCATGCGTTATAGTTTATTGCTCAACGTCAATAAGCTAATACAGTATGCGTTATAGTTTATTGCTCTATCCAGTTACGGCATGCCTCTAAAAACATATTCTTGCAGACAGTTCGTTTAATACCGGAATCAACCGTCCATGACCGCAACTTGACGCTAACCTGGAGATCCCGTGTCAGTGGTGCAGTAAAGAGGGCCTGGTAAGGGGCAACGAATAGTCGGTCGGATGGTACGAAAAACTGAGTTACCATGTTCACGTATATGAACCCTTTACAAGAGTATAGGCCGCAGAACCGCTCCCCGGGCAAAATTTCCCTCGTAGCACACTGTATGGCGTGTATACAGCGAGAGAGAGAGAGAAATGGGATTTAACGTCCCCACGACACAAACTAGGTCATTTTGGGACTAACATATGGTTTCAATTTTATTTCAATAATTCGCGTAGGGGTCTTTAGCAGTGGGAGGAAACCGGAGTGCCCGGGGGAAACCTACGAGGTTGAGAAGGCGCCCCCTATCTCTATGCCACGTACGCTCACACCAGGGATCGAAACCACGGCCGCAAGCCAGAGGTGACCGGTTAGCCAGAGGTCGAAGCGCGGCACTCTAGATCACTAGGCCATCCCCCTGTATAGCGTATGTCTGTCATCATTAACCCAGTGAGAGCAGAACAGTAGGAGGTTTAACACCATTTTATTTCAGGAAACCATAAGTTGTTGCGGACATAATCGAACTTGTTATTCCAAGGGGGTTGGGATGGCCTAGTGGTCTAGAGTGCCTAGCTTCGACTTCTGGCTGGCCGGTCACCTTTGGCTTGCGGCTGTGGTTTCGATCCGTGGTGTGAGCGTATGTGGCATGGAGATAGGGGCGCCTTCTCAACCTCGTGGGTTTCCTCCGGGCACTCCGGTTTCCTCCCACTGCTAAAGACCCCTACGCGCAAGCGAATTATTGAAATAAAATTAAACCATATCCCAAAATGACCTGGTTTGTGTCGAGTGGACGTTAAACTCCACCTCTCTCTCTTTTGTTATTCCAGTAACACGAACAGAAATATATCGTGTTACGTCGGCTATTTAATAAATATCCGCCACCACCGTCCGTTAACCTTTAAAAAAAGAGACGTTTCTACTCCTCAAAAAGTACGGATAAACGACCATTTAAGGAACTAATTTCAGACTGGCTTCTTTAAAATACTACAGTTCTATATTTTATTGGACGTTTTGATCACATTATTTATTTAACATTCAACAGCACGACTCTAGCTTGAGACTTGAAGAACATGCTACTATTTGAACTGGCAGTTTCAAGTCTTTATTTTTCAATTTGTTGCTTAAAAAACTAAGTGTAACGTCTCTCCTTTTTTGTACAACTTTGCTCTTCAAAGTCTCAAAATTAGCTTTAATTCGAAAAGGTCAAGTGTTTTCATGGATGGGAAGGAGACAAGGGAAAAAAGAAAAAAATATGTGTTCGGTTTTTTTTTCTTTGTTGCTCTTTTTTTGGGGGTGGTGGTAGGGCGGGGGTCATTATTAAAAAGGTCAACAGCGCATACGAATACATTCTAGTCACGTGTATCAAATTAAATTTAATTTAAAAAGCTCAAAGGTTTTTTGGGGATGAGGTGGGTGGATGGCCGAATGGTAAACGTGTACGCGCTGTATTATAAGGTCTGTCATTGAGTCAACTGGTGTGAGTTCGATTCCTCGGTTGTACGTGACAAGGGGTTGGGTTTCATGTCCGACTTCGTGGTTTTTCTCCGAGTCCTCCGGTTTCCCTCCACTGCTAAGAACTCATACGCGCAAGCGCATTATTAAAATTAAATTGCACAATATGTTAGTCCCGAAATGACCTAGTTTGTGTCGAGTGGACGTTAAGCTGTATAAAATTGAACCATGTGTTAGTCCCGAAATGACCTAGTTTGTGTCGAGTGGACGTTAAGCTATATAATGAGACATAAGAGAATATTGTTAGGATTTGTTTATTAAAGAGTATTGTAACACAAATCAGACATGTCCTCGATTCTGAAAATTCGTAAAGGGTGGTTGATGGGACAATAACCTACCTTTGTATTAGCGAGGAGAATAACCGCGTATAAGTTTTGCAGCGTAGTTTTGTCTTTAAGGACCTCGAGGATCTCCCCTTTCTCAACTCTCTATTGACAGAACATCTTTCAGATCCTTTTTGGAAATTGAACGGTAGGACATGACTTTTTTTAAAATGGGGGTAAAAGAGTTTCTTAAATAGTTCTGAAGAACGTCAAATGAGCTACAATATCGATAAACACGCTCCTGTTTCTAATTTATGGGAGATGTATTGTTTATTTACCCGTTTAAGGACCTCGAGAACACGCAACCGTAAATATTTATCCCTTAAAGGGCCATTGTGGGAGAGAGAGGGGGGGGGGGAGAAATGGGGTTTAACATACACTCGACACAAACTAGGTCATTTCGGAACTAACATATATAGTTTTAATTTTATTTCAAAAATTCGAAGGGGTCTTTAGCAATGGGAGGAAACCGGAGGACCCCGAGAAAACCCACGAGGCTGGACAGGCGATCCTACTCCTTGTCACGTACAACTGGGGATTCGAAACCACGCCAGTTGACTCAATGACAGGCTTCATGATATAGCACGCAGGGCGATTATGGGAGATCAGATAATGAGTTGACAGCTTTCGCTATAATAGTTCACAGATAAATAACGAAAATAGAATATGCTGAAAATGTTAGTCAAATTGTTCCACCCTGAACCAAGACATTAGTTTAGGAATTTTAGCCCGGCCTAATTACTTAAGTCGGTACGATAATAGAAAAGTCTCGATTATCCACTTTGAAGTTTATTTTTTTAAAATATATTTCAACCCATTAAATATGGCAGGCTAGCGATAGCACCGAGAATTGATTATGGTCTGGATAAGTGAATAAATGTCTAACTAATAATTTAGATAACATTTCAGGCCCATAAGTAAGACCTGCAATAGGCAGATTTAGCTCTTGCGTAATGTATGTTTAATTCATACATTAACAGTCACGATAATCAAGACTAAAGCAGCTACAGGAAAACTCCTTATTTGGTTACACAGCTCCATTGAACTATTTTCGTGAACATATGATGTCTTCATAATCTAATAGCCTCACTTTGATCAGTTGGCTGAAAGGATCAACAACGCGTAGGAATATATTTAGTCACGTTTGTCAAGTCTATTGACCTAGAGAAGAACGTTTCATTGAGTGACATAACCCCATTAGATACGACGTGAAATTTAAGATGAAGAAAATGATTTATTAACCTCACTTTGATCAGCTGACTTTAAATTTGCCAATGTCATAAAAATTCCCCGGAAGAAGCAGTTCATTTGTTTTAGTCATGACCCTTGGCTTTGGTGATCCAAACAATTACTATAATAAATAAGTTGGGGATAAATGAAAACGAAAGTAGACAGAAAGATCAATGGATTTCATAGATTCTCGTCTTCTGCTTTGATCCTTCCTTTATAGATGAAATATTATATAAATTAGGATCTCAGCCGATAAGGTACTCATTCTAATAGGAGAGGGTTGGGTGGTCGAATAGTTAACGCATGCGCGTTGCATCAAAAGGTCGCCCATTGAGTTAAGTGACGTGGTTTTGATTTACCGCTTAAACGTGGCAGCGAGTAGGGTTGCCTTCCACCCTCGTGGGTTTTCTCCGAATCGTCCGGTTTCCTCTCACTGAATTATTCAAATTAAAATTGAACCATATGTTAGTCCCGAAATGACCTAGTTTGTGTCGAGTGGACGTTAAACCCGATGTCTCTCTCTTAAAGGTGCTAAATCTCTATTCTATAGTATATTCAAATTAAAGAGGATGTTCTAGTCACTGACCTCAGCTGACACCCTAATCTCTTTTCGTTACAAAAATCATTGAGAGAAAAAATAACTAACTAGTGAATTCCAAAACATCTAGACTAGATAGCGCTGACACCCTAATCCTTTTTCATTATAAAAGTCATTGAGAGAAAAAAAATTAGCAAAAAAATTCAAAAAAATCTAGACGAGATAGTATTAAAATTGGCACACAACAGAAAAACCAACAAAAAAATGTCGATTTCAATTTTAGTTCACAAAATGAGTTAATGGCCATTGCGGTACCCATGGGTTTTCAAGCAGAAGAGAGGGATGTCTGAATCTATTATAAATTTTGTTTGTAAAGCAGTTTGTATTGATTAACGTCGATGATCGATATTCAAATCTGATTATCGATTTGATGAAAATAACTAACTAATCAACAACTACACTTTATCTATATTTTCTAAATGAAATGGGGTTTAACGTCCTACTTGTCTGCTCCAACATGGCTAATGAAATGAAATCGGGTTTAACGTCGCGCTGTTCTGCTCCGACTGGGCTAAGGAAGACTGGCATACGACATACAGTATGCTATGAAGGAAATTAATTTTGCTCAAGCAGCGACACTATGGCATACCCTTATATTGAATACCAACTGCCAAGGGATCATTTACGTGCACGCCAATGTACGCACGGCACATCGGAAAACCTAGGGTAAACAGGGATGCAAACGGGAGCAATTTACCTATCGAACCACCTCTCTATTTCCTGAATGAAAACAACGCGTCATAAATCATAAGTTACATCTCCGATGCAAGTGTCACGGTTTCGACCCGACGCTGGAACATTTTCCATACAACACTGTGTTTTTTCTCCATCTATTCTGCCCTATTCCACTTCTAAAGATATAAATATGTATTCAAATAACACACTATTTATGGATAACAATTACTATGGTTTATTTCACTGCGACGTTTCAACAAGATTTCACAAGTCGTTATCAAGCATATAACACAAATAAATGTGTTATATTTGTGTTATATGCTTGATAACGACTTGTGAAATCTTGTTGAAACGTCGCAGTGAAATAAACCATAGTAATTGTTATCCATAAATAGTGTGTTATTTGATTATGTTCCAATTACTAAATGCCATTCAAAGAATATAAATATGTATGTTCGAAATGGGTGTTTACCCATGCACACATATGGTAGTTGGAAGCGCCACTGTCCGGGCAAAATTCTCCGTTCTAGACATAACATCTCGTGAGGTGAGTAGGCAACCGGATGGTTTATCCGGTGCATTTATGATCATAAGGTCTGTCATTGAGTCAAATGGTGTGGTTTCAATTCCAAGCTTGTGTGTGATAAGAAGTAGAGTCGCCAGTTCAACCTCGTGGGTTTTCTCCGAGTCCTCTAGTTTTCTCCCATTGCTAAAGACCCCCTACTTGCAAGTGAATTAGCGAAATAAATCTAAACCATGTCTTAGTCACAAAAGTACCTAGTTTGTGTCAAATGGTGGATAAACTCTCTCTCTCTCTCGCTTGCTCGTGTATATGCTGTAGGTCCGTATCTAAACCAGGGTTTATGACAAGCTATGATGTAATTAAAATCCTGAGCTTCCTCTCCTCACCAGATCTCCTGTTGATTTACTTAAATACTTCTCTAAAGATTTTCTTCACTCCGTGTCGACCGTTCACAATCCCCGCCTGCTATCTCGCGTGCTTCTAGCAGCGTTGAAAGCACGTTCCATGCTCGAGACAAAATTAGATTCCACTGGTGGTATCCCCGAGTGACATTAGAACGAACTCAAACACGTATTCTTTTATATCCGGTTACTGCTCTGACATGCATAGGATATGTAGTACGCAGGCGTAGAAATGTGCCGGGATAATTCACGTGAGATTTGGCAGTATTTCAACGCCTGTATTTCCGTTGTTGGAAAAGAGAAAAATAAAGCAAGCCATCAAATTGATAGTTAAAGAAATATCAAGGATAAATCCCGAATTGATCAGGGTCAATCATCGCATTGCAACAAAACTTTAAATTGATAAGGGTTAAAATCCCAATTTAATTATGGTCTCTTGGGTAATGAAGTAGTACTACATTGACAAGTATAGGAGGTCATTTTCTTATAGGTTAGAAGAAACTTTATATTCGTCGATTTATTTAAACATACCTTATCCAAGAGCTAAATCTGCCTTTTGCAGGTCTTTCTTTTGGCAGGAAATTAGACATTAATTAACTTATCCAGGCCATAGTCAACTCTAGTCTGTGATATTTATTGGATTAGGGCCCGATTTAATCATAAAACTGGAAAATCGTGTCTACGTTTTTATCGTACCGATTTTAGTAATGATGATCGAGGTTAGGCCGAAAATTCAGTTGCTAAAATCTCGGTTCAGAGTGGATGAATTTTACTGAAGTTTTCAGCAAATTACCTTTACATTATCTAGTTTTTAACTACATGTATTACATTGAGAACTGCCACCTCTTTATCTAATCCCCCCATAGTGTATCTTTAACGTCCACGGGTATTGGAGGTCGGTAGAGAGGAAATGGAATGAAATGGAATGGGGTATAACGTCCTACTGTTCTGCTCCGACTAGGCTAATAATGAAGGCGCCACGGGCATACGCCATACAGTGTTCTGTGGGCAATTTTGGCCAGGCAGCGGCACTATTGCCTACTCTTATAGACTGCCGGATTTAGATTATTTCCTGGAAAAAAGTCCCATCAAAGCAAACTTGGTCTCAAATGACCCATCATGATCGCTTGGGGAAAATTTTTGAGGTCAAAGGTCAAAGTTGACCAATCAAAAAATAGCAGCAAATATCTCAAAAACTATCAATGTTAGACCCTATAAATTTAGTGTCAACATCATGTACACAATTTCTACTATGCTAGATGAGTGGACAGCGATGTCCGATACTCTGAACCTTTATTCTTAAGTTGCGGGTTCCTTCCCATGGGGAAATGGGAGGGGCCGACAAAATGTCGAAATTTCATGTTTTATTCAACTTTTGTGCATAAGTCAACCAACCTCAGATGTAGCCAAAAGACTGCTTAAGGAGACCTGAACGTTGGTCATGCACTGTATAGACCTCTAAAGGGGTGGGAATCGAGTATTCGGTAACCCAACAAAAACAAATGACCCCAAATCTTAAAAGGGTTGCGTGTCCGGATAAGCAGTTCACACACAAACGACTCTATATTTTGGCAATTATTTTTGAGACTCCAGATAGTCCCTTTAAGAGTGCGAATTCTCCCTCTACCTCTCTGATAAGGACAAGAAAGCGGGGGCCTGGGTGAAATGGAAAAAACTGACAATTCTTATTTGTAAATTTATTGACTTGATAGCGACCACTGAAATCTTGTCGGGCGTCGTGTTTTATATTATTATAACAGATTTCTCAAGTTATACCAACGGACTTAAATGCGAGTGTCTGGGCAAAGTTCCACCGTTGGACACATGAACATGCTCCTTAATTCGGTGGTCTAGGGGACGTTTGAATTCATCCATGTAATATTCTCCACATCTACACTTTATTTGGTAAACACGGCCTTTTACTCTAGTAGCTCATGGTAGTTTTGTATGCACTTATATGTCCAGAGCTAAACTCTTCAAAAATCATCTATTTGAAGGTCATTGAACATTTTTTGATTGGTGACACATTTGTCACCGGGGCCGAAATACGTGAAAATGCCACGCCCCTTTTAAAGCGCAGCACTACCCCCTGCCATTACTGTATCTCTAGAACCGGTGGACCCAGAAGGTTGTGTGACCACTCAAAATCTTCGGAATGGCCACATTATAGGGGGTCTGTAATACATTTATATGTTTAAAAGTCAATAGCTTTTAAGATATTTGCCAAAAACTGATTTATTATTATATAATTTACTCATCATTATATTACTTGTTGCAATTTTTTTCAATTGTCTATTTTAGAGTTCAATTATGTGAATTTTTTACACTTATTGCTTTTACTACAGTCACAAAATATTACATATTTTATGTTCATTCTTCTGCAAGTGCATTAAAAAACCCTTGACAGTCGGAAATCTAACAATAACAAGCCAACAGTGAGGCTGATGTCCCCCGCCGAAATCCCAAAATAAATAGATGACACATATTAATTAATCGCACATTTATTTTTTTCAAACGTATCAAGCAATCAAACTGTACACGAAGTGTCATCCAAAAGTGTTTTATAAAGAAAAATGCTAAAACCGACGAGAAAAATGAAAATGTACCCTAGTTAGGGGGACCCTAAAGGCAGACAAAAGGGCCCCCACGCTTGACAAAAGGGCCCCCTCTGGCCAAGGGAAAGGGCCCTTGTGTCCGAGTCAATCGTTTCTATACACTGTTACTGTCGAATCCATTACTGAATGAGAATGCAGTCATTGTATTGGCATTAAATTCATCAATCAAGATGAACCTTAGTTATCTTGTCCCAAAGTATCAACCAATCAAATTGCTAATCTCTGCTTACCCTAAGCGGAAAATGTTCATCTTTGAACTCCATCAAGGCATTGACCTAATAAGCATATACACCAAGTTTGAACATTTAAACTCAATTAGAAGGAGAGTTATTGTGTTCCAAAGTCTCGACCAATCAAATTGCGTATCGCTCTGCTTACCCTGAGCAGAAAATGCTCATTATCGAACGTAGTCAAGGTATTACTGTAATGAAACTATACACCAAGTTTCATCAATCTCACTTAATTAGAACTAAAGTTAGCGTGTCCCAAAGCATCAACCATTCAAATTGCTTATCTCTGCTTACCCTAAGC
This sequence comes from Patella ulyssiponensis, assembly GCA_963678685.1. NCBI lineage: Eukaryota > Metazoa > Mollusca > Gastropoda > Patellidae > Patella > Patella ulyssiponensis. The sequence goes on from OY783226.1 coordinate 92,669,727, forward strand.
GGAAAATGCTCATCTTCGAACTCAATCAAGGCATTGACCTAATAAACACATACACCAAGTTTGAACATTCTAGCTCAATTAGGAAGAGAGTTATTGTGTCCCAAAAAGTGTGACGGACAGACAGACAGACGGACGAACCCATTTTAATAGTCCCCCAACTTTCTTCGAAAGGCGGGGGACAAAAGGAAGGGGGGTTATCCCCTTAATACTGATTTCAAGAGGGTATGAACCTTCTTGTTGATGTTACTATATAATGGCAGGATTTCATTATAGTTGAATTGTGCATATTACAATCATCTTAACAAAGTGTTTTTGTAATAACTGCATTATCTACAATTAATTATGCTTAGCCAAAATATTTTTGCAGGAAATGTTAGCGGTTTCAAGGTCAGTAGCCAGGGGAGCTTTTGATGGGACTGCATCTGAAGTCGAATAACAACATTTCGGCTTCAGATGGTACATAGATGTGTTGCTGTATGCATTTATTCTTGAGGCGACTAAAGAATCTTGCAATTGTTCTGCTGCCATTCGTATTTTAACACGCCCATCATTAGTTCCTGTTAAAGTTTTTCCTGCAGAGTTGCATATAACGCATGCAGTCCCATCAAAAGCTCCCTTGGCTACTGACCTTGAAACCACTAACATTTCCTGTAAAATATTTTGGCTAAGCGTAATTAATTGTAGATAATGCAGTTATTACAAAAACACTTTGTTAAGATGATTGTAATCTGCACAATTCAACTATAATGAAATCCTGCCATTACAGTAACATCAACTGGGAGGTTCATACCCTCTTGAAATCAGTATTAAGGGGATAACCCCCCTTCTTTTTCTTGTTAGATTTCCGACTGTCAAGGGTTTTTTAATGCACTTGCAGAAGAATCAACATAAAATATGTAATATTTTGTGACTGTAGTAAAAGCAATAAGTGTAAAAAATTCACATAATTGAACTCTAAAATAGACAATTGAAAAAAAATGCAACAAGTAATATAATAATGAGTAAATTATATAATAATAAATCAGTTTTTGGCAAATATCTTAAAAGCTATTGACTTTTAAACATATAAATGTATTACAGACCCCTATAATGTGGCCATTCCGAAGATTTTGAGTGGTCACACAACCTTCTGGGTACACCGGTTCTAGAGATACAATAATGGCAGGGGGTAGTGCTGCGCTTAAAAAGGGTCGTGGCATTTTCGCGTATTTCGGCCCCGGTGACAAATGTGTCACCAATCAAATAATGTTCAATGACCTTCAAATAGATGATTTTTGAAGAGTTTAGCTCTGGACATATAAGTGCATACAAAACTACCATGAGCTACTCTAGTATTTCGGAAATGTAGGCTTTGTGAGCTTTGCCTTTCCATTAGCATTTACTAACTAGTTGATCCGTCTTAGTGGAATTTGGTTTCTATGTCTGCTTATGTTTTAAATAACCTTCTCGACTGATGGAAGATGTTGCCGCGGAATATGTATATTGTATGCATCATCTTTTTGTAACATGGCGAAGACGTTATCCATCTTTCCGAACCAGACTGACAAAAGGTTGAAAAGGAGCAGTTAGAGTGCCTCTTTGTAGTGACATCATGTAAATTTAGGAAATTAGCGGGGATAAAGGATTTCCCATCGGTAAACCATAGATCTGTCCATAATAGTTGTTTCCCATGTGAGGTGTATGTGGATTCCAGGCATTGCTTGATTAAAAGAATAATGATATCAATTTGTAGTGATGTATCCATTAGTGTAGAAAGTTGCCGAATACGGGTTTCAAGAATCAAGACTTCTTCTCTTGGCACATTAGTCAGTAGATCGACAACACGGTACGAGAGCAATTTTTTGGAGGATTTATAAATATCACGAGTATGGCGAATCCTACAGATTGTATTTAGGTGGAACAAAATGCATGTATTGAGCTTTTAGGGTCATCAACTAAATCAACTCCCTTTTCCGAGAACCAAGCTATATAAAATCCATGGACTATAGTGAAACGTTTAACGAAAATAACGTTGTACGCGAAAGTTGAATTAACTCATCTCTGATGGGTAAAGGGGAATTCTTAATGGGTGAAGAAGGGGTTGGGGATCTACTTAAGCAGAGTTTTTGATGCTATCTGAGGTAAGTGTACTTCAGGAATGATGATATTTGAAGGCTGAAGATGAGTCAAATCGTCAATTTGGCCATTTCACCCTGGTCCCAGCTTTCTCGTCCTTATCCGAGATAGAAGGGGAATTCACACTCTTAAGATAGCGATATGTTCTAGTGAACAATAGTGAAACTTTTAACGAAAAAATTAAGGTATGCAAAAGTGGAATTGACTCCTTTCTCCGGGGGAAAAGAGGGTGTTCTTAAGGGAGGGTCGGGGGTCTTTTTAGGCAGTGTTTTTGGCCACATCTGAAGTTGGTCGATTATGCACAAAAGTTGATTATTGTACGCAAAAGTCGAATTAAACTTGAAATTTCGACGTTTTGTAAGCCCATGGGAAGAAAACCCACAACTTAAGTATAAAGGTTCAGAGTATCGGACATCGCTGTCCACCAGTGCTCACTCTGAGTTTCATTTTTTTCCGCCAATTTTTCATTTTAATTTATAAGCCATATATTTTTTCCGCCCCCAAATAGAACAAATATCTATTACATTTGTTCAGTATTTCTTTTCCATAAGTACATACAATATACATATTCCGCGACAACATCTTCCATCAATTGCGAATGTTATTTAAAACATAAGCAGACATAGAAACCAAATTCCACTAAGACGCATCAACTAAAGAGTTAGTAAATGCTAATGGAAAGTCAAAGCTTACAAAGCCTACATTTCCGAAAAGCCGTGTTTACCAAATAAAGTGTAGATTTGGAGAATATTACATTGACGAATTCAAACGACCCCTAGACCACCGAATTAAGGAGCATGTTCATGTGTCCAACGGTGGAACTTTGCCCAGACACTCGCATTTAAGTCCGTTGGTATAATAATATAATAATATAAAACACGACGCCCGACAAGATTTCAGTGGTTGCTATCAATCCAACAAATTTACAAATAAGAATTGTCAGTTTTGGCCATTTCACCCTGGCCCCCGCTTTCTCGTCCTTATCAGAGATATAAGGGGAATTCACAGACTGAAAAATAATTGCCAAAATATAGAGTCGTTTGGATGTGAACATTAAAACTGCTTATCCGGAAACGTAACCCGTTTAAGATTTCGGGTCAATTTGTTTTGTTGGGTTACCTGATAATCGAATCCCGTCCCTTTAGAGAGGTCTATACAGTGCATGACCGACGTTCAGGTCTCCTTAAGCAGTGTTTTTGGCTACATCTGAGGTTGGTGGACTTATGCACAAAAGTTGATTGCTGTGCGCAAAAGTCGACTAAAACATGAAATTTCGACATTTTGTCAGCCCCCCCCCCTCTCCCCCATGGGAAGGAGATCCGCAACTTAAGAATCAAGATTCCAAGTATCGGATATCGCTGTCCACTCATCTAGCATAGTAGAAATTGTGTACACGATGTTAATAGTAAATTTATAAGGTCTAACATTGATAGTTTTTGAGATATTGGCTGCTGTTTTCTGATTGGTCAACTTTGACCTTTGACCCCGCCCCAAAAATTTTCCCCAAGCGATCATGATGGGTCATTTTTTTCTGGAGTACCTACTAACCCCACCTTTCATGTTTATCCGGCAGACTATTATATCGAACTCCAACTTTTATAAACATTTCCCGTTTGTGAAATTGTGGATGGTGTCGTTGGAAGTTACGTCATGGGTATGTACTCTTGTATAATACTAAACCCTGTGTGGGTCACCGATTGTTGTAGTGAATAACTGGACTATCGAAAACGCGACATCGCCATTAAGCTACATGGTAGATTGTCTACGGACAAAACTGATGGACCGAGATACATTGTCGGAGAAAGGTGCATTGTTTTATTATTGTCGCTGGGATGTGACTGTTTTTTTCTGGGAATAGATTCATTGTTACGTGGTTGTCGAGGGGGGGGGGGTAACTCCTTTTTTGTGGGATTAGATTTTTTTTTGTTACGTGCTTGTCGCGGGGATATGACGGATTATTTTTCTGGGAATAGAGTCATTGTTACGTGCCTGTCGCCGAGATGTGACTGAATTTTTATCAGGGAATAGAGTCATTATTACATGGTTGTCGTGGGGATGTGACTGATTTTTTTCTGGGAATAGAGTCATTATTACATGGTTGTCGTGGGGATGCGATAGCGTTTTGGGGGAATAGATTTATTGTTACGTTGTTGCCGCGAGGATGTTACTGTTTGTGTTGTGGAAAAGGGTTCATTGTATGTAAAGTGGTTGTTTTTTTCTGGGGATAGATTCATTGTAGCAGAATAGGATTATGTTGAAACAAGAAATGTCGAGCTTTTAGTTTAAGACGAGATTATTAGACGAGATGTATTGGGATGTATTCGAGTAGCCGACCCGATTCTGTTCGCAAACGTTTGGATTTGTTTTCTACTTCACCAACATGATGTCTTTTTCGAATGATAAAACAAATGGAAGAACTCTGTACCTACAGATATCGAAAATGAACTCGTTAATAACATTTGTTGCTGGATATGTACCGTAACAGCATCGGGGGATTAGACGGTCGTTATTCAATTGTTTTAATACTCGTGAATTGACCTGCAATACGTGTGAATTGGTCTCGAATATGTGTGAATTGATCTGGAATACGTGTGAATTGACCTGGAATACGTGCGAATTGGCCTCGAATACGTGTGAATTGACCATTATGGGGTGATATTTAAAAACACTTGGAGGCGTCAATGGACCTATGGTTTGTTTTAACACCAGCATGGAGTTGCCGTGTCATTCTCTCACCAAGCGGGGGGTTGAGATGGCCTAGTGGTCTAGAGTGCCGCGCTTCGACCTCTAGCTGGCCGGTCACCTCTAGCTTGCGGCTGTGGTTTCGATCCCTGGTGTGAGCGTATGTGGCATGGAGATAGGGGCTCCTTCTCAACCTCATGGGTTTCCTCCGGACACTCCGGTTTCCTCCCACTGCTAAAGACCCCTACACGCAAGCGAATTATTTAAATAAAATTGAAACCATATGTTAGTCCCAAAATTACCTAGTTTGTGTCGAGTGGACGTTAAACCCCATTTCTCTCTCTCACACCAATCATAGCCATATTGTTATTATGATGTCAACATGCCATAAAGTATAAATGATATAACCAATGCGAGATGATCTTTTGTCTGCGATATCACTTCTGTGGAAGCGGACGTTAAAGCACCAGGTAGTAGTAGTAGTAGAGATGATCTTGTGTACGATATCACCCGAGGTGGAAGTGGACGTTAAACCCCAGAAACGAACGAACGGGATAATTCCATTCCCTGTGATTTACTAAAATCTGTTATTCATATTTTCTTTGACTTTCCGTTCGGATGGGACGAAAAACCGAGGCGTGCACGTTAAAGATTCCTTGGTAGTTGGAATTCGATATAAGAGTAGGCCGTAGTGCTGCTGTCCGGCAAAATTTTCCTCATAGCACACTGCATGGCGTTTCCATTATCCCAGTCGGAACAGAACAGTATAAGGTTGAACCCCATGTCATTTATATCGACAAGCCCTGGTGGTTCCATAGCAACCAGAGCGTGGGGGATGGCCGAATGGTTAGCACGTACGTGCTGTATCATACGGCCTGCCATTGAGTCAACTGGCATGGATTCAAATCCCCGTTTGTACGTGACAAGGGATAGGGTCGCCTGTCCAACCTCGTGTGTTTTTTTCGGGTACTCCGGTTTCCTCCCACTGCTAAAGACCACAACGTGCAAGCGAATTATTAAAATAAAATTAAACCTTATGTTAGTCCCGAAATGACCTATCAACCAACTAGAACTCTTCCCTCGGGTAGTAGCAAACACTTGTTAAATAGGACGAAAACAATTTAAAGGCATTTAAACCAAAAACATCAACTTTATGGAATTCTCTGTCTGAGCTTGTTAGCCTTTCTCCATTCTTAGCCTTCTTCAAGTAGTTGTATGACTTTTGATCTGACTCATAAATTGAGAACAATATAAATTCACTTAGATCAGGGCCCAAGTTTACAAAGCATTCTCAGACTTTCAATCACTGTTTATAAGAAATATCATTGATCCAGAAACACAACACTTTGCATATAGTTTCTTATTGGTGTATTTGATACATAAAAACAACGACAGTTTTATAAAATGCTATATTTTAGCTACAATAAGGCGAACAAATTTGAGAAAATTCTTGACTTAAGTCTGACAATTCTTTGTGAACTCGGGGTCAGGGCTTTTTTTTAAAAACAAAACGCGACGAATGGGCAAGATACATAATGTTAATTCATGTGCGATATATTAATATCGTTATGAAATTCAGACAATGAATATGTTTGACGTATTTCCTTTATTTTCGTTCCTGTCTAATAACCAGGGAATGCCGAATGGTTACTGCCATAGTAACCCATTATAATGTGACATAAATAATACATATTTAAACTCGACTCAATTTTGTTTTATTCTTAAAAACAATAAGCTGACATTTAATTCGCCGTGTACTTTTTGTCTCCCGGGGAATCACTTCACAAAGGCTCTATTTTGTATTCATGTCGATGTGGCGTCACGAAAAAGAGCGGGAATTCCCACGTGAATACCGTTGCATGTTTCATCGCGAGAAAGGATGATATACAAAAGACCATAAAAAGTTGAATATAAAAACTCCAAACTATCATTTCTGAGATGTGTTCGCGAATTTGAGCAGCTGAAGGTGGGGGAGGGGAATCCAGGGTGAAGATGAAGTCAAGTGTGGCGTGGGGTCTAGGGGATTTCCCGAGAGAACTGAACTTAACATTTAAAAAATCAACAAAAACAAACATATTTCGAGCCCATGTCTGCACCATGCAATAATTATTCTTTCGAATTCAATATTTTTGGTGACTAAGAGGACAATCAGATTATAAAACCGATCAATATTTCGTTCTGACCAGTTGTAACGTTAGGTCGAGTCAGATTTACTCTGTGACGTCAGAAATTGATTAACAAATCAACATAATTTATGTTACTAGTGGATTACCCACGGTTCAGTGCAAAACGCTCCGAAAGCTCGCCGAAACAGACCATTTCATTGGCTAATCCAGAACACGTCAATGATAATAACTCTTCCAGATCCTAGTGTAGTAAAGACAAGTAAAACGAAATTTTGAACTATAAAAAACGAAACAAAATAGGATCTGTGTTTTAAATCAGATTGCCAAGAAGACAAATCAGTGAAGTGTTTATACGATAGTACAAATGTCATTCTCACGTTTTATCCTCGTCATCCACTCTGATTAGAACGCAGGACCTACTTCGTTTCGTATTTTATCCTGAAAATTTCAATTTTATTTTACATACTACTACTACCTGATGCTTTAACGTCTACTTCCACTGAAGTGATATCGCCGACAAGACAAAGGAGTGTAGGAGATTCTTCCTGTTTTTAGAATATGATTTTGCCATATTTCCATTTGTCTTCGCCACACTAATATTCTTGAAGAGTAGTAAATAACCCACGTCTGGTTACTGTGAGGGATTAGCCAATCAAATGATTTGTTGGGACAAGTTCTTAACATCTGGCACGCGGAACTGTGGCTAGTGATTCATGGCAACAGAAAACAAATCAAAGCACAAGTTGTATTTCCGAATACCCACTTAAAACAATAACGCGGATTGGTTAATCAAATGAATCACGTTAGAAGGTGACGGTCGCTCTAAAGTATAAAATAACAAAACAAAATATAGATCTGTACGTTAATGCTGATGCTGTTGCATTCATAACCATAAGATTGGAGTGAATAGAGACTTTTGGCAAGTGGAATTTTCCGCATCCGTATCACGTATCCATATCGCCACGTGATACGTTGCGTCAAGGTAGTTTTAGAGTTTTGGCAGACTTTCGCGCCGTGTACATATGGATAGCTGAACTGAGCTTAGTTCTAATACAGCATGGTGACAGTTATCTACCAAGACAAACACCAGTACTAGTCAAGTGCCTAGCCCACAAATTCCTGAGTGGAATAAAGTCGCTCGACAGTGGATGAGCTATTTAAAATTTGAAAAGAAATTTAGTGTCGAATCTTTTTTGCGTTTCACTAATGTATCATTTCAGAAAGTATAGTTTACCGCTTTTAAATGCAGATTTGCAAGGCCCCACCTCCCTAAATTTAGCATGTAGATCAACCAGCATGCAGACTGACAGACAGTCAGACGGGAAAATATGAAAATTCTGTGAAAATCTCATCAAAAGTAATCATTAAATTGCTGTCTTTATCATGGTTAAAATCTGATCAAATATACACCTTCGCGTTCTAGGGTACACATAGATTCATAAAAACACTATGACACAACATTTCAACGTCTAAAAGTAGCGAAAAGTACGGTAAAAAGACGACGATGTTATACGGACCTTTTCCGTATGAAAGCTGTTCTACACGTGCTGCCGTATTCGTGTGCAGTATCACGTATGAGAAGTACACAAACATTGTTGACGTCACACACAAAATCGATACGGATACGCGATACGGACCAGAAATTTACGCTTGCCAAAAGTCTCTATTCATTAATACGCGTGTAACGAAATGAAATGGGTTCTACACTGACTAAGCTGATGTAGGTGGGCAATTTTTCCCAGACACTAAGCTCTATAATATATCGTCGACTGGGAGTTAAAACCAAGTAAGTCAAAAATGTCAAATTGTTCAGGAGAGACATAAAACTGTACACTTTCATTAAAAATATAAATTATACAACAAGTGTCGGCATGAACAATTAAACTGACATGTAAGTTGGGTTACTGCTCAGGCGTGATATCGTGCTTCGTCTCAGACTTACGAGCTTTTGAGTTACGCTTTTCAAGTGGTTGTTGAGATACGGGGTTTTACCTGTGAGTCAAGCGCATGCTCACTATACCGGGGGGGGGGGGGGGGTCCATGATGATTTCATTGTTTATATTATTTACAAAATGTGTTATAACTCCAATATTGGCAATATATCAGAACAATGAATTTTGCTCCGAAAATTCCATTTACTAAATTTGATTTACTAATTTGCTAATTTTAAACTTTTATTGCACTTTTTTTTAAAAAAGAAACAAATACATGTTTTCAAAAGAATAACATACATAGTCTGTCTTTTAAAGTAGCTAAGTCTCTAACTCAATATCATCCAAAGTCTTCGAATTGACATTGATTTTGTGATCTTACCGGGGAAAAAGATGGGTTTCTGATATCCAATAATTAAGACAAAATAAACATTTTACACGAATCATGTCGCATAATGCGTTTCAGCGCCATTTGTAACAAGAGAATCGAAGAACGAGGCTAGGCATATTCCACAAGTCATGTCAAAACGGTGACGGCATATTCTTATCTCGAAAGCATGCGCAATAAATAATATTGGTGTAGATTGCCATTCGATTGAGACTTCTGGAGTAAAAATGGAAATGATTGAATGTAAATCAGTTTATATACATTCATATTACATTATCATATGCACTGCTACCAATCTTGTGTCAATTTTTACTTCCCAAATATTAGCGGTTTAGCTCCTTTAATTAATGGAAAGCGTCAATTTCATCATGTCAGTCATGCGGGTTATTGAATCTAAAGTTTAATATGAATACATTTGGGGATAATTCTTCGTGTCAATCTTATTCCTGTAAGGAAAAAACAAGACACAAATTGTACATTGAATATGAGATTTATTTTGAAAGCAGTGGAGTATAATTTAATAACACGGCCATCTGCAGATCGTTCATTGTTTTATACGTCCTTGAGGACGGTCGACCCAAAATATTATTTATACACACGGATTAAAGTGGCGTTTGAATCCATCCGCGCCACATCTTGGTCTTTCCTGGATCTGCTCGAGTTAGCTATCCTTAGTAATTGGCTGGCCATTTGGGCGGTAGGTGGGGTGGGGGATATTTTCATCTCCGAAACTTTTCTTAACACCAACCCTAACCGAGACTTACCGATAGCTTAGTGTTCTGCTCCAATTGAATGGAATGCAATGGGATTTAACGTCCACTGCTCTGCACTGACTGGGGTAATTAACACTAACGTACGCTGCCATGTGCTATGATGAAAAATTTGCCTGCCCACACAGCAACTCAATTACCTACTTTATTTCGAATTCCAGCTACCGACTATTCTTTTACCCGCACGCCTGTCAGGCCCATATCCTCACACGACTGATAATGGGTGGGGGGGCATGCTGGAAAATTTCCGAGGGGCTTTCTCAGCGATCATTGGAATCGAACCCCGGGCCAGCGCCTTATTCAGGAAAAGACTGGTTGGGTAGGGTGTAGTGCACCCCCCCCCCCCCATATCAATATCCGCATTTATTAGGATATAATGCATCACATATATTCCTGAAGCATCAATGAACTTGGAGTGATAGAACGTGCACGAATTGCGTGACACGTGATGCGTATTCACTCGGCCCTGAGTGAACTCATGGCGGGTTGAACTATATGCACCGTGAATAGACCGGTACACGCTTCAGGAAACAGAATCGTTTTACGAGCGCGTTCCGGGTATACCTAACCACAGAATCCTTTTAAAATGACAATAAACGTTCACAAAAACAGATGGTATAATCAAAAAATGACGAAAATCCTTGCAAATATGATTATTTAAAAATGGGGTTTAACGTCCACTCGACACAAACTAGGTCATTTCGGGACTAACTTATGGTATAATGTTATTTCAATAATTCGCTTTCGCGTAGGGGTCTTTAGCAGTGACAGGAAACAGGAGTGTCCAGAGAAAACCCACGAGGCTGGACGGGCGGAGATATACCGAAACTTCGCAAATGTTAACAAAAGATTGCGAATTTCTTACGAAGCCTTGTGCATTTTTTACGAACATTACCGATTTCTTTACACTCAATTTTGTCAATCCTTTTTCAACCGAAACAAAAAGGAGAAAAATGCAAAACGCGTGCGTGACAAATTGCATATAGACCTCTTGATAACGCCTGGCGGGTATTGTCACAGTGTGAGGCCAGCATGACAAATACGAATGCTTGAAAATTGTAAATAAAGACAAACTGAGTTGAAACGAGAACCCTGATATTTCTTATGAAGAGTAGAAGATATAAAACAGCGGAACATCCGGGACCGTACAGCAATTTCTAGCATTCCCCGTTGGACTTTTTGACCTCGTTCTTGTTCGACAAAGCGTTAATGTACGAAATGATAATGGTTATTATTGGTTTGTACTCTTGCACGTGGGTCGCTAGGTTAAGGGTCATTATAACATTACTCTTTCTTGCATTCCCTATTGGCATTTTTTGATCGTGTTCTCGTTCGATGAGGCGTTAATGCACGAGAGGTTAAAGGTCAATATACACGTAGCTTTGTTATTGATGATTTTAAAACGCAAATTAACAAGATCCCTGGAGGAGTAATATTAGAATAATGAAGGAATTAAATTAGGGCACCACTCCAGAATTCATGAAGTGCAGTGGTCATATCGATTTAGATCAAGGTCACATTTTAAAGTAACCTGCAAAATCAAATTAATTTACTAAATTATTTTATTTTACTTTAAAGATACTGTCTATTTGATTTGATGATATACTTTTCAAACTAATTAATCAATCTTTTAAAGATACATTATGGGAGATAAGATAAAGAGTTGGCAGTTCTCACTATAATAGTTAAAAACTATATAGTGTAAATGTAATTTGCTGAAAATTTCAGTCAAATTGATCCACTATAGGCCGAGAACGGAGTGCGTGAAATTCCTGAATAGCCTCGGTCATCATTACTAAAATCATTAATAATGTTGTGATTTAATTACAATGTCCGTTCAGCGGCATATTTGAATGTAATCCAGCTTACATCGAAGGCTAGCCTTGACATCGAGTGTGGTGTAGTTTCAATTCTACCGCCCTCTGTTCCCATGGAAAGGCCCTCGTCAATGCGCTCACTTGACTTGAATAACTACGAATTTTCTATTCCAATAATTCTTTATTCAACTTTAACCATAACCATGTAATTATGTATCAAACTAAACTTCCATAACATGGCGTAGCGAAACGTAGCGATTAACTGAAATATATAACATTGAATTCCAGTAAATATACTATCAAGTCTTAACAAGTCTTAAATTGTGTTAGAATAAGATATAAATTCGACCTAAACAGATTGCAAGGGAAAATAGTCTAATCTAAAACAATAGGCTAACAAACAGCCTGCACTGGTCTCTTATGCATATACAAAATAGATTATCGAGCAACATAAGCAATTCACAAGTCAAACACACGTTAATAAGTTATAAAATACACAACATTAAATATTGTGTACACTGTCGTACACTCAAATGCCTATTAAGTGCGCTGACCATTTAGTCTTACAAACGGTCATAGGTGAAGAATGGCGACGACGTCAGTGCGTGGCCAGTCTGCAGTGGGGAAAAAACACTGACAAGTTTATTGCTATTAAATATACTATGCAAAAGTCTCCAAAAAAGGCATGACAACAATGCACATAGATAATAATGTTCTTAACAATGTTTTGTAGTTCAAATACCGTATTAATAGGCTTTCCAGGGGTACAAACAGTCTTTAAATTCTAATTGTTCGATTACTTCTTTCTGGGTCTGAAACACGCCTGTTTCTCGAACATGAAGTCTCTTCTCACTATTAGAAAAATGTACATCTGTTCACGGCTGGATGTTCTAGACCGATAAAGTTTCGTGACTAATATAGCACTTTGTTCGCGACAAAAATGACACTAACATCGTACTCGGCTTAAGCGTTTAAAGGTCGGAAACGCCTGCAACGAATGTGCATACCACAAATAATGTTTCTGTATATTATTATAACAAATATAGTTTTTTGGCATCAACATACCGGCCCTCTAATTGTAAAGGCTGAAGACGTCACAATTATTAAATAGAAATATGCCAAATTCTTTCGCACACTAAGAACAAAACGCACACTAAGAAAAAATAAATGCAAATAAATGTTATATCTTTTTCACGTTTTCAATGCACATTTCACATGTTTGACTTAACATTGACATACACTGTATATCAATGTTGATTTACTCTGCTTTCGCGACGATAACACAACACAATAACATTTTGGTGTTCCAAATAAAAAGAAAACAGTATTCACATCTAAGTACATGTACTAACTAGTGAGTTAGTACTCGGCTTCTAAAATAACACATAACTTGTCGATTGGCCTTGTAAATATTGCTGATTTGGTTTTGACCTTCGCGATCCTGACATATCCTTTCTTATCTTTTATCACTTCGATCACTCTAGCTAAGGACCAACTATTTCTATGTGTGTTATTGTCCACAATCAGTACCACATCGTCTTCTCTTACATTTCGGTGTGGTCTTAACCATTTCGCTCTCTGCTGAAGTGTAGGAAGATATTCGTTTATCCAGCGTTTCCAAAATATGTTAGCCAGATATTGGACTTGACGCCATCTTCTTCTGGTGTATATATCTTCCTTGTTGAATACTCCAGGAGGCAAATTCTGGTTGTTTTGGAGTAGTAGCAAATTGTTGGGAGTGATGGCATCTAAATCATTGGGATCATTCGAGTTCTTCGTAATTGGACGACTATTAATGATGTTTTCAATTTCACAAAAGAGAGTCATTAAATGCTCGTCATCTAGTTTAATGACTTGCTCTTTAAGCAAAGAAAACATAATTTTCCTTACAGTGCGAATCTGTCTCTCCCAAATTCCTCCAAAGTGTGATCCTGATGGAGGGTTCATTTTCCATGTTATATTGGATTGATGTAGCAACTCAGATATTTTTGATTGGTTCCATTCTTGTATTGCATCTGACAGTTCATTTTTAGCTCCTACGAAGTTAGTTCCATTATCAGAGATCAGTGTCCTGACATTTCCTCTTCTGGCTATGAATCTTCTTAATGCATTTATGCAAGAATCCGTGCTTAAGGAATGAGCAACCTCAAGGTGAACAGCACGTATTGCAAGGCAGGTGAATACCACTCCATAGCGTTTGACTGTGCTGCGTGCCCTTTTAATTTCAAATGGTCCGAAAAAATCTACACCAGTGTTTGTGAATGGAGGTTGATCAGCAATCAGCCTTTCGAATGGTAAGTCTGCCATTTTTTGCTGTCCGGGTTTCTTCTGATATTTTTTGCAAATAACACAATCAGCTAGTATTTTCTTAATTTTACAGTTGGCTCCTATTATCCAATAATTTTGTCTTACTCTGCTCAGGATGGATTCCCTGCCCAGATGACCTAATTTGCGATGTGTTTCATCCAGGATAAGCGATGAAATGGCAGAGTTTTTTGGTAAAATAACTTGATGTTTCGACTCATCAGGAATAGAGGCTCTGTCAAGTCTTCCACCAACTCTTAAGACATCATCTGTAATTATTGGATCAAGCTTAGAAATTTTACTGCCTTTTCTTATTTTTCCTCTGTCCAAAGCTTCTTCACCATTAAGCTGTCTTTTCTTTAAACTATCTATCTCTTCTTCAAAGTGATTCTTCTGAACATGAAGAATGAGTGTTCTTTCAGCTTTGATAAAATATTCATGGGGTAATGGTAAAGGCTTGTCTTTAAATAAACGTCTTTTGCCTGTAGGCAATGTTTGTTTAATTGACATCTTCAATTTGTCAACAAACAATAGAACCCATCCAAGTACAGTTCTAAGTTTTGTCCAGCTGGACAATGTGGTTAATAATTTATTCAACACGTGAAGTTTCCACAGTGGATGCAATAACAATGGTTTTCTTCTTAATTTCTGGGTCATCTTCAGGCAAATCTTCATCAATTTTAACTTGTGGCCAAGATGACTCTTCTTTCCAGAGAAAGTCTGGACCAGCTAACCATCGTCTGCTTCGTAATTCATTACCCACTAGGAGTCCTCGACTAGCATCATCTGCTGGGTTCTCGTTAGTTTCCACATATCTCCACTGTTGTAATTCTGTACCTTCGTGGATGACAGTTAAGCGGTTTGCAACGAATGTGTGAAATCTTGTCTTCTCATTTGCAAGGTACCGCAAGACTGACATGCTGTCAGTCCAGAAACATGCGTCGTCTACTGACATGTCCAACTCTTTCGAAATCATGTGATGCATGCGAACTGATATCATTGCTGCAGTTAATTCCATTCTAGGTATAGTCTTCATTTTTAAAGGAGAAACTCTAGATTTTCCCATAATAATGTTACAGTGAATCCTGCCATCTTCATTTACCAGTCGAATGTATGCCACCATCCCATATCCTTTTTCACTTGCATCCGAGAAATAGTGCAATTGGCAGGAGACAATAGTGCCAAAATTGGTAGGTTTGTAGCACCTGGGAGTTGTCATAGATTCCAACATGGGCAGTTGGGCTAACCATTTATTCCATCGCCGCTGATCCACATCTTTAACCTGTTCGTCCCATCCAATACCACGATGGCATAAATCTTGCAGAATGATCTTTGCAGGTAAAACAAAAGGTGCTGCCAGTCCTAAGGGATCATACACCGAACTCACAATTGACAGAATTCCTCTTCTGGTGGGTGGTCGATCATGAATCCTGATTTTGAAGCCTAGAGTATCGGATTCTACTGACCAGGATACACCTAGGGCATGTTCAATTGGTAATTTGTCATAATCGAGGTCTAATTCCACCAGATCTTTAGCTCTTTCCTCTACGTTGATTGTTTCAAGGACATTTCTGTCATTGGAAATCCACTTAGTTAACTTAAAACCTCCTCTTTGGCAAAGTCTAGTAAGATCATCCACTAAAGTAACTGCTCTTTCTGGGGAATCTACAGACTTCAGACAGTCGTCCACATAGAAATTTCTTCGAATAATTTCTATAACATCTTTACTAAATAGGTTTTCATTGTCCTCGGCTGTCTTCAATAAGGCTGAAGCAGCACACGAAGGAGATGAAGCTGCACCAAATAAGTGGACCGTCATTCTAAATACATCTGGTTTTAAGTGATAATTTCCATCCTTCCACCAATAAAACCTTAGACAGTCTCTGTCTTCTACAGGAACTTTGACTTGGTGGAACATGGATTTGATATCAGCCATTAGTGCTATGTTTCCTTCTCTAAATCTCAGTAAAACTCCTAATAGGCTATTAATTAAATTTGGTCCTTGCAGTAGTAGATCGTTCAGTGCAACACCTCTGTACTTTGCACTACAGTCATAAACGATGCGTATTTTATCTTCTTTTTTAAATACACCATGATTTGGGATATACCAGACTCTTCCATCATCACGCCCCAAGTCTTTATCAGGAACCATTTCCGCGTAACCTTCCTCTATCATTTCGTTCATGAACTTTATATACTGGTTGTGGAATTGAGGGTTCCGTTCAAATTTCCTCTTCAGACCACCTAATCGTACCAATGCCTGTTTATAATTATTTGGTAGTTTATCTTCATGGTTTCTAAATGGTAAGTTAATGTAGTAATGGTTGTCTTGGAATGTTATGGATTCTCTGACATCATGTTCAAACTTCCTGTCTTCTATAGACTTTTCCTTACTATCACTAATTGTCTTCTCTGGAAAATCTAAATTTACATAGTTTCTAAACATGGTTTCCAAATTTTTTGTATCTTCATACACTGCAAATATATCTTCATCTTTTCTTCTGTCTGATACAAAATTGCATACATTTGTTGTACGGTTCTCATCAGAGCATCTAATTAAATTCCATACTGTCCAACCTAGACATGTTCTGTCTGCATGAGGTGATCCTGCTGGTCCTGTGATGATCTCTAAGGGAGTATAAGCATCTGGTACACCATTCCCTATCAACAGGCCAATGTCAGCATCAATTTTTGGTAGGTTGATATTTCTTAAATGTGGCCATTTTTCAAGATCTTCTTGTGTTGGAATGTGATGCTCGGAAACGGGCATGTCGTCCTTTGTATAAACAGTAGGAAGCTCTACAGCATGTACACCATCAAGATCAAGGATCTCAAGTCCATTTATTTCCATGGTCTCCATTGTATATGGTGATCCCATTGTTTCAATCGTAATGACATGCTTTCTTCCTTCCATTCCTAATCTGTTTATTAAGCTGTTGGTACAAAAACAAAGTGTGCTTCCAGGGTCTTTGAATGCATAGGTTATCACGGATCTTTGTGTCTTCTTCTGTCTTACTAAGACAGGTACAATGGCCAAAGTACATTCATTGACACCGGCCCCCGCATGGGAGTGTATTTCATCTATGGTATTAACTGAAGATGATGTAAAAGTTTTAGCTGATGGGTTTAACTTAGATTTTGATGGTGCAGGTAGAGATGCCGAATGTTCAAATTCTTCGATATCTTTGGGTTTGGTTTGAATTAACTTTTCGCTTCTGGTGGATGTATACCTATGAAGTATGGATGGATGGCTCTTTCTACAATGTTTACAAACCAATCTGTCCGTACATTCATACTTCATGTGTCCAGAGCGTAAGCAGCCATAACAGATTTCATTTGTTCTTAGATATTCCTTTTTGTCCCAAAAATCCATGTCGCCGAACCTCTGACAAGATGTCAAGCTATGGAAACGGTCATTACAGAATAAGCATGGTTTTTGTTGTCCATCTTTATGTGTCCGTTGAGAAGAGTCGAATCTGTTTGATGGAGGTGCTTTGCTTTCAATTGCAAAGTCTTTTCTCTTTGGTTTGTCCCTTTGGTTAAATTTTCGTTCCCTGTCCTCTTTCTGCATATCTGTAGCAAAAGATTTATGTCTAAAAGATGAAGTTTTGTTCTTGCTTGGCCTCTTAATCTCTGTGTGTTCGTCACTCTTTAACGCTTCCTTTCCAAACAAGGGATCATTGGCTTTCATTGATTCTATCTGTACTATTTCCACTAAGTGGTCAAACTTTGCTGGCACCTTTTTATCCTTGCACTCTTTGTATTTTGTTCTCCACTTTTCCTTGATGTTGTGCGGCAATTTGGACAACAATTTTTGGAGTGTTCCTGAATTCTCCATGACGTCCAAGGTCTGCATTCCTTTTATGCCATACTTGCACTCCACTAGGAATATGGCAAAGTCTTCCAAACCCTTGCTGTCATCGGCTTTAATTACCGGCCAATTGGTAGCTTTCCTTACATAAGCCTGCGCAATGACTTGGCTGTCACCATACATGCGCTCTAATTCCTCCATTGCAGCTGGAAACCCTTCCTTTGCATCCAAGTGAGCATATCCAGAAACAATATCATTTGGTTTCCCTGTCGTAAAATATTCTAATGAGTCCATCATTTCATCTGTGTCATCTGTGTTAGCCATTATCTTGGTTTTAAATTTTCTCTTAAACTGTTTGTATTCTAGTATGTTTCCACCAAACTTTTTCATCTCTGTTGTTGGTTTTTTCATTTCTCTAACTATCTTTAACATTATGTCTTCTGATGAATTACCACTGTTGTGTGACGATGAGTGAAATGGTAATGGTTCTGGAACTCTATTTGATTCTGGTTCAGATTTTACAGAGGCAATTGAAGGAGGCTTTCTTGAAAATGTGGACTGTGCTTGATTTTCTAGAATTTTCACATCTGCTGTTGCAATGGCCATTTCTTCTTCTAATTTCAATTGCTCTTCTTGCATTTCTATTTCTAACTTTTGCTTTAACAAGGCTTGCCTTTTTTGCAGAATATCATTCTTAACTTCTAGTTCTGCTGTTTTCAATCTTGCCTTTACAAGTGATGATGACGATGATGCTAACGAAAACTCACTACAGGCAGTCGACTTGACTCTGGACTTTGAGGTACCTGTCTGTCTGCCACGGTTTACTTGGGAAATGCTATCATCTGCCCCAATGTCGTCTATCTGTGAACCTACTTGGGAGATATTCAAATCCGCCTTTGAACCTGACGTGGTATGGCTTTCTTCTTCAAGGAACCAGTCTTCTACTTGCCTTTTAAATTTTGTAAACACTGCCTTATGCGTTTCACCTTCGTCATCCACTTCTATAGAAGGGAGAAGTTTCTCATATGCATCTTGTGCAAGAAGGAAATTTTCAAATATTTCCATCCATTCTGTATATTTTCTTCTCATTATTGACAGGTCAGGGTCTCCTTCAATAAGAGCATTTATTTTCCTTAGTTTGACAGTTAAGGAAACTGCTAAATTGTCTCTAGTTTTCTTACATTTTTCCAATGTGTAAGCTTGACCTTTTCCTGTCATAGTTCTTTTCCTCGATTCCTTTGCTCTGTGAGGTTCTAGTTCAGCTGGACTCGACTGAACCTTACTGGCTTGAGATGATGCTTTGGAACTGGTAGGCTGTGTTTTGGACTTCACTGTTACATCAGATCTATCTGTTGTACCACTGGTAATATTTTCCTCTTCAGTGGCTTGAATGTCCTTAGAAACACCTTTAACACCGGTTTCTGATTTACTCGCCATATCAAATTAAAGTCTATTACACTCTTTAATGTTCAATATTGAGCTAAATGAAGGCAAATCCTAATACGTTAATAGAAATGTGGTGTAGTTTCAATTCTACCGCCCTCTGTTCCCATGGAAAGGCCCTCGTCAATGCGCTCACTTGACTTGAATAACTACGAATTTTCTATTCCAATAATTCTTTATTCAACTTTAACCATAACCATGTAATTATGTATCAAACTAAACTTCCATAACATGGCGTAGCGAAACGTAGCGATTAACTGAAATATATAACATTGAATTCCAGTAAATATACTATCAAGTCTTAACAAGTCTTAAATTGTGTTAGAATAAGATATAAATTCGACCTAAACAGATTGCAAGGGAAAATAGTCTAATCTAAAACAATAGGCTAACAAACAGCCTGCACTGGTCTCTTATGCATATACAAAATAGATTATCGAGCAACATAAGCAATTCACAAGTCAAACACACGTTAATAAGTTATAAAATACACAACATTAAATATTGTGTACACTGTCGTACACTCAAATGCCTATTAAGTGCGCTGACCATTTAGTCTTACAAACGGTCATAGGTGAAGAATGGCGACGACGTCAGTGCGTGGCCAGTCTGCAGTGGGGAAAAAACACTGACAAGTTTATTGCTATTAAATATACTATGCAAAAGTCTCCAAAAAAGGCATGACAACAATGCACATAGATAATAATGTTCTTAACAATGTTTTGTAGTTCAAATACCGTATTAATAGGCTTTCCAGGGGTACAAACAGTCTTTAAATTCTAATTGTTCGATTACTTCTTTCTGGGTCTGAAACACGCCTGTTTCTCGAACATGAAGTCTCTTCTCACTATTAGAAAAATGTACATCTGTTCACGGCTGGATGTTCTAGACCGATAAAGTTTCGTGACTAATATAGCACTTTGTTCGCGACAAAAATGACACTAACATCGTACTCGGCTTAAGCGTTTAAAGGTCGGAAACGCCTGCAACGAATGTGCATACCACAAATAATGTTTCTGTATATTATTATAACAAATATAGTTTTTTGGCATCAACATCGAGAGTTTATTATGGTCTGGATAAGTTAATTAATGTCTAATTAATAATTTAGATAACATTTCAGGCCTAAAGAAAGACACGTAATAGGCAGATTTTGCTCTCGCATAATGCAAGTTTAAACGTTTGCTTCAAATTCTTCTCAAAACATTGTATTCGCGATGATGATCGAGGCAATGCCTAAAATTCAAAGGCTAAATTATCTCCGTTCAGAGTGGAGCAATTACACTGAAATTTTCAGCTTATTCGATTTAGGTTATCTAGTTTTTAAGCGTATTCGATTTACATTATCTAGTTTTTAACTATTATAGTGAGAAATTCCAGGTCTTTATCGAATCTTCCTTAATGCCAATTAGTGCCACAGCTCTCATTTTTGCCCTGTGCGTACTACATGAGTGTTTTTCAAAGAATCCAGTATTTTTCCAGAAAGTTTGAGCGTCTATACTTCCCATATATACCCAAATCGCCATAGTTTTATTGGAAATAACCACTCGATAAATACTTTTGTAGGAAAATATCTTTCAAGCCGTAAGTGGTCGTTTGGGGTATTTTGAAACTGTAAATGGAATAACAGTGCAACAAATAGTTCAGTTCCCTTCAGTATATACGTTAAATGTTGTCATGACAATATCCCACGTCATCTTCCGACGATATAAACGATCCAATGTCAGTGCTCACTCTGGGTTTCATTTTTTCCGCCAATTTTTCGTTTTAATTTATTAGCCATATATTTTTTCCGGCAAAATAAAAGCAGAGATATCTATTGCATTTTTTCAGTAATTTCTATTTACATAAGTACATACAATATACATAATACATCACAATTTACAAAATTTTTCACTCGCAGAAGCCCATTTTTGAAAGCTTTTTCGACATCTGTCGCGGAGTTTTGAGGTATCAACATTCACGGATGCAATATTGTGACACTTTAATAAAATTAATTATTATCATTATCATCAGATGGATGAGAGCTAATCAGTATCATCGGTAGGCTTTGTACATTTTGCCGGTGACATATTAAAAAGTCTGAATTCTTCTATCGGACGTTGACGAAGGCTGTTCAATTTTTCGCTTACGACCCATGACATGCGATTTGATGATAACTGACTTTCGTTCGTTCGTTTCTGAAGTTTAACGTCCTTTTCCACATAAATTGTAACAACAAACCTGGCTTCATTTATTAACGATGCGGTCAACAGAGTAAGAAGATTAAAAGACATCATAATCCAGTAATCCCAAGCAAATCGAAGTAGTAGTTGTTTATTAACGTCTCACCAGTTTTAAATACATCACATCATAATCCAGTAATCCCAAGCAAATCGAACGAGTATCATTTTGAATAAATAGAAACCGTCAAAACAGCCACCGATTCGTATTTGGAGACAAATAATTAAATCATTTGTCTCTTAATTGTTTGTTACCATTCTTATTGTAAATACTAATCAACGCTAATCAGAGATTGATCAAGAGACAAAAGATTGGTACGTAATTGATTGATAACTGATAAACTGAATATTGCCTAATACCCCACAACATTCAGGACACGTCAATAATAACAACTCTTCCAGATGCTAGCCTCGTAAAGACAAGTAAAACGAAATTTTAAACTATAAAAACGAAACGAAATAGGATCTGTGTTTTAATCAGACTGGCATATGAATTCCCCTATCTACGTCGTGCCTGTTTATATCTAGTCTTACCCGTCACCAAATCGAAGAATATTTTGCACTGTCTGACAGTAAATCTAAACCCTTTTCGTTAATACTGAAGCTGAGTGAGTAAAACGTTGGCTCGTTAACATGGACGTCCTATGTTCGACCACGGTGTTGACTGAGACAGTTCATCGGCTTTTCCGTCGACCCCCCCCCCCTTGCCAATTGTGCGGGACAGAAGGCCAGTCAAGGTTCAACATAGTTGTGCGGATGGGAGGAAAATCCGTGTTCCATGTGCACATTGGCGTGCAGGTCAAAGATCCCTTGTCAGTTGGAATTCGATATAAGAGTAGGCTATGGTGCCGCTCCGCGAGCAAAATGTACCTCATAGCCCTCTGTATGGCGTATGCCCTTCCTTATCAGCCCAGTTCGCAGCAGAACAGTGGGACGTTAAACCCCATTTCATTTCATTTATTCAACCTGTCAAGAGATCTTTTACGTAAACTTTAAGACAAACATGGTCTCGGCGTTACTAACTACTGTTATTTTGATTCCAACTGTCAAGTCGTCATCTCTCTCTCTCTCTCTCTCTCTCTCTCTCAATCTCGCTCGCTCTCTTACATTTTCTCATTCGTATAAAAAACATCCCTGTTCCCGAGTTTATAGGCCTCCCAGGACCACTAAGCTAAGCGGTTAAACCAGGATTAACAGTTGTTAATGCTTCTACTAAGTCTAAATTGTTGTTATTGTTCCTTGTTAGTCGTCTGACTTTTTTGTTATCTATCGGCAGACCCAACTTCCGGAATACCCGTCATTTCCTGTTGTAGCTGATTGGCTGCTTGTAGCGTCGTGATACACGGTAAAAAACCCCAGTCAACTTCACTCAAATTGGATAGATCTAGTGTTTATTGGTTTAGAACGAGAATTTATCGATTGAGTAGAGTTATATCACACTGTAATTGACATCTAGATTCTTCCCGCCAAATTTAACCTTGCAAATTGATTCAAGGTCAGACTAGCTCAATCAATTAGAAGCTGTTTTTAGCGTCAATAATTCTATAAAATTTGTATCTTCCACTAATATAAAGCCGTCTGTATTTTATTTTATTTTATACTCGTGTTATTTTTAACCCCACATCGGGGAGGGGGGGGGCGTAACCGAATGGTTAGCGCATGCGAGTTGTATCACAAGGTCGTAAACGTGCGCTTTATATTTAAAGGTCTGTCATTGAAATAACTGTGTTTTTTACCTAAACTTTTGAACAATAATTGAAATGCTTCACTTTTTATCTGTATATTGTAACTAACTATTCCTTTGTATTATTGTGTTTATTTGTATATACATGTATGTTTTGTTTTGTTTTTTCTTATTTTATAACATATCTACATTGTAAAGCGCCACAGAGCAGTCAGACTGACTGAATGTTCAGCGCTTTAGAAAACGATTATTATTATTATTATTATTATTATTATTTTATTATTGTTTCAATCCCAAGCGAGTACGTGGCTCATAGATTTTCTCTTACTCGAATTCCAACTGCCAAGGAATCTGTTTCGTACACGCCAATATGAAGACGGAACGTGGGGTTTTTTTTCATTCCACCCGAACGACTATAGACGGCTGTCGTTGTCGAGCCTTCCATCCTACACAACCTACATGGGAAACAACCCCAGAAAAATCCTGACGAACTTTCTCAGCCAATACCGGGTTTGAGCCCGCGACCTACAGGCTAGCGAGCCAGCGTCCGGCGTGGTTTCCCCTTGTCAGTGATGCAGAAGGAGGGCCTTACAAGGACAGCTGCCTAGTCGTTCGGATGGGACGAAAAACCGAGGTCCCGTGTACACATTGGCGTGCACGTAAAAGATCCCTTGGCAGTTGGAATTCGATATAAGAGTAGGCCGTAGCGCCGCTGCCCGGGCAAAAATTTCCCTCATAGCACACTGTATGGCGTAGGCCCGTCTTCCGTTAGCCCAGGTCAGGTGCAGAAGATTAGGACGTTAAACCCCATTTCATTTCATTTTCTTACTCACTTAGCCATCGCCCCACCCCCTTTCTGTGAGTAAAGTGTATGTGCGATTAACCAGACGGTATTGCCCGGGAAAGTATATCAGGATTATCCAGCTTGTAAAATGACGGTTTGCTGTAACAGGTGGTCCTTTGTTCGCTCTTGTCTGACCGCTAAAGGTCCTCGGGATTTGTCATCGTGCCCCCCCCCCTCTTCTCAGAGGTGCAGGGCGGGGTGCCTTGCACTGATAGACGTTTTGAAATAGGCTTGAATTGATTTGTTGTAGCATATCTGAGCCACGGTTTGACACTTGTTTGGCTTCCATTTGAGAATGACTGCGAAAACCCATGTCACAAAAGACAATCATTTAGGATCCGCACGAGTTTAGGATACAAAGGGGCTAGCATTGTGTATATTATACATTTGGACACAAGTTGAGCAATATGATTTGGATGTTACAAATATCGGACACAATGGATATTGGAATATTTCCATTAAATTCATTTGACAAGGGGCGCCAAAACTCTTTAACCCTTGACGCAAAGCGAGTCATTGTGTCCCCTGTTGGAAAAGTAGGACGTTAAACCCCATTTCATTCACTTCATTTCGTGTGCCGTGTACTGAGCTTGTGATCTGAGATAGTGTGATTGTATACACCAGTTTTTTTCTTTTATTTGGGGGGTTGGGACGGCCTGGTGGTCTAGAGTGCCGCGCTTCGACCTCTAGCTGGTCGGTGTGAGCGTATATGGCATGGAGATAGGGGCGCCTTCTCAACCTCGTGGGTTTCCTCCGGGCACTCCGGTTTCCTCCCACTGATAAAGACCCCTACACGCAAGCGAATTATTGAAATAAAATTAAAACCATATAAATGACCTAGTTTGTGTCGAGTGGACGTTAAAATCCATATCTCTCTCTCTCTCTCTCTTTTTCTCTTTATTTAGTATGAGCCATTCTATGTGTTTATGGCTAGTCTACGGTTGTTTGCCGTCAACGAATTGTCATGTGTTTTGTTGCTTTTTTTTCAAAATTCCAACACTTTTCATACATACTTAGCCAGGTGTTGCAATGTTTTCACATGTTCCAAGGTGTGCCGTTGGCAAAGCAAAAAAGGTTAAGAACCGCTGCTGAACACCAACAACAAACCCCGAACAGGTCATTGGCGAGTTCACTGGAACACGGCACTCGGGTCTCATAAGAGGTTTGGTTTTATTTACGCTAAATTAACTTATCAAAATGGCGGATAGATTAATCCTAGTGTAACTGCTTAGTGGTCCTGGGAGGCCTATAATCTCTGGAACAGGAATATATATTATACGAATGATAGGACAGAGACAGACAGAGGGAGAGAAAGAGAGACAGAGAGATAGGGAGATTCGGGTTTACCCATTGCTATGATAGTCCAGTCAATCTAGCTGAAAAAGGGGCCGAACCCAAAACAAATTGCAACAGAATTTCTTTTGGTGGTATGCATTTCAGTAAGGTCTCCTGTATATCAAACTAAAAATGTTCCAAAATATTTTTGGTGGAAAGGGGTCAAATTTTGTAATATGGTAATTAGCATATTTCGCAATTTGACCCCTTTCCACCAAAAATATTTTAGAAGATTTTTGGGATGTTGTTTAGGGGACTATACTGAAATGTATCCCAGTGAAATTAATTCTGTTGCAAATAGTTTTGGGTCGAACCCCAGATTGACTGGACTATAAGCTAATTATTAATTCAGTTGTACGTATCGAGCTAAGCTTATTACTGGGGATATTAGGTTTAAGGTCCACTCGACATAAGCTAGGTCTATTTGCGACTAACATATGGTTCAATTTTTATTTTTTGGTTCAATAATTCGCAGGCGTGTATGGGTCTTAGGAGTGGAAAGAGAACCCACGAGGTTGGACAGGCGACCCGAATCCTTGTCACGTACAAGCGGTGAATCGAAACCACGCCACTTGTATACAATGGTGCACTCGTAAAGGAACCCATGACTTGACAGTTGGAATCGAAATAAATGAAATGAATTGGGGGTTTAGCGTCATATCGTTCTGCCCCGCCCGGGCTAATGAGGACAGTCATACGTCATACAGTGTCCTGTGGGGTAAATTTTGCCCGGGCAGCGGCACTATGGATTACTCTTATATCGAATTCTAACTGTCAAGGAATATTTTACGTGCACGCCAATGTATACACGGGACCTCGGTTTTTTGTACCATCCAACAGACTAGACAACTGTCCTTGTTAGGCCTTCCATGCACAACTAATAGGGGGAACCACGCCGGATGAATTCGATATAAGAGTAGGCCATAGCTGCTGTCCGGACAAAATTTAAATTGCCTTCACAGCACACTGTATGGAGTATGCTCGACGTTAAAGCTGAACTCCGGTTACAAAAATACCGAAATGATTAAATAAAAAAAAAGTTAACGCCTTCAAGCCGCCATACTTGATTCCAATTTGTGAAATAAATATGGCGGACATTGAGGCTTATGACCTGGAAAGGTTAGCCGATCTCACTTCCAGTTTGTTTATTGTCAGCTAGCTATACACATCCGGCGTTATTCTCTCGCACGCTTCACTGATTGTTCTATTTTTCCCAACACAGTATACCAAATTATTGAAGATTGCAAAATGTCTGATAAGGTAAGACTGTAAATAATTATATGATCTGCGTCTACTACAATATCAATTTCTTCAGCCTTGGTAAAATAGAAACAAAGCATAACTGTCAAACACTCCCCGGTGAGAGCCACCCCCAAAACTGTACTTATGTCTCTTGCTCGTTTTCGTGAACAATATTCAACATGGAGTAGACTATAGTTTGTACAGGTGATTTGTTTTGTTTGAAAATTTTAGGTTGGGATAAGTCATCTTTTTGCATCTTTTGATTTAGAGTAAAGCTTAGGCTATATTGTAGTAGACGCTGTTCATATAATTATTTACAGTCTTACCTGATCAGACATTTTGCAATCTTCAATAATTTGGTATACTGTGTTGGGAAAAATAGAACAATCAGTGAAGCGTGCGAGAGAATAACGCCGGATGTGTATAGCTAGCTGACAATAAACAAACTGGAAGTGAGATCGGCTAACCTTTCCAGGTCATAAGCCTCAATGTCCGCCATATTTATTTCACAAATTGGAATCAAGTATGGCGGCTTAAGGGCGTTAACTTTTTTTTTATTTAATCATTTCGGTATTTTTGTAACCGGAGTTCAGCTTTAAACACCATAACAACATATGGTAGCGACTGAAATTAAACAACAATGCGTGTTATTGTATCCATATATTATAGTATGTAAATATATAATTGACACATTGATTACGACATAAAATATAGCTAAAACACATAAAATATAGCTATAGATGAGCAATAGATTAATTTAATTATGTTTTAATTCGTCAAAGTTTTTAAAGTGACACCGCGCTTAAATAAAAACATTGAAGGAAGTGACTTGGCCATGTTTCAAATTCCAGCTATCAGGATTCTATACAATCCGATTCAAATATAAACGACAATGATTCCCATACAATTTAGGCTCGTATTCATAATAACACAACTTTATGGATTTACTACTTCTTGGTTTATAACATACAAAGTTTCAATACTCTTACAGGTATCTTTATCAAGCAATGATCAATAATCAATAACAACCCCACATTTATAGTACATTGTTTCTTACTCATGGATGTACATGTACTATAAATGTAGGGTTGTTATTGATTATTGATCATTGCTTGATAAAGATACCTGTAAGAGTATTGAAACGTTGCATGTATGTAATAAACCAAGAAGTAGTAAATATATAAATTTGTGTTATTATGAATATAATACCTCTACTTCTAAATATCATTCAAGGAATTTAGCATTGGTTTCTAACTCGCACCTTTCTTGTTGATTAACATTTTAATTACCGTTACTTTTATTTTTAGTTACTTTTGAGATTGTGTCATACTTTTAGCTAAAACTTCATAAATTTTATGTCTCGTATTTTTGCTCCTAGCAGTATCAAAAATGTCCATGCAGTTTTGTGTAATGTACTTGGAATAGATCAAGAGATAATGGAAAAATAGTTTTAGAGTAAAAATCGAAAATTTGCTTATTAGTGACCTTTGACCTATGCAACTCATGCCAAAAACTCGCCGTTTCATTGGCTAATCCCTCTAGATCCTAGTATTGCAAATTTAAGAAAAGTAAAACGAAATTTTAAAGTATAAAAACGAAACGAAAAGGTTTGTGTTTTACTCAGATTGGATTCGATACGTACATGCCAACATGTCTACGGAGTCTCGGTTTGCCAGTAACACCCTAACGTCAAGTGACTTTTCCTTGCCAGATCCTTCGCTCTGGTGGCTGTACTTCCGCTGTCGGGCGTATGGCGGTCTTCATTAGCCCATATCGGAGCAGGACAGTAGGACCTTAAACCCCATTTCATTTCATTTTGGTTTGAAAGGTTGTCTCTTTAACGGGTAGCCTATAAACAACATATGTCACACGCGGAAGATTAAATACGTGTAGTTTATAGTTGGACTATTGGACGATACACAACTTATAATTAACTGCTGTAACTTCTTCCTACATCGGATCTTATATCCGTACATATTGAAACAACATGGATCTTTTACGTGCCCGAATGTTTTTTAACCTTTTTACCTTTTTTTCATGTTTTATTAGTCTGAATTATGGAAGTGAGGAACTCGATCTAACCAAAGAACCGGGCCATTTAAAGCCATTCGGAACCGGACGACCGATTCATGAAATTGAGGAAGTGCAGGGCTTCCCAAGTCCGGACGATTTTTTCAAAAAATATTTCTTTCCTCAAAAACCTGTTAAGATAGCATCTGGTGCAAAAATGTCCCCTGCCTTTAAATTGTGGACGGACGAGTATTTCTTAAATTTGGATATCCCCGAAAATAGTACAGTTTTCCTGGAGACAGTTAAAAAAGAAAGTCGACAACAAAAAACGATGGATATGAATTTTAAGAAGTTTGTGAAAACGTACATGAATTCGACTTATTACATGGTGGATGTCGTTCCAGAATATTTAAAGTAAGGATTAATTATGCATTATTAAACAGGAACGGGTATTCCGTAGAGGCAGGTCATACCGGCCCGTGGTCGGATGGCAGAAAGGTGCGCTTTAGTTCATAAGGTCTGCCATTGGGTCACGTGGTGTAGTTTCGAGCCAACACTTGTACCTGACAAGGCAAATGGCCGCCTACTTAATAATAATATTGAACCATATGTTAGTCTCGGAGTAACCGAGTTTATGTCACGTGAATGTTACACCCCATTCCACATGGGTATTCCGGTTTTCCTCCCTTGGTAAAGGCACCCGCCCATGGGCTGTAACGACTAATTAAAGAATGTATGGGATATCCCCTATTAATCAAAGATCAATTCAGGAATATTAAATTAGGCTGTTCTATTAGGCGAAAGGCCCAGTTCAAGTCCAGCTACGTGTACATCATCATTCATGCAGTGGGGTGGGTGGGGAGGAGGTGGTTAGCGTGTGCGCGTTGTATCATTAGGTCTGTCATTGAGTCAACTGACGTAGTTTCGATTCCCCGGTTGTACGTGACAAGGAGGAGGGTCGCCTGTCCAACCTCGCGTGGGTTTTCTCCTGGTCCTCAGGTTTCCTCCCACTGATAAAGACCCCTACGCGCAAGCGAATCATTGAAATAAAACTGTACCATATGTTAGTTCCGAAATTACCTAGTTTGTGTCGAGTGGACATTCAACCGATTTCTCCCCCATCCCCTTCCTCATGTCAGTGATACATGACATTGATGTGCACGTAAAGACACACTTGACGATTAGAATCTGAGTGGGCCGTTGCGTCGATGTTTGCACACAGAGATCCGTCTACTTCATATACTTCGAGAATGGATCTCTGCAAACTGGTCCCGCAGTGAATTTTCGCTTGGCCGCTACAATCACTGATAAGCATGACATCGACGAGACTTAATGAGTTCGGCATATTAACTTTTTTACTCCGGCAAATTAAATTTTCAAACATTTATTTGAGGTAAAAGAAAAATAAATGAAGACGTTTGAAGTATTTGTAATTAAAAAATATTTCCTATTTAGTGTAAATGGGTATTAAAATGAGTAAAATGCATCATTTTACCCGAAGCAGTTAGGTGTTATGTAAACATTGCACGAGCCGTTGAGCCAATGACTGACGCCACGTGCAGTCAACGCACGTGTTGTGGACAGTCATCTGTTACAGAGATAATTCGTAAGTAATTCTCTGTGAAGCAGATTGAGATCTCTGCTCTAAATGGCCGCCATATCTAAAAATAAGTATACTGTTTTGTAATGTGGTTCTACTCGGGTTCACATCTGTTATACACAAAAATACTAAATAAACCTTTTCAATTCCATTAAATGGAAGCAGAATAAATACTTCTCAACATCCTCGAAGTATATTACATGTTTTCAATAAAATCGCCGATTTAAGACTTAAAATGTCGGCCAACTAGCTTAATGTCTGTTCTCACGCGGTTTTGGTTGTAGGCAGGCAGTCTAAGTTTAGTATGGGTACAATCGTCCAAGTAGCACACAGTATGACGTATTCCGTCTTCATTAGCTCAGCTGGTGTAGCAACGTAAGACATTTGACCCCATTCGTTTTATTAATAAAGGGAGAGGCCCAGAAATGGGGTTTAACGTCCACTTGACACAAACTAGGTTATTTCAGGACTAACATATAGTTTAATTTTATTTTGATAATTCGATTGCCTGTAGGGGTCTTTAGCAGTGGGAGGAAACCGGAGGACCCGGAGAAAACCCATCAGGTTGGACGGATGACTCACTCCTTGTCACGTACAACCGGGGATTCGAAACCAGGATAATTGACCCAATGACAGGCTTTATGATACAGCACGCAAATGCTAACCATTCAGAAATCCACCCCACCCCCCGCCGTTTTATTAATAAACATTCTAAGTCGATACATTGTAATGGCCATTTAAACCGTACAATTGTTTTTTATTGATTGTGGTTAGAATTTTTCTTTATTTACCTAATTACCTTGGGGGTTGGATGGTCGAATGATTAGCAAGTGCGCGCTGTATCACGAGGTCTGTCATTGAGTCAACTGGCGTGGTTTCGATTCCGCAATTGTACGTGACAAGGAGTAGGGTTCAGTTGCCTGTCCAACCTCGTGGGTATTCTCCGGTTTTCTCCCACTTCTAAAGACTCTACGCGCAAGCGAATTGCTGGAATAAAATTGAACCATGGGCTAGTCCCGGAATGACTTGTGTCGAGTGGACGTTTAACCTCATTACTCTCCTCCTCTCGCCCCCGCCGGATAATTAGCCAGTTTATATAGCGAGGCCCCGTGTTCATGAAGAACTTTCACACTATTGTACTCAACTTTCAATCTATGTTTATGAGAAATATATTTACACATTGTTTGTTTATTGATATATTGGTAACATGACAAAACCCCAATATACATAGTATAGCTCATGACGTCTGGCAATCTGTTTTACACAGGATTATGAAAGTCTACTATTATCTCTGTAAAAAGATGACTGGCTTGAACACGTGACGTTACATCACGCGACGTCAATCATTGACTCACTGGCGCGTGCATGGTTTACATAAGACGTTACTAGTTCGGGCAGAATGGTGGCTTTTACTCATTTTAATACCCATTTACACTAACTGAGAAATAATTTTTACCTACAACTACTTGAAAGGTCTTTATTTATTTTTCAAATACATAAAATGTTTTAAAATTTGATTTGCGGATGGAAAATAGTTAATATTTTTGGCTCGTTAAGTCGCTTCGATGTTATCCTTGTCAGTGACTGTAGTGCAACAGCGAATATTCACTGCTGATCAGTGTGAACGGCTGACTCTTAGCTGTGCAATAAATAGACAAACAAGTTTGCCACTGAAAAGGAAAGCTGTCTAGTAGTTGGGATGAGACACAAAACCAAGGTCCCGTGTACGGGTCGGTGTGCACGTAAAAGATCACTTGGCAGTTGGAATTCGATATGAGAGTTAGCCGTAGAGCCGTAATCCGGACACACTGCCCCCCCCCCCTGCATAAAGTAAGATGTATGTCCGTCTTTGTTAGCCCAGTCGGCGCAGAACAATTGGACGCTAAAAACCTATTTCAACTCATTTCATTTCATTTCCAATGGTTAGCACGCCGTTAGGTCTGTTTGTTTAATCAGCTGGCGTGGTTTCGACTCCCCGCTTGTACGTGAAAAGGAGTAGAGTCGCCTGTCCAGCCTCGTGGGTTTTCTCCGGGTCCTCCGGTTTCCTCCCACTGCTAAAGACCCTTACGCGCAAGCGAATTATTGAAATAAAACTGTACCATATGTTAGTTCCGAAATTACCTAGTTTGTGACGAGTGGACGTCCCCCTCCCCTGTTGTCAGTGATACATGACATTAATGTTCACGTAAAAGAAACCCTTGACAGTTAGAATTCGAGTGGGCCGTAGCGCCGATGTCTGGGCACAATCCATTCTGCACGCAAAAATTCATCTCCTTCGAGAATAGATCTCTGCAGAGGCGGATCTAATTTTCGACAGTGCCCTTTTTTACTGCTGAAAGTGCCTTTTCTCAGACCAAAATATGTCCGTTCCGAACGTTTATTTAGACGAAAATGTCAGCCAAATAGCTCTTGGAATGGCTACAGATGCAAGGAAATGACGGATAATTTTCTGCCCCCCCACCCCCACGCACTACCCTCTCAGTGACGTCCCCCGTCTCCGCGGTCAGTGCCCTCATTTTGCGCCCCCCCCCATTTCAAAATTCCTACATCCGCCCCTGCTCTGTTCCAAATGTTAGTCACGAAATGACCTAGTT
Organism: Patella ulyssiponensis; assembly: GCA_963678685.1. Lineage (NCBI taxonomy): Eukaryota > Metazoa > Mollusca > Gastropoda > Patellidae > Patella > Patella ulyssiponensis. The sequence goes on from OY783226.1 coordinate 92,702,645, forward strand.
TGTGCCGAGTGGACGTTAAAAGAACCTTTGATATATTTATATTTACAGGTCTGATCTGGTTGTTCCTTGCAGTCTACAGTGTCAGAGCATATTGGCAGGAAAACTCGACGATATCGTAAAAAATATTTATTATTTTATTAATTCCCGTATATTGTAGCAGGCCTTAGAGCCGATGTCCCAGCAAAGTTTCCCCCATAGCACACAGTAGGCGTGTGACCATTTTCATTAGTCCAATCGCAGCAGAACAGTTCGATGTTAACACGGCTTCATTTTGTATTTTAGAACGCGATAAATGGTACAAAATACGTTAACGATATCTTGATAGGTTGAATTCGAAAAACGAGTAGACCGGAGCGCCGCTGCCCGGTCAAAGGGTGCCTCATTTGACACTGTACGTTGCATGTCGATCTGTGTTAGCCCAGTCGGGAAAGAACAGAAGACGTTAAACCCCATTTCATTTTGTATTTTAGAACGCGATAAATGGTACGAAAGAGAGGTTTTTTTAAATCCCCGGTTGGACAATCTTAACGACAGACCCACCGTACCTGCAGGGGAAGCCACGGTGGGCAAAACGCTGACTAGCTAGCCTGGAGGTCGGGTGTTCGATCCCTGCATTGGTCGAGAAAGTTCATCATAACGCAGGACGGAGGGCTTAACAAGGACACCTGTCCAGTCTTTGGGATGGTATGAAAAGCCAAGGTCCCGTGTAGTCATTGGCGTGCACCTAAAAGATCCCTTGACAGTTGAAATTCGACATAAGAGTAGGCTGTTGTGCAGCTGTTCGGGGCAAAATTTCCCTCATAGCACAGTGTATGGAGTATGCCCGTCTTCATTAGGCTAGGTTCGGCGCAGAACAGTAGGACATCAAATTTCATTTCAGAGGTCATACGAGCGACTTTTGACCCTCTGAGGTCAAACATTTAATTAATCAATCAGCATTGATGTTTCTAGTGGATTACCCAGTTCCGTGCACCTCACGCCAAAAGCTTGACATAAAAAAACGTTTCATTGGCTAATCTCTCACACCATTCAGAGCACGTCAATGATAGCAATTCTTCCAGTTCCTAGTGTAGTAAAGACAAGTAAAACGAAGTTTTGAACTATAAAAAACGAAACGAAATAGGATCTGTGTTTTAATCAGATTGAAATTTTGTTCTATATTCAGTAGCTTAATCCTATGACTTCTCAAATTTACAAAGTTTATGCAGATTACAGCTGATTTATTGAGAGGCGGACAATCTCAGACAATTACCCTCCCAACTTATCTATCAATATTTCATGAACACCCCACATGAAAATTCTCAGATTGTTGTTCGAATGTAGATTATTTTAAAGGGACTATCACGTTTTAAACAGGGTCTCAAAAATAAAAGTCCGAGTATGTATGAAATTTAAGCGCCAAAATATCGAAGAATGGTGTATTGACCTTGTCAATTTCAGCTCAAAATATTGAGTCGTTTGGGCGAGAACGTCAAAACTGCTTATCTGGACACGTAACCCCTTTAAGAATTCGGATCTATTTTTTCGTTGATGACCTGATAATCGACTCACGTGTTTTGAGAGGTCTGTATATATAGTGAATTACCCATGTACTGTACTTGATATCGAAAGGTAAATTTCACCTACACATTATTTTTTTATAAAAGAAGTCTGGTCTTACCTAGACACCACAGAATACAGCTTGGGACACCGGTTTCCTTTCCAGGTGAAGATTGACGGGTTTAAGTTGTTTGGAAACGTATCACAAATACTGAGTTAGTTTCTCTGCCCTTAGGTAGGGGATTTAAGCGATTTTAACACAAAATTAAGCAATTTTATTCTCCTAAAAATTATCGGGAGTAGCCCTTTAAGTAGAAAATATCTTTTCGTTGTCGAATAATGTTTATGTAACATTGTGGCTTCACACACGTGATTTTCAACCAGTGTGTCATGGCACACATGTATCCTTCGAGATCTTCCTGAGTGTGCCACGAAATTTCGAACGGACACACTAAGAAAATATCTTACTAAAGGAGCTAGCTAAGTTCATAGCTGTGTTTTCTTTATTTAGTTGGAGCCGTTCTATTATATTCTGTGTGTACGGTTGTATTCCGTCTTTGACTTTGACTTGCCCTGTTTTTATTTTGCAACAAAATCAAAATATTTTCCATATATTTAGCCAGGTGTGTCGTTATTTTTTTTATGTGTTCCAAAGGTGTGCCGTTAGTATAAAAAGGTTGAGAACCATTGTCTTGCGCGTTTATATTACGTATATATTTTATCCATAACGTTCAAAGGCACATTGATAGTTTCAATTTCACCATGTTTGCTTTTTTGAATGAATAAATTCAATTCATAACATTTTCCTGTTTTGAATACATAAATAAATCCAATTTCACCTTTATTTATTTTTATGAAAACATCAATAAACTCAATTTTATTCTGTTTTTTTTTTTTTTTAAATCACGATTTTCTTGCTGAACTATTGATTACTGTTTACGCGTGTATGTATGTAACAGCTTGAAGTATTGGAAATATGAAAGGAAATAAAATGAAATGAATTCCCTATTGTTCTGCTCCGAGGAATTTGAGGGCCTTCTGTTCTTCGAACATTATTTACGGTATTTTGATCACCACAAAATCTTAGAACGTAGACTCTGGGTCGTACTCGTAGACAAAAAAAGTATTTTTAGAAACATACGATTCTATCACCTGTGTCAAATGTATTATTGGAAACCATTGATTGCTTCTTTCACTTGATTATATACATGTTTCTCGCCATGTTGGCCCATTATTAACTTTTTATCGAGTTTGCATAGGTTAAACCATTTGCAAGGGCGGATCTAATGGGATGGGCGGGTCTAGTGAAGTAGGCGGATCCAGTTGGGGTGGGGACGACATATCCGAGATCCGACGTATACATTGGCATGCACGTAAAAGATCCCTTGGCAGTTGGAATTCAAAATGAGAATAGGCCGTAGTACCGTTTTTCCGCGCCAAATTTTCTTTACAGTACACCGTATGGCATTAGTCCGTCTTCATTATCTCGCGGTGCAGCAGGAGAGTAAACTCATTTTATTTCATCTCTGGGATGTTGGATGACCAAATAGTTAGCGCGTGTGCGTTGTACCATAAGGTCTGTCATTGAGTCAACTCGATTGCCCAGTTGTACGTGACAAGGGGTGGGTTTTCTCCGGGTCATCTGGTTTCCTCCCACTGCCAAAAACTCCTACACGCAAGCGAATTATTGAAATACAATTGAACCATATTTTAGTCCCGAAATGACCTTGTTTGTGTTGGGTGAATGTTAAACCGCCCTCTCTCTCTCTCTCTCTCTCTCTCTCTCTCTCTCTCTCTCTCTCTCTCTCTCTCTGAGATTGTCTCAATTAAACTGATATGTTATAATTTTTAGCTAATGTGGTTCAGTAGTGGCGGAACCAACTCAGTTGTACACCATGATGGTTTTGACAACATAAACTGCGTCTATCGTGGAAGTAAAGATTTCATAATTGTAGACCCGGTCAAATATAAAGACATGGTAGGTTAACTCTCTTGAAAATAAAGATATTATTATTATTATTAACTTAAGATGCATTATGGGAGATTAGATAAAGAGCAGACAGTTTTGAATATAATAGTTCAAAACTATGTGAAGGGAATTTGCTGAAAATTTCAGTCAAATTTATCCACTCTAACCCGAGAGTTTATCGATTCAATTGTCGGACTATCCTTGACTATCATTATTAAAGTATGCACGTTAAAAACTATTTTCGATTATCCATGTTCTGATTAAATCATGAAAAGGATTATGCAGCAAATCGGATCATAATCCACTAAAGATCGCAGTCTAGGCGTGTCGTCGGGGGTTATTATGGTCTGTATAAGTTAATTAATGTTTAATGTCTAATTAATAATTTAGATAACATTTCATGCCTAAAGAAAGACCTTCAATAGACAGATTTAGCTTCTTTATAATGTTTGTTTAATCAATAATTAAGATAGATTTAGCTCTTGCATAATGTATGTTTAATGTTTAATTAATAATTAAGATAAAATTTCATACCTAAAGAAATACGTGCAATTTGCAGATTTAGTTCTTGCATTACGTATGATTAATGTCTATTTAATAATTTAGATACCATTTCTAAATAATTGTTTAGATAATATTAGAGGCCAGAAAGACAAATAATAGGTAGATTTAGCTCTTGCATAATGCATGTTTAATACAGTCGATTATTGAGGTAACGAAAGGTGTATTTATCTTTGAACAGGTACCTATAGACAGACCAGGCGGAGCTTATTCAACCATAGACGTAGATAAGTAAGCAAATTCTTTTATATTCATCTTGGGTAAGACGCTGACTCGTTATCCTGGAGGTCGGGCGTTCCATCCCTGGGACCTCTTTCGCGAATTTTTAACTAAGATAAATCCAAATTTTTGTCATTTGATTGGATAATGTTAAATTTATGTTAGTGATTGGATAATGTTAAATTTAAGTATCTACTAAAATTTGGATTTTATGTTGAGTTAAGGTTTCGGGAAACAGGGCTCTGAATTGGCCTAGAACGATCACCAACATCTTCAGGTGTGGTTCAACCTTGTCAGAGGTGCGGGGCAGAGGGCCTTAATATTGACCGATACAACGCCGAAAGTCATTAATTATGTATTATATGTTTTTAAATTTCAGAATGGATTATACAAAATATCCCACTTTAGCGAAAATAGAATATATTCATGCGCATATGGAACCCGGTGATTGTCTGTATATACCGTACAAATGGTTAGTATAAATTCATCTTTATCTGGAACCTTGTGATAGTCTAATGGTGTTCACAAAGTAGGATGTTATATGCCAGTTGAAAGATAGTTAGTAATCTAACAACAAGCGGTTTATATTTAGTAACCTAAGAGTTAATATTTTCGTAATCCAACAGGTCATTTTAGTAACCTAGAAGTTCATTTTTTAAGTTTAGTAATTTAATATTTAGTAATATTTTCGTTAGTAATCTAACAGTTAATATTTAGTTCTAACTTTTAATTTTTAGTAATAAAACAGTAAATATTTAGTAATCCAACTTTTAGTTTTTAGTACTCTAGCTGTAATTATTTAGTAATCCAACAGATGATATTTAATTTTGAATGTTTGACAATATCGCTGAGCCGTTCTAATCTACTTAGTATCGGAGATATTCGATTGTATAGAGAATTGATTATGGTCATGTTATGTTAATAACAGTCTTATTTAATAGGCTCCATAATATTTCAGACCTAAAGAAAGACCTGCAATATGCAAATTTAGCTCTTGCATAATGCATGTTTAAGTGATTTACCCATCTATAACATGATACATCAAATATTCATATATTGAGAGGGAAATTGGGTTTAACGTCCACTCGACACAAACTAGGTCCTTTCGGGACTGACGTATATTGAAGCTGCATTTGCATCTTTCCAGCTACGGCTTAAAGATACATTATATAAGAGCTAAATCTGCCTATTGCAGGTCTTTATTTTGACTTCAAATGTTATCTAAATTATTAATAAGACGACATGCCACATATATAGACCACTCCTACAAGCGAATTATGGAAATAAAATTGAACCATATGTTAGTTCCGAAATGACATAGTTTGTGTCGAGAGGACGTTAAACCCCATCTCTCTCTCCCTCCCTCTTTCTCTCTCTCTCTCTCTCTCTCTCTCTCTCTCTCTCTCTCTCTCTCTCTCTCTCTCTCTCTCTCTCTCTCTCGAGATCTCTCGATAATAAACAATTTATGATCGTGTAATAATAAACTATGTGTTACAGGATGACGATTTGGAATAAAGATTATTATTATTATTATTATCATTATTATTATTATTATTATAAACTACGTGTTACAGGATACATCAAGTTAGATCGTACAACAGTAATTTAGCTGTAAATATTTGGTGGGATCACTACTTATCTCTAGATGTCGACCCTAGCCAATGCAATGCAAAATGTGATCCAAATATGACCTTTCATGGGGTTAAAACTAAACAATACAATAGGGTACCAACTGCTGGTGAACCTTTGAGGTACGTATTAAAACATAAAAGTAGATACAGTGAACTCTGTCAAATCCGACATCGTACGGGATCGTTACAAAATGTCGGATCACGCAGAGTGTCGGAATACCCATTTTTGTCAAACCGGAAATATTGTAACATCGAAAACCGGAAGTATTATTATAATGAAGCTTCGAATCACCAGAGCATTATTCCCCTTAAAATTGATAAACTTTTCTGTACATTCAAAATTTCCTTTCATTAATTTGTATTTCATTTAACACGCGTACTGCATTTCTTGTGACCCCGATCCCCTCCTCGTATCGTCACTCACCCCAACCCATCCTCTACCAGAATACACCACCCAACCGCCATATAAAAGTCCAACGTCAAGTGTTTTGAGAAAATATAGCGATCACATTATCATATTTATATTCAAACGTAAATTATTTCTGCTTTCTTAACGACCAGTATATTAACTGGCAACAAGAACGAACGCACTAAGGGCGAGGAATTGGCCTTGAAATTTAAAATTCTAAGTTATCAAATCGATGCAGAATTGTTCAAAGAAGAAGTATGCCAATTGTCATGTAGATCGGGCTTGCATTGACGGCATTTTCAAGGAAATTAAATAGGCTTTAACGCCCTACTGCTCTGCTCCGAACTTGGCCTTTTCAAAGAACGTCACCACAAGAATGGAGAAAGAGAAGAAGATGATAGCGTTTAGAGACCTAAGCCTTGATTCTCGAAATCTTAACTAAAGATAAACTCCTTATTTTAGTACACGTAGATGCTTCCATTCCCACTGGCTACGCATTAAAATCAATCTAATATCACCCAATCAAATTACTAAAATTTGGATTTTTATCATAATTAAAATTTCGAGAAACTGGCCCCAGCTCCCAGTGTAACAACTGTACTGTTGGCCGTAGTGTGAATATGGTGTCTAAGTTATCTACCAGTTCCTAGTGTAACAACTGTACTGTTAGCCGTAGTGTTAATATGGTGTCTAAGTTATCGACCAGTTCCTAGTCCAACAACTGCATTGTTGACCGTAATGTAGATAATATGGTGTCTAAGTTACGTTACCGATGGATTTTTCAGGACTTACATAAGAGATGAGCTGTTAAAACCAAACAAAATGTTGCCGTATAATGAATTTCTTTCGGAGCTCATGCCTGTAAGTATATATGTCCAGGTTCTAGTAAACGGTAAATATATAGACTTTTATACCAAACACAATTACCAAAGTAGTATATTCGGCTTATTAAATACAGTTGTTCGAGTGGCATGCAATCTGATCAATATACAGATTTATATTTCATTTCGTTTTATTTATACTACATGAAGGTCTGGCCTGTTATAGTGAGAATTCACGTCAGGGGCCAAACGAGCGGCTTTTGACCCTATGACGTCAGACATTAATTAATCAATTGACGTAACAGACCATTTCATTGGCTAATCCCTCTCATCATCCAGAATACGTCAATGATAACAACTCTTCCAGATCCTAGTGTAGTAAAGACTAGTAAAATGAAATTTTGAACTATAAAAAGGAAACCAAATAGGATCTGTGTTTTAATCAGATTGAGCGAGAGAGAGAGAAATGGGATTTAACGTCCATTCGACACAAACTAGGTCATTTTGGGACTAACATATGGTTTCAATTTTATTTCAATAATTCGCATACGCGTAGGGGTCTTTAGCAGAGGTGAGTAAACACAGATTAAGAGAGATAAAAGATGTATTATTTGTATATTTGGTGAATTCTGTATGCGATTGGCAACATTCATTCAGGTTACTTCCGGTTCGTAGTGCAACATGATTACTTCTGGTGCGTAGTGAAACATGATTATTTCCGATGTGTAGTACAGCATGACTACGTAGTACAACAGAGTACTTCCGGTATGTATTGATGATAAAATAAAAGAAAAAAACTAATTAATTAACAATCCAAACCAATAGACACATATTAGAAGTCCTAAAAAAACATCGATCGTGCACCATGGTAACTTCCGGTACATGTTGCAACTTCATTACTTCCCTATACATCGTGCAACATGGTAACTTCCGGTACATGGTGCAACTTGATCACTTCCCTATACATCGTGCAACATATGGTAACTTCCGGTACCTACAAAACTCAAGCACAGCGTTACAGAGACGTTTCTCCCCGAAAGCTTTGCTAAGCTTTGCTTTGTTGTTTATAATTACGACGATGACCAGTAAAGTTCATCCTATTTCCGTTGTCATAACAAGGAAAGTGTCTAGTAGTTTGGATGAAACAAAAATCGCGACCCAGTAGGCGGAAACGTCGCTATCATGGTAAATGTCTTCATCAGCCCGATCTGTTTTTTTATCTTCAGGTTATAGCACAGGCCGAAGGAGACGTAAGTGTTATTTGTTTTGTTATTCTTTATAAGAGAGGGGTGATTAAGGTCTGGTATCAAGTCAAGTGGACGAATCTATGTCCTGAATGGCTGTCGTATCCAAAGATTAGTATATTGCTTTGTAATGCGGCTCTATTTCGTTTCACATCTATTATACACAAAGACTAAATAAACCCACCCAATCCACAAATCACTAATTATTGCCCCATTGACTTTAATGTTAATTCTCGTCGCTTAGACCGGTTGTAACTTTTTCCCAAATATTCGTTGGGTAAAACGCTTTCTGGAACAGATGGAGCAACATGTGGCAAACTCGTGCCCAAAAGCATGTATGAGGTTCTTCATAAAAAACTTGAGATAGACAAGCTGGAAGTAGAGAGAGCTAACCATGCAATTTTCGGCCCTCCCTTTCAACGTAACCAACCTTACAACTCTTGTATCCTTCCGCCTCAAAATAATGAATATTCACCAAAACCTGGCAGAAAATGTATTTTCAAACCCTTTTCTTCGATTCTACACCAAAAACTCAAACAAAAATCGCCATGCAAAAGGGGGAAAAAGGGAAAGGGAGAGAAAGACTAAAAATTACTTTCGCCCTTGTTTCGTGGGTGACGGCCCATGAATATTTGGTGATCCCATGAATATTTGGTGATCTGCGTCCAATTCAATTCCAATAAATTCAAACAGAATAACTGTTGACGGACAGCCTAAGTATAGCAAGCATGGTCTTTGGGAGCAGTCTGTGTGAAACAGTACAAAACGATCAAATTAGTACAGTCTCTTCATATAACGGATATAACCAGGAATCACGTGTGTATAACATTTCGTGGAGTTTGTTGTGAAGCAATCCTTATAACCAGTTAAGATTAGCGAACTCTTTTTGGTAATAAACAAATTTATAGGTGTAAACGTTTCGGATAAATGGTGTCCTTCCTCAATAATTTGTTCATTACTACCAAGAAGTTCATCTAATGTTTACTGGTTCAACATAATTCGTCGTCTTCCTGAATCCCTTATGTATCGCTGAAACCCTTATATATCGCTGAATCCCTAATGGATCGCTGAGATCCTAGTCAAACGCGGTTTAAAGCTGAGGCGCTGGAGCCGCTAGCCTCCTCGCGAAAAAAAAAAATTCAAGAAGTTGGAAAAAATAAAACGGGAGAAAAATGCTAAAACCGATGAGAAAAATGAAAATGTACCCTAGTTAGGGAGTGTCCTAAAAGAAGACAAAAGGGCCCCACGTCTGACAAAAGGGTCCCTCCTTTTCTATACACTGTTATTGTCGAATCCACTATTAAATTAGAATGCAGTAATTGCATTGACATGAAAATCATCAATCAAGAACACCCCCCCCCCCCGAAAGAGGGCCCTCAAGATAGTATAGCCTCCGCTATGATAAACCTTAAAACGTTCTGATCCCAGTCCTCCCACTGCTAGTCTCCAGCTACGTAGGACCGACTTTACGATAGTTGTCGTCGTGTTCCATTATTTGGTGGAGTTGATAGCGAGCTCGTAGCTGAAGCTTTCTTCCGATTTTAGTATTTCTTAGATCACATACAATACTTACATATTTGTTTTTTAGGGTTCTGTAAAAGTGGCATTGGATCAAATGAAAGACTTGGCAAATAAGGTGAGGAACCTTTGATATGAATACGATCACCTCTTCGTAACGTCACGTATTATTTTAGATAATATTGTAATTTGTATTTCACTGTCGACTCTAATCCGATATGCAAATTAGTTTAAAAAAGGGTAGACTTCCGTTTGATCGGATAGATAATTCTGATTTGTTGATCGAAATAAAAACAGCAATCAAGCCACGAGTTCATAAAAGATTCTCCAAATTGTTCTCACTATTGTAACTAACATATAGCCCTCTATAAAACATATGTTATTTTTTTGTAGAAACACACCAGTAAGAAACTATGTGTAAAGTTTTGTGTTTGTAGATCAAAGATATTTCTCATAAACATTGATTGAAATTTGTAGTAAATTGTTAACTTAAGTCTGTGAATGCTTTGTGAACAGGAAACCAGGACACCCTAATTTTCTTTTTGAATGAATTTGACATCTTTAATGTTTCAGTTTTTAAAAGTATTAGATCAAGATGCAGATAAACTAGTTTCTCTACAGGATGTGACGTCGGTGTCGACAGATGTAAGTTGCTTCTGTATATTTAGGTTTGGGTGTTATAGTAGTCTAGCGCATGCGAGAAATGGGGTTTAACGTCCACACGAGATTGGACAGGCCACCCTACTCCATGTCACGTACAACCGGGGAATCCAAACCACGTCTGTTGACTCTATGACAGACCTTATGATACAGCGAGCACATGCTAACTATTCGACAATCAAATCCCCACCAAACAGAAGCCACATCTGGTTCTTTAGTTTGTTGGGATTAAATATGGCCACCTCCTAATTTTAATCTAAACTCCAGTCTAAATAAATTGCGCTGCTCAAGGCAATAGTGGTCTATACTGAATCTAGTTTCACTAAAACAAATATAGGTAGCAGAACTTATTAGTGCAAGAGCGGTCTATCTCACAAATTGTGGGGTAAAAATCAATTAAAATTTTAAACACGATTATTCAAATCAAAATTGTTTTTTCGACCTAAAGAAAGGGCATTCCAAAATTTCAAAATGTGTCAATGAGGATGATGATCATGGTCCACTGATTTTTTTCTCAAAACTACCAACAGTGGATTTAGACCACTATTGCACTGAGCAGGTCAATTTTAATTCCCAATAAAATGTCTTTTTTGTTTTTTAATTAGAACATGTCAGTCGTCGGTGATATAATTAAACAAGTACACCAGATTCAGTTCACTCTCGGAGAACAATATGCTGAGAAGAACGAAGGCGCGTATGGTGGAGATGACGAAGACGAAGATGAGGAGGAGGAGGATGACGACGATGACGATGTCCTGGGGTCTTCGATTGCGCTTGACGAGGATGGTCAACTACTGGACGGTTTGGATTTAGATGAGGACTTAACTGGGGAAATTGACGAATTTGATGGGGATCATGACGAGCTTTAACATTAGCTGCTGGTAGGACGAACGGTTGCTTCCGATTTTATGTAATGAATTCGGGCCTTAAGCTCTATTGATGGTTGTTTAACGGATTGTATGTAATGAATTCAGACTATCACGTGCTTTCTGTGCTATTGATGGTGTTTAGCGGATTTTATGTAATGAATTCAGATTATCACGTGCCTTCTGTGCTGTTGATGCTGTATCTGTGTAATATTTGTGCATTGATGTGTGGGGAAAATGTCAACTTATCTTCGTTATTGTGTTGTCTTTTACGGTGTTGGGAGATCAGGGCGGTTGGGGATGGATGAACACGTTTGTTGGGGAGACCAGAAAGGTGGACAGGGGTTGTATCAGGAAGTGGAGGTGGTAGGGTTGGAGGTGGTAGGGTTGGAGGGGGGGGGAGTATATAGTCACATTCGTTGGGGAGATTAGGATGGTGTGGGAGGGGACAACGTCGGCTGGGTAGATGAGGATGTTTGGGCAGATGATCACACATACACATCTGTATGCGTATCAAAACGTAGCATGTTAATAAATTCAGAAGTAGTATATCCATAAAGGTGTGTTTATTATTAACTTCAACTTTGTATTAAATTTGAAGCCGAATTAGGATTTGCTTCAATCCAACAAACGCTATTCATGTTGACATGTTGTCCATTCGAATATACATGAAGATTTAACTTTATTCTACGTCCGCTTCCATAAGGATGTGATAACGCAAGCAAAATGTGTTACAAATGCATGTGGTGTCCTTGACTTCTAACTTGTTTCCTTTTCCTATTTTGGCCCTGATCTCAATTAAATTCCACCCCACCCCATACTACGCTAGTCCATATTACGCCGCTTCATATTGAAAATTAAAATTAGTGGTCGGTCACTAACCTGGAGGTCTAAGGTTTGTACCCGGTATTGACCGCGAAAGTTTACCCCCTGTCATTGGCGAGTGGCCTCGCACAGAAAGTGTGTCTAGACTTTGGGCTTGGACTAAAATCCGAGATGCGGTGTCCACATCAAAGAACAGTTGACAGTAGGAATTTGATGAAAAGTAAGCCGAAACGCGATTGTCCATGCAAAAGTGTCCCCAAAGAAAACATCATGACATATGCATGTCTTCATCAACCCATATGGTGAGTGCCCGTTTTCATTAGACCCATCGGAGCACAACAATAGGACGCTAAATCCCATATTTACTATAGGTTATCGGTTAGGCCTAATTGATAAGGCCAACTGCAAGTTTGGTCAAAGGTCACGGGATGTAAACAGGGCTTACGCTAATCCCAACCCTAAACCTAACCCTAATGCTTACCCTTTACCTAACCTACAATCACGTGCCCTAACTTTATTTACATCTCAGCGACCTTGACGAAAATTGAGATGGCCTTAACAAATAGATTAAGCTATACGTTATCAGAAAGACTCGATCACCCAGACATACCTAATGTGCACCACAGTCGAAACGCAAAAGTAGAACACCAATATAAATCCGATGTTATCTCATAACGTGATCACCCTCTGGAATTGATGGAGCAATATTTTATTGATCTCTCTGTAGTTCCGAAATAATCTCATATTGGAAGAACGACATTAAACCTTCGTTTCCTTCTATATATTATAACAATAATAGTATATTAATACTGCGGAATACTCATTCACAAACCTACGCAAAGCACAGTCTAAACCCGATTACAATTGTCACAGAGTGAATGATGCTTTCTTAAACAAAAAAAGGAGTCTGTCTTGAAACACAACAATATTGTGAGGGTGCTGTAGTGGGAATACAAGGAATATATGAAATGGAATTCTAGGGTACCTCAACTCCAACTAGGCTATATTGCGCTAAATGGCTAAAATAAATCCCGGTTTCCTCCCACTGCTATAGACACGTACGTGCAAACGAATTATTGAAATAAATTGAAAAAGATGTTAGTACCGAAATGACCTAGTTTGTGTGGAGTGGACGTTAACGTTAAACAGACTCTCATGGAGAACTGATAATCCATATACACCATACAATCAAAGGAGCCACACCAGGTTTATACATAAGGTCTGTCATTGAGTCAACTAGCCTGATTTCGATTCCGCGGTTGTACGATTGTACCCCCCCCCTCTCTCTCTCTCTCTCTCTCTCTCTGCCTGTCTCTCTCTCTCCCTCTCTCTCTCTCTCTCTCTAGTTACATTTGCGTGGAATATAGGCGTATTTATATAGTCTAAATATATTTGACATAAAGGTCTGTACAATATCTATCCATTATTCACGAAGTAGTGAGATAATTGGATCAAATCAAATACAATTTATTATTCATGTTCTTTGAACTGAAAATAAAAATCCGAAACATGTGAACGTGCGCTGTGCTGCGTTTGGCGAATCTAAGATTATTGGAACTTAGTTGAGCTTGGTGAAGTGGGTTCAATCATGGCGTTTTATTAACAAAATCTCTTAGATGTGTTAGAGGGCCACAATCCCATTTCAATTTGTCGTCTTTATCGGGGGTTTAGATACTCGTTACAGTGTTTAGAAAGTAAACCGGCCATTAAAGTTGGGTGATGGTAAAACACGAACAAGTATCGATCAAACTCCCGCCATTTCTAGATTTGTTTGGGGGCGTGGTAGTCCGAACACCATGACATGCACCAAACAAAAATATAGACTGATTTATTCGTTGGGGGGTCTTTCCAATTCCATAAACTAATAATTCAGAATTTGTCGGGATTTTCGTGACTTGGTGCACTGTTTATGAGAAATATCTTTGATCCCGAAACATAAAACTTTGCACATAGCCTATTTTCTTTTTATAAATTATTTTTAAGTAAATTCTTGACTTAAAGATACATTATGGAGATTTGATAATGAGTTGGCAGTTCTCAATATAGTAGTTCAAAACTAGATAATGTAGAAGAAATTCGCTGAACATTTCAGTCAAATTGATCCACTATGAACAGAGAATTTGAAATTTCCGCCTAGCCTCAATCATCATTACTTAAGTCTCGATTATCCACTTAATCATTAAATCGTGAAGGAAAGTTATGCAGCAAACTGGATCATAATCCAACAAATATCACTGGCTAGCGTTGACATCGAGAATTGGTTATGGTCTGGATAAGCTAATCAATGTTCAATTAATAGTTTATATGACATTTCTGGCCCAAAGATTAGCCCACAATAGACAGATTTAGCTCTTTTGCGTAATGTGGGGGGGGGGGGTCTGAATTCGAGTCAGCAAGCCACCTTAATTAGGTAATATTAGACCACTTTGAAATTGCTTTGTTCATGGGCTGAAATAGCAGGAAAAGGTCTTTGCAGCCGTCAAATATTCCAAAATTTTCTTAGGTGGGGGTAAGCCACGCTTCTTCGTCTCTCGGGGAAGACCAGTGCCGCTGTCTGTAAACATGATAAACGTTGCATTGGTGTAATGTTTTAGTTTAACCCCGTAAAATATGCCAAACAATGTTTACAGAAGACTGAGACTTTAAACAAAATTTAAGGGGGTACCCACCCCCCCCCCCCCAATATATATTTCACGGCTACGCCCCTGGCTATGCCCATCTTCTTTAGTTCGTTAGTACTCCCAGAAACGTTAAACCCCATTTCTTTTCATTTCATTTCCAGGTTACTGAAACCGCAATTCACCTTGATTCACTTAAGATGGAATTATTGGTATTTGATACAACCGGTCCGAGATTCGTCAGCAACCACCATTCTTCACGTGAACATTGGAATATTAAATGACGTATTGTTCGCTTGCCGCCTTGAATAAAAGGCGGGGGATTACTGAAACTAGAAACTCGGCAACAGTCAGACACACAAGCTAATTTTCTAAATGGCCAAAAGCTTTCCTTCAAACCAAACTAATCGTGCACAAAACAAAAACTCTTCATGTGGCCATCGTCTAACAAGTCTCGTTGCTAAGCAATGATCGTGCTTGGCAGCCATCTTGGGTTGTGTTATCCGAATGGATATACTTTTCGTGGATTTTGCCAGCCATAAGCCAGCCATGAGTGGGCCGTTCGATGTTTTTTATGTGTATTTGGGTAAATAAATCTCTACACTAAAAATCTAAATTAATTACTTTGAAGTATCCGACACGTTTTTAGTCGTCTACTTCGTAGTCCGAGGCTTCATATCATCCAATCTTTACCGTCGAAATACAGAACGTTGGGGGTAGCTATAAAAAATGGTTTGGGATTAAATCATGATGTGTCATCATTGAAGACGTGGAATGGAAGAAACTTGTTCTATTAAGGCAAGTATCGGGTTCAGCAAATGTATATTTCGCCTCAATAACAACCGTTGGCGACATTTTAACGAACGATATATAATACTGAGCCTCGTGTTGGAAAAGGGCGGGAAAAACACAATGCAAACTATTTGATCAAAATGTTTGGGGAAGTGGAGAGACGTACGTTTGACACATTTACTATAAATCCAAGAAGTTTAGGGCACGTAGCCTTATTCTGGTTTTATGGTAAGAGAAATGAAATGAAACGCAATGGAGTTTAACGCACTACTGGGCTAATGAAGGTGAGCTTACGCCATACAGTGTGCTGTGAGGGAAATTTTGCCCAGAAAGCGGCACAACGGCCTACTCTTATATCGAATTCCAACTGTCAAGGGATCTTTTACGTGCACGCCAATGTGTACACGGGGCCTCCGAACGACTAGACAGCTGTCCTTGTCAGGCCCTCCGTCCAGCATCATTGACAAGGGGGATCACTCCGGAAAATCTTGATTGATTATCTCGGCCAATGCAGGCCCGGATCCAGGATTTTGTCGAAAGGGGGGGGGGCATATATACCGACCCTAAACAGAAACTAAAATCAGTGATGACCAGTCTCACGCCCCTCGAGCACCCGACCTCCCGGATAGCAAGCCAGCGTCTTACCTACGTAGCCACCGTGACCCCGTATGGTAAGAGAATTTATTGGCGGAGGCTAATACAAATAGAATTCTTACTTGAAGAAAACGGGTTTGCTGGGAAGCAAGCATAAGCTAGATAATAATGTATAACTTTAAATATCAGAAAATAATAATAAACGAAAAGTAATTGTAATTTAATTTTAATTAGCTTGTCTTTGACCAGAACAGTAATAATTCGACGATATGTGGGATCTGGGGCCGTCATCTCCCGTGCTCAAAGCCCAGTTTAACCGGAGCGGGGCCCTGGGCCTGACTAGAATCGCGGGGCCCCTAAAGCGACGGAAAGATTATTTCATACCTCTTTGAATTGCACGTATACGTAACACACAATTACACGGTCTGTAATACAAGAAAAATTACATGTCAGTTACAAATGACATAACGACGGGGAACTGTTATAACAAGTGAAATCGCCGCTAGAAGCCCTGAC
This sequence comes from Patella ulyssiponensis, assembly GCA_963678685.1. Lineage (NCBI taxonomy): Eukaryota > Metazoa > Mollusca > Gastropoda > Patellidae > Patella > Patella ulyssiponensis. The sequence continues at coordinate 92,719,427 of OY783226.1, forward strand.
TGATCATCATCAAAGGGATAGCCCAGCCTCAGCCCTCGCGCCGCTAGATCTATTACAGTGAAACTTTCATCTGGAATTTAAATTTTGTTTCTCTTTTTGCCACGAACCGCGGGGCCACCTATACCACGGGGACCTAGGCCTGGGCCCATCAGGTCCATGCCTAAACTGGGCCCTGCCCGTGCTTACATAGTCGATATGAATGATCTAAACACAATTTCCATTTTCCATTTCACTGGCATTTTTCAGCGTGGTCCTCTCTGAAAAGGAAAGGGTTGTAATAGTTCGGATGGGACAGAAACGGGGTACTTTGTACACATTGTCGTGCACGTAAAAATACCCTTGGCAATGGGAATGCGATATAACAGTAGGCGAGAACGTCACTGTTCGGGCCCGGGCAAAAATTCCCTATGCACGACTTCATCGTCCAGGCAGATGCAGAAAAACAGGACGCTAAACCCCATTACATTCTTTTTGAATGTACTAGAGCTTATAGCAGAAAGCAAACGATACAGGATTGGTTCATGTCTGAATATTAAGGCCAACTGCAGATTTCGTCAAGGTGTAATTAGGTTTAGCGCACGTGATTGTTATTGAGATAGTGGATTAGGGTAAGGGGTAAGGTCTAAGGTAAGAGTTACCATAAGGTCTGTTTACATCTCTTGACCTTCGAAATCTGCAGTTGGCCTTAATATTAAGACCTTACCCACTGGCATAGGTATTTATTTGAAGTTGGTCGACTACAAGACAGGGGATAACCTTTGATCTTGTGTATAAGTTTGATAATCTGCGTGAAACACCCCAGTAGATCGTTCTCGCCTGTATAACATTACACTGCAATAACCTAATTAGTTCACATCGCGTTTGATGTGAAACGAGTGAAAGGGAGATGGCTCGGTTGAAGCTGGAAAGTCCCCAAATCCACAGGATAAATCTATAAATAAAATTAAATGTGGTGTGGTTTGGCGTCCTACTTTCCGTCACCAACTGGGAGCCACGGTGGCTCAGTGAGTAAGACGTTGGCTCACTAACCCTGAGGTCCCGTTTTTGATCCCTGCATTGATTAAGAAAGTTCATTGGGATTTTCCGGCATGGTTTCCCCCAATTTGTTTCACAGAGAATTACTTACGAATTATCTCTGTAACAGATGACTGTCCACAACACGTGCGTTGACTGCACGTGGCGTCAGTCATTGGCCCAACGGCTCGTGCAATGTTTACATAACACCTAACTGCTTCGGGGCAAAATGATGCATTTTACTCATTTTAATAACCATTTACACTAAATAGGAAATATTTTTTAACTACAAATACTTCAAACGTCTTTATTTATTTTTCTTTTACCTCAAAAAAATGTTTGAGAATTTAATTTTGTCTGAGTAAAAAAGTTAATATGCCGTACTCATTAAGCCTCGTCGATGTCATGCTTATCAGTGATTGTAGCGGCCAAGCGAATATTCACTGCGGGATCAGTTTGGGTTTCCCCTTGTCAGTAGTGTGAGACGGAAGGCCTAGCAAGGGACAACGTATAGTCGCTCGGATAGTCCTGCGCACACATTGGCATGCATGAAAAAGAACCCTTAACAATTGGAATCCGAAATACGATTTCTCTCATAGCACACTGCATGGCGTATGCCCGTCTTTATAAGCCCGTCGAAGCAGAACAGTAGGTCGTCAAACCCAATTTTTCTTCATTCTTCATCAAATGAGCTATTGGTGACGCGTATAGGCCGCGCAGTCGGCTGTGGCGGATGACAGGCCCGTATAGGCCTTGCACAGCGGACAGGCGCGTTTCCGCCTACTCTTCTGCGAATTCCCACTCCCGATGGATCTTTTACGTAAACGCCAATGTGTACTCGAGACCAACTAGACGCTGATCCTTGCCAGGTCCTGTCCCATCGACAAGGTGAAACTAGGCTGGAATTTATCCAGAGGAATTTTACCGCCCAAAAGTGACTCAGTCTTTAAAAACAAAAACACATTCAAGCAATTTTGGGGGTATTTTTCAAAATCGAAGCAATATGCGAGATAAGATCTTGAATATACACAATGTCTGTAAGTATAGACTTGGTTTAACGTGAATTGATAATATCCAAATATCGGTACTTTAAATAGCCCAAAATGTATTTGATTCGAGATATTTCCATTTTTGAACTACAGTATATAAAAGGAACATAATGCACGAACGAATTGGGATTATAGACAAAATCGAATGGAGTCTTACTTTTGCCGCGCCTATTGGAACAATGAAAAAGGCAAACAAGGCTGTGAGGCTCTCTGGACATTTTTTTATCACCACGTCTTCTGGACACTTGGAAAACACCTTTATCGGGAATAATCTGTATCATAAAGGTGACTGCAATTTTAAAAGACAAGGTCAAAGTGGGACCCCGAGAGCATGTCTGAAGTCTCAACTAAAATAATCAAATTGTTGGGGAAGCCCCCCTCCCCAAACCACTATATTATATAAAACATATTTCCTATAAAGATCACAATGCCAAAACGTCGATTGTGAGGAACTTTTCTTAGAACTGTGTAATACGCCTACTGGTTCTCTCGACGCTTTTTATGTAGGAAATATTTGTGATTCCAAGATAACAAGACTTATATATGATATATTTATTTAGAGCAGATTCACGCGGTTCCATCTGGTCCTGATTTTACCAAAGCTCTCCACGGGGAGGAATCCTGCCAGCAAGAGAAGGATAGGTTATTCACCGGCACCATTATTTCATTTTTACCGGTTGCTACCCGATCAGATAACAGGTGCGATGTCGTCATAGGTTGGTCTAATAGAACAGCCATCATTATCAATCAAAAACTGATACAGACCTATAGACGTACGAGTCCGATCATAAGTCGCCCAAAAACGCGTTTTACGGCCATTCCGGTTCGCGAGTATAGCAAGTAGAAAGTAGCCCAACATAGCCCTAGTTATGTGATTTTAGAACTCAAATCCAACGCTCTGAGCCGCCCTAGCCCCTGTTAGTATACCCATGTACAGACCCTTTTTAATTTCAACACGCGATATACAATAGACACTGTTCCGTATTGATCTAGAAATGACATAAAGGAACAGTTTCATCAGACTGTCGATCAGTAAAATGTAATGGTTCACCGGCGAACGGCAATCTTATTAAGACACAGATCCTATTTCGTTTCGTTTTTGATGGTTTTAAATTTCGTTTTACTGCCAATGATTAAAATACTGATCTATATTTCGTTTCGCTTTTTTATACTTTCGATGGCCTACACTATATAAATATCTGACCAGTTGCATTGGAAGGTAGCGTCAGAGCTTTTACGAGAGGCATTTGATCTTATAACTTCAGACATTAATTAATCAATCAGCGTTGACGTTTCTAGAGGTTATCCCAAAAGCTCCTTGCATCTCACCAAACAGAGAGAGAGAGAGAGAGAGGTCGAAGCGCGGCACTCTAGACCACTAGGCCATACCCCCCCCCCCCCACGCCAAACAGTCGCTAATCCCTCACATCAATCAGAGTGCAGGTTATATAACAACTCTTCCACATCTTATTTGCATGGAGGAGGGGTGGTCTAGAGTTCCGCGCTTCGACCTCTAGTCGGCCGGTCACCTCTGGCTTGCGGCTGTGGTTTCGATCCCAGGTGTGAGCGTATGTGGCATGGAGATAGGGGCGCCTTCTCAACCTCGTGGGTTTCCTCCGGGTACTCCGGTTTCCTCCCACTACTAAAGACCCCTACGCGCAAGCGAATTATTGAAATAAAATTGAAACCATGTTAGTCTCAAAATGCCCTAGTTTGTGTCGAGTGGACGTTAAACCCCATTTCTCTCTCTCTCTCTCTCTCTCTCCCTATTTGCACCAATGATTATGGGCAGCCATTTGGTTGGAATTCCAGCCTTGTATAAGGCGATTATTACTTATTGTCTGCGATATTACATGGGTGGAAGCGATCCTAAAATAAAGATATTTAAGACTATCAGTAAAACGTAATGACTGTGGATAGTTTATCAGACTATCAGTAAAATGTAATGATAGTATAAAAATGTAATGACTGTGGACAGTCTATCAGTAAAGAGTAAGAAAATACAAGGCTTTTTTTATCAATTTTATAGCTTTATACAATACTGTACAATATTTACAATCTAAATCTACCCAGCATGGCATCATTAAATACTTGAGTTAAAGATGTATTATGTAAGAGCTACATCTGCCAACTAAAGGTCTTTTTTTCCGACTTCATATTTAATTTGAATTATTTTATATATACATTAATTCACATGAAAAGTCTGAAATCAACTCTCGCGATCATCTGGTGGGTTGGATATTACTGGGTTAGACCATCAGCGCCATTTAATAATTTAAATTAAAAATGGATAATCGAGACTTTGTTTATTATCATAGCAATGAAAATCAGGAGTAGATATTCTTATCAATACTTCAAATATTCATAACTTATCTCAGAATAAAGTCATTTGACTGAAATTTTCAATATATTCATTATTTATTTTTCATTATTCATTATTCATTTTTAACTATTATAGTGATAATGAAATGAAATGGGGTTTAACGTCCTACTCTTCTGCACCTAACCTGGGCTAATGGAAGACGGGCAAATGGCATACAGTGTGCTATGAGGGAAATTTTGCCCGGGCCGCAGCACTACGGCCTACTCTTATATTGAATTCAAACTGCCAAGGGATCTTTTACATGCATGCCAATGTGTACACGGGACCTCAGTTTTTCATCCAATCCCAACAACTAGACAGCTGTCCTTGTCAGGCCCTCAGTTCTGCATCACTAACAATGGGAAACCAAGCCCGAAAATCTAGATGAACTTTCTCGGCCAATGCAGGGATCGAACACCCGACTTCCAGGCTAGCGAGCCAGCGCCTTACCCACTTAGACACGTGATCTCCTATAGTGATAATGACCAGCTCTTTATCTAAATCTTACATAATGCATATTTAAGTTTTTTTTCAAAATCATAAACCATTATTACACAATCAGTATATCTAACTATAAAAAAACAACACAATTTCAAATATTAGCCCTAGGGTGACCTGTAAGTCAAATCCATATCTCCCCTCCCCTCTCCCTCAATGAAGTTTTCAGTACATGTATATTGCCTTTACATTATCTAGTTTTTAACTATTATAGTGAGAACTACCATCTCTTTATCTTATCTCCCATAATGTAACTTTAATGATCTCATTTCAATAGAACTACAGTAAACCCCTGTTTCCCTTTGCACCTAAGTATAATAATAATATTACTAACAGTCTTTTTATATTCATGCAAAAGCACAGTCTCCAAAAAAACAAAGACAATGCTCAGAAAGTGAATGCTTTCTTAAAGAAATAAGTTGTGAGAGACATTAAAAATAAAACAGTGCTTTAAAATTACATCAAAAAGAAGTCATCTCATACATATGTACAATTTTATTTAATGAATTAAATTCGTTTAGAAGAAAAACATAAGATCATAAGTTAAGGTTAGTAAATGATTTTTTCTCTAATTAATACTTTAAAAATAAATCTTGTTCATCTCTCACCAAACATCATTAGACTTCAAGTTATGAGGCCTATATGTAGGCTACAAATTATTAAAACAGAACATCATTAAACTTAAAGTTATGTACAATCTATTAAATCTAACATTAATTAAGCTTAACATTATTAGGCCTACTTAAAACTATTATTAAGCCTAAATTCATCAGGCCTATGTTAAAACTATTAAGCCTAACATCATTGAGCCTATCTAAAAACTTTTAGGTTTAATGTTTTTAGGCCAACGTGCAAACTATTACGCTTAATGTTATTAGGCCTCCGTAAAAACTATCATTAAGCCTAACATCATTGGGCCTATATAAAAATTATTAAGCTTAACAGTATTAGGGCTACATAACTAACCTTAATATCAATAGGCCTATCTAAAAATTATCATCATAGACCTTTGTTAAAACTATTAGGCCTATGTATAAATTATTTAGTTTAACATTATTAGGCCTATGTATAAACTACTAGGCCTATGTACAATTTAATAAGTTTAACATTTTTAGGCCTATGTACAAACTATTAGGCCTATGTACAAATTATTCAGCCTAACATTAATAAGCCTACATGTATGTACAAAGTATTAAGGCATATGTAAAAAATGTGTCCCTTGATTTTCATCAGCAAATAGATCTACAATAACAAAATGATCTTTTTTTAAAAATCCAACAAGTTCCTTATGTCGGGGACTTTTTGCGATAGTTTGACTGCTGTTTGCTGTAATAAGTAGGACCAGTAATTGATAACATTAACGTATTTTATGTATGGATTAATGGTCATGAGTGAGATATTAAGTAATATATTGATACTGCACTAGTCAAGTATTGTTTCAATATATTACACAATGTTTTTAGCTCGAAACCATTAAACAACTTAAAATACAGACACTATCCCTCATGTCCTTTTCAATGAAATAAGTCACGCGAGTCCAATATTTCATCTAGTATAGATAATGTACGATTGGCAAGTTGCCCGTATATTATTGGAAATAATGGTACGCCAACATCAAAGAATGACGTCACATCTGTATTTTAAGCCCTTATAAAAGGATGACGTCACATCTGTATTTTAGGCCCTTATAAAAGTAACAAAATGTACAGTATTTAACAAGGTAATATCATATTATGGTCTAGGCGAAGGCCCATCAGGCCTCACTGGTCCATAATCAATGCACAGCCGTTCTTTTCTGTTGTCTTAGTTTGGTAACTTCTCGCGTCAGTTCTCGATGGGCTGTCACTAAACTTTCCTGAAAAATAAACAAAACATTTAAAGATACATTATTTAAGCGCTAAATCTGCCATGTGTAGGTCTTTCTTTAGGCCTTATATAAATATTATCTAAATTATTAATTAGACATCATAATAAACATGACAAGACCATAATCAACTCTCGATGCAATCTGATGACTCCGATTTGGCCACTGCAATCAACCACAGATGTTAAGAAAGTTAACAAACTGTTAGTCATGTTTTCATGTGCCTAGATTATCCAGAGATTATAAGTAAAATGGTACAAGAAGAAGAACTTACATTCTCTGTGGATAGTCTAGCATATTCGTTAGCAACACGACCACTACTCTGTTGATTCAACCTTTCCTCTCTTTCAAACTGTTTTGTCAACTCATGCCTGAAATATTAAAAAAAACTTTGATATAACAAAACATCTTTTTTATTTCTCGGATTTGAGCAAGTTGTATCATAAAGCCTGTCATTGAGTCAACTGGCGTGGTTTTGAATTCCCGGTTGTACGTAACAAGGAGTAGGGTCATCTGTCCAACCTCGTGGGTTTTCTCTGGGTCCTTCGGTTTTCCCCCACTGCTATATATAAAGACCCCTACGTGCAAGCAAATTATTGAAATAAAAGTGAACCATGTGTTAGTCCCGAAATGACATAGTTTGTGTCGATTGGACGTTAAACCACATTCCTTTCCCTCCCCCTTTCTCTGATATGAACTCCGATATAAACACATGCTCTTTGAATCAATGCACTGAGAGGATTTGTTTTGAAATCCATCAACAGTTATAACTTTAGAGACCTATGAGTGGCGGGTAGCCGTCCCAGATTTCTCTCAAGAAGCTACTAGTTTCGTTCATTTCGAACGCGTCAGGCTTAAATGAAATTGTGCGGGTGTTCCCTTTATATAGTCGTTGGGGACCGGAGCAGAAAAAGGATCTCGGATGGACCTGCGCAGTGCTGTGTCACCGGGGCAGTTATAACTTGGCTCAGAATAAAGTAATTAGAATGAAATTTTCAATATATTCCTTTTCCATTATAATCTAGTTTGAAACTATTACAGCAAGAATAGTCAGCTCTTTATCCAAATCTTACATATGAATCTTTAAAGTTACATTATGGGAGATAAGATAAAGAGATGGCAGTTCTCACTATAATAGCTAAAAACTAGATAGTGTAAAGGTAATTTGCTGAAAAGCGTTTGAAATATTCACATAGCTTCGGTCATCATTACTCAAATCATTAATATACAGCATAGTCTCGATTATCCACTTGATTGATTTAAATGGCCATTAAGCGGCATATAGGAATTTAATCCGCAAACATCGAAGGCTAGCCTTGACATCAAGGATATGTTAATTAATGTCTAATTGATTATTTAGATAACATTTCAGGCCTAAAGAAAGACCTATAATAAGCAGATTTTGCTCTTGCATAATGAATCTTTGATGTCACATGCTAAATCAGGGGTGACACCATTACATACAAATTAAGATATCTATAACACACGATACAGAAGTCAGAGTTTTACTGAAATCGGAAAACAATAATAAATGATTTCCACCGCTAGTTTCTAAGAATTATCGACATATCAGTTTGTTAAAATTTGTTCCACGGACCACACTGAATCCCTTAGCGGGCCACATCTGGCCGCGTGTTTGACGCCCGTTCTAAATCATTATCACGCTTGTGTTTAGTTCTATCGAATTCCAGGGCATTAGGAAAGGGAAAAAGCGTGAGTTGAGGCTGGCAATCTTTTTACTAGAAGCAGACACAACAAGAATAAAATAGACAGAAGAATTAAGCTTCATATAAAGTCATACAGCATGCCCGAGGCCAATTAACCAGAGTCTTAAATAGCAGCCTTATTTGGGCAAACATCCTTACTCCAATACGATTTGTCTCATGTCAACAAATCATTGTTTATTCTTACGTCTCGTCTCGCTACTTTAAGTCCTATCACTATCGTCCAGTGTTACACTTATTTCAAGTACTGGATAATTTGTCTACTAATCTTTAATTATGATTAGCTGTCCTTGAGACTAGATTATACAGACGGATTGTTTGAACTGTGTCTGGTGAAGTGTTTAAGTAGCGTAACAATAACTAAGGAACCATTTTTTTATTTTTTTTTGTCTCACCGATAGCTCTGCTGAAATTAAGCAATCAGAGTTGGATTAGTGTGTCAGATATTATTGTATGTAAATGTATTGAAAGGGCATTAGGTAAAATTCGATAGAGGCTGGCAGTTATCACTATGTAGTTAAAAAATAGATAATGAAAAGAAAATACTTTGAAAATTTCAGAGAGAGAGAGAGAAATGGGGTTTAACGTCCACTCGACACAAACTAGGTCATTTTGGGACTAACATATGGTTTCAATTTTATTTCAATAATTCGCTTGCGCATAGGGGTCTTTAGCAGTGGGAGGAAACCGGAGTGCCTGGAGGAAACCCACGAGGTTGAGAAGGCGCCCCTATCTCCACGCCACATACGCTCACACCAGGGATTGAAACCACAGCCGCAAGTCAGAGGTGACCGGTCAGCTAGAGGTCGAAGCGCTGCACTCTAGACCACTAGGCCATCCCACCCCCCCTGAAAATTTCAGTCAAATTGCTTCACTCTGAACCAAGATATCATCGATTCAGTTTTAGGCTAGCCTCAATCGTCATTACTACCATTGTTACAATGGTAAGTCTCGATTATCCATTTTACGGTTATTTCAAACAAAACGTATTCAAATTCACTAAAAATTTCAGGCTAAAGAAAGACCTGCAATAGGCAGATTTAGCTCTTGTATGTACGTATGTTTAGGACTAAGAGTGACAATCTAATAATATTGTACAAGATATCTTACTTTCGTTGTATGAGTAGAGCCATTTCTGTTCTTTCACGAACATATTCCTGCATTAACTGAAAAACAAGAAAAAAATGTTTTATTTTAAACTGTTTTAAGCTTGGAGTTGGAGTGGGTTAGTGAGTAAAATGCTAGCTCGCTTACCATGAGGTCTCATGTTCACTCAGTTATAAAATGAAATGGGGTTTAATGTCCTACTGTTCTGCGCCCACTGGGCTAATGACGCGCAATCACCATACAGTGCGGGCAGCGGCACTATGGCCTACTCTTATATCAAATTCAAACTGTCCAGGGATCTTTTACATGCACCCCAATATATACACAGGACCTCAATTTTTTTATCTCCTCCAAATGACTAGACATGTCCTTGTCAGTCCTGCAAGACTGAACAGTGGGATCGAAGTTGGAAAATCAGAATGAACTCTCTCGGCCAATGCAGGGATCGAACACCCGACCTCCAGGCTAGCAAGTCAGCGTCTTACCCACTTAGCCTCCCCAAAGGGATATGTGTGTAAATGTTAGAATCCTTACAAATTTAATATACTTTTCGTTTTCGTCTAGAGGTCATCCACATTAGGTAGACTTTAATATATTCACAGGTACTAAATATACCAATCAACAGGTGTTTACCCAATATAGACTATTGACATTACCTATATATATCACTTGTTATCTATTTATATCTACCTGTTTAACAGGTTCTACCTCTAGCTATAATTTCTTCACACACTTGTACTCAAATTTTACTCAGATAAAGCTTATTTATTTCATAGAGAGAAAGAGAAATGGGGTTTAACGTCCACTTGACACAACATAGGTCATTTCGGGACTAACATATGGTTTAATTTTATCTCAATAATTCGCTTGCGCATAGGGGTCTTGAGCAGTAGGAGGAAACCGGAGACAACCCCCAAGGTTGGATAGGCGACCCTACTCCTTGTCAATAAAACCGGGGATTCGAAACCACGCCAGTGAACTCAATGACAGCATATTTTTCGTGCGATTTTAAAAATCGCCTGCGTCCCCCACTTTACAATCCTATTTTTCACATATACAATGTGTGAAGGGAATTTTTCCAAGAGAGCAACATCTTTGTCTTATCTGCTTTGTATTCTGTCAAGGGTTCTATTATATGAGACTGTCTGTTTTTACACAGGATTTGGGGTTTTTTCATCCCACACAAGCAACTTGACACACTTTCCTTGTCAGCCACATTGTTTAAAAATTGAGAGTGAGAGATGGGTTCGGAACTAACATATGTTTCTATTTAATTTCAATAATTTGTTAGCACATTGGGGTCTTTATTAGTGGAAGGAACAGACAACCCTACTCCTTGTCAAGAGTGACCTTATGATCAAACGTGCACACATTAACCATTTGGCCACCTAACACCCCTTGTTTTAAAATAAGTCTAAAATTACTTCAATAGGTCTCCTAAAGTTACATTGTAGCCCAGTCAAGTATAAAAAAAACTTACATTACAATGTTCATCATATATAGCCATTGATTCCTGATTCTCTGGAAAAGGGGCCAGGGGCTGAAAACATTAACAAAATATCAAGTTATAGTAATGCAAAAAAATGCAAAGGAGAATAAGTTTTAGGGGGCGTATAACGAGAGTCACAGGTGCAAATTGGGTGACAAAGTATGTGGGGGTGGTAGCAGGCTCCTCGCCACTGACATTTTTAACTGTTAGAACTACAATGGTATAATCTAGTCCCGAGTTCACAAAGCATTCTCAGACTTAAGTCAAGAATTTACTCAAAATTGTTCACCTTATTTTAACTAAAAAGTAGTCCTTTATAACACTTTTGTTGTTTAGATGTATTCAATACATCAAAAAGAAACTATATGCAAAGTTTTGTGTTTCTAGATCAAAGACATTTCTCAGAAAGAGTGATTGAAAGTTGAGTAAATGCTCAACTTAGTCGCAGAATGCTTTGTGAACTTGGGGCCTGGTGTAGTTTAGAACATTTTAAGTCGAATGACAGAAGCTTTTAATGGGTTGGTGTTCTAGGGAACAAATACAGAAGCACCCCCGCATCTTACAAATACTCTCTGCAAACCTGATTTCGGCCTCATGTAACCTACAAGTGTGAGTAATTAAACTGCATGATCAGTGAGAGAATTAGTACTGCTAATAATTTTAAACTGTTTTATTTATTATTCTAAACTTGTGCGCTAATACAGGTGTGGAGCAAATCTATGCATCATGGGAAATGAAATGAAATGAATTGGGGTTTAGCGTCCTACTGTTACTGCTAATGAAGACGGGCATACAGCGAGCTATGAGGAAAATGACAAGGGGGAACCACGTCGGAAAATCAGGATGAACTTTCTCGGCCAATGAAGGATCGAACTCCAAACCTCCAGGCTAGCAAGCTAGCGTCTTACCCATGTAGCCACCGTGATCCCCCATGCATCATAGGAATTACAAGACACAACATGATATTTAATCCATATTTTATTATCTTCCTGACTTTGTACCGGTACACAAAGTTTGGTGAAGACATTAAGTAACATATCCATGTATGTTACGTTTTCGCCAGTTACAAATTCACACGCAAACAGTCCCTACATTTGTATTAGACCACCCTTTTTGCGTGGAAAAAAAGGCTTTACAAAGAAAATATTGCAAAGTAAACATGTTGGAGGTTGGAGCAGGTGCTTGATGATAAGTATATATATGTTTTACCTGTAGAGGATTATCCAATGATAAATAAACCATACTCATCATGTTACTGAATACCTGTCCATTAGCAGCTTCACCTGTAACGAGATATATAAGGCAAGGTTATATTCATTATTCTTACGATTACAAATTATCTAGGGATACACAATTACTGAGAATTTATTACAATAAAATAAAACCAAATATGAACAATCCAAACCATTAAACAAAACTCAAAATCCTAAAAATAACAGTATGGGCAAAATAGTGTAATCAGCAAATGGACTCTCGGTATTCATTGTGTACAAAATACACGAGAAGCAGTGGTAACAGGTGTCTGGAAGAGTAAGTTTACCCAAAGGCGTTTTATAGGTGAGGCGCTGGAGGCGTCAGCCTCCTCGCGAAAAAAAATCAAAGAAATTGCAAAAATAAAACGGGAGAAAAAGGCTAAAACCGATAAGAAAAATGAAAATGTACCCTAGTTAGGGGGGCCCTAAATGCAGACAAAAGGGCCCCACTTCTGACAAAAGGGCCCCTCTGGCCAAGGGAAAGGGCCCCTAGTATAAGTCAATCGTTTCCTATACACTGTTACTGTCGAATCCATTACTGAATGAGAATGCAGTCATTGCATTGGCATAAAAATCATCAATCCCCCCTCCACCCCGCGAAAGAGGGCATTCAAAATAGTATAGCCTCCGCCATGATAAACCTTAAAACGTCCCTGAGTTTACCCTGCCTGGCGCCACAGTGCAACGTTCTGAAAATGATGTTTTTGCTTTTCGATTGTATCCTTGTCAGAAAGTTGCATTGTAGTAAATCCAGTAAATGTGTAACGATCAAATTGTACGTTGTTTTAATATGTTTAATTATGAAATGTCTATCAGTAGTATTAAAGTCAAAGAGGAACTTTTCGTCCAGTTAACTTGTGATAAACGCCTCACTTTCAAATGTTTCTGAGATTATATACCCACATCTGGGTTGGCATCCTTACGGCGCTGCTACTGCGATGGAAAATGATCTTGGAGTGCGTCAAAATTGCCACAAGCATGGTGAAAATGCCGGATATCGTGCTGTGATCTCCATGGTCGCCAATGATCCCCAAGTCCCAGGGTTGGTTTTGAGCATGTTCAAAAGAAACGCCAAGGTTATGCAATTTGACCTGGAAATCGCCTTTTTTTCAAATTTGTAATTTTGGGGGACATTTTCTCTCATTGTGTTCATGTTTGCTTACTTCATTTGACAAATGTAAACATACATTTTAAAGAATAGTAGTATCATGACTGATGCTGACAATATACAATGATTTATATGGGTTGTATTACCTATTATTTCAAATATGAATCAAGTCTGTGTCACCACAGGCCCGGGACTGTACAGCGCAGTGGACGCTTACAGCTAGCCACCCGATCCATTCACTTCTGAGTATGTGGTGTAATCCCCCTGCACTTACTATTTAGAGTGTCCCAATAAATTGTGAAGATGGACAGACAGGTGTGCCAGCAATATATGACCATAAATCAATGTCACGTGGGTATGAACATTAGAAGATGTTATCCAGTGACGTTTGAATTAAATTAACAAATCATCCACAAAGAGAATTTATATAGAAAGGGACATAACTCTACAATTTAACATTAGGTTTCATCACTTTATTGGCTACTCTTCTGAGATTAAAAGTGCCTTTGGTAAACAAACATGGTCAGAGTTAGGTAGATTTGCTTATCAATTTGGAAATTCAACCTGCAGTCGTGATTTGTATTAGGAAATAAGTCTGGTTCACAGAATGCCTCTGAATCTCCCCTCCCTCTAGGTTTACATGTAATGGAGTGTAATTAATTGTAATGTTTTGTCCTCGTCAGCACGATATTATGGTCATTTTGTGACAAACGTGAAGTGCTTTTTATTTCTACGGCCTAGCTTGAAAATTCCCAGAGGCTCTCCTTAATCCACCCTGGATTTGAAACCTCCAATGGAGAGAGAGAGAGAGAAATTGGGTTTATACCTTCCACTAGACACAAACTTGGTCCTTTTGGGACTAACATATGGTTTAATTTTATTTTAATAATTCACTTGCGCAAAGTGGTCTTTAGCAGTGGGAGGAAAACGGAGAACCCGAAGAAAAGCCACAAGGTTGGACAGGCGACCCCACTCCTTGTCATGTATAACCTTGGATTCGAAACCACGCCAGTTGACTCAATGGCAGGCCGTATGATTTTTTCAACAGAATCTTAATTACTTACCACCTGTATTGACTGGTTGTGGAGACGTCTGTATATGTATTGGATGATGAAATGACGAATTACCAACTCCTCCCTGATCAGACGTCTGAGGCTGATGTGATACTGATCGCGCTGGAGATTGTCGTGTGTTACCAGCCTGACTTAGATTATTAGGATATGTTCGTACTTGATGTACAGGTCCACCACCACCACCAAAACTAGGAATCGATACACGATTCGTTTCATCTGATCCAATACGCTTGTGAGTATAACCTGAGGAAAGGAAATCATTATCTAAGAGAAAATATAAATATAAGTAAGACAAAATGATATGAAATGTGGTTTAATACCCCATTTTACTTAATAAACTGGCCCCAAGTTCACAAAGCATTCTCAGACTTAAGTTAAGAATTTGCTCAACTTTCAATCAATGTTTATAAGAAATATCTTTGATCAAAAAACGCAGAAAATTGCATATAGTTTCTTATTGATGTATTTGATACATTAAAACAAGAAAAGTTTTATAAAGGGTTATATTTTAGTTACAATAAGGCGAATTATTTTGAGTAACTTCTTGACTTAAGTCTGAGAATTCTTTGTGAACTTGGGGCTAATGAAGGTGGTTAAAAATAAGGCAAAATATTCACGAGAAGTGGCAATGGCAACACAAATGTGACCCGCTCTGGCTAAACAATCTGTATGTCGCACGGCATCGTATTTCGTTACAGTCTATAGAAGTGCTGTGGAACGGAAACTGACATTTCCAACCTTGCAACGTTAAAATAGTCACAACTTTGTCACTTTGTGTTTAATGTTCTATTTTCCTCACAATCTGAATAGATCAAAAACTCAATATTCATTTTTCTGACAAATGAGGATCCTTTAGCCAGAACTGGTCACAAATGTGTGGATAGAAAAAGGTTCACTACATGAAGATATATTCCTTTCTTGACAACTCATCAATTCTCAATATCAAAACATTCATTAAAAAAAAATGTGACATATAAAACCTATTTCAAATATTTAAATTCCAGAACATTCTAATCGGACGTCCACTGCCTCATGGCTTGATCAATGCAATGTGTATCCTTTTATGGATTAAACATTTAAATGTAATATTTTATTTTTGAAGAGGAAAGAAGACATGCTTAACGTCCAGATGTCTATTCAAGCAACCAAAAATATTCCTTTCCCTCAACCATAACCAAATGAAATGAGTTTTTAATGTCCTAGCTTTCAGCACACTTGAGACTAAAGAAGATGAGCATACACCATTGCAACTGCCAGGAGCGGAATTTTGCCCAAACAACAGTGTTTCAAACTTCTCTTCACTGAGTTTCAACTGTCAAGGGTTTGATTTGACCTGCACAAGACCAAATTTTTTTGTCACATCTAAACAACTAGACATTTTCCTTGCCAAACTTACAGCCCTGCCCAATATTAGTCAAAGGAATATATCTTTATAGAGTTTGGAACGAAGATGTAATATTTGGGTAGGATAAAAGAAGGTACTAATGGCTGGAATAAGGTACCAGACAATCTAGCCTTTGTTTGTTATTTCTA
This sequence comes from Patella ulyssiponensis, assembly GCA_963678685.1. NCBI lineage: Eukaryota > Metazoa > Mollusca > Gastropoda > Patellidae > Patella > Patella ulyssiponensis. Next base: position 92,735,501 of record OY783226.1, read on the forward strand.
GGCTTAACAATCTGATTATAACACAGACCCTATTTCGTTTCGTTTTTTATAGTTCAAAATTTCATTTTACTTGTCTTTACTGCACTAGGATCTGGAAAAGATTTTTCATAACCCGTGTTCTGGATGATGTGAGAGATTAGCCAATGAAACAGTCTGTTACAGGGATTTTTTGGCACAGAACTGTGGGTAACACACTGGAATTATCAACGCTGATTGGTTAATCAAATGTCTGATGTCATAGGGTCAAAAGCCGCTCATATGACACCTGACGAGATCTTTCATTATAACTGGTCAGATCTTTGTGTACTGTAGCCCATCGAAAGTATAAAAGAATGAAACGAAATATAAATGTGTATTTTAGTTAGATTGTAGGCTTAAAGACTTCCAGACCTTGTCATAAGGAAATGTTAGAAGATCCCAGGACTACTCTCTCCAGATTTATATTGAAGCTGAATAAATAGCCTAGAGAGAGTGAGAGAGAAATGGGGTTTAATGTCCACTCGATACAAACTAGGTCATTTCGGGGTCTTTAGCAGTGGGAGGAAACCTTACATTCTTTACAAGTCAATGTTCAAGAGGCGTAACATCATTATATTAAAATCGTAACAAAACTCTAAATACACTGGACAAGTGGAAGTCATGTTTATTCTTGAAGTTCCGACAAGGATTATCTAGTTTTTATCAAGCAATCTATATCACTTTTTGTTTCTTTTTTACAATTGTATCATTTCTTAAGACAGAGTACAGAATCCTTGTCAAAAAACATATCATTTTTCAAGCAATCTACATCTATATCATTTTACATAATCCTGTCATTTTGTGATACAGAGTACAAAATCAAAGTCAAAAAGTCAAAACATTCTTGATAAAGAGTACAAAATCTTACTTAAAGAGTCACCAAGTAATTGTATTCCATAAATTTATGTCCTGTGACTTGTCTTAATTATAGGTAAGAGGATAGTCACTTTCCTATGTCTTGTATTCAAGTATGGATAAGTGAATACTTCCAATTTATGGCAAGGTCTGGACTAATTTATGGCAAGGTCTGGACTAATTTAGAAAAAATACAAGAAAATAATCTACAAACTGTACACTTTGTTGTCTGGAGAAAAATTAAAAACAACAGTTTTTTTTACATTTCAAACATTATACTGGAGTCCAATACCCAGAGATCGGTACTCGTTCTTACATGGATATGGATAGTGATTTATGTTATTTGAATAGTCAAGGATAGTTAAATAATATGAAAAGGGACACAACTTAGGTAATTTCGAGACTAACATATGGTTTAATTCTATTTAAAGAATTCACATAGGGGTCTTTAGCATTGGGACGAAAACCGGGGACCAGGAGAGGAATTGAAGCCATGCCAGTTAACTCAATGGCAGACATTATGAAATAGCACGCTCACGCTAACCATTCGGCCATTCAACATGCAAAATGGGTTCCCTCCTTCCTTATATATGATTTATTTTATTATACCAGAATTACCCTAAATTACGTTTCGTATCGACATGAGCAAAATAAAACAGCTATCACATTCAAAATGGTTTCCTCAATTCCATAAATATATATTTTATTTAGTTACATCAAAATGGCCCTTAATTCTGCTCCATATAAAAATGAAATGGGGTTTAACATCCTACTGTTCAGCACCGAATTTTGCCCGGACAGCAGTAGTACGACCTACTATTATATCGAATTCTAACTTCAAGTGATCTTTTACGTGCACGTCAATGTGTACAAGGGACCTCGGTTCTTGGTCCCATCCAAACAACTAGACAGCTGTTCTTGTCAGGTCCTCCATACCGCATCACTGACAAGGGGCGACCACCCCGAAAAACGAGATGAACATTGTCTGCCAATGCAGGGCACAAACACAAGACCTTCAGGTTAGCCAGCCAGCGTCTTACCCACTTAGCCCCATAATATATATTTTGGTCATCTTTGAATCTCAACCAAGAAGACAAGCGATTTTAATTTTCTATCATTAACAAGAAAGTGTACAGTTTTATGTGCTCTACCTCTGGTGTTAGAACTAGATTGTGGTTGTGGAAGCAAGAGTGTTTCACAAGATGGGTATCTGTTGAGAGCTGATTACATCCATGCATTCAATTAAAATACACAAAAATACAACATATATAAATAATCGTTCTAATTCTAATAGTTCATAAATTAGCAATTCTATAGTTCATGAATCATAAATTAGTAGCCTTTACTTTCTGTTCCTTCGTTCATGGGACTTAAAGATTTCATACAGCATGTCTAAATAATAATTTATATAATATTTGAAGCCAAAAGAAAGACTTGCATTAGGCAGATGCGGCTCTTAAAAAATGTATCTTTCATGTCCGCTTCCACGGAGGGCGATGGAAGACAAATGTTTATTGGGAAACTTACAAGAGTCAGCCTTTCCTTTCAGATTAATTTTTTTTATTAGTCATCACACATTAATTCATTTACAAGTTGTTGAGATTCCGGGATGCCAGACCGATTTTTTGAAAAATTTGTTGGGATATATCATATGTAACTAGGTCATATGGAAATATACTATCAAAATTTATAATTCTCATTTATTTCTATAAACTTGGATAAAACTTGAAATCTTGGGAATTAACACGCACGGGGGCTGTGTATTGCATCTCTAAATTGTATAGCTGTATATCGAAATACAGCAATACAGAGAGAGAGAGAGAGAGAGTTAAGAGAAACGGGTCCACTCAAATTAGGTCATTTTGGGACTAACATATGGTTCAATTTATAGCACATCAGTACCAACAGTGCAGCATGCACACTGTGCAAAACTCATGATGTTTTTATTGGGTACTGTTGTGGAATAGGGCATATCAATTTCTTTGACAGGTCGAAACAATGAAACTCTGACATTAAAATATGGCAAAAGGAATACACTGACTGGTGAAACACTGGTGATTAAAAAGCTACACGAAAGTGTATTTTTAACAGCTGCTGAAGTGAAAAAAATATTACCCTGAAAAGTGATGAGACACTTTTGTCACAAATACTATGTTTTAGGCGTGAACATAACAATTATATTGAAATGTCGAAACTTAATAATTCGGCTACTAATTTAAGATTCATGATAGTCTTTAATGTAATATTATCTACATATATATAGTTAAAAGAAGACATTTATGTATCTTCAAATCTATATGAAGGTTACGTCAAACTATCTCTCTTTTTTAAAACAACAGGTTTCTTTTCAATTTGTCAAGATTATTCTTATGACAAACACTACAAACGGTTAATTGGTCATTAATTGATTTGACTGAACTTAGCTTTTATTGATAGTTCTGCTCAGGCATTATTCATGACAGTTTTAGCTAATATATTTTAAGAATGCAGCTGAATAGGGTCGTATATTCGATGACTCTATGTGCATTCAATTGACTATTTCGTGGTTCCGGACTGTTCAGTGACAGGATGTAGAAATAGCCCCGATGTTAACTAAATTTTTATCTCTTCAAATATTACAAAGAATTGTACATGTACAGTCATGGGACATGGAGAGTTACATAATGTTATGTAACCGTAAATATGGCCAATCATATAAATTCATAAGCTTTTAAAATACGACAATTGCAAAAAAAAAGTTCTGAAAAAAAAGTATGCAATATATATAAAATACGAGAATATTTGAAATTAAAATATTTAAATAAAAATAAAATCTAAATCAAAAATTGTTGTAAAAATATGAACAGAACACAACAGTAAGGCTAGTAAGGCCAAATTTATCTGCATGCTCAATGGATTGAATTTGAACATGATTTATGTTAATATCCTGACATGAAATTTAGAAGTAGAGGCACGTGTAACAATTATAATAACACAACTTTATGGATTTACTACTTCTTGGTTTATTACATGCAACGTTTCAATACTCTTACAGATATCTTTATCAAGCAATGTTCAATAATGAATCCAGCCATGTATTTATTGTACAACCTTGAATAAATAATTTACAGCAGTCCAAACATCCAATGAATCCAGCCATACATTGGTGTCATTATGAATGATTTATGTTAGTTTTAATAAAAAAAACCCTGAAAAATCCCAACCATTCATTAGTGTTATTATGAATGACTTAGGTTACTTTTAATACAGGGTTTGCACAACTCAGAACACTTGAAATTCCAAGAGTCCCTGTATAGAATTCTACTGAAGATGAGTCCATTTACGGTGACGAACTCGTGAACATTTTGAAGAAGCATTTGATGAAAATGTTCAGTTTTATATCTTAAAATTTACAGCGAATCAAAAAAATGTTAACTTTCCAGGAGTTTTAAGGAATAATCTTGTTTTTCCAGGGATTTCCGGTACTGGAAATCACACTTTCCTTTTTCCAGGATTTTCAAGGAGTGTGCAAACCCTGTAATGAAAACAAACTGAAAAATGAGAGACTATTAATTAACGTCTCTGATTGTCATTTCAGGGATACAAATTTAAATTCTTTTACAGGCTCTAACATAAATTAAGGGATTCAGGAATCCCTTAAAAATCATAATTATAATACTATAAAAGTTGAAGCTCTAAAAAGGAACATCTGCTCGCTCAAATTTGGTTCAATTCCATTCACCATGTTCAAAAATTTGATGAAATGTCAGAATTGGGCAAATACAGGCCAGAAACACCACTGACTTTTTCTGAAATATTTTGATGGGCCTGTTTAATCCCCGCCGAGACAATCCGTTGTTGAAATGATGTAATCTTTGAATGGTATTTAACGATTGAACGTGATATAACACCAGCGGCTGCCAGGCAGGATATGCCCACAGTTTTGAGAGATGGATAGAGAACAAGCTAAAATGAAAGTGATTTTCCTACGATCAAGGGCCATAATTTATGAAGTTACAATTCGATATGCACAAATACATGTATCAAAAGGAACCAAGATCTTTGGGTTATAAACATGCACTTCAAGTTTCATCAAAATCGGGTTAAAATTGTGACCTCTACAAGGTCCACAACCTTGATATACCATGATTTGACACTATTCAAATACAAGCGGCGGTCATTTTGTTTGGCAGTTTTGGTTTAATTTTCATGAAATTCAAACTCAACCTTCAGTACGGTGTAACGGTGATATAATCAAACGTTTTTTTGAGTCTGTTAATAATTGTGACCTCCAGAGGAACCACAAGCTAAAAAAGGTGATTTTTTGTATAATCAGGGGCCTTAATTCAGGAAGTTACGACCCGATATGCCCAAATATCGAAACGATCCCAGATCTTTTGGTTATAAACAGGCATGTCAAGTATCATCAAAATCGGTTCAAAAATGTGACCTATACAGGGTCCACAACCTTGACATACCATATTTATACACTTTTTGAGTACGAGCGGTGGCCATTTTGGTCCGATTTTCACAATAGTCGAACTCAACTTTCTTTAGGGTGTACGGTGATAAAATCAGACCGTTTTTTAAATTGGATACTAATTTTGACCTCGACAGTGTTCACAAGCTAAAAACATGATTTTTCGTTCAATCAGGGGCCATAATCCATGAAGTTACAGTCCGATACATGCCAATACCGAAAAGAACCAAGATCATAGGGTGATAAACCTATATTTCAAGTTTCATTGAAATCGGATAACAATTGTGACAGACGGACAAGGGCGACGACAATATACGTCCACATGAAAATGTGGGCGTATTAATAAAACGAATAAGCAAAATATGGATAACAATCACTATTTTATATGTCGACAGGATTTCACAGGTCGTTATTTAATTTGTATGCTTATCAATGCTTATCGAAACTACTGGTGTGTATATAATATAGTATTTGTTATCCATAGAACCGTGTTGTTTTTGACGTTGAAATGGTGGTTTTGTTTTCTTTAATGTTTGCAGTTTAATGTGGATCAAGCTACAGAAAGATGCCAATGACAATCAGAGACATAATAATTCAGAGCCCTGTTTTTCGAAATCTTAACAAAAGATCAAATCCAAATTTTAGAAGATGCTTCAATTTTGATTGGCTAAGAACTAATATCAATCTCATAATCATCCAATAAAATTACTCAAATTTGGATTTTATATCTTAGTTAAAGTTTCGTAAAACAGGCCCCTGGATTCAAAAAAAACAAAAATCATGCAATAACTGATAATAAGAGGATTGCACACACAAAACATGCTCTCCACAACAGAACACTCAGAGTTAATAATGACCAAAAACATGTTAATAATGACCAAAAACAGAACACTCAGAGCTGATATTGAACAAAACCATGCAAAATATCACACATAATCTATCACTTACACTTTCATTATTTGGAATTTAGATCATGCAAGCAGAAAGTATGGAGAAACCCCCATTTCAAAATAGAAAGAGAGAGAAATGGGGTCTTACGACCACTCGACACAAACTAGGTCATTTCGAGACTAACACATGGTTTAATTTAATTCCAATAATTCGCATGCACGTAGGGGTCTTTAGCAGTGGGAGTAAACCCACGAGGTTGGACAGGTGACCCTACTCCTTGCCACGTGCAACCAGGGATTTGAAACCAAGCCAGTTGACTCAATGGCAGGCCGCATGATACAGCGCGCGTATGCCAACCATTCAGCCATCCTACCCCCCCATTTTAAGATAGAAATAGTCAGTTAATTGAGAAACTACTGGGCCTAACTCACTGTGGAAATATTAGGAATTTATAAATATAGTTCATTTAAAATTGACAGAGGGCATCTGGTCCACTAGAAATGATAAAATATTAGCAGTAATGCTATGAACAGACGAGCGTATTTGTCCGCCCGATTGCGGCGACTGAAATTCGGCAGCGATTTTTTACGGCCAATAACGAACGCGCACACGTAGCGATCGTCTCGAAAGCGTACGAGTAACTATGTCGATCACGTCACTTGTACAAAATGGCAGCCATTTTGAGATCATGTGAGATCAACGATGTCGATGATTGGCTTATAGAAATGAATCGCCCGACAATATACGCTTGACATGGACACACAAGCGAATTTAGTCGCAAGCGAAAAATATTCGGCCGAAAATATCTAACATGCTAGATATAAGTGATTGATCGGGCGAATGGTTCGCCGATCAGAATTGTCGTTGCCCTGAAGGGGCACACCGGCATATTGCCGCAATTGGGCGAAAAAATACACTCGTCTGTCCAACACTTAAAGAAAACAAGGAATAAGGATTAGAAACAGGAAAGATGTTTAAGTTCTTGTTAAAATACGCTCGTCTGTCCATAGCATTAAGGATATTGTTGCAGTCTACCATACACTATGTTGAAAAAGAGCAAAACACACTACAAAACTATCATTCCCATTCACTATATCCAACAGGGTTCCTTTATCAGAGGGGTTTAACATAATTTAACACATAGGGGATTATGTGAAAGATAAAATGTACGTCAAACTACGTAAGGATATATGTAATAGTCTATTATAAGAAATTTGATTAAGTTTTCAGTTGCTTGTTCAGGAAGGGGTAGAAGGGCAACTTGCATATACAAGAAGGGAATCAAATATTCTAAATTAATAAAAATTTTCCAAAAGTCCCCACAACCACAAGCCAAACCCCAAAACCAAAACATTCTAAACTTGAAACCATTTAATATGCACAGAAGGCCCTGCGGCAGTATTATCTATCAATGTCATTTGGTATTGCAGATAGACGTTAAACTAGTTATTGTCAACAATTAGGGCTGCAACGATTCATCGACAATCAATGTCCGTATCCAATTCGTTATCCGAATAAAAATTTCACAAAAATAGACTAATATTCCTTTAAATGCGTAAATAAGTCCATGAGAAAAATAACTTTTTTACTTTCAGCGAGTGTTAAGGCGTTTTCGACACTTGAAGTGACTTATTAGTTGACTGAGAAAACGCTATATTTAAAGTAAATCATAAAAGTAGGCCTATTTTTTAAATTTATTTCTTATCACAATATTAATCGTATCGTAGACTATGATGGTGATGAGCATAGTATCGTGGCCTGGCGTATGGTTGCAGCCCTATCAACAATACCTATATTCATGTACGTCTTGTGTAAGAGTTGTGTAAAGAGGCCTATTGTTCAGGACAATTTTATAGAAATTCATTCAGTAGATTGGAAGTCATCGCTATTCAATATCCCTTACTCAAGTTGTCAGCTTTTTGGAAAACAATTTTTTTCTTTTCATTTCATTAAACTACAATCTAGAATTGTCTTTATCGCTTCCATCTTCGCTAAATCGTAACCCTTGACTAGCAAAGATGTATCGCTTCATGTATTTGTATTATTTTCATCTAACCGAGGAAGAAGTGACTAAAACATTTGAATAGAATTTACATTACAGCATCTACTCTAATAGAAGGTCAAGACCTTATGTGCAAAATTGTCACGGCATGATCAAAACATTCTCACCTAGGGCCGTTGGTTGTTCTGGTACAGTCGTTGGTAAAAATACATAAGGCGTGCCATGTGACCCTGATCGTCGATGACCGAAAACTGTCAGAACACAAATAATCATTACATCACACAGCACACAGAAATCAAATACACGTACACAATTATCAGTGATCAGCCAGCAATCCACACACAAATTGATGACATACTCAGCAAAAAGGTTTTGTTATTAAAACAAAAAACACATTTCATTGAAGGAGATACAAATGACGATGTTGTTGGTCTATTTTCAAATGAAAGGCTGACAAAGCATTGAATAGACAGAAGCATTTCTACATACTCCTCATTGAATTACGGGTTTTAATTGGGAAAATTGTTCATACATGATCGATCCAGTATTTTCTTAAATGAAATGCTTTTTGTGTTTTGTTTTTTTTTAGTATTATGATAAATTTAATATGCACAAGATAAAAATCATAAATTTCCCAGAGACGAGTTTGTTTCTGTCAGTAAAATTAAGTTAGTAGCTGACAATTCAAACATCGTCAAAATGCATTTCTCAAATACCAAAATCAAAATAGAATTCATAATTAAAAAATAAAATCATGCCTTAAAAACAGTGTTATTTATTTCTTTCAATAATTTAGTCTTGATATTCCTGGGTTTTTAATTTTCTGTATGATAATCAGACAAATGATAAAAAAGTTATAAAATCCAATTCTAATGTCGTATAATTATAAGCCTGTGCAATTTGTTACAGGAGAAGGGATACAGTCAGTCTATCAAGAAATCAAATTTAATTAACAATGAATTTTCAATATAACATTATTGAGTGCTCTTTTCACAATCTTACTCTCTTTTGGCAAAAGCTTGTGCAAAATAATTTTGGAGTTTACCAACTGTCAGGTTACATTATATGAGTACTGTTTTGACAACGGGAACACATATCAAACGTTAAAACGAATGCATTACCAAGTCAGAGATCAATATTTTATATCGCAAATTATATACATGTAGGCCCGTAGTAGGTACATACGTAAGTCAAGGCAAGTAGGCATGAATTTCCTACATAGCTTCAAATAAGCTTATCAATAATACTATTACAAGTACGTTAATAAAAATTCAAAAGAATTACGATACCTCTCTGATGATTGCCTGGTTTTTGTAAGTTTACATTATTATCATTGAAGTTAGTAAAATCTGCTGATCTACGTTTGTGTAACAATTCAACTTGTACGGGTGTTCCGGCTCGAGAACTTTGTGGACTTGATAAACTTTCAAGACTAGCTGCTAAAGATGCAGGAGCACTCTGTTGACCAGGTACTGGAACACGTTCTTCCTGTAAATAGAGACACCAAAATTAACCATTTGCTCTTCTATACATGTAATACCACACAGTTCCATACTCAGCATGAGGCCTACATGTACTTTAAGAAGCTAAGAAAATTACGGTCATACTCAGGAATAAGCTTACTTTAAGAAGCCAAGAAGTGTAGGCTTCATAACACACTACACAATATATATGGAATACCTTACAAGTTTATTTCTTTGCTTGATAAATCCGGGAGGACCCTCATTAAAATGTTGCCAGAAATAAACTTCTGGGTAACTTGTACTCCAAATCTGATTAAAATACAGATCTATATTTCGTTTCGTTTTTTTTACACTTTCAATGGCCACCACTACTTGAAGATCTGACTAGTTGTAACGGAAGAGCAGCTTTTGATCCTATGATGTCAAACATTGGATAAACCAATCAACATTTATGTTTCTCTAGGGGAATAACCACAGTTACGTGCAGTGTATGCTAACAGACCGTTTCATTGGCTAATCCCTCACATCAACCAGAACCCCAGTTAACAACTCTTCCAGATCCTTGTGTAGTAAAAAGAAGTAAAACAAAATTTTGCACTACAAGTTAACTTGTCTTCTGGAGACTAAGTCAGGACGGAAGAAATGCATTATTTACTACAAGATGAGTTGTCTGTGAATTGTTGTACCTAATTCGTTATTTTTAATATATACAAAATATTTTTGATTTAATCTAAGAAGTTTAAAAAGAATAAATCTGTTAAAAAAAATTAAAATGAGCAGCAGTTTGAGGTCAAGCTTATGGTAAATCTTATACTACAAAGCAATCAGTATGTGAAAATAAACCCATCACCAAATAGTTACATATTTTTCTATTGTAAGTCATTTTGGGGGCAAGATTAAGTTTTCCTTGACCAGTTTTAGTTCTTACTCAAATGTTTGGCCTTAAAATTTGCTGACAAAGACAAGATTATCATCGCCGAAAGGTTGCACGGTTATAAATTCAGTCAAGGTGTACAGTATCCATAAAATTGTACCATGCGCTAAAATTGTAAAATACAATTTTCAATATATTCATTTTTCGATATCTATTTTTGTACTATTATAGCAGGCAAGCCTGGAAATAAGGCACATGTCACTGACAATGTCAGACACAAAACCTCTAGCGCCTGTCAATTTGTCTGGCACAGATTTATCTTTTTTAATGATATCATTAATACATGTGCGGCACTAAGTTAAAATTGTCAGAAACTATTTCATTAGTACCTGATATTTTGTCTGGTGCATCTAAAACAGTTATTTCCAGGCCTGATAGCAAGAACGGTTGGCTCTTTACCTAATTCTTACATAATACATATTTAAATAACTTCAGTGACGATTAGTCATTAAGTTAGCCCTATTTCATCCTTATAGTGATATCACTTTGGTGGAAGGGGATGTTAAAAAAAGCTATTTGACACACACCAAGCCAATATATACTACTGATCTGATCAGTGTGTTTAATATCGCTTATGGAGAAAATGTTCTCATGAAAATAGAGAGAGAGAGAAATGGGGTTTAACATCCACTCGACACAAACTAGGTCATTTCGGGACTAACACATGGTTTCAATTTTATTTCAATAATTCGCTTGCGTGTAGGGGTCTTTAGCAGTGGGAGGAAACCGGAGTGTCCGGAGGAAACCCACGAGGTTGAGAAAGCGCTCCTATCTCCATGCCACATACGCTCACACCAGGGATCGAAACCACAGCCGCAAGCCAGAGGTGACCGGCCAGCTAGAGGTCGAAGCGCGGCACTCTAGACCACTAGGCCATCCCAACCCCCTAGATGAAAGTGATCATTTTCACATTGAGTAGAGTAGCTGATTTTCAAAGCCGCTGGAAAATATATATTATACACTCTTTAAATAGTTGATCACAGCTATTCATGTGCCCGGATAGTTTGAGGCGATAGAAAGAGCAGTGTTTTCGGACAGTCAAAATGCCAAAGTGTTAAAACTTTTTTGCTTGAATATGATTGATTACTCGCATCTAACATCAACAAGTTATTCCTGGCGGTCCGCTAGATGTGGAAGATCAATCAATATTATTATTATTGTTTCCTTTATATAGCGCTACATCACATATCAAAATGTTCCTAAGCGCTTACCAAGACTAATCATAACACTGTCCGAAAAGATGAGTTTTCAGTTTACGTTTAAATATATAATATGAATTTGATTGTCTAATGGTTACAGGTAGGTTGTTCCAGAGTTTGGCAAAATTAAACGGGAATGAGAATTGGCCAACTTTTTTGTAAAATTTTTGGATCGAAAGGCGAGTTCTGTCATCGGCTGATCTCAGATTAGATTGTTGGTTGGAGTAATATGTGTGAAGTTCTTTCAGATAGACTGGATGGGAATCAGAGAATAGCGAATTCTATGTTCTGCACAATATTTTAAAAGAGACAGAGAGAGAAATGGGGTTTAATGTCCACTCGACACAAACTAGGTCATTACAGGACTAACATATGGTTTAATTTTTATTTCAATAATTTGCTCAATAATAAGCTATTTGACACACACCAAGCCAATATATACTACTGATCAGTGTGTTTAATATCGCTTATGGAGAAAATATTCTCATGAAAATAGAGAGAGAGAGAGAAATGGGGTTTAACGTCCACTCAACACAAACTAGGTAATTTCGAGACTAACATATGGTTTCAATTCTATTTCAATAATTCGCTTGCGCGTAGAGGTCTTTAGCAGTGGGAGGAAACCAGAGTGCCGGGAGGAAGCCCACGAGGTTGAGAAGGCGCCCCTATCTCCATGCCACATACGCTCACACCAGGGATCGAAACCAGAGTCGCAAGCCAGAGGTGACCAGCCAGCTAGAGGTCGAAGCGCGGCACTCTAGACCACTAGGCCATCCCAACCCCAAAAGAGATGCTGGGAGTTAATAAACTTGTTGAACAGGGCCATTATTAGGGCCTATATACATTAGAATTTCAAATTATATAGCTGTTAGTTGTGAAAGTTTCTAATTAATTTATTGAATGTCATGGATTAAATTTTCTAATCTACTATGAGGGGAAGGTTATAAAATACTTTGGAATTTTTTAGTAAATGTTACTCATATATATTCTGTTTGGATAGGGTGGGTGTTATTCTGTAATCTGCTGTATGTGGGGTAGGGTTTATAAAATACTTTCATAAATCATACTTTTACGATCTACTTTAATTTTTGGGGACTGGGGGCGGGGGGTGGGAAGGGTGATATAATATACTTTTGAATTTTGGAGTAAATGTTACTTTCATAATCTACTGGATGTGGGGTGGATTCATAAAATACTCTTGAAAGTTAGGTTAAAATCTACTGTATGTCGGGAAGGGTTTATAAAATAATTGGGAAATTTTTAATTAAAGACTAGTTAGGTTACAAACTAGATCTACTGTATGTGGGGAGGATTTATAAATTACTCCTGATTCTTTAACTAAATACTAGTTAGGTTACGATCGATCTACTGTATTTTTCCTCAAACGCTACCCGCAAATAGATTGAATCAGCCCTTTAAAATCCTGAAAATCTTCTCAGTCCCACCAGGATTTGAACCCAGGATATTCTGGTCAAGGGTTCAGTTCCCCAACAGCTCGCCTAATATAAATGAACCATAAATTTTCAAATACCGGTATAACTTTTCCCTCAAGTTTTCGACAAAACCAGTGCATGCAGTATGAACAATCTTATTCTGTAATACATACATCGACAATGTCCACTCGAAACAAACTTGGTCTTTTCGGGACAAACACATGGTTGAATTTTATTTCAATAATTTGCTTGCGCGTATAGGTCTGTAGACGTAGGATGAAACGGGAGAAAACCCACGAGGTTGAAAAAGCAACCCTACTCCTTGTCACGTACAACCAGAGAATTAAAACCAAGCCAGTTGACTCAATCACAGACCGTATGATACAGCGCGCATGTGCTAACCATTCAGCCACCCAATCCCCTGTTAAATAATGTATAGATTATATAAATATAGATATAAATAACTAACTAGCATACTGGTTAACAGCCCTGGCAATTATCGACAACTTTTACTGTTTTATCAAATTTCTCGTAGGTTGAAATTGCCTGGCGATTAAATAAAGTCTATATTCAAAAATGAAGTGTAAAAAAGTCATCGCAAATGGACAGTTATGCCCCATGAACATCAACAAAAACTAAATAGCAATAGGAGTCATTGATAGATTTTACAGAAAGGAACTTTTGGTTTACCATACATTATACAAGAGTTAAATCTGCCTATTGCAGGCCTTTCTTTAGGTCTGAAATGTTATCTAAATTATCAATTTGAGATTAACTTATCCACGCCATAATCAACTCTTGATGTCAACGCTAGTCTGCGATTTTTATTTGATTAGGATCTGGTTTGTTCCTCAACTTTCAGTCATGGACACGTTTTAAACTATTTAAAACGTTAATGACAAATATCAATGGACACGAAAGGGAACAGTATTGTATTTAATTTGAGTGATAATTTAAATATATCATAAACTTTTGAGTTAGCGTCACCGGGCCAGCATGTGTTGATTATAGGGCATTTATTTCTTGAACTCCTGACTTCGGTGTCGATTAGGCACACCCCTTCGAGAAAATAAAATATTTGTTAAAAAAAAAGTGCGTTTAATACACCGAAAAATAAGGTAATAATTCAGTAGGCAGATTTAGCTCTTACAAAATGTCCAGTTAAGATTTTTTTTTTGTTTAACTGCCAAGGCTGTTAATACAATATTATATATTAATAAAGCTTAAAACCAAAATGCAAACAAACTCTGTTACCTCAATCACAATCTTAGGTGTTGAACGATTGGCTGTCTAGCATTTGAACAAAATTAAAAATATTATTTTAAGAAACAAACAAAATGCTAAAAAAAGAAAATCTTCAAAACCAAAAAACAAATAAAATAAAGAACATAAACATAATAAGCTTGAAACAAAAATAGCGCAAACCGCTGAGCTCTTAAAACAATGTTTAGTACATAATTTGGGTGAAGAAAAACAAAATGAAATCATGTGACAAAATAAAGGCCCTTTATTAGGTTAATTTCCAATAAAAATTAGGAAATTTGACACCGTAATCTGGCAGAGGAAACAAAATGTCATCATGTGACAAAATAAATGCCCTATATTAGTTTGAATTCCAATACAAATTTTAAAATTTAAAATGTTACAAACAAAATAAATACCCTTCGTTAGTTTAAATCTTGAAATAAAAAATCAGAATTCAAAAATGGATTCAACTATTAAACCAAAATAGATTTGTCTCAAAATTTTTGCAGTCTGTAGTGTTTGTGTTAAGTGGATACGGAAAATGAAATCAATGTAATCTGTAGTGAGTTGAGTGGATATGGAAATTGAAATTAATGCAATCTGTTTTGTAATTAATCCAAATATGTTTTGTTATTTATCCAAATATGTTTCGTAATTTATCTTGGAAATTTGCGCATTATAAATATACACTATTATTATTATTACTATTGTTATTATTATATATATTGTAATTAATCCAAATATTTTTGGTAACTTATCTATATCTGTTTTGTAATTAATCCAAATATGTTTTGTAATTTATCCAAATATTTTTGTAATTCATCTAAATCTGTTTTGTAATTAATCTGATTATGTTTTGTAATTGGTCTTAATAAGTATTGTAATTAATCCAAATGTGTTTTGTAATTTATCCAAATATTTTTGTAATTCATCTAAATCTGTTTTGTAATTAATCTGATTATGTTTTGTAATTGGTCTTAATAAGTATTATAATTAATCCTAATGTGTTTTGTAATTTATCCAAATATTTTTGTAATTTATCTTGATATGTATTGTAATTAATCTGAGTTTATAATAAGATAATTAGACCATTTAAATAATAAAATCAGCATTCAATGTGCCAAGCCACTACACAAACATGTTTGAAGCTATACACATCGATATTGTTTCTCAAAAACCTCTTCAAATAAATTATCATTAATCTATGACATTCACAGAAAATCTTTGTACCTTACCTCAACTACGATAGGTGCGGATCTGTTTGGTTGATAAGCGACGTGAACAGGTATACCTTGCGGAACTGTGTTTTTTATCGTACTACCGTGTGATTCTATTAGTTGCTGACTAACGGTACCAGGTGGCGATGCTGATACGGTTGTCCCATACTGACTAATATTACTTCCTGTACTTCGATAACCTAAAATTAACCAACACTTCAAGTTATTATTAACAAAATAAAACCAAGCACGAACAATACAAACCATTAGTCCTAAAAACGGTTGAGGCAAAATAGTGGAATCAGCAAATGGTCTGTTCACCGTGTACAAAAAAAAGGCAAAAAGTGGTAACAAGTGTCCGGAATAGTAAGCTTACCCTACCTATAAATCTTGTTCTGTTTGTCTTACACTTTTGATGAACGCCACTCATGTTGGCTTGCTAACAGGAAGATCTGTCATGGCTCCCACTTGTACAGGACAGAGGGTCTGGTAGTCATTTTCTATATCCAATCTAAATTATGTTTCTGTTTTTCTTACACTTTTGATGAACTCCACTCCATAATGATCTGATTGGTAGCCTCGGTGGGTAAAACTTTGGCTTGCTTACAGGGAGGGCTGGCATGGTTCCCCCTTGTCAGTGGTGCAGGACAGAGGGTCGGGCAAAGGACAATGTATAGTCATTCGTTCAGACAGTATGAAAAACGGAGGTCCTGTGTACATATTGGCGTGCATGTAATAGGACATTTCGTAGTTGGATTTCGATATTAGAGTAGACCATAGGGCAACTGTCCGAGCAAAAGGCGAACTGACTGAATGGCTGAGACTACCTACATGTACTTTATTTGCTTTTCCACTGCTCAGTTTGTACTTAAAGACAAACTTTCATAGTCAGACTTACAGTGGGAAAAGGTTTTTTAAAAACTCTATGCTCGAGTCCACGCCCAGATGAAACAAACATATTATATTGTGTAAAATGAAAGTAGAACTCACTATATTCAGACTGGTCATAATAATCTGGATCCTCGTACACCAAAGGTTTATCATCTCCATGAAAAAACTACCCAAAAAAATACATTAAATTAAAGGAGCTAAATAACTAATATTTGGGACCTAGAAATTATACAAATATAATAATGTAATATGAATGTATATAAACTGATTAACATTCAATGGTTACCGTTTTTACTCTAATTTCAAATCAGTTATGTTCAACGTATTACACCAGAAATCTCAATTGAATGGCAATCTCTAAAGTCTGGTTATTCCAGTTCACATTAATCGTATTTATTGCTCATGCTCTCCAGATAATTATGCCGTCACCGTTTGACATGTACCAATGGTAAAATGTATATTTTGTCTTAAATATCGTATATCAGAAGCCTATCTTTTCCCAGTAAGATCACAACATCAATATTGATTAAAATTGACAAATAATTAGTGTTTTCAATGTGGAAGACTTTGGATGATATTAAAGCTGAACTCCGGTTACAAAAATACCGAAATGATTAAATAAAAAAAAAGTTATCGCCTTCAAGCCGCCATACTTGATTCCAATTTGTGAAATAAATATGGCGGACATTGAGGCTTATGACCTGGAAAGGTTAGCCGATCTCACTTCCAGTTTGTTTATTGTCAGCTAGCTATACACATCCGGCGTTATTCTCTCGCACGCTTCACTGATTGTTCTATTTTTCCCAACACAGTATACCAAATTATTGAAGATTGCAAAATGTCTGATAAGGTAAGACTGTAAATAATTATATGATCTGCGTCTACTACAATATCAATTTCTTCAGCCTTGGTAAAATAGAAACAAAACATAACTGTCAAACACTCCCCGGTGAGAGCCACCCCCAAAACTGTACTTATGTCTCTTGCTCGTTTTCGTGAACAATATTCAACATGGAGTAGACTATAGTTTGTACAGGTGATTTGTTTTGTTTGAAAATTTTAGGTTGGGGTAAGCCATCTTTTTGCATCTTTTGTTTTAGAGTAAAGCTTAGGCTATATTGTAGTGGACGCTGTTCATATAATTATTTACAGTCTTACCTGATCAGACATTTTGCAATCTTCAATAATTTGGTATACTGTGTTGGGAAAAATAGAACAATCAGTGAAGCGTGCGAGAGAATAACGCCGGATGTGTATAGCTAGCTGACAATAAACAAACTGGAAGTGAGATCGGCTAACCTTTCCAGGTCATAAGCCTCAATGTCCGCCATATTTATTTCACAAATTGGAATCAAGTATGGCGGCTTGAGGGCGTTAACTTTTTTTTTATTTAATCATTTCGGTATTTTTGTAACCGGAGTTCAGCTTTAAGTTAGAAACTTAGATACTTTAAATGGAGCCTTACAATCTCAGATTATCATTTGAGAGTTTTTTAATTCCCTGCAAATTCCTTGTGAAAGTTGAATCTCTCATAGGAATATCAGACAGAAAAAGGTTTAATACAGATCCCCATAGTTACAAAGATCTGACAAAATGAAAATGTGTCAACATTCGAACGTGTCAACATTACAAAGACCTGATGAATTGAAAATGTGTCAACATTCGGAATTTTCTGTAGATGACAGTCAAAAAGAACATTGCCATCAATAAAATTCGCTACTCAAGGCCCCTTGTATACAATGACCTGCACTCAAGAACCTTTGACAGTTGACATTCATTATATGAGTAGGCAGTAGGCAGTAGTGTCACTGTCAGGGCAAAATTTCCCTTATAGCACAATCTGTACAGATAAGTATCAAACTCCATTTCATTAGACATGAAACTAAATCATTACCTGAAATAAATGATGCATGATTCTAACAACTTCTGCCATGGACGGTCGTTCTACAGGATTACCAGACCAACATCTGAAATAACAAACATAACAGTCACATCATTCCGTTAAACATACATTATACAAGAGCTAAATCTGTCAAGGTATTTCTTTAGGCCAGAAATGTTATCTAAATTATTAGACATTAATTAACTTATCCAGACCATAATCAACTCTCGATGTCAATGCTCGCTTGCGATATTTACTCGATTAGGATCTGATTTGCTGCTTAACTTTTATTCATGATTTAAGCATGAATATGATTTTTATCGTACCGACTTCAGTAATGATGATCGAGGCTAAGCTGAAAATTCAATCGCTAAAATCTTGATTCAAAGTGGATCAATTCAACTGAAATTTTCAGCAAATTCCCTTTTCATTATAAATTTCTTAACTACTAGGGTGAAAATTGGCAGTTCTTTATCTAATCTCCCATATATAATCTATCTTTAACATTTCGGTGATGCTAATTGTAGGACAGTTGGGCGTGAGGTTCGGAAATTCCAACAGTAAATTGGGCCGAAGTTGAGCCCACAATGGCTGCTTTATATATAAATGAGTTTTTTGGTGAACACTAACCCTAAACCAAACCCTAATCCTCTTAAGAGGGGTAAAAGGTAAACTGGATCCAAGTCAGTCCTCGGTTCAATTAAGCTTAGGGTTGATTATTCCTCAAATAATCATTTAAAGGAATAGGTTTGGCAATCATCAGAAAATCCCGAACCACCCCAACTGGCCTACAATGAATTAGCAACATCCAACTCCTTCAACTTAGATTTAAGATCTCAACATAAAAATGACCCTTGAACTTTAACTTACCTAGTCATCAACAATTCTAGAGGTTTTGGCAAATTTCTTATCAATGGAGGACGTTTACCTTAAATAAAATAAAAGAAATAAAAACTGATACCAAAATTAAAAATATAATTGACTATGTAATGCTTTGGGAGGCAATTTTATTACCAAACACATCCAATTCAATTAACATGTATTATTTTCCATAATCAACTCCCTAGACCATCGGATGGCGGAGATTTAAATGGTTTAGAACGCCCACGTGATTGTTAAAACAATAAAATAATCGAGACTTCATTTCGTGTGTCCAGTACTGGTGCTACGATAATAAACAATCTACACTACGTCTTACCCTTGTCAGTAATGCAGAACGGAGGGCCTGACAAGGACAGCTGTCTAGTCGTTCGGATGGGACGAAAAACTGAGGTCCCGTGTACACATTGACGTGCACGTAAAAGATCCCTTTGCAGTTGGAATTCGATATAAGAATAGGCTGTAGAGCCGCTGCCTGGGCAAAATTTCCCTAATAGCAATGGCGTATGTCCGTCTTCCATTAGCCCAGGTTAGGTGCAGAAGATAAGGACGTTAAACCCATTTCATTTCATTTACATTTCCTAACATTCATAACTTAGCTCAGAATAAATGAAATGAAATGAAATGGGGTTTAACGTCCTACTCTTCTGCACCTGACCCGGGCTAATGGAAGACGGGCATACGCCATACAGTGTGCTATGAGGGAAATTTTGCCAGGGCAGCGGCGCTACGGCCTACTCTTATATCGAATTCCAACTGCCAAGGGATCTTTTACGTGCACTCCAATGTGTACACGGGACCTCGGTTTTTCGGACCATCCGAACGACTAGGCAGCTGTCCTTGTCAGGCCCTCCTTCTGTATCACTGACAAGGGGAAACCACAGCTCAGAATAAAGTGATTTGAATCAAATTTTATAATATTTGACAGCGTGGATAACCCCACGTTCTTTATATTTATACATACTTTGTTTCTAGCGAAAGTTTCATAGTTAACCGTACCTTGATGCACTGCCCACATTATTCTGAAGGCTGGTCCACCAATTTCATCAAATGGTTTACGTCTCGTTATAACCTCCCATAGTATGATACCCCAACTAAATACATCACATTTCTCACTGTAATTACTACCTGCAATTAAAAACAAATGTCGTTAATAACACATTTGAATTAAAAACAAATTTAATAACACATTTGAGTTAAAAAAAAATGTTGTTGAAAATACATTTTAGCTAAAAACAAATGTCCTTAATAACACACTTAAGAGTTTAAAACAAATGAAGTTGAAAACACATTTTAGTTTAAAACAAATGAAGTTGAAAACACATTTTAGTTTAAAACAAATGAAGTTGAAAACACATTTTAGTTTAAAACAAATGAAGTTGAAAACACATTTTAGCTCAAACTAAATGTCGTTAATAACACATTTGAGTTGAAAAA
Source organism: Patella ulyssiponensis (assembly GCA_963678685.1). Taxonomy (NCBI): domain Eukaryota; kingdom Metazoa; phylum Mollusca; class Gastropoda; family Patellidae; genus Patella; species Patella ulyssiponensis. The sequence goes on from OY783226.1 coordinate 92,756,306, forward strand.
ATCATTTCAGTTGAAATGTACAAATACATACAATAATAATAGATATGGAGAGAATTTTGGGACTAACATATATGGTTCCATTGTATTCCAATAATTCGCTTGCTTGCAGTAGTTTATGAAAGTGGGAGGAAACTGGAGGACGTGGAAAAACCCACTGGGTGAGACAGGCGACCCTACTTCTGGTCTAGTACAAGCTGGAGATTGATACATGTACCACGCTAATTAATTCAATGACCTTATGATTTCAGTGTATGTGTTAAACCATCCAGTCCCCCTCCCCACCAACTCCCTTGAGGCCAAGGCATTTTAATTTATAGTTCTTTAGGGTTTTGATAAATAAAAAGTCACTTGAGTCTTGTAAACAATGTTTAATTTTCAAAGAGATCAAAAATTCAAATTTGAATATGACCTGACATTAGTACTTTATCTCTGGCAGCCAAAAGGACCTAAAACAAACATAATGTATATATGATCTGTCATTGAGTCAAGTGGTGTTATCGAATAGATGCTTGTAAGTGACAAGCAGTGGGTTTTCTCTGGGTCACGTAGTTTCAGTCTGCAGCTAAAGACCCCTATGAGCAAGTGAAATATTGCAATAAAATGGAATTTAAGTCCTGAAATGACATAGTTTGTGTCCATTGGATAGATATCTTTCTCCCAATTTTCAACTCTTACCTTCAAAGACCTCTGGTGCCATCCAAGCAGCACTGCCCTTGTTATTAGTCATGTGTGTCTGAATATCACAGGCTGTTCCAAAATCACATATCTTCAACACAGTACCTCCCATAATCAATAACAAACTAGAATTAAAAATACATTATGTAAGATTTAGATAAAGAACTAGCCATTCTTGTTATAATAGTTCGAAAATACATAATGTAAAATAAATAATTTGAATATTTCATCCAAATTACTCTATTGTGAGCGAAAATATTAGCCTTTGAAGGTTCAACAAGACGTGTACGATAATTGCAACTACCGTCCTGGTTGTTCAAGCTAAGTCTCGCTTGTCCATTTTTTAAATTAATCAAAATATGGTTGAACCCGTTCTAATCTCTTTCAAATCGGACAAATCCTATGCCATCGTGAGTTGATTATGGCTTGGACTAGTTAATTAACGTCTAATCAATAATTAACATAACATTTCAGGCCTAAAGAAAAACCTACAAAAGGCAGATTTAGCGCTTGCATAATGTATGTTTAAAGTTTAAAAATTAATTGGTATCTTAAACGAGGTTTATTACTCCCTCATTTATAAATAGTCCTCTCTTTTTTTAAATTTAAAGCGAGAATTTCATATTTTCTAAGAAAGTCAAAACATAATTATTTCATTGTCTTTTTCTCAAAAGGCTGTCACTTCACTATTATACGATCATGGGCATTATTTCCCAAGCATTAAAATCAGTGACACAGGAAATAATAACACAATTACCTCCCTTGTTTTTTCCATTCACCCCCATGGTATAGCTATGTTCAAACCTTTGAATTTATAGTTGAAAATGATATTTTTGCCAATTTCTCGACTGGCAATAGTGAATTATAGGATTAATAGGATTATTCTTTAACTGTTTATAGATACAATCTATTTTAGGGCTTTATTCTATTATATTTTAAAAATAGAACTTAAAAATGTGAAATTGCAACTTTAATGTAAATCATTTTATATACATTAATATCAAATTACCATGTGCTTTTGGACTATGTTTTATCTTTTTTACTTACGGTTCCAAAGAAAAAATAAAATGAAATGGAGTTTAACGTCTTACTGTTTTGCTCCGAACCCGGCTAATGAAGATAGGCATATGCCATACAGTGTGTGCTATGAGAGCAATTCAGCACTACCACCTACAGTACTGTTAAATCACGTTCCAACTGTCAAAGGATCTTTTACATGCACGCCAATGCATACACGGGACATCGTTTTTTGTCCCATCCGAATGACAAGACAGCTGTCCTTGTCAAGCCCTCCGCCCTGCATCACTGACAAGGGGGGGCCACGTCAGAAAATCAGGATGAACTTTCTCTGCCACTGCAGGGATTCAACACCCGACCTCCAGGCTTGCGAGCCAGCATCTAACCCACTTGGTCGTTGTGACCCCCTTCCAAAGAATAGAGCTATACCCTGTTTAAAACTTACTTGGGAGGTTTGAGATCTCTGTGTATGAGAGCTTTAGGACTCATTCCATGTAAATATTCAACACCACGGGCACACTGTAATGCCCAACTCATTGCATGAGCTGCCGTATATTCAGGTTGGAACTGAGTACCATGTAAAACTGAAAAAAAAAAATGTCCAATATCAATTATTGAAATTGAATGAGGTTTGAGTCCTACTGATGTGCTAATGAAGATGATCATACACCATACAGCAAATTTTGCACAAACTTCAGCCCTACGACCAACTCTAATCTAGCTTACATCGAAGGCTAGCCTTGACATCGAGTGTTTATTATGGTCTGGATAAGTTAATTAATGTCTAATTGATAATTTAGATAACATTTCAGGCCTAAAGAAAGACATGTAATAGGCAACGGATCTTTTACATGTGTACATTGGACCTCGGTCCTGCACCGCTGACAAGGGGAAACCATGTCGGCAAGTAAAATGAAGTTTAATCTCATGTTATGCAGCAAATTTTGTACAGACAACAGGCCTACGTCCTACTCGAACAGTCAGGTGCGACCAATGATATACAAGATTAGTAACTATAATCAGCCATTCAAAGCCTCGGTATACATGTACTTTCTTGTGCTAAAAACCCCATATTAAACAATATGACTTTTACAGTGTATTCAAGCCTCAGAATGCTGTTAGGCAAGCAAGTCTGTTGCTGCCAATTCACAGGTAAATGAATATACTAAATGTAAATGCTTATGATAATAATAATCATCCTATCGTAGCCCGGGATTTCCAGCACAATACACAATGTTAGAATAAAGTAATAAACAATAAAATGACTGTCGAAAAAGTTGTGTTTTTAAATTCTGTTTACAGACCTGTATATTTTCACTGTTTTTAAGACTTATAGAGTGCTAAAGAGTTCCATATGTGATGGGATCAGTGGACATGCAAATTCTCAGAAGTTCAGAGAATTATTAGTACACACAATAGGCTTTTATCAGATAATCCTTATTTGTGGGCAACAGGTTCTAGTCAGCCAGCAAGAAGTAGTTTGTGTGATGAACTGGGCCTATACTGACTGTATGTGTAACCGCAATGTCAACTAGATTTTTAGATAATCCTTATTTGAAGACTCGACTGGGTTTGTTATGGACAACGGGTTGTAGTTTTGGTAAAGGATTGAGCCTCCGTGTAAGTTTCATGTACATTGTCATTGAGTTATATTGTCATCTAGATTATCAGATAATCTAGTCAGTCAGCTACATGTATGGTCCTTCTTTTTCTGTAGAAATGAAATGAAATGAAATGTGGTTTTATGGCACGTCCCCTCCAACCGGGCTATATTGCGCCAAGTTTTCTGTAGAAAGAGGTTTGGGTAATGTACTGCACCTCTGTACGTGCAAGTTACATTGTCGTTGAGTTAACAAGTTTTTTTCTTCAAATTTTGACATACACTGTACCATTAATTAAGAAGATAACTTACCATTATAGAGTGAACCACCCTCTGCATATTCCATAACAAGGCATACCTTTCAAAAAATAACATGAAAGATAAAGTTTTAACAAACGTATAGATGAAGGCTTAATGTTCCCAATCATGTCCCAGAGTAACATATTTGTGATTTGACTTGAGAAAGAGAGATAGAAAGAAATGGGGTTTAACATCCACACGACACAAACTAGGTCATTTTGGGACTAACATATGGTTTAATTTTATTTCAATAATAAGCTTGGCCATGGAGGTCTTTAGCAGAGGGAGGAAACTGGTGGTTGTACGGGCGACCTTACTCCTTGTCATGCACAATTGGGAAATCAAAACTACGTCAGCTGACTCAATGACAGACCTTATGATACAGCGAACACATGCTAACCATTCGGCCATCCACCCCCCACCCCCCTCTTACATAATGCATCTTTCAATTATAAATATAAAAGATGATGGAATCTTACCGGGTGTTTTGTGCAGGCACCATAAAGTTTTACAATGTTTGGATGACTGACACGTGATAACTGTTTTAATTCTGTTAAAAATGCCTTCCTCTCAGATTCTGTTTCTATGTTTTTAACAGCGACTAATTTATCTCGCCATATTCCTCGACTCACAACACCAAATGCACCTTTACCAACGACCTGGATCAAATTCAAAAATAATAATGTAAAACTTAATATAGAGCACCAAATCAATTCAACAACTCAAAACGTTACCTAAAAATAATTATTTACTTATTTACACAGTGAGAAAGTGTAATTAACACAATTTCTTTACCAAATATGTTTGCAAAACTAGCAAGGTGTAGACAGTGGCGGCGCCAAGGGGGGGCAAGGGGGGGCTCTATTTATCTCGACGATCAATGCCTGAAATACTGTCAGAATGCATTTCGGGCCGTCTACTTTTCAAATTTTCGTTGAGGCTCGCAAGTCCGTTTATTTCACAAAATATAGTGGCGAAAATATTCATTCACTTTGAGTCACTCATTCTGCCCGTTTGCCACTTTCTCCTCTGGTCGGATAAACTAGTAATTTTGCAACAGGCCGTATCTTTATCTCGACGATCAATGCCTGAAATACTGCCAGACTGCATTTCGGGCAGTCTATCTTTCAAATTATTGGAGACTTCATTGAGTTTCATGTGACACTTTCCTCTCTGGGGTCGGAAAGACTAGTGATCAGGCCACAGGTGACATCCGATCAGCTCTATTTATCTCTACGATCGGTGTCTGAATACTGTCAGGCAGCATTTCCAACAGTCTATTTTTCAAAATTTTCTTGGGGAGGTCCCCAAAACCCCCACAAAGACTCGCTACTTTAGCGCTCACAAAGGTACTTCGTTGAGGTTCGCAAGTCCGTTCGTTTGCTATTTTGGTCCCTGATCGTATAAACTAGTGATCAGGCTACGGACAGTATGTGGTCAGATTTATTTATCTCGACGATCGGTGCCTGACTGAATACGCTGTCAGAGAGCATTTCCGAGAGTCTATTTTTCAAAATTTTCTGGGGGAGGTCCCCCATACCTTCCATAAATACTCCCGACATTGTCTCTCGAGAGTGGGATTCGTCGAGGTTCGCAAGTCCGTTCGTTTGACACTTTACCTCAACGGTCATTGCCTGAAATACTGCCAGGCTGCATTTCCGGCAGCCTGTTTTTCAAAATTGTCTGGGGGAGACGCCCCCCCCCCTTTAGTTGATACTCGTGCCTTTGCCCCCTGAACCTTGGACTTTGCCCCAGCTTTGCCCCTCCAACCACCGACGGCTGGCGCCGCCACTGGGTGTAGAGGGTGCTGAAGTTACATCGCTGAGATCTGTGTAGTATTATAGTATATCTATACCATACCCGCAAGGAAACAGACCTTACAGATTGGCCCTGGTCATGCGGTATAGTACAGTTCTGGTAGAAGTGTAGGGCAGCCACTCTAGCGAAATACCTTGATGAATTTGACATCTAATTAATTTAAAATGTGACTATACACCTGTATACATGTACATGTATATAGGTCCAGCATCCTACACACAGGTTTAAGGTTACAATTGATACAGTCTAAGAACCCTTACGCAAGTTCAAATACAGTAGGTTCAAACGCACAATTGTCAGTTTGTATTGGCATAAGTAATTCTATCACAAATAGTGAAGACTGGACTATTAAAATAGTTACCAAACAGTTTTTCTTTGCATAGCGATGTTTGTCTTGTTGGCCTAATTGTCAATTTGTATTGGCATAAGTAATTCTATCACAAATAGTGAAGACTGGACTATTAAAATAGTTACCGAACAGTTTTTCTTTGCATAGCGATGTTTGTCTTGTTGGCCTAATAACGTATTACGCAACTTGCCACCATGACACCGGACAGTTGAAATTTTGTGTAGCGGTTGGGTTTCATCAAATCATAAAATCATGCGGTAAGGCTTCACCTTTATTTCATTGGGAATTGATTTATCATATGTTAAGCTATGTGCAGAGTACAGTTTTGGGTTAGTTTATGTGTAAATTAAGGGAGCTATGGGCCAGTAAACTTTTTGTAGTCATTTGACTAAAAAAACTTGCGCAAAGGAGCTATGTAGGAAAAGTCACTACTGTGCCTGGAGTAAGACGGAAGACATCAGTAGTGGAACCATTTCTAGTATGTGTATGACACTGGCTAGCTAGCCTGGCTGGAGGTTAGGTGTTCGATCCCTACATTGGCCGAGAAAGTTCATACTCATTTTCCGGCATGGTTCCCCCTTGTCAATGACGCAGGATAGAGGACCTGACTGGAACAGCTGTCTAGTTGTTCGTATGGGCTGAAAAACCGGTCGGTGTACACGTTGGCATGCACGTAAAAGATCCCTTAGAATTGGAATTCGATATTAGAGTAAGAGTGTAGGCCGCAGCGCCACTCCCCTGGCAAAATTTCCATCATAGTCATACATGTGGCACACTGTTTCGCATATGCCCATCTTCATTAGCCAAGTTTATCAGCAGAACAGTAGGCCGTTAAACCCCATTTCGTTTAATTTTTATAAAAAGTCCAAAGAAGGACAAATTTTAGTTTATTGATTTGGCATGTTTACGTTTTTAACACTTCCGGTCGATTTAGATTATTTAGAATTAGAGTGCCTTCACTCTCTCACCTCCTTGAAGTCGATTTCAGTTATATTTATTTCCTCTACAAAAGTCTGTGGCGAATCCATGGCCGACCAAGCTGTTTAAAATCGTGGAAGCGCATCGATTTCACTTATTTTCAAGGCGATTTTGTTTCGTTTCGTCTGCATTCAGTCTGCAAAAACTCCATTTTCCCTAAAATTCCGGAAAATCCAAAACATCCTTCAGTCTCGGTTAACCAAACGTATTAAATAATAGGTGATTTATTGTTTTTGTCAATATTTCTTCGAGACTTCAACTACTTCCGCTTTTGAATGTTGGATTAACCAGTTGAATTTCGCATTCGGGTGTCACCGTTTCTGCAGTAAATACGGTAGGCCCACCAATGTTACAATTTATTAAAGGGACAATAAATATTCGGGCATGCATAATTACTAATAATTAATCTTTGAGTATCCGATTAATTTTGTCTACATGTGACATGTTGTCATGTCGGTATCAGACTTCGGGCATTATAGTGCACAAGGGGGATCTTTAACATTTTCTTGTCCGGTTTCCATGTGGGACTAAATCTAATTAGATTTTGAATTTTCCTTGCGAATTGCAATCGATAAGATATATGGCCCAATGAACATTTCCTGCAAATAAGAAAAAAAGAACTTGCTTGTTATAGAGTGTTGATAGGTCAATTGGATGGCCAGTGAACAGACGTTAATTAAGTAACGGCAACATACATGTACGTTCACTTTACAAATGCTGGTGTATAAAAAAAGAGTTTGCATGAATGGCTTTATAATCTAGGTTTAGACCCCAATAGCAAATACTAGTTGGAATGAGTACTTTGATTTTGTTTTCTTAATCATATGTTAAATAATCAATCTGAATATTAGAGAAAAATGCAAATAGCGCATCTGGGCCCCTTTTTCTCGAAAGCTTAACTAAAGATAAAATTCAAATTTTCGTAGATACTTCAATTTTGATTGACCAAATTACTAAAATTTGGATTTTATCTTAGCTAAAACTTCATGAAACAGGCCCCAGGACTTTAAGAACGGCAACCAGATGGGTAACACTTACAATGCCCTCCCCTCTTCTTGTATTAATTAGCACACCAACATCTTGCGTGTTTTTTTATTGTGCATATCAGATAAATAAATATCTTATTACATGTTTGGGCTGCTTTTAAAGCGGAACTTTCATATTTTCTAAGAAAATTATAACACAATTACTTGAATTACCTCCCTTGTTTTCCCATTCCCCTCCATGCAATGGCGATCTTGAAACGTTTGAATTTGAAGTTGAAGATGATATTTTTGCCAATTATTCTTTAACAAGGTAGGACTTAAAAATATAACTAAAAAATATGAAATTGCCGTTTTAAAGTAGTCATAATAAAAATAACATTTAGTCTTGATTATTGCATACATAAAATATATTTTAGTGAAACAAACTAATGTGATATTTGCACAATATCAGTCTTCAAATCTGAGGTTTTTCATTTAAAAGTTTGAAATTAGACACTACAATTACAAAATATACAAAATTTAATTACTATGTGATTTATTGGTACTGTGCATAGATATAAGATTCTGTAGAATCTGAATACATTTTCCAGTTAAAGTAATATATCTTTAATGCTAAATTAATGCTGATTATAAATATATGTATAATATATCATTTTATACATATTCTGTATATAACATATTATACATATATATTCAGTACACATCTATATTCTGTATATAATAACATATCATATTATGCATATATTCCGTATATAATACATCATATTATACATATATTTTCTGTATATAATAATATATTCTTAGAAGTTTTGAATTTACTGACACACCGTACCTTACCATTTTATGAATACACAATTAATGCTTCATATTTGCTTGATAAAGAACTGTTCCCCCCCCCACCCCCCTAAATCATTCTTAGACTCAAGCGAAAAATTTGTTCACTTTCTATCACTGTTAATGAGAAATATCTTTGATCCAGAAACACAAAACTTTGCATATAGTTTCTTATTGAGGTATTGGATACAGTAAAACAACACAAATTTTATTAAGGGCTATATTTTAGTAAAAATAAGAGGAACAATTGATGTCTAACAATGCTTTGTGAACATCGGGGCCAGACTTTTGTTATATTCTGGTAACAATATTGTTCATTCATCTTCTTTAACAGTTCAAAACAATTATGACACATTGAGATTGAGAACCTCAAAAATGCTAAAATATGAACAATGTATACAATTGTTAGCGATTATTTATCTGCTGTTCCGGTTTAAAGCTATTTAAAAACAATTATGAGATATTAAAATTAAAAACATCAAAATAATAACGTTATCTTAAAAAGGAATTGTGTATACATCCCTGTCGTTTTGAAAACATCAAACTTGCTTACTATATCTTCTTTATTTAAAAAAGAAATAGTGTTTACAGCCCTTTTTGCTTTTTGTTATTTATCTTATGTCGCATTTTAAAACTGGTTAAAAACCATCAGTGAGAACCTCAAACTGCATTAACATACATTATGCAAGAGCTAAATCTGCCTATTATAGGTCTTTCTTTAGGCCTGAAATAATATCAAAACTATTAATTAGACTTTAAATAACTTATCCACACCATAATCAACTCTCGGTGTCAAGGCTAGCCTGCAATATTTACTGCTGCTCAACGCTCATTCATGATTAAATCAAGAAATGGTTAATTGAGACTATGGGGTTTTTTTTTTGTACCGACTTTAGTAATGATGATAGAGGCTATGCTGAAAATTCAATCGCTAAATTCTTAGTTTAGAGTGGATCAATTAGACCGAAATTTTCAGCAAATTCCCTTTATATTACATAGTTTTGACCTATTATAGTGAGAACTGCCAACTCTTATCTTAATCTCCCATAATGTATCTTAAAGTAACATGTTATCTAAGAAAAGTGTATAGAGCCCTTAGTGTACAGCTGTTTGAATATCACAGCTACATTGTATGTTATATACATAAAAAATACAAGCATTTGATTATTATATACAGCAGTAAACTTGATTTAAATAATTGATAAAATAATATAGTAAAATAAATGTTATATTATCACAATATTAATATTTGAATGGACGGATCCCCAAAAATCATAAATGGCATAAATAGATCAGATAAATTGACAAGTAGATCAACAATAAGATATAACAAGCCAACATTTTCATGTTTCTGTTTCCATAGAGATTATTTTTAAATGTTTTATTTATTACCTTGAGGAAAAAGAGGGTACCTCTTCGAAACGTTGGTCTAACAACATCTGACGATGAAAACGGTGTTAGTGTCGCTTTTGTTTATGTACTTTAATACAAAATATAGTGAAAACACATATCTGAGTCTGACAAAGCCAAAAGTTATAATAGTCATTGTCCCTGACAGGTGCCCTATTTCCAGACTTGTCTCTGACAGGTGTCCTATTTCCAGGCTTGTCTCTGACAGGTGCTCTATTTCCAGGCTTGTGCCTCAGTAACATAATTCTATTGGAATTCTGTGATACTTTATTTAAAGAAATACAAACTTTCTATTTCCATGTGGAGTAGCGAGGTTCCAACAATATAGAAGTGGATGGATATATGTGTCTATATATAATGTTACTTGATTATCAAGTCACTCGTATATGTGTCACATAATGTGTGCAATAAAATCCCTTGAATGAATTACGTAAACCACTAAGGCAAATCTACCAAACATTTTCGAATGGCAGAGTATTTTTATTTAAAATTTCCAGACAAGGTATACGTAATTAGGCTATTTTTTCACATGTTGCTGCTCTTTTACTTTCGTTAACCAGTTTTTATTGATGGATACACAGTGAAATCTATGACTCTTCCTTTATTAAAATAATCACAGGTTATTGCATTTTCATTGGTCGAAGATGTAAAACTGCATTTGGAGTGAGACCACAATCTTCTAATGTTGCTGAATCATCATCAAAGCATCGCGTCGGATACGTGGACATTATGCTAACTGCTGAGGAATGAGTAGGTCTGAAAAAAAAAAATAAACAACATCATAAAATGTGGAATAATATTAGCGAAGATGGAATACACAGTGGCATTAGATTAGCTAAGATGGTATATGCTGTGGTCTAAGATAAGCTATCATGGAATACACTGTGGCATAATATTAGCTTAGTTGGTATACGCTGTGGTCTAAGATAAGCTATCATGGAATACACTGTGGCATAATATTAGCTAGGATGGAATAAAATGTGGCATAATATTAGCTAAGATGGAATACGCTGTGGCATAAGATTAGCTAAGATGGAATACATAGTGGCGTTTAAATCAGCTGGGATGGAATAAAATGTGGCATAATATTAGCTAAGATGGAATAAAATGTGGCATAATATTAGCGAAGTTGGTATACGCTGTGGTCTAAGATAAGCTATCATGGAATACACTGTGGCATAATATTAGCTAAGATGGAATACGCTGTGGCATAAGATTAGCTAAGATGGAATACATAGTGGCATTAAGATCAGCTAGGATGGAATAAAATGTGGCACAAAAACTGGATTTAACGCTACTTTTCTGTATCAACCAAGCTAATGAAGATGGGATTATATACAAACAGTGTATTACAAGCAAACTTTTGCACAGCTAGTGGCACTACAGCCTACTGTATTTCAATTTCCAATTGTCAATATTATACACAGGATTTTAATTTTCTATCCTCATCCGAACGACTAGATCAGACAACACAACTTTATTTTTCTATCCTCATCTGAACAATTAGATCGGACAACACCAGAATTTAACACAGGTCCTCCTGGTTAGTATGGTATGGCCATCTTATTGCGTCATCAATCATCATGGCTCATCCATTATGCAATAAGGTGATGATACAATATTTCAAACGTAGGGAGAGAGAAATGGGGTTTAATGTCGACTTGGCACAAACTAGGTCATTTCGAGACTAACATATGGTTCAATTTTATTTCAATGATTTGTTTGGGGGTATGGGTTTGCAAGCAGTGGGAGGAAACTAGAGGACACACATGGAGAAAACCCACGAGGCTGGCCAGACGACCCAACTCCCCTGTCAAGTACAAGCAGGGGATCGAAAACCAAGTGCACACGTTTCAACCATTCTGCTACCCATTCCCCGGTATATATGATAATTCAGTTTACCTATGGTTTTGGAGATATTTCTTGAGATCACCAATACTTTCTGTAAATTTCATCTTAACAATATACGTATGATTTCCACATTCAGATTTAATTCTTAATGTTGTTATATTTCGTGGTGTTACTGGACGATCTTTAATACTTTTCTCTTCCAGTCTGAAAAAATGAAACAAAACATGTTGGTGGATGACTTAGGGTTTAACATCCACTCAACACAAACTATGGTCATTTCGGGACTAACATATGGTTCAATTTTTATTTCAATAATTCGCTTGCGCTTAGGAGTCTTTAGCAGTTTAACGTCTACTCGACACAAACTAGTTTATTTCGGGAGCAGAGGACCTGAGAAAACGCATTAGGTTGGACAGACGACCCTTCTCCTTGTCACATACAACCCGGGAATCGAAAATGAAATGAAATGGGGTTTAACGTTCTACTCTTCTGCACCTAACCTGGGCTAATGGAAGACGGGCATACGCCATACAGTGTGCTATGAGGGTAATTTTGCCCGGGCAGCGGCGCTACCGTCTACTCTTATATCGAATTCCAACTGCCAAGGGATCTTTTACGTGCACACCAATGTGTACACGGGACCTCTGTTTTTCGTCCCATCCGAACGACTAGGCAGCTGTCCTTGTCAGGCCCTCCTTCTGTATCACTGACAAGGGGAAATCACGCCGGAACCCGGGAATCGCACGAAAGCTAACCATTCGGCTGGTCCAAACTCCCTCTTCTTGAAACAGCGTGATGGTGCTTCTTGGCAAACAATAATATTGTAACCCTGCTAAATTATATCGTATAGATTATCCTGACCAGATTTATATCTTACCGTTTCTTCCAATCCATAGATACAGATGTTTCTACAACAGATACCTGAGCTCCACCAGAACTATCACCCTGACATCAAAATATAATAGATCAAATTAATCAAAATAATTAAATTCAGGGTAGATAATATGCAATTTGATTAACACAAAGATCCTATTTCGTTTCGTTTTTTATAGTCCAAAATGGTTATACCTAGACCCTCTTGCTGGATGCAAAGAGAGAGAGAAATGGGGTTTAAAGTCCACTTGACACAAACTAGGCCATTTCCGGACTAACACAGGGTTCAATTTTATTTCAATACGTGTAATTTGCTTGCGCATATGGGTCTTTAGCAGTCAGAGGAAACCGGACAAAACCCACGAGGTTAGACAGGAAACCCCACTCCTTGTCACAAACAACCGGGGATTCGAAAACATGCCAGATGACTCAATGACAGTCTATATGATATGGTGCGCACATGCTAACCATTTGGCAATCCAACCCCCCCATAACTGTTCAGGGTCTGCCACTGGTTAATACAATATCAAGAGCTTGTAGAGGAAGAAATCAAAATTCGGTTAACATCAACTCATCACAACCAGATCTTTTTGAGACTAACATATGGTTAAATTTTATGTCAACAAAAATTTGAATATGATACAAAAAATGGTTGAGCCAGGAAGATTGGTACATGCAAGGGTCGAGATGAATCCTTAATTCCTAAAATCAATTTACTAGGTGTGGGCCTTAAATGTTATCTAGACAATATACAGGGATGTAGCCAGGATTTGCTGAGTGGTGGAAAAGAAAATTCTGAGTGAAGCGAGGAAAACATTTTTTTGGGAGGGGTGTGTGGTCTTTTATGAAAATTCAACCCTTCTTGGTGTATTTTCAGTTTATCTGCTGCCTTTTGTTTTGTATTTGCTTCAGTGCAAATCAAATTACCTTTTATATTTATATTCAAATTTTACCAAATTCACTACATCCCTGAACATGAATAGAGTTATCTTCCCACTAACCTTGATGTGTTGTCCAATAGAATTTCTGATATCTATAACTTTTCCGTCCCGAATCACAGACTTGGGCAAATGATTTAAAAAATCATCAACTCTTTCTCTAGGACCTAGGAAAAAAGCAGAAACAAGTTTATTTTATTAGTGAACTTTAGGATTAAGTATAACACATTTTTTCTTTACTTTTCTAGGCTTGACCTTCTAAAACTGTACACCTGATAAACAACACAAAGATTCCATGATAAAAGTCTATTGTTCCTGCCAAAAAAGAAAACTATAGTATGATTCTCTTTCTTAAAGGGACAATCTCGAATTGAACAGAGTCTCAAAAATAAAAGTCCGAGTATGTATGATATTTAAGCGCCAAAACATAGAAGAATGGTGTAGGGGTCTTTAGCAGTGGCAGGAAACCAGAAGACACAGAGAAAACCCACGAGGTTGTACAGACGACCCTACTCCTTGTCACATGCAACCAGGGATCTGAAACCATGCAAGTTAACTCAATGAGAGACCTTATGATACAGCACGTACTTGCTAACCATTTGGACATCCAACCCCTTGCATGTTTGATGTATCCTCTGTTGTTTTTGCACGGGGAGACAGTGCCAATCACAAGAACTGCCCCTAGATTACCACAAACTCCAGCTATGCCATTAGTTGTATCCTTACCAGGTAATTCACTAGTTTCCACTTCTGGTGACCTAGCACCACTCCTGACATTGCCACTTGTTGATTTATTAGATTTATTTAAATTGGAAGGAACGAGTCGGGATGGTTTCGTATCTCCTCCTAAAACCTGACCAGCTCCATGAAAAATCTTTTTATGTCTCTTATCAGTAAACTTTACTTTTCTTAAATCAGTTACCTTTGAATTAGAGAAATAGAAAAAGTTATAGCACAGGTATCAAATGCCTTTGGCACGTTTGGTATATGAAGATGGCTCGGCATTCTGGAGATTCTGGGGAAAATCTTCACGGGATTGTCCAAATGTTTGGCACAGTTGGTATATGAGGTAATAATAAAATAATAATAATAATGATATTTATATCGCGCAACTATTCAATCCCCAAGAGAATGCACTAGGCGCTAGAAAATGTTCTGACTTTTTAGTGTTAATGATAATGACTAAATAACCAAGTTTTAACTTTGGATTTAAAAACTGACACAGATTCACATTGTCGGATATTTTCTGGAAGTGTATTCCAAACAATTGATGCACTGTATCGAAAAGTTCTAGATCCAAATGATTTCAAATTATAAGCAGGTACATCCAATAATAGTTTCCCTTCTGATCTTAATGATCGTTTTGGTTGATACAGTGATAATAGATTTTGAAGGTAACATGGCGCGGATTTGTTTATTGACTGATAGGTTAACGATAAGACTTTAAAGTTCATCCTTTCTCAAACACGGAGCCAATGTAATTTGTTCAAGACTGGGGTTCGGGGAAAAGTTCAGTCTGATTACCTCTTAGTCAGCAGTGTAGGCTGGGGGGGGGGGGGCATGGTAAGGAAAAGTGTGTAGTCATTAGGATGGTACTTAAAACAAAACACCAGTGTACAGTGTACAAATTGTCGTGAACATAAAAGAACCTTGACAGTTGGAATTTTTTTTTTTTTCATCAATAGGATTGAAGAACAGGCTAGGCCTATATTAATAACCTCTCTCCAGTTGGAATTAGATGAAGACTGGGGGGGGGAGAAACTCAATAGTCAGGGTAAATAGAAGTGAAATGAAATGGGGTTTAACGTCCTACTGTTCTGCTGCATACTGAGCTAATGAAGACGGGACATTAAATGGAATGGAAAAGGGTTTAACGTCCTACTGTTCTGTTGCGTAATGGGCTAATGAAGGCGAGCAGTGTGCTATGAGGGAAATTTGGCCAGGACAGTGGCATGGTTTATGTTTTGTTGTGCAGCAGTCCTACTTTGCCTGTTGTATTGTACTTACAGCAAATGGAATCCCATCAGGATACCGTTGTTGAAGTTCAGAAGGGAAATAACCATCCATGAGATCTTGCATACATTGTTGTGTTGTAGGGTCAGTATAGGGTCTAAATGGACCTTTATATAACATCATACCATTACTATACAGAGCTATAGGTACTGCCTCTGGTATCTATAAACACAAATATAGTTACACATTTTTATACACTGCTAAAGAGGAGCGAGAGAAGGAGGAGTGAGAGAAGGAGAGTAATGGGTTTAATGTCCACTTGACACAAACAAAGTCATTTCGGGACTAATTTTTCATTCAATAATTCGCTTGCACCTAAGGATCTTTAACAGTGGGAGGAAATGGGAGGACCCACAGAAAACCAAGGAATCGTTCAATGGATGGAGAGAGAGAAAAAGAGAGAGAGAGAGAAACAGGGTTTAACCTCCACTCGACACGAACTAGGTCATTTCGGGACTAACATATGGTTTAATTTTATTTCAATAATTCGCTTGCACATAGGGGTCTTTAGCAGTGGGAGGAAGTTGGAGAACCAGTTGACTCAATGACAGACTGTATGATACAGTGCGCACTTGCTAACCATTCGGCACCCACCCCCCGAGCTAAAGGACAAGGTATTGTAGCGTATAAATAAATTTGATCAAAAGGATGACAAGTTGATTTTTTTCTTCAGCATTACTATGACAAGCTCTATTTTCTGTAGGTGCCACAATTTAGATCACTAAATGTGAGGTCACTATCTGTTGGCCAATAATGTTCCTCTGGAGTTTGCAGCCTGGTTTACACCTTATCAGTGGTGCAGATGTTTCTTAAAGTTGAGCTCTTGTATACATGTACATATATACATTTTATTTACCTAATAAATCCAGCCTATTATAGATGATGAGCAGTAGGTATACACAGTCAATTCATTTTTGAATTATGAATATTGTTCACCATGTCTTGGTGTCCGATTGGTCAGACAATTGGAAAATAGCATAGGACATGTCCAGAAAATAAGGGCAAAAAGCATCAATGATTTAGAATCAAGTTAAAGATACCCTGACTGTTGGAAACTGAAATATGAATAGGCTGTGGTGTCACTGTCTGGGCAGACTGCATGACGTATGCCTGTCTTCATTAGAAGCCATTGATAACTTACATTTCATGTTTTGGAACCGAGGGACCTTAAATTAATGAAAACAAACTGTTAAACACGCAAAATTTCAAAGCACATAACCTTTAATCTGGCTCCATCTGTTGTTTTGGTAACTTTGGCAAGGCCTTCTCCGGCTAGGATGTTTAAATCTTTTATGTTTTCTATCAACTGATCAAAGTTGATTTGAATTGGGCGAACTGATGACACTGAAGATCCTATAAAGAGAAAATTTATAAAGATAGCACAAGCACACTGATGTCCAGACAAAAACAAGTGCCGCAAGGTCATATAAAAGACAACATTCCAATTTATCAAAGTATATTTTGTGCTTTCGACTAAAATTGTCAATGAAGGAATGAATTTGTCATTCATTTAGCTTTGTGTTTGTTCTAAAGCAGAGCTAATTGTCGACAATTTTGTATGAAAGATCTATGGTTTCATAAGTTGCATTGTTGTCGAGAAGGCACGGCTAATTGTCGACAATTTTGTATGAAAGATCTATGGTTTCATAAGTTGCATTGTTGTCGAGAAGGCACGGCTAACAATGCTCGAGGGACAGCTGTCCCTCCAGGGATAAGATCAGTGTAAGTACAGGACAAACTGTCAATTCTTAAAATAATCGTTACCTGGCCTCCACATGATTCCCCCTTCATCTGTACTGCTGTCTTCTTCCTCTCTTTCTTCTTCGACCTCCTCATCATCAAGATAAACTTCTGATTCTTCTGATGATTTGTCGCCTAACCACACCATACCATAATCACTTAAAAACGTCTGTTCATAAAAAAAAATATTTTGTCGTTGCATATTTTAAAGCCTTGGTTTCCTGTGGTGTGGAAGACGAAAGCCCCAGTACCACATTTCTCGGAGAAAGGGAGGGGTGTGTGGAAAGAAATACTCACATTTCCAAACTTTTTTTTTAGGACCTTGGGACACCAATGTGTAGAGAGGACCTCGGTTTCCTTAGAAAAGTAGATGCTGTACATTTGAGTTTTAAGTTTCAAAGCTTGTGTAAAATGCAGTACATTTGATTTTTAAAGTTTAAAAGCTTGTGTAAAATGCAGTACATTTGAGTTTTAAGTTTCAAATCTTGTGTAAAATGCAGCACATTTGAGTTTTAAGTTTCAAATCCTATGTAAAATGCTGTAAATTAGAGTTTAAAGTTTCAAAGCTTCACGCAAGATAGTTTATCCTCATTATACTGACCTCCATTTCATGTATTTGTTGTTTTAAAAGCAGACATTTTTTCTCCAGTTCTCGGGGTCGACTAGGTTCACTACTATCTGTAAGAAAATGGTATTCAAATTACATAATTATTATTTTCTCTGCCATCATTATATTGAAGTAAAGAGAGACAAATGGGGTGGAATGTCCACTTGACACAAACTAGGTCATGTTGGGACTAACATATGGTTCAATTTTTCAATAATTCGCTTGAGCATATGGGTCTTTAGGAGTAGAAGAAAAACCACAAGGTAGCACTGGCGACCCTACTTCATGTTACGTACAACCAGTGAATCGAAACCACGCCAGTTGACTCAATGACAGACCCTATGATACAGCGCACACGTGCTAACCATGCGGCCATCTAACCCCACCATTATATTTGATCTTTTCCCACAAAACCAGACAGATGGTCATTTTTATAACAATAGAGCTGGCACCATATTTGAATAGTCCACAGCTAAACTTTCCATAAATGCAATTATTTTCAAATTTGTTGTATCATCTGGAGTTGAGTACGGCTCTTTAATAGTAACAAGAAGGCATACAGTTTATCCTTTTGTGCCCATGTACGAAATGAAGTTGTGCGACAAGCGTCTGGTTTCTTGGGAGCAGGTCACATAGTGGGTCTAAGGCTATTCATATGCAAGATAATCTACTTGATAGACGAGCGGTCACATGTTCTCCATCATAATAATATTGTCATCCAATAGCTGATTATTCACTTATTTGACTGAAATTTCAGAACACATTTAAAAATGATTATCTTTTCGGATGGGGTTACATTAACATCTAAAAAGTAATTCCCCATAATTCTTTTCTCACCACTGGCTTTTTTTAAGATTTTTAACTTTTCTTCTAAGATATGGATTCTCTTATCCTGAAATTAAAAAAAAGACCATTTAAACAATACAAATATTGCAAATCTACAATGCTTCTTCAATATGCTATGCACAAAATGGTCTAGCAAAAATGAAAAGAAATGGAGTTGAACAACCTACTGTTTTGCTCTGAACTGCGCTAAATGAGAGAGAGAGAGAAATGGGGTTTAACGTCCACTCGACACAAACTAGGTCATTTTGGGACTAACATATGGTTTCAATTGTGCGTAGGGGTCTTTAGCATTGGGAGGAAACCGGAGTGCCCAGAGGAAACCCAGGAAGTTGAGAAGGCGCCCCTATATCTCCATGCCACATACGCTCACACCAGGGATCAAAACCACTGCCGCAAGCCAGAGGTGACCAGCCAGCTAGAGGTCGAAGCGCGGCACTCTAGACCACTAGGCCATCCCAACCCCCCCTGCGCTAATGAAGACAGGCATACGCCATACAATGTACTATGAGGGAAAATTTGCCGGGACAGGGGCACTATGGCCTACTCTTATATCGAATTCAAACTGTCAAGGCATCTTTTACTTGCATGCAAATGTCTACATGGGGCCTCGGTTTATCGACCCATCCGAACGACTGCACAGCTGTCCTTGTCAGGCCCCCAGTCCTGCATCACAACCCTGACAAACAAACAAATGACAGTCAGAAATATTAGTATAGATGGCATGTAATTTGACGGATGTTTTAAATTGGGGCAGTCCAATTAATAATGGATTAGTCTATTATCTCACCTTATCAACTATATCCTTATTCTGATATTGCACTCTTTGTTCTAATAAAGTTATTTTATTCATCATTAAACTCATTAAATCTTTATCACTTGGTGCTAAAAAAAAATAAAAAAATAATAAAATGCAGGATTATAATGAAACAGAGAGAATGAGAAACTAGGTCATTTCGGGACTAACATATGTCATTAAATATACATCTTTATCACTTGGTGCTAAAATTTTTTTTAAAAAAGCGGGACTGTAATACACTCGGCAAACCTCGGCAGATTCCGTAAACTACATCTAGTCTCGGCTGTATGACAGTAAGTGATATGTACCTACGCCCATACATTTGCGATGCATCTACCTGTTTACTTTAACAGGAAAACTTGACGCTATTACACAAATTGGGAACCTATTCGGCTAGCGACCTATTCGACCGATCGTGCTGCAACCTGTTCATTGGAAACCTATTTAGAATAAAGACAACAGTCGCCTTGACTCATCTATTTATCAACCAATAAAATCCAACGTTATGTCTATCAAATGAAAGTAGAATATATCATTTTTTATCCATTCCGTTAGCTCAGAATAGAAGTTTAATTTCGTCATTATCTTACAGCTGGATCGGTCGAATAGGTCGCTAGCCAAATAGGTCGCCAGTTTGTGTTCGGTATGGGCGCAGCCATGTTTTATCCGGGACCTTTAAAGTAGTTCCAATATGGCGGAATTCGTCATACAGCCGAGGTTAGATTGTACCGAAATCTGCCGAGGTTTGCCGAGTGGACTGTAATAATAAAAAAAAAAGAGAGAGAAATGGGGTTTAACGTCCACTTGTTTTTTAATTTTATTTCAATAATTCGCTTGTGCGTAGGGGTCTTTAGCAGTGGGAGGAAACCAGAGTACCCGGATAAAACCCACGAGGCTGGATGTAATGCGAAAGAAAAAAAACACAGACTGGATATAAAATGTTTGTATAAGAGGTATAAAAATCAGTCTAGGTATTAATGACAAGTATTTTTCATACTGAGAGAGAGAGAGAGAGAGAGAGAGAGAGAGAGAGAGAGAGAGAGAGAGAGAGAGAGAGAGAGAGAGAGACCTTATGATCCAAAGCAGACCATTTACCCACCCAACCCGACAATAAAAAGTATCAGCATATTTACCTCCTGAAGAAGTATTGGAATGATTAGACATAGATGAGCCTGGATGTCCAAGACGTGATATTTTAGGTAGTCCAGATCCAGCTGGTAGAGGTGATGGTCCAGTGTTTCCTGATGTTGCATGTGCATTGTGGGTTTTTATTCTACTTGTGGCAATATTTGTCGTTATTTCATCTAATAATTTAGTTTCATCTTCCGTGTAGTGAGGTTGTCGGAATGGAACCGGTCGTTGACTGAAATAAAAAAATTTTAAACATTGAAATATGTACTGTGACTCATAAAATTTTAACACGCACAAAAGGAAGAGAGAAACTGGGTTTAACGTCCACTCGACACAAACCTGGTCATTTCGGGATAACTTATGGTTCAATTCTATTTCAATAATTCGCTTGCATTTAGCAGTCTTTAGCAGTGGGAGGAAACTGGAGGACCTGAGAAAACCTACTAGGTTGCATACACGGCCCTACTCCTTGTCACGCACAACCTGGGAATCAAAACTACGACAGTTGACTCAATGACAGACCTTATGATGCAGTGCGCATGCGCTAACCATTCTGCCATCCAATCTCCCCCCCCGCTCCCCATTAAACGAAACCTAAAATCTATTTTTGAAAGAGCCTAGTCGATGAAGGTTTCTGTACGGTGTGGTAGAGTTTTATTCTGAATTGTTGCTCACTAACAAACTAGTTCCTGTGTTACACTACAGATAACAGAAGATCAGCATAGTTGATAGACCTTTATTGAGAACATGAAATAGACATAGATCGGGAGGAGTTCTATTCCAAGTCTCACTTACTGTCAGTAAACTCCGGCTTTATAAAGCATACAACAATTAGGAAAAATTGTACAAGAGAGATCATCATATTTGGTATTGTTTATTTATGAGATTATAGTATCTGTAACTGCACTGCATATTTCCTTTAAAGTCACTAAGTTCTGCCGAGTGTTCAACACAAATCATGTGTAGCTTATAAAGAAGATATTTACTAAATAAGATGTTTAGTGAGATCGTGCCTTAACAAAGGGTTACACAAATATAAAAACTATTAGAGGTCATTTGTGTGGAGCCCATAAAGAACATATTGAATACATTAGATGTTTTTATAAGTCCGTTCCTAGCAAAAGTTGTAGAGTTGGAAACGTCACATATAATATAATATCAAATCTAGCAGAGTTCTATGTATATGTACGGTTCAATTTAATGTATAGATCACTTTGTCACACCTGACCCTTTTCACTGAGAAAGTCCCTCTGGATTTTCCAGCTTGCTTTCCCCATTGGTAGGAAGAAGGGCATGGTAAGGAAATAATTTAGTTTGTTTGTCACACAACAAAGGGAATCATACAGTGGCTATATCTGATAGGAAAGCCGTCTATACTACCGTCTATACCTCAACTTCATATCTATAGGCTACTAGAACAAAAGACGTCATTTTTTAAGAGGCTACAAACCCGTACAGTAAATACAACCAATCATAAGTCTGTTCCAGTTCCACTATTTTTTGTTATTGATATTAATGATAACTGATAGTTATATTGACAGTCATAGATATTTGAATTTGCCTACCTTATTGAGTCTAAACTCAATCCTGTTCCCACAAACATTCGTGATTTGGGACCTTTTTTCAAACTGTGTAAAGGGGAACTCATCTTGAACAGATTTCTGGTTCAATAAAACTTCATATAATATACAAAATATTTATTTATATCGTTCATGTGTAGCTTTATTCACATAGCAACCATAGTTTATTTTTTCTACAAAAAATGTTTCAAGGTAGCACACAAATAGAGTGATTTCTCGACGTAATTAAATTATTAGGGCACAAAAGTGCCAACGAAAATATTATTCTAAGTATGCTTTGATATGTGTATGAATTTGGAGATGTTCGGTTGTTTAAAACAAAGGAAAATTCACAGATTTGGACAGAAAACCCATGTTGTTTACATCACAGTCCTCCATCTTGAATTTTTTTCCAGTGTTTATAGTCTTGATTTTCCAGACTTACCATTAAAAGATCAATGACCCAGAACACAAACGGTCACCAATTGAAATTAAGATAGACTGATGATATCCGATTAAGAGGAATTCGAAAACATAGAGAGAGAGAGAGAAATGGAGTTTAACGTCCGCTCGATACAGACCAGGTCATTTCGGGACTAACATATGGTTTTATTTTATTTAAATAATTCACTTTCTCGTAGGGGTCTTTAGCAGTAGGAGGAAACCGGTTGAATCGGAGAAAACCCACGAGGTTGGACAGGCGACCCTACTCGATGCCACATACGCTCACACCAGGGATCGAAACCACAGCCACAAGCCAGAGGTGACCGGCTATCTAGAGTAGAGGTCGAAGCGCGGCTTTTTATTTATTAACAAATGAATATATTTACGTTTACAGGCATCATATAATACAATTGTATATATAATGAATAAATACATGTATATAAAATAATACAAGGTTAAAAGTTGGTTATTTAACATAATAAAGAAAGGTTTAAGATAAATCTATGTACATTTTAAACGATGCCTGTATTTCAAGTTTATAGTTGTAAATTATCAGAAATTATTTCAGGGTTATGTATGGATTACAATAATGTTGTATTTATAATAATGAAATTGTGGAATTTAGTCCCTATAATAGAGACCTTAGAAGATGGTACGAAATAGAAGATCTCTATAGGGGCGATTCCAGTACTCTTATAATTACCTCGTGATATTTCGGGACCTTTCCACTAGAAAAGTTGTGCTAAATATAACTATCTATATCTTGTGATAAATAATGAATTCATATAAAGGGGATATTATGGTGGGTAATGGAGTAAGTTCTTAAATTCAGCATCTTTATAATAGTAATATAAATGTGTAACATGGTTGTATAATATATAGTTTCTGAAACAATTGTATGATGTCTACATAAGAGTTCGTTTTTGGGAATAAATTCCTGCGATTAACAATAGCTAAGCGAACAGAGGATAATATAATGTTTAAAATTCTATTAGTTTTCTTACATGTGTTGCGAATCCTCTGCCAACGAGAGGTTCGTCTTTGTTTTGGGAACGCCTCTGAGCTAGATACGTGGAACCAAAAGAAAGGACAAGACAATTAACTTTTAATAAAACTTTACTAAACACAGAAAAGCAATAATACAACAATATAATTTGAATAACATGTACAATAATCTTAATCAATTAAATGGAAACCGGAACTCGAACTTCTAATGCCACTGGATGACTAGGGTTGCTTTAAGACGACAGTCTCTGAAATTTAATACAAATACAAAAGCTAATCGCGGAATAAAATAATATGCTATACACGGAAATAATTAATATATTCGATGGATAGCTAACTTCGCTGGATGACTAGAATCACTGGATCACTGGAGTGACTGGACAACTTCAGCCACTGGAATATGTAATTATATGCTTATACAAAATAATATGCTATACACGGAAATATATCCGCTGGATAGCTAACTTCGCTGGATGACTGGAATCGCTGGATGATTTGAGAGACTGGATAACTTCAGCCACTGGAATATGTAATTATACGATAATACAAATTAATATGCTATACACGGAAATATATCCCCTGGATAGCTAACTCCGCTGGATGACTGGAATCACTGTATGTCTTGAATCACTGGATGACTGCAGGGATTGGATAACTTCAGCCACTGGAATATGTAATTATATGATAATACAAAACGGAAATATATCCGCTGGATAGCTAACGTCGCTGGATGACTGGATGACTTCAGTCGCTGGATAACTGGAATCACTGGGTCACTGGAGCGACTGGATGACTACAATCGAACCCAAATTATTGCTAACTACAGAAATGCGGAAATAATTAATACTCAAATGTCGCTATGTGTGGCTGCAGCCACTGGATCAGACCACTGGAGAGGTTAATACGCTCAATATGGTTATCGGGTTTGTGATCATCCTATCATCGGATTGACCTTGGCTAGTGTACGTTAAACTTGAAATCCGACAGGCCTATATAATGGGGCTTGTATTATTGCTGACTCAGTGACTGGAGGACGGGCGCTGGCTTGGTTTACTTAATCCGCCGTCACGCGGCTGGATCCAGGCTGGATTACCGTACCATTAAAGATTCCATCTTTAGCTCCAGTTCCAGTTTAGAGTTCACCTTCGTAAGGCGTACAGAAAACCAATGCAACGAATTCCTGACGTCAATCCAATTTATACCGGCGATATGTGACGTCATGACGTCAACATACCCTCATCCAATAGGAACGTCCACCAGGGGACGTTAGGAACTCTCATGGCTGACCATGTCAAGTTTTGTCCCAAATTTGCCATGTGAATTATGTAGAAAATGCGATATACGTCTCAATGAAGGAGTCGGGAACATTAATTTGGACTCCTTGGTGATCATAGTTACTGACTCGACAACTTATATAACTTCTTTGGATATCATGCCGTCTATGCACGGTAAGTGCTACTTTTGTTCCCACGTTAAAGTTAAAGGGACAGTCCCGATTTGAACAGAGTTTCAAAAATAAAAGTTCGAGTACATATGCAATTTAAACGCCAAAATATAGGCGAAGGGTGTATTGACCTTGTCACAAAATTTCAGCTCAAAATATTGAGTCGTTTGGACGTGAACGTCAAAACTGCTTATCCGGACACGTAACCCTTTTAAGATTCCGGGTCAATTTTTTCGTTGGTGACCTGATAATCGATTCCCGTTCCTTGAGAGATCTATATAGTGAATGGCCCATGTGCTGTACTTGATAGCGAAAGGTAAATTTCAACTACACATTATTTTAATGTCAAAGAAAGCCTGGTTTTACGTAGACACCGCATAATACAGCTTGGGACACCGGTCTTAATTTCCAGAAGAAGACTGACGTGTTTGAAAACGTATCACAAATACCGAGTTAGTTGCTCGGCCCTTTGGAAGGGGATTTTAACACAACATTAAGCAGTTATATTCTTCAAAAAATTGTCGGGATTAGCCCTTTAACTACTTTAAGGCTGACGTTTCATCCCGACGTCAACGGAATAGAATTAGAAAGATTAAATAATTGTATACACTGTACAATACTAATAAAATGGGGCTTAGCTTGCTTGTGTGGACAATCAATAGGTATCAATTGACTAGGTTCGTAACACATGTCGAAAGTTTGTAGCTAAATAAAAGCCATTTATGGAACTCTATTTGACTGAAGCCATCTGGGTTGAAATCTATTAAAGTAGACTTTATATCGTCAATAGGGCATGATCTACATAAAGCGTGGCACTCCAGACCACTAGGCCATCCCAAACCCCCGATAGGCCCTATCCGATTGAGGATTTCGAAAACATATCTATGATAAAGATAGCTTGCCAAGTAAAGCCGCTAAATCATTCCATAGGATTATTTGGCTGATTCGGTTCAGATTTCTGGCTTATTATGTGCCACTATGAGGATGAATGATCGGACCAACAATGTTTGCATATTTAAATAGAATAATGCAAAGGCGTTTTATAGATGAGGCGCTGGAGGCGCCAGCCTCCTCGCGAAAAAATATAAAAAAAAGTTGAACAAATAAAACGGGAGAAAAATGCTAAAACCGATGAGAAAAATGAAATGTACCCTAGTTAGGGAGGGCCCTAAAGGCAGGCAAAAAGGGCCCTCGTCTGACAAAAGGGCCCCTATGGCCAAGGGAAAGGGCCCCCGAGTCCGACGAGTCAATCATTTACTTTACACTGTTACTGCCGAATCCACTACTGAATGAGAATGCAGTCATTGCACTGGTATGAAAATCATCAATCAAGACCCCCCCCCCCCCGGACCACCACGAAATTGGGCCCTCAAAATTGTATAGCCTCCGCCATGATAAACCTTAAAACGCCCCTGGAATAATGAATGATTGATTATTTTAATAACCATGAGCTCAGCATTGATGTGATGTTGTTATCTCACGGTGAAAAGATGTGTTTCTGAGGAGTCTGGGGTTACCTAGTGAGTTATTAGTTTGTGTAAATTGATTTTTAAAAATATACAATATTACTTGATCGTTATGTAGAAGAAAACCGGTGACTTTTCCGAATATGGGTAGCCTACCTATTTGCGTGGGTAGGATGAGAACCAGTCCACGTGCCCGGTTCGTGATCGTTCCGTTCCGCTTGAAAACCGCGTCACTGTCACAGTATCCGGACCCCATTCAGTTTGAATCCAATCCAACACGATTTTGGGTAGGCCTATTGAAAAAAAAAATGAACGAATAGTTTGTGTTATGAAGAAACATATACATAACACAGGGGGAGGGGGGAGGACAGCTGGGAAAAAATGTCTAGGGACCCGAAGCCTAGAGGGGCTGGGAGTATGCCGAGTAATTTGTTTGTATGAATTTATTTTAAAAAAAATACACTATTACTTTATCGTAAAGTAGAAGAAAACCGGTGACTTTCCCGAATAAGGGCACCTAATTGGCGTGGGTAGGATGAGAAACAGTCCACTTCTTTTTGGGGGAACTAAATTGGGGGAATTAAAAAGGATAAACCACCTGC
Organism: Patella ulyssiponensis; assembly: GCA_963678685.1. Lineage (NCBI taxonomy): Eukaryota > Metazoa > Mollusca > Gastropoda > Patellidae > Patella > Patella ulyssiponensis. The sequence goes on from OY783226.1 coordinate 92,783,588, forward strand.
CCGAACCTTCGCGCCCACTCGGCAAACCACGACAGATTCCGGATACTACATCTAGTCTCGGTTGTATGACGAATTCCGACATATTGGAACTACTTTAAAGGTCCTGGATGAAACATGGCTGCGCCCATGGTGTCTTGTTTGTTTGTAATAGCGTCAAGTTTTCCTGTTAAAGTAAACCGGTAGCCGCATCACAAATGTGTGGGTGTAGGTACATATCACTTACTGTCATACAGCCGAGACTAGATGTAGGTTCTGGAATCTGTCGAGGTTTGCCGAGTGCTTCGCGCCATGGGACCCCGGCCCGTTCTCGTTCCGTTTGAATCAAGTTCAACATGATTTAGGGTATTGAAAAAAAATGAACGAATAGTTTATGTTATGAAGAAAATTTTCTTTGTGATAGCTTGGCGTCTTTTGGTCACAGTTCATGTTTTCCAATTGGTTTGCTTGCTTAAAACATCATGTTAAAACCGTGTAAATCTGACTATTATTACACCAGTAAAACAAAAAGATAGCACATGTATTCGGTGTTACCCAACATATAGGCTACGCCAAAATGACGATAGAGGCCATGTTGCTTTCAAAAAGTTTCCAGCCCGGGCGGAGAGACCCCAATCCCCTCGCCGAGTTAATTGCTCCTGTAATACCACGGACCTTTCTGTCTGACATGGAGAGCGGACCCTTGACAAACCGGTCGCCACATCCTACATACGACCCATGCATCTTTTCTTACTACATATTTTCGTAGCCTTGTGATCGTCTAGAATTTTAGAATTTATCTCTGATCGTCTTTGCTTCTCCTTCATTTTGTGTATTTCTTCTTAATGTTTTCTTAAGACGTTTGTCTTACCAGGAATAACAATGCAACAGTTCATTTTAACGTTTTATATATTCAAGCTGGATACATACAAGAATAGTATAGCTTACAATACTAACTAAAGTCATTCTAAAACACTAGTCACCCAAACTCGCTTTGCTAGTAGAACTTGCTACATCTTTCTCCTTCTGACTCAAGCTATTGTCTCGGAACTCAGATGGTAATCTCTCTCTGGAATCTAAATGTCGTCTGATTAAATGACATAATATAGCTTCCTTTATAGCCGCAAGGGTATCACGCAGACCCATACGTGTTCATGACCATGAACCTGTGCAATCAACGAAATGATTGGTTAAATTAAGCCAAATGACGCAATAGGAATATCTCGAATCACATGTATTTTGTTGAAAGATAGAACCAGTTTGTTATGGTTCTGTAGCTCTTTTTACATAACAATATGTCCATCATTGACTAAGTTGAATTAAGTACTTTAAGTACATATATGTGAATCTACTGACTTGCCAAGGATATTACTTAATGAAGTAATATGCCATCTTATTTCACGAGCAAAAATTCTTCTAAAACTATTACACTCCAGCACCCGGAGAGCCCTGTCGTGGGCCCTGATTTCTTGGTGGCAAAATAAATATATAGTGCATATATACTGTACATGTACATACAAAAATTTAAAGATGCTAAGAAAATTAAGATGGGTTATTGCCAAATATTCCGCACACAAGTTAACGGGAGATTTAGAGCAGTTATTTTTTTAAAATGTTTTATATTAAAATAGAAGGCAAATTGAAACCCCAAAAAATCTTTACAAGAGTACTGTGTCTGCCAATTTCCCGAGCTAAAAGAATAAAAAGTAATAAAATGGAGTTGAACGTCCTATGTTCTACCCCGACTGGGCTAATGAAGACGGGTCTACGCCATGCAGGGTGCTTTAAGGGAAATTTTGCCCGGGACAATATACTTTTATATCGAATTCCAACTGCCAAGGGATCTTACTTATCGTGGACGTCAATGTGTACACGGGACCGCTATTTTCCGTACCACCCGACAGACTAGACAGCTGTTCTTGGTAGACAGACTCGTCCAGCGCCACTGACAAGTGAAAACCACACCGGAAAACCCGATGAACTTTCTCGGCCAAAACATGGTATAGAGTATTGGAATACACCGGTGAGTAGAAGGCCCTGGATCGGGTTCGCTCTCCTGCAAACAGGGGAGTTGGGATGGCCTAGTGGTCTAGAGTGCCGCGCTTCGACCTCTAGCTGGCCGATCACCTCTGGCTTGCGGCTGTGGTTTCGATCCCTGGTGTGAGCGTATGTGGCATGGAGATAGGGGCGCCTTCTCAACCTCGTGGGTTTCCTCCGGGCACTCCGGTTTCCTCCCACTGCTAAAGACCCCTACGCGCAAGCGAATTATTGAAATAATAAAAATTGAAACCATGTTTGTCCCAAAATGACTTAGTTTGTGTCGAGTGGACGTTAAACCATCTCTCTCTCTCTCTCTCTCTCTCTCTTTCTCCTGCAAATACTGACCAGGATTCACGTGATCCAAACCATGTGACATTAACATTTATATAACCAAAACATGTAGTAGCTTCGGCTCTTCTGGTAATTTGCTTTTTAATTGCTCAATTGCTAATGGTATATCTAACAATAATAGGCATGCAAATACTTTTTTTAAAATCTTCTTGAGCGGAGACATATCATCTAGGCCTATTAAAGAGCAGATGTGAACTACAACACTCAACAGTAACAAAGCAAACAAAAAAGGAAATGAACTATGTCACTAGGGCTGAGGGTGTGGGGGGCACGACCCCCTGCCCCCCTCCCCCTCGATCCGCACCTGGCCATAGGCTTATTTACTACAATTCTGGATCCCGATCACCCCGCCACGCCCTACTTATTGAACCCGCCCCTTCTTCATCACCCGCAGCACTCGGCAAACCCCGGCAGATTTCCGAGGTTTACCGAGTGCATCCGGATTGGTGTATAAAAATAGAATGTTGACCCAATTTCTATTTATATAAGCTAGATCTTGTACATAACGATGTTTGTGGAACAGTACGCCGAGCTAGAGTTATTTGTATAGCAGTAGAAGCTTTTTCTGGCTGTGAACAGTAAACATTATGTTTGATTTTCTTTTAGATGGTTATGTGTCTATTATAGTTTTGTTGATTACGCTTTGTCTGTATATTTATTGGGGAACGAGGCGACCGGACGGTCTTCCCCCAGGACCAATTCCCATCCCTGTGGTTGGTAACATACCCTCGTTACTAGCAAAAGACACGATAGCAGCCTTCGCTCGACTCAGGGATGAATACGGTGATATTTTCAGCCTTGTTATCGGCAATGGAGTATTAGTTGTCGTCAATGGTTATGACACCATTAAAGAAGTGTTTGTACAGAATGGAGACCTATTTTCAGAAAGACCCCAGAATCTCGGTTACATGAAAGTTACTAAAGGTTTAGGTATGTATAGGGCCTACTTTCGTTTTAATCCCGTTTGGTGGATAGTCTTGATCACACAGACACTATATATGGTGGCGGATCGATACCAATCTGTTTTACAGAGAGTTACGAAAGTCTTCTATATCTAATAAAAGATGAATGTATTTAACACGTGCAATTACGTCAAAAGCGCCAATCATTGGCTCAATGGCGCGTACATTGTTTACATAAGACGTTACTGGTTCAGGCAGAATGTTGCCTTTTACTCATTTTAATACCCATTTACACGAAATAGGAAAAAAAAATTACCAAAAAATACTTCAAATATCTTTATGTATTTTTCAAATACATAAAAAAATGTTTTAGGATTTAATTTGACGGATGAAAAAAGTTGAAATTGGGGACTCATTAAGTCACATCGATGTCATCCTTATCAGTGATTGTAGCGGCCTGTAGCGAATATTCACTGCTGATCATTGTGGGTCGATACCAATTTCTCGTTGCCAGTGGTGCAAGAACGGTGTATATTTGGAACGGAAAACTGATGTCCCGCGTGAAAGAAACATTTTCAGTTTGAATACTGTGAAGACCAGACAGACAGTATGTGTATGCAGATTGTTAAATTTGTACGTGACCAGGACTGGTGCAGTTGGTTTTCTCTGGGCCCCCCCCCCCCCACAAGTGCTAAAGACTCCTACAGAACACCTGTAAATGCCGTATATGATACAGAATTGCTTTAACCCCTATCCTACCCCTATTCTGGCGTTTATAGATATTCTAGTTAGTGATACCTACTTAGGGGCGGATCCAGAGGGGTGGGGGTGGGGGTCCAAACCCCACCCTGCTCAGCTACATAAAAAAACAAATGCCTTGCAGCGATGAAATTGATCATTATTAAAACTGACGTTAAACGGAATGTTGGATTTCTCTGTTTTAAAAGCTCAATATTTATGTATGCATTGCCTATGTAATTTAGAGACGATGATAGCATCATGCATTGTCAAATGTCACATTTCCTTAATATGAATCTGGCACCCCCCCACCCACCCACCCTCCTGCAAAAATTCCCATATCTGCTACTTACAGGCGGAAGTTTTGCGAGTCTTTACGATTATACGAAAAAGGATTATTTCGTTAATACTGTATTTATGAAAAAGGCTTACCTCTTATATATAGAGTAGTTATGACATAGGAGTATTTATAATATAGGATTACCCTAACCCTGACCCTACCCCCGAATAAAAATCATTTAGTTATAAATAAGGGTTACCACTTAGGATACAGTATTTAAAGGAGCTAAATCTCTAATATTTTGGACCTAAAGTAGAAATTGACCCAAATGGATCGCAACGCATATTATATGTAATCTTAATTGTATATGAATTGTTTCCCTTTTACAATATGCCTAACATTAAATACATTTTTTTATAATATTAGGATTACCCTACTTCTAATTTTACCTTATTCCCAGTATCCCCAGTGTTATCGTTCCGTTCTACTCCACTAACCCCTGGCTCCATTCACAGGGGAGACACATAGTCAAATTATCAACCCTTGATAAATGTGCTATTTTTATGGACCAATCAAAAAAGCGCGTTGTTGTTGTAAACTTTGTCAACATACTTTTGGGCATCTTTTTGTGTGCATGTCCCTTCTTGCAAACTTTCTATTATAATTGAGCATACAAGCTACCGGATTTTGGTGAACGTAAACCATGACTTCAAGACTTTTATCGGGGGGGGGGGGAGGGGGGGGGGGGGTTCGTGGCCAATGAAATCTTCAAGGGCAGATAATTTGAAATTCGTGAATACACCATAGATGAACCCAGGGGTTAGTGGAGTAGAACGGAACGGTGTCACTTGGGATACCGAGGAAGCCTTTGCCCTAACCACGATCTAATCTATATTAGGATAACCCAAATCCAACGAGTAACCTTTTTTATTTGATATTATTCAGGGATCATCAACACCAATGGAGTGAAGTGGAAAGAACAAAGACGATTTGCTCTGAGTACTTTAAGAGATTTTGGAATGGGTCGAGTTCAGATGTTTGACAGAATAACAAATGAATGTCAGAAATGTTTGAATAACTTTGCAGAACAAAATGGCCGACCCTTTGATCCCAATCACGTGATAGGAGCGTCGGTTTGCAATGTTATATGTAATGTTGTGTTTGGCAAAGGCTATGCCCATGATGACCCAGAATTCCTTAATTATTTACAAGTGATGCATAGCAGTGCCCAAAAAGTGGGCAACACGGCTTTCATGCACTTCTTCCCATTCCTTCAGTTTTTTGCTAACCGGGCTCTGATGAAAGCTGACGCCCCGATTCGAAGAGGTTTCATTGGTCGACACGTTCAAGAACATCAACGCACGTTTGATGAGAATAACCTGAGAGATTTTGTGGACGTGTATCTTAAACAAATGGAACACAGAGAACCCGGAGAAATGGCAACGTTTCATTGTAAGTATTTTATACTTCAAAACAATCTGATTAAAACACAGATCCTAATTTGTTTCGTTTTCTATTGTTCAGAATTTCGTTTTACTTGTCTTTATAGCACTAGGATCTGGATGAGTTGTTATATAACCCGCGTTCTCGTTGATCCCAGGGATTAACCAATCGAACGATCTGTTACGTCGATTTTTTTTGGTCTGTGGTGCACGGAACAAAGGGTAAACCACTAGAAACAGCAACTGTGATTGATTCAAAATGTATGACGTCATAGGGTCGAAAGCTTCTCGTATGACCCCGGACGCGACCTCTTTATAACCGGACAGATCTTCACGGAGGCGATCGAAAGTATAAAGAAAACGAAACGAAATATGTATCTGTATTTACCTTTAGCTAAAATTTGTTGCAAGGTTAGAAATCAATTTTCGTTTTTTTGCATTTAGTGTGACACAAACTAGGTCATTTTGGGACTAAAATATGGTTTAATAGTATTTCATTAATTTCATTAATTCGCTTGTGCGTAGAGGTCTTTAGCAGTGGGAGGAAACCGGGGGTGGGGGGAGGCACCCGAGAAAACCCACCAAGGTGGATAGCATTTAGTAACCAAACAAACTGTACATTTTGGAAAGTTTATAAACCGAGGCACACGAATTGACATAGTTCCAAGCATAATGTTTGCACAAACTCGATTCAGAACCAGATGAAAATCGTCATAATTGTCAAGTGATTGCTACGGTCTTATTTCTGCTAAACAAACCCCCAAACAAATTGATATGTACGCCAAAGACCCAGGACAAGAAATCTAGTGATAGACTAACAAAAAATAACTTCGTGTCTGTGTATCTACAAATCAGACCTTCAAACGTTCTATTTCGAGGGGGTTGGATGGCTGAATGGTTAGCACGCGCGCGATGTATCATATAGTCATTGAGTCAACTGGCGTGGTTTCGTATCCCCGGTTGTACGTGACAAGGAGTAGGGTCGTCTGTCCAACCTCGTGGGTTTTCTCCGGGTCCTCTGGTTTCCTCCCACCGCGAATTATTGAAATAAAATTAAACCATATGTTAGTCACGAAATGACCTAGTTTGTGTCGAGTGGACGTTAAACCCCATTTTCTCTCTCTCTCTCTCTCTCTCTCTCTCTCTCTCTCTCTCTCTCTCTCTCTCTCTCTCTCTCCTATTTTTGATACATTGAAAGAGCTATTTAGCATGTATGTGTAACAAAAAGAAACATTCTTCTTTTTCAGATGAAAATTTACTTCAAATTGTCAGTGAATTCTTCTTCGCCGGAACTGAAACAACGACGACAACATTAAGGTGGGCGATACTCTTTCTCTCCCTTCATCCCGAGCAGCAAACAGTGGTACAGCAGGAAATAGATAGAGTTGTCGGCCGTGACCGGAAACCGACAGCTAATGACAGGAAGTCATTACCATTAACAGAGGCCACCATTTTGGAAGTTCAGCGTCTTGGTGACGTAGTACCGCTCTCTGTGCCACATGCCGTTGCTGAGGAAACAGTAATTAATGGTTACCGTATTCCAACTAACGCTATTATTTTACCCAATCTCTCATCGGTTCTCAATAGTAAGGAATTGTGGGGTGACCCCGAAGTTTTTCGCCCAGCGAGATTTCTAGACAAAGAAACAAAACTTCTGAAAGCTGATGCTCATATTCCATTTTCATTAGGTAAATAGTAATCAGTATCACATGAGAAGAAATGGGGTTTAACGTTCCACTTTTCTACAGGCTTTATTTGTTGATATCGAGAGGCATGCGCATCTGCGACACTCTTGCAAAAACCAAGATCCCGTGTACACATTGGCGTGCACGTAAAAGATCCTTTAGCAGTTGGAATTAAGAGTCTGTAGCATCGCCGTCTGAACAAACTCCCCATTAAAGCACGCTGTATGGCATTTGCCCGTCTTCACTTGCCCAGTTAGAGCAAAACAGCAGGAAGTTAAACCCTATTTCATTTCCCTTTTTCCCTAACATTATTTATTCAATATTTACATGTTACAAAGAAATAACGTTCAAATACTGGATCCGAAAACAAGTCAGAGATTATATAAATTCAATTCATTCATATAAGAGAGAGAGAGAGAGAGAGAGAGATGGGATTAACGTCCAATCGACACAAACTAAGTCATTTCGGGACTAATGGTTACTTTTGTTACAATAATTCGCTGGCGCGTAGTGTTCAATAGCAGTGGGAGGAAACCGGAGGACCAGGAGCAAACCCATGAGGTTGGACAGGCGACAGGAGGGCTGGATAGCCGAGTGGTTAGCATGTGCGTGCTGTATCATAAAGCCTGTCATTGAGTCAACTGGCATGGTTTCGAATCCCTGGTTATACGTGCACAAGGAGTCCAGCCTCGAGGGTTTTCTCCGATTAAACCATATGTTAGTCCCGAAATGACCTAGTTTGTGTCGAGTGGACATTTAACCCTATTTCTCTCTCTCTCTCTCTGGACAGGCGACCCTACTCCTTGTCATGTACAACCCGGGAATCGAACCACGCCAGTTGACTCAATGACAGACCTAGTGATAGGTGCTAAACATTCGCCTCCCTCACAGTACATTTTGTAAGCTGAACCGGGGTTTAATCGTTCAAAAATGAACATATTGAAAATGTTGGTCAAATGACTTCATTCTGAACGAAATTATGAATCTTGGAAGGTTTGACCAAATAGTCTCGATTGTCAAGCACCATTGCTACGATAATAAGCGGAATGTTGCTTATAAATTATAGAGATAGAGATAAAAGGGTTTAACGTCCACTCGATACAAACTAGGCCGTTTCGGGACTAACATATGGTTTAATTTTATTTCAGTAATTCGCTTGGGCGTAGGTTTTTTTTAGCGGTAGGAAGAAACCGGAGTAAACCCACGAGGTTGGACAGGCGACCCTACTCCTTGTCACGTACAACCGGAGATTCGAAACCACACCAGTTGACTCAATGACAGGCCTTATGATACAGAGCGCACGTGTTAACCATTCGGTCGTCCATCTCCCCGATTGAACATTATAGAGAATTGATTATGGGTCTGTCATATGCGTACGTTGTCATTTTACCCCCCCCCCCCCTTCACCACACCCTCCCCTGCTCCCCAGATAAAACCCAAAACAAAACAAACCTTCAATAGACGCGTACTTTTATCTCTTACATCTTTACCGAATACGGTCAGCGGTAAAAAAATGTGAATTTGACTTTTCCCTTGTATTATTCTTTCAGGAAAACGGATGTGTCTAGGAGAATCTCTTGCTCGAATGGAACTGTTTATCTTCTTAACGATGATGCTACAGTCCTTTACATTTAGTTTGCCGGATACAGAACCACAGTCATGTTTACAGGGTGTTCTGGGTATAACTAGAATGCCACATCAATACAACATCATTGCCACTGAACGTTAAACGACATATTTTCAAAGGAGGAATAGCGGTGGTGTTATTCCTCAATTGGTACACAGCAGCATTTGTTGGTATTACGTCACTTCCGCCTTCTAGTGTTCATGGGAGATACTAATTGCAGGCCGGTTGGGAGGTTTGGTTTTCCCCGGAGTCCAAAATGGCCGCTTTATATAAATGACTTTTTGGAGGAATACTAACCCGACCCCTAATCCTAGCCCTTTTAAGAGGGGTAAAATGTATATTGGACCTAAGTTCATTCTTCTAGAAAGGGTTAGGGTTAGGGTTATGCCTAATATTCCCCCAAATTCTCATTTATAGAAAGCGGCCTTTTTGGTCTAAAGTAAAAATCCGAACCTCCCCAACCGGCCTGCAATGAGCATCTCCCAGTGTTCATCGACCACCCCGTTGTCTTTTAAACAGCACTCAGCTACAGCTTAGATATTGTGATAAACAGCACTAGACTACAGTATAGTTATAGCATGGACTGTAGTTATAAAGATTTTTCATCAGCAACCAATATTTATATAAGCCATAATAAATATATTTTTATTATTATTATCCGTATATTACCGTTACTATTTTTAATACCACCAGATTTTCACATGCTATTTCAATATATATTAAAGCGGGAATTTCATATTTTCCAAGAAAGTCAAAAACATACGTATTTCTATGCCTTTTGCTTAATAGGTTGTCAACTCACTATTATATATACAATCATAGGCATTATTTTCACACTTACAAATCCTTCACATCGGAAATAATGACACAATTACCTCCCCTGTTTCCCATTCCCCTCCATGCAATGGCGATCTTGAAACGTTTGAATTTGAAGTTGAAAATGATATTTTTGCCAATTTCTCAACTGGCAATAGTGAATTATAGGATTATTATTTAACAAGGCAGGACTGTTTATAGATACCATCTATTTTAAGGCTTTATTTTAATATATTTAAAAAATATAACTTAAAAATATGAAATTGCAGCTTTAATTGAACAGCAGGTACACTACTGCCCTATCTATATTAATATTTGTTAATGTCGTTTGTTTGTCTGTCTGTCTAGGCTATGGAAACCCGAGGCTCGAATTTGGTGCATAGGGGTAGCTCGGACCGGGGATTAACATATGAATTATACTACTTTTGGTTCCGGAAACAACCCGTACAGCACCGGGTTATTCGCTAGTCATTATTATTTTCAACGTGATGATGATGAACATGACACGCCCTACTGTTCTTCTCCGACTGGACTAATGAAGACGGGAAATTTTGCCCGGACAGTGGCACTACGAATTCCAACTGTGCATAGAAAGTGCCCTCACGCAAATGAAGCGATGACACCACCCATAAGAAGCGTCGATGACTTTTGACGGAGACGTGCTCGAAGTGAAAAATTTGATATCCGAAGTGTTCATTTCTACAACACTTCCATAACTTTGTTCTTAACCAGATCACATTATCGTTCTAATTTCACAATAATTTTGCGACTTGACAATCAGAGAATTATCTTAAGTCAAAATCTAAACTGTCTCAACATGGCAGTGTTCAGTTGGGATTCTATTACAGATATTTCAATCATTTGTTGATACGCCGACATCATACTTGAATTGCCACCAGCCATGGATTAGCCACCAACGAACTAAATCTGTAACTCAGTATTATCCCTGCCGGATAATGTCTGTATTGTAAGTTGTTTAATGGTAAAGGGGGGGGTTGGGATGGCCTAGTGGTCTAGAGTGCCGCGCTTCGACCTCTAGCTCGCCGGTCACCTCTGGCTTGCGGCTGTGGTTTCGAGTCCTGGTGTAAGCGTATGTGGCATGGAGATAGGGGCGCCTTCTCAACCTCGTGGGTTTCCTCCGGGCACTCCGGTTTCCCCCCACGGCTAAAGACCCCTACGCGCAAGCGAATTATTGAAATAAAATTGAAACCGTATGTTAGTCCCGAAATGACCTGGTTGTGTTGAGTGGACGTTAAACCCCATTTCTCTCTCTCTTTAATGGTAAAAGAGAGGGAGAGAGAGAGTGCGTGTTTCAGCTGTAAGGTCTGAGTGCTAGGCTTGTTAAACTCAGACTGTATAATTGTTGTAGATGTTATAGTTTCCTGAATTTATATATAAACCAACAAAGTTAATTCCTGGGGGTCGGGTGTTCAATTCCTGCATTGGCCGAGAAAGTCCATCTAGATTTTCCGACGTGGTTTCCCCTTGTCAGTGATTGATGTAGGACAAGGACATCTGTCTAGTTGTTCGGATGGGACGAAAAACCGAGGTCCCTTGTTTACATTGGCGTGCACGTAAAAGATCTCTTGACAGTTGGAATTTGATATAAGAGTAGGTCGTAACGCCGTTGCCCGGGAAAAAAATTTCCCCCATAGCACACGCTATAGCACACGCTATGGCGTGTGCCTGTCTTCATTAGCCCAGGTTAGGAGCAGAACAGTAGGGCGTTAAACACTAATTCATTTCATTTACAGAGTTAATTGATCATATACACAACGTGAAGTCAATGTTAGTTTCGAATTGATCATAGTGTCACCCTAGAATCACGGTACGTATACACATGGAATTAATTCATAATTCATCTATTTAACGATTCTGTAGTGAACTCTTGATCTGTGTATAAATAAAATAAAATCAAGTACAAACAATCCAAACCATTAGACCCGTATATTTTGGTCATCTGTACTTAACATGTAACTATAAAGCTATTGCATGGCCTATTTAATTCTCTATGTTGCTGTATAAATTAGCCACGCCGAAACTTTGAGTTACTGTTCTTCTGTATATTTGTATCAGGGGCGTGGTGAGGGCAATTATTGAGAAGAAATTATGAGTAACAAAAAAGATTTTGGCACAAAAACCCTTTTACTGACCGCGGAGCTGTGGCCGGCAAAGCCGGCCACCGCGAGCGCCGAAGGCGCGAGCGCGCGGCGAGGGGTCCGCGGGGCCCTCCCCCGGGAAAATTTCGAAAATTAGAAGCCCAGAAACGCAATCTCCAGCAATCCGAGACAAGAAATACGGTAATAAAATATGATTAAATTTTCCAACTTGACTCTTTCAAAATTTTTTTAATTGGGTCAGATGAAACAATTTTTCCACTTACAAATGTTTTTCATTTTTTGAGTAATTTGATTGTGATTTTGGCGCAAAAACTTTTTGGCGCATGAGTATGGCTACTCATGAACTCATTCTCACCACGCCCCTGATTTGTATTATAATCACCATTGTCCTTTTCGGTGTAATTCGGCTATGTAATGGAGAAAAATTCTCGCCTTGAGCATATTCACAGCCATGCCGAAATGGCAGCCATCGTGACTGGCTACACCGTCAGTCATATTAAACGTATCAAACACAGGTACTCCTAATTTCTCCAAACGAGGATTTAGCCATTTGTTATAGCGTACACAGTGTTTATATAGTTGGAACGGACCAAATGGATTCTGCAGAAGTCCAGGTGCATGTGCTGCTGCCCACATAAATTTCGGCCACACAGAGTTTTTAGCCTTATAATGCTCCACTATTGGGTGGATGTAATCATTGAGAATCATTGTATAATTGTAGTTATCATGGATTCCTAATCCCATGAATATCATGGTCCTGGGTTTATCACGCAGATCATCTATAGCCCTATAAATATGCTGTCTCGTCGAGGTACGAGGGTTAGAAATGAACGTCAAATTCACAGACCCGTTACAAACAATGGGACGCAACTCCGTTAACCGTTGACACCAACCGAACATGTTACTTAGACCTTCACATTTCTCCTTAACTGAAAAAAAATATTCGATAGCTTTTAAAGTGGATCTTAAATTCAAATTTGAAACCCAAACAGCCTCAATCATTTTATCGCAAAACAAACGAAAAAAATACACATCAAAAGTATCAGTTTTTTCGTCCCATCCGAACGACTATACGTTGTACCAAAAACAAAAATCAACGAACAGGTTTTATTGGTGGTGAAGATTCATGATCTATTGACGGCGTGTATGTTGTCCAGAGCGGAGCGTGTCGCGAAAATTATGATCTTAGGGTGGCTAGGATGGTAAATGCCTTAGGCGGATTAAGAAATTTCCTCGAATTAACAAAATATAAAAGCATTTTATTAGTCCCGGAATAACCTTGTTTGTGGTACTGGTAATAGAAGGGTTGAACCCAATCTATTTTAAATATGGGGTGGGGGGCTGTCCAACCTCGTGGCTTTTCTCCGAGTCCTCCCATTACTACAGACACCTACGCGCAAGTTCCAAGCAAACACTGCAGGGCAGCTGATCAATGCCGTTGGTCTGTACTGCTCGGGGTTGGATGGCCGAATGGTTAGCACGTGCTCGCTTTATCACAAGGTCATTGAGTCAACTGGTATGGTTTCGATTCCCTGATTGTAGAACAAGGACTAGGGTCGCCGTTCCAGCCTCGTGAGTTTTCTCGGAGTCCCCCGATTTCCCCCGACTGCTAAAGACCCCTACGCGCAAGCTAATTATTGAAACGAAATCGTTAAACACCATCTCTCCCTCTCCCCCTCTCTCTCTCTCTCGCTCTCTCTCTCTCTCTGCTCGTAGATTGGACGAACATGGGTCACCTTTTTGAAAAACGCCCTTACCTGTGTTATTTGTAACAACTAAATGTCTCAGATCGCCTTTAAGTATCATAGTTACAGCCGCAAAAATCTGCCTGGTGAAAGAATTTCCACTCCAGAATATGGTAGAATTATGGAGCAAACGGCATGCTGTGGTGGAATCAAAATCACCAACCTGACAACCGTGATGTGATGGTACCCAGGTAGAAGATTCAGCTGATATACGTTGTCTTAGATCATAACATTCCTCACATTTACATTCTTCAATAGATTTAGATACACAATGACCTTCATAACAACATGGCGTAGGTCCTTTAGGATCACATAGGGCCCTAAACACACTGCCTGGGTATTTAATATTACCACATGTACCATCCTTCATTTGGTAATTTTCAGGAATACGATAATTTCTTGCCATTTGTGTCCTAAATCTGTCAGTTAATATTCCTATTAATTCCTGTGAGAGACGCGGGAGTGGTTTCCAGTAACCTTTTATCATGTGCGATAGAACTCCAGGACATTCCGCGTCCTTGCTGGAATATCTAGAATGGTTCAAATATAAATCCAGTCGAGGGGATGCTTTATTAGGCCACACGAGAATAATTCCCATGTAAATAAACACAAACAGTATTGGAGCATAATAACATTTTCTAGAAAACTTCATATTGCTCGGGATATATTTTATCAGCTAGCCAGTCCCTGCAAGGGTTATAAGACGATCGAACATTGACAAAGTTACATTAAGCACAACAGCTGCCTAAAAATTGAGCTTCGTATTGGATAGGGTGCGTTAATACTTTTGCCAATTTACTTATTTATTACTTATTTATTGTCGGGTAAACGTGTCACTGAACGATATTTTCGGGTTTTAAATTAAAACGAGACATACCAGATGTTACCCTGTATACGTATAATACTATAATATGTTTATAGCGTTTATTTAAGTTCAGGGCTCCGGAGCCTCAAGGGGGCCGGAAGTATGCCAAGTAATGTTTTAAAAAAATTGTTGGTAGATGTTAAAAAAGTATACTTTTAGTTCATCAAACATACATTATGCAAGAGCTAAATTTGCCTATTGCATGTCTTTCGTTAGGCCTGAAATGGTATCTACTACTCAAAAGAAGTTAAGGGTCAACCAATTATTTTTGTTTGACATTTTATTAGACACAGGGAACATGTAAATCAAAACATTTAAGCACACTTTTGATCAGAACGAGTTCAATATGGCTCAATGTTGAGTCTGTTATGCAGGGGCGGATCCGGGGGGGGGGGGTGACTAGGGTTACTAGTCACCTCCCTCCCCACCGGTGTATAGGAATCCCGGGTCCTACAAGCTTCCACCGGGACGTTCACACGCATGGTCGTATATATATTATATAGCACATGGTGCGCATCTTATCAGACACACAATCAGCATTTATGTTACTAGCGACAGTATTTAGTTCCGTAAACCGCGGCTGATCTCTTAAGTTTTGGGGTTTTAGCACGGACCAATCACGAGACAAAAAAATAAGTCAGATTACACCATCTCGGCAAATGAAATAGATCCTGAACGGTTTTAGCACATTAAATTCGAAATGTCCTACAGCTATGGTTATCAGCTAGAACTACCTTATAATTGTATAAAAATGTAATTTGAGACCGATTACAGGAAATTACGACCGGAATTGATTTGAAAAATGATGGGCGGAATGATTTCGCCACAAAGTTTCGGAACCGCGTAGTTCGGAATATGTTCTTAATTTCATACATTGGACGAAATTTACCGTGCGATAGTTATCTTACCCTACACCAACCGAAAGGATATATATACATGCATCCGTGAGTACTGAACCATAAAATTCGAAACGATATAACTCTCAAAATCATTGCTCAAAGTCCATGAATTGTCACCCCCCTCAAAAAAGTCCTAGATAAGCCACTGATATGCACTTTTTATACACAACTATTCTGAGGATCTGATGAAAATTCGGTATTTTGAGCATAATGGGGTCCAACAAAACTGTCTCAAATTCGATAACTTTGTTAATAACGAGTGAAACCATCACGTGCTCGTAAGCAGTCGACATAACGACGAGGCATGCTGTCGATCAGACGTCGAAATGATTTCGCCACAAAGTTTCGGAACCGCGTAGTTCGGAATATGTTCTTAATTTCATACATTGGACGAAATTTACCGTGCGATAGTTATCTTACCCTACACCAACCGAAAGGATATATATACATGCATCCGTGAGTACTGAACCATAAAATTCGAAACGATATAACTCTCAAAATCATTGCTCAAAGTCCATGAATTGTCACCCCCCTCAAAAAAGTCCTAGATAAGCCACTGATATGCACTTTTTATACACAACTATTCTGAGGATCTGATGAAAATTCGGTATTTTGAGCATAATGGGGTCCAACAAAACTGTCTCAAATTCGATAACTTTGTTAATAACGAGTGAAACCATCACGTGCTCGTAAGCAGTCGACATAACGACGAGGCATGCTGTCGATCAGACGTCGAAAAAACATATGGGGAATGGCCTGCCACTTTGCCTGAAGGAATTGCACCAATTCTTGAAGATTATCAGGTTACCTATGATTGTCTCTCACACGTCTGCCAAACTCATCCCATGCATGCTCAATTGGTGCCAAGTCAGGGGAGTATGCTGGCCAATCCATTCGTTCAATACCATTTTGGTTGAGAAGATCTAAGATCTTATCCAGACCATAATCAACTCTCAATGTCATCGCCAGTGGCATGGGTAGATTCTGTCAGTCCACCGTTTTTGGACAAATTGTTAAATTTAAAACTATAAACCATCTGCCCGGGCCTTCGCATCATGAGGCCCCGACATGTCTTCGTTCCGTTTGAGACTCTCGTCACCGTCAAGATAATCGGGCCTAGTCCGCGCTTGTAGAACGCTACGTGATTGTGAGCGCGCACGTGTCGCGCTTTGCTGCCAGTGATCATATATCAGGCGATAATCGATCGCTTATGCTAGGCAGCCTTCGGGTGCGCTTGTTTGATCACGACTATGCGGCAGAGTATAGTTCACTACACCCGAACAGAAGCTAGTTCGACCATAGTCGTCACAATGGACGCCGTTCTCTTCGATGAACTGCTACAAAACCTTTTAATTAACGAAAGCGTAAGATTGCTTAATGAGAACTTTGATATGGCCACATCATTCGTTGGAGACAAATTCCCGAAACGTTTGCCAAAGACTATGCTGAAAACGCTATACCAGGAGTAGAAAATGGTAACGACGATTTCAAGAAATCTACTCACAGTTGAGTTAGTGACCCAGACAAAATAATAAACAACCAACAAAATATTCAGAGTTTTTTTACAGTTACATAATTTATATTTACAATGTATATCAAACTGATGTATTTAATGAACAAAATCGTTTGTTTGTGTTTCTGTTTTCCCAAATGAAATTAAAAAAAAGTTGAAATATTTTTACTAAAATACTGTCACTTTCACAATTTCAGTCTGACACCAGTCTTTGTCGAATTGATTGACAAAACATGATTATCCACTTTATATAATACGGAAACTACTTAAATATGTTACATGAAGTTAAATAACTTTCAGGTGCTGGAGCATCATTGGTAATATACGCTCTTCAACTAACAATTCCAACACAACACCTGTTTTGTCTCGAGCCGCCATTTTTCATCTGACTTGACCAGCTTCAACCGACCTCGAAAGGTTGGTTAATCATGGTCGCGACTATAGTCTAACCATTTCAAGTTCGGGTGTACATGGTCGAGACCTAGTTGAACTATGGTCGAATATTTGGACGAGCCGAAGGCGGCCCTGACAGGTATTCGGTCATTAAAAATGAAACTGAACGAGAAAATTTTACTTTCGACTTCGTTTCGTTAGGCGCTAAAAATCTCGATGTTTTTTTTCAATATACTGGCTTGATTCACCCGTATTGCAATGTAAGTCGAGTTATTGCCATCCTCGGTGTCCCCAGTGGTTTAATACCGTTCTCCTCCACCAACCCCTGGGTTAATCTATGGGGGACACGTTTTCAAATTATCCACCATTGATGCTTGCGCCATTTTTATCGACCAATCGTTAATTGCAATGGGGTAGAGAGAGAGAGAGAGATAGAGAGAGAGAGAGAGAGAGAGAGAGAGAGAGAGAGATGGGGTTTAACGTCCACTCGACACAAACTAGGTCATTTTGGGACTAACATATGGTTTCAATTTTATTTCAATAATTCGCTTGCGCGTCGAGGTCTTTAGCAGTGGGAGGAAACCGGAGTGCCCCGAGCAAACCCACGAGCTTGAGAAGGCGCCCCTATCTCTATGCCACATACGCTCACATCAGGGCTCGAAACCACAGCCGCAAGCCAGAGGTGACCGGCCAGCTAGAGGTCGAAGCGCGGCACTCTAGACCACTAGGCCATCCCAACCCCCCTAATTGCAAAGGAAGTTTAAGAGATTTATTGAGAATCGTTGATTCATTCGTACATTCGTTCCGGTGTTTCACGTCTACCTGATATCGCAGACAAGGTTTAAAGGAATCAACTTGTCAAGCATTCAATAAAAGATGGCTAAGTGGGTAAGGCGCTGGCTCGCTAGCCTGGAGGTCGGGTGTTAGATCCTTGCATTGGCCGAGAGAGTTCATCTCCATTTTCCGGCGTGGTTTCCCCTTAATTGTCAGCGATGCAGAACGGAGGGCCTGACAAGGACAGCTGTCTAGTCGTTCGGATGGGACGAAAAAACGAGGTCCCATGTACACATTGGCGTGCACGTAAAAGATCCCTTGGCAGTTGGAATTCGATATAAGAGTAGATCTTAGTGACGCTACCTGGGCAAAATTTTCCTCATAGCACACTGTATGGCATATGCCCGTCTTCCATTAGCCCATGTTAGGTGCAGAAGAGTAGGACGTTAAACTCCATCTCATTTCCTTCCAGACGAAGAACGAATAGCAATAATAATAATAAAAGTCAAACATATAGATGTTATGCATATTGGAAATCAGAGAAACATCAAGCTTTCATAATACTATTAAATATGAACGAATTTGAAATTGCTATAAAGTAGGGTGTGGTCTTATTGATAAGGCCAACTTCAAGGTTGGTCAAAGGTCACGAAGTGTAAACTGGACTAATTTTGAACCAGTATTTAAGTATTCTTATTTTTTTTACAAATTTCAGGGGAAATAGCCCAACAATGCCATAAGGACGCAGCGCAGACTAGCAATTAATTCTCCATTGATTTCAATGTTAAATGGCTGTTACATCTCACAAGCTGTATACTTTTGCTCAACATTCCGTTGGTTCCAATCTCTACAGGCACATTGGGTACTTTGGCAATCTCATCTTCCAATCTCTATACAGGCACAATGGCTACTTTGGCAATCTCATCTTCATAAGTGTGTAGGGAGTTGACCATTTTAGATTTTTTGTTTCGGGGATTTGATGTTGACTGGGGTGACAATCTCACATCCGACACAATTATTGCTCTGCAGAAAGACACTTTACACCTCCTACCCCTCCCCTGTAATATCATCAGTATTGTCCCAAACTGCTATTAAACTGCGAATTCGATCCATTTTCTTCAATTATGGACCAAAAAAGGCAGGAACGGGGGTAAAATTGCCCATGGCATAAGGGGAAACAATTTCTATAATTGGGATGTTTCTACCCAGCCTTAATACACGTTTGAAAGAATCAATTAAAATCTGTTCATTGAGTTAACCAAAATGAAACTTCCTAAACCCCACAAGTTACAGTACATGAAGATGAAACCAATGACTGGAAAAGTTTACATTCGACTGGAATATCGTGTCAGGGGTTGCACGAGAGGCTTTTGACCCTATGACGTCTGACATTGGTTAATCTATATCAGCGTTGACGTTTCTAGTGGTTTACCCAAGAAGCTTTGGGTTTACCCACAGTTTCGTGCATGGCACGCCAAGAAGTCGTCGTAACAGACCTCATCATTGGCTATAAATCCCTGGTGTAGGGAAGACAAGTAAAATGAAATTTTGAACTATAAAAACGAAACGAAATAGGATTTGTGTTTGAATCAGATTGAAAAGGGTATAGAGGGTGAAGCTTGGTGTTAATTTTTATTTTCCTATTACCTTTTATGAGGTTCCAAAATTTCTTAGGATTATTGTTTGACAATACACACAAAAGGGACCCAATCGTCTTACTTAAAGTTACATTATGAGAGATAAGATAAAGAGGTGGCAGTCCTCACTATAATAGTTAAAAACTAGATAGTGTAAAGGTAATTTGCTGAAAATTTCAGTCAAATTGATCTACTATTAGCCGAGAAAAAAGGCGTTTGAAATATTCACATAGCCTCGGTCATCATTACTCAATTCATTAATATAAACAGCATAGTCTCGATTATCCACTTGATTGATTTAATTATCAACGGCCATTAAGCGGCATATAGGATTTTAATCCGCCAACATCGAAGGCTAGCCTTGTCATCAAGAGTTTATTATGGTTTGGATATGTTAATTAATGTCTAATTGATTATTTAGATAACATTTCAGGCCTAAAGAAAGACCTGTAATAAGCAGATTTTGCTCTTGCATAATGCTATTTTAATCTAAACGTAGCTTTACACTAGGGACATAGTTCGTTTCAGTTAGTCCTAAGCATATTCACCGCAATCTAGCTGTCTTTATTATACTATTCAAAAAAAGTAGGGGATATTTGATTTTGGGGGCAAAATATGCAAATGACTACGAAAAAAGTCACTATAGAACCTAACAGAAGAAACATTTCCAGTTACATGTGACGCCCAAACGCACCAATAGCTACCGCATGGAATGCAGGTGATGCTTGGGATCATCATGGGGGTCCAACCCAAGATTTGCACGACTCTGACTTTGAATGTTACAGTCATTGTGGCATTGAATTCCAGGGTGGAAACATCAGTTTAATTGTTTTAGTGACCAGAAAACAAATTTTGATATGCGTCGGCTTACCCAAAATGAAAGGTTACGTGCCCTTGGCATGCTACAGATCGACACAACACAGGCGGTTGTGGCGCGGACGATGAATGTTTCTCAGTCTGTCATAAGCAGGCTATGGTCCAGATACCGTGATACACAATCTGTACAGGAATGACCACGCTCAGGTCGACCAAGGGCGACAACTCAAGCCCAGGATCGATTTATCCGTACCTTTGCCTTGAGAAATCGTGTCATCACAGCAAATCAGATCAGCGCTCGTCTTCAAACAGACACTGGTGGGAGAGTGAGTGGCCAGACGATTCGGAATCGACTGCATAGGGGTCACCTTCGCGCCCGACGTCCTCGCGTGATCCCTTGTTTGAGAGATCATCACATTCAGGCAAGACGTCGTTGGTGTAGGGATCGTCAACACTGGGATAATCGACGCTGGAGCAATGTGATGTTTTCAGATGAGTCAAGGTTCACTGTTGATTTTTTGGACAGACGTAGGAGGGTGTGGCGTCGTCGAAACGAGCGCTTCCAAGACGTTAACGTCATCAGACATGATCGATTTGGGGGTGGTTCTGTTATGGTGTGGGGAGGCATCACTGTTGCTGGAAGAACGGCTTTACATGTTGTTGCAGGGCGTGTTACAGGCCAGTACTACCGGGACAACATCTTGGCAGTCCATGTTGTGCCGTTCGCACGACGTCATGGCCGCCGTTTCATCTTCCAGGATGACAACGCAAGATGTTACAGGGCCAGGATCGTTACAGGTTATCTCCAACAACAGAACATCACCACATTACCTTGGCCAGCACTGAGTCCCGGCCTCTCCCCCATCAAGCATGTCTGGGACATGCTTGGACAGAGGTTACGTCAACGTCAACAACGTCCTGCCAATGTCCAAGAACTTGCTGCTGCGTTGCAACAGGAATGGGACAATCTGGACCAAAATGACCTTAGACGTCTCATTAGGAGTATGCCACGTCGGATCAATGCTTGTTTGGCAAACAGAGGAGGATTTACCCGTTACCGACTTTGTTGTGATGCTGTGGTAACTTTGCTGTTTGACCCGGGGTATCATTTTACCCTTATAATGGTCAGTCTGTGCCTTTCTTAGTCTAACGATCATTTGGAATAAATCGATGAATGTGAACTTCATTTCATTTTGTCATTTGTTTCTTCGTCAGTTTCATTAGGTGACTTTAATAACACTGAAAAATCAAATATCCCCTACTTTTTTTGAATAGTATATCATGGGTTTTTTTATACATAGTTCATTACTACCCAACCCTTGGGGCTTCCCACTAAAGCCCGACTTAGGCATGGACCTTAGGGGCCCAGATCCAAGGTCCGGTGGCTTAGAGGGCCCCGTGGTACATCGCAAAAAGAGAAAAAAAATCAAATTCCAGATGAAAGGTTCACGTTAATCTATCTAGCGGCGCGAGGGCGGAGACTGAGCTAGCCCTCAACCTTCTATGTGAAGTTCCACTCGATGATTGGTCTAGGCTTCTAGACTTGTATGCCGTTCGGAACTGAATAGAATTCGTATGTGATCAGACATTATGTAATTATTACTTTATAACAGACCATTTAATTATGTGTTACGTCATGCGTGTCATTCGAAAGGATATGAAATAATCTTTTCCTCGCGTTACGTTTAGGGACCCGCGATTCTAGTCAGACCCAGGATCCCGCTTCGGACAAAGTTTCGGTTGTCCATTTATTTAATTAAATTATTAATTAGCGATCGTGTTTCAATCCATTCCATATCACAACCATCCTATGATCTTGAGAGATGACAAGTCGCTTGTCGTGTGAATAAATGTCTAATCAATAATATAAACAAGATTTGAAACTTTGTATTATTGATATTAAAAGGAAATCAATTTGCATGGTATCACGTGTTAATTTAAAATATACTGGCCCGGCCCAATCCATTGATTCGCCATTCTTTATACAGAGTACAGCTATATTTATTCCACGCATATCTCACCAACAAACAATAGTATATAAAGCTTTAACTATATATTTAAATACGCAGCTGTCAGAGCGATTTGATTTTGGGTTTCATCCCAATGTATAGTAATATTTCCTATTAGTCTCAGACTTTGTTGATCTGTTTATTGGACTGTTAACTCATGAAACATACTTTTGGATATAATTCATCTTGTTGTTTAGCAATATTACCTAATATTATTTACATTCGAGGATGTTTTTCAGACAGTTTCGGTGTATTGTATAGCTGAAATATGGAAAAGGTTCGTTGTTAACAGCTGGGCGGAAATGTGTACCTCCAATTTATAAAGAACAACGCTTACGTGTGAAAAACGGACGGAATGATTGTTAACAATTGAAAGAAAAGATTACGTGTTCCACACTTTGGATTTTAGTTGTCTCCCTGTTGTTTAGTTCGTTGTTTCTTATCGTCTTGGAAAATCCTCTGACTCGATTTCGTCTTTCGTCTTGGAAAATCCGCTTACTCGATTTTGTCTTTGGGAAATTCACTAACTCGATTTTTTCTTTCGTGTTGTAAAATCCTCTTAATCGATTTTGTCTTTGGGAAATCTTCTAACTCGATTTTTTTCTTTGGCACTGTAAAATCCTCTTACTAGATTTTATATTTCGTCTTGTGAAATCCTCTTACTCAATTTCACATTTTTTCTTGTGAAATATTTGATGAAGAAGATTCATTACAGGACAGGACAGTATTTGTGCCTTGTCGATGAACCTGTACATGAATATGACTGTTAATACAGGATGTCGGATTGTAATTGGAGTTTCGGTTATATGTACCATATTCATTATGTATACTTGGCGTTATGACACTGTATCCCTATTAAAGTTCCGCAGTAAAAGTTCGGCCTTAAATAGCGAGGATGCAGTATGTCCTGGTGTTTTTTCCCACATGACACGTGGTTATTGGAAGCCATTACCACGCTTTACGCGCCAATTGTTGGAAACACTGTTCCAAAGACTTAGAACCCAGTATGCGCGGAATTGGGGCATTCCAAAAAGTTATCAAAGAAATGATGGGAAATGTGGTAACGTAATCTTTACAGGTTCTAATTTAAGGGCCTTATGTGATCCTAAAGGACCTACGCCATGTTGTTATGAAGGTCATTGTGTGTCTAAATCTATAGAAGACTGTAAATGTGAGGAATGTTATGATCTAAGACAACGTATATCAGCTGAATCTTCTACCTGGGTACCATCACATCACGGTTGTCAGGTTGGTGATTTTGATTCCACCACAGCATGCCGTTTGCTCCATAATTCTACCATATTCTGGAGTGGAAATTCTTTCACCAGGCAGATTTTTATGGCTTTAACAATGATATTAAAGGGGGATTTAACCCATGCAGTGGTTTACAATAATACAGGTAATTATTTTTACTTACACATTACATGTTGGACACATTTGATTGTCGTCCGCAATATCAGTCCTCATTTTTTGTAAACTGGATTTTTTTTTTAATTTGGATTATTTTTAATTTTTTTTAAACTTGCCAGGGTCGCTTGCGCAGTCATCCACAGCATTATATTGCCACTGTCATAATATATTTGTGTATTCAATACAGATATAGTGTTTATTTACACGTATTGTGTTGTTGCTGCATTGGGGGGGGGTAGTTGAATGCTTAGCGTGTGCGCGCTGTATCATAAAGCCTGTCATTGAGTCAACTGGCGTGGTTTCGAATCCCCGGTTGTACGTAAGAAGGAGTAGGGTCGCCTGACAAACTTCGTGGGTTTTCCTCGGTTGCCCCGGCTTCCTCCCATTGCTAAAGACCCCTCCTACGCACAAGCGAATTATTGAAATTAAATTAAACCATGTGTTAGTCCCGCAATGACCTAGTTTGTGTCGAGTGGACGTTAAACCCCACCTCCCTCTCTCAGATCTCATATTTTTGCATGGCCATCTTTCTGGTCACATGATCATGTTCATTCGGCGAATGTCTGGACTGAGTTCAATGATTAGCGATTTTCGCTAAAGCTCGATGCTTTGGGACAAGACAATTTTGATTCGAACTGATGTGCTTCGAAACCTTGACTGAATTAAATATATATACTGCTTAGAATAAGGATGGATAATCAATTTGATTGCACGATACCTTTTAAAAACATAAAATTAATTTGCAATTAATTAACATATATGTCATCATTTTATTTTGGAGGCGCGATGGGAGACGTCAGCCTCACTGTTGGCTTGTTTTAATTAGATTGTATAACTACCAGTATTAACTTAATTATTTTTGGTTACTTTTTTCAGTGGATCCAGAAAGATGTCAAGGCTTGGACAATATGCTTGGCTATTGTCAACTTCGAATCGAGAAGAACCCTATTGTATGCAACGGTTCAGTGAATATCACCTTCACTTTTAAACCCTGGGCTTCAGTGACACAACATATTTATAGGGCTATAGATGATCTCCGCAATAGACCAAGGACCATGATATTCTTGGGAATAGGAATTCATGATGACTACAATTATACTAAGATTCTCAACGGTTATATCCACCCGATATTGGGGCATTATAAGGCTAACAAGTCTGTATGGCCGAAACTACTGTGGGCAGGAGCTCATGCACCTGGACTTTTGAAAAATCCTTTTCAGCCCTTACAACTATATAAGCCGTGTTTACACTTTAATCAATGGATAAAGCCTAGTTTAGAGAAATTAGGAGTACCCGTGTTTGATACGTTTAATATGACTGACGGTGTAGCCACTCACGATGGCTGCCATCACAGCATGGCTGTGAATATGTTAAAGGCGAGAATCTTTCTCCATTACATAGCCGAATTACAACGAAAAGGACAGTGGTGACAATAATACTAGCACTAAAAAGACAATGATAGAATACAATGCCATATATTGTAGGGGGCAAAAATCAGCTTGTATATCCAAAAGATCAGATATTGAACCCACAGCGTAGTGTACTAGGTCCCAACTGTCGTGCGGTGCGTTACGATATGATTGTCCCTGTTGAGTCCCCGATATGGTACGTGTAGATACGTTCGGATACGTTCTAGTACGATCATAGTGAGAGAGGGTTTAACACATGAGAGGTGTTCACTAGTCCGCGGGTTCACCAGTCCCCCGCTGCACTAGTCAGCTGCTATAAGAACTACTATAATGGGTACCAATAAATGCAACCCTAACCCAACCGTAATAATAAATGTCGGTGGAAAAATAAACCCGCGGACTGGTGACCTTGAGCATTAGTGCAACCGCGGGCTAGTCACCATTCCCCTATAACACATATGGTTCAATATTATTTCAATAATTCGGTGCGCGTAGAGTTTTTTTTTAGCAGTGGAAGGAGAAACCCGAAAAAAACTGCGAGATTGGGCAGGCGACCCTACTCCTTGCTACATACAGCAGTCATTGTTTTTTAAGGCGAGTGATCGCTCTTGAGCGCCTACAGCTCACCTGAATGTCGACCGAGGGGAGTTTTTTTTCCCTCCCCTTAAAATTGAAAATTACTCTCCTTTACAAAGTCATTGGGGGTTTATTAACATTTATCTACCAATCACTCTCCTTAATATCAGATCACTCTCCTTAATTTCTAAATCACTCTCCTTAATTTCTAACGCATTCCTCTTATCGAAACTGGGAGAACCTTTTAGGAGAGCTATTTTTTTTTAATTTGTTGATTGAGGGGAGCTTTTTTTGGCTCTCCTCTGAAATACAAAAATACAACGACTGCATACAGCCAGGGAATCGAAACCACACGTCAATGGCAGACCTTATTATACAACGCGCATGTGCTAACCATTCGGCCATCCAAGCCCCCTTTCAGTACGATCAACATGATTGCTACGACTGACCTCAAATGATAAAACATGATATTATCACCACGATTAGGCTACTTCACGGTTGAAACCACGATTATAACTACGATTTCAGTTGTAACACGTTTTGTAATCTGTTTCACAGAGAATTACTTACGAATTAACTCTGTCACAGATGACTGTCCACAACACGTGTATTGATTTCACGTGGCGTCAGTCATTGGCTCAACGGCTCGTGCATTGTTTACATAACACCTAACTGCTTCGGGCAAAATGATGCATTTTACTCATTTTAATACCCATTTGCACTAAATAAGAAATATTTTTTAACTAAAAATACTTCAAACGTCTTTATTTATTTTTCTTATACTTCAAAAAAAATGTTTGAGAATTTAATTTGTCGGAGTACAAAAGTTAATATGCCGAACTCATTAAGTCTCGTAGATGTCATGCTTATCAGTGATTGTAGCGGCCAAGCGAATATTCACTGCGGGATCAGTTTGGGTTTGTGATAGTGGGAACATAACATTAGGGAATTAAATGTATGATATGCTACATAGGAATCCGTGCTATTTCAGCTACAGTATTTTTTTTTTTTTGCAGTGATTTATTACATTCCCTCAGATTACAATGCCCAGATGTTGCTTGTGTGTAATCAATAATCCAATAAAACCATGGACAAATAGAAATACCACTTCAAACATACAAAAGCAAAATCAATTGATACCTTTTCATAACAAAACCTATTCATTTATTGGTTTTCATAAAGAGTTAAAGCATGAAAATTGGTGTTTGGGATAGACAATTGTTTATATTAATCTAGATCAAGGACTTATTTCACAATGGTCTAAAATACAATTAATGCAATCTGATTAAACCACAGATCCTATTTCGTTTCGCTTTTTATAGTTCAAAATTTTGATTTTACACTAGGATGACCCTGACATGACCCCCCCCACCCCCCAACTACAACTGATCAGATCTTCGTGTAGTAAATGCCATATCGAAAGTATAAAAAACGAAACGAAATATAGATCTTTATTTTGATCAGATTGCAATTAATGCTTATTATTGTTTTTTTTTCAAAAACTTGTGCCTGTGTATTTCTAGTGCAAATACTAAATGGTATTGAAATATTAGGTTCCCCGGTGGTACGTGACAATGAGTAGGGCCTAATCTCGTGGTTTTTCTCAGGGTCTTCCGGTTTTCTCCCACTGCTAAAGACCCCTACGCTCAAGCGAATTATTGAAATAAAATTAAACCATGTGTTAGCCCCGAATGCCTTAGTGTGTGTCGAGTGGACGTTAAATTTGGTGGAGCAGCCTATTCGATCACGCAGGTTTCCCACCTGCAGCGAAATTACTCCCCGCGCATTAGGCAAATCATTTCCGATAGCACATAGATTGGGCAAATTGACCAGATTATTATGGTGTCGACGTGCCATGAAACGCCATTTATTCATTCACTCATTCATTTTAACAGTATTGAGCCCTATAGAAAACCTTTTTGAAGTACAAAAAAAAATAAAAAAATTAAATGACAAATCAAACGTCCCAGTTCCCAGTTCTAAAAATAGTCTTTAGTGACGTAATACACGACCCCCCCCCCCTGGATATCTCCCCCGCCGGAATCTGCCCCCGGATACCACCCCCCCCTTCCTTTTTAGGACTTTAGGACTTTTAATCC
The DNA here is from genome assembly GCA_963678685.1 of Patella ulyssiponensis. Lineage (NCBI taxonomy): Eukaryota > Metazoa > Mollusca > Gastropoda > Patellidae > Patella > Patella ulyssiponensis. The sequence continues at coordinate 92,811,710 of OY783226.1, forward strand.
CAGGACATTTCCCGCTGAAGACATCTTCCCTCCTAGGACATCTCCCCCCGGACTTTTACTCACCGGACATCTGCACCCCTGAGACATCTACCCCTACCCCCTAGGACATCTACCCCTCAGTGTTTTAGTATGACGAACATTTTGCTCGGACAGCCGCACTAAGGTCTACCCTTATATCGAATTCCAACTGCCAGGGGATCTTTTATGTGAACGCCAATGTGTACACGGGAACTCGATTTTTCGTCCCATCCGAACGTCTAAACAGCTGTCGTTGTCAGGCCCTCCGTCCTGCACCACTGACAAGGGGAACGCTCAAAAAACACATTTACTATGAGAATATTGCTGTTTTCAGTTGCATCATAATAGGCTGGTCGGTATCCTTTCCCTGGTGGGGATAATTTCCATTTGCTTATTTAGGAGATTCCTAATTGTTTAACTTCTCGTGGCACTAACAAGGTCATTCCAGCACATTAATGTCTTAATCCGCCCATATTTTCAACCGTCATTGCCACCGCAACATCAACAGCGTTATTGCATGGCAATAATAACTAAAATTTTCGCGACACGCCCCAAATGCCACTCGCTCCAAACATCCTGCATACGACACGATATACGCTTTACTTTATCAAATGGGGTCACATTTACAAGGTGTGTAAGACGCTGGATCGCTAGCCTGGAGGTCGGGTTGTTCGATCCTTGCACTGACCAAGAAAGTTAAACCTGATTTTCCGACCAGGTTTCAGTGATGCAGGACGGGAGGGCCTGACAAGAACAACTGTCTAGTCGTCCCTCATAGCACACTATATGGCGTATGCCCGTCTTCCATTAGCCCAGTTAGGAACAAAAGACGCTAAACCCCATTTCTTTTCTATGAAAAAAGTCCTTCAGTAACAACCGTATAGGTGAGCAAGAATGGTAATAGTAAGTCCTTATGCACGCCGTCAAGATAACAAGATTCTTCATCACCCACTAAACATGTTAGTTTCAATTTTGAATTTTTCAGCCAATAAAACACTCCTCATTATTTATTTTTTCAGTTATGAAGAAATGTGAAGGTGTGGATAACATGTTTTTAATGTGTCAAGCCCGAGCTGAGCTGAATCCCAATGTTTGTAACGGGTCTGTGAATTTGACGTTCATTTCTAACCCTCGTACTTCGACGAGACAGCATATTTATAGGGCTATAGATGATCTGCGTGATAAACCCAGGACCATGATATTCATGGGATTAGGAATCCATGATAACTAAAATTATACAATGATTCTCAATGATTACATCCACCCAATAGTGAAGCATTATAAGGCTAAAAACTCTGTGTGGCCTAAATTTATGTGGGCAGCAGCACATGCACCTGGACTTCTGCAGAATCCATTTTGTCTGTTTCAACTATATAAACACTGTGTACGCTATAACAAATGGCTAAATCCTCGTTTGGAGAAATTAGGAGTACCCGTGTTTGATACGTTTAATATGACTGACGGTGTAGCCAGTCACGATGGCTGCCATCACGGCATGTATGGTTGTGAATAGGTTAAAGGCGAGAATCTTTCTTCATTACATAACCGAATTACAACGAAAGGGACAGTGGTGACAATAGTACAAATTTACAGAAGAAAAGTTACAAAAAGCATTGGAGTGGTTAATTTATACAGCAACATTGGATTAAATGCTCCCGATCATGTGCTAAATCGCAAAACTGAACCCTCGGTGGCGACACCAAACGACGAAGTAAGATGAAATCGATTTACAATTGACGCTGAACAAATAAAAAAATTGGATTATACATTGTCTTGATTTAGAAATTACATTAATACGTTAGAATTTTGAATCTAACATTCCACCATACATACACATTTCATATTTTTCATAAAAATCAGGGGCTGTAACTCCTGAATGGAAGCTCAGATGCGTTCCAAAATTGATAAAAGATCGAGAGATAGATGGGGTGTGACGTCCACTCGACACAAAGTAGGTCATTCCAGGACTAACATACGTTTTAATTTTATTTCAATAGGGGTCATTAGCAGTTGGAGGAAACCGAAGGACCCGGGGAAAACCCATGAGGTTGGAGTACCAAAATTGAACTCATCCAAGAAGTTTTGATCCTTAACACATTTTTCCAGTTAATCAAAATCGGGTCCCCAGCGTTAACCTTGGGGTTACATTTGCACTATTTGCGTAAAGGGGCGTGGTCATGGTGACGTGACATTATGGTCCAATTTTCACGATGTTTACAATTGTGACGCGACTTTTGCACAAACAGGGGCAATAATCGTGACAGCTACGGTCTAATATGCGTCAATATCGACAGAAAACGAGATGTTTGGGATATAATGATACATTTCAAGTTTCGTTTAAATCGGATAAAACAATGTTTACAAGCTATAAACGCGATTTTCCGTACAATCAACGGTTAGCGAGCCAACGTCTTATAGTTATACCCCCGTCTGATCGGGTTGGCGTCCATACTGTGTTGCTATGGCGACGGAATATGGTCTCAGAGTTGAAATCGTCATAAAGTGTGGTGGAAAGGCTAGAAATCGTGCTGTGCTCTATATGGTCGCCAATGATCGCCGAGTCACGGAGTTTGTTTTGAGCACGTTCAAAACAAACGCCAGAGTCTGCGATCTGACCTGGAAAGCTTTAAGAACGCGGTTTTTCAAGTTTGTAATTTTTGGTACATTTTCTCGCGTTGTTTGTGTTCACGTCTGCAGGCGACCTTGTGCATTTTCTGGTTGCGTACGATCACTGCAGCGCAGTAAGGGCGCCAGTCCGGTCTGACTGGTGCACAAGGTGTTTAGTGATATGGGGCTTCAATGACGCAATTCGTAATCCATATTCCTGAAGCAATGGCCCGAGAAATCTCTCTCTGGCCATTGCTGGATTGACTTCTGATTCTTGAACTTTTGCGGGAGTGTGTCTATTCTCCCCGTTCAATGAAAGCTATCACTTAAGTACAGCAACATGACAGTCCTTCGTTTAATCTGAGTCTTCCCTAAAACTTTGGACATTGATTTAAGGTATTAAAACGGTGAAAGTATGTTCGTTTCCAAAGAGTATTGTTTACATTTCATTCGACTTGATAGCCTCGTTTGTCACACAATTAGTTTAACTGTAGTATTCTCCTATGCACGGGTTAATTAGGCATAATAAAAGCGTGAGCCATGACGTAACGTTATGTAAACATATTTGGTCCAATACTGGCACTCGTTTTAAATGTAAAGCGTTTGTATGGTAGGTAGTGATTGGTTGGTAGTCGGACTACTGACCAATCAAAATTTAACACAACAATATCCACTCATAATAGCAGTGTGTAGTGAGATTACCTATAATCAAACGAAACGCTGCGCGGAGTATGTTCGTAATCAAACTTTCGAAAGATTAAATACTAACAAGCATTCCCGGGATCATTTTATGTCCATAAAGTATGACTTATCTGTTTTATTAACTTGTTGTCGGGTACCATTTAGCCGCCTTCCCGCGACCAAAAGTATGAGTTCCACTGATTCTAAAGGACGCTTGTAAAATATTAGAACTGACTTGTCTGTGTTGATGAGGCTGTTGTCCACCAACATACACATTTATAGTGCCTGGAAAAATAATTTAAAATGATTTGTAACACGGACAGGAGATCTTCCTTTGTTCTTTATGTTCAATAAGCAGATTGTTTTACCTCTACTAAACTCACTGGGGCGTAACTGTGCAATAACTAGACATTTTCAGTGTTATTGCACACTTTTGCTGGTTTACGCTAGTTTTATTAGAAATCATATAGAGAAGTGGGGTGGGTTTTCTGTGCAATAACAACAAGCATGTTGAGCAGGTGTCAGTGTTATAAGTCATTTGTGGCACGCTTCATTCGTTAACAGGCTTAACATCATGACCTGCGGTCTCTGTGTTAAACCTGTTAACTCACGAAAGCCGTGCTATAAATATAACTTGTCTGAAAGTCTAAAAAAAACATTCGAGAAAGGGGGAGGTGGGATCTCGAGGCCAATGACTCGGACATATGTCACATCAATGACTAGACTTGAAGTGTTCATTGCCACTGGAGACTCGACTTGAACTCGACAGCCGTGACGACTCGCGACTTGCAAGAGCTTAGGACTCTTGTTGATGTGAGGGTGTATAACTCTACCTTATTCGCCATGAATTGCTGACTCATTTGATGAACTGGTGACATGAACAATACTCGGGCTTGTGACGACTTTGGACTCGACTCGACTGGGTACTAAAGTCAGGGACTTGGGATTCGACTCTGACTCGAGGTGCGGCGACTTGGGACTCGACGTGGACTCGAGCTCCCGCGGCTTCTTCCCACCTCTGAAGAAAGGTAGGTACAGTGAAATGGAAATAAGGTGTTCTGTCTTTAATATTTTTGCATGTTTTTTTTTGTTTTTGTTTTTTTTTTGGGGGGGGGGGGGCATTACCGTATACCATTAGTTAATGGGGCATTATGTAAGATTTACATACAGAGCTGGCCGTTCGCGCAATAATAGTTCAAAAACAGATAATGCAAAATGGATATACTTAATATATTTTTTCAAATTACGTTATCACTGGTTGTCGATTTGACAAGATGTGTGCATTGATCATATCCACCGTACTCGTTATTCGAGTCTTTGCCTACATTTTCAAATTAACCCATTAAATTGGAGCCATCCACGGCAGGGGCGGATCTAGGAATTTTGAAAAGGGGGGGGGGGCGCAAAATGAGGGCACTGACCGCGGAGACGGGGCACGCCGCTGAGAGGGGGTGGGGGTGCCCTCAAGAAAATTATCCGTCATTTCCTTGCATCTGTAGCTATTCCAAGAGCTATTTGACTGATATTTTCGTCTAAGTAAACGTTCGGAACGGACATATTTGGCTCTGAGAAAAGGCACCTTCAGCAGTAAAAAAGGGCACTGTCGAAAATTAGGGGGGCGCGCGCCCCTTGCGCCCCCATTAGATCCGCCTCTGCACGGTATCGAGAGTTTGTCATGTGAATAAATGTCTAATTAATAATTAATATAATAATTCAGGCCCAAAGAAAGACCAGCAATAGTCCGATTTGGCTTTTTCAAAATGCCTGCTTAATTTATCAAGGTTGGAAAATACTCTTAGTAATCGTTTAGGCAAAGGTTGTCACATTCCACAAGCAAAGGTTCTACCAGACGCTATCACTTTTAACAAGAAAACTAATTTACCATAATATCACAGTCATTAAAATGAAATGAAATGGGGTTTAACGTCCTACTCTTTTGCACCTAACCTGGGCTAATGGAAGACGGGCATACGTCATACAGTGTGCTATGAGGGGAATTTTGCCCGGGCAGCGGCGCTACGACAGTAATTAAACCTTTGAAGGTTGGATGACCGAATGGTTAGCACGTGCGCGTTGTATTATAAGGTTTGCCATTGAGTAAACTGGCGCAGTTTCGATTCCCCGGTTGCACATGATCAGGAATAGGGTCGCCTGTCCTGCGTCGTGGGTTTTCTCCGAGCCCTGTGGTTTCCTCTCACTGCTAAAGACCCCTACGCGCAAGCGAATTATTAAAATGAAAACGAACCATGTGTCAGTTCCGAAATGACCTAGTTTGTGTCGAGTGGACGTTAAACCCCATTTCTTTCCCTCTTGCTAACCAGATTATTCAACATTCGAGCACTGGTCTACTTAGAACCATTTTTTATGACCATCCGCTGAACTCCGTGAAAACTACAATAGGTTTTTAATAAGACTTAAGTCGTCAAGGGACGGATCGCCACAGAAACAAACTCGTCAACTGTCTTTTGCCCGTCGAATTTCCACTTAGTAAAGAAATGAATTACATTTAAAAACCAATCCAACGTAACTAACCCAAGTCAAGAATTTACTCAAAATTGTTCGCCTTATTTTAACTAAAATATAACCTTTTATAAAACTGTTATTGTTTTAATGTATCAAATAAACCAATAAGAACCTATTTGCCAACGTTTGTGTTTCTGGATAAAAGATATTTCTTATAAACAGTGATTGAAAGTTGAGTAAATTCTCAACTTAAGTCTGAGAATGCTTTCTGAACTCGGGGCCATGGCAAAGTTAAAAAGGTCAAGTACAACACCAATGGTCATTAGTGACTAAAATCGTTATTTCCAATTCTGCTGAAACAACTTTATAATGTACCTTATATACTGCTGGCTGTCCGATTATTGGGTTTGTGAACTTGGGGCCTGGAGTTATTAATGGTCTATCTCAAATTCGTATCTCTCTGTCTGAATTTTAAACACAGATTCTGGACTACAAGCTACCCACCTGGAGCAACAATCCAACCATTTTTATCATTCCATAGAGACATACTCTGACCATGAATAATAAAATTAACAGTTTTCTTTTCTTCTCTACCCAGGTTAGTTCTGTGGAAACTGACCAACTGAATATTTGGTACTGGTTCTGATGGATTGACGAACTTAACATAAACTTGGGAAACCTAGTAAATTTGAGAATAGAAATTCATAAATAAAGCAACCTGATGAAACGATACTTCAACAAATCCTGAATGGTAGACGAATTGAACATGTAGACTAGAGAATCTGGTTAATTTGACGAATAGAAAATTAAAGATAAATAAAACAGGTGAAGTTCTGAAACAAATATTTACCCAAACAGTACAAACAGAGAGAGATGGGGTGTAACGGCCACTCGACACAAACTAGGTCATTTCGGGACTAACATATGGTTTAATTTTATTTCAATAATTCGCTTGTGCGTAGGGTCTTTAGCAGTGAGAGGAAACCGGGAGACCCGGAGAAAACCCACGAGGTTGGACAGGCGAACCTACTCCTTGTCACGTACAACCGGGGGTTCGAAACCACGCCGGTTGACTCAATGACAGGCTTTATGATACGGCGCGCACGTGCTAACCATTCAGCCATCCAACGCCCCTTTTCACAATGGCAGTATCGGGTGTCATGTAGCGAGTGCGTTAAAACCTTTCAGTTAACCCCTGGTACAGCCTTACATGTTGTTTCGAAGGAAGCCCATTTGCTCGATTTGAGCGAATTCAATCAACGGACTTTTTATCTGGTTCAACCAAATAAAACAGCTATAATTGTCATGAAAAGCAAGGATTCCATGTCTAATCATGAACTCGGGGTAGAACTTTCTATCTTCAGAATTTAAAACGAATTCGACCGGTGGACTTCGTAGAATGTAAGTTACCTCTGCAGCAAAAAGTGGTCCAGTATTTTCAATGTCGTATGAACCTTTAACATGGCCTCCGGCTTGGACTGTGGTGATTTGAAGTTTTAAGTTGGAGTATTTGAATGTTGTATAAGACAAACCGTAACCAAATGGGTACAAAGGGTCGTATGTAATATATCTATATGTTCTTTCTTTCATCGAGTAGTCGGTCATGGGTGGAACCTGGAAACCAGCAAAACAAAAAAAATCAAAATCGTTGAAACCAACTTTTAATATGGGTGTTGAGTGGTAGACAAGTGTAAATTAATGGGGGTTAACTTCCTACTTTTCTGCACCAGCTAAGCTAATGAAGACGGCCGGCCCCACAGTGAAAGAGAGAGAAATGGGGTTTAACGTCCACTCAACACAACCATGTCATTTCGGGACTAACATATGGTTTCAATTTTATTTCAATAATTCGCTTGCGCGTAGGGGTCTTTAGCCGTGGGAGGAAACCGGATTGCCCGGAGGAAACCCACGAGGTTGAGAAGGCGCCCCTATCTCCATGCCATATACGCTCACACCAGGGCTCGAAACCACAGCCGCAAGCCAGAGGTGACCGGCCAGCTAGAGGTCGAAGCGCGGCACTCTAGACCACTAGGCCATCCCGATCCCCCGGCCACACAGTGTGCTATGCTAGACAGCTTACCCGTATAGCTTTAAAATGACATACTCTTATTTCAAATTCCAACTGTCAAGGGTACACGGACGGGACCTCGTTTGGTCATCCCATCCGGCATCACTGACAAGGCAGCACCTGAAGTTAAAGCGATCTCGAAACCTCCTTGTCTTCGTCATTGAGAAACCGCTACTCCCAAAGGATATTCGTATATTTTACGTGAGTTCCAATCAGCACACACTATGCGGTTACGGTATCACCATATGACAATCTAATGTTTATTAATATAAGAGAGAGGGAGAAACGGGCGGATTGTGTCATCGGGCGATCGCCTGAAGGGCTGGTCGGACAAAAAATGAAAAAAATAATTTTGTCCAATTCTTCTGAAAAAACATTTTTCTGCTGAACATTATATGAGGGAGGGGGTATTGGGCCGGTCATGGAGCGATGGTGGTCATATTGTATGTGGCAAGGGGCTTTAACGGGCCCCACGCCATTACTGGAGACTGGAATGGGCTGGTATAATAGAGTTTCTGGGCCGGGTGTGCGTGGTGTGGGCCAGAATTCGGAATCCTGCAATGGATATTCCGAATTTCATCCGCAAATTTCATCGGATTCACCCGACACTAATTTACTAATTATTAAGTTACCTGCCCCCTGTTTGTGGGGATACGCCAGAATCCAAAATTCAAAAAGCAGTTGTTATGAATTTAACTTTCGTCACTCTGTACCAATGTGTCTCATGGCCTTTCATCACAGGAGGAATCAACTAGCGCTCCCGGTAACAAAATTGGGGCATTTTTCAATGAAAATATTCCTACATATTCAATATTCCTAATTGGTTAATCAAATGGTAAAAAATTGGGGTTCATTTTTCAAAAATTTCCCCGGACCCCCCCCCCCCGTCCGGGCTCCGCGGTCAGTAAAGGGGGCCGCGCCGACACGGGAGAAATAATGGAGTTTAACGTCCATTCGACACATGTCATTTCGGGACTAACATATTGTTTAATTTTATTTCAATAAAATATAATTCGCTTGAGCGTAACTAGAGGTCTTGAGCAGTGCCCGAGTACCCGGAGAAAACCCATGAGGTTGTACATGCGACCCTACTCGTTTACTCTTTGCCATGTACAACCGTATTAATATAAGTCGCGCTCAAATGTATATAATAGAGAGGAACAGGCGCGGATCCAGAGGGGGGGTCCAGGAGGTCCGGACCCCCCTGCTCAGGCTTGAAAATTTGAAACTTAAATCTATGCGATTTTATTGGCGATTTTTAGACCTGTAATTTTGGAATTTACCTTCCGGAAATACGTCAGAATGCACCAAATTGAATCTAATTTACCAAACCGTAAAACTCCAACATCTTCATTAACTCTGTTGATACAGGTAAGTAAGACAGGCCTGGTGCATGGGAAACTTTAATATGCATTATGAGGTGTCATTGGGGTGAATTTGTTATAAGCTTAGTTTAAATATTGAAAGACTTAACAGTTGGGACTCTCGCAACTGGATCAATTGCACTAGATGAAGGGCCGGGTCAGAAAATACGGGCCCACTCTGGAGGCTCGAAGTTACAGAATATGAAAAAATAGCCTTGCTGTCAGATTGGCTGGAATTTTTTCTTAAGTTGGTGGGATGCGGTGCCCCTCTCTAGCTCGGACAATGCGACAAATGTGCCAAAAACCTGCAATGACTAGATGATCTAGTCTTCACCGATCCTTACCTGCGATATGCTATTCATCCAGGTCATTGGCAGTCTTCCGGAGAAAACATCGCCTGGGTGTTCATGAATTATCAATCTTCTTAAAGCTTCGCCAGTTGATTGGGCAGGATAAAACAACTCAATGATCGCGGCTACTTTGCCGTTTTTATCAAATTGAGCTATATCCATTGGTGAAGCACTCATCAGAAGGAGAACTATTTTGGCGTTCTGTGGACCTGTGAGAAAATCAAATAAAAATCACCATATTTCAGATGAGAGACACATAGGAAGAAGAGAAGGAATGGAAGAGAGAGTTGCAAGAAGCAGAGATATTATGGAGAAATATCAGCGTCTTTTATTTTTTTTTTAATCCACTAAAGTGGATTGCAAACATTCAATTATTAATATGTGTCATCTATTCAATATTTTGGGATATTGAAGGGAACTATTAAAATGGGTAGCGAGTAAGGCAATGAAAAGGAATGATTATATTTCGTATTAAAAAAATCCTTGTGGCAAAATGTGACCATTTAAAAATGGCAATAAAATTGCATATTCATTAATCTTTAATGTTTTGTGGTGTGGACGTATAATCTACTGATTTTACATATTTTAGTGTTAAAATTTATGATTGAAATTGAATGTTTATGAAAATAATTAAGGAAATATTTTTAAACTTAATTTACTTATAAATGGAGTTACCTCCCTTGACATTTATCTATTTCAATAATTCGCTTCCGCGCAGTGTCTTCAGAAGTTGGAAATGAAATGAAATGAAATGGGGTTTAACGTCCTACTCTTTTGCACCTAACCTGGGCTAATGGAAGACGGGCATACGCCATACAGTGTGCTATGAGGGACATTTTGCCCGGGCAGGGCGCTACGGTCTACCCTTATATCAAATTCCAACTGCCAAGGGATCTTTTACGTGCACTCCAATGTGTACGCGGGACCTCAGAGAGAGAGAGATGGGTTTAACGTCCACTCGACACAAACTAGGTCATTTCGGGACTAACACATGGTTTAATTTTATTTCAATAATTCGCTTGCGTGTAGGGGTCTTTAGCAGTGGGAGGAAACCGGGAGCCGGGAGAAAACCCACGAGGTTGAGAAGGCGCCCCTATCTCCATGCCACATACGCTCACACCAGGGATCGAAACCACAGCCGCAAGCCAGAGTTGACCGGCCAGCTAGAGGTCGGAGCGCGGCAATCTAGACCACTAGGCCATCCCAAACCCCCTAGTGTAAATAAACTTACTGTGTTCTATAGAATCTTTTAGTATATCAAGCTGATGTCCTGGTACACTTATATCACGTCTGTCCGTTGTTTCATGTTCCAAATCGGATCCTGAAATATTCCAACTTAAATTTAAAAAAACACCTTATTATTAAAGAGAGAGAGAGAGAGAGAAATGGGGTTTAACGCCCACTCGACACAACTAGGTCATTTCGGGACTAGCATATGGTTTAATTTTATTTCAATAATCCGCTTGCGTGTAGGGGTCTTTAGCAGTGGGAGGAAACCCACGAGGTTGAGAAGGCGCCCCTATCTCCATGCCACATATGCTCACACCTGGGCTCGAAACCACAGCCGCAAGCCAGAGGTGACCGGCCAGCTAGAGATCGAAGCGCGGCACTCTAGACCGCTAGGCCATCCCAAACCCCCTACCTTATTATTAGTGAAAACAAAAAGTTGCCTTCAACAATAGTTGAATTTTCCCGACAATTGCAAATTTGGTTGAATATACAGTTTAATCCCGAAATGACCTTGTTTATGTGGCACAATAATACAATTCAACACGTTTCAGCAAAGTGTCAACCAAAGCCCAGCCTAGGCATGGGCCCAGGGGTCCCAGGCGCAGGGCCCCGAGGTTAAGGGAGCCCCGCCGTTCATGGCTAAAAGAGAAATAAAAATCAAGTTCCAGATGAAAGTTCCACAGTAATCGCCGTTATATGTCAGTTCCGCGATGTGTATGCCATTTGGAACTGAATATATTTCGTATGTAATTAGTCTTGTATTACAGACCGTTTAATTGTTTTGCGCATGCATCCCATTCAAAAGGATATGAAATAATTTTTCGTCGCGTTAGGGGCCCCGCGATTCTAGTCAGACCCAGGGCCCCGCTCGAGTTAAGCTGGGTTTTGGCCTAATATTAACATGGTAAATGTCAAAATAAGTGTAGTCATGTGTTTCCGGCAATGATACTATATTGAACTTACCCAATCCAAGGCAGACAAATACTATTTCTGCATTTTTTACAGCGTTCAAGACACCATGTTGGTCGTACTTTAAACAGTGGTTGTTGTCGTTGCATCCTTTCACGGTGCGAACGTAGCGAGCTAGATGTTTTAAACCGTCCTTTATAGAGGTTGAATATTGCGGCATTACGTGAGGGGCATAGCCTCCAGACTGGTCATAGATTTTATCACCTTGTGGGCCAACGATCTCATGAAATAAAAAAAAACAAGTGTTACATGGACTTAAAAATGAGACAAACATTTTTTTAAATACAAGAATACAAATTGATGACCAGTCTCACTTGGGCTGGGGGGTCCGCGCCTGCGTTATAAATAAAATCTCCAACTCGTAGGAGATTCTCAATTTAACTCCATTCCAATCGATCGTGTATGACTACCATTTATATACTGTTTCCATGAATTAACCGGACGTACGGATGTCACACACCTTTCTCGTTTTCTGCTGGCGGGCGTATATGCAAATGTAACGTCAGTATTAAAGAGGAATCTTCACTTGTCCGCAGCTACACAATTGATATTTTTCTAGTCTTTGCACAAGAGAAAATAGCTTCAATCGGAAAATCCTCAACACATAGCTTCACAGTTTGAATTGAAATAAGTAATTCTATCACAAATAGGGACGTTGGTGACTAAGAAGTTACCGAGAAAGTGTTCTTTATTTTACTGCGTTCAACATGTTCGAAGAGACGTTTGTAATAAAGCATAGGACCCTATGCTGTTCCTATAATGATTTCTTTACAATAATGCAATGCGATTAGTAACTATGGACAGAACTCATTGACTCGAAATTGATGTTTGATCACGTGTGTATGTTAATTCTAGTTTGACGACCATTTTGAGTGGGAAAGGAAAGAAATATCGGATAGTCCTTGGATTTAAACAAATATCACATAATTATGCGGTAAGGTTGCGCCTTTATTTTAAAGCGGGAATTTCATATTTTCTAAGAAAGTCTAAACATGAATATTTCTATGTCTGTTGCTCAAACGGTTGTCAACTCACTATTATACGATCATGAGCAATATTTTACAGGCATTAAAAATGACTGACACAGGAAATGATGGCACAATTACCTCCCTTGTTTTTCCATTCCCCTCCATCGAATGGCGATCTTCAAACGTTTGAATTTGAAATTGAAAATGATATTTTTGCCAATTTCTCAACTGGCAATAGTGAATAATAGGATTAATAGGATTATTCTTTAACAAGGGGGGGGGGGGACTGTTTATAGATACCATCTATTTTAAGGCTTTATTTTAATACATTTTAAAAATATAACTAAAAAATATGAAATTGGAACTTAAATGAAAACATCAGTAGTGGAACCGTTTCTAATATAAATGCTAATCAGAACATTTAAAATAGCATTTGTATTAACTTCACACAATCTGATTAAAATACAGATCTATATTTCGTTTCGTTTTTTTATACATTAGATGTTCTACACTTCATGAAGATCTGACCGAGCAGCTTTTGACCCTATGACGCCAGACTTTTGATTAAACAATCAGCATTGGTGTTACTAATGGATTACTAACAGTTCCGTGCTTCCTGTGCAAAACACGTCCAAAGCTCGCCGTAACAGAACGCTTCATTGGTCAATTCCTGACATTATTCAGAACACGTCAATGATAACAACTCTTCCAGATCCTAGTGTAGTAAAGACAAGTAAAAAGACATTTTGAGCTATAAAAACGAAACGAACCATAAATTACTTACAGCAATAGTGCCATATTTATGATTTTTATCCAAAGGTAGGAACTTGTTTTCGTTCTTCAATAAAACATAGGACTTCATAGCAGCTTCGACAGCTAAATCTCTATGGGCTTTACTCTGCACCACATCTAGACCAAGTGATTTGTGCTTCACCATGCTTGGTGGATCAAATTCTCCTAGTCGCATCCTCGTGTACCAGACGGGCTTAGCTAATTCCTTGATATAATCTTCCGTTAAATGGTTATGTTTCACAGCGTCAACTGAAATCATGTATGCGAATATTCACACGTAGTTAAAATACAAATGAAATAAATTCGGGTTCATAGTCCTACCGTTCTGCTCCTAAACTGGGCTAATGAAGACGGGCATATACGCCATACAGTGTGCTATGGGGAAAATTTTGCCCGGGCAGCGGCGTTACGGCCCACTCTTCTATCGGATTCCGACTGCCAAGGGATCTTTTACGTGCACGCCAATATTTACTTGTCAGGCCCTCCGTCCCGCATCACAGAAACCCCGCCAGAAAATCTGGATGAACTTTCTCGACCACTGCAGGGATCGAACACAAGACCTCCAGGTTAGCGAGCCAGGGTCTTACCCACTTAGCCACCCTGACCCGATGGTTCAAGACCTTCACGTAATACCCTGCATATTTCGGCACTTATTTTGATTGGGTACACTCTCAGCTTGTTGGCCTATCAGATTCCTCGGTTGTCGCGAATACCAAGTCTCGCGCTTTCAAGCTAAAATGCCTACTTGTGATAATCGAGTTGCAAGGTTAAAGGTTCGTTCAATGTCAAGGTTTCACAACCTCCTGTGTCACCACCTCTGATTGGACGCTACTGTTCACGTGCTTTGGGGAATTACGAAGCAATCTAGCAACTGTCTCAGCCTAAATCAGGATCTAATCTGCGACTTCCTGGTAAGTGACCCAGTGCCCTACTCACCGAACCAAACAGTCTCCCTAAAATGGTAGCTTATTAATGTTATGGGGCGGTTGCTCAAAACTCGGTTTATTTAATTATCTGTTAAGCTCTATCAGATCGTTGGACAGGCAACCACACTCCTTATCACGACAACCGGGCACTCGATAGACCTTATGATACAGCGCGCACATGCTAACCATTCGGTCATAGACCCCCCCCCCCGGTCATTTTATAATTTTCTTCCCTAATGAAACCCATTACGTACCAATTGACAGATAGGCATTGTCGGTTTCATTTTGACAGTTTAGGTTCATTCCAGCTTTCAAACCACCCACGGCAACTTCTTCGTAGTTTTTATAATAATGGGTTTTATGCACCATGGCTTCCATGGCGCCACAATCACTGACAACATACCCCTTGAATCCCCAATCTCTACGCAGAATATCTTGTAATATATGTTTATCTGTACAGGCTGGGATACCATTGACCCTGAAAATTTTTTTTAAAACATCTCATTTTTCTGATAACCGAAATTTAAAAAGAAAGGTTTAACGTCCACTCGACACAAACTAGGTCATGGTGGGACTAACATGTGGTTTAATTTTATTGCAATAATTAGCTTGAGCGTAGAGGTCTTTAGCAGTGGGAGGAAACCGGAGGACCCGGAGAAAACGCACGAGGTTGGACAGGCGACCCTTCTCCTTGTCACGTACAACTGGGGAATCGAAACCACAAAATGAAATGAAGTGGGTTTTTTGAAGATCCACATACGCCACGAAGTGTGCTATGAAGGACAAATGTTTTAACTCTTCGCACTGCAGGGGGGGGGGGGGGATGGCCTAGTGGTCTAGAGTGCCGCGCTTCGACCTCTAGCTGGCCGGTCACCTCTGGCTTGCGGCTGTGGTTTCGAGCCCTGGTGTGAGCGTATCTGGCACTCCGGTTTCCTCCCACTGCTAAAGACCCCTACGCGCAAGCGAATTATTGAAATAAAATTAAAAACCATATGTTAGTCCCGAAATGACCTAGTTGTGTCGAGTGGACGTTAAATCCCATTTCTCTCTCTCTCTCTCTCTTCGCACTGCAGAATATTCTTGTTGTTGGGCTTCGATCCCATTTGCCTACAACTCACTACACATATTGTTTTAGAGTTTTCTGAGATTATATCCGGATTATCGCCCTTATTGTTGAAATTGTTTGACGTCCCTACTTAGGACATTAACTGGCAGATTATCGCAATTGAATAGACGACCACTGTCAAGATCGGTTGCACTATTTCTGTCACGACATTTATTTTTGTAAATCATTTAATAATTGTTTCATTTTGATTGAAGTATGTACCATAATAGACCCAGGACTGCTAGAACGTGACACGGAGCAGGATCGTCGCCTGTCCGGCCGCGTGGGTTTTCTTCGGGTCCTGGTTTCCTCCAACTGCTTAAGACTCTACGCGCAAGCGAATTATTGAAATTAATTAAGCGTTAGTCCCGAAATGAATAAATGTCAGGGGAGATAATTCATTTATGAGGTATTTAAGTGAAAAGGTATACTTCATCACTCAATTTAAAATACATTTAATTTTAATCGTAATTTTTAACACTAAAATCTATAAAATTAATAGATTTTAAGTTAACACTAAGATATAGTAAAGATTAGCTGATGTGTAAATTTATTTCGATTTTCAAATGGTCATATCTTGCCACAATGAATTTACTAATATGAAATATGGTTATTCCTTTTCCATGTTTTACCCATTACCCATTTTAATAGTTCCCTTCAATATCCCAAAATATTGAATAGATGACACATATTAATATTGAATATTTGTAATCCTTGTCAAGAGGATTAAATAATAAAAAAAAATACATGACGCAGAATTTCATCCACGGACAGAGTAATCGTGATTCCACATGTAACATGGATGTCGGTGTGGTGACCAAGTCGACGACATTGTTAGCATATATAGAATGAAATGGGTAAGTCATTTGGGGACAAAACATTTGGTTCAATTTTATTTCAATCGATCACTAAAATTTTGCCGATTTGGGTCTTTAGCTGTTGCGGAAAGTGGGAGACCCGGAGAAAACCCACGAGGTTGGACAGGCGGCCGTACTCTTTGTCACGTACAACCGGGAAATCGAAACCACGCCTGTTGACTCAATGACAGACCTTATGATACATCGCGCATGTGATAATTATTCGGCCACCCACCCACGTACCCACCCCCTTCTTAGCCTAGAGAGAATGTCATGGAAGAAAATACGACAAATCAGCACATTCGGAGTAAAACTTTAAATATGGTGTGAATGAAAAGAGAACAAAATGATCTCTGTGAATAAACTTTAAAACACAATAAATAAACAAACTGAGAAACCAAGACTGAAGATCAGAATTAACGTAAACGCTCAATCAGAATTAAAGGGGTTGGGAATCAATCCGATTAAAACACATATTCTATTTAGTTTGTTGTAGTTCAACATTTCATCAGTCTTTGTTACACTAGGATCTGGAAAAGTGGTTATATAACATGCGTGCTGAATATTGTGAGGCATTAGCCAATGAAAAGGTCTGTTACAGCGTGTTTCACCTGAGGTGCACGGAACTGTGAGTAATCCACTAGAAACTTCAACGCTGATTGGTTAATCAAATGTCGGACGACATAGGGTCAAAAGCCGCTCGTATGACCTCTGGCGCGAACTTCGACTTTAATCGACCAAATCTTCACGTAGTAGAGGCAATTAATTAATGAAATTAATTAAAGGACAATATTGGTGCCAGTCATTATCACATATGTGATAGAACTGATTAAACACTTTCCAAATGTAATATTAACACAGCGATCATCGCTACCATAGAGGAGTAATAAAGGATTCATGAATCGGAAGTGACGAACCCCAAAGGAAAACACGAGTTATCTCTCTATGTGAATGACTGAAGTGACGAGTGATGACAGATAAACGGCCGAATTTCTGCTCACTAATAATTCATTCGAAGACAAAAAGTTGTTATATGGGACCGCAAGAGGATATCTGACGATTCAATAAAGTAATTAAGTGTCATAAGATAAGAGAACGCGAGAAAAATAGAAATACTCCGTACAGCCCCTTGTTTTTATTCATTCTATAGGGGAGACCGGGGCACATTGAACCATTTTGTACGTGTTTGTCCTCATTTCATATCAAATGTTTTTATTAGAAGATCTCTTTATTTCATGATCAAATTTTAAAAAAAAATCAATATGCCCTCTTATATGGATCAAACCCCGGTTTATCTGGATTGTATAGATTAGACATATATGAACTTATTTTAAGTACAAGAATTTCCTAGGCTATGGAAAATTGTTCTCTTTTAATCGCTTTTTTGAAAAAATCACTGCCTAAGAAAATAATTCACAGCATGTGGCTTATTGATGGAGAAATGGGTCTAAGAAGTTATCTCACTTCTGTATAGTGTTGGGTTGTATAGTATTATTTATAAAGGGTATATCCATGGTGGTTCAATGTGCCCCGGTCTCCCCTGCCTTATAAAAACATGTAAATGCACGGGCTTTTTTCTGTTTTTCTTTCGTGTTCTCTTATCTAGTGGCAGTCAATTCTTTTTATGAATTGTAAGATATTCTCTCACAGTGTCACAGAGCAACTTTAGGTCTTCGAGGGAATTATTAGTGAGCAGATATTCACCCATGTATCTGTTATCACTAGTCACTTCAGTTAGTTATAATAGAGGAATAACTCGTGTTTTCCTTTGGCGTTCGTCACTTCCGATTAATGAATCCTTTAATACTCCTCTATGGTAGCGATGATCTCTGTGTTAATATTATATTTGGAAAGTGTTTAATCAGTTCTATCACATATGTGATAATGACTGGCACCAATATTGTCCTTTAAGCGTTAGTCCCGAAATGAATAAATGTCAGGGGAGATAATTCATTTATGAGGTAATTAAGTGAAAATGTATACTTCATCACTCAATTTATCATACACTTAATTTTTATCGTAATTTTTAACACTAAAATATATAAAATTACTATATTTTAAGGTAACACTAAGGTATAGTAAAGATTAGTTGATGTGCAAATTTATTTCGATTTTCAAATGGTCATATCTTGCCACAATGAATTTACTAATATGAAATATGGTTATTCCTTTTCCATGTTTTACCCATTACCCATTTTAATAGTTCCTTCAATATCCCAAAATATTGAATAGATGACACATATTATTATTGAATATTTGTAATCCTTGTTAAAAGGATTAAATAGATAAAAATACATGACGCAGAATTTCATGGAGATAGGGGCGCCTTCTCAACCTCGTGGGTTTCCTCCGGGCACTCCGGTTTCCTCCCACAGCTTAAGACCCCTACGCGCAAGCGAATTATTGAAATAAAATTAAAAACCATATGTTAGTCCCGAAATGACCTAGTTGTGTCGAGTGGACGTTAAACCCCATCTCTCTCTCTCTCTCTCTCTCTCTCTCTCTCTCTCTCTCTCTCTCTCTCTCTCTCTCTCTCTCTCTCTCTCTCTCTCTCTCTCTTCGCACTGCAGAATACTCTTGTTGTTGGGCTTTGATCCGATTTGCCCACAACTCACAACACTTTTTTGGGGTCACGGTGGCTAAGTGGATAAGGCGCTGGTTCGCTAGCCTGGAGGTCGGGTGTTCGATCCCGGCATTGGCCGAGAAAGTTCATCTTGATTTTCCGGCGTGATTCCCCCTTGTCAGTGATGCAGGAGGAGGGCCTGACAAGGACAGCTGTCTAGTCGTTCCGATGGGACGAAAAACCGAGGTCCCGTGTATACATTGGAGTGCACGTAAAAAATCCCTTGGCAGTTGGAATTCGATATAAGAGTAGGCCGTAGCGCCGCTGCCCGGGCAAAATTTCCCTCATAGCACACTGTATGGCTTATGCCCGTCTTTCTTCCATTAGCCCAGGTTAGGTGCAAAAGAGTAGGACGTTAAACCCCATTTCATTTCACTTATTATTTTAGAGTTTTCTGAGATTATATCCGGATTATCGCCCTTATTGCTGAAATTGTTTGATGTCCCTACTTTTCTGAGATTATATCTGGATTATCGCCCTTATTGTTGAAATTGTTTGACGTCCCTACTTAGGACATTAACTGGCAGATTATCGCAATTGAATAGACGACCACTGTCAAGATTGGTCGCACTATTTCTGTCACGACATTTATTTTTGTAAATCATTTAATAATTGTTTCATTTTGTACCATAATAGACCCAGGACTGCTTGAACGTGAAATGGAGTTAGGTTAGTCCCGAAATGAATAATGTCAGGGGAGATAATTTATTTATGAGGTAATTAAGTGAAAATGTATACTTCATCACTCAGTTTATCTTACACTTAATTTTAATCGTAATTTTTAACACTAAAATATATAAAATTACTAGATTTTAAGTTAACACTAAGGTATAGTAAAGATTAGTTGATGTGCAAATTTATTTCGATTTTCAAATGGTCATATCTTGCCACAATGAATTTACTAATATGAAATATGGTTATTCCTTTTCCATGTTTTACTCATTACCCATTTTAATAGTTCCTTCAATATCCCAAAATATTGAATAGATGACACATATTAATATTGAATATTTGTAATCCTTGTCAAGAGGATTAAATAAAAAAAAATACATGACGCAGAATTTCATCCACAGACAGAGTAATCGTGATTCCACATGTAACATGGATGTCGGTGCGGTGACCAAGTCGACGACATTGTTAGCATATAGAGAAAGAAATGGGTAAGTCATTTGGGGACAAAACATTTGGTTCAATTTTATTTCAATCGATCATTAAAATTTTGCCAGTTTGGGTCTTTAGCTGTTGCGGAAAGTGGGAGACCCGGAGAAAACCCACGAGGTTGGACAGGCGGCCGTACTCTTTGTCACGTACAACCGGGAAATCGGAACCACGCCTGTTGACTCAATGACAGACCTTATGATACATCGCGCATGTGATAATTATTCGGCCACCCACCCACGCACCCACCCTCTTCTTAGCCTAGAGAGAATGTCATGGAAGGAAATACGACAAATCAGCACATTCGGAGTAAAACTTTAAATATGGTGTGAATGAAAAGAGAACAAATTGATCTCTGTGAATAAACTTTAAAACACAATAAATAAACAAACTGGGAAACCAAGACTGAAGATCAGAATTAACGTAAACGCTCAATCAGAATTAAAACACATATCCTATTTAGTTTGTTGTAGTTCAACATTTCATCAGTCTTTATTACACTAGGATCTGGAAAAGTGGTTATATAACATGCGTGCTGGATATTGTGAGGCATTAGCCAATGAAAAGGTCTGTTACAGCGTGTTTCACCTGAGGTGCACGGAACTGTGAGTAATCCACTAGAAACTTCAACGCTGATTGGTTAATCAAATGTCTGACGACATAGGGTCAAAAGCCGCTCGTATGACCTCTGGCGCGAACTTCCACTTTAATCGACCAGATCTTCACGTAGTAGAGGGAATTGAAAGTTAAAAATCGAAAGACTAACTTTTGGGACTAACATACGGTTTTAATTTTATTTCAATAGTTCGCTTGCGCGTAGGGGTCTTTAGCCGTGGGAGGAAATCTGGGTGCCCGGAGGAAACCCACGAGGTTGAGAAGGCACCCCTATCTCCATGCCACATACGCTCACACCAGGGATCGAAACCACAGCCGCAAGTCAGAGGTGACCGGCCAGCTATAGATAGAGGTCGAAGCGCGGCACTCTAGGCCATCCCAACCCCCTAAAAAACGAAAAGAAGTATAGATCTGTATTTTAATCCTCTAGCTGGCCGGTTACCTCTGGCATGGAGATAGGGGCGTCTTCTCAACCTCGTGGGTTTCCTCCGGGCACTCCGGTTTCCTCCCACTGCTAAAGACCCCTACGCGCAAGCGAATTATTGAAATAAAATGAAACCATATGTTAGTCCCAAAATTATCTGGTTTGTGTCGAGAGTGGACGTTAAGCCCCATCTCTCTCTCTCTCTCTCTCTCTCTCTCTCTCTCTCTCTCTCTCTCTCTCTCTCTCTCTCTCTCTCATCCATTTCTTACATATTATAAGCACAAAGCACACTGATACTCTGTTACACTTACTTGTTATAAGCACAAAGAACACTGAGACTTCCGGCATCAACACAAGCTTTAAATCCCGGTAAAAAAGTTGTCTGTAGATCTCGTTCAGATACCTGAAATTACACTTTGAAATATGTTAATGCTTTGCGGTATCTCGTTCAGATTGCCGACACTACACTGTATGGAAAATTAATAACTATCCCATCAACGTTGGATCCAGGTTTCACTCGTGTTTCCAGACACATTGTCCTCCAATTTCCGATCTTTATAAAGTATTCAAGAATTATGAAGAACGTCTACTGTCCATTCCACCGCACACACACAAGATGAGGATGGAGCGGGGTGTGAAGGTGGCCGAATGGTTAGCACGTGTGCGCTGTATCATTAGGTACGTCGTGTCAACTGGCGTGGTTTCGATTCCATGGATCGCCTGTCCAACCTCGTGGGTTTTCTCCGGGTCCTCCGGTTTTTCCCCCCGCACTGTTAAAGACCCCTACGCGCAAGCGAATTGTTGAAATAAAACTTGAACCATGTGTTGGTCCCGAAATGACCTATTTTGTGTCGAGTGGACGTTAAACCCCATTTCTCTCTCTGTATAATGAAAATGGCTATACCTTGGCATCAAACAGAGTTCTTCTGACTGGTATGTCTTCTGGTCCACCATACGCCGCGTAATGTTTACAGCTAGCAGTCACCAGATAGTATTTTGGGTCATCGCCATGGACACCATCTACAAATCGGTTAGCATAAACCGTCCCTAGATACGGGTCTTCACCCCATGTTTCCTGCAAAAACACAATTCGCGAAAAGTGATATTTGGAAGAAGTCGTCATACAGGTATTGATTGTATTTGGGAACAAATATTCCTAGTCTATGCCAGTCTATGTATCTCCATTCCATTCTACCCCACTATACCCTGGGATCACCCATGGGGGTGACATATATGCAAATTATCTTCCCTTGGTTTATAAAC
Source organism: Patella ulyssiponensis (assembly GCA_963678685.1). Lineage (NCBI taxonomy): Eukaryota > Metazoa > Mollusca > Gastropoda > Patellidae > Patella > Patella ulyssiponensis. The sequence continues at coordinate 92,834,191 of OY783226.1, forward strand.
TTTTTATTTGTTTGTGCTGTGAATTTGAATACGTGAATATTCCATAGATGAACCCAGGCTATAGTGAAGTAAAACGGAATGGGGCTACTGGGGATACCGAGGATGTGCTAGTGTATCCAAAAACGTACTTACAGAGTTCCTGCCCCATCTTGGATCTCTGTATATGTCGACATTTGGTGAGAAGCAACTCAGCCCTTTATGTTTGCCATAAATTCCTTTCTTTACCCAGTCGTTGTTCATGGCCCTGGTTTCAGTAGCTGAAGCACGGGCGATCCGGAACATTAAATTTTGGCTGCAAATAGAGTTGAATTCTGCTATAAAAATAACATTTCACCAATAAACGGAATATCCCATCACTTTAATATTTAAATTTCCTCTACGTAATAAGATTACGTTATATTTGAAATTGCAACGAGATTGTAAATCATATATCAAAACTTGCTAACAGGCCCATAGTAAAGTTCCTAATAAGCACACTGTAAACTTCCTAATAAGCCCAGTGTAGACTTCGTAATAAGCCCAGTGTAAACTTCCTATTAGGCCCGCTGTAACCTTCCTAATAAGCCCACTGTAAACTTCCTAATAAGACCAGCGTAAACTTCCTAATAAGTCCATTGTAAACTTCCTAATAAGCCCACTGTAAATTTTCTAATAGGCCCGGTGTAAACTTCCTAAGTCCACTGTAAACTTGCTAATAAGCCCATTGTAAATTTTCTTTAAAAAAGCCCATTGTAAACTTGCTAATAAGCCCACTATAAAGTTCCTAATAAGCACACTGTAAAGTTCCTAATAAGCACACTGTAAAATTCCTAAAATGCCCACTGTAAACTTCCTAATAAGCACACGGCAAATTTCCTAATAAGCCCACTGTAAATTTTCTAATAGGCACACTGTAAACTTCCTAATAAGCCCAGCGTAAACTTCCTTATAAGCCCACTGTAAACTTCCTAATAAGACCACTGTAAATTTCCTAATAAGCCCGGTGTAAATTTTCTAATAAGCCCACTGTAAACTTCCTAATAAGTAAACTGTAAATTTTCTAAAAAAAAGCCCATTGTAAACTTGCTAATAAGCACACTATAAAGTTCCTAATAAGCACACTGTAAAGTTCCTAATAAGCACACTATAAAATTCCTAATAAGCACACTGTAAACTTCCTAATAAGCACACGGCAAACTTCCTAATAAGCACATTGTAAACTTTCTAATAAGCCCATTGTAAGGTTCCTAATAAGCCCACTGTAAATTTTCTAATAGGCCCAGTTTAAACTTGCTAATAGGCCCACTGTAAACTTCCTAATAGCCCGACTGTAAACTTTCTAGTAAGCCCATTGTAAACTCTCTAATTGATAAGTCCGGTGTAAACTTCCAAATAAGCCCAGTGTGAACTTCCTATTACGCCCGCTGTAACCTTCCTAATAAGCCCAGTGTAAACTTTCTAATTGATAAGCCCGGTGTAAACTTTCTAATAAGCCCACTGTAAACTTTCTAATAAGCCCATTGTAAACTTTCTAATAGGCCCACTGTAAACTTTCTAATAAGCCCACTGTAAACTTTCTAATAAGCCCATTGTGTAAACTTTCTAATTGATAAGCCCGGTGTAAACGTTCTAATAAGCCCACTGTAAACTTTCTAATAAGCCCATTGTAAACTTTCTAATAGGCCCACTGTAAACTTTCTAATAAGCCCACTGTAAACTTTCTAATAAGCCCATTGTAAACTTTCTAATAAGCCCATTGTAAACTTCCTAATAGCCCCACTGTAAACTTTCTAATAAGCCCATTGTAAACTATCTAATTGATAAGCCCGGTGTAAACTTCCAAATAAGCCCAGTGTAAACTTCCTATTAGGCCGGCTGTAACCTTCCTAATAAGCCCACTGTAAACTTTCTAATTGATAAGCCCGGTGTAAACTTCCTAAAAAGCCCATTGTAAACTTTCTAATAAGCCCTGTGTAAACTTCCTAATAAGCCCATTGTAAACTTTCTAATAAGCCCATTGTAAACTTTCTAATAAGCCCATTGTAAACTTTCTAATAAGCCCATTGTAAACTTTCAAATAAGCCCATTGTAAACTTTCTAATAAGCCCTTTATAAATTAATCCAACTGATTATTATAGGGCAACGTCCAACGAGCCCGTGGTTTATATCTTACCACGTTGATTAAATATAGCCAACTTCCCGCCGTACGTGTTTTTCGTAGTATCTGGTAGCTCGCAGACCAATCACAAGAAACTGTGTGGAAATTTTGTGCATGTATGTGCAGGACAAAGGGTCTGTACGGCCGGAGCTCAGTTTCTTAACTAAAGATAAAATCCCAATTTTAGCAGATACTTCAATTTTCATTGGCTAAACATTAAAATCTATTTAATATTATCCAATCAAATTACGAAATTTGGATTTTATATAAGTAAAAATTTCATAAAACAAACTCCGGGTCTTCTAAAGTTTTCCCAGTAGACTGCCCGTAGTAACATATACGGGTCATTTCGGGACTAACATATGGTTTAATTTTATTTCAAAAATTCACTTGCGCGTAGTGGTCTTTAGCAGTGAGAGGAAATCGGAGTACCCGGCGAAAACCCACGAGGTTGGACAGGCGACCCTACTCGTTGCCACGTACAACCGGGGATTTGAAACCACGCCAGTTGACGGCGGGTCGCGAGCTGGACTTTACTCGCATGTGACTAGTAACACTAGCGCGTGTCATTTCATATTCCTACCGGTGTACTATAATGGCGGCTAGTTCAATATTTATAGATTGTCAATAACGTGTCCTTTGTTTCATATCGAAAGATATAATATCTTGAATTTGTTTTTTTAGCAATCAATGGTCGCCCGTTTCAGATTGCGACGGTCAAAGATTTAGATATCTTTAAACTTTTACGTAGAAATGACATCATGTCCCATTTTATACGATACTTATATTCCTTCTCACTCTCCAGTTTGATTTCTCTTGGATCGAAGGGGGTCACGTGGTTAACTGAGTAAGACACTGGTAGTCCTGGTGTTCTGATCCCGGCATTGGCCGAGAAATTTCATCCAGATTTTCCAACGTGGTTTCACCTCGTCAATGATGCATGGCGGAGGGCCTGACAAGTATGGCGGTATATTAGATTCAAAATTCTAACATGCTATCGTATAATTTTTAACGTCCATTCATGTAATTTCTAACGTCCATTCATGTCATTTCTAACTTCCATTCATGTAATTTCTCAATTAAGACAATGTATAATCCAACTTCTTTATTTGTTCAGTGTAAATTCCACTTCTGTTCCATCTGGTTTCTATTATTTAAACGAAAAATGTCTTTTTATAGATGCTTTACACGTTTAGCATTAACATCAACGAATTTAGAATTTTTACATCTCTGCCTAGCAACCATCATTATGAAGTCGTTTGGTGTCGCCACTGCGTGCTCAATTGGTGATTGTGCACCAGATCGGGACTAGTAAGGTGTTATCATAGAGTTATATATAACTCTATGGGTGTTATAAACGTCTCATTGTTTGTCTGGTTGAAGGTTGGAAGGAGTGCTGAAAGAGAGAGAGAGAGAAAGAGAGAGGGGGTCCTCGTCGAAAGGTCGCTTAGTATTAAAATCAGTATCTGTGTAGGCCTATTCATAAAATTGTACCCTGTGTTAATATCGACCAACAGTATATAAATATTAATTATTGGCTCAACTGTAAAAAAAATTAAATAAAATTCTCCTAATTCTGCACCTGTCTTTAAGTTTTTAAAAAAATGAACAAATACCGTTTAGCTTATATTTAAAAGAGAAAATGATATAAACCGAACCGGACTAATGGGGACGTACATCCATACAGTGTGCTTTAGGGAAATATTGCCCGGAGAACGGATCTACGGCCTAGACTTATATCGAATTCTATTAGTCACGGGATCTTTTACGTGCACGCCAACATGTACACGGGACCTCGGGTTTTCGTACCATCCGAACGACTAGACACTAACAAGGGGGAAACACGTCGGAAAATCTGGATGAACTTTCTAGTTCAATGCAGGGATCGAACACCCGACCCAACACCCGACCCACAGCCTGTCTTACCCATCGTATTCGAAATAGTATTTGCAAACCATACATTTATATCACGTTCAATGTTGTTTGGGGGGGGGGCGTTGATGGGCGAATGATTAGCACGTGCGCGCTGTAAAATAAGGTCTGCCAATGAATCAACTGGTGTGGTTTCGATTCCCCGGTTGTACATGACATGGAATATGGTCGCCTGTTCAACCTGGTGGGTCTTTTCCTGGTCCTCCGGTTTCCTCCCACTTGTAAACACCCCTACGCACAAGCGAATTATTGAAATAAAATTGAACCTTGTAAATACCGAAATGACCTGGTTTGTGTCGAGTGCATGTTAAATCCCACCCCCCCCCTCTCTCTCTCTCTCTCTCTCTCTCTCTCTCTCTCTCTCTCTCTCTCTCTCTAAATTTGTTTGCCGTTCATGCTTAACATGTAAAGCAACAATAAGGAAGACATTTTTCGCTTCAATGATAGAAAAAGGGTGAAACAGAACACATAAAGAAGTTGAATTATACATTGTCTTAATTTAGAAATTACATGAATGGAAGTTAGAAATTACATGAATGAACGTTAGAAATTACATGAATAGAAGTAAGAAATCAGACGATAGCATGTTAGAATTTGGAATCTAATAATACCGCCATAGACAAGGACTGCTGTCGAGTCATTCGGATGAGAAGGGAAAACGTAGCGCCGCTGCGCGGGCAAAATTTCCCTCGTAGCATACTGTATGGCGTATGCCCGTCGTCACTGGCCCATGTTAGGAGCAAAACAGTAGGAGGTCAAACTCCATTACATTTTATTTTATTTTCTAGGATCGAAATAATTTAAAATGGCACAGTATCTACTGTAGCCTACTGTGACCCCGAGTTGGGTGGTTACGGGTCAATGAAAGTTATTGAGCACTTTATCACACGCGTCGACTGTCCATCCTCATGGTGTTATTTCCGGGTCTTCCGCTTTCTTCCCACTGTTAAAGACCCCTACGCGCATACAAGTTATTGAAAAGAATTTTACCGTGTCAGGGGAGATAACTCCAATTATGAGTAAATTAAGTTAAAAATATTTCGTTAATTATTTTCATAAACATTCAATTTCAAGCATAATTTGTAACACTAAAATAAGTAAAATTAGTAGGTTTTGAATGTAAACTAAACAATATGAAAGATTAATGGATAGGCAATTTTATTGCGATGTTCAAATGGTCGCAATTTGCCACAATGAATTTTCTAATACGAAATATAGTTATTCCTTTTCCAAGCCTTTACTCGCTACCCATTTTAATAGTTCCTTCAATATCCCAAAATATTGAATAGATGACACATATTAATAATTGAATGTTTGCAATCCACTAAGTGGATTAAAAAATAAAAATAAAAGACCCAGAATTCAATGGAAGACCAAGCATCTCTCTTTTTCAGTGTTCTTAATTCTTGTTTCTTCATTTGTAGTCGTATTTCGACATTTTGTACATCAAATTTAACGCTTGTATCTTAAAATCGATATGTTTTGAAAATCAGACCTTTGTCATCAATCTGTTTCACAGAGAATTACTTACGAATTAACTCTGTCACAGATGACTGTCCACAACACGTGCATTGACTTCACGTGGCGTCAGTCATTGGCTCAACGGCTCGTGCATTGTTTACATAACACCTAACTGCTTCGAGCAAAATGATGCATTTTACTCATTTTAATACCCATTTACACTAAATAAGAAATATTTTTTAACTATAAATACTTCAAACGTCTTTAGTTATTTTTCTTATACTTCAAAAAAATGTTTGAGAATTTAATTTGTCGGAGTAAAAAAGTTAATATGCCGAACTCATTAAGTCTCGTCGATGTCATGCTTATCAGTGATTGTAGAGGCCAAACGAATATTCACTGCGGGATCAGTTTGATTTGTCATGTCAGATTTGTAAAAAAAAAAATAATATAAAATTTATTTTAGTTAATCAAAACACAATCTACATTTACATTTCATCATAGACATACATCGAAAAACAAATGTCTGAAATACAAATACAATGTCTAAATAAAAATCTCCAAATACAAATCTTGCCAAACATTTCTCCAAAAACATTTCTTCAATAACATTTCTCCAAAAATATTTCTCGAAATTCATCGAACCGGAACATTATGACGACATGAGCGGAAGTCAATCTGGCATACAACAAGGGAGTGTGGCGGAACCATAATATATATACAATAAGAAAAATCGCTCGATGACCGAATTCACGTGCGCGTTATCTCTCTCTCTCTCTCTCTCTCTCTCTCTCTCTCTCTCTAATATAGAATTGGTTAATCTGATCTAGTATTAAATAAAATAAATTCAAAATAGTCTATTTCAGCAATTAGGTTCGACAGCTGGAATTTCATATTTTGACTTTAAAATTCCCCGCACTCACTAAATAGAGTAGAGACGGTCAAAATTATATCTTCTTTAACAAGGGACGTAAATGTGAATATGTCAGAAAATATTTTACAATTTTGAAAATGCATTAAGACCTTTTTAATTGTATGCACCCCGATATCTTGTATTTTGTGTAATGGCCCGTATTTTGACGTTAAATACCCCACCCGTATCATTTGATATTTGTTAGTGCCATTTCAAATTTGTTCTTTTTTCAAGGTATATACATACAAATGTGCAAGAAAATAATTAATTAGAATTTGTTTGTAGCAAACAATAAACATACTTCTCTAGCTGTATATGGACGGATATCGAGAATTTCTTATTAAGATCGTTTTTTATTTTTACTTTAAATATCCCCCCCCCTCCTCCCACTTAATAAATGAAATTGGATTTAACGTCCTACGTTCTGATGAAGATTGGCATACGCCATGCAGCGTGCAATGATGGATATTTTGCCCGGGCAGTGGCACCATGGTTTACTCTTATATCATTGTATGCTATTAAACTGTATTAATTGATTGGGAGGTGGTGGGTGGGGTCTTAAATTTCAAACTACGGGTCATACTACGACATTCTAGATATTACACAGAATACCACCGAAAAGAAATTTTATTTACCTTTTCAGAAATGTAAATTATATTCTTACACATTTAAATTTACTTAGATTGAAAAGGGTATAACAGTGGGGTGACGCTAAATACTATAAAGTTAGTGGTTGTGGACGGGGCGGGGAGGGGGGAGGGAGTATTTAAACGTTAGAATACGGGTTATCGTGTATTGCATGGGTGGAAAGTATTTATTTCTTTATCCCTCTTTCAATATATTGCTTATTCCCCGGCACATTGATGATAACATGACTTGACGAGATAAAAAACCCTTTTCTTTGAGCAAAGAAATATGTCGCTTTCAGACAAACACTAATTTTTGAAAATAGACTACTTTCAATCTATTTATTTTCTTTCTTGAAGGCCCGGCCCGATGAGCCATGCTACGCACGTGGTTTCACTAGAGTCGCGGTCATCGATCGATATATATTATTGTATATATGTTTGCTCGATTCTCCTTTGTTCCGTTAAGCCCAGGATAGGTGCTGAAGAGTGGGACGTTAAACCCTATTTCATTTCATTTCCTTTATTATATGGCTACTTATTGTATGCCAGGTTGACTTCCGCTTATGTCGTCATGATGTTCCGATTCGATCAATTTCGAGAAATGTTTTTGGAGAAATGTTTTGCAAGGTTTGTATTTAGAGATTTGTATCTAGAAATTTGCTTTTCCAGATTTGCTTTTCGTTGTATTTCTGTGATAAAAATGTAAATGTAGGCGAACTCTTGATTTTATCAGATAAATTTTATTTTTATATTGAAATACAATTAAAATACATTTTACAAATCTGATATGAATATGACAAATGTCTGATTTGTAAAACAAAATACATTGATTTTAGTATACAAATGTTAATTTTAGTATACAAATGTTGAAATACGACAACAAATGAAGAAATAAGAATTAAGGACTATAAATTAAGAAATAAGGACCTCTGAATAAAGAGCTTTTTGGGTTTCCATAGAATTCTTCCCCGTCCTCTCTTTTGCATCTTTTGAGGCTTAATCGACTTATTGGCGAATATTCACGACTATTTATAAAAAAAATGGAACGATATCTTAAAAACGAAATTACATGTTTTCCCCTTATCAGTGATTGTTGGCGGATGGCCTGGCAAGAGCAGCTGTCTAGTCGTCCGGATAGGACGAAAAACTCAGGTCCCGTATATACATTGGCATGCACGTAAAAGCTCACTTGGCAGTTAGAATTCGTACAAGAGTAGGCCATAGTACCGCTGCTCGGGCATAAGCACATTGTATGGCGTATGTCCGTCTTCATTAGCCCAGTCGGTGCAGAATTCTACTCCCGAAATTACCTAGTTTGGGTCGAGTGGGCATTACTCTCTCGACGGACACGGTTATCGATAAGAAACTATTCTAAACCCTCGGTGATTATTGTTTAAGATCATCCTATAGTTTCTTAGAAAAATACATGTGAAACAAGCTTACTCAAACGCTGCAGCTAACGCAAGTCCAGTTGGGAATGCTGTTGCATAATTGGCGACATTCCCACGTCCACAATTCGTCCACCATTCATAATGACCGATGCCAAGACGTTTTATATCCGGCGTTGTGTCTTTTCCAAGAGCCAATTGTTCCATGTGTTCCTGGAGAGTCAATCTGTTAACCAAATCATCCACTCGTTTATCCCACGGAAGTGACGTGTCTCGGAACGGTAATTTCTGACCATCGAGGATAAAGGTACCAACATTAAGAATTTGGCATGTCAACAGGAACACCCATATACCACTTGCTACGTCCATCATCTCTGATCTCACGCGAAATGCTGTTTCACGTTGCACTGTTTATACACAAGGAATTCTTATCTTCAAGATAAGACATGCAATCATGGCCGTTTGATCGGATTGTAGCTATTATTTCAAATTGTAACCTACATGTGGCCTATCCTTTCAGATATAATCTGAATCGCTAACCTTGGAATTAAATTGAAATGAGAATGAACATCCTACTTTGCTAATGATGAAGGGCAGACACCATTCAGTGTGCTACGGGGACCAATATGCGTGGACAAGAGCGTTTCCGACTGCCCTTTACTGAATTTCAATTCTCTAGTGTTTGGGTTGGGTAAACGTATTTTTGTCCTAGCCCAATGCCAACCTCTTGGGTTGTCTCCGTGGTCTCACCCGTTGGCTTACTATTAAAATAAAATTGAACCATATGTTAGTCCTGTATTTACCTAGTTTGTGTCTAGTGAACGTTAAACCCCACTTCTTTTGAAGGAGAGATGGGGGGGGGGGTCATTTCTGGAATAGCACATGGTTCAATTTTGTTGTTAGACCAACATACTCACAACAGAATAAGAGTGAAACACAACATCTTTTCAAACATAAGTTGACAAGATTATTTTATGCTAAAGTTTTGCGTGAGTAGCGTGGCGTATGCAGTGAGCACTGCTTATATTTTGCGACCGACTGCACTGATTTTGCGACACCCACCCTCCCCCCACATTTACGCCCCTGCCTGCACCACTGATAAGGGGAAACTGCGCTGGAAAATATCCAGGAACCTTCTGGGCCAACACCGAGACTGAAAAGCGAGCTAAACACTGAGCCGCTAAGATTTTAGTGATTGAATTCTCGGTCTAGCCTCGATCGTCATTACCAAAGTCGGTGCGATAAAAAAACATAGTCTCGATTATCCATTTCATGATTAAATCATGTATGAAAATTGGGCAGCAAATCGTATCCTAATCTAGTAAATATCGCAGGCAAGCGATGACATTGTGAGTTGATTATGGCCTGGATAAGTTTATAATTTAGATAACATTTCAAGCCTAAAGAAAGACCTGCCATAGACAGATTTAGCTCTTGCATAATGTATGTTTAAGAACGAACAACACATCAGTGATTCCCGTATCATTTTATTAACTTGTTGCTGGGTACCATTTAGTTGATTTCCCTCTTCCAAATGTATGGTTTCCATCGATTTTTAGCTTGTTGTTGGGTACCATTTAGCCGATTTTCCCCTTCCAAATGTATGATTTCCATTGATTTTATAAGATGTTTGTAAAATGTTTGAGCTGAGTTTACGATGTTGATTTGGTTGTTGACCTCCGATAAAGACATTAACGGTACCTACAAAATGACAAAGTACCATGTAACAAACGTTCACATAATTGGACTTTAACTGATAATATTATTTCAACATAATTAGTTTTTAACCATACCTTAATTTTTAATATCATTTTAACAGAATTAGTCTTTAATTGATAATAACTAGTTTTTAATTAAAGATACATTATGGAAGATTAGATTAAGGGCTGACAGTTCTCGCTATAATAGGTAAAATCTAGATAACGTAAACGGAATTTACTGAAAATTTTAGTCAAATTGATCCACACTGAATCGTGAATTTAGCGATTGAATTTTCGGCCTTGTCCTGATCATCATTACTAAAGTCGGTACGATAAAAAAAAAACATAGTCTCTAATATACATTTCATTGTTTAATCATGAATGAAAGTTGAGCAGCAAATCGGGTCCTAATCCCGTATATATCGCAGGCTAGCGATGACATCGGGAGTCGATAATGATCTGGATATGTTAATTTAATAACTTGGCCTAAGAAAAAACCTGCAACAGGCAGATTTAGCCCTTGTATAATAGTATTTTAACAGAATTGGTGTTTTAAAATAACTGATTTTCAATTGATAATGCTCGTTTAACAAATACTTTTGTTAATTGATAAAATTATTCTGGCAATAATATTTAAAACATAATTATTTAATTAGTGATAAAATTTTGAAATAATTTATAGTTTTTAATTAATAAGCTTAACCTAATAGAAATAGTTTTTTAAATTGCAATCTGACAAAATTAATTTGTAATTGATAATATGATATAATATAATTTTTTAACATTATTAGTTTTAATAAATAACAGCTTGTTTACAGATGTATTTTAAAATTGATAATAATGTTTGACCAGCCGTATATTTTAACTGATACTCGTAGTTTAAATATACTTTTAGTAATTGATAATATTATTTAACATAATTAATTTTTAATTGATAATAATAATAATATGAACATACCGGGAGCAACTATCCAACCCTTTTGGTCATTCCACAGAGACATGCTTTGTCCATGAATAATGAATTTAACAGTTTTCTTTTCTCCCTTGCGAAGATGGGTTCTGTGGAAACTCCCCAACTGTATATTTGGTGTTGGTTCTGATGGATTGACGAACTTAACATAAACTTGTGAAACCTAAGAAAATATATATTAGACTGGAACATTGAAGGTTGAAAAAAAAAGATTTTGGAACATCATAAGATGTCTGAACTCTTGCGGCAAGGGGTTCTGTTACGTGCCCATGCATATGTACAACAGTGGATATTTCATGTCATTCGAACAACATACCTGGAAATGATAACCAGGCGTACTGTGGTACTGGTCAAAATACTTACCTCATTACCATCGAGGTTTCCAGTATTGCCAATATTGAACGGAACCATAACATTACCACGCTTGGGTGGTGCTGATTTGTGTTTTCATTTGGCGTATTTGAATGTTGTGTAGGATAAATCATAACAAAGTTTGTACAAAGGTGTATATGCGATTACATAGGCCTTATTCTGATTAGAATATACACTACCTCATCAGCATCAAGTGGTCCAGTATTTTCAATATCGTATGAACCTTTAACATGGCCTCCGGCTTGGACGGTGGTGATTTGAAGTTTTAAGTTGGAGTATTTGAATGTTGTATAAGACAAACCGTAACCAAATGGGTACAAAGGTGTATATGTAATATATCTGTATGTTCTTTCTTTCATCGAGTAGTCGGTCATCGGTGGCACCTAAAACAAATAAAATATTAGTCCAATTTGGAAAGAAGACATGGAATTGTTTTCCCAAGTGATTGAGATCAAATAGAGATTTGACGTCTTGTCGAACCCCCCTTTTATTTTTTAATTAATTTACCATGGTTACGACTGCATAGCGAGATAAGTGAATTATGTACACTGTACGAAATGAAGACAACTCTCATGAATGAGATTCGAGACAAGAGAAGAAGCGTTTTAAACATGATATTTCAATTATTCGTGATGCTTGAGGTAAATCGACGACTATATGCCTGCCACGGATAACCACTGTACCGAAACCTCGACCGATCATATGATACTAGGCGTTCACGTTAAACAACTCCTAACCACCTGTCCCATTTCTTGTCGATTCCCCGACTGTACGTGACAAGGAATAGGGTCGCCTGTCCAATCTCGTTGGTTTTCTCCCGGGTCCTCCGGTTTCCTCCCACTGCTAAAGATCCCTAAGCACAATCAAATTATTGAAATAAAATAGAACCATGTGTTAGTCCCGAAATGACCCAGTTTGTGTCGAGTTGACGTTAAACTCAATTTATTTTTCTCTAGCGTTCTATCTCCCCTTCTAGTTCACCCTACAGCTCTCTCTCTCTCCTTCTCTATGTCCCCCTTCCCTATGTCACCCCCACCCCACCCCAACCTTTATCAGTCTCTACTGTTCTATTTAAAAGGGTTGGGGGGGGGGGTCACGGTGGCTAAGTGGATAAGGCGCTGGTTCGCTAGCCTGGAGGTCGAGTATTCGATCCCTGCATTGGCCGAGAAAGTTCATCTCGATTTTCCGGCGTGATTTCCCCTTGTTAGTGATGCAGAAGGAGGGCCTGACAAGGACAGCTGCCTAGTCGTTCGAGTGGGACGAAAAAACCGGGTCCCGTGTACACATTGAAGTGCACGTAAAAGATCCCTTGGCAGCTGGAATTCGATATAAGAGTAGGCCGTAGCCCCGCTGCCCTGGCAAAATTTCCCTCATAGCACACTGCATGACGTATGCCCGTCTTCTATTAGCCCATGTTAGGTGCAAAAGAGTAGGACGTTAAACCCCATTTCATTTCATTTTCTATTTAAAAGGTTATCAAACATTGTAAAGAAACCCGCACCTTTGATAGATCAGTCATCCAGGTCATTGGTAGCCGACCAGAGAAAACATCTCCTGGATGCGCGTGAGTGATCAATCTTCTCAAAGCTTCTCCAGTGGACTGAGCAGGGTAAAACATTTGTATAATAGCGGCGACTTTGTCGTTTTTATCAAATTGTTCAATATCCAGTGGTCCAGCACTCATTATAAGAAGAACAATTTTGGTATTATGAGGACCTGAAAATAGAGTTGACCTTTATAATGCACTCCCCAATTGTAGTGAATTATACATTCGGGGCGATTGAAGCAGTTTGATAACTTTTGTTTTTACTGTTTTACTACATACCGTTCATGGCGTTTATAAATATTTTGAAGTTGCTGCTGATCTATCGATGTCATATAGGATCGTAAGTGGTATTTAGGATCTAAAACTATTTGATGAAGGCCAGGTCCCACTGCACTTACGGATGCAAAGATGATGTAAAACGGGGCAAAAACGTGCCCTCCGTTTGAAAACGCCATGCATCCGTTGTGTACTCATTGCATACGCGTTTCATACGCTCTATCCATCCAGCATCCGTTCACTTTGATTCCATCCGCGCAAAAAGTTTTGAGCTGCACAAAACTTTTATAACGGATGAACTTTCTGCAGTGTACGATGTAAATGCGCGACATATACGAGCAACAGACGTGCCATGTCCGTTATCATCCGTTAAACGTCCACTGTATCCTCTCCGCATCTTCTGGGCATCCTCGCAACTTACGTCCGTTCCAGCTGAAAACGGAAAGAGGGGTGAAAGATAAAGTACATGGAACGTCTATACGTCGTTAGTAACACGGAAATAGAAAGGATGTAAGCGTATGCATCTCGAATATAAAGTTTTCAAAACGGACAAAGCGTTTGTATCTGGGATGTATCTGGTATATTGAAGGATGTCTGGAGTTTCCTTAGAGTATGTAGAGCTGTCACCCACTTCCATCCGCTTTCATCCGCTAGGCTTCCGATGAACATCCAGTTAACATTCCCGCTACATACTTCCCATGCTCGTTCTTTTCCGTTCTGTTTTCGCAAATTTTCCCGTCAATTTTGTCCATTTCTGGAGCGGATGAAAACGGATAGAGCCACACCCCAAAAGTTGCTCGTCCGCTGTGTCCTTTTTGCATACGTTTTGTGTCCATCGGCCACTGGGACCGGGCCTTTAGATTTTTTAGATACAGCATGAAAAGCTGCATCGTCCATCAAAGAACCGATGCTTTGTCATTGATATATTTTGACAATTCACAAATAATATGTTGTATTTGATAGTGACTTATTTTAGTGGTTGGCATGATTATATTTTTTGGGAGCCACGGCAGCTCAGTGTGTAAGACGTTGACTCGCTAACCTAGTGGTCCCCTGTTCGATCTCCGCAAACCTCCTTGCGGTTGGAATTCAATATAAGAGTAGGCCGTAGTTCCACTGCCCGGGCAAAATTTTCCTCATAGCACACTGTATGGCGTATATCGTTGCCTCAACGATAAAACAGTGGACTTTACATATGGGAACACTTCTGTTAATGGAAAGTAGACGTAGATATGGACCGCTACGAGGCTGTTATGCGAAATAAAGTTGAACCGAAGCTGAAAACCCTTTTTTAGGTAACCACAGAGCGGCGAAATGTTAATATCAGCTTGCCACATCATCAGGAGTCAATTTCAAAATTTTTGATAACACAAGAAAACTTAGCAAATTAAATTCATAGTTTATGCTTTTCTTTATGGCAGGGTATGGTCGATCGTATCGTGAATTCACGTGTCTATACCACTTTGTCAGAAAAGGCACACACAAAAAAGTTATATAATAAAATAAAACCAAGTACGAACAATCCAAAATTAGTCAATATTCGAAGTCCAATAAAAACGGTCGAGGCAAAATAGTGTAATCAGCAAATGGACTGTTCGCCGTGTACAAAATACATGACAAACAGTGGTAACAGGTGTCGCATAATCAACATTCGCCTTTGTCCTCGTTGGCCATACAGACAAGGATTAAACTCAATGAGTGAATAGAGTTTAAAGTCCTACTGTTCTGTGCCGACAGTGTGTTATGAGGGTAATTTTCTCGGGCAGTGGTATTATGGCCTTTTCTTATGTCGAATTCCAACTGCCAAGGTATCCTTTACGTGCATGCCAATGTATGCACAGGTCCAATGGGGTTTTCATCCTATCTGAAACTCCGTCCTGCACCACTGACAAGGAGAAACCACGATAAAATATGGTATAAAATACAACCTTACTGTGTGAGATAGAATCTTTAAGAATATCCAGCTGATGTCCAGGTATGATTAAATCTCGTCTATCTGTACCTTCATGTTCTAATTTATTACCTGTAAAAACAATTCTAATCAGGAAAAACCGGTAATATGATTAAAATACACATATAACTTTCATACGTCAGGGTCAAACGAGCGTCTTTTGACCCTACAACGTCAGATTATTGATTGATCAATCAGCGTTGACGATTCTAGTGGTTTGCCCACAGTTCCATGCATCAACGGGCCAAGAATTCGCCGTAACGGGCCGTTTTCATAGGCTAATCCCTCACATCACCCAGAAAACTTTAATGACTCTTCTAGATCCCAGTATATGGACACAGTACACCAAATATTTCTACGCCGTCACCCACGAGGGCCAGGGCTATTTTTAGTCTTTCTCTCCCTTTTCTTTCTTCCACCTTTTACCTGGCGATTTTTGTTGACTTTTTGGTGTAGAATTGAAGAAAAGGGTTTGAAAATGCATTTTCTGCCAGGGTTTTGTGAATATTCATAATTTTGAGGCGGAAGGATACAAGAGTTGAGAGGTTGATTAGGCTGAAATGTAGGGCCTAACATTGCATGTTTACTTGTCTCTACTTCCAGCTTGTGTATCTCAAGTTTTTCATGAAGAACCTCATACGTGCTTTTGGGCAAGAGATTGCCACATGTTGCTCTATCTGTGGTAGAAAGCGTTCTACCCAACGAAAATTTGGGAAAAAGTTAGAGCCGATCTAAGAGACAAGAATAAACATTAAAGTCAATGGGGAAATCTTTAGAGATCTGTGGCCATATACTAAAGACAAGTAAAACGAAATTTTCAACTTTAAAAACGAAACGAAATAGCGTATGTGTTTAAATCAGATTGAAAAAACGGTATAACATGCTAACTTATTGACGAGGTATGTCTGAAGCTTTTCTGACTCGGCTTTCAGAACAATATACAGAATTTCTGATCTTTCCATTTGCTTCCTTAGATACCGGATTTTGAAACCGAATCATAAGTTTCGAGTAAGCTGTAAAAATCAAGTGTAGAAATTTTGAAATTGTCCTTACTATTGCGTTATTTTCTTAATAATTAACTTACCCAAACCCAGACACACGAAGACAGCATCAGCGTTTTTCACAGCGTTCTGGACTCCGCTCTGGTCGTATTGATGGCAGTGAGTGTCATCTTTACACCCATTCACGGTATTAACTGTTTTGGCAAGGGCGGATAATCCATCTTTAATGGAGGAGGAATATTTGCTCATTACATTAGGTGAGTATCCACCTGATTGGTCGTGGATGTTGTCGCCATGAGGTCCAACAATCTAGTAAAAACCAATGTACAAAAAAGAATTAAAAGAAGTGCTGATTTGGTGGTAAACAAAAGTTTCAGACAGGACGTGATTTGCTAAAATTAGATAATATGCAAAAATCACGTCATATCTGACGTCGCTAAGAAGCTAAGGAATTCCGACACAAATTCTGTAACGTCCCTTTCACGTACTGGTCGTTCATACAAATACTAAACTACGAGACCATAGGTTTTTACCATTACAAGTAAGAATGGAATGGACTGGGGGCTACAACATGCAACCTTATGACACATCTTTAACAGGGCACCATTTGGCTATTCTAAAGACATCGAAAATCGAAACTAGACGACCGTACACTTCAGACTTCAGTCAATCGTCCTTCCCAGTTGTACGTGATAAGAAGTATAGTCGCCTGTCTAACCTCGTGGTTTTTCTCCGGGTCCTCCGGGTTCCTCCCACTGCTAAAGGCCACTACGGTAGTTTATGTCGAGTGGACGTTAAACTCCCCCTCTCTCTCTCTCGCTCTCTCTCTCTCTCTCTCTCTCTCTCCGGGACTAGAGTTATTGGAATTGGATACTTAGAGCACACCAGGTGGTTATTCCAAGGAAATGCAATATACTCACAGCGATAGTGCCATATTTATGATTTTTATCGAGGGGTAAGAAATTATTATCGTTCTTTAACAGAACAAATGATTTCATGGCAGCCTCAAGCGCCAGATCTCTGTGAGCTTGACTCTGTACAACCTCCATACCAATTGATTTATATTTAACGGAATGAGGTGGGTCGAACTCCCCTAGTCGGATTCTGGTATTCCATAAAGGTTTTGACATCTCTCTCACTAGATCTTCGGTGATATGGTTATTTTTTACAGCATCAACTGGAAATAAAGTCAAGTGAAATGATATTGGGTTTAACGTCAATCTAATTACAATACAGATCCTATTTCGTTTCGTTTTCTTATTGTTCAAAGTTTGTTTAGGGGAGAACGTTAGATCGAAGACGGTCCTACGCATTTTAGCACATATGACGTCATATATAGATTTTGGGTTAGGGTAAGGGCTAGGACCTGTAGATTTTGTGGAAGTCTCGAGATGTAAACAGGGCTAGCCCTTACCCTAACCCTAGGCCAAGCCTAACCCTTATCCTAACCCACAATCCACATATGACGTCATAAATTGCGTAGGACCGTCTCCGATCTAGCGTTCTCCTTGTTTAGGCCATTGAAAGTATAAAAAACGAAACGAAATATAGATCTCTATTTTAATCAGATTCGGTTGAACGTTTTACATTGTTGCACCAACTGACGTAATGAAGACGGGTATATGACATACAAAGCCCAGCTTAACCGGTGCGGGCCCGGGGCCCGGGACCCGAGTAGAATCGTGGGCCCCTAACGCGACGAGAAGATTATTTCATATCATTTTGAATGGTACATGTGCGTAACACACAATTAAACGGTCTGTAATACAAGACTAATTACATACGAAATCTATTTGGTTCCGAAACACATACAATGTGCGGAAATGACATATAACGGCGATTACCGTGAAACTTTCATCTGGAATTTGAATTTTTTTTCCCCGTTTTTGCCATGAATCGTGGGGGACCCTAAACCCCTTGGGCTTTGATGACATACAGTCTACGATGTGACCAATTCTGCTCGAAAGCAACGCTACGACATACTCTAATTTCGATGACCAGACTTTTTCCTTTTCCTTTCCTTGTAATGCCTTTCGTCCTATTTAACTGACAACAGAAGCCAAGTCGAAGGGATCAAACCCTGGTCTTCTGGTTACAGAACAGGCACAATATGTGGCTCCCACTATGGGATTATATGCAATACATCAAGCATACTTTTTGATGCTGTGTGAAAGATGTATTGGTGAAGTGCCCCAATTTTGAAAATAAATAATTAACATTGCTATAATTCTGCTCGAAAGCAACGCTACGCCATACTCTACTATCTATGGTTTGACTTTTGTCTTGCCTTGTCATGCCCTTCGTTCTTTTGGCAAATGGAACCAAGTGAAAGGGATTAAACACTTTGAAGGTGTGTGATAAGTGTATTGGTTCAGTTCCCAATTTTGAAAGTAAATAACATTGCTATAAATCCAAACCGTACAAATAAATAGGGGGTGTAGCCGTATACGTCCGCATAGCCTTGAATCGTTGCAACCATTTGAACTAGGATTTCGAAAGACGAAACTTTTGGATAAAAAGGAAAGAAAAGGGGCGTGTTACCTACCAATTGACATAAAGGCGTTATCTTTATTACCCCGGCAGTTGAGATTGGTACCAGCCTTCAAACCACCAGCCACCACTTCTTCATAATTTTTATAGTAATGGTTACTATGTACCATAGCCTCCATAGCACCACAATCACTGACGACATATCCGGTAAAACCCCAATCGTTTCTTAATATTCCATTTAATACGTGATTGTTGGCACACGACGGTACACCATTAACTCTGTGAATCAAAGCGTGAAAATAAAACAAAACCAGTTGTCAAGATGTGTCAAACTCTAATGGATCGGCTGTATGACAGTAAGTGATATGTACCTACGCCCATACATTAGCGATGCGGCTACCGGTTTACTTCAACAGGAAAACATGACGCTATTACAAACAAACAAGACACAATGGCCGCAGCCATGTTTCATCCGGGATCCTTAAAGTAGTTCCAATATGGCGGAATTCGTCGAGACTAGATGTAGGGTCCGGAATCTGCCGAGACTTGCCGAGTGAACATATATCTTAATTATGCTCATATTCATAACTAAGATGTATGTTGTGAAGACCAGTGACCGGTTGTTCGATCAATAACACTGTAGACCTTTCATAATATGCCATAACCAAAGACTGTACGATAATTAACTGGGTTTTGGCCACATCTTGGATTCGACCCAAGTTTTGTCCGAGAAACATCATAGGGATTTCCTGCCTAGTCTTCCCCTGTCAAGAAAAAATGTCTCATTATTTGAATTGTTGGTGTAGAAAAGTAAGGTTATGTCTAAATACTAAGACCAACAGCAGATTTGGTCACAGGTAACCGGATACGGGATGTAAACAAGGCTAGCGCTAACTCTAACCTAGCACACAATCTCGTTAACAATCACATGACCAAACATCTCGTGACCTTGACTAAATCTGTAGTTGACCTTAATATTTAGACCTGGTCAGAAAGGTAAGGCCTGCAGCCCTATTTAATTTATTTGTAAACAACTGTATCGTCGGTAGTAATAATACTATATTTAGGTACTTACTTGTTGTAGGCGCAGAAGACCCCCCGACTTCCGGCATCAATACACGCCTTGAATCCAGGTAGAAACGATGTTTGGAGATCTCTTTCCGATACCTTTATGTAAATACAGTGCTATATTTAAAGGAGCTAAATCGCTAACATTTTGGACCTAGAAATTGACACAAGTGCGTCGCAACGCATATAATAACCTAATATGAATGTATATAAACTGACTTACATTCAATGGTTTCCGTTTTTACTCTAATTTCAAATCAGTTATGCTCGGCGAAATAAGCCAGCAGTCTCAATCATATGAAAATTTCTAGCGTCTAGTTATTCCAGTCTACATGCGCCGTTTGATTTGGTGCAATGTTTCAAGCCTCGTTCCTCGAGTCTCTTGCTAGAACTGGGGTTGAAACACATTATGGTACACGATTCGTGTACCAATGGTAAAATATTTATATTTTCTCAGATATTGGATATCAGAAGCCCATCTTTTCCCAGTAAGATCACATCATCAATGTTTATTTAAATTGACAAATAATTCGTGTTTTCGATGTTGAAGATTTTGGATGATATTGAGTTACAGACTTGGCTACTTTAAACTGCTAATAACACGAGAAATAGATGGTGCAGTGTATTTTATTTACCAGGGTAAAATGTAAAGTGTGAAATGTGTGGGGCTTTAACTATGTCTAGTGGCAATGATCTCATAAATAGTCGAGTTTTCGGAACATATCAGTAGCACGCCTGCTCTGACCCCGAGTTAACAAGCCATGCTCAGACTTAAGTTAAAAATTTACTCAACTTTCAGTCACTGTTTACGATAAAAACAAAACACATGGATTCCTACTGATGTAGTTCATGCATTAAAACAATAAAAGTATTATTTAAAATAAGCGAACTTTTTTGAGCAAATTTTGAACTTAAGTCTGAGAATGCTTGGTGAACTCCATGTTCCTTAAGCAACGTCCTCGAGTTTTACAACATCTAACAGTTGCTTCAATACTTAGCAATTCCCTAACTTTGGCGCCCGTTGTGTAGCCACGTGACTAATTAGCATCGCCCAATCCGAGGTCGTGGCACATAACACACTGTAAACAAACAAGTATACAGCCGTTAAGAGTTGTGTTGTTGTTTTTTTTTAAATTGAGAAACTCACGGAAAACCAGTAACCTTGACATTGATCGATCTTTGAACTTTGCAACTCGACTGTCACATGTAAACATTTTAGCTAGAAGCGCGAGTCTTGGTATTCACGACGACCGATGAATCTGATAGGTTCCCAAGCTGAGCTTGTTACCTAATCGAACTTAGTGGCGAAATATGCAGGGTATTTCGTGAAGGGCTTGCTAAGATGTACGTTGTTAAGGCGAGATAAGCCTTCTATTGAAGATGAGTGAACTCGGGACCAGTAATACACAAGGGTCCAGGACTTCGGTAAGGCTATACCCATCCCACTTAACCTTTTCATTTCAAGGGTTACCATAGAAATAAACATCACTATATGTTAGTCTTAAAATATCAAAATATTACACCCAATCTAATTGAAATTCAGATCTATATTTCGTTTCGGTTTTTATAATTTCGATGGCCTACACTACATGTAGATCTAACAACTTATAGCGGTAGGTCACGTTCAGCCAGTTCAGATGTCAAGCACGCGACATCTGACCCTGTAACCTCAGTCATTCGATTAACCAATCAGAATCGTTGTTGCTTTGTTTTGATTTCTATCGCTGAAAATGCCTTCCCACAATTCCGTGCTAAAAAGGTCAAACCCTCGATTCGACAGATAATTTGATTGGCTGACCCTTCATTTCAAGCAGAACACGAGTTGAATAACAAGTCTTTCAGAGCCTAATGTACTAAAGACAAGTGAAACGAAATTTTGAAGAATAAAAACGAAACGAAATAGGATCTGTGTTTTCATCAGATTGTATTACATATGTTTTCCATGAGTTTATTCATTTACCTTGGCATCAAACTGTTTTCTGTTGATCGGATAATTATCCGGACCACTTCCTGCCGGGTAATGTTTACAGCCGGCATTAGCTAAGAGATACTTCTTGTCATCGCCCTGAATACCATTTACAAAATTATGGGCATAAACAGATGCAAAATATGGATCTTCTCCCCAAGTTTCCTGAAATGTGTTTAAACATACTATGAATATATTTATAAATAAAATAAAACGAAGTACTAACAAGAAAAAATTCGAAGCCCTATTCGGTATAGGCAAAATAGTGTAATCAGCAAATGGAGTAATGGACTGTTCACCGTGTACAAAATACACGACAAACTGTCGTAACAGGTGTCCGGAAGAGAAAGCTTACCCTGCCTATAGTGTAATATCATTATTCACGGGTGTGGCGGTATACCACGGGTGTGGCGGTATACCACACCCGTGAATAATGATATTACACTACGCGACTGTCCATTTGCTATGTATATATCTTCAAAGCAAGTTGCGCACGGGATATTCGCATACTGGTAGCTGGTAGTTTGTCTTATACATGGTTCCAGGACTGAATGGTACTCATGTAGAACGGTTCGGTCACATAGTACACTAAGCCAAACCTAGGACTCTTACCCTTTGAACAAAACCTGAAACAATTTTACGACAATTTTCCTTAATCCATGTTACAATTTGCAGCTCACATAATGCAATACAAAATATTTAAAGTTAATTTACCCCGTTTAAAGAGATTAAGGGAGAATTGGTTATTGCTTTACAATTCGTGTGATAATTGGCAGAAACTATTGCTGTGACAATACAGTGGATCGGTCCGGTAGTGAAATTTAACGATAGAGATTACTTACCGGATTTCTACCCCATCTCGGATCTCTGAATATATCTAGAGTTGGTGAAAAACAACTCAAACCTTTATGAATTCCATAAACTCCCTTTTTCACCCAGTTGTTATTTGCGGCTCTGAGTTCAGTACCAATTGCTCTGGCGACCCTCAACATCAAGTTATCACTGACAAAAGAAGGCGAAGCAACATCAGTCGACATGTGAGGAGCGAGACGTAGAGAGAGCTGACGGGTAAGGCAGAAAGAGAGCTAGAGAGTGAGAGGGATAGGGGGAAAGGTAGAATGAGAGCTAGAGGGTGAGGTAGAAAGAGAACTAAAGAGTAAAGTAGAAAGAGAGCTTAAGGAGTGGGGTAGAAAGAGAGATCGGGGGTAAAGTAGAAAGAGAGCTAGAGAGTGGGGTAGAAAGAGAACTAAAGGGTAAAGTAGAAAGAGAGCTAGAGAGTGAGGTAGAAAGGGAACTAAAGGGTAAAGTAGAAAGAGAGCTAGAGAGTGGGGTAGAAAGAGAGATTGGGGGTAAAGTAGAAAGAGAGCTAGAGAGTGGGGTAGAAAAAGAGCTTGGGGGTAAGGTAGAAAGAGAGCTAGAGAACGAGGTAGAAAGAGAGCTTGAGGTAAGGTAGAAAGAGAGCTAAAGAACGAGGTAGAAAGAGAACTAAAGGGTAAAGTAGAAAAAGAGCTAGAGAGTGGGGTAGAAAGAGAGATTGGGGGTAAAGTAGAAAAAGAGCTTGGGGTAAGGTAGAAAAAGAGCTAGAGAACGAGGTAGAAAGAGGGCTTGAGGGTAAGGTAGAAAGGGAGCTAGAGAGTGAAGTAGAAAGAGAGCTTTGGGCTAAGATAGAAAGAGAGCTAGAGGGTGGGTAGAAAGAGAGCTTGGGGTTGGGGTAGAGAGAGAGTTAGCGAGTGGGGGAAGGAGAAAGAGGGAGGGGGAGAGGTAGAGACGGAGAATAAGGTAGAATTAGAGAAAGCTAAAGGGTGGGGTAGAAAGGGAGCTAGAAAGGGAGCCAGAGAGAGCAAGAAGGGTAGCTAGAGGGTGATGTAGAGAAAGCTATTGGGTGAAGTAGAAAGGGAACTAGAATGAGAGAGAGCTAGAGGATGTAAAAGACTCTAGTATTCATTATTGATGGGTTATAGTTTATTTGACTCTACTTCGGTTTCTGATTGCTTAACTACGACGCATGCAATGAAATGTTATTCTTCCATCATTTGTTATACTATCTTGGAAAACAAATGACTTTCCATCAGTAATATATGTGGTAATCCAAAAGTGTAATTTCTAAAATTGAATATTACTATTTGATAATAGCCAAGAAAGAATTAAATAATAAAAAAAAAACACTTACTCCCAAGTAGCCGCTAGACCAATACTCGCAGGGAAAGATGTAGCATCATTGCCAGTATTACCACGAGCACAATTAGACCACCATTCATAATGACCTATCCCCAATCGTTTTATATCTGGTGTTGCACCTGCACCAATAGCCATCTGTTCCTGGAGTTCCTGAAGAGTCAGACGGTTGACCAGATCATCAACTCGCTGATCAACGGATAGGTTCGGATCCTGGAACGGATATTTATTCCCATCCAGGATAAAGGAATGAAGTGTTATGATCTGGCAAGCCAACAAGCATAGCCAAAGAAAATTTGTTGTTCCTGTCATGGTTTGTAGAAAGACAATGGGTGATTCAGTAAAAAAAAATACATTTTTTTCTTTTTATAGTCAGATAACAACAAAGAGGTCCAGCAGATAAAAGATGATCTATTTTTGAAGATATGACTGCTTATCTGATATATAAACTTAATTCAACATGGCGTATTATGGAGCAAATGTCTTGTTTAATTTTAACAAGCATTTATACAAATTGATGGAATCGTGGTACTCATTCTTATATAAATAACTTATTTTTATATATCCATCCGTATTATTACGGCGCGGTCAAAACATGTTTGCATTCGCATCATCCAGCAGCGCCACTATCCAATCACCCTCTCTTGGTTCCGCACCTGCCAAATTTAGTTCCTGTGTTCTTGACATCTGGAATAAAATCTGAATCAATCGTGCTTTCTAATAACCTTGAAGATTTGAGCAGTACCAAAACACATCGAAAATGACTCGTCATTATAATCCGTGTTAGACTTCTCGGTCACCCAACATAAATAAATGACACGGAGTTATCAGGTTATGGAGCCAGTGGTCGACAGAATTTCAAATCTAGCTGTTTTGAGGTCGTGACTATTAAAAGATTCCACGCCAGTCACTGCGGACATTTCGTTTATAATGCTTCTACTATGATAAACGCCTGCCAGACAATTATACTTGTTTGACAAAAATCCTGGAACCCTGTTTTAGCGAAACTCAAGATTCAAAATGTCATAGGCCGACAGTCATATAACCGAGGACCAAACGAGGATAGAGTATTCTAGTCTCGGTCACCCAGAACCCCCTTGTCGTCAATGTACGGAGGGTCTGGGTCCGTTGTTAATTTTTTACGAAAATTACTGGATAATTTACCACATAAAAAAACAAACTCCCGGTTACGCATGGGCAGTGGAACCTTTTGGCTAAAGTCTCGAAATGCACATCTATTATATGTTACAAAATAGAGACGAGGAATAAACATGAATCGCGATGAAGAATTAAGAAGATTGTGAGAGAACCCATACGTCCGATTCTTTACGAGAGAAAATTACCATTCCAATTAAAACCTTTACAAACCAAACTTTAGAGAGTGTCATTGTTCACAAGCGAGATGTTTTGGCAGATTCAGTGCGTGGTAACATAACAGACTGGATAATCCAGACAATGACCTACTTTCCGTCAAATTTGAGGACCAATCCAGACTTATATTCGTAGAATATTTGTTTGGATGATAGAGACTAAGAGAATTCGAGTTTGAGCCGTTGACAAGTGAATCACCATGCAGCCACTCGGCAAACCTCAGCCGATTCCAGTACCTTACATCTAGCACCGGCGGAATGAACAATCTGCCATTAGAACTACTTTCAAGTTCCCGGGTTACCAACGGCGTTGCCCATGACGACGCCTTTGAAGAATGTTTTATCTTACAAAGTTTTCAAAGTTTGAAGCTGTTTTTCTTTCAAGTTTATATGATTTTATTTAGACAAGGACAAGTTTGCACACCTTTCGAACGACGCAATTTTGAGAACTTCTTTCTAAAAGCGTAAAGTTTTCCTAATAAGTAAACCGTCGCCGCATCGTAATTGTGTAGGCGTAGGTACATATCACTTACTGTCATACAGCCCAGGCTAGATGTAGGTTCCGGAATCTACCGAGGTTTGCCGAGTGACCATGCAGCGTTATGCGTCGCTGGCTAGATGTGGAAAGCCCAGACGCACAGAAACCCCGGACAGCCAACGTGTGACGCATACTCTCTTCTCTGTGATCGTCCGGTATTATCTGTGGTTATATTTGTTTCTTATTTTGGAAATCAGACAAACCCCAACCGAAAATGACGTCACAGAAGTGAAATAATCACACATTCGTCTTCAGTGACAAATTAAGCCTCAGAAACAACCCGACCCCAAATTTTGTTCCGATTGTGACACCCCTATTGGTAGACAAGCACAAATACCCGAAAGGAAAAGGACATAAAGACAAAACTTGGTCAACATGGCGGCCATCTTGGATATGATGTCATAGTGACGTAACAGGGGCATAATGACATCATTTTATGATTTATTGGGGTCGACTTCTTATTTGTCAGTAAGGGGATTTTATGTTAAAGTTTCTTATTGCGTGCCAACACGTCACAAGGGTTAATACATTGTTGGTTAAACTTGCATTATGCAAGAGCAAAATCTGCGTATTACGTGTCTTTCTTTAGGCCAGAAATGTTATTTAAATTATTAATTAGACATTAATTAACTTATCCAGACCATAATAAACTCTCGATGCCAAGGCTAGCCTTCGATGTTAGCTGGATCAGATTCAAATATGCCACTGAGCGGCCATTGTAATTAAATAACAACATTGGATAATCGAGACTACTCTGTTTTTATTAATGATTTTAGTAATGATGACCGAGGCTATTCAGAAATTTCACGCTCTCCGTTCTCGGCCTATAGTGGATCAATTTGACTGAAATTTTCAGCAAATTACATTTACACTATATAGTTTTTAACTATTATAGTGAGAACTGCCAACTCTTTATCTTATCTCCCATAATGTATCTTTAATAACAGTGCAATTTATTAATACGGACTTTTCTTTACGGTAGGTGCGGCAATGCCGTCTTCCTTCCAACCTCGTGGGTTTTCTCTGGGTCCTCCGGTTTAGGCGAATCATTGTAATAAAATTGAACCATATGTTGGTCCCGAAATGACCTGGTTTGTGTCGGGTGGACGTTAAACCCCATTGCCCTCTCTCTCAGCGGGTTCGAACGGATATCTTTAACTTCATGATAATATGCTGCAAAGCAAAACTCCGTGGTTAGACACACAAGTGAAAAGTGGTTTAACATCTTACTGTTCTGCTCCTAAATTTGGCTAATGAAGACGGGCATACGCCGTACAGTGTGCTATGGATGAGGGGAATTTTGCCAGGGCAGAGGCGCTACGGCCTACTCTTACATCGAATTCCAACTGCCAACGAATCTTTTACGTGCACGCCAATGTGTACACGGGACCATGGTGTTTCGTCCCATCCGAACAACTAGACAGCTGTCTTTTTTTTTAAAACAGTCGTACAACTTCTTATATTCTAATTATATCTCTTAATTTCTTTGAAAGGGATTGAAGCGGGTTACAACAGATTCTGGAACTGATTTCCTTTCTGATTGAGATGCCGAAGATTCCCTCACAAACTCTTCCAACATAGCGAGTATTATCACCCATATATTTTTGTAATGAATTATATGAACTGAGATGCAAGGGATACCAACTGTTATTGTTATTGTTTTTTTATCGAACAGCAGCAGGGCCCAAATGTAGTTTTCGTTGTATATGGAGTCATTCCACACGTTTAATTTGTTCCAGAGGAATTTCAAATGTAATATTGACTGGACAAAATACCCCTCCCAGCATTAATAAATTCGGTGTACACTGAGTGGATTTTTGTTCTGAATCCCCACAAACCATGAAGTCAAAGGGTACGAAATCATCCGGGTCGTCTTCATTGATTTTCATTAGAAAAGGTTCTTAATAATTGTTTTAAAGTACGGTCGAATCATTAAACAAAGCCGTCTGATAGTGGATGGTATAGGGTCGAACAGGTTTTATTTTTTACACTTTATAGAGAATGAAGCAGATTCAAATTCTCGTGGGAGGTTGGACGGCTGAATGGTAAGAATGTGCATGCTGTATCATAAAGCCTGCCATTGAGTCAACTGGCGTGGTTTCGTTTCCCCGGTTGTACGTGGCAAGGAGTAGGGTCGTCTGTCCAACCTTGTGGGTATTCTCCGGGCACTCCGGTTTCCTCCCACTGCTGAAGACCCCTACGTGCAAGCGAATTATTGAAATAAAATTAAACCATATATTCGTCCCGAAATGACCTGGTTTGTGTCGAGTGGACGTTAAACAACATTTCTGTCTGTCTGTCAAATTCTCGTATCTGGTGAGTGTAAATTTGACCAGGGCGACCTCGGATAAAAGTTTATTAGCGACAACTAAAGCAGGATTGGTTAAAATTTCAAAGGTGTCTGCCTAAAAAGATCAACCAACCACCACGTGCGTTGAATATTTTATTCTCGCAGGTGTATCAAACCGAGCAAACTGGGGTGTCATGAAAATGTATGTACCATCCAGATTACCCAGACTCTAGAATCACTTGATGAGCACACTCGGCAAACCTCGGCAGATTTCGGACAATCTAAACTCGGCTGTATGATGAATTCCGCCATATTGGAACTACTTTAAAGGTCCCGGATGAAACATGGCTGCGCCCATTAAAAAACACAAGTTGGCGACCTATTTGGCTAGCGACCTATTCGACCGATCCAGCTGTAAGATAATGACGAAATTACACTTCTATTCTGAGCTGAAGGAATGGATACAAAATAATATATTCTACTTTCATTTGATAGACATAACGTTGGATTTTATTGGTTGATAAATAGAGACTGTTGTCTTTACTCTAAATAGGTTTCCAACGAACAGGTTGCAGCTCGATCGGTCGAATAGGTCGCTAGCCGAATAGGTTCCCAATTTGTGTAATAGCGTCAAGTTTTCCTGTTAAAGTAAACCGGTAGCCGCATCGCAAATGTATGGGCGTAGGTACATATCACTTACTGTCATACATCCGAGACTAGATGTAGTTTACGGAATCTGTCGAGATTAGCCGAGTGTTGGTGAGCAATTGTGATCACGTGGACAATGTAGTCTTCATCACCTGGATACTACATTAGAGTGCAGTTCACTCGCTCTGAGTGGATGGGCGAATGGTGTAACACGTGCGCCTGAGATCCTAAGGGCTGTTTTCGATTCCCAGCTTGTATGAGGTCGACAGTTGGGTCGTCTGTCCAACCTCGTAGAATTCATCAAGTCTCTCCTATGTGCAAATATGATTGAACCATGGATTCTCTCGCTCTCTCTACAAGTTGTCTTGTCTTTCTCTCCCTACAAGTTATATGGTCCTAGAACAGGGTCTTGGGGGTCTTAAAACTTTACATTTTTGCTTTTCAAATGGCTAGTCTCAGACTGGGCAAGTGGTGGAGAGAGGGACATGGGGTTTTACGTCCACTCGACACAAACCAGGTCATGTCGAAACTATCACATAGTTCAATTTCATTTCAATAATTCATTTGCGCGTAGGGGTCATCAGCAGTAGTGGGAAACCGGAGTACCCAGAGAAAACCCACGAAGTTGGACAGGCGACACTTCTCCTTGTCATGTACAACCGAGGAATCGAAATCACGCAGACGATTTAATGACAGACCCTATGACACAGCACGCTCGTGCTACCCCCCCCCCCCCCCACACACACACAAACAGAGCAGAAAGAAGCATACGTGGTATCCCGATTTGAACAGGGTCTCAAAAATAAAAGTACGAGTACGTATGAAATTTAAGCGCCAAAATATCGACGACCGGTGTCTTTATCTTGTCTCTAAATTTCAGCTCGAAATATTGATTCGTTTGGACGTGAAAGTCAAACAGCTTATCCGGACACGTAACCATTTTAACATTTCGGGTCAATTTTTTCATTAGGTGACCGGATAAACGACTCCCGTTCCTTTAGAGGTCTTTACAGTGAATGTCCATGTGCTGTACTTGATAACGAAAGCTAAATTTCACCTACACATTATTTTTATAAAATAAAGTCTGGTTTTATTCCGACACCACCTAATAAAACTTAGGACACCGGTCTCCATTTTCAGATGAAGACTGACGAGTTTCACTTGTTTGAAAACGTATCACATATGTTGATTTGGTTGCTCGGTCCTGAGATAGGGGATTTTAAGGGATTTGAACACAAAATTAAGCAGTTTTATTCTCAAAAATATTATCGGGATTGGCCTTTTAACAAAAACAATAAAAGATAGAAATCTCATTGTTCAATTATTTTATTAACTTGTTGTTGGGTACCATTTAGCTGCCTTTCCTCTTCCAAATGTATGATGTCCACTAATCTTAACAGATGTCTGTAGAATGTTGGAGCTGATTTGTCTGTGTTGATTTGGTTGTTGACCGCCAATATACAGATTGACAGTTCCTGTAAAGAGACATGTCGTTAATGGTGACTATATTCATGTGATGGTGATGAAATGAAATAAAATGGAATTTAACGTCCTACTCTTCTGCACCTAACCTGAGCTAATGGAAGACGGGCATACACCATACAGTGTGTTATGAGGGCAATTTTGCCAGGGCTGCTGCGCTACGGCCTACTCTTATATCGAATTCCAACTACACTCAAGGGATATTTTACGTGCACACCAATGTGTACACGGGACCTCGGCTTTTTGTCCCGTCCGAACGACTAGACAGCTTTCCTTGTCAGGCTCTCCATTGAGTATCACCGACAGGGGGAAACCACGCCGGAAAATCGAAATGAACTTTCTAGGCTAACACCCGACCTCCAGGCTAGCGAGCCAGCGCCTTACCCACTTAGCCACGTGATCCCCCGTGATGGTGATGAAGAAACGAAGGGGTTTTTTTCGAGTAGTTATCTTATTGTGAAGAAGGAATGCATAAAACATAAAGAAATCGAATCATTTAACTCCATGTGTATTGTTAACACAAACGCACAGACATCTTCTGTTTAGTCTGGGGGGTTGGGATGGCCTAGTGGTCTAGAATGCCGCGCTTCGACTTCTAGCTGGCCGGTCACCTCTGGCTTGCGGCTGTGATTTCGAGCCCTGGTGTGAGCGTATGTGGCATGGAGATAGGGGCGCCTCCTCAACCTTGTGGGTTTCCTCCGGGCACTTCGGTTTCCTCCCACGGCTAAAGACCCATTAAGCGAATTATTGAAATAAAATTGAAACCGTATGTTAGTCCCGAAATAACCTGGTTGTGTTGAGTGGACGTTAAACCCCATTTCTCTCCCTCTCTCTCTCTGTTTAGTCTAATGAATTCACTCATACAACAGCAACATCAATTCAAACTGTATGACGAACTCTATTCTAGCCTAACAAGATGCTATTAGCCACTAACATATATCACGTGTTAAAAGCCCTGAATCAATGGAAACCTAATATGTTTCTACCTGCAGGCCACCATCCAGAAGATGTTTGGGTTAGTCCCTTTTCTGACTTGTAAAGTCAGTGCCATTACAAAGGAACAAGCCTGGCGTCATTTAGACCAGGTTATCCAGTTTTGTGGATTTTGGAGTTAGTCTAATCCGTTTAGGGTGATAGAGATATGTGGGGTTTAACGTCCACTCGACACAAACCAGGTCATTTAGGGACTTGCATATGGTTCAAATTTAATTCAATAATTCGCTTTCAGGTAGGGGTCTTTAGCTGGGAGAAACCCGTTCAAGCCGGGAATCGAAACCTCGCCTTTTGACTCAATAACAGACCTCGTAATTTCTTGCGTTAAACCGCTAGCACATCCACACCCCTTCACCTGATTTGTTTAGAACGACCCTCGCTATGTTATACGCACTATATTTGTTAAAATGATTGGAACAAAGCATCACCCGGAGCACGTATCCAACCATCATTATCCAGCAGATAATTAGTTTGGATCCGTTTAGGAGGACACCCCCGCCCCCCTCCGCTATGAATAGGATAATGTAATTACCTGGAGCAACAATCCAACCATTTTTATCATTCCACAGAGATATACTTTGACCATGAACAATGAAACGAACAGTTTTCTTTTCTCGCTTGCGAAGATGAGTTCTGTGGAAACTCCCCAACTGTATTTTTGGTGCTGGTTCTGATGGATTGACGAACTTAACATAAACTTGTGAAACCTTAAAAGACAAATGGCTACATGCAATCAATCGACTTAACATTTAAATATAAACAATTACAACACCGATTATTACTCATCGTTAAAAGAAGGATGTGACATCATATTTAGTGTTGGCGTTCCATTATTTTAAATAATGGTAGGACAACGTGCTAATCGTACATTATGTATACTCGTTGAAATAATAGACTCATGTGTGACGATTAAATTCAAATGCACGTGAGGGATAGTGTCTATATTTTAAGTTGTTTAAAGGTCCGGAGCCACAGTGGATAAGACGCTGGCCCGCTAACCTGGGGGTCGCGGGGTCGCTCCCGGTGTTGGCCAAGAAAGTCCGTCGAGATTTTACGGAGTGGTTTTTCCCTTGTCAGTGGTCCAACTGTCTAGACAGCTGTCTAGTCTTTCGGGTGGGACAAAAAACCGAGGTGTCGTGTAAACATTGGTGTGCACGTAAAAGATCCCTTGGCAGTTTGAATTCGATATACGGGTAGGCCTAAGCGCCGCTGTCCGGTCAAAATTCCCCTCATAGCACATCGTAAGGCGTATGTCAGTCTGCATTAGCACAGTCGAGGCAGAACAGTGAGAGAAAGAAATGGGGTTTAAGGTCCACTCGACACAAACTAGGTCATTTCGAGACTGACATATGGTTTAATTCTATTTCAATAATTCGCTTGCGCGTAGGGGACTTTAGCGGTTGGGGGGGGACTGGAGATCCCGGAGAAAACCCACGTACAACCGGGGATTCGAAACCACGCCAGTTGACTCAATGACACAGTAGGACGTTAAACGCCATTTCTGTTTAATGTTCCCGAAGAAGACATTGCGTAATATATTGAAACAATAATCGGGATAAGGCGCTATATCTCGGCCTCTACAATTAAACCACACTTAAAGGACAATATTGATGCCAGTCATTATCACATATTTGATAGAACTGATTAAACACTTTCCAAATATACTATTAACACAGAGATCATCGCTACCATAGAGGAGTAATAAAGGATTCATGATTCGGAAGTGGTCATATTAAATTTGGAAAGTGTTTAATCAGTTCTATCACATATGTGATAATGACTGGCACCAATATTGTCCTTTAACCGAACTGATAGTTCGTACTTTGAAAGAGTATGACAAATATCAAACCAATTTATCAAGTCTATAGGAATGAGTATGGTGCCAAATATCAAACCAGTTTTATTAAGTCTATAGGAACGACTGTGACAAATGAGAGTAACGCTTTACTTTACCTCGTCAGCATCAAGTGGTCCAGTATTTTCAATATCGTATGAACCTTGAATATGCCATCCAGCTTGAACTGTGGTTTGCTTAAGTTTTAAGTTGGAGTATTTGAATGTTGTGTAAGACAAACCGTAACCAAAGGGGTACAAAGGTGTATATGAGATATATCTATATGTTCTCTCTTTCATGGAGAAGTCAGTCATAGGTGGAACCTGAAATATAAATGCGCAATCGTCCATTAAATTTATATAATTCAATTCAAACAATAATATCTTCTGGTCTCATTCTTACATGCTTGAAAGCCCATTTTAAATTTCCAACCTCGTGGGTATTCTCCGGATCCTCTGGTTTCCTCCAACTGCTAAAGACCCTCTATTGAAATAAATTTAAACCATATCATAGTCCCGAAATGACCTGGTTTTGTCGAGTGGACGTTAAACCCCATTTCTCTCTCTCCATTCTAAATTAGATAGAGGGAGCCACGGTCGCGCAATGAGCAATGTGTTGGCTTGCTAATCTGGAGATTCGGCGTTCCATCCCAGTGTTGGTGGAGAAAGTTCATCTGGATTTACAGGCGTAATTCACCCTTGTTAGTAGTGTAAGACCGAGGTCCTGGTAACGGACAACGTATTGTAATTCAGATCGGACGATAAACCGTAGACCAATTTACACACTGTCGTGCACGTAAATAAACCCATGGAAGTTGAAATTCGATATATATATAGAGAGAGAAATGGGGTTTAACGTCCACTCGACACAAACTAGGTCATTTCGGGACTAACATATGGTTTAATTTTATTTCAATAATTCGCTTGCGCGTAGGGGTCTTTAGCAGTGGGAGGAAACCGGAGTGCCCGGAGGAAACCCACGAGGTTGAGAAGGCGCCCCTATCTCCATGCCACATAAACCACAGCCGCAAGCCAGAGGTAACCGGCCAGCTAGGGGTCGAAGCCTAAGGATATTTTACGTGCATGCCAGTATGTACACGGCACTCCAGTTTTTAGTCCCTTCCGAACGAATACACATCTATCCCTGTCAGGCCCCCGTCTGGCATCACTGAATCGCTGACAAGGGGTAACCAGCTACTTAAAAACAATATGAATACCTTAGATAGATCTGTCATCCAGGTCATTGGTAGTTTACCAGAGAACACATCTCCCGGATGAGCGTGAGTAATCAGTCTTCTCAAAGCTTCTCCAGTTGACTGAGCAGGGTAAAACAACTCAATGATAGCAGCTACTTTGTCGTTTTTATCAAATTCTTCAATGTCAAATGGTCCCGAGTTCATCATAATAAGAACTATTTTAGTATTGTGTGGACCTATTGAAGGAAAAAATATATTCTAGTAAAACCATTTAATTTAAAGCTGTTATTTTGTTTTTGTTTTTTTGGGAACAAAACTAATCCACGTCAAACTTATCTGTCAGAAACTTCAAAGTCACCTCGTATGATTTACAGGGCATGTGTACGATCATCCAACCACTTTTGAAAGAAGAAACTTTGGCATGATATCGAATTCCAACTGCCAAGGGATTTTTTTACATGCACACCAATGTGTACACGGGACCTCGGTTTTTCGTCCCATCCGAACGACTAGACAGCTGTCTTGTTGGGCCCACCGTTCTGCATCACTGACAAGGGGAAACCACGCCGGAAAATCTAGATGAACTTGCTCGGCCAATGCAGGGATCGAACACCCGACCCCCAGGCTAGTGAGCCAGCGTCTTACCTACTTAGCCACGCGATCCCCTTACTTTTAAAAATAATGATGTTTTAAAATCTAACTTACTGTGTGCGATGGAGTCTTTAAGGATATCAAGTTGGTGTCCTGGTAATTTTAGATCTCTTCTGTCTGTTCCCTCGTGTTCCAATCTGTCACCTAGAACAATGACGTATGAATTATATACGTGTCCAGACTGTTACATATATCTGGAAATTCCAAAATATGATAAACTCTATAGAAAAACATTCACTACCAGTTGATGGTTGACTCATCAAGAATAATCTTCCTAGACTTGTTCGATCAAATGGAACAGCAGCTGATTTGGGGGCAGTATGGGGAACATCGTTTTAGTAAAAGATGTGCTAGAAATCAAATGAAATGAAACAGGTTTAACGAGCAAATGAAATGAAATGGGGTTTTACGTCCCCTACTATTCTACTCCTACTGGCAGTTGTGGATTAAGCTCCACTAAGGCCTGAGGCGACAGATTCTGGAGGGCCTATTTAAAAAGGCGTGGGCCCAATTAATTTCGGGTCAGGGCCTCTGTTGATTCCCGTTGGGCCTAAACCCCGCCCCCTAACATTGATTGTCTGTGCGTTTTTAATCGTATCAGACAAGTCTAAAAAAATTTTTTTTACAAAATCTTTGGGCCTGAGGCTGCAGCCTCATCAGCCTCATTGATAATCCGCTACTGCCTACTGGGCTAATGAATACGGGAATGGGCACATGATGACGTAATATCTTTGGTAGCACACGATTAACCTTGTGTTTATCGTCCAACTGCTCTGCTCCGATTGGGCTTAGTAAGATGGGTGTGCTTTAAGGGAAATTTTGCCCTGAAAGATGTGCTGCGGCCTACTTGTATTACGAATTCCAACTTTCAAGTGTTTTTACTTGTGCACGGGATCTCAAATTTGGGAATGACTAGAACACTCAAAAATCCCGTGGATAAGGAGACATTTGACTGTATGTTATATTTTTTAACAAATATCAACCCCTTTAATAGTGTTTTTATGATTATTATTAATATTATTATTATAATACAGACCTAATCCCAGACAAACGAAGACTACATCAGCATGTTGTACCGCGTTCAGGATTCCATTTTTATCATATTTGGTACAATGGTTAGAATCCTGGCATCCGTTTACAGTGTGGACTGTGTTACCAAGACCCGCCAAACCATCTTTAACAGAAGTTGCGTATTTCTCCATTACTTTAGGGGAATAGCCACCAGACTGGTCATGGATATTGTCACCTTGTGGTCCAACAATCTGAAGATAGAAAAGAGTTAGGTATGCTAAGATTATGACACAGATCCCTTTTTTTAAAATTTATACTATTTTATACTAATAAATATGGGTGACGCCCGTCTATCTGTCTGCAATTTGGTGTTTTGGGATAGCTCAAACCGGTTAGTAACCGGTGAAGTGGCGTAAGCCTACAGCTTCCGGTTTTTGAGCTACGGCACAACCCGGGAAGCGCGGGGTTATCCGCTAACAGTACAATAAACTGAACAAAATGAAGTAATGTGTTACTTGTACTATCGGTTTACGGGACATTCTATGATTAGGCTTCGAAAAGATATACTTTCCGTATGGGTGGGATGGTGCCAACTTTGCTGCGATTTCGTCTAATAGTTTGGATGCAGCTATGGCGGGTGTGGCGCCAGGCAGGGTAAGCTTACACTTCCGGACGTCGTGTGTTTCGTACCCGGTGAACAGTCCATTTGCTGATTAAACTTTTTTGCCTCGACCTTTTTTAGGCCTTCGAATTTTGACTAATGATTTTGATCGTTCGTACTTGTTTTATTTTATTTATACTTACAGAAATGATTCTAAATTTTCTAGTCAGTGGCAATACATTATTGTCCACTTCTTTAACAAGATATAGATGAAGCCGTTATACTTACAGCAATGGTTCCAAATTTGCCCTTGGTTCCATATGGACTGTTTAATGGTAAGAAATGGTTGTCATTCTTCAACAAAACGAAGGATTTCATGGCTGCTTCTATAGCAAGATCTCGATGAGCTTGACTCTGAACAATGTCCATTCCAAGTGATCTGTATTTCACATCATGGTCGGGATCGAACTCACCCAGTCTCATCCTAGTCTCCCAAAGAGGTTTGGCCATCTCCTTGACATAATTTTCAGAAAGTTTGTTGTGACTAACCGCATCATCTGGATAAAAATAGGTTTTACTATACCAAAAGCGATTGATTAATGAATCACTATGCACAGAGAATGTCTGGTCTGTTGTCGACTCGCACACTGGTGCCACGGTGGCCCAGTGGGTAATTGCGCTAGCTCACTTATCTGAATATCACGGATTTGATTTCGGTATAGACCAAAAAATTTCCCATGATTTACATACGTCAGAGGCGCAGTACGAAGATACTTTCACTGAAATGGTACTGCTCGTCCGGATGTGACGAATAAGAGGTCACGTTAATCTGTAAATATACAATCCATACCGGTATAATTAAGACATATACTCACCGATAAAGAGGTAAGCGTTATCCCCAGTTCCGTGACAGTTGAGGTTCATACCAGCTTTCAAGCCTTCAGTGGCAACCGTTTCATAATCTTTATAATAATGAGTTCGATGTACCATGGCTTCCATGGCGCCACAATCACTGACAACATAACCCTTAAATCCCCAATCCCTACGTAGAATATCTTGTAAGATATGTTTATCTGTACAGGCCGGCACACCATTGATTCTATAGAAAATAGAAAATATATTACAATACAGAGAGAGAGAGAGAGAAATGGGGTTTAACGTCCACTCGGCACAAACTAGGTCATTTCGGGACTAACATATGGTTTAATTTTATTTCAATTATTCGCTTGCGCGTAGGGGTCTTTAGCAGTGGGAGGAAACCGGAGTGAGGTTGAGAAGGCGCCCCTATCTCCATGCCAGCTACGCTTACACCAGCTAGAGGTCTAAATCCAATAAATAACAATAAAGTTTGCATAGTTCTGGAAGATGACTTTCATTTCAATTTTAATAAATCTAAAGATGTACAATGAAGTCGCAGTCTAAACTTTGAAAGAGATGCGATGGGGTTCAAGGTCATATTGTTCTGCTCCCACTGGGCTATTGAAGACGGTCTGACCTTTGACACAGTGACGACAATTTTTTTATAGACCAACAATCGTGGTAGAGGAAGACAGAAGAAGATACTCTGTTACACTTACTTGTTATAAGCACAGAGAACACTGGGACTTCCGGCATCAACACATGCTTTAAATCCCGGTAAATATGTTGTTTGTAGATCTCGTTCAGATACCTGAAAAAAAAACATCGAATAAAAAAACATAAGCGATTCTGTTGTTATTATTGTCAGCAACCAGGGCGAATATCGGATTAAGAGAGAGAGAGAGGGAGAGAGAGAGAGAGATGGGTTTAACGTCCACTCGACACAAACTAGATCATTTCTGGACTAACGTATGGTTTAGTTTTATTTCAATATTCGTTTGTGCAGTGGGAGGACCCTGAGAAAACCCACGAGGTTGGACAGGCAACCATACTCCTTTTCACGTACAACCGGGGATTCGAAACCACCTCAGTTGACTCAATGACAGACTTTATGAGACAGCGGGCATGTGCTAACCATTCAGCCATCCACTCACCCCCAGACCCCAAAACCCGAATTACATGATGGGTATTGTTTTTAAAAATTCCATATTAAGTTCTTCTGTCGACATGCTGTTGAGTTAACTGTGCAACTGTCCCACCAGCATATCATGGAATCGACTTACCTTAGCATCAAAGAGCCATCGACTAATTGGAATATTTTCTGGGCCACCGGATGTTACGTAATGCTTACAACTTGCGCTTGTGAGAAGGTATTTCTTGTCATCACCGTGGATACCATTTACAAACTTATTGGTGTAGACGGTGCCAAAGTATGGATCCTCACCCCACGTTTCCTGGAAGGTATAATGCATAAATCTGATAAATCCAAGAAAGAAAAGTACTAAATCAAAAAATGAAATTGATTGTATCGCCAACATCATACTTCAGTTATCTTGAGACTAACAGGTACCCATTTTGCTTTATTTGGGCATTATCAGACCCGGACTTGGATGACGTTAACGATATTTTCAAACTCCCAGATTTATTAAATTCTGGACGAGAACCTTAAACAGACTTGACAGACGACTGCACATTCTTCAGGGTGACAGGGAACAAATGATCGCCCATGGTTGCAACTGATTTTACTGATGGCCGCCCATACAGATACAACTGATTTAACAGATGGTCGCCCATATACAGATGCAACTGATTTTACAGCTGGTGCGTCCATACAGATGCAACTGATTTAACAGATGACTGTCCATGCTTACCGGGTTTCTGCCCCATCTTGGATC
This sequence comes from Patella ulyssiponensis, assembly GCA_963678685.1. Classification (NCBI taxonomy): domain Eukaryota; kingdom Metazoa; phylum Mollusca; class Gastropoda; family Patellidae; genus Patella; species Patella ulyssiponensis. Next base: position 92,873,532 of record OY783226.1, read on the forward strand.
TCTGTAAATATCCATATTAGGTGAGAAACAACTCAATCCTTTGTGAGTTCCATAAGATCCCTTTTTAACCCAATAATTGTTAAAGGCCCTGGTTTCCATGGCAGAGGCGCGTGCCACCCTGAACATCAAATCTGCACTGAAAGTTTGAAAGAAAAAAGTAATTACGATAAAAACATAGTCTCGAGTATCCATTTCATGATTTAATCATGCATGAAAGTTGCGCATCAAATCGAATCCTAATCCAGTAATATCACAGACTAACGATGATGATTGTGGTCTGGATAAGTTAATTAAATTAATAATTTAGATAACATTTCAGGCCTACAGAAAGACCTGCAATAGGCAGATTTAGATCTTGCACAATGTATGTTTGAACAATTACAGAACACTTGTACTACACCATACGCATGTTTGTACGACCTTGCTTTCAAAAAAGAGGAACTTACTCCCATGCGGCAGCCAAACCAATACTTGCAGGGAATGACGTCGCATCGTTGCCGACATTACCGCGTCCACAATTTGTCCACCATTCATAATGTCCAATTCCCAATCGCTTTATGTCCGGAGCAGCACCTTGACCGATGGCCATCTGTTGTGTGTGTTCATGGATGTTTAATCTGTTCACCAGGTCATCAACTCGCTTTTCGATGGACAGAGACGTGTCCTGGAACGGATATTTATTTCCGTTCAGGATAAAAGCGTTGAGGTATACAACCTGGCATGCCAGCAGGCATAATCCTAGAATTCTTCGTACCCCTGTCATCTCTGAACTTCAGCAAGACGGTGTTTAACAGATAAGGACAAGGTAGGTTTTATATAGATGGGATTGGTCTACTGATAAAACCGTTTCAACCTGAATAGATTTTAATGCCTTTGTATCGACGGTTTACTAAATGATCTACTTTACGTACTATAAACCTTTATCAGTGGTTACATTTGAGAATTTTTAGATTATGTATTTAGTTCAATCTCTCCCAGACACGACCTTATACGAATAAACAAAACCAAATATCCAATTCTTAACATTGATTTGTTTTTCTTTCTGTTTCGTTTCGATTTATTATGATGCGCTCCATGCCACACGGATGCGCAGCAGCAAATCGGGTCTTGAGAGAGAGTCAGAGAGAGAGAATGCGAGGGGGGATAGGCCCTAACGTTCATTCGGCATAAACTACGCTATTTCGTCATTTCGTCATTAGGGGTCTTTAGCAGTTGGGGGAAACTAGAGGGCCCGGAGAAAACCCACGAGGTTGGACAGACAATGCTACACCTCGTAAGTCGTAACGTACAACCGGGTAATCGAAACTACGCCACTTGAATCAATGATAGACCTTCTGATGCAATACACACGCGTTTACATTTCGGTCACCCCACCCCACCCACTCCCTAACTACCATAATGACCAACAAAGATGATTTTTAAATTTATTTATTATTTTCAGAAACATACACTCAAAAATAATCATGAGCGATATGCTTCTCAGTATTAACCCATAAAAACCAAACTTGTACGGAGTACACTGGTTTATTTCCAATGGGTCTGTAGGAGTTGATCAAGTCATGACATCACCGGTGGGGGGTGGTGAATTATGATATGAAAAGAAATAAATTAAATGATATGTTAAATTATTATGAAGGACAGTATTGTGTGAAGTCAGTGAACTCCATTTTATTCAAACTCCATTGATCCTCTCCTTATTGCAACTTTAACGAATAAAGCTCTATTTTTTTCCACTGATTTTAGCTTGTTTGGAAGATCATTCTAAGCTTTAATACCGAATAACAGGCGCGGATCCAGGATTTTTTGCAGGGGGGGGGGGGAGGGGTCTAGGTTTGATAACGCCCAGCGCCGAAGGAGCTCAACTAATTAAGGGGAGTTGCGGGCCCCCTCCCAGAAAAAAATTGGTTTATTTGATTCAATTTGGTGCATTCTGACGTATTTCCGGAAGGTAAATACCAAAATTACAGGTCTAAAAATCGCCAATAAAATCGCATAAAATTTTTCAAGTCTGAGCAGGGCGGTCCGGACCCCCTGGAACCCCCCCCCCCTCTGGATCCGCGCCTGAATAAAAGCATATCTGAGTATTAGTGTTGCATTTTGGAACATCTAAATTATAGACGGTTTGTCTCATGCTATAAAATAGGGTATTTGTTTCACTAATTGAACTAGGATCTCAAATATAAGGGTCAAGAGCTTATCATACAATATTTGTGCACATGATTTTCAAGGTTTGATCTGTAAGTTACAGATAAAGATCAGCTGGGCAGTTTCACAAAAGTTCGTAACTTTAAAGATACATTATGGGAGATTTTGACAAGGAGTTAGCCATTCTTGCTATAAAAGTTCAAAAATAGATGTTGAAACAAGAATATATTGAAAATTTCAGTCAAATAACTTTATCCTGAACAAAGTTGTTACCACTATAATTTTTTACTAGATATGGGGGTTAAAATCATCGACACCCTTTTCCCACTATGGCCGATTGTTTATTGACAGGCGTTAACTCCACCTACATAGTCTCGATCATCAAGAAATGTTTAAACGGTATCTACTGAAGCTTGTGTATAGCCTCGGTCATCACTGTCTTTTATGAATAATTTCCGGAAGTATGATGACGTCAACGTCACGCAGAAACCCCACCCACAACGCCATAGTGATTAAATCAGTCGACGAAATCCTGTTTTAAATCGAGCCCAATCCAAGCCATCCGTGGGTCTACAGTGTTCATTTTGGGCTTGTTGTTTAAATAAAGATCTAATTTATAATTTCTATGACATCTGAAGCTCAAAGGAAGACCGACAAAAGTCAGTTTTTGCTCTCCCATAATGTATGTTTAAGAAAAAAAACTGCGTAAAGAAAAACTTACGAAAAAGATACGAATTATTTACGTCGGTTTCACAAAGGCCGGCGTAAGTTTTTTCTTACCTTTCACGTATTCTTTCTCGTAAATACGTCGTGACCATTCATGACGTCATGATGCGTCATTTCATTCAAACTTCTGTAAACATTCCCATGTCTACATGTTGACAAATTCGGCATTATAACCGCTATGTTTGATTTGATCATTACCCTTTGAAACATAAACGACGAAATGATATATTCCTTATATATACGCTAAGATGTAATTGTGTACTTATGAATAAAAAGCTATTTTCATGCCTTTTGTTTACATGTTTTTCTTTGCTACGCCATAGCGCGAGACATAGTAGCATACGTCGTCTGTCAGTCTGTCAAAAGCCGAAATTAATAGAAAGCATGAACATTAAAAATCGAAAACAAAATTGGGACAGCTTTCGGTGTTTCGATTGAGGGCGTAGAGCAGAATTATGGAATCCTGAAAGGAAAATTGAGCAGCAATCTGACTAGGTAATCGAAAGACTGAGCTTGAGAGAATATTTGTGCGAAGTAGGCCCACCTGTCGGTCTTTGCCGCGATAGGCGTAGGCCAACTCTTTAAGGGAAATTTATTGATAATTAATCGTCAACACGGGTTGTTATTGCTCGTGAAACACGATAAATTACTTTAGACACTGATGGTACACTAACCCCATGATCATGTGCATCAGTGATGAGTTTTGGAAGCTAGGTGTGGCATAGTAGGCCTACCGTAATGCAATCAGTAGGATTTCGATCGGTAAGTTGCGGTTTTGATATCATCATTAAAGCGGCAATTTCATATTTTTAAATTATATTTTTAAAATATATTAAAACAAAGCCTTAAAATAGATGTTATCTATAAACAGTCCTACCTTGTTAAAGAATAATCCTATTATTGCCAGTTGAGAAATTGGCAAAAATATCCATTTCAACATTAAATTCAAACGTTTGAAGATAGCTATTGCACGGGGGGAATGGGAAAACAAGGGGGTAATTGTGTTATTATTTTCCATGTGAAAGATGTTTCAGTGTGGAAAATAATGCCTATGATTGTATAATAGTGAGTTGACAACCTATTGAGCAAAAGACATAGAAATAAATATGTTTTGACTTTCTTGGAAAATATGAAATTCCCGCTTTAATACAGTAAACAACATGTAATATAGGGGGCCTACTGTTCCAATCAAGTTTGTTACGTGAAACTAGAGAGAGAGAGAGAGAGAGAGAGAGAGAAATGGGGTTTAACGTCCACTCAACACAACCAGGTCATTTCGGGACTAACATATGGTTTCAATTTTATTTCAATAATTAGCCGTGGGAGGAAACCGGGGTGCCTGGACAAACCCACGAGGTTGAGAAGGCGCCCCTATCTCCATGCCACATGCGCTCACACTAGGGCTCGAAACCACAGCCGCAAGCCAGAGGTGACCGGCCAGCTAGAGGTCGAAGCGCGGCACTCTAGACCACTAGACCATCTCAACCCCCCTTACTTGAAACTAACTCCTCGTCTGTATGGGTGTCCCTAAATATTCTCTCTCGCCGAAGTTGTCGATCCGCATAAAGCAATGGTTGCCAACCTTTTTGTGATAGAGTACCACTTGTCCGGAGGTCCCGTACAGTTGCCACGTAGGCTACCACTTGATTCCAGAGAAACTGAATTCGATCAAATAAAATAAAACCAAGTACGAACAATCCAAACCATAAGACAGAATTCGCAGTCCTAAAAAAACGTAATAGGCAAAATAGTGTAATCAGAAAACGGACTGCTCCCCGTGCACAAATTACACGACAAACAGTGGTAACAGGTGTCCGGGAGAGTAAGCTTACCCTGTCTGGCGCCAAACCCGCCATAGCTGCACTTTATTTGAATAATTTTACAAGTAGAACACACAAAAGAACTAAAAAAAAAAAAAAAAAAAACTCAAATCAATGCGAGGGTTGTGGGCTATCTGCTTCTTTCCCCAAAAAAGATTAATCAATCAAGAAATAGATAAAGAAGTATAGAGATAAAATATAAGTAAGTAGGCCTATACAAAATAATAATAATAGTAACATATACAAACTGAGAAAACAATGGGTATTATCTTGTGTTAGGCAGTAAACATTTTTGTGAAGTAAAAAATAACAAAAAACGTTCATGACCTCGAAAGTGCTCGCGTACCACAGGTTGGGAACCACTGGCATAAAGTAACAAGGCGGCCATTTTGTCTAAGATACGTAAAAAAAAAATACAACTTACGACAGGGTGAGAGTTGTCGTAGACTTTACGATCAAATTTACGAATTTTGTAAGTTAAGAATTTTAGTGAAACGCAATTTTTTCGTAAGTTTACGTTACGATAAATTTTTCATCGTAAGTTGCTTTGTGAAACTACCCCCTGATAAGCATAAAGTATAAAGGCGACCATTTCGTCAAAGATACGAAAAATTTCCAACTTACGACAAGGTTAGAGTTGCCGTAAACTGTACGATAAAAGTTACGAATTTCGTAAGTTAAGAAGTTTAGTGAAACGTGATTTTTACATAAGTTTACGTTACGATAAACTTACGCAAATTTTTCATCGTAAGTTGCTTTGTGAAACTGGCCCCAGATCGTTCTTGCTCTAATGGTTCAATATGGTTCATTCAGATTACTTTATTCTCAGCCAAGTTATCACTGTTTGAAATTGTAGCGTAGATTGATAATTATCGTAGAAAATATCACTCTTTTCGATCGAAACCAAATCTAGATTATCCATTTTTAAATTAGATTATTAATATTTTTACAGCATTTTTAAATCTCAACCATCTGATGTTCTTGATTATAAGCTTCTCGTGATAGTAGAGAGAGAGAGAGAGAGAGAGAGAGAGAGAGAGAGAGCGAGAGAGAGAGAGAGAGAGAGAGAACAAACGGTATTTGTTCATTTTTTTAAAGACTTAAATACAGGTGTAGAAGTAGGAGAGAGAGAGAGATGGGATTTAACGTCCACTCGACACAAACTAGGTCATTTCGTGACTAACATATGGTTTAATTTTTTTTATTTAAACAATTCGCTTGCGCGTAGGGGTCTTTAGCGTTGGGAGGAAACCGGAGTACCGGCGAATACCCACGAGGCTTGGCAGGCGATCCCACTCCTTGCCACGTACAACGGGGATTCGAAACCACGCCAGTTGACTCAATGGCAGGCCGTATGATACAGCGCGCGCCTCGGCCATTACAAATTCGTCCGAGGCCCAGATTCTCACGGGACCAATTCTCCAGGGGCCAAAATCGAAATTCACCAGCGGCACAATTCCTATGGGGCCCTAATTCAATGACTTAAAACATTCATGGGATCTGTCATGCTGGTTAATTTTAAGCCAATCTTTCGCACAATGAAAAAAGCTTGTGTTGACACAACACAAACGTGTGTTGTTTTCAACACAAGTTAGTTGTCTCTATTTAACAACACACTCTTGTGTTAAATGTTGAAATACCACAAAAATTGCGTTAAAATTGATCAAACTTGTGTGAAAAATCTACACATCACGTGTGTTGAAATTTCTGAAACTAGTGTGGAAATTTCTGAAACTAGTGCGGAAATTTCTGAAACTGATCACGTTGGTTTGTTTTTAAAGTAGTTAAGTCTCTAACTCAATATCATCCAAAGTCTTACACGTTGAAAACACGAATTATTTGTCAATTCAAATCAACATTGAATGCTGTTATCTTAACTTGAAAAGGTGGGCTTCTGATATCCAATATTTAAGACAAAATAAGCAATTTACCATTGGTACACGAATAGTGTACCAGAGTGCGTTTCAGCGTCCTTTGTATTGACATAACTGATTTGACATTATAAACTATTCAAAAAAAAGTAGGGGATATTTGATTTTGGGGGCATAATACTAAAATATGCAAATGACTACGAAAAAAGTCACTATAGAACCTAACAGAAGAAACATTTCCAGTTACATGTGACGCCCAAACGCACCAATAGCTACCGCATGGAATGCAGGTGATGCTTGGGATCATCATGGGGGTCCAACCCAAGATTTGCACGACTCTGACTTTGAATGTTACAGTCATTGTAGCATTGAATTCCAGGGTGGAAACATCAGTTTAATTGTTTTAGTGACCAGAAAACAAATTTTGATATGCGTCGGTTTACCCAAAATGAAAGGTTACGTGCCCTTGGCATGCTACAGATCGGCACAACACAGGCGGTTGTGGCGCGGACGATGAATGTTTCTCAGTCTGTCATAAGCAGGCTATGGTCCAGATACCGTGATACACAATCTGTACAGGACAGACCACGCTCAGGTCGACCAAGGGCGACAACTCAAGCCCAGGATCGATTTATCCGTATCATTTTACCCTTATAATGGTCAGTCTGTGCCTTACTTAGTCTAACGATCATTTGGAATAAATCGATGAATGTGAACTTCATTTCATTTCGTCATTTGTTTCTTCGTCAGTTTCATTAGGTGACTTTAATAACACTTAAAAATCAAATATCCCCTACTTTTTTTGAATAGTATAGTTAAAATGGAAACAGTTGAATGTAAATCTGTTCCTATACAATCATATTGCATTATTATGCGTTGCGATCCATTAGAGACAATTTCTAGGTCCCCAATATTAGCGATTTAACCCCTTTTTAGTAATTATCCTTCAAGGTTGAACTTATTATTCAATGACGTATAACCTTAGTTTGCAGTTTATCTTAGAATATTTGGGTCATGCGTGATATATTCCTAAGTCAATAACAGGGACTGAGGCAGCTGCAATATGGCACTATCTGAGAGTGTATGCCAACTGACAAGTACAAACATGGAAGATACAGAATCTCAGCCCACTTCAATGGCGATATGATAGCAATCATGTCAGAAAATGCCGAGGGGGATTAAATGTGAGAGAGAGAGAGAGAGAGAGAGAGAGAGAGAGAGATTGGGTTTAACGTCCACTCGACACAATTAGGTCATTTCGGGACTAACATATGGTTTTAATTATTTCAATAATTCGCTTGCGCGTAGGGGTCTTTAGCAGTGGGAGGAAACCGGAGTGCCCGGAGGAAACCCATGAGGTTGAATTAATTGTGATTGTAAGCATGACTGCAAAGGGCGGTGCAAGTGTCGTCGTTATGGTATGACGTGTACGAGTGCGTGTGGAACCTGCATTTTGGTGGATTGTAGCAACCCTGGCCATGAAATTGAACTGAGTGTGAAGCAAACACAATGTGATTCATATCTAAAGTGGTGCTGTATTTGCGATCCTTTTGATGAATGCAATGGAATAGTTTATTCTGCTCGTATAACATGGTTAGTCTTCACAATCCATGAAATATGTGATGCAGTGGATTCAGCTGCCCCGAAAACGTATTTATCGACACCAAACTTGATCATTTTGTAAAATTCGAATTTTCACTCTTAAAATGGCCGCCTTCTTGAATTTTTCCTCATAATGACTCATGGGTATCACTAAAATGGAATCAGCAACATTTTGATACCAAACACGATCATTTTTTGATAATTGAGGAAAATTGAGACTTTTCCATCCCAAACTGGCGGCCATTTTGGATTTTGACCCATTTGGGCACGGATTTCGGACTGGGAATTTTTGTGGTGATACTGTGCGTCTAGCCCTACTATAATCCGTGGTTACGCTATTTTGCCTGGACCAGGGGGTCGAACTAACATATCCTGAAGGTTTTCCTCAATCCTTACTGGAAACCTAACCATTGAACAAATATCGAAATAAATCCCGTTTTCACGTAATACATTGTTCCAGGCGTACGGTCGTGTTCGGTTTAACTCAAAATTATATATTCGCCTTAGTCCTAATTCTAATCCATCAACCTGCAGCTAATCATTTTGGTATTCGGCACCGTTCCTTTGGAATTCGCTACCCCAAACCGTTAGACAATCAAGTTCAACAATGATTTTCAAAAAAGAACTAGAAACTTTATTATTCAATGAAGCTTTCCCTTACCAGAACTGAAACCTTTTGTGAAAGCGCAATAGAAACTTTAACAGAGTGTTTTTGCGCTATATAAATTCAGTGTTTATTATTATTATATGACGAAAACTGTAATGCCGTTTAGCTCTAATCCTAAGTCAGGTTATGGTATGTTACCGACCTTGATTAAGCTATTGGTATGTGAATCGGGTGTTTAATTCCTTGTAAACAAACAAATGCCACTGTCCATGAGGTGATCATGTGTTATAAAATAAGGTCAAAGATTATTCTGTTACAAGATAAGACTTCTGATATGAATAGTTATTTTAACAATGATAATGAAATTGGGTTTCACGTCCTAATGTTCTGCTCCGAATGGACTTATAAAGATGGGCATTCGCCATACAGTGTGCTATGAGGGAATTTCGCCCGGATATCTACGCTACGGCCTAGTCTTATACCGAAGAGATCCTTTTCGTGCACGCCAATGTGTACACGGGATCGCGGATATTTCGTAACATTCGAACGACTATACGTTATCCCGTACCAGACCTTCTGTCCTGCGCCACTGACAAGGGGGAAACTACGCCGGATAGCGAGCCATCGTCTTACTCACTGAATGGAAGTTGAGTAAATTCTTACTTAAGTCTGAGAATGGTTTGTGAACTCGGGGCCTGGTAAATTATTATGAAAGACAGTATTGTGTGAAGCCATTCTGTGACACTACAGCGATATGTCACTTTCGTCTGGACCTTTCTTCGACTTCACATTGTGATATCAATCATTTCAATCTTCAGACTCTGGAACACCGTTTATGTCATTACTATGTTTATTATATCGAATAAAGCAAACTACAAAGGTACAATGTCTATGATAGTTACTTTAGGAGTTACAGTATTAAAATATCCTTTCTAACTCAGACCTAACACCATAAATGTGGCAAGAACCACGTACTTCTGAATAGTTCTACATAACGTTCGCGCTAGGATGACGTGTTCATCCTAGCATCCAAGCCAAGGAGGCTATGATGCTCCTCTCTCGGACCCTCTATGATGTCTGAAACCCGCTCTCTCATACAAAGAAAGTGTAATGCGTCATTTATTAGAGCGATCCAATTACCATTTTTAGATAAGTGTTTCGTATAGGCACCGTTTTACGTCAACACTCTTCTAGTCTTATACCGAATTCCAACTGCCAAGGGATCTTTTTCATGCACGCCAATGTGTACGCGTGATTGCGGATATTTCGTAACATTCGAACGACTATACGTTATCCCGTACCAGGCATTCTATCCAGCACCACTGACAAGGGGGAACTACGCCGGATAGCGAGCCATCGTCTGACTCACTGGGCCACCGTGGCATCTGCCGTATGCCTGAATATTTGTATTATGCTTAAATTTCCTAAGGACAGGTAATAATAAATTTAGATAGCCAGTCAACAACACGCTGTGCCGTCCGTCCAAATGTCTTTATACAAAATATCAGGTTAGGTGCAGAAGAGTAGGACGTTAAACCCCATTTCATTTCATTTCCTTATACAAAATGATTAAAGTATGAGCGAGGGAGAGAGGCCATTTCGGGACTAACATATGGTTCAATTTTACTTCAATAATTCGCTTGCGCGTAGAAGCCTTTAGGAAGTGGAGGGAAACCGAAGCACCCGGAGAAAAAACCCACGATGTTGGAATGGCGACGATTAGTGTTTGAAATTGTTTCAATGTTGGGTAACACGATATAAAAAGGAAACACAATCCATACTGAAACTGGTAAACCATTTATAAACCATGTGACGTTTCACACAAAGATATTGCTGTCTCTGAAATATCACAGATAGACGGGAGTGGCACGTGATAAAAGATATGTAACCTCAAGGTTAACAGGGTCGGGAGGTCGAACCCGGTGATCAGTGGCATATCTGCTGAAAATAGCCACGCGAATTCCGCCCCTTCTAGTCCAGAGGCCAAACCCAATATTTTGTATGAACCTTGAAATTGTATACAAAATATTTTATGACTGATTTTAGTAGCATAGGGTGTCCTCTTTGATTGAAATTTTCATAAAATTGCCTTAAGATTATCTAGTTTTAACTATTAAAGTGAAAACCGCCAACTCCCATATATAATGCATCTTTTAGGAATGAAATACACGCACTTGAAAGACATTATACGTGGGTGTAGTTATGGATTGTAATTGAATATGTCATATTTATCACGATACTGTGTAATAATTAGAACAAGCAATGTCCCGTTTTATAAATTGAAGTAATAATTATACCATATAATATTACCTCGTGAGTTTTTGTACGTCGCCCATATGCACAAGCGAATTATTGAAATACAATTGAACCATGTGTTAGTCCCGAAATGACCTGGTTTGTGTCGAAAGCGATAAAGGCTACAGTTTTTACCCATCTGAATAGAACACCATACAGGTCCTTTTACGTTTCGTTTTTTATAGTTCAAAATTTCGTTTTACTTGTCTAAACTACACAAGGATCTGGAGGAGTTGTTATATAACCTGCATTCTGTGTGATGTGAAGGATCAGCCAATGAAACGGTCTGTTACGACGAGGTTTTGACCTGGGATACACGGAACTGTGAGTAACCCACTTGAAACATCAATGCTGATTGTTTAATCAAAAGTCTGACGTCATAGGGTTCCAAAGTTATACCTGTTTACCCCGTAAACCCCGCGAATACGATAAAGATTTTTTAATTAAAAAATTTGCAGAATGTAAAACATTGGTGTCAAAAGAGTATTAATCATATCTTCTCAGTTAATCACTCCTTTCTTAAAACATTTTGAACGCAATAGAAGTTACAGTTTTTAATAACGGGGTTACGAGACTTATGCCCTCAATCTGTTTCACAGAGAATTACTTACGAATTATCTCTGTAACAGATAAGTGTCCATAGCACGTGCGTTGACTGCTCACCGCGCCAGTCATTGGCTCAACTGCTCGTGCAATGTTTACTTAACACCTAACTGCTTCGGGCAAAATGATGCATTTTACTCATTTTAATACCCATTTACACTAAATAGGAAATATTTTTTAACTTCAAATACTTCAAACGTCTTTATTTATTTTACTTTTACCTCAAAAAAATGTTTGAGAATTTAATTTGTCGGAGTAAAAAAGTTAATATGCCGTACTTATTAAGCCTCGTCGATGTCATGCTTATCAGTGATTGTAGCGGCCAAGCGAATATTCACTGCGGGATCAGTTTGTTATGCCCTTTGTGAGAGACAGGCCGTATATGGCGCGGGGTGCAGGGGGTACATTGCACCCCCAGGAAAAATAGGCGCCCCGAGAAATGGCGCCATCTCCCCTATCCCAAAAAATAATTTGACAATCTTTCAATTATAAAATAATACACTTGATTATGATCACACAGTGATGCTCTTAAGGCACTGATCAGTCGGTCGGTTTTAAGGGCGCCCACACGTCAATAGGTTCGTTTGCCCTGATCCAAACTTTCTTACGAGGAGGTTATGGCGCCCCACCACTCTGCCTCACCCCCACTTTTAAAATCCTACATACGACCCTGGTGAGAGAGATATAGCCCCCTTGTTTTTCACTTTTAATCAAAGTATGTCAGCTGTGTAGACTTTATTTTAAATGATCTATTTTTGAACTATTAAAATAGCATTACGCAAGAGTAAAATCTGCTTATTACAAGTCTTTCTTTAGGCCTGAGATGTTATTTAAATAATCAATTAGACATTAATTAACATATCCAGACTATAATAAACTCTTGATGTCAAGGCTTGCCTTCGATGTTGGCGGATTGAATTCCTATATGCCGCTCAATGGCCGTTGATAATTTTAATTCAATCAAGTGGATAATCGAGACTATGCTGTTTATATTAATGATTTGAGTAATGATGGCCGAGGCTATGTGAATATTTCAAACGCTTTTTTCTCGGCTAATAGAGGACCAATTTGACTGAAATTTTCAGCAAATTACCTTTACACTATCTAGTTTTTAACTATTATAGTGAGAACTGCCACCTCTTTATCTTATCTCCCATAATGTAACTTTAAAGCAAAAACGACAACTCTTCATCTAAATTTTACACTACCTTTACCCGATATAGTATAGTTTTCATATTCTTGCCGCCTTGATCTATGCGGAAAATCTCTGTGAAGTTTTCATAGTTTCGTATTGGTTGTTGTGTGTAGAATAGAAAATTCCTTCACTTAAAGCGGAAATTTGATATTTTCTCTAAGAAAGTCAAAACATAATTATTTCTATGTCTTTTGCTCAAAAGGTTGTCAACTCACTATAAAAGGATCATGGGCAATATTTCATAGGCATAAAAATCCTTGACACAGAAAATAATAACACAATTACTTGAATGACCTCCCTTGTTTTCGAATTCCCCTCCATGCAATGGCAATCTTCAAACGTTTGAATTTGAAGTTGAAAATGATATTTGTGCCAATTTCTCAACTGGCAATAGTGAGATATAGGATTAATAGGATTATTATTTAACAAGGTAGGACTGTTTATAGATACAATCTATTTTAGGGCTTTATTTTAATATATTTTAAAAATATAACTAAAAAATATGAAATTGCGGTTTTAACGGATGCCATGTACCACCACCCAACTTAAAGATTCTTAAATATTATACAAGTCATTTATTAGGCACTTAGTCACATATCAAGCCCATAATCAACTCTCTGGACCCTTGGATGGTTTAGATTCTCAACGCATTTGAACACAAGTGCCAGTTAATAATTTAATTAAAGAATGGATAATCGAAAATTTTAGGGTTTTTTTTATCTTAACAACGGCAGCAAAGAATCAACAGACTTTTAATCAATTTAATTCCACACTAAAAGCTTTCCTGTCTCGACAGTGTTACCAGTAGAGATATTACTAAAGGCGTTTTGAGCACGTGTCAACATGGAAAGACGATATAAAACCTCATTATTATTATCATCATCATCATCATTACAGACAAAAATAAGATAACTTTCTACCCACCTGTTACTAACATTGTAGTCCAAGTACAAAAAAAAAAAGAATCCGTGAAATCAACTTCATTCTGTACATCAAATGGCACAATGTATTTCTAAATTTAAATATAATAATCACAATGTCTGACAGCCGTCTATAAGTTCCAGTGTGTGTTTTCTGAAGTTCAATTATTAATTAAAATGATAGTACAAACCCAGAAACGCGCGACAAGATAAAAATACATAAAATTGCAAACGGTTCTAATCGTTCGAAGAGGTGGTTTGTTCATTCCTGGTTTTTAAATCCACTACCACCTCAATTGATGTCACAGACAAGTGGGTGTTATGGACTATTCGTATTGTATTTCGCGTTGTCTGTAATAGATAATATGAATATTGACCTTATATCTGTAATAGAGCCCGTCTTCATTAGCCCAGGTTAGGAGCAGAACAGTTGGACGTTAAACCCCATTTTCATTTCATTTCTGTAATAGAGCAGATAAACACTAACAGGCAATCAGACGTGAGTCAGTTCCACACCATGTTTATATGTAAATGTATCCATGCTGCTATAAAATGAAATGAAAAGTCGTTTAACGTAATACTGCAACGACGGACATACGCAATACATTGTGCTATATTGGGAATTTTGCGGGGCGTTGGGATGACCTAGTGGTCTAGAGTGCAGCGATTCGACCTCTAGCTGGCCGGTCCCCTCTAGCTGGCGACTGTGGTTTCGATCCCTGGTGTAAGTGTATGTGGCATGGAGATAGGGGCGCCTTCTCAACTTTGTGGGTTTCCTCCGGGCACTCCGGTTTCCTCTCACTGCTAAAGACCCCTAGGCGCAAACGAATTATGGAAATAAAATTAAACCATATGTTAGTCCCGAAATGACCTAGTTTCCCACAACCAAGATTCTACACAGGTATGTTGAAATGTCGGCAGGGTCAAAAAAAAGAACAAGAATTAATGATCACATGTGGCAAGATTACTCATGGGGATACACCAAAAAATGATTGAATGAAAATTTTCTATAGACCCCTTTTGTGGATGAGCCCCCAATTCGTGAAAACATAAACTAAATAAAAACGATATGCAAATTCCTTATGAACGATTCTTATTATTCACTAAATTTACATTAAAACATCCATCTTGCACTTTACCGATGTCTAGAACAATATATTATACCCCCATCAGACCGGGGCGGTCCCCCTAATACGCTGCTACGACGACAGAAAATGGTCTCAGGGCGCGTCGAGATCGCCATAATCGTAGTGAAAGCATGGTTGCAACGCCAGATATCACGCTGTGGTCTCCGCATGGTTGCAAATGGTCACCGAGTCATGACGTTTGTCTTGAGCACGGTTCAGCCCTATGACCATAAAAAGCTGTAAAATCGTGGTTGGGTTGTGAAGTCCTTACTACGCTACTACGGCGACGAAAAAAGCCCTCAGAGCCCGTTCAGATCACCAAGTGTGGCAAAAGCGTGGTGGAAACACCAGATATCTTGCTGTGGACTCCTTGGTCGCCAATAATTGCTGAGTCTCTGCGCCATGGTTGTATTAAGAACTCCATAAACGCAGTGGGAACCTCATAACATCTCCATAGGTGCAGTGGTAGCCCCATGAGGTTGTCGTGCAATCGTGCAACGGTGGTGAAATCGTAACATCGCCATGACAACGCCATAAGGACTCAGAACGCTTGGTGGGGTCACGGCCTACATGCGAAAGTTGTGGTAAAGGCAGTAGGCACCGTTACAAATTTTACCATTTTCGCAGCCTCTGTGCCATGTGTGTACTGCACACATACTACGTTTATAGAGATGTTAGCACGCTTGTCTTGCGACCGTCGCGACCCACCACGTTTTCTCAGCTTTCCAGGTCATATGGCAGAACCTTGCTTTGAGCATGTTCAAAGCAAACGCTGTGACTCGGCGCTCATTGGCGACCATGGAGTCCACAGCACGATATCTGGCGTTTCCACCACGCTTTTGCAACACTTATGGGGATCTTGACACTCTCTGAGGCCAGGACCTTCGCGACCAAACCACTTTTTCACAGCTTTCCAGGTCATATGACAGAACGTCGTGACTCGATGACCATTTGCAACCATGGAGACACAGCGCGATATTGTGATCTTGACGAGCTCTCAGACCATTTTCCGTCGTGATAGCAGCGTTTGCAGGGCGCCGCCCCGGTCTGATAGGGGTATAACATATTGTTCTAGACATCAGTAAAGTGCAAGATGGATGTTTTAATGTAAATTCAGTGAATAATTAGAATCATTCATACGGAATTTGCATATCATTTTTATTTAGGTTATGTTTTCACGAATTTGGGGCTCATTCCAGGGGCGTGGTGAGAATGAGTTCATGAGTAGCCATACTTATGCGCCAAAAAGTTTTTGCGCCAAAATCACAATCAAATTACTCAAAAAATGAAAAACATTTGTAAGTGGAAAAATTGTTTCATCTGACCCAATTAAAAAAATTTTGAAAGAGTCAAGTTGGAAAATTTAATCATATTTTATTACCGTATTTCTTGTCTCGGATTGCTGGAGATTGCGTTTCTGGGCTTCTAATTTTCGAAATTTTCCCGGGGGAGGGCCCCCCGGACCTCCCGCCGCGGGCTCACGCCTTCGGCGCTCGTGGTGGCCGGCTTCGCCGGCCACAGCTCCGCGGTCAGTAAAAGGGTTTTTGTGCCAAAATCTTTTTTGTTAGTCATAATTTCTTCTCAATAATTGCCCTCACCACGCCCCTGGCTCATTCAAAAAAGGGGTCTATAGAAAATTTTCATTCAATCGTTTTTTGGTGTATCCCCATGAGTAGTCTTGCCACATGTGATCATTAATTCTTGTTCTTTTTTTTGACCCTGCCGACATTTCAACATACCTGTGATGATCTGAGTGACCAGATATATCCTAAAGTAATTGAGGATACGCGATTCCTTTTAAAGTACTCTGACTACCATGCAGACTGGGGTGAACCTGGGTTTGTGTACGGCGAGACTTTATTTCAAAGCTTGTCTTCCGGGTATCAACTCTTGTGTGTAGGGGTCTTTAGCAGTGGTGCATGGAAACCCGTGGCACGAGGTTAGACAGATGACCTGACACATTGTCACGTACAGGTGTGGGATCGAAAAAAATGCACTCTTCAATATGTCAAAATATTACCGCCCAATTTTTCCATGTGCACATGGAAGTGTAGTTCACTTCACTTCACAGTTTGATAGGGAAGTTAGCAGCAGTTCTTAGAAAATCCCAGGTCTTCTCTAGTTATTAGACAATATTTGAAAGCCACAAGGGTAAAAATTAACCCAAAAAGCGAAAATGTCCTGTTATGCAGGAAGTTGTGTGACTTCTGTTGGCAAGCATCTTCAATGGA
The DNA here is from genome assembly GCA_963678685.1 of Patella ulyssiponensis. Lineage (NCBI taxonomy): Eukaryota > Metazoa > Mollusca > Gastropoda > Patellidae > Patella > Patella ulyssiponensis. The sequence continues at coordinate 92,890,674 of OY783226.1, forward strand.
AAGCTTTATCTCGCTTGAACTCCTTATCAAGACCTTCGCGAAATACCCTACGCATTCGCATTTCGGCACTAATTTGTTTTTTGCCACTGACCCAGCCGGTGGGGAGAAGGGACATCATCACCAATACCAAATCTCAAGGTTCGTTCAGTGTCAATGTTTCCGCGGAGGTCGCCTTGTTTCATTGGTGTGTGTTGGCGTCACAGCCTCTGATTGGACACTACTGTTCACGAGCATGTGGTAAAGAACAATAGCGTAGCTATAAGTTCGGGAATTGCAGGTTGTTTTAGCAACGCCTGGATGTTGTATTATGATCTTGTTTTATCACCCAATAATACATTTGACAGTAGATATCGCTTGTGTGATAAATTACATAATCTTAGGAGATATCGCTTTACAGGAATTTGATTGGTCAATCAAAAAGGAACTAATTCTTTTATTTTAAAAAAAATGTAACTTCGTTTTTTGTTAGAAAGAAACTGTTTTTATTTAATTGACCTTGAAGGAAATACTGGTTCAATATATAGGACTTTGCAATAGGATAAACTGCTGTCAAAAATGATGTATCACTACGCTGTAGTGTATTCAGATTCAGTAAGAAAGGATTGGGTGATAAATAAATCAAAAAAATATAAACACCCGTTGATAAAGTATAAAAAAATCGGCAGAGCCTCGGTTTTTTTTTAACTTTATCAACTTGTGTTGTTATTTTTTGATATCAAAAAACACTTGTAGGATATTGTCTATTTCACATGTATAGCGTATAACTATAACTAATGATAGTTTTCAGACATAATTGCTGTTTTGATTTTTTTTTATCACCACTATTCCCTCAATGCCCTATAATAATTGACATATGTTTATATATAGGATGGGAGCCACTGTGGCTAAGTGGGTAACACATTGGCTTGCTAGCCTGAAGGTCGCGGGTACGATCCCGGTGTTTTCCTAGAAAGTTCATCAGGATGTTCTGGCGTAGTTTCCCTATGTCAGTGGTGCAGGGCGGAGGGTCTGACAAGGACAGTTGTGGGACGAAAAACCGAGGTCCCGTGTGCACATTTATGTACGCGTAAAAGATCCCTTGGCAGTTGGGATTTGATATAAGAGTAGACCGTAGTGCCGCTGTTCGTGCCACGGTTTTCCACCACTGCTAAAGACCCCTACACACAAGATCTGATACCCGGAAGACAAGCTTTGAAATAAAGTCTCGCCATACACAAACCCAGGTTCACCCCAGTCGGCATGGTAATCAGGGAACTTTAAAAGGAATCGCGTATTCTCAATTACTTTAGGATATATCTGGTCACTCGGATCATAGAATCTTGGTTGTGGGAATCTTGGTTGTGGGAATATCGGTTGTGGGAATTTAGGTTGTTGAAATCAAGGTTGTGGGAATATTGGTTGTGAGAATCTTGGTTGGCTTGAGTTCTGGCGATACATGTGGCATGTCAGTGTAGGCAAAACGTACCGGGCGAGTGTGTCAAGTATAGTTCTCAATATCTATGTTCTGATGAGATTGAACACCCTCAAGAATAGATGACCCCCCCCCCCCCAATTCTTGTTTCTAATCGTTCTGATGAGATGAAAATCCCAAGGTAAAGTATATAAATATCCTATGGCGATAACGCTGTTTTCTCAGCACAATTCCCTACCCGTCGTTGTTACCTTCAAAATCGTTCGTTTGTCCACAAAACCTTCAATTTCATGTACGGCAATGTCCCGCTTCACCAGTTATTACCCTTGATCACCCCAAATCAAAGCGTTTGTGTAAAATAATCCACCAGAATTTCTCAAAAATCAGATGAAAGTACACTTATTTCAATAACTACACGTTTGTTTCCTCTGACACAGAAAAATAATATGCTACACAATTACTATTGTCTGTTCTCGTAAAGTCATTAAGCAAACAACGTTAAGAGAACTCTCAACAAAACCTTGTTTTAATTAAAGTAGTAAATGTGATCCATATTTTTTGTTTTGTTTTTATTAATTGCACGTTTGCATTGTGTGTGGAAACACTCAAAACTGAAAAAAAGTTGTCCTGAAATAAAACACAAGGCATCTTCTTTAAAGGCTCAATAGCACTCTTGTTGTAACTGAATAATATGTCCCAATCTTAATTCTGGTCAACAAATTATATTTTTTTTAAAAATTCCAATTGATTAATGATACAAATTTCATCTTAACACACTTCTTTAAAAAAAAATGGAAAAATTCAACTAAATGATTTGAAAAGCCTAACGTAAACCTTTTTAAATATGACTTGGATTTTAAAATATTCTCAAACCCTCAGGACAAGTAAAATAGGATGTAATGGATAATTTACACAACAGGAAGGACACTTAAACATCTAGTACTTAGAATAAGGCTATTGTTTATTTTGTGGAGCTGCCAAGCCAGCAAGGGTGTTATTGTCCCTTTAATGTAAACGAATAAAACATATTTATAAACATATAAAAGATACAAACATAAGGCATTTAGCGAAACATGATAAGGATATGAAATAAAATGGGTTTTAACGTCCTATTCTGTTCCAACCGAGCTAATGAAGACGGGCATACACCATATAGTAATGGGTTTTAACATCCTATTCTGCTCCAACTGAGCTAATGAAGACGGGCATACACCATATAGTAAGCTACGAGGGTAATTTTGCCCCAGCAGTGGCGCTATGGTTGACTCCTATATCGAATTCATACTGCCAAAGGATCTTTTACGTGCATGCAAATGTATACACGGGCCTCGGGTTTTCGTACCATCCGAACGACTAGACAGCTGTCCTTATCTGCACCACTGACTTCAGAAAATCCCGATGAACTTTCTCGGACAATACAAAATAATATGGAAGATAGGTGTGATATCAAAGTGATATAAGAGCAGCACGAAGGGGCATTAGCTCAGGCCATAATTAGCATATTTAAACTGGATCTTGATTTCTCGGAATGTTTTTTCTCGGTGGTTTCTGCCCACTCTATCAATGAAAGAATTGTGCATTTTCGAACAATAAGTTAATGTACCCACTTAGCTAAATAGACGTCGAATATCTCATAAACTTATTCCGACAAAACAAGGTTCCACGATGGATCGCACGATTATATACACGAGACGTTATTCGTCTATAGCCTAAAATTGATAGTTAGCTTTGGATAATGATAGTGTTATTCATCATTGATCAGATATTTCTAATTAGAAAGTCCTCAAAATATTTCCTACTTTAAATGTCCAAGTTGTCATTATTTATCATCAGTAATGAATATTTAAAATAGCTCATATTAAGATATATATTTCAATTACATAAACGCTGTTCGTGCATATATCATTATCGAAATTGAGGGTTTGTATCATTTTTGTATTGAGTATAGCACTTGTGATTTTATCACCATTGGGAACTTGTCGGGTTTTCACGGGTATTCTTCTGTATTGAGTGTAAAGTACTGGTAGTCATAAGGATAATAATCTCCATCTCTATTTTTATCGGAATCATAAAAAGTAAAACCATCATCATCATCAAAATCATTACAGCCATCATCAATATTATCTATGCTGAAATCTTTCAGACGAAGAACGTCTTTTAACAGAAGGAAGTCTTTTAATTCTCTGGGCAGATCTAGACCCATGACCTTCTCCTTTATACCCAATCCCAGCTTCTGCCTGATGATTCTCCTACACTGAGACATGAGAGATATATTACAGCAGTAGTTAGTGAATATTTCTTGGTGCCGGTTGCGGAATATGTCTTGGGTTTCAACTTTAATTTCCTCCTCAAAATTTAAAGTTTGTACTATTTCGTTGACGGGAGCCCCAGTAAGATATAAAAGTTTTCTTAATTTATCTCTCTCTTGACTGCTGAGTTCTCTCATATCAATCTGGTTATAACTACTTTCATCTGAAGGTGTAACAAGAGACTGAAGACAGACGTTTTCACCGACTAAATACTTGATAAAACTAACAGCCGTATGAGGATCCCAACAACGTGGAAAACGCAAGGTCTCTTGGATCAGTGTGTTACCATTTATACATGGTAAATTGAGAAGCATATTATCTCCCGCAGATACAAGTAATTTAAATGTAATATCAAACACACTCTCATAAATATCAAGATGATGTAAAGCAGATTTACCCCCGCAATAAACCAGTGCATCAGCATTAAGTAGTTTTCTTATAAGAAATCTATCATTCTTCATTGCCGCCATCATTAAAGCAGTTCTACCTCTACCATCTTGCGCATTTACGTTGGTACCAGCAGCCAGTAAAATATCGACACACTCCATGTATATTGGATATATCTGTCGACAGTAATTCTCAACAACGTCATTTCCCTGTCTCTTATTCAAGCCATCTTTAACCATAGTAAATCCAATGATACACAGATGAATAGTTGTGTGACCCTGGTTATTCTGTGCATTGATGTCTATTCGAGGATGACGTGTGAATAGTTCTAAATATTTACTATTCAATAACAAAGCAGCTACCATAATAGGTGTGTTGGTTTTAGAATCTGGACGGTTTATGTCTAGCTCTTTATTAAACAACCAGTTAAACTTGTCTAGAGAATAATCATAGTTTACCCTAGCTAACAGATGTAGCATATTTTCTCCTTCAGTTGTAACACCATTAACAATCAACTTCAATCTAGTGTAATAATTGAACAGCTCCAATCTCTCACAACTAAGAATCTGGTTGAATAATTTCGCTCCGTTGTTGGGTGAATTGAGTTGGGAGTTGGTAAAAAGTTTAAATATATTAGAACAATCTAACTCGCGATATTGAACACAATAATAACATGCAGTGTGACCATTATTATCTGTTAGATTTACATCAGAATGGGGAACCAACAGTTTTAAGATACTGATATCTGCTTGCCATTTTGTGTAGTGCATTAATGGGGTTTGGCCTTTGTTATTCTGATGATTCACATCACAACCAGCATAGATTAGAATAGTCACCAAATTACAATTGAATGTGCACTTTGCAGAATTGATTGAAACTGTGCAATTATTGAATCTCAATATGGATATCTGACTTGTCAAATAGAACAATGGTGTGTTACCTTCATTGTCTGGTTTGTGTACATTTACTCCCATGTGTTTTAACGTTTTAACAGTCTCAATACACTTGGCTATATCGTCCTTAGTAATACCATCTGTATGACGTATAATACAGTGAAGAATGTTCTGGCCTTTAATATCAACATAATGTACATGTGCACCATGATGTAACAGATATAGAATAACTGCATACAATTTTTTCCGGGCAGCTATAAACAAAGGCGTCTCGTTATATCCGGCCAGCTCGTTGACAACTACACCTGCTTCAACTAATTTAACTATGCATTGTAAAAACTCATCTCTGTTAAAGTCTGGGACTTGGCTATATAAAACTCCTAGAAGTGCATTGTTCTGGGTAAAGTCCAAATAATCTACACGTTCTAACAAATATATAACAACATTATACAATCCTGCCAAGGCAGCTTTAAAAATTGGCGTCTCGTTTTCTCTATTTAGATGGTTTACATCAACGCCTGCTTCAATTAATTTAATTATATATCGCAAATTCTCCTCGGTATTCGGATAATGTCCACAGAGGTAGCCATTTAAAACTATGTGTAGTACATTATCCAGCTTTTTATCAACACAATGTACATGCGCATCGTGTTCTAACAGATATACCACCACTGAGCGCAATCTTTTCTCAGCAGCTATAAACATAGGAGTCTGTTTATCTTTATTCAGATGGTTCACATCTACACCTGCTTCAACCAGTTTAATTACGCACTGTAACAACTCAGTCATATCCCCATGATACGAAGAATAGCTATCTAAAACTGTGTGTAGTACATTGTTCTGGTATATATCAATGTAATGTACGTGTGCGCCAAGATCTAACAGATATATCATAACTTTATACCAACTTTTCCTGGCAGCTATGAATATAGGGGTTTGTTTATTTCTATTCAGGTGGTTAACATCAACGCCAGCGCCAACTAATCTAACTACACAGTGCAATGTCTCTTCTAAATTAGTAACATCACGGAGATCCTCAATACCAATGCCTGAATAAACTACATACAAGTCTAAAAGTGTGTGTATTAGATTGTCCTGGTAAATGTCAACGTGATGTACATTTGCACCCTGATCTATGAGATATATCACAACTTTGTACAAATGGCCCTTAGCTGCTGTAAATATAGGCGACTGTTTATCTTTATCCAAATGGTTGAGATCTACACCAGCTTCAACTAACTCAACAACACATTGTGGCAGCTTATCTCGATTCATATCCGGGAAATAGCAACTTCCACCAAAAAACGCGAAAAACCCACCAAAATCCAATACAGTATGAAGCACATTTTTCTGGTTTATGTCAACGTAATGCACATCAGCACCATGGTCTAACAGATATCTCACAGCGTTATGCAAATGGTTCTCAGCAGCGATAAATAAAGGGGTTTGTCTAGCTTTATTTAGATGATTGATATCAACATGGGCTTGAACTAATTTAACTACACATTTTAACAGCTCATCTGGATTTATATCCGTGGAATTATCATTAAATACTAAACCTAATTTGGGAGAATAATTATTCTGTCCCCAATATTCCCCTAAAACAATGTGTAAGAGATTGTTCTGTCCATTATCTATATAATGTAAATCAACGCCATGATTTAACAGATATAAGACAACTCCATACAACTTATACCTAGCTGCCACAAATACAGACTCCATCTTGTCTTGAGGTGACAATCTTGAGACTACTTTCGGTATATCCCCTTCTTGCTGTGCGGAAACTAATCGGGCCTTTAACCTGAAATGTATTAAACGTAAATGAAATGAAACGAGGTTTAACGTCCTACTCTTCTGTTAACCTGGACTAATGATGACGGGCATACCCCATACAGTATGCCATGAGGGAAATTTTGCAGGGCAGCGGTGCTACGGCCGAGGGATCTTTTACGTGCACGCCAATCTGTACACGGGATCTCGGTTTTTCGTCCCATCCGAACGACTAAACAGCTGTCCTTGTCAGGCCCTCCGCCCTGCATCACTGACAAGGGGAAACCACGCCGGAAAATCTGGATGAACTTTCTCGGCTAGCGAGTTTCAAGCTAGCGAGCCAGCGTCTTACCCACTTAGCCACGTGATCCCCCTGTATTAAACCAGTTCATTTGGTTTTAACGGGTGTCTATAAAACCTTTTTCTTTCTAAAACCTTTTAATATCTAATTAAAGTAATGTTATCATCAAACAGAACGTCTCTCTCTCTCTCTCTCTCTCTCTCTCTCTCTCTCTCTCTCTCAACTAGTCAAACTAACCTGCGACGATCAATCTCGTCTAAAACGTCACCAATGTCATCATTGGGGTCCATCGAATATAACAAATCGTCAGAATCCTCAGAACTCATCTCGTTTAATTCGTCTTCCGTGTCACCCGAATCACGATCCATTCTCTAGTTCAACTGTTGTAGCTATGTAGTCTAGAACATCCCACCAATCGGGGTCTGAATCCTTTATCTTGTTTAAATATTGTAGTCTAGAACATTCCACCAATCAGGGTCTGAATCCGTTATCAAGTTCAAATATTGTAGCTTTGCAGTCTTGAACATTCAACCTGTGGATAAACCATAATAATCTGTATCCAATATCTAGTTTACTGTCGTAGCTATTTAAGGTTTGGGAGAGACAGGAAGAGGGGGGGGGAGAAATGGGGTTTAACGTTCACTTAACACAAACTAGGGCATTTCGGGACTAACATATGGTTTAATATTACATGTATTCTTATAAATTCGCTTTCACGTAGGGGTCCTGTAGCAGTGGGAGGAAACCGAAGGACCCGGAGAAACCCATGAGGTTGGACAGGCGACCTACTCCTTGTCACGTACAACCGCGGAATCAAAACCACACCAGTTGACTCAATGACAGACCTTATGGTACAGGGCGCACATGCTAACCATTCGCCCCCCCCCCACTAAGTAGTTTTGTATTTGATGGAAATTTAGAGAGAGAGAGAGAGAGAGAGAGAGAGAGAGAGAGAGAGAAATGGGGTTTAAAGTCCACTCGACACAACTAGGTCATTTCGGGACTAACATATGGTTTAATTTTTATTTGAATAATTCGCTTGCGCGTAGGGGTCTTTAGCAGTGGGAGGAAACCCACGAGGTTGAGAAGGCGCCCCTATCTCCATGCCACGTACGCTCACACCAGGGCTCGAAACCACAGCCGCAAGCCAGAGGTGACCGGCTAGCTAGAGGTCGAAGCGCGGCACTCTTAGACCACTAGGCCATCCCAAACCCCGATGGAAAATTTAACGTAGGAAATAAATAAATAAACATTCAGAACACAAGATCAAGTATATATATAGGCCTACCACTAATAATATTGTATAATACAATGTAGTACAATGTGATCACTAGAATGAAGATTGGGACATATTATTCAGTTACAGCAAGAGAGTTATTGTCCCTTTAACGTCTTTGAAATCTGCCCATACATTATTGTATTTGTCCGTTTCTTAAGCAATCTGTTATTATGATTCCTTGCAAGATTTCTATGCCCCGATTCTCTTCCAGATTCCGCGTGCCTCGATTCTCTTCCAGATCCAGTGGATCCCGTATGCCCCGATTCTCTTCCAGATCCCGTGTACCCAGAATCTCTTCCAGATCCCGTGTGGCGTAAATCTGACAATCCATTCTTCCGACATTCCCCACGCCCAACCTTCTGTATTCTTCGGCGACCATCGAACGAACTGAGTAACAGGACCTTGAATTTACTAGCCAGCGAGCAGATTAAAGCGCCGACCTTGAAATTATGAATAACCTGGGTTATTTACGAGGAAGCTCTGTGTGTATAAAGTTATCTTAATGGTTTGTGATCCGCGCCTAAATACTAAAGGTTACGTCTTTAGGGACTATTTACTACTAGATATCAAATGTCATCGGTCTATGAAATTCGTGGAAATTAGTATCGTTCGTGTAGATATTCACTTACAATTCCATCCATGCCTCGTGGCTTTTTGACGTCACTCTTAATATTCCATGACAATTCTCCCTCTCTTATGTTTATTGATTACCTGCATATTTGAAATAACATCTGGTGAACTGAAATCGATTAATAAATTAAATGCACTAATGCACTGTCGCCCTACAAAGTCCACGACAGTCCAAGCGTTTGTGGCGCTAATGCCCTTTCCTACACTTAGTGCTTGTCGTCGTGGTCATACAGGCTTGAAATGTGCTGGAATTGATCAATAACTTTCCATTTTACTTACCGTTTAGTGTCTGAATAGAGATACTTTTTCATACCGGCCGCCATTTTCCTTGTTGACTGTTTAGACTCGAATACCAAGACACTAATATGACTTGCTGAACACCAAGCAACCCTCCTACTACCACTGATCATAAATAATGATAATTTTCGTCGTGAAGAATGAAATGAAGTTTAACGTCCTACAGTTCTGCTCCTAAACTGGGCTAATGAAGATATTATGTGTAAACGGAACCTCGGCTTTTCGTATCATCCGAGCGACTAGACCTCTGTCTTTGTCAAGCCCTCCGTCCTGCATCGCTGACAAAGGGGACCCACACCGGAAAGTCTGGGTGAACTTTCTCGGCCAATGCAGGGATCGAAAAACCAACGTCCAGACTAGCGAGCCAACGTCTTACCCACTTAGCCACGTGATCCCCAATTTTCGTCATTTTATTAAGTAGCTGTTGATAGGAGTATAATAAAAGCCCGACGGTGTAATACAAGCAATGGTCTTTTAATCAGTTTTAATGCATGATACATAACATAGCATCTTGATGGTCTCTGTTACAGATTAAAGTAGCTAAGTCTCAAACTCAATATCATCCAAAATCTTCAACATTGAAAACACGAATTATTTGTCAATTTAAATCGACGTTGATGCATCTAATATTTAAGACAAAATAAACATTCTACTTTCGGTACACGAATCGTGTATCATTAATGCGTTTCAGCCCCAGTTGTATCGAGGGACCAGGCTAAACACATTGCACCAAATCAAACCGTACGTAACTAACGTACGAAAATTAAATGGTAGCTGGCTTTTTTTCGCACGTATACAGTGAATGGCCATTTTGCTCAGTAATCCCAGCCAGAATTTTGCTATTTTTTTTAAAATGCGTTACAGTTTTAAATTTTTGTTTAGAACTGAAATAAATTAACAATAAGTCAATCCCCGTGCTAAAAACATCAACAGAATTGATTGTGTATATCTGAAATAGACACGACCGAAGCACAAAATAGTGCCAATATGCCGACGTCAAATCTAGAGTTGAAGATGCTATTTTTGTGAAAAATCATTGGAAGAAGCGATAAGACGTTATGGCTGTACGGATTATAAGTCCTAAAGGCTGCAAGAAGGCTATTGTTTACAGTGTAGCATTGTGTCTTGTAATGTTTGTTTATGTGACTTCATGACCTGTGACGTTTAGATTTTAACTGTGCATATTCACTTATTTTGTTCCTTTATAATATATTTTTTATGTGCACGTAAAAGATCCCTTGGCAGTGAGTAGTTATGGCGCCTGTACAGCCACGCACGTATGCGCGTGCGTGCATGTGCGTGCACGTGACCTTGCACTGGATGACCCCTTGCGCGTGTGTGACCCCCTGCACGTGCGTGACCTTGCACGTGCGTGACCTTGCACGTGAGATTGCACGTACGAAGAGAGGGGCGCGTGCGCGGAAAAAGAGAGAGAGAGAGAGAGAGAGAGAGAGAGATGAAGAAGAAGAAGAAGAAGAAGAAGAAAGGGAAGAGGAGAAGCAGGGAGGGGGAAGAAGAGGGGAGAAGGGGGAACAACTCTTTTACATTGATTAAGTTGGCCCTGAAATGGGCCGTTGGTCCTCACTCGAATGCGAGCACTAGAATGTGAGGGTACGACGCACTTTATGTCGGTTGCGTCTAATGGCCTCCACTAATTCGGGAGGAGGTCTTTTCCTGGGAGGTGTTTTTAATACCTCGTCAGGTAAGACAAAGATATCGTCAGGGGTAATCACGACAAGAGTGTGACCCCTGAGATACATGAGAGTATCCGTGCTGCGGTTGTCCTCGATGCGTACGACCTGAGCAGCCATTCTGATACTGATAGAGAGACGAGTGTTGTGTCGTTTTAAAACCGTAAGGGCGAATCCATTTGAGTGGTATGACGTCACGGACGAGTCCATTCATGGAGTGACGTCACAGTACTGAGCATAACGTTATGCATCGTAGGTTGAACGTTGTGGGCTAAATATAGACGTGATGCAACGTTATGCGTACGTTGGAGGCTAAATATAGACGCGATGTAACGTTATACAGCGCATGTGTGTACGTTTGATGCTAAAAATAGACGTATGGAAAATCCAGTATTACACAACCGCATGTAACCTGACGTTAAGTATTGCACAATCTATGTGTAATGGCATGGATATGACGTCACGGACGAGTCCATTTGAAGGATATGACGTCATGGACGAGTCCATTCGTGGGTGACGGGAATAAAAGGCCGAGAAGCGACAGCTTCGAACATTGATATGCGATCAGCGAGCGAAGCAAGATGAGTTATTCTTTACGACCCGTGGATAGACGATACAGCCGATTGTTAGAACCGAATCACTGTGTGTGGAGATAGACTTTTTGGAAGATTGGTCCCACGTTCCAGCCAACGATGTACCACAACAACTACACGACACTTTTGAGGCCATCATCGAGGAAATTCGCCGAACCTTGGACGCCAGAGAAAGTGATTATGTTAGAATTGCCATTAGTCACCCAGGACTCAAAACACCTATTTGGTTACCGTTCCGTGAGCATCGTTTGTTAAAAGCCGAAGACCTGTTACAGAAAGTGGCTGCCGTATTACAGAGTAACGAAGAATTTCGTCTAGATCAAAGAATGTCCATGAGTATTTGTCACGTGTCCCCTCCCGATGGCAGAGGTAGCGGTGGAACAAACGTGAAGAAGAGACACAGTGCTAATTTCGAAGAATATTTGAAGAAAAAAAGATGCCTCGTCACCATAAAGAATGCCGACGACTTATGTTTTCAGCGAGCTATTGTCGTCGCTCGTCATTATGCCAACAAACAGGACACGCCTGAATGGGAAAGAGAACGGAAGAGATTAATCAACAATACAGGACCCCACTCGTGGCAGACGAAGAAAACGGAAGCCCTTATCGATGCCGTCGGTGGAGCCAGGCAAGCCTGTGCGGGGATGGAAACCTGGGAATTGTACGCCAAGTATTTAGGAGAGCAAGGATACCAACTCAATGTTTTCTCTCGGGCCATCTTTGGAAAGGCGATCTATCGGGGAACAAAACACGTCACAGGCACACCAAAACATCTCAACCTGTATTTACACGACAGACATTACGACGTCATTACCTCCATGCCCGCCTTTGTGGAAAGGTCGTATTTTTGTGAGACCTGCCAAGTAGGATACGATCATGCAGAGAATCATTCGTGTCACGTCATGTGTCATGGATGCAAGACAGTGGGTCCACCCTGTCCACCCGATCCCAACACAAAGACGTGTTACCGTTGTCATCGTGTGTTTGTGAGCCGCCAATGTTTTGACAACCATCTCGCCACCCGTTCCAGAGCCAAGTGCAGTGTGTGTCATCGATGGAAGAAATGTCAAAAAGAGTGGGACGTCATCAAGGCCAAGCGAAATTTAGAACAACATCGATGTGGTGAATACCAGTGTTCCATCTGCCGAGAGTGGCACACGGCCGAGAAACAGTTTTGTTACATCCAACCACTGAAATCACCCATCGACATGAACAAAGACCGAAAGACCCAAATCGACAAACTACAGCAGACAACATTAACCCGCTTCGTCTTCTTTGACTTTGAATGCCAGCAAGATACCGGTGAGCACATTCCCAACCTATGTGTCCTGCAAACCTGCTGTCACTTTTGTATCGACAACCAAGATCCCTGCGAGCATTGTGACATGTACTGGAATCACCAACGAGAAATTGTGTTTAAAGGCCCAGACACGCTGGACGATGTGGGAAAATGGTTTCTACAACTTGCTGCTCACGGTACGGTGGTAAATGGTCGGAAACATGACAGTCACGAATCGAGTCCCGTGATTGCCGTGGCCCACAACTTTAAAGGTTACGACGGCCTACTGATTTTGCAGACGCTGCACAAACATTCCGTGGCGCAACCCGAAGTGATTATGAATGGTGGTAAAGCGATGACGATCACTGTCGGTACGGTAAAATTCATCGATTCCCTCAACTTTTTACCGATGGCTTTACGGGACATGCCCAAGACCTTTGGCCTGCAAGAACTCAAGAAAGGTTACTTCCCTCACCACTTTAACAGACCGGAGAATGAAGAATACGTGGGCGCCTATCCTCCCGACACCGATTACGATCCGGATGGTATGAGTGTATCGGAACGAGAAAAATTTCACCAGTGGTACCTACAACACAGTCACGACGTCTTTGATTTTCGTCAGGAAATTCTGGCCTACTGTAAGAGTGACGTCGATGTCCTCCGCCGATGCTGTGGCGTGTTTCGAGAGATATTTCTCATGGACACGGGAATCGATCCCTTCGAAAAAAGCTTGACCCTGGCCTCTGCCTGCAGTCGCGTGTTACGCACGCAATACCTACAGAAAGACACCCTCGTCGTCATTCCTCGAGCCCTGATGCAACAGCCAAAACCTGGTATGGACTGGCACCGCTTCCAGCCTCGACAACAGTCCAACAAAGCCCTTCGATGGTTGGAATGGGAACAACATCGACAGACCATGGCTGCATTCCGAAACCAGACCCCGCTACCCAACATTCGACACGCCCGCAACGGTAATGAATGCCGAGTTGGCCCTTACAGTTTAGATGGCATGGACAAGACCACGGGTACGGTGTACGAGTTTCACGGGTGTGCCTTTCACGGATGTCCCAAATGTTACCCGGGCCCCGTCCAAGACCTTCAGCATAAACATCCCTACGATCCATCTCGCAGTATGAGGGACTTGTACCAGAAGACCGAAGAACGTCACCGTCGACTCCAGGAGCAGTACGGTATGAAGACCATCCGCGTCATGTGGGAGTGTGAGCTGGAGGAAGAACGACGTCACGATCCCGAGATGGACGAATTTTTACAAGGCTTGGAAGATCAGCAATGGCCCGCTCCCGAACCTCTGATGCCCCGCAACGCTTTCTTCGGTGGGCGAACCAATGCCATCCAACTGTTGGTGAACGAGTCGGTGGAAGACATGCGCTACATCGACGTGGTGTCCTTGTACCCTTACATTTGCAAGTACGGTACCTTCCCCATCAAGGAACCCACGATCGTCACACAGCCCGATCAAGACCAGTGGCAACAGTACGAAGGATTGATCCAGTGTTCCGTCTTGCCGCCCCGTGGCCTGTTCCACCCGGTGCTCCCGTTTCGGCGCAAACAGAAATTGGTGTTTGCCCTGTGTCGAAGCTGTGTGGACGAACACATGCAACAAGGGGAGATTGCCGAATACCAACCGTGTGAGCACACTGACGAACAGCGAGCCTGGGTGGGTACGTTTGTCACCCTGGAACTGAAGAAAGCGGTGACCCTAGGATACAAAGTACTGAAAGTTTACGAAGTCTGGCACTGGAAAGAATTCAGCACCTACGATCCCGAGGCCAAAACGGGCGGTCTGTTTACGGGGTACATTAATCACTACCTCAAGAAGAAGATGGAAAGCAGCGGTTATCCCGACACCTGTCACACCAAAGAAGACAAGGCCCGCTTCGTCAACGACGTGTACGACACGGAAGGTATTCGTCTGGATCCCGCGTCGATAAAACCCAACAAAGGGATGCGGGCGTTTAGCAAGCTCTAACTCAACACAGCATGGGGTAAATTCGGACAGAGAGACAACTTTCCCAAGACCGAGTACATCACGGAGCCCAGCGTCTATTTTGAAAAAATGTTGGACGTGACCCAGACCGTACGAGATGTGCAGTTAGTCAACGACAACATGGTCTTGATGGAAATGCTGAAAAAAGAAGAACACGTGGCACCCTGTCCTATCACCAACGTGGTTATCGCAGCCTTTGTCACGGCTCAGGCCCGTTTAAAACTCTATTCCGTCTTGGAAAAGTTGGGAGAGCGTGTATGCTATTTTGACACCGATAGCGTCATCTATCAATACCACCCCACGTCATGGAATCCCCCGGAAGGTTCTAGTTTGGGCCAGTGGAAGAACGAGTTGCCCGAAGATGTCACCATTCGAGAATTTGTTAGCGGAGGGCCAAAGAATTACGCGTACCGCCAGAGCGATGGTAAAACTGTATGTAAAGTCCGGGGATTCACCTTGAATTATCGTGCCTCCCAACAGCTGAATTACGCCATCATGAAGGAGAATGTACGGCACGTCAATCAAAACGAACCTCTGGTCATAGCCAATCCGTTCAAGATTACCAGATCACGTGACCGCCGTATTTGGACACGCCCCGAGAACAAGCGGTATAAAATCGTGTATGACAAGCGATTTGTTCAATTCAATGACGATGGCCAACCGAGCAACACTTACCCCTATGGATACTGACTTTCGGGTCTCAGGACGATGGCGAACAAACAAAGATGACGAACCGGCAGAAAATACGGAGATGATCGAGAAACTTAGACGACGATGGCTCAACTTTCGAGTGTTGAAATGTTTCCTACCCATTATAGAAGAAAGGCAACACGAAGAGTGTATCGGCTGCAAGTACGAACATCCCAGTCAGAGATACCACTCGTGTCTGGGACTAGGCGTTTCTTCCATAACGGGTCAACCCTCACACCCCGTGGACGATTACAATCACTACCTCTGGGTGGACGAGCCGAAACTGCAAGACATCGATAGCGTGCTAGGCCGTATGATGGACGATCCACGGGATCAAGTCAAAACGTGGGAGGACGAACAACGATGGCGAGAAGACGTCGAGAAAGCCTTGAAAAAGTTCTGGACGGTGGTACCGGGCTTTAAGACCGCGTTGATCAAACGCAAAGACGAGTTCGTCGAACAGAAAGAAGACCCCATACGCCAGTGGATGGACGACTTGCCGAAGAAAAAGAAACGATGGTCTCTGGATCAAATGGATATCAATGTCATGTCCGGTAAACTGGGAGAAGGCTGGGAATGTATTGGCAGACAACTGGGGATCAGAGAAGCGCGAATCAGTCAAGCCAAGATGAGTCATCCTAACAGCGCGCGCATGCAAATCTTCACCGTGTTCAACCATTGGCGACAAAAACACGGTAATCGAGCCGACCTGATGACGTTTTTGGAAGCCTGTCACGTGAGTGAAGCCTTGGTCGATTGGGACGAAGTGAAAAAGTACGTGGAAAGCCTGGAAATCATAGACTAAACAACGAACCAATCAAAACGAAGGAAAAGAAAGAACCAATCAAAAGCGAGTGACGTCACGACCAGGACTATAAGAAGCGAAGTGTCACACTGCAATTTCATTCTGCTCTCGATGGCTAGTCAAGCTTGTTTCTCCTGTAACAATGTCGGACACTGGTATAGAGACTGCCCTGCTCGTTCCCAACAACAACAGCAACGAAAACCAAGACAAGACAGACCAGCCTATGGTTCCTATGGAAATTGTTACCTCTGTGGAGAACCAGGACACTGGGCACCCCAGTGTGGAAAACGAGCCGAAGCCCAAAAAGCGAAGAGTGATGAAGAAAGAAAAGAAACTGTCAAAAGAAAGTGTTACGGAATCAAGAGACCCACCGACGAAAATAACAAGTGCCTCAACTGTGGACAGCTCGGACACGGCCTGCTCGAGTGCCAAGAAGAAATCCAAACAGAAAACAACTTTGAAGCCGTCGCCGGTCGCATGTTCGACAACAACATCGACATGCCCAGAGACAACACCCGCAGTCAGCGATACTGGTACTGGTGTGGAGAAGCGTTCGAACTCTACAGACGATACAAAGAGAAAAAGAAAACAGCCGACGAAGCTTTCCATCCCATCTCCTATTCTCCCAACTACCAGTGAAAACGGTGAAACCCCAAAGCCGGCTGTCCTCTTGTTGGCAGAGAAGGAAGCAGAAAGTTTTTCCCGAGCACTCATCCAATATGCGGGTCCGAGAGATATGACCGAAGTCTTGTCGTATCCTCCTTGTTTCGATATGAGTGAATCTATACCCGTCGTCGTCACGTTTGCTGAAGTGGAAGACTGGCACCCACACGACACGATGCAGAAGCTTTTGGGACATGTGTATTGGATTCCTCGCGTCCTGAGAAATGTACCCTGGGTGAGACAAGAGATCCTGAAGAGAGAACGCGATAACTAACTGTTTTTTCTTTTCCTTTGTATGATATGTTTTTTGAATTGTTGTATTGAATGTTCTTTTTGTATTTTTTGTAAAATAAATTGTGTTTTAATTTCACTCCATGTATGTTGTTCTGTCGCGAAGGTATAAAAGGCAGGGGAAAAGGGAATGGGGGGAAACAGTGCAAGATGGATGTGACGTTCAAACATCCCTTTACCATGTTAGTCAGTGGTCCAACGGGTGTAGGAAAGACGGTCTTTGTGCAGAAATTTCTTCAAGCGTCCCTGTTCGACGTCCCTCCCCAACGTATCGTGTGGGCTTATGGCGAATGGCAAGAGAGTTACGATCGCTTTCCCTACACTTATGTCAAAGGCTTGACGGATATTGACGACGTGATGGGTCAAGTCAAAGGTCCACAAGTCTTAGTCGTGGATGATTTGATGGGAGAAGACACGGAGATATTGCAAAAGTGGTTCACGAAAAAGAGTCATCACCACGACACGAGTGTCATTTACATTGTGCAAAACTTGTTTGACAAGCAACAGCGTACCATCAGCCTGAATGCCCATTACTTGGTCTTGTTCAAAAATCCCCGAGACGCCTCGCAAATTGGTGTGTTGGCCCGTCAGATGTACCCTTCCCGTTCCAAGTATATGCAGGAAGCTTATGAAGATGCGACGAGTACCCCTCGCAGTTACTTACTCGTTGATTTGAAGCCCGACACTCCCGAAACATTGCGACTGAGATCCAACATTTTACCCCAAGAGGAACCACCCATCGTCTACGTCAAAAAAGTATAAAAGAGGGGCCTGTACCTCGAAATGACTCTTGTTTGTCACGATGGCTCGCACGAAGAATACGCAGAGGAAACACCCACCTCCCACCCTTCCCAGGGCGACGTTCCCGACCCTGGCACCGGACCTTCGTGATCCCACGGTACGAAGTCAGACTCGCCCGAGAATGAGGGCCCCCAGAACACAATGGTTACCCCCGTCGTTGACACCACCCACGAGTCCCATGTCTCCCTTACCGGCCACACCACCACGCCGTACCTTACCGGTTCAAACCTCCACGCCTCACCTTACCGGTCACACCTCCACGTCCCACGTCACCACCTTCCCCTTCTCGGTCTCCCTCTCCGATCTTTCGCAGACCACGAAGAGAAAAGAAGAATTCTATGAAAGGACTCAAGTCCTTCATTCGCAAATTACAACATCTGACTCCCGATATGGCTTATGGACAGTTGGTCAAGAATACGGGCCGGGCACGTATTGGATTGTTGCAGTGGTTCAAGTTGGCGGCCGACCATTTGCTGAAGGGTAACATTCAACCACTACATGCCCAGCACAAGAAATGGGTGGAACGAAATCGACAAGTGTTGACCCAACTGACGGAGAGAAACATGCCGACGACCGAAAAACTCTCCCTGATCATGAAACCCGGGGGACGTGGGTTTTTTGGGGGTGTGCTGATTCGTATCTTGCTGCGGTGGAAGGAAAGACTGCAAGAGGAAAGAAACAAAAAACGAAATCAATTCGTTCGACGGGCCGCTCAGCGCGGAAGGGGTCTGAGTACCGAAGAATTGAACCAGCATCGAGCGTTGCTTCGCAAACTGAGTAATCCACGAACATCCCCCGACGTCAAACGACGACTTGTCGATCAACAGGGTGGTGCCATCGGGGCATTGCTGGCCATGGCCCTCCCGGCTTTGGTCCCCTTGGTATCTAATCTATTGGGTGGACAAAAGGGTGGTAAACATCCCTTCCTTAGAAGGCGCGATAGAGCGAACGCTATGGCTGCCGAGCTATCTAAACTATTTGGTGGATAACCCCGTGGATAGAAAGGTATAAAAAGGGAACCGGAGAACGGCCCCGAGCTCAGTCATGGAGACACTGCGGTATCTATTGAACACTGCACCGAAAGACCGTCCTCTTTTACTCGAGACCCAACCCATCGTCGACGGTGTGTGTGAGTGTATTGGAAACCTGATTCGCGGCAACGTTCCTGTGACCGACAAAGAAATCAAGCGCTTGAAAAAGGACGCCCCCTTGTTACGACGTTTGGGCACGTCTAAAACACCTTGGAAGACCCGTCGGCGGCTTCTGAAGCAACAGAAAGGGGGATTCTACACCCGATTGTTTCGGTCCTTTCCCAAAGATGAAATTCGCCAAGAAAATGAAACTGGTACCCTTCGACGGACCCATCGACGTCAAACCCGTCGAAGTCATGCAAGTCGAACCCGTGTACGATCGAGATCCACTGCAGCAGGCCGTCGAGAATGTCCACCAAGACATGCAACACGTGTTAAACGATCCCACCCTGACCGACGAAAATAAAATGCAGCGTTACGGACAGTTGTTACATCGTTATCAAACGATGCAAAAGAAAAGAAAACAGGTCATTCCCTTGTTGGACGAAAACATACCCGAGCCAAAAGAAGAAATTTCGGAGGCACCCATCCTGGAATCGGTCCCCCGACCCTATCAACATCGAGCTCGCCTTTTGTTGAAACACATGAAAGAAAAGACACCTTGGTCGTGGAACGAGAACTTGGAATTGGTTCGGAATGGCTCACGCGTACCCAACACCAATGCCATTGACATTGTGAACGATTTGGTTCGTCGGCGAAAGAATACCCAGGCTCCCGTGGGATGGTTTGGCGTGATGCAAAGTTTGAAGGCCACGAACGTACCGCGCGAAGCCATTGGTAATCAAGAACGATGGAACGTGTTGTCCACACCACCGACACGGACTCCGCCGCGACGCCCGAGAAAGAAGAAAATCGCCAGCACGGATACCCCTAGTACATCTACCAGAAGATGGCTCTCCTTGCAAAAACTATAAATAGCCTGTTCATAGGGACACCTGCTGAAACATGGAACGAAAGCTGAAGAAAGTGTATTACGACCCGAATCACCCGGCCGCTTTCGGTGGAGTCCTGGGCCTTCACAAAGCTACCGGTGTGTCCTTGGACAAAGTCAAGGCATGGTTGAAACAACCAAGGGCGTACACCTTGCACAAACCATTGAAAAAGAAATTCTCGCGGTCTCCCACGGTGGTGGCCGGCATAGATCATCAGTGGCAAGCCGATTTGAGCGACATGTCCGCCTTGGCCAAACAGAATGAAGGATACCGGTATTTGCTGTGCGTCATCGACGTATTTTCCAAGTATGCTTGGGTGTTGCCTCTCAAAAACAAGACGGGGGACAGTTTGGTGGATGCCTTTCGTCAAATCTTTCAAAGTCGACAACCCCTGCGACTTCAAACGGACAAAGGTACCGAATTCCTCAATCGAAAAATGCAAGCGTACCTGAAGAAGAAAAAAATTCATTTTTTCGTGACACACAACGTCGAAACCAAAGCCAGTGTGGTCGAACGATTTCAAAGGACACTGAAAGAGCGCATGTGGCGATACTTTACTCATCGACAAACACAACGGTACATCGACGTGCTAGACGACCTGGTTCGGGCTTACAATGCTAGACGACATCGGACCATCGGTATGGCGCCCAAAGATGTTCGCCCCGAACACGAATGGATGTTGACAACACCGCCTCCACGTCCCCGGAAAAAGAAAAAATCAATGGACATTGGTACGACCGTACGTTTGGCATAACCGAAACATGGTGCCTTCGACAAAGGTTACTGGCCCAACTGGACTCTGGAAACGTTCAACGTCGCACCCAACGTCGGTCCCGGTTACAAACTGTTGGACGAAAGAGGTGAACCCATACAGGGCACCTTCTATCCCGAAGAATTGCAAGCGGTCCAAGTCAACGACGATGAGATCTTTCCCATCGAAAGAGTACTCGAAAGAAAAAAAGACAAAGTATTGGTGAAATGGTTGGGCTATCCGGCGAGTTTTAATTCGTGGATCGACAGGACCAGTCTCCAAAACGTATAAATAGGAGCGAGAGACGCCAACATCAGTCAACATGCAAGACGAAACCACGTCTACGTCCGCGAGTGCCCACAATTGGTCGCTCTTGGGAAAACGTGTGCCACAAGCGGAAATTGTCTTTTTCTGTCAAGTGATTTTAGTGTACGTCGTGGCAGGAGTTTCTTTGTCCCAACTGGCTTTCAAACCCGACGGATCGCAGACCACGTTGTGGATGGCCTTGCTCTCCAGTAGCTTGGGTTACCTGTTACCTTCTCCAATTTTGAAAACCAAACATAATGAACAACGACCGGCCCTTTTACCTCACGCTCCCTAGTGACAGTTCCATGTCGTGGTATCCCGACAACAAAGTCTCCACGTATCATACACATCTGGAACCGCCACTTCTTGTCGATCATCGGGAATGGGAAGTGGGTCTGTCCATGATCACGTTACCTGACCAATGGCAAAACATCGATCAACGAGACAACACGCTCGGCTTACGCATTCATCCTTGGTCGCCGCCCTCGAGCGACGAACCCGGAGTAAAGATATGCCGGGACCGCCACAGGATCGACCCGTCGAATTGTTTCAAAGGTGTAAAGGGTGGTGAGATCAAGGGATCGGTCGAAATGGAAACGCACATCAAGAGTGACGACTACGAGTCGCTGAAACATATCCTGGATGTCCTGAACACTAGACTGGATGATTTGTGGAACCTGTCTCCCATCTACAATCATTTGGCCCATAAACCCGTCCGCTTGGATCCCAATAACAAGGAAATGACCGACCACGAGAAGAAAGAGCAGAACGAGTACGAAACTCGAGAGGTGATGCGCCAAGGGGCCGTACAAAGAGGTTCCTTCGTGTCTTTCAAGAGAGACAACACCAACGATAGAGTGTATCTGAAGATCAATCACGTGCAGGCGCTTTTCTGGTTTGACGTATTGCCGAAAATCGAACTTCGTCTGTGTGGACCCATCGTGTCCATGTTGGGATGGACTGGAAACGAACTGTTGGTTGCCCTGCAGTCAATCGATATGACCGGCGAAGATGGACAATCCCTACGGTATTTCTACGCCCACCACACCCCAAATCTTCAAATCCAGTACGATCTGTTTTACATCTACACGGACATTATCGAACCCCAGATCGTGGGCGACGTGAAGGCTACTTTGCTGGACGTGATTCCCAGTCGACGATTGTATCACCGTCCCGCCAGGATTCACTACTTACCTCTGAAGTACAGTCGACTAAACTCCATTGGTCTCTATATAAGGAACGGAATGGGGAAAGCCGTGCCATTTCTCGACGGTAAGGTGGTGGTCCAACTTCATTTTCGCCGCCGATGATGATTCGAGTGTACAAAGGTGGAGTGCTCAGACAGCGAGTGGCTGGCAATGGTCTGGTGGTGTACAAGGGGGGAATTCTAAGACAACAGGGTGCCGGTCGATGGTCGGGTTTATTGAATGCCGTCAAATCGGTCGGGAAGACCTTGTGGTCGGCGGGTAAAGCGGCCGTGAAAAAGAATGTGGCCCAAGTGTTACCCAAAGTGGGGCAAAGCGTGCTCGACGCCGTCAGTGGTCGTGAAAAATGGAACTGGAAGAAAGTCGCCCAGGACACGCTTCGCCCCGCGTTGTCAAACACGATGTCCGACACACTCAAGAACGTGGTCGCCCACCTGGAACCTATAAAAGACCCCTCACGAACCCCGTCCACTTCACATCGTCCGAAGAGGAAGAAGAAGACACAGGTCACCTCTCACAAACGACGTAAACTAGATATCTTCGACCATGGCTACGCAGGTAATGCGCAATGATTCCTGTCCCTGCGCGCGAGACGAATTGCAGGATTTGTTCAGTGTACCCGACACGCAGACGGCCATAAACAAGGTGACCAAAATCAGAAAGTATCCACTGACGCCCGACTTGAACCACGACGGACCCATCGAATTTTATATTTCCAATGCCACCACCGATTTCATCGATCTGGCCAACATGACACTACACGTGGCCCTGAAGGTGACCAAGAACAACGGGGATGACCTGGATGCGGATAGTCAAGTCGCACCCATTAACAACTTGTTTCATTCGTTGTTTAAAGACGTCAAATTACGCCTGGGAAAGGATGCCGAAACTTTGGTCACCACCTCTCTACCCAATTATCCCTACCGGGCTTACTTGGAGAATTTGTTGAGTTTCGGTAAGGGAGCCAAGAACGATCACCTGTCGAAACAAGTCTTGTGGGAAAAAGACACCGCCGGGCAGTTCAATTCCACGAAATCTGTCGCCACCGCCGGGGATGGTGGACGACAGGCTCCGAATAACAAAGGATTAGAACAACGCCAGAAAACCATCGCTGCCAGTCGCACCTTTGAATTGCAGTCGCGTCTACACTTGGACATGTGTTTACAAGATCGGTATCTGCTGGACGGTGTGGACCTGCGATTGAAATTGGAAAAGCAATCCCCGAAATTTTTTCTGATGTACGGCGAAGGCAACGATGCAGAAGACTACAAAGTCGAGTTCACCAAAGCCTACCTGGATATCCCGTTCGTCACTCTGGCTCCCAGCACCTACACACGGGTGGCTGCGCAACTTCAATCGTCCAACGCCAAGTATCCCCTGAAGCGCGTGGTGGTCCGCGACATGGTCATTCCCGACAATCGTGCCAGTCACGTCCTAGACAATCTGTTTGTCAACGAAAGCCTGCCCAATAGATTAATCGTGGGTATGGTGCGTAACACGGCCTACGATGGAAGAAAAAACAGAAATCCCTTCGAATTCCAACACAATCAATTGGAAAACATCAAATTGACCAAGAACGGGGAAATTGTGGACGAATACGATGTCAATTTTCCCCAGCGACAAGCCATCGCACCTTACCTAGATTTGATGAAAAGAGTGACCGTCTTAAACACCCGAGAAGACCTGGACCTCCCTTTCCACGACTATATCAATGGGTACACTTTGTATTGTTTCGATTTGACCAACGACCACGGAGCCGACGGTAACTACTTTCATCCCAAAGCGGCGGGTAACCTGTCTTTGGAACTCAAGTTCGGTGCGGCCCCGACCAATCACCTCAGTCTTGTTCTGTTTGCCGAATACGACAATGTCTTGGAAATCGATGCCAACCGACAAGTCATCACAGATTGGTGAGGCTCTCTCCAACCGACAACTGACACGGGCTTTAGAAAAACATCTCCCCGCTAACGTATTCGGGGGCGTGTGGGCTCGTAATCATCTGGATATACTGCGCCCGACCTCGTACCCCAAAGCCTACGTCATCAACACGGACGACGAAGACCAACCCGGTAGACACTGGACCGTGTTTGTGTGCGAAGGACCAGATCACATTACCTTCTTCGATTCCTACGGGTGTCCCCCTGATGTCTACGGAGAAGCCTTTCGACGTTTCGTGCAAGATCTACAACTCCATTACCAACCCCGATGGATTCAGGGACTCGAGAGTGTCGTCTGCGGACATTATTGTTTGTATTATTTGTGTCATCGTTTTCACGTTCCCTCCCCGCACGCCCTTTCTGTGTTCGGGCACGTGTATCGTGTGAACGATATACTCGTCGAACAATGGGCTAGGGATCATTTTCCCGAATTGCAAAAAGACCAGAAGAAGGGGCAACGATGTCGATGCTTTTATGCTCTGTAAATATGTTTTTTGTGTTCAATGCCTTTTGTGTTCAAGTTCAATTTTGTGTTCAATTTTGTGTTCAATTTTGTGTTGAATAATATGCTTTGTAAATGTGTTCAAGTTCAATAAAATGCTTTGTAAGCAACATATCACGTGTCTGTTTTTTGTGACGTCATATGACGTCATGTGACGTCATGCTATTCTGATTGGTTGGGAAATGGTATCGCCCCAACACCTTAGACTCGTCCCGTCCCGAGCTATAAATAGGAGTGTCAAAGCCAAAAGAAGTCACAAACAAAATGGATCGAAAAGACAAAAGGTTTTGTACGACTTGTGGGGGGTATTACCCCATGTTTAAGGGGAATCGGCCCGATGCTGATTACTTGATTTGTTTTTGGTGCGGGACCGAAATTGGCAACACCTGTCATAGACGGAGCAAGCATTTAGTGAAATGCACCAAAAAACCGAATCGGTGGGAGCAGCCGAAGTGCTCCTGCTAACCCTCTCATTGAGAGGACCAACGGCCCTTTTCAGGGCCAACTTAATCAATGTAAAAGAGTTGTTCCCCCTTCTCCCCTCTTCTTCCCCCTCCCTGCTTCTCCTCTTCCCTTTCTTCTTCTTCTTCTTCTTCTTCTTCTTCATCTCTCTCTCTCTCTCTCTCTCTCTCTCTCTCTCTCTCTCTCTCTCTTTTTCCCGCGCGCGCCCCTCTCTTCGTACGTGCAATCTCACGTGCAAGGTCACGCACGTGCAAGGTCACGCACGTGCAGGGGGTCACACACGCGCAAGGGGTCATCCAGTGCAAGGTCACGTGCACGCCCATGCACGCACATGCACGCACGCGCATGCGCGCACGTGCGTGGCTGTACAGGCGCCATAACTACTCAGTGGGAATTCGATATAAGAGTAGGCCGTAGCGTCGCTGTCCGGGCAAAATTTCCCTCATAGCACACTGTATGGTATATGCCCGTCTTCCATTAGCCCAGGTCATGTGCAGAAGAGTAGGACGTTAAACCCCATTTCATTTCATTTCATATTTTTTATGTATCTTATCTGGGGAGAGGATTTTTACATAAGCTAAGCCTGCAAAAATATGGCGTGAATACATTTACACAAAAACATGGTATGAAACTGATACCTTGTTAGTGTTTATCCGCTCTACTACACATACAAGGTCAATATTCATATCATTTATTACAGGAAACATGAAACACAATACAGATAGTCCACGAAACCCAATACTTCCTTGTCTGAAATATCACCAGAGGTAGTAGTGGATTTAAAAACCACAGGAATGAAGAGACCAATACCTCCTGGACTGTCCAACTTTGTGGATTCTTACAACCGTCCGTAATGTTATGGATTACAATATGTGGTTTTGTCTTGTCCGGCGTTTCTGGGTTCCGCCGCTGGTTTGTGGAAGGGTACTGCTGCTGGTTTTTCGTATCATCCAAACGACTAGATAGCTGTACTTGTCAGGACCTCCACCTTGCATCACTGACAACGGCGAACCACATTGCCAGGGGATCTTTTACGTGCACGCCAATGTGTACACGGGACCTCGGTTTTTCGTATCATCCAAACGACTAGATAACTGTACTTGTCAGGACCTCCACCTTGCATCACTGACAACTGTTTCAATGTCATTTAGTAATTGAACTAGAGTATACAGGTCACAATTCTATGGAATACAATTACTGCTTATTACTGAGCGACGTTTCGACTAGAGAAGCCTAGTCGAAACGTCGCTCAGTAATAAGCAGTAATTGTATTCCATAGAATTGTGACCTGTATATCACTGACAACGGCGAACCACACCGGATGAACTTTCCTGGCCACTGCAGGGATCAAACACCTGAACTCCTGGCTAGCGAGCCAACACCCTACCCACTTAGCCACCGTGTGCCACTCTTGCCGCTTTAAACCCATAGCCAAAACTTTAAGAATCGTATAAACCACTTCTCAATTATTTCACATTTATTGTTTATAGTAGGTAGAGCCGAACGGGGAGTTGCGAATGATTAGCGCATGCACGTATCATAACGTCTATCAGAGAAATGGGGTTTAACGTTCACTCGACACAAACTAGGTCATTTCGGGACCAACATATGGGTTAATTGTATTTCAATAATTCGCTTGCGCGTAGGGGTCTTTAGCAGTGGAAGGAAACTGGAGTACCCGGAGAAAACCCACGCTTCTTGCCACGTACAACCGGGGATTCGAAACCACGCCAGTTGACCCAATGGCAGGCCGTATGATACAGCGCGCGCACGCTAACCATTCGGCCACCGAACCCCCACGTGCTAGAGAATTAAATTATGGAAATAAAATTGAACCATATGTTAGTCCCGAAGTATCCTAGTTTATGTCGAGTCGACTAACCCCATTTCCCTCTCGATCACTCAGTTTATGACTGAGTGTGAATGTGGGATTTAATCACCTTAAAAGATATTGATTACCGAACCAAATATATTTTTGTCTCATATTTTTAAAATAATTGGGTGGTAGTCGGGGTCAAACAGAGGGCAGACCTGATTTTTGGGAAGGCAAGTGCCCCTCTTGCCACCCTCTTGGCGCCGCCACACTCACTGTAAATTATAATTGATCTGTAGAAAACAAACATTGGAGTTTTTAGAAGGCTGTTTTAAATTACAAATATATCGTGTCATTTGACGTACAGAATGAAGTTGATTCCACGCGTTCTTATTTTTTGTACTTGGAATACAATATTAGTAACAGGTGGGTAGAATTCTTATTTTGTTTGTATTGATAACGGTAAATCTGTTTATATTTTATTTTGTTTGTATTGATAACGGTAAATCTATTTGTATTTTATTTTGTGTGTATTGATAACGGTAAATCTGTTTATATTTTATTTTGTTTGTATTGATAACGGTAAATCTGTTTGTATTTTATTTTGTTTGTATTGATAACGGTAAATCTGTTTATATTTTATTTTGTTTTTAATGATAACGGTAAATCTGTTTGTATTTTTTTTTATTTGTATTGATAACGGTAAATCTGTTTGTATTTTATTTTGTTTGTACTAATAACGGTGAATTCTATTCGTTTCTTATTTTGTTTGTACTAATAACAGTAAATCTGTTTGTATCTTATTTTTGTTTGTTTGTACTGAAAACGGTAAATATACATTTACTTTATTTTGTTCTGACAACAGTAAGCTTTCTCTGTATTTTACAATATTTCACTGTTGTTAATAGTATTTGACTGTTTCATGAATATTAAGACGAATGTTGCGGCGATTGTCGCAAGTATGTAATATCTTACAAGGGCATCTTGCAAACCAATTTTTCAGTTCCAATTTTTCCATACACCTAGTCCGAATCGTCTATCCTTCATCCCGGCTAACTAGTCCGAACCGTCTCACCTCTTATAACGATATCAAATCTTAATGTTAAAATAAATAGTTTAATATCACCCACTAACTCTGTCACTCCAATTTCCACCATTGGTTCCAACCAACACCGTGAGATCCGGTTGTACTTAAAGATACATTATGTAAGATTTAGATAAAGAACTATAGCCATTCTTGCTATAATAGTTCGAAAGAAGATAATGCCCCTCTTGCCACCCTCTTGGCGCCGCCACACTCACTGTAAATTATAATTGATCTGTAGAAAACAAACATTGGAGTTTTTAGAAGGCTGTTTTAAATTACAAATATATCGTGTCATTTGACGTACAGAATGAAGTTGATTCCACGCGTTCTTATTTTTTGTACTTGGAATACAATATTAGTAACAGGTGGGTAGAATTCTTATTTTGTTTGTATTGATAACGGTAAATCTGTTTATATTTTATTTTGTTTGTATTGATAACGGTAAATCTATTTGTATTTTATTTTGTGTGTATTGATAACGGTAAATCTGTTTATATTTTATTTTGTTTGTATTGATAACGGTAAATCTGTTTGTATTTTATTTTGTTTGTATTGATAACGGTAAATCTGTTTATATTTTATTTTGTTTTTAATGATAACGGTAAATCTGTTTGTATTTTTTTTTATTTGTATTGATAACGGTAAATCTGTTTGTATTTTATTTTGTTTGTACTAATAACGGTGAATTCTATTCGTTTCTTATTTTGTTTGTACTAATAACAGTAAATCTGTTTGTATCTTATTTTTGTTTGTTTGTACTGAAAACGGTAAATATACATTTACTTTATCTTGTTCTGACAACAGTAAGCTTTCTCTGTATTTTACAATATTTCACTGTTGTTAATAGTATTTGACTGTTTCATGAATATTAAGACGAATGTTGCGGCGATTGTCGCAAGTATGTAATATCTTACAAGGGCATCTTGCAAACCAATTTTTCAGTTCCAATTTTTCCATACACCTAGTCCGAATCGTCTATCCTTCATCCCGGCTAACTAGTCCGAACCGTCTCACCTCTTATAACGATATCAAATCTTAATGTTAAAATAAATAGTTTAATATCACCCACTAACTCTGTCACTCCAATTTCCACCATTGGTTCCAACCAACACCGTGAGATCCGGTTGTACTTAAAGATACATTATGTAAGATTTAGATAAAGAACTATAGCCATTCTTGCTATAATAGTTCGAAAGAAGATAATGTAATATTAATAATTGTACAATTTCATTCAAATTACTCTATTGCCAGCGAAGATATTACTTTGAAGGTTTGACAGACGTGTGCAATAATTTCAACCACCGTACTGGTTGACCGAAGCTAAGTCTCTTTCCTCCATATTTGATTAAATCAAAGTATCACTGAACCGTTCTAATCTATTTAGTATCGGAGAAATCTGACGCCATCGAAAGTTGATTAAGGCTTGGATCAGTTAATTAATGTCTACTTATTACTTTAGAAAACTATTTCAGGCCTAAAGTAAGACCTGCAATAGGCAGATTTAGCTCTTGTTTAATATTATATTGTGTAAGCTTTTATTTCAGGGGAACGACTGTTTCTGTTAACGAGAAGAAATGATATCTATCGGTATAACACGATGACCAAGGAGGCAAAGAAACTTGCTAACAGAGGTAATAAACAATAAGGCCTTTTGCTTCTGCCACTCTTTTGTGTCCTTATAATATTTATTTTATTCTTAAACTATTGACAGTCGGTGCCATAAAACTAGTGACAGTGAGTGCATTGAAACAACCAGCAGCCAGGGCCACGAAACTTGTGACAGCCAGTGCTATGAAACTAGTGACTCGGCTTACAAAACGCAAAGAGCAGATCTGGTTTAAACTAATGTTTCTATTGTCAATGTTTTATTTACTGTGTACGACGTGCATTAAACATGGCCAGGGTGCCTGTGGTCCATTAAACATCACCAGTTTGCATGTAGTCCTTTAAACATTGGGGGGGGGGGGCGAATGGTTAGCACGTGCGTGCTGTATCATAAAGCCTGTCATTGAGTCAACTGGCATGGTTTCGAATCCCCGGTTGTACGTGACAAGGAGTATGGTCGCCCGTCCAAACTCGTGTGTTTTCTCGAGGTCCCCCGCTTTCCTCCCACTGCTACAGAGAATTATTGAAATAAATTAAAACGATGTGTTAGTCCCAATATGACCTTGTTTGTGTCGAGTGGACGTTCAACCCCATTTTCCCTTCCCCCTTTAAACATGGTCAGGGTGTCTGTGGTGATTTATTCAAGGTCATGGTGCCTGTGGTCCATTACAGTTATTAGTTATACCCAGTGGCGGACTGGTGAGTCAAAGGCCTACCTGTCAGGTCATTGACCAAGGTCCACACAAGTACGCACCTTAGACGCGCAAGCGTTCGAGGGCGGTCTGGGGGTTTCTCCCCAGGAAAATTTTGAAAATTGACAACCGCAAACCCATTTTCCAAGCATTTCAGACCAAAGCTTTCTATCTCTTCGTTCTCCTGTCCTCTGTCCTCCCCCCCCCCTTCTTTCTTTTCTCTTTTCTTTTTTTCATTTTCCTTTATAGGCTTAGGCTTTTTTTTTTAATGAGCTTAAGGCCCACCTGTCACGGACTGGTTATAACGTCGTTTTTGTAAACCA
Source organism: Patella ulyssiponensis (assembly GCA_963678685.1). Lineage (NCBI taxonomy): Eukaryota > Metazoa > Mollusca > Gastropoda > Patellidae > Patella > Patella ulyssiponensis. Next base: position 92,921,478 of record OY783226.1, read on the forward strand.
TGTAAAAAAAACTGTGGTCTAAAGATACATTATGTAAGAGTGAGGCTATAATAGTTCAAAATAGATTTTGAATAGTCAAATTACTTCATTTTAAGCGGGTCTATGGTGCAGTCTTGAGTTTACCGTTCACTCGACACAAACTAGATCATTTCGGGGGGAACACATTTCAATTTTATTAATTCACTTGCGCGTAGGGGTCTTTATCATAAGGAGATTACCCAGTGAAAATCCACGTGGATGGACAGGCGACCCTACTCATTGTCACTTACAACCGTGGAATCGAAACCACGCCATGACAGACCTTATGGTACAACGCGCATGCGTTAACCATTCGATCACCAAAGCCTCAAATGTAGCTCGTACATAATGCCGGGGCCTCAAAACAACGCCATGTCAGACCTTTTGATACTACGTGTACGCGCTAACCATTCGGCCATACATCGCTAACCATTCGGTCACCCAACCCTACATAATACATCTTTAAGTTTGGTCAAGAAGAACTTTGACCCCGACTAATTTATATTCACAGCTAGATACATGGCATGCGATAAAGAAAGGAATTTTCTATACTACACACTACAACCAATACGAAACGATCAAAACTTCACAAAGATTATCCGCATAGATGAAGATGGCGAGAATATAAAAACTATATCGGAAAAAGGTAATGTAAAATTTAGATGTAGAGTTGCCGTTTTTGCAATAAATAATGAAACATAAATGTATTGAGAATTTCATTCGAATTACTTTATTCCGAGCGACATTATGAATGTTGATAGATGTAGTTTACATTGTTTATGTTTATTATCGGTAGGGGGGGGGGGGGGGAATCAGGACACCATATTCGTTGGTTGCGTATTGCGTCCAATGGAAAAGGTGCCAAAGCCGCCCATTGAGTGAACCGATTCTTTCCACATTGGTAAAAGCCCCTTGTTCTCATTGTGTGTTTATATAGCAAAAATGAATAGGGTTATATGTTTTAAATCACCAAAACAAAAGTCTACCAATTGTCATGTAGTACATGATATTGTTATGTGTTTATAATTATTTTCTCTTAATTATTTTCTTTACGATTATAATGACTAATCAGTTAATTGTTGTACTAAAGTTGTGTCGTAATTCGCCTGTTAGCATTCTTGCAGAATTTAGAGACTTGTTAATCAAGACGAGCACGCGCTGTTACTCACGTGATGATGATGTTTCGGCAGAGGCATAGCAACCAGCGGCATGGCGAGATTTGTTTGGATGGGTCGTGTGTGATTTCTTTCATTTTTGTAGTTGTTATATAAGTTATTTCTTTATTGTGTACCATGTGAGTGTTTGGTAATGTGTTCCAATCATAGTGAGTGGTTCGTAACTGTACTTGTCAGGACCTCCACCTTGCATCACTGACAACTGTTTCAATGTCATTTAGTAATTGAACTAGAGTATACAGGTCACAATTCTATGGAATACAATTACTGCTTATTACTGAGCGACGTTTCGACTAGAGAAGCCTAGTCGAAACGTCGCTCAGTAATAAGCAGTAATTGTATTCCATAGAATTGTGACCTGTATATCACTGACAACGGCGAACCACACCGGATGAACTTTCCTGGCCACTGCAGGGATCAAACACCTGAACTCCTGGCTAGCGAGCCAACACCCTACCCACTTAGCCACCGTGTGCCACTCTTGCCGCTTTAAACCCATAGCCAAAACTTTAAGAATCGTATAAACCACTTCTCAATTATTTCACATTTATTGTTTATAGTAGGTAGAGCCGAACGGGGAGTTGCGAATGATTAGCGCATGCACGTATCATAACGTCTATCAGAGAAATGGGGTTTAACGTTCACTCTTCACAAACTAGGTCATTTCGGGACCAACATATGGGTTAATTGTATTTCAATAATTCGCTTGCGCGTAGGGGTCTTTAGCAGTGGAAGGAAACTGGAGTACCCGGAGAAAACCCACGCTTCTTGCCACGTACAACCGGGGATTCGAAACCACGCCAGTTGACCCAATGGCAGGCCGTATGATACAGCGCGCGCACGCTAACCATTCGGCCACCGAACCCCCACGTGCTAGAGAATTAAATTATGGAAATAAAATTGAACCATATGTTAGTCCCGAAGTATCCTACTTTATGTCGAGTCGACTAACCCCATTTCCCTCTCGATCACTCAGTTTATGACTGAGTGTGAATGTGGGATTTAATCACCTTAAAAGATATTGATTACCGAACCAAATATATTTTTGTCTCATATTTTTAAAATAATTGGGTGGTAGTCGGGGTCAAACAGAGGGCAGACCTGATTTTTGGGAAGGCAAGTGCCCCTCTTGCCACCCTCTTGGCGCCGCCACACTCACTGTAAATTATAATTGATCTGTAGAAAACAAACATTGGAGTTTTTAGAAGGCTGTTTTAAATTACAAATATATCGTGTCATTTGACGTACAGAATGAAGTTGATTCCACGCGTTCTTATTTTTTGTACTTGGAATACAATATTAGTAACAGGTGGGTAGAATTCTTATTTTGTTTGTATTGATAACGGTAAATCTGTTTATATTTTATTTTGTTTGTATTGATAACGGTAAATCTATTTGTATTTTATTTTGTGTGTATTGATAACGGTAAATCTGTTTATATTTTATTTTGTTTGTATTGATAACGGTAAATCTGTTTGTATTTTATTTTGTTTGTATTGATAACGGTAAATCTGTTTATATTTTATTTTGTTTTTAATGATAACGGTAAATCTGTTTGTATTTTTTTTTTATTTGTATTGATAACGGTAAATCTGTTTGTATTTTATTTTGTTTGTACTAATAACGGTGAATTCTATTCGTTTCTTATTTTGTTTGTACTAATAACAGTAAATCTGTTTGTATCTTATTTTTGTTTGTTTGTACTGAAAACGGTAAATATACATTTACTTTATTTTGTTCTGACAACAGTAAGCTTTCTCTGTATTTTACAATATTTCACTGTTGTTAATAGTATTTGACTGTTTCATGAATATTAAGACGAATGTTGCGGCGATTGTCGCAAGTATGTAATATCTTACAAGGGCATCTTGCAAACCAATTTTTCAGTTCCAATTTTTCCATACACCTAGTCCGAATCGTCTATCCTTCATCCCGGCTAACTAGTCCGAACCGTCTCACCTCTTATAACGATATCAAATCTTAATGTTAAAATAAATAGTTTAATATCACCCACTAACTCTGTCACTCCAATTTCCACCATTGGTTCCAACCAACACCGTGAGATCCGGTTGTACTTAAAGATACATTATGTAAGATTTAGATAAAGAACTATAGCCATTCTTGCTATAATAGTTCGAAAGAAGATAATGCCCCTCTTGTCACCCTCTTGGCGCCGCCACACTCACTGTAAATTATAATTGATCTGTAGAAAACAAACATTGGAGTTTTTAGAAGGCTGTTTTAAATTACAAATATATCGTGTCATTTGACGTACAGAATGAAGTTGATTCCACGCGTTCTTATTTTTTGTACTTGGAATACAATATTAGTAACAGGTGGGTAGAATTCTTATTTTGTTTGTATTGATAACGGTAAATCTGTTTATATTTTATTTTGTTTGTATTGATAACGGTAAATCTATTTGTATTTTATTTTGTGTGTATTGATAACGGTAAATCTGTTTATATTTTATTTTGTTTGTATTGATAACGGTAAATCTGTTTGTATTTTATTTTGTTTGTATTGATAACGGTAAATCTGTTTATATTTTATTTTGTTTTTAATGATAACGGTAAATCTGTTTGTATTTTTTTTTATTTGTATTGATAACGGTAAATCTGTTTGTATTTTATTTTGTTTGTACTAATAACGGTGAATTCTATTCGTTTCTTATTTTGTTTGTACTAATAACAGTAAATCTGTTTGTATCTTATTTTTGTTTGTTTGTACTGAAAACGGTAAATATACATTTACTTTATCTTGTTCTGACAACAGTAAGCTTTCTCTGTATTTTACAATATTTCACTGTTGTTAATAGTATTTGACTGTTTCATGAATATTAAGACGAATGTTGCGGCGATTGTCGCAAGTATGTAATATCTTACAAGGGCATCTTGCAAACCAATTTTTCAGTTCCAATTTTTCCATACACCTAGTCCGAATCGTCTATCCTTCATCCCGGCTAACTAGTCCGAACCGTCTCACCTCTTATAACGATATCAAATCTTAATGTTAAAATAAATAGTTTAATATCACCCACTAACTCTGTCACTCCAATTTCCACCATTGGTTCCAACCAACACCGTGAGATCCGGTTGTACTTAAAGATACATTATGTAAGATTTAGATAAAGAACTATAGCCATTCTTGCTATAATAGTTCGAAAGAAGATAATGTAATATTAATAATTGTACAATTTCATTCAAATTACTCTATTGCCAGCGAAGATATTACTTTGAAGGTTTGACAGACGTGTGCAATAATTTCAACCACCGTACTGGTTGACCGAAGCTAAGTCTCTTTCCTCCATATTTGATTAAATCAAAGTATCACTGAACCGTTCTAATCTATTTAGTATCGGAGAAATCTGACGCCATCGAAAGTTGATTAAGGCTTGGATCAGTTAATTAATGTCTACTTATTACTTTAGAAAACTATTTCAGGCCTAAAGTAAGACCTGCAATAGGCAGATTTAGCTCTTGTTTAATATTATATTGTGTAAGCTTTTATTTCAGGGGAACGACTGTTTCTGTTAACGAGAAGAAATGATATCTATCGGTATAACACGATGACCAAGGAGGCAAAGAAACTTGCTAACAGAGGTAATAAACAATAAGGCCTTTTGCTTCTGCCACTCTTTTGTGTCCTTATAATATTTATTTTATTCTTAAACTATTGACAGTCGGTGCCATAAAACTAGTGACAGTGAGTGCATTGAAACAACCAGCAGCCAGGGCCACGAAACTTGTGACAGCCAGTGCTATGAAACTAGTGACTCGGCTTACAAAACGCAAAGAGCAGATCTGGTTTAAACTAATGTTTCTATTGTCAATGTTTTATTTACTGTGTACGACGTGCATTAAACATGGCCAGGGTGCCTGTGGTCCATTAAACATCACCAGTTTGCATGTAGTCCTTTAAACATTGGGGGGGGGGGGGCGAATGGTTAGCACGTGCGTGCTGTATCATAAAGCCTGTCATTGAGTCAACTGGCATGGTTTCGAATCCCCGGTTGTACGTGACAAGGAGTATGGTCGCCCGTCCAAACTCGTGTGTTTTCTCGAGGTCCCCCGCTTTCCTCCCACTGCTACAGAGAATTATTGAAATAAATTAAAACGATGTGTTAGTCCCAATATGACCTTGTTTGTGTCGAGTGGACGTTCAACCCCATTTTCCCTTCCCCCTTTAAACATGGTCAGGGTGTCTGTGGTGATTTATTCAAGGTCATGGTGCCTGTGGTCCATTACAGTTATTAGTTATACCCAGTGGCGGACTGGTGAGTCAAAGGCCTACCTGTCAGGTCATTGACCAAGGTCCACACAAGTACGCACCTTAGACGCGCAAGCGTTCGAGGGCGGTCTGGGGGTTTCTCCCCAGGAAAATTTTGAAAATTGACAACCGCAAACCCATTTTCCAAGCATTTCAGACCAAAGCTTTCTATCTCTTCGTTCTCCTGTCCTCTGTCCTCCCCCCCCCCTTCTTTCTTTTCTCTTTTCTTTTTTTCATTTTCCTTTATAGGCTTAGGCTTTTTTTTTTAATGAGCTTAAGGCCCACCTGTCACGGACTGGTTATAACGTCGTTTTTGTAAACCATGTAAAAAAAACTGTGGTCTAAAGATACATTATGTAAGAGTGAGGCTATAATAGTTCAAAATAGATTTTGAATAGTCAAATTACTTCATTTTAAGCGGGTCTATGGTGCAGTCTTGAGTTTACCGTTCACTCGACACAAACTAGATCATTTCGGGGGGAACACATTTCAATTTTATTAATTCACTTGCGCGTAGGGGTCTTTATCATAAGGAGATTACCCAGTGAAAATCCACGTGGATGGACAGGCGACCCTACTCATTGTCACTTACAACCGTGGAATCGAAACCACGCCATGACAGACCTTATGGTACAACGCGCATGCGTTAACCATTCGATCACCAAAGCCTCAAATGTAGCTCGTACATAATGCCGGGGCCTCAAAACAACGCCATGTCAGACCTTTTGATACTACGTGTACGCGCTAACCATTCGGCCATACATCGCTAACCATTCGGTCACCCAACCCTACATAATACATCTTTAAGTTTGGTCAAGAAGAACTTTGACCCCGACTAATTTATATTCACAGCTAGATACATGGCATGCGATAAAGAAAGGAATTTTCTATACTACACACTACAACCAATACGAAACGATCAAAACTTCACAAAGATTATCCGCATAGATGAAGATGGCGAGAATATAAAAACTATATCGGAAAAAGGTAATGTAAAATTTAGATGTAGAGTTGCCGTTTTTGCAATAAATAATGAAACATAAATGTATTGAGAATTTCATTCGAATTACTTTATTCCGAGCGACATTATGAATGTTGATAGATGTAGTTTACATTGTTTATGTTTATTATCGGTAGGGGGGGGGGGGAATCAGGACACCATATTCGTTGGTTGCGTATTGCGTCCAATGGAAAAGGTGCCAAAGCCGCCCATTGAGTGAACCGATTCTTTCCACATTGGTAAAAGCCCCTTGTTCTCATTGTGTGTTTATATAGCAAAAATGAATAGGGTTATATGTTTTAAATCACCAAAACAAAAGTCTACCAATTGTCATGTAGTACATGATATTGTTATGTGTTTATAATTATTTTCTCTTAATTATTTTCTTTACGATTATAATGACTAATCAGTTAATTGTTGTACTAAAGTTGTGTCGTAATTCGCCTGTTAGCATTCTTGCAGAATTTAGAGACTTGTTAATCAAGACGAGCACGCGCTGTTACTCACGTGATGATGATGTTTCGGCAGAGGCATAGCAACCAGCGGCATGGCGAGATTTGTTTGGATGGGTCGTGTGTGATTTCTTTCATTTTTGTAGTTGTTATATAAGTTATTTCTTTATTGTGTACCATGTGAGTGTTTGGTAATGTGTTCCAATCATAGTGAGTGGTTCGTTTCGTGGTTGTGGTGAGTAATTCGTGTTAGAGTAAGAGTTGAAGATTCAAGTATCATCGTAGATTCCAGAATAGTTCGATCCACGTGATGTCGGAATGTGTGCTTGAGGAACATTTGCGTTGTGAACTGATCATTTAAAATATGATTAATAATACTGTCTAGTATTTAAAGTTTAATGTCCATTACTAGTCTGTTACATATTATGTTTTTGTATGATTCTGTTGTATTACCATGTTGGTAATTGTTGTTTACTGTAGATTGGAATAAATCGTGTTTTTTAATTGTACGTTGACGTTTTATCATTTCTGCTGATGTATTTTACGAATAGGTTATTTCTGGCCTTGTTATATGTGACGTAACAGAAATTGGGGGCTTGTCCGGGATCATCCGTATATATATATATTTATTATATTAGTTAAATTTCTTATTTAAACGAAATTTATAAAATACACAGATTTGTGTTTTTGGTATATTTATAAATCAGCAGAAATTAGAAAGTCAATATGGTGTTTACTGTACAAACATTTTTGTCAAAACCAACTCTGGTGGAGTTTGACGGATTAAAGAAGACTGATTTGTTAGAACTTGCCATTCATTTCAAAGTTAAAGTAAATCAATCTATGAGAAAGAACATAATTAAAAATGCAGTACTTGAAACCTTGGTTGATAATAATATTTTTGACGAAGATGCTTTAGATTTAATTAGTGAGATACCGGGTGATGTAGATGCTGTGAAATTAAAAGAGTTAGAATTTCAACATGAGTTAAAACGATTAGAATTACAACAAAGGCAAGAACTACATATTAAAGAATTAGAAATTCAAAAGGAATTAAAGTTAAAAGAAATTGAATTGGCAAATCAGTCACACTCCACACAGCAGTCACTGTTAAATCATTTTGATGCAGCAAAACATATCAGATTAGTTCCTAAATTCCAAGAAAAGGAAATAGATCAGTATTTTTTACATTTTGAAAAGATAGCTGCTAGTTTAAAATGGCCAAAAGAAAATTGGACATTACTATTACAAAGTGTATTATTGGGTAAAGCTAGAGAAATATTTTCAGCTATGTCCCTTGAACAAAGTTCTAATTATGATACAGTCAAACATGCAATTCTTAATGCTTATGCTTTAGTCCCAGAAGCATATAGACAAAAATTTAGAAATTCAATCAGTAAATGAACAAACGCATGTAGAATTTTCCAGAGAAAAGGAACACTTATTTGATAGGTGGCTTGATTCTAAAGAAATAAATGGTAACTTTAATAAACTTAGACAACTTATGTTACTAGAAGAATTTAAACATTGTATACATGGTGATATTAGAACATTTCTGGACGAACATAAAGTAAGCACACTAAGTGAAGCCGCTACAATGGCTGATGATTATTCACTCACACACGATTTAATTTCTACTAAAAGTAGTCAAAGGCCGGACAAATCTCCCCATGCCGCTACCTCTCATTATACCCCAAATAAAGTAATACAGAGTAGATCACCCTTTAACCCTCAAACTTATGATAAGGCCAAGTCAAATAGTGATAGCACTGTTAGATCTAAGCCAGATGCATATAAAGGGGTGGATCATCATAAAATACCTGTATGTTCTTATTGTCACAAAAAAGGGCATATTATTTCAGAGTGCTGGATTCTTCAGAGGAAAGAAAGTAAAAATACTAGTTTAAAATCCAGTGCTTGTGTTTCATTAAAAAGCCCTGAAACGCCAATTAAATTAAACTTCCCTGAAAAGGATGTTGATAATGCTGAGTCTGAATTTATTATTGAGGAGTTTAAGCCTTTTGTTTCGGAAGGATTAGTGTCACTTGTAGGTGACGATGACAATTTACAAACCCTTAAGATATTACGTGATACAGGAGCTTCACAAAGTTTGATGTTAGAAAAGGTTTTACCCTTTTCATCAAAGTCGTCTGTAGATGCTAATGTTCTTATTCAGGGTGTTGATTTAAGCTTTGTTAGTGTACCTCTTCATGATGTTAACTTAAAGTCAGATTTAGTTTCTGGGCGTGTTACTGTGGGTATTAGACCTACTCTTCCTATAGAAGGTATAGATTTATTACTAGGGAATGATTTAGCTGGGGATAAAGTTATTGTTAACCCGATTCTATCAAATAATCCTTCTTTTGAAAAGCCTGTTTACGATAATCAGGATTCTGATTTATTTACTTACCCTGCTTGTGCAGTTACTAGGGCTATGAGTAAGATGTCTGAAAAGAAGTCTCTTAATGAGGATATGTCTATTAATGAAGATTTTTATGTGTTGGATGACACTTTTATGGCGAATATTCCTGATATTCAGTTTGATGCTTCATTTGATAAGGACCAAGTTCCTGTTTTACAAGATAGTGCCTCTTTACACCCTAATAGTCTTGAAGGTTTAGGTGCAGATTCTTTAAGTCGTTCTAAATTAATTGTTGAACAAAGAAATGACCCTGATCTTGTTAATTGTTTTGGTCAGTGTTTATCTGTAGACGAGGTGGAGAATGTCCCTATTTGTTTTTATAAAACTGATAATGTTTTGATGAGGAAATGGAGACCGCCGGATGCGAAAGTTAGTGATGACTGGAAAGTTGTTCATCAGATTGTTGTGCCAAAAGTATATCGTCAAGAGGTTATAAGTTTAGCCCATGATTCGCCCATGGCTGGTCATTTGGGAGTTAACAAGACATACCAAAGGATTTTAAATCATTTTTATTGGCCGCATCTGAAAAAGGATGTTGTTGAATTTTGCAAGTCATGTCATACCTGTCAGGTTGTTGGAAAACCTAATCAGAAAATTCCTATCGCGCCTCTGTATCCCATCCCAGCGTTTGAAGAACCTTTTAGTAGAATAATTATCGATTGTGTGGGACCACTTCCTAAAACAAAAACGGGCAATGAATACCTATTAACAATTATGTGTGCCTCCACTCGTTTTCCAGAGGCAATTCCTCTTAGAAATATTAAAACACCAAACATAGTGAAAGCTTTAATCAAATTTTTCACATTAGTTGGTTTACCTAAATCTATACAGTCAGATCAAGGATCTAATTTTATGTCTAATTTGTTTCAACAAGTCATGCATCAGTTGAATATAATTCAGTTTAAATCTAGTGCATACCACCCTCAATCTCAGGGGGCCCTTGAACGTTTCCACCAAACTTTAAAAAATATGATTCGGACATATTGTTTAGAGCACCAAAGAGATTGGGACGAAGGCGTCCATCTTCTTTTATTTGCCGCTCGAGAAGCTGTTCAGGAGTCCCTTGGATTCAGCCCATTCGAATTAGTATTTGGTCACTCAGTGCGGGGACCGCTTACATTTCTTAAAGAGAAATGGTTAGGTGATGATACTAATATCAATATGTTAGATTATGTTGTTAGTTTTAAAGAAAGACTTAAAAGAGCATGTGAAATTGCCAAAGAAAATTTGAAAAATAGCCAGGTTAAAATGAAATATTGGTATGATAAGAAAGCCAAGAATTGTACTTTTAAATCTGGTGATAAGGTGCTTGCCTTTTTACCTATTCCTGGTAATCCACTACAGGCCCGATATCATGGTCCTTATGAAGTTGAATCTAAAGTTAGTGATTTAGATTATGTTATTAAAACACCTGGTCGTCGAAAACAAAACCAGTTATGTCATATTAATATGTTAAAACCATATATTGAAAGAGAAACTTTAAACATTAGTAGACCTATTGCTAATTTAGCTGCAGTTCAGTCAAATGATGGACCTGCTGTTATAGAACCTATACAATGTGATGTTAAATTAAAGAATTCTATTGTACTTTCAAATTTAGATACTAAACTTAATCATTTAAGTGATGTTGAAAAAGATGAGTTAAAATCTTTGATACAGAGATACATACATTTATTTCCTGATGTTCCAAGTAAAACGGAGGCTATATATCATGATGTTAACGTGGATGGGGCTGTACCCGTTAAACAACACCCATACCGTTTAAATCCTCTTAAATTGGAACATCTGAGAAATGAAGTTAAGTATATGTTAGAAAATGACATTATTGAACCCAGCTACAGTGACTGGAGTTCGCCATGTATTTTAGTTCCAAAGCCTGATAAGTCATATCGTTTTTGTACTGACTTTAGAAAAGTTAATTCTGTTTCAATAACTGATTCATTTCCTATCCCTAGAATAGAGGATTGTATTGATAAGATTGGTGACGCAAAATTTGTAAGTAAATTCGATCTCTTAAAGGGATATTGGCAGGTTCCATTAACGGAAAGGGCTAAAAGGGTATCAGCTTTTGTAACACCAGATGGTCTATTCCAGTATAAAGTAATGCCGTTTGGTATGAAAAACGCCCCGGCTACCTTTCAAAGATTAGTTAACGGAATTATTGCCGATTTACAAAACTGCGAGGGGTATATTGACGACATTATTACTTATAGTGATACATGGGAACAGCACATGAATCAGTTAGAGGCTTTATTTAAGAAATTATCTGATGCTAAATTAACTGTAAATCTCATTAAAAGTGAATTTTGTCATGCTACTGTAGAATACTTAGGCCATATTGTAGGCCAAGGACAAGTACAACCTATTAAAGCAAAAGTTGAAGCTATTGTTGATTTTACTCAGCCGAATAATAAGAAAGAAATGATGAGATTTTTAGGTATGGCTGGTTATTATCGGAAGTTTTGTCCAAATTTCTCAGTTATTGCTAATCCCATGACGGATTTATTAAAGAAAGATGCGAAATTTATTTGGTCTGATCAATGTGCGAAGGCGTTTGATAAACTTAAAGCCATACTAATTTCATCTCCAATTCTTATTACTCCGGATTTTAATAAACAATTTAAACTTTCGGTAGATGCAAGTGATATAGGTGCAGGTTCAGTTTTGTCTCAGAATGATGTAAATGACATTGAACATCCTATATGTTATTTTTCAAAGAAGTTTAATAGATATCAAAAGAACTACTCTACCATTGAAAAAGAATGCTTGGCATTAATACTGTCTCTGCAACACTTTGATTTCTATTTGGGAACAACTTTATATCCTGTAATTGTGTGTACGGATCACAATCCGCTTACTTTTATTCACAAAATGAAAAATAAGAACCAGAGGTTGCTCAGATGGAGTTTAATGTTACAGGAATACAATATTGTAATTAAACATATAAAAGGTAGAGATAATGTTATACCTGATGCCTTATCTAGAGTTAATTGAATGTTACATTTAAAGTTTACATTACATTTAAACTTTTTTTAAGGGGGGAGGTGTCATGTAGTACATGATATTGTTATGTGTTTATAATTATTTTCTCTTAATTATTTTCTTTACGATTATAATGACTAATCAGTTAATTGTTGTACTAAATTTGTGTCGTAATTCGTCTGTTAGCATTCTTGCAGAATTTAGAGACTTGTTAATCAAGACGAGCACGCGCTGTTACTCACGTGATGATGATGTTTCGGCAGAGGCATAGCAACCAGCGGCATGGCGAGATTTGTTTGGATGGGTCGTGTGTGATTTCTTTCATTTTTGTAGTTGTTATATAAGTTATTTCTTTATTGTGTACCATGTGAGTGTTTGGTAATGTGTTCCAATCATAGTGAGTGGTTCGTTTCGTGGTTGTGGTGAGTAATTCGTGTTAGAGTAAGAGTTGAAGATTCAAGTATCATCGTAGATTCCAGAATAGTTCGATCCACGTGATGTCGGAATGTGTGCTTGAGGAACATTTGCGTTGTGAACTGATTATTTAAAATATGATTAATAATACTGTCTAGTATTTAAAGTTTAATGTCCATTACTAGTCTGTTACATATTATGTTTTTGTATGATTCTGTTGTATTACCATGTTGGTAATTGTTGTTTACTGTAGATTGGAATAAATCGTGTTTTTTTAATTGTACATTGACGTTTTATCATTTCTGCTGATGTATTTTACGAATAGGTTATTTCTGGCCTTGTTATATGTGACGTAACACAATGCCCTGCTGAAATAAAGTCTAACCATTATTTCTTCATATTGTCTATAAAATAATGTTCTGTAGATATGAAGTCTGCATAAAACCTTGCTGTTGGTACATTTTGCTGACAGCTAGATTCTATCTCTTCACTTAAGGCGATAATTTCATATTTTCAAAGAAAGTCAAAACATAATTATTTATATATCTTTGGCTCAATAGGTTGTCAACTCACTATTATACGATCATAGGGCATAGGCATTATTCCCTACACTCTAAAAAATCACTCACACAGGAAATAATAACACAATTACCTCCTTGTTTTTCCATTCCCCCAATGGTATAGCTATCTTCAAACGTTTGAATTTGAAGTTGAAAATGATATTATTGGCCGATTACTCAACTGGCAATGGTGAATTATCGGATTAATAGTCCTGATTTTTCTTTAACAGAGTAGGACGGTTTATAGATATCATCTATTTTAAGGCTTTATTTTAATACATTTTAAAAATATAACTTAAAAATATGAAATTGCAGCTTTAATCTTTGTCGCGTTCACAAGGTATATGGAAATAAAGTGGGGGTTAACGTCCTACTGTTCTGCTCTTAAACTGGGCTAATGAAGACGGACATACGCCATACAGTGTGCTCTGAGGACAATTTTGCCCCGGGAGCGAAACTGCGGCCTACTATTATATCGAATTCCATCTGCAATGGGATGTTCTTACGTGCACCCTAATGTGTACACGGGACCTCGGGTTTTTTGTCCCATTCGAACGACTAGACAGCTGTCCTTGTCAGGCCCTCCGTCCTGAATCACTGACAAGGAGAAAGCACGCCGGAAAATCTGGATGAACTTTCTCAGCCAATGCAGGGATCGACACCCGACGAGTTCCAGGCTAGAGGGCCAGCGTCTTACGCACTTAACCACGTGATCCCCCAAGGTTTACGGGAAAAGGGGTATAGCTTTGGAACACCAGGTCACCAAACGATGACCATCTAATACGGTAAATTGTAGCCTTTATCGCTGTCATGATTCGATAGCCTCTACTGTCTCGATAGGTCACGTCAGACAATTGATTAACCCATCAACATCGATGTTATTAGTCGATTATCAATCGTCGGAACAGACCGTTTCATTGGCTAATGCTTCACGTCATTCAGCACACGTCGATAATAACAACTTTTCCAGATCCTAGTGTAGTAAAGACAAGTAAAATGAAATTTTGAACTATAAAAACGAAACGAAATAGGATTTATGTTTTAATAAGATGGTCTGTTTCTTTTATCTTCACGACCTTAGTACACTTTAGCGAATATATTTTGAAAATTAAAATCGCTTTTCTTTGGTCTATCTTATCAGCTGATGTTACAATTGAGGGTTTGACCGTTGACCAAGAAATGGGAAACTTATACTATTCTTCTAAAAAAGGAATTGAATATTTGTCGTTCATACAGAATTACAGCAATGAGATTATGCCTACAGCTGTAACTGGGAAATATGTATATGATATTGGATTCCATGGCAAGGGTTCCAAGAAAAGGTAATATTATATGGTATAATTATTACTTCAATTTATAAAACGTCACATTGCATGTTCTAATTATGGGACAGTATCGTGATACATACAGATAAATATGACATATTCAAGCGCGTTAGTTGGGTATTAAACACACCATTTCATTTCATGTCATCTTCAATTGGCGTCGCCGCTGAGAGAGAGAGAGAGAGAGAAATGGGGTTTAACGTCCACTCGACACAAACTAGGTCATTTGGGACTAACATATGGTTTCAATTTTATTTCAATAATTCACTTGCGCGTAGGGGTCTTTAGCAGTGGGAGGAAACCGGAGTGCCCGGAGGAAACCCACGAGATTGAGAAGGCACCCCTATCTCCATGCCACATACGCTCACACCAGGAATCGAAACCACAGCCGCAAGCCAGAGGTGACCGGCCAGCTACAGGTCGAAGCGCGGCACTCTAGACCACTAGGCCATCCCAACCCCCCTGTCGCCGCTGAGATAAAGGGTCATAACTTATAGGTAACACTATAGGGGAGGCGGTCCCACGTGACCTCAATGTTTACCTTACAGAATGGTTTACCTGTACATTCATTTTGTCGTTAATATGGAATTTTATCCAGATACTTCGAAATACGATTCCGTTACCATCGTTAAAGTCACGTGGAACCGAGTTTTTACTAGCGACACCTGGTGGGAAATGAAATGAAATGGGGTTTAACGTCCTACTCTTATGCACCTAACCTGGGTTAATGGAAGACGGACATACGCCATACAGTGTGCTATGAGGGTAATTTTGCCCGGACAGCGGCGCTACGGCCTACTCTTATATGGAATTCCAACTGCCAAGGGATCTTTTACGTGTACTCCAATGTGTACACGGGACCTCGGTTTTTCGTCCCATCCGAACGACTAGGCAGCTGTCCTTGTCAGGCCCTCCTTCTGTATCACTGACAAGGGGAAATCACGCCGGGAAATCGAGATGAACTTTCTCGGCCAATGCAGGGATCGAACACCCGACCTCCAGGCTAGTGAACCAGCGCCTTATCCACTTAACCACCGTGATTCCCGGGAATTCCTTCAGCGAGGACGCTCATTACAATGTATAACTTTACCCACGTATTTAAGTCTATCTACATACTCCGCGCAGCGTTTCGTTTGATTATAGGTAATCTCACTACACACTGCTACTCTGAGTGGATATTGTTGTGTTAAATTTTGATTAGTCAGTAGTCCGACTACCAACCTATCACTACCTACCATACAAAGCTTTACATTTAAAACGAGTGCCAGTATTGGACCAAATATGTTTACATAACGTTACGTCATGGCTCACGCTTTTATTATGCCTAATTAACCCGTGCATAGGAGAATACTGCAGTAAAACTAATTGTGTGACAAACGAGGCTATCAAGTCGAATGAAATGTAAACAATACTGTTTGGAAACGAACATACTTATACCTTTTTTAATACCTTAAATCACTGTCCAAAGTTTTAGGGAAGACTTAGATTAAACGAAGGACTGTCATGTTGCTGTACTTAAGTGATAGCTTTCATTGAACGGGGAGAATAGACACACTTCCGCAAAAGTTCAAGAATCAGAAGTCAATCCAGCAATGGTCAGAGAGAGATTTCTCGGGCCATTGCTTCAGGAATATGGTCTATCTAGGGCTTACCTTATTCCTTAAATGTCTTGAAAATATATTGTCATTCTATAATTACAGAGTTTATTGGTCGACTGAAGACAATCTGTATTGGTCACAACGTGACTCCCTCAGACTCGCCTATTCCAAGGTAGATTGTCGACTCCTTAGTGTTTTGGGTTAGTATTGTGTAGGTGGCGCTTATTTGTGTATATCTTCGACATAGGATGCAACAGTTTGTCGAATGTTCCGTTCATATCGTTTGTTAAGATACTGGCTATGACGTCCAATATGTAACCAACCTTTGTAAGTCTATAACGTCGGCACCTTCGTAAGGCTCTAACATTGAATAACTTGGCACCTTTGTAAGGATGTAACGTCGAATAACTTGGCACCGCTGTAAGTCCATAACGTCGAATAACTTAACAACGTTGTAAGTCTATAACGTCGAATAACTTGGCAACGTTCGAAGCCTATAACGTCGAACAAGTTACACAATTGTAAGACTATAAGACTATGTTTTGAAAGGTTGCATTAGTTTCAGCCTTAATTCACGCAGATCTTTTGAAAATTTAGATATTAGATCAGAATCACGTTATTATTTCTATTGGTTTATTATTGGCAGAAAAAAAACACAAGAAATTTCATTATTACTAAAAGTTGGTTCTCTTTTGTTGTTTAGTATGAAAACTGTATGTTTAGGTGTTGATCCTCATGTCAAAATGTCAAAGGGTATAGAATGATATTAAGTATATTTGGACGTTAAACCCCATTTCATTTCATTTCTTTTTTGCATAAATGGGAGAGAGAGGGGGGGGGGGGGGAGCGAGAGAGAGAAATCGGGTTCACGTCCACTCAACACAAACTAGATTACTTCGGGATTAACACAAGGTTCAATGTTACTTCCACAATTCCCTTTCGCGTAGGGGTCTTTAGCAGCGGGAGGAAAGCGGGCGGTCCGGAGAAAAACCAAGAGTTCGGACAGTCGACCCTACTCCTTGTAACGTGCAACAGGGGAATCCAAACCCCGCCCGTGCATAATCATACTCCGCGCAGCGTTTCGTTTGATTACAGGTAATCTCACTACACACTGCTATTATGAGTGGATATTGTTGTGTTAAATTTTGATTGGTCAGTAGTCCGACTACCAACCAATCACTACCTACCATACAAAAGCTTCACATTTAAAACGAGTGCCAGTATTGGACCAAATATGTTTACATAACGTTACGTCATGGCTCACGCTTTTATTATGCCTAATTAACCCGTGCATAGGAGATTACTGCAGTAAAACTAATTGTGTGACAAACGAGGCTATCAAGTCGAATGAAATGTAAACAATACTCTTTGGAAACGAACATACTTTCACCGTGTTTAATACCTTAAATCACTGTCCAAAGTTTTAGGGAAGACTCAGATTAAACGAAGGACTGTCATGTTGCTGTACTTAAGTGATAGCTTTCATTGAATGGGGAGAATAGACACACTCCCGCAAAAGTTCAAGAAACAGACGCTATTCCAGCAATGGTCAGAGAGAGATTTCTCGGGCCATTGCTTCAGGAATATGGTGCATAAATGGGTTTAGAATGTTGTTAATTATATAGTTCTCGATATGAATATGAATTACACTGTTTATTGATTGTTTAAATGGGTTTATTTTAATAGATAAGGGTCTAGTTTGTGGATCTGGTACCGGTGAGTTTTATCTCGTCAATCTGGATGGTGTGAAAACTAAATCTCTACCCGACATTTCCATCACATCATCTATACTCAACGACATGCAGTGTGAAGGTGCTCCACAAGATATCACAACAGATGATGAAAATCTGTACATCCTCTGTCGTGTCCCAAATCAGTTAGTAGTATTTATGTGTTCTTCTAATGATATGAAGTGGGGTTCAATATCCTACTGTACTACTCCGAAGTGGGCTGAAGAAGACGGATATACGTAATACAGTGTACTATGAGGGAAATTTTGCTCGGACAGCGGCACAATGGCCTACTCTAATATCGAATTCCAACTGTCAAAAGATCTTTTATGTGCACGCCAATGTATACACGGGAACCGCAGTTTTTCGTCCCATCCGAACGACTGGACAGCTGCCCTTGTCAGGACCTCCGTCCTGCATCACTGACAAGGAGTAACCACGCCGGAATATCTGGGTGAAATTTCTCGGCCGTTACCGGGATCGAACACCCGAACTATAAACTTGCGCTCCAGCGTCTTACCCACTTAGCTATCGTCGCCTCGTTCTTCTAATGAAAAGTGTTTATCCTCTGCCATTTCCCGGATATCCAACTAAGGAAATGGTAAATGTTCATATTGCTTAACTAATGGGATGTCTAATATTACGGTCACAAGACTGTGAAGGTACACCAAAACCAAGTACGAACAATCCAAACCATTAGACAAAATTCGAAGTCCTAAGAAAAACACAAAAACGGTATAGGCAAAATAGTGTATCAGCAAATGGACTGTTCACTGTGTACAAAATACACGACAAACAGTTGTAACAGGTATCCAGAAGAGTAAGTTTACCCTCTCTCGCGCCACATCCGCCATAGCTGCATCCAAACCATTAGGTAAAATCTCAGTAAAATAGCGTAATGATCCTATCTGTGTTTATGGATCTCAGTATATAAAGCAGGGTCGTATCTTGCCCTAACCATCCAAAAAGATAATTTGGCAATGTTTCAAATATAAAATAATACACTTGATTATGATCACACAGTGATGCACTTAAGGCACTGATCAGTCGGTCGGTTTTAAGGGCGCCCACACGTCAATGGGTTCGTTTGCCCTGAACCAAACGTTCTTATATCGATTACCATAGATACCAAACCCTGACTGATTATATTTTACATTGACAGCGCCGGACTGTTAGGCCGAAGGTCCTCCTGTCAGGTCATTGACCAAGGCCCACACAAGAACGCGCCGAAGGCGCGTCACGAGCGCGCCGAAGGTTCCCGAACGTTCCAGGAAAATTTTGAAAATTAACAATCGCAAACCCATTTTCCCAGCATTTCAGACCAAAGTTTCTATCTTTTCTTTCTCCTGTCCTGTGTCCTGCCCTCTCCTTCCTTCTTTCTTTTATTTCCACCCTTCTCCTTTCTTTCTCTTTTCTTTTCTTTCTCTTTTTTTCTTTGTCTTTTTTTCTGTATAGGCTTAGGCCCACTTTTTTGAATGACAGGTGGGCCCAGTCCGGCACTGACAGCATTGCATATTGATGTAACTATTCATGTGTTACATTACAGAGTTTTAAAAGTGGATTTAAAAGGTAATATCGTTGACCTCCTGGTTCCCGATACACCCCAAGCTTTACCAAAGAATGAATGGTATTTTATGTGTATATTGCCACACCAGAAAGTTGTTTTGTCTACACAAACAGGTACAGTTGTCTTTTTAGAATTTGCTACAACTGTAACGTACCCCAAAAAATGAATGAAAGTTCCCCCTAAAGCGTTTAAGTCTGTTATTGGTTAAAACATCTTCAATAGAAGGCTTCATCTCGTCTTAACTACGTACATCTTATCAAACCCTTCACGTAATACCCTGCATATTTCGCCACTAAGTTCGATTGGGTAACAAGCCCAGCTTGGGAGCCTATCAGATTCATCGGTCGTCGTGAATACCAAGTCTCGCGCTTCTAGCTAAAATGTTTACATGTGACAATCGAGTTGCAAAATTCAAAGATCGATCAACGTAAAGGTTGCTGATTTTCCGTGAGTTTCTCGATTTAAAAAAAAACCAACTTTTAACGGCTGTATGCATGTTTGTTTACAGTGTGTTATGTGTCACGACCTCTGATTGGACAATGCTAATTAGTCACGTGTAAACATAACGGGCGCAAAAGTTCGGGAATTGCTGAGTATTGAAGCAACGGTTAGATGTTGTGGTTAAATATACATTATGCAACAGCTAAATCTGCCCGTTGAGGATCTTTCGTTAGCCCGAAATGTTATCTAAATTATTCATTAGACATCAATTAACTTATCCAGACTATAATCAACTCTCTATGTCATCGCTAACCTGCGCTATTTACTGGATCATGATCCGATTTGCAGGTCAACTTTCATTCATGATATAATGAACTACACTTAAAGGGCCAATCCTGATAAATTTTGTGTTAAAATCCCTTAAAACCCATTACCTAAGGCCGACCAACTAACCCGATATTTGTGATACGCTTGTAAATAACTTAAACCTGACAGTCTTCATCTAAAAATGGAGACCGTTGTATTATACAGTGTCTGGATAAAACCAGACTTTTTCTATAAAAATAATATGCAGGTGAAATTTGCCTTTTGTTATCAAGTACAGTGCATGGGTCATTCACTGTACAAACCTCTCAAGAAACGGGAATCGATTATCAGGTCACCCAATGAAAAAATTGACCCGAAATTTTGAAAGGGTTACGTGTCCGGATAGACAGTGTTGACGTTCACATCCAAACGACATAATATTCTGATCTGAAATTTTGAGACATGGTAAATACACCATGCCTCTATATTTTGGTCCATAAATTTCATAAATACTCGGACTTTAATTTTTGAGACTCTGTTCTTATCGGGATAGTCCCTTTAACCAAGGCTAATGATGGCGGAATCAGTAAAAGCACAACCTGGCATGAAGTAGGCTTATTGTAGTACCAAACATGCAGAACGGGTGCATATGACACGTTTTGATATATCAACAGGGTCGGATCCAGAGGAGGGGGCCCAAACCCCACCCTTCTCAGCTACATAAGAAAAACGAATGCCTTGCATCAATGAAATTAAATCACAAAATGATCCTACATCATTACAAAAATGATTTCTCTCTTAAAAAAGCTCAATTTGTATGTATGCCTATGTAATTTAGAGACGATGATGACAGATTTCCTTAACAGGAAAAATTCATGGACACGCCCCTGATTAATATGCTGTATTTTTTGTTTTCTAGTAAACATATTTCCTGTTTTCACAATTTTGATGATAGCTGGAGCCGTGGTTATTGGTTTAGTCCTGGTTGTAATCCTAGCTATCGCCATTCGGAAATTTTACAAGAACAAACAAGACATCATGCCTAGAAGTTCGGACAATTGTCCCACTGAATATTCCAGTTACAATGACAGCAGACCAAAAGAATGTCATGTGTATACCACAATGCATTCCACTACTGGATACTTAGAATTAAACACAATATCGTCTCCCATATATGAAGACATTTTGTAAAAAAAACACAAACATATAACTACATGAAGCTGCGGAGTTTCCCTTGATTAATGAAGAATTGTGGACATATTTCAGTGGGCTAAAAGCACTCGTATAATATCAATAATATATTACTAAATGTCTCGCACTGGACCATTAAAACACACATAATGCACTAATAATAGCAAGTATTCTATAAATATACTGTATAACCAGTATTCTATATATATATATATATATATTGTAAAGCTAGTAATCTATATATAGCTAGTATTACATATTATATAGCTAGTATGCTATATATATTGTAAATCTATTATTCCTAATATCGTATAGCCATGTTAACTAGTATTTTATGTATAGCTAGTATACCTAGCATTATATATATATTGTATATAAGGTATTATATATACTGTATACCTAGTATTATATATATATTGTATATAAGGTATTATATATGCTGTATAGCTGGTATTCTATATATGTATAGCTAGCATAACTAGTATTATATATATTGCACAGCAAGTATAACTAGTATTATATGTATTGCATAACTAGTATTCTATATATACTGTATACCTAGTATTCTATATATTGTATAGCTAGCATTCTATATACTGTGTATAGCTAGTATTCTATATATGTACATGTATATCTAGTATAGCTAGTATTGTATATATTGTATAGCAAGTATTTTATATATTATAGTGTTGTAATTCGTGCATTTATTCATTCTTTCTTTATTAATATATCCATTCGGTTATTTAATTCTAGTGTGTTATTTTAATAACTTATTGAAATGTCAATAGATTTCTTTCTTAATACCAATTACATGTACGTGAAGCCATTAATCTTGTAACTTGGTAATCGACGATGGGCAGACAACTCATTAATAGTTTAACTGTAATAATAAGCTTAATCCTGATCATTTCTGTAGTTGGCAATTATTGTATTTTATATTGTACAAGTTTGTTAATTGTGTATATTTATTTTAATCCTTAGATACTAGCTTCATTAAATACCGAATTGTACATTAATTCAAGATTAAAGCGAGAATTTCATATTTTCCAAGAAAGTCAAACATAATTATTTCTATGTCTTTTGCTCAACTCTTAAGAGTCATTCAAACCGGAATTAATAACACAATTACCCCCCTTGTTTTTCTATTCCCCCGTGCAATAGTTATCTTCAAACGTTTCAATTTGAAGCTGACGATGACATTTTTGCCAATTTCTCAACTGGCAATAGTGAATTATAGGATTAATAGGATTATTCTTTTAAAAGAAAGAACTGTTTATAGATACCATCTATTTTAAGGCTTTATTTTAATACATTCTAAAAATATAACTTACAAATATGAAATTCTCGCGTGAGTTCAAGATTTTAGGTTTTATCCCGTTTCCGGGACAGTCACTCATTCTGTACGCAGAGAACCATCTACTTCATACTTCGAGAATAGATCTCTATCCTGACTGGCTGCCACACTAAGTATATAGCTTTGTGATACAGTTCTACTACCTTTCACATCTGGCATACACAAACCTATTCAATGCCATTAAATGCAAGCAGGATAAATAGTTCACAATATTGTGGAAGAATACATAGTGTTTTCGACTAAAATCGTCGATGTAGTACTTAAAATGTCAGTCATCTAGCTTAATGTCTGTTCTCAAGCGCAACTAAGTGTAGCGTAAGTTTAGTATGGACAGTCACTCTGCCTGTCGTACATGCTATTCTGTGTATGTGATATTTTATGCTTTCTGGTACTAAACAGTTTAAGGGACGATTCCAGTGTATATTTATTACCGACGATTTGCACTGCCACAGTGAATTTCTGGCGTGGTGTCCCCCTTGTGAGTGATGCAAGACGGAGGGCCTGACAAGGACAGCTGTCTAGTCGTTCGGATGGGAGGAAAAACAGAGGTCCCGTGTACATATTGGCATGTACGTAAAAGATCCCTTGGAAGTTGGAATTAGATATAAGAGTAGGACGTATAGCGCCACTGCCCGGACAAAATGTCCCTCATAGCATGAAGGCAGATCACCATTAAATTTCACCATCTCGGTACCCACAAATAGTAGTTCGTCTATTTATAGCAGTTCTCTCTCTGTCTCTTTTCTCCCCGTGTGCATGCCCATTTTTGTTGATTTTTTGGTCTAGAATGGACGAAGAGGGTTTGAATTAATATTTTCTGCCAGGTTTTGGTAAATATTCAGGATTTTGAGGCGGAAGGATAATGGCGTTATGAGGTTGGCTACGGTGATAGTATGCTTCTTCAAGTTCGTGTATCTCAAAATTTTGGTGGTCAACCTCACACAAATTTTAGTGCAAAGACATGGCCATTTGGTCTTCTGTCTGTAGTGAAAAGCATTCAGCCCAACGAAAATTTGTAGAAAAGTTGGGGGTGGGCAAAGAGTCCAGAATTAACATTGAAGCCAATGGAGAAATTAATGGTGGTCTGCCTCCATATTGTTTAATAGTGCACTCAGTGCCGGACAGGGCCCACTTGTCCACCTCTTTAGTTGAGAATTCAAGAACCCTGGCCAAAGTCATTAATTATTCTCAAGAGTTCAAATAACCTTCAAGTATCAACAGTTATACTATATTTTGTTATTTGAACGTTCCTCATGCCTAATAATGTTATTTTAATGAAAGTTCATAACCCTTTCGTGACAAATCAGACTATCATGGTTGCCGCGGGGAAGGGGCGTAACTCGTGTGAAAATTTAAAGGTATCAGACCACAGTAATTATCATTCGATAATCTCAGGGGAAGAACTACCGTTGATAATGCCTGTCGGCGGATTTAAAGTAGCTAATTCTATAACATAATATCATCCAAAGTCTTCGACATTGAAAGTACGAATTTAAATCAACACTGATGTTGTGATCTTACCGGGCTTCTGATATCCAATATTTAAGACAAAATAAACATTTTAACATCAGTACATGAATCGTGTACCAGGGTGCGTTTCAGCAGCACTTGTAGTAAGAGATTCGAAGGACGAGGCTAGACATATTCCACAAGTCATGTCAAACGGTTAAGGCATGTTCCTATATGCGCAATAAATACTACCGCTGAGGACTGGAATAACCAGACGCTAGCGGGTGTCATTCGATTCCCAAATATTACCGATTTAGCTCCTTTAAATTTAACTGGCGATACAGCACCTTTAAATGTAATATGAATCACCTGAATTCATCTCATTTAATTCGTCTTCCGTGTCACCCGACTCACGATCTATTCTCTAGTTTAACTGTTGTAGCTCACACTGATCAGCATTGAATATTCGCTAGGCCTCCACAGTCACTGATATAAGGATGACATCGATGCGACTTCTTCCGACAAATTAAATTCTAAAAAATTTTTATATGTATTAGAAAAATAAGTAAAGACGTTTGAAGTATTTGTTGTTAAAAAGTATTTCCTATTTAGTGTAAATGGGTATTAAAATGAGTAAAAGGCATCATTTTGCCCGAAGCTGTTACGACTTATGTAAACAGTGCACGCGCCATTGGCCCAATGATTGACGCCGCGTGATGTCATTGCATGTGTTGAAAGCAGTCATCTGTGACAGAGATAATTCGTAATTCTCTGTGAAACAGATTGGTTGTAGCTATGTAGTCTAAATCATTCAACCAAAGGAATAATCAGTCAGTCTGAACCCATTATCTAGTTTAAATATTGTAGCTTAGCAGTCTAATAGATAAAGAGAGAGTGGGTAACGTCAACTCGACAAACCGAGTGAGAGCGGGTGGTGGGGGGTACTCGACACAAAACAGATCATTTTGGGACTAACATATGGTTCAATTTCATTTCAATAATTAGCTTGCGCGTAGGGGTCTTTAGCTGTGGAAGGAAACCGGGGGCCCCGAAAAAAACCACAAGGTTGGACAGGCGTTCCTACTCCTTGTCATGTACAACCGGGGATTTGAAACCACACCAGTTGACTCAATGGCAGTCTGTATGATACAGCGCGCACGTGCTAATCATTCGGCCATCCACAACCCCTAGTTAGGGATTTAGGGCGATGAGAGAAATATTTCCACGTCAGTTTTCCAACAATCTGACACAGATTCAGTTACAAACAACAACGTGTACACAAGCCATTGTATTTCCGTCCCATACGAACAATTAGACGTAAAAGGGTCTGATGCTGGAACATCGCGGTCAACAATGTCTCGGGTTTCTGTTAGATCGATTCAAGGCAGACAGAAGAAAAACAAACAAATTTTCTGGTTACAATTTTAACCTATTTTTATATAAAATTTCTGTAAGCAATTAAAAGTTGCAATAATAAAGAATAAAATAAATAACAATTGTATACAAAATATAGGAATGATTCAGATTTAATCTAAATAATGATGGATCAGTTTCCCCAGGCAATGTACTCATACATTTACAGGGCTACATAACATTTTACAAGGCACGGTTTTTCAGACATTTAAAGCACCGATTTTTTTTGTACCCAGAGACACGTTCGACTTATACCCCGAAAACTAATTTAATTGTGGAGGAATTTCACAAAGGCACGGGTCGACAGCAGTCGGCATGCTTTCATTCTATCGTACTATGACAACACGTAATTTTGTAAGGATATTATTGACATAAATTTGAAAACCGCACGTGAATTAAATATGAAAGATAACGTTGTACACCTAATTTTTTTTTACGTTCAAATTTGAATATTTTGTTGACACGTGATTTTAAAATTTTGGTCTGAAACCGCCTGCTTAAAACAACGATAAGAGTTATTCCCCTTTATTTTCGGTAAAAATATCCAACAAGAAAAATTTTTGAAATGCCAAAACTGATCTGTAGACACATCAATGTTATAAAATAGGCCCACCCCATGGTTGTTTCCATGGCAGTTATTAATTTAACCGGAAATAACGAGGAAATAGTTCTATGGATTTTGATTACCATTACTATCCATCTGAATAGAATCGAAATAATACTGTAGTCATTTTGAGACTAACACACGGTGATTTTTGTTTCTGTGGTCACGTGTCAGATGCAGAATTCGTTCAGACAGCAGTGCGTTTGTGCCTACCATTTTTCTGAAGGAGAAGGCTAGATCGAAGACAGTCCTACGCATTTTAGCACATATGACGTCATATACAGAGAGTGGGTTAAGGTTAGGGTAAGGGCTAGGACCTGTAGATTTCGTCAAAGTCTCGAGATATAAACAGGCTAGCCCTTACCCTAACCCTAGGTCAAGCCTAACCCTTACCCTAACCCACATAGGCTAGCCCTTACCCTAACCCTAGGCCAAGCCTAACCCTTACCCTAACCCACATATGGCGTCATAATATGCGTAGGACCGTCTCCGATCTAGCGTTCTCCTTTTTGGAATCCTTAATTCTTAGTACAAAGGGGTTTGATTGTTGCATACATCCATGCACACGATTAGACCTTGGTTTAATGTCACAAGAACGTAACAGTTTTAAATAATCTAGCATAATGGTATAAAATATCTTTGCATAAAAATGTCTTTTCCTTGGTAACTACGGAAGCTATCTACTTCATTTAAATTGTAAAATCTATAAAAAAAAATTGTATGAAACACGATTATATCAATATATTAAAACCCTTTAGGTAATAATTAAAATAAATATTCTAATATAAAAAATATATGTAATTTCCCATATTTATCTGCACATTTATCAACAAAAAACATCAATTAAAATAAAACAAACAATAAAATTAGTCAACTATAATAAAAAAATTTGTTAAAAGATTTACCGGGCAAGCAAGAGGTCTTGTTATAATATATTTAATCGAAAGTTTTAACAACTATTAAACAAGGATTAAAACTATTGAGATTTTACAGTTGTATTGCTTACATAAACAAAGATTAAAATTATTCAGATTTTAAAGTTGTATTGCTTACAGTAACAAGGAATATATTATTCCGTACAACAATGTTCTGGGGTAATGGCAATGAATTGCTTCAATTACATATTCTGATGTAATGGTCATGTAATGGGTAATGGATGATTTCAAAAAAGTCACGTGTAATGTAATTAATTACATTCCAAACATATCAATTTTTCCAAAAATTCTTTTTTTCATTTTACTATTCTATTTTACTTTAGTCCCTAGTTTAGACACAAAATAAAAGAATTTAAGAAAAAAATTATTCATTTCAATTTTACTTTCTATTTTACTTTAGTACCTAGCTTAGACACATGTAGGGATCACGTGATAATCTAACAACACAAGACCAGCTTAGCTTTGGTCACTACAGTCTGCAGCTTTTTAATTTTTAGGCTTCGCTTAACTTAGCTTTGCAGCTAAGTGGAGTATAAATCGGCCAGAATGAATCACTTAGATTTAAGAAAACATATATCTTAAACTTGTCTTTATCAGTAAACATTGTAATTATTTGATCCCAAATATTCCAACCATCTTTGTTTCGCTTTGGCTAAAAAATGGACGTCTGTAGAAAGTTGATGTTTGGGTTTTATCTTCTTGAATATTTGTGAGTTAATTTTAATTCCAGTCTCAAGAATTCGTCTCAAATCAACTCGTTGCAACTTGGTGATAAATTTCTGTTTTCCTTTCCTGTATTCGTAGGCATCATCAACCATGTTGGCATTATAAAAAATCTGTGCCACTAACTGAAGATTGCTACCCCCGTCTAAATTACCAACAGCCCCTGGAAAAAAAACAAGTGTTGGTCAGAAACACAACATAGGAAAACTGCAAGCTCTATTAACCGTAGCATTGACCACACCACAGTGCTGTCAAAATAGGTTATCTCAGTGCCAGTGTTGGGATTTCAAAAATTTTCTTGGCAGACATTGTTACAGAAAAATAAAGGGGCATAACTCTCATTGTTATTTAAGTGGGCGGTCACAGACCACAAATATAAATCATGTGTCAAGAAGATATTCAAAAAGCTTATCTCAGTGATTATATAAAAAGTTCTTGTGTGTTACTTACTCAAATTTGAGACGCTGTTTACAAGAAATATTTTTGATCCAGAAACACGAAACTTGACACATAGTTTCTTATTGACCAGGGGCCGGTTGCTCAAAGCTCTGTTAACATTTAACATAAACAATTCTGAGGTCATCAAATCAAGGAGTGAAATTAAAAGTAAGTTATTTTTTTTTAAATTTGAAATTTAGCCTGGACAGCAGGTCTACAAACTGTTCTTATTCCAAAATCCAACTGTCAAGAGTTGTTTTGAGTGTGACACAAGACCTTGGTTTTTCATACTATCCAAACAACTAGACAGTATACCACCAGGAATGGATAATACACCATCAGTTAACCTACCTGTCAGTCTACCATCAGGAATAGGTAATACACAATAAGTTAACCTACCTGTCAGTCTACCATCAGGAGTGGATAATACACAATTATGTAGTTCTGTGTTAACTTACCTGTCAGTCTACCATCAGGAGTGGATAATACACAATTAGTTCTGTGTTCACCTACCTGTCAGTCTACCATCAGGAATAGATAATACACAATAAGTTAACCTACCTGTCATAATACACAATTAGTTCTGTGTTCACCTACCTGTCAGTCTACCATCAGGAATAGATAATACACAATAAGTTAAACTACCTGTCAGTCTACCATCAGGAGTGGATAATACACAATTAGTTCTGTGTTAACTTACCTGTCAGTCTGCCATCAGGGGTGGATAATACACAATAAGTTCTGTGTTAACTTACCTGTCAGTTTACCATCAGGAGTGGATAATACACAAAGAGTTCTGTATTCACCTACTGCACCACATTGTTTATTTTCTACATCTGTAATCAAAGTACAAACATAAATATATGCAATGTGGTGGGATATGGAGATGAGGAAACCGTGTGGAGGACTATAAAGTGGAGGAAAGGGTGTGGGGGTAAATTGCGAGATCATGAAGGGTTGTGGGGGTTATGGGCGTGGCAGGTGCAGTGGGCTATGGAGGGGAGGAAAGGGTGTGGGGTGGGGTTAAAGATTATGAAGGTGGTGGGTGGGGTGGGGCTATGGAGGGGAGGAGACAGTGTGGCAGGTGCAGTGGTCTATGGAGGGGAGGAAAGGGTGTGGGGGTGGTTCGGAGATTATGGAGGAGTGGGGTGGAGGCTATGGTGGAGAGGAGACTGTGTGTGGGAAATTACCATCATAGGGTCAAAAGCTATTTGTATGACATGTGATGCAAACCCCCAAAACAACTGGTCAGATCTTTATGTAGCGTATGCCATCAAAAGTTTATAAAAAAACCCCAGAAATATAGATCTGTTTTTTAATCCGATTGAGTGACATCAAATATCAGGGGATATCAAATATTATATTATTTGTGAGTGACAATAACCTACCATATTTATATTCCATTGCCTGGGCTTCCAGTACTTTAATTGGTTGATAATTTGTTGCACGTCCAACAATAAAGATTTCCTGATCCAGTTTAACAGAATCAGGTCCACAAATAATATGGTCCTTTTCGTAGTCCTTCTTTCGTTCTATACCTGATGGAATCAATTAAACATACATCATGCAAGAGCTAAATCTGGCTATTGCAGGTTTTTCTTTAGGTCTGAAATGTTATGTTAATTAACAACTAGACATTAATTAACTTACCAGACCATAATCAACCCTCAATGCCATCGTTAGTCTACGATATTAACAGGATGTGAATACATTTTTTTATTTTTTTAAACAATATTTTATTCAGAAATTGAAAGGGATCGAGGAACAGGCAGATGGATAATTTAACATAAAAATGGATAATCGAGACTTTGTTTTTTTATTATCGTTCCAAGGTTAGTAATGATGATTTAGGCTAGATTCAAATTGAATAGCTAATATCTAAATGTTCAGCATATTGTGTTATTATCATCTAGTTTTTAACTATCATAGTGAGAACTGCCAGCACTTTACAGGATGCATCTTAAAGATAGTTATGGGAGATAAGATAAAGAGTTGGCAGTTCTCACTATAATATTTGAAAACTATATAGTGTAAATGTAATTTGCTGAGAATTTCAGTCAAATCGATCCACTATAGGCCAAGAACGGAGAGCGTGAAATTTCTGAATAGCCTCGGTCATCATTACTAAAGTCATTAATAAAAACAGAGTAGTCTCGATTATCCAATGTTGTGATTTAATTACAATGGCCGTTCAGCGGCATATTTGAATCTAATCCAGCTTACATCGAAGGCTAGCCTTGACATCGAGAGTTTATTATGGTCTGCATAAGTTAATTAATGTCTAATTAATAATTTAGATAACATTTCAGGCCTAAAGAAAGACACGTAATAGGCAGATTTTGCTCTTGCATAATGCAAGTTTAAGAAAACAATTAACATCCTACTGTTCTATTCTGAACTGGGCTAATAAAGACAGACATCTGCCACACAGTGTGCAATGAGGGAAATTTTGCACATGCAGTGGTACTATGGCCTGCTCTTTTAACAAACTACAACTGCCAAGGGATCTTTTACTTGCAAGCCAATATATACACAGGACCTTGATTTTTTGTTCCATTCGAATGACTAGAGAGCTGACTTTGACATGCCCCTCAACCTGCACCGCTGACATGGGGAAACCACATTGGAAAATACAAATGAATTTTCTTGGGCAAAATGCATGGAACCAACCAATCTGTTTCACAGAGAGAATTACTTACGAATTAACTCTGTAACAGATGATTCTCCACAACAAGTGCGTTGACTGCACGCCGCTTCATTCATTGGCTCAACGGCTCGTGCAATGTTTACATAACACCTAACTGCTTCGGGCAAAATGATGCATTTTACTCATTTTAATATCCATTTACACTAAATAGGAAATACTTTTTAACTACAAATACTTCAAACGTCTTTATTTATATTTCTTTTACCTCAAAAAAATGTTTGAGAATTTAATTTGTCGGAGTAAAAAAGTTAATATGCCGTATTCATTAAGCCTCGTCGATGCCATGCTTATCAGTGATTGTAGTGGCCAAGCGAATATTCACTGCGGGATCAGTTTGGGAACGAACATGCGACCTCGAGACCAATTAGCCAATTGACACTAGAGTGGTATTAATAGTGGATTAACATCCTGCTTGCTGCACCGACTGGGATATAATGTATGCTATAAAGGGAAATGTGCTCGGACAGCTACACTACAGCTTACTCTTGTATGGAATTCTGGAGCAACAGTGGCTATGTGAGTAAGACACTGTCACGCTAGTATTGATTTTTGGGCATGGTTTCCCCTTGTCAGTGGTGCAGGACACAGGGCTTGAAGAGGACAGCTGTCTAGTCGTATAGATGGGACGAAAAAACGAGGTTCAGTGCACATTAAACATCCTTTGGCAGTTAGAATTCTATGAAAGAGAAGTTTGTAGTGCTGCTGTCAGGTCAAAATTGCCCTCATAGCACACTGTATGGCGTATGCCCATCTTCATTAGCCCAGTCGGAACAGAACAGTAAGGCTTTAAATCCCATTTCATTCCATGTCAAGGGATCCTTTACATGCTCGCCGAGTAAACAGGGCTTCAGTTTTTCGACCCATCCGAACGACTATTCTTTGTGACGTGCCAGGCCCTCCTTCCTGCACCACTGACAAAGAAGAACAACTCCGGAAAATCCTGATGAACTTTCTCTGCCAACGCCAAGATCGAAAACAGTATCTCCAGGCTAGCGAGCCAATATCTTACGGAGCCACCCAAAGCACTTGATAAAACATTATAAAAGAAATTCATTAAAGCCTTCGGAACTTACATTTTTCTGCAGTTATATTATAAAGTTCATCGGTTACTTCTATAGTCTCATGTCGCCTCGGCCTACTTTTCAAGTTTGGTGTTGTCTCACTAATGTTTGGTGTTGTCTCACCAATCAATGGTGATGTCTCACTAATGTTCGCAGTTGGGTTCTGTTCCTGATCAATGTGTTCAGTTGGGTTCTGTTCCTGATCAATGTTCGCAGTTCGGTCCTGTTCCTGATCAATGTGTTCAGTTGGGTTCTGTTCCTGATCACTTTGTTCAGTTGGGTTCTGTTTCTGTTCAATGTTCGCAGTTGGGTTCTGTTCCTGATCAATGTTCTCAGTTGGGTTCTGTTCCTGATCACTGTGTTCAGTTGGGTTCTGTTCCTGATCACTGTGTTCAGTTGGGTTCTGTTCCTGATCAATGTTCTCAGTAGGGTTCTGGTTCTGTTCAGTTGGGTTCTGTTTCTGATCAATGTTCGCAGTTCGGTTCTGTTCCTGATCAATGTGTTCAGTTCGGTCCTGTTCCTGATCAATGTTCCCAGTTGGGTTCTGTTCCTGATCAATGTTCTCAGTTGGGTTCTGTTCCTGATCAATGTTCTCAGTTGGGTTCTGTTCCTGATCAATGTTCTCAGTTGGGTTCTGTTCCTGATCAATGTTTGCAGTTTGGTTCTGTTCCTGATCAATGTGTTCAGTTCGGTTCTGTTTCAGTATAAAAGAGAATAAAATACATTTGCAATTATAGAAAATATTTAACTGGATGATCATTACTACTTGACGGGATGATCATTACTGGATGATCATTACTACTCGACTTGGTGATCATTACTACTTGACTGGATGATCGAAACTACTCGGCTGGCTGATCTTTACTACTTGACTGGATGATAATTACTACTCGACTGTGTGATCAAAACTACTTGACTGGATGATCATTACTACTCGACTATGTGATCAAAACTACTTGACTGGATGATCATTACTACTTGACTGTGTGATCAAAATTACTCAACTGGGTGATCATTACTACTCAGCTGGATGATTGTTACCACTCAACTGGATTACTACTCGACTGGATGACCATTACTACTCGAATGGATGACCATTACTACTTGACTGGATGATCATTACTACTCGACTGGATGACCATTACTACTCGAATAGGTGATCATTACTACTCGACTGTGTGATCAAACTACTCAACTGGATGATCATTACTACTTGACTGGATGATCATTACTAGTCAACTTGATGACCATTACTACCGTCCGAAGGTTATTCAGTAATTATGCTCAAAGAGCATACTCAACCTGTCCAAGGATAATTAACATGGTGCCAATGGAGAGAGAGAGAGAGAGAGAAAGCGAGAGAGAGAGACAGAGAGAGGGATGGGTTTAACCTCAACTTGACACAAACTAGGTCATTTCAGGACTAACATATGGCTCATTTTTATTTCAATAATTCGCTTGTGCGTAGGGGTTTATAGCAGTTGGAGGCCAAGGAGAAAACCCACAAGGCTGGACACAAACAAACATTCAGCCACCCCGCCCACCCCGATGCAATGGCAATGCCTTAGAAGGACCCTCGTTTCTCTTCCAATCCAAACTACCAGACCCTTTCCTTGCCCAATGCCCTCTGTCATGCACCATTCCTAAGTTTGAAACCAGACTGCCCTACCCCTAATCCCATAAAATTCCTTTTGTACATACATGTAAATTGTGTACTATATTTCCATTTTTAACATCAATGGAATAGTCTGACTTCTTTCTACCAATCACTCTAAAGATAAAGAGGTCACAATGTTGTGTTGTCTTGACAACCAGATCTGATGACATGTCGTATCCATTGGATACCATCTCCCATAAAATACTTCCATCTTTACCACTAATAACAACATGCTGAAATAGTAAACCTTGCGTTCTGATTGGTCAATTAAACACTGTCTCATGGACAATAGCTCCCCTCTGTCTTTAAAATCCTATTAAAACCACGTTACAATGTCGATAAACACTTCCTGTTTCGCATTCAGAGGGAAGTGTATTGTCCAATAGACATGTCCTGAGATGCGTGTTTATTTCCAAGTTGATGTCCCCTGCCACAATCCCAAAATAAAAAGATGACACATACTGATTAATTGCACATTCATTATATCGAAAAGTATCAAGTAATCAAATTGATTATCTATTCTTAGTCTAAGCAGAAAAAGTTCACTATCAAACTCAGTCAATTTGAAGTAGAGGGTAGCCAAACTTTTAATTAATTTTAATCCCTCTACATCAGTTAGAATCAAAGTTATCTTGTCCCAAAGTAAGGACCAATAAAATAACTTAGTTCTGCTTATTGAGCTCCAAAGTCTCGACCAGTCATATTGCTTATCGCACTGCTGACCCTTAACAGAAAATGCTCATTGTCTAATTTAGTCCACTTGGGACAAACTAGGTAATTTCCGGACTAACATATAGTTCAATATTCTTTCAATAATTCGCATGCGCTGTGTTAAGATATTAAGCAATTAAGCATTGGGAGGATACTTAATTAATTACCCAGAGAAAACTCACAAACTAGGTGGGACTAACATATCATTCGCTTGTGCTTAGAGGTATTCACCAGTGGGAGGAAACCGGGGCGGGGGGGACCCAGAGATACCCCCAAGGTTGGATTTGCAACCCTACTCCCAATCACATACAAGCTGGGAATCATGCTACATGACTCAAATACAGGCACAGTACCAAGAACGTTTATAACAGATCAATGTAAACAGCATAATTTCTTGAATTTTATCGTTTACAATACTATTATTGCGACCATGTGTAAACACAGCTTTATTCTAACTTTTAAAATATATATA
The DNA here is from genome assembly GCA_963678685.1 of Patella ulyssiponensis. Taxonomy (NCBI): domain Eukaryota; kingdom Metazoa; phylum Mollusca; class Gastropoda; family Patellidae; genus Patella; species Patella ulyssiponensis. The sequence goes on from OY783226.1 coordinate 92,956,452, forward strand.
ACTATAACAAATTTTTGTTAAAGGTCATTTGCAAACTACAATGTAGCAAGGCTCTGCGTTCTGTACATAAATTTTCACAGAAAAAGAGACGCACCACTGAACTTTCTGGGCCAACACATAGGACCTTCCAGTTAGATCATTTAGGCATTCTCCACCATGTTGTGTTTTCTGTGTCTCTTGTGAGCATGGATGTCGCTTGATTATAATCAGCATAAAAATGACAAAGCCAACTTTGGATTTCACCTCCAACCTAACTCAGTCAAGGTCATTTATTTTCTACGGGAAGTAACTCTCAAAAACACAAAGGGAAGTAACTCCATTATTTATGGACAATATTGGATTCAGACAGGTCATGTAGGATCAATATATATGACATTAGCGAGCATGCACTGAACTCACTTAGCCACCAAAGCTCCCTAAAACAGTAAAGTAAACAAACCCTTGTATAATTGTAGACCATCCAAGCTCCTTGACTAACATGAAACATAAAATCTAGGTGATCGTCTTCATCAAAATAACCAGGTGCTGGTGTACTGTAAAACAGAAAGAAATAGGGTTGAACATCCACTTAACACAAACTAGGTCATTTTGGGACTAACATATGGTTTAATGCATTGGGAGGAAACCAGAGTACCCGGACAAAACCCACGAGGTTGGACAGGCGACCCTACTCAGTTGAGCACTGTAAAACACAAGAGAGAGTAATAGGGTTCAACATCCACTTCAGGAAAAATATTGGCTTCAATTTTATTTCAATAATTTGCTTGCGTGTAGTGGTCCTTTGATGTGGGAGGATTCTGGAAGACACACAGAGTTGGACGACCTGACTCATTATCATGCTCAAGACAGTTTTAAGAAATCATTGTACAGTGCCATTGAATGAATATATTGCAGCAACAGGAGCTACAGTTTTAAGTGATCACAAAAAACATATTTCTTTCAAATGACCTTCACGAATTAATTAGTCATATTATGCACATTATAAATTTGATTATTTGGACAGTGCCACCGCGTTCATATTGTACAGTGCCATTGTGTGCATATTGTACAGTGCCTTAGTGTGCATATTGTACAGTACCATAATGTGCAAAGTGTACCTTGCCACAGTGTGTATATTGTACAGTACCATACTGTGAGACTATGCGCATATTGTACAGTGCCACAAAGTCAGACTATTTCAATTCTGTCTAAAATGGAAGTAAACATTTCTACCTGTAAAATTCTGAGTTGGGGAATTCAGCAGTCCAAACTTCATCTAGGGTTTTTCCATCCAATAAAACCATTTTACCCTCGAATAATGAGACCAAGATATCTGGGACACTGTCATTATTTACATCCACTATAATAGGAGGCACCATAACACCTTTCTCCTTACCACTTTCAAAAATAAAATATTAAAAACACCTGGAGGTTCTATGCACTAATTGTATACACAGAGAGAAAGAGAAACGGGGTTTAAAGTCCACTCGACACAAACTAGGTGATTTCGGGACTAACATATGATTTAATTTTATTTCAATAATTCGCTTGTGCGTAGGGGTCTTGAGCAGCGGGAGGAAACTGGAGTGCCCGGAGGAAACCCACAAGGTTGAGAAGGCGCCCCTAACTCCATACCACATACGCTGACAACAGGGATCGAAACCACAGCTGCAAGCCCGAGGTGACCGGCCAGCTATAGGTCGAAGCGCAGCACTCTAGACCACTAGGCCATAATGAGAATTAATAGGGACCATCATGGGTCATATTCCGGAAGCAATGGCCTGTGAAATCCCTCTCTCGCCATTGTTGGATTAGCTTCTGATACTTGAGTTTTTGAGGGAGTATGTCTATTCTTCCTGTTCAATCAAATCTATCCCAAGAACAGCAACATGACAACCATTTCCCTTTGAAAACGGTGAAACTATTGTTCCTCTTTGAACAGTATTGTTTACATTGTATCTATGTTGATAGCCTCGTTTGTCAAGCAATTAGGTTTTTACAATAAAATCGTGAGTCATGACGTAAAGTAAGGTAAACATATTTGGTCCAATTTGGAACTCTGTTTAAAGTGTAATGCCATTGTTATGCAGTTAACTATTGGTTGTTAAGCGGACTATTAACCAGTCATAATTTGGAACAGAAATCTGCTTTCATTATAGAAGTGCTAAGTGGGATTAGATCTAATCAAACGACTGGTAGAGTCTATTATAGATGGGTGAGTGAGGGTATAGAGACTAATCTGATGAGTTGGTAGAGTCTATTATAGATGGGATCTTTCACGTGCATGCCACATCCCCAATGAAGTATATGTTGATGAACTACAAGAGAAAAGATGTAATGATACTGTACCTCATTAATGTCATAACTCCCTTTTTCATTGGTTTAGGTGGAGGGGTGTATAACGATACATTTACCATGGGCACTGGAGCATCGGGTTTCAGACCACTGACATTTCTATAAAAATCTGGTACCGATATTGCCAATAGAGCCCCTAAAATAGAAAACACAAAATATATAAACCTTCATTATAATGATGTTGATTGGTTGAGGGGAGCTATTGGGGTTCAATGAGTATCATATGGCACATGGGCGGGTACTCAATACTGAGAGAGAAAGAAATGAGGTTTAACGTCCACTCGATACAAACTAGGCCATTTCGGGACTAACATATGGTTTAATTTTATTTCAATACATGTATATCGCTTGTGCGTAGGGGTCTTTAGCAGTGGGATTCTGTGAAAACCCACAAGGTTGGACATGCGGTTGGAAATGAGGTTTAACGTCCACTCGATACAAACTAGGCCATTTCGGGACTAACATATGGTTTAATTTTATTTCAATACATGTATATCGCTTGTGCGTAGGGGTCTTTAGCAGTGGGATTCTGTGAAAACCCACAAGGTTGGACATGCGACCCTACTCCTTGCCACGTACAAGCGGGGGGATTCAAAACCAACCCAGCTGACTCAATGACAGGCTCTATGATACAGCATGCACGTGTTAACCATTCGGCCAACCACCCCCCCTACTCAATACTGCTTTCAGGTTAAGTAAGTAAGATGCTGAGTCGCTTGTCTAGGGGTCACTGGTTCAATCCCGGTGTTGGGCCAGAAAGTTCATTGGGATTTTCCGGCGTGGTTTCTCCTAGACAATGGTGGAGGTTAGAGGACATGACAAGGACAGCTGTCTAGTATTCGGATGGGGCGAAAACCGAGGTCCTGTGTACACACTGGTGTACACGTAAAAAGATCCCTTGTCAGTTGGAATTTGATACAAGATCAGGCCGTAGTGCCGCTGCCTGGGCAGAATTTCTCTTATACATGTTGTTCAGTGTATGGCGTATGCCCATCTCCATTAGCCTAATTGGGGCAAATAAGTAGGACATTAAACCCCATTTCATTTCATTTTTATTTTTGAAACTGGTTTCAAGTATCGATAATCACTGACCATTCGCCTATCAATATCAATAATATCGGCCAATTATTTTTACTTATAACTGTTTTGAAAACATTCATAATTGGTATATGAATAACAAATTGTATCAGAGTTTTTTCTTGATTTTACAATAAAATAATTGCATTCCATACCAAAACAAAGGTGTTAAAACTCAATCAATTGTATTTGGAAGACCGAACTGCAACCGTTCGACATATTCTTGTCGCTTATGACCAGAAAAATAATAATCATTAAAAATACGAGAGAGAGACACAGAGAGAGAGAGACAGAGAGAGAGAGAGAGAGACAGAGAGAGAGAGACAGAGAGACAGAGAGAGAGAGAGAGAGAGAGAGAGAGAGAGAGAAATGGTGTTTAAAGTCCACTCAAAACAAACTATGTCATTATGGGACTAACACATGGTTCAATTTATTTCAATAATTTGCTTGCGTGTAGGGGTCTTTAGCAGTGGGAGGAAACCGGTGCCGGAGGACTCCGTGAAAAAACAGGAGGTTGGACAGGTGACCCTACTCCTTGTCACATACAACCGAGGAATCAAAACCACGGCAGTTGACTCAATGACAGACCTTATGATACAGTGCGCACCTGCTAACCATTTGGTCATCAAACCTCCCTTCCCAGTAACAGTTTATTTCTCATTTCACAATCAGCATTCAGCTACCTTCCATTCTTGTACCCTTTACTGAAAACCTTGTGCACCTTGTTGGAACTATGCTTGTTGCTTCAGTTTATAAAGGACATTTTTCAAATTTGTGTGCAAAGTATTGGGTCAAAGTGGATAACTTTCTGTTCTGAAGTTATGTCCCCTTATTTTGAGGTCAACATCATAGTTTTCTTTTCTGATATGCTACTGACTCTGTGGTCGTATTTCCACACTTTCATTGTCCTAATGTAGACATTTTGTCACCAACTTATTGGGGCAGTACGAAGTTAATCGTGTTTCATTATTCGTTATTGGCAAATAACAAATAAAACGGAATGTGTTTTGTTATTCAGAATGGGACAGAGGAATGTATTTTTCACTTGAACGCAGCAATTTTAAAATCGCTCGGAAAATAGCCCCTGTGACGATTCTGCTTGGCAAACCGTTTGCCCGATCAATTGCCCGAATCTAGCATGTTAGATATTTTTGGCCGAATATTTTTTGCCGGCGATTAAATCTGCTCATGTGCCGGTGTCCAGCGTATTTTGTCAGACGATTCATTTTTTTAAGCCAATCATCGACATCGTTGATATTACATGATCTCGGAATGGCTGCCATTTTGTACAAGTCACAAAGTCGCGTACGCTCTCGAGAGCCCATTCGTTATTGGACATAAAAAATCACTAGCGAATTTCAATTGCCGCGATCAGACTGGAAAATACGCTCGTCTATCCAAAGCAAAATGGATTGTTTTCTACTATAAAAGTGAAAACAGTTTCTTTTACTGCTGAGGCTTCCTTCGTATAAGTCAACTAAATAAATCAATATGGGGACTGTAACCGGAAATGAAAATACTTCCTAATGTTGTTTATTTCTATTAACGGAAATAAAAAGACTTTAATAAAGTAATAAATAAGTTTCGTTTATTGATTTATTTGTATGACTGTCTATGGTGGATTAATTCAACAGGTCACAAAATGCGGAAATAAAATATATTTTTATGTTATGGATATGTTTAATTCATTGATTTATTCGCGTGGTTACCATGTTGCATAACATAATCAAATTCATCAGGAAACAAAATGAGAAAATAAAATATCACCAAGGACAGTTTCCCCACCTGTACCATACAATCTCACCTGGGAGTTTCCCCACCTGTACCATACAATCTCACCTGAGACAGTTTCCCCAACTGTACCATACAATATCTCACCTGGGACAGTTTCTCCACCTGTACCATACAAGATGTACTGATCACCTAATGGTCTTGTATATATTACTGATGTCATGTACGTTTCTCTAAACTGTGGTAAACTGTAAAAATTCCCCATAGGTTTCCCATTCACACCTGAGATTAAAATCAATCGTCCAGACTCTCTTTCATGATTCTAAAATAAAAAATATCGGTCAGATAAGTACCCCATTTCATTTCAGTTTCTATTTGACTTTTCATTTTATTTTACATTCGGGGGGTTGGGATGGCCTAGTGGTCTAGAGTGCCGCGCTTCGACCTCTAGCTGGCCGGTAACCTCTGGCTTGCGGCTGTGGTTTCGATCCCTGGTGTGAGCGTAAGTGGCATGGAGATAGGAGCGTCCTTCTCAACCTCGTGGGTTTCCTCCAGGCACTCCGGTTTCCTCCCACTGCTAAAGACCCCTACGCGCAAGCGAATTATTGAAATAAAATTAAGCCATATGTTAGTCCTAAAATGACCTAGTTTGTGTCAAGTGGACGTTAAACCCCATTTCTCTCTCTCTCTCTTATTTTACATTCATTTTTCATTGTATTCCTGCACCAATGTAGAGGGTACGTTAGGCTGGAAGTCCCAAGACACCTTCTAGGCCGACAACAGAATCAAATCCTGCACCTACTGGTTGGTAAATAAGCAGCAGATTCCTTGCGTAACTTCTGCTCTCACTGGGGTTCAGTCTAACTTGCAAACAATCTGGTAAAAACACAGATCCTATTCCGTTTCATTATTATAGTTCAAAATTTCGCTTTAATTGTGTTTACTACACTAGGATCTGGAAGAGTTGTTATCATTGACATGTTCTGGATGATGTGAGGGATTAGCCAATAAAACAGTCTGTTTCAGTGAGTTCTTGGCCTTTTGATGCACATAGCTATGGTCAAACCACTAGAAACGTTAATGCTGATTGATTAATCAATGTTTGACCCCCTGTGTGAACTCCCACTATAACTTGTCCCACCTTTATGTAGTGAAGGCCATCGAAAGTATAGATCAGTATTTTAATCATATGAGAGCCACTCCCACAGACAGACGGTTGTTTTTATAAAAATAGAGCTGGCACCATATTTGAATAGTCCACAGCTAAACTTTCCATAAATGCAATTCTTTTTAATTTTGTCGTATTTTATGGTTTTGCGCCCACAATTCAAAATGAAGCTGTGCGACAAGCGTCTGGTCACATATTGCCTTGCAAACAAAACCAACAAAAACAAGACAACCTCGTCAGCCGATACTGATTGACATAAGCTTGGAAATTCGTCCTCACACAAGCCAAGGAAAACTTGGATGTTGACCAAATTTGATAAGTGAGAGAGAGGGAGAGAAATGGGGTTTAACATCCACTTGACACAAACTAGGTCATTTTGGGACTAACATGTGGCTTTATTTTATTTCAATAATTCACTTGCGCGTAGGGGGCTTTAGCAGTGGGAAGAATCCAGAGTACAAGGAGGAAACCCACGAGGTTGGACAGGCGAGCATACTCCTTGCCACATACAACCGGGGATTTGAAATCCCGCCAGTTGACTCAATAACAAGCCGTATGATACAGCGCGCGTACGCTAACCATTTGGCCATCCACGCCCTCAATTTGATAAGTAACGGATCCTTGAAGAAATCTGATATCTATCATGTTCATGAGCCAATTGTTGACGAACAGACTGACAGGGCGACGCCTACATACAGATTTCAGCATAGAAAAATGTATCTGCCCTCAAGCGACAATACAATATACCGGAAAACTACCGGAAAATGCCATTTTATACTGAATACCGGAAAACACCGAAAAAACACTAAATACCAGAAAACACACTCAATACCGGAAAACATCCTAAAGGTTAGGGTTGGGGTTAGTTTCCGGATTATAGTATAGCCCTGCTCCAGGTCAATTATTAAGGGTGTTTTCTGGTATTTAGTGTTTTCTGGTATTCCACATAACATGGCGTTTTCCGGTAGTTTTTTGATGTTTTCTAGTATATAGTAAAGCCCATCCCTCCGAATAACTTACGTCGGATTCAGCCTGAGGATCACCTCCATGTGTTACAAGTAATTCTGGGATACCATCGGACGTAAAATCAGGCAACACAGACACTTGGTATATGTTCCAAGTGGCTTTATAATGTTTCTCCGATTTAGACGTCCATAATATTTTACCTGCAAATATACATACAAACACTATAAAAGACAGAGAGAAATGGTGTTTCAATGCGCTGTGCACTCGACATAAACTTGGTGCAAGATATGCTTCAGTTTCATTTCAATAATCTTCTTGCGCTTAGGGGCCTTTAAGAGTGAGAGGAGGGCCCACAAGGTTGGACAGGCCACTCTACTGGACTCAATGAGAGAGAGAGAAGAGAGAAATGGGTTCCATTCGCCACAAACTAGGTCATTTCGGGACTGACATATGGTTTAATTTTATTTCAATAATTGGCTTGCGCGTAGGGGTCATTAGCAGTGGGAGTAGGGCTGGGTAAAATATCGATATAAATCGATAGTATCGATTGGGCAGCCCAGAAAAGCACTATCGATAGCGGTGGGTTACTATCGATTATCGCTCTTCGTCTATTTTTCTTGCGTCTGAAATGTCAATGTTTTCTTTCAGTTAATTATAATACACCGCTCACTTTAATTACTATCAAGTATCAATGTAACACATTACAAAATTGTGACTGCCTGTTGAACAGCCGTTTTCATAAATTCACTCTCATTGAAACGTTACTTTAGTTTTGAAGAAATTATTGTTGAATATCGCCAAATCGGAGATGTGTAAATAAAGTTAGAGTTATTTCCCTTTGCAAGCTTCAGAATTCGTCTGTACAGTTCACTATTTCTCTACGTGTGCCTCAGTAATGAGTACCCGGTACAATAAATAGCACACATGGACGACAAAACTTTTGTTGATTTACTTATATATTATACGAATAATGGTTCTCTATTGGCACACGAAACGACACAGAATTGTCCGCCATATTGATATTTTCGCGCGCACGTACGCAATGTTTTGAACGATATTTCTTCATTTGGAACCACGGATGCATTATTTTAATAATAAACAACATGAATTGACGTATATATACGTGATATAACAAGTTTTATTAATGTTTTCCAAGTAAATCTCCTTAGACAGGAGCAAACGATCTTTCGCCACTTCGTTATCGTATGGTTTTGAACTTTGAACTTACACTATATCCAGTCTTGATGACGACCGTGAAAATAAGTTTGTTTTCGATACTATCGATTATCGACCGACATTTCATTGCCGATTATCGATAGTAAAAATCACTATCGATACCCAGCCCTAAGTGGGAGGAAACCGGAGTGCCCGGAGGAAACCCACAAGACTGAGAAGGCGCCCCTTTCTCCATGCCACATATGCTCACACCAGGGATCGAAACCACAGCCGCCAGCCAGAGGTGACAGGCCAGCTAGAGGTTGAAGCGCGGTACTCTAGACCACTAGGCCATCCCAACCCCCTCCCCCCCTTGACTCAATGACAGAGGAAAATAGAGAAAACCCAAAAGGTTAGACACGGTGTCTCTACAAATTGTCACAGATTAGTCATTGATCGACAGTGTAATGCCACTCGTCCAAAAGTGGGATAGACCATGGGTTCCAAGCCGGCCGTATATACTGGTAAAGGCCAAATACTATGGAAAACGACCCCAAATAGATCTGACCCATCGTTTGATATTGAGTCAAAGACTTAACTACTTTAAATAATGGTATGAGGATTTAACTGGTTGAACAAAACAAGAATTGAATAAAAACTAGCGTCAGGTAACTTATGACATGGGTTGTTATAGCAACTCACCGTTCTTTACATCAATGGCCACTATGGTTGCTTTTCGACCAGTTACAATGCAGTCTTTTCTGCCGTCCTTATTTACATCTATATCGTGACAATTCATAAACAAAATACTTGAACCAAATTCTTCCGTTCTCCACAGTTCCTTCCCATCGTAACCTCGTACAGCTATCAAAATACCCTTGAAGTCATCAAAGACATCTTAAAAAAAAACAAAAAAATTACATGAACCAAGTTTGTACTTGGTGTCAGACAGCGGTGTCAGAAAATATTTTGAAAATCATGTACATTTTATTTGTATGGCCTCCTATGTATTGCTGGGGAGGGGGATATGGTGGGGGGGGGGCAAAACAGCAGGAATTTTGCCAACTCTTCCTCAAATGTCATACGCCAATGTATTTGTTCATGATTATGCACACACATTTCTTGTCAGGCGACCCCCTACCCTTGACGAGCTCAGTTTTAAAAAATACTAAAGGTTCTTCTTGGTACATAGAGGACCTTTCCGATTGACCTCCATGGGCCCCTCTTCAACAAAAACCCATGGACCTATCTTGAAGCAGGGGCAATCTAATAGATAAGCCTGTGTTCTCTACGTTAGACGTTGCTGAAATACTTCCCATTTCGTGAACTTATAGCTACGTTATCTAGCATCCAATCAGAGGTTGTGAAAACTTTACATTGCATGAACCTTGAACTTTGCAACTCGATCATCACAGGTGGACATTTTAGCTTGAAAACACGAGACTTGGAATTCGCGTTGACCCAGGAAACTGGGCTTTGTACCCCATCGAAATTAGTGCCCCAATATGCAGGATATTACATGAAGGCCTCGATAAGATGTACGTAGTTAAAGCGAAATGAAACCTTCCCAGATCTGAGCTTATTACCTAGTGTGTGTGGTGATGAGTTGCTGTCGTTTGACACCATTTTAACGATTCCAATCAATAAATCATCTTTGCCATCATCATCTACATCTAGCAGACGTATAATAGATTCACTCGCTAAAATAAACATTCATTTATTTATTTAAACATACATTATGCAAGAGCTAAATCTGACCATTGTAGGTCTTTCTTTAGGCCTGAAATGTTACCTAAATTATTAGTTAGACATTAATTAGAGAGAGAGAAATTGGGTTTAACGTCCACTCAACACAAACTAGGTCATTTCATGACTAACATATGCATGTGCTAACCATTCAGCCATCCCCCCCCCATATTAATTAACTTATTCAGACCATAATAAGACACAATATAAATCAGAAGAATACGATATGATAAATAACTTGTAATTTTAAGTGTATTAACGGCAATAGAAGTTTATTGATCCTTTTTGCTGCAGCCAAAAATGAATTCTGATGACCTCATTCCATAGTCTGTTAAAGAAAGAGAGAGAGAAATTGGGTTTAACGTCCACTCGACACAAACTTAGTCATTTCGGGACTAACATATGGTTTTTATTTTCATTTCAATAATTTGTTTGCATGGAGGAAACCCACGAGGTTGGACAGACGACCCTACTCCTTGCCACGTACAACCTGGGATTTAAGAAACATTCAAAGAAAACTCTGGTATTACCTGTGTCATCATAAACCAGGCTCCAATCTTTGAAATTGTCAACGGTTCCTCCTCCTCCTATTTTGTGCCAGTGTAGAACAAGAATTGTCAGAGCACATCCGATAATTAACAAGGATAAAGACAGAATGACACAAATTTTACAAATCGTATTATTACACTTCCCCTAGAAAATGAAATGAAATGAGAAATTAAATTGGGTTTAATGTCCTGCTGTGACCTGCTTCGACTGGGCTAATGAAGATGACCGGACGTCATGACCTGAACTGGTCACGCTAAATAAGGTAAAATATCTATATGCCTATTTCAAACGTCTACTGCCGGATAATTATAAGTGATAGACTCTTGACACCAATAAAACATAACGCTATCGCTACAATATACGTCCACATTCCTGCTTTGATTGATATGGTACTTTGTCAAGAAGGCTAGGTGTTTTGTTTGTTTAGCATTGAGGGTCGTGCCTCAACATCAATAGTTGCCGTCCTTAGAGTATAAGGAATAAGTATACCAAGATAATCCATTCAGAATTGTGCCTTCCTAAAGCTAAAGGCAAAAAGTGGGCGTGGTTCTGTTCCTGGGGGTCGAGACATTCACCAAAATCAATACTGGTCGCCCTCAGGCTATAAGGAATACATAGGCCAAGTACCCAGCTGATTCATTCAGAATTGCGGCCTGTAAACGACAAACACAAAAATTGGGCGTGTCTTGCCTGTGGGAGTCGGGACATGCAGTTGTCGTCCTTAGGCTATAAGGAATACATATCCCAAGTTTAAAGACGATCCTTTAAGAATCGTGGCTTGTAGACAACACACACAGACACAAAGTAAAATGGGCATGGCTCTGCCCCTGGGGGTTAGGAAATCACCAAAAACAATATGGCTCATACTTTGGGTATAAGGAATAGGTATGTAAAGTTTTAAAAGGATCTGTTAAGAATTGCATCCTTTAGGCGAACACAAGACACAAAAGCATAAAACAATAGGGATCGTCCTTAAGGTACAAAGAATAAGTATTCAAAGTTTCAAGATGATACATTAAGAAATGCAGCCTGTAGACGACAGACAAACAACTACAAGAAATGGGCGTTGCTGCCCCAAGGGGGCGGGCATGCACCCAAAACAAAAGGGATCATCTTTAGGGTATAATGAATAAGTATTTTAAGTTTCAAGATGACCGATTAAGAATTGTGGCCTGTAGGCGACACACAAAAAGAAAATGGGCGTGGCTCTGCCCCTGGGGGTTGGGCATGCACCCCAAATGATAGGAATGTTCCTTAGGGTACAAAGAATAAGCATTAAAAGTTTCAAGATGATACATTAAGAAATGTGGCTTGTAGACGACAAACAAATAAATACAAGGAATGGGCGTGGCTCTGCCCCTGGGGGTCGGGCATGCACCAAAAAACAATATGGATCATCCTTAAAGCGATAATTTCATATTTTCAAAACAATTATTTCTATGTCTTTTTGCTCAATAGGTTGTCAACTCACTATTATACGATCATAATCATTCTTTCCCAATCTTATAACTCATTAACACAGAAAATGATAACACAATTACCCCCCTTGTTTTTCTATTGCCCCCATGCAATAGCTATCTTCAAACGTTGGAATTTGAAGTTAAAAATGACATTTTTGCCAATTTCTCAACTGACAATAGTGAATTAAAAGATTAAAAGGATTATTCTTTAACAAGGTATGACTGTTTATGGATACCATCTATTTTAAGGCCTTATTTTAATAAATTTGAAAAATATGACTTAACAATATGAAATTGCAGCTTTAAGGTAAAGAGTAAGTATACAAAGTTTTAAGAAAATCCAGTTAGAATTGAGCCCTGTAGGCAACACACAGACAGACAAAAAGAAAATGGGCGTGGCTCTGCCCCTTGGGGTTGGGCATGTACCCTAAACGAAAGGGATCATCCTTAGGGTGTAAAGAGTAAGTATACAAAGTTTGAAGAAAATCCAGTAAGAATTGCGCCCTGTAGGCGACACAAAGACACACGAAAAGAAAATGGGTGTGGCTCTGCCCCTGGGGGTTGGGCATGCATCCCAAATGATAGGAATGTTCCTTAGGGTACAAAGAATAAGCATTAAAAGTTTCAAGATGATACATTGAGAAATGTGGCTTGTAGACGACAAACAAATAAATACAAGGAATGGGCGTGGCTCTGCCCCTGGGGGTCGGGCATGCACCAAAAAACAATACGGATCATCCTTAGGATGTAAAGAGTAAGTATACAAAGTTTTAAGAACATCCAGTTAGAATTGGCCCTGTAGGCGACACACACACAAAAAGAAAATGGGCGTGGCTCTGCCCCTGGGGGTTGGGCATGCACCCCAAACGATAGGGATCATCCTTAGGATATAAAGAGTAAGTATACAAAGTTTGAAGAAAATCCAGTAAGAATTTGCGCCCTGTAGGCGACACAAAGACACCCGAAGAGAAAATGGGCGTGGCTCTGCCCCTGGGGGTTGGGCATGCACCCCAAACGATAGGGATGTTCCTTGGGGTACAGAGAATATGTATGCAAAGTTTCAAGATTATATGTTAAGAAATGTTGCCTGTAGACGACAAACAAACAAATACTAGAAATGGGCGTGGCTCTGCCCCTGGGGGTCGGGCATGCACCAAAAACAATAGGGATCTTCCTTTGGGTATAAGGAATAAGTATACAAAGTTTGAAGAAAATCCATGAAGAATTGCGCCCTGTAGGCGAACCACAGACACCCCCACACACACACACCCCCACACACACACACACACACACACACACAGACAGGGGCGACGTTCACATTATGAATGTGGACGTATAAAAAGTTAAAGAGGATAAGTTGATCTATAATTTGCACTATTTGTTTCACCTCATTTCAAAATGCAAATTAAATAGGAAACTAAATACTCAAATGCGGCTGATAAAAAAGTATCTTGCTGTGCTCGTAAATATGCGACGATGACCACTTAGTAGTATAATAACATTGTGGTGCAAATATGCGAATATTACTGGTTAAGACCCATAATTAGCCTACCTCATTGTTTTTTTCAAATTTTGGTTTTCGTGGTCTTTTCCCTATTATTTTAAGTTTTACATGCTCTCCTAGTTTCTCGCTGCCTTTAACAAGTAAACTACTTTTTGATCCTCTGTCAAAAATGACATCATCATCGCTTCCGTGTAAATCATCATCTGTACTGTCGTCATCGTCGCTAAAATGTCCAGTCTGACTCAGTTGTTTATATGCAACACCTGTACTTAGTTTCATTGTATAGCTGAAATGAAATGAAATAAAATGGAGTTTAACGTCCTACTGTTCTGCTCCGACTGACATAATAAAAACCGGCATACATCATACATTGTGCTATGAGGGAAATCCTGATGAACTTTCTCGGCCAATGCAGTGATTGAACAGCCGAACTCCAGGATAGCGAGCCTGCAACTTACCCACTTAGCGATCGTGGCTCCCGAACAGATACAGTAAGTCTGTTGATCTCCTGATCCTTGTAAATCAAAATCTTGAATAAACTAATTCATCAAGAGAGAGAGAGAAATGGGGTTTAACGTCCACTTGACACAAACTAGGTCATTTTCAGACTAACATATGGTTTAAATTTTATTTCAATAATTCACTTGCGCGTAGGGGTCTTTAGTAGTGGGAGGAAACCGGAGTGCCCGAAGGAAACCAACGAGATTGAGAAGGCGCCCCTATCTCCATGCCACATACGCTCACACCAGGGATCGAAACCACAGCCGCAAGCCAGAGGTGACCGACCAGCTAGAGGTCGAAGCGCGGCACTCTAGACCAATAGGCCATCCCAACCCCCCCTAATTCATGAAAACCTGGCAGAAACCTGGATTAACAAAATCTCAACAAACATTGACAACAAAACGGCAGTGAGCAGAAAAAACAAATGAAATGGGGTAATGTACATGTATGTCCATCTTCCTGTCCTCATTAGCATTAATGAAGGTGGACATTACGCTGCAATGAAATAACATGAAATGGGGTAACATACATACTACTTCTCTTCTTCATTAGGGAATACGCTGCTATGTGCCAAAAGGCACGTTAAAGATCCCTTGGCAGTTGGAATTCCATATAAGAAGAGTAGGCTGTAGCGCCGCTGCCCGGGCAAAATTTCCCTCATAACACACTGTATGGCGTATGCCCGTCTTCCATTAGCCCAGGTTAGGTGCAGAAGAGTAGGATTTCAGGGTTTTCTAAATAACAAGAGACAATTCCTTGCCAGTCCCTCCATCCCTCGCCACTGACAAAAGAAAATAAAATAGCTCAGTAAGTCCTATTGTTCTGCTCTGACCGTGATAATGAAGACAGGCATATGTCATACAGTGTTCTATGGCCTACTCTTATAACTCCAGCTGCCAAGGGATCTTTTTACATCCACACAAATGTGTAACGGGACATTGGTGTTT
Source organism: Patella ulyssiponensis (assembly GCA_963678685.1). NCBI lineage: Eukaryota > Metazoa > Mollusca > Gastropoda > Patellidae > Patella > Patella ulyssiponensis. The sequence continues at coordinate 92,971,590 of OY783226.1, forward strand.
CCAGCCATCCGAAGGACTAGACAGCTATCAATGTAAGGTCCTGATAAACTTTCTCGGTGGTGCAGGGATCGAACATGCATTCTCCAGGCTAGCGAGCCAGCATCTTACTCACTTCGCCATCTTGGCTCCCATTGACAAAAGGAAACAAAGCCTAAAAATACCGAGGAACTTTCTTGGTTGACACCGTTATCAAATCTGGGAGCTATAGCTTAGTGGGGTCAAGTGCCGTAACTACAGGGTAGAACTGAAATAAATTCCAGAAGATAATGTGAATTTTAAATGCCTCAGATCAGGGTCGAAGTGTGACAGATGCAATGACAAGTTTCGATTAATGGTTTTGAGATTTGGCCCCCGGCCTTGCTACATAATATCACAATGATAATGCTCGACCGTGTGTCAGATCCACTAATCGACTCTGCATGTTCCACATAGTCCAATATTACCCGGTTGCACCCAGAGTGACTGCCACCCCACCCCCTCGCTCTCAGAGGGACTGCCACCCCACCCCCTCGCTCTCAGAGGGACTGCCACCCCACCCCCTCGCTCTCAGAGGGACTGCCACCCCACCCCCTCGCTCTCAGAGGGACTGCCATCCCACCCCCTCGCTCTCAGAGGGACTGCCATCCCACCCCCTCGCTCTCAGAGGGACTGCCATCCCACCCCCTTCCACGCACACACATAAACAATGTTTTTTGGGGGGATCTTAGATTGATTAATTCTAATCACTTTTGCACTACATCTATTTGGGGATTTACAGTCGATTAAAATGCAGTGAATTCATAAAGCTTGATCTGAGTGCGAATGAAACCTATGAGCCCACATCACATTTCACCTCGTCATCGGTATCCCTATATATAGTGGTGTCATTACGTGCTTTCTACTCCACTAATCGCCAAGTCCATTCACAGGGCATTCATATTATCTGCCCTTGATGATTTCATTGGCTACATTGGTGGTTTCTATAAACCAACCAAAAAACAGGTAACATACAAATACATCAGAGAGAGAGAAATAAGTTTAACGTCTACTTGACACAAACTAGGTCATTTCGGGACTAACACATGGGTCAATTTTATTTCAATAATTCGCTTCCTAGTAGGAGTCTTTAGCAGTGCTAGGAAACTGGACGACCGGGGGGACAACTACGAGGTTGGACACTCAAGACTTTCTTAATTATTGTGACTACACTAACAATGGCAAGGCTACAAAGATCTTCAAGCCCCAATAACACTCTTGTTGTAACTAAATAATATGTCCCAATCTTCATTCTGGTCAACAAATTGTATTATTTTATAATATTCCAATTAATTGATGATATAAAAAATTGCAAAAATTCAATTAATTGATTTGAAAAGCTTAACGTAAACCTTTTCAAATATGACTTTGATTTAAAATATTTTCAAACCCTCTGGACAAGTAAAATAGGTCGTAATGGATAATTTACACAACAGGTAGGACACTTAAACATCTAGTACTTAGAATAAGACTATTATTTATTTTCTAGAGCTGCCAAGCCATCAAGAGTGTTATTGTCCCTTTAAAATAAAATTTTCTCGGCTAAGAGTGAAGCAATTTGTCTACAATTTTCAGCATAATGCCTTTACATTACATCATCTAGTTTTTAAAGGGCTAATCCTGATAACTTTTTGGAGAATAAAACTGCTTAATTTTGTGTTAAAATCGCTTAAAATCCTCTACCTAAGGGCAGAGAAACTAACCCAGTATTTGTGATACATTTTCAAATAACGTAAACCCGTTAATCTTCATCTGGAAAGGAAACAAGTGTCCCAAGCTGTATTGTACGGTGTCTACGTAAAACCAGGCTTCTTTTATAAAAAAAATAGTGTGTAGGTGAAATTTACCTTTCGATATCAAGTACAGTACATGGGTCATTCACTATATAGACCTCTTAATAAACGGGGGTCGATTTTCAGGTCATCAACGAAAAAATTGACCTGAATTCTTAAAAGGGTTACGTGTCCGGATAAGCAGTTTTGACGTTCACGCCCAAACGACTCAATATTGTGAGGTGAAATTTTTAGACAAGCTAAATACACCAGTTTTCGATATTTTGGCGTTTAAATTTCATACGTACTCGGACTTTTATTTTTGAGGCTCCGTTTAAAACGGGATAGTCCCTTTAAGTTTTATAGTGAGAACTGCCAATTCTTTATCTAATCTTCCATAATATATCTTTACAGGTGCAGATCCAGGGCCCTCCCTCGCTCAGCCCCAGTAACATAGTTGATTTTCATTTGCTTTGTTACTCTTGTAGTTCACATATCTGCTCTTTAATAGATGATATAAATATGATTTTCGCATTGTCTCCGCTCAAGCATTCCAAGGTTGCAACGTATTACTCTTTGCTCCAATGTAGGCTATGCCCCCCCTCTTGACAAAATCCTGGATTCGGGCCTGCTTTAATACCGTAATCTTAATAACATTTAAGGCCCAAAGAAAGACCTACAATAGGCGGGTTTACTTACTCTTACATTATGGGACAAGATGTGACATGCATTAAAGGGACAATAACACTCTTGCTGGCTTGGCAGCCCCAGAAAATAAATAATACCCTTATTCTAAGTACTAGATGTTTAAGTGTCCTACCTGTTGTGTAAATTATCCATTACGCCCTATTTTACATGTCCAGAGGGTTCGAAAATATTTTAAATGACTTTTCAAATCAATAAGTTGAATTTTTCCAATTTTTTTAAATTAGGTGTGTTAAGATGAAATTTATATCATCAATTAATTGGAATATTGTAAAATAATACAATATGTTGACCAGAATGAAGATTGGGACATATTATTTAGTTACAACAAGAGTGTTATTGGGGCTTTAATAAAAAAGAAATTAATTGCGCGGTGAAACTATTGCTTTTCAGTCATACGGTTGCTAAAATCTATACAAAAACAAATACCTACATCAGATTTATATCTCAAAGTTTTTAGGGAGTCAAATTATACGTGGAGTATTCGTAATAATAGCTGAAGGCTGATCTTGACACCGGATCCACTGCGTCATAAAAAAAATAACCTGCTAATAGTAATAGTGTAATATAATAGCAAAATAACTACTACACTACTGTAGTAGTAGTAGTACTAGTTCAGCTCTGAACGTCGGTCTCATTACACTCACCCTGACCGTTCAGGGACTGGCCTATTCAATCAATGTCGAAAATAATTTGAACCCCAGTCAATTTTACTGGGCAACTTTTCACTGCGAAACATCGGAGTGTCAATCCGTGTGGACGTCTGTACAATGTAAAGGAACATCTTAGTGACAAAATAAGACCTTGCTTACCTCGCTAGACTCAGTATGAGCGACAACAACACGCTGTTTAAAATACGTCCCCTCCTATCAATCTATCCTTTCGCCATCATGACACAGCGTGTTGTGGTGCTCATACTGACTCTAGCGAAATGAGCAAGGTCTTATTTTCTCACTGAGATGTTCCTTTACACTGTACACGCGTCCACACGGAGTGACACCCATCGTTTAGCAGGGAAAAGTTGCCCAGTAAAATTGGGGGTCAAATTATTTTCGACATTGATTGAATGGGCCAGTCCCTGAACGTTCAGGGTGAGTGTAATGAGACCGACGTTCAGAGCTGAACTATAGTAGTACTGAAGCGAGCAACATACATCATACATGTCGCATCTCGGTGTATAATCTGGTTAAAGTACCATGAGCAGACAGTCAATTACTAAACGCCTAATGATAAAGAAAAATAGATATTACCTATTTCCTTGTCTTGTCACTGTCAAAATACTTTTGGTTTTCAATGTTTTGAAACTTTTACCTTCCCGGATTCTTTACAAAGTACTTTGAATAAGGGAGTTAACTCCGTAAAACCAGTTTGGATTCAGACCAGTAATTCTCAATACCAATGCATTTCTTAGTCTATCCTGTTGGTTTTTGTTTTAACATTCCGATGATCTTAATGTTCGAAGCCATAACAATTCGACCGTAGTGTCAATAATCCGATAAAAATATTGAACGGGGTTGACAGTGTCACAGAAAAGAAACAACTGTGACGTCATTTAGTAGGGGATTTCCTTAATTTCATGTTTACTTCAAGATAATGAAATGAAATGAAATGGGGTTTAACGTCCCACTCTTTTGCACCTAACCTGGGCTAATGGAAGACGGGCATACGCCATACAGTGTGCTATGAGGGAAATTTTGCCCGGGCAGCGGCACTACGGCCTACTCTTATATCGAATTCCAACTGCCAAGGGATCTTTTACGTGCACTCCAATGTGTACACAGGACCTCGGTTTTTCATCCCATCCGAACGACTAGGCAGCTGTCCTTGTCAGGCCCTCCTATCACGCCGGAAAATCGAGATGAACTTTCTCGGCCAATGCAGGGATCGAACACCCGACCTCCTGGCTAGCGAACCAGCGCCTTATCCACTTAGCCACCGTGACCCCCTACTTCAAAATTGTTCCACCTAAAAATCATTAATATGCAGCACAACATGACAGAAAATGTAAATTCAAAAAAACCTTTTTCGGTTTTACAACAAAAACTCAACAATTGGTTGCAAGGAAAAGGCAATATGGGAAAAGGGGGGGGGGGAATTGTGGGCCGAAATGGACTAACGTGTGGTTGAACATTATTTCAATATCAATAATTCCCTTGCTCGAAGGGGCCTTTATCGGGAGGTCCATGAGAAAATAGAAAGAATTGTGACGATATGTGGATTATCTGTAGAATTCATTGAGGTTGAATTGTGGATGGTGTCCTAGATTTAGAATTGAACTGCACCCACCCCCACCACACACACACACACGATTCACAGCTTCTAGATCCTCTAATGAGTACTGTGTCCGGGACCTCAATTTGTAATTTAACTACTTACTGAGACATGCAGAGGAAGAGAAAATTTCTAGTTTTTGGGGGTCTTGCTAATAAATAACCAATCAAGTCTTATGAACAAATTATTCAATATTACAAACCTTGAATTTGAAGTAACTCTTTTGAGGGAATTTTGACCAGACAGTGACACTACGGCCTATTCTTATATATCGAATTCCAACTCTCAAGGCTTTTTTTACATGCACGCCAATGTGTACATTGGACTATGGTTTGCATCCCTCCATCCTGCGCCACTGACCAGGAAGAAACACCTAGGAAATCTTAATGAACTAGCTCTGTCAACTCAGGGATCGAACACCAGACCTTCAGGTTACGGTAGAGAAAGGGAGAGAGAAATGGGGATTAACCTCCACTCGACACAAACTAGGTCATTTCGGGACTAACAGATGGTTCAATTTCATTTCAATAATTAGCTTGCGCGTAGGGGTCTTTACCTGTGGAAGGAAACCGGGGGCCCTGAAAAAAACCACAAGGTTGGACCGGCGTTCCTACTCCTTGTCATGTACAACCGGGGATTTGAAACCACGCCAGTTGACTCAATGGCAGTCTGTATGATACAGCGTGCACGTGCTAATCATTCGGCCATCCACAACTCCTAGCTAGGGATTTAGGGCGATGAGAGAAATATTTCCACGTCAGTTTACTAACAATCTGTCACCGATTCAGTTACACAAGCCATTGTATTTCCGTTTCATCCGAACGATTAGACGTAAAAGGGTCTGATGCTGGAACATTGCGGTCAACAACGTCTCGGGTTTCTGTTAGATCGATTCAAGGCAGGCAGAAGAAAAACAAACGAATTTTCTGGTTACAATTTTAACCTATTTTTTATATAAAATTTCTGTAAGCAATTAAAAGTTGCAATAATAAAGAATAAAATAAATAACAATTGTATACAAAATATAAAGAATGGTTTAGGTTTAATCTAAATAATGATGGATCAGTTTCCCCAGACAATGTACTTGTACATTTACAGGGCTACATAACATTTTACAAGGCACGGTTTTTCAGACATTTAAAGCACCGATTTTTTTTGTATCCAGAGACACGTTCGACTTATACCCCGAAAACTAATTTAATTGTGGAGGAATTTCACAAAGGCACGGGTCGACAGCAGTCGGCATGCTTTCATTCTATCCTACTATGACAACACGTAATTTTGTAAGGATATTATTGACATAAATTTGAAAACCGCACGTGAATTAAATATGAAAGATAACATTGTACACCTAATTTTTTTTTACGTTCAAATTTGAATATTTTGTTGACACGTGATTTTAAAATTTTGGTCTGAAACCGCCTGCTTAAAACAACGATAAGAGTTATTCCCCTTTATTTTCGGTAAAAATATCCGACAAGAAAAATTTTTGAAATGCCAAAACTGATCTGTAGACACGTTAATGTTATAAAATAGGCCCACCCCATGGTTGTTTCCATGGCAGTTATTAATTTAACCGGAAATAACGAGGAAATAGTTCTATGGATTTTGATTACCATTACTATCCATCTGAATAGAATCGAAATAATACTGTAGTCATTTTGAGACTAACACACGGTGATTTTTGTTTCTGTGGTCACGTGTCAGATGCAGAATTCGTTCAGACAGCAGTGCGTTTGTGCCTACCATTTTTCTGAAGGAGAAGGCTAGATCGAAGACAGTCCTACGCATTTTAGCACATATGACGTCATATACAGATAGTGGGTTAAGGTTAGGGTAAGGGCTAGGACCTGTAGATTTCGTCAAAGTCTCGAGATATAAACAGGCTAGCCCTTACCCTAACCCTAGGTCAAGCCTAACCCTTACCCTAACCCACATAGGCTAGCCCTTACCCTAACCCTAGGCCAAGCCTAAACCTTACCCTAACCCACATATGACGTCATAATATGCGTAGGACCGTCTCCGATCTAGCGTTCTCCTTTTTTGAATCCTTAATTCTTAGTACAAAGGGGTTTGATTGTTGCATGCATCCATGCACATGATTAGACCTTGGTTTAATGTCACAAGAACGTAACAGTTTTAAATAATCTGGCATAATGGTATAAAATGTCTTTGTATAAAAATGTCTTTTGCTCGGTAACTAAGGAAGCTATCTACTTCATTTAAATTGTAAAATCTATAAAAAAAAAAAAAATTGTATGAAACACGATTATATCAATATATTAAAACCCTTTGGGTAATAATTAAAATAAATATTCTAATATAAAAAATATATATAATTTCCCATATTTATCTGCACATTTATCAACAAATAACATCAATTAAAATAAAACAAACAATAAAGTAGTCAACTAAAATAAATTAAAAAAAATTTACCGGGCAAGCAAGAGGTCTGGTTTAATATATCTAAAGGAAAGTATTAATAGCTATTGCTTTGCTAAATTTAACTGGTTTAGAAGTAATAAATGAAGTATTTACATTTACAAGGATTGAAACTGTTGAGATTTTAAAGCTGTATTGCTTACATTAACAAGGATTAAAACTATTGAGATTTTAAAGCTGTATTGCTTACACAAACAGGGATTAAAACTCTTGAGATTTTACAGTTGCATTGCTTATACGAACAAGGAATACATTATTCAGATTTTAAAGTTGTATTGCTTACAGTAACAAGGAATATATTATTCCATACAACAATATTCTGGGGTAATGGCAATGGATTGCTTCAATTACATATTCTGAAGTAATGGCCATGTAATAGGTAATAGATGATTTCAAAAACGTCATGTGTAATGTAATTAATTACATTCCAAAAATATCAATTTTTCCAAAGTTTAAGAAAAAATTTCTTTTTTTGATTTTACAATTCTATTTTACTTTAGTCCCTAGTTTAGACACAAAATAAAAGAATTTAAGAAAAAAATGATTCATTTCAATTTTACTTTTCTATTTGACTTTAGTACCTAGCTTAGACACATGTTGCGATCATGTGATACATCTAACAACACAACAAGACCAGCTTAGCTTAGCTTTGGTCACTACAGACAGCAGCCTTTTAATTTTTAGGCTTCTCTTAACTTTGCCGCTAAGTGGAGTATAAATCGGCCAGAATGAATCACTTAGACTTAAGAAAACATCTTAAACTTGTCTTTATCAGTAAACATTGTAATTATTTGATCCCAAATATTCCAACCATCTTTGTTTCTCTTTGGCTAAAAAATGAACGTCTTTAGAAAGTTGATGTTTGGGTTTTATCGTCTTGAATATTGGCGCGCTAATTTTAATTCCAGTCTCAAGAATTCGTCTCAGATCAACTCGTTGCAACTTGGTGATAAATTTCTGTTTTCCTTTCCTGTATTCGTAGGCATCATCAACCATTTTGGCATTATAAACAATCTGTGCCACTAACTGAAGATTGCTACCCCCGTCTAAATTACCAACAGACCCTGGAAAAAAAAAACAAGTGTTGGTCAGAAACATAACATAGGAAAACTGCAAGCTCTATTAACCGTAGCCTTGACCACACCACAGTGCTGTCAAAATAGGTTATCTCAGTGCCAGTGTTGGGATTTCAAAAATTTTCTTGTCAGACATTTTTACAGAAAAATAAAGGGGCATAACTCTCATTGTTATTTAAGTGGGCGGTCACAGACCACAAATATAAATCATGTGTCAAGAAGATATTCAAAAAGCTTATCTCAGTCGTTATATAAAAAGTTCTTGTGTGTTACTTACTCAAATTTGAGACGCTGTTTACAAGAAATATTTTTGATCCACAAACACGAAACTTGACACATAGTTTCTTATTGACCAGGGGCCGGTTGCTCAAAGCTCTGTTAACATTTAATGTAAACAATTCCAAGGTCATCAAATCAAGGAGTGAAATTAAAAGTAAGTTATTTTTTTTTAAATTTGAAATTTAGCCTGGACAGCAGGTCTACAAACTGTTCTTATTCCAAAATCCAACTGTCAAGAGTTGTTTTGAGTGTGACACAAGACCTTGGTTTTTCATACTATCCAAACAACTAGACAGTATACCACCAGGAATGGATAATACACAATTAGTTAACCTACCTGTCAGTCTACCATCAGGAATAGGTAATACACAATAAGTTAACCTACCTGTCAGTCTACCATCAGGAGTGGATAATACACAATTAGTTCTGTGTTAACTTACCTGTCAGTCTACCATCAGGAGTGGATAATACACAATTAGTTCTGTGTTCACCTACCTGTCAGTCTACCATCAGGAATAGATAATACACAATAAGTTAACCTACCTGTCAGTCTACCATCAGGAGTGGATAATACACAATTAGTTCTGTGTTAACTTACCTGTCAGTCTGCCATCAGGGGTGGATAATACACAATAAGTTCTGTGTTAACTTACCTGTCAGTTTACCATCAGGAGTGGATAATACACAAAGAGTTCTGTATTCACCTACTGCACCACATTGTTTATTCTCTACATCTGTAATCAAACAAGTACAAACATAAATATAGGCAATGTGGTGGGATATGGAGGGGAGGAAACCGGGTGGAGGGTGCGGTGGACTATGAAGTGGAGGAAACGGTGTGGGGGTAAATTGCGAGATCATGAAGGGTTGTGGGGGTTATGGAGGGGAGGAAAGGGTGTGGGGTGGGGTTAAAGATTATGTAGGTGGTGGGTGGAGTGGGGCTATGGAGGGGAGGAGACAGTGTGGCAGGTGCAGTGGGCTATGGAGGGGAGGAAAGGGTGTGGGGGTGGGTTCGGAGATTATGGAGGAGTGGGGGTGGAGGCTATGGTGGGGAGGAGACTGTGTGTGGGAAATTACCATCATAGGGTCAAAAGCCATTTGTATGACATGTGATGCTGATGCAAACCCCCAAAACAACTGGTCAGATCTTCATGTAGTGTATGTCATCGAAAGTTTATAAAAAAACCCCAGAAATATAGATGTGTATGTTAATCAGATTGAGTGACATGAAATATCAGGGGATATCAAATATTATATTAACCTACCATATTTATATTCCATTGCCTGGGCTTCCAGTACTTTAATTGGTTGATAATTTGTTGCACGTCCAACAATCAAGATTTCCTGATCCAGTTTAACAGAATCAGGTCCACAAATAATATGGTCTTTTTCGTAGTCCTTCTTTCGTTCTATACCTGATGGAATCAATTAAACATACATCATGCAAGAGCTAAATCTGCCTATTGCAGGTTTTTCTTTAGGTCTGAAATGTTATGTTAATTAACAACTAGACATTAATCAACTTATCCAGACCATAATCAACCCTCAATGCCATCGTTAGTCTACGATATTAACAGGATGTGAATACATTTTGTGATGGATAATTTAACATAAAAATGGATAATCGAGACTTTGTTTTTTATTATCGTTCCAAGGTTAGTAATGATGATTGAGGCTAGATCCAAATTGAATAGCTAATATCTAAATTTTCAGCATATTGTGTTATTATCATCTAGTTTTTAACTATCATAGTAAGAACTGCCAGCACTTTATCTAATCTTACAGGATGCATCTTAAAGATGCATTATGTGAGATAAGATAAAGAGTTGGCAGTTCTCATTATAATAGTTAAAAACTAGATAGTGTGAATGTAATTTGCTGAGAATTTCAGTCAAATCGATCCACTATAGGCCAAGAACGGAGAGCGTGAAATTTCTGAATAGCCTCGGTCATCATTACTAAAGTCATTAATAAAAGCAGAGTAGTCTCGATTATCCAATGTTGTGATTTAATTACAATGGCCGTTCAGCGGCATATTTGAATCTAATTCTAATTCAGCGCACATTAAACATCCCTTGGCAGTTAGAATTCTATGAAAAAGAAGTTTGTAGTGCTCAGGTCAAAATTGCCCTCATAGCACACAGTATGGCGTATGTCCGTCTTCATTAGCCCAGTCGGAACAGAACAGTAGGACTTTAAACCCCATTTCATTCCATGTCAAGGGATCCTTTACATGCTCGCCGAGTAAACAGGGCTTCAGTTTTTCGACCCATCCGAACGACTATTCTTTGTGACTTGCCAGGCCCTCCTTCCTGCACCATCAGGCGCGGATACAGAGGGGGGCGCACCCAGCGCACGCCCCCTCTTTTTTTAGCTCCATATATTCTTGCGGGAAAGGAGAACAAAAACAGTTTAGGTCGGAAATCGTAATTTATAGTACTAGTATGAAATTAATCCTTGTGATCATTTTAGTCCACTCAAAAATGATAGGCCGGGCTTCGCACTCCCAAGTGGGTGCAGCACGCCCCCCCTTTCCAAAAATCCTGGATCCGCCCCTTACCACTGACAAGGAAGAACAACTCAGGAAAATCCTGATGAACACTCTGGGCCAACACCAGGATCGAAAACAGTATCTCCAGGCTAGCGAGCCAATATCTTACGGAGCCACCAAAAACACTTGATAAAACATTATAAAAGAAATTCATTAAAGCCTTTGGAGAGAGAGAGAGAGAGAAATCGGGTTTAACGTCCACTCGACACAAACTAGGTTATTTTGGGACTAACATACGGTTTTAAATTTATTTCAATAAATCGCGTAGGGGTCTTTAGCAGTGGGAGGAAACTGGAGTGCCCGGAGGAAACCCACGAGGTTGAGAAGGCGAAAGCCTTCGGAACTTACATTCTTCTGCAGTTAAATCATAAAGTTCATCCGTTACTTCTATAGTCTCATGTCGCCTCAGCCTACTTTTCAAGTTCGGTGTTGTCTCACTAATGTTTGGTGTTGTCTCACCGATCAATGGTGATGTCTCACTCATGTTCGCAGTTCGGTTCTGTTCCTGATCAATGTGTTCAGTTTGGTTCTGTTCCTGATCAATGTGTTCAGTTGGGTTCTGTTCCTGATCAATGTTCTCAGTTGGGTTCTGTTCCTGACCACTGTGTTCAGTTGGGTTCTGTTTCTGATCAATGTTCTCAGTTGGGTTCTGTTCCTGATCAATGTTCTCAGTTGGGTTCTGTTTCTGATCAATGTCCGCAGTTCGGTTCTGTTCCTGATCAGTGTTCTCAGTTGGGTTCTGTTTCTGATCAATGTTCTCAGTTGGGTTCTGTTTCTGATCAATGTTCTCAGTTGGGTTCTGTTTCTGATCAATGTTCTCAGTTGGGTTCTGTTCCTGATCAATGTTCTCAAGTGGGTTCTGTTCCTGATCAATGTTCTCAGTTGGGTTCTGCTTCTGTTCCTGATCAATGTTCTCAGTTGGGTGCTGTTTCTGATCAATGTTCGTAGTTCGGTTCTGTTCCTGATCAATGTGTTCAGTTGGGTTCTGTTCCTGATCAATGTTCTCAGTTGGGTTCTGTTCCTGATCAATGTTCTCAGTTGGGTTCTGTTCCTGATCACTGTGTTCAGTTGGGTTCTGTTCCTGATCAATGTTCTCGGTTGGGTTCTGTTCCTGATCAATGTTCTCAGTTGGGTTCTGTTCCTGATCAATGTTCTCAGTTGGGTTCTGCTTCTGTTCCTGATCAATGTTCTCAGTTGGGTGCTGTTTCTGTTCATTGTTCATAGTTCGGTTCTGTTCCTGATCAATGTGTTCAGTTGGGTTCTGTTCCTGATCAATGTTCTCAGTTGGGCTCTGTTCCTGATCAATGTCCGCAGTTGGGTTCTGTTCCTGATCAATGTGTTCAGATCGGTTCTGTTTCAGTATAAAAGAGAATAAAATACATTTGCAATTATAGAAAATATAATTGACGGGATGATCATTACTGGATGATCATTACTACTCGACTGGGTGATCATTACTACTTGACTGGGTGATCGAAACTACTCGGCTGGCTGATCTTTACTACTTGACTGGATGATAATTACTACTCAACTGTGTGATCAAAACTACATGACTGGATGATCATTACTACTCGACTATGTGATCAAAACTACTTGACTTGATGATCATTACTACTCGACTGTGTGATCAAAATTACTCAACTGGGTGATCATTACTACTCAGCTGGATGATTCTTACCACTCAACTGGATTACTACTCGACTGGATGACCATTACTACTCGAATGGATGACCATTACTACTTGACAGGATGATCATTACTACTCGACTGGATGACCATTACTACTCGACTAGGTGATCATTACTACTCGACTGTGTGATCAAACTACTCAAACGGATGATCATTACTACTTGACTGGATGACCATTTCTAGTCAACTTGATGACCATTACTACCGTCTGAAGGTAATTCAGTAATTATGCTCAAAGGGCATACTCAACCTGTCCAAGGATAATTAACATGGTGCCAATGGAGAGAAAGAGAGAGAGGGAGAGAGAGAGCGCGAGAGAGATGGGTTTAACCTCAACTTTAACACATACTAGGTCATTTCAGGACTAACATATGGCTCATTTTTATTTCAATAATTCGCTTGTGCGTAGGGGTTTATAGCAGTGGGAGGCCAAAGAGAAAACCCACAAAGCTGGACAAGAACAACCATTCAGCCATCCACCCCCCCCACCCCCCATGCAATGGCAATGCCTTAGAAGGACCCTCCTTTCTCTTCCAATCCAAACTACCACACCCTTTCCTTGCCCAATGCCCTCTGTCATACACCATTCCTAAGTTTGAAACCAGACTGCCCTACCCCTAATCCGATAAAATTCCTTTTGTACATACATGTAAATTGTGTACTATATTTCCATTTTTAACATCAATGGAATAGTCTGACTTCTTTCTACCAATCACTCTAAAGATAAAGAGGTCACAATGTTGTGTTGTCTTGACAACCAGATCTGATGACATGTCGTATCCATTGGATACCATCTGCCATAAAATACTTCCATCTTTACCACTAATAACAACATGCTGAAATAGTAAACCTTGCATTCTGATTGGTCAATTAAACACTGTCTCATGGACAATAGCTCCCCTCTGTCTTTTAAAATCCTATTAAAAACATAATACAATGTCGATAAACACTTCCTGTTTCGCATTCAGAGGGAAGTTATTGTCCAATAGACATGTCCTGAGATGCGTGTTTATTTCCAAGTTGATGTCCCCTGCCATAATCCCAAAATAAATAGATGACACATACTGATTAATTGCACATTCATTACATCGAAAAGTATCAAGTAATCAAATTGATTATCTATTCTTAAACTAAGCAGAAAAAGTTCACTATCAAACTCAGTCAATTTGAAGTACAGGGTAGCCAAAATTTTAATTAATTTTAATCCCCCTACATCAGTTAGAATCAAAGTTATCTTGTCTCAAAGTAACGACCAATAAAATAACTTAGTTCTGCTTATTGAGCTCCAAAGTCTCAACCAGTCATACTGCTGATCGCACTCATGCTGACCCTTAACAGAAAATGCTCATTGTCTAATTTAGTCCACTTGGGACAAACTAGGTAATTTCCGGACTAACATATAGTTCAATATTCTTTCAATAATTTGCATGCGCTGTGTTAGGGTATTAAGCATTGGGAGGATACTTAATTACCCAGAGAAAACCCACAAACTAGGTGATTTTGGGACTAACATATCATTTGCTTGTGCTTAGTGGGAGGAAACCGAGGCTAGGGGGCCCAGAGATACCCCCAAGGTTGGATATGCAACCCTACTCCCAATCACATACAAGCTGGGAATCGAAATCATGCTACATGACTCAAATACAGGCACAGTACCAAGAACGTTTATAACAGATCAATGTAAACAGCATAATTTCTTGAATTTTATCTTTTACAATACTATTATTGCGACCATGTGTAAACACAGCTTTATTCTAACTTTTAAAATATATATAACAAATTTTTGTTAAAGGACATTTGCAAACTACAATATAGCAAGGCACTGTGTTCTGTACATAAATTTTCACAGACAAAGAGAAGCACCACTGAACTTTCTGGGCCAACACATAGGAACTTCCAGTTAGATCATTTAGGGCGACCTTCGGTTATATTTTTTTCACGACTGGTGGTCGGAACTAAAAACCGAACGCGTATGGTCGAGACAACGTCTGTTCAAAGATGGCTGCCCCCATTGACTTTACTTTTTGCATAGCACAAATATTGAAATAATGCGTATATTTTAGACTCACATAGATTCAGACATAACATATACGAGACTAAAATAGCTGCTGATAGCATTAGCAACCATTTAAAATTAATTCAAACTTTCCTAATACAATATGCTAAACAAAAATAGATTCTTTCTAAATTTCTACACTTGCGTTTCATCCACACCCGCCATCTTTGAACTACTACGACCAACCAGTTCAGGTTCAGATTCATTTAGTTCGACCATAGTCAAGAAATCACGATAAGCGAAGGTCACCCTGGCATTCTCCACCATGTTGTGTTTTCTGTGTCTCTTGTGAGCATGGATGTCGCTTGATTATAATCAGCATAAAAATGACAAAGCCAACTTTGGATTTCACCTCCAACCTAAATCAGACAAGGTCATTTATTTTCTACGGGAAGTAACTCTCAAAAACACAAAGGGAAGTAACTCCATTATTTATGGACAATATTGGATTCAGACAGGTCATGTAAGATCAATATATATATGACATTAGCGAGCATGCACTGAACTCACTTAGCCACCAAAGCTCTCTAAAACAGTAAAGTAAACAAACCCTTGTATAATTGTAGACCATCCAAGCTCCTTGACTAACATGAAACATAAAATCTAGGTGATCGTCTTCATCAAAATAACCAGGTGCTGGTGTACTGTAAAACAGAGAGAAATGGGGTTGAACATCCACTTAACACAAATCAGGTCATTTCGGGACTAACATATGGTTTAATGCAGTGGGAGGAAACCAGAGTACCTGGACAAAACCCACGAGGTTGGACAGACGACCCTACTCAGTTGAGCACTGTAAAACACAAGAGAGAGAAATAGGGTTCAACATCCACTTCAGGAAAAATATTGGCTTCAATTTTATTTCAATAATTTGCTTGCGTGTAGTGGTCCTTTGATGTGGGAGGATTCTGGAAGACACACAGAGTTGGACAGACGACCTGACTGATTATCATGCTCAAGACAGTTTTAAGAAATCATTGTACAGTGCCATTGAATGCATATATTGCAGCAAAGGGAGCTACAGTTTTAAGTGATCACAAAAAACATATCTCTTTCAAATGACCTTCACGAATTAATTACCGTAGTCATATTATGCACATTATAAATTTGATTATTTGGACAGTGCCATCGCGTTCATATTGTACAGTGCCATTGTGTGCATATTGTACAGTGCCTTAGTGTGCATATTGTACAGTACCATAATGTGCAAATTGTACCTTGCCACAGTGTGTATATTGTACAGTACCATACTGTGAGACTATGCGCATATTGTACAGTGCCATAATGTGAGGCTATTTCAATTCTGTCTAAAATGGAAGTAAACATTTCTACCTGTAAAATTCTGAGTTGGGGAATTCAGCAGTCCAAACTTCATCTAGGGTTTTTCCATCCAATAAAACCATTTTACCCTCGAATAATGAGACCAAGATATCTGGGACACTGTCATTATTTACATCCACTATAATAGGAGGCACCATAACACCTTTCTCCTTACCACTTTCAAAAATAAAATATTAAAAACACCTGGAGGTTCTATGCACTAATTGTACACAGAGAGAGAAAGAGAAACGGGGTTTAACGTCCACTCGACACAAACTAGGTGATATCGGGACTAACATGATTTAATTCGCTTGTGCGTAGGGGTCTTGAGCAGTGGGAGGAAACTGGAGTGCCCCGAGGAAACCCACGAGGTTGAGAAGGCGCCCCTATCTCCATGCCACATACGCTCACACCAGGGATCGAAACCGCAGCTGCAAGGCCAGCTAGAAGTTAAAGCGCGGCACTCTAGACCACCCCAACTCCCCCTCTTCAAATATAAGAGCTCAATAATAGATAATGAGAATTAATAGGCATCATCATGGGTCATATTCCGGAAGCAATGGCCTGTCAAATCCCTCTCTGGCCATTGCTGGATTGGCTTCTGATATTTGAGTTTTTGAGGGAGTATGTCTATTCTTCCTGTTCAATCAAATCTATCCCAAGAACAGCAACATGACAACCATTACCCTTTGAAAACGGTGAAACTATTGTTCCTCTTTGAACAGTATTGTTTACATTGTATCTGTGTTGATAGCCTCGTTTGTCAAGCAATTAGGTTTCTACAATAAAATCGTAAGTCATGACGTAACGTAAACATATTTGGTTCAATTTGAAACTCTGTTTAAAGTGTAATGCCATTGTTATGCAGTTAACTATTGGTTGTTAAGCGGACTATTAACCAGTCATAATTTGGAACAGAAATTTGCTTTCATTATAGAAGTGCTAAGTGGGATTAGCTCTAATCAAACGACTGGTAGAGTCTATTATAGATGGGTGAGTGAGGGTATAGAGACTAATCTGATGGATTGGTAGAGTCTATTATAGATGGGAGAGTGAGGGTACGCAGACCAATCTAATGGGTTGGTAATGAAATGAAATGAAATGAAATGGGGTTTAACGTCCTACTCTTCTGCACCTGACCTGGGCTAATGGAAGACGGGCATACGCCATACAGTGTGCTATGAGGAAAATTTTGCCTGGGCAGCGGCGCTACGGCCTACTCTTATATCGAATTCCAACTGCCATGGGATTTTTTACGTGCATGCCAATGTGTACACGGGACCTCGGTTTTTCATCCCATCCGAATGACTAGGCAGCTGTCCTTGTCAGGCCCTCCTTCTGCATTACTGACAAGGGGAAACCACGCTGGAAAATCAAAATGAACTTTCTCGGCCAATACAGGGATCGAACACCCAACCCAGGGGTGTAAAAATATTTTTTAATCCACTAGCCCCGGGCTAGTAGTCTACTGTCAGGCACTAGCCCGGCATCCAGTTCCACTAGTCCGTAGTTGGACAAGGTACAAACTTTAATCGTCAATAATGACAATAATGTACACTGCAGATTGTCACCCATTTGAACACATTAAATGTATTCTTTCTAACTGAACTGTATTCCATATTATACAGAGTATATAAATCGATGTGGTGTATACAATTTTTCCGGGCCTCAATCCATATGACGACTGTTTTTCAACTCCACCGCATATCAAGTTACCGAACGGGATAATTTTCTCGATCTAAAGCTGTGCCGATGTACACCAACAGTAAGTGGCCTCAGGATATAAATGAAGGACTAATTTGATTAATATTCCAAGTTTTGTTCTTGGTTATTTGAACTAGTTTTAATTACAATATATCCGATAAATAGCGGACAACGCAGGTCCTTATGTATTTCTACGATATAACTGAAAACTAAAGTAGATATCTCCCATCATGCATCGTAGTCTAGATTATCACATGACTTTAGATTGTATTGACTGAGATCTATATTTAGCCCCACTATAAATAGAAGAGATACAACCTTCCCGTGTTCACTACAGAAAAACTATTGTTATATAGTTTCCTTTGGTTTGGAGAAATAAAAGTGCAGTATTTCACATCTCATTTATCTAGTTTAAATCACAGAAAAAATGAGCAATGAAAGGGCACTAGCCCAGGACTAGTACAGCTAAATAGGTCACTAGCCCGTAGGTTATTTTTGGTAGTCCCGGGCGTCGGGCTAGTGGATTTTTACGCCCCTGACCCAACCTCCAGGCTAGCGAGCCAGCGCCTTGCCCACTTAGTCACCATGATTCCCTGATGGGTTGGTAGAGTTTATATAGATGGGTTCATAGAATTGATTATAGATGAGTTAGATGGTTCTGGTATCTAAAGAAAAACGTGTCCCCTGCCAGTCTTCAACAATCAGCGCCAGCGGAGTAAGAAAATGTCGACATGCGTCCATTTATAGTTCAACATTAAATTTATCATATTCAATCTGTCGTGTCGTTCAACCTACCCACCAAATTGTGCCAGTTATTTGTTTGGAAGCATGGGTAGAAATTTTGAAATTGTCCCCAATGAAGTATATGTTGATGAACTACAAGAGAATAGATGTAATGATACTGTACCTAATTAATGTCATAACTCCCTTTTTCATTGGTTTAGGTGGATTGGTGTATAACGATACATTTACCATGGGCACTGGAGCATCAGGTTTCAGATCACTGACATTTCTATAAAAATCTGGTACAGATATTGCCAATAGAGCCCCTAAAATAGATAACACAAAATATATAAATCTTCATTATAATGATGTTGATTGGTTGAGGGGAGTTATGAGGGTTCAACGAGTATCATATGGCACATGGGCGGGTACTCGATACTGAGAGAGAAAGAAATGAGGTTTAACATCCACTCGATACAAACTAGGCCATTTCGGGACTAACATTATGGGACTAACACATAGTTCAATTTTATTTCAATGATTTGCTTGCGTGTAGGGGTCTTTAGCAGTGGGAGGAAACCGGTGCCGGTGAGTGAAAACCCACGAGGTTGGACAAGCGACCCTACTCTTTGTCACGTACAACCAGGGAATCGTAACCACACCAGTTGACTCAATGACAGACCTTATGATACAGTGCGCACATGCTAACCATTTGGTCATCAAACCCCTGTCATCAAACAAGACAGAACTTAGTGTGGGACAAATGAATGTATTTTTCGCCTGAACGCAGCAATTTTAAAATCGCTCGAAAAATACCCCCTGTGACGATTCTGCTTGGCAAACCGTTTGCCCGATCAATCGCCCGAATCTAGCATGTTAGATATTTTTGACCGAATATTTTTCGCCAGCGATTAAATCCGCTCATGTGCCGGTGTCGAGCGTATTTTGTCGGGCGATTCATTTTTTTAAGCCAATCATCGACATCGTTGATATTACATAATCTCACATGACCGACATAATTACTCACAAAGTGGCGTACGCTCTTGTGACAATCACTATGAGAGCCCATTCGTTATTGGACATAAAAAATCACTGCCGAAAATTCAATTGCTGCGATCAGACTGGAAAATACGCTCGTCTGTCCAAAGCAAAATAAAGAAAAACAAAATGGATTGTTTTCTACTATAACAGTGAAAACAGTTTCTTTTACTGGTGAGGCTTCCTTCATATAAGTCAACTAAATAAATAAATATGGGAACTATAACCGGAAATGAAAATACTTCCTAATGTTGTTTGTTTCTATTAACGGAAATAAAAAGACTTTAATAAATAAGTTTCGTGGATTAATTCAACAGGTCACAAAATGCGGAAATAAAATACATTTTTATGTTATGGATATGTTTAATTCATATGCATATCATAATCAAATTCATCAGGAAACAAAATGAGAAAATAAAATATCACCCGAGACAGTTTCCTCACCTGTACCACACAATCTCACCTGAGACAGTTTCCCCACCTGAACCATACAATCTCACCTGGGACAGTTTCCCTACATATACCATACAATCACACTTGGGACAGTTTCTCCACCTGTACCATACAATCTCACCTAGGACAGTTTCCTCACCTGGGACAGTTTCCTCACCTGTACCATACAATCTCACCTGAGACAGTTTCCCCAACTGTACCATACAATATCTCACCTGGGACAGTTTCTCCACCTGCACCATACAAGATGTACTGATCACCTAATGGTCTTGTATATATTACTGATGTCATGTACGTTTCTTTAAACTGTGGTAAACTGTAAAAATTCCCCATAGGTTTCCCATTCACACCTGAGATTAAAATCAATCGTCCAGACTCTCTTTTATGATTCTAAAATAAAAAATATCGGTCAGATAAGTACCCCCATTTCATTTCAGTTTCTATTTGACTTTTCATTTTATTTTACATTCGGGGGGTTGGGATGGTCTAGTGGTCTAGAGTGCCGCGCTTCGACCTCTAGCTGGCCGGTAACCTCTGGCTTGCGGCTGTGGTTTCGATCCCTGGTGTGAGCGTAAGTGGCATGGAGATAGGGGCGCCTTCTCAACCTCGTGGGTTTCCTCCGGGCACTCCGGTTTCCTCCCACTGCTAAAGACCCCTACGCGCAAGCGAATTATTGAAATAGAATTAAGCCATATGTTAGTCCTAAAATGACCTAGTTTGTGTCAAGTGGACGTTAAACCCCATTTCTCTCTCTCTCTCTTATTTTACATTCATTTTTCATTGTATTCCTGCACCAATGTAGAGGATACGTTAGGCTGGAAGTCCCAAGAATCAAATCCTGCACCTACTGGTTGGTAAATAAGCAGCAGATTCCTTGCGTAACTTCTGCTCTCACTGGGGTTCAGTCTAACTTGCAAACAATCTGGTAAAAACACAGATCCTATTCCGTTTATTTTTTATAATTCAAAATTTCGTTTTACTTGTCTTTACTACACTAGGATCTGGAAGAGTTGTTATCATTGACATGTTCTGGATGATGTGAGGGATTAGCCAATAAAACAGTCTTTTTCAGTGAGTTCTTGGCCTTTTGATGCACATAGCTATGGTTAAACCACTAGCAACGTTAACGCTGATTGATTAATCAATGTCTGATGTCATGGGGTCAAAAGCCACTCGTTTGACCCCTCGTGTGAACTCCCACTATAACTTGTCCCACCTTTATGTAGTGAAGGCCATCGAAAGTATAGATCTGTATTTTAATCATATGAGAGCCACTCCCACAGACAGTTGGTTGTTTTTATAAAAATAGAGCTGGCACCATATTTGAATAGTCCACAGCTAAACTTTCCATAAATGCAATTCTTTTTAATTTTGTCGTATTTTATGCTTTTGCGCCCACAATACAAAATGAAGCTGTGCGACAAGCGTCTGGTTTTGTGGGAGCGGGTCACATATTGTCTTGCAAACAAAACCAACAAAAACAAGACAACCTCGTCAGCCGATACTGATTGACATAAGCTTGGAAATTCGTCCTCACACAAGCCAAGGAAAACTTGGATGTTGACCAAATTTGATAAGTGACAGAGAGGGAGAGAAATGGGGTTTAACATCCACTCGACACAAACTAGGTCATTTTGGGACTAACATGTGGCTTTATTTTATTTCAATAATTCACTTGCGCGTAGGGGGCTTTAGCAGTGGGAAGAATCCAGAGTACCCGGAGGAAACCCACGAGGTTGGACAGGCGACCATACTCCTTGCCACATACAACCGGGGATTTGAAACCCCGCCAGTTGACTCAATAACAAGCCGTATGATACAGCGCGCGTACGCTAACCATTTGGCCATCCACCCCCTCAATTTGATAAGTAACGGATCCTTGAAGAAATCTGATATCTATCATGTTCATGAGCCAATTGTTGACGAACAGACTGACAGGGCGACGCCTACATACAGATTTCAGCATATCTGCCCTCAAGCGACAATACAATATACCGGAAAACAGCAGAAAACACCATTTTATACTGAATACCGGAAAACACAGAAAAAACGCTAAATACCAGAAAGCACACTCAATACCGGAAAACATCCTAAAGGTTAGGGTTGGGGTTAGTTTCCGGATTATAGTATAGCCCGGCTCCAGGTCAATTATCAAGGGTGTTTTCTGGTATTTAGTGTTTTCTCGTATTCCATATAACATGGCGTTTTCCGGTAGTTTTTTGATGTTTTCTAGAATATAGTAAAGCCCATCCCTCCGAATAACTTACGTCGGGTTCAGCCTTAGGATCACCTCCATGTGTTACAAGTAATTCTGGGATACCATCGGACGTAAAATCAGGCAACACAGACACCTGGTATATGTTCCAAGTGGCTTTATAATGTTTCTTCGATTTAGACGTCCATAATATTTTACCTGCAAATATACATACAAACACTATAAAAGACAGAGAGAAATGGCGTTTCAATGTGCTGTGCACTCGACATAAACTTGGCTCAAAATATGGTTCTATTTCATTTCAATAATCTTCTGGCACTTAGGGGCCTTAAAGAGTGAGAGGAGGGCCCACAAGGTTGGACAGGCCACTCTACTGGACTCAATGAGAGAGAGAGAAATGGGTTCCACTCGCCACAAACTAGGTCATTTCGGGACTGACATATGGTTTAATTTTATTTCAATAATTGGCTTGCGCGTAGGGTCTTTAGCAGTGGGAGGAAACCGGGAGAGAGGGAGAAATGGGGTTTAACAGCCACTCGACACAAACTAGGTCATTTCGGGACTAACATATGGTTTAATTTTATTTCAATAATTCGTTTGCGCGTAGGGGTCTTTAGCAGTGGGAGGAAACCAGAGTGCCCGGAGGAAACCCACGAGGTTGAGAAGGCGCCCCTATCTCCATGCCACATACGCTCACACCAGGGATCGAAACCACAGCCGCAAGCCAGAGGTGACCGGCCAGCTAGAGGTTGAAGCGCGGCACTCTAGACCACTAGGCCATCCCCCCCCCCCCTTGACTCAATGACAGAGGAAAATAGAGAAAACCCAAAAGGTTAGACACGGTGTCTCTACAAATTGTCACGGATCAGTCATTGATCGACAGTGTAATGCCACTCGTCCAAAAGTGGGATAGACCATGGGTTCCAAGTCGGCCGTATGTACTGGTAATGGCCAAATACTATGGAAAACGACCGCAAATAGATCTGACCCATCGTTTGATATTGAGTCAAAGACTGAACTACTTTAAATAATGGTATGAGGATTTAACTGGTTGAACAAAACAAGAATTGAATAAAAACTAGCATCTGGTAACTTATGACATGGGTTGTTATAGCAACTCACCGTTCCTTACATCAATGGCCACTATGGTTGCTTTACGACCTGTTACAATGCAGTCTTTTCTGCCGTCCTTATTTACATCTATATCGTGACAATTCATAAACATAATACTCGAACCGAATTCTTCCGTTCTCCACAGTTCCTTCCCATCGTAACCTCGCACAGCTATCAAAATACCCTTGAAGTCATCAAGGACATCTTTAAAAAAAAAAAAAAAATTACATGAACCAAGTTTGAACTTGGTGTCAGAAAATATTTTGAAAATCATGTACATTTTATTTGTATGGCCTCCTATGTATTGTTGGGGAGCGGGATATGGTTGGGGGGGGGGGGGAGGAATTTTGCCAACTCTTCCTCAAATGTCATACGCCTATGTATTTGTTCATGATTATGCACACATTTCTTGTCAGACGACCCCCCTACCCTTGACGAGCTCAGTTTTAAAAAATACTAAAGGTTATTCTTGGTACATGGAGGACCTTTCCGATTGACCTTTCTTCAACAAAAACCCATGGACCTTTCTTGCAGCAGGGGCAATCTAATAGATAAGCCTGTGTTCTCTACATTAGACGTTGCTGAAATACTTCACATTTCCTGAACTTATAGCTCTACGTTATCTAGCATCCAATCAGAGGTTGTGAAACCTCTACATTGCATGAACCTTGAACTTTGCAACTCAATCATCACAGGTGGATATTTTAGCTTGAAAGCACGAGACTTGGAATTTGCGATGACCGAGGAAACTGGGCTTTTTACCCAATCAAAATTAGTGCTGAAATATGCAGGATATTACATCAAGGCCTTGATAAGATGTATGTAGTTAAAGCGAAATGAAACCTTCCCAGATCTGAGCTTATTACCTAGTGTGTGAGGTGATGACTTGCTGTCGTTTGACACCATATTAACGATTCCAATCAATAAATCATCTTTGCCATCATCATCTACATCTAGCAGACGCATAATAGATTCACTCGCTAAAATAAACATTTATTTATTTATATAAACATACATTATGCAAGGGCTAAATCTACCTATTGTAGATCTTTCTTTAGGCCTGAAATGTTATCTAAATTATTAATTAGACATTAATTAGACAGAGAGAAATGGGGTATAACGTCCACTCAACACAAACTAGGTCATTTCGTGAATGCATGTGCTAACTATTCAGCCATCCAACCCCCCAGATATTAATTAACTTATCCAGACCATAATAAGACACAATATAAATCAGAAGAATACGATATGATAAATAAATTGTAATTTTAAGTGAATTAACGGCAATAGAAGTTTATTGATCCTTTCTGCTGCTGCCAAAAATGAATTCTGATGACCTCATTCCATAGTCTGTTAAAGAAACGGTCAAAAAGAGAGAGAGCGAAATTGGGTTTAACGTCCACTCGACACAAAATAGGTCATTTCGGGAGTAACATGTATTTTGAATTTCATTTCAATAATTCGCTTGCATGTATGGGTCTTTAGCAGCGGGAATAAACCAGGGTACCCGTGAAAAACCCAAGAGGTTGGACAGGCCACCCTACTCCTTGCCACGTACAACCGGGGATTTAAGAAACGGTCAAAGAGAAACACTGGTATTACCTGTGTCATTATAAATCAGGTGCCAATCTTTAAAATTGTCAACGGTTCCTCCTTCTCCTCCTCCTCCTCCTATTTTGTGCCAGTGTAGAACAGGAATTGTCAGAGCACATCCGATAAATAACAAGGATAAAGACAGAATGACACAAATTTTACAAATCGTTTTATTACACTTCCCCTAGAAAATGAAATGAAATGAGAAATCAAATTGGGTTTAACGTCCTGCTGTTCTGCTTCGACTGGGCTAATGAAGATGGGCATACGTGATACAATGTGCTATGAGGGACATTTTGCTCGGACGGCGTCACTACAGCCTACTCTTATATCAAATTCCAACTGTCAAGGGATCTTTTATACGTGCACGCCAATTTCTAAGTAGGACCTTGGTTTTCTGTCCCATCCGAACAACTAGACAGACCCTCTTGTCCTGCATCGCTGACAAGGTGTCATGCAATCCCGAAAATCTGGATGAACTGCAGGGATCGAAATGAGGTTTAACGTCCTATTGCTCTGGCCCTACTGGGCATATACGTTACAGTGTGCTAGGATGGAAATTTTGCCAGGACAGGGCATTATGGTCTACTTGTTAAGAATTATTTTGAATTCCAACTGTGAAGGGTTCTTCTTTTATTTGGACGGCAATGTATAAACAGGACCTGATTTAAATCAATTTGTCTTAATTGATATTGAATAGGGTATTTGGGATGGCCTAGTGGTCTAGAGTGCCGCACTTCGACCTCTAGCTGGCCGGTCACCTCTGGCTTGCAGCTGTGGTTTCGATCTCTGGTCTTCAGCAGTAGGAGGAAACCGGAGTCCCCGAGAAAACGCACGAGGCTGGACAGGCGACCCTACTCCTTGCCATGCACAACCGGGGATTGGAAACCACGCCAGTTGACTCAATGACAGGCCGTATGATACAGCGCACACGCTTCCCATTCAGCCATCCAAACCCTTAGTACGTGACGTGACTATGTTGAGAAACTTAACACTTAACCAGTCAATGTCATTTTGACGTTATGACCTGAACTGGTCACGCTAAATAAGGTAAAATATCTATATGCCTATTTCAAACGTCTACTGCCGGATAATTATAAGTGATAGACTCTTGACACCAATAAAAAAGTTGAAGAGGATAAGTTGATCTATAATTTGCACTATTGGTTTCACGTCATTTCAAAATGCAAATTAAATAGGAAACTAAACACTCAAATGCGGCTGATAAAAAAGTATCTTGCTGTGGTCGTAAATATGCGACGGTGACCACTTAGTTGTATAATAACATTGTGGTGCAAATATGCGACTATTACTGGTTAAGATCTCTAATTAGCCTACCTCATTGTTTTTTTTATATTTTCGTTTTCGTGGTCTTTTTCCCATTATTTTAAGTTTTACATGCTCTCCTAGTTTCTCGCTGCCTTTAACAAGTAAACGACTCTTTGATCCTCTGTCAAAAATGACATCATCATCGCTTCCGTGTAAATCATCATCGGTACTGTCGTCATCGTCGCTAAAATTTCTAGTCTGACTCAGTTGTTTATATGCAACACCTGTTCTTAGTTTCATTGTATAGCTGAAATGAAATGAAATAAAATGGAGTTTAACGTCCTACTGTTCTGCTCCGACTGACATAATAAAAACAGGCATACACCATACATTGTGCTATGAGGGAAATCCAGGTGAACTTTCTCGGCCAATGCAGGGATTGAACAATCACCTCCAGGATAGCGAGTCGGCAACTTACCCACTTAGCCATCGTGGCTCCCGAAAAGATACAGTAAGTCTGTTGATCTCCTGACCCTAGTAACTCAAAATCTTGAATAAACAAGCCAACAGTGAGGCTGATGTCCCCCGTCGAAATCCCAAAATAAATAGATGACACATATTAATTAATCGCACATTTATTTTTTTCAAACGTATCGAGCAATCAAACTGAACACGAAGTGTCATCCAAAAATTGCTTATCTCTGCCTACCGTAAGAAGAAAATGCTCATCTTCGAACTCTATCAAGGCATTGACCTAATAAGCATACACACCAATTTTGAACATTTTAACTCAATTCATAGGAGAGTTATTGTGTTCCAAAGTCTTGGCAAATCAAATTGCTTATCGCTCTGCTTACCCTGAGCATAAAATGCTCATTATCGATCTTAGTCAAGGTATTACTGTAATGAAACTATACACCAAGTTTCATCACTCTCACTTAATTAGAACTAAAGTTATCGTGTCCCAAGCATCAACCAATCAAATTGCTTATCTCTGCCTACCCTAAGCGGAAAATGCTCATCTTCGAACTCGATCAAGGCATTGACCTAATAAGCATATACACCAAGTTTGAACATTTTAACTCAATTAGAAGGAGAGTTATTGTGTTCCAAAGTCTCGACCAATCAAATTGCGTATCGCTCTGCTTACTCTGAGCAGAAAATGCTCAATATCGAACTTAGTCAAGGTATTACTATAACGAAACTATACACCAAGTTTCATCACTCTCACTTAATTAGAACTAATTAAAGTTATCGTGTCCCAAAGCATCAACCAATCAAATTGCTTATCTCTACTTACCCTAAGCAGAAAATGCTCATCTTCGAACTCCATCAAGGCATTGACCTAATAAGCATATACACCAAGTTTGAACATTTTAACTCAATTAGAAGGAGAGTTATTGTGTTCCAAAGTCTCGACCAATCAAATTGCGTATCGCTCTGCTTACCCTGAGCAGAAAATGCTCATTATCGGACTTAGTCAAGGTATTACTATAATGAAACTATACACCAAGTTTCATCACTCTCACTTAATTAGAACTAAAGTTATCGTGTCCCAAAGCTTCAACCAATCAAATTGCTTATCTCTGCTTACCCTAAGCGGAAAATGCTCATCTTCGAACTCCATCAAGGCATTGACCTAATAAGCATATACACCAAGTTTGAACATTTTAACTCAATTAGAAAGAGAGTTATTGTATTCCAAAGTCTCGACCAATCAAATTGCGTATCGCTCTGCTTACCCTGAGCAGAAAATGCTCATTATCGAACTTAGTCAAGGTATTACTATAATGAAACTATGCACCAAGTTTCATCAATCTCACTTAATTAGAACTAAAGTTATCGTGTCCCAAAGCATCAACCAATCAAATTGCTTATCTCTGCTTACCCTAAGCGGAAAATGCTCATCTTCGAACTCAATCAAGGCATTGACCTAATAAACACATACACCAAGTTTGAACATTCTAGCTCAATTAGGAAGAGAGTTATCGTGTCCCAAAGTATCAACCAATCAAATTGCTTATCTCTGCTTACCCTAAGCGGAAAATGCTCATCTTAAAACTCCATCAAGGCATTGACCTAATAAACACATACACCAAGTTTGAACATTCTAGCCCAATTAGGAAGAGAGTTATCGTGTCCCAAAGCATCAACCAATCAAATTGCTTATCTCTGCTTACCCTAAGCGGAAAATGCTCATCTTCGAACTCCATCAAGGCATTGACCTAATAAACACATACACCAAGTTTGAACATTCTAGCCCAATTAGGAAGAGAGTTATCGTGTCCCAAAGCATCAACCAATCAAATTGCTTATCTCTGCTTACCCTAAGCGGAAAATGCTCATCTTCGAACTCCATCAAGGCATTGACCTAATAAACACATACACCAAGTTTGAACATTCTAGCTCAATTAGGAAGAGAGTTATTGTGTCCCAAAAAGTGTGACGGACAGACAGACGGACAGACAGACGGACAGACAGACAGACAGACAGACAGACAGACAGACAGACAGACAGACAGACAGACAGACAGACAGACAGACAGACAGACAGACAGACAGACGGACGAACCCATTTTAATAGTCCCCTGCTTTCTTCGAAAGGCGGGGGACAACTAATTAAAATAGCATTATGCAAGAGCAAAATCTGCTTATTACAGGTCTTTCTTTAGACCTGAGATGTTATCTAAATAATCAATTAGACATTAATTAACATATCCAGACCATAATAAACTCTTTATGTCAAGGCTAGCCTTCGATGTTGGCGGATTAAAATCCAATATGACGCTTAATGGCCGTTGATAATTAAATCAATCAAGTGGATAATCGAGACTAAGCTGTTCATATTAATGATTTGAGTAATGATGACCGAGGCTATGTGAATATTTCAAATGCTTTTTTCTCGGCTAATAGTGGATCAATTTGGCTGAAATTTTCAGCAAATTACCTTTACACTATCTAGCTTTTAACTATTATAGTGAGAACTGCCATCTCTTTATCTTATCTCCCATAATGTAACTTTAATTCATCAAAAGCTGGCAGAAACCTGGATTAACGAAATCCCAACAATCCTTGACATGCAAAACGGCAGTGAGCGGAAAAAACAAATGAAATGACATGAAATGGGGTAACGTACGTCCATCTTCCTGTCCTCGTTAGCGTTAATGAAGGCGGGCATTACGGTGCAATGAAATATCATACTACTTCTCTTCTTCATTGGGGAATACGCTGCAATGTGCTATTTGCCAAAAGGCACGTAAAAGATCCCTCGGCAGTTGGAATTTGATATAAGAGTAGACTGTAGCGCCGCTGCCCGGGCAAAATTTCCCTCATAGCACACTGTATGGCGTATGCCCTTCTTCCATTAGCCCAGGTTAGGTGCAAGGTTCTTTTCCGTGTACACTATTACGTACACATGAAATCTGGGTTATTAGGTTTTCCAAATAACAAGAGACAAATCTTTGCCAGTCCCTCCATCACTCACTACCGACAAAAGAAAATAAAATAGCTCAGTAAGTCCTATTGTTCACAAACTAGGTCATTTCGGGACTAACACATAGGTCAATTTTATTTCAATAATTCGCTTCCTAGTAGGAGTCTTTAGCAGTGCTAGGAAACTGGACGACCGGGGAGACAACTACGAGGTTGGACACTCAAGACTTTCTTAATTATTGTGACTACACTAACAATGGCAACCCAGGCTACAAAGATCTTAAAATAAAATTTTCTCGGCTAAGAGTGAAGCAATTTGTCTGAAATTTTCAGCATAATGCCTTTACATTACATCATCTAGTTTTTAAGTTTTATAGTGAGAACTGCCAACTCTTTATTTAATCTTCCATAATGTATCTTTACAGGTGCAGATCCAGGGGGCCCCCCCTCCCTCAGCCCCAGTAACATAGTTGATTTTCATTTGCTTTGTTACTCTTTTAGTTCACATATCTGCTCTTTAATAGATGATATAAACATGATTTTCGCATTGTCTCCACCCAAGCAATCCAAGGTTGCAACGTATTACTCTTTGCTCCAATGTAAGCTATGCCCCCCCCCCCACCTCGACAAAATCCTGGACCCGGGCCTGCTTTAATACTGTAATCTTAATAACATTTAAGGCCCAAATAAAGACCTACAATAGGCGGGTTTACTCTTTCATAATGGGACAAGATGTGACATGCGTTAATAAAAAAGAAATTAAGTTTGCCCTGTGAAACTATTGGCATTGCTTTTCATTCACTCACACGGTTGCTAAAATTAGTAAAATCTATACAAAAACAAATACATCAGATATGGTAGTCAGCATATACGTAGAGTATTCGTAAGAATAGCTGAAGGCCGATCTTGCAAACTACTTGAAACCGGATCCACCAAATTGCGTTATAAAAAATAACCTGCTAATAGTGTAATATAATAGCAATAACTTATTTACTATACTATGACTACGGTACTGAAGCGAGCAACATGTCGCATAGCCATATCGGCGTATAATCTGGTCAGAGTATTAAAATGAACGAAATATATGAGCAGACAGTCAATTACTAAACGCCTAATGATAAATAATAATAGATATTACCTATTTCCTTGTCTTGTCACTGTCAAAATACTTTTGTTTTTCAATGTTTTGAAACTTTTACCTTCCCGGATTCTTTACAAAATACTTTGAATAAGGGAGTTAACTCCGTAAAACCAGTTTGGATTCAGACTAGTAATTCTCAATACCAATGCATTTCTTAGTCAATCGTGTTGGTTTTTGTTTTAACATTCCGATGATCTTAATGTTCGGAGCCATAAAAATCCGATCGAAGTGTCAATAATCCGATAAAGATTTTGAACGGGGTTGACAGTGTCACAGAAAAGAAAAGCTGTGACGTAATTTAGTAGGGGATTTCCATAATTTCATGTTTACTTCAAGATTCTTCAACCTAAAAATCATTAATATGCAGCACAACCTGACAGAAAATGTAAATTCAAAAAACCTTTTTCGGTTTTACAACAAAAACTCAACAATTGGTTGCAAGGAAAAGGCAATATGGGTAAGGGGGGGGGGGGGATTGAGGGCCGAAATCGAAATAGACTAACGTGTGGTTCAACATTATTTCAATATCAATAAATCCCTTGCTCGTAGCTGCTGCCTTTTATCGGGAGGTCCATGAGAAACTAGAAAGAATTGTGACTTGTGATTATCAGGCGCGGATCTAAGATTTTTTGCAGGGGGTGGGGGGTCTAGGTTTGATAATTGCTTAACTAATTGCGGCGCTCAACCAATTAATGGGGGGTTTGGGGGCCCTCCCCCAGAAAAATTTGGTAAATTAGATTCAATTTGGTGCATTCTGACGTATTTCCGGAAGGTAAATTCCAAAATTACACGTCTAAAAATCGCCAATAAAATCGCATAAAATGTCCTTAAAATGTTGATGGGGAATGCTCCCTTCACAGGTGAGGAACAAAATATCTTCAGATACCATATTAGGGTTGTTCTTAACAAGCTTTATTGGCAGTTTTAATTTACTTTTAGAGTAACCAGTCCATTTAAGTATAGGAAAGTTGGTCGGGTTTTCCAGAGCACAAACTTTCACAGACGAAAAGTTTATAGACTTGGTTTACTGTTTATTTTCACCGCATATAAATAAATAATATAGCTTGCAATAGTTGGCACAGGCTTAATCATAAATGTAGAGGTTTACAAGGAATTTTCACACAAAATTAAACAGATTTATCTTCCAAAATGTATGTGGGACCTGAGCGGGGGGTGGGGGGGGGGCGCGCCTGATTATCTATAGCATTCATTGTGAGGTTGAATTGTGGATGGTGTCCTAGATTTAGAATTGAACTGACCCCCCCCCCCCACCACCACCACACACACGATTCACAGCTTCTAGATCCTCTAATGAGTACTGTGTCTGGGACCTCAATTTGTCATATTAACTACTTACTGAGACATGCAGAGGAAGAGAAAATTTATAGTTTTTGGGGGTCTTGCTAATAAATAACCAATCAAGTCTTATGAACAAATTATTCAATATTTCAAACCTTGAATTTGAAGTAACGCTTTTGAGGGAATTTTGACCAGACAGTGACACTACGGCCTATTCTTGTATATCGAATTCCAACTCTCAAGGCTTTTTTTACATGCACGCCAATGTGTACATTGGACTACGGTTTGCATCCCTCCATCCATACTCCACGCAGCGTTTCGTTTGATTACAGGTAATCCCACTACACACTGCTATTATGATTGGATATTGTTGTTTTAAATTTTGATTGGTCAGTAGTCCGACTACCAACCAATCACTAGCTGCCCTACAAAAGCTTTACATTTAAAACGAGTGCTAATATTGGACCAAATATGTTTACATAACGTTACGTCATGGCTCACAATTTTATTATGCCTAATTAACCCATGCATAGCAGAATACTGCAGTAAAACTAATTGCGTGACAAACGAGGCTATCAAGTCGAATGAAATGTAAACAATACAGTTTGGAAACGAACATACTTTCACCGTTTTTAATACCTTAAATCACTGTCCAAAGTTTTAGGGGAGACCCAGATTAAACGAAGGACTGTCATGTTGCTGTACTTAAGTGATAGCTTTCATTGAACGGAAAGAATAGACACACTCTCGCAAAAGTTCAAGAAACAAACGCTATTCCAGCAATGGTCAGAGAGGGATTTCTCGGGCCATTGCTTCAGGAATATGCCCTCTATCCTGCACCACTGACAAGGAAGAAACACCTAGGAAATCCTAATGAACTAGCTCCATCAACTCAGGGATCGAACACCAGACCTTCAGGTTACGGTAGAGAGAGAGAGAGAGAAATGGGGATTAACCTCCACTCGACACAAACTAGGTCATTTCGGGACTAACAGATGGTTCAACTTTATTTCAACAATTCGCTTGCGTGTAGGGGTCTTTAGCAGTGGGAGGAAACCAGAGGACCCAGAGAAAACCCACAAGATTGGACAGACGACCCTACTCCTTGTCACGTACAAACTGGTATTCGAAACCACGTCAGTTGACTCAATGACAGGCTTTATGATACATCACGCACGTGCTAACTACAGGTTACGGAGCCAACAACTTACTCATTGAGTCACTACAGCTTCAACAAAAGAAAAGCAACGAGTTATTAAGACATTGATATTTATTTATGGACTATACAAGGCTGGTGTGTCTTAAAAGTCAGGAAAAAAAAACAGCCATCGCATAAATTTTTAACTATTTCATCCCATCGCCTTGACAGGAAAAAATGTACACATTAATATTTGAATAATAGACATTGGACAAACATAGGAACGAAAAAACCCACTGAGCACTATATTTTTTATATAATTTGTAATCGTTTTTTTTTCAAAGCCTTAACAACAGACAGGTAAAAATAAAAATAAAAGAAGAATAATGGAATCCTAATCAACGCAGATGTGACTTAACCATGCTTTAGTACACCTGCCATGGGCGTCCAACTCTTTATTTATTAAAAATGTATTTTGATTTTCTTGTTTAGTTTTTTTAACTGTAGGTCTGTCTTAACCAGTTATCAAGTACACCCGCCAATGACTGCCATGGGTATCAACATTAAATTTACTGAATTTTGATTCTCTTACGTCAGCAGATTATTTTTCACTTTCTTATTCCAGCAATTAATCAATTTTATAATTTCTACGAAACCCAAGTAGGGTCCAATCTAGCTTGTCTATTTTTACGTCAGCTGTGGAGCTGTATGCATCATACTTTCTTCAGTTAAAAGCTGTACTAGACTTTTGTAATTGCTTATAAATATCTCAGAATTAATATATCCGACATTTTAAACTGCTTTTAAATTTGATATTTAAATTTGATTTATAATATATCAAGTACGATTATCCATAGCCACAGTGATGCATACAACCCATCGAAGGTATATTTTCCAAATAATATTTTTTTTGCATTATCCCAAATTTGTTTCATACATCTTGCATAAAAACTATGAATTTACCAGTTTCAAGATTAAATTTTTCGATATTCTAATTTCATGGCATGTAAATGGACTTTCAGGTAAGTTTTCCAGATGGTCGTTTTCTAGCAAGACCCTGGAATAACTACAGACACCCATGGCATGTAAAAAAATTCCCCAAATCTGACAGAACTACGCTATTTAGAAAGACGATTATAAAAGAATTGATCAATTAAAGAAGAGGTTTTTAATTAATATACGCTCTTCATACACTTTTACTTACTCAGTATTTACCAATATAGTTCATGTAGCAGCACTTAATATATTTAAAATAGACCCAAACAATACACAGGAATATGAACGAATCGAAATTCATTTACAGCACAGAAAAAATATTTACATTTTCAAATTATCACGTAATTTGAAATTTGAAATTGAAAATTAAATATCTATAGAGCAAATACAGAAACATGTAACGTTCATATCATCATCAATTTACGGTGTTCTTTTTAATCGTTAAAATGAAAAATGATACTATTGATTTATAAACAAACATTCTACAATGGCATTTATTAAGAATATTTAACACAGTTGTCATTTGACGCTGATGGTTGAATGACAATAGAAAAAAAACTTCTTTCTGAAGCCCAGAAACAATCCTTATGTTGGAATTTCGAAATCAAAGAATTTTTCTTAAACACCATCAAGAGGTAAAGCTTTTATACCTATTATTTCGATTGGTCGACTAACGCATTGTTTTGATTGGTTAATTAACACATGGCTTAGAACGAAGGGTTTTAAGTGTCTCTACGATGTTGCCTACTTGATCTGTATCAATTATTAAAAAAATGTGAAATAGAGAGAGAAAGGAATGGGGTTTAACATCCACTCGAAACAAACTAGGTAATTTCGGGACTAACATTGGTTTATTTCAATAATTCG
Source organism: Patella ulyssiponensis (assembly GCA_963678685.1). Classification (NCBI taxonomy): domain Eukaryota; kingdom Metazoa; phylum Mollusca; class Gastropoda; family Patellidae; genus Patella; species Patella ulyssiponensis. The sequence goes on from OY783226.1 coordinate 93,006,746, forward strand.
CTTGCGCATAGTGGGAGGAAACCAGAGTACCCAGAGAAAACCCACTAGGTTGGACAGGCGACCCTTCTCCTTGCCACGTACAGCTAGGGATTCGAAACGACGACAGTTAAGTTATGGTACAAATTTTTATTATTTCTTTGCACATAACACAAGTCTTTTTTTTTCTCCACTTGTCTTGTTTCATTAAAAAATTATTCAAATTATTTGTGTAGAATTACTCCAAATATGCGTAGCCGACCATTCGAAAGACTAATATTGCGATGGCTTAAAATTGAGATGTACATCTCACTTGTTTGGAGTTTAGACTAAAATTAATAACTTAATATCAAAACTTATTCAATAAGAACAAGAAATGGATCCAACGCTTACATATCATAAAAATTCTAAGATTAAGAAAATAGAATTTTTTCTGGGCTTCATTTTTTTTTTGTTTTATAATAATAACGTTTACGGTCACATTGCATATTTTACTGTCCATTCGCGAGCCATTTGACCATATTTAGACTTGTCTGTTTTGTAGATTCTGGCTATTTCTGGAACAAGTGGATCGTCAGGATTTGGGTCTGTTAATAGGGAACAAATGGAAAGCAGAACTGGAAATGAAAAAATAAAATTTTAATTTTTTATTAGTTTTTTTTTATTATTTATGCAACATTTATAAAGTGCATATGGTTAACTTGAGTGTTCAGAGGCAAAACATAGGATTAATGACATATTTATAAAACTTGGTAAAATGTAGCTAACAGATTAAAGTGGCAATTTCATATTTTTAAGTTATATTTTAAAAATATATTAAAATAAAGCATTAAAATAGATGGTATCTATAAACAGTCAAACCTTTGTTAAAGAATAATCCTATAATTCACTATTGCCAGTTGAGAAATTGGCTTTCAACATTAAATTCAAACGTTTGAAGATAGCTATTGCATGGGGGGAATGGGAAAACAAGGAGGTAATTGTATTATTATTTCCGATGTGAAAGATGTTTCAGTGTGGAAAATAATGCCTATGATTGTATGATAGCGAGTTGACAACCTATTGAGCAAAAGACATAGAAATAAATATGTTTTGACTTTCTTGGAAAATATGAAATTCTCGCTTTAAACCATGATATCGGTAGAGAGGGGGACAAGTCCACTGACACTAGGTCGTTTTGGACTAACATGGTTCAGTTTTATTTCAATAATTCACTTGTGGGTAGGGGTCTTTAGCCGTGTGAGGACCAAGGATTCGAAACCACACCTTTTGACTCAATGACAAACCCCTTATGACGCAGCGCTAATCATTTTCCATCCAATCAGATAAAGGTATTGATTATTATTTCTAAATATTTTGAATATGACATAAAACATTGCGTTGCTAGGCAATGGATGTTTGCCAACCACCAGTGTAATACAATATCAATCGGGATTTAAATTAATAATTGATATTTTAATTTTATATTTTACACTTGTCATCTTTGGACAATTTTAAGTGACAGGTGTGAGATTTTATGACATACATGTAGTATTACGTAAGAAGTGATATGCTGTACAAACATGTATACTCAGAATCCTTTTAAAGAATTGCATGCTATAAGATTTAAGTTTAACAGCAGAAGCATGCTGAGTTTGATGTTGACCGCAGGTTAAAAGATGATGACTTTTTTTCATAGAGCGACGTCCCCCAGTTGAGTAGGTCCCCCAGAACAAGATGAGTAGCATTCATGCACGAGTTCCTGGTTCAAAAATAAATTTTCTTCAACTGACCTTTTGAAATAGTAAGTGCTGGTGACCATTGACTTCGGAGTATATCAAGGCAGATACTACCATTACTGTTTATATTCGGGTGGTATATTCTGGTTGTGAATGCAACCTATCGAGATAAATATATATCATATAAAATCCAAGATTGTGAGGAATTAACTCACAGTACAGACAATTGTATGGGAAAATCCCTGTACAGTGTATAAATGAAATGAAATGGGGTGTAACATTGAGCATATGGAAACTTTGTGCAGATAGCAGCGCTACAGCCTACTTCTACATCGAATTACAACAGCCAAGGGATCTTTTACGTGTACGCCAATGTGTACAAGGGACAATTTCATTTCAATAATTGACTTGAATGTAGGGGTCTTTAGCAGTAAGGTGTATAAGATTGGGATTGGTTTAACAAAGAGCAACCAAGCATGCATATTTCATATTTAGTATGATAAAAGGTCGATTAATGATACTAAATTTTATGGATGTGCATGTTTTCCGAGTGCAATATTTGTATTTTGAGGTGTATTAATAAATTGCCATAAATGATGTCATGAGTGAGGATTTCATTGTGCAGCCTGCAAGCCGTCGCCTTACATTGCATTGGACAGATTTTTTGCCAAGCTCGTAAACACAACCATGGAAAGTGGGCCTTCAAATCTGTAACTTATTTAAGATCGTGCAGCCATGTTTTATTGTAAACAGAACAAAACTGAATAATAAATAATCCTCGTACCTTTGGTGGTTTGAAAGGATAATCTGTTGGAAAATGTATTGTGAGAAAAAATACACCCCCTTGATATGGACTGTCCGTCTGAAAATAAATAAAGTTAAAATCAACAAACAACAAAAGTATTATCAAACCAACAAAACAAGATGAAACATCAGACATGTGGCACAAAACTTGAGACAGAGAGAAAGAGAAATGGGGTTTAACGTCCACTCGACACAAACTAGGTCATTTTGGGACTAACATATGGTTTAATTTTATTTCAATTATTCGCTTGCACGTAGGGATCTTTAGCAGTGGGAGGAAACCAAAGGGCCCAGTGAAAATCCACAGGGTTGGACGGGCGACCCTATTCTTTGCCACGTACATGTACAATCAAGCACAAAACCTGAACATTGGCCTATAGAAGCTGGTGATGCTAAGGACCAACTCTTTGATTGTTACTTCTTTGATTGGTATTTACTAATTGAATACATTAACACAAGGTACAATTTTATGGATACACTGAGTTTAATACTAAGCGAAGTTTTGACAAGGATACTCTCGTCTTTATGACGCAAATGATACAGGTACGTGAATAGTAGGCAAATATATACAGCATACATTGAAGGCCCCTCTAGAGAACCAAGTGTATGTGTGACAAATAAGGGTCCAGAGAGAAAGAAATGGAGATGAAACCTCCAATATACACAACTAGGTCATTTCAGAACTAACATGTTCAATTTTATTTTAACAAATTGGTGGCGGGTAGGGAATTTAGCAGTGGCTGGAAACCATAGGACCCGGAGAAAACCCATGAGGTTGGACACACGATGCTACTTCGTGTCATGACACTTGACTCAATGACAGATCTTATGATCTAACATGCTTGTGTTAACCCCTTCGGCCACCAAACCCCTAGGGGACACAGAGAACTAGTTGTATCTTTTGTGGGTCATGCATTAAAAATGTCAACAAATACCCAGAAAAAAAATATCTGAGTCCAACAGGAAACAGACAATACAAGTATGTGGAAAAATAAGCCTGAATTTATGTCTGGAATTGTCAGCTGACTTATTTCTAGACCGTACATAAATATCATATCTAATCTAGGTTTGTAACTAGAACTCTGATAAATTAACAACCAGAAATTGTTAATTCTCTACAGAATTAAGCTTGATTTTTATTATAGCCAGTTTGGGCAACACATTATAATATATAATATGCTTAAAAGTTTGGACAGGGCACAAACTGGCATATTTAAAATAGGGATGGGATAATGACAAAACTTTTTAAACGCAAAGTGGTTTCCGAAGCGAAATTAGCTGAAAAAAATGAATTTGGCCCAAAAAAATTTCTAAAATGGATTTTTCACTTGGTGCCGGCCATTTTTCAAAATGGCCGCAAAACTTCGATGAAAAATGAGTTTTTCGATCGAATAATTGAGTATTACGTAATACATGGCTTCTGATATGTCAAATTATATAGTTTTTCGGGTCGCTCAATTCAGTTATGGCAGAAAAATTTAATTTTTGAAATCCAAGATGGCCGAAATTCAAAATGGCCACCAGAAATTATCCAAAATGGCCGATTTTTCAGATAATAGTCATTTTTGTCTTAGATATGGCTTCTTATATGTCGTTCCTATGTTTTTTGGTGTCACTAATATGAAAATAACTACTAAAATTAATTTTGGAAATCCAAGATGGCGGATATTCAAAATGGCGGCCAAATATTCCCCAAAATGGCCGATGTTACAGATATTCGTCATTTTTCTCTTAGATACTACTTGTAATATGCCAGTTCTGGGGTTTTCGGAGTCACCCTAGAATAATGATACTAGAATGGTCACTCCAACGGTTTCAGCCATTTTCAAAAGGCGGCAGCCATCTTGAATTGTGGACCAATCAGCATATTTGTTGCGGACTGGACGCCAGACGAAATCTGACCGGACCACACCCAGGGCGAATGTGCGGTCAGATTTTGTCTGGGATCAAGTCCCCATTGTCGAGCTGGCTAGAAAATTTCTAAGGAATCGCGATACTCTTAACAGAATTTTTTGAAAGCATTTGTTAATACTAATTGCCAGAACTGGAAAAACAGAGAAATGTATTTACGACTAGTAATCACGAAAGTCATGTAGCGCAATGCCTTCTTTCGTTTTAGGTAGTCATCGGATTAGGTAGGTATCATTAAATGTCTTAAGCACCATCATTGTCGCTACCGAGGTCTTGGTCTGTTCTTCTTGTGCTTTGGCTAGTTTCCACTGCTGATGAAAAACAGTATTTGCGATTGCAACTGTACATGTAATTCCAATGAGGTCGTTGGTTGTGACTTTATAATCCGCAAGGCTCTGTACCAGACTACGCATTAGAGATTCATTCATTGTTCTGTGACCATTTCGTATTTTGATTTGTGGAAAATCGGTGGATGGATCAGCATCAACTTCACATCCATTCACAGTTGGACCAGGCCTGCTCTTCTTAAGAGAAACAATTTCTTCTGTAGATAGCAGTACTTGTTCCATATGTTCGTGTTTCATATCTTCTCGTTCCATCTCTATGGACCGTTTCTTTTGTTGTGCATAGTAGTCTCTTCGTTTGTTTCATTTCTGCTGTTTTGCCCAATTTAGTGGTACGGTTTTTGTACAAGTGGCAACACAATCTCCTCGACAGTTATCCATATGAAATGTCTCATCATCAGATGGCATACGGACACAGTAATGAGAGGCTGTATTCATGAAACATGGTTCTCAAAAAGTAGATGAAATTAATCAAAGAATGACTAAATGAGCATTCGATATTAGAGCAAAAAAATCAACTTTCGAAAAAGCCTTGAGCACAATACTGTTTCTGTATGGCGTCTGCTGACGAGGTATTTTATACGGATAACTGCCATGGAGACTATATTGCCACTTGCTAGATGTTACCGGTACAGAGCTTGGTAGATTATAGATTCACAACCAACAACTATGGTAATAGCGAATACTGTTTTTCACCAACAATGGACACGAGCTAAAGTACAAGAAGAAGCAGAAGAAGGCCTCAGTAGTGACAATGGTGATGATCAAAAAATTTAATCCGATAACTACCTACAGCTAAAGATGGAATAGTGCTACATAACTTTCGTGATTACTAGTCGTAAATGCATTTCAATTTACCTTCGCGACACTTCTTTTTTAAACTTAGAAATTGTTGCGAAATAGATAACCGACAAAAATGAATCAGTGGTTACCATCGGTTTAGATGACACCACAAACGATGCCGAGCATAAGAGTCTTCACTGTAAAAAATGTCTATGTAAAACATATTTCCATTTCTGAACCAACGGGAGAAGTAAATTCTGAACAACTGGATATACAGAAAACGCTTTTCAGGTGAAATGGTGAAAAAGCATACGACAAAAAGGGCACTGGGTAGGTGGTATTGACTTTCTGAAATTATTTTTGACCACAAAATTGAATTCAGTAAGACTGAAATTCTATTTGGTACATTTGAAAAGAAATATTCACAAGAAAAATGGCGGTTTTCCTGAAAATCCGCCATTTTGGAATCCATTTTGCCCTCCATTTTGAATTTTCGCCATCTATTTGCCCGCCATTTTGAATTTCCGACATTTATGATTTGCGAAAGGAATTTTTGAGACCAGAATTGAATTCAGAGACCCCGAAAAACATATAAAAGACATATTAGAAGTCCTATCCAACAGAAAAAATGACGATTAATTTGAAATTCCGCCATTTTGGAGAAAATTTTGGCCGCCATTTTGAATTTCCGCCATTTTGAATTTTCTAAATTCATTTTGGAGACCAGGATTGAATTATGACACCTCAAAAACCATATAAAAGACATACTAGAAGCCATACCAAACAGAAAAAATAACAATTAATTGGAAATCGGCCATATTTGGCCGCCATTTTGAATTTCCGCCATCTTGGATTATCGTAATTCATTTTTGAGACCAGAATTGAATTCAACCACCCTGGAAACCATATAAAAGACATATTAGAAGACATATCTTATGAGTTACTGATTAGTTATATGAGAAAATGCCATTTTTTTTACTAAATTTGGTAGCCATTTTGAAAAAATGGCCGGCACCAAGTGAAAAATTCATTTTTTGAGAAAAATTTTGTCAAATTTGTTATTTTCAGTATATTTCGCCTCTAAAACCACTTTGCGTTTAAAGAATTTAAAAAAAACTTATTTATTATAAAACAAATGAGATTAATGACAATCATTATATATAAAATACTTACGGGACCCATAATTGTTGCTTGCCAATGAAAAACTGAAATACAGAAAGATATAATATCATAGTCATACGCATGAAACAAGCCAACACCTCCATCATAACACTTATTAACCTATCATTAATGCTCTTACATGTAGTCAAGGTACTTCAAACTAAGGCCCCTTTCCATCTACACGTATCTTCATTAGTCCAGGTTTTTTCTGGCGGATCAAGTGCAAAAAAAATAAAAATGTATCTGAACGACGGACAGACGGGGCCCCAGCCCTGGGGGCGATAGAACAAAATAGGTTGTCAAGCAACAAAACATACGCCTACAGCAGCTAAATTGTTCTATGTAATGAGACCATTAACAAATCGGAAGATTTAAAAATTTTCATACAGTAAATGTAGTCTGCAGAGTGTTCACAAGAAATGGCTGCTGGCGGGCAGGCAGATTGAGGCTCCGTTCTCAATATTTGACAAAAGTTCCATGGCCCATGCATAACCAGGATTTTGGTTTTTAATGTGGTTTATTATCCACTATGTTTGGCTAAGTCAGGTTAGAGTTGTGCCCCTTCCCACAATAAATTCCACAATTCTTACATCAATATAAACAAACATGAATCATGATGACAAATTAGGATTAATCAAAACAACATAGATATGGCCCATGAAGAGAGAAATTATATAATAAAAAATTTCATAATGCTGGATATTGAACTGCCAATGCAATCAATTGGTTTATCTGAAGTAGATTTCTTAATATTAATTTCATGGGTGTTAACCTCATGTTTCAAGACTAGTTATGGTTACCTTCTTTGTTTATGACAATGTAAAAGACTGGTTATTCTAGCCAATGACCTATTATTCTCAAATGTTGACAACACATCCATACTAATATTCGTAGAATATTTTTCTGGATGATAGAGACTATGCTTTTATGACATAATCTGATTGGTTTATGTGGAGATCAGTCGACACAGACTGGTTATTTGTGAGAATTTGAGTGACACGAAATTCTACTTACGATCATCTCCTACTGGTCCTGCCGAACATTGTGCCGGTGGATCTCTACCTAAATCAGTTAATTCCTGAAAAATAAACAGAAATATAAACTTCCTGTTTTAAAACCATTTGCTTAACCCATTAAAACAGAAGAGAGAGAGATTGGTCAGTCAATTTGTTTGTGACCAGGGGCCTGTTTCATGAAATCTTAATTTTAGTAGAGATACTTTCATTTTGATTGGCTAAACACTAAAATGAATCTAATGTTATCCAATCAAATTACTACGATTTGGATTTTATCTTTGTTAAAATTTCATGAAACGGGCCCCATGAGTAGGGATGCCTGCAGAACCTCCCAGTTAGTCACCACATGCCCCATTCAAGAAAAGATCAATGTTTCGACAAGAAATAGCCATAGTTGGGAAATAAAAACTCATGCCCTCAATTGCCTAACTCAAAAACTTGATTAACAGTCCTATTACACACAGTGTTCGGTCATAAACACATACACATATGGGGGGTATTGGAGGGCCTGGATATAACAGTTTTACATACAGTGTATACCTGACAAAATGCCAGGCACTAATGAAATACTACCGGACATTTTCAACTCAGTGCATGACATTTATTAATAATATCAATTAAAAAAAAACAAATCAGTGCCGGACAAATTGACAGGCACCAGAGGTTTTGTGCCTGTATCTGTGGCTGACATTGTCTGTGACGGGTGCCTTACTTCCAGGCTTGGATATTGGCTATTCCACTTAATATAATCTAAACCATCTAGGCCACGTTGGCTTCCCTAGCAATATTCATTTTGAAATATTAATTATTATAGCGAGAACAGTTACTTTCTATCTGTGACTAAATCTTACATACATGTAATGCCCCTTTAAATGTACATGTAAATCCAACAGTTTTAGTTCAGCTATAAATACGATGAGTAAACAATGTATCAAGTTTCATTGATAAAATCAGTGACATTTCAAAATCTATAACAATTTTTTAAAACAATTCGATGATCTTATCTACATGTACATGTATGTATACCTTAAATACAAAGAGTCCAACATGTCACGTTTATCTGCTAAAAAAATTCAAAGTTGATCATTTTGATTTTTTGCTGTGTCTGATAAAACAAATGTAAAGGTGACATGATTTTTGTAGTCAAGCACACTAATTGATGTCTGTTACTACCTGATGATTCCGCACGAAAATCATGAATATTCACTGAAACTGGACAGAAAATCATTAATATTCACCAGAATAAAATGTCATGCAGAAGACAGGAAAGAATAGAGGAAAACCGCTATATACATGTGTATATATGTCGACGCAAGTCACTACATATTTGCGGTTAGTCAAAAATCTGATTAAAACAGAGATCCTATTTCATCTTGTTGTAATTTTATAGTTCAAAATTTCATTTTACTTGTCTTCACAAGTCACAACACTAAGATTTGGACGAGTTATTATATAACAGGTTTTCCAGTTGATGCGAGAGAGAGAAATGAGATTAAACGTCCACTCGACACAAACTAGGCCATTTCGGGACTAACTTTTAATTTTATTCCAATAATCCGCTTGCGCGTAGGTGTCTTTAGCAGAGGGATAGTCTGTTACAGCAGGTTTTTTGCTAGTAACTATACTTGTAACCTTAAACTGTGTTTAAGGTAACAATTGATACAGTCTAAGACCCCTTACGCAAGTTCAAATAGGTTTGAACTTCAAAGGCACAATTGTCAACACACATCATTACAGTTTGTATTGAAATAATTCTATCACAAATAGTGAAGACTGGACCATTAAAATAGTTACCGAACAGTTTTTCTTTGCATAGCGCTGTTTATGTTGTAGGCCTAATGACGTATAACGCAACTTGCGGCCATGACACCGGCCAGTTGAAAATTCGCGTAGCAGATGGGTTTCGTCAAATCATATAAGGCCTCACCTTTATTTCAATAAGAATTGATTTAGTATATGTTAAGCTACGTGCAGTACTGTTTTCGGCCAGTTTATTTGTAAATTAAGCGAGCTATAGGCCAGTAAACTTTTTGTAGTCATTTGACTAAAAAAACTTGTGCAAAGGAACTCGGAAAAAAAACTACTGTGGCTGGAGTAAGCCGGAAGACATCAGTAGGGGAACCATTTCTAGTTCTTTGCATGCTCTGCTTGGAACTGTGGGTAACCCCTTAGAAATGACAACGCTGATTGATTAATCAATATTTAATGTCATAGGGTCAAAAGCCACTCATGTGACCCCCTGACACGACCTCCCAGCACAACTGGTCAGATCTTCATGTAGTAGATGCCATCGAAAGTATAAAAAAGGCAAAACAAAATATAGATCTGCATTTTAATCAGATTGCAGTTACTCAGACAAGGAAAGTAATTACCGGTCTGAGCCCTGTAGGAAATCAACAGTATTACGTCCCTTTAATAAATTATTCTGTGAGATATGTCCTGTTTAACCTCATGTACATGTATGGAAGATTAATTATCAAATACCAAGTGAGGATTAATAAGTTATAATCTACTGTTACATGTAGAATAAAGTTAAAGAGTTTAAAAGGTCAACAAGTTATTCAACACAGTGGGAACATGTACAATATACAGGAAACCCTTTCTGACATGTACAATACATACAGGAAAACCTTTTTGACAGGTCTTTCCCACGGGCCATTAGTAACTAGGTCATTTTGGGACTAACATATGTTTTAATTTTTTTCTAATAATTTGCTAGCGCGTAGGGGTCTTTAGCAGTGGGAGGAAACCAGAGGGCCCAGAGAAAACCCACGAGGTTTGACAGGCGACCCTACTCCTTGTCGCGTTAGCACTTAGGGTCTTTAGCAGAGGGAGGAAACTGGAGGACCCAAATAAAACCCACAAGTTCGACAAGGGACCCTACCCCTTATCGCGCACTACCTGGGATTTGAAACCGTGCCAGCTGACTCAATGACAGACTTTATGATAGAGCAAGCACGTGCTAACCAATCGGCCATCCAATCAGTTTCTGATAAAAAAAGACATATTTACTGGATTAGGATCCAATTTTCTGCCCAAACTTTCATTCAGGATTTAATCTTGAAATGGATAATCAATACTGTTTTTTTATCGTACAGATTTAGATGATCGAGGCTAGGCCAAAAATTCAATCGAATCTTACTCTATTTTTTTTAATTCTGAGTAAGTTTGATAACATGGATTCAGTGTGCTATGAGGGAAATTTACCAGGACAGCAGCACATAAACGTCCACGACTGGAGACAATACTTACAGATTATCAATCGCCTTACCTCTATTCAATACCAGAAGATCCTGTTAAATATCTGGCATATAAACAAATACATGCCAACCGAACACTCAACACACATCATCATGTAACTGATCGTCAGAGATCATTGATAGTGTATTGTTGTATACAATGGCAAGAAATATAGGGGAAACAGAAAGCACCCAAAGCCTTCAATATACAGGCGTGCACGACTATTTCTCCAATACCACTGTAAACTTGTATTGCTGGGGCTAACTTCAGCATTGCTACAATTATTGCACATCCCAACAAATCATCAATTTAATATAGAAAAAGGAGCCCAAATTACCACATCAATGTTGGATAATGAAGCTTTTATTGTAATAAGTTTAAATCAATTTCCCCATAATCCAAATACTGGTAACACCTACATGTTCTAGATAGTGAAATCGTCATACATTCGAAAGCACTAAGCAGATCCATTGGAGTTTCTGAACCGGGCTATTGAAGAGGGACAAACTGTGTCTCCTCTTTATAACCATTTTTTTGTCACGTCAAAACGACCACTCATAATAAACTAGGTTATTTTGTGACTAACACATGATTCAATTTTATTTCAATAATTCGCTTGTGCACTGGGAGGAAATCAGAGGACCCGGAGAAATCCCAAGAGTTTGGACAGACGACCCTACTCCTTGTCATGTACGACTGGGGAATCGAAACCATGCCAGTTGGCTCAATGACAGACCTTATGATACAATGCTTACACGCACTAATTATTCCGCTATCGAATCCAACCCCCCTTTATTCATTGAGACATTGTGGCTTCTATATTTTTACACGTACCAGTAAATGAAAATAAATGTATACCTTGACTTACCTTTCTTAACCAAGTGAATGAACAACATCGAGAAATACTTGTTGCTAGGATTTTTAAATGTATTTTTTACCTGTTCTAAGTGGGAATCTGCCACGACGATACTTTAATTCAAATAATTCCTTTTTTTCATTTTTGCTACTTCAAGTTCAACAATATATACATTGTACAATGCAATCAAAAGACACCATGGAATGGATTCATGATTGTTTTGCTAGGCTTCCACTATCAAGATTCAGGCTATGATTGAAATCAGGCGTTTTTAATCGCACAGTTGTCTTTAGCACGGCACTGGGAAGAAACAGAATGACCGAAAGAATAACCACAAGGTGTGAAAGGGGACCGGACTTGTCACGACAAGAAGGGAATTGAAACAATCCCACTTACTTCAACGACAGGCCTTAATGAATTAACATGCACATATTATTGCGTTAAACCACCAACAACCCCCGTACCAAGTGTAGGGAGTGGAACCAGTTGTTGATTCAAAACTACATAAATACACCTACGACAGCTTACAGACAAGTTTTTGATAGACCGCAACTAGCCTCTGACAGGTTTTAGGAAGTCGCACAATCTTCCATTCTCGTGACTGCTTACAGACAGTTTAGAGCTTCATGGGGGGGGGGGGGGGCATTTTGAAAGATCTTTGGGCAGGAACAAATGATCTTCAGGCAGCAATGCTGGTCAGCCATGCCGCTGATGATGTCAGCAGAGCTATGATTCCGAACTATAAATCTTTCATCTCTAACATAAGCAACAAGCTGTCTTTTATGGGTCTCACAGACATTTTTTGTGTCTTAGACCGGCATAAGCTAGGCCTAATTAATAAATTGAACGAAGCCATACAAGTTCTTTCCTTTTGTCAAATCCTTAAGATGTCTTGAACAATGCTGGTACCTGGTTTAGTAAAGAATGTGTGGTGGGCTATTATCATTATTAGTGGTATGCTGCCCTATTTTTTCTCACCTCTTCTAAAAACCTGACGTGATCAATGGTTTGTTTACAGTCAAAGATGAATTTATAAAGAAATTAAAATTTGAAAGATACAGAAAGAGAGAATGATGTTTATATTTTATTGCTTTTATGGGAATATCTTATTGTGAAATCGATTTAAGCAACTGGGCATTACCACAAAGATTAGTTACATGACTATGGTGTTAGAATTGCTTATTCAAAACATTGCTCAGTTTTCGATGGTCATAAAAGTTCATTAAGATGAAAAACAAAGTTTAATGATTATATTTCCTGCTTATTACATGCCTTTTCTCATTCATAATCCCCAACCATTAGAAACATGGATCATAATTTATTTATGTTCATCAATAAGTCAATACAAACTCAGTCAATATACCCGGATAATTAATCAAATAATATATATAATGGGGAAATGCTGAACTAATTGAAATATTACAAGATCTAATAAGATCCGTTAATGAACGATATATGAAAGTCGAAGTACCCATTTTGACGAATAAAACCAGTTCAACGATTTCGATGGGGGACTACACCATTTCCACACCAATATTTACGTCACCGTTCGACTTTTGTTTTCGACCTAGGTTCAAAGTTTGGAGGAAAATTATTCAAATAAATGAAAAACCAACCTTTTGAATTCGTTTTAAAGCCATGGCCTGAGGTGTGTTTTGTTCTGAGATGTAAGAAAATGTCGGATCTTCTGTTCGTGTAAAATGAAATGATCTTTCTCCCTAATCCTAACTGAGCATGCGCCAAATCTAAATTCCGTTTATATTACCTCCCTTTGCTTGTTGGTGACTCACTTTACGAAAACAGCAACGTGCGTTACACTGCAATGTAAAAAACGGGCATTTTAGCGATGCTATTTTCATTCCTGCGTTAAGATTTTGAAATAATGCAAAAATCCTCGAGCAATGTCTAAAAATGACAATTTAATTAGCTTCTAAAAGATTCCAACAAAAAAAAATATATCCAATACTGACGTCAAATATTTTTGAGAAACGACATGCCCATTCATGATAAGTTCAAGTAAAAAAAAAAAAGATTTTAAATATATTGCGAGGTTTTTGAATTATAAGTATAGCCCATTTCTCTTCTCTTAGAAATTAGTTCAATCTATTTGAAACGTAGATCGAAGTATGTTCAATTAAAATGGATAATACATCAACTGTTATGGAAATTAGTTCAATCTTCTAGCAAGTCATGTAGGCCTATTAAATATATGCATAAAATTAATGTAAAATCCTAGAAGAAATATTGTTTGTGACACGGGCGTCAAGTTTGTAAAACACTGAATGGTCTAGGCTTATAAATAGATTAAAATTTAATGGGGTTGTTTTAATTAGAGAGACAAAATGGTTTTAAAAAGCTGAAATCCATATTTCGTTCGGAAAATAAAACTGATTTTTATTCCCGCAAAATATTTTATACCCGTCAAAACATTCTGAATATATCTGATGTTATATTTTTACACAAATGGGAACCCTAACATTTAAGGGTACCCGAATTAGTTGGCAAAAAAAAGAAAAAAAAAGGCTTGTGTATATTAAATAAATTACGTAAATACACAGACCAGATGGACGAGGGATGATGACCGTTGACAACGCAGTGTGTAAAGGATACTGATATAGACCTTTCTGAGATCTTATTTGATGCTATACGTTAAACTCTATAGCTACAAGAACGTAGCTAAAAACGTTGAGATGCTACGGAGGCTTGAAAGATAAGGTTTGTTATCTAGTTAAACCCCATTTCATTTCATTTATTTGATGCGACAATGTGCAAAAATTTGCCAGAAAATCGTCGTGCATTGTTGTTCTTAACCTCTTCTTGATGATAAATTTTATTTAAATGAAAGGTTATGTATATAGGCAATGAATGATGATTGCTTTCTGGAATACTGAATCGTTTTTACATTATGACGTTATTATTCAGTATATATAGACTAGTGATTCCCAACCATATGTGCGTGTGCACGATATCTTCCTATGTGTGCCGCGTAATTTGAACGGCACACTAAGGAAAAGCAAAAAACCATGTGACTCCAATTGAGTATTCACTGGTCGTTACCTGTAGTTCATACCTGTGTTTTTCTTTATTTAGTTTAAGTCATTCCGTGTGTCTATGACCGAGTCTGTGTCTACGGTTGTATGCCGTCTATATAGCTTGCCATGTTTTCATTTTTCAAAATTCAAATATTTTTCATATACATGTATATTTATCCAGGTGCGTCGCTATCTTTTCATGTGTTTCAAGGTGTGCCGCTGGCATAAAAAGGCTGAAGACCGACGACAAGTGAAGGATTTCAAACGGTGGCCCAATACTAAATGAACCAAATGTATGAATATATCGACCACGGTGGTAGAGAAAGACGTATGTATCTATTCTCAAAGAATGACGTATAGACGGATCTATGTGTACAGAATGGGTGAACTGATTATGGATAATATTATATTGTTAAGACAGTTTATTAGTTCAGCTTAGTTTGTTTAAATTGTTTATTGTAGAGATATTGCTTTAGCATAATGGATGCATGTGAAGAAAATTGTGAGAATTCAAAATTGTAAGCCTACTATTTAATTAGAGTAAAAGATCCCTTGGCAGTTGGAGTTCGATATAAGAGAAGGCCGTTGTGCTGCTTTCCAGGCTTTTGTGCACACTGTATGGCGTATGCCAGTCTTCATTAGCCCAGTTCGGAGCAGAATGGTATGACGTTACCCCCCCCCCATTTCATTTCTTATGGGTTGATCATCTCAATTATTTTTTCTCCACGTCTGGTCGAAGGAATCTATACGCTGATACGTTATTTTCTTAGATGGTTTCTCTAATTCATCTCTAAATATGATATGCTGGGCTTTTTGTGATTGTGAATATTAAAGGTCATTAGACTCTTTTACAAATGTTACTGGCCAATTAGGCGTCGCCTGTCCAACCCCGTGGGTTTTCTACGGGTCCCCCGCTTTCCTCCTACTGCTAAAGACCCCTACGCGCAAGCGAATTAATGAAAAAAAATTCAACCATATGTTGGTCCCGAGATGACATAGTTTCTGTCGAACGGACGTTAAAACCCCATTTCTTTCTCTCTCTCTTTCTATTGGCCAAGACAATTTGTGTTGAGCTTACTGGTTCAACTCCTTCTCAACATAAGTGTTGTTATCTCCCCTGATTCGTGAACGGATCGGTGAGGTGAAATGAAATGGAGTTGAACGTCCCACTGTTCTGCTCCGACCTGGGCTAATGAAGACGACAATACGTCATACAGTGTGCCTACGACTCACTCTTATGTCGAATTCCAACTGTCAAGGGATCTTTTACGTGCACGCCAATGTATACACGGGAACACGGTTTTCCGTACCTTTCGAACGACTATTAGGCAGTTGTCCTTGTCAGACCATCCTTTCTGCATCACTGACAAAGGAGAACCACGCCGAAAAGTCTGGATGAACTTTTTCGACCAATACAGGAACCCCCCATGCAAGCGGGCCAGGGTCTTACCAACCGTGACCCCTAAAGTCGATAAGATAGAGCCCAACAAGCAGGTTAAATCTGGTGGTTAAAACGTATACTTACATCAAGATTGGGTTATTTGGAATAAATAATTGGACATTTGTTATTTGGAATAAATAATTGGACATTTGTTATTTGGAATAAATAATTGGACATTTCTTATTTGGAATAAATAATTGAACATTTCTTATTTTATGATATTACCTACTAAATCATCTTCTTGCACTGCAACATACTATATCAATTTAATTCGGCGGTAGTTAATTAAGATGTGGTCATTACTCATTAGTGGTCTTCGGTGGTAAATTTTAGATTTTGGTTTCAAGGTGGGAGTGGGTAAAACTCCTCAAATGACAATCAGCTACTTTAAAGCCTCAACATGTCAGGTTTTAAAGCCTCAACATGCCAGGTTTTAAAGCCCCTCTCCAACATCTCAGGTTTTAAAGCCGCAACATGCGAGGTGTTAAAGTCATTACACAACAGGTTTTCAAACCCCCAAAATTCTGCATCATACTCAATAAAAAGTACACCCTTTAAAAACATTTTGGACCCAAAATTATTTAAATCGATGAACTCCAACTGTACGTAATGCCTTATCTATTTTCTCTTTCGTTGGAGGCTACATAACCAGGAGTTTACTGAAAGTTAAACAGACGAGTGGGGAAGAGGAGAGAGACGGGGGTGGGGGTGGGCTGGAGGAGCAGAGACCGGTGTATAGACTCGGCCGAGTCCAGCCGCTGCCGTGGCAGATGGCCGTAATGGTTGTCTTAATGTACTATGTTAATGTTATCGTTTATATTCCCGATGTAGTTTAGTTCCTGTTGTATTTATGTAGCTGTTTTGTATACCTGGTGTAAATAAATGATATATTTACTGATATCACTAAGATAGTGTTAAAGGAGCAATAGAAGTCCAATAATGGTTTAATTCTGTTCAATATTTACAAAGATATGTAGAATTTAAATTTCATCGACCAATCAATGCTGCTCGCTATGCAATAAGCCCGCGCCATATCGTTGTAGAGAGAGAGAGAAATGGGATTTAACGTCCACTCGACACAAACTAGGTCATTTTGGAACTAACATGTGTTGTGACGAGTGTTTAATGTTACGTCTGTTATAAATCCGACTGAATCCTTTTCCACTGTTGTCCCTGATGTGAGCATATGTGGCATGGAGATATGGGCGCCTTCTCAACCTCGTGGGTTTCCTCCGGGCACTCCGGTTTCCTTCCACTACTAAAGACACCTACGCGCAAGCGAATTATTGTAATAAAATTAAACCAGAGTTTAGTCTCAAAATGACCTAGTTTGTGTCGAGTGGACGTTAAACCCCATTTCTCTCTCTCTCTAATATCCACTGTTTGTATTTTGAGTTTGTTTTCTTAATTAAACGTTGAATAATCAATCTGAGTATTAATCATGGCTCCTAATGGTTTTTTGTTTACTTGACCCAGCCATCTTTATCTCTCTTAGACAAAAAAGTAATAATAATTGTATTGATCAGTCGATTTTTCACGAAACGTTATCTGAGAGAGGGAGAGAGAGCGAGAGGGGGGATTTAAACTCCAATCAACACAAACTACATTATTTTAGGACTGACATATGTTTCAATTTCATTTCAATAATTCGCTTGCTCGTATGTCATTTCGGGATTGAATTTCATTTCAATAATTCGCTTGCGTGTAGGGGTCTTTAGCAGAGAAAACACATGGGGTTGGAAGCCGACCATACTCCTTGTCACGTACAACCGGGGGATCGAAACCATGCATGTTGACTTAATGACATACATTATGGTTTAACGCGCATGCACTAACCATCAGCCCCCCAACCCCCCAAAAATTACACACTAACAACATTCTTTATTTTTAAATAGCAAATACGATATATATGAGGGTCTGACAAGGTACAACATCTAGTAGTTAGGGTATGACTAAAAATCTGCGGTCTTGCGCACACGTCAGTGTGCACGTAAACAAACCTTTGCTACCCGGGCAAAATCTTCCTTTTAGCACCCGACGTGGTATACTACCATACCAACGAAATGTAAGCGACTGAATTTTAGGCCGAGGCTTGATCATCATTACTAAAGTCGGTACGATAAAAAACATAGTCTCGATTATCCGTTTTTTCATTTAATCATCAATGAGAGTTGAGCAGTAGATCGGATTCAAATCCATCGAAAATCTAACAAATAATATGGCATCGAGAGTCGATTATAGTCTTTTCATGTTTATATAACATTTTATAAAGACCCGCAATAGGCAGAGTAAGATCTGGCAAAATGTATGTTTAACTGAACAGTTGAATTTTTAGACTGTATAGTACTAACTGCATGGGGAATCCGTAAATATGGTGCACTTAAACGTCGCACAGGATTGTCCTTCTTCTTTGATTGGCATTTAGTAATTGAACATATAACACAAGGTACAATTTTATGGATACACAATTACTGAGTTTGATACTAAGCGACGTTTCGACGAGGATACTCTCGTCTTTATCAAGCAAATGATACACAAATGTGAATAGTAGGGAAATATATACAGAATATGCAACAAAGATAAGAATAAATACAATTAAAGTTTAACACCTTTGATTAGGGGCCATTAAGGACTAATCCCACACAACGGAAAGCTCTTACAGGGATTAAAAGAAGGCGATTGCTATTATTTATAAAAAGATCAGTGTATTAACACTATTAATGGAAAACCAATTAACCTGAGCTATAGATAAACAATAATATATAGAGAAGTCTGTACGCATAAGTGAACAAGAGTGATCGCTGATGCATGTGTAAAGAAAAATGAAATAATAAATTAAAATTCAGAAATAAAAAATATAAAATATATTAATTGAATGTCCAAAAAAATCATGAAAGATGTTCTAATATATTGATTCAGTAAACTGAAAATCGAGGATTGTGTGTTATATCTCTAGACTGTAAGAACTGGTTAAGTACTGCAAAGAAACATATATCAAATGTATAATTAGACTGCGAAAAAACTGGATAACCACTGAAAAGGAACAAAAGTATGAGAATCAGGACTTCCAGCTTATTGATTCTCATACTTTTGTTCCTTTTCAGTGGTTATCCAGTTTTTTCACAGTCTAATTATACATTTGATATATGTTTCTTTGCAGTACTTAACCAGTTCTTACAGTCTAGAGATATAACACACAATCCTCGATTTTCAGTTTACTGAATCAATATATTAGAACATCTTTCATGATTTTTTTGGACATTCAATTAATATATTTTATATTTTTTATTTCTGAATTTTAATTTATTATTTTATTTTTCTTTACACATGCATCAGCGATCACTCTTGTTCACTTATGCGTACAGACTTCTCTATATATTATTGTTTATCTATAGCTCAGGTTAATTGGTTTTCCATTAATAGTGTTAATACACTGATCTTTTTATAAATAATAGCAATCGCCTTCTTTTAATCCCTGTAAGAGCTTTCCGTTGTGTGGGATTAGTCCTTAATGGCCCCTAATCAAAGGTGTTAAACTTTAATTGTATCTATTCTTATCTTTGTTGCATATTCTGTATATATTTCCCTACTATTCACATTTGTGTATCATTTGCTTGATAAGGATTGTCCTTGTCAGTGATGCTGGAAGTCAAAATGCGCGATAATCCTTCGGATAGGACGTATATCTAGACGTCCATCTGTGTACTCGACTACAGGGCGCTGGTCGACGTGCACGAAACCCTTGGCAGTTGGAATTTGAAGAACCGTATGTGAAAACGGGTGCAGTATTTTTTACGTCTTCCTTAGCAAGTGGGGTGGGGTGGCAGAATGGTTAAAGAGAGAGAGAGAGAAATGGGGTTTAACGTCCACTCGACACAACTAGGTCATTTCGGGACTAGCATATGATTTTTAATTTTACTTCAATAATTCGCTTGCGCGTAGGGGTCTTTAGCAGTGGGAGGAAACCGGGGTGCCCGGAGGAAACCCACGAGGTTGAGAAGGCGCCCCTATCTCCATGCCACATACGCTCATACCAGGGCTCGAAACCACAGCCGCAAGCCAGGTGACCGGCCAGCTAGAGGTCGAAGCGCGGCACTCTAGACCACTAGGCCATCCCAACCCCCCGCAGAATGGTTAACTAGTGTCCGTTGCATCAAAGGGTTTGCCTTTGAGACACGTGGTGTGGCTTCGATTCCCCGCCAGTTAAACCTCGTGGGGTTTCTCCCACAGCTAAAGCCTTCTGCGCAAGCAAATTAATGAAATAAAATTCAACTATGTTAGTCCCGAAATGACCTAGTTTGTGTCAAGTGGACTCGCTCTCTCTCTCTCTCTCTCTCTCTCTCTCTCTCTCTCTCACAGTATAAGAGGATATAGATATAACATCTTTACTATAAGCAAGGTTTCACAACTGCCAATGAATACACCGTATCTATAGAGGGCTCTCGATGCATGGATCCGGCCTATCTACAGCGACACAGTAACTTATAACATAGGGCCTATCGGTCGATCAAGTGGCTCACCCAAACGCAGACACATACTATATAGATATTTGACAGGTCGAAAGCAGAAATAGTGATTTGATTATAAAACAGGGTTGATAAAGAAGACGGGTCGGGTCGTTAAATGTGATACTGGAAACAGGAAAGTAAAATTAATCATGAAAAGGTCTAATTCACGGGTAAGTAAAATGTTTCTATATTGTCATTGGTCTGCCATGTGACAGGTTAAAAACTGGGCTAATAATAGCAATAGCTTATTGTTCGATCTGACGCTATACGGTTCAAGATATCAACTGTCTTGCATAATAATAACAACACTGTTCCCTTCAATTTGCGTTGGGAGGATGTGTTATGCATGATGGTGCACGTGCATAGCCCTAACTCAAACTATACAGCTAAATAACAGTATTTATACAAGGTCAGCGAACCGTACAAGCACAATAAACAACGGTAATTATGTGGAGGGACCGTCTCAAGAAACTCAAAGTTCGGCTGCTACACGTGTTTCTACACGCGTTTGGAACCTGACATGTCATGGTTTTCACGATCGCGTAAACACACGCATATCAATTCTTCCAAACACAAAAACTTGAATTCAACAAAATGGCAATGTTGAAAATCACGATTTTATAGCGTAGACATCTAATAAAATGAGGTTTTTAAAATAAAATGAAATGGGGTTTAGCGTCATAATCATATTGTTCTGTTTCGACTAGGATAACGAAGACGGATATTCACCATACAGCGTACTATGAGGGAAATTGTGCCAGGGCAGCGGCACCACGTCCTACTCTAGGTAAAAAACCTCATCTCTACTCTTACATCGAATAAGGGTTCATTTTAGGTTCAGTATAAGTGCAGAACGATATGTCAAGTTTTACCCCTAAACACAGAGAACACACCATCGCGTTAATTCAAGATTCGAGTTAGTATCAGGTACCAAGACTGGCAGATCGTTTGTTGCAGATAGAATCCGCTAGAGAGTAGAGACTTACGAAGGCCTGGGACGGGCGCCAATAAACTCAAATTTTCAAATCCCTCCCGAAGTATTCAAATTATCCCATGTGGGGGCGTACACCGCACCTTGGGATTCACACTGGTCTACTCTGACGTGACGTCTTCAAAACCTGTAGGCCAAGAAGTTTCAGCATGGGCCAATTCTGGTTGGACGTCATGGCTAAGGTTAGTTCCCATCCCAAAACTTAGACTGTCTGTAATTGTACCCCCCCCCCCCCCGTTGTGGCCTCTTAAGGTTTTCTTGTACCGGGAATAGGCCCTAGTCTGTATTATGTCCAACCATCTGCATTGCACTCGTTCAGCCACGTCACTGGTGCCTTTTTATTGCGCCTCATTATATTATTTTGAATATGAAACGGACATTCGCGATAGCTTGAATTTCGTCAGTGGCTATTTATAGATTTTTTTAAATGTTTTGAGTAAAAGCTTATGCAATGCATCATCGTTGTTGCATAAACCAGTCTTTGATTTCGAGAATACAATTATATTCATTTTCGTGGCCAACATAATGGTACAAAGTACATGCAGACCATGATCAATTCAAGGAAACACGAGAAAGCCCTTGCTATGTAAAGACCTGGGATTTAAATTACACTAGATCCAATGACCGACCTTGCAGTGTATTATCTAATGTCGATCCCTAGCTCACGGAAACAGATGTATTACATACATATGTTATATATATAGATAATCTCCCACGAGTCTTTCTTGATATCAAAAAATATCAGCACAATCCTTTCTTACATGTACAAATAAATAAGTATAATTCTGTGATATAAATTTCACTTTTACTGAATACATTACAGCGTAGTGATACATCATATTTTGACAGCAGTTTACCAATTGCAAAGTCCCAGTATTTCCTGAAATGTCAATTAAATAAAAACAGTTTCTTTTTAACAAAAGAAGAAGTTACTTTTTTTTATTTAAATTAAGTGTTTTCTTTAAAATAAAAGAAAGTGGTCCCTTTAATTGACCAATCAAATTCATGTAAAGCGATACAGGAGTAGATTATGTAATTTATCACACAAGCGATATCTTCTGTCAAATGTGTTATTGCCCTCCCTACATATATCCACACCCATACTATCAATACCCTGTCCAGACCCTGGGGTTGGCATGGCCTAGTGGTCTAGAGTGCCGCGCTTCGACCTCTAGCTGGCCGGTCACCTCTGGCTTGCGGTTGTGGTTTCGATCCCTGGTGTGAGCGTATGTGGCATGGAGATAGGGGCGCCTTCTCAACCTCGTTGGTTTCCTCCGGGCACCCCGGTTTCCTCCCACTACTAAAGACCCCTACGTGCAAGCGAATTACTGAAATAAAATTGAAACTATATGTTAGTCCCGAAATGACCTAGTTTGTGTCGAGTGGACGTTAAACCCCATTTCTCTCTCCTCTCTCCTGTCCTCACTCTCTCTCGTCGTCGGCCATTGGATCACTCTGATTTGAATACAGATCTATATTTCGTTTTGTCTTTTTATACTTTTGATGACCTACACTACATGTAGATCTGACCGGTTGTACTGTAAGATCGCGTCAGGGGTCATACGAGCGGTTTTGAACCTATGACGTCAGACATTTGATTAACCAATAAGACAGCAAACCAAGAGTTCGCCGTAACAGACCGTTTAATTTGCTAATCCGTCACATCAAACGGAACGCGGGTTATATATAAACCCTTCCAGATCCTAGTGTAGTAAGTACAAGGAAAACGAAATTTTGAACTTTAAAAAAAAAATAGGTTGCCAGGCAACGAAACATACGCCCACACAGCAGCCAAATCGTCCGGGCAGTCAACAAGAGTTGTTGCATTTTAAGTAATCATCAGAAAATTATAATTCAAACTCACCCATAACTACGGTGTAACTGTGATATAATCAAACGTTTTTTAAAATCAGATAATAATTGTGACCTCCAGAGGGACCACAAGCTAAAAAGGGTGATTTTTCGTACAATCCGGGGCCATGATCCAGAAAGTTAAGATCCGATATGGGCAAATATGCAATGGAACCAAGATCATTAGGTTATAAACATGTATTTCAAGTTTCATCAAAATCACTTCAAAATTGTGACCTCTATTGGGTCCACAACCTTGATATTTTTACACAATTCGCGTACAGACAGCGGCCATTTTATCCGTCAACTCTGGTCCGATTTTCACGAAATTCAAATTCTCTCTTCATTACCATGAAACCGTGATATAATCAAACGGATTTTTAAATCGGATAATAATTTTGACCTCCAGAGGGACCACAAGCTAACAAAAGCGATTTTTCGGACAATCAGGGGACATAATTCAATAAGTTACGATCCGATAGGCGCAGATATCGAAAGGAACCAAGATCTTTGGGTTATAAACATACATGTCAAGTTTCATCAAAATCAGTTCAAAATTGTGACCTCTATAAGGTCAACAACCTTGATATAACATATTTTCAGACCATTCGCGTAACAAACGGCGGCCATTTTGTCCGTCAATTTTGGTCCGGTTTTCACGAAATTCGAATTCAACCTTCATGACCATGGAACGGTGATATAATGAAACGGTTTTTCAAATCGGATAACAATTTTGACCTCCAGAGGGACCACAAGCTAAAAAGGGTGATTTTTCGGACAATCAGGGGCCATAATTCAATAAGTTACGATCCGATGGGCGCAGATATCGAAAGGAACCAAGATCTTTGGGTTATAAACATACCTGTCAAGTTTCATCAAAATCGGTTCAAAATTGTGACCTCTATATGGTCCACAACCTTGATATAACATATTTTCTCACCATTCGCGTACAAACGGCGGCCATTTTGTCCGTCAATTTTGGTCCGATTTTCATGAAATTCAAATTTAGCCTTCATAACCATGAAAAGGTGATATAATCAAACGGTTTTTTAAATCGGATAACAATTTTGACCTCCAGAGGGACCACAAGCTAAAAAGGGCAATTTTTCGGACAATCAGGGGCCATAATTCAATAAGTTACGATCCGATGGGCGCAGATATCGACAGGAACCAAGATTTTTGGGTTATAAACATACATGTCAAGTTTAATCAAAATCGGTTCAAAATTGTGACCTCTATAAGGTCCACAACCTTGATATAACATATTTTCACACTATTCGCGTACAAACGGCGGCCATTTTGTCCGTCAATTTTGGTCCGATTTTCACGAAATTCGAACTCAACCTTCATAACCATGGGACGGTGGTATAATCAAACGTTTTTTTAAATCGGATAACAATTTTGACCTCCAGAGGGACCACAAGCTAAAAAGGGTGATATTTTGGACAATCAGGGGCCATAATTCAGGAAGTTACGATCCGATGGGCGCAAATATTGAAAGGAACCAAGACCTTTGGGTTATAAACATACATGTCAAGTTTCATGAAAATCGGTTCAAAATTGTGACCTCTATAGGGTCCACAACCTTAATATAACAAATTTTCACACTATTCGCGTACAAACGGCGGCCATTTTGTCTGTCAATTTTGGTCCGATTTTCACGAAATTCGAACTCAACCTCCTTAACCATGTAACGGTGATATAATCAAACGTTTTTTTAAATCGGATAACAATTTTGACCTCCAGAGGTACCACAAGCTAAAAAGGGTGATTTTTCGGACAATCAGGGGCCATAATTCAGGAAGTTACGATCCGATATGCGCAAATATCGAAAGGAACCAAGATCTTTGGGTTATAAACATGCATTTCAAGTTTCATCGAAATCGGTTCAAAATTGTGACCTCTATAGGGTCCACAACCTTAATAT
Organism: Patella ulyssiponensis; assembly: GCA_963678685.1. NCBI lineage: Eukaryota > Metazoa > Mollusca > Gastropoda > Patellidae > Patella > Patella ulyssiponensis. The sequence continues at coordinate 93,032,305 of OY783226.1, forward strand.
AACAAATTTTCACACTATTCGCGTACAAACGGCGGCCATTTTGTCTGTCAATTTTGGTCCGATTTTCACGAAATTCGAACTCAACCTCCATAACCATGTAACGGTGATATAATCAAACGGTTTTTTAAATCGGATAACAATTTTGACCTCCAGAGGTACCACAAGCTAAAAAGGGTGATTTTTCGGACAATCAGGGGCCATAATTCAGGAAGTTACGATCCGATATGCGCAAATATCGAAAGGAACCAAGATCTTTGGGTTATAAACATGCATTTCAAGTTTCATCGAAATCGGTTCAAAATTGTGACCTCTACACTGTTCACAAGCTAAAAACGTGATATTTCGTACAATCAGGGGCCATAACCCATGAAGTTACAGTCCGATACATGCCAATATCGAAAGGAACCGAGATCTTAGGGTGATAAACCTATATTTTAAGTTTCATTGAAATCGGATATAAATTGTGACCTGTAGACTGTTCACAAACAATTGTGGACGGACGGACGGACGGACGGACGGACGGACGGACGGACAGGGGCGACGACAATATACGTCCACATAAAAATGTGGGCGTATAAAAAGACACGAAACGAAATAGAATCCGTGCTTTAATCAGACTGCCATAGACACAGGTTCAATTATTTTTCAATGCTAACAAGGGAAATAATGTTCATTTCAAACATCCACATCCAAAAAAGTAGGCCTATATACTGGCAAACGAAAAATTGACAAAATACCTAAGGATAACGGCTGGGGAATTTCTGATCAATTTTCGCACGGTTGGTACACTTTTAAGGTCGACACAACATTACCTCAAATGTTTCTGGTGTAAGCAGGACGCGAAAAAAAGTATTTCTTATTCATTATTCAATTATTATATAGGTCTGTTGATAAATGGTAGATAATGAAACCTCCTATAGATACCATAACATTTTTCATCCATACTTACACACGAAGTAAGCAAAGGTTAAAAGGTCAATAAAGTAACCTCGACGATAACAGAAAAGATTCTAATGAAATGAAATGGAGTTTATCGTCCTACTGTTCTGCTTCGAACTAAGCTAATAAAGACGGACATACGTTATACAGTGCGCTATGAGGGAAATGTTGTCTGGACAGCGGCACTATGTTTAATCGAATTCCAACTTGCAAGGGATTTTTTTTATGTGCACGCCAGTGTGTACACGGGACCTCGGATTTTCGTACAATCCAAACGACTAGACAGCTGTCCTTGTCGGGAAAATCTGGAAGAACCTTCTCGGCCAATGCAGGGATGAAAATTGGATTTAACAGCCTACTTGTTTGCTCTATCCGGGCTAATGAAGGCGGTTATGTAGTTTGCCCGGTCAACGACGCCACACACACCGACGTGTATATTCACACATGACGTCGGTCGCTTATCTAGCGAGCTATGGCGGATATTTTCTCCGGGCAGCGACGCTACGGGCACCAACGTGTATATCCACACGGTACGTCGGTTTTGCGCCCCATCCGAATCAATAGACGCTGCTCCTTTCAAAGCCCAGTCGGTGGAGAAAAATAGGACGTTAAAACCCATTTCATGATTGGTTCGGGTCGGATTGGGGGTTAAGGGGTAATTCTTAAGGTCAAAGTCGTGCGCTTTAGGTTTTAAGGTCTGTCATTTGAGCAAGTGGCGTAGTTTCGAATAGGGTCGCCTGCTCATCCCCGTGGCCCATGTGCGCGCAAGCAATTTATTAGATGAAAGTGAACCATAAACATTAATCTCTCTCTCTCTCTCGGCAGTGATTATACACAGTGAGATCCAGGAAATCTTAAAATAGCCAATTTTGAGGACCCTCTCTTCTGGTCATGAGGGGGGTCACGGTGGCTAAGTGGGTAAGATGCTGGCGTCTGACCGTCCCCAATAGCCCAGTTTAGGAGCAGAACAGAAGGACGCTAAGCCTCATTTTCATCCCAATTCTCTGGTCATGAAGTTAAATTAACACTAGGTATTTTTACCGTGTAGTGTGTCTTATATAACTTTATACACTATCTGCAAGTAAACAACGATTTATATAATATTAGTTAAAGGTGCGGTCCCTCGAGATTTCATTTATTCATCCATCCGTTTTACCCTGGTATCCGTCCGCTCGGGGTTTAGTTTATTTTATCACCCAATAACACATTTGATAGGAGATATCGCTTGTGTGATAAATTACATAATGAGATATCGCTTAACATGAATTTGATTGGTCAATCAAACGGGAACTACTTTCTTTTATTTTAAAGAAACCACTTATTTTGAATAAAAAGTAACTTCTTTGTTCTGTTAAAAAGTAACGTCTTTGTTCTGTTAAAAAGAAACTGTTTTTAGTTCATTGACTTTGAAGGAAATACTGGGTCAATATATAGGACTTTGCAATAGGTAAACTGCATTCAAAAAATAATGTATCATTACGCAAAATATGCACAAATAATTTAATTTAAATATTTTCTTTTTATGTATTTTAATGAATGTATATTTTATAAATTATATAGTTTATTTTAAATGTTTATATGCTTATTAAAGACAGTGAGTGAAACATCCCCGAATAAGCATAAATCAACCTTTCAGCAAAATTATATAATTGTATATCGATATAAAAGTACTTTAATAAAGAATCCTCTATTGATTGTTTATGGCCGAGAAGGAGAGTTCATCAGGATTTTCCGGTGTGGTTTCCTTTTGCCAGTGGTGATAACTACCTAGTCGTTCGGATAGTACGAAAAACGGAGGTCCTGTGAAGGCCTACAAATTGGCAAACACGTAAAAGATCCCTTGGAAGTTGGAATTCTATGTAAGAGTAGGCCGTAGCACCGCCCTCCGGCAAAATTTCCCGTCTTCATTAGCCCAGTTTAGGAGCAAAACAGTAGAACGTTAAATCCCATTTCATTTCCTTTCCTTATAAAGTAACTGAGCAGTAGGACCTTAAACCCCAATTCATTGCGGGGGATTGGGATGGCCTAGTGGTCTAGAGTGCCGCGCTTCGACCTCTAGCTGGCCGGTCACCTCTGGCTTGCGGCTGTGGTTTCGATACCTGGTGTAAGCGTATGTGGCATGGAGAGGGGCGCCTTCACAACCTCGTGGGTTTACTCCTGGCACTCCGGTCTCCTCCCTCTGGTAAAGAACCCTACGCGCAAGCGAATTATTGAAGTAAAATTAAACCATATGTTAGTCCCGAAATGACCTAATTTGTGTTGAGTGGACGTTAAACCCCACCTCTCTCTCTCTCTCTCTCTCTCTTAAAGGTAACTCAAAATTTCGTCAAGGTCGCTGAGATGTAAATAAGGTTAGGACACGTGGCGAGATTTTAGTTTAGGGTTGCGGTTAGCGTTAGGGCTAGATCCAGGGCTAGGGTTAGGGTTGGGATTAGCGCTACCCCTGTTCACATTTTGCGACCTTTGACCAAAGTTGAAGTTGGCCTTATGAAATGTATCTAACCCTTTCCTATCCTAGGGTTTTTCTTTAATGTACCGTACCGAGGGTCGTCGTAGGCTATACTTTATAAATATCATTGTTGTTGTATTTACACGCTTGTATTGATAACGCTGTTAACTGTAGACCTCATGTGTAATTCATGTCGAACTCGATGCTAGAGTAAACTCGCACGAAGAATAACTTCTCTTCAATAACGATCATTTATACCCGTCTTAGTGTATGCGGGAAGTAGCTAATTAATTTATTAGTGATTTTATGACATTCACTGACAAATATTTACGTATTTTACCGGGGGAGGTGTGTGTGTGTGGGGGGGGGGCGAATGGTTAGCACGTGTAATACGTACGGTCTGTCATTGAGTCAACTGGCCTGGTTTCGATTCCCCGGTCGTATGTCACAAGGAGTAGAGTCGCCAGTCATTCAGCCAACTAGCGTGGTTTTGAATTCCCTGGTTGTACGTGACAAGGAGTAGGGTCGCCTGTCCAATCTCGTGGGTTTTCACCGAGTCCTCCGGTTTCCTCCCACTGCTAAAGACCCCTACGCGCACGCGAATTATTGCAATAAACTTAAACCATGTGTTAGTCCCGAAATGACTTAGTTTGTGCCGAGTGGACGTTAAACCCCATCTCTCTTTCTCTCTTTCTCTCTCTTGGTCGTAACGATAGATCAAAGTTTAAATTGGTAGCGACGGATCAAAGTTCAAAATTTTACCTTTTTAAGAAGGCCCAATAACCCAATGCTATGCTCTGTCTTATCTACATTAAGTAGGCTTACGGCTGTGGTTTCGATCCCTGGTGTGAGCGTATGTGACATGGAGATAGGGACGCCTTCTCAACCTCGTGGGTTTCCTCCAGACACTCCGGTTTCCTCCCACTGCTAAAGACCCCTACGCGCAAACGAATTATTGAAAAAAAAATTGAAACCATACGTTAGTCCCAAAATGGCCTAGTTTGTGTCGAGTGGACTTTAAACCCCATTTCTCTCTCTCTCCCCCTAGTTTGTATGCTCCCCTATGACTCCGGTATAGAGGATAATGCTCAGAAATGTGAGAGGGGAAGAAGATTTAAATACGGTATGAAAAACTATTAAATAATATACATAATAAATAATGATTTGTTTCCAAAATTGATATAAATATTATTACATATCACACACCCCTTTTTTAAATAATTGATTTATAAACATTGCACGCAGAGAATTATATAATCCCCAACTTTGAGAATAGATCAAGCGGAGCTAGCTGTAGACGCAGACATCTTAAAGGGAGAATAACACTCTTGCTGGCTTGGCAGCCCCAGAAAATAAATAATAGTCTTATTCTAAGTACTAGATGTTTAAGTTTCCTACCTGTTGTGTAAATTATCCATTACGACCTATTTTATTTGTCCAGAGGGTTCGAAAATATTTTAAATCAAAGTCACATTTGAATTTTTCCAATTTTTTAAATTAGGTGTGTTAAGATGAAATTTATATCATCAATTAATTGGAATATTGTAAAATAATACAATTTATTGACCAGAATGAAGATTGGGACATATTATTTAGTTACAACAAGAGTGTTATTGGGGCTTTAACTACCACATGAACAAATTTTTAATGTTTGACCGTGGTTATGCCTGTAACGTTAACCTGCACACTTGTACGCGATATTCCATAACTTATCCGCGATTTGTCCGCGATATTCAATCCCAAACGAGCAACCATTGGTCTTCGATAGCTTTTTTCGAAGTTTCTTCAATTATAACTGACAGACACCATAGGAATTTATTAAAACAAATAGTACATCATTATCATCATAGTCGCTTTTCAATAATATACGTCCGAACTTATTTTCATTATTTAATTTCATTGAAAGTTGTATCTTTCCCGTAAAACCTAAATATACGAACGGGGAGGAAGCGGGGTCTTAAATTGCATCAAATCTATTTATAGCTTAACAATGTAGCGTGCATATTTTAAACGAAGTCAATGTGACCGAATACTTTTACCATTCAACCAACTTTTAAAAACTATTAGACCATGGATAGGGATCAACCATATTACGGTCAGGGGTCGCGGCATTGTTATATTCCTTCAAGATCCTAATCTCGATATCTTTTTTTATATTTTAAAACTTTAAGATTTGTACCGGAGAGAAGCGATTAGGGCTAGGATTTTCTTTTTAAAAAATTTGAATGAGGGAAGAAGTATAATGATCAGGTTATACCACGAGGATGTTACGTATATTTGTGTATCGGAATCTGACGTTGTTTTAAATGAAGCTTGGGTGGTTTGAGTTTGTTTGCCTTCGTAAAGTGGAATGTGTGCCGCGTTGTCGCGATTGAGCACTTGAGTTCTGTGCTCAAGGAACTCATGTTGTTTGTTAGCCGATCACATTTTAATTATTCTGATAGTTACTTCATTTGTTGCTCTAATATTACCAACAAAAGAATAAACATGTGACAACCTTTGAGGGCTGTATATAATGGTAGGCTACGGCATGGCTGCTGTGGCGTATATTTTGTTGCTTGGCAACGTATCTTTTAAGTTGCCTTTATGTAACACAGGTAACTGTTTTAAAACAAAGGGTTTTAGGTAACAATTAAGAATGTAACGCTGTCGCTGACTCAGTCTGCTACTAAATAGTAAATACCGTATACGGATGTGAATTACTATGGTCTGCGCCCCACAGAGTTATACACGAGTTATGTCCCTTCTATGCAGCAGTGAAAGACCGATTTTGGCCAAAAGTGGTTATAAAATATTAAACCAAATATGGCGTTTGGGAGGGAATGAAATTGGGTTCTGCCTGCATCAATCGGAAAAACGAAGACATAAACATTAAAAAAATAACCCACAGCAGTATCAATTATCAACATGATATGATGGTATTTTTCATTCAGTAGCCGTCAGTAGGCCTATCGTGGGTGCCCGTATCTTTTAAATGTTTCGATAATCATGTTGCATGTATGATGTTGGCGACTAGTCATACGAACGAGAAGGAAACATAAAAATAAAATAATTTCATCCTTTGTCATCTTTTTTCGGCTGAACATTTTTATAACAGTTCACTAGTTCATCTACGCACGTGATGCTTCGTTGATCAGCACGAGCCACGTGCTACTACGAGAACTGTACGGGAATATTGATTCCCCCTATTATGTGTAAATAGAATCGTCCATTGGTTATACAACGGTGGTTATAGTATCGCGATGCAGAAGTTACAACTATCAGTACTACCGGCAATCAATGAATGAAACGTTTTACAGAACTGTCAGACCAAGCGAGGGGTTAATTACTGGGACTGTTTATATAATTTGAATTGACAGAAAAATGGAAAATAATGTTTTACAAGTGAATCCTGCTATAATTCCGAATTCTATTCAACAGGACGCCCTGATCGCGAAAAATGGAGGCAGTGGAGGATACGGCTCAACGAACAAGGAAGCTGACGAACATATCACTGTCAGACTGGATTCGGACTCTTTTGAAGGAAAAAAGGCCTCAACGATCACCTTACATAATATTCAATATTCTGTTCCAGTGAAAACTAAACCATGCTGTGGCGCGACAAATGATAAAATTATATTAAAAGACATCAAGTAAGTAGGCCTTAAAAAACAGGTCATTTTTTATATTATTCGTTGACAAGTAAAAAAAAAAATAATAATAATGCAGGTGAGTTTTATTAAAATTTGGGGGAGGAAAGGTGGGGTTTCACCAGGTAGAGTTCCACACTTTTGGTCCATTACATCTAAAGAAAAAGGTTGTTTCTTTCAGTTTTTAAACATTTTTATATTATTTGTTATACATGAAAAAGACAAAAATGGGCCTCAATGGATGTATTGTTAATTGTTTTGTGGAATATGCTTTTCTTTGTTCATTACAAATGGCACCTGAAACGCTAGGAATACATGTCGTTTACTGATTTTAAAATTGTGTCTGAAGTATTGGAAATTAGGACCCCTTACCGTAAGATGATAATAACATCCATATAATTATATTGAAATGGACGGATAAATTGTGTCTTTAATAACGAAGACTCTGGGCATTATTTAGTTGTAGCTTTACGCCCTTTAAAAACATTCAGTATGAAGCAAAGCTGCAAAGTCCAACAATAATCCAGATTATGAACTCTATCCTGTGTATCGATAGTCATCTTGGTGGCAGAGTTAAAATATCAAATGCATGATTGAGCCAAGATCTCCATGCACAAGAAAATTATTGGAATAAAATTGCACCTTATAATGTTTGTACCAAAATGACACAGTGGATGTTCTCTCTCTCTCAGTTTCTTTCATAAAGAAATCATATTGATCAACATCTTTTAATCGTATTGTGAAACTGCAAGTACATGTAGCTTCACAGAGAGATGAGTGTATGGAAAATACATATATATTTGTTTGCAACATTCCAAGATGGCTTAGGTAGATTCACCTATAATAAAATAACTTAGTTTTACTATCTGAAACTAGATAAGAAAATAGTTATTGACCTTTATTTTTAGATACTAATGTCACTGTTCGGACAGTTCACTGGTTTATTATACACTGTCTGTGGTATACTAGTACTTTGTGTTATCTTAACGTAAGGAAGTAAAATACAGTGATTCAAGACAGTCATAAAATATTAAGATTATATTATTTTACACAACAAAATATAACAATTACAAAAGACAATACATGTATATCAGTAACAAATTGCAGTATGTCAATAACCCATTGCAGTATGTCAATAACACATTACCATATACCAATAACACATCACATTATATAAATAACACATTGCAATACCGGTATACCAATAACACATCACATTATATAAATAACACATTGCAATATACCAATAACACATCACAATATACCAATAACACATCACAGTTATCAACAACACATTGCAGTACATGTATATCAATAATGCATTACAATATGTCAATAACACATTATAGTATGTCAATAACACATTACAGTATGGTAACACATTGCAGTACCCAGTTATACATTACAATATACATCTACATAACTCACCAAAGTAAAACAATAACACGTATTTATAGTATATCATTAACACATTTACAATAAACCAATAACACATTACAGCATATCACTAACACATTACAGTATATCAATAACACATTACAGTATATCAATAACACATTACAACATTCTAGTTGTTTCCCTGATTTTTTGATATTTGATTAATAAAATAAATGAAAGTCATTTGTATTCCTATGGATTAAAACGACACCCATCGACATATTTGAGAGAGAAACATGTTGAGTTGACTATACCCCGTGTATTGTTTTATGTTGACAAATTTTTATCTCATTTCAATGTTTTATATACTGAACTGAATGGAACCATTTTTGGCCGAAAATATTTCTCATTCTCTTAATTTACTTTTATATATTTTCCATTGTTTTTTCAGTGGTATTTTCCGTCCTGGTATGAATGCTATTCTTGGACCAACGGGAAGTGGCAAATCATCGTAAGTTGACAGATTTAATACTCATGTTAAAATAAATAATTTTATTATTCTACCTTCGGATATTTCCTGACATAAATGTTGTCAGTTGTGTACTTACATGTATGTCATTTTATACAGGTACAGTAGGGAGGTGGGTGTGTATATACCTGTATGTCATCAGGTACAGATATAGGTACAGTGTGTGTGTGTGTGGGGGGGGGTAACACCTGAAATTTATACCTGTATAAACCTGTATATACCTGTATTTCATCAGGTAGAGATGCAGGTACATCAAATAGGAAGGTGGGGGGGGGATGACACCTGAACTACATGTCACGTGTATACATGTACCTGTATGTCATCAGGTTCAAATACAGGTACATAAGATAGGAAGGTATGTGACCCCTCAGTGTGTGGGGAGGGGAGAGATGACACCTCTGTGTGTGTGTGTGTGGGTGGGGGTAACACCTGAATGGATGGACGAATGGTTAACGTGTCCACGTTGCATCATTACGTCTGTCATTGAGTCAAGTGCTGTCATTTCACTTCCCCACTTGTATGTGACAGGGAATAGGGTCGTCTGTCGGACCTCGTGGGTTTCCTCCTACCCCACGGTTTCCTCCCAGTCCCACTGCCAAAGACCCAAATTATTGAAATGAAATGGAACCATATATTAGTCTCGAAATGAACTAGTTTGTGTCCGTGGACATTAAACCCTATTTCTCTCTCTCTCTCCATGATGATAGTCATGCTATTACACCAGGGCAAGCATACATTAAATAAAGCTATCTATCGGACACGAGTTACACTCGTCAAGGAGAGGCAGACGTTAACTAAAGCTATTTCATGCAGAGGTGTTTTCACATCAGTTAATCAATAATATATTTATTTCTGTTGCTACTGAATATTAGTTTATTCAATAGTTATGTACACTTGTATCATTTAATGATTCATTAGTAAAAATCATCTGGATTCATGAGTGGACTGTTTGATTAACCTATATATATATATATATATACATAATACAGTACTGGGATAGAACTCCACGGACCCCAACCCTGGCTTGACCTGGTTTAGTTAAAAAAAATTCCCTATGTGAAGAATGTAATTGTATCACTGAGCTGAACTAAACTGCCCTCATTGTTGTGTACTAGTTATGAACTTGTATTTTCATGGTTGAGTTATTTTGTGGCCTATATACACTAGATCAGATTATTGTATTAAAGATTTGTCTCCGGTACAAATAAAATCATTAACCTACACCTGATTTAACACAAAACAAATTGTCTGAAGATGTATTTTTGATGGTTTATTTTCTTTCTTGAAGGCAGGTTTGGTGGCTGAATTGTTAACACGTGCACATTGAGTCAAGGCGGTCTGTCGTTGAGTCAATGCAGTCTGTCATTGAGTCAAGGCGGTCTGTCGTTGAGTCAGGTGGCGTGGTTTCGATTCCTTACTTGTACGTGACAAGGAGTAGGGTCGTTTGTCCATCCTTGTAGGTTTTCTCAGGGTTCTGCAGTTTCCTCCGACTGCTAAATACCCCTATGCACAAGCGATTTATTGAAATAAAATTGAACTAAATTGTTGTCCCAAAATGACCTAGTTTATGTCTAGTGGACATTAAACCCTCTCTCTCCTCTTTTTATTCTTTCTTAGAAGTAACCCATGACAGTTGGAGTGTGGTAACCAGTTCCCAAATGCTGCTGGTTAGCTAAAATTCTCCTCATAGCACACTACATGTGTATGCATGTCATGGGCATCTTTCTTAGGCCATTTGGTGCAGAAAAGTAGGAAGTTAAACACCATTTTATTTCCTTCTGTAAAAATATTCTACATTAGTTCAAATATATATCTTGTTACCTCTCGTATACTCTTTTGACATTTGTTGTTGACGTGTCCTGCTTTTTGTTTCTTTAGCAGACATTTTACCATGATTAATGGCCATCATCAAATCACAAAAATATGGTAAATGAAATAGTTGTTTATTGCCTATGGTTCTTCTTCGCCTGGGTTAATGAGGACAAGCATGTGCCATACAGTTTGTTATTAGAGAAATTTTGCCTGGGCAGTGCCTCTATGCCCTACTCTTATATCGAATTCCAACTCCCAAAGGTTCTGTAATACTTTATGAGGGCGGGGAAGGGAAGTCAATGAGTCTATCTTATTTAGGAGCGTGGGAGAGGGAAGTCAAATCTGGGATCTGAAAACAAGCCGGGGCTTATATAAATTCATTTCCCTATTTACAACAATATAATACATTGTTTGGAATTATAATCATAAATTATATAACGGTTTAAATTACAAAGGAAAATGTATATTCTCAATGTTGCAATATTATATAGGACATATCGTAGTTTAAGTACAAAGGGGGTTAATATACAGAAAGTAATGTATTGTAATATAATGTAGTGTAATGTGATGTGGTGTAATGTGGTTAGCGAAGCAATTATTTGATGATGTTGATAGTAGTGGGGAGGTGTGCGAACCCAAAATTGTGGCTGGGGGAGAGAGAGAGAAATTTTGAAGTCTATTATCTAAAACGAGAAATGAAAAGCATCCGAGGGTAACACCGCAATCAAAAGACGGTAGGAAAAGACTGGCATGATACGATAACGAACATTAATCAGTAGACGGTGGATAAGACCAAATGAAAACGCTAAGTACCATCATTCAAAAGGCGGTTAGTAGAAGAACCAGCAGGACATATTACAATATCACCATTCGAGCAAGATGGTGTTAGTAGAATCAGCAGGACACGATAAGTATCAACAGTCAAGAGACTTTAGGAGGGGGAGTCAATGAATCTATAATATTTAGGAGGGTGGGGAGGGGAGTCAATGAATCTTGTCATATTTTAGGAGGTTGGGAGGGGAATTCAGTATCTCTGTAATACTGAACGCAGCGGAAGGTGAATATTGACAAATGTTAATACTGAATGAAATTGACATTCAACTTAATAGAATTAAACTATTTTTGGACTGATGTTCCCTTTACAGATTGAAATTTCACAATATTGTAGTTGACAATTATTCCACTAAGTCTCAAAGAAAATGAAATGAAATGGGGTTTATAATTAACATCCTACTGTTCTGCTCTGATTGGGCTAATTAAGATGGGTAAACGCCATACAGTGTGCTACGAGGGCAATTGGGCCTGGATAGCCGCACTGTGGCCTACTTTTACATCGAATTCAAACTTTTAAAGTTCTATTACGTGCACGCCATTGAGTCCCCACAATGCCCTACTCTCAAAGAAATTTTAATAAGTGAATGAACTTACTTTTACTAGTGGAACTGGATGTGTGAGTAAACTCTGAGATATGTTCGTATTATGATTGTTGTTTCTTTTTATATTGGACAGATGTCTTGATGTTTTAGCTGGACGCAAAGATCCGTCAGGATTAAGAGGAAATTTGTTGATAGATGGCGCTCCACCACCTGATAATTTTAAATGTTTGGTCGGCTACGTTGTTCAGGTGAGTTTTATCTTGTAGCCTTCAGTAACCAATTTCAAATCCCATTGTAGCAAAGGGGGTTGGGTTGGATGGCTGAATGGTTAGCATGTGTGTGCTGTATCCTAAAGCCTGTCATTAAGTCAGCTGGCACGGTTTCAAATCCCTGGTCGTACGTGACAAAGAGTAGGCTCGCCTGTCCAACCTCATGGGTTTTCTCTGAGTCCTCCAGTTTCCTCCCACTGCTAAAGACTCCTACGCGCGAATTATTGAAATAAAATTAAACCATATGTTAGTTTGTGTTGAGTGGCCGTTAAACCTCATCCCGCTCTCTCTCTCCAATGTAGCACCGCCTGCATGACTGACAAGGAATGTATGTCTAGACATTTGTCATGACACCCCTCTGGATCCGCCCCTGCGGCTTTATTGTGAATAAATACGGGTTATAATTCATAGAACATCTTAATATCAGTTCAAGTGCGAATTTCCAAATATATGTGTGAGAGCTAAAGTATCCGTTAGATTTTATTTATAAACAACTTTTCTTGCACATGTATATATACAGGATGATGTTGTCATGGGAACGTTAACAGTACGAGAGAATTTTGAGTTTTCTGCCAGTCTGCGTTTACCACGGACTGTTAGTAAAAAAGAGAGAAGTCAAAGAGTAGAGCAGGTTATCCAGGAACTTGGACTGACAGAATGTGCCGATACAAAGGTTTGTTTATTATATACCATCATCATTATAGTATGCTAGATGGTCTGTTAATCATCATCACAAAGATATCTGCTACCACTGCTTAGATATCTGCTACCAGCACTGTATGTTAGATATCTGCTACCACTGTACATTAGATATCTGCTACCACTGTACATTAAATCCTTGCTACCACTGTACATTAAATCCTTGCTGCCACTGTACGTTAAATCCTTGCGCTGTACATTAGATGTGTGACAGATGAGTTTAGAGACATGGTGACAAATGTTGATATCATGGGTATCACCCCAGGGTCTTGTTTCAGTCAGGGGTCTGTCATTGAGTCAACTGCTGTGGTTTCTATTCCCCGGTTGTACGTGAAATGAAATGAAATGAAATGAAATGGGGTTTAACGTCCTACTCTTCTGCACCTAACCTGAGCTAATGGAAGACGGATTGTACACGACACGGTCACCTGTCCAACCTTGTGGGTTTTCTCCGAGTCTTCCGGTTTCCTCCTACTGCTAAAGACACTATGCGCAAGCGAATTATTGAAATAATTTAAGATTTACATATTATTTGGGAAAAATATCATACTTATTTAGAATAAAACAAAATTAATTTTTTGAACTGGAAGCTTTGCTAAACCTTTTTGGATATCTCGATGTCTTCGAGGTGTCACATCCCCAGCATGATCTAGACATTTCCATTATGTTCCAGGTTGGTAATGAATTCATACGGGGCGTTTCTGGAGGAGAGAGAAAACGAACAAATATTGGCATGGAGTTGATTATATCGCCACCTGTATTATTTTTAGATGAACCTACGACTGGTCTTGACGCCAGTACGGCCAATGCTGTTATGTGTCTGCTCAAAAGGTTTGATAGTTTAATATTAATCCATTAATATATGGGAGGTTGGATGGACGTATGGTTAGCGTGTGAACGCTGTATTGTAAGGCTGACCTTAAAAATATCTGTTTCGCCTAACCCAACCGACTAACTAACACCACCCCCGACTCAAATTATTTTACTGCACTTTTCCGCGATCTTTTCATTTTATTTTTGTGTGTCAACCTGAAATATATCACAAGAGTTATTTCCCTTTACTATGGTTATAGTTTGATCTGTTTGATTCATTATTGAAACTGGTTGATCAAGCGTCATAGGTGTCGGTTCTCAACAAAATGGTTGCAGACCAAAGCATGTCCATGCCTACGAAATGATTCTGCCTCTGTCTGTGGAGCGTCGTTTTATACATGACGATGATATTTTCGATATCCGTTTTCGAGAAAAATGAAGGCACAACCCGGACGATCGTTAAAAATGTGTTGAAGGAAATTCACACTTCAACTTCGTGGCAAATCGTGTGCGAGTCGTGCATCACAAAAATTTAAAATCCCGATGGGCCGATGTCATTCAATATTATTGATTTGTTTACAGCTTATAAGTAAACTCATTTTCTGTATGGGCTTCTCTGACTTTAAAAAAAAAAATCTGAAAAAAACCCCGACCTACCAACCCTTCTCCTCGATTGTAGGTCGGGTTTGGTGAAACAAAGATATTTTTAAGGTCAGCCTAAGGTCTGTTATTGACTCAACTGGCATGGTTTTTATTCCCCAGTTATACGTGACAAAGAGTAGGGTCCCGTGTCCAACCTTGTGGTTTTTCTCTGGGTTCACATCAAATTTGTTTGCAAGGGATTCAAAATCTTTTGTTTAACAACCAACAGTTTTCAAAACACATCATAAAAAAAACATACTTTTGTTTTCGCTAAAACCACGTATACATGAAGTAAAGAAAATGGGAAACGTGTTTGTCTTGTCCGTGTGAATCAATCCATTAGATTTGAACTTTTATTGATTGCAGGCTGGCGTTGAAAGGAAGAACGATAATATTTTCTATACATCAGCCACGTTATTCTATATATCGTCTGTTCGATAGTTTAATGTTGCTATCAGCGGGAGAAGTCGTATTTCACGGTCCAGCAACTAATGCTCTGGATTATTTTAAATCTGCTGGTAAGTTAATACTATATATTTATCTGTATGGTTACAATCCAATCTGGGTGGGTTAGTGAGAACGTCGCATGGTCAATGATCAGGATGTTCTGAATTCGATCCCACAGAGTTGGCCGTCAAACTTCCTCAAAGTTCCTCAGTTACGTGTGGTTTCAATTCCCTGCTTGTGTTCCCTGTCCAACCTTATGGGTTTTCTCTGGTCCCTCCAGTTTCCTCCCACTGGTAAGGACCCCTACGCACAAGCGAATTGTTGAAATGAAATTGAATCATATGTTGGACCTGAAATGACCTAGTTTGTGTCTAGTGGAGTTAAACTTCTCTCTCTCTCTCTCTCTCTCTCTCTCTCTCTCTGTATATATTGAAGAACTAAAAATCAAATTATATTCTAAGTATATCTTTTTTTTTTTTTACAATAATCAAATTGTGTTTTAATTATTTTAATCAATTCCTGTTTTTATGTTTAGGTTATGACTGTGAAGAACATAATAATCCACCAGATTTCTTCTTGGATATAATTAACGGAGATTCATCAGCTGTTATGAGTATGGATGCTCTAGAAGAAAGCGCCAAACGAGGTGAGATAATTTTATTTATAAAGGCTGGGATGGGTTGGCTGGTCATGTGATGTTGTTGATTGATAAAGATATCATTTTGTTGTTGATTAAAGTACGCCGATTTGGGGTTGGGCAATGCTGTAGATCTTAATAAGGAATGTGTAATTCATGGGTTCAGTCCTGGGTGTCAAAGGGACAATAACACTCTTGCTGGCTTGGCAGCTCCAGAAAATAAATGATAGCCTTATTCTAAGTACTAGATGTTTAAGTGTCCTACCTGTTGTGTAAATTATCCATTACATCCTATTTTACTTGTTCAGAGGGTTCGAAAATATTTTAAAATCCAAGTCACATTTGAAAAGGTTTACGTTAAGCTTTTCAAATCATTTAGTTGAATATTTCCAATTTTTTAAATTAGATGTGTTAAGATGAAATTTGTATCATCAATTAATTGGAATATTGTAAAATCATATAATTTGTTGACCAGAATAAAGATTAGCACATATTATTCAGTTACAACAAGAGTGGTATTGGGCCTTTAAATGACCATTCTATAAATAGAAATTGTTAAGTCTGATGCACGGAATAATGTAGTTTAACAACGGCCATGTTAGTACTGTGGTATGAGCCTATGAGGGAAATTTCATCAGTGATGGATCTTCAACAGGCTTCCAGTAGTATACGCTGACAATAAGGAGACCTGCCATGAAAATCCTGTGGGACTTTGAAAGCCCAAACCAGGATCGCTCCCGAGAACAGTGCCACACCCACCAAGTCTCTCTATTAATGTTTTATTCTATTCCTGATTTATTACAGCCATAGAGACAACAAATCATAGTAAGATGTTAATCAACCTATAGTCACAAAATATGCATTAATTTTATTATAGCACAGTTAATCAACAATACATCAATGTTATTATAGCACAGTTAATCAACAATACAACATTTTTATTATAGCACCAAGCGCTGAAATAAGGGGCCGGACACGGACAATGTCCGGGCGAATTGACCCCCTTTGACAGGCCGAATTGCCTTTCGTCCGGACATAAATGTCCGACCGATTTTGAGTAAAACAGTAAGCCAAAAATTTACCGAATTCGAGTCGATCGCTAATTATTACTAGACTCGAAAATCCAGACACAAAAATATCAACGACCCGAGTCACAGTGAAAATGTTACTATTTATATCTCGGCAGCGTGCAGATAAAATAATCAATAATTTTTAGAATCGGCTATTTTACGCTGGTTATATCAACGACCCGAGTCCTAGTAAAAATATTACTATTTTTTTATAGAATCGGTTCAAAATCCAGGCCCAAAAATATCAACGACCCGAGTCATAGTGAAAATGTTACTATTTATATCTCGGCCGCGTGCGGATAAAATAATCAATAATTATTAGAATCGGCTTTTTTACGCTTGTTATATCAACGAACCGAGTCATAGTAAAAATATTATTATTTTTTAGAATAGGCTCTTTTTCGCTGGTTATATCAACGACCCGAGTCATAGTAAAATTATCACTATTTACATACATGTATCTTGGCCGCGTGAAGATAAAATAATGAATAATATTGAGAATCGGCTCTTTTACGCTGGTTATTCGAGCCTACGTGTAGTAGCTAGCTTTGCGTTACTTTCGTATATGATTAGCTCTAAATCAAACCTAACATGACATGTAATTATACAAATTATTAGTAATAAAAGTAATAATATTTAAAATGTTACAAGAAAATGTTCAAGTTGACTATGGATGTAATTAGGGAGAGACTTTTTATACGAAAATTAAAATATCTCACTTTGTTGGACACTTCCGATGATCGATGTGAATGTAAATAGACGAGCTTTGAAAACATGTCGAATAAAATAACTTCTTATTTTCCCCAACCCGCGGACACGGGATATCCCGGCTAGTGGGACCGTTCCAGAATATTTTAAAACTGGTACTGTGTCTAATGTCTCTCAAAATGACACTTCTAATCGGGGGCCATCGCCGTCACTAGTTCGAAAATTACATACAATAAGAACCGTAGAAAAGTGGATCAAACCTGACGTAGCAAAATGCAATGCTGACGTGTGGTTAACATACGAAGAAGACGATGGTTTTGTGACTACATTAAATTGTGAACTCTATATAAAGTATTTTAAAAATATGAATTATATGATGGAATTTTCCACTGCATGGAATAATGGTATTTGTCAGGCTGAAAATCTGAAATGTCCGGCCGAAAATCAGTTCAGCCTGACATGATGTCAGGCTGAACCTTAGCAGTTATTTCAAGGCTTGTATAGCACAGTTAATCAACAATACATCAATATTATTATTATAGCACAGTTAATCAAAAATACAACGATTTTATTATAGCACAGTTAATCAACAATACATCCTTTTTGTTATAGCACAGTTTTTGTTTTGATTTTATTTGTATTGTTTTTCCTCTCAACAACCCCAAATCACCCTACAATCTATGTTTGGTTGATTTCTTTGAGAATTGGGAACAATCAGCATAAGTGTAGTCATATGCATACTTTCACATCAATCCTATTCAATGCAGACGTGTGTCCAGTGGGGAGGGGGAGGGGGTCCAACCCTCCCATTGTATATTTTGTTTTCTTACATATATCAAATATATGTATATGTATGTATGCGTTCTAAAAGAGCGTAAATATTGCCTCAAAGTGTTTCACATACCTCACTCACACCAAACCGGAAGTTGTCTCCACCTTAAGTACATGTACCCCTCCCCTCTCCCCCCCTTCATTTCATGTAAACATGGCCACACGAAGTTGAAGAATTGCTTCAGGAATAAAAACTAATTTAAAAACAAAAAGTACTTGATTGTTCTTATCATTAGTTTTTAGTTCACATTTTGAGGTTTTGAACATTTTAACAGAAAATTATTCAAGAAAGTAAAGTAGTTATTCATTCATCAAACAACTAAAAATAAAATTGGTGGGAAATTTAGCTGTTTATTGTGTTTCTATATCTTAATTATAAGTATATGAAATTGTCTGATTGTGTGATATTTAGACAGGTGTTTTCTATATTAATTACAGGTACATCAAAAGAATTCTTAGATTCCAATAAAACACAAGAAGGTTTGTACAGTATATTTTATATTTAAAATTTATTTAAATTAGAATATTTGTCTTGCATTCATTAAAGGCCTGCACACTCCCAGGATTGTTTGTTGCAGACGTCAGGATTGTTTGTTGCAGACGTCCATATAGGCGTACCAGCCAGAGGGGAGGGGGGACCACATTGAAGTTTCTGTATTCACAGGCTGGAATAGCAGGAAAACCAGTTTGCGGCAGCTAAATTTTCTCCCTATGGTCCCGTCTCCATGGACTGTAAGCAATTGATAAGAATTCGAGTCAGCCCCCGAGAATGTTCACCTTCTTGTCTGTGAGCCATTCTAGAGCAAAGCATGCCATGACAACACAACATCAGTTGTTTTTGTCCTGGATATTCCGTTAGTGAATGTTTTATTCACCACTCAGGAACATAGACTCTTTAGATGTTGTCTTTAGCCACTAATTTGACTCTCTAATATCTACCTTAATCTACAATAACTCAGATTCTGATCGTTATAGAATCTTCAAACTAGGTACACATTAGGTGAATGTCTTGACTGGGTTCGTTGTTGATCATTTTGTGTCTAGACTGAGCAGAGATTAGTAATTTCATTCGTTCATGCTGTGGTTTCAATCCCACTGTTGGCCGAGAAAGTTTTCCGAGATTTTGCAGTGTTGATCATTTTCTGCCGAGAGTCTAGACTACTCTAGACCAAGCAGAGATTAGCAACTTAATTGGTTGATGCTATGGTTTCAATCCCACTGTTGCCCGAGACAATTCTCTGAGATTTTGCAGCGTCGTTTCTCCCAGCAAGATACAGTATTTATATAGTCATTGCTGTCAGGACTAAATTTCCTCTCGTATTACTATATATGGTGTATGCCCATCTTCATTAGCCCGACAGGTGCAGGGCAAAGCAGGACATTAAACCAAATTTCATTTCATTTCTTGCCTGTGATGTGATGAGGTTCTGTTTAATGAAAATAAGATGTTATATTAATTATTGATGTAGGAGGCTTTGTTAGGGTTGCATTGATTTTATTACCATGAAAATGAACTGTTTTGACAAAACTTCACCTTTTCAGCACCTCTTTTATCTGAAGCCAAAGGTGAATTTTAAGTTTGTACTTTAGATGTTGTATGCTATGAAGATAGTAATATTTTATTTGGGGATTTTGTTTGGTTTTTATTTGGTTTATTTATTGTGGCGGTAGTTTAAATAGATAGTGTACAATGTAGTTATTTTATCTGTCAAGCATCGATGCTCTTTTAATTTTTGCAATATCATTTTTTTGTAATTTAAAACATAGACTTAGACCCCAAGTATTTGTATGAGAATATGAAAGATTATTTTGGCCTAACTAGACTTCTATTCATAATATAAAGGGGGGTTGGATGGCCGAATGGTAAGCAGGGGGCGCTGTATCATACGGTCTGTCATTGAGTTAACAGGGGGCGGGGGGTGTCGATTCCCTGGTTGTATGTGACAAGGAGTAGGGTTGCCTGTCCAACCTCGTGGGTTTTCCCTGGGTCCTCCGGTTTCCTCCCACTGCTAAAGACACCTACGTGCAAGCGAATAAACCCTCTCTCTCTCTCTCGAATGAATGTCAAACCCCCCTTCTCTCGCTCTCTCTCTCAGGATATAAACCTAATTAAAGGAGCTAACTCTCCATCCTTGGCACCTAGAAATGGACATCAATGGGTCGCAACACATATGATAATGTAATACATATGTATATGTATATAAATTGATTTACATTCAGTCGTTTCTGCTTTAACTGTAATTTCTAATCAGATATTTTCGGCAAAATATGCAAAGACTCTTTGCATCTGGTTATTCCAGACTACACTGGTAGTATTCTCCCATGAGATGTGTTAAGCCTCGTTCATCAAGTCGCTTCATAACAAAAGGCATGTGAAGCATTCTCGCACCCGAATCGTAGGCCAGTTTTAAAACTTTTCTTTTTGTCTTGTAAATTGGATAACAGAAGCCCAGCTTTTCTGATAACCAGATCAATGTTGATTTAAATTAACCAATAAGTCTTGTTTGCAGTGTCAAAGACAGTAGATGATGATATTGACTTAGAGACTTTCCTCCTTTAAGAACAAAGAGTACTTGCTCTTCTCGTAAACTTTCAGTTCCAATTGTTAAATTCTTAAATATGATTAACAGTTCCTACAACTTGAGTGCCTATTTATTTAACAAAAGCCTGAAGAACTTGAATTAAATTGTTTTGGCAATTCAAATTTCATGTTTAATTTCATCATTTATGGTTTGTTTTGTTTTCAGGTTCAGAAAATAGCATCCACAATAAATTAGTTGAACATTATAAGACCTCTGTGTGGAAACAGACGTAAGTTGAATATAAATATATAAAAATGTGGGAATCCTGCGGGACTAAATCTTATAAGATTGTGTAGCCATCCGTTGCAAAAGTTTGTTAGTGTGAATCCATTTAGATTAAAAGTTAAAGTTAAATTGGTACGATTTTATATTAGATATGTTTCATAATTCGTCGGGAAAATATTCATTTCTCAGTATTGGGGGGGGGGGGCGTGAGATACAGTCCTCTCATGATTTACATCTCTTCAACACAATACAATGGCTTTCGATTGTTAAGATGGCAATGTGAGGAGGTTTTTGCCCAGGCCGGCGTGTTTCCACTTACTCTTGATGTTCTTAATGTCCATGCCAACGTGTGCACAGGTGGACCAAGGTTTGAAATATTCTAAGTTTCTCCTTGGCCCCAACCAGGATTTGAACACTTGACATCCTGCTTGTATGTCCAGTAGCATTGCAGAATAACTTCTTGAACTAAACCAGAATTTGAACACAAGACAGGGGGGAATCATGATGGCTTATTGGGTAAGATGTTGGCTTGTTAGCCTGCAGGTCTGGTGTTCGATCTCTACATTGGCCGAGAAAGTTCGGCCTGATTTACCCATGTGGTTTCCTCTTGTCTAATCGTTCGGATGGTATATGAAGAACCGAGGTCCTGTGTACACATTGGCGTGCATGGTGTATGTCCGTCTTCATTATCCTAGTTTGTAGCAGAACAGTTGGACGTTAAACCTTATTTCATTTTTGAACACAAGACATTTTACTTCAGCCATGACAGATTTACTTCCACAGCCCTAAAATATATCCGGAATTTCTGTGATTTTAATTTTCAGTTTATTTGATGAAATAGAGCCGTTAGAACAACAATATTTAGAGAATGTCAAAAATGATGCCGTCGTAAGAATGCCAAAAGTATCGTATGCTACATCTTTTGCCTGGCAGGTTTGTAAAATTATATTAATACAAGCTGTCTAAACCATGTTAATACTAGCTAGGTTACCTGGCAATCCACAGAGTGTGTCTAGACTATATTGATACGCGACAAGGAGTAGGCTCGCCTGTCCAACTGCATGGGTTTCCTCTCGCTGTTAAAGACCCCTACACGCATGTGAATTATTAAAATAGAATTAAACAATATGTTAATCCTGAAAAAACCTGGTTTTTATGGAGTGAAGGTAAAACCCTCTCTCTCCCACTCTGTCTGTCTGTCTCTCTCTCTCTCTCTCTCTCTCTCTCTCTCTCGCACACACAGATGTAGAGAAAAGTAAGATATAAAAATACTTATTATTTGATATATTTTATATTTTAACAGCTGTGGATTGTGTCTATACGAACAGCCAGAAATTTATTCAGAAATCCACAGAGTTCAATTTTACAGGTATTGTGGCATAAATCTTTTATTAGATATTACACATTGAACAAAGGACATTGAAATGGACTCTGTCCGTCAGTCCATCGCTCCTAGTTTTGTTTATGGGGCAGATCTCATAAACCATTTAAAATAATGTTAAAATATAGTGTTTTCTAGTCATTCAATAAAACTGAGGAAGAACTTTTGTTTAACAATAGGTGGAGATACAGATGTTTATACACATGACTAATAGAAACATAACACATGACTAATAGAAACATGACTGATAGACACATGACTAATAGAAACATGACACATGACTAATAGAAACGTGACTGATGGACACATGACTAACAGAAACATGACTGATAGACACATGACTAATAGAAACATGACCTAAAGAAACATGACTAATAAATCAATAGACACATAGCAAATAGACACATGATCAATAGACAAAAAAAAATGGCCGAATGTTAGTCTCAAAATAATGGAAATATAGTGTTAATATGTTAAAACATGGTTTCTTTTCGTTGAAGATTTTTGTGATGATTATATTTGGTGTAATTGTTGGAGCTGTTTATTTCCAAATAGATAACTCTGCTAAAGCTGGTATACAAAACAGGTAGTTATGTCATTTATATTGGCATTCCTCGCTAAATTATATCCCTTGTGATTCAGCTAGTAAGGCTCTAAAGAGATCCAGAGTCACAGTGGCTCAGCGGGAAAGACGCTGGCTTGCTAGCCTGGAGGTGGCATGTTCGATCCTTTTGACTCAGAATGTTCATCCAGATTTTCCAATGTGGTTTCCTCTTGTCAGTGGTGCAGGACGAAGGGCCTGACAAGGACAGATGTCTGGTCATTCGGAGGTCCCGTGCATACATAGTATACTGTGTGGCGTATGCCCTTCTTCATGAGCCCAGTGCAAATAAAAGATCCCTTGACACTTTAAAGTGAAACTGCTACCATTCAGTGTATGATGCCAGACCCTCATTTCATCACCATTACCCATTGTTTGCTGAAACATCTCTTGATTTATATTTTCAGAGTTGGTGCTTTCTTCTTTATTATCATGAATCAAGTTTTTGGTAATTTGTCGGCCATTGAACTATTTATAAAAGAAAGGTCTATATTTATGTAAGTAAATTATCATTTAACGTTGGGTGGTGGAACTACAATTTCAAGACCGGGCCTCGGTTTCACAAAACATTCTCAGACTTAATGTAGCTAAGCCTCTAACTCAGTATCCTCCAAAGTCTTCAACAATGAAATCACAAAAAATTTGTCAATTTAATTCAGCATTGATGTTGTGATCTTACCGGGAAAAGATCGGCTTCTAATATGGACTGGCAAGGACAGCTGTCTTGTCGTTTGGATGGGATGAAAAACTGAGGTCCTGTGTACACATTGCAAATTGGTGTGCATGTAAAAGAGTCCTAGACAGTTGGAATTCGATATAAGAGTAGGCCAATGTGCGGCTGTCCGGGCAAAATTTCCTCATAATGGGATATTGCATGACATGGTCATTAGCCTGGGTTGTGTAAAAAAGTAAAACCTGGCTCACAGTCTACAGGGGAAACACTTAGTAAATCTGTGTGTGTCTTACGTATGTCCTGCACACACAAAATTGTCGCCATTTCTTGCAGCAGGCCTGTGAGCTTCAAAATCCTATGACCAATGCGTTTCAAAACATGTCGACAGGTTGTGAATTGAGCTTAAGTTATCCAGGAAGTTTATTTTTTTTGTGTATTTTCAGTCATGAGAACGTCAGTGGTTTTTATCGTGTATCAGCGTATTTTCTAGCCAAGGTATTTTGTGATGTAATACCGATGAGAATGATACCAGTTGCTGTGTTCTCCTCTATTGTCTATTGGATGGTTGGTAAGTTACAAACTGATGAAGTTCATATTACTTCAGGGGGGGTGGATGGCGAATGGTTAGCATGTGTGTGCTGTATCGTAAAGCCTGTCATTGAGTCAGCTGGCATGGTTTCGAATCCCTGGTTGTACGTGACAAGGAGTAGGGTCGCCTGTCCAACCCACTGCTAAAGACCCATACGCACAAGCGAATTATTGAAATGAAATGACCTAGTTTGTGTCGAGTTGACATTAAACGCCATTTCTCTCTTTCTCTCCAACTTGGTGTAGTTGGTCTCTAGGTGAAGGTCTTGACTGCATTTGATAAGAAGCGCCAGTTAAGCTAAATGATTTTGAGATCAAGGTTTGGGGGTCATCAGTCTGACTGTTGTCTTATTAAAAATAATGATATCAATTTCATAGCCTATAATTCTTTGTTTTACAGGTTTTACAGCCGATGTTGGAAAATTCTTTTTCTTTATGTTGGATTTATTTTTAACGACGTTATCAGCTACGAGTCTAGCGTTTGCGATCAGTGCAAGTGTTCGGATGCTAGCCATTGCTAATTTACTCATTGCTCTGTGTTTCGTTTTTATGATGGTATGTATTCCAACAATGTTTTTACCATGAAACCAATCGGATTAAAATACATATCAATATTTCATTTCGATTTTTTATACTTTTGATGGCCTTCAGTACATGAAGATCTGATAAGTTATAATGGGAGTTCACGTTAGGCGACAAACAAGCAGCTTTTGACCCTATGACGTGAGACATTGATTAATCAATCAGCGTTCGACGTTTCTAGTAGTTTACCCACAGTTCCATGCATTGAAAGGCCAAGAAATCCTTGTCGCAGACCATTTCATTGGCCTATCCCTCACATCATTAAGAACATGTCAATGATAACAACTCTTCCAGATCCTAGTGTAGTAAAGACAAGTAAAGCGAAATAAAATTTTGAACTATAAAAATGAAACGAAATAGGATCTGTGTTTTAATCAGATTTCTATGAAATCAGGCAATTCGCTGCCATTCTTAACTTACATTGTACAAAGCACCTTTCAGGTTTATATTTTAGCATTTCCTTTGGTTATCATAGTCACTATCAGGCCATTATTGAAAAAGTTGTGTTAGTGAGCCTCATTTATATATCGTCGCTGTGCTATCCAAATCTGGTATGTCGATTTATGCAACTTTTCAGGGGAAACAAAAAACATTATAAAAATGTTACTACTAAACCAAATTCTACAATTTTTCCACACAATGACTTATTACCTAAACATGAATTATTGCATATAGTGGGGTGGGGGTGGGACACCTATGACGTCACAAAAAAGACATACGATAATTTGACGCATTTTATTTTCTCCAAAATTGGACATACGAAGTTTGGATATGATGCATATGTCCCAAAAAACGATTTACGATAATTTGCCGATAACAAAACGGGCGTGGCCGTATACCATTTACGTGGTTAAAATCCTTATTCTGGCTTGAGTATCTCGATGTCATTCATTTGATTAATGAGACACGTTTATTAAAAATAAATGAAGTGAAATGGAGTTTAACATCCAACTTTTCAGCACTATCCAGGTTAATGAAACGGGCCAAAATATACTATTCAAAAAAAGTAGGGGATATTTGATTTTTAAGTGTTATTAAAGTCACCTAATGAAACTGACGAAGAAACAAATGACAAAATGAAATGAAGTTCACATTCATCGATTTATTCCAAAAGATCGTTAGACTAAGTAAGGCACAGACTGACCATTATAAGGGTAAAATGATACCCGGGGTCAAACAGCAAAGTTACCACATCATCACAACAAAGTCAGTAACGGGTAAATCCTCCTCTGTTTGCCAAACAAGCATTGATCCGACGTGGCATACTCCTAATGAGACGTCTAAGGTCATTTTGGTCCAGATTGTCCCATTCCGCGGTTGAAACGCAGCAGCAAGTTCTTGGACATTGGCAGGACGTTGTTGACGTTGACGTAACCTCTGTCCAAGCATGTCCCAGACATGCTCTATGGGGGAGAGGTCGGGACTCAGTGCTGGCCAAGGTAATGTTGTGGTGTTCTGTTGTTGGAGGTAACCTGTAACGATCTTGGCCCTGTGATATCTTGCGTTGTCATCCTGGAAGATGAAACGGCGGCCATGACGTCGTGCGAACGGCACAACATGGACTGCCAAGATGTTGTCCCGGTAGTACTGGCCTGTAACACGCCCTGCAACAACATGTTAAGCCGTTCTTCCAGCAACTGTGATGCCTCCCCACACCATAACAGAACCCCCCCCAAATCGATCATGTCTGGTGACGTTAACATCTTGGAAGCGCTCGTTTCGACGACGCCACACCCTCCTACGTCTGTCCAAAAAATCAACTGTGAACCTTGACTCATCTGAAAACATCACATTGCTCCAGCGTCGATTATCCCAGTGTTGGCGATCCCTACACCAACGACGTCTTGCCTGAATGTGATGATCTCTCAAACAAGGGATCACGCGAGGACATCGGGCGCGAAGGTGACCCCTATGCAGTCGATTCCGAATCGTCTGGCCACTCACTCTCACACCAGTGTCTGTTTGAAGACGAGCGCTGATCTGATTTGCTGTGATGACACGATTTCTCAAGGCCAAGGTACGGATAAATCGATCCTGGGCTTGAGTTGTCGACCTGAGCGTGGTCTGTCCTGCACAGATTGTGTATCATGGTATCTGGACCATAGCATGCTTATGACAGACTGAGAAACAGTCATCGTCCGCGCCACAACCGCCTGTGCTGTGCCGATCTGAAGCATGCCAAGGGCACGTAACCTTTCATTTTGGGTAAGCCGACGCATATCAAAATTTGTTTTCTGGTCACTAAAACAATTAAACTGATGTTTCCCCCCTGGAATTCAATGCCACAATGACTGTAACATTCAAAGTCAGAGTCGTGCAAATCTTGGGTTGGACCCCCATGATGATCCCAAGCATCACCTGCATTCCATGCGGTAGCTATTGGTGCGTTTGGGCGTCACATGTAACTGGAAATGTTTCTTCTGTTAGGTTCTATAGTGACTTTTTTCATAGTCATTTGCATATTTTAGTATTATGCCCCCAAAATCAAATATCCCCTACTTTTTTTGAATAGTATAAGTCAAAGTGGCTCAGTGAGAAAGGCTCTTACTCGCTAACCCGGATGTACCGGTCTTAGCACGGATTTTCCCGTGTCCTCTCCCATTGTGAGGCCGGACTAGCAACACAATCTAGTCGTTCGGATAGGAAGAAAACCCGAGGTCTCGTGTACAGTTCTAATTTGAATTTAAAGTAGGCTTTTGTGCCACTGCATAGCCTTTGATTTCCCCTTTTTTCTGACATTATGATCTTCATTTATTTCATTATCTTCATTTATTTCATTATCTTCATTTATTTCATTTGCTTTATTATCTTCAATTATTTCAATATCATCATTTATTTCAGTTATTTCGTTATCTTCAGTTATTTCAATATCTCCAGTCATTTCAGTTATTTCATTATCTTCAGTTATTTCATTATCTTCAGTGGCTCAGTGAGAAAGGCTCTTACTCGCTAACCCGGATGTACCGGTCTTAGCACGGATTTTCCCGTGTCCTCTCCCATTGTGAGGCCGGACTAGCAACACAATCTAGTCGTTCGGATAGTAAGAAAACCCGAGGTCTCGTGTACAGTTCTAATTTGAATTTAAAGTAGGCTTTTGTGCCACTGCATAGCCTTTGATTTCCGCTTTTTTCTGACATTACAATTTTCTATTATTTCATTATCTTCATTCATTTCATTATCTTCATTTATTTCATTTGCTTTATTATATTCAATTATTTCAATATCATCATTTATTTCAGTTATTTCAATATCTCCAGTCATTTCAGTTATTTCATTATCTTCAGTTATTTCATTATCTTCAGTTATTTCATTATCTTCAGTGTGTGATCTAGCCATATACCTACATCCCAATCCGGATCTTTTGATAATGTCATCAGAGTCTGAAAGTGTGTCACTTAATTCATAAATTTTATCTTCTAGGCTATTTCCGGCTCTCATATTTTCTATTTCGGGTTGTTTTAAGTGTTCGAATTTTATTTTATTTGAGTGGGTAGGGGTAGAATAAAGCTTTAGGCTGCATTTCCTTTAGTATGGATCCGGTCCGGCTCAGGTCCGGTTGCGGATACGGAAATAATCACTTTCATAGAATTTTATTAAGAGTGTTTCCTTATTTGCCGGTTCGGATATGGTTCTCTATGCGGCGTCCTGTACGATTTTTCGAAACAGACTATGTCCGTAAACGCAAATAACGCACGTAAGGAAAGGCAGTTTGGGTAGCCCGCACGGCAAATAGCTAAAAATAGGTAGGGAAATTTCAATTTTCGCCCTTTCTTAGACACGTGTCATGTTGAAAAGAGAGCCCTCCCGCTTGAATAATCGCATATAAGGACACACAAGCTGTCGTTTGCCATTTCTGCTCCCGGACCGGAGCCGTACTAAAGGAAATGCAGCATTATTCGAATTAGTAGCAATCAAACTCGTCGCCTTTGGTGCTTGTTTAGCCCGGACCATATTTACGAGTATCTGACCCCTTGTTAAGGCTTCTGGCAGACTAGTAGACTTATACTGATGTAGATTAAAAAGACAGAAACCGTTCTGAAATTTAATAAAAAAATATGTCAAAATGTCGTATCTCTGTACGTTATTCGCCGATGGGGTATACCATTCATCTGTGTCGTTAATGTCAAATTATCGTATATCAGAATTTACCACTAATATCTTACTTATTAGTGTGTTATCAGTAAAAGATGCACGTATTCATTAAATAATGATAGCATGTACTGTAATATATTTTATATTTAGCCAATTTTTTACAAATTGTAACTAAATAACCCCAAATCAATGAAAATGGGTTAATCAAAGTATTTGTAATTGTAATTCGATATATATGCAAAATATTGATTTACTGTTTAATGAAATTTAAGTTTTCTTTCTGGATTAGTTATGGTTTACCTCGTACAGCATTTAAAAGTGACTTCAAACTACACAAAACATCCATGTCGTCTGATTTTGCCACGTGATACCGAGATACGATATTTTGTCAGAAATACGATGTTTTGGAGAAATTAATTTTGGCGAATCAGATTCCGAGAAATTGTCACATGCTCGAAAATCCTATTTCTAATTGGCGTAGAGGTACGAACTTTTGATAGATGGTGCGCGGCAGGAATTTGATTCTGATCAAGCAAAAATGTAAATTTGGCAAAAAACCGAGATACGAGGTTTGGATAGCACAGCGACGATATGCACATTAGTTACTCTCCTCTCTCACACAACATGCATATTATAGTACATACAATTCCCTCTCTCTCTCTCTCTCTCTGATTATGAGATAAATAATTATAATCAACTTGATAATGACTAATTCTGAGGATTGATTATTTCAGTTGTTCAGTGGTCTGTTAGTTAATTTATCAACAATGGCTGCCTGGTTACGGTGGATAAAATGGGCCAGTATATTCCGTTATAGTTTAGATGTAAGTAGGGTATAAACATCAACTTCGTTTTTATCAGTGGTTATTGTTTGTAAGCTTGGCTGGTCATCTTAAGTATACTTTATTCATAATCAATAAAAACAATTTACATGATGTGTTATTGCTCTGTGAGGGTAGTTCTTTCGTTCACCATTGATAGCATGGATTAAAATGTATTGAATCTAAAAACCACATGTGAGATAGGCCATGTTTTATTCAACCTCACCAAGTACAAAAAATTCCACATATGGGAGATAACTCCCAAGTTCTCCAGTAAAGAATAAAGGGGAGTGAACTTTTACATGAAAGGTGACATAACTGTATAACATTATGCCTTATGGAGACAATGGATGTTATTCATATGAAGGTTTAAACTAAGACTAACTGCAATGTGTACCGCAGTGCACATCAGTCTTACCCTGATTGACTAGTGAGAAGGTTGACTAGCAGACGATAAATGTCAGTAAAATTCAGGCTTTAATGATATGCGATAAAAAGGGGTTTAGGTCAATCTGTTAGGCTCCAATGAACTAGTACATCAGAAAATGTTTTGAGCTTTCATGTAATTAAACTGTTAATAAAAACATAAAAAAAAATCTTAATGTGTGCTGCACAAGATTTTTTTTTACATTGAATTTTGTAGTTTGTTTTAGAAACTGTGTGAAACTCATGTTCCTTATACAGACTCAGATGAACCTTATATATATATAGCCTTAAAAAAAGTTCACTAAGGTGCTGCTCATTTAAGTATTTGTATATTTTATTTTTATTTGAAGGCTTTAAGTATAAATGAATTAAAAGATATGGAATTTGGAGATTGTGGTGGTGTTAATGGGACGGGACCTGGAAATGGAACTTGGTAAGATTTGTTTATTTTGTTTTGTAACAAATATTTTCAATAATATTCACATATGAATCATATTCAGTCGATGACTAAGAGACAAATATATGGCACTATGGCTTACTCTTTTATCAAATTCCAACTGCCAAGGAATCTTTTACGAGCACGGCAATGTGTACACAGGACCTTGGTTTTTCATCCCATCTGAATGACTAGACCAGTCCTTATCAGACCCTTTGTCCTACACCATTGACAAAAAGAAACCACATCGAAAGATCCAGACTTGCAGGTTAGCATCTACTCAGTTAGCTACCGTGGCTCCCCTGTATATTAATAACTTGTTATATTTCAGTGTTTTAGGTGTATATATTGTAATAACTTGTTATTTATCAGTGTTATAGGTGTATATATTATAATAACTTGTTATATTTCAGTGTTATAGGTGTGTATATTATAATAACTTGTTATATTTCAGTGTTATAGGTGTATATATTATAATAACTTGTTATATATCAGTGTTTTAGGTGTATATATTATAATAACTTGTTATATTTCAGTGATGCAATGTATATGTTATTATAATAATTTGCTATTATAATAACTTGTTATATTTCAGTGCTTTGGGTAATACTTATCTTCGTGATCAAGCCATTGATTATGATACCACCTGGTATCTATGGAGAACACAGGTAGCGCTCGCCAGTATCAGTTTCATCTTTTTAACGTTAGGTTATCTCAAGTTACTTACCATGAAAAAATTGAAATAATTTATTGCTCTCGTAGCAGTAGTTGACACACGCAATAAACACAAAAAAACATAATATTGAACACATTACTATTTTAATTAAAGCGACGTTTGTTGAGGGTTCTCTCAAATTTGTCAAGTAAATGATGATGAATATATGTGTGTGAAATGACTTTATGTAGTGGGGGTTGGATGGCCGAATGGTTAGCACGTGCGCACTGTATCATAAAGCCTGTCATTGAGTCAACTGGCGTGGTTTAGAATCCCCGGTTGTACACGGCAAGGAGTAGGGTCACCTGTCCAACCTCGTAGGTTTTCACCAGGTCCTCCGGTTTCCTCCCACTGCTAAAGACCCGTACGCACGAGCGATTTATTGGAATAAAATGAAACGATGTGTTAGTCCTAATTTGTGTCAAGTGGACGTTAAACCCCATTTCTCTCTCTCTCTCTCTGACTTTATTTAACGCCTTCTATACCAAAGAGATATTGGTAATATACAGAAAGTTTAATATACAAAAAAAACAAGTAACAACCGTTAAGATAGTAATTGTGTATCATATTCTATTTTTTGTGTTAAGTGATAAATTTTTAGACATGTAGAAACTTCCATTTCATTTGTACTTTTTATGTTTTCATCGTTATGTTAATAATGGATAGCCTAATAATATGTAGGTATATATATATATATATATATATACTGTTTATAGTTTTATGAAAAATGTAAAATAACAAAAAAAAAAATTAATTATAAGGATTGTCTTCCCTTGTTTAACAAAATCAATTGAGTTGGGATATTCTATGTTTGATCGTTTCTGTCAACCTTTTGGTTGACTATCAAAAATGGGTTCGTCCGTCTGTCATGGTGTAATGTTGAACATTTGATTATTTTGATATTTTCTGCTTTCACTTAGCAGAGATAAGCATTTGGTGCATATTTACATTACATAAGTACTTTAACTAAGTTCATATTGAGCATTTCCTGCTTCGGTAAAGCAGAGGAATTCATAACTTGACTACTTGAAGCTATTTACAAAAAGATAATTGCTCAAGAAGTTACCAAGTATCTTCTATTTATTTTGGGATAAAGGCAGGGGGGGGGGGGGAGTATCAAGCTCATTGTTGGCTTGTTGATTGAGGCAGGGGGGAAGCATCAACTCCACTGTTGGCTTGTTGAGACAGGAGGGACTATCGGCCTCACTATTGGCTTGCTGAGGCATGGTTAAGCATCAGCCTCACTTTAGGCTTGTTGAGGCAGGAGGGAGTGTATCAACCTCACAGTAGGCCTGTTGTACCAGTGGAAATAAAAAAATACAATACAAAAAGGTTCAGGTCATTAGTATTGACTGTATTGCATTGTTTAATTCTATCGTTTCATAATTCTATAGTTGTTCCATTGTGAAGCACCCCTGAACACGTATATCTGAAAGCGGGGTTATAACAAATGTTTGTAATAATAATAATAATATTCTAAGGCCACTCTGATGTGGGCGTATGTTTTGTTGCCTGGCAACCTATTTTTGTTTAATAATGGTTTAAGATGTAGGAGGGGGGGATGGCCAAATGGTTGGCATGTGTGCGCTGTATTATAAGGTCTGTCATTGAGTCAACTGCCATGGTTTCAATTTCCTGTTTGAACATGACAAGGAGTAGGGTTGCCTGTCCAACCTTGTGGGTTTTCTCAGGGTCCACCGGTTTCCTCCCACTGTGAAAAGACCCTTCACGCAAGTGAATTATTGAAATAAAATTGAACCATGTGTTAGTCCCGAAATGAACTAGTTTGTGTCGAGGAGACTTCAGTGAACGTTAAACCTCATTTCTCTCTCTTTTTTGTTGTAAAATGTTAAATTAAGATTTTGGGGAAACATTGGATTTTGCTCCATATTAACTAAAGTCTCAAAGAACTAAGTTTAATATATTTAGTTTGATTAGGGGTAATAATGTTTTGTTGAATCAAGCATTTTATATTGTTTGTTTTTTTATGACGATGTCCACATCATGTATATTCAGAATTTGTATACGTAATTATAAAAAATTAAAATTCTGCATTCAATTTGTAAATTCTTGTATTTAAATTACAATCCAACCCTTTGTTTCATTAAAACCTCTGTTTGTCATTTGAATTTCTTAAAAAAAAGTATGTTATTTGCATTTCTTGAAAAGACTGACTTATCGAGGCCTATTCACGCTAAAATGTACTCAAATTTAATATTTAATCAAGAAAATAAAATCAATGGTTAAGGCATAGATTCAATTGGATTTAAAAGAGACCCATCAAAGGGTTTTAACAACACTGTCTGATATGTGGCTTGATTATATTATCTGAAGAGAATCCATCAAATACTAATTAGAGAATGCCTCAGGTACCAATTAGAGAATCCTTCCGATACCAATTAGAGAATACTTGTAATACTA
The DNA here is from genome assembly GCA_963678685.1 of Patella ulyssiponensis. Classification (NCBI taxonomy): domain Eukaryota; kingdom Metazoa; phylum Mollusca; class Gastropoda; family Patellidae; genus Patella; species Patella ulyssiponensis. Next base: position 93,066,075 of record OY783226.1, read on the forward strand.
TTTAAAGAATCCTTCAAATACCAATTAGAGAATCCCTCAAATACCATTAGAGATTCACTCAAAATCAATTAGATAATCTCTCAAATACCAATTAGAGAATAACTCAAAACCAATTAAGATAATCTCTCAAATACCAATTAAAGAATCCTTCAGTTACTAATTAGAGAATACCTCAAAATCAATTAGATAATCTCTCAAATACCAATTAAAGAATCCCTCAGATAACAATTAGAAGATACCAATTAGAGAATACCTGATATACCAATTAGAGAATCCTTCAAACCAATTAGGGAATACCTCAAATGCCAATCAGGGGTTTTAATGAATATAGTTTTAAAGTGATGTATTCATTGATTAGTTAATTCATAATTTATTTTTGATCCAGAATTCCGCAAAGTTTTGTTTTGTTTTTAGAACATTATAATGTTCAGGTGTCAAGTTTGTTAAAATAGATCTATATAAATAAAAACATAGGTTATTTTTTTTAACAATTTTGTTGTAATTGTTTTATTACTGTCTTGAAGGGAATTAAGAGATGCAGTTTTTGAATCAGCTGGCGTGGTGTTGACTCCCAAGTTGTACGTGACTAGGAGTAAGGTCGCCTGTCCAACCTCATGGGTTTAATCCGGTTTCCTCCTACTGCTGAAGACCCCTATGCCCAACTAAATTACCGGGGTATTGAAATAAAATTTAACCATATGTTAGTCCAAAAATGACCAAGTTTGTGTCGAGTGGGTGTTAAATCCCACTTCCCTCTCTCGCAATATTGTAATATGTGGATGCTATTTCGCAGGAATATGCCCAGCCGTACATCAAGATATGGTGAATAATTTAAGATTTCTAAATTTATTTGACTGTACTGGGTATATAATACTCATCCCGATTATTGTTGATAATATGTTCAAGTTATCAACATATTTATCATGTTATACCGTCTATACACCTACCTTAATTAACTACTCAATCAACCTTGATTGGCTGACTTTAATCTTTATCGGACTGATCATCAATCCAATCCTGAACATAAATCATTGCTTCTCCAGTGTCGGACTATATCAGTCCAATAAGAATGATTAACACTTCTTAATCTACGTGATTAACACTTCTTAATCTATGTGATTAACACTTCTTAATCTACGTGATTAACACTTCTTAATCTACGTGATTAACACTTCTTAATCTACGTGATTAACACTTGGTTTCTCCATTGTTGGACATTTTAATCTCCTTGATGTCTGCTAACAACATGTAGAAACTAGTCATGTGTTGGGTCATATTCTGGGGGTGAGAAGTGACCCATGGGGGATTGGCAGGCCGAATAGTTATTAAGTGCACTTCAGATCACAAAGTCTGTTATTGAGACAGTTGGTCTGGTTTTCGATTTACCATTTGTAAGTGACAAGGCGTAGGGTCAGCTACCCATCCTCTTGGGTTTCCTCCCACTGCTACAGACCCCTACAAAGCACAAGCAAATTATTGAAATAAATTTGAACCACGTTACTCCGGAAATATGTGGTGAGTGGAGGTTAAACCCCATTTCTCTCCAAACTGACATGAAAAACCAAAACAGAATCCTCGAATTCGTGTCTTCATTTGCCGAACCAAGGCATTAAAGTTGGATATTAAACCCCATCCCATTTAAAGCGAGAATTTCATATTTTCTAAGAAAGTCAAAACATAATTATTTCTATGTCTTTTGCTCAATAGGTTGTCAACTCACTATTATACGATTATAGGCATTATTCCCCACTCTTGGAAATCTTACACACAGGAAATAACACAATTATGTCCCTTGTTTTTTAGTCTATTTGTAAGCTGTTTACTCTTGTTGCTTGTAGGCAGCCAGATTAGTCTGCAATATTCTAATTTATCTAATAAAAAGGGGGTCTGGATGGCTGAATGGTTAGCATGTGCGTGCTGTCATTAAGTCAACTGGCGTGGTTTCGAATCCCCGGTTGTACGTGACAGGGAGTAGCCAGTCCAACCTCACCATAAATAGTCCCGAAATGACCTAGTTTGTGTTGAGTGGACTTTAACCCCCATTTCTCTAACTATCTAATAAAAAAAATAACACTCAAAAAATTCTACTATTTATTTTCTTCTCAGCTAAATATTTCTAGTACATAAAACTTAATCAAGAATTTACAATAAAGGATTTTTGGATACATTGAGAAAATTCTCCCTTTTTTCAAAAAAAAAAAATAACTCAATTGGAATGCAGAAATCGATCAAATATATAGCACAATTAAACTTTAATATTTACATTCATTCCACTAGCTTGTTTATCATTAATTTAATATTAAATCCAAATGGACAGTTTGAATGTTTTGTGAATCAAATAAAGACTGTGTTTGTTAGCCAGTCAATTTTTGAAGTATTTTGGATTAGAGGGACATGTTTTACAAAGATTGACCATTATCCCAATTTTTAACATAATACTTTTAAGTGGATTTTGCACATAAAACTATAGATTTAAGGGACCATCACGATTCTAACTGTACTTGATAACGAAAGGTAAATTTCACCTACACTGTATAATACAGCTTGGGACACCAGTCTCTATTTCTAGATGAAAACTGACAGGTTTAAGTTGTTTGAAAACAAATCATCATGCATATCAAGTTAGTTGCTTGGCTCTAATGTAGAGGATTGGGCTTTTAACACAAAATAAAACTGTTTTACTCTTCAGAATGTAATCGAGATTGGCCCTTTAAAGTCTTATTCATTGTGTTTTAAAGTTAAATTCTGTAATGAAATAACTTTATGGAATATGCATTGAGTGACAGTCAGCAAAGACAGATAAATAGAACCGAATAGAGTGACAAATAAGATGCACAACCCCACGAAGCTGTAGGCAGCCTTAAAAGAAGACGAAAAATGAGTGAATTGAAAATAAATGGACATGCATGTATACCTGTACGTTGATTACAAACATTTAATATAAAAGAATAAATATGAATAATGTAAATGGAAGGACGGAAATAACAAACAAATCTTAATTTACAACAACATCTAACTTTCTATCGACATCAAAATAGCAACCACTGCTCCCTCTATACTGTTCGCATGTGCACACACATGTTACAATGAGTGCACAAAAGGTACATGTATTAATGTGAGCACATATTTCAGGCCATATAACTTAAATATTCTGATTCACAGATATCACCATGTCACTTTAAAACTTTGCACTTATCATTTATATTAGGCATGAGAGATTTGTTATACACAATCTATCTAAACATAATGTGCACATATTGTTGTGATGGGAATAGAATTTGTAGTAAGATTTATATGTAGATTGACGGCCAGAAATTAGAGGGAACTGATAGCAACATCCAATATTGTAGCCAACATGATCGTGACCGTAGCAATCAATGATCTTTATGGTACTTTTCATAGCCATGGTCGATGTCGTTAAAATATTAAATGCATTTCGAGATAGAGACAGGAAGTAGATGTACATCTAGTGAGTTTGATAAAACATTCAGAGTATAAACCTGTTTAAGTCTATGTAACTCTAACCACAGACAAGCATTGGATGGACATATTGTAAGTTCAAGAATTATATTTCTATAAACATGTGATCTATTTATAGGGAGAGTCTACAGGGAGGGTCTATTTCACAGGGAGGGTCTGTTTCACAGGGAGGGTCTATTTAATAAGGAGGGTTTATTTGATGGCAAACAACACCAAGTTATCTACCACTATCTAGCTGTGAGAAGATAAATTTTCTTTATTTTCAAGCCAGTTCCACATGCAGAGTTAAGACATCTTTTTACATGTACATAACCCGAAATTTATAGTAGATGGAATGACCACTGCACCCTACTCAGACAATCGCCATTGGGGATCCCTAGAGTATATTCTAGTTCTACAACTCAAGTGGTGTGAGTCTGTTTAGGGACCAGTAGTTTCAAGCTATAAAAGTCTAGGATCTAAACGGGTTGAGTCCTTTTATTTATTAATATCACAATATAGTATATAAAATATTCTTCTGGTTAATCAAGTCTAATAACACATGTTGATTACTGCTACAACTGGTTAATCCACACTACAATGTAATACTGTATAGTACATGGATATATCTCACTGGTTAATCTTGACAAAAACTTTAGGCCGAGAAAATATCTTTATGGCTTCTTCAACTTCACTAAGTTTTGTCTCGATGTCATTTTTCACGGTGCGTATCCGCATGGTGTCTGTGCGTAGAGGAAGTTTCGACATCTCATTTTGTAGCTCGCCTTGCTCTGAAGAAAAAAAAAAATCCACATTATATTAATAAATTCTCCCGGAACATGTAGTTATTTTTTTAACCTAAATAAGATTTGGGTTTTGAAATTTAAAAAAAAAATTGTTCAAAAGATTCAATGCTTATAGTTGTTGTAAATTTTACTTTTAATTAGAAAAGAAGTTTGATTGTCCTACTTTTTTTCCCCATCCAGGCTAATAAAGACTTGCATATGTCATGCAATGTGCTGCGATCTAATCTTATTTCAAATTCAAACTGTTAATGTGTACATTTGATCTCAGATTTTCATCGGAACGACCTGAACCTGCACCTTGTCAGGACCTTTGCAGCTGACATGGATAAATCATGCCGGATAATCCTAAAAAACTTTATCGGCCAACCTACGGATCTCTAGGTTAGAGGAGATTATTTAGAGACTCATGAATCTTACTTCTGACACAAGGTATAATTATAATTTTATGGATACACAATTACTGAGTTTGATACAAAGTGAGGTTTTGATAAAGACGAGAGTATCCTCGACGAAACGTCGCTTAGTATCAAACTCAGTAATTGTGTATCCATAAAATTTTACCTCGTGTTACTATGTTCACTTACAAAATGCCAATCAAAGAAGAAATCTTACTTTTAATTAGAAGATTTAAAGTTTCCCGCCTTTCTTCATTGCTTAGAGCTCGATGTCCAGGTGGCATGGTAGGATCAGGTGTGTTAGCTATTCTCTCCTCATCTTCACGTCTCCACTGAGCCTTTCTGGCCTTTAAACTGGATTAAAATAAGCAGTTAAATAATTAACATCATTTTAAATTCATTTATCCACAAGCTAAAGCCTGGCCCAGCGTTCACAAAGCGTTCTCAGACTTAAGTTAAGAATTTACTCAAAATTGTTTGCCTTATTTTAATTGAAATATAGCCCTTTATAAAACTTTCTTCATTTTTTTTAATGCATCAAATACACCAATAGGAAACTGTGCAAAGTTTTGCTTTTGTCAATCAAAGATATTTCTTATAAACAGTGATTGAAAGTTGAGTAAATTCTGAACTTAAGTCTGAGAATACTTTGTGAACCTGGGGCCTGGACTCCTTGTCTGGTATTAACTGAACACTACCTATAAACTATGTAGTATGATAATCAAATAAACTTACTATTTGGGGACTTCCCCACGCTGATAATCTGTCAATTCTTTTTCTTGTTTGTTCTTCAAGTCATCTAAAGCTGTTAACGATGGACTTTTATGTAATTTTCCATGTTTAGCTCCGATACCATTCACTTTTATAAAATCAAAATTATTACGGACCAGATTCACCTGTACAAAAAAATAACAACAGTATTTTAAGGGTATTTCTTTTAATGGGAAATGAAACAAAATGGGGTTGAAGTGTCCATTCAAAATTTCTCTCACAGCACACTGTATGGCATATGTCTGACTTCATTTAGCCCAGGTCGGAGCAGAACAGTAGGACATTAAACCGCCATTTTATTTCTTTACATTGAGCTTTTGTCGCTTTTTTTTTGAAACCACCCAAATTTACTGCTGCCTCTAGCACCTCAAAGTTCATGTATAATACTAATAGAACTAATATGAAAAGCTATTCTCGTGACTCAGATGGCTTGAGGAGCCACTGAGAGCAATACTTTTGTTCAGTCGCAGTTAATAATTTTTTTTACATGTGATTTGATCATGATAACCGACATATTAATTTTGAATTTTCAGCATAATTTTAGACTTCACCAACTAAGTAAAAATCTCATGGAAACAATATAAATATGACTGATATAAACTTTACCTTGCTATCAGCTAGAGGTACCGATACTTTATGGTATTCAGGTGTACACGGTCGACTCTGTAGTTTAATAACCGGACCAGATCGAGAATGAGCACGCAGATAATTAGCTGATTGTGGTCTCGGAGCACGTGGTTCTTTCTGAAATAAAATTTATAATTTCTAAAATCATTATTTCATACAGAGCAAAAACCAAATGCCAAAGAACAAAAACTTGGCTAGTTACTCTGTCGTTCATTTAGCCCTGATGTTAAATTGCTACATGCACACAGAACCTAAGTTTGTCATCTGATTCAACTTGACTCCTTGCCATGTCCTATGTCATGTATCGCTGACATGGTCAGGGGAAAATATAAAATAAAACCAAACATATCAATAAGATGAAACGTACCACAAGTTCTGCTACCACTTTTGACGGAACATTTTCAAATTTACTTGATTTCCATAAAGCTTTCATCGGTTCTTGACTTGATTTTTCATTCTCTCGACTTTTACGCTGTATCTGTCGCATACGTCTCACATTTTCTTGAATGTGATTCTTTGAACTAAAATTTTGAACTGAAATGAAGAAGGAATCCATGAATTAAGACACAACATTGAATTGGTGACCTTTAAAATCGGGATTCTAGAAGTTAACCCAACAAAATATCATAAACAACGAATAAACAATGTATATATTCTTACACAAACAATGTCCGGAACAATTTCAGAATTTATCAGGGTCAAGTCATCTTGTACCTATCGTTTTGTCTCATACAATGTTTTAGTTCAGGTACAACTTAAATTTTTATTTAAGCCTAACAGCCAGAATAAATTCCATAATTTTGCATGGCTTTAAAATTTGTCCATTACACATATATTTCATGTACATGTAGTTACTAACAGGATCGGTACAATGTTAAACAAATTAGACAGATTCTAATATAGCTTGGGTCATAATCATCTCTTCTTGGAGCATATCAAGATAACTAAACACAAGCTGGAATATGTCTGTAACTTATACAGCCATGTTGACAAGGAGTAGGATCGCCTGTCCAATTTCATGGGTTGGGTCTCCGGGTCCTCCCACTGTTAAAGACCCCTATGTGCAAGCAAATTATTGAAATAAAATAGAACCATATGTTAGTCCCAAAATGACCTAGTTTGTGTCGAGTGGATGTTAAACCCCATTTCTCTCTCTACAGCCATGGTAATTGGCATTTGTGACAAGACCAATATGGGAACCTACCTGAATTATATTGTTTAGGACCTCCATAGCTGTGCCCGTCAACTTGAAACATTAAACTCTGCATCTTTAACCGGGAAATGAACAGGAATCTAGCTCCTTTTTATCTGATCAACTATTTTAATAAATTTTATTCAAATCTTTGTGGAATGTTGTCTTTGTTGGTTTCTTGGTCTGAAAAATGTTCAAAATTTAATTCAAACTACCTAACCAGGAGACTGGCGCAGGGTGTTAGGGTTAAGGTAAGTTTCCAGTATATGGTATACTAACCCAACTCTGGGTGACCTATTTAGGTTTTTCTTCCCTGTTTTCCGGTATATAGTAAAACTCCTTGTAAACATGGGGGGTTGGGATGGCCTAGTGGTCTAGAATGCCGTGCTTCAACCTCTAGCGGGCCGGTCAACTCTGGCTTGCGGCTGTGGTTTCGATCCCTGATGTGAGCATATGTGATGGAGATAGGGGCGCCTTCTCAACCTCGTGGGTTTCCTCCCACTGTTAAAGACCCCAACGCTCCAGTGAATTATTGATATAAAATTAAACCATATGTTTATCCCAAAATGACCTAGTTTGTGTCGAGTGGACGTTAGGACGTTAAACCCTATTTCTCTCTCTCTCCCTTGTAAACATGCATTGTGAATTATCATTTAAAACTACGGTACAAATAATGTTTATAAAAGATGAGTCTATAACTTTGGAAAATCTTGCTCTTGCATCATTTCTCTTTGAAGACTGTCTCATCAAATGGCTAAACCAATGCTATTACAGCTGTAAGAACTGTATGGACTTGTTGTCGCTTTTTTTTATTATTTGAAAGTTTATCATAGCAACATATAAAAATATTTCAATCCAACACAAATTATCTTTCGATTACTCTAATTATCCGCATTTTGTGTTCAGAACATATTCCCTTATTAGTTAATCTTTCAAACGGCGCGTTAACTTATGTTTCAATAAAGAAATATACCTTTTACGTGCATTTTCATATTTTTCAGTAAGCTTTGGAAGCCATTTTCTTAACATGAGTCACGTGACATGCGGCATACCACCGTGTTTTCCGTAAATAGTAAATCTTGTTATTTCTATGATTTTAGCATCCTGTTATTCTCATAAATCATACAAATGACACAGTTACACAATTTTACGTAAAATTTAGAGTATTTTGAAGTCGCATTTCAATGAGATTAATGGCCATTACGTCATTGTCATGGAGATGTAAACATCCGGTCAATGGCGGCAACTAGAAGAAACACTAATGTTTAGAAGTCAAAACTTACAAAAATTACAGTGTAAAACCGAAACAAGTGACTAATTAAATTTGAGACGTGTTGAATATTCTTTTTCAAAGTTTGCAGTTTCGTTTAAATTGTCATTATGTAGGCTGAAGAAACGCGCAGTGCACCCATATACTCCTGAGACTTGTGTAAGTTCATTGATTCATTCGACTCGTTTTTTCTTAATAAAAATAGGCCTAAAAGTAGTAGATCTAAAAGAAATAAAAAATGGCTGGACAAAATTAGAAAAGACCAAACTCAGTTTCGTTGAGAGGTAGAGATCGAACAAAAAGATCAGAAATCAGGCCAGATAGTTACACTTACAGTGATATGCGAATTATAACCAAACTGAAATCTTGGACCGTAATTCCTTCATTACCGGTAATAAATAATAATATTAATATATGAAATTTTTTTAAATTTTTTTTTTCAAAGGCTGGAGTGGGAATTTAGATGTTTGATACTGAACCAAAACAATTATATTGAATTTAAGTAGATTAACCAGAAGTAGAAGAGAAAATGTCTCGTGCTGCTGTGTCAAAGTCCCGTGCTGAGAAGGGGAAACCCCCAGCATCTCAGACACCAGTTATTACACAGGAAATTGTTCCTGGTAAATTCAACGATAATGATTGGTAAGATTTGTTCTTTTTATTTCTTTAATGATCTAATTTCATTATGTAATGTATGTGACAAGGAGTAGGGTCGCCTGCCCTACCTCGTGCGTTTCTAGTGTTTTCCTCCTGGTCCTCCAGTTTCCTCCCATTGCTAAAGACTGCTACAAACAAGCAAAATAATTGAAATGAAATTAAACCATATGTTAGTCTTAAAATGACCTAGTTTGTGTTGACTGGACGGTAAACCCCCCGGTATTTCTCTCACTCTCATTTTGTAATTAGAATCGTGATACATCGATTCAGTGTCTTGTGATTCCGTAGATGAATGTTAATACTTTTTCAATGATAGGCTATAGTATATCGTACCAGCACTAGTACAGTCCTTCACGTTTAAGGTGAGCTTTCGCTCCTCGATGCACGTCAGCTTTCCTTCGTGGGAGTCATTAAAGACTTCAGCAAATTAGCTACATCACTCTCCTAAATATTGAGATTAATAAAAAACTACTTTCAGTTTTTGTTTACTTTTAAACTGCATACATTCGAGGTATCAGGAGCTTTTTATGAAACAACTGCTAGTATCGTTCAATTAGCCATGTACATGTATTATTATTGTAAACAGTAGCTGAGTGATTATGGTTCTGGCTCACGAACAGGAGGTTCAATTTCAGAGGTGTAGCGTCAGGGGCCAGAGCAATAAAATATGTCTAGTTGTTCGGATCCACCAAAAACCTGAGGTCTTGTGTATACTGGTGATTCACAGTTCATTGAATTAAACATTCCCTGAGAATATAGGCCATGCTGCCAAGGTCAGGGGCAGTTTTTCCTGAAAACCCACACTATATACTTTCCCACCTTATTAATTAACCCTTGCAGTGACGAATTATAAGACATTTAAAAAGATTTTATTTTTACCAGGATCAATGTGATTTTAGAGAAAGATTAGACATTTAACCCAATTTTTTTTTATTTAACCAGGAATGTTATGTTAGAGAAAGAATCATCGGAAGAGTTTGTGTTAGATATAGTTGATGAATTGGTCGGAAGAACGATGGAAACAATCTATGGTCGTTACATAGAACGACAAATATTACCATTTACTATAACACAAGCTAAAGATGCAATATTACAAATAATAGAGGTAAAAAAACAAAGTTATTACATTATTATTATCAACAATGATTTGAACAGTTCTCAAAAAAAAAAACCAATATAGAAATTGATTAATATATAATTCTCTTCAGTGGGTCAAGGTGTTGACATAACTTTGTGCAATTATGACTTTTCTAGCTTTTGCACTGAAAACCTTTTGAATATTAGGGAAGGGTCTGACAAGAACAGCTGTCTAGTTGTTCAGATGGGAAGGAAAACTGAGGTCCCGTGTGCACATTGCAGTGCACATAAAAAACCTTGACAGATGGAATTTGATATAAGAGTAGGCCATAATGCCATTGTCCAGACAAAATTTCCCTCATAGCACATTGTATGGCATATGGCCCTTTTCACCATCCAGGTTCAGAGCAGAACAGTAGGACGTTAAACTCCATTTCATTTTCATTTTGAACATTGGTGGTTATAATCAAAGAAGGATCTTCAAGACTAATATTCAAAGTTATAGTGAATCTCACTAATATCTTCAGTATAATCTGAAAAATTTGGCACTAGAACTTAGAACATGTGCCACGGCCTCATAAATCAAATACATATAGTCCCATTCTATGATATGAGAAAAGATATGCTGCTTTGATGACAATGAAGCAAATAAATAAAGTACAGTATTAATAACTTTTTCTTCCACCTGTTATATACTAACATATCTAAAGCTAGTAATACTCCAAGCAACAATTGATAAAGGTATTCCGAATTTCCATTGATTAAACCACATCTCGATACATTAGTCAAGTTTGTTGCTTGGGGGGGTATTACTACATTAGGGAATATATTGTAATATTAAATTTATTAATTGAATATTTTTAGTGGCAGTTTTTGATGAGAGATGACGGTGAAGTATCGCTAGAAACCCAAGCTGGATGGCAACAAGATGAAGGTATAACAATGGTTATTCCATTTGATTATTCTTGTGTATCAAACATACCTGCGTATTAGTTAGTTTTCAATTTTGAGTTAAGTCTGTATCAATACAGGCCCTGGATTGTAGAGCACCTTGTACAGTTATCAATTATCACTATAATTTGCTCTGTTTCTGTTTAAGAACCTGATCCAGCTGTGACTGATTGTTGGGCCCAGGGTTCCGTACCAAAACGATTTGTTCAAACAACAGTCATCACTCCGATACCTGAAGAAGAAGAAGTTGTGGTTGAAGTTGAGCCAGAAGAAGAACCTTCACAGTAAGCAACAGAATGACAAATGTTTTTAGCACTTGAACAATATATCAGTGGGTTTCAAATTTCGGTTTGTACGTGACAATGAGTAGGGTCTCCTGTCCAACCTCATGGGTTTGCTCCTAGTCTTCCGGTTTCCTCCCACTGCTAAAGACCCCCACGAGCAAAAAAATTATTGAAATAAAATTAAACCATATGTTAGTCCCAAAATGACCCAGTTTGTGTCGTGGACATCAAACCCCATTTCTCTCTCTCTCTCATATCAGCAAGGGATTGGGTGGCTGAAGGGTTAACGCCTTTGATCAGAAGGGTCACCTGTCCAACCAGGTCTTCTGTTTTCCTCCCACTGCTATAGACCCCTACCTGCTAGCAAAGTATTCAAATAAAATTAAAACCATATGTTTGTCCTGAAATGGCCTAGTTTGTGTCGACTGGACCTTAAACGCCATTTCCCTCTTTCTTATATCAGTATTTTTGATTATATTTATTATACATGTCCAACACAAAGTTATAAATATTAGGCCTGTGTACAGATTGGTGTGCAAATAAAAGATGCCTTAACAGTTGGAACTCTGTTTCAGAATAAGCCATAGTTCTGCTGCCCTGGCAAAATTTCCCTCATAGCATACTGTATGGCGTATATGCCCATGTTCACAAGCCCAGTCAGAGCAGAATAGTAGGATGTTAAACCCCATTTCATGTACAAATGTAATCTGGTTTGTTCAAAAAGAAACTAATTCTTGTGTTTGTTTTATTTTGTTTAGGAAAGTTGAAGAAATCCTGGCTGAAGATTTACCTGAATTAGAAGATAAAGTTTCAGACAATGAAGAGGAGCATGTTGATGTGGAATCCTCCACCGCTAGAACAGAAACTGATACAAAATCAACTCGAGTATGTAATAAGTTTATATATTATTGTTCTTATTCATCATCCAACCTCGTGGGTTTTCTCAGGTCCTCTGGTTTCCTCCCACTGCTGAAGACCCATATACGGAAGCGAATTGTTGAAGTAAAACTGAACCATATGTTAGTCCCGAAATGACCTAGTTTTCTCCAGCTCCTCTGGTTTCCTCCCACTGCTGAAAACCCCTATGCGCAAGCGAATTGTGGAAATAAAACTGAACCATATGTTAGTCCCGAAATAACCTAGTTTGTTTAGAGTGGATGTTAAACCCCATTTCTCTCTCCCTTTAAATGTTAAATAATAAATCTGAGTACATTTTAGCGTGATTTAGGTTCGGAAAAATTTGATATCTGAAAAATTCAAATGACAACAGCAGCTTCAAACTTTTTGATTTAATACTCTCAGCACTTTTCATTTTTAATGACATTTTGGGGGTTTTTTTCAGCCAATCAAAAAAAAAGCAAAGTATCGTCCCCACCGTGGTCCGTTACGATCTGCTGGAGTTAGTCGTATAACGGAATCGTTAGAAGAAACGGAGATGAAATTGTTAACAAAAGAGATAATGACGTCGTTTATGGGTGAAAATAGTCAGAGAGGTAGTGGAATAATCACGATGCCCATGTCATGTCATTCTATCGTAAAGGTAAGTTCAACAGACATAAGCCAGGCTTGTTGAATGTGTTTTGATTTTTTTTTCTGTCGTCTCAGAATGTATTTATCGTGTAATAGCCATAAAATACATTTTTTGATTGCAGGCACAAGCTGGTCGTCCACCAGGTAATAAAGATGTTGTTTACGATGATTTAGGAAATGTTGTTTCTGTAGTTCGAATCGATCCTGATAAACTACCACAACACAAGTAAGTTTTTCATACAAATTCTGAGAATCTTCTTGCACCTTTCAGCAGGCATTTATGCGCTAAAATTTGGTTTAATAATTAAAGTGAGAGTCTAGAATAATTCCATGATAATTGCAGTCAGACTCTCAGACCCCCCAAAATATGTCCTGACGTTTGCAACTGGGGAAGGCGACACTCGGATAGGTGATGTTTCTGACTTAGGAATAATACGACAGTTGGACCTGTGACCTTAAAAAAAAGATGTAGTAACAAATCCTTAATTTCAGGACTTGTGTGGTCATCAAAAATATCAGGATGGAGATTCAGAGTAAAGAATATGTATCCATATTTATTTTTTTGTTACGTTTTATTTCCCAGAGTTCGTGTTGGATACAAGATCGTAGATCCGACAGTTGAAGCTGCCCAGGCAAGATTAGAGGCCATGAGACATGGTCGTTATGTCTCTGCGACTAAATTAGTTACCAAGACAACCAGTAATAAACAAAGTAGTCTTGATACATCATCTCCAGGTGGGAGTTATTTTTTTTTTTAAAAATTGATATTTTAATTATTTTATCCAACTGAGACAAGGGTGACTACAAACTGTGATATTGGTACTTATCAGGGTTCTTTATGTGCAACTGGATATATCCAGTGATCACTCTGAAATATAAAACCATAAATAAGTTGTGATCACTCTGAAATATACATCTGGAAATATCCAGTGATCACTCTGAAATATACAACCGTAAAATATTCAGTGATCACTCTGAACTTTACAACTGGAAATATGCAGTGATCACTCTGACATTTGAAACCAGACATATCCAGGGATCACCTTGGACTGGAAGTATACAATCGGAAATATGTAGTGATCACTCTGGAATATACAGCAGTAAATATGCAGAGATCGCTCTGAAATATACAACCGTAAAATATCTATTGATCACTCTGAAATTACAACCGGAAATATATAGTGATCACTCTGAAATTACAAGCGGAAATATATAGTGATCACTCTGAAATATACAACCGTAAAATATCTATTGATCACTCTGAAATTACAACCAGAAATATATAGTGATCACTCTGAAATTACAACCGGAAATATGTAGTGATCACTCTGAAATTACAACCAGTAAATATGCAGAGATCGCTCTGAAATATACAACCATAAAATATCTATTAATCACTCTGAAATTACAACCGGAAATATATAGTGATCACTCTGAAATTACAACCAGAAATATATAGTGATCACTCTGAAATGTACAACTGTAAAATATGTATTGATCACTCTGAAATTACAACCGGAAATATATAGTGATCACTCTGAAATTACAACCAGAAATATGTAGTGAACACTCAGAAATATACAACTGTAAATATGTAATGATTGTTGTTATTTTGAGTCGTATTGGAATGACACAATCTAAAACCGTGTGTTAAAGTGTATCATCATAATCATGTTTGTTTGTGGGTTTTTTTTTCAGTGAATAAAAGTATTAAGCCCCAAGCTACAATCACACCATTACCACCTCCATTGGTAAGTTTAAAACCTTTAACCAACAAGATTTGGTTTAACCTTCTGAAAGGACAATATTGGTGTCAGCCATTATCACATATTTGACAGAACCAATTGAACACATTCCAGTTATCAATGTTTTCCTTTTTTTGTGTCACTTCCGTTTCTTCAAATCTTCGTTACTCATCTATCGTATCAATTATCTCTGTGTTAAAATTATATTCGGAACAATTCTATCTGATATGTGATATTGTCCTTTAAAGTCTTTAAAATCCCTTGCTAACATCAATATTGTGAGAGTTTAATCTCTAAAAGGAATATCAGTTCCAAAATGGTTTTATTCTGTTCAGTATTTATAAAGATATGTCGTAATGAAAATTCGTTGTGCATTAAGTCGGCCAACATTTTATAGTTGGGAAGACATAGTTGTTTGGATGGGACAAAAAAATCTGAGTTCCAATCTACAGATTGGCGTGCACATAAAAGAACTCTAGATCGTTGAAACTGGAAATAATAATAGGCTGTAGCATTGCTATAAGGGCAAATTTTCTCTCATAGCACACTACATGAAGTAAGCCCTTCCCTTTTAGCCCAGCCTTTTTATTTCATTTTGTGTGTTTAATTTGATTTTGTAGATTGATTCTATAGATGTATCGTCTGGGGTAACGGTGAAAGAAGCTGGTAAAATAAGAAAAGGCCCAGGAAGGGTGAGTGTAATGCCTCTATAACCTAGTGGGTTACTTATATATAAACAGAATCTGTTATACCTCTATACATACATAACATAGTTGGTTACTTATATACATAAAAACAAGGACAACCGTATATTAATCTGGATATGAATTAAAATCAATTTATCTCCAGATTTCATAGTTGTTCCTGGATTTGTGGAAGTAACCCACTAGGTTATACCTCTCTTCTTCTACTCCCTCTCCTCCTATTCTCTCTCTCTCTCTCCTCCTTCTCTTCTCTCTTTTTCTTCTTTCCCCAACCCCATCTCATCTCTCTCTCTCTCTTTCTCTCTCCTCCTCCTCCTCCCTCTCTCTCCTCCTCCTTCTTTCCCCACCCCATCTCCTTTCCTCCTCTCTCCCCTCCTCTGAAATAAGAACCAGCTGTTCATGATCGGAACTGGAAGAACCTCACTGGAAATTGGAGGGTTTTGCTAGACTTTTTAACGATTCATTTTCATTTTATTTATTTTCAGTTAATAAGAAGAATAGACCTAATAAGTGATAACGATGGATTGCGACCAATTGCTACCAAAGTTTCTGATCCAGCTATCACAGTTGCCGATATCCTCGACAGACACACCCCAATCCTGCGTCAAATAAGAGATACACCACCCCTTCCTCCTATAATGTCTCACCCACCTGTTCAGTAATTCATTGAATGTTGTTTTTTTTTAAATATTTAAATACTATATCAATAAGAGAACTCCTGTATGGAACAAATTGATCGAACATTTTATTGACCAATTCTTTATACATTTGTATCAAGATATTTCCGAGTGTCAAATTATTATTTAACACAAATTGAAATGATTAAATGGAGAAATGATTACAAGTGTATCTTAAAATACAAATAATGTATTTGCTTGGTGGATTGACGTCTGCTTCCACAGACAGGAGTGATATCACAATCAGCATAAATTGTGGGAATATGCGATATGTATTATATTTTCGAGCCATATCATCAATTCTGGGGCCCTAGCATATCAAGCATTAAAATCTTCAAGAAACAAAATAGTTTTCATGGACTTTGTCTCTGCCCTGGACACACAGAGCAGGTTACAGCCTTTCTCGCGTGATCCTTATTGTCTTACAGGATTTGTTGGTTGCCCCTTGTTTTACATTGTGTTATCATGTCTGTGAGGGATTTTTTGTTATTAGTTTGATCATAAAGATAAAAAAAAACTCACAATTTTAAGACTGGTCATATATATGTATATACATGTACACGCAATCTATCTGGTATCTGTGTTTTCACTAATGCATGTCCTGCACAAAGGTTAAAACTTCAGGTACATCCAAAAGTATTGTTTCCAGGCCTGAGATACATAATAAGAGAGTTTTGTATCCTTGGCTGGAGATACATAATAACAGAGTTATGTATCCTGGCCTAAGATACATACTATAATAAATTATCAACTTGATATAAACAGCATTTCAACTTAGCAGCATTAGGAACAACTTCGTTTCTCAAATTCCAGTCCATAATTTGCCATTCCTTTTCTAAAGTGACAGGAATTGTAGTTTATTTTCCTACAGATAATAAACATTTTGTATCATATTTACCATACCATGCTCGATATTACTCAAATATTTAAACTCTATTTTATACATGCAGATTTTAAACTAGTTGATGTCATTTGATGGACCGTGAATCCCTTCTAAATGACAATATTGTGAAAGTTAAAAAAATCTTTGAAAGGAATTTCCATCCAAAAATCCATCCGTTCCGTTCAATTTGAGTAAATATTAAGGTGGATGAGGCCATAAAGAAAATTAAATTAATCAGCATTTGGTCAACTTTATATTCTGTTAAATTGTCTGATATGGGATAGTAATGTATAAATAGTTTGAATCACGACTTGTATTTCGTTCAAATATGCCGGACATGTCTGTCTAAATTGACAAAAGTCCGGAAGAAAATATAAGCACTCGGACATCGAGATATCGTGAATCAAACCCAACATTCCTAAATATTGAATGCACTGAGAGATAATAATAATAGTCGGTGATAATAAAAAGTAATCAAATTGACTATCTTAATAAAGTGAAAATGATTGTTTTTATCTCCAGCTTGTGGTATTTTTTATACAGGGTGATTTAGTTAATGTATAGATTTGTTATTGTAAATTATTTGATTAAATTTATTATTATTTATATGTTATGTCTGACATCATTTCCTCCATAAATACATATTTTTAAATCTGTGTTCGGTTCTGTTGTAGTTTAACCCACGAGTTGCCGTATAAACCAGTGATTGTTTTCCATATAAATTGGGGTGGGGGGAGGTGTGTGCTATATAATAAGGACTGTTATTGGACTGGCGTGGTTTGGATTTTCCCGTTGCCCGGCTCCTCAGGTTTCCTCCCACTGCTAAAGACCCCTATGCGCAAGTGCTGTATTGAAATAAAATTAAACCATATGAAATGATCCGGTCTGTGTCGAGTGGACGTCAAAGCCCATTTCTCGCTCTCTCTTTTTATTTTTTATCAAGCACAATAACGATAAGATACGGCTTGTCGTAACGTCGTGCTGTGTGAGTGTACACCAGTGATTGTTTTCCATATAAACTGTGCTTTTGGTGTATGTTATTTAAGCTTCAGATGGCCAATACATATTTTCCACACTTCAATTTAAAAATTGGGTTTAACTTCCTACTCTTATTCTACAACAAACCGGGTTAATGGGGATACGCCACGGGCTATTGGGGGCGGGGGACAGTTTGCATACATGTAGTTTTCACCTTCTGTTCATCAAACTCTTTACTACAAGGGGTTCTTTTCCGACAAGGCCAACCTATTCACTGTCCGGTGTCGCTAACCAGGCTCTCATGTCCCAGTACAGACACGATATTTTACCTTGGCCGACACCCCAATTACATGTTGAGATTTATACATTACAAGTTCCTGGTAAAAAAAAAGAAAAGAAAAGTTCATTACAATGGTAAATGTAACACCAGTAAACCAGACACTCTGCTGATTCCATTGGTCCCCTTAGCACGTGCTTATATTCGTTAATGGTCTGCTTAATGTGACGAATTTGCCGGTAGAACCCTCTTTTATAGTGTTGATTTTACGAAAAAACAATCGTATCATCAGGGAATAGATTGTAGTTGAAATGCGCAGAGGTGAGTCATTGATGAATGTATAAAATAAAAGAGGTCCTAAAGCGGAACCTGGGGGCACGCCATTCGAAACGATTACAAATGAAATGGGATGGGTTTTAACATGCGTGTAGTAGGCTGTAGCGTAGCTATCAAGGCCAAATTTCCCCGATAGGACACTGTATGGCGTATGCCCGTCTTCCTAAACCCAGTCCATTCAGAACGATACGACTTTAAACCCAATTCCATTTCATATACATGCGCTATTTGATCCAAATCCAGACTGATAACTGTATTTATTCAACCAACAATGATGATACACTTGCTTCTAAAACAAATTAACGCAATCTTAAAATAGGACGAAAATTGTAAGTTATGGATATTAGTAGGATAAGTAGTGTAAAACCCGCGCCTTCTCAAAGAAATAGGCTACCGTATTGACCGTGTCAACACCGGTGGATGTACTCACATTTAAGGATTTGGGAGATTTTCTGACTTCATCTTCATTGATGAAAGTTAAGGATGAATTTAATCTTATTTGGGACGAATTAATTACAATTTTCGAGTGTTTTTTGTAACTGAACGACTATAGACGATACCAGGCTCTCGCCCCGTCCTGTATCATTTAACTTATCGCAATACAATTTTGTAATAAATATTTATTTTTGGCTAGTCAACATTGTCTGTAATGGTTAAATTGGATACGGCAACTTTTGAAAATTATATGCAAATCCCAGAAAGTCAGAATGAGGCTATTATAACTGTCCATTTTAGCGCCAAAACTACACGGGAAATGTGCACGAAACGCGTTGGTTTCATAATAAAAAGAGTTTTGATTAAATTGGAACCGTTTTATTTGTTCGTAGCAAACAACAAATGCATCTTAAAGATACCCGTTTTATTAATTAACATTAAGTGGAAATTATTTTCACTGAGTCAGTTTTTGGACTTGTCTACTTAAAAATTCTCTTTTTTAAAAAGAAAAAAAAATAATACGCATCAGACGCATGAGTAGTAGAGAGGGCAGACTGGAGCAATTTTGGAATTCCAGACATTCCAAAGGTCTGACGTCACACATTCCTAAGGTCTGACGTCAGAGCATTCCACAGGTGTTCTATTTATAGTTTGAATATGGTTATTGTTGACTGAACAATGAGGTTATGAATAATAAAAAAGGTATGCAGGTGTTTTATTCTTTGATCGTGTTTGACCTTTGTAACAAGGGTATGGGGTCCACGAATTGTTTATTGGAGGGTAGGGGGAGATATTTCGCTTTATAGGCAGGTATGTAGGGTTCGAGTTGAGTTCATGTCACGTGTAGTCTGAGTTATACTAAGCCTGTAGATTTAATCTGCATATTTGGTTTAGTTAAATTTATCCCTTCAAGGCTACGAAAGAATTAAAGCTTGTATTCATGTTTTATAGTTGTATATTATAAGAATATTGACTTTGAAAATTGTAAAGGATTGCCCCTCAAAGAAGAAATTTAAATATTGGAATGTTATAGGTCAGTTGTTATGGACTCCTTGGCCGTTGAGTTATTTTACCTATTTATCCGTAGGTCGGCTACCTATAGAATGTGTCTTCAATTGACCGAAACGGGTTAGCTACCGGCTTAGTTTGTCTTGATATGCAGTCTAATATGAACACTCACTGAGTAATTCCCAATTCGTCACCGGTCTTACCTACCCTCGAATCCTTGCCCTGAATTTGTAGCGCAAATCGGGGACCACGTGGCTAAGTGGGTAAGGTGCTGGCTCGCTAGCCTGGAGGTCGGGTGTTCGATCCCTGCATTGGCCGAGAAAGTACATCTCGATTTTCCGGTGTGGTTTCCCATTGTCAGTGAGACAGAACCGAGGGCCTGACAAGGACAGCTGTCTAGTCGTTTGGATGGGGCGAAAAACCGAGGTCCCGTGTACACATTGGTGTGCACGTAAAATATCCCTGGGCAGTTGGAATTCGATATAAGAGTAGGCCGTAGCGCCGCTGCCCGGTCAAAACTTCCCCCAATAGCACACTTTATGGCGTATGACTGTCTTCCATTAGTCCAGGTTAGGTGGAGAAGAGTAGGACGTTAAACCCCATTTCATTTCATTTCGGTACCGCGAATCGGCCCTGCGTGTCGTGGCGGCCCGCGCAATCTAACTATACGCACACCACATTTGGATGAGGAAAAAAAAGTTGAACACATTTTAAATTGAAAATTTAAGGAATCGTATCTGACGATGGTATCAAAAAAAAAGCTTTTATATTGCAATGATATAATTCTATACACGCGAAACTTGTTTTAATGACCAAGGTTTGACTATATCTAATCGAAGTTAACAAGTTCACAATTCAATTAACTAATAGAAGACGCGTTGATGTAATGTTTTATTTTTGACTGGTTGCAAAGATGGGGTTATAATTACTAGAATGACGAATAACAATAACACATTAAACCATTTTTTGCATGGATAATACAAGATAGAAATGTTGTAATGTAATGTAATTGATGTAATGTTTTATGTTTGACTGGTTGCAAAGATGGGGTTATAATTACTAGAATGACGAATAACAATAACACATTAAACCATTTTTGCATGGCTAATACAAGATAGAAATGTTTTCTGGCAATATCAATTTGTCTCAATATATTATGTATAGAAAAAAAAGAAATCAGATTAAAGCTAAAGGCATTTACTCAACACGCGTTAAATATAAATATACTAAACTGTTATCAATAAATATATGGAGAAAAGGAGAGATGAAATTATAATGTCATGCATATTCAATTTGTGGAATAAAATAAGCCGTAACATTATATTACGGAACTTCCAATTTAAATATATACATAGAATTATATATTTTAATGATTTTTTTTATTCAAAAACAAAATAAAAGAATCTTAACGGTTTGGTGTTTTAGTCTACATAATTCAAGGACTATTGCCGTCTCTAAAAAACTAAACCCAACTCTTAACAATCTTTGCTTACTAATTGAAAAGAACATAAGAATAAGTTATTGTTTCAGAAGTTTAAAAGTATCAATATACAAAGCTTTTATATCACCGTTATTCGTCTGTGTAAACGTAAACCGAAATAGATATGCTAAAAACGAAGGTACTGTACCGGAAAATGTCCTTTCGTGAGGTCCTTAGAACAACCACTGGATTATTATCTATTGTAAAATGAAACATGGTTCACTTTGAATGAATTTAGACGATATTGTCTATTCTAGATCCTACTAAATTCCAGGGATATACATTCTTACCAAACGCAGAATTCGAAAGCTGTATAGAAATATTCCTGCAAATATTACAGGTATAGTCCCACCCAAACACCTCCCAGTCGTGTGTAATAAGTGGAAAGCATAGTTTACCCGATCAGATAAAATCGTTGCTTACTATTTTAAAAAAAATGTTTAAAACTCAATTAACTAATGACGATATTTTATTACCACCCCAAAATATTTACATCAGAAAATATAATCCAGTCTAAACCGCGTTACAATAAAAGTATCATGACGCACCTGTTCCCTGTTGTCAATAGATATATACCGCCCGGTGTATCATTTGTTAAACTGTTTTGTCGATGATAGGTTTCAAACTATAAATAAATGACCGAATAGTTTTCATTTCAAAACTATAACCAATGTAAAATACTAGTTGCATCAATTACTTTCTCTGACACCGTCAAAAACATCGCACGTAGCAAAGCAAGGTATTGCATTAAAAGGGGCTATAACTATCAAATTTACATACATATACGATTAGTACAATTATACAAATATTGTACTGCTAATTGAATTGTGAAGTGTACATATTATAATTGTGTTTTGTAGTATGTTTTTTTTTAAAATTGAGGCAAATTAGTATCATTAGTCTATGAAGTGTACATATTATAATTGTATTTTGTAGTCTGTTTTTTTTAACATGGAGGCAAATTAGTATCAGATTTGGACTTGTTTATGAATCTTTACCCTTTTAACAATGCATACATGTTTCAATCACGACTGGAGTGCCCATATTTCTTCGATCTGGAGGAAGATTTGAAATTGAGTGGCTATTTGTAGTAATTTTATACCATTGAGAACCTAGCAATATGAACGTTTGAGTGGTGACGTTTGCAAATAATTAAATGGTTTTAATTCTTTTATGTGTTTGATTGTCGAAATCGCTTACTTGTTTGGTCATTTATCATTTAAAGGAAAGGATTTTTTTATTTATTTTCTATTTTTGGGGATATTTTACACGTCTTGCCAAAGTATATATAGACAAAAGAAATTTTGAAATTGTCGAAAGTTTGAAAACTAGTAGATCTTATTTAAATCTGGCACATGGGTGATTTGAATAACAATAATTGCTTTAAGGTTTGATGGGGTCTATTCAACTAGACGAATGGTGAAAAGACACACAACTTGCCCACACCCCCTTCTCGCTGTCTCTCTCTTTCTCTCTCTCTCTCTCTCACACACACACAAACTCACACACACACAAACTCACACCCACCTCTCTCTAACTCATTAAACTCTCTCACATACACACGCATGCACTCTCTCTCATTAAACTCTCTCCCTCTTTCACACACCCATACACACCCACACACAAACTCACAACCCCTCTCTCTCGAACTCATTAAACTCGATCTCGCTCTCTCTCTCCCTCTCTCTCTCTCTCACATACACATGCACGCACTCTCACTCTCTCTCTCATTAAACTCTCTCTCACACACACACACACACACACACACACGCACTGTCCCTCTCTATCTCTCACTCATTAAACCCCCTCGCTATCACTCTCTTCTTACAAATAATATCTTTTCGTGCTGTTTATTTAAAAATGTATATATATTTCCTCAGATCCTTTTGCTAAATATGAATACCAATCTTACTTCCCCTTTTTTCACTCAAAAATGGTGACCATCTACACAGCCACGTCTCTCGCACGCCATCACGGGCTTTGTTAACCTCCACGCGAATAATATCTTTGCATGTTGTTTATTACAAATTTTATGCATATATTATCTCCACACCCACGGTCATTTATTTTTAAAAAATATGTATACCAACCCGACTCTTTTTTCCCACTCACAAATCGGTGATTAGAACGTTCAGTTACTCAGGTCAACGGGTGTTTGTCTTTATGTATTAAAACAATATCTATTTGAACTTTTTTTTTCGGCCAGAAAAACAGAACTTATTTTATTCTTGAAATACCCCAAGTATATGATATAGCCGTGTGTGAAACTACCATATCGTTAAGTTTCATGTAATATTCATTTTGGGTGGTAATATCCCCGTGAATAATATTATCTAAAATACTAAATCATTCAATTTACCGTATATTACCCAAACCTATAAGAAATAATTTCTTAATTGTCAGCCTTGTTTATACGTGAAAAGTGTTCATTTTATTGTATGCAATACTTGGTCATTTTTGAGGGGGAGGGGGGGGGTAGTAGTAGTTTTATCAATAACTTTCTCAAATTACATCAACCGTACCAAACATCAAAATATTACAGACCTACACAGAATTGCGATTAGCTTATCAAGCAGGGGAAATTTGTTGCAATAACAAATACCTATATTCGGCCATTGATTTACTAAAACATTGATGCGTCCACAATAACAGAACGTTAACAGTAACTTCTGTAGATATGGAAAAAAAAAACGATATCGATTACATAGAAATACCAAAATTATATTCCAAAAATGGTAGATGTAGACATTAAACATACATTATGCAAGTCAAGGTCTAAATCTATCTATTACAGGACTTTCTTTAGGACTGAAATGTTGTCTTAATTATTAATTAGCCATGAATTACTAGTCCAAAGGCGATAATCAACCCGTGATTGCATCGGATTTCTACGATATTAAATAGATTAGAGCGGTTCGACCATATTTTAATTTAATTTAATAATGGTTGTTGCAATTATTGCACACGTCTTGTCAAACCATCAAAGGTTAATATCTTCACCCCGTAATGCAGTAATAATTTTAAATTATTCATTTTACATTATATATTTTCAAACTGTTATTGCAAGAATGACCAGCTCTTTATCTAAATGTTACATGATGTATCTTTAAGTTAAAGGTTCAAACGTGAATTTATAGATAAAAAGTTACATGTTCTTTGTGTGAAATTTTACAATTTTATAATAACGTACCGGAAATATACATAACGGGGATAAAGCATGACGTTTCCCAGGTATAATAACCCCGTAAGCGAACAAACAACACTTCAAAATGCATATATAACGTACATTAAAACATCTTACCATTCGACACATAGCTACGATGAGCATTTATTAAAAACACACATAATATTACATATGTGACTGGTCAAAAATATTAGTATATGATATATATGTCAAGATGCAAAAGTCTTTTTTTCAAACTGAAATAATAAAATATTGACGGTGCAACTCTGTAAGATGCATATAAGTATATATCGCTCTTTTTATTTCGAACAGAATATGAAAACATCCCATTGGAAAGATTAAACATTAATGACATAGATATATATCATCAGTTAATTATACCAAAAATATGCATAATGATTTATGTAGTTATTTTCGAATGATATGTACTGGTAAAGTAAGGTTGGTTAAATAAACTCTTTCAGTATTTAATCAATTGTAACAATGATTTGTCAAGTCGTTTGAGTTTTAAATATGTTTCGTACTAGATAGAGTAACGGAATATATATTTATGTACAAACAAAAAGTTTCTTTGAACTATATTTCGGTAATTGCACGTTTAGTAAAAACCATTTAGATCGCCACTATAAAACGGAATTCAGCTGTGTTGCGTTATGGGGAAATGGAAGTACATGTATAAGGTATAACTGGGAAAGATTTGCGAATGAATGTCGGTGAAGGAGGGGGGGGGGGATTTCCAAGTGATGTTCATATAAGTTGTGAATAAAAGAGATAACTTATTCACGACCATATAACTCTTATTGCCTGAATCATCTCTATGTGAGTAAATAATCGACTAATTATGTGTTAAAGTAAATATAGCCTCATACAACAGAATGACCATATGTCCAGACGGGGAAAAATGCCTCTTCAGACTAAAGTAATAAAATATCTGCAGTCTTGTAGCCCTGCTAAGCTTATCCACAAGAAAGTAACTCCACCTCGACAAATAACGACACCCCCCGCCAAACACACACCAATCCTAATACTCACAATCTCAAACAAGCCCATACAGTTTGAAAGGTATATTATTTGGGTGCTGACGCTATCAAATGGGAGTACTAAAAACGCTGAGGTATGTCGAATGTACAAGCGTCTGTTGCCTACAAAATGAAGACTTGTCCTCTGAACTTAAAAAAGTGAAGAATTAATTTATAAAATTAATTCACAAAATGGAGAAAAAATTTACAAAATTGAAAACAAATTTACAAAAATAAAAATTATTCTTCAAATTTAATTTCTTTCTCTTTTTTTTTTTGTTTTACAAAATTAATTATTATTCTTCTATATAATCAAAAATAATTTCGCAAAAATCAAAAATTATTTTTCAAAATCAAAAATTATTTTCCAAAATTAAAAACTATTTTCCAAAATTAAAAACTATTATCCAAAATTAAAAACTATTATCCAAAATTAAAAACTATTTTCCAAAATTAAAAGGAATTTACGATGAATGATTCTTAGTTCACGAGGCACAAAAATAAATGGAAGCACGCATTGAAGAAACGCCGTGGTCTTCCAGTTTGAGCTGGGGTTTCAATTAAAGTGCTTGCAATTTATTCTGACAACGCCCACAATTATTTCTATACTACCCTGGTAATGCAACCTTTTGTTCGTCAAGTGATGACGGCTATATGATAAACATTGTGGAGAATATGTTTTTCGGGGTCGGTGCCTCTAAAATATGGAATAAGCGTCTAGATACTCACTTAGTCTTTGTTACGTCATTAGTAACAGTAAACAGACGGGGTGGCCAAGAAAACAAACACAATATATACATTCAAACGACGTCTTTATTATACACATTGCAGTCTCAGAAATATAAATCGAAAATCTTATGTCGAATATATATATATACATAAAAACAATGCATTATGCACATGGGTATGACAAATTGTGTTTTGTTTCGCATTCGTTTTAGGTATGCCACCACAGAATTTCGTTGGATTTTGTAATGGGGTTCCATTAGCTTTCAAAGACTTGTTGTCGCAGTATCTCCATTTTAAGCTTATGTTCATCCACAATAGCATTAATCTTAGCATTTAACAATGCCAATCTTAGATCATGGACAGCTGTCCTATTATTTACATCGAATGGTTCGGAAACGATGTCGAGTGGTTGCTGACTGATTACATTCGGATCTACATTACTGACGTCGCGACCGTAGTTGTATTCAGTAATACCTGAAAAAAGAAAATACCCAAATCGTTTAACAAGGACATGCCAATACTTAAATAATGTGAATATCTTATGTTGTTGCAATGTATCCTTAACTTTCAAGCACAAAACAACGTATCTACCGTTGTATCTAATATGTCGTTTTAACATGGTATAGTGTTTTAAGCGGGTTTTAAGTACTTACCAGAATGAGCCTCATTTTCTACGCATTCACCCGGCCTTTTCTTTGACGTTCTTGTTAGCTTTATTTCGTTTTTTTTAAGATGACGCCAATAATTCTTTAATTGAGTCGAACTTCTAACGGAGAAATTTGGCTGTGTGCAGAATCGTCTTTCTATTTCTTTCCAAGCTTGTTCTTTGAGTGAAACCGACTCAACATCCCTTCGCTTATTATCAAGTATATTTAGGAATTCTTTTACAGCGTTCAATAGAAATTGTTTCTCGAAATCTGTCATTGAAGGGGAGCGGCTCCTTGGGGTATCCATCACGTACAAATTATATCTGTTGTACTGAGAAAACTTGCCACAACTCTACTTTATAAATAATCACAATAATACAATAATAGTAGGATTGCAACAGAAATTGACCAGAAGGTAGTACAAACGATAGTTGTGTACAGTATACACAAGATACCCAATATCTTTCAATGCGGCTTTTCCGACATTGATGCCGTTTCTTCCACCCCTTCAGTTGTTTCTCCAGGACAAAAAACTGAATGTATTGACGCTGCTAAAAAAGCCGACTTCAGCTTTATTGATAGTATGGTTAACGTCTGTTTATTCCTGACAGAGTGGAATTGCAAAAAAGATAAAATCAAACAGTGGGATATTGACAACACCTCAGCCGAAACACATGATTTCGAAACTTATTTGTTGAAACACTGAATTAACACTAAATCTGTCCATGATCTAAGATTGGCATTGTTAAATGCTAAGATTAATGCTATTGTGGATGAACATAAGCTTAAAATGGAGATACTGCGACAACAAGTCTTTGAAAGCTAATGGAACCCCATTACAAAATCCAACGAAATTCTGTGGTGGCATACCTAAAACGAATGCGAAACAAAACACAATTTGTCATACCCATGTGCATAATGCATTGTTTTTATGTATATATATATATTCGACATAAGATTTTCGATTTATATTTCTGAGACTGCAATGTGTATAATAAAGACGTCGTTTGAATGTATATATTGTGTTTGTTTTCTTGGCCACCCCGTCTGTTTACTGTTACTAATGACGTAACAAAGACTAAGTGAGTATCTAGACGCTTATTCCATATTTTAGAGGCACCGACCCCGAAAAACATATTCTCCACAATGTTTATCATATAGCCGTCATCACTTGACGAACAAAAGGTTGCATTACCAGGGTAGTATAGAAATAATTGTGGGCGTTGTCAGAATAAATTGCAAGCACTTTAATTGAAACCCCAGCTCAAACTGGAAGACCACGGCGTTTCTTCAATGCGTGCTTCCATTTATTTTTGTGCCTCGTGAACTAAGAATCATTCATCGTAAATTCCTTTTAATTTTGGAAAATAGTTTTTAATTTTGGATAATAGTTTTTAATTTTGGAAAATAGTTTTTAATTTTGGAAAATAATTTTTGATTTTGAAAAATAATTTTTGATTTTTGCGAAATTATTTTTGATTATATAGAAGAATAATAATTAATTTTGTAAAACAAAAAAAAAAAGAGAAAGAAATTAAATTTGAAGAATAATTTTTATTTTTGTAAATTTGTTTTCAATTTTGTAAATTTTTTCTCCATTTTGTGAATTAATTTTATAAATTAATTCTTCACTTTTTTAAGTTCAGAGGACAAGTCTTCATTTTGTAGGCAACAGACGCTTGTACATTCGACATACCTCAGCGTTTTTAGTACTCCCATTTGATAGCGTCAGCACCCAAATAATATACCTTTCAAACTGTATGGGCTTGTTTGAGATTGTGAGTATTAGGATTGGTGTGTGTTTGGCGGGGGGTGTCGTTATTTGTCGAGGTGGAGTTACTTTCTTGTGGATAAGCTTAGCAGGGCTACAAGACTGCAGATATTTTATTACTTTAGTCTGAAGAGGCATTTTTCCCCGTCTGGACATATGGTCATTCTGTTGTATGAGGCTATATTTACTTTAACACATAATTAGTCGATTATTTACTCACATAGAGATGATTCAGGCAATAAGAGTTATATGGTCGTGAATAAGTTATCTCTTTTATTCACAACTTATATGAACATCACTTGGAAATCCCCCCCCCTCCTTCACCGACATTCATTCGCAAATCTTTCCCAGTTATACCTTATACATGTACTTCCATTTCCCCATAACGCAACACAGCTGAATTCCGTTTTATAGTGGCGATCTAAATGGTTTTTACTAAACGTGCAATTACCGAAATATAGTTCAAAGAAACTTTTTGTTTGTACATAAATATATATTCCGTTACTCTATCTAGTACGAAACATATTTAAAACTCAAACGACTTGACAAATCATTGTTACAATTGATTAAATACTGAAAGAGTTTATTTAACCAACCTTACTTTACCAGTACATATCATTCGAAAATAACTACATAAATCATTATGCATATTTTTGGTATAATTAACTGATGATATATATCTATGTCATTAATGTTTAATCTTTCCAATGGGATGTTTTCATATTCTGTTCGAAATAAAAAGAGCGATATATACTTATATGCATCTTACAGAGTTGCACCGTCAATATTTTATTATTTCAGTTTGAAAAAAAGACTTTTGCATCTTGACATATATATCATATACTAATATTTTTGACCAGTCACATATGTAATATTATGTGTGTTTTTAATAAATGCTCATCGTAGCTATGTGTCGAATGGTAAGATGTTTTAATGTACGTTATATATGCATTTTGAAGTGTTGTTTGTTCGCTTACGGGGTTATTATACCTGGGAAACGTCATGCTTTATCCCCGTTATGTATATTTCCGGTACGTTATTATAAAATTGTAAAATTTCACACAAAGAACATGTAACTTTTTATCTATAAATTCACGTTTGAACCTTTAACTTAAAGATACATCATGTAACATTTAGATAAAGAGCTGGTCATTCTTGCAATAACAGTTTGAAAATATATAATGTAAAATGAATAATTTAAAATTATTACTGCATTACGGGGTGAAGATATTAACCTTTGATGGTTTGACAAGACGTGTGCAATAATTGCAACAACCATTATTAAATTAAATTAAAATATGGTCGAACCGCTCTAATCTATTTAATATCGTAGAAATCCGATGCAATCACGGGTTGATTATCGCCTTTGGACTAGTAATTCATGGCTAATTAATAATTAAGACAACATTTCAGTCCTAAAGAAAGTCCTGTAATAGATAGATTTAGACCTTGACTTGCATAATGTATGTTTAATGTCTACATCTACCATTTTTGGAATATAATTTTGGTATTTCTATGTAATCGATATCGTTTTTTTTTTCCATATCTACAGAAGTTACTGTTAACGTTCTGTTATTGTGGACGCATCAATGTTTTAGTAAATCAATGGCCGAATATAGGTATTTGTTATTGCAACAAATTTCCCCTGCTTGATAAGCTAATCGCAATTCTGTGTAGGTCTGTAATATTTTGATGTTTGGTACGGTTGATGTAATTTGAGAAAGTTATTGATAAAACTACTACTACCCCCCCCCCTCCCCCTCAAAAATGACCAAGTATTGCATACAATAAAATGAACACTTTTCACGTATAAACAAGGCTGACAATTAAGAAATTATTTCTTATAGGTTTGGGTAATATACGGTAAATTGAATGATTTAGTATTTTAGATAATATTATTCACGGGGATATTACCACCCAAAATGAATATTACATGAAACTTAACGATATGGTAGTTTCACACACGGCTATATCATATACTTGGGGTATTTCAAGAATAAAATAAGTTCTGTTTTTCTGGCCGAAAAAAAAAAGTTCAAATAGATATTGTTTTAATACATAAAGACAAACACCCGTTGACCTGAGTAACTGAACGTTCTAATCACCGATTTGTGAGTGGGAAAAAAGAGTCGGGTTGGTATACATATTTTTTAAAAATAAATGACCGTGGGTGTGGAGATAATATATGCATAAAATTTGTAATAAACAACATGCAAAGATATTATTCGCGTGGAGGTTAACAAAGCCCGTGATGGCGTGCGAGAGACGTGGCTGTGTAGATGGTCACCATTTTTGAGTGAAAAAAGGGGAAGTAAGATTGGTATTCATATTTAGCAAAAGGATCTGAGGAAATATATATACATTTTTAAATAAACAGCACGAAAAGATATTATTTGTAAGAAGAGAGTGATAGCGAGAGGGTTTAATGAGTGAGAGATAGAGAGGGACAGTGCGTGTGTGTGTGTGTGTGTGTGTGTGAGAGAGAGTTTAATGAGAGAGAGAGTGAGAGTGCGTGCATGTGTATGTGAGAGAGAGAGAGAGGGAGAGAGAGAGCGAGATCGAGTTTAATGAGTTCGAGAGAGAGGGGTTGTGAGTTTGTGTGTGGGTGTGTATGGGTGTGTGAAAGAGGGAGAGAGTTTAATGAGAGAGAGTGCATGCGTGTGTATGTGAGAGAGTTTAATGAGTTAGAGAGAGGTGGGTGTGAGTTTGTGTGTGTGTGTGTGTGTGTGTGAGAGAGAGAGAGAGAGGGTGCGTGCGTGTGTATGTGAGAGAGTTTAATGAGTTAGAGAGAGGTGGGTGTGAGTTTGTGTGTGTGTGAGTTTGTGTGTGTGTGAGAGAGAGAGAGAGAGAAAGAGAGAGACAGCGAGAAGGGGGTGTGGGCAAGTTGTGTGTCTTTTCACCATTCGTCTAGTTGAATAGACCCCATCAAACCTTAAAGCAATTATTGTTATTCAAATCACCCATGTGCCAGATTTAAATAAGATCTACTAGTTTTCAAACTTTCGACAATTTCAAAATTTCTTTTGTCTATATATACTTTGGCAAGACGTGTAAAATATCCCCAAAAATAGAAAATAAATAAAAAAATCCTTTCCTTTAAATGATAAATGACCAAACAAGTAAGCGATTTCGACAATCAAACACATAAAAGAATTAAAACCATTTAATTATTTGCAAACGTCACCACTCAAACGTTCATATTGCTAGGTTCTCAATGGTATAAAATTACTACAAATAGCCACTCAATTTCAAATCTTCCTCCAGATCGAAGAAATATGGGCACTCCAGTCGTGATTGAAACATGTATGCATTGTTAAAAGGGTAAAGATTCATAAACAAGTCCAAATCTGATACTAATTTGCCTCCATGTTAAAAAAAACAGACTACAAAATACAATTATAATATGTACACTTCATAGACTAATGATACTAATTTGCCTCAATTTTAAAAAAAAACATACTACAAAACACAATTATAATATGTACACTTCACAATTCAATTAGCAGTACAATATTTGTATAATTGTACTAATCGTATATGTATGTAAATTTGATAGTTATAGCCCCTTTTAATGCAATACCTTGCTTTGCTACGTGCGATGTTTTTGACGGTGTCAGAGAAAGTAATTGATGCAACTAGTATTTTACATTGGTTATAGTTTTGAAATGAAAACTATTCGGTCATTTATTTATAGTTTGAAACCTATCATCGACAAAACAGTTTAACAAATGATACACCGGGCGGTATATATCTATTGACAACAGGGAACAGGTGCGTCATGATACTTTTATTGTAACGCGGTTTAGACTGGATTATATTTTCTGATGTAAATATTTTGGGGTGGTAATAAAATATCGTCATTAGTTAATTGAGTTTTAAACATTTTTTTTAAAATAGTAAGCAACGATTTTATCTGATCGGGTAAACTATGCTTTCCACTTATTACACACGACTGGGAGGTGTTTGGGTGGGACTATACCTGTAATATTTGCAGGAATATTTCTATACAGCTTTTGAATTCTGCGTTTGGTAAGAATGTATATCCCTGGAATTTAGTAGGATCTAGAATAGACAATATCGTCTAAATTCATTCAAAGTGAACCATGTTTCATTTTACAATAGATAATAATCCAGTGGTTGTTCTAAGGACCTCACGAAAGGACATTTTCCGGTACAGTACCTTCGTTTTTAGCATATCTATTTCGGTTTACGTTTACACAGACGAATAACGGTGATATAAAAGCTTTGTATATTGATACTTTTAAACTTCTGAAACAATAACTTATTCTTATGTTCTTTTCAATTAGTAAGCAAAGATTGTTAAGAGTTGGGTTTAGTTTTTTAGAGACGGCAATAGTCCTTGAATTATGTAGACTAAAACACCAAACCGTTAAGATTCTTTTATTTTGTTTTTGAATAAAAAAAATCATTAAAATATATAATTCTATGTATATATTTAAATTGGAAGTTCCGTAATATAATGTTACGGCTTATTTTATTCCACAAATTGAATATGCATGACATTATAATTTCATCTCTCCTTTTCTCCATATATTTATTGATAACAGTTTAGTATATTTATATTTAACGCGTGTTGAGTAAATGCCTTTAGCTTTAATCTGATTTCTTTTTTTTCTATACATAATATATTGAGACAAATTGATATTGCCAGAAAACATTTCTATCTTGTATTAGCCATGCAAAAATGGTTTAATGTGTTATTGTTATTCGTCATTCTAGTAATTATAACCCCATCTTTGCAACCAGTCAAACATAAAACATTACATCAATTACATTACATTACAACATTTCTATCTTGTATTATCCATGCAAAAAATGGTTTAATGTGTTATTGTTATTCGTCATTCTAGTAATTATAACCCCATCTTTGCAACCAGTCAAAAATAAAACATTACATCAACGCGTCTTCTATTAGTTAATTGAATTGTGAACTTGTTAACTTCGATTAGATATAGTCAAACCTTGGTCATTAAAACAAGTTTCGCGTGTATAGAATTATATCATTGCAATATAAAAGCTTTTTTTTTGATACCATCGTCAGATACGATTCCTTAAATTTTCAATTTAAAATGTGTTCAACTTTTTTTTCCTCATCCAAATGTGGTGTGCGTATAGTTAGATTGCGCGGGCCGCCACGACACGCAGGGCCGATTCGCGGTACCGAAATGAAATGAAATGGGGTTTAACGTCCTACTCTTCTCCACCTAACCTGGACTAATGGAAGACAGTCATACGCCATAAAGTGTGCTATTGGGGGAAGTTTTGACCGGGCAGCGGCGCTACGGCCTACTCTTATATCGAATTCCAACTGCCCAGGGATATTTTACGTGCACACCAATGTGTACACGGGACCTCGGTTTTTCGCCCCATCCAAACGACTAGACAGCTGTCCTTGTCAGGCCCTCGGTTCTGTCTCACTGACAATGGGAAACCACACCGGAAAATCGAGATGTACTTTCTCGGCCAATGCAGGGATCGAACACCCGACCTCCAGGCTAGCGAGCCAGCACCTTACCCACTTAGCCACGTGGTCCCCGATTTGCGCTACAAATTCAGGGCAAGGATTCGAGGGTAGGTAAGACCGGTGACGAATTGGGAATTACTCAGTGAGTGTTCATATTAGACTGCATATCAAGACAAACTAAGCCGGTAGCTAACCCGTTTCGGTCAATTGAAGACACATTCTATAGGTAGCCGACCTACGGATAAATAGGTAAAATAACTCAACGGCCAAGGAGTCCATAACAACTGACCTATAACATTCCAATATTTAAATTTCTTCTTTGAGGGGCAATCCTTTACAATTTTCAAAGTCAATATTCTTATAATATACAACTATAAAACATGAATACAAGCTTTAATTCTTTCGTAGCCTTGAAGGGATAAATTTAACTAAACCAAATATGCAGATTAAATCTACAGGCTTAGTATAACTCAGACTACACGTGACATGAACTCAACTCGAACCCTACATACCTGCCTATAAAGCGAAATATCTCCCCCTACCCTCCAATAAACAATTCGTGGACCCCATACCCTTGTTACAAAGGTCAAACACGATCAAAGAATAAAACACCTGCATACCTTTTTTATTATTCATAACCTCATTGTTCAGTCAACAATAACCATATTCAAACTATAAATAGAACACCTGTGGAATGCTCTGACGTCAGACCTTAGGAATGTGTGACGTCAGACCTTTGGAATGTCTGGAATTCCAAAATTGCTCCAGTCTGCCCTCTCTACTACTCGCATGGTCGGTGTAGCTTAGAATTTATAGGAGTCTGGGTATTATAAATTATAGACTGGGTATTAAGTAGCTATAAATTTTAAAGGTAAAGCAAGAGGATCGCCCTGTGTTTAATTGTCCCCTGCCTTTCGAAGAAAGTTGGGGGACTATTAAAATGGGTTCGTCCGTCTGTCTGTCTGTCTGTCTGTCGGTCTGTCCGTCTGTCCGTCACACTTTTTGGGACACAATAACTCTCTTCCTAATTGAGCTAGAATGTTCAAACTTGGTGTATGTGTTTATTAGGTCAATGCCTTGATGGAGTTCAAGGATGAGCATTTTCCGCTTAGGGTAAGCAGAGATAAGCAATTTGATTGGTTGATGCTTTGGGACACGATAACTTTAGTTCTAATTAAGTGAGATTGATGAAACTTGGTGTATAGTTTCATTACAGTAATACCTTGACTAAGTTCGATGATGAGCATTTTCTGCTCAGGGTAAGCAGAACGATACGCAATTTGATTGGTCGAGACTTTGAAACACAATAACTCTCCTTCTAATTGAGTTAAAATGTTCAAACTTGGTGTATATGCTTATTAGGTCAATGCCTTGATGGAGTTCGAAGATGAGCATTTTCCGCTTAGGGTAAGCAGAGATAAGCAATTTGATTGGTTGATGCTTTGGGTCACGATAACTTTAGTTCTAATTAAGTGAGAGTGATGAAACGTGGTGTATAGTTTCATTACAGTAATACCTTGACTAAGTTCGATAATAAGCATTTTCTGCTCAGGGTAA
Organism: Patella ulyssiponensis; assembly: GCA_963678685.1. NCBI lineage: Eukaryota > Metazoa > Mollusca > Gastropoda > Patellidae > Patella > Patella ulyssiponensis. The sequence goes on from OY783226.1 coordinate 93,102,009, forward strand.
GCAGAGCGATACGCAATTTGATTGGTCGAGACTTTGGAACACGATAACTCTCCTTCTAATTGAGTTAAAATGTTCAAACTTGGTGTATATGCTTATTAGGTCAATGCCTTGATGGAGTTCGAAGATGAGCATTTTCTTCTTAGGGTAGGCAGAGAAAAGCAATTTGATTCTGCAATTTGATTGGTTGATACTTCGGGACAAGATAACTTAGGTTCATCTTGATTGATGATTTTTATGCCAATACAATGACTGCATTCTCCTTCAGTAATGGATTCGACAGTAACAGTGTATAGAAACGATTGATTCGGACAGAAGGGCCCTTTCCCTTGGCCAGAGGGGCCCTTTTGTCAAGCGTGGGGGCCCTTTTGTCTGCCTTTAGGGTCCCCCTAACTAGGGTACATTTTCATTTTTCTCGTCGGTTTTAGCATTTTTCTTTATAAAACACTTTTGGATGACACTTCGTGTACAGTTTGATTGCTCGATACGTTTGAAAAAAATAAATGTGCGATTAAGTAATATGTGTCATCTATTTATTTTGGGATTTCGGCGGGGGACATCAGCCTCACTGTTGGCTTGTTCTTCTAAAGACAAGTCTATATGACGTAGATGATACAGTACAGAAAGTACAGAAGCAGCTCCACGAGATCTTGGCATGAAGGTCCATGGCAGGGAGGATACCCAGACCCCCCCCCCTCGTTTCACTTTTCTATTAGTGTTATTTTGTTTTAAAATACTACCTCCTCTACGACAGAAACGCCTTTCGGGATTAAGGCTGTTTACATGGGCGTCACACATGTGGGGGGGGGGGCGACCCCTCCCCCGAATTGTTTTTCCTTTGGGGTTTGAATATACTTGGACTCCACCCCCCAAAAATGGCAATATAAAGTACCCGAAATCTAATAAAACACTAATTTTAGGACTGGAATGGCAAATAAAACACTAATTTCACTTTTCTTTTAATTGAATCGCACGAATTTGTACTGAGTTGACTATGGATTAAAACATTTTGTCTGGAGCCACTCTACTTTGTGCGACATTTTCGGGCATCGATTACAAGCGAATGCAACTGCAACAGAGTGATTGGATTGTTGGAATTCAGAGCGGGATTTCGGTGGTTAAATTTTTAAAATTTTCTCCGGGAGGGTGAGGCCCCCATAGCCCGCGACGATTGATTAGTTGTTTGGAATTCTGGTCAGTCAGGTAGGCTATATTGGACCAAATTAAAGTTGGTGTATTCACAGGCTGGAATAGCGGAAAACGCGTTTGTGGTAGTTAAATTGTGAAAACTTTCTCCCAACGGTCCAGTCTTCCTGGATGTAAACGATTGATTGGAATTCGAGTCAGCCACCTTAATTAGGCTATATTACACCAGTTTGAAGTTGCTTTAATTGTTCACGGGCTGAAATAGCAGGAAAAGGTGTTTGCAGCCGTCAAATATTCCAAAATTTTCTTAGACGGGGGTGGGGGTCCATACAGGGTAAGACACGCTTCTTCGCTTTTCGCTGCTGTCTGTAAAACCGAAATTTTTTCGGGTATTTCGGATTCTACCCCCCCCCCCCTCTCTCCAGCTGTCATCGAGCATGTACGCCTATGTGCATCATCATAAACTAAAGTTATGTGATCAAGTTTTGTTTCATTTGGATCCTACTCATAAAAATTCCCCTACTAAACTATCCCTGTTGTGTTGTTCATCACCCGGGCGTAAAATTCAATATGTAAAAGTCTAGTTATTTTAATAACGGATTTTTCAGAGATATGTATCTCCGTTATTTCAATAACGGATTTTTCAGAGATATGTATCTCTGAAAATCCGTTATTAAAATAACTAGTAAAAGTCATAAAAAAAATATGAATACGGCACTCCCTGACTTAAACATGATGAACATTATATTGGTGTGATGTTTTAATTTAACCCCATAAAATATGCCAGAAGACTGAAACTTTGAAAAAAATTATGGGGGTGCCCCCCTCCCCCCAGTGGGAGGCACACTCTGACTATTATTTCTCTAAATTTTAGAAATGTATACCGTATTTCATCTGTAAAAATGTCATAATGTATAACTTAATTGACATGCTACCCAAAGAGAGTGTTTTATGTAATAAAATATATATTTAAGAAATGGAAATAAAAATGTCACATATTTTTTTAATGTTACATGCAACAAATTGCACTTTTCAATCTACTTTGCCGTGGGCTTTTACTGTGAAAATTCTTAAGGGCAAGCTTTGATTGATTAGATCCAAGTTTGCTCTTCCAAATTACTGGACCCTTCACAGTTTTGTGACAAACTAGTGTCGTCTCAAGCCAGTGATTTAAAATAATAGTAACAATCTGTTTGATCCAGAACCTAATTTATATATAAATTAAGAAAAAACATTGGCGTTTGTTTGAAATTAAGCAGGTGAGAAGATAATACTGGAATACTCAGAAGGAGAAAAGGATATAGGGGTGCTAGTTGATAGGGCATTAAACTTCAGCAAACATATACAGCAGCAAGTAAACAAAGCCAACAGTATAATGGGGCTGATCAGAAGAACATTCACTCACCTAGACGAAACCACTTTTAAATACTTATTCCAAGCTCTAGTACGTCCAAACCTAGAATATGCAGAAGCAGTCTGGTCACCACACAGAAAGAATGACATAAATTCAATTGAAAACGTCCAAAGAAGAGCTACAAAACTAATACCGTCCCTCAAGAATCTGGAATATCAGGAAAGACTGAGAAAACTGAAAATACCAACACTTAAATACAGAAGAAGAAGGGGGAATATGATAGAAGCTTACAAAATATTGACAGGAATATACGATCAGGAAGTAGCAGATGATCTGCTCGTATTGAACACAAGATCCACAAATACAAGAGGGCACAACCTAAAATTAGAAAAAAGGGCAAGCAAAACAAATCTAAGAAAACATAGCTTCACAAATAGAATAACGGAGATCTGGAATAACTTGCCACAAGAGGTCGTTGCAGCAAAGACCGTGAGACAATTCGAAAATAGATTAGATAAATTTTGGATAAACCAGGAGGTGAAATATGACCATAACGAAGACATAAAACTAATAGGAAAATGCGCACAAAGAAACAGACAAGAAAACAATGAACAAGAAGAGGTGGATACAGAGGCGGAAACGCCTGCGTCCATAGATGATCCTAAGGTATCCTGAGGTAATAAGATCCTTGGCCATATCAAAGACAAACTGGACGATAGGAAAGCCGAGATTAAAATGTCTTTCGTCGCACATGTCTATACTTTAGAGTCACTGGTAGCTCAAGACAATAAACAAAACCACGTGATAGGTCATGTGACGGGCACTTGACAACAGCGTCATCATGGCTGACAAATGAAGCTTCAGGAAAAATAAAAACAGAAACCCGACGTTTAATAAACTGCAAAAATGGACAGTGGTAATATTTAATATTTCTATTGATTTATTTCATTTCCATGTATTCTACAAATTTAGAAAAAAGTGAAAAAAAGCCTTCTACAATGACATGACACTGCTCTGACACTCGACATTGTTGACAATTGACTTGTCAAATGATTTGATTTTTTGTTGTTTTCGGGTTTTTGCACCTGTTAATTATCAATGATACAATCAATATTTAGTCAAAATTGTATTTATGATCACTTTCCTTCCAGAATCTAAATGTACTCTCAAATCTTATAACCAACAAAACAAATGATTGAAAAGTTTGAAAGCCCAACGGGGCAACAGATGTTGAAACTCAATTGCAACATGGTACAGCTAGCACATCCATTGATTGATTATAGAGACTTAAAATTTACTAGCCTGAAAATAATAATTTTCAATTTATATACCGTGTAGCACCAAAATATTTTATAGTAGTGTCTATTACGTTTTTGGGGGTATTGAACCGGGTGGTGTGAGTTGGGGGTGGGGGGAGTTACAGGAGTCCTTAGCCTTTGTTTAGGCCTATCTCCCAACTGATTATGTTGTCTTATATTATGTTATTCAACATAACATCAGTTTTCATCAAAATAATGATGGATATTATTATTTAGATATTTTTGATTAATAATAATCCGTTAATGGTTTGTTATATCAAGAAGGAAGTCAAGAAAAATAATTCATGTCAAAAATGAAAAAGGAGATCATTCAGCACACCATTCATTTTGATTCATATTGATGAATATTATTTAGATATCTTAAACTACCAGTAATTAAAGGAGCTAAATCACTAATATTTGCGACAAGAGAAATTGACACAAATGGATCGCAACGCATATAATAATGTAATATGAATGTATACAAAATGATTTACATTCAATCGTTTCTAGCGTCATTCCTCTAGCCTCTTGCTAGAACTGGGGCTGAAATGTACCAATGGTAAAATGTTTATTTTGTTTTAAATATTGGATATCAAAAGCCCATCTTTTCCCGGTAATATGACAACATCAGTGTTGATTTAAATTGACAAATAATTCGTGTTTTGAATGCCGAAGATTTTGGACGATATTGAGTTAGAGACTTAGCTACTTTAAGTATGAATAATTTGGATTTTTTTAATTAACTAGGTGTGAAAAATTTGGATATTTTAAATGAATTTGGTATGAATAATTTGGATATTTTTCATGAATTAGGTATGAGTAATTTGGATATTTTTAATTAATTAGGTATGGATAATTTGGATATTTTTAATTAATTAGGTATGAATAATTTAGAAGCTTTAGTTGAAGATGAGGATGAGGAGATTGATAATGAAGATGAGGCAGAAGAAGCAGGAGTTATTGTAAGTTTTATATTAATACACAACAGCTTCACTTTTTTTAGTACTAGTTTCCATCCATGGTGTCAGCTTATGTGGCATGGAGATAGAGGCATCTTTTCAACTTTCCTCCCACTTAACTTTATCACAAGCAAGAAGTAGAGAGCTATCTTTGGACGTACAGTTTACCATCATTACACACAGTCACACACTTGCAAGTTGCAACTCATTAATATTCATGAGGTCTTGAATATTCATGTTAACATCAATACAGATTATTTTTAATTTTTCAGCAAAGTTCGGAAGAATCTGGAAATGAAGATGAAGATGGAAATGTAACCACGAAAGAAGCGAATAAATTTGATATTTTATGCGATGGTGTTGTGGGTTCGATGGCGTTGGTCCAGACCAGTGTACAGGAATTACTGGCGTTTAAAGATGAATTAATAAGACATGCTCTACCACCATCTGTTCTTATAAAATTAACAACAGTCTGTGGACGAGTCTTCAGAAGGTTTGTACTAATTGATATGCATAATATGCAGACGAGTGCGGAACATTTTATTTGTCATTGATCAAGATTTACTTCTGAAATAGATACGTTTTTTTATGCTTTGTTAAGAATCATGTTAGAACAGTTGATGAATTTGTAAAAACTGTTCTATTTTTTATTTTGTATTTCAATTTGATTTATAAATTTAGATAATTGTAAAAAGTGTAACAAGAATTAGGTTGTTTATTTATAGTTTTTGTGTGTAAATAGTTAGAAGTTTTTTTTTCTACAGTGTAAGCGATCAGAGTAAACCAGTCAATGAATTAGTTCGAATGGTTCAAGTTTATTCAACACCATGGGAAGAGAAGAGCGCAGCATTAAAGAAATTACATGATGATTACGAGAATAAGCAACGACAACTGAATATAGCCATTAAACGATTACAGTTAGTAGATGCACATGTAAGATTATAATTCCTTTTACAGTCACAATCAGCTCTTGTTTCAGTTTCTTCAACTGCTAAAGGCAAATACGCTCAACCGCGTTTTGAAATAAAATTGTTCCAGTCTCTAAATTATGATTTTAAACCTGATGTTATTAGCATTTCGCCAGACATGTTATAACTATACCAACAAAAATACACAAATCTGTGCCTGACAAAATGACAAGTCTGAAGTTGTGCATAACAAAATGACAAGTCTGACAAGCCTGAAGTTGTATCTGTGAGAGGTACTTTATTTATAGGCTTGCATATGTTAGTCTCAAAATGACCTAGTTTGTGTCGAGTGGATGTTAAACCCCATTTCTCTTTGTGTGTTTGTTTGTCAGTCTTGAGAATTTTCTGACTGAAGTGGCACATTGATGGTACTGGATTGTTAACCAGGATGATCTGGCCGGGTTCTCTCAGTCTCACTGTATTAAATATTTCAGCTTAATTTTTACTCTGTCAAGTAAAAGTGTTTAGTTGGTTGAATGGGATGGAAAATATGGAGATCCTGTGTATACCATTTTTATACGCCCACATTTTCATGTGGACGTATTATGTCGTCGCCCCTGTCCGTCCGGACGTCCGTCCGTCCGTCCGTCCGTCCGTCTGTCCGTCCACAATTTGTTTGTGGACTCTCTACAGGTCACAATTCTTATCCGATTTTGACGAAACTTGAAATATAGGTTTATCCCCATAAGATCTCGGCTGCTTTCGATATTGGCATGTATCGGATGGAAACTTCATGGATTATGGCCCCTGATTGTACGAAATATCATGTTTTTAGCTTGTGGACCCTATAGAGGTCACAATTTTGAACCGATTTTGATGAAACTTGACGTGCATGTATATAGCCCCAAGATCTTGGTTCCTTTCGATATTTGCGCCCATCGGATCGTAAGTTCCTGAATTATGGCCCCTGATTGTCCGAAAAATTGCCCTTTTTAGCTTGTGGTCCGTCTGGAGGTCAAAATTATTATCCGATTTAAAAAACCGTTCAAGTATATCACCGTTACATGGTAATGAAGGTTGAGTTCAAATTTCGTGAAAATCGGACCAAAATTGACATACAAAATGGCCGCCGTTTGTACGCGAATAGTGTGAAAATATGTTATTTCAAGGTTGTGGACCCTATAGAGGTCACAATTTTGAACCGATTGTGATGAAACTTGACATGCATGTTTATAACCCCAAGATCTTGGTTCCTTTCGATATTTGCGGCCATCGGATCGTAACTTCCTGAATTATGGCCCCTGATTGTCCGAAAAATCGCCCTTTTTAGCTTGAGGTCCCTCTGGAGGTCAAAATTATTATCCGATTTAAAAAACCGTTTGATAATATCACCGTTACGTGGTAATGAAGGTTGAGTTCGAATTTCGTGAAAATCGGACCATAATTGTCATACAAAATGGCCGCCGTTTATACGCGAATAGTGTGAAAATATGTTATTTCAAGGTTGTGGACCCTATAGAGGTCACAATTTTGAACCGATTGTGATGAAACTTGACATGTATGTTTATAAGCTAAAGATCTTGGTTCCTTTCTATATTTGCGGCCATCGGATCTTAACTTCCTGAATTATGGCCCCTGATTGTCCGAAAAATCGCCCTTTTTAGCTTGTGGTCGCTCTGGAGGTCAAAGTTATCATCCGATTTAAAAAACTGTTTGATTATATCACCGTTACATGGTAATGAAGGTTGAGTTCAAATTTTGTGTAAATCGGACCCAAATGGACAGACAAAATGGCCCCTGTTTGTACGCGATCAGTGTGAAAATATGTTATATCAAGGTTGTGGACCCTATAGAGGTCACAATTTTGAACCGATTTTGATGAAACTTGACATGCATGTTTATAACCCGAAGATCTTGGTTCCTTTCGATATTTGCGCCCATTGGTTCGTAACTTCCTGAATTATGGCCCCTGATTGTACGAAAAATCACCCTTTTTAGCTTGTGGTCCCACTGGAGGTCAAAATTATTATCTGATTTTAAAAAACGTTTGATTATATCACCGTTACATGGTAATGAAGATTGAGTTAAAATTTTGTGAAAATCGGACCAAAATTGACAGACAAAATGGCCGATGTTTGAACGCGATTAGTGTGAAAATATGTTATATCAAGGTTGTGGACCCTATAGAGGTCACAATGTTGAACCGATTTTGATGAAACTTGACATGCATGTTTATAACCCAAAGATCTTGGTTCCTTACGATATTTGCGCCCATTGGATCGTAACTTCCTGAATTATGGCCCCTGATTGTCCGAAAAATGACCTTTTTTTTTAGCTTGTGGTCTCTCTGCGGTCAGAATTATTATCCCATTTAAAAAACCGTTTGATTATATCACCGTTACATCGTAATGAAGGTTGAGATCGAATTTCGTGAAAATCGAACCAAAATTGACAGCTGTTCTTGTCAGGCCATCCATCCTTCATCACTAACAAGGGGAAACCACGCCAGAAAATCTAGATGAACTTTGTCACCCAATTCAGGGATCAAACACCCAACCTCAAGGCTACCGAGCCAGCATCTTACCCACTTAGCAACATGATTCCCAGTCGAATTTGATGCCTACTGAAATGCACCTTTATAACCCAAAGATCTTAATTCATTTCGATATTTGCACATATCATATTCCAACTTAATGATGTAGGAAAAATCACTTTCGGTATTGCTTGTTCTCTATCCATCTCTCGAAAATGTGGGCGTATCCTGCCTGGCAGTGCCAGCCTATCTTTAAATATCTCCTAACAAATTGAAATGGAAATCGGAGTAACACTGCTTTCCAGGCCAAATTTTCCCTCATAGCACATTCCGTGGCATATGCCCATCTCCATCAGCCCCTCCCCCCTCCAGTGCATAAAAGAAAATTTTAACCTCATTTTGTTATGTTTAATTTGTTTTAGTCGAAGAGGATAGCTAAAGAGAAGAGAATAATGAACTGGGAGAAAGTTTTTGCAAAGGTCACAAGTAATAAAGGTCATGGAAGAAGATGGAAATTTTTAATAGAAACAATCAAACAAAAAGCTAAAATGGGGTGAGTGGTTCTTTTTGAAAATGTCAAAAATGAAATAACATGTGAAGTAAATTTAATTGTCCTTTCTTAGTTGAGTTGGTTTAAACAGCATTTATTTAAAAATTTTGAACAATTTGAATACATTTCGAATAGGATACAAACTCAAGCTAAAGGAGGCCTCAGCATACATGATGCAAAAGCTAAATCTGCCTATTGCAGGTCTTTCTTTTAACTTGAAGTGTTATATAAACCATATTAGACATTTATTAACATAAAAAGACTATAATCAACTCTCAATGCCATCTTATGTGTCCGATTCTCAATGGATTTGAATCTGATCTGCTGCTCAGTGTCTGTTTATGAATGATTCAACCCAAAAATGGATAATCAAGAGTTTGTATTTTATTGTATCGAGCAATTTGACTGAAAATGTCAGCATATTCCCTTTACAATATCTAGTTTTTAACTATTAATAATAATAATAATAATCCTTGATATTTATAGCACAAAATCACTTTTTAATAGTTTCTATTGCGCTTTGAAATCAACGTGAATAAGCTTCGTGAAAAAGCAGGATTTTGATTTGTTTTTTGAATGTTTCTGTTGACTCTATGGATTGCAGATCCTTAATATTTTTTAGAGTTTCGTTCCACAATGAAGGAGCAGAAAAAGAAAAGGCACGTCTTCCTATTTCTAAGTTAAATTTTGGAATACTTAGTTCACTCTTATCGGAGGATCTAAGACATCGATGAGACGTGTGTGGGGTAACTAAATCTATCATATAAGATGGAGAGCAGCTGTATTTTTCAGTGCTTGTATGTCATCAATAGGATTTTAAACTTGATGCGTTGTTCAATGGGTAACCAGTGCAGAGATTTAAGTAATGGGGTTATATGGTCAAATTTTCTGGTTGAAGTTAAAAGTCTTGCTGCTGAGTTTTGTACATGTTGAAGTTTTTGGATGAGATAATTAGGGAGTTTGTATAAAAGTGCATCACTATTATAGTGAGAACTGCCAGCTCTTAATCTAATCTTCCATCCTGCCCCTTTATGTTAATTTTCGGTAGGATGTGCAATTTCTAGTAATATGAACAATTATTTAATTACTATATTTGTGTTTTAACCATTCCTTATTGACTTCATTTTACCATTTACGAAGGAGTCATGCTGGCTTACTGAATTACGCGCTTCAAAGTATCTAGGAGGTCAACAGGAACTTCTGCAACCTATATATATCTAACATTAATCCCATATTTTGATGGTTGTGGTATTAAAGAATCTATATTGTTCTATTTGTTTAGGTTTGAACATGTACAAGAATATACAAGGTCATTAGAAGAATCGTCTGCGTCTGAATCCGAGGAAGAGGATGAAGATACAATGGTCGCTCAACAATCAAGTCGTGACGTCGATAGCATGGAAGCTAGTAGTCTGGATACCAGCCAGAAACAACAATCAGTATGTAGAACTAGTGTCTATTCTCCCTTGTTGGTGTTCCTGATAAAGAACAATATTAGTGTCAGTCATGATCACATATGTGATAGAGCTGGTTTGTCTTGTGCAAAGGGTTTTATTGTGTAGCTTAACAATTTCTCCTTGGTTACTAGGAATTCTATGTATTAAAATGATATTATTGTTTCCTAGGAAACAGCTGTAGAGAATGAAGTAGATGAAAGTCGAGGAGAAGTGGAATCAGTTCAGTCTAGTGAAGATGAAGAACCTGTTGTTGCCATGCCAACTGTAGAGGTAGAGCAAGTTGAAGATCTAGTAGAAAGTGTGGAAAGTATAGAAGAAGTTGAAAGTGGAACTGTTTCTCCCAAGGTATGTATTGAGACAAATCTCCGTTGCTAAGTGAGTTCAGCGCTGGCTCATTAACCAGGATGTCCCAAATTCATTTTTAACCAGAGTAAATCACAAATCTCATTGTCTCCGGGGCCACAGTGACCAAGTGGGTAAGACACTGGCTTGTTAGCCTTGAGGTCGGGCCTTCGATCCCTGCATTGGCCGAGAAAGTTCATCCAGAGGTCCTGACAAGGACATCTGTCTAATTGTTTGGATGGGACAAAAATCAAGGTCCCATGTACACATTGGCGTGAACGTAAAAGAAAATTTCCCTCAGAGCACACTGTATGACGTATGCCCATCTTCATTAGCCCAGTTGGAGCAGAACAGTAGGACGATAAACCTCATTTTATTTCATTTTACATTATCTCCATATTTTGGGAAAGCATGGAAGCTCCGTGACCAGGAGTTCCGAGGTACTATTTATTTATTGGCTGAGAAGGTGGATCCAAAGTAAAGCACCAATTACTTTATCTCCATGGAAGGTCAGTGAGTTAGGCGCTGGTTCACTGACCAGGAGGTCCAGGGTTCAATCGCTGGTAGTAGAGAAAATTTTTTAGGGTTTCTCCATATAGTTTCCCTTTGTCAGTAGCTGATGATGGAGGGTCTGGCAAGGAAATCAACAATTTATGGACTTATATTCCGTTTAGAGATTCAATGTTAACAGTTTGCAAAACCCCTAGCATTGCTTTTAAACAGTTTGCTTTGAAATAAGAAAAATAGATTCCCCAATTTTCTTTGATTTCATTTGTATGTCTAAATTGTTAATTAGACATTCAACTTATCCAGACCATGATCAACTGCGATATTTACGGGATTAGGATCCGATTTGCAGCTCAACTTTCATTCATGATTAAATCATGAAATGGATAATCTAGACTTTAAGGGTTTTTTTTATCATACCGACTTTAGTAATGACGATAGAGGCTAGGCCGAAAATTCAAACGCTAAATTCACGGTTCAGAGTGGTTCAATTATTATAGTGAGAACTGCCAGCTCTTTATCTAATCTCCCATAATGTTTTTTTTAATTTAGAGAGTGAGATTTGGAAGTGAACAAGTACCTGTAGTTGTGAAACCACCGACGACGGAGACGGCCGTATGGACAGGAGAACCCGACTACGATGTTTATCTCTATGTAAGGATATTTCAACCGCAAGGTCTGGATAATCACGAGTTAAAATGTTCGTTAACGTACGATAATCAGATGTTTAAAACTGGTGTGTTGGATTTACAGGATGAGGTGAGATTTATATTAAAAGCTTTTTTATTGACTTGCCAAATCGATTTGAATTTAGTAGATATGTCATGTGACAGTATAGTCGATTTCAAAGTACTTTGGCGAGGTCGTTAAATGCCCCGATTAGCTGTAAACAATTCTTGTGGCTGGACACAGTTGAAAAAAACATGATAACCCGATCAAATCCTCAAATCGCACCATGAAGTGATTTGGCGATTTGATGTAATAGCTTCGGAAATCGTTGACGATAAATTTAAAAAATTGACGAGACTTACCTTGGTACAGTTGAAGTCAATTTTAAATTATGTGAGTCATAGGACTCACTGTAGGGATTAAATGAGAGTGTAGCACGTGCCGCAGATTGTCAGTCTTTAAAGTAACAAAAATATATAAGATTGAACAAAAAAATTATAGTAGATTCGGATTCCATTTTATCATGAAATAAACTTGTATGTGCACAGCTTACACAAGCTGGCAAAATTGTAGGGATGGGCGGGAGGCATTTAATCCCTACAGTGAGTCCTATGACTCACATAATTTAAAATTGACTTCAACTGTACCAAGGTAAGTCTCGTCAATTTTTTAAATTATATTTCGTCATATCACTTCCGGTCATAAATGAGACTTCAAAGCTGGTGAAATCTTTATATTTGGCATATTATTATTACATACATATAGTAACAAAGAAACAATAAGATTGGCAATTTTAGTTTATTCTTTGAGTACTGTATCCACAAATCTAGAATTTGCAGTAGATATTATATCCTTCTTATAAAACTTGAAAAAAGTTCCTGCATTGCTCCAGCCGCCAGCATGCAGAATATCCTGAATAGGAACAGAGTTTTTATGAGCCTTAGAACATACGGCTGACCTTACTGTATGTGAACCATAAACATTGGTGTCTATATCAGAACGTTCCATCACAGTTTTAATCCATCTAGACACTGTGTCCCGGGACACTTTTTTATGGGGTTTAATAAAGCTCAAAAATAATGAAAACTCGTTTTTACGAATATCTACTGTTCTTTGTAAGTATTCTTTCATGGCAGTATATACACACAACCTCCTATCTGGAGGGTAAGCTTTCATTGACACACATTTAACACTAGCACCTGGTCTGCTCTGTTTTTGTAAACCACTGAGTTCAAAAGAAAATTCACATTTAGTTTTAACCATATTCTTTATAGATAACAGATGAATAGCATGTACTCGTAACACATTTGTCAGTGCAATTAGCATTGTAAGTTTCAGAGTTAAGTCTTTCAAATTCAAGTCCTTCACTGGCGAAAGCTTCTTCAAGTAAAGCAAAACTTTACCTACATCCCATGTCACCATATGTCGCGGTTTCGAGGGTCTCAAATTAAACACACCCCTCATAAATTTTGATATAACTGGATGAGTTCCAGCAGAATGTCCTTGAATAATGATTCCCATCGCTGATAATGCGGACCTTGCTGTGTTTAGGGAGCTATAACTTAACCCAGTTTCAAAAAGTTCTGTGAGAAAACTTGTAACATCTGCTATAGATGATTGAATGATACTAATCTTCTTTTGACCACAGTATTGTATCCATCTCTTAATGAACACGGAATATTGTTTTTTAGTCCCAGTTTTCCAGGAAGCCAGGAGAATTCTTGTAGACTGTTCAGAAAGACCTTGTTCTTTATATGATTTCCGGAGACATGGCAAGCGATCAATACCAACTTTCGTCGAAGAGGATGGCTCTGATTCTGTTTGTGTGTCAATGTCAGCAAGTCTTTCATTTTCGGAATCAGTAGAGGTGGATGAATAAGTAGTTCCATTAGATGGACAAACCAAACTTGGGTTGGCCATAGAGGGGCAATAACTATGCCTGTAGCTTCGTCCTCTCGTATCTTCTTGATACAGCGTCCCAATAGGCTGAAAGGAGGAAAAATATATACACACTCAAATTGATTCCAATCAACTGTAAATGAATCCACGAATAAAGATTCTGGGTCTGGACTCCAAGATGCAAAACAAGACACTTGTTTATTGAGCCTTGAAGCAAAGAGATCAATTGTTGGAGTGCCAAATTTTTGACATATAGATTGAAATATTGATGGCTTCAATTTCCATTCAGTGCGGTCATTGAAAACCCTTGAGCAGAGATCAGCATCAGTGTTTGATTTTCCTGCAATATGAGAGGCAGAAATCCACAAATTATGGTCTATACACCAAAACCATATTTTCCTAGCTGCCAAGTTACAAGATGCAGACTTCATGCCACCCATATTGTTGATATAGCTGACTGCTGTTGTGTTATCACACAAGATCTTCACATGCATAAACGGCTGCAAATGAGTTTTAAACGATTTTAGGGCAAATAAAACAGCCAACATTTCTAGATAATTGATATGATTCTGTTTCTCTGAACATGTCCATTGTCCCCCTGTTTTAGCAACAGATTCCAAAACAGCTCCCCATCCTTGGAGGGAAGAGTCTGTTGTTATTGTGATATTTGGATTTCCATGTGAGATATGGCGTATCTGACTATGTATATTTGTATACCACCAAGCAAGTTCAGACTGCATATCATGTGTGATAAGAACAAAATTATCAAAGTTACCTTGCTTTTCCCTTAGAGCCTGTACCTTACTCGACTCCAAAATTCGATAAAATAATGGCCCGTATTCTACGGCCGAAAAACTTGATATGATAAGACCAATAACATGAGCCAAATCACGAATAGTAACTTTAACTTTCTTTGAAATTCTTAAACACTCATCTGCAATGTAAGCTTTCTTGTTCTCTGGAAGAAAAACAGTCATACTACTAGAATCAATCACATTACCTAGAAACGTAACTTGTTTTGATGGTTGAAAAACACTCTTGTTTGGATGAACCATAAAACCTAACTTTTCTACCAAATTAACAGTGGTCTGTACACTGTGGTTACATTCATTTTCAGATTCTGCTAACAAAAGACTATCGTCAATATATCCTGAGCACAGAATGCCTGCGTTTCTAAGCGACGAATAAACTGGTTTCATAAGCTTAGTAAATAGTAGGGGCGCCAGAGAATAACCATTTGGCAAGCATGTATACTGAAATATTTTTCCCCCCCATAGGAAACGAAAATATCTCTGATCTTCCTCAGCTATACTAACAGAATAGTATGCGTGTCGGATGTCAATCGTGCTCATAAAACAATCTTTTGAGACCAAGTTAAGGGTAGATTCGAATGTATCCATTTTAAAATGGCGATAAGGTACAAACTCATTGAGTTTCTTTAAGTTCAAAATCATGCGAAACTCTCCATCTTTCTTAGGCCTTACAAAAAATGGCGAAAGAAATTGATTTGACTGAGGGGTTACCTCAATAAGAACCTTAGTTTTGACCATATTAGAAATTTCTGATTCAATAGCTTCACTCTCTCGAGTGTTAAATTTAGGTTCAAATTTAAAGTTATGTTGATTTGGAGAGATCCCATCTATAAATTCAATGTGACAGTGTTTTACTATATCTAGAACATGAGGGTCAGAAGTTATTTCCTTCCATGCCGAGGAAAAATATTTCAAGCGCCCTGCCGAGAAACTCACCTTATTAGTTGAGTCTATTGACTTTTGCTTCTCAGATTCTGGGGCATACTGCCCCGTCTGTAGTTTTTTGTAGAGTACTTGACATTAGCTTGTGCTTGTGGATACATGGCACGACCTCTGCCTCTTCCATATCGCCCTCTAGATCTACCTCTCCAGGGTCTACCTCTTGAAAATGAACTTCTTTGGGGATAGTTCTGTAATTTCTGGCCAATGCGACTGCAGTCGGCTATTTCTTTGGCTAACTTAGGCACATCATCTCCAAATAAAAAAGTGGTGAAAGGCTGTGACTGTGCACACAAGTGCGAAAATTCTGGGCGTAGATCAGCCTTTATGAAGTCCCTTCTAGTAAGGTTGATTTGACGGTTTGAGTGACCCAAAAGGGCTAAACTGTCGTTCAGTTTATCTATAATATCTGGTATGGCTGTACTCGGCAAGTTAGAAGTATCGGCTAGATCTGCAAGAGAATCTACTGCTTTACTCAATATGATGGCAGACTTGATAACCGAACTTTCAATGGCCTGCATTTTCCGATCAGAACTCCTCGATTCTGGTGTCATAATGTCCCATACTAATTGGTTTGTTTTTACCAGTACCAAACCATCACAATTTTTCGGACGGGCTGTAACTTCATCCTTAGTTAGAGCATTGTACTGGTCCTCACTCATACCATTTTTGAAAAGTTCATTTACATTATTAGCCAGTACTACATCAACATTTTTGTCAACGACAGAGTCAGACGGTTTGAAACGTTTTGACATTAATGAAAACCTATTCTCGGTATCACCACCATAATCATCCTTTGAGGGTGACGGACCTAATTTCCGTTTATGGCCAGGATGGTTTTGGCTAGGATCAATATAAGATTCCTCGTCAGTTTCAAGTTCATATTGCTCATCATATTCTTCTTCATCATAATATGATTGATTTTCTAGGGCAACAAGTCTGGCGGCTTGTTCTCCTTGTTTTTCCTGAATGTCTTTCAGAATTTTTATTATTTCAGTATTGCCGGTCGAATGAGTCGATGAATCTCTTGAAGATTTTTTACTGCTTCTCTGACCAGCGTGCAGTTTAGAACCAGAAGTTGACGGTAAAGGTGAAGCTAAAGTCGAGCCGATTTTTGACTTCGTCAGCTGACTCGCCATTACCGGAGTTTTATCACATTTCTCCTTAGATTTTTGGGAAGAAATTTCCGTATAAACATCGGTACTATCCTCTAATAAGGCTGGGTTTAAATCTTCCCATCCCAAATCAACTTTACCAACCGACGAGCTTCTCAAGTTCTTTTTCTGTTTGTCGTCCGCCATCTTGCCACAAACGAGTCCGCGACTCGTGCAAGTTTACGATAGTCGTAAAAGAAAAAATATTTATTTCTTTCAAGAAAGAAAATCAATGCGGCAGACAAAAAACAAATAAATGACTTAGTTAACTTAGTATAAAGCCTTGAACAACTGAGAAAAGACTCAGTGCGGCAAATAGAAGACCACGTCTTCTTCGTTCAAGTGTAAACGCTACAATGACAATCTGCGGCACGTGCTACACTCTCATTTATGACCGGAAGTGATATGACGAAATATAATTTGTTGATTAAGGTAACCAATTTGAATTAGATGGATGTTAAAGATGAAAATTTGATTGAATACAAATCATTTTCGCTAATCAGTAGTTGATAAAAACGACTTTAATATTTCGATGTATATAAATAAAATATTTTACATGGTCTTTTAAAGATATATGTATGTAAGATTTATATATATATATATATAGCTGACTATTCTTGCTATAATAGTTTGATAATAGAATAGACATATATAGAAAATTTCAGTCAAATTACTTTATTCTGAGTCGAGTGGTTGGATGGCCGAATGGTTAGCACGTGCGCCCTGTATGTCTGTCATTGTGTCAGCTAGCATAGTTTCGATTGTCGGTTTCGTCCCAATGCTAAAGACCCCTATATATGCACAAGCAAATTATTGACATAAAAGTGAAGCATATGTTAGTCCCGAAATGACCTAGTATTTGTCTAGTTGACGTTAAACTCAATTTCCCTCTCTCTTATTCTGAGTGAAGTTATTGTTTGGGAGAGGATAAGATAATTTTTTTGGTAGGGCAGGAGCAGCGGGAGATTATTTTGTTGTTTGAAGGGTTGGGGGAGTATTTTTGTGTTGTGATCTATTATTTTATATTTTACAGGTAGTAGAAGATTTACCTGTTAGTCCAACTAGACCACCAGCTGCAGGTAGACATCAAGGTAGGTATTTGAACAACTGAACTCTTTTCCTTGCCAGCCCCTCCATCCTACATCACTGACAAAAGGAAATCAACTCTATGATATTTGTGTTTTTCGCGTTATATATATATATATATGATATATATGACAGAACACAATTTTATGGGATACAATCACTAGTTTTATTCTAAAAACACTACGTTTTGACAAGTATCTTCTTATCATTATTATGCACAGTGCCACTTAAATATTTATACATATATGTATTTGTTTTTTTAGCTGACAGATCACCTTTAGTAGAAGATCCACCACCTAAAAATCATGGAAAGTAAGATTATATTATTGTTTATTAACTCTGATGAAGGCTAGAATATGGGTGATCTATGTTTCACTGTAATTTCGTATTTTCTATAAAATAAAGTAACATATTTCCTGATTCAGATACGAAGAATTTACAGTCAGTTTGGATGTTGATGATATGAAATCTACCAAAGGTGTAACAAGTTCAAAAGCTAAACAGATCCAGTTTGCTATACAACACGGACAATTTGAAGAAATCATTGCCATGGCAACAGTAGATGTATCAGATTTACAACAATTGGTGAGTTCAGATTATATCAAATTATTTACAACTTTAAACATGCATATTACGCAAAAGCTAAATCTGAACACGTTTTGTCAAACCTTCTAAGGCTAATATCTTCGCTCACAATAGAGTAATTTGGATGAAATTTTCAGATTATTCATTTTACATTATCTATTTTCGAACTATCATAAGAAGAATGGCCAACCACTTATTAAACTCTTAACTAATGTATCTTTAATAAATAATTTCTCACTATACTTTGAAAGAAGGGATATTTTAAATATACTATTCAAAAAAAGTAGGGGATTTTTGATTTTGGGGGCATAATACTAAAATATGCAAATGACTACGAAAAAAGTTACTATAGAACCTAACAGAAGAAACATTTCCAGTTACATGTGACGCCCAAACGCACCAATAGCTACCGCATGGAATGCAGGTGATGCTTGGGATCATCATGGGGGTCCAACCCAAGATTAGCACGACTCTGACTTTGAATGTTACAGTCATTGTGGCATTGAATTCCAGGGTGGAAACATCAGTTTAATTGTTTTAGTGACCAGAAGACAAATTTTGATATGCGTCGGCTTACCCAAAATGAAAGGTTACGTGCCCTTGGCATGCTACAGATCGGCACAACACAGGTGGTTGTGGCACGGACGATGAATGTTTCTCAGTCTGTCATAAGCAGGCTATGGTCCAGATACCGTGATACACAATCTGTACAGGACAGACCACGCTCAGGTCGACCAAGGGCGACAACTGAAGCCCGGGATCGATTTATCCGTACCTTGGCCTTGAGAAATCGTGTCATCACAGCAAATCAGATCAGCGCTCGTCTTCAAACAGACACTGGTGTGAGAGTGAGTGGCCAGACGATTCGGAATCGACTGCATAGGGGTTACCTTCGCGCCCGACGTCCTCGCGTGATCCCTTGTTTGAGAGATCATCACATTCAGGCAAGACGTCGTTGGTGTAGGGATCGTCAACACTGGGATAATCGACACTGGAGCAATGTGATGTTTTCAGATGAGTCAAGGTTCACTGTTGATTTTTTGGACAGACGTAGGAGGGTGTGGCGTCGTCGAAACGAGCGCTTCCAAGACGTTAACGTCATCAGACATGATCGATTTGGGGGTGGTTCTGTTATGGTGTGGGGAGGCATCACTGTTGCTGGAAGAACGGCTTTACATGTTGTTGCAGGGCGTGTTACAGGCCAGTACTACCGGGACAACATCTTGGCAGTCCATGTTGTGCCGTTCGCACGACGTCATGGCCGCCGTTTCATCTTCCAGGATGACAACGCAAGATGTCACAGAGCCAGGATCGTTACAGGTTACCTCCAACAACAGAACATCACCACATTACCTTGGCCAGCACTGAGTCCCAACCTCTCCCCCATCGAGCATGTCTGGGACATGCTTGGACAGAGGTTACGTCAACGTCAACAACGTCCTGCCAATGTCCAAGAACTTGCTGCTGCGTTGCAACAGGAATGGGACAATCTGGACCAAAATGACCTTAGACGTCTCATTAGGAGTATGCCACGTCGGATCAATGCTTGTTTGGCAAACAGAGGAGGATTTACCCGTTACTGACTTTGTTGTGATGCTGTGGTAACTTTGCTGTTTGACCCCGGGTATCATTTTACCCTTATAATGGTCAGTCTGTGCCTTACTTAGTCTAACGATCATTTGGAATAAATCGATGAATGTGAACTTCATTTCATTTTGTCATTTGTTTCTTCGTCAGTTTCATTAGGTGACTTTAATAACACTTAAAAATCAAATATCCCCTACTTTTTTTGAATAGTATATATACAAAGGTCATGAATATTCATAATGACTGATCTGGCATGAATTTAATTTATTTTATTTCTGCCTTCAGGACTTACAGACAGTTTATCTGCCAGCGCCGAGAGGTGATGATGTCATTCTACGATCAGATGATGACCTGGACTCGATAGACTCTCTCTCCGATTCCATGGATATACCAATAAACGATGCCGCCTCGGAAAAAAGTCTTGCTATTAAAGATGAAGTGTTGAAATACATCGATCCAATACCATTTCCTCTGTTTTCTCTGAAACCTGGTCGGAGTGATACAGGGCCAGCAGGATCTCTACCTGTTATTTTTTATTGGGGTAAAAGGCCGAGGCCACAATATTTCAACAGACAATCGGGTTTGTATTAATTATTAGTTTTTCATGTTTTATGTCATGTTTTGCCTCTTTACACACAGAGCTCCAGCCTTGTGTGTTTTCTCCGGGTACTCTGGTTTCTTCCCACTGCTAAAGACCCCTATGCGCAAGTGAATTATGGAAATAAAATATAAAATACCATATGTTAGTCCCAAAATGACCTAGTTTTTGTTGAGTGGACGTTAAACCCCATTGCTCTCTCTCTCTCTTTTTACATCTAGAGCACCGTACTCCTCGCAGTGTTTCGTTTGATTAGACCTGCCGTAATTAAAGTAAATTTATGTTCGGACTTACGACTTGTCAATAGTCCGCTTAGCAACCAGTGCCTAATTAACTGTGTAGCAATTTTATTCCAGGTTTGAACAGAGATCCAAATATGTTTACATAATGTTACGTTCTGACTCAAAGAAATTTATTATGCCCATTTAACCAGTGCCTAGCAGAATATTACTGAAAAACTGATTGTGTGACAAACAAGGCTATCAAACCTGCTACAATGTGGATTATCTTCTTTGAGATAAAACAGTACATCTAAAATTTTATTAGACGCGAATGTGGATGGACATGAGCCTTTACTGTCCCCCCACTCCCAACTCCTCCACAACTTTGATATTTATTTAACTAGTTTTGTCATTATTCATGTTTTAGGTACCTTGGGACTGAGTGACCTAGTCTATGATTTAACGGGAATAGATTTACGAACGACGACAAAGGAAGATTTACATAAAGAAGCTAGAGATAGAGCGAGTTCAGCTATACAGTTTACTCCCGAACCAAGAGAGGTAACTATCCAATAATTCTTACTGTTTATGGTCCGTGTTTACAGCCCTTGTGGTGTCAATTCCAGGGATGGACTGAAAAGGGGCATGGTAGTTTCAAAGGTCTCTATACTGGTTAATATTATTGTGTAGTTCAGGGTCCACTGTTAGTCATGAATTTATGTTGTTTTTGATGAATTGATTCTTAAAAGAATGTCACACATTAAATATGTGCACAAGCTCGAAACACCATGTTTACAGCCCTTGTGGTGTCAATTCCAGGGATGGACTGAAAAGGGGCATGGTAGTTTCAAAGGTCTCTATACTGGTTAATATTATTGTGTAGTTCAGGGTCCACTGTTAGTCATGAATTTATGTTGTTTTTGATGAATTGATTCTTAAAAGAATGTCACACATTAAATATGTGCACAAGCTCGAAACACCATGCTATACCACAGAAAGTACCATTTACATACAGTTTTTCAAAAACATTTCATGCCGTTTGGGGAGAACCCCCTCACCCCTAGTGTGGGAACCCCTAATGGAGCAAGGATCAGGAACCCTGTGAAATCAGCCCCAGTAACATAGAGAGAGAGAGAGAATTAGGGTTTAACATCCACTCGACACAAACTAGGTCATTTTGGGACTAACATATGGTTTCAATTTTATTGCGCGTAGGGGTCTTTAGCAGTGGGAGGAAACCGGAGTGCCCGGAGGAAACCAACCATGCCACATACGCTCACACCAGGGATCGAAACCATGGCCGCAAGCCAGAGGTGACCGGCCAGCTAGAGGTCGAAGCGTGGCACTCTAGACCACTTGGCCATCCCACCCCCACCCCCCTGTAACATACAAGTTCACTTAAGAAAATACACATATAAACAACATTTAAATATGGCTTACCACTTGTAGCACTTTCCCCTTGCACTAAAAATAAATTGCTTATTAGAATTTTCGATGAAACGAAAAATTTTGTAGCTTAGAAGGGACAAATACAATTTTCAGGACCAGATATTGTATGTTAGTTAAGCCATTTGTTTCCGTAGCACCTGTTTCACACAAAATCTTATTTTCTATCGAGGCAAACCTTCCATATGATAGTCTGTCTGTTTACAAAGTTAATGAAAATGCACATTTAAACCACATGTAATACGGTCTACCACCTGTAGGAATTTGTGAACTTTCTTGTAGCTCTGTAAAATACTCCACGAATATACCTGGTGTTAATTTCTAACATGCCAAACATCATATCTTTCTACATGAATTAACAATAAATCGTTCATTCCATGAAACGGAAACCTTTTATTTTTACTGGTATGATACTATACCAGTGACCGCCCTAGACCCTTAAAACCATTAGCCAAATTTTTAGCCAAATCAAAATTTAATTGTCCAATTCAAAAAGTTTTAGCCAAATATTTTATATCATTTTTATTCATATGTTTGTTAATTAAAAATGAAACTACGTGCTTGTTGCTTTTTAAACGTACCGGTAATACAAGACTCATAGCAGCCGTAGAAAGGAAATAATAAACAGTACAAAATCCTTATGAGTATCCTTTATCTAAATTGCTACGTATTTTTTTTTTACTTCGTTTTATCTAGGTCACTATATTGTCTGTCAATATATGAGTAGTAGTTTTGGAAAAGGTGGGAAATATCATGTGGTTTGCGCGTGGTGGAATAAAGGATGGGGGGATATTCCTTTGATGTCACGTAATCACTGTCTAATACATTCCGGCTTCTAGATGCCGATATAAATTTAGAAATAATTTAGTGATTTATATTGTTATGCTTGGTTATTGTATCGACAAATAAAAACTCATAATAAAGATCATACTTTATTAATTAATAATATTATCAACAAATAGGTTCCCATTAGATGTTTTACAGTGATAGCCACTGTTGACAAACAGGTCATGAAAGTATCGCTTTGATGTATCATTTCATTACCGCATGAACTAATGCACACGTATAGATATATATGTACAGATGCCGTGCCGATTACTGTAAGGAATTATATAGTAATTAACACTTAAAATATGATAATCTTGACCATTAATGATACAGCAAATAATTTAATTCATAATGGATGGTGTATATTTTTTATTGCGTAAGAAGCGTGGCCCAATTATTACTTCAACAACACAGGGTTTATGTTGATTCCCGCAGTAAAATAGTAAAAGTACCATGCGTTTCCCGACTAAAATAAAGTCAAATATCTACATAGATCATCATGCCATTCGAGACATTTTGTGTAATGGTTTTATATCCACCACTATCGGTAATTTATTTGTATCAGCCGATATACTTCGCTGTCAGTATCTGATATCGGTAAAACCGATAGTTGTCATATCGGAACATCGCTACTTGTAGTGAAGCGAATGTACACTCGGCAAGTGGCGAGCATATGTAAACATTGCAGTGCCACACAAAAGGGGCGTAACTGTGTTTTATAGTCTCTAGACTTGATCTTTCAGTCGTTTTATTGCGTGACATTGACTGATTTGCGACTTGTACGATTTAGACTAGAGTAATTAATGAACTAAAAATAGACACTCCATTGAATGATCGAAAGAAGCGTTTAACGAAACGATTTCAACTTTAATATTAACAGATTTACAAAATAATTCATTCGCCAAAATTTTCGCCAGAATCATCACTTTATTCGCCAATAAAAATATTTGTCGTCATTGGCGAATTGGCGAATGTCTAGGGCGGTCACTGCTATACCAATTAATTTATATAAGTTTAGGTCTACCATGTAATACGGAAATTTGTAACACGTTTGAACAGCATATCTTTCTACACGATCTAACGATTAAAGATACATTATGGGAGATAAGATAAGGAGTTGGCAGTTCTCACTATAATAGGTTAAAAACTAGATAGTGTAAATGTAATTTGCTGAAAATTTCAGTCAAATTGATCCACTATAGGCCGAAAACAGAGTGCGTGAAATTTCTGAATAGCCTCGGTCATCATTACTAAAATCATTAATAAAAACAAGAGTAGTCTCGATTATCCAATGTTGTGATTTAATTACAATAGCAGTTCAGCGGCATATTTGAATCTAATCCAGCTTACATGGAAGGCTAGCCTTGACATCGAGAGTTGATTATGGTCTGGATAAGTTAATTAATGTCTAATTCATAATTTAGATAACATTTCAGGCCTAAAGAAAATCACGTAATAGGCAGATTTTGCTCTTGCATAATGCAAGTTTAATTGATTATTGGATAAAACGGAAAACAATTTTTTGTATATAACTGTAAAATGGTACATGAATTATTAATTTATATGGCATATGTTTACTGGTAATTAAAGTAAGCATGTAATGTTGGAATTTGAAACACATTTTATTAACCTATCTTTCCCCTCCTTGTCCTTTCCCTGTTTGTCAGGCACTGATTTGTCTCTTTTAATGATATTATTAATACATGTCCGGCACTAAATTGAAAATGTCAGGTACTATTTTATTAGTGCCTGACATTTTGTCAGGTACGTCTAAAACCGTTATTTCCAGGCCTGCGTGTGCGCGTTGTATCATAAGGGATGTCATTGAGTCAACTGGCGTGATTTAGATTCCCTGGTTGTATGTGACAAGGAGTAGGGTCGCCTATCCAACCTCGTGGGTTTTCACGGAGTCCTCCGGCACCGGTTTCCTCCCACTGCTAAAGACCCCTACACGCAAACGTTACTCCCAAAATGGCCTAGTTTGTGTCAAGTGGATGTTAAACCCCAAGTCTCTCTTATTTATTCGACGGAAGCTGACTTGAATGAATCTACCATCAGGAATGTGATATTATGGTATTTTATAGATATATTTTATATTTCAGGAAACGGTTCCAAAATGTGAATTTGATGCAATACAGTTAAAACATGAACATGAAATCGAAACTCTACAAAATAAATACGAGTAAGGGAAATAACTCTGGTGATATTATCCATTTAACGTTAAGTCATCTGATGGTCTAGAGAGTAGATTATGGGCTCGTCATGTGTCGAGAACCATTTCTACGATAAAAAAACCCAAGTCTTTTGTTGTCCATTTGAACATGGGGAGGTTGGATGGCCGAATAGTGAACAAAAAGCCTGTCATTGAGTCAACTGGCGTGGTTTTCAATCCCTGGTTGTACGTGACAAAGAGTAGGGTCGCCTGTCCAACGTCGTGGGTTTTCTCCGGGTCCTCCAGTTTCCTCCAACTGATGAAGACCCCTTCGCGCAAGCGAATTATTGAAATACAATTGAACCATATGTTAGTCCCGAAATGACCTAGTTTGTGTCGAGTGGATGTTTAACCCCATTTCTCTCTCTCTCTCCTTTTTAAAATTTAACAAAGATACGGCAGGCATTGTCTGATGATGACCTAGTGAGTTGATGATGTGCTTGTCATATGAGTAAATGTCTAATTAAATAATTTATATGTCATTTGAAGCCATCCTTACTGAACATATGATGTAAAACACAAATTTATAGGGAAAGCAATCACCGACTTTTTTTCAAGAGTTCCTCCTGTCATTCTCATGTATTATTTACTTAAGAACGACAAGAGGAACTTGTTGAAACGTAGTGTGAAATAAACTCAGTGATTGCTTTCCATATAAATTTGTGTTTTATATCATCATTTGAAGCCAGAAATAGGCAACAGGCAGATTTAGTAGCTCTTACATAATGTATCTTTTTAAAAAATGTATTTTTCAGAACTCGACTACAGGAATTAATGGACAATTTACAATCCATGGTGGAACAACAGAAACAACAAAAAGTTAAATCAGCATCTCCCCGTCCAGCATCAGTAGCTAGTAATAAAAGTACTGGATCGATCAAGTCTAGCCGATCTGTCAAGTCCCGTCCCCAACCACCGTCGCGTGCCACTCCTACTGTCCCTAGTCCTCTTGTTAAACCAACTACACCAGTTGAGGTTGCTATGGCACCAGTCACTCCACCTGTTGCTAAATCTGTACCCAGTTTGCCATCAAAACCAAAAACAGTCCGGTAAGACAATTCAATTATGTCTTTGGAATTTGCAGGGTTGAGTGTCGGAATAGTTTAGTATGTTAGATTATAAGGTATTTCATTGAGTCATGTGGTTGCGATTCCACGCTTGAACATGACAAGGAATAGAGTCGCTTGTACAACCTCGTGGGTTTTCTACGGGTCCTCCTGTTTCCTTCCACTGCTTAAAAACCCCAACGCACAAGCGAATTATTGAAATAAGTATGAACCATATGTTTGTGTGAAGTGAAAATTGTTTATACTTATAAATTAAAGAATTGAATATTTGTCATATTTCAGAGCACTACCTCTCCCTACACGGGTGAATAAAAACTTTAAAGTTGGTAAACCATTACCTAAATGGGGTGAAAATCTGCCGCAAGATGTAAGTATTGACTGTCTTCTTGTTGATTGATATTTTACCAACCTTACATTTTATCTTTTAGTTGTTTCTACACGTCATATTGGTATATAGACATACCTTTATAAGGATGTAGAGAAGTTGGGTGGCTGAATGGTTAGCGTGTGCACATTGTATCATAAGGCCTGCTTTGTACGTGACAAGGAGTAGGGTCGTCTTGATTTGGGGGTGGGGGGTCAAATGATTAACGGGTGCACTTTGTATTCCCTAAACGCAAGGGAATTATTGAAATAAAATTGAATCATATGTTGGTCCCGAAATGACTTAGTTTGTGTCTAGAGGAAGGTAAACCCCATTTCTTTCTCTCTTTAGAAGGATGTATTTCAAATGTGTGAAAGTTACATTTGGATATGCCTGATTTACGTCTGAGTGTGCAGAAAATCATGCCTCAGTGTGTCAGATTTGCATATAGGTGTGTGAAAAATCACATCGAAAATCATGCCTGTACGTGTGAAATCATGTCTGAAAATCTGTTTTTAACCTTATTACTAGAGCACTTAGTCTAAATATGAAATTCAAGTCAATCCATACATTTTGTGATGCAAACCAGAATAGTGTGTCGTCATAAATCAGCATTTAGTCATACCCTTTGTTGAATAGGCATATTAATTCGTAAATTCTATTAAGTTCTGGTACTTAATTACATTCTTCTTTAAAGTGATCGTCTGATTTTAACAGAGTTTCAGGGAAAAAAATCTGTGTACGTATAATTTAAACACCAAAGTACAGTGAAATGGTGTATTCACCTTGTCTCAAATTTTAATCTCAAAATATTGGGTCGTTTGGTCATGAACGTTAAAACCGCTCATCCGGACACGTAACCCTTTTAAGGTTTCGTTCTTTTGGTACCCAACTACTTTCAGAATTTTGTTCCATTTATGTATACATATAGAAAACTGAGTGTTTTTATTTGTAGTTCTTTGAGAGATTAAAATTATTTGAGGAGGAGAGTAAATTACGGAAACAAGAATTGAACGAGAAAACACTAGAAGAAATTAAATCAAGTTTAGAACAGAAACTGGCTGGGCAACATAAACTGAGTCAACGTGAGGAAGCAATGTACGATGCTTTAAAAGGTATGTTGATGTTTTAATGTCAATGCGATACTGGCAACATGCCGCTTGATAGTAATACTGCTTTATTATCGTGTTGGGTGGTTATACTGCTTCATTATGGTGTTGGATGGTTATACTGCTTTATTATCCTGTTGGGTGGTTATACTGCTTTATTATCATGTTGGGTGGTTATACTGCTTTATTATCATGTTGGGTGGTTATACTGCTTTATTATCATGTTGGGTGGTTATACTGATTTATTATCATGTTGGGTGGTTATACTGCTTCATTATGGTGTTGGATGGTTATACTGATTTATTATTATCGTGCGGTGTTGGGTGGTTATACTGCTTTATTACTGTGTTGGGTGGTTATACTGCTTTGTTATCGTGTTGGGTGGTTATACTGTTTTATTATCGTGTTGTGTGGGGGGGGGGGCAGTCTAGTGGTTTAACACATCATGTTAGATCACAAGGTCTGTCATTTAGTCAAGTGGTGTGGTTTCAATTCCCCACTTTAGATTATATGTGACAAGGAGTAGGGTCGTCTGTCCAACCCTGTGGGTTTTCTCCTGGTCCTCCAGTTTCCCCCCAGTGCTAAGGGGCTCTAGTCGTAAGCGAATTATTGAAATAAAATTGAACTATATGATAGTCGATATTGACCTAGTTTGTGTTGAGTGGACGTTAAACCCCATTACTTCTTTCTCGCTCTAGAGAGTTGATCATGTCAAAGCTCTATCTCTCTCTCTTTTATTGTGTTAAATGGTGACTTAGTGGGTAATGTGCTATCTCACTAACCAAGACCTTTTTGGGGATTACCAAGTATGGTTTCCCCTTGTCCCTTTTAATTTCAATGATACACTGGCAACAGATTGAAGCCACAGTGACTTCTGGAGGTCCTTGGTTTAATCCTACCGTTGATTGATCAATAACGTTTTTCATAAATATCCAGTATTGCGGTTTCCCCTTGTTGACTGGCAACATTTTTTGTGATCCGCAAGTGGCATGGTTTCCCCTCATCGTAATTGCTCTAGCTTATTGGGTAAACTTGACCAGTTAATTTTGTAAAACTATTAGAAATTATTCTAGCGTATCAAGTTTTCAGCCATGATAGTTAGTTACTGAATCGATGGTAAATAACATTGTTGTGAATATATATTACTTGCTGATGTTTTCCAACCTTATGGGCTTTCTCCGGTTTCCCTCCACTGCTAAAGACTTTTACGAACAAGCGAATTAATGAAATAAAATTGAACCAAGTGTTAGTCCTGAAATGACCTAGTTTGTGGATGTTAATCCCCATTTCTCTCGCTCTCTCTTTGCTCCGGTTTCCTACCACTCTCTCTCTCTCTCTCTTTCTTGCTCACTCTTTGTTGATGTTTATTTGTTATTATTTTATATCAGATGTAAGTTTACCAGCGTTATTTATGCCGTATAAAACAGGGAATGTTTATAATCCACGAGCTCATCAATATTTCCATCCCACAGGTTAGTTATATTAATTACATAAATTGAACATGAACCACCACCCTCAAATCAAATATTTGGCCAAGGTGGTGACAGAAAATTATGCAATCATTACTCTTCTAGCTTTTCCACTGAAAACCTTTTGAATATTAGTGGAGGGCCTGACAAGAACAGCTGTCTAGTCGTTCGAATGGAACAAAAAAACAAGGTCCCATGTACACATTGCTGTGCACATAAAAGATATAAGAGTAGGCCTTAGTGCCGCTGTCCAGGCAAAATTTCACTCATATCACACTGTTTAGCATATGTCTTTCTTCGGAGCAGAATAGTAGGAGGTTAAACCCCATTTCATTTCATTTGAAGAAATACAGATTTTCACTTTCCACAAATTGTTATAGTAATTGAAGTGAAAATACATAAGACATAATTGTATGAAAGACAATAATTACTGTTTATTATTGGGTGACAGTCAAGACTAGAGGATTCTAGTCAAATTGTCTGTCAGTTATAAAAAGTAAACATAGTCTGTGTATTCCAGTTTTAAAGTTGACGTTGGCTGTAAGTCACTAAATTCCATGCTAAATGTAAGTCCATGTCTAATGTTGAAATATTTGATTGTATTTTCCAGGCTCGACTGATCTACGTTTAACACAACCTCCGTCCGTATTTCAACTTCCTCCATTAAAATCAGGAGATGTATCCTTTCTTATAATTCATTGAAAATTCACATTTTATGATTTGGTTGTAATTTTTAAAGAAATTCGCAGATTTTGGGGAGTTTTATTCCTAATTAGGATTCAATTTACCTAAAAAAATGGATGGGCCACTGTGTTAGATCCGACTTGCTAACAAGTTTGAATCTGGTTTCGATTCTGGTGTATAACCTTAGAATATTCGAGAATGGTTTCGCCTTGTCAGTAGTACCGGCCCGAGGGCACTGTTTTCTCTTGTCAGTGGTACAGGCCTGAGGGTGTGGTTTCCCCTTGTCAGTGGTAGAGGCCTGAGGTCATGGTTTCTCTTGTCAGTGGTAGTGGCCTGACAAGGAATGGTGTCTAGTCACTTAGAATGGATGAAAAACCTACTTCACATGTACACTTTGTTGTGCACATAAAAAACTCTTGACAATTATGACTTTGAATTCAAAATAAAAGTAGGCCATAGTGCTGCGGTCCCTATGACATCTGCCTGGTAGCTGAATGAGTAAGGTGCTGAGTCCCTAGTTTAATCCCAAAACAATTTAGGGGTTGGGTGGCCAAATGGTTAACACGTTTGATCATACGGTCTGTTGCTGAGTCAAGTTGTGTGGTTTCGAATCCCTGACAAGAAGTAGGCTCAACTATCCAACCTCATGGGTTTTCCCCAGTTTTTTGAATCCCCAGTTGAACGTGGCAATGAATAGGGTTGCCTGTCCAACCTCGGTGGGTTTTCTCTGGGTCCTCCAGTTTCCTCCCACTGCTAAAGACCCCTACGCGCAAGCGAATTATTGAAATAAAATTAAATGGTATGTTAGTCCCGATTTCCTCCTACTGCTATAAAGACCCAAATGCGAAAGCAAATTATTGAAATAAAATTTAACCATGTGTTAGTCCTAAAATGACCTAGTTTGTGTCGAGTGGACATTAAACCCCATTTCTCTCTCTCTTGAGAAAGTTCCTTATTTCTCCATGTCAGCGATGTGAACATCATTATCTGGATTAAATGAAAAACCCAAGCCCTGTGTACACATATATAGGCATGCATGTACAAGAACCCTTGACTATTGGAATTCAAATTAAAAGTAGGCAGTAACACCTGACCAGGCACAATCTCCCCTGTAGCACTCTGCTTGCTGGTTGTCCACCTGCATTAGCCTGTAGGACAATGCTTGGTGTTTGTCAGTCTTCTTAGCCTGCATGGTGTATAGAAAAATTGGAGGGTAAACCCCATTTCATTTCATTTATTGATCTTAACTTTTGCTAGAAAATGTCTGTATTAAATCTGTTTGATTTGAGTAAAAATTTTAATAAACCGTCGGAATCGTGGTTGATGGATCGATACATACAGCAACAACATCCTGTCCAACATCCGGGCTTTCCCCGATCCTCAGAACGAACTTTATCGGGTTTTAATCGCTCCACCCAGAATACACCAATAACCAATCAAATTGTTGATTCCAAGTGTAGTAACTCGATTATAGAACGTCAACCACCAGATGGAGCCAGGCAAGATCAAGAAGTTGAAGCGTGATCAATCATAAAACATTGATTAATTTATAATTTCCGCATAATTGAGAAACACAAACTATTTGTATTATATTGTGTTGTGTAAAAGGTCTGCCGAAACAAATGTGGTGTGAGTAGAATCGCGATGAAATCAAATGTGTCAGCTATAATGATTGTTTGAGATAATATCATATTCATGCAGCGCATTAATCTGGTGTTCAATAGTCTCCGACTTAACTCAAACCACCATAAAACCTGAGATTACATGTCCAACATATGCTTATCTGGTATTCAATAGTCCTTCAAAGATATTTTTTATTGAATTGTATCATGGTAAATAATTCATATTTAAAGATATATCATGTATTTTATAGATTCCACTGACATCTGATTGGATTGAATGATTCGACTGACTTCTGATTGGATTGAATGATTCGACTGACATTTGATTTATCATGTATTTGATTGATTCTACTGACATATGATCTATCATGTATTTTATTGATTGATTCCACTAACATCTGATTGCAGAAGTGATTGGATTCAATGACGTCACAGGGTATCTTAGTGGTTAAATTAATCGTCAAGTTTTGCGCTGATTTTTCGACAAATGCATATTTTTCGACAAATGCATATTTTTATTTGCCACGTTACTGATGTCAAAAATATCATTTACAGCATTAAAACTTTACTTTAGCCTATACATGTATGTTATTTACAGCATTAAAACTATACTTTAGCCTATATGTTATATACAGCATTAAAACTATACTTTAGCCTATATGTTATTTACAGCATTATAAAACTATACTTTAGCCTGTATGTTATTTTGATATTTTTATGAGAAGTGTTGTCAGATGTTCCTGTAGCTTGATATTATTATACTTTATAACCCCATTTACATGTATAATTACGTACAAGGCAGGGCAGGTTAAATTTTCGTAGTGTCAACGCTATCCAATCTGAGAACGGTTCTCAGTACGGATTACTGTGCATGCGCCAAATGAACCTTGACTTTTTTATGAACAAATCCTCAAACCTTGGCCCTTCCTTTTATATCGGATTTCTTATCTCAGTGCAACCTAATATTCGAGCCACTTTAGATATCCTCCCGTTAAATTATTTTACACTATATAACTTCTGTGATTTACAGGCGCGGATCCAGAGGGGGGGTCCAGGGGGTCCGGACCCCCCCCCCCCCCTGCTCAGGCTTGAAAATTTGAAACTTAAATCTATGCGATTTTATTGGCGATTTTTAGACCTGTAATTTTGGAATTTACCTTCCGGAAATACGTCAGAATGCACCAAATTGAATCTAATTTACCAAATTTTTCTGGGGGAGGGCCCCCGAACCCCCCGTTAATTGGTTGAGCGCAATTAGTTAAGAAATTATCAAACCTAGACCCCCCCCTGCAAAAAATCCTGGATCCGCGCCTGATTTAGTAGTGAAAGTCAAAGCTTGTTTTCTGTAAACTGTTGTAAAGTGTTTCCTAATCAGTTGTAAAATTAATCAATAATTGTAGATTGTTACTTATTTTTAATGAGCTGTGATATTTTTATTTAATAAATAAATTTACTGTGACAGTAGTGGTTTTTGTTAAGTTACTTTTGGCTTCTTGTTATAAATATTGTCTTGTCATTGAGTAAACTGGTGTGGTTTCGATTCCGGATTGTACGTGACAAGGAGTAGGGTCGGCTGTCCAACCTCATGGGTTTTTTTCCGGGTCCTCCAATTTCCTGCCATTGCTAAACCCCAATGCGCAAGTGAATTATTGGAATACAATTGAACCATATGTTAGTCCCAAAATGACCAAGTTTGTGTCAAGGGGAAGTTAAACCCTGTTTCTTTCCCTCTGATACATAGTGCCTGTGTAATCTCTCGGTTCCAACTTGAATATAAAACCCAGTCATGACCACTTGGCCTTAAAAATTGACCGAAATGTGTCCCATCGGTCAAGTTGCAGCGATTATTTTGATTGTTTAAAACAGCGAAGTGTTGTATCAATATATTACACAATGTCTTGCTTGATGAGCTTAATTTCAAAATTATCTAGAGCCCTCCACCTTTTGGTACCCTGGCCCTCACGCCGTTCAGTGCCCCTGACTTCAACGTTTACCTGAGCGTTTAAAGATAGGCTGCCAGGCAATGATACATACACCCACAGCAGCTGAGTTGTCCTAGCCATCAGCAAGGGTTGTCAAATAAAAAAAAAATGATGACAATTTTAAGTGCAAATTTGTTTATTGATTTATTTTTGTTTATATAAAACTACCTTGACTTGATGTTATACCAGGTATAAATTGATTTCCATCGATTGATAAACTTAAAAACCCAGAAACACGACGACAACTTATCAAAAACACTGAAACATCTTCATAATAAATATACACATATACATCAACCAACCGCTGCTCATGTCACATCAAAATATTATATATATATCTATATATATGTATAGTACGCGCTAACAAAATCATCGCAAATACATACTCAATATTTCAATTTATACACAAAAATTCAAAACTAAACTAAGAAAATATTTTTTTAAAAAAAAGGAGATTTAAAAAAAACCAACGATTGTATTAATAGAAATTAAAATCAACTTTTAAAATTTGAGAGAATAAGAAATATAGAATTTATTAATGGACCATGTGGAATAAAAGTTAATTGGATATTTATTTCTAGTGACTTTTGACACAAGGTTGTTTGAGAAAGATGCAAGAAACATAGTACAATAAACATTACTCATACAAGTAGCATTATTCATAGAAGTACCATTGACATTACTCATACATGTAGCATTATTCATAGAAGTACTATTGACATTACTCATATAAGTACCATAAACATTACTCATATAAGTACCATTAACATTACTCATATAAGTACCATTAACATTGCTCATATAAGTACCATTAACATTAGAAGTACTATTGACATTACTCATATAAGTACCATAAACATTACTCATACAAGTATCATTAACATTACTCATATAAGTACCATTAACATTACTCATATATACATGTACCATTGATATTACTCATAAACTATTATGAACCTTACTCATAAAAGTTCAACTGCAATTGTTAACATTGCTAATAAAAGTACCATTCATTTGATTCATAAATATTACTTATAAAGGAGCAATTAACTCGTAAAAGTACCATTAACATTACTCATAACAGTACAATTAACATTACTCATAACATTCATCTGGCTCATAAAGGTACCATTAACAGTACTCAAAAATGTACCATTAACATTACTCATTAAAGTGCCATTAACATTACTCATAACAGTACAATTGATTTTACTTATGGTAATGTTAACTATACTCAAATAAAAAAATGAATGTAGAAATTATCATTACTCATAAGTTAACTTTACTCACAAACAAAAGTAGAAATTAACATTGCTCATAAAATGTACAATTAACTTTATTCACAATATATTCATTGGTTTTATTCACACATTTAAATTTACTCACAAATTTTACAGATGACATGAAATGTATTCATTGGACTCAAAATTCACACTCTTATTCACAAAATTTTCAAATTTCTACACACAGAATTCAAATTTCAACTCACAGAATTTTCAAATTTCTACTCACAGAATTCAAATTTCAACTCACAGAATGTTAAAATTTCTACTCACAGAATTCAAATTTCTATTCATAGAACACCTATTTTGCCCAGTTTTTCAATTTCAGACAATGCATATCTGCCACACTTATAAATTAGATGCAGGAAGCCAACCAGAAACAGACCTGATTGGTGAGATTTTGTATGGAGATGGGATGAGATCAAATGGTTGATGAGATGTCAAAACTAACAGTATATATATATGTTGGTAGTCTGGTCCCTGTGAATCACAGGTCCCTGTGGTAGTTAAGAATGTGCTGGTAGATGGAAGTATGAGAAAATGTGTCGAGACTGAGAATACATTTATGATTAATATGCATGTATAATTATAGAAAATGTTTTACCTACATATGAACATCCTAAATAAATGAAATGTGGTATCAGCTTTTCTAAAATGTGTATGCATACCCTGCCCTGTGCATAATGCCCGTCACAGCTTAAAGCGACCAACACTACTTTGAGGATAACATTCCATAGTTGATTTTACCAGATCCACAAACGTAAGTCACGATTATTCTGTAAGGATCAAGCCTCGTCCCTTTTTATTTTGTTTCATTCAAGTAAAAGAAATACTGTGCTATCCGATTGAAACGTAAAAATCAACAGTTAAATGTGCTTATAATGCCTCTTCATATCAAAGAATCAAAGCCAGTCTGCATTTTCAAAATAAGATTGCAAACTGACCAGTTCCTACAAGACTAAGGATGAAATGGAATCATAATGTATAACTTTGCAAGCATATTTGGAACTCCTAATACAAGTATTTATTGCGCGATACAAATTTAGATGTTACGTTTTCATGATGAACAGTATTGCAAATCAAGAATTTCCCAGGAAGCATAATTCAATAAATTCATAAAACCCCAACAATTTAATGCTACTAAAGAACTATTTACAATTCTAATATAATAAATAATACAAATTATAGAGAAATTATTACACAGTAGAGAGATACAATTCAATTCCCATTAAAAAAAAAACACACTATAGTCTACTATCTACAAATAGTCGAGGAAAAAAAAAAGATGTTAAAAATGTCCAGATTGAATAATAATTTACTATAACTATAGACTGGATAATCTGCTCTAAAACGTCAGACATGCTCTTACGTCACTTCTTTTCTGATTTGTATATTGAAGTCAGAACAGCGCAGTGACATAGGAACCAGTGACCAGTCTGTCGTCATTTAGAGCAGGTTATCCAGTCTACTATAACTAATACTAATGTGTAGTCTTGTTTAAGTCAAAGATTCATAATGGTGAGCTAAATCAATGTCTGCTTTCTGGCTTCAAATGTAATATAAATTATAATTAAGACATTTTTTACGTGATCAACTCTCTCTAAAACGAGAGGGAGAAATGAGGCTTGACATCCACTGGACACAAACCAAGTTATTTCCGGACTAACATATCTATATCTGTGCATGTTTGAAACAATTGAAAATGTATTTTTGAATAAGGTTAATAAGTCGAGGTAAAACTTTCATAATAACACAACTTTATGGATTTGCTAATTCTTGGTTTATTACATGTCATGTGAAAGGTCTCATGTGTGCTTCCAGTCATAATAGTTCCTCAGGATTTCTGGCACCGTTTTCCCATGTTAGTGATGCAGGATTGAGGGCCTGTCAAGGACATCCTCTAGTTTAAATTCGATATAAGAGTAAGCCGAAGTGCTGCTGTCCGCGTAAAATTGTCCTCTTTGCACAGCATATGGTGTATGCCCGTCTTCTTTAGCCTATCGTTTGATATAATCCAAGAAGGAAGTCGATAAAGTTTTGTATTATGAATGTTTGTAATAGTATTTATTCATGGTTGGTTACCAAATTCACCTAATTATAAATAATCTTAGAAACAGATTCACTTGATTCGCGTAAAATTACATACACTGAATTAAGCCATTGTTGCATATTAATAATATCTACGGCCTTGATTCAATCACAAGGCCTACAATTGATTTCAAAAGCGTTTAACAATAACGTGTTCGATATAAAGGCGGTTTCCAAGCAGATATTTTCATGTTAGTAAGCAACAAGCTCCAATAATCTTTATAACAGAATAATTCCACATCATAACAAACATTTATGTAGTTACCATGACGACCGTCATACATAGGGTATCATATATATATATTTATATACGCAGCCATTGTGCGTAGGGATACACATAAATACTTGTGAAGCAGTTTCAACATGTACACAGCAGAGATCCATATTTACAATGAGAAACATATTAGAGAGACAGGGTATTGTGGTCTTTCACGATAAGTTGGGTATCATGTTGTTGGGCCGTTTTAACAGGAGTTTCGGTATTTAATGTTTAGTTTAGTCTGTTAATAACTCAACACTGCTAGTGAAAGTAAACAGTTGTAAACTCAACCCCTCATTATCAAATCTAGACTGACCTTTTTCAAATACACGACAATAGGAACCCAATGTCACTCAATGAACTTTAAGAATTTGCCAACAATGGTTTGAAATGACATGAAATGAAATGGGGTTTAATGTCCTACTCTTCTGCGTCTAAACTGAGCTAATGAAGACGGGCATACGCCATACAGTATGCTATGGGGGAAATTTTGCCCGGGCAGCGGCATTCTTATATCAAATTCCAACTGAACGTGCACGCCAATGTGTACACGGAACCTTGGTTTTTCGCCCTACCAAAACGACTAGACAGCTGTCCTTGTCAGGCCCTTCTTCTGCATCACTAACAAGGGGAAATCACGTTTGAAATCGAGATGAACTTTCTTGGCCAATGCAGGGATCGAACACCCGACCTCCAGGCTAGCGAGATGATGGTTTGAACGTAAACGTCTAATACAGAAACTCTTGCTAAATCGCACAGTTATATGATACCCAATGCTTGATCTTTACGCAAACCCGTCTCTCCAACCCTCGGGCATATCAAATGGATCCTGGGATTGATATGAT
Source organism: Patella ulyssiponensis (assembly GCA_963678685.1). Classification (NCBI taxonomy): domain Eukaryota; kingdom Metazoa; phylum Mollusca; class Gastropoda; family Patellidae; genus Patella; species Patella ulyssiponensis. The sequence goes on from OY783226.1 coordinate 93,139,871, forward strand.
TGAAGCTTGAGCAGTAATTAGCGCATGTTGGCGATGTTGTTGAATGTGATTTGTAGACTGCCATTTTGTTTATATCTGAGGTGTTATCAGGTCCAATATAAATAAATATACAAGGTAAATTCAATATACCGTATTCAACCAAAACAAGCACCTGTTCACTTCTGATCCTCATGGGATAGATATCATTCATAGACTTGAACTGATTTGTGACAACATCCCATTTCAAAGGGATGAACGTCTGAATGACACGAATGAATGAAGTAATATTGGGTAGACTTTGTTCAACTGTGAATTGAGGGCAAGACTTATCTATTTGGATAATCCCCCTGCAATGAGACTCCTGAGAACCTGGATTAAACCCCTCAAGGTTCTGCAGACGATCCCAGTCCTTATAACATGTGTGCTTACTGGATTGAATACGGTATTGCCTTAATTCCTGAGATGTCAAATTTTTGTGATGTAATAAATTAAATTATGTAATAATTTACAATTAGAATTTGTTAATGCTAAATAAATAATGTTTGGAATTTGACAAGTTTTTGTACGTACCTACAGAATATTAAATATCTAACCTGCTGTGAAAGGATATAACGATAGCGATTAATGTATTGAGTTGATGAAATAAGGTCTATGCGTGTCATCTGCAATCTGATTACAGTGTATAATACAGATCTTTCTTTCTTTTTTTTATACTTTCGATGGTCTACACTACATGAAGATCTGACCAGTTGTGGTGGAAGGTAGCATCAGGAATCATACGAGCAGCTTTTGAACCTATGACATCAGATTAATTAATCAGCGTTAATGTTTCTAGTGGTTTACCCACAGTTACGTGCACAGAATGCAAAGAACTCGTTGTGACAGACCGTTTTATTGGCTAATCCCTCACATCAACGAGAACATGTGCTACATAACAACTCTTCCAGATCCTAGTGTGGTAAAGACAAAGAAAACGAAATTTTGCACTATAAAAAAGGAACAAAAAAGGATCTGTGTTGTAAACAGATTGCATCATTCGTTACTCTCGAAAAATATCAAATTTTACTGGACTCGGATAAATTTTATCCTTAAATAAATATCTTTTGTAGTTTCCGAGAAAAAGGCCTTCGCATAATCTAGATCTGAATTAGAAATTTTGACACATCACTGAATGAAATGAATGTAAAATTTAAATATTTTTTATGAAATGATTTAACATACAAACAACTAAAAGATCTCTAACAAAACAAACAAACTTCACTTTTAACATCAAAAACACCATTTTCTACAACTCGAAACCTAAAACTTGGATTTACAGATTCATCAACTTTCATAAAAACTATAACTTAATTTATCCATTTGTCAATTATCAACATTTTTGTCATAAAAAGTGAAACTAGATTATCATTTAGTCAATTGACCGTTGTAAAATTTAGCCGATGACCCTACAGACATTTCTCTGTGTCGTGTATTATATAGTAGGTAATGTCATGAGGGGTAGTCAAAACAATCACACAGGATAGCGTGTGGTGACGCAGGCTAGTGTGTGGTGAAACACAATCACGCAGGCTAGTGTGTGGTGAGACACGACAATTAGCAGGCTAGCATGTGGTGAGACCCGATAATCATGCAGGCTCAGGGATTTCACTTCAAAATATTTTGATTTCCTCTCTCAAAACAAGTAATAATTACCATTTTCACACAATAAATTTACATAATGATTCCATTTGGTTACCATGGATACACAATAAAACTACAGTACTATATTTAGTGACTGTCTGATTATAACACTGATCGTGATCTCCCTTTGTTTATTTACGCTTTTAAGGTCCGTCCTCCGCTAAATATAGATGTGACCATTTTGGTCAACTCTTCCAGATCCTTGTGTAGTAAAGACAAGTAAAATGAAATATTGAACTATAAAAACCCAATGGAATAGGATCTGTGTATTAATCTGATCAGATGTGAAGTGGTCCTCCTGCACTTTGTAATAGATGTTAGATGTTAGAATTAATGATCATAATGAATGGATAAAAACAGTTTTACTGCTGAGGGATGATCTTGATCACATGACAACACAATGATTTAAAACGACTAATATAATACGAACGTATAAAATATAATATAAACAAATAGCGTAATGACCTTATTTAGACAACTACCAATTAGGGTGATAAAATGTGCATGCTTATTTTGTTAGTTTTGTATAATTTACGATGTAGACTCATCCCGTCTGACGAACCAGATAAACTATTCTATACTCAATTCAATATTTACTTACATTCTAATTTTAATTATTTATTGCATCGTTCAAGATAATAAGTCTGGGTTTCACTGAAACCATGGTAACAGAGATGATTGATCACAACAATACCTGACTCTAAACACAAGTTTAAGTCCAATGAGTAAATCTAGGGCTTCCACTTCAATATTTTGCCAGTCTGACAATCTTTGAAGTTTTGTTTTCTTTCAATTAGAGAGATGTTTTTCCAAAGAAAATGAATTTTTATTAGCATTAGCCGAATTTGAAGAGTAAAATTTAACTGTATTATTCAGTGTGTTAATGTAAATTGACCGACAGGTTATATCACCAGCTGATCATTTTTCACTTTCTGCCAGTCACGACCGGTCAATATAAGTGAAATGAGAACCTTGGCTTTAACTCATGTTCTAGTAAATAAGAACCTTATGTAGACCTGGTCCCAGTTTCACAAAACATTCTCAAAATTAAGTTAAGAAATTATCTGCCTTATTTTACTTAAAACATAACCCTTTATAAAACTTTTGTTGTTATAATACATCCAATACATCAATAAGAAACTATGTGCAAAGTTTTGTGTGTTTGGATTACAGATATTTCTCATAAACAATGATTGAAAGTTGAGTAAATTCTTAACTAAAATCTGAGAATACTCTGTGAACTCAGGGCCAGAGATGTCAACATAAAAGAAAGTACGATCATATTTGTTCTTCCTGTAAATTTAACCCATGGCTCGTGAAATAGATCCCTGTGTTTCACCATTAACAAAACAGCAAGTGACTCGGAATCAGGGTTCTAAATTTATCTGAAGCTTTGTGAAACAGATCTCAGAGCTTTACTGAAACTGACATTGTAATTTACAACAGTTGAATAGTTACAGCAAGAGAACTGGAAGCTGAGATCTCATATCCTACTTACTCAAGATCAGTATTTTAAAGCCAATTTAAGATATTCAAATTTCACGAACACCCAAAATATTTAGCATACACTATGGAAAGTTTCTGTTGATGAATTATTTCCTAAATGCAAACATAAATAATTAGAAACAAAACTCAATAAAATCAAATTTGAGTTGAATTTTGCTGAAGTAGAGAATAAGTTTTCCAGTCGTGTGAGACGATGTGTTTGTTGAAGGGAGCTCAGTTGTTGTTTATTTTCGTCGATGTTTACGAAAGCGGTGATTGCGATACGAGGTTGGATGGATATTGGCAGCAGTTTCAGGTGGTAATTGGGTGATTGGAACTACTTTTTTACTCAATTCTTCCGCTTCACTTTCACTCACCCATACATCTGGTAATCTGTAAAATAGAAACGAATAAAATCTAAACCACAGAAATGGGGTTTAACATCCACATGACACAAACTAGGGGTTTGCGCGAGGGGTTTTTTAGTAGTGGGAGGAAACTGGAGAAAACCCACAAAGTTGGACAGGCGACAATCCAGAAACATATAGCTAAACCACAGTAACGAGGAGAGAGAAATAGAGTTTCACGTCCCCTCGGCACAAACTAGGTCAGTTTGGGATCAACAAATGATTCAATTTTAATTCAATAAATCGCTTGCACGTAGGGGTCTTTTGCAGTGGGAGGAGAAAAGAGTATTCAGAGAAAAACCCAAAGGGCTGAACAAACAACTCTACTCCTCATCATTCCAAGCGGAGAATCGAAATGCCACTTGATCCGATGACAAACCAAAAGAAATCCCACTCCACCCTTGATTATTGCCGTGGATGCTGAATGATGACATCATGTTTGTAAATACTGAAGGAGCTACTGAACTCAGACATACGCTACCTATTGTAATAAAAGGGAAATTTTGACAAACAATTCCTATTCCTTGTCATGTACAACCAATCAATCAAACCCACTCTATTATAATCTAACGCACACACATTAGGGTGTTCAGTCGCCCCCCACTCCAACTCAGAGAAACATGTCGAGGTTAGCCCCATATACTCATCATTAAACTTACATATTAAAAGGTTTCCATTGTAATAAAAGTTTGATTTTCCCTGATTCGTCTTTTCTTCTGGCAACAACCTGTAATTATATCAATATACATGTATCATTATTTTCTATTCTATGGTACAGACAATTTTGCCCAAGCAGTGACATTTCCGGACATTTTCTCAATGACGAGACCGCCAGGTTAGCAAGTCAAACTCTTACCAACTGAGTCACAGTGGCTACCGACAATTAAAGGTTTACTGTGGAATGCTAATGTTTTAGACAGGTGTGAGGGCGGGGGATATTAAAGAGAGAGATAGGTAACCAGTAGGCCATCTTCGAATTAAACCGTCCATCATGGGGTTGAACCACGATATCAAAAATTTCTGATTGCCTAACGAGTAAGGCGCTGTCGATATTTGGATGCTCGTCTTTTTTCACTTATGTCCATGTATCTGTTGGGTGTTAGATTTCAGATTATAGAGCTCTTATCATACGCCAACATTATCTTTATATCTGAGATTGGAATTCCGAGACTACGGCCATAGACGCAAGCCCACATGGTTGATTGAGTGAAGGGGAGGGGGAGGAGCTGTGTTACGTACCGTACTGTGGAATGTTAATGAATGTGGTGTTCCTGATATATCTACTGTACAGTTATCTGTTACATCTTGTAACTGTTGATGTAACATGTCCATAATACCACTATCAAAAAAATCACCTGTACGAACTGAAAATATATAAACATCAAACAATAAAATAACGTGAAAATACTTATACCCCCCTTTACCTTCTCCTTGAGAGACGACCATTGTCAAGATCGGTCGCATTATTTCTGTTACCTCTTTTTTTTTTTTTTTTTCAAATCATTTTTAGTGAAGCCTGTACCATTATAGGCCCGGGACTGTACAGCGCAGTGGACGCTTACGGCTGGCCCCCGGATCCATTCACTTGATTTGATATTTTCCGCAGGTTAATCTTGTAGGTTTTTGTTTTTCGTGTAGTGCGGTCCTCCTGCACTTACTATTAGGTCTCCTTGGTAACATTCAAAAATCCTCCTTAATACCTTTTGTGTACATGTACCTACAAGTTTGTTCAGTTATCATGGCCTAATTCTTCTGGGACTAGCCTGGGTTTAAATAAAGAAAGGAAATGAAACGGGGGTGGGGGTGGGGGTCGTGTGTAACTTCCTACTGTTCTACTCCCACTCAGTCACTGGGCCAGTGACAAGGGGAAACCACATCGGAAAATCGAGATGAACTTTTAAGGTCAATACAGGGATCGAACATCAAACTGATAGTGAAAACACGTCCCACAGTCAGGGGGTAATTGGTAGTTGAAATATTGCTAGCCGGATGCGGACAGTGTGAAACACAACATACACACTGGGTGTGGGCGTGGCCTGCCACTGTTTTCGTACGCCATACAGTCGCCATGCTTCTTCAACAAAATGAAAACAAGTACGGCGATTATGTACGGCGGTATTTTTTTTTATTTAATTATTTCTGTAGTTTTGTAACTGGAGTTCAGCTTTAAGTCTGAGAATGCTTTGTGACCTTGGGGCCAGGACTACACTTGAACATATCGTATAGGTGATTAGGGTATAGGCCTAGATATATTTACAGGTGATTACAGTAAAGGCCTACAAATACTCATACAACTTGACGGTAATGATCAAATTAAATAAACTAGATGTTAACTTTAGCTTCTATAGCATCTACAATTCATTACAGACAGCCAGACGGGGTTGGGTGATGACAATATATATCAACACATATCAATGCATATTATACTGTGACTTTAACATGTGTTTTATCTTCAGATTTATATTTACACAAACATATATATATTTACATAAGAGTATTCATCCTACACATGCTACAAATAAACTAGTATCAATTTCTATACAAATAGCTGATCTAGGCAGAAACATAGTCCTGCATTCACCTCATGGTCACTATTAGGGCTGGTAATCGATACCGATTTTAAATACATATCCATGCGGCAACCATTTCGACAAAATCGATATAACGGAAAATTTGAAGTTGAAAGAAATAAGTGACCATGATCAGGCAAGGTACATGCATGTCATGACATTCTATATTATATATTGTCACTGAATCTATTTTTTTCATTTAATTTCCAGAATCTATTTTCATGTATTAATTTAATTTCCGACATCAATTTTCATGACATAATTTTCGCAACCTATAAAATAATGGTTTTAATTATGATTCTTACATGTAATTACAATGAAGGGCTACATGTACATGTAAACTAGTATAGTATTAATTCGGAGAGTTTTATGTTCAATTATGATAGTATTGATAAAGACAGGGGCATTTGACTCGTTAACCAGATGGGGAAGACGTACATGAGTCAGACTTGTTAACCAGATGAAGAAGACAGGAGCCCAATAACAGAACACAATTTTTATGAGAAACAATCACTGGTTTTATTCTAAAAGCACAACGTTTCGACAAGTATCCTCTTATCGTTATCAAGCACAATGACATTTAGTAAACTTGGGTTTAATATATAAGAGTTCTTGATGAAGCCATTTACAAAAATAAAATAATAATAACAAAAAGAAGTAAAAGATTAAAGAAAAACAACACAATATCATTGGCCCACCGTCCAACCAAAGATTAAGACTTCGAGATTAAGACAGGAGCCATTGACTCGTTACCCAAATGGAGAAGACAAGAGCCACTGTTTGTGGTTAAGAGAAAGAAAGAGAGAGAAAGAGGTGGGGTTCAACATCCACTCATCACAAAGTAGGTATTTTTGGGACTAACACATGGTTTAATTTCAATTCAATAATTCGCTTGTGAACAGTTGGTTGTGTTTGACAGGACAAAAATAAACATTTGAATGATCTTATAATAAAATTGTTTAATATATTTAATTACAGAAACATAGAAATACATGTACTTATGTCTTATACTTCATCACATGACACCATTATATCTGTGCACTTTATCTCCTTCGATCAACATCCAGTCTATTTGCCAAGGAAGAAGGGGAGGTGGGTCTGAATGGTTCAAAGTCTGTCGGTTTTGATTCCCCGCTTGTAGTTGTACGCGACAAAGAGTACGGGCGTCTGTACAAACTTGTGAGTTTTCTATGGTTCCTCTGGTTACCTCGCCACTTCTAAAAACTGATACAATTAGGTGCAAGGGAATTATTGAAATGAAAATACATGTACCCCTACGATTACGTGCAAGCGAATTATTGATATGAAATTGAACCACATATAAGTCCTGAAAAGACGCAGTTTGTGTCGAGTTGATGTTAAAACCATTTCTCACTCTTCCCCCTCCACCCTCTCTATCCCCAAAGAAAGAAATCTACATACCTCCTGCAGGACGTCTTCTCTTCAATCTACGTTTTTTAAGTAGTTTTGTTGGAGTGCTTTCCCCTGATTTAACAACTTTTTGTTGGGCAGGTACCGTGTTAAAATGTCCGTTGACGTGACGTTCGAGACCAGCGCGACTGGTAAAACGCATGTGACATTTGTCCACTATACATTTAAATGGTTTATCGCCACTATGACATACAATATGGCGTTCCAACCACGATATAGAACAGGAGGATTTATTGTAAACTTTACAGCCATTCCATAAACAGACGAACGTTTCACTGCTTGACTGGGTTTCCACGTGTTTCTGTCCAATATGATCCATAAGGTCAGTTGACTTTAATGAAATATCACAATTCAGCCATTGACAAGTCACAGTGGTTTCCTTCTGGTTCGTCGTCACTTCCGTCCCATTCTCCAGGACTCCGGCCGACGTTGTCGAGGCTGAATTTAAATTATTTGAGATCCCATAAGGCAGTGGTGTTCCTGACCGTGATGACGATGGAGTCGAAGGCTTAGAGTTATTTCCTATCCACGAGGGTACGAGAAATACTGAATCCGTGCCGTTTGTCGTAGTTTGTTTTGAGGTAAGGGGAGACAACTGGTGACATGATTGTTTGACATTAATCCCTGCCGAGCTTAGTAAACATGGACCAGTGTCGCTAATTTCCGACCGACATGATTGTAAAATATCGGGCAACGGTCCTTTCATCTTGTCAATCACCATGGCAACCATGGGGACGTCCTTCCCATTTACACACTTTTGTTTATCACTAGATGGCGACGTTGGTGTACATGAACGGGACTTGTCGGGGCTCAATTGATCACACTTGGACAATTGATCCAAACAAAAACTTGGCACTTTATTGTTATTGGCATTCTGATTGGATGAGATTCCATTTGTATTTGTCACGTGTTTTTCACTTACACATCTGAAAAATAAAAACAGGTATAATTAGTCTTTTTTATTGTTGATTTTTTTTGGTGGGGTTTCCAGAAAACTTCCCATAAACTTGGGAGTTCCTAATTGTAGGCATATTCCTGAAGCATCGGCCCAAGAAATCCCACTCTGGCCATTGCTGGGTTGGCTTCTGATACTTGAACTTTTGAGGGAGTGTGTATTTTCTTTCCGTTCAATGAAAGCTATCACTTGAGTACAGCATCATGACAGTCCTACGTTTAATCTGGGGCCTTCCCTAAAACATTGGACAGTGATTTAAGGTACCGGTATTAAAAACGGTGAAAGTCTGTTCGTTTCCAAACAGTATTGTTTACATTTTATTTGATTTGATGGCCTCGTTTGTCACGCAATTAGTTTTACACTGGTTAATTTGGTCCAATTTGGGTAATGCTTTTGTAATGCAGTTAGCGATTGGTTGTTAATCGGGCAATTGACCAATCATAATTCAGAACAAGAATTTTCTCTCTTTATAGCAGTGAGTAGTGGGATTACGTCTAATCAAATGAAATGAGAATTTGGGGGAAATACAAATCCTAGAACCCTTTTTTAGAAGACTAAACTTGGATCCAATTTACCTATAACCCCTCTTAAAAGGGTATGGGTAGGGTCGGGTTAGAATTCCCTAAAATACCCATCTATATAAAGCGATCATTTTGGACCTCCCCAACAGGCCTACAGTTAGAATGTCCCAATTAACTCCCAGAGCAACCATTATTTAGCTCTGTTATTTTACCTACATGTAGTCAAGTTTTACATATTACTTTAAATCTCCTCCCTAAAAATGACGCTCTATATCGGTACATATATCCTGGCCGTACCCTGGTGACACGACTGATTGGGGGTTTAATGACTGCGTTCACAAATTGTCATATAGCACTATATATATACACCAGTCATGTATACTTGAAATACATTCCATTATCATGATGTTCTAATTTTATTAGAGTACCCGTATATCTGTGTATTGTGACCAAAAATTGTATTGCAATATACATGTAATGAAGTATTTCAATACTTCCATAAAGTCAGAGTTTATCACAAAGAACAGTTTAATTTTGAATAGTTTAATTGCTTATATTACTGCCAGGCCTATAATGTAACAGCATTATGTGAGATCATATTTCACTTTATTTGTTTTTACAACTTTGGTCTGTCTTATTTGTAGACTTATTGTTTATTACAAACCCTGAAAAATGTGACTGATTTATAAACAGTCTAGCTAACATTTGAATATAAAATAAAAGTAGAAAAATACCGGTATTGATATGGCTAAAATGTATCCATACAGTATATTGCAGACGATTGTATTGCAATATATCTATATAGCAATATTATTTGACAGCCCCATGACAGATGTACATGTATCAGGTGTACCCTAACATCCCCTACCTGCTCTATTGTATGTATTTGTGACTGACTGACTGGGGTTTAACATCTACTTGAACAAATAGCGATATAGCAGACGCAGGATATCCACTTCCTATGGTTTCTTTAGAATAAACAGAGCAGAAGTCTAAGTGGGAGGTCACAAACTGTCCTTTCCATCCCCCTTCAACCATAATAACTGAGTTATAACAATCCTTATGTTTGAATATTGATAGCTTGCTGACAGATACACAATAGGTGTCAGACGTAAAAAATAACGTTTTGGTGTTAGGAAAGGTAGCGACAGCTGGTAGAGATATTAGCTATGTTTATCCACTATGTGTAACCATACTATGAGGACAGTATATGTACCATGGGTATTTTGACTAAATATAAACTCTCTCAAACATACACAGAGACAGATGGAACGTTTACTTCAAGATGCATTATGGGAGATTAGATAAAGAGTTGGCAGTTCTAATCTTAATTCCTTAATTGCCTACATGTAAATCAACAATTTCAGTTGAAATTACTAAGCATTCTTCAAGAATGTATTTATCATACTTCCATACTTCCAATTAACAAAATCTAAAGTGCCTATTTACTCTGTGTTAAAGATACATTATGTAAGATTTAGATATAAATAGCCATTCTTGCTATAATAGTTCAAAAGTAGATAATGTAAAATGAATGATTTGAAAATTTCATTCAAATTACTCTATTGCAAGCGAAGATATTAGCCTTTGAAGTTTTGACAGACGTGTGCAATAATTTCAACCAGGGTACTGGTTGATCAAAGCTAGGTCTCGGGCCTCCATATTTGATTAAATCAAAGTATCGCTGAACCATTTTAATCTGTTTAATACTGGGGAAATCTGATGCCATCGAGAGTTGATTATGGTCTGGATAAGTTAATTAATGTCTAATTAATGCTTTCGAAAACATTTCAAGCCTAACGAAAGACCTACAATAGGTAGATTTAGCACTTGTATAATGCATGTTTAATGAAATATGTAAGATAGATTATATTACTGTAAAACATGCATACTAATTCTTATAGCATGGCAGCCATTCGGAACATAACCTGAGTGTAGGACTATTCACAATCAAAAACGCTTTTATTAAAATATCATTTCCTATTACAAAATGACTCAAGATGACCTAAAGGAGCTAAATCGCTAACATTTAGGACCTAGCCTAGAAATTGACACAAGTGGGTTGCAACGCATAAAATACTGTATAATACGAATGTATCTTAACTGATTTACGTTCAATGGTTTCCGTTTTTACTCTAATTTCAAATCAGTTATGTTCGGCGAAATAAGCCAGCAGTGTCAATTGAATGCAAATTTCTAACAACTGGTTATTCCAGTCTACATATGCCGCTTGATTTGGTGCAATGTTTCTAGCTTCGTTCATCGAGTCTCTTGCTAGAGCTGGGGCTGAAACGCATTATGGTACACGATTCGTGTACCAATGGTAAAATGTTTATTTTGTCTTAAATATTGGATATCAGAAGCCAATTTTTTTCCGGCAAGATCACATCAATGTTGATTTAAATTGACAAACAATTCGTGTTTTCAATGTTGAAGATTTTGGATGATATTGAGTTAGAGACTTAGCTACTTTAAGGCCATTGAAAATATACATCAGTCTAAAAGACTAAAAAGTTATAATAATCGTGGTAAAAATTACTCTCGTATAAGCTATCTCGTTGTACATGAAAACCTTTTATATGTTCAGTCACATCTGTTTAATAACATTAAAACACCAGCTTTTATATTCAAAAAATGTTAATTATCTTTCATCACAGGTTGCTTGGTGAAATAGGCTGGAAATTAATCAAGGTAAAAATTGGTTCTGACAGTTTTATTCTATTATAATGTACTTTCGTAATATTATCAACTGTCTCGAATTACATAAACAGAAATTAGATCTGCTATCAGGTAACGAACTGTTGGCAGTCTGGTTAGTGAGTCACCACTCCCTTATACACTGAGCCACTGCGGCTCCTGGTAGTGTCTAGAATAATTACATCACAAAATCGGGTTTTACGTCCTACCGTTCTCTTCAAAACTGGGCTAATGAAGACGGGCATATGTCATACAGTGTGCCATGAGATGAAATTTTTCCCGGGCAGCAGCACTATAGCCAACTCGTATATCGATTTTCATCTGCCATGGGAGTGATGGGACCTCGGTTTTTCGTCACATTTGAACGTCTAGATGGCTCTCCTTGTCAGGTCCTCCAGCCTGCAAGACTGACAAGGGGAAACCACACCGGAAAATCCCAATGAACTTTCACGACCAACACTGGGAGCAAACCCGCGACCTCCAGACTAGAGAGCCAGCGTCTTACCCACTTAGCCACCATGGTTCCCTATAAACAACAGGAGAAATGGAATGTAATATAGTTCCACACAGAAAACTAGGTGTGAAACTCAATTTCATTTACAGCCAACTAAACAACTAAGTGAAAGCTTGGTGAATTAATCTTTATATCATTCAGAACACAGTAAAACATTAATCCTTTGAACTTCAAGCATGTTACCTTGTGATGCCTTGTCCTTGACATTCTAACCCTGTTACCCCTTTCAATAATACATTTATTATGTTGTATATTGATGCCCCTCTCTCTATCTCTACTAATTAACAGCAATAAACAGTCTATTAATTAACAGTAATAAACAATCTGTTACTGTGTAATAAACAGTAATAAACATTCTACTAATAAATAGTAATAAACATTCTATCAATAAACAGTAATAAATATTTTATTAATAAACATTTTATTACTGAGTACTAAACAGTAATAAATATTCTATCAATAAACTGCTATAAACATTTTATTACTGAGTAATAAACAGTAATAATCATTCTATTAATAAATAGTAATAAACATTCTATCACTGAGTAGATAAATAGCAATAAACATCCCATCACTGAGTAATAAACAGTCTATTACTGAATAATAAACAGCCATAATATTCTATGAGAAACATTCTATTTACTGAATAATAAACAGTAATAAACATGCTATCAATAAACAGTAATTGTATTCTATAGAATTATATCTTGTCTACAAATAGTCTGGACTAAGGTTTGTTAAATCAACATCCATATTTAGAATATGAACAGGTCAGATCAAACAATAAAATACGTCTATTTTTGGTAGTAAACTTGTTGTCAAGGTTGATTGTGACAATAATAATAAGTCTAGACTGAAGTGGGCATACTGTGGAATGAACTCAAATATTTAGAATATGAACTTAGATTTAATGATAACAAAAATATTCTATAACATTTATTTTTATAGTAGAACTTGTTGTCTAAAGTTAATATGACTGTACTGTGTCAGTGGTGCAGGTATTTGGTAACAATAACAGTCTAGACTCAAGTGTGTAGCCATATTGAATGTAGAATCAACTCAAATACTTTGATCTAATGATAAAAATACTCAAGGACAAAAAAAAAAAACCCATAACATTTATTTTCTAAGGAAAATATGTTGTCCAGGGTTAATAGGTGTTGTATAAACATGTAGGGTGTCATTTCCCACTGACCTAGTTTGTGTTGAGTGGATGCTAAACAATTATTCTACCATACTTCAACTTCAAACAGTACTGCTAACCTTGTGGGTTTTCTCCGAGTCCTCCACTTTCCTTCGCATGCTTAAGACCTCTATCTCAACTAGCACTCCACAGAGCAATAACACAAACGATATATATAGTGTCTTCAAACAGTACTGCTAACTTTGTGGGTTTTCTCTGGGCCCTTCCTCCAAATGATTAATTTAAGAACTATATCTCAACAAGCACTCCACAGAGCAATAACACAAATGATATATTCCCACTGACCTAGTTTGTGTTGAGTGGATGCTAAACAATTATTCTACCATACTTCAACTTCAAACAGTACTGCTAACCTTGTGGGTTTTCTCCGAGTCCTCCGCTTTCCTTCGCATGCTTAAGACCTCTATATCAACTAGCACTCCACAGAGCAATAACACAAACGATATATATAGTGTCTTCAAACAGTAATGCTAACTTTGTGGGTTTTCTCTGGGCCCTTCCTCCAAATGATTAATTTAAGAACTATATCTCAACAAGCACTCCACAGAGCAATAACACAAATGATATATCGTGTCTTACAGCTGTGACATCTATCAGAGTATAATAACACTATAATATACACCATGTATTGCCCTGGTATTCGACATACATGTACATGAACCAGAATTTACACTATTTGCAGTATTAGGCAGTCAAAACTAGGTCGCATCTATATAAAAGTTTCTAGAGCTATAAATAAACATTCTAGAGACCAACGGAGGTCAGCAAGTAACAGACGGACTGACTGACTTATTTATACAAACTTACACCAGACGGCCAACAGTTCAATACTGCTAGTAATGTTACATTACCTACAGCTCAATTTATATATCAAACATGAAAGATTAGATAAAGAGATGGCAGTTCTAACTATAATAGTTTAAAATCTAAATAAAGTGAAAGGAATTTGCTGAAAATTTCCGTCAAATTGATCCACTCTGAACCAAGAATTTAGCAACTGAATTTTGGGCCTGGCCTCAATCATCATTACTTAAGTCAGTATGATAAAAAAAAAAATCTGAATTATTCATTTTTTGATTTAATCAGCAGCACCAGACCGGGTTCCGACCCAGTAAATATCGCAGGCTAGCGTTGACCTCAAATATCACAGGTTAGCGGTGCATACGCCATACAGTGTGCAATGAGGGAAATTTTGTCTGGGCAGCGGCGCTATGGTCTACTCTTACATATTGAATTCCAACTGCCAAGGGATCTTTTAAGTGCACGGCGATGTGTACATGGGACCTCGGTTTTGACTCGATGACAGGCCTTGTGATCTAACATGCATATGTTAAACCATTTGGCCACCCAAACCCTCTTATACCCCGTTCAGACGCTTATTTTGGACTGGTTTAAAAACCCCAGGGATCGTTAAACCAGTTTAAATTAAGCGTCTGAACGCACATGTGGGGCAAATAAACCAGCTTAAAAACCTCAGCTCGCAACCTGTCTTCGAGAAGGCTTTTTATTTCAAACTGGTTCATCTTAGCCGTCTGAACGGGGTTGGTTTAAAAACCCAGCTCCAGCTTGCTTTGAGCATGCACAGTACGCAGTAAGTTACATTCCTGCGAAAATATCGGGGTCAGAGAGTGCCAATGTTATCAAAAGCGTGCGAGAATCGAATAAAGATGGTGAAGTTGCCCATGCGTAGTTAACTCTAACCTCCGACTGAAGAGGTGAGAATAGTTAAACTGGTTTGGCTTATATATAGTACGTGTGAACACAACACGATGCTGTCTTAAAAACCCCAGCGATTATGAACTGGTTTAAAAATAAGCGTCTGAACGCCGAACCTGCTATTAGTCACTAGAAACAAACATACTGTATAGAGAAATAAATTCAATTAGGTCCATCTACATATTCATTTTCCAAGACCAGTGAATGTATTATTCTCCTTTATAAAGAATTCCTCCTTGACATTTGACAGATAACAAATTATTTAACGTTGAACTGCTACAATTCACGTCATATTACAGATAATGTCACATTATACATGGAAAAAAAAAACAAGAGGAAAAATACCACCATTTACCTCGAGGCTAAAATGTTGACAGGAAAAATGGCGAGGCATGAGACATAAGATTAGGAATTTCATATACATTTATATATCTTGTTATCTATCATTAGTAATTTAATCAATATCAAAAAAATATATTGCTCCAAGTCACACATTGAAATTACCTTTATCGCTCTAAGTCACATATATTCAAATTATATCTTCAAATATAGTTAATCACGTTGAATCATACGAGTCGATATTTAGTAATTTTAGGATAGGATTACATGTACGTAAAGTCAAGGCGAAAATAGAGAAAGTATCAAATTATTCAAGGAAAAATGAAATGAAATGGGGTTTAATGCCCTTCTATTCTACACCAACTGGGATAATGAGAGAGAAATGTGACGTAACGCCCACTCAACACAAACTAGGTCATTTCGAGACTAACACATGATTTAATCTTATTTCAATAATTCGCTTGCGTGTAGGGGTCTTTAACAGTGGGAGGAAACCGAAGTACCTGGAGAAAAACCATGAGGTTGGACCGCCATATAATGTGCTATGCGGGGGATTTTACCACAGGTTCTTTCACATTCAGTTTTTTGGACCAAGCTACTAGATACTGTTCATTGTATGACCCTTCATATACACAACTGACAGGGGGAAACTATGGTCCTCGATATATCACTGACAAGAGGAAACTATGGCCCTCAATACACTACTGCCTGAGGGAACTATGGCCCTCCATATACACCACTGACTGAAATTTTCAGCAAATTGCCTTTACATTATCTAGTTTTTAATTATCATAGTGAGAACTGCCAACTCGTTATCTAATCTACCATAATGTATCTTTCTTTAAGCCATTTGGCATAAATATTGTAATGAGTGGCCCAAATAGATGAGAAACCAGTCTGGTCCAAAATACATTTAACACAATTTTCCCGCTTGGTAGTGTTTTCTAAGTTAATCATTAACTTATTATACAATATAAATGTACATGAAACCCAACATAATACATGGCTTTAACAGCCCTAATTCATTTCATATGATTAATAGAGATAACCATAGTAATGTGAGTTTAACATCCTGCAGACAGAATCAATATTCCAATACTAATGAGGTTTATCATCCACTTTCTGGTGGCCGAGATACAATCAATACTGAATCCTACATGACATGCCTTTGATCTAGTTTACTGCCAGTTCATGTTTGGTGAGCAGGGAAACTAGGTCAGTATGCCAGTAGACAATATATATATACATAACTATTGATGACCTAGTTTTAATAATAGGCTTATCTACTTAATTCCGTCTCTCTCTCTCTCTTCTTCTCACATAATAAAAAAAAATCCTCAATGAAATAAAATAAAATAAGGTTCAACTTTTACGTTTCTTAATCACCCGCGATAAATGTAGACAGACATACGGCATACAATGTGTTAATTATAATAATAGCCTTATCTATGTGACTCTCTCTATCTCTCTTTAAATCTCGGCTACATACCGCATATTTTTTTTTTGATTATAAATAATATCGACATTCTACTCAATAAATCTTTACATCAATAGAATGAAATGACATGAGGTTCGACAGCTTACATGTATTCTTCTGCACTGACTGATTCATATGAACATCATCAAAACTAATCAGTTTGCTTTTAACTGGACACAAATATAAATTAGATGATTAGGGGGGATTTTAAACAAGCCTGAAAACAAGGCACCTGTCACTGACAAAGTCAGGCACAGATTCAGGCTTTGTCTGGCACAAAACCTCTGGTGTCTGTCATTTTGTCAGGCACTGATTTGCCTTTTTTAATGATATTATTAATACATGTCCGGCACTAAGTTGAAAATGTCCGGTACTATTTCATCAGTGCCTGACATTTTGTCAGGTACATCTAAAACCGTTATTTCCAGGGCTGATTTTAAATGATTTTTATGGTGCCAGCCCTTCTTCATTAGCCCAGTTGGAGCAGAACAGTAGGATGTTAAACCCCATTTCATTTCTTGTAAATTCACACACACACACACACACGACTTCAGTTTTTCTTCCGATTTTGAATTCCAATGGTCAAGGGTTCTTTAAAGTGCACACTAATGTGTACACAGGACCTCAATTTTTCATTCCATCCAAGGGATTATATGACATGTTGTCTCTAGTCAGGCCATCCATCCTACTGACAAGGTGGAAAGACGACCAAAAGTCACAATGAACTATCTCAGCCAATCGAACACGAAGACGAAACCTTCCGGTTGTCGAGTCAACATCCTACTCACTGAGCCACCATGACTCCTGAATGTAAAAGAACCCATAGTAACGAAATTTAAAGATTACCCTGCTGTCAAGGCAAAATCTCTGATGGCATATATCAGCCAGCGCATGGTTTCTTTATACACTTCATGAAAATATTTACATTTGTTCTCTACTGTCAATGATGTGTCTAGTCGTTTAGATGGGACGAACAAACCGAAGTCCTGTGTTCACATTGGTATGCACGTAAAAGATCCCTTGGCAGTTGGAATTTGATATAAGAGCAGACCATAGCACCGCTGCCGAGGCAAAATTTCCCTCATAGCACACTGTATGGTGTATGTCCCTTTTTTCATAGTCCAGGTTAGGAGTAGAACAGTGGGACGTTAAACCCCATTTCATTTCATAATGCCATGTACATAGATGTATATAAATAATAAAACATTGCAATCAATATGAATATAACGAGAGATATCTCCATCACACAATTCATGCGTTTATTTTCTTTTCTATCTGACATCAAATAATAATAAAGACATTGTTCAAATCGTCTCCCTTTGATGTTCGTAACATCAAATAACGATCATTCTCTCTGATGATATCATTCATTGCTTCATGTACATGAATAGATGTATTTAAATTATTAATCACTCAACTTGATTTGTTTATTTAAGTCGGATTAAAGAGACATTAGACAAGATAAGATAAAGAGCTGGCGGTTCTCGCTATAATAGTTAAAACATAGACAGAGAAAAGAGAATATGCTGAAAATTCCAGTCAAATTACTTCACTCTGAGTCTAGATATAAGAGATAGAGAGAGAGAAATGGGGTTTAACGTCCACTCGACACAACTAGGTCATTTCGGGACTAACATATGGTTTAATTTTATTTCAATAATCTGCCTGCGCGTAGGGGTCTTTAGCAGTGGGAGGAAACCGGAGTGCCCGGAGGAAACCCACGAGGTTGAGAAGGCGCCCCTATCTCCATGCCACATACGCTCACACCTGGGCTCGAAACCTAGAGGTCGAAGCGCGACACTCTAGACCACTAGGCCATCCCAATCCCCCTAGATATAAGAGATACAATTATAGACTATCCTTGATTGTCATTACTAAACAAAGTCTCAATCATCCACTTTTGCAGTAACCACCACAAAACGTATTAAAATCTACCAAACATAGCAGGCATCTGATGACATGGAGAGTTGATTATGATCTGGATAAGTTAATTAATGTCTATTAAATAATTTAGATAACATTTCAGGCCTAAAGAAAGAACAGGCAGATTTAGCTCGATTGCATAATGTATGTTTAATAATAAGAAACTCCTAAAAAGATTTCAGGTAATGGTTTATGTTGATTATCAACAATGGAAGTCGAACCATTTTTAGACTGATATTCCGATTAAAGATCTAAAACTTTCACAATATTGTAGATTTCAAGGAAATAATGAGAGAGGGAGGGCAATAGGGTTTATGTCGATTCAACACAAACTAGGCCATTTTGGGACTAACTGGTTCAATTTTATTTCAATAATTCGCTTGTGAGTAAGGTTCTTTAGCAGTCGGAGGAAACCGGAGGACCCAGAGTGAACCCTATTCCTCGTCACATACAACCGGGCAATTGAAACCATGCCAGTTGACACAATGACAGACATTATGATACAACGCGCACACGCTAACCATTCGGGGCTTTCAACCGCCCTTCAAGGCGATAACAATCATTCAAATGATGTTCAGAAACTCTACAACTAAGCTAGTTTCAATCCTATATTTTCAAATTAAGCCAACTTGAATCTTGACAAATTAAATTTCGATACTATTACCACTAAATATAAATTCTAATTATGTTTTTAAATTAGGCTAGTTTTCATTGGGTATTTTCAAATCACAGTCTTGACATCTCAAATTACTGACAGGTGATCAAATATTTGAAAGATGAACTCCAAAAATTGTCACAAACACATTAAGTGAGAAATAAAATACGAAGATAGAGTAGTTCCTGTTCAACAGACACTAAAGTGGGATTTTAATACATAACATTTCCATCTTGCAACCCTTCATAATTTGTTTTTGTTGATAAAGTGTCATTATAGAAATATGAAATGGCGTTTAACTTTAACGTCCTACTCTTCCGCACCTAACCTGGACGAATGGAAGACAAGCATACGCCATACAGTGATCATATGTGCTATGAGGGAAATTTTGCCCAGGCAGCGACGCTACGGCCTACTCTTATATCGAATTCAAACTGCCAAGGGATCTTTTACGTGCACGACAGTGTGTACACGGAACTTCGTTTTTTTTGTCCCTTCCAAATGACTAGACAGCTGTCCTTGTCAGCTCCTCCGGGGGAACCACGCCGGAAAATGAAGATGAACTTTCTCGGCCAATACAGGGATCAAACACCTGACCTCCAGACTAGCGAGCCAGCCTCTTACCCATTATAGAGTAAACGATATTAAACTCATGTACAGTTACAGGCTTGGATGTATTTCAAAAGGCCAACTTAACCCTGGACCTAGCCTTAACCCTGGACCTAGCCTTAACCTTGGACCTGGACTTAACCCTGGACCTAGCCTTAACCCTGCACCTAGCCTTAACCTTGGACCTAGCCTTAACCCTGGACCTAGCCTTAACGTTTATCATAACCCTAACCTACAATCTCGAAAACAATCACATGCCCTAACCTTACTTACATCTCAGCGACCGTGACAAAATTTTGTATGCCGTAGAGCAGAGCCGTCTTCATTAAGCGAGTTCGGAGCAGAACAGTAGGATGTTAAACCCCATTTTATTTTTCAGTCCATTTCTGTCTCTATCTCTCTCATTTAATAATCCTGAAGTCACACAGATCTATTTTGTTTTGTCCAACCTTTTTGAACAGATTCAAGGGAGTGTTCGTCTATCCCTACCTTATCCTCAAACAATCCACACAACTTTAATCGATAAAGAGTTATTTCCAGGCTATCATGGGTAATATCTAACAGATCCCATTAATAAAACATCCTGGATTAATCTTTTAAATCATCTTCTAATTACTGTTTTTATACCTTTCTACTTTCAATTCTTTAAATGGCAAACCAGCCACCAATCATTTTGTGACTAACTTGTGCTTTAATTCTATTTCAATAATAAGCTTGTGTGTAGGGGTCTTCAGCATTGGGAGGACCCAGAGAAAACACATCAGGTTGGACAGGCGACCCTACTCCTTGTCATGTACAAGTGAGGAACCAAAGCCACGCCAGTTGACTCAATGACAGACTTTATGATGCAAAGTGCATGTGAAGTGTTGGATCAGATCTATCAAGGGTCCAGTTTGTAATCTAATTTAATCAATTCTGATTGACTCCAAGCCAATAGATTGGATATCTTGGTTGTATTTTTTCTAATTAAATGTTAAAGAATCAAGTTAAACACATGTTAACGTAGATTTATTTATATGCAGTTAAGATGCTTATTTAACCAGTTTAACTATTCTAACCTCTTCGGTCGCAGGTTAGAGTTAACTATGCATGGATAGTTTCAATATTCTGTCCTCGCAGGCTTACGATAACACTGGCACTGCCTCAGTCTGACCCTCAACATTTTCCCAGGAATATAACTTCCTGGGTACTCCGCATGCTCAAAGCGAGCTGGAGTCGGATCTTTAAGCTAACCCGTTCAGACGGCAAGATGAATCAGTTTAAAATACAAAGCCTTCTCAAAGACAGGTCGCAAGCTGGGGTTTTTAAACTGGTTTATTTGCCGCACATTTGCGTTCAGATGACAATGTTAAACTGGTTCAACGATCCCCAGGGTTTTTAAACCAGTTCAACTTAAGCATCTGAATGGGCTTTAAGTCTTGACAAATTACGATTAGCAAGTTGAAGGTAATTGTTCTGTACTGTGTTTTATTATTGTATCATCTATTACAATATTTGTTATACAAGAACACCTGATGATGATGGTATCTACACTATGGTATAAATATAACTTACTGCTACTGCGCATGATCAAAGCGAACTGGAGAGTCGGATCTTTAAGCTAACCCGTTCAGATGGAAAGATGAACCAGTTTAAAATACAAAGCCTTCTCGAAGACAGGTCGCAAGCTGGGGTTTTTAAACTGGTTTATTTGCCGCACATTTGCGTTCAAATGACGATGTTATTGTTAAACTGGTTCAACGATCCCCAGGGTTTTTAAACCAGTTCAACTTAAGCATCTGAACGGGCTTTAAGTCTTGACAAATTTCGATTAGTAAGTTGAAGGTAATTGTTCTGTACTTGGACTATGTTTTATTATTGTATCTATTACAATATTTGTTATACAAGAACACCTGATGATGATGATATATACACTATGGTATACAGACCCTTGGTCCATGTAAACAGTGACGGACGGTCAGACAACTCTTCATGCAAATACCAGATGTTACATGTATTAATATTGATTTCATCTTGTAATCTCTCTCTCTTCCTGGTTCATATCATGGAGTGCACACCAAATGCTGTCTCTCTCTCTTTTTATTATATAGAGAATCGCCTACGAATGTTTTTGATATCAAAAAATATCTACACAAGTTGATAAAGTGAAAAAAACGAGGTTCTGTCAAGTTTTTTTTACTTTATCAACGAGTGTTGATATTTTTTGATATCAAAAAACACGAGTTGGAGATTTTATTTATCACCCAATCCTTTCTTACAGCTGTACATGATCATACATGCATGAATAAATAAATTTAACTTTTACTGAATCTAATTACATTACAGCGTAATGATACATCCGTTTTTTGACAGCAGTTTAGCTATTGCAAAGTCCTATATATTGACCCAGTATTTCCTTCAAGGTCAATTAAATAAAAAATGTTGTTTTTAAAAAAAAAGAAAAAAAGTCACTCTTTATTTAAAATAAGTGGTTTCTTTAAAATAAAAGAGAGCAGTTCCTTTTTGATTGACCAATCAAATTCATGTAAAGCGATATTATGTAATTTATCATACAAGCGATATCTACTGTTATTGGGTATAAAACAGAGTGTAGACACCATGCCTCTCTCTCTCCCTCAAACTCACTTTCTCTCTCCCTCATAACATGAATGTAGACACCAACTCTCTCTCTCTCTCTCTCTCTCTCTCTCTCTCTCAAACTCATTCTCTCTCACTCTCCCTCCCTCTTATAATATGAGTCTAGACACCCCTCTCTCTCTCACTCTCTCTCTCTCACTCATAACATGAGTGTAGACACCAACTCTCCTCTCTCACTCTCTCTTATACAGTAGAACTTGTATTAAGCAAGCACCCAAGGGAAATTCAAAAATGCTTGCTTAATGGAGGTGCTCTTTGACTAGAGGTATCCAATATTGCCCCAACCCCTACCACAAAAAATAAAGATATATTGCATATATTTTTTCATTCATGTAGTATAACAATAACAATACATGTACTTTTTATCTAGTTGTGAATTCAAAGTAGTCGCGTATACGTGTTTGTTTCGTAATACTGGGTCTCTGGCCCCCCAATATTTCTTTTACTTTCATCATAGCGTCTAAAAGCGTTTCAAAATGCCGTGAATTTGAGAATTTCCCACCCCAACTATTTTAGCGATTACGCGACCACTTAATAAAATCTCAGTGCTTTTTGTGCTGACATAAATTAATTACGCTTGGGTGCATTGG
The DNA here is from genome assembly GCA_963678685.1 of Patella ulyssiponensis. NCBI lineage: Eukaryota > Metazoa > Mollusca > Gastropoda > Patellidae > Patella > Patella ulyssiponensis. The sequence goes on from OY783226.1 coordinate 93,163,260, forward strand.
GAGCGAACATCAATACTTGCATCGATAAATTTGACCGTCGTTGAATCTTGCGCCGAACGAAAATTCTTTACTCAAATCTCGAACATAACTTCTGTAAACTTGTCATTTTGTACTAACCTTCGATACTACTGTCTACCATTGTGATGCACTCGATAATATTTATCCATTTTTGTGAAGCAAATCGATGAATTAATTTTATTTTATCAAAAAAGCACATGAACAAAAAATCCATCGCTGATTTTATCACCGATTTACAGGGGGTGTAACTCTGTATGTAATATTATAGGGGGCACTAAATTGTCTAACAACAAAGTTGCAATGGAAAAGAGATACTAGATGATCGTAACAAAACTCGGTACTTTCATTTTATTCAATCAGTATCAAATAATGTTCCGTTAAGTGTGGAAACAATTATCAGGTTAGTCGTTTAATAAAACAAAAGATTAATTAACAGATAATCCCGGGTTGATTGTTATTTTTACATTTCTTTTTACCTGATCAGTGGGGGTCCAGTTAATTAACTACTACTCACGGGATTAGCGGGAGTGTTACAAAGAAAGAACGACAAGATGGTATCATTCAACAATGGCCGTTGAATGGGGGATGTTTTGTTAGAGGAGTGACCGTTGAAACAATAGAATTTTTACGGAGGGAATTAATCGTGGTGCCCGTTGCACGCGTTGAACAGGTGTGTGTTTAGGAGAGGTTAAATTACTTAAAAATCGCTCCGGGGGATTTTTTGGTGCTCGTTGAAGCAAGTGTTCGCTGATTAGGAGTGCACGCCCGAGCAAGTTCTACTGTACATGTATCATGACTCTAGACACTCCTCTCTCTCTCATAACATTAGTGTAGACACCACAACACAGGCCTCAATGACAGACCTTATGATGTAAACTATTTGTGCACACACCCCTCTCGAGTCAAGTGAATACAGCTTTGTTTCAATCAATCAACAATGATTACTGTAAGCTTATTAAGGTAATCATCTTAAATACGAGGCTAATACAACCCTACTATAATCTGTAACAATCCCATCAATGTTACTCGTGACAGACCTCTTTCTTCTCTCTTAGACTATTGACCTTTAGATATACAAACTGCAAACAATTGACAAATTAGCCACGCTTTAAGCCGTTATAATCTCTGCCACCAATGGCTGATTAAGGAAGAGCTGGTACTCGCCTTCCAGGGCAATAGTCTCATTTATAGATTACCTTTTTTACATCATTAAGCAGTGGTGTTGTTTTTTTTCCTTCCATACTGCCTAAAGGACCTGGTTAGGGCTCTTTGTGATAAACAAGGATTATTGTGCGCGATGAAAATTATGCGATCAAACCAAAGATTGAGTAGCTCCACCAGCTCACCCAATCTGTCTGGTACATCATCCTACCCTCCAGCACACCCGATCTGTCTGGTACATCCTACCCGCCAGCACACCCAATCTGTCTGGTACATCCAATGCTCCAACACACCCAATATGTCCAGAACATCCTCCCCTTCAGCACTTCCAACTTTTCTGGTGCATCTTCACCTCCAGCACTCTCTCTCCCTTTGGCACACCCAACAAAGTATAGATACATGTACATTGTACGGTACATCAGCTATTTGGGAGGGGCAGTTACCATTCTGGGGTAATTGTTTTGTATCGGCACAGTTTTCTGTCAACATTACTCTATACAATTAGACCATTTTGTGCACAAGATGACTGGACGATAGTACCCTACTTCAAACAACTGATAGTGACAAGGACTGCCAGTGAATTAGTCCAAAAAAGTTGAATCTTGCAAAAAATCTACTTAATCCCTTTCTCGTTGTTACCCATTTGTTTTTAAACCACTTCAATATATTAAACAGAGCACCTTTCATAGAACTAAAATAAACCCTATAGTATTACAATGTGCTCGCTCTCTCCATGATGTGGGTTCAATCCCAGGAATCGCCCAGGATGGCTGAGAAAGTTCTTGGGATCCCCCAATACAATCGCCAATGCTTTTCAGAAACTGGTAAGGTAACCCAAATAAAAATATTGTTTTAAAAAAATAAATAGAGTAGGCAAGAATGGTGCTGCCTGACCAAATTCTCCTCATAGTACACTGTATGGTGTATGGCGTTCCTTAATCTGGTTAGTGCTCAAAATCAGGATGTTAAGCCTCAAGATAAATCAAGTCATTTTTTTTGTTGAAATATAAATACAGTCGTAGTTTGATTCGTGTAAAACAGTGTGATTTTAAACACTATTTTATTTTATTTCTCTTTCTCCACGACACAGACATTCATTCATGTTTAATCGTTGCTGAACAGTAGGATGTTAAACTCCATTTCATTCATGTTTAACCCGATTAAAGAAATAAAACTCGATCATTTTGTGTGGTGTCTGACATTTCTACCACAGAATTCCTTATTCTTAAAAAACACACAATGGACATTGAACTGGATACACTTGTACTTACATACCCCAGGAGACGTAAAACTACACGTAACAATATATATCATCTTATAATACTCAACACACAGCCTTACATCACAGGTATGGGACATTGAACTTATTAGATATATACAAACATATATCATCTTATTTACTTTTATACATCTATCACAGCCAATAAAATTATTTAAAATAAAACAAAAAAAACACAAAGCCTTAAATCACAGGTATGGGACATCAAACATAATATACATGTATACGTATATCATCTCTTTTACTCTCTGCCCGTTTTAATGCTTCCATCACAAAGTACAGGACATTGAACTAAATTGTACTTGGAATGAACTCAAGAAAATGTCAGGAATCTGTAAACCAGATTAAGAAGAAGGACAGAAGAGGAAGTTCACTGTCTTTGTCATGCAATTCATAAAATCAAGTTAATTATGAATTTATGTCGGAAAGTGGAAACTAGTTTAAGAGCAAGAGAAATGGCGTTTATCGTCCACTCGATACAAACTAGGTCATTTCAGGACTATTATATGGTTTAATTTTCTTTATTAATTTGCTTGCACATAGGGGTCTTTAGCAGTGGGAAGAAATGGGAGGGCCCAGAGAAAACCCACGAGGTTGGACAAGCGACCCTAGTCCTTGTCATGTACAAGCGGGGAATCAAAACTATGTCGTTAGACTCAATGACATAGTTTTGATAAAGCGTGCACATGCTATCTATTCAACCACCTACCCCTCAGCATATATTTTGAAGATTTTGTAGAATTTGAAGATATAAAGCGTGGGAATTATTAAAACACACCTAAAACAGTGATTTAATTTGTTTGCTGTTTTGTAGCAAGTGTAATAAATACATGGCTGGAGGATGTACACAAATAGTATTTACTAATATTACTAAAGTATAGGTAATAATGTCCGTCTAGTCAATGGAGCCTCACTCACATCTGTTTTCACCTGCGTGTCGGGGTCATTTAGTGTAATATTTGTACAATCTAATTAAAATTCAGATCTATATTTTGTTTCGGTTTTTATAATTTCGATGGCCTACACTACATGTAGATCTAACAAGTTATAGCGGGAGGTCACGTTCAGCCAGTTCAGATGTCAAGCACGCGACATTTGACCCTATAACCTCAGTCATTCGATTAACCAATCAGAATCGTTGTTGCTTTGTTTTGATTACTATCGCTGATCATGCCTACCCACAATTCCGCGCAAAAAAGGTCAAACCCTCGATTCGACAGACAATTTGATTGGCTGACCCCTCATTTCAAGCAGAACACGAGTTAAATAACAAGTCTTTCAGATCCAAATGTAGTAAAGTCAAGTAAAACGAAATTTTGAACTATAAAAACGAAACGAAATAGGATCTGTATTTTAATCAGATTGATATTTGTAATAATGTCTGTCAATGAGGTTTTAGATCCTCTACCACCTAGGGGTCGTAAAGTACATGTAATAAGCTTATGTGATACAAAGTTTTATATTAGAGTTTTGGTACAGATAAATAAATATAAAGATATATTCCTTTGTTTATAAAAAGTACACATACAAGTATTGCGAGGTGTAGGATTTGGTTTTACTTTGTACGAGTTTAGATGTATTGGGTATGATATGAGTTTAGATGTATTGGGTCACTAAAACTTTGTCCGATGGTCAATTTTCGACACATTTTATTGATTTCTACCTAATTAGCAAGTTATTTTTCCAAAGAACATGATAATTCTTAAAACAATTTTCCATGTAAAGACTATAAATGTAGCTCTATTATATTTTTTACGACTGGCAAAATGAATGTTTCCATAGGTACAACAGGCTAGGGTGGTCGTGGTGATACTTAACATTTGACAGACGTCCGATATTGAGGTCATTTAAAACATTTCTCACAAAACCTTAAAGTAACAACAAAATACAGATTCTACTTTTACAATGTATGCTCTTTTAAAGAGAGAAAGAGAGAGAGAGAGAGAGTGAGAAAGAGAGAAAGAGAGGGGGCTTAACATACACTCGACACAAACTAGGTCATTTTGGAACTAACATATGGTTTAATTTTATTTCAATAATTCACTTGTACATGTACGTAGGGGTCTTTAGCTGTGGGAGGAAACCAGAGTACCCGGATCAAACCCTCGAGGTTGGAGTTGGACAGACGACCCTACTCCTTGTCACCTACAAATGGGGATTCCAAACCCCGCCAGTTGACTCAATAACAGGCTTTATAATACAGCACGCACGTGCTAACTATTCGGCCATCCACCCCCACCCCCCAATGCTCTTTTAAAGAGGCAATATGCACTTTTACTATGTATGCTCTCTTAAAGATGCTATATACAAGAGCAAACACTGCATATTGAAGGTCTTTAATTTGGCTATACATGTTATATAAACTACATATTTAGACATTTATTCACAGTGTCAAGCTAATATCAACTCTCTACAGCATCGGATAGCTGAGATTTAAATAGATTATAACACCGGCAAAATTTAATAATAGAATGTCTTGATTGTCAAGTACCCTAACTACGAATAAAGTAACTTGATTGAAATTTTCCATTATCTACATGTGTATATTTGAACGATTAAAACAAGAAAGGTCCGCTCTTTACCTAAATTTTACATAATGCATCGTTAATGAGAGAGAAAGAGAAACAAGACACAAACTTGGTCATTTCGGGACTAACACATTGTTCAATTTTATTTCAATAATTTGCTTGCGCATAGGGGGTCTTTAGCAGTGGGAGGAAACCGCACCAGTTTGGACAGACAACCCTGCTCGTCATGTACAACTGGAAATCGAAACCACGCCAGTTGACTGAATGACAGAGAGACCTTATGATACAGGTAAAGAGTTCCATATTAGTTTTGGCTTAATGTGGGAATAATTGTTGAAACCCAACTTGGAAGTACATGTATCGAAAAGCGAGCATTTTGTAACCTCAGGTACAGGTACATGTATCTACAGGTCTGTACTTGTACCTCAACGTGTGACGTTAGGTCAGAATTGGATCATGGATTAAGTAGGCATATATTTATTATCTATAGGTGTATACCTGTGCATGTAAATACATGTATATATATCTAAAGGTATATACAGGTGTATATATAAAAGTGTGGGCGTAGGTGTACAATAAACATTTAAATATGTCAAACCCTGTGTTCGTATTCATATCTACGAGACTGATGGATTCATTGTAGTTCACTATTTACACAGACTAGTACATATGTTTATTTAATGTGTACTGATCATTTCCTCGAGTAAATCATTAAATTCATCAATATTAAACAAAGACAGATCAACATGACTAACAGAACAGTCATGTAACTTGCTGGGGAGAGACTTAAACATTAAATATACATTATGCAAGAGCTAAATCTGTCTATTGCAGGCCTTTTTCAGGCCTGAAATGTTTTCTAAAGTATTAATGAGACATTATTACATGTAATTAACTGATCCAGGCCTTAATCAACTCTCGATGGCATCAGATTTCTCCAATATAAAATAGATTAGGACGGTTCAGCGATACTTTGATTTAATCAAATATGGAGGACCGAGACATAGCTTTCATCAACCAGTACGGTGGTTGAAATTATTGCACACGTCTGTCAAAACTTCAAAGGCTAATATCTTCGCTTGCAATAGAGTAATTTGAATGAAATTTTCAAATTATTCATTTTACAATATCTACGTTCGAACTATTATAGCAAGAATGGCTGGTTCTTTATCTAAATATTACATAATGTATCTTTAAGAGAAAGAAAGAGAGAGTCCACTCAAAATTCAACAGGACTATCACATGTGGTTTTTGTAATTTATCAGGCAAACATCTCCTCATTGTCTAGGGCAATGAAGACAGGTATACGCCACACAGTGTACTACCAGGCAAATTTTGCCGAGGTAGCATAACTACTCTAGTATTGAATTCCAAATGCCAAGGGATCTTTTACATGCATGCCAAAGTGTACATGGAACCTTGGCTTTTCATCCCAGGTCCACTGATAAGCTGAAACCATGTTGGAAAGTCCTGATGAACTTTCATGTCAAATAATGGATTAGAACATGTGACCTCCAGGTCAGCGAGCTAGCAGCATCCTAATCCTACCTACTGAGCCAACACAGCTCCATCTACATGTACGAGGAACACAACAACATATTTTGTTTCATTTTTTTCCCAGACAGTATCCATCTCTAAGCATTTTAAAGATGCATAACCCAGGCAGTATCGATCTCTAAGCATTTTAAAGATGCATAACCCAGGCAGTATCCATCTCTAAGCATATTAAAAATGTATTATCCAAGCAGTACATGTATCTGTCTCTAAACATACTAAGATGCATTACCCAGGCAGTACATATATCTATCTCTAAGCATATTAAAGATGCATTACCCAGGCAGTACATGTTAGGGCCGAAAGGATTCACCGGTGAACCGGTGTACCGCGATTTTTTCCATGAAAACGATGAACGATATTTTTTTTAAGAATATCGATAATTGCGATTTTTTTTTCAATTTAAGGTTCACGATTAATTTCATACTATATCGCGATATTTTTTCAATAAATGAGACATGTAGGACCCTTAGAAATTACCTATCAGTTCAGTACGTACGTACACAAGGCCTAAATGTAAAGAAACCCTCGGTAGCTATAAATAGCACGCCTCTTCTATAGGCCCGGGCATCCAGACTTCACAATCATTGCAAAACTGACCTACTAATCGCGTGCCAAATACGACTCGGAAACTGGATAAGACAATTTTTTCCATTGGACAAAATACCGGAAGCCATGCATTTTACACCAATGAAATCGCATTTTATTTAAGTCATTTCTTCCTCGCGATGCCGGCATAGAACCGGTGGCTCTTATTCGAATGAATGAAAAGCGTGTTGAGATTTTGGTTAACAGTCTCTCTTAGTCTTTCGACTATTATGTTCACGCCCAGTAGTGGTGGTGGCAGTGTTACACTTGGTGAAGTTGAAATAGAAAAGCCATCCGCCTGTTCGATCGAAGCAAACTGATACCACAGTGAATATTCGCTTGGCCGCTACAATCACTGCCGATAAGCATGACATCGAAGAGGCTTAATGAGTTCGGCATATTAACTTTTTTACCCCGACAAATTAAATTCTCAAACATTTTTTTGAGGTAAAAGAAAAATAAATAAAGACGTTTGAAGTATTTGTAGTTAAAATGTGCCAAAAATATTGGTTAAAAGTTAAATATAAATTTTAATTTATCTAATAATATTAATAAACAATATATTTAAAACATTGTCATTGTGTATTTTTTCTTTATTTTAACTCAAGAAAACTTTAGTAAATTTCACATTAATGGCGTGTGTATCGTGATGCACCCGTATCGTTGGGCTACGACATCATGCTGTATCATATCGTGGCACAGCGTATCGTTTCGGCCCTAGTACATGTACATGTATATCAATCTCTAAGCATATTAAAGAAGCATTATGAAAGAGCTAAATCTACATACATGTATATTGCATTTCCTTTGTTTATTGCAGCAATGGTAATTCAAACATTCACAAACTTGTTGCCAATAAAATAATTTCAATACATTCATTTCCTACATATATTTTTAAACTTATCACAGCAGGAACGGTCAGCCTTTTATCTAAATATGGCAAATATCCATTTATTTATTTAAGCCATCAAGATGAGGTAAAATGAAAAATTTGAAAATTTCATTCAAATTACTCTATTGGGGGCGAAGATATTAGCCTCAACTTTTAAAGTTTTGACAAGACCTGTGCAATAATTTCAACCACCATACTGGTTGTTAGATTGAATCAAAATATGACTGAACTGTTCCAATCTATTTAATATCAGAGAAATTCGATGCCATCGAGAGTTGATTATGGCCTGGTTCAGTAAATTAATGTCTAATTAATAATTTAGATAACATTTCAGGCCTAAAGAAAGACCTGCAATAGGCAGATTTAGCTCTTGCATAATGTATGTTTAACAAAAAATAAATTTTTCCTGGCCTAATACTATAATGTCACAATGTCCTATGTAGAGTACCGTACATATATACGTTTCTACTCAATCTACACTAATAATGAGGAACTTTTTCTACATAAAACGTACAAAATAATACAAAATGTCAAGTCTAGAAACAAATTATCTCAGAAATCATTAATTTTACAGAAAAAATCAATTCAATTGAGATATTTTCTACAAGGATATGAAATAAATCAGGAATTCATCCATTTATGTGTGCAGGTTTTTTTTTCCGTCCTGATGTTCGCTCGGAATGAAGTAGAAATAAAGAATTCAACTTGATGACATTAAAAGAGATCCATGTTGAGGTAACTGTAGAAAGCCATACAAAGCAGTATGTTTTCATCATCATCTCGGTTGACATCTAGCGTTGAATAATTCATAAGATTTCTATCTTCAACAATCATTAGAAAAAAAAAACCCTATCATATTGCATTACTAGAAGGATGAAAGCAGGCAAAACTATCTAAAACAACAAAAAAAATCAAAATAAAAAATAAACACCTATTCCTAGCAGGGCTGGGGTAATGGTAATGGGTAATGGTAATGGAATGTAATCATTACATTTTTTAAGTAATGGTCAAGTAATGAGTAATGGAAGATTTCAAAAGTAATGAGTAATGGAAATGTAATTAATTACATTCCACAAATCATGTAATGGTCAATTACATTTCAATTACTCTTCAATTACATTTAAGGCACATATAAATATTTACATATGACAAATTTTATAGCACCAAAGAAGTAGATTAAGTGTATCTGACACAAATCCAATTCATTATTTTATTTTTTTAAAGATTTAAATCAGTTTTAACAAATTATAAGAAGGCTTTCAACATTTTCTTTTATTACTTTTTATGTAGGACCCTTCTTTAGACATGTAACCTAAAAAGGTTCCCCCTAAAAAGTAGATCTTTGAAAAGAAGTATATTTTAATCAAAGATTAGTGTTAATTTACAGTCAATCATTCAGTCAATCAATCAATCAGTTAGATTAAAAGACAATAGTCTTACTACACTTTAATCTTAATCTCAAGTTAACAAGTGTCAAACCAAACAATGGCTTTCCAGTATCTCATCATTTTATGGTTACTTATAAACCAATCATATGTTTTGTTTTAGAATCATGCTGAATGATTTACTAGTTATACAATATATTAGAGACAAACTATTTGGATTGATTAAGAATCGTAAAAAATACACTTAATCAAATATACTTTCAATTCATTTTTCAAGACATGAAGTGAAAGCATCAGCGTTTGTCACCATTCCCCTCACTTGAAAATTTGCCTTGATGTTATAATTTATAGAAATAACAATTCATACACAGATATCTATTAAAGTGAATCAAGGGTTATTTTGAGTTTGGTTTTATAGGCCCTTCATGGCGGAAAATAGCGTTGTCTTTTTAATTTCTATGTGAAAAATTGTTTTTTATTTATATAGTCATAAAGTAATGGGTAATGGTAATTAATTACTTTCAATGTAATGGGTAATGGTAATTAATTACATTGCTAAAAATGAGAAAGTAATTGTAATGATTACATTTAAAAAGTAATGGTAATGGTAATGTAATTAATTACATTGGCAATGTAATGGCCCCAGTCCTGATTCCTAGAAGTAATATTCTGGATGTCATTGTCTTTAAATTACTGTTTACAGTTAACCTGTGCCAGGAATTATACATTATCTATGTTTACAGTTAACCTGGGTAGGGAATTACATATACATTGTCCACAGATTACTGTAACACGCTATCTTTTTCTTCTGATTGACTAAGTGACAATATAGTCTGACATGCTTCCCAATTCTACATAATACATGAATACACACGTGTAAAATCCATTTATACATCACAATAAAATACATGATATATCACAGTAATATACACGATATATCACAGTAATATTCACGATATATCACAGTAATATACACAATATATAATGTACTGTGATATACACGATATATAACAGTAATATACACGATATATCACAGTAATATACACAATATATAATGTACTGTGATATACACAATATATAGCAGTAATATACACGATATATCACAGTAATATAAACGATATACAATGAACTGTGATATACACGATATATCACAGTAATATACACGATATATCACAGTAATATACACGATACATCACAGTAATGTATATACTACTGTGATATATCATGTATACCACAGTACATTATATATCAGATTAATATATAACAGTACATGATATATAACAGTAATATACATGATATAGAGAATCTTCTATGAGTCTTTTTTGACAAAGTAAAAAATAACGAGTCTCTGCCAAGTTTTTTTTTACTTTATCAATGAATGTTGATATTTTTTGACAAGTTAGAGATTTTATTTATCACCCAATCCTTTCTCACATACACAAATAAATAAATTTAATTCCTTGGTAAAGATTTCACTTTTACTGAATCTGATTACATTACAGCATAATACATCAGTTTTTTGACAGCAGTTTACATATTGTCCTATACATTGATCCAGTACTTCCTTCATTGTCAATTAAATAAAAAGTTTCTTTTTAACAAAAATAGAAGTTACTTTTTATCACACAAGCAAGCGATATCTTCTGTCAAATGTGTTATTGGGTGGTAAATCACATTAATATGTTATTGTTGAGGTTAGTGTGATACAAAATGTACCTACTTCAAGTAAGAACATGTTACAACACGATTGTGTAAAACATGTATTAAAAATTACAATACATTGTTTATATTGATCAACAATGTCTACATCTGATTCAAATTACAGACTTCTTGGCGTGCCATGCACACAACTGAGGATAAACCACTAGAAACGACAACGCTGTTTGATTAATCAATGTCTGACGTCATAGGGTCAAAAGCCACTTGTACAACTTCTGACACAAACAACGAGTACAACTTGTAAGATCTTTATGTAACTAAAGATAGGTTGCCAGGCAACAAAAATACCCCAACAGAAGCTAAGTTGTCAGTAAGGAGAACGTTTACAACAAAAGATTATCTTTATAGAGTAATTATCAGAAATGGTTAGAATTGTTTCGTCTCATGACCTTAAACACTGTGTATACAAGAGAGTTCACAAGAAATTGTGGACGACAGACGAACCGGGAGACGGCAATATGTGACCACATTTCCAATGTGAGCGTATAAAAAAACAGAGGAAATATGTATTTTAATCAGAAAGACAATGAATGAACATGTACAGAAGCAGACTAAACTTGTTGTTTTTACACCAGTCATGACATTTACAAGTATATAAGTAATTAATACATGTATGTTGAATCTACATGTACATGTACTGGTATAATATTACACTATTTATCAAACATATTGTATTATACAACAGATTAATCTGCCCATTGCATGTCTTTCTATCAGGGTTCAATTTAGTCTAAAACCAATGAGTAGCAAATTTTTGTGACAGATTGTCTCTCCACGATGCCGGATGCACTAATCGTCTAAAACAAAACTACATGTACTTTAACTTACACCATTCCAATCGAAATATTTGTGGTTGTGGCTTTGCTTGTTTATTTCTTTATTTAACCCCCCCCCCCTCTCCGCCTTCAAAATATTAACCTGAGAATATGCCATCGTTTCACACGTCTCGCGAGATGTTTACTTTTAGTTTCCAGTTAAGTTAACCAATCATACTATACTGCGTTGTTTTATTCTATTTTAAGTAACACTTTATAAACACGTGTGATTAAAAACGGAGTCTGCATTGTCTTCTAGTTATCGGATATATTGAAATAAAAACTGGTTCAAATTAATCATGACTACAACTTGGAATATTAAACTAGTATAGTCCTGCATTTATAAATTGATTTTTTCGTAGGCCTAATTATACTCCACATTCATCCAAAATATAATGAATCGCACTTCACAAGTTTGAAATCAATTTTTGGCTAATGAATAAAATAATTCTATCGCATTTACCGCGATTTGGGTCGCTTTTTGCGATGCGATACCGCTTAAATTGAACCTTGCTTTCTATAGGCCTTAAAGTTATATTCCCTGGTACAAACTGGGTGATTTGATGATATATTAGAACTAAAAACATATTCAAACTAATTATTTTATCATAATTTTGCTTCAAATCGTTCTCAAAACATTGTAATTGACGAGTATAGCCTGCTATAAAAATTTATCGAAAGAGACCATGTTTGCGTCAGGCGATTACCCCTCGCCGTAACCAATGGCAACGGCAGCGGAGGACAGGGGAGAATGCATTGCATACACAAGACGATGTTGTCTGTAAGCGCTGACTATTTACTACAAATATCGAATCCTAATTAAATTCTCGGATTATCCAAGAAATTGTTGTACGTCTAACTCTTCATAAAGTTTTTCAACATGTACACAAATCGCTCAAGTTCACGTGCAGCCTTCAACGTCAAGCGTGCAGGTATCCTTATTCGTCGGGTTGACTATTAAGGGAACCCCTTACATTTTTGTCCTGTCTACGCTCCATGAGTGTTTTTCAGGGAATCCAGTATTTTTCTAGTAAGATTGGATATCTCTACTTTCCATATATACCAAAATTGTCATACTATAACCACCCGATAAATACTTATCTGGGAACCCAACTTTAAATGTTATCTAAATTATTAATTAGACATTAATTACACGTAACTGATCCAGGCCATAATCAAACCTGGTTGCCATCTTAAGTGGAAGTAAATATATTTTGTGATGAATAATTTAACTTAAAAATGGATAATTGTTACATGTAATTATAAAACCAGCATAAGTAATAATGATTAAGGCAAGTCAAAACTTGAAATGAAATGGGGTTTAACGTCCTACTCTTCTGCACCTGACCTGGGCTAATGGAAGATGGGCATACGCCATACAGTGTGCTATGAGGAAAATTTTATATCGAATTCCAACTGCCAAGGGATCTTTTACGTGCACGCCAATGTGTACACGGGACCTCGTTTTTTTCATCCCATCCAAATGACTAGGCAGCTGTCCCTGTCAGGCCCTCCTTCTGCATCACTGACAAGGGGAAACCACGCCGGAAAATCGAGATGAACTTTCTCGGCCAATGCAGGGATCGAACACCCGACCTCCAGGCTAGTGAGCCAGCGCCTTGCCCACCTACATGTAGCCACCGTGATTCCCGTCAAAACTTGAATCATTAATACGTTGGTTTTAGAGTGAAGCAATTTGGCCAAAATTTTCAGTATTTTCTATTTTCATGATCTATTTTTTAACTATTATTGCAAGAATTGTCTAATCTTACCTCATGCCTCATTAATTACTGATTTAAAATAACAAGATTTAAAGTAGCTAAGTCTCTAACTCAACATCTTCCAAAATCTTCAACATTGAGAACGCGAATTATTTGTCAATTTAAATCAACATTGATGCTGTGATCTTACCAGAAAAAGATGGACTTCTGATATCCAATATTTAAGACAAAATAAACATTTTACCATTGGTACACGAATCGTGTACCATAATGCGTTTTAGCCCCAGTTGTAACAAGAGACTCGAGGGACGAGGCTACACACATTGCACTAAATCAAACGGCGTATGTAGACTGGAATAACCAGACGCTAGAAATTTGCATTCGATTGAGACTGTTGGCTTATTTTGCCGAACATAACTGATTTGAAATTAGAGTAAAAATGGAAACCATTGAATGTAAAACAGTTTATATACATTCATATTACAGTATTATATGCTACGCATTGCCACCCACTTGTGTCAATTCCTAAGTTTCAATTGTTAGCGATTTAGCTCCTTTAACTTCTGGTGTACATGTAAACCTACATATATAACTTCTTTATATTACATTTACAGTCAGGCCTGGACATAGTATGTCAGACATTTTCAACCAAGTGCCAGAGGGAGAGAGAGAGATGGAGTTTAACGTCCACTCGACACAAACTAGGTCATTTTGGGACTAACATCTGGTTTCAATTTTATTTCAATAATTCGCTTGCGCGTAGGGGTCTTTAGCACTCTAGACCACTAGGCCATCCCAACCCCCCTACCAAGTGCCAGACATGTATTAATAATATCAATAAAAAGACAAATCAAGTGCCTGACAAAATGACAGGCACCAGAAGTTTTGTGCCTGACAAAGTCTGAATCTGTGCCTGACATTTTCTGTGACAGATTCCTTATTTCCAGGCTTCTTACTGCTACATGTATTTACAATTGTCCTATTTTTTGACACCAAGTGGGCTATAATGCACACACGCATACACTATACAGTGTGCTGTGAAGGAAATTTTACATGGACAGAACTTAATCAAGGTAGGTGTTAGGTGGTATAACACGATAAATATGTTGATCACTTAATTACCTAATCAATCCAGCGTGTTATCAACGATAATCGGGTTGGGTGGATGTTATACACTCAGTAAACTATATTAATTTTGGAATTTCGAATATTATTCACCAAGTCTTGATGTCAGATTCGGCATATTTCCGGTCGGACAATTCTGTGCGTTTGGAAATTGGCGTCGGACAAGTCAGGAATATATGGGCAAAATCCCATCCCTGGACAGAAGTGTTTCCACGAACTCTTTGTCAATTTCCAACTGCCAAGACTTCTTTCGTTTTTTCGTCCAATCTGAACAACTTGACACTGTGACTTACACTTATACAGGCGCATATCCAGAGGGGGGCGCACCCAGCGCATGCCCCCTCTATTTTTTGAGGTGGCGAACAATTTTTAGCTCCATATATTCTCGCGAGAAAGGAGAACAAAGACAGTTTACACTACTAGTATGAAATTAGTCCTTGTGGGCATTTTTTCCACTCAAAAATCACTGTTCCGGGCTTCACACGCCCCCTCTTTCTGAAAATCCTGGATCCGCCTCTGTTATATACATGTATTTAGCAGACGATTTTTATTATCATTTAGATCTATGTAAACACGAATGATCCTTTACACATGCAGTCACTCTCCTTAATTTATAAATCATTCTTCTAATCAAACATGGGAGAATTTCATATTTTTTAGTTATATTTTTAAAATGTATTAAAATAAAGCCTTAAAATAGATAGTATCTATAAACAGTCCCACCTTGTTAAAGAAAAATCCTATTAATCCAATAATTCACAATTGCCAGTTGAGAAATTGGCAAATAAATCATTTTCAACTTCAACTTCAAACGTTTGAAGATAGCTATACAATGGGGGGGGGGGGAATGGAAAACAAGGGAGGCAATTGTGTTATTTCCTGTGTCAATGATTTATTAGTGTGGGGAATAATGCCTATGATGTATACATGTAATAATGAGTTGACAACCTATTGAGCAAAAGACATAGAAATAATTATGTTTTGACTTCCTTTGAAAATATGAAATTATCGCTTTAATATCAGATTTCTCCTTAATTTATAAATCATTCTTCTAATCGAAAATGGGAGAGCCTTCTTAGAGGACAACTGTCTAGTTGTTTGGATAGGATGAATAACGAGGTCCCATGTAGGCCTACAAAATGGTGTGCACTTAAAAGATCCCCTGACAGAACAGTAGGGCGTTAAACCCATTTTATTTCATTTACTCACTGAACCACCATGGCATCATGTATAAAGTTATCAAAAGTATAAACCGACATCTGGGTAGGTTATAGTACATATACATGTATTATCTCATACTCATACCATCTATATCAGATCAAAACATTTTAAGGGCATTGAGCAGTCTAAAATGCACATTTTAATATAGCACTGTAAGTTTTGTTGATAAGATATGACATCTTTTGATATTTGGGGAGATAAACTACATATACATCAACAATTTTATTTATCGAACTTGGCCCAAAAGCATGATAATAAAGGGTGCTGAAGGCAACAAACGTTGAATTTTCTCATTTATGCCTGCATGGATTTTCATCATATTTGGTATGAACGATGCTAATTGCAAGCCTAAACCAAAAAAGCTAAAGGACATTTTTGGCTGTAGGCTATGGTTTGTCTGGTATCCATGGAAATGCAAAAAAAAACAAAATGATTTTTCTTGGAAATTCTATGTATGTTAAAAAGGGATATCGATAATTCCCCTGTAGATCGAAATATAGAGGTTGTAAGCGACATTTCAACACCCAAATCTTTGTTGACTATTTACCTTCATACGAGATTTGGTGACTTTTGTTTAATTCTTTAAATACATCCACAAGAATACAACAATTCGGATGGCACAAAAAAGCCATGGTCCTCCTGGGTACTTGTTGGCGTACACGTAAATTTAAGCCGTCAAACGCTGCTATTTTTGTTAATAGCTTATAGCCATACAGTTAGTCAGATGCCTTACTTGACTTGTCGTTGACAAACCAAACAATGGGTGCTTGAGGCTTGTTGAACTGAAGCAGACGGTACAATGACTGGTGGTCAATATCTTTAAATAAACTCCCTAGAAATAAAATCATCTTCTTGTTCGTTAGTACACTACTTGATATAACTCAGTTGTTAAGTTCTTTCTTTTATGTCTTTTCTTCCATTTTTATACAGACTTTTAGAATTAATTAATTTAATAGTACAGTTCATCTTGTGGATTTAACCCAGTTGTTTAAAGTTCCAATTTCATATTTTCTAAGAAAGTCAAAACATAATTATTTCTATGTCTTTTGCTCAAAAGGTTGTCAACTCACTATTATACTATCATGGGCAAAATTTTTTGGGCATTAGAAAGGCTGACACAGGCTAATTGAGGAAATAGTTAATCAATTACCTCCCTTGTTTTCCCATTCCTCTCCATGGACGGCCATCTTCAAACGTTTGAATTTGAAGTTGAAAATGATATTTTTGCCAATTTCTCAACTGGCAATAGTGAATTATAGGATTAATAGGATTATTCTTTAACAAGGTAGGACTGTTTATAGGTTCAATCTATTTTAGGGCTTTATTTTAATACATTTTAAAAATATAACTTAAAAAAATGCTATTGGAACTTTAAGTAGCTAAGTCTCTAACTCAATATCATCCAAAATCTTCAACATTGAGAACACGAATTATTTGTCAATTTAAATCAACATTGATGCTGTGATCTTACCGAAAAAAGATGGGCTTCTGATATCCAATATTTAAGATAAAATAAACATTTTACCATTGGCACACGAATCGTGTACCATAATGCACTTCAGCTCCAGTTTTCGCAAGAGAATGAGGAACAAGGCTAAAACATTGCCCCAAATCAAACGGCGTGTGTAGAATGGAATAACCAGCTAGAAATTTGCATCCGATTGAGACTGCTGGCTTAATTCGCTGAACCTAACTGATTTGAAATTAGAGTAAAAACGGAAACCACTGAATGTAAATCAGTTTATATACATTCATATTAGAGTATTATATGCGTTGCGATCCACTTGTGTCAATTTCTAGGTCCCAAATGTTAGCGATTTAGCTCCTTTAAGTCCTACATTTTTTGTCTCTTCTTCCATTTTTAAATAAACTGCTAGAATTAAAATAATATCATTTATTGCTAGCCTTTTGGCTTTTAAAACTGAGTTAATTTAAAATGAAATGAAATGGCGTTTTACGACATACTGTTCCGTTCCTAACTAGGCATTAAAGGAACATGGGCATATGCCATACAGTGTGATATGAGGGAAATGTTGACCAGACAGCTGTGCTAAGGCCTACTACGGTAAGCCCATAATCAACTCTCTAGATCTTCATATAGCCGAGATTTATAATGGATAATCGAGACAAAATCTCCAATGCCCAATGCCATTGCTACAATAAGAGAGAAAGAGAGAGAAAGAGAGAGAGAGAGATGAGGTTTAACCTCCACTCAACTTAAACTAGGTCATTTTGGGACTAACATATGTTTTAAATTTTACATGTATTTCAATAATTCGCTTGCGCCAGAGTTTACCGACCAGCTAGAGATTGAAGCGCAGCACTCTACACCACTAGGCCATCCCAACCCCACAGAGAGAGAGAGAGAGAGAGAGAGAGAGAGAGAGAGAGAGAGAGAGAGAGAGAGAGAGAGGGAGAGAGGAGGTTTAATGTCCA
Organism: Patella ulyssiponensis; assembly: GCA_963678685.1. Lineage (NCBI taxonomy): Eukaryota > Metazoa > Mollusca > Gastropoda > Patellidae > Patella > Patella ulyssiponensis. The sequence goes on from OY783226.1 coordinate 93,181,702, forward strand.
CTTGACACAAACTAGATTATTTTGGGACTAACATAGTGCTATTGAATTCATAATTGGTGCCTTATGATCAAGGCTATATCATGCATACATTTAGCAACAAGTATTGCGTCTGAGAGATGCTGACTGTAGGGTAGGGTGTGGGATTTCCAGAGTTTAAAATGGTTCCTGTGTATATAAATAATGTGTAGGGAATAATAACCCTAACCCTTTTTAGAAGACTAAACTTGGATAAAGTTTACCTTTTACCACTCTTAAAAGGTTTAGAGTCAGTATTCCTCAAAATACTCATTTATATATAAAGCGGCCATTTTGTATTATGAAACTTTCTGAAACTTCCCCAGTCGACCTACAAATAGCATCTCCCATAGAGGTTGCCCACAGTGCTAGTAAAGTTAGTTTTTACCCCTCTTAAATATTAAAAGGCTTAGGGTTAGTATTCCACAAAATACTAATTTATTTTGGACTCTGAAACTTTCCGAAATTCCCCAGACAACCTACAATTACATGTAGCATCTCCGAATTGAGGTTGCTCACAGAGCTAGTAAAGTTACCTTTTAAAAGGGTTAGGGTTAGCATTCCCCAAAATACTCATTTATATATAGCGGCCATTTTGGTTTATGAAACTTTCCGAACCTTCCCCAGTCGACCTACAATTCACATCTCCCATTGAGGTTGCTAACAGTGCTAGTAACAAAGTTAATACCTGATAATAACTTGTTCACAGAACTGCTAGTAAAGTAAACAATATCGTGAGCAGGAATCTTAAACTTTTATCTAGATTAAATCTGTCGATTTATTACTAAAGACAAACGTATTACCAAGTATGTGGTGTTCTTGTGATAGGTTGCCAGGTAACGAAACATACGCCCAGTAATGAGAACATTTACGAAAATCTGATAAATAGTAATAACCATGAAGTAATTATCAGAAATCCTTAAAATTTGTTTCGGGGGGTTGGGATGGCCTAGTAGTCTAGAGTGCCGCGCCTCGACCTCTATCTGGCCGGTCACCTCTGGCTTGCGGCTGTGGTTTCGATTCCTGGAGTGACCGTATGTGGCGTGAAGATACGGGCGCCTTCTCAACCTTGTGGGTTTCCTCCGGGCACTCCGGTTTCCTCCCACTGCTAAAGACCCCTACGCGCGAGCGAATTATTGAAATAAAATTGAAATGCTGTGTTAGTCCCAAAATGACCTAGTTTGTGTCGAGTGGACATTAAACCCCATTTCTCTCTCTCTCTCTCTTAAAATTTGTTTCCATGGTTTGCCTCATGAACGTAAACAATTTTTATTAACTTTAGCTTCTAGAGCGTAAACAATAGGTTTCTTCCTCCTATGACCTTGTACACTGTGTTTAAATTTACAGTCAATCGGATATATCAAACTGCGCTTCTAGAGCATCCACACGATTTATTTCAAAGCGATAAATTATCGGAAATTGCTGCAAATCAGTAGGCTTTCTCGTCTAGTAACCATAAACACTGTGTACACATTTCAAGTCAATCAAACATGAACTTTATCCTCTAGAGTGTCCACAAGAATTTTCAAAGTGATCAAGGGCAATAACTCTGACAGTACACTGAGGTATATGTACACATATGTTGTAGCTTCTGAACAATTCCTTGGTGTCATGACAAAGACCAGGGAAGCCTAGTTGAAACTTAAGACAGACTAGAGAAGCCTAGTTGAAACTTGATAAAGATTAAGAGAAGCCAAGTTGAAACTTGACTCGGCAATAAGCAGTACATGTACTACCATACAATCTGCCATGGAAACAATCTACTTTCTACAGTACAATAATTCTCTTGTTTTCAAGCAGACAGCAATTTTTGATAAGACATTTGTAATTTATGTATTATTATACTGTACATATTTATCTCAGTCAGAGATGTTAACGAATGTCCTATTGTTGTACACTGACTGGCCTAATGACAACAGATATATGCCATATACCAAATTGCAACTGTCAGAGTTCCTTGAGGTGCATACCAATGTGTACACAGGACCTTGGTCATTTTGCACTTAAGACTACATGCATGCCAATTCATTTTTATCTGGAGCACCAGAGAAGCAGCTATTGTTAGACTTTAAATTTCTCAAAACAACACCACAAGACGTCACAGGAACCTCAAAATATGATCACATCCATTGCTTATGAAGCAGCTACACTGGTTACCGATAAGAGCCAGGATATAATTTAAAGTGCTCATCAACACCTATAAACCAGCAATGAACAGAACAGCTCCTAATTATATGGTGGAAATGTTTGATGTTTACACCACTGGCCGAACAAATCTTCGTTCAGGACAAGACAAAACCCCACTAACTGTTTCCCGTTCTTAGCGCCAAACTTTGGAACAAACTACCCTGAGACATCAGAGAATGTACCCGACTACCTCAGTTTAAATCTATAGAATTGCGCGTATAGGTTTCCGTACCTTCCAAACAACTACAGTAGAATCTGCATTAAGCAGCCACCCAAGGGAATTTTTATGATTGACTGCTTAACGGGAGTGGCCTCTTAGTAAAATCTCGTGTTTTTTGTTCTGACATGAATTAATATTACGCTGGAATGCACTGGAAGCAAACACCAATACTTGCATCGGTAAATTTGGCCATCACTGAATGTCGGACATAACTTCCGTAACCTTCAATACTACTGTCTATCTTTTGTGATGCATTCGATAATATTTATCCATCTTTGTGAAGAAAATCGATGAATTCAATTTTATTTTATCAAAAAAGCACTTGAACAAAATAAACATCGCTGATATTGCCATCGATTCACAGGGGGTGTAACTCTGTACGTACATTTAATATTATAGGAGGCGCTAAAAACGACTATTTAACAACAGAGTGGCAATAGAAAAGAGATGCTAGGTGATCGTGACAAAACTCGGCTTTTCGTCAGTACTTTCAGTTTATTCAATCAGTATCAAATAATGTTCCGTTAACATGTGAAAACAATGATCAGGTTAGTCGTTTATTAAAACAATAGATTAATTAACAGATAATCCTGGGTAAATCGTTCTTTTCACATTTCTTTTTACCTGAACAGTGGGAGTCCAGTTAATTAATTACTACTCAAGGGATTAGCAGGGGTGTTACAAAGAACGACAAGATGGTATCATTCAACATTGTCCGTTGAATGGGCGATGTTTTGTTAAATTTATTACCAAAACAGTGACCGCTGGCACCTTTAGAGGAGTGACCGTTGATTAAAGAGATAAAACAATAGAATCTCTACAGGGGGGAATTTACTGTGACCACTTACAAGAAGTCGCTGAATAGGAGTGGCTGCTCATACAGATTCTACTGTATACACTGTCCCTTGCAAGTAGAGAGAGAGAAATAGGGTTTAACGTTCCCTCGACACAAATAGGTCATTTCGGGACTAACACATGGTTGAATTTTATATCAATAATTCGCTTGCACATAGGGGTCTTTATCAATGGGAGGAAACCCAAGAGGTTGGACAGGCGATCCTACTCCTTGTCTTGTACAACCTGGGAATGGAAACCATGCCAGCTGGCCATACACCCCCTTCCCACACACTTTTACAAGTAATTTCATCCTGTATACACTGACACCCAGACTAATAATGACCCACTGCAATACTCAATAATAAAACCTGTATTATTATTCTGTACATGAGACAGGACTAGAGACCCGGATTAACAATGACATCTAAGCTACACCTGATGATAAACCAAATCAATTCATCTATTTCTGTTATAAATCAAAATCAAGACCTGAATTTAAAACAAAGACAACCAGACAATCAATATTTAATCAACAAACGACTGAAGAGTACTGAATGGCAATCAAATGGGTTAATGTTCCACTCTAAATGGGCTACATGCCCAGATATCAGTTTACAGCCTATTCTTGTGTCCCTTGACATAAGGCATGAATGAGGCATGATCAATTTGATTATGTCTCTAAAAAAAAAAGCATGTATAAGCACTTTTTTTGCAACATCAATTAGCCGTTAAAGAGATGTATTTATTTTGAAACACCAATTACATGTAGGAGTGAAGTAAAACTGTATGGCGTATATGCCCATATTCATTAGCCAAGTATAGGAGCAGAACAGTAGGACGTTTAACCCCATTTCATTTTCTAATATAAAGATAAGTTGCCAGGCAACCAAACATATGCCCACAGCAGCTAAATCGTCCAGACAGTAAGCAAGAGTATTTTTACTTTTTTTCGGTAATGAAACATATATTATACACTAAAATCTGATTAAGAGTAACAACTCATTAAGTAATAATCAGAAAATCATTAGAATTTGTTTGATTTTTATAAAGTTCTGCCCCATGCTAACGTTTAGTATACGAAATATTTGATATCATGGATTCAGCTGTTCAGTTATCAAAATTCATTGAAAATAAAAATACTTGTTCGTCTTATGACCTTAAACTCTGTGTATCAATCTGAAGTTAATCGGATGATAAGTTTGGCTTCTAGAGTGTCACAAGATTTTTCAAAGTGATCAAGAAAGATAACTTTGGCCTCTTGAGCGTCCACAATAGACGGACGGGCGTGGGCGACGACAATATACGACCACATTTCAATGTGGGATGAGCTCTTCAATAGACATGTGTACGTCATATTATTATTATTTGTGTAACTGTAATATAGAGAGAAAAATGGGGTTCAACATCCACTTGACAGAAACTAGGTCATTTCGCGACTAACAGATATTTCAATTTTATTTCAATAATTCGCTGGCGATTAGGCTTCTTCAGCAGTGGGAGGAAACCGGAGGACCCGGGGAAAACCCACGAGGTTGGACAGGCGACCCTACTCCTTGTCACGTACAACCAACTGTGATATAACATATGTGTAAGTTAATATACATGTAAAAGGTTATTTGTTCTCATAAACACTTGAAGAACTTGAAACGTTAACAATTAAAATTTATACCATTCTAACCTTATCTCATAAACTTCACATTTAAACACACTTCAAATTCAACTAGATTCAGATCTCGTGGTGACTTGGGTCACATATTAAATATCGAAAATTTATTCATTCAAATATAATTTTTTCTTTGAACAAAAAAAAAGAAAAAGATTGGACATGAAAAAAAAAGGAATATTTTTGTTTGTAATAAATTTATATTCTGCTCCGAACTGGGCTAATGAATACGGTGTGCTATGAGGGAAATTTGCCCAGACAGTGGCACTACGGCCTACTCATATATCGAATTCCAACTGTAAAGGGACCTTTAACATGTATGTTCACTCCAATGTGTACACAGGACCTCGGTTTTTCGTCCCATCCGAATGGCTAGACAGCTGTCCTTGTCAGGCCCTCCGTCATGCATCACTGACAAGGGGAAACCATGTTATTAAAGCAACCAGGTAAAGTCTTTTGTTGGAGTTAAAACATAACATGTGTATTACGGGCCATCTACAAACTGACTGAACTTGAATCATACAAATACCCAAAGTTCTCTAGATTGTTGAATTTTTCAATTTGTAGACTACCAATATAACATTGTTTTCTTTTACAGTTAGTACATGTAAGTGACATTGTAGAGAAATAAACAATGGACATTATTAAAAGAGTATTGCAGCTAAAGCTAAACTGTTAAAATTTCTAAAATACATGCAGTATTTCTGGGCAATATTTCTCGAAATGTTAACAGAAAACAAATTCCAAATTTTAATAGATACTTCCATTTTGATTGGCTAAGCACTAAAATCAATCTAATATTATCCAATCAAATTACTAAAATTATGATTTTATCTTAGTTAAAATTTTCTTGAGATTTTATCTTAGTTAAAAAAAAATTCTTAAGATTTTATCTTAGTTAAAAATTTCTTGAGATTTTATCTCGTTCAAATTTTCTTGAGATTTTATCTTAGTTAAAATTTTCTTGAGATTTTATAGTACATGTAGTTAAAATTTACTTGAGTTTTTATCTTAGTTAAAATTTCTTTGAAACAGGCCCCTGGTATACTTAACAATTATTCTGGCTTGTAAAGAGTTATTGCCCTTGTAATTATTCATAAAATATAATGCTGTTATCTTCCATGTATTACAAAAGGATTTCTGTTATCAAACCAATAAATATCATATTTATACATGCTGATTTACACATAAATATCTCACAAAAAAAAACAATTGAAAATACACTTTATGGGCACACTTTAAATTTAATGTATTTCCATGAAGTTGAAAGTGGCTTTTTAATAACCGTGGTTTAGGAAATTATGAAAATCATTATCTATAACAAGATTAAAATCAATTTGCATGAAAGAGGTTAACCAAATATATAAAAAATAAAACATGCTCTTAACATTATTCTGTAGGTTATTCCAATATTGTAACTTCTTCTGCAAATACTTTGGGAATTTTCTTGATATCATTTTATTACAAATAAAATTTTCAAGATCTTCCTCTTACAATATTTATAATGTGCATAGATAACTAAGCTAAATAACCCTAGTTATGATACGTATCTAAACTAAATAACCATAGTTACGGTACCGTATCTAAATAAATAACCATAGCTACAGTATCTAACGATAGCTACAGTAATATAAAATAAATAACCATACATGTAGGTAATTTAAACTAAGTACAGTGTTTGAACTAAATAACCAAAGCTGTGGTATCTAAATAAATAAATAACTGTATCTACAATAATCTAAGTCAACAACCATAGATATGGTATCAAAATAGATACAATATCTGAAATAAATACCTGTAGCTAAATGTGCTTTATTCCATATGGATTGGAATAAAAACAAGCAGATTAAATTGCTTATAATAAAATATAGAAATAACATAAAGATTTTTATTTTACGTTTTGTAATATATTTTTTTGCATTCTAACAATTAATTTCATTTTATTTCACATACATGTACTGACCAAGATGTTACATGTATACGTCAGAATTTAGATATATATACAAATATATGACAGAAAAAAAAAAAAATTACTAGAACTTTGATTACCGGTATCAAAAAACACACTGGTAATATTAAAATACAGTTCTAACTTCCGTATAAAATGCAATAATTAATAATGTGGTGTAATTACTGACCTTCTAAAATTCATTGCTTTGTGGTGAATCAGGCATAGTAAATCTTGCACGATTAGAATAGGGACAACAATGTGATGCATGTAAATGCAAAAGCTAACTCTGCCATTTTTTCTAATTTCAAATGTTATAAATAATAATTTATTGTTATTTCAAACGTTCATATCTTCGCTCAGAATAAAGTAATTTGACTGAAATTTTCAATATACGTACATTTCTTTTTTATTATCTATCTTTAAACTTTAATGGCAACAGAATTGACATCCAAATGTTAAATAATACATCTTTAATAACAGACTAACAACTCAGGGCATTATAAAAATAGAAATCAGATTATTGAACACAAGAAAACATGAAAAAAAACCCACTAGTTCAAAACATTGATAGCTCATATTCAAAAATAACTTTTTTTAAGGTATTTATTTGTACGTTGCTGTCAATTAATTAAGACACCGCTCTAACAATTAGCAGAGTTTTTAACACCTTTTCGGGTTGACAAGCCATTTACACCACAAATGAAAAAACAACAAACATGGAATTGGAATGAGATTTAATTAAAACACCAAAAAACCCTCTAATTAAAACTCATTAAATTTATTGCAACAATATTAGCAGAGTTTTTAACACCTTTTGGGATTGACAAGCGATTTACACCATGAATAAAAAAACCAAACATGGATTGAAATTCAAAAACACGCAAAAAAAAACTCTAATTCTAATTGAATCTCAAATTTATTGCAAAACTCAGCAGAGCTTTTAACACCTTTTGGGGTTGACAAGCGATTTACACCATGAATAAAAAAAACAAACATGGATTGAAATTCAAAAACACGCAAAAAAAACCTCTAATTCTAATTGAATCTCAAATTTATTGCAAAACTCAGCAGAGCTTTTAACACCTTTTTGGGTTTACAAGTGATTTACATCATGAATAAAAAAAACAAACAAACATGGATCGAAATTCAAAAACACGAAAAAACCCTCAAACACAGAAAAACTCAAATTCAAAAACACTTTTTTTAATTAAGATATAAGATTTTCAGTTTTGTATTGTTGCTTAATCATTATAAAGACACCATCATAGAGAAACAATTAGACCCTCTGAGTTTTTAACACTTTTCGGTTTGACAAGTGATTTATTTATAGATTTAGTGATTTACACTGGAAGACAAAGAAAATGACAAAATCACAGGAAACCACGGTTCAATGTTTGTTTTCTCTCCACAAATAAAAACATCACTTTTTTTTACAAACAAAGCTTTACAAATAATGGTTTTAGAACCTGTCCAAAAATACAAATATTTCATAAAATTAGAAATAAAATCTTAAAAGCCTTGGTTATTTAAAGAAACTTTAAGAAAGATTTTGATGAAATATAAATCATTTTTACCGACTGTAAAAATACGGTATGTGGCCAGATAAATCTTCTTTATTTCTACAGAATACCAGACAAGGCGTGTACTTGGATGTTTTATTTGGTTTTGTGGGATTTGTAAATCGTGCAGAGTATTGTAGTGGACCAGCCCTACATGCTTTCTCTATCACATCAGAGATGCAGACAGGGAGATAAATAACGAAAATGCAGTGTATCGGTCCATCAATATAATCAGTATTATTATGGTCTCAGACGGTCTGGTACATAAAAAGTCACGTGCTCTCTTTCAAAATACAAACAATAAATAATCAAAATCTGAACTTACCTTTCTTTATCTTCTGAGGATTCGTGTTTGGACGATCGCCGCTTTCGACGACATGTTTCCGTACAAAGTTTTTCCTTGCGAGATCTCAGCGACGGGATGGAGGGTTTTGTAAATGAAGCCGACACAGAATTATGAGATTTTGATGTTCCATTCAACCGGGACATCCTTCCAGAATTTACAAACCTTGCCTCCACGCTATCTCTATAATGATCACCAAGAAAGCAACTGTGGTCTATGCCGTTCTTTTTACACATATTTCCAAGCACATCACCCTCATTTTTTGAGGAGTCTTCCCCGTCCAAACTTCCATTATCCCCGACTGTCGCCATCTTGCACACCAACATCTTCTGACGTCAGTGAACATGTGCGGATTTCCCCTCTTGTGTACCACGTGACTTAGCTGGGAGGGCTTTTCCCAACATGGACGAAGTGTTTTCATGAAAAGAGAAAGGTTGTTCCGTGAAAGAAGCCACTGGGTTAATGGGTTTGATAAAGCAATTGTGCGTCGTAGCATGACTTAATTCATAACGGTAATTATATTCTACACAATGAGTTAAAGAACGGGATTAAATAATTTAGCCTGCAGATAGTTTGGCTACAATCACTCCAGAAGAGACAGAGTCACATCATAATCATGTAACTCACACAAGGATTATTCTGTTAATATATAATACAATTTTTCTCGTACAACGGAATATAAAATAAGAAGATCACGATCTATGCACTGTCTTTGTTTGTACTGACTCTCAAATCATATTGAAGATTCTCTCCAAGTACCTGTACCTCATACATAAATAAAACGCTAATTCTTGGGAAAATTAGCACAGGAGAGAGCGAGAAGTGGGGTGTAAGGTCCACTCAACACAAACTAGGTCTTTTCGGGACTAACATATGGTTTAATTTTATTTCAATTATTCGCTTGCACATAGGGGTCTTTTGCAGTGGGAGGAAACCGAAGGACCCGGAGAAAACCCATGGGCAGGCAACCCTACTCCTTGTCACGTACAACCGGGCATTCGAAACCACGCCAGATGATTCAATGACAGGCTTTATGATACAGCATGCACATGCAAACAATTTGGCCATCCAACTCCCCAAATTAACACTAAACTGTCTTACCATTAACATTGTGAAATGCCATCTGAATAATATTATTCATCAAAATCCCATACACTCATACAGTATTAACAACGACATACATGTAAGAATGAGTGTGGCCTAGCATTGATCCATTTTAATAGTTGATAACCTATATCTTCCCACTCAGACGGGCAGTGATTGTCGAAGTGACCCAGGTCACATTCTCCCCTTGCAATATCAGGCTTCTTCAATTCCACTCCCAATCCCAATTTGAATTTCTAATTACCGTAGTTAAGTTCTCATATTCTTCTACTTCTGCAGTTATTCAAACAATTTATCGAACTAAATAGATTTATTAATTGTAAGGTCTGTCATTGTGTTAAATGAAGGTTAACTATAACTATATATTCTTTATTAGCTATCAGACGTACGTCTGCCTTTCATGGCTACATACATAAAAGTGATGAATGATGATCTACAAACACACAAGGACCGAGGCGTCTTGCACGTGCGCTGTACTGTACAAAACTAATTAATATTCATGAGTCTGACAATTGTCATGTGGTGTGGTTTCGATTCCCTGCTTGTATGTGACAAGGAGTAGGGTCGTCTGTCGTAGCTCTTGGTTTTTCTCCGGGTTATTCGGTGTCTTCCCACAGCTAAAGACACCTATGTGCGAGTAAATTATTGACCATTGGTTAGCCCTGAAATGACCTAGTTGTGTCAAGTGGAAGATAAGCTCTCTCTCTCTCTCTCTCTCTCTCTCTCTCTCTCTCTCTCAAAATGTTGGGTTCAAGTTGGGTCCAATTGATTTTTTTTTTAATTATTCTTTACTTCTTTTCAGATTATCAAAAATGGAGCATGAACTGCATCTGAGGTTAGGTGTGGGTGTCACATCTTACGACTCAACTGGTCAGGACAATGATGGAGGAGCATCATTTAAATTTGGCATCCAGACACTCGAAACACCTTCAGACAATGAAAGTGATGCCAGTTCTGATTATGGACCGAATGAAACTGTTATTCCAGATTATTCAGATGATGAAAAGGTTGATCCTCAGGAATTAGTTGATCCAGGAGTTTTCCGATATAATAAACGTGTTGCCGTGGCTGCATTGCCATGTATTCTACTTTTGTTAGCTTTAGGAGGGGAAATGTGAGTAACAACTTTGACTATGTTTTTATAAAAGAAGTCATTATTCTTTTAATTTGTGTGAAAATAAAAATCAAATGCTGTTTGAAATCTGTCCTATTGTTCTACACCTTCAAGGTTAACATTGTGCTATTGGTGAGGCTGACCTTAAAAAAATCTCTGTTTCGCCTAACCCGACCGACTAACTAATATACAATAATTAACAGTGTTAATGGTAATATACAATATTCAACAGTATTAATTGCAATATACAATAATTAACAGTGTTAATGGTAATATACAATATCTAAACAACCTTAATTGTAATATACAATATTTAACTGTATTAATATACAATAATTAAAAGTGTTATTGAAACAGTGTTAATTGTAATGGGCTATCAATAGACACCAGACTTGTGTGTATAACAAGTTTATTCATTCTGAATATCTCAAGTCTCACAGTCAGTACATCTTATCAGGCATTCTATATATATCACAGACGTACACACCATGATTCATACCTTCCTGTATTCCCAAACAATTTTATTCCTTACACACATTATCTTGGACAAATGATAAATAAAATATACTTTTAAAACCTTAATCTGGCCTCAGTTATTTATGAAACTTGGTTATTTTTGTACAAAAATTTTAAATGGATACATATAATGTTTAATAAAAGATCTCTTGACACTTATGAATATGATTCACAATGTTTTGAAATATTAGTTAAACATAATTATACACTAGATCTGCAAAGCAGATATTAAAGCTTTCATATTAACAGTCACTTCCTGTCACATGTCATGGGTCATGTAAATAATCTCATCAACAAAAAAAAAATCATTAAAATCGGTCAAAATATAGCGAAGTTTTTATGATTTTTCAATCGTAAACAACTTTATCGGCACGAAAAACATCAAAGACAAAATTCGAAAATGTGACATTTTCAAATAACAACATTTCGACCCTGATCCCGGCTATCCAGAAATGTATTCATTTTGGAAATAGGAGACATATTCTCCAAACTACGGCCTATTGCTTTCATTCACGTGCTCGTTAATGTCGATTTTTCACCTTTTCTCATATTCAGTTCGAAATGGTGACCATCACGTGACCAAAATCAAAATTTTGATCCGATAGATTTTTAGGCATTCCTTCAAGGATTCCGAAAATGTAACTCCCATGTCTGTAAGTAAAATATCGCAAAAGCCTTTGTGATTTTTCACGTTTCAAGATGGCGGCACATCCGGTTCGATCCACAAACTCAATATTTTGTGTACGAATCAGTATTTACTTATCTAGAATCTAAAAAAAAAAATCAGGTCATTCTGACCTATATTTCTTCGATTTTTTTGAAAACTTTGATCCCTAATTTCACCAAGGGGAGATAATTTAGAAAATTTCTAAGGACATCTTTAAAGTTGCATCGGTAAGATCTACTTAAATACTAAATTTCATGAAAATCGTAGAACTATTAAAGAAGTTGTCAAGTTGGTCACAACTTCCGGTTCGATATCATAGCGACGAATTTTCGAAATTCGAAAATCTGAAACTGCAGTTGAAAATGATTTTTGTCAGGGAACTCAAAGAAAAAAGAATTAGTAAAACAGGTCAAATAGTCACAGAGTTACAGTAATGCAGGTCAAATTCACTCGTTCGTAAAATTCGGTGATTTCGAATGCTTTAAACGTTTTGAAAATATATTTAATCAATACTCACCACCCATTTTTGGGTGGGTAGGTCAAAGTTTCAGAAACATCCTATGGTTAGATTCTGAGAAATCCGATTTGCAGGAAACACATGTTGACTTTACGAGAAAGACCTTTAAACATGCTCTAAATTGTAAAAATACGACTCTTTGGATTTTCAATCTCTTTTTTTCGGCTACCCCGGACATTTAAGAAAAAATGATACAATGATTTCACACAACAGGATAGCTATTAGACTCTCGATTGACAAGAGTTTCATCGCCCTCCCTTCATTATAACCAAAGTTATCGTGCCCTAAAGAATCAACAAATCAGCTTGCTTATCTCTGCTTACCCTAGGCAGAAAATGCTTATCTTTGAACTCAATCAAGACAGTGACCTAGTGAACGTCTACACCAAGTTTGAACATTCTAGCTCAATTAGAAGGAGAGTTATTGTGTTCCAAATTCTCGGCCCTTCAAATTGCTTCTATTTTTCACTTTCACTTCAAAATGGCGACTATCAATTGACCTAAATCAAAATTCTACTCCGAACGTTTTTTAGGCCATCCTTGAAGGATTCGGAAAATATAACTCCCGTGTCTGTAAGTAAAATAGCAAAAAAGCCTTTGTGATTTTTCACGTTTCAAGATGGCGGCACTTCCGGTTCAATCCACAAACTCAATATTTTGGGTACGAATCAGTATTTACTTATCTAGTATCCAAAAAAAACATCAGGTCATTCTGACCTATATTTCTTCGATTTTTTTGAAAACTTTGATCCTTAATTTCACCAAAGGGAGATAATTTAGAAAATTTCTATTTATATTTTTAAAGTCACGAGGGTAAGATCTACTTACATACTAAATTTCATGAAAATCGTAGAACTATTAAAGAAGTTGTCAAGTTGGTCTCAACTTCCGGTTCGAAATCACAGCGACGAATTTTCGAAATTCGAAAATCTGAAACTGCTGTTGAAAATGATTTTTGTCAAGGTACTCAAAGAAAAAAGAATTAGTATAATAGGTCAAATAGTCACAGAGTTACAGTAATGCAGGTCAAATTCACTCGTTCGTAAAATTCTGTGATTTCGAATTCGTAAAACGTTTTGAAAATATATTTAATCAAAAACTGCCACCCAGTTTTGGGGGGGTAGGTCAAAGTTTCAGAAAGATCCCATGGTTAGATTCTGAGAAATCCGATTTGCAGAAATGACACAAAAAAAAAAAATAATAATAACAATAATAATCTTAACAAAAACAATAAGCTTTCATATGTAATATGAAAGCTTAAAAAGACTACTTGAATGGGACGAAAAAGAGTTTTGTGAAAGTGTTTTGCTTTAAATTTTAAAACTGAAAAATTTGTAAGCAATTTTTTGTTTTTGAGTTAAGAAATGAGATACATTTATAAGTGTTCCTGAAAAAACAAAATTCAAATTGGGCCAGCTTAAATTGTATTCTTCTGGAGTTATAGCCCTTGTTTATATTATACTAGCGGTTTATCCGGCATAGTCATGAACAGGAAGTATCATAACTCTGAAACCGGAAGTGGTAGACCATCGCCACTAGGCCTATTTTACTCCCCTGTCTGAGCTACCCCTTTACACCAAATGTTTGACTCTGGACAGCCCTAATATAGGTGCTAACCCTGAATATTAGTATAGATTTTAGGTTGTTAATTACCATGACACTGAATACATCTTCTAGAGTTATCCCTCTTGTTTATATTATATTATAGGTTGTTGATTATCACGACATTGGGTACAGCGTGTGTTCTTCTAGAGTTATCACCCTTGTTTATATTATATTACAGGTTGTTGATTATCACAACATTGGGTACGGCATGTATTCTTCTACTGGATCACGAAGGAGAAAAAAGAAAGTGAGTAATAAATATGGCTGTAGAGGTCAATATGGTTACCAACTTAATGCTGCCATTTCTAATTTAAGATATTTAAATGATTGGAAATTTGAAAAGGTTAATTAAAATAAACTTGACGATTTGTTTATTTTGTATATTGCAGATGTGTGATAATATTTGCGATGATGTTTATACCGTGTCATATATATATGTTAGTTACAGTTATCCCCCTTATGTGGTAAGTTAAACTTTATGTCGGGGATACTCAATTGCCAGAAATGATTTCTTTCAATCCCCAAAATGGTGTCAATCGAGTAAAAAGGGATATTTCAGGCTGCAATGCATGTGTCGACTGAATAACAAAAATATCCAACCAACCATGACAGTTGAAACATATTGGTTTTGTTTAATTACATCACGATTCTACCCCCACAACCTCAGTTGTCGGGACTGGTAGAACTGTCACAGGATCAGTTCTGTCCTATTTGATTGCAATTCTGTCAATAAGAGGCCGTTACGGACTGAAACTCGAGCATCCCTGTCATTAAAGCCACGGAAAGTCATTTGAGGAATTTTGAAACCCTTGCCAGCTACAATCATGTGATGAAGCAATTCAGTTTAAAAAATAGTTCAGTTTTGTTTAGTATTTACAAAGATTTGATGAATTCAGATCTAGCAAACATCAACATCTTCTGCTGACGATGTTAACAAACCAGTGCCACCTATAAATTTTGCGTAAAATCTGTCAATGGGCCTCATCTGAATGAATCAAAGTCAGAAAATATTTTACAGTTGATATTTTTGTTATGTTTTCTAAAACATACATTATGCAAGAGCTACATCTGCTTATGCAGGTCTTTCTTTAGGCTTTAACTATTCACTATTAATTAGATATTTATCAACATGACAACTCCATAATAAACGCTTGATGCCATCTCTTGTTGATATTGCAGGTTATCTTTATGGAATTTTTTCTTGATATTGGCAATCAATGGCGGTATACTGTTCACAGCCGCCTGGGTTTTACTACAATTTGTATCTTTTAGAATGGAAGAACCAGTCTTTTGTCAGGTTAGTAATTTAGAACGACCAGTCTTTTGTCTGGTTAGTAGAATTAGAATGACCAGTCTTCTGTCAGGGGATCATTTACGTTTACAGATGTTAAGTAGACTTAATCCAATAATCTCACAGGTTTTCAACATATTGTTTGCCATTTTACTACTCAAAATGTAAAATAAATAACTAAAAAATGAAGGGATATGCTTAACATTTGATAGCACACACAAATGTAGGCTCGCTTGTCCAACAACGTGAGTTTTCTCAGATTCTCCGGTTTCTTTCCACTGCTTTAAGACACATACGCTTCAGCAATTAGTCTCAAAATGACCGTTTCTGTTTATTTATGTTGCTCGATTGGTGTTTACATGCCATTTATATCTTTCTTTATTTATATCTTTGTTGTTTCGTTGCAGGTGGTGGAACAGATGTTATTTACCGCATACCCTGCTTTCAGTGTGTTTTTAACATGTTGGGTTTTAACCACGGTGGTGCCATTATCTGTTATACCTCTTATAGCTCTACTATTAGGGTAAGTTAGAACAGTTTACAAATAAAATGGGGTCTAATGTCCTATTTTTCTGGGGGGATTGGGATGGCCTAGTGGTCTAGAGTGCCGCGCTTCGACCTCCATCTGGCCGGTCACCTCTGGCTTGCAGCTGTGGTTTCGATCCCTGGTGTGAGCGTATGTGGCATGGAGATAGGGGCGCCTTCTCAACCTTGTGGGTTTCCTCCGGGCACTCCAGTTTCCTCCCACTCCTAAAGACCCCTACGCGCAAGCGAATTATTGAAATAAATTAAACCATATGTTAGTCCCGAAATGACCTGGTTTGTGTCCAGTGGACGTTAAACCCCATTTCTCTCTCTCTCCTATTTTTCTGCTCTGAGTCACTAATGAAGACTGGCATACCCCATACAGTGTGCTTTGGGGGAAATGTTGCCCGGACAGCAACCCTGTGGTCTACTATTATATCAAACTCCAACTGTCAAAGAATCTTTTACGTGCACGCCAAATTGTACACAGGACCTCAGTTTTTCATCCCATCAGAATGACTATACATTTTTTCTTGTCTGTCCTGCACCACTGACAAGGGAGAACCACTCCGACAAATCCAGATGAACTTTCTCAGTCAAAACTGGGATCGAGCACGAGACCACCTACTCACCGAACCCCACCACAGCTTCCTTGGTATATATGATAAATATATATTATTTTTAATTCATTGTCATGGAAATCTATTGTTCTAAGAATGTATATATATATATTATTGCATTTGCTATATTAATATCTGAAGACGACCATAGAAGGCAGACAGCTAGCTTATATTCTGTGTGTCAGAATGAAGTAAAGTGGAGAATTTTTTATTTATTTATATATTTATAATTACAGGTTTATGATGTTACAGGTGTTCCTATCACCTGTCGTCTCATCGTTTAAATTAAAACCAGATGTCGATGAAGATATGAATGTAGTTCAACAACCAATTGTTGTCATCATGATACTAATATTACTACTCTGTCCATCAGTAGTTCACGTTCTCTTCGCTCTACTAGCTCCTTCAACACACAGTCTATTTACCTCCAAATCTATGGTAGGTTTGTCTCCTGCATGTCTAATAAAGATAGAAATTTAATGAAACGAAATTGGGTTTAATGTTCTACTGTTCAGCCCAACTGAACTTTTGCCCGGAGAGTTTGTCTCAACAATGGTGCTACAACCTACACTTATATCAAATTCCAACTGCCGGTGGACCTTTTACATGCATGCTAAGGGACCTCATTTCCGTCCCATCCGAACAAATACATGTCCCTTGCTCGGCGCCTTGTCCTGCACCATGTATGAAAATCCTGATGAGCTTCCTCAAACAGCACCGGGAACAAACGCAGGATCTCCCGGTTAGCGAGTCAACGTCTTACTTGGTCAAAGTAAAGATTCTACCAAGTCTGTTGTGCTACTGTTGAGATGGGTTTCTTTAATTCATTTTATTTTACACATCTGCCCCGCCGGTATCTCTTTCTTGATACAGTATCCACGCAAATGTATAAGCCTGTCCAGCTTTAGTCACCTTGTTAAAGGAGTGTTGTCATCCCTTTTCTTACACCCTGTTTATGAATATACCACTGTTTATTATACATCATTTTTGTATTATTGTTTATTTCAGACAGAATTAATATTTCTCGTATCTTTAAGCCTGTTTCTAATAACGTTACTCAGCATCAGACAAATTATGGAATATTTAGGTAATTATCAAATGTATGTTTTTTTACGCTTATTATTTGGGTACCGGGCCATTAGATGATTTTTTGCCCATCTGCAGAATTACTACGATCTGAAACACATACAGAGCCAGGATTCCTCATTGTTGACATGTTCAATCCTGGTGTTGGTTAAGGAAGTTCCTCGGTATTCACAAGTCAGTAATGTATGAAGACCAGCCTGGCAAGGAATTACGTCTATTTGTTCAAATGTGTCATAAAAACCGAAGACCATGTACATGTGACGTCGGTAATTGTCCAGGCAAAAATTTCCCTTATTGGTTGGTGTAGAAAGTTGAACCACCATTTGAATTGATTTCGTCATCAATTGGAATCAGACTATACAGTTCAGTTATATTGAAATCTAGTCAAAAACATTAGATCGCATACGATATCGAAAATTATTTTTTAAACATCTGGTGTAGTTGATTGGCCGAAGGGTTTGAAGTGTGTGCTTTAGATCATAAGGTCTGTCATTGAGTCAAGTAGGCTGATCCCAAGCTTGTTCGTGACAAAGAGTAGATTTGTGTGGCAAGCCATATGGGTTTTCTCAGGATACTCTGATTTTCTCTGAAAATGACCCAGTTTGTGTCAAGTGGATGCTCAAACCCCATCTGTCTCTCTCTCTCTCTCTCTCTCTCTCTCTCTCTCTCTCATCCAACAATGACCTACCTCGAGTTAATATGTACATAATGTCTGTTTTATTTTTTATTTCAGGAATTCCGTTTAGCTTAGTGATCAAGGTTCGATATACTGGAGGAGCCGCAGCCTCATTGCTTTGTTATCCAGTCCTTCAAGCCTTTGGTTTAGTGTCACATTTTTTAGCCTGGTTACCTGTGGCTATTGTTGGTTTTAGCATCCTAGGCATTGTTTTATCAATGAAGAAATATAAGGCAAGTGAAATATGAATCCTACACTCCATTCCTCACTATCATTGGGATTATATTTAGTGTAGATTTAGGAATTGACATGAAATGAAATGGGGTTCTACTCGCCATACAGTGTGCTGTTTGGAAAATTTTGCCTGGACAGCAAGGCTCTGGCTTACTCTTTAATTCCAATTCAAACTGTCTTATGCACACAGAACTTTGTTTTTCATCTCATCCAAATGACTATGGTCCTGCACCACTGATAAGGAGGAACCGCGATGGAAAATACTGGTGAAGCCAACGTGGGAATCAAAGAAGGAACCTCCAGGCTAGCGAGCCAATGTCTTACTCACTGAATCACCTTGCCTGTAGATTTTCAAAACTGAGACTAGAGTCGACAAGAACTCCAAGATTTCATACAGTTTTAGTCAGTTCTTGAGAGTTGGAATTTGGTAATAGCACATGGTATTTCCTGTATTCATTTCATTCCTATTTTTGATTTATTTATTTTAGGGTATAGCTATGGCATTAATGACAGCGCTAACAGTTTTACTGATTTACTGGATTTCAACCTTACCATGGCAACTACAGTATCCTTGTTTAACTGCAGTAATATCACACATAGTTTGTGAAAAACAATTTCATCCAACATAATACTGATAAAATCTCTTTCACATCAAAAATGGTTTATTTCCATTCAGTATTGACAAATATATAAGTCATGAAAAAGATGATTTTTTCTGGAAAATGCAAATGAAGGTTAAATTGTTTTAAATTCTAGCATGTCAATTGACTGACAGGTTATATCTTCTGCTGGTCATTTTACACTGACTGTCAGTCATGACCGGTCAATATGGCTGGAACAGGAACCCTACTTCACGTGTCATCTATTGTTTAATTTAAAGGTTCAGGGGTCGATAGCTTTAGATTATAAGGTCTGTCATCGAGTGACAAGGAATAGGGTTGCCTTCCAGACCTTGTTAGGTTTTTCCCGATCCTGTTAGCCCCAATGTGATGTTAAACCCTCTTTTCCTCTCCCTATCTCTCTAAAATGAAAAGTTTTATTTTCTTGACTTGTAAATAAGATATAATTTTCTAGGGTATATACCTATAGATGTATTTTATTTATTAATGCTGGTGAATTATATCCTATGTTTATTGTGTATGTATGTAGCTGTATACGGTAGTAAAGAATTATTGGGTCTTCTAGTCTCTGTCGAATCTCTAGGTAAGTTTCGACACCATCACTGTTTCTTTTTTTTGAGTTTCTACTAGGATTCGGGGGTCATGCTGACTCTGCCTTACCAACCTCCAACCTTGTGGGTTTTCACCGAGTCCTCTGGTTTCCTCCCACTGCTACAGACCCCAACGTGCAAGCGAATTATTGAAATAAAATTAAACCATATGTTAATCCCAAAATGGCCTAGTTTGTGTCAAGTGGACGTTAAACCCCATTTCTCTGTCTTTATCAAGACATTTAGTAATTGGTCCTATTTATATTCAATTTCTAAATGGTGTGTGTGGTCTAAGGGGAGATAAAATGACTTCAGTGACAATAAACAGAGTTTGTTCCCTTTTGTAAGTTTTAATGGGTAATCGAAACTATGTTTGCCCGACTTTAGTAATACTTATCGAGGGTAGGGCGAAAATTCATTATCTAAATTCTCGGTTCAGAGTAGATCAATTTGACTGAAATTTTCAGCAAATTCTGTTTACATTATCTAGTGTTTAACTATTATAGTGAGAACTTTCAGCCCTTTATCCAATCTCCCATAATGTATCTATAATAATCAGGTTTTCTATTTTTATGATATTTTAGTGTTAATGGTGTGTGAAGTATGTTTACAGAGATCAGAGTTAACTAGTTTACCTGTAATAAGAGCGACAGGTATAGCTGCTGTTTATATGTTACACCGGTAGGTACACTCAGGTAACCAATCACCTGTAATTACAGTCACAGGTGTAGATACTCTTCATTTTAACGCATTTTAGACCATTCCCAGAAAACTCCACAACAGAACATAGCACCACACAAAGGAACATAGCACCTCAAAGGCCCCTGTTAAGGACATTTGACATTTTAGTTCAATTTCATGGATGCAAAGCATTAATTGTGGTATGATACATGTTATATCATTCTTTCGCGCTTTGAGTACCCATCATTGTCCCGCCATTTGATGTACATGACTAACCGTTGAGCCGCCTGTCCAACCTCATAGGTTTTCTGCGAGTCCTCTGGTCTCCTCCCACTGCTAAAGACCACTATGCACAAGCAAATTATTGAACTCTCACAATTTACCATATTTTGGTCTGTGTTGCGTGAATTTTAAATCCGGTTTCTCTTTTTATTTAAGGCTATATACTGCTGACAAGCTGTCCCAATGGTCTGCTTTATTTGGTGCTAGTATCCATGTAACCAAGGTATTTACAGGTGTATTAAACCAGGTAGTGCCACATCAAGAGGAGATAACTCTAATATCCTGTATACTGTTATATAGTCTGGTCTATATGATGTTAAAGATGTTTATATTTGATCAAAGAATCGACATAACACAAACACAGGTTAGTATAGACGGTCAAGAAAAAACAGAAGTGAGTCATCAGTCAGTGTTAAAGGACGGAGGAGGGACTTACAATGAGAGTGAATGTTTAGCATGTGCGCACTGTATTATATCGTCTGTCATTGAGTCAACTGGCATGGTTTTGATTGCCTGGTTATACATGAAAAGGAATAGGGTCGTCCAACTTTTTGGGTTTTCACTGGGTCCTCCGGTTTCCTCCCACTGCTAAAAAAAACCCTTCACGTAAGTGAATTATTGAAATAGAATTGAACCATGTGTTAGTCTCGAAATGACCTTCTTCCCCCCCCCCCCTTTCTCTCTTTCAATCTGTCTTGCAATGAAAGGTTCTATTCGTCCCATTGGAAGTACGTTCATGATTGTTTGACATTTAAGAATTAAAATAAAATGAGGGTGTAAGGTTGTTATTCATTATTGATCATTGCTTGATAAAGATATCTGTAAGAGTATTGAAACGTTGCATGTAATAAACCAAGAAGTAGTAAATCCATAAAGTTGTATTATTATAAATATTATACCTCTACTTCTAAATATCATTTTAATTCTCTCTGTATTAAAATGTTTTTGTTTTCAGACGTTGTCTGGTCTGTATTTGTAATAGGGGGAGGGGGGTTGGATGACACGCGCGCTGTATCATACAGTCTGTCATTTCTCTCTCTCTCTCTGTATTTATAATAAAATAATTTTATTTGTTGTATTTTTCAGACATTATCTGGTTTATGTTTGTTACTTTTATCACTGGCTGTTAATGGAAAACCTGTTTTAACTACAATTGGTTATTTATTATGGCAACAACAACCGCCTCCAGTACTTCTAATAGGTAGGTTATTCCCAGCATTTTAAATCAACTATGGCAAACAGCAAAACGGTAGTGGAAAGTAAAAGTCAGACTGTCAATACTTATTGTTTGCTATAGTACATCATATAGATGTACCCAGTGTGTATTGGTTGTTTATCACCCATGATTTATTATTACAGGTTTATGGTTGTTGGCTGTTTATCACCTATGTTTTATTATTTCAGGTTTATGGATGCTGGTTGTTTATCACCAATGGTTTATTTTTTCATGTTTATTGTTGTTGATTGTTTATCACCAATAGTTTATTGTTATATTTGTATGGTTGTTGGTTGTTTATCACCAGTGGTTTAATGTTACAGGTTTATGGTTATGGATTGTTTATTGTCTATAGTTTATTATTACAGTTTTATGGTTGTTGGTTGTTTATCACCAATGGTTTATAATTACAGGTTTAGGGTTGTTGGGTGTTATCACCAATGGGTTTTATAGTTGTTGGTTGTTTATCACCATTGGTTTATTATTACAGGTTTATGGCTGTGGGCTCTTTATCACCTATGATTACAGGGGTTAGGTTGTTAGTTTATGGTTGTTTATTGCCTATGGTTTATTATTACAGTTTTATAGTTGCTGGTTGTTTATCACCAATGGTTTATATTACAGGTTTACGATTGTTGGTTGTTGATAACCTATGGTTTATTATTACAATTGTATGGTTGTTGGTTGTTTATCACCAATAGTTTACTCTTTCAGGTTTATGGTTGTTGATTGTATATCACCAATGATTTATTATTACAGGTTTATGGTTGCTGGTTGTATATGTTTTATTATTTCAGATTTATGGTTGTTGATTGTTTATCTCCTATGTTTTATTATTTCAGGTTTATGGTTGTTGGTTGGAGGGTTGCTGGTTCTCGTGTTTACACAGTTTCACCCACAACCTGGTATTGACACAGATATTAAAAAAGTTGGAATAGTCATGTTATTCACATCTATGGTAGTCTTTTTTGTCCAACCTGATCTTGAGATGTCATTGTAAGTTGTATTATATATCAACAGAGGCGATGGTAGTTAAGGTGGTTAGGCGACTGGACGAAAGTTGATGGGGACTGTATGATGGTTATCAAGTGGTTGGGGTGATTACGTGTTGGTTGTCAAATGGGTGGTTGACCGTGCAATGGTTGTTAGTGTTTGGGTGACTGGAACCCAAGGCCAAATTCATAAAAAGTTTAGCCAAAATATTCTAAGAATTCAGAAGTTTCATTGAATGAAAACTAACCGAAATCTTAGCGTCTTAGCAAAATTTCATTGTATTATTTTAAGACATTAAATATATATAATTTCTATCAATAATTTGAGTGTATATTTTTTTTAGATATGGTTTATTTCAATGGTGTGAGTTGCTGACTATATTAATACTAGCGGCCATATTGTTTAGTCATTTGATGCCGGGCATGAAGTATAGTATCATGATAGCATCAGTTCTCAGCATTTGTCCTGGCATTAGGTTATCTTTATTTGTAAGTATTTCATTCTCTTATAGTCCCCTGTCTGTCTGTCTGAAATTTTGATTAAAGGGGCATTATGGGAGATCAGATAAAGGTGACAGTCCTTGCTATCATAGCTAACAAATAGATAATGTAGATAGAATATGCTGAAAATTTCATTAAAATTGCTCCACTCTGAAACCGAGATATTAGCTTTTGAATTGTAG
Source organism: Patella ulyssiponensis (assembly GCA_963678685.1). NCBI lineage: Eukaryota > Metazoa > Mollusca > Gastropoda > Patellidae > Patella > Patella ulyssiponensis. The sequence continues at coordinate 93,205,495 of OY783226.1, forward strand.
GCTAGCCTCGATCGTCATTACTAAAGTCAGTACAATAAAGTGTATTAATTATTTTTCAAAAAATGTATTCCAATCTGCTAAATATCACAGGTTAGCAATGGCATTGAGAGTTGATTATTGTCTAAATAATGATTTAGATAACATTTCGGGCCTAAACAAAGACCTGCAATAGGCAGAATTAGGTCTTGCAAAATATATGTTCAAGTGAAAGTGAGTTATACTTGGTGTAGGGGGTTGGATTGCAGAATGGTTAGCATGTACATGCTGTATCATAAGGTCTGTCATTGAGTAGGTTGCCTGTCCAACCTCTGGTTTTATTCCTACTGCTAAAAATAGAATTTCATCTTCTATATAACAAGATCTTGATATGGACATACATTATCGTCACCTCTGTCCGACTGTCTTGACCCCTGTTCATCCACAATTGTAGAGGTCACAATTTTTATCTGATTTAAAAAAACGTTTGATTATATCACTGTTATACCCTAAGGATGGTTGAGTTCGAATTTTGGGAAAATCGAAATGAACTGCCCGACATGGCCACTCTTTGTGTAGAAGTGTGTAATACGAAGGTTGTGGACCCTCTAGAGGTCAAAATTTTAATCGATTTTGATACATATCTTTATATATACCAAAAGATCTCAGACCCTTTTGATATTTGCACATTTCAGGCCATAAATTTCTGGGTTATTGCCCCTGATTGTACAAAAAATCGTGTTTGTTATTAGCTTGTTTTCTATCCATCTCTTGTAAAATGTTGGCGTATCCTGCCTGACAGCTACTAGTTAATGTTTGGGTTGGGGTTTTTTTTTTCAGTTTTATGGAAGTTATATCAGCGTTTTACCCTTTGTATTATATATCACCATAGTAACCATTATTATCACATTGCTCATCTGTTACATCAAAATTGATTCCTTCACAGAATCTATCGAAGATAATATTAAATATCTGTAAGTACTGATTTATTTTATTCATGGCCCTCCTGTCATTTTATTTGGGGGGTTGGGATGGCCTAGTGGTCTAGAGTGCCGCGCTTCGACCTCTAGCTGGCCGGTCACCTCTGGCTTGCGGCTGTGGTTTCAAGCCCTGGTGTGAGCGTATGTGGCATGGAGATAGGGGCGCCTTCTCAACCTTGTGGGTACTCCGGTTTCCTCCCACGGCTAAAGACCCCTACGCGCAAGCGCATTATTGAAATAAAAAATTGAAACCATATGTTAGTCCCGAAATGACCTGGTTGTGTTGAGTGGACGTTAAACCCCATTTCTCTCTCTCTCTCTCTGCCTTTTTATTTACATAAATGTACGATAACTGTTTTGAACCTATGAGTATGCATTGTAATTTTATGTCTGTATTGAAAAGCGGGTTCACTAACTTTGAGATCTCGGTGTACATCACCTGTCCAGCGTCATGGGTTTTCTCCGGGTCCAATGGTTTCCTCCTATTACTAAAGAATCCTACACAATTGTAAGCGAGTTATTAAAATAGAATTGAACATGTTAGTCCCAAAATGACCTAGTTTGTGTCTAGTGGACGTTAAAGCCATTTCTCTCTCTCTTAGCTGTCCCTCCCAGTTTTTGTCTAGAAAGTTCTGTAGCGCCACTATCCAAGCAAAATTCCGTTCGCAGCACACAGTCTGTCTTCATGAGCTCGGATAGAGCAGAAAAGATGGACATGAAACCCCAACTGACGTGATTTCCCACACCTAAACTGGGAAGAGTGAAAAATTATTTTTGTATATTTTCAGATGTCTGGTGAAGATGTCCAGTTTATTTATTTTACTATTTGTTGATTTTTATACTCTACACAAGACAACATCGTTCTTCTCACTACCAATATGGAAGGCCATGCTCACATCGTCTTTATTCTGTAGCATTATATTAAAATTATTGTCTTATAAAAAGGTATGTTGATTGGAAAAATTAATTTATAGATGAGTTGTTTTATAGTTTGTAAAAGTTCAGTTTACTCGTTCAAAAATAAATTTCCTCATTTGCGATGTATTCTGAGATTTGCTCTTCTTGAGGTTGGGAAATCAGAATTCGCTCGTATGGAGATGGATGTAGATATATCGATATTTGATCTTATTAAGATGCATGTGCTTTGGATCATAAGGCCTGTCATTGAGTCAAGTAGCATCCTTTTGAGTCCACACGCTGGTACCTGACAAGATGTAGTGTCGCTTCGTTCAGTTTTATTGCGGCCTCTGAGATTCATTCATATTGCGATGAGTATATTCTTTCGCAGGCTAGCAATGGCATCGAGAGTTTATTATGGTCTGGATCAGTTAATTAATGTCTAATTTAGCTCTTGCATAATGTATGTTTAAACAATGAACTTCAGACAAGGGCACCTGCTAACTGATATCTAACTATGTTATATATATTGTAGGTACCAGGTAATTTACCTGTAATTTGTAAACATGAAGGAAAGTCTGTACCTGTTTTACCTATTATAGGTAATATCACCTGTTTCTCTACGTTTATATTACTATGTTTACAAGGACCGGTTGATGGGTTTCTTCATGACATGTGGGTGAGTACAGACATTATTATACATCTTATTAAAGAATTAGGGTTTAGCATCATACTGTTGTGCACCAACCGGCCAGAATAGCGGCGTTACAGGTTACTCTTATATTGAATTCCAACTGTCAAGGGTTCTTTTACATGCATGCCAGTATGCACACAGAACCTCTTTTTTGTCCCATCCAAACATCTAGACAGCTGTCCTAGTCAGACCCTCCATCCTGCCACACCTCCGGGCTAGTGTGCCAGAACTCACTGAGCCATCACTGCTCCCTACATGTAAATTGAACTTTTGTCCAGTTTAAAGCTGACCATTCAATGTTACAGTTACAGTGACATTAATTTCATGATTTTTATTTGATATTTTGAACAAAGATTTTTCTTCTTTTTTTTTGAAAAATTGATAAATATTTTATTTGGCAAAGATTTTTTTTTTTAAATTTGACAAAGATTTTTTCAAAAACATTTGACAAAGATTTTTTCAAAAACATTTGACAAAGATTTTTTCAAAAAAATTTGACAAAGATTTTGTTTTGTTGTGAAAATGCAATAAAGAATTTTTTATTAAAATTTAACAAAGATTTTTGTTGCAAAGTCTATATACTTGGAAAGATTTCTTTTAACAAAAATAAATTTGTCTTGTTTTTGTTTCAGTGTTGTGGTGCTTCATTAATATTTTTCTGTCTACAAAGAGATGCATATTTATTTCAAAATTTACGAGAATTTAACCAAGGAACCCCAACTAGCGTGGCAGCAGTTACTGTGTTAGTCATTGCAACTATATGGAGGAGCTGGATGTTCGAGAGTACTGCTGTTGCGCGTGACATTTTACGAACTTTAGAAATCGTGACATTACCTTTTACACTTCCTGTTTATGTTGTATTGTGGGTAATTATGTGGAGACATGAAATATTATCAGAAAAAGCTGTGGTGTTTTGCCTGCCGTTAAATTTATTATTATTTTTGGCCGCTAGTTCGTATACGGCGTGGATTTTATCAATAACGGGAATCAGTATAGGTATATATATGATGTGTTTTAAATTACCCATGATACCCTATTCCGATCAAGATCAGTACATCAAATAGACAATTTATACAACTCTACACCAAGACAACGGCAAAGTTCAGTGAAACAATTAAGGATTTTCACTTAACTTTCAGAAAAGCTTTGAATACGGACCCTATACATCAGACAAGACAATTTATACAAGTCCACACCAAATACGGAAATAATGACTTGAAAAAAAAGCTCAGACAATATTTAAGATGTACTGGGTATTTTCAACTTTGTCTAAAGTATATCCATAGACGAAAGACAAATCTTGGTCGGACAAAATAACAGACATTAGAAGAATTGAGCCTGACAGGTGCCTTATTTCTAGGCTCGGTGATGGGTCATAGGTGGCTTTCGAAGGTAGCATGGAGAAATGAATTTCAGACGCTCTTCAGGGTAGCACATAGAAATGGATTTATACCCTCTTTGGAGTAGCACCGAGAAATAGATTTCAGGCCCTCTTTGGAGCACTGAGAAATAGATTTCGGATCCTCTTTCAATAATATTGAATTAAATAAAGTGTCTTTTTGGGTAATATCACTATCCTGTTTTAGCCTGGATTAAGCTGTGACGACCTCCTTATTGAGTGCGATAACAATTTAATTTGATATTTAAACACAGGAAATCTGCTTTGGTTAAAGCCAAAATTTCGGCCTGTTAAAATCTGTGATGTGGACCTATTCCCCAGGAAAGTAACGTTCCAGTGAAGAACCAAACTTCCTTATCACAAGTACATGTACTGGCACAAGTACATACTGTCTTACAGATTGGCCTTGTTACAAGTACTGTCTTGCAGATTGGTGACTATAATATTGTGTGCAATAAAACAGGACACATAAAAACACACAAAAGATGAAAAACCTGTTAAAGCTTGAATGTCAGCCTTTTGAATTCCGTGACAAATGACCTCTTCACATCCTTAAATAACTTTATAGATAGAGAGTGAGAGAAATGGGGTTTAACGTCCATCGACACAAACTAGGTCATTTCAGGACTAACATTGTTCAATTTTATTTCAATAATGCGCTTGCGCGTAGGGGTCTTTAGCAGTGGGAGAAAGGAGTCAGAGAAAACCCATGAGATTGGACAGACAACCCTACTCCTTGTCACTTACAACCATTGAATCGAAACCACGCCAATTGACTCAATGACAGACCTTATGATACAGCGCGCACACGCTAACCATTAGCCCTCCCCCCCCCCCTATTTTTTAGAGTGAAAATTCAAACTTTAATGGGAGACCCTGATACAACGCACACATGCTAAGCGATCACCCCCCCCCCCAACCCCAACCCCCTAACTTTATAGAGTGAATAGTATAATGCTGAATGTAGTTGATAGAAAGGCCCATTTAATGTCATCACCACAATATCTTGACAACACTGTTACAGATCATGATGGATTTCATTTTTTCAAATCTTATTTATATTCAGATTTTGTCAGTGAGAATTTGTGAAGTTATCTTCCCCTTTATTATGATAATTATAAATTGTGAATGTTGACACAGAACAGAGTTTCAACAAAAGGAAAATATTCCCCATTTATATTGAACAGGAAGTGTCTAAAATATGACTAAAGTGAAAGTAATCAAAACATTTATTATGTCATGTCCCTGTTTACAAACAATTCACTTTATCCTACGCACATGAGAATCGGGTTTAACACGAGAATCGGGTTTGACGTTCTTTCAGGACTAACAAATGATTAAATGTTATTTCAATAATTCACTTGTGTGTAAAGGTCTTTTTGCAGTGGTAGAAAACCCATGAGGTTGGACAGGCGACCCTATCTTATTTTCACATAACTTTATGTACATGTTCTTAAAAATGGGCTCCTTGGCGTTCATTTTCAATATGGTTTAATATTTGGAAATAAAAATATTGATTGTTTATTATAGATAATGCTTCACAGTTCTTTTGTCTATTATTATTGATGTAAAAGAATAAAAGTGAATGGGGGATGCCCAAGTTCACATTTTGTCGTTGATACCATATGGTTGAAAGGAATTTCATCTTATAATCCAATGAAGATCGATGGCGCGTCTATTGGTAGTAGATTTATTGATGTCAGGGTTTGTGCCAAGTTATTTAAATATTGGACAGTCAAGGTTAAACACCAAACCCCGGTAAAACAACTCTGGCATAACAACCCTGGCGACCCAACCAAACTTTAAACCCCGTAAAAATCTCTTACCGGGAACCCGGAATAGTATAAAAAGAACCTCACCAATTGAGTTAAATCAGTCTGAAAAGTTCAATACCATCAAAAAATTGGGATAACTGGAAGAATTATTATTAATGATGAAAGCAGTCATTGTATTTTAAGAAGCTCAGTCGAGTTAGAGCTCTTGAATCTGGAGCAAGGACAGTTTTTGATTGAGCATCTTTCACCAGAAAATTTCTCCTTATCATTCCTTATTTTATTTTCCATAGTTAACAAGTCACTGTGAAATAATTGATCGCCCACTATATTGTCGTGATCCCTGGCCATCTGTCCGTCCACATTTGTTTGTGGACACTCTACTATGTTCACAATTCTTATCCGATTTTGACGAAACTTGAATTAAAGGTTTACTTAATTATGATATATCCCACACACAGAGAATTTTTTAGGAGAGCGATTATCTTATTTTTCCAAATTAAGGGGAGCTGATACCAGCCAAACATTGAAAACAATGACTGTGAAAGTCTTTTTTAGAAGTTGCCATCCAATCTGATTAAAACACAGATCCAATTTCGTTTCGTTTTTTATAGTTCAAAATTTCGTTTTTACTTGTCTTCACTACTCTTGGATCTGGAGGACTTGTTATTTAACTGGTGTTCTGCCTGAAATGAGGGGTCAGCCAATCAAATGGTCTGTCGAATCGACCGTTTGACCTTTTCATGCGTGGAACTGTGGGTAGATATTACCAGCCAACGACGTCTATACTAACACCAGCGGATAGAAATCATAACAAAACACAAGTGGATTTTGAAAAGCATGGCGATCGCTAATTGGTTAATCGAATGAGTGACGTTATCGGGTCAAATGTCCCGTGCTTGATACCTGACGTCATAGAACGTGAGCGTCCACTATAACTAGTTAGATCTACATGAGTGTAGGCCATCGAAAGTATAAAAAAACGAAACGAAATCTATATCTATATTTTAATTAGATTGCTTCAGAAGTTGCCATCCTACTTTTCAGCACTAACAGGGCTAATGAAGACATGTAGTTTGCTATTAGAGATATTTTGACGTGGCAGTGGCACCATAGCCATTTGTAGCTGTTGGGGGATCTTAAATGTGATGGTATACAAGATACCTCAATTTCTCATCCCTTCCGAACAACTACACTTTTCCTTCATTGACAGACTCCAGGATAACCATGGGGTTTAATACTCATTTTGACACAAACTAGGTCATTTTAGGACTAACATTTGGTTCTAACAGGTGACCCTATTCCTCGCCATGTACAAGCTGGAAATCAAAACCTTATGATCTAAAGTACAGGCATCCACCGAGTTTCCCATAAACACTATAAATTGAAATCAAATAAAATGGGGTTTAATGTTCTGCAGTGTGCTATGAGGGGAATTTTGCCCTGACAGCGGCACAACAGCTTACTCTTATATCGAATACCAACTGTCAAGAGATCTTTTACATACACGTCAATGTGTACACGGGACTTTTGTTTTTCGTTTCATCCTGACAACTAGACCCTCTGCCCTGCACCACCAACAAGATGGGAACCACCCAGGAAAACCGTGATTAACTTTCTCTGCAAACACTGAGCCACTGCAGCTCCCCTCTCCCATAAACATAATAAAGACCTTTAATTGAGTTTTGAAATATTTAATAAACCCTGTAAATATAGAACCAGTTTACAGACTAAAAATAAAGCAAGATTTCAAGTCATCTCTACAGCAAAGCTGGGATTACATGGTCTGTACAGCAAGGCTGAGATTACATGGTCTCCACAGCCAGACGAGATTACATGGTCTCTACTGCAAGGCTGAGATTACATGGTCTCCACAGCAAGGCTGAGATTACATGGTCTCCACAGCAAGGCTGAGATTACATGCTAACTCATCTCTACAGCCAGACTTTAATCAGAATATGTCCTATAAGATCGGTGTTTCCCACGCCTTCAGTATAAAAGTGTTGGGACAATGAATTTCTGTAACTTATATCAGTGTCACATTAATAGGAATGGACACATCTTGCAATGGGTTGATGATGTATCAAGATGGCCAAGTTTAGGGTTTATTTAAACACTGGTAGCACACAATTCCCAGTACTATTGGGGGGGGGGGGGGAAATATGACTCAACTGAGCAGAGGTGTAAGGGGGGAGGGGTAGGCCCCTATTTGTAAATGTCCCAAGGGGTCGTTGAGTGTAGAGAAAAGCCGGGAACCACTGACACACAATATCACACCAAGCTATACTAGTAATAATTTATATCTTTATATATTAAAGCCTTTTAACAGTGATATTTTATGAATTTATTGTTAAATAATCAGTTTTGAGTAAATTTAAGCGAGGATTAACCCAAGAATCGTCAGAACAATACGAACAACAATCAGCAGTTATAAAGCCCTATTTATCATATTAACAAAACACGTTAAATAATAGCACATTAATAAATACTGCTTAAAATATGAGATATCACTAAGGGAAATAATTTAAATGGTTACAAGACAAACTAATTGATAATTTAAAGCTGAAATAAATAAATCTGGCTCAGATCTTGGATAATAACTTAAAATATTTGAATCTCAGGATACACTATAAGTCTGGAATTGTGTAGTGGTGCTTTTTAGCAGGAGTTTATGTATTTAAAGGTTGAGTTTCAAACCATTGCTGGCAAATGTGAATTTCGTTGAGAATCATTGAAAGTTATTGAGTTTCTACTGTTGTGTAGTTTAAAATGTTCCATGTAGAGTAGATAGATAATGAGTGTTGAGAAATTAACAAATAGAGAGAGAGCAAAAAGGAATTTAACCTCCACATGAAACAAACTAGGTCATTTCAATTATTACCTTGTGTGTAGGAATCTTTAGCAGTGGGAGGAAACCGGAGGACCCGGAGAAAATTCACGAGGTTTGACAGGGAATCGAAACCAGCCAGCTGACTCAGTAACAGGCCTTATAATACAGCATGCATGCGCTAACCATTCGTCCATCCAATCCCCCCAGTATTTAACAGACTAATTCTTTGACGAAACTGAACATTTAATACAGAAACTCCTGCTAAAACACAAACTTATCATATAGATAGGCCTATCACTTTATTCTTTGATGTTGATGTCCAACAATCTACAGAGAGAGAGAGAGAGAGAGAAATGGGGTTTAACTCCACTCGACACCAACTAGGTCATTTCGGGACTAACATATAGCTTAATTTCATTTCAATAGGGGTCTTTAGCAGTGGGAGGAAACCGGAGTGCCCGGAGGAAACCCACGAGGTTGAGAAGGCGCCCCTATCTCCATGCCACATATGCTCACACCAGGGATCGAAACCACAGCCGCAAGCCAGAGGTGACCGGCCAACTAGAGGTCGAAGCGCGGCACTCTAGACCACTAGGCCATCCCAACCCCCACAATCATACAGAGAACTTGCCAAACATATATTATCATACAAGAAGATGGTCATGTTATGATTGCGTAGAAATGCAGAGGGTGATAGTGTTATCTGTTTTTTGAATTGTTTAAAAATCTCGAGGGAGACTTCATGTAATTTATGGATATAACATTCTGGTATTTTTCTTGTGGTTAAAAACTTATATGTATCATATAACCCAAGATGAAGTACAATGAGTTAACAAAGTTCCCATGAAATTTGGTGAAGTACAATTCTCTCGTAATCTGGAAAAACCTAGCGAGTCAATTTTGGTGAAAATTAAGTTAGACCCATATTTTGACACATGTATATATTAATAGTTTTTTTTCTCCTTCACTGAAAAAGCTTCTAATTATCTTCATCTAAAAAGACAAAATAAAATTGGTTTTATGTTCAGTAGCTTAATTCTGAAACAAAACAGTCTTCAACAGTGTTTCTAGGTTTTTCCAGATTACGGGAGAATTCAACAAGTTAACAAAGATTCCATGATATTTGATGAAGTATAATTCAATGATGTGATTTAAAATTAAAAATCCCCAATAAGGCCTTACAAAAAAATATTCTGTTCCTCATACCATCCAGCTTCACTTAGGGCCGTAAAATAAGTTTTTATCTTAAAAAAAATTTAAAGACTCGTTAGTTACTGCAGGCACATAAATTTTTTCTCCAATGTAACTCTAAGAAAAAATATCAAATGAGTCTGAGAACCAATATCGATCTTGGAGATAACTTTATCCTTCGTTTTTCTCTGGTTAAACCCGCTAATCATTAATCAGCATGAAATCGGTTCCTAAGCTCCGCCCCAAGTGGCTACTGATTGGCAATATTTGTTCGAATGAAATTTTGCCGATTTCTTGACATTTAGGCATCGGTTCGTCACATGAATTACACATTAATTATCCTTGGAACATTTTCCACATCTTGACATCATAATATCATTCTAGAACTGCTGATCTGATGATTTACCAGGGACTATTTTTAGTGCACAATGTGAGTGATTCAGCTAAATGCATGAAATTTCTGAAGTTACGCAAGTTTGACCCGTTATCTTGAATCGTTGTGAAGCAACCAATGAAAGGATACATCACGTGACATTCAAAATGGCCGGCGAGTTTTACAAGAAGGGCAAACTAATCTCTGGGAATCAAGATTGTCTGAGAAAGAGAATATTTTGTTTGTACGGCCTAAATGAATACAACATTTACACAACAGCAGTGGCGGACCATACCAAACAACAAAAAGCTCAAATTTACATATTTCATAGAAACAGAATAACTAATACATTTTTTGTACTGTTATTTAGGGTTCGCAGGCCTCGACAGCCTCCACCTTGATCCACCACTGAACATATAAATAAAGCATTTTCTAAAAACAAAACAAAAATTCCCTTTTTTGCCATGTAATAAAAAGAAATATGACCCCGAAAGATACAGATAATTGATATATGGTATATATATATATTTATATACATAAAACAGATTAATGTACAATTTATGATGTCATCAACAAACTAAATAACCATAATAATATGTGAAATAAAAACTGGTCCATAATATTCCTGTGTTACTTGCATATGTTTACAGCTAATCTTGTCATCATTGGTTACTTGCATGTGTTTTCAATAAATGTCGTGGTTGGTCAACCTAGAATAAAAAAAAAGAAGAGATCCACGGTTATTATAAGAAATGTGGGAGTCAAAAGAAGGTTACATAAAGATGCTGATCATCAAATTAGGGATATGGAATCCTTTGCTATCAACAATATTATGAAAGTCGAATCTCTCGAAGGAATATCAGTCCAAAAATGGTTGATTGTGAGCTGCTCCCACAAAACCAGAGCTGGCACCATATTTGAATACTAGTAGTCAACAACAGCTAAGCTTTCCAAAATGCAATTCTTTTTAAATTTGTATCATCTGGAGTTGAGTACGGCTCATTATACAAGATGGTATACAGTTTATGCTTTTGTACAAATATCTTGGCTTGGATACAATGAGGCCATAATACAAAATAAATTTGTGCAACAAGAGTTTGGTTTTGTGGGAGCGGGTCACAATTTCCCTTCCATATTTACAAAGATCTGATGAATTGAAATTTTCGTAAAATTCGGCTTCCACAGCAGACACATAAAATCCAGTACCACCTATAACTGCTGGGTTAAATCTTTTGATTGGCATTATTGAAATCCAAGCCAAGATATTATCTACGGTAGTTATTTACATTTTGTTTTCTTAAACAGGCATTATGAAGAGCTAAATCTGTTTATTGCAAGTCTTTCTTTAGACCTGAAATGTTATCTAAATTATTAACATGAAAAGACCATAATCAACTTGCGATGCCATCAGATGGCTCCGATTTTAAGTAGATTAGAATGGTTCTGCCATTTAATAATTTAATTTAGAAATAGAGAAGCGAGACTTCGACTCAAATGACCACATTTTGTCAAAATTACAACTATTGATAACTTCACTTACAAAAAAAGTAATCTAATTGAAGTTTTCAATATATTCATTTTGCATAGATGACTTTGCTAACAGTAATTTAAATGAAATTTTCAATATATTCATTTTGTATTATTTATCTATTTTTGAAATATCATAACGAGAACAGCTCTTTATCTAAATCTTACATAATGCCCTTTTAATTAGATGTTAATTAATCATTTTCAGTACCGGTACATATAAACGTGGAATATTCGTAAAAAATGAAATTTGTCGATCAGCACCTTTAAGTATCAAATGAAGAAATATATTATTCAGGCCCCGAGTTCACAAAGCATTCTTAGACTTCAGTTGAGAATGTACTCAACTTTCAATCACTGTTTATGAGAAATATCTTTGATCCAGAAACACAAAACTTCGCACATAGTTTCTTATCGATGTATTTGATACATTAAAACAACTAATGTTTTATATGGGGCTATAATTAAGTTAAAATAAAGCGAACAATTTTGAATAAATTCTTAATTTAAGTCTGAGAATGCTTTTTGAACTCGGGGCCAGATCTATGTTGGTGAAAGATTTACTTTTCTAGTTAAAATATTTTTCTCTAAAATCATTTGAAATATTTATAACTGTAAATGTTCTGGCCATTTTGAGAGAGTCGAGCCATCTATTGGGTCAGAAAATGTCTTTTTGTCGCAACTTTGTGCTGTGAAATTAAGACATTCTTACACAGATTGTTTTTACATATATAATTACAGATTCTTACATGTACCCTATGAACTATGTCTTATACAGAATTATACCTTTCTTTGACGCCCATTTTAATATATATCTTATCGATATCGTGTTGATCTATTAAACAAATTGGGTAACCTGGACCCTAATCGACCCTAGCGGGCATTCAAAATCATGCTGTTTGACTCAAATGACATCTTCTGACGAAACGCGCATGTGTTAACCTTTCAACCATCCAACCCTCGCGCAGTTGACAAGACTCTCTCTACATATACAAGGAATTTTGTGATAAATATGATTATTAAAAATAATCCTACCAATATATACTTTGATCAATTTAAAAAATCTGAGACAGTTGATAGTTAAAATAAATTGATTCAAAAATGAAATATTGATAATATAGAGAATACTATTCAGGTTAAAGTTTATATTTTTAAATTAGAATATAATTATTATTATTAAAAGGTCAACACATGAATTATGACAAACAGCAAAAAAGCTTCAAAAGCAAATTAGCAGGGCAGTAAAAGACCTGTTCTAAATGAACAATAGATGAGTGAGTGGAAATAAATACATTCTATGATCAAAATATCAAACTATACATAAATATTAACAGTTTCCTTGGAGATGACTTCCTAACTGAATTTATAAATTTCAGGTAGGACTTTTCACTGCCTTATTATGTGTGTAACAGTTTTATTTGATGCTCGCGAAAACGTTTCGTGAAGATAATATACGATAATTTTAGTGCTTAGTCAATCAAAATTGAAGTATCTACTAAAATTTGGATTTTATTTCCAGTTAAGATTCCGAGAAACAGGGCTCTGATCTGATTAATGTATGAACTGGGAAACAATACATGAATTCTCATAAGGTGGATAATAAATTTATAACATTTTCAATATTTCTTTTGAAAAGCATGAATGCGGATTTAGCAATTATTTGGGATATAGGCTACAATTTTTTTTATTCTTTGCTATTAAAAATGGTCTTTTAGGGGAAATGGTAAGAAAAAAGCAATTTGAAACAATGCAAGTAATTGTTTTTAATTATTACACAAAATAAGTGTTGTTTTTGAATATTACACAAAATAAGTGTTGTTTTTAAATATCACACAAATTAAGTGTTGTTTTTAAATATCACACAAAATAAGTGTTGTTTTTAATTATCACACAAAATATATGGAATTAGTTAGAAAAATGTCTGATTATTTTGTGTCTTCCAGCTTTTCTATCTATACAAATACTTTTTACAGTAATGCCGTAGACAACATATATATATATTTCACAGATATAAATCTTACATCAGAAGGGGTCGGTCCTTTATTCCACGGTAACACTCTTGGCGAGATTACGGGGGCAGTCCACCTAGAAAAACAATAGCATAAAGTTGGAAACACTGGATTTCAATATTTAAATCTATTACACAAAATTTAATTCAAATACATCCCATAGGTTTTGATTTATTATTGATACTTGCTCAAAGATCCTATTTAATAACTTTACGTTATAAACAATAATGATATGTTTGGTATTAATAATTTTTTCATCATCTAAAGTTTGTTTTTTAATTACATTGAAAAAAAAAATTATTATGGCAGGTAGCAGAAATGACTATTACTTCTACGATTTATTTTTAGCAAAATGCAGAATGTGCTAAGTTATGTAGTTTCTATCTTAATTTTAAAATAATAACCAAAAAATAAATATTTAAAAAAAAAAAATATTTCAAAAAAAAAAAAAATTTAAAAAAAAAAAATATTTAAAAAAAAAAAAAAAATAAATAAAAATAATGCAAAAGTCCAAAACATATTTTTCTTTTATGTTCAGAGAATTAACCAATGTTTAGTTGTATGCAACGAGCTGTATGTAAATAAAATGTCTTTAAAAAAAAAAAAAATAAATGAAATGAATAAATAAATAAATAAAAAATTACTTATTAGAAAATGATGCAAAGGTCTAAACCATTTTAGTTCAGAGAATTTACTAATATTATGCTGTATGCAAAAAGAATGTAAATAACATTTCTCTTTTTTTTTTTTTTAAATTACAAATAATTTTAATGATGCAAGTGAAAAGGGAGATAATTATTTTTCAAGTGAACTACTGATCTTTGGTTGCCTAGCAACTAAACATGCCCACATCAGCTAAGTCGTTCAAGCCATTCCTTAAGGTTGTCACATTTTTATTCTTCATGATAATGGGACCATTTATATGACAATAAAAATTGATGAAATTATCAAAAATAAAGACTTCTTGTATGTTGTATTGCAAAGGGTAAAAATTATTAAACAAAACCTGTACTGGTCATAAAATGATAAGTTAGCTGTTTGAGTTGTTGAAAATCAATAACTACTGTGTATAAATTTCAAATCAATCACATGATAGCCTACTGTTCATTCAACAGAATTTTTGAAGTGATCAAGGACTATAACTCAGACAGTAATTATCAGTACTCTTTCAAAATCAGTTTTTGAAGTGATCAAGAACCATAACTAAGACCGTAATTATCAGTACTCATTGAAAATCAGTTTTTGAAGTGATCAAGGACCATAACTCAGACAGTAATTATCAGTACTCTTTCAAAATCAGTTGGATTCTTTTGTCTCATGAACTACAAAAAGTATTGTGCGTAAGTTTTAAGTGTACCAGATGATAACTTTGGCCTCTAGACCTCATCGACGACAGGCTGATAGACAAACAGACAGACAAGGGTGTTGACAATATTCAACCACATTATAATGTAGGTGTATATAGAAATAATATACTGATAAAAGAAAAGCAGCTATATAAGCAAAAGCTCTATGGGATTAAATTTCAATAAATAAATAAAAAAAAAAGCTACCACATGTCAATTTTCCCCTCACATTAGAAATTTGTTTTATTAAATACAAAGTTAAAATGATAAAAAAAATAAATATATTAATCCGTTTCACTATCTGCCCAAATACAACATTCATCCCACGTGTCATCTTTTCAAAATCTTTAACTTTAAGAGATTATAGCAAGCATGATTAAAAGATGGTTCTCGTAAAGTCAAAGAATAAGGATAAGAAAGTGGATGGGTTGAAATAGGAATTGAAATAAGGAGTGAAAAAAATAGCAAAAGACAAAGGGTGTTAGAGTAAGGAGAGAGAGAGAAATGGGATTTAACGTCCGTCCACTCGACACAAACTAGGTCATTTTGGGACTAACATATGGTTTCAATTTTATTTCAATAATTGGCATACGCGTAGGGTTTTTAGCAGTGGGAGGAAACCGGAGTGCCCTGAGGAAACCTACGAGGTTGAGAAGGCGCCCCTATCTCCATGCCACATATGCTCACACCAGGGATCGAAACCACAGCCACAAGCCAGAGGTGACCGGCCAGCCAGAGGTCGAAGCACGGCACTCTAGACCACTAGGCCATAGACCACTAGGCCATGCCAACCCCCCTGTTAGAGTAAGGAAGTTTGTGTTAAAGTAAGGACATGCGTATTGGAGTAAGGAAGTGTGTGTAATAGTAAGGAAGTGTGCATGTTTTAGAGTAAAGAAATGTATGTGCAATAATAAGAAAATGTGTGTAATAGTAAGGAAGTGTGTATCAGAATAAGGAAGTGTGTATTAGAGTAGGGAAGTGTATATTAGAGTAGGGAAGTGTGTATTAGTATAATGAAGTGTGTATTAGAGTAGCGAAGTGTGTATTAGAGTAGCGAAGTGTGTATTAGAATAAGGAAGTGTGTGTATAAGAATAAGGAAGTGTGTAATGGTAAGGGAGACAGTATAATAAAGACAAAGTGTGTGTAATAGTAAGGAAGTGTGTGTACGAGTAAGGAAAGGTATGTAACAGTAAGGAAGTTCGTGTAATAGAAAAGGAGGGTTATGATAGTGATGAAGTGTGTGTAATAGTAAGGAAGTGTATGATAGAGTAAAGAAGTGTCTGTAATAGTAAGGAAGTGTGTAATAGTAAGGAAGGGTGTGTGTAATAGTAAAGAAGTGTGTGTAAGAGTAAAGAGGTGTGTGTGTAATAGTAAGGAAGTGTGTGTAATAGTAAAGGAGGGTTACAATATCGATTAACTATGTGTAATAATAAGGTAGAGTGTGGAATAGTAAGGATGTGTCTTAAGAGTAGGATATCTGTATAACAGAACAGGAACAGGAAAACAAATAATAAATATAAGAAAGTTAATATTAAATGCATCAAAACATACAATGAATCAAATGCTTAAAAGAAAAAGATTTTGAAGAGATTTTCTGGGTGCAACCCACAAGTTATTTCTATTAAGAAATATATATATATATGTATATATAGTTAAATTTGAAACCATGGATACACAGAGCCGATTATTGAAACACTTGGTACACATTACGCAAAACCCCCCATGTTTGTAAAATATACTGAACGAACAAGTGCTTGTAGGTTTTGAGCCATCAGGTCTATTTGTAGGCCATGTGTTAAATAGTCTGCTTTCTGTATCCATTTCATGATGAATATTCCTCCAATAAATTAAAATAACACGACAAACAGCCCATACGTTTGTGAGGTACTTAAGTTCACTTATATGTAAGGATAATAGTCACAGTTATCAAGCCCTTTGAATGTTACTGCCTGCTTCATCACATGTATGATCTGCAAATCTGTGTTTATTTTCAAAGAATATGATAATTCTAAGAGATTGGTTTGTAATGCCAATTTTAATACTGACTGGCCACATGAGTGGTCACATGATGCACTAAACACAGATTTGTAAATCATAATACGAAGAATCAAACTGTAGCATTGTTGATAATGCTAATCCAGAAGATATTTTTTTGGAAATTCAAGATTTAAGAATCTTGCCAAAAGTTGATAAAGATTTAAGATTCTTGTCAAAAGTTCTCCCTAATCTTTGGAATCAATTAATCAAAAACATGATAATGGGTAATTGTCATCTCAAGTTATCCCAATTAATACCATATTTGACCATATCTACAATTTTTTTAAAAAATCGAAAGCAATTTCTAATAAAATCAAAAGCAATTTTTAACAAAATTGAAAGCAATTTTTAACCAAATAGAAAGCAATTTTTAACAAAATTTAAAGCATTTTTAATAAAAATTCAAAGCTTTTTTTAATAAAATTTAAAGCAGTTTTTAATAAAATTCAAATGACAAACCGAGAATTGAAAGAAATTATGATCAGAAAAGGGGGATAACTGGAAAAGACAATTGTTTTTAGGGGAGGACAAAATCCTTACATCATATTCCCGGAGCACAGCGATATGGAATGACAGAAGTTGAAGAGGTACTACTGATAATATTCCTTGCAGACAATCTACATTATGCGGAATCGCCAGGAACTTGTACGCAAACATCTGTGTTTCTGTGTCATCATTGTTACATATTAAAATTGGACGCCCCTAAAATTGGAATGGTGATGATCCAGTTAAAATAAGGTTATAAGTGTTAGGATGAGTCTATTGTGATAAAATAGGTGGTATGTGATGATGTTAGTCAATGTTAAATTAAAAACATTAATAAACCAAGCTATATATGAAAAGCGAACATATTTGGCATGGCATTAACCCTATGGAATAATAAGTTCATTTTCCAAACTTCCAAGAATAACGATCATTCTCCAAAACCACAGTTGGAATATGAATTTATTTTTAACCAAAATAAAGGGAGATAACCAAGCACGTGCAAATAATTCAGCCAGTGATAAAAGCTATAAAAATAAAATAAACTAAAACCCAAAGCAACATGCAACGTGACAGAGTACATTGCCCTTGGCGCTATAAATAAATGCCAAGTTTCATTTTTTCCATGCTTACATCCAAATTTTTCGTATCTGCGATATGCATTGAGAGTAATTGTAAAGGAATACAAGTGAGGATGCCTTGTAGACAATCTATAGTTAACGGAACTTCAACATATTTATTGGCCTGTGATTGCGTTTCTGTATCTCCGGTGTTACAGATCAAAATCGGTTCGCCCTACAAGATAAATAAATCATTCGTGCATATTTAACAATTAGTAATAAAATTAAACAAACAAACAAACATACAAAACATTTAACAACAATTAGCAATAAAAACATACAAACTAGTAATAAGATACATTTGGAGCAAAAAGACATAAAAAAATAATAAAAAAGAATATCTAGAGATCAGACAGTACCTGGACCCTCGTTTCAAAATTTTGCAAACTGTTAAATTTTGTTAAATAAACAACTTTTTTAAGCATCATTTCAATTTTTCTGTCCATTTTTTTTTGTACATAATAACTATAAATTTAGGACTACTAATTGTGTTTTATGGTTAGATTCTTTAAAATCCAAATTTGGACAGACAGATAAGTTCTCCAACCAGTCAAATTCACAGCAAAATACCGGTATGTTTGAAATGAGAGTCCTGGATGTTACACAAAAACATTCAAATGTAGGTCAAAAATCGAAAATAAAAAATTTTATTGAAGAAAACATCAATGTGTAGATGACTTTGTTAGTCAAAGAGTTTTAGAAAAGACATTTTTATAACTCCAAAAACAAGGCAATCATTTAATATTTTCTTCAATATAATGCTTTAATAAAAAAGCAAGGAAAAATTAAAGAGTGGGGTGTCATGCACAACATTTTCAACAATTCAAAGAAATATCCTTTGGTTTAAGTAATGCCCCAACAGTATTTTAATTCCTGATGGACAATCCTTTATATTACATCATAATATGTACTATGGTTCAAGTAATGCTCCGTCTACATATACATTGATGAATTCGATTCAAATACTGTCTTGGCAGAGAAAATTCCTAAGGCTTAGAAGAATTCTTTTCTTTTCACAAAGTGACCTAGGAAATTTGATATTTAAACCAAGTACAATGTATCATCAACATAATATATCACTTATTTTGAGACTAAAATCTGGTTTTGTTTTCTATGAACTGTGATGTCTAATAATGTGATATATCATAGCCTATTCGACTGTGTGACATGCAGTTAAGAGTAATATATAAACTGCAGAACATAATATCATTCAATTATTACATTTAAAATATATTATCTCAATATCTCAAGGAGTGAGAGATATTCAAACGAATATCTGAATCGTAAATCATGGATAGCTATGGCAGATTGGGTGGAGTGGCAAACTTCAGAATTCAATATTGCTCTGGAAGTGGCACATCCGGCTAGCCCCCGGATCCATTCACTCTCTTTGATTTGTTTATGTTTGTGGTCTTTGAGTATTATGTCTTGTCCATATATTTGTTTTTGTGTAGAATTGTGTGTGGTGCAGCCCTCCTGCACTTACTATTAGGTAAAAAGTTTTTTGGGGTTTTTTTTCAAAATATAAGTATTGGATCTAGTGTTTTGGCAGTACTATCTATTATTGATGAAAACATAAAACTAGGGGGTTCATAGGATAACACATATCCAAGGGCAGTAAAATTGGGTTTCGCGTCCACTCGACGCAAAATATGGTTCAATTTTATTACAATAATTCGTTTGCACGTACAGGTCTTCTGCTGTGGAAAGAAAGTGGACCAGGAGAAAACCCACTAGGTTGGAAGGTTGGAATGGGATTTAAGTGTTTTAAAATGTAATTTGAGATAATATATTTGTAAATGTAAATATATGCAAAAAAGTTTATGAATATTTAAGCATAAAACAATCACAAAATCAAGAAATTTAAACAAATCTTAAAATACATCTTTGCACATTCAAATAAAGTCACATTTAACATTTTAATTTTCCTTAAAGCGATAATTTCATATTTTCTAAGAAAGTCAAAACATAATTATTCTATATCTTTTGCTCAATAGGTTGTCAACTCACTATTATACGACCATAGGCATTATTCCCAACACTTTAAAATCATTGACACAGGAAATAATAACACAATTACCTCCCTTGTTTTTCTATTGCCCCCATGGGATAGCTATCTTCAAACGTTTGAATTTGAAGTTGAAAATGATATATTTGCCAATTTCTCAACTGGCAATAGTGAATTATAGCATTAATAGGATTATTCTTTAAAAAGGTATAGATATAATCTATTTTAAGGCTTTATTTTAATAAATTTCAAAAAATATAACGTAAAAATATGAAATTGCAGCTTTAAAAGCTACTCATCGCTATTTGAACCCCTTGCAAATACAATATTGTGAAAGATGAATCTCTAAAAGGAATACGACCCCAAGTGACTCATTTGGCTGTCACCAGTTACATATTTAGATATTGCCCCGGAAAAATACAAATGCTGATGAGCAGCTTTCAATGTTCATAATTCAAATCAAAGTATAAATTCTAGCAGTTTAAACATGCAAAGAGTTTTTAAGTGCTTAAACATACATTATGCAAGAGCTAAATCTGCCTATTGCAGGCCTTTTTTTTAGGCCTGAAATGCTATCTAAATTATTACTTAGACATTAATTGAATTATCCAGACCATAATCAATTCTCGATGTCAATGCTAGCATGTTATATCTATTGGATTTGGATCTGATTTGCTGCTCAACTTGCATTCATCATTTAATCATGAAATGGATAATCAAGACTATGTTTTTATTGTGCCGACTGTAGTAATGATGATAGAGGCTAGGCCGAAAATTCAATCACTAAAATCTTGGTTCAGGGGGGATCAATTTGACTGAAATTTTCAGCAAATTTCCTTTACATTTTCTAGATTTTATCTATTATAGATAGAATTGGCAGCTCTTTATCTAATCTCCTATGATGTATCTTTAATTACAAAAATGTGATGGTTTGTGCAGGTTCAGCCTGTTTTAACTCTGCGGTTTGTTTTAATAAATTAATAACATTTTCTATTTTCAAGTACAAGCAAGTGCTGTTACAAAACAATAATTGAAATTATACTGAAAATTGTATCAAAAATATATTTCTATATCAATCTATCATCTTTTTGAAATGGAGACAGGGATAAAAATGGGGTTTAACCTCCAGTCGACAAAATTTAGGTTTTTATTTTAGTTGAATATATTGCTTTAGCGTAGGGATCTCTAGTTGTGGGAGAAAACAGGATGACCTGGAAACCATGTCACCTGACTCAATGACAGACCTTATGATATAAAGAACTTGCGTTGACCCCACCCTTTTTTTCAGCACGCACACCCAGTCTAATAAGGTGGGTATACACCATAGAGTGTTCTATTATGTAAACTTTGCCTGGGCAGCACTGTTAACTGTCTGTTCCAAATCTGAAGGGGTCTGTCTTTTCAGTGTTAACGAGATTGAACCTTGAAGTTTCATCCCATGCAAAAGACTAGATGCCCTTTTTTTGCCAGACCCTCCATCCTGCCAGACCCTCCATCCTTCACCAAGTTGGCAAATGGAAAACCTGCAGGAAAATCCTGAACGTTCTTAGCCATCCCTGAGATTAAAGAGAGAGAGAGAGAGAGAAATGGGGTTTAACGTCCACTCGACACAACTAGGTCATTTCGGGACTAACATATGGTTTTTAATTTTATTTCAATAATTCGCTTGCGTGTAGGGGTCTTTAGCGGTTGGAGTGCCCGGAGGAAACCCACGAGGTTGAGAAGGCGCCCCTATCTCCATGCCACATACGCTCACACCAGGGATCGAAACCACAGCCGCAAGCCAGAGGTGACCGGCCAGCTAGAGGTCGAAGCGCGGCACTCTAGACCACTAGGCCATCCCAACCCCCTCCCTGAGATTAAACTCAGGATCTTATGGTTAATGAACTAGCGCACTACTCACTCAATGAGTCACAGTGGCTCCCACGTGAGTTCCAAAATTTGACATAGGTATATTTTTCAGGTACAATTTTCTTCTTGAATAAAACAAATAAAACAAACAATCAATCGTGCTGATAAAACTAAAAATCATGGAGGCATTAAAAAAAACTGTAGGCATTAAAAGAGAAAATGAGATTTAAAATGAACAATATTAAAATGAACAATATTAAAATGGATAAACATGTTTTTCTTTCTGTTCAAATAAATGAAGTAAAATTATTTCAATTTATCTAAAGATGCATTAAGTAAGAGCTACATCTGCCTATTGTAGGTCATTTATTTTGGCTTAAATGACCGGTAGTGAAAATTTTGAAGTGGAAGCCCTGCTTCAGATGTTATATAAATCCTTGATTGGACTTTTTTCCACATGAAAAGCCTATAATCAACTCTCTAAAGATTTAATCATCCACAAGATTTAAAAATTAACAATAAAATGGATAATCAAGACTAAGAGAGAGAGAGAGAGACAGAAATGGGGTTTAACGTCCACTCGACACAAACTAGGTCATTTCAGGACTAACATATGGTTTAATTCTATTTCAATAATTCGCTTGCGTGTAGGGGTCTTTAGCTGTGGGAAGTAACCAGAGAAAACCGACGGGGTTGGACAAGCGAGTCTACTCCTTGTCACGTACAAATCAAGACTAAATCTCGTATGTCCAGTACTGTGACTACGATAATAAACAATCAACCCATCATCTTCTAACACTCATAACTTTCCCTCAGTAAAGTAATTTGAATGAAATTTTCAATATTTTCATTTTTCATTATCTGTTTGGTCAGTTGTTTATCTAAATCTTACATAATGCATCTTTAAAGGGAACTAAGTCAAATTATTTCAATTCATTTAATAATTTAAAAGAAAATCTTTATTATTTTATTGAAATGTTTATAAAGGCAAACAGACAAATGGCCGCCCAACAACAGCTTTTTCTTTATTGAGGCCAGTGTGGGTTGAGAGAGAGGCAGGGAGAGCGAGATGGGGTTAAATGTCCACTTGACACAAACTAGGTCATTTCTGGACTATTAAATGGTTCAATTTTATTTCAATAATTTGTTTTTGCTTAGCTGTCTTCAGCAGTGGAAGGAATACACAGGACCCAGGGAAAACATGCAGGCAACCCTATTATCCCTCTTCACATACAGGCTTGTTATCGAAACAATGCTACTTAACAGATTAACAGACCTTATGTTCAAAACTACATCAAGCTTCCAACAGCACCTCTAACCACCCTAGTTATTCATATGACCCAATTGGGTTCCATTAGAGGATGGGTTTAAACTAACAGTTCCTGGAGGCAGTAGTTTCGGACAGCCCAGGTTCTGAAGGTTGCAACATTCAACCAAATAATCAGAGCATGTTCGCCAACCTATCCTCAAATTGACAGACAGATAGACAGGAGACAACAATACACAACCACATGACGCGGCGCGACGCGACTCGACGTTAAAATAATTAATTTATATTCATACCTGTCTGGCTTTCACCTGTTGTAATGCATTCACACATTTCTACAAAATATCAAAATTTGACAAATAATTTCCTGGTCAATATATGGCTGCGTGTATACGTAGCTAGTACGATTTCAGTAACGATGGGTATCATGTACATGGTGGGTGTGTTTAGTCTTTCTAGAAATGAAATTGAATGGGGATAACTTCTTGTGCTAAAGGGCTAACGTACGCCATGTGGTACTATATGATGAAAAATTTTCTCGAACAACAGTAGTGTTCTTCTTGCAATTCTCTAGCTGGATATTTAACTTTCAATGGATGGACTAATGAAATGAAATGAAATGGGGTTTAACATCCTACTCTTCTGCACCTAACCTGGGCTAATGGAAGACGGGTCAATGGTATGAATATACAAGCTATGATTTTTTTTCCTAAGTGTGCTGCGAAATTTTGAGCGGCACACTCAGAAAAAGCAAAAAAAACACATGATCCCAATTGAGTATTCACTGGTGCCTACTGGTAAGTTCATATCTGTTTTTTCTTTATTTAGTTTGAGTTATTCTATGTGTCTATGTCTATGGTTGTATGCCGTCTACAACTTGCCATCTATTTCTCAAAAAAATCAAATATTTTTCACATATATTTATCCAGATGTGCTGCTATTTTTTTTTATGTGATCCAAGGTGTACCGTTTGGTTGAGGATAATGTTATTGAAGTAGTGTTTACCTTGTATACTAAATCTCTAGTGACAATCATAATGACAGGCATAGCTTTATCTACCAGGGCTAACGGACCATGTTTTAATTCACCAGCCAATATACCTTCAGAATGCATATACGTTAATTCTTTTATTTTCTGAAATATTCAAATATAGTACATTATAATCATAGCATTAACCCCTTCAACTCCCCTAGATATAAAATATAACACATTTTAATAACAGCATTAACCCCTTCAACTCCTCCTTATATAACATATAAAACATTATAATTATGGTATCAACCCCTTCACCCCTCCTGTGATATAGTCATAGGTGTAATCCTTCAATTCCAATTCATATAATCGTAATACTACAGCATTGAAAACTAAAAGGTTACTGTCAGACACTAGAAGGATACAAAATGGGTGGCACAATTATATTTTTCCTGTTCCGAGGGATATCAACGCAGAATGCAGCGCAAAATACAAAGTAAAATACATTAACATATAACAAAACAAGATAAAACAAAAATAAACTAAGCCAACTTATAAGGGAACCCTCTAAAAATGTAGCGTAATTATAATAATTCAACTTACAAAAGCACTCTCTATATTGTAATAAACCAAATTACAAGAGCGCCCTCTAAATAAGTAGCGTAATTATAATAATAAGAGGGCCCTCTAGACATGTAGCGTAATTATAATAAACCAACTTACAAGAGCTCCCTCTAGACATGTAGCGTAATTATATCCTCGACCCATGACTAGTAGACTCTTCTGTTCATATAACTCGGACGCTAATTTATTAATCTGTTCATCCATCTTTAACACTTCCTTGATTTGTTCTAAAATCAAAAAAAATTCTCACTTGACTTCAAGATAACAGTTGGAAATTGAAAGAAGAGAAGAGGGAGAGAGAAATGAGGTTTAATGTCCACTCAAACAAACTAGGTCATTTTGGGACTAACATATGGTTTATTTTTATTTAGTAATTCGCTTGTGCGTAGGGGTCTTTAGCTGTGGGAGGAAACTGGAGAAAGAAGAGAGAAGGACGGCAAAAGCTGAATGGGGTGAAAAAAACTTACATCTTCTCCATTTAGCCTCAGCATTAATACATGTTAGGAAGAAAGAGAGAGAGAGAGAAATGGGGTTTAACGTCCACTCGACACAAACTAGGACATTTCGGGACTAAAGAGAGAAGGACGGCAAAAGCTGAATGGGGTGAAAAAAACTTACATCTTCTCCATTTAGCCTCAGCATTAATACATGTTAGGAAGAAAGAGAGAGAGAGAGAAATGGGGTTTAACGTCCACTCGACACAAACTAGGACATTTCGGGACTAACACATGGTTTAATTTTATTTCAATAATTTGCTTGCGTGTAGGGGTCTTTAGCAGTGGGAGGAAACTGGAGTGCCCGGAGGAAACCCACGAGGTTGAGTGTTAGGAATAAATTTTACCTGGTAATTTTTTCAGTCCTTGGATGATTTCATTTCTTCTTTCTTGCATAGAAATTTTGTCTTCACACATGATGAGACCAAATAGAACTAATGATATAAACTGACTGGTATAGGCCTGAAAAATACAACAATACATCAATAAACTGACTGATATAGGCCTAAAATATACAAAAATACATAAACTGACTTGTATATAGGCCTGAAAAAATACAATACATCAATAAATTGATTTATAGAAAGGCCTAAAATATACAACAATACATCAATAATATTAAAGGAGCTAAATCGCTAACATTTGGAACCTAGAAATTGACAGAAGTGGGTCGCAACGCATATAATACTGTAAAATGAATGCATATAAACTGATTTACATTCAATGGTTTCCGTTTTTACTCTAATTTCAAATCAGTTATGTTCGGCATAATAAGCCAGTAGTCTCAATCGAATAAAACTTTCTAGTGTCTGGTTATTCCAGTCTACATACACCGTTTGATTTGGCGCTATGTGTCTAGCCTCGTTCCCCGAGTCTTTTGCTAGAACTGGGGCTGAAATGCATTATGGTACACGATTCGTGTACCAATGGTAAAATGTTTATTTTGTCTTAAATATTGGATATCAGAAGCCCATCTTTTTCCGGTTAGATCACAGCATCAGTGTTGATTTGAATTGACAAATTATTTCTATTTTCAAAGTTGAAGATTTTGGAAGATATTGAGTTAGAGACTTAGCTACTTTAATATAAAGTAGGTCTACTTCCTTCTTCACCTGTCAGAATAACTTGATGTCAACAATCAGTCTTTTTAGCATACTATTTCACAACTAGGGCCCACACACATCAATTTAGAAATTCTACCAATAATCTGGATGGGGTTTAACGTCCACTCAGCACAAACTAAGTAATTTTGGGACTAACATATAGTTAAGTTATATTTCAATAATTTGCTTGTGCGTATGTGTCTTTAGCAGAAACCAGAGAAACTGGAGAAAACCAATGAGGTTGGACAGACGACCCTACTCCAATCGAAACAATGCCAATGAACTATAAAAAACAAAACAAAATAGGATCTGTGTTTTAATCAGACTGTCTTTCTACTGGCCGTGTTTTATCACCTACCTTTGTACTAGCAACACCTATTTCTGGTCCTGCGTTGACATGGACACCACAGTGTGAATCGCGACTTATAGAACTACCAACAACATTTGTTATTCCCACGATCAAAGCTCCTCGTGCTTTACAATAACGGAGCGCCATCAAAGTATCAGCCGTCTCACCTATAATACAAATATAAATCCCATGATGCACCTTGGTTTTTATAATAAAATAATACCAATATGGCTACATAAATGTGTATTTGATCTTTTATACAAATTTCAAATCTCATAATGTACCTTGGTTTTTACAACATATACATTAAAACAAAGTCAATTCCCTTCAGAGATAAACAAGAACAAGTTATTTCCCTTTGTATGGCAGATAGTGGATGCTTGATTGTCGATCCAGAATTGACAGATTTGCAATTTAGTGACATAGAATTTGGTCCTGTCACAGTTCTGCCAGTCACGAAAACTGAGGTGGTGTGACATAATTAAACACATCGAATACATTTCAGCTGTTTGGTTGAGATATTTTCTTATGCAGTCGAAACAAGCGTTGTAGTCCGAAATCTCCCTTTTCACTCGACTAACACTATTTTTGGAATTCAGAGTACGGTATTTCTAATGATGATGCATTGGACTAAGACGTTAAAGAGTTTTCTACCCCAAATAAACCAGCATCATTCTTTAAATTACTGCTCTTGTAAGGTGAAAATATTTAAAGGGAAAAAACTCTACCTGACTGACTGATGAAGAAACAAACGTCATCTCTAAAGACTGGTGTATTTCTGTCGAGAAAATCACTGGCTAGTTCCACCATTACAGGTAACTCTGTTAACTCTTCTAATAACTGACGAGTCTGAATTAAAGAAATAAATGGGGTTTCACATCCACTTAACATATGGTTCAATATCATTTCAATAATTCGATTGCTCATAGGTATCTTTAGCAGAGGCAGGAAACAGGAGGATCCGGAGAAAACCAGTGAAGTTAGACAGGAGATGTACTAACATATTTTCTTCCATAATTGAGTTTGCAAGGCTTAAGGGAGGGCAATTGGAGGCGAATGGGACATCATTTATAAGTAGGAACTGAGCTTGAAAATTTCTTAGAGGTTTTTATGGTTTTGCCCTGACGACAGCATTATCGCTTACTCTGGATCAAATTTCAATTGTCAAGGGATCTTTTACTTTAGTTTTTTTCACACCACCAGAACAACAGCTTCTTTTCATTTTGGCTTTCAAGGTTTTTATGTTTGCCCACCAATATGTATATGGGTAGACTTTCCATTTTCTTCTCATCTGATCGACTATACACACACTCTCCCCAACAAAGAGAGAGAGAAATGAGGTTTAACGTCCACTCGACACAAACTAGGTCATTTCAGGAGTAATGTATGGTTTAATTTTATTTTAATAATTCGCTAGCACGTAGGGGTCTTAAGCAGTGGGAGGAAACCGGAGGACCCAGAGAAAACCTGTGAGGTTGGACAGGCAACCCTACTCCTTGTCACGTACAACTGCGGACTCATCCCCAACAAAAATTTCTATGTCTATATTAAGCCTGAGATAGGTTGATAAGTTACTTCAATGTTAAATTGTGAGAGAGAGAGAGAGAGAAATGGGGTTTAACGTCCACTCAACACAACCAGGTCATTTTGGGACTAACATACGGTTTTAATTTTATTTCAATAGTTCGCTTGCACGTAGGGGTCTTTAGCCGTGGGAGGAAACCGGAGTGCCCGGAGGAAACCCACGAGGTTGAGAAGGCGCCCCTATCTCCATGCCACATACGCTCACACCAGGGCTCGAAACCACAGCCGCAAGCCAGAGGTGACCGGCCAGCTAGAGGTCGAAGCGCGGCACTCTAGACCACTAGGCCATCCCAACCCCCCTGTTAAATTGTACTTACGGCGATGGCACTGTGATAACTGGTTCCACAAGCTATAAATAATAATCGTCGACATCGCCTGATCTCGCACATAAAATCTTTTATTCCACCCAACACCACTTTATTTGTGTTGAAATTAACGCGACCTCTCATCGTGTTCACCACAGATTCGGGTTGTTCAAAAATTTCTTTCTGCATAAAGGAACTAAAACTTCCTGGAAGACAAAAAAAAGGAATATGACGGGCATGATACATGTGAGGAAATCAATGAGAAGTCGTATCATGTTTTCTAGAACGAGTAAGCATAGCCTCCCTCTAATACTACTCCTGTATATAGTAGAAGTGTTATCTAATGTTCTAGATAAAGTATGCATACCCTGGCTCTAGTCCGACATTATATAGTAGAAGTGTATATAGTATAGGTGGTATCAGATGTTCTAGAGTAAGCATATCGCCTCTAGTATGATACCTTGTTATACTACTGTATATAATAGTGGTATGACATGTTCTAGATAGAGTAAGCATACCCTGTATATAGTATAGGTGGTATCAGATGTTCTAGAGTAAGCATATCCTGCCTCTAGTATGATACCTTGTTATACTACTGTATATAGTAGTGGTATGACATGTTCTAGATAGAGTAAGCATACCCTGTATACAGTATAGGTGGTATCAAATTCTTCTATACAGTAAGCATACCCTGCCTCTAGAACAACACTTGTTACTACTCCCTGTATACAGTATCAGTGAGAGATGGTATCAATTGTTCAAGAGATGAATTAGTCTAATGTGACTTATTAGCCATGTGATTTTCCCAAACAAATATATGGTATCAAGTGTTACAAAGTACCGAAGTTTCCCTTAAAAACATCGTAAACATAAATTACCTTTCATTATTTGCTGGATTTCCATTTTTAAGGTGATGACCTCACGGACGGTGGAATCATCGATACTTCGTGATACTCGATGAATAGTAAGTACTCCATTCTTAACAGCGGCAACATCATCGTCTTCTAAAAATATCACTTGGTTTGTGTGTTCAATAACGGCACTATAGGAAAATAAATATAACTTGAATAGATGATAGAAAACTTTTGGAGCCTTCATCCACTACCACTCACCCGCTTCTTCCCATGCACATCAAGACACACAAGGGCACTGGATGGGGTGGGGTTACTTAATAGAATAACTCTACTTCAATAGGTGTGGCTCTCTTATCATAACAAATCAAAGTCTGTCAATCACCAAGGACAAATCAAAGTTTGTCAATCACCAAGGACAAATCAAAGTGTGTCAATCACCGAGAACAAATCAAAATTTGTCAATCACCGAGAACAAATCAAAGTGCATCAATCACCAAGGACAAATCAAAGTCTGTCAATCACCAAAGACAAATAAAAGTCTGTCAAGGACCCGGAGAAAACCCACGAGATTGGACAGGCAGCCCTACTCCTTGTCACGTACAACCAGGGATTCAAAACCACGCCAGTTGACGCAATGACAGGCTTTATGATACAGCACGCACCCTAAAGGAAGAAGAAGAAGAATACGTAATTAAAATGATGGATTTACCTGGCATCGGAAGCAACGAAATACTCAACAACTTTATTTGGTCCGATTGGATGAAATTCTGTATCTTCTTCCTGTCTTTTGCCGGAACTGATAAAACCTCGATGATCTGCAAAATACAAATTTTTTTAAAGAAACCTGTGTCTTGGTGACCCGAGATACTTACGGCCCTCATTAACCCTATCACTATTTAGCGGCTCCGAATGTCAATGTGTTTGTCTTTGGATTGTTTTTTCAGTCCACTGTTTGTTTATAATTGTGTTAGATGCAGTCTTCCTTTACTTATTGTCATAAACCAATTGTGTTTGTTGAAGTCTTTCTGGACTGTCCTAAACCAATTTAATATTATTACATAATTAAGACTTTAGAACCTGGACTTGTTGAAACCGAATACAGTCTCTAAAGATGACCTCAATCTAGTTGACGGTACTAAAAATCGCAATCTGATTAAAATACAGATCGTGGTGATAAACAGAGAGAAAAACAGGGTTTAACGTCCACTTGACACAAACATGGTCATTTCGGGACTAACATATGGTTTAATTTTATTTCAGTAATTCGCTTGCGCATAGGGGTCTTTAGCAGTGGGAGGAAACCGGAGGACCCGGAGGAAACCCACAAGTTTGGACAGGTGACCCTACTCCTTGTCACGTACAACCAGGGATTTGAAACCACGCCAGTTGACTCAATGACAGGCTTTATGATACAGCACGTACATGCTAACCATTCGACCATCTAACACCCCAAACTTAAAGCCATTGTGGAATATTTGTCTGTGATATTAATAAACCAACGTATTGTTTTTTTCAAACTAACAGATGAAATTATTGACCTAACAGATATTTATTGGGCGACAGGCCTTGCTCTTCTATTCCCAATATAAGTTACATATTTATACAAACACAACTCCAAACCATTAAACAAACACAACCTGATTGTTGAATGTCATTAACAAATTAGTTGGGCTTAAAGCAAAAATTATTATTAAAATAAATATTTATTACATAGGTTCGTAATTAATCCAATTCGTTTCCATGGCAATTAGTAATTGAACTGGAGATACACAGGAACAATTCTATCGAAAATAATTACAGTTTATTACAGCTGGAATTATCTATCCTTGCAAGCTTTCACAAAACAATACTGATAAATCGTTTCCGTGGTAATTAGTATAGGAAAAAAACACAACACAATTCTATGTAATACATCTATGATTTATTTTATTACTTAGTAACGCTTCAAACTATCATACTCAAGCTTAGTCTTTATCAAGTATATAATACATAATGACTCATATCATTTATCAAGCAAATCTCAAAACTGGTGATCTGGAGCAACGACTGCCAGTTTTACAACATCTAGACGTTGCTAGATTACTTCAAAATCCCCAAACTTATAACTACGTTTTCTACAGACACCTGAACAGAGGTTGTGACTTCGCGAGTTCCACAGAAATCTTGACATTAAACGAACCTCGAACTTTGTAACTCGTTTATCACAGGTATAGAGTTAAGCTTAAAAGCGCGAGCCTTGGTATCCGTGACAATAGGCTCACAAGCTGGGCTTGTGGCTTGTACCCAATAGAAATTAGAGCTGAAATATGCAGGGTATTACGTGAAGGCCTTGATAAGATGTAAGTAGTTAAAGCGAGATCAAGTTTTCTATTAAAGATGTGTGATCTGTGGAATCTTACCATTAGTTTATGATCAGATATCCTTATCAAACTAAACATACGTTATTATGTATAATTTCTTGATAAACAGTGGAGAATCCTATGTACAGCTACAATTCTATTGATATAAAATAACTGTTTATTACTGAGCGATGTTTCCATTAGGCTTCTCTTATAGTCATTATCAATTATAAACTGTCTGTATTCAATAGGCTTTCAACCTGATTAAAATACAGATCTATATTTCATTTCATTATTTATCCTTTCGCTGGCATCTGTTACATGAAAATCGGACCAGTTGTAGTGTAAAGTCACGTCAGAGAGCAAACGAGTGGCTTTTGACCCTATGACAATACACATTTGATTAACCAATCAGCGTTGAGGTTTCTAGTGGGTTACCCACAGTTCCTTGCACCTCACACTAAAAACTTGCTGTAAAAGACTGTTTCATTGGCTAATACCTCACATCTTCCAGAACGCAGGTTATCAACTCTTTCAGATCCTAGTGTAGTAAAGACAAGTAAAACGAAATTTTGAACTATAAAAACAAAACTGTGTAATTTCAGTTATTTAACAGTATAGAGACGGAGAGAATTATCCCTCAGTAATAAACAGTAATTGATAACGACTATAGAAACATTACCCAGTACTAAACAATAATAGATAAAGAAGCCTAGTAGAAATGTCACTCACTAATAAAACAGTAATTGTTTTCGATAGAATTGTGACCTAATTAAGCTAATTTGAGAGTTTATCAACAAAAGGTATTAGTAGCAACATGCACAACATCATCCTTGACACTGCATGCAGTTTATAATCATTATGTAAATAAGCTTACGTCTGGAAATAAGGGTTAAAGTTCACCTGGCTATACGTAACGAACTAATACATGTACCTGATATTTCTAACTTGGTTTTTCAATTCAAGTTAAACAGTTGGCCCCGAGTTCACAAAACGAGAGAGAGAAATGACGTGAAACACTCCACTGGACACAAACTAGGTCATTTCGGGACTAATACATGGTTCAATCTTATTTCAATAACTGAGCGTAGGGGTCTTAACAGTTGGAGGAAACTGGAGGACTCGGAGAAAACCTACGAGGTTGGACAGGCGACTCTACCTCTTGTCACATGCAACCGGGGAATCAAAACCACACCAGTTGACCCAAAGACAGGCCGAATGATACAATGTGCATGTGCTAATCATTTGGGCATCAGCATTCTCTGACTTAAGTTAAGAAATTACTCAACTATGAGATATATCTTTGATCCAGAAACACAAAACTTCGTACATAGTTAAAATAAGGCGAATAATTTTGAGTAAATTCTTAACTTAAGTCTGAGAATGTTTTGTGAACTCAGGGTCTGGATAAAAAAAAACAAGATCCCTGCCAGACAAAAGATATAGAGATTGACAAATCCTAAATTTGTGTCTGACAATGTTTTTTGACAGGTGCCTCAATTCCAGACTTGATGAAGCCATTCGAAACACAAACATAATGTTAGTAATTTGTTAATTATTTTAAATACAATTAATATAATTTGATTAATTTAAAGCATGTGTTAATTGTAAGCCTTCATATGTATAGATTCGTTTTTTTTTTTTTTTATAAAAGCCGCTGTTTGTTATTTGAGATAATTTGTATCGTTGGCAGATTACGATATTGTGAAAGTTGAATTTTTAAAGGGAAAGCCAGTCCAACGTTTCAATTTTCTTCAAAATTTATAAAGATACGACAAATCAAGAGTTTAACAATATTCTGTAGATGATGTAAACAGGGCAGAGTAAGGATAAAATCTTTCGATGGCTAGAAATGGATCAGGACCTTCATCTCTTGGTAGTATTTTATTATGTCTAGCTATTAGATTTGATCATAATGGCAAGATAAAACTATATAGTCTAAGTGTCCAACAAGACGTTTATCGTTGGTGGAAATTCCTTGTTGGAGACAAACTGAGGAGGAAAAAGTGGTTTAAAAAATTCATTTGATCATGGACAAAACTACACAATCTTTTGGGCTTAGTTCTCTTTAGCAGATGGTTGAATGTTGAGGGTAATTAGCTGTCCGATATGTGTCAGTTGTTATGGTTGCGAGAGTCATTTTGGGACTAACATAGATCAATGTTCAATTTTTTTTTCAATAATTTGCATGGTATAGGGGTTATTAGCAGTGGGAGGAAACAATAGGACCCACAGAAAACCCACAAGGTCATGTATAAGTGTGGGATCGAACTCATGCCACTTGACCAAATAACAGACCTAATGATCTTAGTTAGACAATTTGGACACTCAATCTCCTTGTCATGGTTTCCAGGTGGTTGCCATGGTTATCAGATAATAGATAATATGGCGGTGTAGGTGGACAGCATATTTAGAGTTAAGCAGAAAGCATGTATATATAGCCATGCAAGTAAATTATGCGATTATGCGAATATTAGATTTTGTGAAGAATGAGAACTATACCTTCGTGCAATTTGCAGTCTTTACTATCTATTGACACAAAAAACATATAGACAATTTCTATTGGTTAGTTTTTATCTAATTAACATAAAATACCCACAATGCAATTTTATACCAAGACTGTTTAAACACTGATCTTATATCAGGGATACGATATTACACCCCTGGTGGAAGTCGACGTTTAACTCAAGAAAAGACGACCAGGATGGTAATTGGTACAGTTTAGGCAAGAGAGAGGTGATGTCTTTAGCAGTGTGATCAAACCAGAGGACCTGGAGAAAACCCATACAAGCTTGGATCAAAACCATGTAACTTGACATATTGACTGACCTTATGATATAAACGTTACGACAAGATATACAAATGTTTTTAGAACAGCTTCAATAAACTGGGCATCATAATAAAATAGTACAGGAGAGGGGACATACATAGGGGTTCCATCTCTCTTCCAGTCGGACACCAGCTGGAATCTCAGAAGTGGATCTACCTCTCCTCGGCGTATTCACAATTTCCTATGATACAGAGAAGAAATCTTGGAAATAGACACCTCTCTTCCAGTTGGACACCAAGTGGGGTATCAGAAGTGCATCTACCTATCTTCGGCGTCAATTCCCTATGATACAGAGGAGGAATCTTGGAAATAGACATCTCTCTCCTCAACATGGATCTATGTCTCCTCTGGTTGGACACGTGGGTCTATCTCTCCTTCAGTCTAGGAAGCAGACCAATCTCTCGTCTACTCTAAGAAGCGGGTCAATCTTTCCCCGAATGTAACCTCCCCCACTATACAAATTTGACTGAGTCACCGATACATTTGAAACATTTTTTTTGGCTTGGAATATAAAATTGCATTTTGAGAGAAAAGACAAAAACAGACAGAAACATGGAATAAATAAAGTTGAGATAAAAAAAACTCTGAGATAAATTATAAACTAACAAGACAAGTGAAATACATATCATGCTATTAGAAATACAGAGGAAAAGATAGGTTGCCAGGCAACGAAACATACGCCCACAGCAGCTAAATCGTCCGGGCAGTCAACAAGGGTTGTCGCATATTTTTACTTTTTTTGGTAATGAAACATTTGTAATACACTAAAATCTGATTAAGAATAACAACTCATTATGTAATTATCTGAAAATCATTAGAATTTGTTTGCTTTTTATAAAGTTTTGCCCCACGCTAACAATTAGTATAGGAAACATTTAACATCATGGATTTAGCTGTTCAGTTATCAAAATTCATTGAAAATCAAAATACTTGTTCGTTTCAACACCTTAAACTCTGTGTATCAATCTGAAGTCAATCGGATGATAAGTTTGGCATCTATATTGTCACAAGGGTTTTTGAAGTGATCAAGGGAGATAACTCTGGAAGTAATTATTTGAAATCGCTGAAAATCAGTAGGCTTCTTCGTCTCATGGCCTTAAACAGTGTGTGTAAATTTAAAGTCAATCGGATATTAACTTTGGCCTCTAGAGCGTCCACAGGATTTTTTTTATGTGATCAAGGGCCACAACTCAGGCAATAATTATCAGAGATCGCTGAAAATCAATAGGCTTCTTCGTCTCATGACCTTAAACACTGTGTATAAATTTAAAGTCAATCGGATATTAACTTTGGCCTCTAGAGCATCCACAAGATATTTTGAAGTGATCAAGGGCCACAACTCTGGCACTAATTATCAGAAATCGCTGAAAAACGATAGGCTTCTTCGTCTCATGGCCTTAAACACTGTGTATAAATTTGAAATCAATCGGATATCAACTTTGGCCTCTAGAGCATCCACAAGATTTTTTGAAGTGATCAAGGGCCATAACTCTGGCACTAATTATCGGAAATCGCTGAAAATCAATAGGATTCTTCTTCTCATGACTTTAAACACTGTGTATAAATTTAAAGTCAATCGGATATTAACTTAGGCCTCTAGAGCGTTCACAAGATTTTTTTGAAGTGATCAAGGGCCATAACTCTGGCACTAATTATCGGAAATCGCTGAAAATCTATAGACTTCTTCGTCTTTTGACCTTAAACACTGTGTATAAATTTAAAGTCAATCGGATATGAACTTTGGCTTTTAGAGCATCCACAAGATTTTTTGAAGTGATCAAGGGCCATAACTCTGGTAGTTATTATCAGAAATCACTGAAAATCAATAGGCTTCTTCGTCTCATGACCTTAAACACTGTGTATTAATCTAAAGTCAATCGGATATTAACTTTGGCTTTTAGAGCATCCACAAGATTTTTTGAAGTGATCAAGGGCCATAACTCTGGCACTAATTATCGGAAATCGCTGAAAATCAATAGGCTTCTTCGTCTTATGACCTTAAACACTGTGTATAAATTTAAAGCCAATCGGATATTAACTTTGGCCTCTAGAGCGTCCACAGAATTTTTTGAAGTGATCAAGGGCCATAACTCTGGTAGTTATTATCGGAAATCGCTGAAAAACAATAGGCTTCTTCGTCTCATGACCTTAAACACTGTGTATAAATTTAAAGTCAATCGGATATTAACTTTAGCCTCTAGAGCGTCCACAAGCAATTGTGGACGACGGACCGACGGACAGACAGGGGCGACGACAATATACGACCACATTTCAATGTGGGCGTATAATAAAACTGATATTTAGTCCATTATAGATATAGACAATAATCAAACAGTTGATTAGACAATCTATTAATTAAGTGTTGATTAATATCAAAAGGTCCATATTTAGGGGCTCAATAATGTCTGTCAACTTTACAATGTCTTCTGTTGAATCACTACATAAAATGTATTTTGTTATGGTGAATCAGACCATGGATAATCTATGCCCCCTCTCCCCTTTAGATTCGCCTTGTATTAAAATAATAATCTTAATTGCATGTTTTATATTCTTATTTGCATATTTTATATGGTAGGTATATTGTGCTTTATAATGTATAACATATATAGGATGAGCAATTATCTGCCCAAGAAAAACGTATCTTAGAAACTTACTGTATAATCTACCTACATCAATTGTCAATGATAAGCTAATCATAAAAAAATATTTTATCATTCTGGTTAAAGAAAACTGATTGGCAGGTTGATAACTGAGCATGTCCGATTGATCAATGCACATTTCAAGTAGATCACTATCACATTTATTTTTTACACTGATGGACAGTACATCAGTGGATTTCAGAATGACCACTGCTAAATTCAGATCAGGCACTGCTTAATTCAGATTGTAGATGGCTTAATTCACTGTATAATTCAGATTGGACATAGCTTAATTCAGATTGGAATGGCTTAATTCAGGTTAATCACACTGCATAATGTAGATCAGGCACTGCTTAATTCAGATTGGATATGGCTTAATTCAGATCAGGCACTGTATAATTCAGCTTGAACATGGCTGAATTAAAATTGATCACACTGTATAATTCAGATTTAATGCTGCACATGTCGCATGGATCATCTGAAGGACAGGAGTCATATTGACATAAATTAAAGATTGACAGACAGAATCATGAAATTCTTGTTACTTTAAGTTACTAGTAGAAAGTTACGGTCAACGACCCATGTCTAAATAAAGTCACATGACCTACTGACCGGCGGTCAATATTTACCAATGAGTGTTTTTCTTGGAAATGATTTTGTCGCCAACACAAACTGTTTTATTCAGAATTAAAGGTTTATATAAACACCATGGGTAGAATGAAATGAAACAGACTTTAACTTCCTACTTTTCTGTTCCAACTGGGCAATGAAGACGGGCAAATACCATACAGTGTGCTATGAGGGAAATTTTGCCCGGACAGTGTAAAAAGCATCTTTAAAAATTATCTTATTCTTTGTAAAAAAATATTATTGACAAACTGTGGAAAACAAACATGGCAAAAACTGATTGACTGGCAATATTGTGAAGTAAAAGTTTTTCTGCTTAAGTTGGCTGCAGATATCACGATTAATTTTATTTTATTTAAATATAGTTTAGCTGTTACTGGTTTGTTTTATTGTATTTAAATATAGTTTAAGTTTTATTGGTGTAATATATCAAGCAAGTAATCTATGTCTAATATTTATATACAACTAATCTTGATATATTTATTGTGTAATACCGTGTTTATAATAACCTGATAATCGTGTATGTCATTCAGTCTATAACAACACTGTAATCGTGTACATATAGGTAATATAAGAGACCGGTAAATAAATCTATTTGCATATATAAAACATGCTATATAAACAAACCTATGATCCAGGTAAATAAATCGATGGAATGTTCATTAGTTTGAGAGAAATGGGGTTCAATGTCCACTCTGTAATAATATGTGTGTACCTTGGTTAAATTAGATACATAAATTCTCTATCCATATACCCTACATAATAAGAAAGAGAGAGACAGCTGGAGAGAGAGAGAGAGAGAGAGAGAGAGAGAGAGAGAGAGAGAGAGAGAGAGATTCTCTTCCAATTCCATACAGTATATAAAAATAGAAGAGATTCCATACAGTACATAACAATATATAGAGAGAGAGAGACACCTTCATCATTTCATTCATTTCCAAAGTATGGTTCTAAATGAGGGAATACCAAGGATCCAGACATAAACCCAAGAGGTGACCTCTTGACAAGTCATTTCTCCAAATAGTCATTTTTACTGTCAGTCAGTCAAATATGGATGAAACCAGAGCCCTGGGGCCCCACACTTCAAGATTTGAAAAATAATTTCAGATTTTTTGTTAACAAAAGTTTAATATGATGAACAAGGCTGGTAAAAATAAATTCTCACTTCATGGAGTAGTTTTCTTAAGCACATTTTTGACCGATAAGTTAGTTTGAATATGTTTTCAGTCCACATATATCATCAAATCTCACAGTTTGTACATGGGAAGGCATATTTGACTGGTTTTAAAATAAATGAAGATAATTTTTTGATTTGTTTTGGACAAAATGTAGCTTTATTTAACCTCTCATGTTTCCAGTAGCCTTAAATGAATCTGAATGACGCAGGTCTGTGGTACACTAACGTAAAATAAATACTAACATGAGACTAAGTCAATATTTAAATTAACCAGGACACCATGCTCCATAAACCTGTTAACATCTAGCAGGTCGGTAAGTGATGCAATAAAATGAAACATTTTATTTTACATGGGATGTGTACGAGTAGGTGAGCACTATATATAGACTTATAATACATACAGGTTCCTCAAATTACTTTCTTATAGGGACAATGTATAGATAAACATAATAAACAGACTTATAATAATAATTATTCACAAAATAGAAATCTCGCATAATTGGTGAGAGAGAGAGAGAGAGAGAGAGAGAGAGAGAGAGAGAGAGAGAGAGAGAGAGAGACACAGAGAATTTCAACATCCACTCAACGCAAACTAGGTCATTTTGGAACTAACACCAGGTTCAATTTTATTTCAATAATTCGCTTGCGCGTAGGGGTCTTTAGACGTGGGATGAAACTGGATGACCCAGAGAAATCCCATGAGGTAGGATGACATAATTAGACTCAATGACAGACATTATGATCTAAAATGTCAGATATATCGACCATCCAAACCCCTCTGGGTTTCGCTATACAATTTGTCGTTCATATTGGAAGATCAAAGCGAAGAGGGAATCAATTATTTGATTGAACAACTGCACCACACTGGGTTGTGAAATTACTAAAATGCATAGTAAGTTTCTAAATTATAAACTTTGAAAGATAATGTGATTTACAATCAATACCCTCATATAAAATAAAAACTACACAAAGAAATACAAGACAGATAAAACAGTATTTTAACGTATTGAGATCTTATCTATTAATATTGTCCTGTCGTAACATGCAATCGTAATAAATTAATACTGTATATTCATGAACTAAAGGTTCACAAAAACAGAATTTAAAAGATAGATTGAAGGAGTGGAAGGAACAGCCAGAACTTAAAAAAGGTAAGGGACAGAGGGAGTGAAGGTAACAGCCATTACATAAAATATAATAGACAGGGAGTGAAGGTAATAATCAGAACTTTAAAGATAGAGAATGAAGGGAACAGCTAGAACTTGAAAGAGGGAGTGGAGGTAACAGCGAGAACTTAAAAGATAGGGAGTGAAGGTAACAGCTAGAACTTGAACAATAATAGAGAGGAGGAGTGGGGGCAACAGCCAGAACATGAAAGATAGTAGGCAGAGGAAGTGCAGGTAACAGCCAAAACTTAGAGAGAGAAGAGATAACATCCTGAGTTTAATGGTGGTGTGTGTAAAGAAATAAATGAAAGCTTAACCCATGTTTTGATTAATTATTTAAACAGTTCTTGGTCACATGACCTAAATTCTCTCACAAGATCTGCATCTGTTCAGTAAAAATCTATTCTGAAGAAAATGTCCTATCTATTATGAGAGATGAAGGATCAATTGGATAAAAATAACAAAAAGAAACTCACCTTTACTATATACAATAGGGATGTGATCTGTACTTAATTTCGTTTGACTTTTTACCCCAATTAATAATGGAGAACCACGTCTACAAAAAAACCCAATACGTTAATACAATCATTTTAAAAACTAAATAAATAAATATGAATATCACCAAAGAGTGATTCTCTAAATCATTGCATTTTGTCCTTTACTACAAGAAATATATCATTTAAAAAATTATAATATATTTATATCCAAATAAAGAAACTTATTAAACTTTTTGTAACTAAACTAGAGAGATTGTCATGTCCCCTACCGCTATGTACAGACATACAGTTTTCTTCCAGTCTGAATTTCAAAATAATTTTTTTTTAAAATGATATAAACGGAAAGGCAAAGCGCTTGCCAAACGACAAACAAGATTCAACAAATTCCCCATAACTCTCTAACTCTTGAACTGTCGTAGCAAATCTCCTGTTGACACAGGTGACAGACAAGGGTTTAAAGATTTTCGGATGTCTAGAATGATCCATTTTAATTTTACACTCATCCAGTGCATTGGTGTCTAGGTCGGCATGATAGGCCATGAGGGTCATGACCTTCAGGTCATATTTGAAGCCAAATCAAATTCGTGCAAAATGTCAAATTTATGGCAACTGATCAGATTTTCGGGGTTTTACAGGAAGGAATCTTTATCTAACTTTAAAAATACAACAAAACACAATAATTATCAGTGTGAGTCTATTGCACGATAATATAAAATAAAAACAAACCTTGTGACAACGATTTCACCCGGATAGTGTATACTTGTAACTGACAAGGCAAACGCTCCTTCCTAGAAATATAATAAATACTATAATCACAGGTAAATTAGGGTACAAAAGGATGACAAGGCAAACAGGTTAATTAGGGTACAGCAGGATGAATGCAAAGGTTTAAAAAGGGACAGTAATTGTTACAATTAAGGCAAAAGAGAGAGTGAGAAATGGGGGTAATTTTGGGACTAACATATGGTTAAATTTTATTTTAATAAATCGCTTGCGCATATGGGTCTTTAGCAGTAGGAGGGAACTGGAGGAACCAGAGAAAACTAATGGACCCCAGTCCAAGATCTCAGTTCACCTCTGTCTGTTGTAATTATATAATTATTTAGTATAATTTTAACATGCACTAATTAAATTAAGTATTTCCTTTATCTTAATGTACATGTTTGTTTAAAATGACCTTTCAAATCTTGAATGACAGAAATTTAAAGATAAACGTTTCATATCTCTGGACAGGAGAATTACACAACATTCCTAAAATTCATCAGCTCAACATCATAAATATCTCGAACCCAACCATGGAAGAAATTGTTACCCGTTGTTAGTTAAGATAATTTATAATAGTCACAACTTAAACACTGTAGTTGTATCTCACATCAAAAATATGACATTTGAGGTCGTCACGTTTAGCCATTTTAACGATTAGTGGGTGTAAAGTTATCTAGTAGTTGTCGGTCAATGACCTCCTTCCATTCACTTGATTTTATACACTTGTATGTTTGATGTTTATTGAATGCAACGTCTGTGTCCCGTCATCGAAACCACGTAGTGCGCACGAGTTAACCATTCGACCATACAACCTCCCTTTTTGTGCAAGGAACTGAGGTATTCAATATCAACTTGTACCGGCCAGGTGACAGAGGGTTAACATAACTACCACAACAAGTTCATAAAACTGTGATATATGTTTGAACTGAGAGAGTTATAAATTCATACGTAATAAAATAACAGATTATCTATAGAGAGTTTACTGCATGTCGTAAGATAAATAAACGGTTTTGATTTATCCACCACATACATAATGTCAACACAGAGTTTCAAGTACCTACATGTACATATACATATAGATCAATACAAGCTTTTAATTATCTACATATGACGTACATAGGCCTATATAGATGACGTACACAGGTCTGTACACAGATGACGTACACAGGTCTGTACATATGACGTACATATAGGCCCATACAGATGACATAAATCTACATAGATTGTTTAAATATACATTATACAAGAGCTATTTCTGTCTTTTGCAGGTCTTTCTTAAGGCCATTAATGTTGTATAAACTACATCATATTACATCAATATGTGCTTTTAGAGCCATTTCTGTCTATTTCAAGGTTCCCAAAAAGTACCGCCATATACCCTTTTAGGGTTGTTGAAGGGTTCGTGTAAATACAAGGTTTGATTTATTTGGCCGTACACGTACATAGATTAAAGTAATATCGGTCCTGATTAAATATATCAACGTCACTTGTGTAATAAATCCTCCCGATTCAATAACATCATCCATGTAATAAATATTTCAATAAATAAGGTTGATAACCTGATAAATTCTCATGATATAAATCATGTGGCTTCAAACAATGTTTTAGTAAGGTAATTTTGATGCTGTCATGTTTTAATCTAATTGAGAGTCACTGTAGGACTCGATGATCAGATCTCGTAGGTACATGGTTTCATACTCCTCGTAGGCCCTGAGTTCACAAGCATTCTCAGACTCAAGAATTCACTCAAAATTGTTCGCCGTATTTTAAATATAATATAGCTCTTTATAAAACTTTTGTTGTTTTATTTAATCAAATACATCAATAAGAAACTATGTGCAAAGTTTTGTGTTTCTGGATGAAAGATATTTCTTATACACAGTAATTGAAAGTGGAGTAAATTATCAAATTGAGTCCAGGTCTTATAGTCTACAATAGTTTAACAGAGCCTCTGATAATTGTAGAGGACTAGAATTAAGGTCTGTGAGAGTCTTTCACCTTAAATTAACATCTGGGATTTCCATTTCAATGTCTCTTAGATGGCGTTATGTCTCTAGCCCTACCAACAGAGGACTAGAATTAAGGTCTGTGAGAGTCTTTCACCTTAAATGAATATCTGGGATTTCCATTTCAGTGTCTCTTAGATAG
The DNA here is from genome assembly GCA_963678685.1 of Patella ulyssiponensis. Taxonomy (NCBI): domain Eukaryota; kingdom Metazoa; phylum Mollusca; class Gastropoda; family Patellidae; genus Patella; species Patella ulyssiponensis. Next base: position 93,249,229 of record OY783226.1, read on the forward strand.
TGTTATGTCTCTAGCCCTACCAACGGACGGTTGCTTTCTAACCTGGATTTCTCGTGTTTGATCCCACTGTTAGACAAGATAGCTCCCTCTCGGGATTCCCCAGCATTGGTTCCACTTATCAGTGGTGCATCATGAAGAGCCTGACAAGGAACCAAGATGTCTCAGGTTCCGTCACAGTGTTGTCCTGTCTGGTTCCAACTTGTTAGTGGTACAAGGAAAATGGCTACAGTACTTACCAATTGTTGGATAGCAATTTCAATAAGTTCTCTGAACGAGAGATTCTGTTCGTGATGGGTTGTATAAAGATGTTTTATAAGTTTAACGATAACTTCCGTATCAGTTTCTGATTCAAACACAGCACCTTTCTTCTCCTAAAATAAAATAAAACACAAAAACATAAATAACACTAAATACAAATTGAAATAATGCTTAATCCTTTGAATCCTGGAATATACCGTAAACGACCCTCTCTCTGACCGGTGGGTCAAAATTTGACAATTTTCAGTGACAAAATATAAAATTGCTAAACACCCAAAGAGGGAACAAAAAGATTTATCTCTAAGTTGTACAGGACCATAACTCTAAAGGTAACTAACTAATAATTGCTACACTGGTTCATTGGGAAAAATTACAGAAAATAAATATCTTTCCTGGTACATTGTATATCCCTGAAGAATTCAAATTTGTCTGAAAGTACTGCTCACTAGATTATCTCAAAACACAAGACATATAAATAACTTTGCGTCTTGTAGGGACTACTAGGGACCTTACCCTAGCTCTTGGTAGGGACTCGGCAGCAGTGCATAATGGGCTCAGTCAACTATTTTATTTCTAACAAGCAATGATATAATGGTATAAAATAAATTTGTCAAAAGTTTAAACTTACCAAAAAGGATTTGATGTCTTTATAATTCGTAATAATGCCATTGTGAACCAAAATAAATTCTGAAAAAAAAAGACAAAAATGATTAAAAACAAGCATCTGATTAAAATTTACTTCCAGGGATACTGATCCCCAATTTCCAATATCTGGGTAATACCACTGAACAAAACAATGAATCCAACCCAAGTATCCGAGCGTTATTAAGCTATCCCAACTTAACAACACAGTGAGAGTGAAAACAAACCAAGTATCTGGGTGTTGAGTCCATCCTTGCATTATGTGTGCGTGTAATCAGACCTTCCATTAGTATGGAACAAGACTGGATATTAAATCTATCAGGACATTATGTGTTGGTGTTATCAGACCTTCTATCACCGTCAAACTAGACTGGATATTAAGTCTATCTTGACATGTGGGTGTTATCAGGCCTTCTATCACCACAGAACAAGACTGGATATTAAGTCTATTCGAGCGTTAAGCATGGGTGTTATCAGACCAATCACGACTGGATATTGAATCCATCAGGGCATTGTGTCAGTGTTATCAGACCTTCTATCACCAAGTCTATCCTGACATTATGTGAGTGTTATCAGACCTTCTATCACCACAGAACAAGACTGGATACTAGGTGGGTAGTAAGATCATTTGAATCAATATTGACTACTGTCCGCTAGTGTTTTTGTTGACCAGTGAATCGTCAAGTACACGAACATCATGTAAACTAAATCCCCTGGGTCTTAACAACTCGGTGATAAACTCTATAAATACAACATGGACAAATACTGGTCTAAACTTAAACATCTATGTCAGTAGTAGGTCATTGGTCAACAACACTATCGTTCTGATAGAGAAATGGGGTTTAATGTCCACACAACACAAACTAGGTCATTTTGGGACAAACACATGGTTCAATTTAATTTCAATAATTTGCTTGCACGTAGGAGTTTTTAGCAGTGGGAGATAACCAGAGGACCAGGAGAAAACCCATGAGGTTAGACAGACGACCCTACTCCTTGTCATGTACAATAAGGGTATCAAATTCACGCCAGTTGACTCGATGACAGACCTTATGATATAGCCTGCACAAATGATAACCATTCGGCCATCCAACCCCCCACTATCAACAAAGAAACACAAGGGCCATAACTCTAGAAATAATCAACTAAAATTCAATAGGCTTCTTCATTTTAGTGATATAATTAACGCACATATATAATCCAGATTGGTCAATAACTTTTGTCATTAGAGCTTTTGCAGTGTTCTACGAAGTAAAGGACCATAACTCTAGAAGAAATTAACAGAAATTGTTGAAATTAAATAGACTTCTTTGTCTCACTTATATGTAAACAACATATATAAATTGTGGAAGGGGGATGAATGGACGGACAGAGGTGATGGCAATACACAACCACATTTCCATGTGGATGTAAAAAAAACAACCGTAAAACAAGTTAAACAACTATCTAAACATCATTCCCCACACAACCCGACCAAGCTTAACTCACGTCATTAGAGCTTTCACAGTGTTCTATAATAGTAAGTGCAGGAGGACCGCACTACACGAAAAACAAAATCCTACATGATTAACCTGCGAAAAAATATCAAATCAAGTGAATGGATCCGGGGGCCAGCCGTAAGCGTCCACTGCGCTGTACAGTCCCGGGCCTGTTATGGTACAGGCTTCACTAAAAATGATTTGAAAAAAAAAGAGGTAACAGAAATAATGCGACCGATCTTGACAATGGTCGTCTCTTCAATGGCGATAGTCTGCCAGTTGACGTCAGATGTTAAAGTGAAGGACCATAATTCTAGAAGAAATTAACAGAAATTGTTGAAATTAAATAGACTTCTTCGTCTCACTTATGTAAACAACATATATAAATTGTGGACGGGGGATGAATGGACGGACAGAGGTGATGGCAATACACAACCACATTTCCATGTGGGTGTAAAAAAACAACCGTAAAACAAGTTAAACAACTAACTAAACACCATTCCCCACACACCTCGACCACGCTTAACTCACATCTCAAGAACCCTCAATTTCCATGTGGAAGACTCGATTTATAATTAGAAGCTAAACCCTTCCTGTATCGATTGAAGACTGGGTTTAATATCCATTTAACCTTCCGTGAATCATTAGACCACGGGACGTGGCAGCGGAGAGTGTGATTTATATTCTAAAATAACTCGGCCCTAAATTAAGATTACTAACAGTTTAACCAAATAAGTTTAATTAAATTAGGGTCTTTTTAAAGCCATTTTAGATCTGTTTAATTCCATTGCTAACTGAATGTTCTCGGTGTTTGCTTCAGTAAACAAAACAGTGAGTCAAGAAATGTTGAACAAAACAGCCATGTGTAACAGGTAAACAAAAACAATTCGCTACATTAAATGGTTTCTTTTCTGGACACAATTCTTCAAATCAACATATACTATTCAAAAAAAGTAGGGGATATTTGATTTTGGGGGCATAATACTAAAATATGCAAATGACTACGAAAAAAGTCACTATAGAACCTAATAGAAGAAACATTTCCAGTTACATGTGACGCCCAAACGCACCAATAGCTACCGCATGGAATTTGCAGGACTCTGACTTTGAATGTTACAGTCATTGTGGCATTGAATTCCAGGGTGGAAACATCAGTTTAATTGTTTTAGTGACCAGAAAACAAATTTTGATATGCGTCGGCTTACCCAAAATGAAAGGTTACGTGCCCTTGGCATGCTACAGATCGGCACAACACAGGCGGTTGTGGCGCGGTAGATGATTGTTTCTCAGTCTGTCATAAGCAGGCTATGGTCCAGATACCGTGATACACAATCTGTACAGGACAGACCACGCTCAGGTCGACCAAGGGCGACAACTCAAGCCCAGGATCGATTTATCCGTACCTTGGCCTTGAGAAATCGTGTCATCACAGCAAATCAGATCAGCGCTCGTCTTCAAACAGACACTGGTGTGAGAGTGAGTGACCAGAGGATTCGGAATCGACTGCATAGGGGTCACCTTCGCGCCCAACGTCCTCGCGTGATCCCTTGTTTGAGAGATCATCACATTCAGGCAAGACGTCGTTGGTGTAGGGATCGTCAACACTGGGATAATCGACGCTGGAGCAATGTGATGTTTTCAGATGAGTCAAGGTTCACTGTTGATTTTTTGGACAGACATAGGAGGGTGTGGCGTCGTCGAAACGAGCGCTTCCAAGACGTTAACGTCATCAGACATGATCGATTTGGGGGTGGTTCTGTTATGGTGTGGGGAGGCATCACTGTTGCTGGAAGAACAGCTTTACATGTTGTTGCAGGGCGTGTTACAGGCCAGTACTACCGGGACAACATCTTGGCAGTCCATGTTGTGCCGTTCGCACGACGTCAAGCCGCCGTTTCATCTTCCAGGATGACAACGCAAGATGTCACAGGGCCAGGATCGTTAGAGGTTACCTCCAACAACAGAACATCACCACATTACCTTGGCCAGCACTGAGTCCCGACCTCTCCCCCATCGAGCATGTCTGGGACATGCTTGGACAGAGGTTACGTCAACGTCAACAACGTCCTGCCAATGTCCAAGAACTTGCTGCTGCGTTGCAACAAGAATGGGACAATCTGGACCAAAATGACCTTAGACGTCTCATTAGGAGTATGCCACGTCGGATCAATGCTTGTTTGGCAAACAGAGGAGGATTTACCCGTTACTGACTTTGTTGTGATGCTGTGGTAACTTTGCTGTTTGACCCCGGGTATCATTTTACCCTTATAATGGTCAGTCTGTGCCTTACTTAGTCTAACGATCATTTGGAATAAATCGATGAATGTGAACTTCATTTCATTTTGTCATTTGTTTCTTCGTCAGTTTCATTAGGTGACTTTAATAACACTTAAAAATCAAATATCCCCTACTTTTTTTGAATAGTATATGATGAAATACACATTGACTGTTATATAGCCGTCTGACACCTTGACTGCTTGAGCCACGTTATATTTTGAATGCCTTATCTAACTGATGACTTGACTGTTTTAACCAACTGACACCTTGACTGTCAGAGCTGTGTCATATTTTGAATGTCTTATCTGACGCCACGAATGTTTTAAAAATCTGACACCTTGACTGTTTTAACCATCTGACACCTTGACTGCCTTAGCCATCAGCTACCTTAACTGCATTAACCATCTAACACATTATCAGCTTTAGACATTTGACACCTTGATTAATTTAGCGATATGACATCTTGACTGCTTTAGCATTTGACAACTTGACTGTCATAGCAGCTGAAATCTTGATTGCTTTAGCATTGGACACCACAGCTTTAGCTGTAGCCATCTGACACCTTAACTGCTTCAGGCATCTGACATCTTCACTGCTTTAGCATCGATCACCAAGGCTACATTGGACATGTGACACATTGACTGCTTTATGCATCTGGCACCTTGACTGCTTTGGAATGTAAAACCACTAGGCCATCCCAACCCCCCGATATGGAAAAAAAAAAGTATGTACTCACCATTATTGGTATCTGATCGCTGTGGATGACTGTTGACTTCGTTGGGTTCCCCGTGTGTAGCCCAACGTGTGTGAGCGATACCAACATGGATATCATACGATTTGTTCTTGCAGACGTTGGTATATTCTAATAAAACACAATATAAATAAATGAAAATGAAATGAAATGGGGTTTAACGTCCTACTGTTCTACCACGACTGGGTTAATGAAGACAGCAATACAAAATAATCTTCAATGACTTTGAGAGAGAGAGAACACAAAAACTTACTCAAAATAATCTTCAATGACTTTATGAGAGAGAGAGAACTCAAAAACTTACTCAAAATAATCTTCAATGACTTTATGAGAGAGAGAGAACTCAAAATATTACTCAAAATAATCTTCAATGACTTCATGAGAGAGAGAGAGAACTCAAAAACTTAATCAAATTACTTACGTTTAACCGCTTCTTCAAGGGCACAAACTTTTCCCTGACTTTTAATCAGTTTTATCTGACATTCTTCACAACCTTCGTTACTGCCATCAAACCCGACTCCTAAAATATAAAATACCAGTACATTACGTGAGAGAGAGAGAAATGGGGTTTAATGGCCACTAAACACAAACGAGACCATTTTGGGACTTAACACATCGTTCAGGGGTCTTTAGCAGTGTTAGGAAACAGGAGGACCCAGAGAAACCCCACAAGATTGGACACGTACAACCAGGGAATCTCGTGAATGGATTTAGAGTTTTTGCACCTTCTGAGTTTCTTTAAAACCCTGACAGAGAGAGGTGTTTTAAAGTTTTAATACTCTGACAGAGAGAGCAGTTTTCATTACTCTGACAGAAGGGCATTATTATTTTCTGACAGAGAAACATCTTTTTAACATTGAGAGAGAGACAGGAATTGTCATTTTCACTTAGAGGAACATCTGTTTGTTTTAGAGGTGAGACACCTTTTTTAATTGGGTAACACTAAAAAACAAACCTGCAGAATCATAGCCTCTGTATTCCTGTCGTTTCAGACCGTTTATTAAAATGTCAAGAATTTCTTTTCTTGTGGCAGGAACCAGGTAATTCAAATATGCAAAAATACCTGAAAATAGAAAAAGAGAGGAACTGAAAGGAATGAAATGAATTGGGTTTTTCCGAGACGAACCTGCGGTTATTTTGGATTACTATGCGTAAGAGAGTAGCGCTCTAATTACACGTCCCACAAATTTTACAATGCACGGAATTACAAGAGGTTGATACAGGGAGATTGATTTCTAGAAACATATAATCCAACTATCGTATAGAAATGATGGAATAAATTCTGTAAAACTAAACTATAATAAATTATAAATTGGTCTTTACAATAAAAACACCTGTAAAACTATACTGATAAAAAATACTACTATATCGATATATTGCCATACGACTGTCTGCGATACACTGTATCCATCCATTTTTGCAATATTGCTATTTTTCTGCTTTTATTTTATTTTTTAATGTAAGCTAGACTGTTTATAAAATACTTCATAGTCGGTCATATTATTTAGGTTTTGCACTTGCAGTAAACAATAAATCTGCCAAGCCAAGACCAAAGATGTAAAAACATATAAAAAGAAATGTATAATCAGTCATATTATAGGCTTTGCAATAAACAATAAGAGTCCAAAACCAAAGTTGTAAAAACAATAAAACTATTCCAAATAAAATTGTGCTTTTTGATAAGCCTTGACTATCGAAGTATTGCAATACTGTTTTACAATTGTGTCAAGTATTGCCATATATTGCAATGCGATTTTTGGCCGTAATACACAGTCCTACATGATCAAGTTTGGTGAAATATAATGAGAAAATCAAGACAAGAAATAATGCATCTGTCACAGCCATGGTAGGTCACAAATTCAAGCTCACTTCCTCTGGTGCCTCTCATTCTGTCAGACATGCTGTCATACAGAACTTTTATAGAGTCAGACATTGTCCAGCAGAACTTTCATAAAATCTGACACATCATCAAGTCCTGGCCTGTAAAGATTGTACAATCCTACACAAAGATCATAAATTATATATATGAATAAAATCATAGGGGGGAAGTAATCTAAGTCCCTAATTTCATCACCGAGTAGTTTATGATCCTAGTCCCTAATGTAATCCAAGTCCTTAAAAATTACTTCCTGCTAGAAGTATTCATGATGTTACAAAATGGAGAATTTAACACCAGATACTTATCTATGTCTTACATTTGTATATCTATATTATTAAATTCAATGAAACACCACGCGCTGTTGCACATGAATCAAAGATGTATCAAATTTATCCCGGATGCACAACTGTTTCTCATATACTTCAGGGTTTGTAGGGTGCGTAGCCGGATTTATCATCCATGGCTGCCCTGGGATTATATAGGGAGTGTCTTGCTAATAATATAATATACCGTGGACGACAACTTTTTCAGCGTACTCCCTCCTTGTAAATGTTGCGAGACGGTGGACTGTGGTTGCATTAGGTGCAGAAAAGGAAGAGAGAACAGGGTTTAACGTCCAATCCTCACAATTTAGGTCATTTAGGAAATGAAATGAAATAAAATGAAACGGAGTTTAACGTTCTACTGTTCTGCTGCTAAACTGGGCTAATGAAGACGGGCATTCGCCACACAGAGTGCTATGAGGGAAATTTTGCGTTACAGCCTAATCTTACATCCAAAAGCCAAAGGATCTCTTACGTGCACGCCAATATGTACACGATACCTCGGTTTTTTGTTCCATCCGAACGACTAGACTGCTGTCCTTATCAGGACCACCGTCTTGCATCACTGACAAAGGGAACCACTTCGGAAAATCTGGATGAACTTTCTCGGCCAATGCAGGGATCGAACACCCTACTTCCAGGCTAGCAACCCAGCGTCTTACCCACTTAGCCATTGTGATCCCCTTGGCCATTTAGGGACTACCTTTAATATACAGTACAATTTGATCTCAATAATTTGCTTGTGTGTAGGGCCCATTTCCCCTCTCTCTTCCCAATCTTTCTTCTCTCTCTCTCCCTCTCTGCTCCTCTCTCTCTTCCTTTTTGTCTCTCTCTCCCCATTCCCCCTCTCCACTTTCCCACGTTTATATAAGTACATTGTATGGTCTGTCATAAAATGTCTAACTAAACAAAATGATGTAACTATTCATTAAATATGTTAACAAATTAACAACATAATAAACAGTACAACGATATCATCACGATTACAAGATCACATGACATCACAATAATTCTAGTCTCGCCAACATCAGGTCGTGAAGGTCAACATTTCAAACACATGAACTTAAAGTTATTATTTATTCTTTCTCTCTCTCGGTTTGTGATGATTAGCTTCCAGTGTGTTTAAACTTGTGAAATTCAAACAGTTCCTGCGATTTTAACACGCAGATGGCAAGCTACACAACATTTTTTTCCGCCAGAGTAATCAAACACTTTGCTACAATCCATGATGTCTGAAATGTCAATCGTAAACTCACAGCAGGTCAAACAAACACAAAACAACTTAGAACTGATACATTTTGTAATGAAGTTAACTGTTCTGCTCTAAACTGGGCTAATGAAGAAAGGCATATGCCATACAGTGTGTTATACTGTTATGAGGGAAATTTTGCACCGACAGCGCACTATGGCCTACTCATATATCGAATTCCAACTTCCAAGGGACCTTTTTCATGCACGCAAATGTGTACACAGTGTTTTTTCGTCCCATCTGATTAACTAGGCAGCTTTCCTTGTCAGGCCTTCCGTCTTGCACTACTGACAAGTGGAAACCCATTCACCAAAGGCCTATCAAAGATGAAACGAAATGGAGTTTAACGTCCTACTATTCAGCACCAATTGGGCGTATGAATGATGCAATGTGCCATGAGGGAATTTTTCCCTAACAGTGTCGTTATAGCCTAGGGGGGTTGGATGGCCGAATGGTTAGCACGTGCGTGCTGTATCATAAAGCTTGTCATCGAGTCAACTGGCGTGGTTTCGATTCCCCGGTTGTATGGGACAATCTCGTGGGTTTTCTCTGGGTCCCCTCGTTTTCTCCCACTGCTAAAGACCCCTATGCGTAAGCGAATTATTGAAATAATATTAAACCATATGTTTGTCCCAAAATGACCTAGTTTGTGTCGAGTGGACGTAACACCCCATTACTCTCTCTCTCTTTATATAGCCTACTTTTACTTTGCTTTCCAAACGTAAGGCGATCTTAAATAAGGTGACGCCAACACCTCAGTTGTTCAGCCGCTTCACTGGTTGTCTGAGGTTTGTTGTTCAATTATAAATTTATTAGTTGAATATCATGATTTTTTATTCCCAGTGGTATTCTTAGTTTAAATGACATTAGAATGTCTGTTATTTCTATAACTATGAATATTAAAGCAGCTAAATCGTTATGTTTGGAAATATAGTCGACAAGGATCTCGATAGGTGAGATAGACAAGAGTATTATTTTTGTTTTCATAGTCATCGAAGCCTTACATAAAATGGTCATCATGGTATGTTTATTGACTGTTCTATTAAATAAAGGTAGAGTGTGGTCAGACAGAGACGACATTGTTATAATATTATAGGGATGAACATTAAACTACAATAGAAGTACATAGTAAGTAGATATAAACTAGTAATAAATAGTTAGTCTATAGTATAATATAATAGATGAACATTTAAACTAGTAATAAATAGTTTGTCTAATGTAAAATTATCGTACATACACATAATAAATATCCAGAGAGAGAAAGAGAGGGACAGGGAAAGAGAGAGAGAGAGAGAGAGAGAGAGAGAGAGAGAGAGAGAGAGAGAGAGGTTTAATATCCACTCAGAGAGAGAGATAAATATCCAGAGAGAGAGAGAGAGAGAGGGAGAATTGTGGCAGGTGTATTTCCTATTCAATTAGTTAATTTATAATTTATATCATCTGTATTGTTTATTGAAAGGATAATTCAAGCGGTAGCAATGAGAACTAAGGTTTAGCTTCCACTATCAAACAGCTGAGCTGCCGCCTACTCTTTTTTCAAATACCAACTATCACTGAGAAGGGGAAACAACCACGACCCATCTTTCTCCTTTTTATACACAGGAGTATCTGAAATGGAAGCTACAGTGGCTCAGTGAGGTAGACACTCACTCAATCCTGGTGGTTCCAGAGAAAGTTTACCAGGATTCAATCCCAGTTGTATCCCTTGTTAGTGGTTCAGGATAGAGGGCCTGGTAAGGACACTGTCTAATTGTTTGGATGGAATGGAAAACAGATGTTGACATGCACTTAAAAGAACCATTGGCAGTTGGAATTCGATAAAGTGTTTGGCAGAAACTCTAATGTCTGGGTAAAATTTCCCTCATAGCAGATTGTAAGGCGTATGCCCATCTTCCTTAGCCCAGTTGGAGCAAACAGTAGGACGTTAAATCCCATTTCATTTCATTAATACTAAAGCATCAATACGTGTCCAGTTATTCAGCCTACAATGAATGGGATATTTACTACTATAATAAACATATGTGACTTGAAATATCATCAATTGTAACACATCTGCTGCTCCCCAATAGAACACGACATCATAATATCTGAAAATTTCCTGATAAATTTACGACAAAATAAAACAGGGTTATATGAAGGTGAGTGGGTGACTGTTACACATCTGTTGCTTCCAGATATATACAGTACACCATATCATAATATCTGAAAAATTCCTGATAAATTTACAACAAAATAAAACAGAATTAAAGAAACTATTTTCGGGTTACTAAAGTGGGTGTGTAGCTTGCGCATAGGGGTCTTTAGCAGAGTACCCGGAGAAACCCCACGAGGTTGGACAGGCGACCCTACTCCTTGCCACGTACAACCAGGGATTCGAAACCACGGCAGTTGACTCAATGGCAGGCCATATGATACAGCGCGTGCACGCTAACCATTCGACCATCCAACCCCCCAGGAGGTTCAGAGTTCAATCCAGGTGTTGGATGAGAAAGTTCCACTGAATTTTCCAACATGGTTTACCCTTGTCAGTGGTGCAGAATGGAGGTCTTAGTCCCTACCCCCCAAAACTGTGGTTAACAGACTTCACCTCCTACTCCCCAAAACAGATTTCACAAGCCTACCCCCAAAAAATGTGCTGGACAGATTCCCCCCCCCCCTCTACTCACAAAAACTGTGCTTAACAAATTTCACCCCTACCCACCAAAATGTGTGTAACAGATATCACCCCCCTGCATAACATACTAAAATACATGTAAATAAATAATGATATCACGCCAACTTATATTTTGTTTACTAATCTCAATAAAAATTCAAAGTTCAGGACATTATGGTACAACCATGATCGGGTTGGACTGTAAATTATGGTTTCTATTTGCATTGATCTGGATTATAAATCAATATGTTTAAATCAATATTGACCTCACGAATTAAACGTATCATATTATAGTCCATGTAATAAACAATTAGAATATTCAATAACACAATCCTGAATAAACAATTATATGTAATAACAAAGACACAAGCTGAATGAAGTACCTTATTGGGGTTTTTTTTTGGGGGGGGGGGGTGCAGGACTGAAAATAACCGTTTTAGATGTAATGTAGTACTTGACATTTTCAACTTAGTGCAGGCTATGTACTCAAAATATCAATAAAAAATACATATCAGTGCCAGACAAAATGACAGGCACCGGGGTTTTGTGTGACAATCTGTGCCTGACATTGTCAGTGACAGGTGCTTTATTTCCAGGCTTGGGGGTTTGAATCCCTTGCCAACTACAATATGGAGAGAGAGAGATACATACACACACATTCATCATTTCGTTTATTTCAATAATTTCGTTCTAGTAATGAGGGGATGCCTACGGATCTAGAGAAAACAAATGAGGTTGTGCAGGCGACCTTTGACAAATGGGAATCGGTGATCAGGTCATCCAACCACAAAATTGACCCGAAATCTTAAAAGGTTTACATGTCCGGATAAGCAGTTTTCGACATTCACGTCCAAAGACAAGAGAAAGACATAATTCCTCTAAATTTTCTGGCGCTGAAATTTCATATGTACTCAGATAGTCCCTTTAAATATTAGGATAATGCTAAAAATTTCATACATGTATATTTCGCTTAGCTGAGTTTGCCTCAAACAAAATACACCCAAAATCGACCAGTTTTCAAATCTTCCCAATAAGCATGCAATATGTCTCCCATATTTCATCAGGTGTCGTATATGTAGCTATACAGCTGGCCAGGAATCTATATAGTCAAGATGTTGATGAAATAATGATTTATTTAAATATCCATGGTATATGCTCACACCAACAAAACACGAAATATTGTAATATTCACAGAGGATTTCATCAGACCTAACTAGAAATATACAGGATAAAGTACTGATAATCGTTTCTTGTTACCTTGAAAGGGGCCTAAATTAGTTTTATACACCAACAATAAAATATTGTTATATTGTAACATTCACAGAGGATTTCATCAGACATTATTAGAAAATAGACCAGACATAATTATATGGAATACAATCAGTGTTTATTACCAAGAACCGTTTCTAGTTACCTTAAAAGAAACGTAAATTAATTAGCTTTCCTGGTTAATTAACACTGAATTGTTGCCCTGTGTATTTCAATGCTGGCACAATACATGCATACTTGTATACTTGACACAATGACGAACATTCTGATCTTAGATCCACACGTCAAACCATTGGGCTACCCACCCCCTACATATGTTAAAGAGCTGAAATAGTTTAAAATAAAATTATGGAAAATGAATATATTGAAAATTTGTGGCAAATTACTTTAAACTTGAGCAAAGCTATAAATGTTTGAAGTTTTGACCAGAAACAGTCTCAACTAGGAAGTACATGTACCACTGCTTCGATATTACAAAAAAGTCTTGGTTTTTGATTGTAATGTTTAATGAAGGTATGGCAGACATTGTGTTATCGTCAGCCCAGAGAGTTGATTATAGGCTAGTCATGTGAATAAATGTCTAGATTAATAATTTACATAACATCTGAAGCCAGAAATAGGCAACAGGCAGCTTTAGTAGCTCTTACATAATGCAGCTTTCAGTCTAGTTTTAGAATTCCATTCAGATCAGAACAGTAGGACGTTAAACCCTATTTCATTTGAAGAATTCCAGGAATACGATTGGTAATTAAGTCCCTTCAAAGGCCTTTAGGCAATGCATATCTACAAAGATTGTCCTGAGGGAAAATAAAATTAAAAAACTCTTCAATGTGTTGATATCAAGATATCATCTATAACAATCCCGTTTTACTTTATCATTTATTGTACTTGTATCTATAAAATAGATAGTATTATATAATATTACAACTACATGTATCATCATTCAACCCTTGGGGCTATTTTAAGATAAAAATAGTTTGAAGATACATTATGTAAGAACTAAATCTGCCTAGTGTACGTCTTTATTTTCGCTTCAAATGTTAAATAAATTATCATCTAGAACTTTATTCACGTGACAAGCCCATAATCAACTCTCTAGACCATTAGATGGCAAAGATTTAAATGGATTAAACATGATTGCCACTTAATGATTTAATTATAAAATGGTGAATCCAAGGCTACAATAACAAACAATCTACATGCCACATCAAGTCAAACAGTGAAAACTTTACTCAAAATAAAGCAATTTGAATGAGATTTTCAATACATGTATATTCATTTTTCTTTATCTATTTCTGAACTATTATAACAAGAATGACCAGCTCTTTATCTAAATCTTACATAATGTATCTTTAAGGGAAAACCAAATAAGTTTTCAGTTGTTCAGGGAGTTCTTGATAAAAATTAAATCTACTTAAGATGATGGTCACCTGGCAGGGGTGGGTCCAGAGGGGGGTTTGGGGGGTCCAAACCCCACCCTGCTCAGCTACATAAAAAAAAAAAATAATACCTTGCATCAATGAAATTACATCACAAAGTGATCCTACATCAGAATAAAAATGATTTCTCTGTTTAAAAAGCTCAATTTGTATGTATGCCTATGTAATTTAGAGACGATGACGGCAGATTTCCGTAACTTATAACCTGGCAAACCCCCTCCTGCAAAAATTCCTGGATGCGTCCCTGCCTGGACGTCAAATATGTCGCTATAGTAAAATATTGTTACTAGTATATATGTTAGAAATGAAATGGGATTTAACAGCCAAATCGGCTAATGAAGACAAATGAAATTCAATGGGTTTGACATCCTACTGTTCTGCACAAACCTAACAGCAGTGACCGCCCTAGACATTCGCCAATTAGCCAATGACGACAAATATTTTTATTGGCGAATAAAGTGATGATTCTGGCGAAAATTTTGGCGAATGAATTATTTTGTAAATCTGTTAATATTAAAGTTGAAATCGTTTCGTTACACGTTTCTTTCGACCATTCAATGGGATGTCTATTTTTAGTACATTAATTACTCTAGTCTCAATCGTACAAGTCGCAAATCAGTCAATGTCACGCATTAAAACGACTGAAAGATCGAGTCTAGAGACTATACAACACAGTTACGCCCCTTTTGTGTGGCATTGCACTGTTCACATATGCTCGCCGCTTGCCGAGTGTACATTCGCTTCACTACAAGTAGCGATGTTCCGATATGACACCTATCGGTTTTACCGATATCAGATATTGACAGTGAAGCATAACGGCCGATACAAATAAATTACCGATAGTGGTGGATATAAAACCATTACACATTAAAATGTCTCGAATGGCGTGATGATCTATGTAGATATTTGCCTTTATTTTAGTCGGGAAACGCGTGGTACTTTTACTATTTTGCGGCGGGAATCAACATAAACCCTGTGTTGTTGAAGTAATAATTGGGCCACGCTTCTTATGCAATCATCAAAAATAGGCATCTGTATATATATATATCTATACGTGTGCATTAGTTAATCATGCGGTAATGAAATGATGCATCAAAGCGATACCTTCATGACCTGTTTGTCAACAGTGGCTATCACGTGACATTCTCCCGCCATTTCTAGAACTATTGTTAAAAATAAAACATCTAATGGGAACCTATTTGTTGATAATATTATTACTTAATAAAGTATGATCTTTATTATGAGTTTTTATTTGTGGATACGATAACCAAGCATAACAATATAAATCACTAAATTATTTCTAAATTTATATCGGCATCTAGAAGCCGGAATGTATTAGACAGTGATGACGTGACATCAAAGGAATATCCCCGCTTTCATCCTTTATTCCACCACGTGCAAACCACGTGATATTTCCCACCTTTTCCAAAACTTCTACTCATATATTGACAGACAATATAGTGAACGTACTAGATAAAACGAAGTAAAAAAAAAATACGTAGCAATTTAGATAAAGGATACTCATAAGGATTTTGTACTGTTTATTATTTCCTTTCTACGGCTGCGATGAGTCTTGCATTACCGGTACGTTTAAAAAGCAACAAGCACGTAGTTTCATTTTTAATTAACAAACACACGTAGTTTCATTTTTAATTAACAAACATATGAATAAAAATGATATAAAATATTTGGCTAAAACTTTCTGAATTGGCTAATAAAATTTTGATTTGGCTAAAAATTTGGCTAATGGTTTTAAGGGTCTAGGGCGGTCACTGTAACAGTGTGCTATTATAATGGTGTGATAATCTGCCAATGGCTAATATAATTAATGTTTCTTAAATTAACCAGTTTAAAGCCAACTGGCGAGTAAGTCGTTAACCTGTCATCACTTGTCAAGCCGTCATTGGTAACGAGGTTAATCCAATCTATTTGTTTTTGTTGATTTATATTATTGTTTAATCTTTTATGCATTGTTCATCTATCGACATGTCAGTTTTAATTACAACATTTATCAATTTTACTTTTATCCTATTGTCTGATTTTCCTTAAATATCACAAAAATTGTACATTGAAGGCAGTCACTAGTTAGGATCCCTTACTAAGTGCAGTAACTGGCCTGTCAGTACTGTATGACGATATCTGTATATTTATGTTCCGGTAAATTAAAGAACTCAACAATCATTCGAAGTCTGTTATATCCGAAGAGAGAATTTACACCTCTAAACTATGCGGGTTATTTTTGAGTTCCAACTGTCAAGGATTCTTTTACGTGCATGACAATTTGTACATGGGACTCAGTTTTTTGTTTTATCCGAACATCTACTGTAGACATTATACATTGTCAGGCCTAGTTACTTTTGCAACTCTGTCCTTTAGCGAACGATATTCACTGACAGTTGCTATCTGACCTTCTATAGCTGCAGTATGAAAATACTGTTCTTCCCCACTTCTGTTCTAAGGCTATTTTGGAATCTTTCGCTAAAGGACAGTTGCAAAAAAATAACTATGTCTGGCTATACATCCTGCACCACCGACCTGGGAGAGCCACGCCACAAATTCCAGATGAACTGTCTCGGCCAGCACCAGGACAATAACCGAGACCTCCAAGCTAGCGAGCTAATGTCTTACTCATTGAGCCTCCATAGCTTGTTATTTCTATATCCTGCTATTATATTCTATTAAGTTTACAAGATAGAATGAATTCTCCATGCATTATACCACAGCCAGTTTCTTTAGAAATGTATTACATATTCATATCATTATTTAACTCAATAATAGAAATTTTTTCATTGAAAACCAATAAGTCTACTTCACACATATTTAATGTCTGATATATGCACGAAAACATGTACACCTTTAAATAACAATTACTCTGCCACCGCATTTATTACACTGAACCTATATAGAACCTGGGAAGTATCATAGTACTAGTAAGTGCAGGAGAACTGAACTAAACGCAAACAAATCAACCTTACTAGACACAATCTACGCAGATATACGAATCAAGCGAATGGATCGGGGGACTAGCCGTACGTGTCTATTGCTCTGTACAGTCCCGAGCTATAATGATGTAGGCTTCACTCCAAATTAAAAACAAACTACACTGTAACAATGAAACATTACAATGAATACAAGGAATACCAAACGCAACTGGTGACATGAAATGAGGCTTAACATCCTGAAATGTTCAGCTCCGACTGGGCTAATGAAGACAGACATACACTGTACAGTGTGCTATGACAGAAATTTTGCCCAGACAACAGCACTAGGCCTATTATTGCCCAGACAGTACCACTACAGCCTACTCTTATATCAAACATGATGGCCTTCCCTCACCATGAATTCCGTTCAGTAAGAGGAAGAGCAAGCTACAATCAATGAATTTAATTACAGTTTAAACAAATGTTAAATTCTTATTTTAAGCGATAATTTTTTGTTCCTTTCAAAAAACAGAGAGAGAGAGAGAAATGGGTTTTAAAGACCACTCGACACACTGCCAAAGTTTCTTTTAAGTTCACACCGATGAATAAATTGGATCTTAGTTTTAAATACCATCTGAACGACTAGACAGCTGTCCGTGTCATGCCTCCGCCCTGCACCACTCACAAGGGGAAATCATGCCGATAAATTTTGATGTACTTTCTCGGCTAACTATGGGATCGAACCCGCAATCTCCGGGCCAGCAAGCCAGCGTTTTATCCACTGAAGCACGGTGGTTCCAATCTAGGCACACTGCATGACATATGACTAACCAAACATTATTGAATATCAAAATATACATTTGAAATTAAAAACAGAAAAAATATTTAAAAAAAACAACATATGACCTGTTTACTGTTTACGCTAGACCGTTAAGTGCAGCACAGTAGGACGTTAACCCCCACACTTTTTTTTATAAAAAAAACTCCAACCTAATATTAAAATCAATTATAATTCTCTGTAATCTAACAGGATGTATTTTTAACATTTTATCTTAGACAAAATTCCTTGAAAAAAATAAGGTTATCTTTTGTCAGGTTTGAAAGAGATATCTGATCATAAACTTATTGTATGAAATTGTAAGTAAGGACCCATTAATACCATGACTGACTTTATATAATAACATATTTATTAAAACTTATTGTACACACCCCCCTGAACAACTTTAATAAACAATAATACATTTCTTACAACATATTTTACAAACAGCTGAATAACTTTTATAAGTTTATACAATACATGTACATCTAAAATATTCTTTACAGACCCTGAACAATTTGTTAGTTTAAATATAAAAAGATGTAATATCAAAGCAATTTATTAGAATGTTGCAGGATATTTACGAGAGAGAGAGAGAGAGAGAGAGAGAGAGAGAGAGAGAAGAGAGAGAGAGAGAGAGAGAGAGAGGGGGGTGTTAGTGTCCATTTGACACAACTTAGGTTATATTTGGACTAAACATATGGTTTGGTTTTATTTGAATAATTTGGTTGCACATAGGGGAGGAAAACCGGTCGACCAAGAGATAACCCACGATCTTGGACAGAAGACTCTATTCCTTTTCATATACAGGCTAGCCAGAACATCAAAACCAGTTTACTCAATGACAAGTGTAGATCCATGCTCCATGATAACCTGGGTCCATTCACAGGGTTTGCAGGAATTCAAATTATCCACCCTTGAACATCGGTTGCTTATACGAACCAATCAAAAATCAGTTTACATACTAGCCTTAGCGCTGTTGTTCATGTGTACCACAATTATCTTAGGCCACCCATTTTTGATTATTAGGTTCACGGATTTTTAGGACATAGAATTGATGATGTCGGTCAAAATAAAAAAAAAAAAAGATGTCAGTGTCTTATTTTTTTTTATTTTTTAAAGAGTAAAATTTTGATGTCAGGCTATAATAAAAAAATAATTTTTCGACTAATGATTAATTTTACCAGATTATATATATATATATATATACAGCCGAAATCTCTAACCAACACGACCGCATAGCTATGTGACAAAAAAAATTAAAGTCAATGGATGGCAATGCAAATACCACTATTAGAAAACCCTTTGGCAGGCAATTCCAATGACACCAAAATCACCTTTCTGCAATAAACAGCAAGAAAGTTAGAGCAATTTAATGTTGCATAATTAGTCATTATAACGCGTCAATTAATTTTGTAAGCGCTCGCGAAAGAACTTTGTGACACAATTTAACACCTCACTAAATGTTTTGTAACTTTCTTAATTATTGTTCAACTTCAATAAACTTGGTATCATTGGAAAGCACAACAGTAGCCCCACGGGTCTAAAACATGATTAATTGCACAGGTCAATATCAGTTGTATTTATTATTAAATATAATAGGCATAGTATTTCTTGTGCCAAACAATTCAGTCAATGGGTGTGCGGGGAAATGGGTCACGTGACCAACAAACCTCAATGAAATACCGGAGGCGAAATAACTGCGCGGACAAATTGACTCCATGGGAGTCGATAGATTTGCCTGAAATTTGGCAAGTAGATCGTCAGATAACCACAGTAAAATATTATAATAGTTTTAAAAAATATTTTAATTATTTTCTAGTAAAGCGAAGTGATTTTGATGACTTGAAAAATCGCAGAACATGCCGATCTTCGTGTTAAACTTCTACAAATCCAATCGGAAAAAAATCAAGACGAGCGTAATAGCGGGCTTGTTATCTACGTCAGCAAAATGTGTGTAGACCCCCCACTAATGTAAATAAACACCAAAACACCGATTTTATGATTGGGGGGGGGGGACCAATGCTGAAGTTCCGGCAGTCCAAACGAAAGCGAGGCTGTTGACAAAGTTTGCACTGTCGAGAAGCCAGAATTGTCACATAGCTACATCTTCAATGTTATTGTTGATCCGATTTTTCGTGTCACCACGAGGTAACGGAAATCGGCATGCCCGTAAGTCGCAAATTGGTTAATTCCCGCCGTGCTCGTATACTGTCGTAAAATATTACCAGAAAGTGACTGCCGTGATTAATCTGTCAAAACTCCGGTACGGCGGTATTTTAAAACGACAAGAAGTTTCGATGTAATTGTAAGCATTTTTTTTTCAGAATCACGTTTCGTTATATGCTTCGGCGGTTTAAATAAAAATAAAAAAACACACGCATTTTTTATTTTCCCAGCGGCAGTTTTGAACTGTCGTCGGCGGATCCGTGATCCGAAAAATCTAAAATACTTGGCCTTAGTTGAAATAAAATGCAAGTTACTTCCCTTCGCCCATTTGACTGATCAAAAAAAACAGCAGAAGTATCTTGGGTGGATAATTTGACTATGTGTCTCCCCCTTAAATGGGCGCAGGAATTAGAGGAGTAGAATGGAATGAGACCACTGTGGTTTCCAGGGTGACTATCATAGATGCTAGGATTCAGATACAGACTATTGAATAAAATAGATGGCCATATGTTTAGGATCCTAGATGGAGAGAGAGAGACAAATGGGGTTTAACATCCACTCAACACAACCAGGTCATTTCGGGACTAACATATGGTTTCAATTTTATTTCAATAATTCGCTTGCGCGTAGGGGTCTTTAGCCATGGGAGGAAACCGGAGCGCCCGGAGGAAACCCACGAGGTTGAGAAGGCGCCTGTATCTTCACGCCACATACGGTCACACCAGGGCTCGAAACCACAGCCGCAAGCCAGAGGTGACCGGCCAGCTAGAGGTCGAAGCGCGGCACTCTAGACCACTAGGCCATCCCAACCCCCCGATCCTAGATGGTAAACCAATGACGATTGAAAAGGTTAAAATGGGGCCTAGCATTCAGACAATTCATTAAACATACATTATTCAAGGGCTAAATCTGCCAATTTCACGTCTTTCATTAGGCCTGAAATGTTATCTAAAGTATTAATCAGACATTAATTAACTTATCCAGACCATAATCAACTCTCGATGTCATCGCTAGTCTGCAATATTTACTGGATTAGGATCCGATTTACTGATTGACTTCCATTCATAATTAAATCAAAAACTGGATAATCAAGACTACAGTTTTTTTTTTATCCTACCGACTTTAGTTAGGGTGCCCCACGTGCCAACTGAAAAGTTGTTCTTGACACGTTGATCCTGCACGTTTTAGTTGAATAACTTACTACTGATTTCTAACAGTCTCGCACACTCGTTGAGGCTATAAATAGCAACAGCATGCGGAAATGTTCAAAACACCAAACACTACTACAGCCGTAAAAAATCTATTGTTGACGATTCTGAATAGCAATAATATTTAACTTTTTGGTTATTACGGCATCTTTAGAAATTACGCTCGTTTTATTTTTTAAATTGCCTTATAATTAGCTGTACCATTAGAAGCTGCATATTTTGGTTAAGTACAAATAATATCTCTGACTCAATGCCGTCCAGCAAGAATATGATACTAGCAGTAGTTTCATTTTACTTTTACAAGGTTCTTAAAAATATTGTTGAGTTGCCTGATGTTGGTGCTTCTAAATTCAATTTCTTGTTCCATGTTTCGTAAAAAAAGTAGTCTTGATTATCCCGACCCGTCAATTAGACGTAGAATGATCGGTAGACTAGTTAAGCGAGACTAATTTCAAAACAATGGCACGTAACCTATCTTTTACTCAAAAGTGTCTGGATGTTATGGACGCCACTCCAAACCATTTTTCAGTATTACTTATGTATGGTTTAATGATCATAGCTTATGAAGTACAGCATGGTCGTTTATTTAGTGACTATAAATGTGTGAAACAGATTTAAGGCTTTCTAAATATATTAGTATTGTGGTGTAATTGTCGAGATATTTGGAGATATTCATTTAGGGTGGGGCACCCTACTTTAGTAATGATAATTGAGGCTTGCCCCATTATTCAGTCGCTAAAACCTTGGTTCATAGAAGATCAATATGACTGAAATTTTCAGCAAATTCCCTTTACATTATCTAGTTTTTAATTATTATAGTGAGAACTGCCAACTCTTAATCTAATCTTCCATAATGTATCTTGAAAATAAGGTTAACATGGCCATATTTTCGCAAACCTACATGGTATACAAATGTAAATATCACCGTTCCCACCTGTCCAGGTGTTTTAAAGTTAGGAAGATGACGACTTTATGCCACCTGACAGGATTATATCTACCTGAAGAAAGTAATTACCTGTCAAACGTCCCCACACGACACACATATAACACTGACGTCACTGTATATACTGTGCCATTTCAACATGACATTGATAAACTGACGTCATTGTGCTAGAAGCGAGGATTAAATGTATTAAAGCTAGTTACATGTGTCAGTCACTAGAACAGAGAATCAACATCTTTGTATAGGTTCACGAACTATAACATTTACATATATCATTATAGTAATGTTAAAGGGACAATACATTGTTTAAACAATTCAGAATTACTAATCATCTTATAAAGGGGCTTTTCTGGCCAAATGGTTTAAAGAGAGAGAGAAATAGGGTTTAAAGTCCACTTGACACAAACTAGGTCAATTCGGGATTAACATGTGGTTTAATTTTATTTCAATAATTCGCTTACACGTAGTGGTCTTTAGCGGTGGGAGGAAACAGCAACAACAATATGACTATATATAAAAAAAGTTTAATGTAGACCATGTCATGGTAAAGCAACAATTTAATCTAGAGCATGTCGTGGTACAGCAACAACAATTGTGTATGTCTATATATAAAACAGTTTAATGTAGAGCATGCCGTGGTAAAGTGACAACAATTGTATGTCTATATATAAAACAGTTTAATGTAGAGCATGCCGTGGTAGAGTGACAACAATTGTATGTTTATATATAAAACAGTTTAATGTAGAGCATGTCGTGGTATAGTGACAACAATTGTATGTTTATATATAAAACAGTTTAATGTAGAGCATGTCGTGGTAGAGTGACAACAATTGTATGTCTATATATAAAACAGTTTAATGTAGAGTGGTAGAGTAACAACAATTGTATGTCTAAATATGAAATAGTTTAATGTAGAGCATGCCGTGGTAGAGTGACAACAATATGTCTATATATGAAACAGTTTAATGTAGCACATGCCCTATAAATATAAAAGAGTTCAATATAGAACAAGTGTAATAATAATAACACCATATGTGGTCTTTGACTAACATCAATATTATACTCTGTTTTATACAAATATATAAACACTGTATGAAACCCAGGATAAACCATAAACGGTCATAAACAATTTTCAACTAAATAAAAATGGGGTCATACTCTTCTGAAATTAAATGTATTGAAATGGGATACTGTCCCGACTGGGCTAATGAAGACGGGCATACACCATGCAGTGTGCCATCTAGGAAATTTTGTCTGGACAGCGGCGCTATGGCCAAGTCTTATATCGAATTCTAACTGCCATGCATCTTTTATGTGCATGCCAATGTGTACACAGGACCACGCTTGTCAACTACATGTAATCAAGTCAATGGTTGGAATCACTCCTACAAAAATACAGAAAGCTAGTCAAATAACTCTGGTGATTTAGGGGGGTCTAAGGAACCATACTTTCAAGTGATGCAAGTCTGGAAATAAGGCACCTGTCACTGACAATGTCAGGCACAGATTCAGGCTTTGTCAGGCACAAAACCTATGTTGCCTGTCATTTTCTCTGGCAGTGATTTGTCATTTTTAATGATATTATTAATACATGTCTGGCACTAAAATGAAAATGGCAGGTACTATTTCATTAGTGCCTGCCATTTTGACAATTACATATAAAACTGTTATATCAAGGCCTGGATTTCAGGCTACTCAGGGATATAGGGGACGATCGGTATAAAATATTTCAGTTTCTGTAATTTTCTTCAAGGAAAAGGGTAGTTCAATATTTACATGTACCCAGTACCAAAGTGTTAATACAACTATCAACTATGTCAAGGGTTGGGAAAATCTCTAAATCTTTGATTCAAGACAATGGCACGTAAACAAACAGGCTTAAATTTTACCTTCATCTGCTAACAAAAACTCAATTTTATAATTCTACAATTTAACAAAAGATATAGTAATAACCAAATAGAACATTCTTTAATACAGCACATCCAAAAATTTTCAAACCAAGTTTTTGACAGCAGGTGATGATAATTTGAAGGATTCTGATTCCCTTGTTAATAATATTGTAAAACTCAAATCTCTTTTCTTGTTATAATAACTTAGATCTCTTCTGTTGTTAACTGTAATATTGTAAAACTCAGGCCCCAGGTTCACAAAACATTCTCAGACTTAGGTTAAGAATTTACTCAAATTTCAATCACTGTTTGTCTATGAGAAATATCTTTGATTCAGAAACACCAATATTTGGCCATAGTTTCTAATTGATGTATTTGATACATTAAAACAAAAAAAGTTTTATAAAATGCTATTTTCTAGTTAAAATAAGGCGAACAATTTTGAGTGAATTCTTCACTTGAGTCTGAGAAAGCTTTGTGAACTCGGGGCTAGGTCTCTGAATAGCATCGTTTGTAGGCTATATGCGTGTAAATTATCAAGCGGAACTGATAAATATTGGAGAAAATCTATCAGTATTGATGGGTCGCTTTTTAGGCTAATTAAAAGCATTGAAAAAGATTGGACCTTGTTGTTTTGTTTAATAAACTATAGATTAGCCCAGTGAGAGCAGATCAGTAGAACGTTAACCCCCACGACATTCAAGGGGAGTGAGTGGCCGAATATTTAGCGTTTGCGCGCTGTATCATCAAGTCTGTCATTGAGTCAACTGGTGTGGTTTCGAATCCCTGGTTGTACGTGGCAAGGAGTAGGGTCGCCTCTCCAACCTCATGGGTTTTCTCTGGGTCCTCCGATTTCTTCCCACTGCTACAGGCCCTAATGCTCAAGCGAATTAATGAAATAAAGTTGAACCACATGTTAATCCCAAAATGACCTAGTTTGTGTCGAGTGGATGTTAAACCCCACTTCTCTCTCACTCCATTACATTTAAGTAACAACAATATTGTCACTTGCTCCTTGAATAGTGTAGGACTTATAAAAAAATGTTACAATGTATACAACCAGTAGCAATACATGTAACATGCATCAAGTTGTAGCTATTATAAATTTTTCTATAGAATTAACTACAACAAAGAAGAAACCTCCACATTACACGGATCCTTCAAGACTGGGATTGGCTATAGCCCGTAATACGTTTAGTGACACTAAGTTATAAATTAGACTACCAGGTCCAAAAATAGTACATTTTACAAAAAAAAACATTTTTATTGTTTATTGCTTGCAATGTCCTTGTGTGACGTGTCTTGTATGTGGGTTTGTCTTCTGGGTTTGTTTAGATGTGGTTCAGTTCTCCCCCTTTACCATATTATACACATGTAATAAGCATCTGAACCAGACAGGTAAACAGCATACAGCTTAACATCCCCTCATCCCACTATAATCGTAAATCATATCCTACGCCCCCTCCCCACTAAATCAGGTAAATCATATCTTTCATTGTACATACCATGAGTTACATGTATATGTATATATTCACTAGGGGTTATGCATATATTCACTCACTGGGGGTTACGCATATATTCACTGGGGGTTTTGCATATATTCACTAGGGGTTATGCATATATTCACTGGGGGTTATGCATATATTCACGGTGGGTTATGCATTTAATCACTGGGGGTTATGCAGATAATATTTGGGAGTTATTTTATATACATGCATATAATTAAAACCTCAGTGTTACTATGTAAATATGTATAAATATACTATAATGTCCATCTTTATACAATAACATTATTGATAAATGGTCCCAAATCCCACGAAAAGTACTTTAAAATGTTATTGAAATCAGTTTGTGTCGGCATACCTTTTATCTTTTTATCATTTATCTTAGTGTAGTTTTGCGGTTGTACTAATTATTTTGTATATAAATATAAATATATATTCACTCGAGTTATTTTATACATGTATACACTGGGAGTTCTGCATATAAATATATATTCACTGGGAGTTATATTGGGGAATATACATTAAATAATCTATAATTAACTTGGGGGCTATTCACGCAAGGTGAGTTTGAAAGAATGAAATAAAAATCGTTTAACTGTCTAATCTTATATCAGATTCCAACTGTCAGGGCAGTAACAGGACATTATTTTTTTTATCTCATCCAAACAACTAGTCAGTGACCCTAGCCAGGCCTTTGACCTGCAACACTGTATCACTAAGTTGTATACATGTAACTTTCACAATTGTTGCTGTTATTGATTTAATTAAGTTTATTGACATATGAAGGGGTAATATATATAGAAAATGGGTAAAAATATCAAAAATCACCATCAAAATGGTGTTAGTAATTAATTCCATTCTTTATTAATGAGGTTGTGGCAGAAACCCCGGACATTCAACAAAATTTTATTTTGAATTAATTAATAGGAAGTAAAAATCCCATTGCAATAAATTTTCCTTTTCACTTCACTTGAAATTATAATTAACAATTTGAAACATTGTATAAAATCAATTGTTTTTTTCTTTTTTTACTTTTAAAAATAAGTTTATCATATGACATAAAAGAATTAACTTGCTTGGCAGTATATATAACAAGCATTAATCTAATACAATGTTTATTGCTAATATAGGTTAATTTAATTAATTACCTATAAATAAATTATCCATAATTTTACAAATTAATTCAGCATATAAAATCCCTCGCCTATAGATGCAAATATTTTTCAATATACATTTCATTCAAAATTTGTATCTAAAGAAAATGTGTAAATTAAGTAATAATATGTCACTGTCGTGGATAAAACTGCAACAATGTATTATCACTCAGTTTTTCCACCAATAACTCGCAAGTATTTTTGATATAAATACAATTCTGATATCTAGCGAGCGTCTTACTTGAGTTGAACACTATTTGCATTATATTTATCTATGTAAGTACTTACCGCACATGGTGATAATAAACAAAGTCGTTGCTTTGACAGTCCTCTCCCCTAGCTTGTCAATACACACTGCCACGTTCTAACGTCAAAATTCGGTTATAAACGAAAGGATACCCCGACCTTATCAATTACTTCCGGGTCAAGCGTTCACGAGAATTTCTTTCTATTTTTCACGAGGACTGATGTCTTTCAAACGCCCTTTTTTGTTTTTATTATTCAGTTTATTATGAGGGGGTTATGTATAGATAAAAGTCGAGGACAGACAAGCCCCCTTTTTTTTTAATTTCTTTGCTAGAGATCCTTATTCCTTGTTCATTGACACGGTTAGTGGCCCTTTGCGTGGGGGCTGACGTAACCGGAAGTAGAATTGATATATGGGATGCCAAATAGTAAACAAAGATATACAAGCGTCTTTAAGTTGGTGAAGAATAAAAAAATTGTTTCTCTCAACAATTTTTAAAAAGCTATAAACCTTCAAAATGAGCAAGAGGAAGGCCCCAACTACAGACAATCCCAATGCTGATTTTTGTGATTTTTTGATGGGTAATTTTTTTTTTATATTGATGTCCAGTAACAAGGCAATATTTCTTTTGTCAGTAATGTCACGTGGCCGAATCGGTGTTATTATTATGATATTATTTTGTTATTTACCAGTAATAGTTATTGTCATGTCAGCATTTCAATATAGTAGGATCACTCGGTGAATGAAAAGTTACACATCGGCATTCATGGTTGATGTGACTCCCCAGCACACCTGTAGCC
Source organism: Patella ulyssiponensis (assembly GCA_963678685.1). NCBI lineage: Eukaryota > Metazoa > Mollusca > Gastropoda > Patellidae > Patella > Patella ulyssiponensis. Next base: position 93,277,100 of record OY783226.1, read on the forward strand.
ATTTTGGGGCGAGGGGTGGGGGTGTATTGTCCCTCGAACCCCTTCCCCCTAAAAATGACACCCCCCCCCATTTGCCTGAAAATAAAGTCGCAATCATATAGAGTTCTAAAACACCTACTGTTTGTAATAGACAGCAGTCAGGAACTATCATGTAGCTTTGGGGACGATGTGACAGCACGTACCTGGCACCCAGCTGACATTGGTATTGATTATGTTTTGACATCTATCTGAACAATTTTTTGTACTGACTCGACCAATGGCCCACTGTCAGGTGCCCCTGTCCTGTCCAGATGTTCATTGTTCAGAGTAGCTAGAGAACGATTTTCTGGGCTGGAAAATGTTTCTGCGGCCATCCAATTTTCAAAGGGAGGCCCCCCATGCAGCCTCCACCCCCAAAAAGTTCACTGTCCCACCACGGGCCTGCTCCCTAGTCCCCAAACTGATGAACAGTAAACATTTGCTTGTCGCCAAATGGATGACGCTACGGTAAGGGTGAATCTCAATATTAACTTTGTAATTTTTTTAATCTGCAAATTAAATGATAATTCTAAAACAATTTTTTTTTAATTATTTAGATTAAAGATAAATGTGTTGGAAGTAATCTTAATAAAAAATGTTTTTTATTTAGTGTAAATCAGTACATAAAATATTACGCGATTACGAAGGCATAAAATGAGTAAAAAAAGAGCCAATTCTGCCTTGACCAGTTTGTGTTACTGGTATATCTGATGTGATCCCGCAGTGAATATTCTCTTGGCCGCTACAATCACTGATAAGCATGACATCGACGAGACTTAATGACTTCGGCATATTAACTTTTTTACTCCCGACAAATTAAATTCTCAAACATTTTTTTGAAGTATAAGAAAAATAAATAAAGACGTTTGAAGTATTTGTAGTTAAAAAATATTTCTTATTTAGTGTAAATGGATATTAAAATGAGTAAAATGCATCATTTTGCCCGAAATCAGTTAGGTGTTATTAGTCCTGGATCTGGCTATGGTTCTGTAGGAAAGTTTGAGTAGGGAGAATTTTTTTGTAGAAATGATTAGTAGGGGACTTAGTAAGTATTTTTGACTTGGGTGGACACTCACCACGTGGTAGGTTATCCAGCTATGACGTCATCAAAGATGGCCGCCGACGTTATATCCATATTATTCTATATGCTCTAGTTTTCTGTCAATTTCTATGAAATAAAAGCCAGAATGAAGCTGTGTATGTTAACTAAAGCGAAAAATATATTTATTATTAAACTCGTATTAATTTTTCACGAAAACACTTAAGGTCTCTACCTAATATTTAAGCGAAAACATTAAAAAAAAGCTCTAAAATATAAAGTATTTAACACTTATAATTACACATTAATTAGAGTGTTATAACAATAAAAATTTCTTTGATACACTCAAAAAGGATTTTTACAAGTTCCAGCAGATTCTTTGACACTCATACATTTACAAAATGAACAGCAGGGTAACTCATTGGCTCTGCAAATACAGGACGACTTGACACATTTTACACAGGAGCAAGCACCAATAAAGTCATTAGGATACTTGTGTACATTAGATTCTGGAACCAACCCATTTTCGGATATTTCAAAGCCAAATTGACATGGATCTAAATGAACGATTACGTCATCAAGACAATGATGTAGGTAGTATGTATAAAAATATGATCTTAATAAATGTCCTTTGCTACTGTTGCTTGTAGGCGGCAAATCGTCGACATCTATGTTTTTACCGTGATGATACAACCACAGGCGTAGTTCATCTAAAGATTTACATGCAGATCCTTTTCGTAGAAGTTGAACTAGGTATTCTTCTGCAGGTTGAAGGCATTTCCGTACTTCTTCACAGTCACTAGATACTCCAAAGTTCGACAAAAAAATATCAGATGCCATGTTGAGAGCTCCTTTCTTAGTACCAAACTTACTAGTGTAGTCTGTACCCGACAACGCATGTATTGCTGGCAACAAGGAACACAGATTTTGGCCCATATTATGATATATTCTGTGGATAGGTAATAAACGTGTGGTATTTCCAACTCCAGTGCGCACCCACAATTCTTCTAAACCGAGACGAGCAAAATTTTCCCAGTGAAATAATGCCAAAACTATAATATCTGTATCAGCACTAACTAGAGCAATTTTGGTAAATCCTTGCATTGATGCACATTTAGCGTGAATCATCATTCTTAAATCAGCTTCCTCAACTGAAAACACATTTAGCTCAGGGTGATTTTCCTGTCTACCATTTTGTACCGAGGAACAATTTAATGATATCCCATCCTCTTCGTCTCCAGAAAAAGCACTGAATTTGTATCTAGTAGTGGATGGTATGTGAATCAAAGACGTTATTATTGTACTAGCTATGAACTCTTGAAAGAGAAGTTTGTTTCTTGATGACCCCCAAAAACGATTCATTTGAACAGGCAGTTCAGAATCTTTCGAGATATGAGTGATATCAATGACAATATTACCAATCTGTCTTTGTGATCTCTCTGGTTGTTTGGGTGAAAGTTTGTGATAGCTATCAAAGACAAAATCGACCTCTCCACTGTTCTTGGTGATACTTTTTATGTACGCAGAGAAAGCAGAAACTGCCCCATCAAATGTTTTCTTATCATTTGTTACTACCTTGCGTAAACAACTCATCACATCAACAATAAAGCAAGATGTCTTATTTGAAATGAAAGGGGCATCTATTTCTGTGTTGGTGTTAAACTTTTCTATTTCTTTAACAAGAAGACTTTTTTGTGATTTGGTCAATAATCCATTTTCATCAAACAGTTTACAATCTTCGGACAGCTCATAAGAGAAGAGTTTCTCCATATCATAACCACGAGCTTGAGCTATTTGTATCATACGGTGTGCTGCAGTATTCGACATTTTCTTTGTAGATTTACCAGCAGCGGCTGTAGTTAAATTGTTTACGCTGTCGAATGCTGGTAACATAACTTTATGAATTGTATCAGATATTTTTATTGTTTTATCTTCAAATCTGGTTTTACGAAATTCAGAATATAAACTATCCCCGGTTTCAAATAATTTTAAAACCTTCTCCTTGACTGCTTGGGGAACAAGTACATTAGTTATTAGATTATGTAGTGGATTAGGAGTAACATCAAATGGGTTTCCTTTTGCTAATACGTATGTTAACATTTTGTTGACCTTTTCTTCCGAACACTGGGTTTGTGTTTTGGACAGCTCGTGATGAATATTTAACTCACCAACCAAGGGAATGGACATTGTCACTTCTCGAAAGAAATTGGAAATCATTAGTCGCTCATGATGGGTAATCTCCCACTCTGCTACAAAATCTTTCTGTTTTGTTCGTCCTATGATGCCAGCTGAGCTCTTCTGGGATCTATTAAATGTCTGCTCCAACGCCATGTCAGCAGCCACGGCAGTAAATTTATGTTGATTCCGTTTTACTGCATGTTTTCCCTTTAAAAACATCTCATGAACCTCTGGTGCAGTCTTTGGTAATCTTCTCATGTCTTCGAGATATAAGGATGACCACCTCTGATAGTTAATACAATCAAACATGGCAAATATTGGTTGAAGCTTCTGTACAGTATCTAGGTGCAATTGCCACAAACCTTGTCTATCAGATCGTATCAAATTCCTAAGAATCTGTACAAGTATCAAGAAATTATCCCAATACAGAAATTGCTCTGATATTTTCCTTCCATGATCCACAAACTCTCTGAAACATTTGAATAAATTTTCGGCATTAACGTCAAGATCCAGATGATCCACTTTATTCTCTACTGCTGAAGAAATTTTCTGTTGCATTTGACACAGATTTTCAAATTCTGACTTGAAGGGAACAGCAGATTGGCTATTCAGGAATGATGCCACTTCTAGCCTAAAGAAAACTTCTCCCAACATCAACATCCCCTTCAGACCTCTTGCATAATTCTTCCCTTGTAAAACAGATTCTACTACGTTCACTCCAAATATAGAACATTCAATCAAAACATTAGATATTCCAGTTCCCTTGACATATCTTCCTATGCACCGAAGCAAGATTTTGGCCATGTGAAATGCTCCCAGTACAAGAACAATGTTTTTAAACTTATCAGGATTACATAGCTGTACTTCACGAGCGATTGCATATACCCCTTCATCACAAGCTACCGGTAAATAATGTTGATCCAATTGACTAAGTATGCTGTTGAAGTTCAGCAATGATGTATATACAGCTGCATGTTGAGTGACTGGGTATGGAACTACTGGTAAAAATCCAACTTGTTTGGTTAATAGGCTCTCATTTGAGCATAAAGCATTAAATGCACTCCAGGAAGGCACGGGCTGTTCAATGTTAGAGGCTTCACAGTTATTAAAGATTGTATGTGCGATTCTTGAAAAGCACCATATCAAGTCTAATGCTTCTGCGTCTTTCTTTTCATTGTTTCCTTCTGTAAAAAGATTTGGATCAACTTCATAATCACTTGGGATATCTGGCCTCTTAGCTGGTTTAAAATACACTTGTAGTTTTTGACATGGAAGAACTTCTTGGATAGGTTTCGCACCATGCACAACTTCAGTGTCTGATATGGTAGGTTTAGCTGGAATGTTTATGGGCTTGTCTTGAAAGAGAACACATACTGTGTCATGAGAACCATCAATACCAGATAAGGTAGCTTCTTCGTGATCAAAATTGTCAAATGCTCCAATTGTATATGAATCAGTCTTAAAATGGCTGGGAATAGGAACTTCGCCTTTGGACTGTAAAATAGAGAACTGGGCAAGATTATGGTGATGACGAATAACTTCAGGGTAGCTAACACATAAACCAGCATGATTAAAACTTGTAATTAATGTCTTGCTCTTACATTTATCGTGTATTGATTCGGCTACCATCAAATGTAAAGGAGTCTTCTTAGTTCCGCGTAACATATTGTAATACATTATTTGTAATCAAGTTTGTGATTTTAAGTTCCAATTTGTTGGCTTTTTGCATGCTGTGTTATCCAATTCTTCATAATCTTCAGTAACAGTAGGCTCGTCTTCTATACAGTTAGGGTCAACATTGAATAGGGTACTAAAGAAAGTCACAAACACCTGGGGTATTTTGATCCCGTTCCACGACTTTCTGAGATCTTGAGCATCACAGAATTTATCAGTGAGACCAAATTCTAGATTTTGCAATGATTCCCTTAATATACTTGCACATTCAGTCACTGGATTACAACTTCTTATAACATCTGCAACATCTTCTGTTTGTAGAGCAGAGGAAAAAAACATCAATGGTTTGTTCGCTTCTAAGGGCTTGGAAAATTTGATCTGATCCCCAAAGTAATCGCACAACATCAATTTAAGTTCCTTATTAGTTACTTTAATTTCGTCATTCTGAATGTTAAACTGATCTCTGATGTAGCTAAGGGTGTATCCCCGACCTTGCTCCAACCCACATCCTATATCATGAGCTATGTCAGAAAAAATAAGTAACTTTGTAGAGATATTCCAATTCCATCTATGTTATCTAATTTGAGTTTCCGTTTATATTTAAGAAAATAGCCTGAAATACAGTTATCATGACATAGAATATCAGCACCAAAAACACTTGATTCATCTTGAAGATCACATGTTCGAGTAAAAACATCATCTTTTAGATACAGTGTGGCTTTTAAGAATTCATTAGCTCTCGAGTATTCACAAATTCTGTACTTCTTATATATGCCCTTATGAGATTTTTTATCACAAACAATACATAACTGATTTGTGCTTGAGATTGGGCTTGTGGGCGTATGGGGATTGCTGTAACGACCACGTTTTCGAGTAGACTTTCTAACCTGTTCATTGTCTGGTGATATAATCCACCAGGTCTTCCTCTTCAGATCTCTCTGCATCCCATTGAAGTTTTAAAAGGGATTTCTTGTGACAATATTGTTTATAACATGAATTGGTCATATGATAGTAAAATACCCTGTCATCATCCAATGAGCTCAAACGGTCACTAACAATATCATTTCGTACCTTTGCAGCTTCTTGAATTTTTTCTCTTCCGTTTGGTGTGGTTAAAACACAATCATCACTTTCATTACATATAATGCAAGATCTATGTTCAGGATAAAAAGTAGACTCACTCGTGTTTGATGCAGACCTAGTTAATGCAATAAAATCCATACTTTGTCGATTCAAACATCTAGTAATTTCGGATCAGTTTGATCAGGTCATATCCTGTGGTAACTATGTATGACATCATATTTTGTGATAACTATGTATTATGACATCATAGCTTGTGGTAACTATGACATCACAGCTTATGGTAACTATGTATTATGACATCACATCATAAATTAGTCACATTGGTGCTTTATGCACAGGTATGTCTATAAAAATGACCAAATTCCCTTTTGAATGTTATGAAAATATTTCTTTTTGTAGTATGTTTTCTTAAAAATTAGTAAGGGTTTATGAATAAATATTTTTTTGACTTTAGTTAACATAAACAGCTTCATTCTGGCTTTTATCTCATAAAAATTGACAGAAAACTAGAGCATATAGGATAAAATTGATATAACGTCGGCGGCCATCTTTGATGACGTCATAGCTGGATAACCTACCACGTGCTGAGTGTCCACCCAAGTCAAAAATACTCACTTAGGTCCCTACTTATCATTTCTACAAAAAATTTCTCCCTACTCAAACTTTCCTACAGAACCATAGTCAGATTCCGGATTATATGTAGCCGTTGAGCCAATGACTGATGCCAAATGAAGTCAATGCACGTGTTGTAGACAGTCATCTGTGACAGAGTTAATTCGTAAGTAATTCTCTGTGAAACAGATTGGTACATCTGATGTAATCAATTCATTATGTTGAGGTCATACGATGTGACATATTCATACATAGCTATACTGAATGGCACCTTCAAGGTCAGTCATCGTGTCAAGTTGAATCATAAGGTCTGTCGTTAAGGCAATGGCGTTTTTTCGATTTCCCGTGTCCAACCTTCTGGGTTTCCTCTGGTTTCTTCCCTCTGCTAAATATCCCTTTACCCACGAATTATTGAAATGAAACTGAACCATATGTTAGTCCCCAAAAGACCGAGTGTATGTTTATTACCCATTTCTCTCTTTTATCTCTTTGTGTAAATGTATTTTTTTTGATATATTATTGTCTTGCTTTATAAAGCATGAAGGAGCACATTTATGTGACAGTTGTGCGCTATAGAAATTTGTAATAATAATGTGTTTATACTTAATAGCGTATTCGCTTCAGGCAAGCCCAATATTTTCTGTCGGGTGTATTGAGGTTAATATGAAAATAAAAAGTTGTTTTTAAGGAAATGAGGAAACTTTAATTGGTGCACCTTCTATAATTAAACCACTCCCTTTCTGTGGTAGATGGACTATCTCAACCCTATTGTCTTCAGGCTATTGAGCCATAGATTATATCTGTTACCACGGTTACCTGTAGGTTATTGACTTACGTATACTTAAAAAAAGTTTTTGTATTTATACAATACGAACCTTGATCTCAGATGCTATTTATTATATTTAAGGAAGGTGCTTTCATCATTTTGTTTAATTTAAGGATTGGTTAGATTATATCTGTTTCCAAGGTTACCTGTGGGTTTCTTAGGCCCACATACAGTATAAACCTTGATCTTAGATACAATCCATTTATTATATTCAAGGAAGTCGAGTTCATCATTTTAAATTATTCAAGGAAGGCACGCTCATCATTTTATTTTATTCAAGGAAGGCATGCACATTTTAATTTATTGGTTAGAATGTTGATATAGTATTTTATCATAAATTTGAAATTACTGTCATGATTATATATATTTATGGGGTTATTTTCATTTTTATTCAACCTGCGGAGGAAAAAAAACAACGTTGAGGGTTCAACTGTCTGTTAGCAGTCATTATCTATATAAGATTTTTACACAGAATTGAATAGGGCCAATTTTTTTGATGATGAAATTGACAATTTTTATTGTCCCAATTCGGTTGCTATGGTCTACAGGATGTCAATGTGACACATGAGCAAGACACAGCTCACCAACCGTGACTAGTACACTTCATGACGCATGACTGACAATACAAATGTATGACTATCTTCATCAGCACTGTTGGTGCATTTAGATTTCATTCTGTAAACTTGGGTTGTAGGAGTTATCCATTTTGCATCTTGCTTCTTGTACATGATTTTTAGCGTCCTACTGTTCTGCTCCGAGGGGGTAATGAATACGGCTATACGCCATACAGTGTACGTATGAAGGGAAATTTTGCCTGACAGCGAGGCTACTCTTACCTCTAGGGATCTTTTACGTGCAAGCCAATGTGTACATGGGACCTCGGTTTCTTGTGCCATCCGAACGACCAGACAGCTGACAAGGGGAAACCATGGCGGAAAATCCCTATGAACTTTCTTGGCCAAATTGTTTTTGGACACTCAAAGCCGCAAGAAAAACAAGTTTTAAAATGACTTTTTGATACAGAATTTGATGGTGCTATATATTTTACATTTGGTGTAGTATTTAATGATGAAACCTTGTGGGATTTCTCTGGGTCCACGAGGTGTTGGGTGGCCGGATGGTTAACATGTTGCATCAGAAGGTCTGTCATTGAGAAAAGTGGCTAAAGACCTCTGCAGATATAAGTCCCGAAATGATCTAGTTTGTGTCGAGTGGATGTTAAACCCCATGTCTCTCTCTCTCTCTGTCCGGGGGGGTTGGGATGGCCTAGTGGTCTAGAGTGCCGCGCTTCGACCTCTAGCTGGCCGGTCACCTCTGGCTTGCGGCTGTGGTTTAGAGCCCTGGTGTGAGCGTATGTGGCATGGAGATAGGGGCGCCTTCTCAACCTCGTGGGTTTCCTCCGGGCACTCCGGTTTCCTCCCACGGCTAAAGACCCCTACGCGCAAGCGAATTATTGAAATAAAAAAATTGAAACCATATGTTAGTCCCGAAATGACCTGGTTGTGTTGAGTGGACGTTAAACCCCATTTCTCTCTCTCTCTCTCTCTCTGTCCGGGCCTTTCATTGGATAAGAGCTGAATTCTTAAAACAGTTTAGTTTCATTTTTGTGAATGAGGCTCCTGGTTTTTATCATTGTTACCTTCTACTCCACTGAGTCCATCCATAGAGTTTTCACGAATTCAAATTATCTGCCCTTGATCGTAGCTTGATTCTACGAACTAATCCATAAACAGTCTTATTTATTTATTTCTTTTCCAAGAGGCATATCAAACATGACAATAGAGGTGATAATATACATGTAAAGTTACATGATAATAAGATGTGATAGTTTTAATGAGAGAAAAAGTAATGATGTCATGAATGACCAGCCTCTTAAGGATAACCCATAAAAGCCTTCTTAAATTATAGCTAGGTTTATTTCTAATGGGGTCCATTGTTTACGTTCATCACGGTCGTCTTAGTTGCAATAAAATATGAGTTACTTCCCTTCTTCGTCCCCTCGATTGGTTGATAAAAATAGCAGATGTATCAAGGGCAGATAATTTGTCTATGTGTCTCCTCCCATGAATAGACCCATGGCTTGGTAAAGTAGAACAGAAGGATACCACTGGGGATTCCGAAAATGGGTTTTGTATGACTTGATGTTTATATAATTTACGACTTTGTTTAAATTTTATTTTGTAGAATTAGCGAACTATGAGAAGAATGTGAATCGTCAAATGCATAAATACAATGTTTACCGTAAAGCAGCCGGTTTACTCAATAAACATCCAACACGGATTAAATCTGGTGATGAAGCCAAGAAACTAGTAAGTATGACACACTTACCTCCCTGTTACAGGTTTCTTGTAAATCTTATTACTTTATTATCATTTTCAGTGAAGCCTGTATTATTGCAGGCCCAGGGGCTGTCATCCCGGACCCACTCACTTGATTTTCATTAAATCCCCGGTTGTACAGGACAAGGAGTACGGGTCGTTGTATGTCCAACCTCGTGGGTTTTCTCTGGGTCCCCCGGTTTCCTCCCAATGCTAAAGAGCTCTACGCACAGGCCAATTATTTAAAATAAAATTGAACCATGTGTTAGTCCCAAAATAACCTAGTTTGTGTCGAGTGGATGTTAAACCCCATTTATCTTAGTGTAATGTTGTTTAGAGCTTTATTTAAAGAACAATACTGGTGTCAGTCGTTATCACGTATTAAACAATGTTCCAAATATGATTTTAACTCAGAGATCATTTAATGATATATCTTGGTCCAGTGTTGTATGATTTAAAAGTAAGTGACCCATGAATTTTCTTTATATTTCAGGAAGGTATTGGTAAACAAATTGGGAAGAAAATTGATGAATTTATTGCAACTGGAAGTTTAGCGAAATTAGACAAGGTATCAATATTATTTCTAGCAGGGGGGTTGTATGGCCGAATGGTTAGCACGTGCACGCTGTATCATAAAGCCTGTCATTGAATCAACTGGCGTGGTTTTCGAATGCCCAGTTGTACGTGACAAGGAGTAGGGTCACCTGTCCAACCTTTTGGGTATTTTCCGGGTCCTCCGGTTTCCTCCCATGCTAAAGACCCCTACGCGCAAGCGAATTATTGAAATAAAATTAAACCATACGTTAGTCCCAAAATGACCTAGTTTTTGTCAAGTGGACATTAAAAACCATTTCTCCCTCTCTCTCCATTTCTGTCAAAAGATGGAAGAATGTTGCAGCCCAACCTCATTAGTTTTCTCTGGATCCTTCAGTATTCCCTCATTACTAGAACAAAATTATTGAAATAAACGAAATGATGAAGGTGTCTCTCTCTCCCTCTCTCTTGTTACCCGTATATGTGAATTATTAAAATAAAAGTGAACCACATGTTAGTGTCAAGTGGACGTTTGTATCTCCTTATAACGAATATGGAAGCTGTTAATGACATTATATATGTTACATACATCTAGCTGTGGTTAGAAAACTTTGTTGGTTTTATTGACTAGCAACTTATCTTTGTCTCATTTTGTAGATTCGAGCGAGTGATACCAATTTTCTAGATATCAACCTAAGTTTGTGTTATTTTGTAGATTCGAGCGAGTGATACTAATGTAGCGATAACAGAACTCACCAAAGTAACAGGCGTTGGGTAAGGTCCATTATTTCAATAATTCAAAGATACATTGTCTTCAAATGTGGTTAGGCCACACTTTTTTTTTTACTTGGTTTACGGATCCGCCGACCGTAATTTTTGTTAATTGGAAAAAAAAATAAAATTCAAATTTGCCCTTTTTTAAAATACCGCCGACGAAATAAATTGACAATCATTAAAAAAAAATTAGAAGAATATTGGAATGTTACAACAAAATAAATCGTTCAAATGACCGTACAGAATTCGTTTTTCAAACTATAAATCTGCCTCAAAGATACCATATCGCGAAGCACAGATGTTCAAAACCGGTGAATGCTGACTTTAGATACCAGGATATTTTTGAGTCTGTCAGACATAGATCTACATCGGTGAATGACTATATAAAAGTTAATCAATGTCATTAATAAACGTAATACTGCAAATGTTAAGCCAATAAAATCAAAGAAAAGGATTTACATTGATGAACGTTGATTTATCTCATACAAAAAACCCCAAATCAGACCTCGTCAGGAGGCGCGAGTCATTAGATACTCGCGCGCACGCTATACTCGCCTGAAATGTTATTCGCGAGAGTAAGGCATTACTCGCGCAATCATTTCCTGAAACTTTTCTTTAATGAAAATTTAAAACTATCTAAGGCTATAGTCATTTGATTTTTAATTCAATTCAATATCAACGATAAAATACAAGGCAACAGACCAACAGGCGATAAGAATACGATTACACAGTCACAGTGTTACTAAGAATAGAACAAAGCAAACATTTCGGCGTCTATTGATTGGACAATAAAGAAGTTATTTCGGGCATGTAACGTAGAATTTTTATGATAGGTTAATTTAACTGAAATCCAAAGTAGAATTCTCGCGAGAAATATTACGAGATATGAAAATTTGTAGAATGTTCTAATGAATGTAATGTCTTTTTCTAGTCTTTATGATTATATTTTGAATGGTGGTTTCATATCAAAATAAATATTAAACAAGCTAGAATATAGTTAGAAATGCCAAGAAGTATTTAGATTGCCGCATTTACAAGTGCTACTAAAATTACTGTTATTACTTAGATTAGCAAACAATGTCACGGCCAACATCGTGTGGCGACGACAGACAGTTGCATTCTTTCTACGATTTTCGAACATGAAATGCACATTATTTACAAATGCCAATGGGTAGAGACGTATTTTTGAAAACCTTCAGATCTTGCTAAACAGGATAGCGGAAAACATTTATCATAGAGATGAAGATGACCCCAAACGACAAGGTTTTTACATAACTTATAAGACTTTACACACGGTGCCACGGCTACTTTTATTTTCACTGGTTGTCTTTTTTTTTCTTTGACTTTGACATATTGTTTTTTGGCTATTTTTTTTTAAGTAAACTACTAATATTTTCACATTCAGCTTAAATAAATTGGACAAAATATTCTTTTATTATTCTTTATTAAATTAATCTCGCCCGACACGAGTTTAATTAATTCAAGTATTGAATTAATATTAGTAATATTAATATATAATATTACCAAGGCTCGCTTCTAGTAAGAGCATTCGAAAACAGTCTTACATCTCTCGAATGGCAGTTAATTAATGAACTGTTATTTGCCAGAGTTCTTGGTCTCTATTATAATTTTACTCTCCTAGGAAAATTTTGCGTGAGTAAGTCAGTTACTCGCCTAACTCACGCAGAATCTTTTTTGCGTGAGTAATTGAGTACTCACGCAGTGATTCTTCGTGGCAAGCACTGCAAATAATTAATGAAATCTGGAACATTATCTCACGAGACGCTAGACATGCACACACCGTTTGTAATTCTCAACAAAGGGAGGCTACTCTTCCTGCGCCTTGCGGTAATAATATGAACTAGAAGGGAAGTGTTTGTTTTCTTTATTAAACTGTACTGGACAAAAATATGGATTTTTATGATGAAAGACTTCATTCACTGGCAAAATGTCACTCAAACGTTCAATTTCACTGACTTGGTTTGTCCAGTATTTTTTTTTTCTGCAGCCTACTTTGCTAGAAGCTAATTTGGAAAAAAAAAATCTGAAGAGGCTTTTTTTTTTTTTTTTTTTTTTTTTACCACCTACCGACTACAAAATTCCTCTCGAAAATCCGTAAACCAAGTAAAAAAAAAAGTGTGGCCTTATTTCCAATAAAAGTATGACAAATTTGATATATATGTAAAGTATAGACACCCAATCTTACTAGAAAAATACTGGATTCCCTGAAAAACACCCATGACAAGATGAAACGAGGCTGGAAAATCCATAGCAACCTTTGATCTCTAGATTAGTGAGCAAATGCCTTATTCACTGAGACAACGTATCTCCTGACAAGTACTCGAATATGTGGAAAAGTAAAGTCCAATTCGATCCTGTCACTGACTGAATCTGGGAGAGAGAATAGAAATAACTGAGTTTACTCAATTTGTTTGATCACGATAACAATATCTATATACGTTGTCGGATAATTTCAATCTTATTAAAACACAGATCCTATTTCGTTTCATTTTTTATAATTAAAAATTATGTCTTACTTGTCTTTACTACACCTGGATCTGGTAGAGTTCTTATATAACCTGCGTTCTGGATGATGTTAGAGATCAGTCTGTTACGGCAAATTCTTGGCATGAGATGCACAGAACTGTGGGTAATCCACTAGAAATGTCTGAGCTGTTTATTTAATCGAATTTCTAACTTCATAGGGTCAAAAGCTGTTCATATTATGACCCATGTCACGACATCCTACTACAACGGGTCAAATCTTGTAGTGTAGGCGAGTTCTTGGCCTTTTGATGCACGGAACTGTGGGTAAACCACTAGAAACGTCAACGCTCATTGATTAATAAATGTCTGACGTCATAGGGTCAAAAGCCCCTCGTTCTATCCCTGATGTGAACTCCCACTTTAACTGGTCAGATCTTCCTGTAGTGTAGGCCATCGAAAGCATAAAAGACAAATAAAAATATAGATCTGTATTGTAATCAGATAGGGATGATTTGTTTTTGACGAAGTCTGTGACAGGTGTCTTATGTCCAGACTATATATATATATATATCTATTGTCTTTATAAAAGAATTTTGTGTGTGATATTTACAGACCTGCTGCAGCTCAGAAGTTTGTTCAAGAAGGAATCATGAGTATAGAAGGTAAATTGATCAATATTCCAGGGCGCATGTTTGTTGTATCATAAGATCTGGTGTGGCTTTAATTCCCTGGTTGTACTTGACAAGGAGTAGGGTTGCCTTTACAACCACATGGGTACTCCAGTTCCCCTACCACTGCTGAAGTCCCCCCTCTCTCTCTGTCTGTCCCTCAATATTTCAGACACAAAGATTTTGTATTGTCAAAAAGAAAACTAGTCGTGTGATTGTAGAACTGTTAAAAGAGTCAAGAGCACCTGTCTTTTTCTTGGCGGGGGGTTGGATGGCCGAACGGTTTGCATGTGCGTGCTGTATCATAAAGCCTGTCATTGAGTCAACTGGAATTGATGAAGGGCAAAAATTTGGATGGCCAAATGGTTGGCAGGTGCGTGCTGTATCATAAAGACTGTCATTGAGTCAACTGGTGTGGTTTTGAATTCCTGGCTGTACGTGACAAAGAGTAGAGTTGCCCCTCCAACCTCGTTGATTTTCTCCGGGTCATCTGGTTTCCTCCATCTGCTAAAGACCCCTGTGTGCAAGCGATTTATTGAAATAAAATGAAACCATGTGTTAGTCTCGAAATAACCTAGTTTGTGTCGTGTGGACGTTAAACCCCATTTCTCTCTCTCTCTCTCTCTGTTTCTTGGTGTAATCAGTTTACATGTATGTTTACTTTTTCTGTTTTTATTTTAGATTTACGTAAAAATGTCGAGAAACTGAACCACCATCAACAGATTGGTGTAAAGTAAGTCCTGTTAAATTCATTTATTTATTGGGAGCCACGTTGGCTCATTGCGTAAGCTGTCAGCTTGCAAACCTGGAGGTCTCGGGTCTGATCCTTATGTTGACTGAGAAAGTTCATCAGGATTATCCAGGGTGGTTTGCCCTTTTCAGTGGTAGGTGGCCTGGCATAGTTGTTCGGCTGGGACAAAAAAACAAGGTCTTGTTTACACATGGACATGCAGATAAAAGATCCCTTGAATGTTAGAATTTGATATAAGAGTAGGCCGTAGCGCTGCTGTCCAGGCAAAATTTCCACCATATGCCCGTTTTCATTAGCCCAGTCGAAGCAGACCAGTAGGACGTTAAACCCCATTTCGTTTTCATTGGCCCAGTAGGAGCAGAACATTCCAAGATGGCAGCATAGACTTGTCAAATCAGAGGTTGCTTGTTCTTAGTAGTACACAACTAATGCACCCAATATTGCCTCAAACCACCCTATTCAGCTATTTATATGAATCAGATGGTTGAGACGATAGATCCAAAGTTACATGTAGTTTCTGGCCAACCATTAAAACACCGTATAAAATGTAATTCCAGATATTTTGAAGATTTTGAGAAAAGAATTCCGAGAGAGGAAATGGAGAAATTAAAGGTAAATTATTTATTATCCACTCTATTTGAGCTAATAAATTTTTCATTCCTAACGGGTCTATCAAAATATAAGATAATGTATACCCTGTTTAATACACAGTGATAATTACTGGGGTTTGTATTTCAGATTTGGGCCAGCAATAAAGAATAATCCTATTCAAATGCTATAGAATAGGCGTTTTTATCGACCACTGATAAGCCAAAGTGATTTGCATTCAATCACATTTTCATCTTTAACGTCCATCTAATTCAAATTGGTCAACAAATTTATCGACACCGATTTCCGAAGCGATTACTTCAAATCGTCAAATCACTTCAGGGTGCGATTTGACGATTTGATCGGGTGGTCACGTGTTTTTTTCAACGGTGTCCAGCCACAAAAATTGCTTACAGCTAATCGGAGCATTTAACTAACTTGGCAAAGTACTTTGAAATCGACTATATTGTCACATGACATCTCTACTAAATTCAAATCAATTTGGCAAGTCGATAAAAAAGCCTAATGTAATCTCCATTATTTTCATAGGCATACAGGTTTGAACAGATAACCATTGCAGAGAGACTAATGAATTGTTGTGATAAGAGAGACTAATGCATTGTTGTGTAGAGCTGCAACGATTCGGTTCGGTGCACCGATAACCGACACTAGCCGTCTCGGTTCGATCCACGATCTACAACGTTCATATTTCGATTCGGTTCAATTGCAAATTAAATTTCAAATAAAAACAACGTACACCTTACCATATGAAAAAAAATGAAAGACCTGTAGCAATTAAGTCCACTTAAAATTTAATAAAAACTTTGTTTTTACGTAACTTTTAATTTACGTTATTTAACAAAACACGAATGTCACTCGAAAACATAACTAAAACAGAGTGACCTCCCTTTAAAACAATTTCCGTATGCTGACGAAAGTTAATTTATTTAAAATTGGTGACGTACCGAATGTTCATTGGATGTTAATTTAGGTCAATAGCTTCGGTAATCGTTAAATAAATTCTAAAACGATCTCATTAGCTGATAATTCCGGTCATTATCTTCGGATATTTTCGTGTTTAGCGATTATTACCCGTAGTCAAGCAAACACTGGAAGGTAAAATTATGGCAGACGACGTACTTTCTCGACCACCTGGTCATTTGAAATCTAAAGTTTGGAATCATTTTTGTGTAAGAAAAAACTCCTGAGTAGTGATAATGTTGACATATTTTGACTGTAAATTTGAATACATGTATTACAATGAAATGTTTTCACAGTTAACAATGTTAACATACTATGTAGTATTAAATAAAAGTGTTCAAGAGAATTTTAGTCTTGTGTTTTTATTGTTTTTAATGAATTATATACTGGAAAAATTACTGGTTATTGTAGCTGATAATCGAATCGAAAATAATCAAATCGAATGGTTAAAATCGATAATCGAACCGAATCAAGGTAGTTGTAAATCGTTGCAGCCCTATTGTTGTGATACCGCGAGATTAATGATTTGTTGTTGAGGAAATAGTATTTGGTGTTATATAACGTTTTGTTGTGATATTTTCAGGAAATAGCATTTGGTGTCATAAAGAAAATAGACGATGAATACACAGCTGATGTTTGCGGAAGTTTTAGAAGAGGTAAAAATATTCCAAAACAAGTCTTGAAAATTTACTTAAAGCTGGGGAGGTCTGTGTGGAAAATTTACTAAAACTGGGGAAATGTGTACAAAGAATTTACTAAAATTCTCTCTCACATGACCCGCCATCGTTATCCCACTTGGTGTAGAAAACTTGGACGTTAAATCCATTTATGTTTTTTTTCATTAAAATATGGTGTTTCTATTATTTTAGTTACCATAGCGATTATGACATACCCAGGATTAAATATATTTGTATTGTTATAGGTGCTGCCTCTAGTGGTGATATAGATATTCTGCTGACTCATCCTAGTTTTAACTCAACAGATAAAAAACAGGTAATTGTATGTGAGCCGCTTCCACAAAACCAGATGGATGGTCGATTCTATAAAAGTAGAGCTGGCACCATATTTGAATTGTCCACAGCTAAACTTTCCAAAAATGGAATTCTTTTTAAATTTGTCGTATCATCTGGAGTTGAGTACGGCTCAACAAAAAGGCATATAGTTTATGCTTTTGTGCCCATAATGAAGTTGTGAGACAAGCGTCTAGTTTCGTGGGAGCAAGTCACATATATCTCACACTCATATATATCTCTCTCACTCATTTATGGTGTTGGATGGCCGCATATGCATGTTGTATCATAAGGCCTGTCATTGAGTCAGCTGGCGTGATTTTGATTGACCGCCTGTCCAACCTCATGGGTTTTCTCTGAGTCCTCCGGTTTCCTCCAACTGACAAAGCCTCATACACAAAAGCGAATTATTGAAATAAAATTGAACCATATGTTAGTCCCGAAATGACTTAGTTTGTGTTGCATGGATTTTAAACCCCATTTCTCTCTAACTCCTGTTCATGGATATGCATGTTATCCTGCATTAATCAACTTTATGGAAGAAATGTTGGAGATCATAAGGTCTGTCATTTAGTCAATTGACATGGATTCGGTCAAAGATTTGTACGGGAGTAGGGTAAGGAGATACAATGTTGTAGTTCCTTGACTGCTCACATACCCTGTACTCATTTCAAAAAGAATAAGCTTACTCTGCCCTATGGAACAACAAAAAGAGAATTATGTTGCTCAGTAATGATTTTTTAAGGTCTTGTGTTGTTCTATAATAGTCTGGAGATCTCGGTGGCTAAGTTGGTAAGACCCTGGCTCGCTAACCTGGAGGTCGGGTGTTCTTCCAGAATTTCCGGCATGGTTTCCGCTTGTCAGTGATGCAGGATGAAGTGACAAAGACAGCTGTCTAGTCATTTGGATGGGACAAAAAAAAGGTTCTGTGTACACATTGGCGTGCATGAAAAAGATCCCTCAGCAGTTTGAATTCGATATAAGAGTATTCATAGTGCCACTGTCGGGCAAAATTCCCCTCATAGCACGCTGTATGGCGTATGCCCGTCTTCATTACCCCAGTTTAGGAGCAGAACAGTAGGACGTTAAATCAAGTTTAATTTTTTTGTATAATATTTTACTGTATTTTTTCCAGCCTGAATTATTAAAGAATGTTGTTTTGAAACTAGAAAAAATTAATTTTATAACAGATCGTCTTTCACTGGGTGATTCTAAATTCATGGTAAGAATAAACTCTCTGTAATATTTATTATATTAATTCTTTGTATTGGGTTAATCTGATGGTAACCATGACGTCAAAAACATACTAGATTATCTGGACAGATTAACTCTAGTGTATCAGTGTCATTAAAGTTATATTCCCGGGTACAACCTTAATGATTTGATGATATATTAGAACTAAAAACATATTCAAACTAATTATTTTATCATAATTTTACTTCAAATCGTTCTCAAAACATTGAAATTGACGAGTATAGCCTGCTATAAAATTCTATCGAAAGAGACCGTGTTTGCGTCAGGCGATTACCCCTCCGTAACCAATGGCAACAGCGGCAGAGGACAGAGGAGAATGCATTGCATACACAAGACGATGTTGTCTGCAAGCGCTGACTATTTACTACAAATATCGAATCCTTATTAAATTCTCAGATTATCCACTGCCCGCGTCTTTTTCCGTGATTTTTATCCCAGAAATTGTTGTACGTCTAACTCTTCATAAAGTTTTTCAACATGTACGCAAATCGCTCAAGTTCGCGTGCAGCATTCAACGCCAAGCGTGCAGGTAACCTTATTCGTCGGGTTAACTATTAAGGGAACCCCTTACATTTTTCAGGGAATCCAGTATTTTTCTAGTAAGATTGGATATCTCTATTTTCCATATATACCAAAATTGTCATACTTTTATAGGCAATAACCACCCGATAAATACTTATCTGGGAACCCAACTTTAAGTTTATATAATTGCCAGTCCTTATATGAATTATTTGTCCAACCGGGTCTATATTGTAGATTACTAGACTTTTTAAAAGAGACAAATTTTTACACAAAATTTTAATTATATATTTGTAATTTTCATTTGTTATATTTTAATTATATATAAACATAAAGTGTTGTGATAATTGTTTTTAATTGATAAATACTGCGATATTTAATTTACTGTTGTGATTATTATTTAGTTTGTCTTGTATAACTCATCATATGTTTGGCGCATTATAGCCCGGTAGTTGCTGACATGCCATAAAACCACATTTCATTCTTTCATTCATTCATTGAGTTCATAATGAAAGGAAGCTAAACAAATGGTCCTTGGTCCAATCCCAGAGTTGA
This sequence comes from Patella ulyssiponensis, assembly GCA_963678685.1. Taxonomy (NCBI): domain Eukaryota; kingdom Metazoa; phylum Mollusca; class Gastropoda; family Patellidae; genus Patella; species Patella ulyssiponensis. The sequence continues at coordinate 93,296,969 of OY783226.1, forward strand.
CAGAGAAAGTTCCTTACGGTTTTACAGTTCGTTTTCCGGTTGTCATTGATGTGGCGTGGAACATAGTCTAGTCTTTTGTTGAATTTGTTGAAAAACTGAGACTCCTGGAATTGTTGCCGTGCATGTAAAAGAGCCTTTGGCAGTTGGGATCGATTAACGGCAAAATTTTCCTCAAAGCCTGTCTTATATATAGAGGGGGGTTGGGTGGCCAAATTGTTGGCTCATGCGTGCTGTATCATATCATAAAGCATGTCATTGAGTCAACTGGCGTGGTTTCAAGTCCCTGGTTGTACGCGACAAGGAGTAGGGTAGCCTGTCCAACCTCGTGGGTTTTCTCTGGGTCCTCCGGTTTCCTCCCACTGCTAAAGATCCCTACTAGCAAGCAAACTATTGAAATAAAATTAAACCATATGTTAGTCCCGAACTGACCTAGTTTGTGTTGAGTGGGCGTTAAACCCCACCTCTCTCTCTTTTATATATAGCCTGTCTTATAGGCTGTCTTAATTAGCACTTGGGACGTTTTATAAATAAAATAGATAATGTTTTTGTTTTGTATTTTAGGGAGTTTGTGTTTTGCCAGAATCTGATGAAGAAACAGAACGTGTGTTCAGAAGAATTGATATACGATTGATTCCACACGATCAGTTTTATCCTGCTCTCCTGTATTTCACTGGTTCTGATATATTTAATAAAAACATGCGTGCCCACGCTCTCGAACAAGGTTTTACTCTCAATGAGTACAGTATACGACCTGTTGGTAGTACAGGTTAGTTACTTCATATTCTAAATTATAGATTCTTATAAAAGGTACCAAATATTCTCCAGTACTTACCTAATTTCTATCTCTCTATAGATAAATTACAGGTGATATTATTTTTCCAGGTACACCAGGTGAGCCGTTACCTGTATCAAGTGAAGAAGATATATTTGACTATATAGACTACAAGTTCAAGAAACCCAATGAACGAAATGAATAAATCATTCTATCAATCTCGATAACTTTAAATCAGTCATAATTTATAAACATTTAATTTCACTTATCATACAAATGTCCATTAATAATAAAGATACATTATACAAAAACTCAGGGGTGCAGGAACACGGGTACCAGGGTATACAAATGGTACCCTGTCCTTTTCTGGGGTATATCCATGCCCTTATGATGAAAGTTTTCAACCTTTTTACTAGTCTATTCATTTTTAAATGATAGATATGTAATCGCTCTGGTCCATCGCTAACCATGTATTTTAAAGGGTTATATGTTGGAATTTGGAATGCTAGAGAAGCTGTAAAAAGACTTCTCGAAATTGACAAATTTCAAAATTTTCTTTCGGTACCTTGGCCCTCGCTCCGTTCCGGTGCCCCTTCAAAAACTATATGTTTCTGTATGGCCATCTTTAGTAGCCTGGTTGATACAGAAAGGTAAGACACTGTAACCTGGCTATCATTTAATCTGGTGTATCTTGCACCAATGTCTTTAACATCAGTTTAATATCAAATCTTTGTTTAAAAATTTGTAAAAATCATATAAAATCACCCAAAATAATCTGATTTGTACTTGTGTCCAGTTTAAAGCTGACAATTCAATTTTGATAATATGTGTCCAATATACAAGTGTTTAATTTCTCGATCACTGTTAAAAAAATAAACAACCCAATAGATTATTTAGGTATTATGATTAGGTTTTGAACAATGATTGTAAAATTAAATCCTTGTAAATTAAACGCTCATTATTAAAATTAATCAGTGAGCTTTAAACGTGACACAAGTACAAATTAGAAGACATTTGGTGATTTTAAATGATTTTTACAAATTTTTAAACAAAGATTTGATATTTACTGAATGTGTAAGAAATAGGTGCTAGGTGTAACTACCATTTCATTTAAATATTAATACCTCAGTAGATAATGAACTTATGATTTTATATTCAATCAACATTTACCTGATTCTATATTTTTTTATTACATGTAATGTTGTTTTCTTTGATTTTTTTTTTAAACTGATTTTTTGAATGTTATGTATTTTCTATACCAGAGAATGTTGTTGCATGTTGTAGACAAAATTGTAAATAAATGTTTTTTGTACAATTTTTAATAAAATGTAGAATGTGGTCTAATTTAATTTAAGACAAACATATATTTAATGATTCCATTTACAAATTGATACTGGCCTACAGTCTGTGGAAATACTGGTTATGATTCTAGACTTAATTGAACCAAGGGAACAGAAAAAAGGCTTTTATGGGTTATTTTTTTATGGTGATTTTCTCAACAAGACAGTGAAAAGAGACTAACTTCCTTACAATGATTTGCTAAAGCCTATGTTAGTTATACAAGATTCACAGATATCATCATTTAGAATGAGTATTGACTGTAAATTCTACTACTGGACAAAAGGTTATGTCCTTACCTTGGTATAAACAGACGACTTAAACATACATTATAGAAGATTTGGGGATGGGGTGGGATGGCCTAGTGGTCTAGAGTGCCGTGCTTCGACCTCTAGCTGGCCGGTCACCTCTGGTTTGCGGCTGTGGTTTCGATCCCTGGTGTGAGCGTATGTGGCATGGAGCTAGGGGCGCCTTCTCAACCTCGTGGGTTTCCTCCGGGCACCCCGGTTTCCTCCCACTGCTAAAGACCCCTACGCGCAAGCGAATTATTGAAATAAAATTAAAAACCATATGTTAGTCCCGAAATGACCTAGTTTGTGTTGAGTGAACGGTAAACCCCATTTCTCCCTCTCTCGAAGATTAGGTAAAGAACTGGTAGTTCTCACTATAATAGATAAAAACTACATACTGTAAAGGGGATTTGCTTAAAATTCCAGTCAAATTAATCCACTCTGAACGATGATCATCATTACTAAAGTGGGTAAGATAAAAAACATAGTCTCGAATTATCCATTTCAAGATTAAATCATGAATGAAAGTTGTGCAGCAAATTTAGATCCTAAGCCAATAAATTTCACAGGTTAGCGTTGACATAGCGACTTGATTATGGTCTGGATAAGTTTAAAATGTCTAATCAATAATTAAGATAGCATTTCCGGGCTAAAGAAAGACCTGCAATAGGAAGGGTTTAGCTCTTGCATAATGTTTTAAGGTATAAGGAATAAGTATACCAAGTTCCAAGATAATCCTTTCAGAATTGTTGCCCTCGGGTGCTAAAGGCAAAATTCAAATTTGCAGGCTGTAAACGATAAACACAAAAATGGACACAGCCACACGCAAAAATTATGAATGTGGACAGTTTATTATTAATCGTGATACGTAAGCTAATAGGCTCGTGTTTCGCTCATATTTGTCGGACTTGATTGACAATCAGTGAAATTGACCGGCTAAAATACTAACCTGCAAATATATTAGAAGTTCAGACAATTTAACAATTAAACATAGTTAAATTTATTCGTAAACGCGCCTAAAATATATACATGTATGTAAAAAAAATAGAGAGAATGCTAAAAATAACTTGGGGAAATATCTCACTGATTCTAACTTAAATATGCCGACTGTGATTTTGATGTGATCAAGCAAGTAATCAGTTAATACAGTCAACCTCTTTAAGAGTAACACGTGACACAATTACTGTTCCTGGGTTTCCAAATTCTGGTTCGCGATACAAGCTGACTTCTCTGAAAATATTGAAAATTTGCTATATATAAATAAAGATCTGTACACCCCTTTCCACTCGCACGCCCATGCGGGTCCCTAGCCAGGTCGTGAAATTTTTTTATTTTTTTTTGTGGGGGGGGGGGGCACGGAATTTTTTTGAGGGGCTGAGGATGTGGCCGTTTAAGATAGATTAGATAAGATTTTATTGTATCATTACATCCACCAAGGACAGCATACACATTGTAAACAAAAGCAAAGGTTGATCATACAATTTTAACTTAACATCTGGGGTGTTCCTTCATGGATGTACAATCTGATAGGCCTATAATAAGTCTATAGGCATCAAAAGATGGTCGATATACTAAAGATCCGTATACAGCTAAAACGAAAATTATCTAAACATATTATATTGAACAGGGGTTGAGGATACTCCTAAGAAATCATTCTTGTTGGTGAAATATTGTGGAGAGGGGCCGAAGCCTCACATAGCTCCCCTGTGGCTACGGACCCGCGCCCATGATTTGTTTCCTCCGTCTCTCATTACAACATTTTGATATGAAAAGTGAAACTAGTTTTAGGGAATTCCCACTCTATTGATGAATTACCGGGAAAATGATATGATAGAAGATTACCGTTTGTGTTATTCATTTCACGTCGCCATATCTTGGACTTTACTTTAATTTAAAGTGGTTACTTGTTAAGGACGGTGACTTTGCACTTCAAGGGGTCGCACCTGTGTAGTTTATGTGTTTTGTTCGCAGTTTTGTTTGTGTGTAGTGCGGTTCTTCTGTATAATGCGAGTTTATTTTGGCAACGAACAAGCAATGACTATTGAGAGTTATGTGGTGTATGGGGGGGGGGGGCGGTCCGCGGCTGGGGACATGATATATCATCATTCATCCACTTCGCCGTGGTCGTATACTAGCTACGAGAACGTAGCTAAAAACGTTGAGATATACGGAGGGTTGAGAGATGAGATTTGTTCTGTAGCTATAGTCTTATACCAACTCTTACAAAATAAACTGATCTCGTTCCAGCGGCCAAACAATCTTTTAAATGTGCTCTTATTCAGAAAAGCTTTTACTTAGATATATATATCATTTTATTATATTGCATCTTTTTGTAATCTTTTAATTGTTTTATTTTTCACTGGTATATGATTTTACTCATTGTTTTGTAAAGCGCTGCGGAATACCGTGAAACTAGCGCTCTATAAATGTTTAATAATAATAATTTTTATATATTCACAAAAACATGTTTTAAAAGATATGAACATCGAATTAACGAAAAAGAAATCATTCGAGAGTTTCCCATTCGTATAGGATATATATGAAAGCAGAGAGCCAATAACAAAAACGATTTCAGAATTGTAAAATAAAAGTCCAGTTTTTCAACTGTTTGATTCTTGACGGTTGTTCCCCGGAATCAAACAAATCAAAAATATAAATAATAAGAACATTATTAACCATTACAATTTTCTTGTTCTCCACAACATATGTGATTAAAGATAAAAATATATTCATTTAATACTCAAAATATAATGAAATGAAATGGGGTTTAACGTCCTACTGTTCTGCTCCGAACTGGGCTAATGAAGACGGGCATACGCCATACAGTGTGCTAGGAGGGAAATTTTTCCTGGGTAGCGGCACTACGACCTACACTTATATCGAATTCCAACTGCCCAGGGGATCTTTTACATGCACGCCAATGTGTACACGTACGGGACCTCAGTTTTTCGTGCCATCCGAACAACTAGACAGCTGTCCCTCCGTCCTGCATCACTGACAAGGGAAACAGGCTGGAAAATGTGGATGAATTTTCTCTCGGCCAATGCAGGTTTAGAACACCCGATCCCCAGGCTATCGAATCAGCGTCTTATAGCCACCGATTCCCCTTACCCTATAGGCCTACAAATAAAGATGACAAGAAAAAATATGTAATAATTATAAATTCTGTGGTGCTTACAGTAGATTCATACGTTGTACTTGTTACTTCTAGTCCAAAGGCTGACATGGAAGTGTATATAGGGATATATCAAACTGTTTAATAGTGTCATGTGGGTTAAACAGTGCACATACTTTCCTTGGGTTTTCTTACAAATCAAAGATGACAAGAGAGAGAGAGAGAGAGAGAGAGAGGAGAGAGAGAGAGAGAGAGAGAGAGAGAGATGGGGTTTAACGTCCACTCGACACAAACTAGGTCATTTTGGGACTAACATATGGTTTCATTTTATTTCAATAATTCGCTAATTGCGCGTATGGGTCTTTAGCAGTGGGAGGAAACCGGAGTGCCCGGAGGAAACCCACGCGGTTGAGAAGGCGCCCGTATCTCCATGCCACATACGCTCACACGAGGGCTCGAAACCACAGCCGCAAGCCAGAGGTGACCGGCCAGCTAGAGGTCGAAGCGCGGAACTCTAGACCACTAGGCCACCCCCCCCCCAAAGATGACAACGAAACACCTGTATGTAATAGAGCTACAATGGAAATATCCATGCAAGTATATCAAACTGTTTAAAAGTGCCATGTGGGTTAAACAGTGCACAGGCTACTTCCCTGTCGTGATGGGTTTTCTTACAAATCAGTTTTATTTATTTTGATTTATCTATATCTGGAGAGGGTTTGGCTGTGTCAGAGGTCTAATTCACTAACAATTTAAACAGTGATTATTTTAAATTGGAGAGGGGTTCACATAGTTCGCGGAAGCACGTAGTCCGCCACTACAAGAAAAACTATAAATATATGGGCATCAAAAATCCTAACCCTAATCGTAATAAATAGACATCAATGGACTACTGAACCCTAACCGTAACCCTAATACAGCATATCGGTGGACTAAAATTGAACCCTATATCTGATGTATTTATTACCATATAGACCCAGCTGTCCATTGTCAATGATATTACACTTTTGTACAGAGACAAATTTTAAAATTGTTGATATCGACCATTGAACAGAAACGGAAATTAGAGTCAGAATTATTTATAGACGATAGGGTTATATCAGATCACACATCAGCATTATTACAGTCACACTGTATGATGTAACACGAACGTGCAACTAAAATGGATTTGTCTCCCTTTGTGATCAAAAATCACATTTTGTTGTTTTCTTTAATAATTAATGGGCGTAAAAGATCAAATCACATTTTTATTACTTTAAAATGACAAACGGCACAGCTGGCATAAATGGTATTTGTTATAAACAGCAATAATCATGGAATCAGCTCGGAAAATAATCGGTTATCAGTTCGTTGGCTTGTAGTGCGACCATGTGACTTCACTGTTGTTATTTTTGGAGCGAGTGAGTCGAGAGTTTGTTGTTGGTGCGAGTGAGCGAAGGGAAGTGCGATTGTGAAGTAAAAGCAAGGTTTGGCCATCCGGAGAGAAAGAATTTAACATTTGCACCAGTTAGTTTCGAAGTTTGAATAAAGATCTAAGAATGTCAGCTAGAGATACGATTGCTTTGGGCAGAGAAATTCCAACCAGGAAAGTTATTCTGCACGATGTGGCTCATATGCCGAGCGATTACAGTTCTACACCGGGGGGAACCATCTTCTCCACAACACCGGGAGGTAAGTCACTAACGTAACAACGTTTTGTTCGTCGTATTTCAAAAATTTGATTTATTATTTCATGTAAAACTGATGCCCAATAACTGTTGCGCTTTTCAATATTTAAGAAACTGGATTTAAATTCTTCAGGCATATGTACCGTTATGTAGAATTTTCAACATGGCGTCTTCACCATGTGACAGAAGTTATAGAAACGGATATCAACAATGTTGTACTTTGTTTAATTTTTTATGCTGTACAGTTATTATCAAAAACCTCGAGCAGCACTATGCATTAGAGCGAAAGGGACTTTGTGTATGCACAACAATGTTGCCATTTATTGCGAATGACATCATCACTCTCCAATAAGTCCCGTTCATTGACCGACTTTCCACGCGAATAATTTCTGCTTATTTCAGCCGAATTATTATCTCCCGTAAAAATATTTATTATTTGTATAAAAGATTTTTTTCGGGAAAGCGGATTAGACTTTATTTATAGAAGCATAAGTTATATCATTGGTTCTGTAAATGTTTTTAAATGTAAGAATTGAAGCGAGGAAATCCTTTATTTACGTTTTGCACCGCCATGACCTTGACTTTAAATTGTATTGTTTACATCCTGCACGCGAGTGATAGAACATTGACAAACTTCGCAGTCAATTAAAAAATGATGTCAGTGCTCTTTTAACCTCTAAGATAAGAGAAAAAGGGATTAGGTTATATAATTGTTCAGCCCACAGCTCGGAGAAGAAGTAGGTCAGTGTGTCAGAATTGGGGTGATTGCCATCAGCCATCAGGTCATAGCCCCGTGTCAACAAGAAGCGTGTAATTGTAATAATACACACAGCACTGATTTAACACGTGCTCTTAGCTCAAAACCAATCAACACATCCCATCAGACATTACTATTGTTGTGTAAATAATATTCAAGCAATTTAATTTTAAGGCAATGATTGATGGGCATGAATTTATTAAATTTAATGCGTTTCTGGGTGATATTTATTTTAAAAAGTTTGTATACACTTGAAAAATAAGTGCTCCTGTCCCCTATTTTTTGCAAAGGTCTCAGTAGTGTTAAGGACGGCCAGTAGAGTTTATCGTCTTGTTGGGAGGATTTTTCCCAGGCAGCAGGAATCCAAACTCGTAGATTATTTACCGTTTATATTTTTTTGATTTTGATTTCTTAATAAAATGCTTAAAGCTGGGAGATTTTCTCATGTTACTTTTATCAATTGAATGATTAAATGAAATGAAATGGTGTTTATAATTAACTGTGCTAATAAAGATGGGTACACACGTGGACAGCGGCACTACAGCCTACTCTAATATCAAATTCCAACTGCCAAGGGATCTTTTACATGCACGCCAATGTGTACACAAGACTAATTAAATGATTAATGAATTTTGAGTACATATTAGTGTGGCGTAAAACAGAAAATGCAAATCATATATTCACATATATTGACGACATGATTGAAAGCAATTCCTTAAAAAATTTATATGGGAATCATGGTGGCTAAGTGGGCATGGTGCTGGCATGCTAGCTTGGACGTCGGGTGTTCGATCCCTGGCCGAGAAAGTTCATCTCGATTTTCCGGCGTGGTTTCCCCTTGTCAGTGATGCAGAAGGAGGGCCTGACGAGGACAGCTGCCTTGTCATTTGGATGTTACGAAAAACAGAGGTACCGTGTACACATTGCACGTAAAAGATCCCTTGGCAGTTTGAATTTGATATAAGAGTAGGCCGTAGCACCGCTGCCCGGGCAAAATTTCCCTCATAGCACACTGTATGGTGTATGCCCGTCTTCCATCAGCCCATGTCAGGTGCAGAAGAGTAGGACGTTAAACCCTATTTCATTTCATTTCATTTAAAAAATGTATAAGATAATTTATTATTTACGATCAGTGTTGACTTCTATAATCTGATATCTCAATCAATTTGTATATATAGACATTACTATTTATGGCATAGTTTTACAATGAGATTTCTAGCAGATGTTCTAGGTGAGTCATGGTTTGATAGTATCTCCAGTTGTAATCAACTTTGTCAACAATATATTTGACATTATCTATCTCAACCTAGATTAAATATACACAGATAGAAATAAGGTTTAACTTCTACTCAACACAAACTAGGTTATTTCGGGACTAACATGGTTCAGTTTTATTTCCATAACCTGCATGCATGTAGGGGTCTTTAGCAGTGGGTGGAAACCAGGGGATCAGGACAGGCGACCCTACTCATGCTAACCATTTGGCCATCCACCCCGTAGATTAACTGTAAAGTTAGCGTACTTAGATTTCAGGTAAATACAGTGAATGGGTAAATCCAAGTTCAAAACATTGTTTCATTTTGTTCTAAGTAGTCATAGGCGTCATGCATAAACCAGGATATGCTTTTACTTGATAATGATATGATATACAGAAAAGAGATTGTTAATTCCAAGTTCAAAACATCATTTCATTTAGTATTGATCAGTGTCAGTCCTTCAAGTTTAAGGTGAGCTTTCGCTCCTGCTCCTCTTGACGCACATCGGCTTTCCTTCGCAGGAGTCATGAAAGATTCCTGCAATTTAGCTAAATCACTCTCTTAAATATTGAGATTAATAAACTACTTTCAGTTTTTGTTTACTTTTAAACTTCATACATTCGAGGTATCAGGAGCTTTTTATAGTTCCCGCACAATTTTATAAACGTGAAGGACTGGTGTCATGCACAAACCAGAGTAGGCTTTTACTCGTTTTGGAACACTTAAAAAATGATTTGCAGAAAATAAATGTGTAATTGTATCGTGTATGTTATATATAAGTATTATTGCCTGACCGTGATTGACGTGTTCGTACCATGATATCATAGTTAATCATCGTCATGTGACTTAACACATGTAATAAAATAATATAATCAATAAATAACATGTTACATACCTAGTTTATGGCAATCATTTTATACAATTTATCTTTATATGAAATGAAATTGGGTTTAATGGCCTACTTTTCTGCATAAATGGGCTAATGAATTTAATTGGCTTTTAACCTCCTTCTGTTCTGAGCCTAAATGGGCTAATGAAGACGGGCATATGTATACATATGTATACATAATTTTGCCCAGGCAACGGCACTATGACCTACTCTTATATCGAATTCCAACTGCCAAGGGATCTTTTACGTGCACACCAATGTGTACACAGGACCTCGTTTTTTGTGCCATCCGAAGTACTAGACAGCTGCCCTTGTCAGGCCCTTCTTCTTGCACCCCTGACAAGGAAAACCACGTTGGAAAATCCAGATGAACTTTCTCAGGAAATTGTGCCTAACTTTGTGGATTTATTCCGGGTCCTCCGGTTTCCTCCCACTGCTAAAGACCACTACGCAAAAGCGAAGATTGAAATAAATTTTTTAACCATGTTAGTCCCTAAATGACCTAATTTATGTTGCGTAGAAGTTAAACCTTATTTCTCTCTTGTGTACAGTTAATCTAGGTTGAGATAGATAAGTCAAATATATTGTTGACAAAGTTGATTACAACTAGCAATACATGTACTATCAAATCTGCTAAATAACCTAGGTGCAAGTGAATTATTGAAATAAAATTGAACCATATGTTAGTCCTGAAATAACCTAGATTGTGTTGAGTGGATGTTAAACCCCATTTTTCCATGCACATACATTTATTTTATTTTATGAACTATTTTTCAGGCACACGTATTGTTTATGATAGAGCATTCCTACTTCAGTGTCGAAATTCCCCGTTAACTAAAAGTCCCCCGCTAAACATGGCCAAAATACCAGGAGTGACCACGCCTGCTGAACCAGAAAAACCCAAGAGTAACGGCAAAAAACCAGCTGCTCAGAAAACAGGTAAGATACGAAATATCTCTGCCCAGGCCAAATTTCTCTCATAGCACACCGGATGGCGTATGCCTGTCTCCATTAGCCCAGTGGGAGCAGAACAGTAGGACATTAAACCCCATTTTGTTTCATTTCTAACAGTGGAACTATATTTATAATGCACCATCTAGAATGAAAGATATGACCATATTTGAAATATTAATATCTAGAATGAAAGATACGACCATATTTGGAATCTTGATATCTAGAATGAAAGATACGACCATATGGCATATTTGAAATTTTAATATCTAGAATGAAAGATACGACCATATTTGGAATGTTGATATCTAGAATGAAAGATACAACCATATTTGGAATGTTAATATCTAGAATGAAAGATATAACCATATTTGAAATGTTAATATCTAGATTGAAAGAATTGATTATTTATGTTTTCCTATTTCAGGTGAAAATCCAGGGGATGAACCTCAGTTTGAGATGGACATATAAATTGCTACCCAGAATGCCTTTCATTTCCTGTATTAATCAACCAAACAGAATAGTGTTTACTAACGAACATGGTGTAGTGATATTTGGAACAATACATTATATGTGTTTTTTTACCAACCACTGTACCAAATATGGTATTGTTTTAAATGTTCTACAGACCAATCAGAAACCTGGTTCTGTGTATTTAGCCAATCAAAAGGCTTCGTTCAAGTCACACAGTATTCTCAGGATTTATTTGAACAGTTGCTGTTAGCAACAGAACTTTTCAAACAAACGGTTTGATAATTATGTAACAGGTTGTTGAAAGATACACAACTGGAAACAGGTGCTTGTTTTAAAGACAATGTGGATTCTTCCAATGAAAAACAGGAGCTGGATTCATATGTTTTGGACAAGTTCATTTATTATCAAACATATGTTACAAATTAGAAAACAATTCCAAATAAGGACTTAATTGATTTTCGATAACTTAATATTTTCTCTCAATGTTATTTGGTTTTTAGTTTTCACAATTTATGTTTGTTTTGGGGATTTTTTGTTTTTAATAATTAATCGATTTAATTAAGTTTTTAACTTTATTACCTGTTTTTTTAGTTTTTAGTAAAATGTTAATATAATGTATTCAATGTAACAATGAGTCTTGATTGATCCAGTACCGATTGTAACTAGTCTTGATCGCTTGAGTACAAGTTGCAACTAGTCTTGATTGGTCCAGTACAGTTTGTAACTAGTCTTGATTGATCCAGCAGCAGAAATTATCTCTATGTCACCTGCAATGAATAATGATTTGGTCACAATATCAGCCATTGTTTACAGTGTAAAAGGGCATGTGGTGAATTACGATTACCCTGTATTCAAATTTTTTAAAAATTGAAACTCCATTTGGCATTCTTGATCGCGTAAACTATATATGTGAACAACTAGACAATGGACATGATTTTGTCCGGACTAATATTAGTTGCCATGGAATAAGTTTGTGCAAGGGATAGTTATCCACGCCCCCTACATTTATTGACATTGAAACCAATCGTACACCGTTGTCGAGTGGCTTGTCATTATGTTGAATACCTTATATCAATTTATCCTACGCCATTCTGGGAAATTCATCGTGTTTCATTGTCGAAAGATTATGAATTTCTCGAAATGCACTACATCTCGATGTTAATCGTCATGGAGATATTTGTTTTGAATCTGATTAGTGCTATAATTGTAATGGATGTCATCCATGAGAAAGAACGACAAGGAAATTGAAGGCATAATCTGTCACTGATGTGAAATAAACCCTGTGTGCGTTCCCTCTAGTTATTGTTATGGTGTGCAAATTTTATACCTGTGAAAATATGTGTGCTAATTATTTATACAAATGTAAACTTCAAATGATTTTAAGATAATATTTGTACAGCCCATATCGGCATATCGCATTCCTAATGAAATTGGATTGTAGGATGAAAACGTGCCATGCCACTGTATCGGAATATTGTTTTCATATGGTTTAAAATTTGTGCACCGTTAATTTGTTTGTGTGCTTGTTGCACAATGTGTGCCACTCGCATTATAAGGAACAGTCCCTGCATGAATTTAGATGAGAGGTCCTGTCTTTTACAACTTTTCGATAAGCAGGTCATTCAAAATGTCTTCCCTTTCAACTAAAGCAACAGGAATCGTCGACTGCATCTGTTGGCAAGTCCAGTAAATTAAGTTTTTAAAATTGTTTTAGGCCATATCACCTGCTTCTTGTGGCAAACCCCTTAAATTATTTTAACAAGTTTTTAAAATTGTTATAGGTCATTTCGCTCACTTAAATTATCTTCTTTAGGGGCCATATTTAAAATGTAATACTTTATATCAGTCCCAAAATTGTTTAATTCATGTTAGAAGTCTTTCGCTTTTCGCTGTTACTGTCTTAAAGAAAAAATGGGGAGCTGCTTTGGTGAAATACGATTTAGGACAAATTGTACAATTAATGAATTCATTTAATGAATGCACGTTTTGAAGTAGTTTTTCTTTTTTGTTTTGATTTATGGTTGTTTCTTCTACAAGTTCCAGTAAATGAGTACGAAACAATGTCTGCTATTTTACATGACATTATGTTGCATATTATACTGTAAATATATTTGTTTAAAATCAAACTAACGACTCGTTTCCATGCAGGCATTTCCGCTGGCGAAAAAGTCAGTCTAATAGAAATGTTGCGGGACCGTTTCCAAGTAAATTCCGAAAATGTGCCCCTACATGGAAAATCAGTTTAAAGAATGCTCATGTATTTTAAGTTGGTAACCTGTGTTAAAGATAAGCTCAACTTCCAATATAGTAGTCACTAACTTCCAGTATAGCAGTCTGGTTAAACTCTTTAAACCATTGTACTGGCTTTCCGGGCACAAGATAAATTTTATCAGGGCATTAGATGACTTCAGGGAGAATTACACAAAGCACCGCAGGAATGATGATCTCGCAATACACCAAGGGTCGCAGGACCGTGGTTGAATCTTGCCACTTCCATGCATTCTGTATTGTCTGTTTGATAAAGTACATGTACTTCCGAAACTGTCAGTTGTCACATAGACCGGTCGTCATAGCAGAATATGCCACTATGATGTAATATGACGGCAGTGAGTTACATGTTCTTCGGTTTTCAGGGAATCTTACACCAGAGTCTTACACCAAACTATGGAGAACTATGGATGGGTCGTGCAGGTGTTATCATTGCCGTGCATTCTTTGTCATCCAGGTAATGAAATGCTACCGACTCCTTCTGTTTTAATGATTGCCGAGTGATATGACGACAATGCCATTCTAATTGACTTTGTCATGGTTTTCGTCTTTTCAGTGAAATAATGAAGAATTAGTCACAAAAGATTGACAGATTTCTCTTTTGAAACGGTGAAATTCCAGATCAGTATATGTCTATAACAAAAACAGTGCAGATGCATTAGGTTCATCTTCCATCTTCATTATTCAGGTGTACTGTTGGCTATTAATTCTGGCTTGGGAAGATGTTATTTAACTTATTCACCTACTAAAGGCAATCAAGGCTTGTTTCAAGGAACGACATTTAGTAATTGAACCCATTCAATGAAATAAACACAATATCTCTATGGAAATCAATTACAATGGGTCATTTACAAGCTCTTACTAAAATACAGCAATTGTTTTCCATAGAACTGTTGGGTTTATTGTGGCTTGCTTCAATAATTTTCTATAATAAAATAATAAAAAAAAATAAATAAAAGTAAAAAACCAATAAAAAGGGTTTATGGTGGTTGTAATATTCCTAAAACTGTGTCACTTACTCGTTTGTTTTCAGTTCTTTATGAAACAAGCACCAGTATTCTTAATTGGATGCATAATGATATTATCGGCCAATTGTATCCAGTGTTTCAATTTTTATCTTAAATACTTGTAAACACAATTATTCGTAAAAATAAATAAAAGAAAAAATTTTATTTGAATTCTGTTATTAATCCGGTGGAATGATGCCAGGTGTTTATTTCCACCTGTGATGTAATGAAACTGGGAAAATTTTCGGCACACGCTTACAGAGATGATGAGAGAGAGAGAAATGGGGTTTAACGTCCACTTGACACCAACAAGGTCATTTCGGGACTAACATGGTTTAAATTTTATTTCAACAATTCACTTGCGCCTAGGGGTCTTTAGCAGTGGGAGAAAACCGGAGTACCTGGAGAAAACCCATAAGATTGGACAGTCGACCCTACTCCTTGTCACGTATAACCAGGGAATCGAAACCCTGCCAGTCGACTCAATGACAGACCGTATGATACAGGGCGCACGTGCTAACCATTCGGCCATCCAACACCCCCAAAGACTAATATAAGAAGGGTTGGAGAAGGGAGAGAGAGAAATTAGGGTTTTATATCCACTCGACATAAACCAGGTCATTTCGAAACTAACATATGCTTCAATTTTATTTCAATAATTTGCCTGTGCCCAGGGTTCTGTAGCAGTGGGAGGAAACCCACAAGGTTGAACAGGTGACTCTACATGTACTCCTTATCAAGTACAACTGGGAATTGAAAACCACGCCAGTTGATGACTCAATGACAGACTCTGATACAATGTGCACTTGTTAACCATTTGGCCCATCCCCTCCCCCGGACGGAGAAAAAACCCAAAACTCCAAACATTTTTCATAGCTTCAATCAGAAGTATTTTTTATTCATACATTTTTTTTTGAAACATTCTTTCTTTCTATTATCAAAGAAAAAAAGCTATTTTGAGAGAAGAACGTGGGCACAAATACACAATATAGACGATCAGCCGATACATCCGTTAAGTGTTAACCATAATAATAATATAATAATAATAATAATAGCACGAATAGGGGTTAATCAGAATATTCAACACAAATTAACCCCCTATATATATTTATATATATATCAACCCCTTCCAACATCCCCATAGCAACCTTACTACATCAAAATTATTGGTAAGAGAAAAACCAAAAAAAATATCGCTTTCATTTCGAAAAAAAAGAAAAGTAAAATGGTTTGTGAAAGAATCGTATAGTCGAGTTTTACATGTTTCCCTGCTGACTCCACGCCCAGGTCTGAAAAAATAAATAAAAACAGCAATTATTTTTTGTTTTCTAAGATACAATCTGGATTACTGCACTTGTTTGATGTTCTAATTTATGACGCCAAAAGGCGGACTATCGCCTTTCGTCAAACAAGACCGGTCACATTAATTTTGTTACGTTTTTCTTGTATATCATATTTTCTTTAATTTTGAGTGAAGCCTGTATTATTACAGACCCGTTCCGCGGACTCATGCACCTGAATTGATATTTGTTGTTTATTTCTTGCAATGTCCGCGTAGTTTGTCTTGTCCACATCTTTGTCTTATAGGATCTGTTTTGTCTGAAGTGCGATTCTCCTGCACTTACTATTACAATGGTTTGAATAAGATCCAGAGCTGTCACAAGATTTTTCAAATTTATTAAGGACCATAACTCTGGCAGTAATTATTAAAAATCATTGAAAATCAAAAGGCTTTTTCATCTATTAACAGTGGAATTGGGATGTAACATCAGACTTTCTGCTCCAACCGGGCAAAAGAAGGCAGGCGTAGGACCTCGGTTTTTCATTTCATCAACATCTTACTCACTCAGCCAGGTTACTCCCTTTATTTCAAAGAGAAGGAGAGGGAGAGATGGGGTTTAACATCCACTCGACACAACTAGGTCATTTCGGGACTAACATATGGTTTAATATTATTTCAACAATTCGCTTGCGCGTAGGGGTCTTTAGCAGTGGGAGGAAACCGGAGTGCCTGGAGGGAACCCACGAGGTTGAGAAGGCGCCCCTATCTCCATGCCACATACGCTCACACCAGGGCTCGAAACCACAGCCGCAAGCCAAAGGTGACCACTAGGCCATCCCAACCCCCCTTTATTTCAAAGAAATACCTAAGTTACTCACATCTAAGTCACATGAAATACTTACCCCATTTTCTATGGAATCTTGTGATGGTTGTTTAATACCCGAGTTCCAGAGATTGGGTAAATTATCTCCAGACATGCGTGGCGCCATCATGTGTTGATTGGGTGGATAATGACCCGGTACACCACCATTCGCAAACATCGTCACCATACTTGCCGTCTGCTTATAAAATAACAGAAGACATTAATTTACATTTTTACTGGGGTTTCACAGGTTGCCATGTAAACAAGAGAGAAAGAGAGAGAAATGGGGTTTAACGTCCACTCAACTCAAACTAGGTCATTTCGGGACTAACATATGGTTTCATTTTATTTCAATAAGTCATTGTGTGTAGGTGTCTTTAGCAGTGGGAGGAAACAGAAGGACCAGTAGAAAACCCACAAGTTGGACAGGAGACCCTACTCCTTGTCACGTACAACCAGGTATTTGAAGATGTAAATGGGTCCCGAGAGATTTGTATATGTTACCTATGTCGTCTGCTAGTGGTATGTGAGAGAGTATGTCGTCTGCTAGTGGTGTGAGAGAGTGTGAGTGCATGTTAATGCAGGTGTGTGTTGTGAATACACAGGTCAGGTGATGAGTGAAGCAGGTGGGACAGGGTGTGTATAGGAGTGAAGGTGATATGAAGATGGTGTTGATGACTGAATAAAATATTATAAATCTGTTTTAATAGTATAAGTAGACTTACAGGTAAGTTTGGATCAAGCTGTGGTATATTTTCATGATAAGATGTTCGTTCATGTGGCGTATCATTAGTTGGTGGTCCTCCTCCAGGTAAAGAATTTAAATTATACACCATATTACCACCCGTTATCACTGATGACGTCATGACTGAAGACGACATTGACGCAGCCGTCATTAAATGAGTTGTTGATGGCACCCAATCATGATTTACTTCTAAAAATAGAAAATAAAACAATTTAATAAACGACAGAGAAAAGTTGTTATTGTAATACAAACAAAAGACTTATCAATTTGTATTATCAAAGAAAATGAAATGGAGTTTGACGTCCTAATTCCAAGCCTGGAAATAAAGCACCTGTCACTGACAATGTCAGGCACAGATTCATTTTGTCAGGCACTGATTTGTCTTTTTTATTGATATTATTAATACATGTCAGGTACTATTTCATAAGTGCCTGACATTTTGTCAGGTACGTCTAAAATTGTTATTTCCATGCCTGCCTGATTCTGCTAATGGAGAAGCGCATACACCATACAGTGTGCCATTAGGGAAACTTGGACTGGACAGTAGCGCTACAGCCTACTCTGATTTCAAATTCAAACTGTAAAGGATTCTTTTCAGTGCACGCCAATGTATACAGGGCACCTCGTTTTTTGTCCCATCCGAATGACTATATCGAACTGTAACTGTCAAGGGTTCTTTTACGTGCACGCCAATGTATACACTGAACCTTTTGTTCCATCCAAATGAATATATTTATAAACAGCTTTCTTACCTTGATTCATCTCCCAAAGTTTCCCAAAATCTCGACCAGCAGTAAATTCAAGAGATGATCGTCCTGGAGCTTTACGATGTGCTCGCTCTACTCCGATTGGTCGTGGTACCCGACGATCTTCTAATGAGGGTTTTACTTCATTTACTGGGGCGGGTCTCTCTAAAATACAAATAAAATATCAGGCTATAAACAATTTTTCATCAAGTTGCAGAATATATTCATCCAGTTAAATATTCAAAATAAGAATGGAAATAATTTTTGGGACAGCATGCTGTTGAGTACCAGTGACAATTCTCAGAAACCATTGAGCATTCTAAGGTTAGAAAAACATAGGTTGCCTGGCAACGAAAGGTTGTCAACAGCAGCAGAGTTCATCCTAGCAGTCCAGAAATGTTGACGCATTCTGAATCTATTATAAGTGTAAAAGCAAATATTGCATGATATCACTGTCGCTTTACCAATAAACTAGGTCATTTTGTGACTAACATATGGTTTCAATTTTATTTCAATAATTCGCTTGCGCGTAGGGGTGTTTAGCAGTGGGAGGTTCAATATTTAGGAGAGAAATTTAGCTAATTTGCAGGAGTCTTTAATGACTCCTGTGAAGGAAAGCTGTCATGCGTCGAAAGGAGCAGGAGGGAAAGCTCACACTTAACGTGAAGGACTGAAATATTCCAGTCGGTAACCTGCCTGTTTTTGTTAGCCTGGTTGGTTCAGGATAATATTCCTGGATTTTATTGCTGCCGTTTGATAACATACCTTGTATAGCACCTATAGATGGTGCGCTGTTCGGTCTACCAAGCTGTGGCATCATGGGAGAAAGAGCTCGCTGGATCTGTTGTACTGGGGGAGGAGGATTAAAAGCTCCACTACCTGGATTCATATTATGGGATGCAAGCTGTTGAATAATGGAGGCGATGTCAGCTTTTTGACTCAGCATGTTCAAGTTGTTGGCGTTTAATAATAGTAACGATTGCTGTACAGCAGGTGTGGGATTTCCGTGCATGGGGGGAACTCGTGGAGATCTCTGTAAATTGGGTGGAATCCCCATTCCCATATTTTCCATGATGGGTGAGTTTTGATTTCCCGCCAGGTGGAAGTCGGGAGCATTCGGATTTAATGTGCTTTTGATTTCCGGAAGTGTCATTGGTTGGTTTGGAGTACTGTATTCAGCTTTTTGACTAGTGGACAACGAGGCTAGCGTCTGTTGATTCATCTCCATGGAACCATGGTTACGGGGAGACAGACCACTGGGAGTCGAGTTATTTGATCGTGGAGAAATCATGCTGGGATATCCAGGTGCTCGACTAAAATCATGCTCGGACATCGGATTCATTGCATTTATAGGGATGTGAAAATTCCTTATTGTTGGGACTTGAAGTTCCTGTTCCTGTCTGAATTGTGGTGATGCCGTTCGTCCGAGTTTGTAACCTGGTGCTTTAGCCTGTAGCGCTGGATCCATCATATGATCATTCGGTATTGGACCTGATGGGTGAGAGTTGTTTATCATATTTGTGGAGGTTGACACAACGCCTGCTTTCGCAACGCTCGCAAAATTCATCTTATCTTCTTCTTTTTTCATGAAAACGTTGCTGATAAAGGTGTTGAAAGGGGAGTATTCTCCTGGGGTGGTTGCCGGGGAAACAGGTGGAGCATGCTGCTGACTAGACGTTACAGCATGACTAGCATGAGAGGTTACTATTGGTAACGGTTGATGTTCTGACTTGGTTGTATTTCCAGGTCTTTGTAACAGACGTATAGGTCCAGGTGTCGGTTGGGTTTTATTTGGCATCTTTCCAGACATCTGGGGTCGGTTATCGACGCGTTGACCTGTAATTGTTGATGTCGTGGTAACCATGACCTTTATACCTTGATTGTTGTTATGGGAAACAGTTGTCGTGGAAACAGTGACTACAGGCGTTTGATGTCTCTCTGAGTAAATCTGAATTCCGTTTTTATCGTATCCCATGGGTCCACTGGATGGTGGCGGATTCATGAAGAGTTTTTGGGGACTTTTTCTTGGTGATGCTAACGGAGCTGGGTTTGGATCTTGCCACATAGATACAGACATCGGAGGTTGCGAGTTGACTTTTGCATGAGTTGGCGTTCCCATACCCTGACGGACATCGTTACTTCTTGTTCCTGACGATTTGACAGGTGCGTTGTTACTGATCGAGTTGTGACTAACAGATGCAGCATTAAAAGTTCCAATCGGCATATCAGCAGAGAATGTGTCAATGACTGGAGGTTTGTCGGCCTTCATCTCCGCTTTCGTTTCTCCGATGATCTCGGCCAACTCCTTCTCTGGATCTTGTACCAATGCCGTTATCAATGCATGGGCTTGCCGTGTTGCCTCTAATGAACCTCTGAAATGAAAAAATTTAAAATTTATCAGAGTTGAAGATAAACGAAGAAAAAAAATTTTTTTTGTTAGCTATGTACATAAAGTAGAAGGAAGAACCATATGGTTCAATTATTTTATTTCCATAATTTGCTAGCTCATTAAAGGGAGAGGACCGGAGGACCTGTTGAAACCCACGAGGTTGGATAGGTGACCCTACTCTTTGTCACATACAACCCGGGAATCAAAATCATATTAGTTTACTAAATGACAGACCCTGTGATGCAGCGTACACTCACTATCCATACAATAATTAGATGAACCTACTTGATAGTGATGGATCGTTCTCCCATTCCTTTCTGTTTTTCTACTTCTACATGCGCCCCGGAAACGTCTCGTATAGCGTTAATATTACATCCACCTCGACCAATCACACGACTGATAGCATTCGCTGGTACAGATACTTTCTTTAATTTAGAAACACACTGCATTCTGAAACAATAAATATAAATATAAGATAGGCTGGCACTGCCAGGCAGGATACACCCACATTTTCGAGAGATGGATAGAGAACAAGCAATACCGAAAGTGATTTTTCCTACATCATTAAGTCTTGTATTTCATACTGTATTGGGAGCAGCCATTTTGTTGGTCAGTTCCAGTCTGATATTCATGAAATTCGAAGCCGACAATGATTATGGTGTGACGGTACACAACCTAGAAATGTGACTTTTCGTCAAAATCAGATATTTTTACACTATGGTCCGATTTTCTCGAAATTCGAACTCAACCTTTCGTAGGGTGTAACCGTAATAGAGTCAAACGTTTTTTTAAATCGGATAATAATAGTGACCTCCAGAGGGACCATAGGCGATTTTTCAGACAATCAGGGACCATAATTCAGGAAGTTACGATCCGATAAGCGCAAATAACGAAAGGAACCAAGATCTTTGGGTTATAACCATGCATTTAACACCCAACCTCCAGGCTAGTGAGCCAGCGTCTTACCCACTAGGCCACTGTGACTCCCAATTCTTGTTATAATAGTTCAAAAACAGATAACGCAAAATTGAAAATCTACTTTATTCTGAGCAAAGTTATGAGTTTTGTAGGTTTTGACAAGAAATATCCAATTTTCAAGTACAAATGACATGGTAATAAACTAAGTTTTGGTTGTCAGCCCTTATGTTGACTGGCATCCAATTGGTCTAATCCAGTGAATATCTAAGTCATCTGATCGCCTAGAGAGTTGATAATGGGCTAAGCATGTGAATATATGTTGCTTGGCTTCATTTTGACATAGAACGATTGTATCGCATAAACAGCCTAATGACAAATTTCGTTCAACGGATGTATTACCCAAACAGCATCCGACATGTTTCCTTTGAGTGTTGTTTTGTGTAAACAGCCTGCAATATATTTCTGCTGACGATTGTTTTGTGTAAAAAGCATCTGAAATGTTTCCCAGACCCCCAAAACTTACTTTCTAGTTACTTCCTTCCAACCTTCTTCCTTTTTCTGACCTTTTTTGGGACTAGTTGACTGGTTGACCTTTGATCCCAGGTTGTTATGGGAACCAGCAGTGACTGTCTTATCAGTGCTGTAATAAAGTTACAATAGTTTTATACAGAGATAATGAGAGAGAGAAATGAGGTTTAATGTCCACTCCGACATAAACTAGGTCATTTCCGGGTTAACATACGGTTCACTTTTATTTCAATAATTCGCTTGCGCGTTGGGGTCTTTAGTAGTGGGAGGAAACCGAAGGATGCGGAGAAAACCCATGAGGTTGGACAGGTGACCCTATTCCTTGTCACGTTCAACCGGGGAATCGAAACCAAACCAGTTCAATAGTTTAATACAACAATATAAAGAATAGACTGAACTGGTGACCAGACTAATGAAGACAGACATACATCATGTATAGTATGTTGGCTATTTGGGCGTAAGTTTGTCTTGAAAGAAATTCAATTCCACCTGTCATTTGCATACTCATCAATGTGTACACAGGACCTTGTTTTTTCGTACCATCCAAACAATTAGACGCCATTTCAAGCCAGCCCCCAATTCTGATACCGAGAGTTGCGTTATTTTATCTGAATGACTTACACATTGTTGATTTTGATCTTGTCCAGTTTTTTAGTAAGTTTTTGAATTTCTTTATCTGGCAGTTTCATACTTGGAGGGATTGTACCGAAATCATCTAAATCACCTATACCTGGAATAAGAGAGAAAGAGAGAAATGGGGTTAATGTCCATTCAACATAAACTAGTTCACTTCGGGACTAACACATGGTTCAACTTAACTTCAATAATTCACTTACGTTGGATTAACTTTGGATAATCCGACCTCCAATCTGTGGGCGACAACTGACAAGCAATCACCAATCAATAATCTGTGAGTATAAACCACATGTCCGTCTTTGTTGATTACTTTGATAATTCAATAATCTCTTGTACGATAGCGCTTGGTTTTGATTTGAGTTTCTAAAGTCAAATACACATTTGGCAAACCATGGCAGATTCCAGTACTCTACATCTAGTACTTCTGGTATAATATTTCAGGCAGTGAGTATTCAGACATGCTGTCTAATCGGGCATATTATATAGCTTCCGATTGATGTCGGAATTGACAAGAGAGAGAGAAATGGGGTTTAACATCCACTCGACACAAACTAGGTCATTTCAGGACTTACATATGGTTTTAATCTTATTTCAATAAGTCGCTTGCGCGTAGGGGTCTTTACCAGCGGGAGGAAACCGAAGGACCTGGAGAAAACCCACGAGGTTGGACAGGCGATCCTACTCCTTGTCACGTACAACCGGGGATTCGAAACCAGGCTTTATGATACAGCACGCACGTGCTAACCATCATCTATCAAAGCCCCCAGGAATTGACAAAGTGTCCACTGTATTTTATCATAATGTTTGTTTAGTAACAGTTACCTGTGTTATGGTTGGACCGATAAACAAGGTCATTTTTCTTGACACGTCCCCCGCTACTACCGGACGATGTGGTCGTCGACGTCACAGCTCCCATACTCACGGTTGTTATCACATTAGCTGTTGTTGTTATTGTTAAAGTTGTTGTAGCCACAGACTTCCAGTTGCATGATGTTTTTGGTATCGCATTACGTTTCTCCAACTGTCTCTCTCGCTCTTCGCGACGGTTTTTACGATTTTTCCTGGCCTCGAGACTGGATGTTGGTGCTACTCTAGTTTTACGGTTACGAGCTACGGTTGGTTCAGTGGTGGTAGGTAGGGTGGTACCTGAAAAATACAAAAATAACACATGGTTCAATGGTAACAATACAATAGGACTAACAGAGAGAGAGAGATAGAAATGGGGTTTAACGTCCACTCGACACAAACTAGGTCATTTCAGGACTAACACATGGTTTAATTTTATTTCAATAATCACTAGGACTAACATATGGTTCAAATGTAATATAAAGGCACTATCATATGGTTCAATTGTAATATAATGGGACTAACATATGGTTAAATTGTAAACATAACACTAACGCTACAATATACGTCCACATTCCTGCTTTGATTGATATGGTACTTTGTCAAGAAGGCTAGGAGTTTGGTTTGTTTAGCGTTGAGGGTCGTGCCTAAACATCAAGATAATCCATTCAGAATTGTGGCTTTCAGACGCTAAAGGCAAAAAGTGGGCGTGGCTCTGCCCCCGGGGTTCGGGACATTCACCAAAATCAATAGTGGACGCCCTCAGGCTATTAGGAATACATAAGCCAAGTACCAAGCTGATTCATTCAGAATTGCGGCCTGTAAACCACAAACACAAAAATTGGGCGTCGCTTGCCTCTGGGAGTCGGGACATGCAGTTGTCGTCCATAGGCTGTAAGGAATACATATCCCAAGTTTATAGACGATCCATTTAGAATCATGGCCTGTAGACAACACACACAGACACGAAGTAAAAATGGACATGGCTCTGCCCCTGGGAGATAGGAAATCACCAAAAACAATAGGGGTCATCCTTAGGGTATAAGGAATAGGTATGCAAAGTTTTAAAAGGATCTGTTAAGAATTGCATCCTGTAGGCGAACACAAGACACAAAAACATCGGGCGTGGCTCAGTCTCAAGGGGTCCGGCATACACCAAAAATAATAGTGGACAGCCTTAGGGTATAAGGAATAAGTATAAAAAAGTTTTCAAGATGATCGATTAAGAATTGTGGCCTGTAGATGACACACAGACACACAAAAAGAAAATGGGCATGGCACTGTCCCTGGGGGTCGGGCATGCACCAAAAACAATAGGGATCTTCCTTAGGGTATAAGGAATAAGTATACAAGGTTTGAAGAAAATCCATGAAGAATTGCGCCCTGTAGGCGACCCACATACATACACACACACAGACAGGGGCGATGGCATAATACATTCACATTATGAATGTGGAAGTATAACAATACTATGGGACCAGTGATGGGATTTCAAAATTTTTCTTGTCGGACATTTTTACCGAAAATAAAGGGACATAAATCCTTATCGTTTTTTTAAAGAAGGTAGTTTATAGACCAAACAATAAAATCACGTGTCAACAAAATATTCAAATTCGTACGTAATAAAAACAATAGGTGCACTTCGTTATTTTTCATATCTAATTCCTGTACGGTATTAAAATTTATGCCAGTAATAATATTTCTAAAACATTATGTGATGTCGTAATACAATAGAATGAAAGCCGACTGCTGTCGATCCGTACTGTTTCAAATTCCTCGAAAAGTACCGTATTTTCGGGTCATTTAATTCGATACATTCTTCAGCGGAAGTTCGGCATTCGTCTTATGATCCGTTTCGGCTTATATACGGAGGATAAAAAAATGTTATCCCCATATTCATTCTGCAGTAAACGTCGCTCGTTGTGGTGACACCGTATCTGCTAAATAATAACACTCAAATCAAGCACTATTCCATTCGACATATTCGTCAACATTGCCTACAGTACTTATTTCTTTATTTAAAAACATAAACATCATTGAAAATATGATCATACATCCGACAATATGTCATCAAAATAGAATCTTTTCTTCGACATTAGACGCGTGAAATTAGTCATGTATTCATTCGGAATCTGTCAAGGTTTACTGAGTGGTATTCATTTCATAGTTTCACGAGATTTCTACTTCCGTTTAAAACAAGGACAACTTTGCTCTGAAAATTCTAAATATGCTTCGAACGACGCAATTTTGATAACTTTTTTTTAAAACTGGCAAGTTTACCCAATATGTAAACCCGTACCGCATCGCAATTGTATAGGCATAGGTACATTACATATCACTTACCGTCATACAGCCGCGGCTTGATGTAGAGTAACGGAATTCACCGAGGTATGCCAAGTGCTATAACCACGTGCGATCAGAAACTATAACCGTGCGATTAGAAACAGAGTTCGCAAGGTCTAGTTTTATTTTTTTAGATATGTGTGTGTGAAATGGCTTTATTTAACGCTCGCTTCCACGCA
The DNA here is from genome assembly GCA_963678685.1 of Patella ulyssiponensis. Lineage (NCBI taxonomy): Eukaryota > Metazoa > Mollusca > Gastropoda > Patellidae > Patella > Patella ulyssiponensis. Next base: position 93,323,227 of record OY783226.1, read on the forward strand.
GATATCGCAGATTAGGATACGTGAAATATACGACTAATTTCTACCTGCTGTCGCCCGACATCAATGAGATTATAATAGTAATACTTCCGACAATGGGCCAATCACGTAGATTAAGTTTATAATCATTGTTGTTGTATTGATACATATCCCGACAAAGGAGAAGCAATGACTTCTGTTCAGGATTGGATTAATGAATTGTCCGATAAAGGATTAAGGCAGATTAACTAGTTAATCAAGGTAGGTGTTAGGTGGTATAACACGATAAATATGTTGATCACTTAATTACCTAATCAATCCAGCGTGTTATCAACGATAATCGGGTTGAGTGGTTGTTATACACTCAGTAAACTATATTAATTTTGGAATTTGGAATATTATTCACCACCATGTCTTGATGTCCGATTGGGCATATTTCCGGTCGGACAATTTTGTGCGTTTGGAAAAAAAATTCGGACAAGTCCGGAATATACGGGCAAAATCCCAACTCTGAATGGGACTAACATATGGTTCAATTTCAACAACATAATGGGACTATCATATGCTTCAATTTTATTTCAGAGAAAACTGGAAATTATGAATGGAATCATTTTTAGACTTTCATTCAACATTTACAAAAAAATGACTGGAATAATATCTAAAGACAAATCTTACCTATTGTGGATGTTGTCGTGGCAACAGGAACTAATAATTTCACGATTTCTTGCTCTATTTTCGCCACCTCATTATGAGCTGATTCTGAACTGTCAGGCTCAGGTGAGGAATATTTACACCTGTAAATATAAAACATGTATCTAGTGATTCTATATATTTAAGGTTGTCTGTAAATATGAAACTAGCTGAATTATCCTGGAAAGATGCTGAAATGAAATGGAGTTTAACGTCCTACAGTTCTGCTCCGAACCTGGGCTAATGAAGACGGATATATGTCATACAGTGTGCTACGTGTAAACCTTTACCCTGACAGCGGTCCTTAGGCCTACACTTATATCAAACTCCTACAAAAATGAAATGAAATTTAACGTCCTACTCTTATGCACCTAACCTGGGCTAATGGAAGACGGGCATACGCCATACAGTGTGCTATGAGGGAAATTTGGCCCAGGCAGCGGCGCTACGGCCTACTCTTATATCGAACTCCAACTGCCAGGGGATCTTTTATGTGCACGGGACCTCGGTTTTTCGTCCCATCCAAACGACTAGGCAGCTGTCCTTGTCAGGCCCTCCTTCTGTATCACTGACGAGGGGAAATCACGCCGGAAAATCGAGATGAACTTTCTCGGCCAATGCAGGGATCGAACACCCGACCTCCAGGCTAGCGAACCAGCGCCTTATCCACCGTGATTCAACCAGGGGATCTTTTACATGCATGTGCAGGAAGACAGACGTACACCTAGGATGAAATAGGGTTTAACGTCCTACTTTTCTGCTCTAACTGGGCTAATGAAGACCAGTGAAAAACATAGTGTGCAATGAGGAAAATTTTGTCCAAATTCCAACTACCATGGGATCTTTTATGTGCACACCAAAGACGACCATCTGAAATAAAGACACTTACTCATCTTCCTTTTTATTGATCTCTTTTATATTCTTCTTTTTATTCTTCATTCTCTTTCTCTCGCGTTTTTTGGCTTGTACGGCTTTCTTATTCTCCAATTCTTGTCTCTCCTTATCCAACTCTTCAAGAAGAATTGTAGCGTTTTTATTGGCTTCCTCAGCTTGCCAGTTTTTAGCACTAATAATTGCCTCCATGCACTGTTCACATCTCTGTTGTAATTCCTGATTATAAAATAAAACAAACAATCAGAGAACAGACACATGATCATTTAAAACTTACGATATCTGGGGCCTGTTTCACAAAATTTTAACTAAGATAAATACAAATTTTAGTTATTTGATTGTTTAATATAAAAATTGATTTATTGCTTAGCCAATCAAAACTGGAGTTATCTTCAAGAATTTGGATTTTATCTTTAGTAATAATTTCAAGAAACAGGGCCCTGGCTCAAGAACCGACATGAAAAGAATAGCTGCATCAACCTTCTACATCAAAAACACTCAGTATACTTCGAGAATTTTGAGCAGTAATTATTCTGCTTCCATTTAGTTGTATCAAAATTTTTAGCTTTGGTGTGTATGAAAGATGTAAGTGGATTAGAACTGCATAAATAAAATAATAATATGTTTTTTTTTCAAAATGGCAGTTATTTAAGGCGGAGATTACTTCTGAAAGCAGAATGCCGCATGGTAGGGGAGAAACCCTAACAACCTAGATTTCAAAATACATCTAATTTTCATCTTGACAGTTTACGTATCACTAGGTGTTTGGTCATTTTCCGACATAAATTAATTAACTTGAACATTACTGTATATCTAAAGGTAAAAGAAAGAAAGAAGCGGTTTAACGTCCAACTGACACAAAACAGGCAAATGAAGGCAAGCTTACACTTTGACCAAAATTTGTTCCGGACTTTTAGCACTTCCACATATTTTATCATGTTCCCCATCTGTCTGGAGATCTCTAAACGTGCTATTAATGGTAGATACAGTACCTCTCACCACGTGGCCCCTATCAGCATTCTCCCTTAAAATCTAAAATCGTGCCTTACCTTATCAGAGACAGTAGCGATATATTTCTGTAATTCCGGATCAGAAGGGAACTGTGACACAAGTTTCACCAACCATTTTACAATCTTTGTGTGGCCTTTACGAAAACTGGCCATTAAACAAGAAACTTTACGATTATCCATACTGTCGATACTCGCTGAATTCTGAACCAGTAATTGAGCGACATCAAGATGGCCACCAGCACACGCTAACCACAAAGGGGAATTCCCCTTCTTATTCTTCACCTCAATTTGGCAATTTCTGTAAGTAAGAAAACCAACAGGTAACAGATGGAGGTCAATTTTTCTACAGTTTTTGTTTGTTTACTTTCATCATTATTTTTTTAGAGAAAGGAGGTTTAAAATCCACTAAAGAAAAACTACTTCTTTTGGGACTAACATATGGTTCAATTTTATTTCAATAAGGGGGTTTAGTTGTTGGAGGAAACCAGAGGACCCTGAAAAAACACAAGTGAGGGCTCAAAGGCACGCAACTTTTTTTGTGGGGGTTATTAATGTCCTACTGCTCTGCTCGAACTCCCTATACAGTGTGCTATGAGGAAAATCTTGCTTGGACAGATGTACCACGGTCTACTCTTATATTGAATTGAAATGAAATTGGGTTTAATGTTTTACCGATTCTCCTCCTACGCCATTCAGAGTGCTATGAGGGAGAATTTGCTGGGACTGTCTAGGGTTATTTAACGTACATGCAAATGTGTACACAGGAATTCCATTTTTGTCCGATTCCAATGAAACTTACTTGATGATAAGAAGCTCAACAAATTTATAATGTCCTTTATCTGCAGCGATGGTTAATGCTGTATCCCTCGACGACGGTACAGGAGGTGCGTTAACGTCAGCCCCTTTATCTATCAAAACTTGACCAACTTCTACATAACCACCAGATGCGGCTTCCATTAATGGAGTTAATCCCGTCTGCAATCAAAAATAAATTCTGAGCAAATGTTAGACAAACTACATGCTTCAAAACGTTGTTTGCTCCCCGTTCGACAGAGAATCAAAGTTAAAATATTCCTCCTAATTTTTAAGGCGTGAACAAATTATATCAAAGATCAGATAACTACATATATTTATCTGCAACAGCCGAAACAGAAACTTTTATACAAGAGGGGTTTCCATAGTACTGTAGAGAAAGAAAGAGAGAGAGAGAAATGGGGTTTAACGTCCACTTGACACAAACTAGGTCATTTCGGGACTAACACGAAGGTTGAGAAGGCGCCCCTATCTCCATGCAACATACGCTCACACCCGGGATCGAAACCAAAGCCGCAAGCCAGAGGTGACCGGCGAGCTAGAGGTCGAAGCGTGGCACTCTAGACCACTAGGCCATGCCAACCCCCAGTACTGTAGAGGAAACATGACAAGCAGAATAGAATAGAAACTTTTATTTTAGTATTATTACTGCAACATAATTCATTCTTTTCTAGTATACTGAATTTTAGAACCTACTATAGCTCTTTCTGTCATAGCTGCATGTCTACTGTTCCTACCTTCGCTCTTACCCTGTCTCTATGTTCCTACCCCAGTTTGATGTCCCAACCTATGCTCAATGACCCTACCCCTGCTCTATGTTCCTACCCCAGTTCTATGTTCCTACCCCAGTTCAATGTTCCTACCCCAGTTCAATGTTCCAACTCCAGTTCAATGTTCCAACTCCAGTTCAATGTTCCTACCTTAGCTCTGTGTGCGCTCCATAGCTCTATGTTCCTATCTTGGATCTATGTTCCTACCGTAGCTCTACGATCCAACCCTAGTTCCCTACCCTAGCTCTATGTTCCTACCTTAGCTCTATGTTCTATGTTGGCTTTTCTATCCACTAACAAACTAACAACTTCATGACGACCTTGAAAACAGGCCAAGGTCAGGGCCGTATTACGATTTGTTTCAATCTGAAAGAAAAGAATGAAAATATAAAAAAAACACCTGGGTTATTCTCCTGTGTAATTAATGTCCAATAACCAACTTCCCCTGGGTTATTCTTTTGGTATAATTCTGTCGGCGTAATTATTTCAACGGGGTTGAACATCCTATTTTCATATGGGTCATTTTTATTTCAATAATTCGCTTGAGTGTAGGGGTTTAGCAGTGGGAGGAAACCGCAGGATGCGGAGAAAACCCACGAGGTTGTACAGGAGACCTCCTCCTTGCCACGTACAACCAGGGATTTGAAACCACGCGAGTTGACTGAATGGCAGGTGCGCGCTAACCATTCGGCCATCCACTCCCCTTGACCCTTTATATCATCAGTTCACCAGGACTTCCTCTTGTGTAAATCTAAGACACAGGTAATAAAGCTGTGGTGTACTCAATGAAGGCATTAATATTAGATACAAAGATACAGGTTATTAAAGGTGTGGTCTACTCACCTGGGCATTAATATCACTACCCATATCCAATAACAATTTAACAGCAGCAAGATGGCCGTTCATGGCCGCTAACATTAAAGGTGAAATACCTAACTTAGAACCAGTCCTGAAAATAAACAAGGTACTATAGATAGATAGACACTAAGGGGAGAGAGGGAAATGGGGTTTAACGTCCACTCGATAAACTAGGTCATTTTGGGACGAAGATATGGTTCAATTCTATTCTAATAATTTGATTGTATGTAGGGTTCTTTAGCAGTGCGAGGAAACCGGAGGACTGCCGACAAACCCCACGAGGTTGGACAGGTGCTTAACACTATCATTTCGGGATTAACATAATATGATTAAACTTTATTTCAATAATCCACTTGCATGTAAGGGTCTTTAGCTGAGACTGGACAGACGATCCAACTGCTTGCCATGTACAACCTGTGAATTGAAACCATGACTCAATGACCGACCTGTTGATCAAATGCGTTTAAACGAGAAAGTTTGTTTGTTTACCTGGAGTTGATTTCTGCTCCATGATTGAGAAGAAGTTTAATGATGTTGACATAACCGCCAGAAGCCGCCAGACTTAACGGAGTATAATCAGAGACATTACGATGTTCTTTGTTTGCACCTCTCGCTAATAATAACTCGACCACCTACAATTAGATAATATAAGTATTTCATTTAAACCAGTGGTTCCCAACCTGTGGTACGCAGGCACTTTCCGATGTACTGTGAGCAAAGCCATACCCCGCATTGACCAGCTGGTGGAGAAAAGCAGATACAGCCCTCACATTGAGTTTCTTTTTAGCTCATTTGCATGTTCCACTAGTAAAATTATGCAAATAAAGTGATTTTTGATCGACAAACTGATCCCGCAGTGAATATTCGCTTGGCCGCTACAATCACTGATAAGCATGACATCGACGAGGCTTAATGAGTTCGGCATATTAACTTTTTTACTCCGACAAATTAATTTCTCAAACATTTTTTTGAGGTAAAAGAAAAATAAATAAAGACGTTTCAGGTATTTGTAGTTAAAAAATATTTTCTTTTTAGTGTAAATGGGTATTAAAATGAGTAAAATGCATCATTTTGCCCGAAGCAGTTAGGTGTTAAGTAAACATTGCACGAGCCGTTGGGCCAACGACTGACGCTGTGTGCATTCAACGCACGTGTTGTGGACAGTCATCTGTTACAGAGTTAATTTGTAAGTAATTTCTGTGAAACAGATTGACACGGCGACTGTACGGGACCTCCAAGTGGTACTCTATCACAAAAAGGTTGGGAACCACTGATTTAAACAGTTAAACTCTCAACTCCACTACTACATTCCCCAGCACCCAAAAAGATCTGTGTGTAATTTTTGCTAACAAATTTTGCCTTAATTATATCATTGTAAATAGTGAAGGAAGTTTCAGACTGATATTATAGTTATTTTATTGTACCTCATATCTTCCACCAGAACAAACTAATTCCCACCCCACTCCTTCCACTATACAGGTATTTTATGGTACCTCATATCTTTCAACTAAACAAGTTAATTCTCCCCCACCCTCTCCCAGTATGACATGTATTTTATGGTACCTCATATCTACCACCTGAACATACTAACTCCCTGCCCCCCTCCCACAATAACAGGTATTTTATTGTACCTTATATCTTCCACCTGGACCAGCCCCCCCCCCCAAAACCGGTATTTTATCGTACCTCATATCTTCCACCAGAACAAGCTAATGATAATGGTGTATCTTTGGTTCTCTCCGACTGAGCCTCGATATCAGCTCTATGATCTAATAATATCTCGACAACATCAACATGTCCCGCTGTAGCGGCTAATATCAGTGGTGTAAATCCTATAAAAGAAAATAATATTTCAGCTTTTCATCCCTTGCTAATACATCATGCAGTGTGCTATGACTTATACAAGCGCTGAAATAAGCGGCCGGACACGGACAATGTCCAGGCGAATTGACCCCCTTTGACAGGCCAAATTGCCTTTCGTCTGGACATAATTGTCCGACCGAGTTTGGGTAAAACAGTAAGCCAAAAATAGTAATTTCATTCGCGAATTCGAGTCGATCGCTAATCATTACTAGACTCGAAAATCCAGGCACAAAAATATCAACGACCCGAGGCATAGTGAAAATGTTACTATTATTTAGATAAAATAATCAATAATTTTTAGAATGGGTATTTTTAAGCTGGTTATATCAACGACCCGGGTCCTAGTAAAAATATTACTATTTTTTATAGAATCGGCTCAAAATCCAGGCCCAAAAATATCAACGGGAGTAAATCATAGAAAACCCACGAGGTTAGACAGGCTTGTCACCAAATGGGGTTTAATGTCCTCCTCTTCTCCACAGACTGAGTTAATGAAGATGGGTGTCATTGATGTCCACATGAATAACAAATTTGACCAGAATAGAAAATTAGTAGTGACCTTACCTTTCTTATCACGATGTTCAAGGTTTGCATTCTTGGCCAACAGAAGAGTCACCAGTTCCGCGTGACCTCCAGCACAAGCCAAGGTCAAGGCTGTATCATGATTACTCTCTGTGTGTGCATCCACGTCTATCAACGACGAAGGGGGTAGACTGTGAGGAGATGCGGGGGAGGGAGTAGGAGTAAGAGGGGTTGAAGGAGGTGGGGTTATAGCCTCAACGCCCAGAATAGACGAGGATTGTTGAACTAAGGTTTGTCCATTCTGATTCTGTTGGACGAGGAGTTGCTGTTTACGATAGATCTGTTTGTTGTTGACTGGTTGTTGGGGTTGTTGTGGATGTTGCGGTTGTTGTTGTTGTTGTTTCATCTGTTCTAGTTGTTGGAGATGTAGCTGTTGCTGAACTTGTTGTAACTGTAGTTGTTGCGCCTGTTGTTGCTGCAGCTGTTGTGCAGCTTGTTGTTGATGAAGGAATTGCTGCTGTTGTTGCTGGGTGAAGAACTGTTGGGAAACGGGCGTAGGTGCAACCGTCTGTAGAGACTGCTGAGCTAACTGTAACGTACTCGCTTGTTGTACCAACATCGTCTGATTGAGGACGTTCGTCGGTTGCCCTGACAACTGTAACGATTGACTGATTGCCGTATTTTGGACTAGCTGATTTTGGTGACCGAGGGAGGCCTGAGCTTGCGCAAGTTGTACCTGGGAGAGAGATGGGGAGGCGACAAGAGGAGATTGGGGAAGGGGGGCCTGTGGTAATAATTGAAGGGCTTGTTGTGGTAGTGTTGGAGAGAAATTTTGCGATTGTAGCCCGTTGTTTAACATATGTTGTAGAAGTTGACCCTGTTGTTGAGGGGTCAGTTGAAATTGAGGGAATTGAAGGTTTTGAGGATTTTGAACTTGAAGGGGTTGTTGACGAACTTGATCGACAACCCCGACAGTCCCTATTGTTGTTGTTGTTGACAGTTGTTGTTGACTGACACACGGTGGATTCACCAAGGTAGGAGGATCGGTTGACGAGGTAACTGAAAGTAAATAAAAAAAAAAAGAGTGTTTATAGTGTTAAACCGAAAGTAGGCACAAGAAATGATGTATCATTGGGACTGCATACTTTACAAATTTTCGATTTTTACTTCCTACACATGGTTCAACTAAATGAGAGAGAGAGAGAGAGAGAAATGGGGTTTAACGTCCACTCAACAGAACCAGGTCATTTCGGGACTAACATACGGTTTCAATTTTATTTCAATAATTCGCTTGCGCGTAGGGGTCTTTAGCCGTGGGAGGAAACCCACGAGGTTGAGAAGGCGCCCCTATCTCCATGCCACATACGCTCACACCAGGGCTCGAAACCACAACCGCAAGCCAGAGGTGACCGGCCAGCTAGAGGTCGAAGAGCGGCACTAAAGTAGGTCATTTCGGGACTAACGCATGGTTCTTTTTAATTTTAATTCACTTGCGTGTAGAGGTCTTTGGCAGTGGGAGGAAACCTGAGCACCTGGAAAAAACCTACAAGGTTGAACAGACGACCCTACTCATTGTTACACACGCGCTAACCATTTGTCCATCCAACCCCCACACTTGAATTAACCCATTCAGCTAACCTATGTTTGAATAAAATGAATACTTACCACCATTTTGATCAGCTATGGGGGGAGTGACAGGTGGTTGTATAACACCTATAATACTCTTACTACGGGCTTTCACATTACCATTCCTCTTAGTCTGGGCATTCTTCCCCGCAGCAGGTGCCCTCGTATCCGTTATATTAGAATTAGCGTTACTATTGGCTGTAAATATAGGTTGTGGTACGTACGTATCACCATATGACATCACAGGCTGAGTAACAACAGGTAGATCAGGCAGAGATTTGGGTAATTTGGGATTTTGTAACATCAAATCGGAGAAAGGGAGGTCTGTTTGAACTCCTAGAGTGTTGATATCGGTAGAAGTTGGAGTGAGAAGAGTAGAAGAATCAGGGACACCCGTTGTCACGTTGGCCGCCTGACGTATCCGGGCTATTACTTGCTGTTGCTGTTGCTGATCGCGATGTTGTTGTTGTTCTCTCTGTTGTTGCGCTTTCTCGTGCAGTTCTCGTTCAACTTTCTGTAACTCAGCTAAAATTTGCTGCTTTCGTTGTATCTGTTCCTCCTTTGACGCGGCAGGAACAGAATTTAATTCTTTGGCCATAATGGTGTTAATAATTGCTTCCACTTTTTCTGTGGCTTTTTCGTTTGGATATTGCTCGGGGCCCTTTTTATCAGGATTGACAGTAACAGGAGTTATTTCCCCTATTTGAGCGGGATTATTGATTTGTTTTATCACTTTGTTGTCTGGTTGTGGATTGAGACTTCGCTTAGCGACACATTTCTGCAAGTTGGTTCGTAGCTGATCCACAGTTTTCGCTGTAAATAATAAACAAAACTTGTTATATTTTGAGATGAGCATGTTTAAACAGTGCATAGAGAGAATTTTGCCTGGGTAGTGCCTAGTCTGCATAGTTTTATGTTGACATTTTAACAAATGCCAGTACAGTAATTGAACCTAGAATCAATACTATTAAATTGGATCTGTCAATCAGGCATTGAAAAAAAGTCAAGGACATATTGATTTTTTGAACTAGAATCAGACATTATAAACTTTGAAAATACACATAAAATATAAGCTTTACAACTTTCTCCAGCAACATGAGGATTTAACCTGGTAGCAACTTACTCAGTAAGCCTCCATTTACTGGTTTATAATTTATTTAAGCAGAGAGAGAGAAATGAGGGTCAATGTCCACTCGCCACAAACTAGGTCATTTCGATACTAACATATGGTTTCATTTGATTTCAATAATAAGCTTGCACGTAGGGGTCATTCAGCAGTGGGAGGAAACCAGAGAAAACCCACGAGGTTGGACAGGCGACCCTACTCCTTGTCACGTACAACCAAGGAATCGAAACAACGCCAGTTGACTCAATGACTGCCACTATGATACAGCGTGCATGTGCTAACCATTCGGCCATCCAAACCTGGGAGCCCTGGGAGCATCTTACTCAGCAAGCCTCCATGGCACTGTCTTATACTTGTTTATGGTTTATTCAAGCAGACAACATACCCTGTATATTTGGTGTATAATTGGCTGGGTTGAGACAACTTACCCTGTATATTTGGTGTATAATTGGCTGGGTTGAGACTCTGTGGATCTGGTTCACTTGGAGGAACGATATTCGCCAGACCGGGCAAGGGTACTCGGGGCTAAAAATATAAAATACAACATCCAATTAATGATACTACTGTAGGTATAGGAAATGCAACAAACAGTACCTGAAGATCAATTCCATCAACTCATTAATTAATCATCCGGGGGTCAGTTGAAGGAGTTGGAGAAACACTGAGGGGTGTTAATTAGATTAAATCAGCAGGGGGCAGTTGAAGGAGTTGGAGAAACACTGAAGGGTGTTAAACCATAGATTAACTCAGCAGGGTTCAGTTGAAGGAGTTGGAGAAACACTGAGGGATATTAAAGTATAGATCAAATCAGCAGGGGGCAGTTAAAGGAGTTAAGAGAACCATATCTCGATGTCTTGGCAGGAAATCCAAGGGAAACACACAGTATCAGACAGCCATTTGATACTTGATTAATAAAACAATGAACTGGCTGGCCACTCATGTAATCATATTATTGTTACTCCTTGTTAATTACAATGGTGATGACATGGAGTCAGACCACTATGTATTGCTTCAAGATGAGGATTACGTCAGGGCTCACACTGGCTTTCAATTTTTTTCCGCCAATATGGATGATAATTTTTATGTAAAGAAATGTTCATATATTTTTTCCGCCAACTTGAATATTTTATCCGCCAAAAATATGATAAAAAAATATACAATATCTAACAATTTTACGTTTCAACTAGGATTATTATAAAATGATTACCGATATATACAATACAATATACAACAACTTTTAACAAACCTGTCTTTGCATAATACATTTAGCACAATTTTGGTTTACTAAGATCGGATTTTATTTTTGGTAACTTTAGGCTATTTGAACATCGTCGTATTGCACTATATATTCAGTATTTACACGTCAAATCGTGTCCAAGGATTGCGTGTACAATAGACCTATTGTTATTTTCTGGTACCGTAACGGTAAATGAATCTCTGATAGAATGATATGTACTTCAGTTATATTTGTAAGAGATGCTTACAATTATACCCGTCGTTCACCTTTAGAACATTTTAGCGACGATAAATATGATACAAATGGCGAACCGTTTTCTCGCTCAAGAATCGCCGATATTCAAGTAGTTCGCACATTTTCGACCAGTGGTGAAAAGATGATTTTAAATAATGATATCCAATAGGCATACTTGTATGTTTTACATGCCGTATATGATGTCACAGTAAAGGGAATTGAACTATCACAATATTTACTTTTTTTCGATAGAACTGTCGGCCATGTTGGTTACATGTATTACCATTTTTCGTTTTAAGACGAAACGAAACATCAAATAATCACCGCTTAATTTAATCATGAAGATTAAATAGTGACTTGAGATAGGTTTAATAATATACATCATTGGCAATTATCAATCAACTAATCATTAATCCGAGACAATTGATTAGTATTACTCGTCGACGCGATCCGGATTATCAGCCAGTTGATTAATTTATTATTGTGTTTAGCCTCGTGATTGACACTCAATAATGTACAGGATAAATACGATTAGAATTTTAAGATTTTTTTTCCGCCAGTTCTCAAAAAGAATCGCCAGTACCGTAGAACTTTATCGCAAAAAATATCGCCAAAATCAAATTTTAATCGCCACTTTCATATTTTTATCGCAAATTGCGACTTTGGCGACCGACAGTGTGAGCCCTGGATTACGTACTTTTGATACAAACTAGGTTACTTCAATTTTATTTCAATAATTTGCTTGCACATAGCAGTGGGAGAGAGAGAGAGAGAGAGAAATGGGGTTTAACGTCCACTCGACACTAACATATGGTTTCATTTTATTTCAATAATTCGCTTGCGTGTATGGGTCTTTAGCAGTGGGAGGAAACTGGAGTGCCCGGAGGAAACCCACGAGGTTGAGAAGGCGCCCCTATCTCCAAGTCACATACGCTCACACCAGGGCTCGAAACCACAGCCGCAAGCCAGAGGTGACCGGCCAGCTAAAGGTCGAAGCGCGGCACTCTAGACCACTAGGCCATCCCAACCCCCCCATAGCAGTGGGAGTTAAGTGGAGGATCTGTAGAAAACAAACAAAGCTGGACAGATGACGCTACTCCTTGTCACTTACAACCGGGGAATCAAAATCATGCCAGTTGACATAATGACAGACCTTATAATGACCCCCACCCACAAGGTGTTCACCCAGCAACCTGAAACTCAGCTACATGACTTAACAACAGACGTTCAGATCTATAAGGCATGCGTCAAGACCATGAATAGTAGTTATTTACCTCTTCTGTAGTTAGGTCTATAGCATTTAATTGTGTTGAATCAGGAGAAAGATTAGATAATTGTCGATTTGGCCATTCTAATAATAATTTCACCACATTCGTATGGCCTCCTTTAGCTGCTTCTATAATCATGGTTGATCCATCCTGAAAATAAAACAAATTATTTTCTATAATCATGATTGGTCAATCTTAAAAATAAAACAAATAATGGTGGTCATTAATCATTTATTATTGAAACCGAGAAATATATAAAACCAGGTGTTTAACCATCTTCAGCCGACCAGGCTATTAAAGACAGACTTTTCCCATGTAAAGTTCTATGAGAGAATTTTTGCCTGTAAAGCAGTGTTTTCGCCAGCTCTTCATGAATCCCAATTATAAGGGGATGTTTAAAGTGTATGCCGATCAGAACTTGACATCAAATGTATTATGATTGTGATTCTAGTCTGGACATACTGATTGTTAGTCTATGTACTGAAATGTTCTAGGCCTGTGATTCAAGTGTCAACATACCTTTAGTCTATGATTTAAGTGTCAACATACCTTTAGTCTATGATTTAAGTGTCGACATACCTTAAGTCTATGATTAGGATCGGCTACTTGACCTAATAACAGTTCTACAACAGTCATGTGACCTCCCGCACATGCTAAAGATAGCACTGTGTGATCATTGGTCGACGTGGCACGATTCAAGTCCGCACCTAGAAAACAAAACATTATTATTATTCACATAGAAAACAATAAAATTGTTAATGCAAAATAATCCGAGACAATTCAGTTTTATTGAGCTATATATGTTCTGCTCAAAAAGATGCATTTTCGTTTAATCATCAAAATATTTGTTGCCATGGCAATTCATTTCCAAGGAGTGAAATAATAAAATGGGGTTTTATGGCAAGTCAGCTTCAACCAGGGAATTCTGATAATCAATATAAAATTATTACCTTTTGAGATAAGAAACTGTACTGTTGCTAAATGGCCAGCTCTGGCAGCTTTCATCAATGGTGTCCTTCCTCCCTCGGACTCATGTTCCTGTACAATGAAACAAGTCAACTTAGGTTATTAATTAGTCTGTTAATTAATCAACACGAACTATTTAGCATGTGACTAAGACATGGTTCAATATCATTTCTATAATTCGCTTGTGCGTAGGAGCCTTTTGTGGTGGAAGGAAACCAGAGAACCCGGAGAATACCAGAGAGAGAGAGAGAGAAATGGGGTTTAACGTCCACGACACAATTAGGTCATTTCGGGACTAACATATGGTTTCAATTTTATTTCAATAATTCGCATGCGCGTAGGGGTCTTTAGCCGTGGGAGGAAATTGGAGTGCCCGGAGGAAACCCACGAGGTTGAGAAGGCGCCCCTATCTCCATGCCACATACGCTCACACCAGGGCTTGAAATCACAGCCGCAAGCCAGAGGTCGAAGCGCGGCACTCTAGACCACTAGGCCATCCCACCCTCCCCCGGAGAATGGAAACCACTGCAGTGGACTCAATGACAGACCTTACGATACAGCGCACACTTGCTAACCATTCGGCCATCCCCCCTCCCCACTACTAATGCAACAAACATTATTTAGCTCGTACAATAGATACACTAGATTTGATTAAAGTAAAATGGTATCTTACAAGTTCAGCATCGGCGTCGAGCAAAACTTCAGCTACGTCTGTATGGCCATTCTCACAGGCATAGGTCAATGCTGTATCACCAGTTCCAGTCTGTGCATGGACATTAGCTACTAAATAGAATAAAACAGTTATAATAAACTACCTTATAACAACACAAGGTCTTATCAATAATTTTACTCTCTTGCAACCTGATGAAAACACAGATTTTATTTCGTTTCGATTTTGTAGTTTAAAATTTCATTTGACCCCTGCCTTGAACTTCCACTATAACTTGTCAGATCTTCCTGTAGTGTAGGCCATCGAAAGTCAAAAAAACCCAAAAAAACCCAAAACAAAATAATTTGTATTTTTATCAGAATGATTCTTAACACCAAATGCTGGTCATTTTGAGATATGCTTTTCAGTTTTTGTTCAGATCTAGACCTGACATCCAGTCTAACCAGCAGACGTTACCCCAGTAAAATATTGACGGTTATATTGGCCTAACCAAGGATTAGAGCTGGGACATTCCAAGATAGAGAGAGAGAGAGAGATTAATTGTCTGACAGACCTCATGATCCAAAAGGTATGTATTGGATGATTCGGCCAACCAACCAGAAGACAAACACTCAGACTTGAGAAACAGTAACATCACAATTCAGATTGTTCTTTTGGACAGGCGACACTCCTCCTTGTTAAGTTAATCCTGGGAATTGACACAGTCACCATTCGACCATTCTCCCCCCGCCTGACCACTAGATAACCAGGGTGTTGAAATGCACCTCCTACTAATGTGTTGTTTATTGTATCTAAATCAACTTACAGCACTTAAGAAGATATTTAACAAGTTCAAGATGCCCTTCTTGTGAAGCTTCCATTAACGGCGTACTACAACCTAATTCTATATCAGCTCCAGCTTTAATTA
Organism: Patella ulyssiponensis; assembly: GCA_963678685.1. Taxonomy (NCBI): domain Eukaryota; kingdom Metazoa; phylum Mollusca; class Gastropoda; family Patellidae; genus Patella; species Patella ulyssiponensis. Next base: position 93,338,654 of record OY783226.1, read on the forward strand.
TAAAATCTGCTACTTCTAAAAATCCTCCACAACACGCCAAGGTCAGGGCTGTTTCCTGTGTTTCTTCCGTCTGGGCGTTAATATCGGCATCTTAAATACATCACATACAGATGGTCATTTTTAACAAAATGATTAAATTAACTATTTTACAATTAACCTAATTTTACAAATCAACTGATTTTACAATTTAACCAATTTTCAATTTAACTAAATTTACAATTTAACCAATGTACAATTTAACCAATATTTTCAATTTAACCAAATTTACAATTCAACTAAATTTACAATTTAACAAAATTTACAATTTACTAAATTCACTGACTGGAAAATCAAGAGTAATTTTTATTTTTTCAACCAAGACCAGAAATGAAATGGAGTTTAATGTGCTACTGTTCTGCTCAAAACTGGGCGACTGGGCATATGCCATACAGTGTGCTATGACGGAAATTTTGCCTGGAAAGCAGCACTGCGGCCTATTTTATATCGAATTTCAACTGTCAAGGAATCTTTAACGTGCATGCCAATGTGTACACAGGACCTCGGTTTATCATACCATCTGAACGACTAGACAGCTGTCCTTGTTAGGCCCATCACCCTGCATTACTGACAAGGGCAAAACATGCAGGAAAATCTGGATGGACTTTCTCGGAAACAGCAAACACCAGCCTGGCTTACTCATTGTGCAAACTTGGTTCCTCCTGCTGCTTGCGGCCTAATCCAAAGACATTGTCTCGGCCATCACGAAATGAATCTATATATGAATAATAGACACCTACCGTGAGCTAGCAATAAAGCTACCATATCTTCGTGTCCCTCCCGGGCTGCTTCCATCAGGGGCGTATAACCCTCATCATTTACCTCCTCGATATTCGCCCCACGTTCTAACAACAAACACGCTAATTCAACATGGCCGCCACAAGCAGCGAGAGTTAACGGGGACTCAAAACTATCAGCTGGCATATTAACCTATAAGAAAGTCAATAAAATGAAATAAAATTGGTTTAAAATATAATTTGTGTATCGGTACGACAAATTTTTGTTCAAAATGTTAAAATATCACCTGTTGATCTATGAACAATCTAATCAAAATACAGATCTATAGTTTGTTTCGCCTTTTTTATACTTTCGATGGCCTACACTACATGAAGATCTGACTGGTTGTAAAGATAGGCCGAGTCAGAGGTTACACAAGCAGCTTTTGGCCCTATGACATCAGACATTTGATAAACCAATCAGCTTTGATGTTTCTAGTGGATTATCGACAGTTCCGCGCACCACACACCCAAAGCTCGTAACAGATCGTTTCATTGGCTAATCCCTCACATCATCCAGAACATGTAGTTCATAACAACTCTTCCAGATCCTAGTGTAGTAAAGACATGTAAAACTAAATTCTGAACTATAAAAATGATAACAACTCTTCCAGATCCTAGTGTAATAAAGACAAGTAAAACTAAATTCTGAACTATAAAAACGAAATAAGATCACACACGACTTAATATCAGATTGGCCTACGATCTACTCTAATTTCAAATTCCAAATGATAAGGTTTCTTTTACGTGCATGAGAATGTGTACACGGTAAATTCGTTTTTGGTCCCATTAGAATGACTAGACACTTTTCCTTGACAAGGGAAAATAACGCCAGAAAATCCCAGGAACTCCGAGTATTATTTAATTTTCTGTGTTTAGCAATTATTTCTTTTACTAATTGGACACTCATTATCAAAATTAATCAGTCAGCTTTAAACGGGACACTTTAGATGATTTGGGGTGATTTTATATGATTTTTACGAATTTTTAAACGAAGATTTGATATTAAACTGATGTGAAAGAAATTGGTGTTAGATACACAAAGATTAAATGATACCCGGGTTACAGTGCTAGGTTAACGAGCTTTTAATTGACAAAAATGAAATGTAAGAACTTCACCTGTGCTCCGTTATCTAAAAGTAGACGAGCAACTTCAACATGTCCGTCCATTGATGCTTCCATCAGTGCCGTGTGCATTTCATCTGTTTTATGTTCGCGATCGGCACCAGCTTCTAATAAATATTTTACCATGTCCAAATGACCTGTAAATAATAATAATAAATATTTTACCATGTCCAAATGACCTGTAAATAATAATAATAAATATTTTACTAGTCTAAAGTTTAATTGCCTCGCAAATACACCATGACTTGATATGTACAAATACACCATGACTTGATATGTACAAATACACCATGACTTGATATGTACAAATACACCATGACTTGATATGTACAAATACACCATGACTTGATATGTACAAATACACCATGACCTGACATTGGATGTACAAATACACAATGACCTGATATTGGCTGTACAAATACTACTATTACTTTACTTAAGTTCACATGCAACTTATTATTATTCATACACAACTCTGAATAATTAAGTTAAACATACATTATGCAAGAGCTAAATCTGCTAATAGCAGTTCTTTCTTTAGGTCTGAAATGTTATCTAAATTATTAATTAGACATTAATTAACTTATCCAGACCATTATCAACTCTCTATTTCATCGCTACCCGGTGAAATTTAACTAGATTAGAACCCAACTTGCTGATAATTAAGACTAAGCTTTCTATCGTACCGGCTTTAGTAATGATAATCAAGGCTAGGCCCAATATTCAATTGCTAAATTCCCTTTTCAGAGTGGATTAACTTGACTGAAAATTTCAACATGTAGTTTTAAATTATTATATTGAGAACTACCAGCTCTTTGTCTAATCTCCCGTAATGTTCGTTTAACATATCAAATACACCATTACAGACACAACATACCTTACTGTTATTCATATATGTGAGCTGCGCCCACAAAACCAGACGGATGGTCATTTTTATAAAAATAGAGCTGGCACTTTATTTGAATAGTCCACAGCTAAGCTTTCCAAAAATGCAATTCTTTAAAATTTTGTCGTATCATCTGAAGTTGAGTACGGCTCATTAATAGTAACAAGAAGGCATACAGTTTATTCTTTTGTGCCCATAGTACAAAATGAAGTTGTGCGACAAGCGTCTGGTTTCAAGGGTCACATATACAAAGGTCATGAATATTCATGTTAATTTTACTTACCTTTATAACAAGCAAGAGTTAGAGCACTTTCTTTAAATTCATTAGAATGTGTATTAATACCAGCTCCAGCTAGTAACAGAGTTTTAGCCACTTCTACGTGTCCAGCGCTAGCTGCTTCCATTAAAGGGGTATGACCATTTTCATTGTGTACCTCCACATTAGAGTAGGCCTTAATTAATTCCTTTACAACCTCCACATACCCACCGCATGCTGCGTAATGTAGAGGTGTGTTACCTGGATAATCAAAAATAACATGAGTTAGTCATGGTTATCCTGCTTAACTAGACTTGATATTTAATATCAACTTTTAACAACCAGATCATGTAAGATTATAACCAGCAGCTGCCAGGCAGGATACGCCCACATTTTCCAAGAGATGGATACAGAACAAATTAAATCAAAAGCGATTTTTCATACAATCAGGGGGCATAATTCAGACAGTTATGATCTTCGGGACATAAACATATATTCTAATTTTTCGTACCAACAGGGTTTATAATCCATGAAGTTTGGATGCCAATATCGAAAGCAACCGAGATCTTTTGTTTCGTCAAAATCGTATAAGAATTGTGACCTGTAGAGTGTCCACAAACCACCGTGCTACGGCCTACTGTTTTATCGAAATCCAAACCGCCAAGGGTTCTTTATACGTGCACAGAACACCAGTTTTCAAATGCAAATACTTAAGTGCGCCATGAGTCATCCACAGAGATTTTTCTTTCTTTGTAATTCAATAAGATGTCAATTAAAAATTCATTTTGCAAGAGCTATATCTGCCTATTGCAGGTCTTTCTTTAGGCCTGAAATGTTATCTAAACTTATTCAGACCATAATCAACTCTAGATATCAACGCTAGCCTGCAATATTCATTGGCTAAGGATCCGATGCCAAAATCTCTGTTTAGAGTAGATCAATTGGACTGAAATTTTCAGTAAATTCCCTTTATGTTATATAGTTTTTAAATATCATAGTGAGAACTGCCAGCTCTTTATCTAATCTCCCATAATGTATCTTTAAGTAAGTTGCCTTCTATTGACTTGACGTATTGAAGACAAACTGAAACCCACCTGCTGAAGACTGGGCGTTCACATCTGCACTGTGTGCTATTAATAGACGAACAATATCAGCATGGCCACCACTCGCTGCTTCCATCAACGGAGTACAGTCCCCCTTGATTCCACGATCTTCAACATTTGCCTTCATGGCCAATAAAACTTGTGCTAATTCGTAATAACCAGCTGAACAAGCCAATGACAGAAGACTTTCGCCCTCCCCTTCACCGTCAATAGGTTCAGGAAAAGTTACAGCATCAAATTTACTACGTATTCCCCCAACGTCATTCTCGCCTGCCTCTGTTATAGCTCTTGTACTGAAATAAACAAAACATGGAAGGTATAGGACACAAACGTCAAAACTGATTGATTAATCAATGTCTGATGTCTAGGGTCAAAAGCTGCTCACATGACCTCTGACGTGAACCCCCACCATAACTTGCCGGATCTTCATGTAGTGTAGGCCATCGAAAATGTAAAAAAAAAAACGAAATGAAATATATATCTGTATTTTAATCCGATTGCTTACCCATCATCAGTTGTACAGATTGGTCCCTACCTCCTCACCAACCGATCTATAATAAACTCAACCAATCCATCCACAGTTGTACAGACTGGTCCCTACCTCCTCACCAACCCATAAGCAGTTGTACAGATTGGTCCCTAACTCCTCACCCAAACCACCAGCAGTTGTACAGATTTGTCCCTACAGATGTACCACCTCACCCAACCACCCATCTATAATAAATTCTACTTACCCATCAGCAGTCGTACAGATTTGTCCTTGGTGTTCTTGTCTCATGCGGTGCAATGCTTGTGCGGCCTCATCTAAAGCACTGCTAACTGAAGACGTCAAAGTTCGTAGTACCTCGGGATCAGTTAAAGCTTTACCGTCTTTTGATGATAGTTTGCTGATTCCTATTACAAAACAAAAAATATCTTTTAAAATCAAAAATAATGTTTGTTTTTTTTAGCAGGCTTGGTAATGAGTCAATATAAGTACAGACATCATTTAGTTTTTCGAATGAATTATTTGCCCAGATACAATTACCAATAATAATAGAGGTATAAAAAAAATGGTGGCATCCTAGTAATACATGTATTATACATCTATGTGTGGTTACTATACCTGCAGCTTCTAATAGTGCTTCTAAACGCGCATGTGTCTCAGGATCCACGGCTTGTAGGGCTTCAGGATCTCCTGTTTCAGCTTGAAGTAAAAATTGTGATGGTTCCAGGATTTGGTCGTCGTCTAGGTCAGCCGATTCATCTAATGTGAACGAATCAACCTGAAAAATACCCCAAAACATCTTCATTAAACTGGTTAATATTTCAATGACTTTGAATCCTTTGTCAGTTGCAATATTCTGGAAGTTGAATAAAGTTTAATTACATTCAGTGAAATACAGAAAGTTTGTATATTCTAAGTTAGCCTCTAATCTTCAAGTTCTATCATGAGAGAGAGAAAGGGGGTTTAACACCACACGACACAAGGTTAGGGGTCTTTAGCCGTAGGAGGAAACCGGAGGACCCAGAGAAACCCCACGCGATTGGACAGACGACCGTACTCTTTGTCACATACAACCAGGGATTTAAAACCACGCCAGTTGACTCAATGACAGGCTTCATGATACAGCATGCAAATGCTAACCATTCAAACATCCAACCCCTCCTTCTAGTTCTGTCAATTCACTCATATTTCTTAATCCCTAGCTGTGTAAAGTACAGCTCTTAAAGGTAGAGGCGGTACCAATGATTGAATTAAAACAACCCAGCAACTTGCACATTCTTCGTAACTGAACAACTCAAGATTTAGGTTTAGACATCAGCGGAATATAGCCCATGAATATTATCTCATACTCTAATCTCAACACAAATGTATGAAATACGAAGTTTTGGACAATTATATGCTCACACCAGGGATCGAAACCACAGCCGCAAGTCAGGGGTGACCGGCCAGCTAGAGGTCGAAGGGCGGGAAACTCTAGACCACTAGGCCATCCCAACCCCCCTGACTCAATGACAGACCATATGATACAATATGCACACATTAAATGTTTGCCCCCCCCCCCCATAAAATGAATAAAATGTTGTTAAACGTCCCATTAACTAAAGACAGGAATGCATATACACCATAAAGTATGCTATAAGTGGAAAGTTTGACCAGACAGCAATTGGATTCCAATTTTCTATGGTTCTTTAACGTGCACAGACAATGTGTTAATGGAACCTCGGTTGTTTGTACCATCTTTATGACTAGACACTATCCTGACAAGAGGCATTGGATGGTCGAACAGTTAACATGTGCACTCTTAACTGCTAAAGACACCTACATTGTACTCACAAGCGAATTACTGAAATAAAATTTTACCATGTTAGTCCCGAAATGACCTAGCTTTTACTGAGTGGACATTAAACCCCATTTCTCTCTCTCTCCTGTCAAAGGGAAAACTATGTCAGAAAATACTGGGTAGATACCGATCAAACATTGAACCTCCTGCTCAGATGTGTATGATGTTGAATAGGAAAATTAGGTTGAATGAATTGATGACTTAAATGAGTTATATTTAGATGTAATGAGCCTTGAGCATAATAAATAATTACAGTGAGACATATATCTGTTATCAAACATACATTATGCAAGAGCTAAATCTGCCTATTGCAGGTCTTTCTTATAGGCCTGAAATGTTTTCTAAATTATTAATTAGACATTAATTAACTAATCGAGGCTATAATCAAGTAAATCAACTCAGGATGACATTGGATTTTTCTGACATTAAATAGATCAAAACGGTTCAGCCATATCTTTATTCAAATTAAAAATGGAAGAGCAAGACTTTGCTTCGAACAACCAGTATGTTTGTTGAAATTATTGCACACCCTCAAAGGCTAAAATCTTCGCTTGCAATAGAGAAATTTGAATGAAATTTTCAAATTATTCATTTTACATTACGTACTTTCGAACTATTATAGCAAGAATGGCTAGTCTTTATCTAAATCTTACATAATGTATCTTTCAGGCATTTATGAGCCATAAAAAGAAGTTTAAAATTAATCCTGCTTTTGACTGGAAGCCGAAGATCTTTCAGGTGTGGTGTTATGTGATGATTTCGGATGGACTGAACAACAACCCAAGACGGTGTTTTGCACTAGCTGTAATTCATTAATAAGTTTTTGATTGATACTCGAGAGAAGACTATTGTTCAATCATAAACTAAATGCAGATTCTTGTATTTCAATAACACACACAGCAGAACATAAACTAAATTAACACAAGGTACAATTTTATGGATACATAATTACTGAGTTTGATACTAAGCGACGTTTCGACGAGAATACTCTCGCTTTTATTAAGCAAAACGTGGCTTAGTATTAAACTCAGTAATTGTGTATCCATAAAATTGTACCTTGTGTTAACATGTTCAATTACTAAATGCCAATCAAAGAAGATAAACTAAGTTATTTACAGTAAAAGATGTAGATACATGTACCTGTTGCTGACATAAAGTGATGTCAGGCCTAGTGACTGACATTGATGACGTCAAACAGACCTACAGTATGTCAAATGATGAGAAAACATTGAACACTATCACAACACACAAGACAGACATACATGTAAGTGACCTTCAACTTTAGTAACATGTGACTAACCTGATAAATAACTATCAACAATAATAACCTACTTTTACTTTCTACTTGTATCAGTTAATCATTACTAACATAATTTTCATCACCAGCCCCCTCGGTACACGTAGCTCTGAGCCCTTGGACCAACTTATTTCTTATTAATATAATGAAAGAATATCATCCGTCCTCTAATTCATCTTGACAACTTTTAACCAGGCATGGGTGAACCCAGTACGTGTACCAGACTAGGGCGGAGAGAGAGAGATAAATGCGGCTTAACGTCCACTCTAGGGCGGAGAGAGAGAGATAAATGCGGCTTAACGTCCACTCGACACAAACTAGGTCATTTCGGGACTAACATATGGTTTTAATTTTATTTCAATAACTCGCTTGCACGTAGTGGTCTTTAGCAGTGGGACGAAACCGGAGTACCCAGAGAAAACCCACGAGACTGGACACGCGACCTACTCCTTGCCACGTACAACCGGGGATTCGAAACCATGCCAGTTGACTCAATGACAGGCTTTATGATACAGCACGCACATGTTAACCATTCGGCCATCCATTCCCCCAGACCAGGGCGGACATGCACATGTAGCTCTGAGACAGAGGACAAACTGGTGTCTTTGGGTTCCCGTCCCAGCGAACAACATGTGACATGACAAGAAAACGAAACTAGCTTGATTCACCTATAACACACCTCACTCATAGATCATTTTTCTCCTCAAATTTTGGTCATTATATTTTTCAGTGGATGCAAAGATAAATTTCATTTATTTTAAAAATATACATGTCAAATACTTTTTTTTATCCAATCAAGGCCAATGGGTTTCTGATCCCCTGCGACCAGGGTACCCGAGAGGAATACCAGGTTCGCAAAGGGTAGGGTGAAGGCCAGTGAAGGGGCTGAGTACATTTCCTTATATGACTTGTGGAATCTGACAGGAATGGAGTTTGATATCTCGTCAACTAATAATATGTCTTTTCCGTCATCTTCAGGTTAACAAGGATTTTTTTCTAAAGGTCATGGAGGCAATACTAAAGTGAATTTTATCAGGACATAGTCAAATTGAAATTCAACATTCAGGCCCATCCTCCTGTCTAGGCAACACTTTCCCGACAATTCTCTTTCAGCCATTCTTGGATTTGAACCCAGGGAATGAAATGAAATTCAACCAGAAAAACAGACACAAAATTTCTGAATTGGTCTGTGTTGTATCATGTAGTGTTCTATGTTATGTTGAGATTGTCTGTTGTATTTATGTACCATTTGACAGTTTGTCCTATGTTATGTTCAGATAGTCTATTTTATGTTCAGATTATCTGTATGTGTTTTATTCATGTACTGTTTATTTCATGTTATGTTGAGACTGTCTGTCGTCATCTACTGTTTGTTCCATTTTATGTTGAGACTGTCTGTGTCCATGTACTTCCATAAATTGAGAATGTCTGTGTCCATGTACTGTTTATTTCATGTTATGTTGAGACTGTCTGTTTCGTCATCTACTGTTTGTTCTATTTTATGTTGAGATTGTCTGTGTTGTAGTAATTCAATGTTTTGTTAATTAGACCAAAATGACCCACCCACCTGACTGCTACATGTATTTACAGGTTAAAACACTTGTATTTTTATTTAAACAAGGACATACTATTTTATTTTATGTTAAAAGTATTGAGGAAAGGCTAAAAGCTGCTAGATAAGACGCATGTAGACTACATGTCTATATTGCCCTAGTGAGGTACATCTAATTACACTGTGTCTAACTGTATGGTTTGTACCGTCCTTGTTTTGTTCAGCAGTTATACAGTAATATATCTACTCTCTAGAAATAAAGAGAGAGAAATTGGGTTTAACATCCACTTGACACAGACTAGGTCATTTCGGGACTAACATATGGTTTAATTTTATTTCAATAATTCGCTTGCATGTAGGGGTCTTTAGTAGTGGGAGGAAACCGGAGAACCCCCATGACTTTGGACATGCAACCCTACTCCATGTCACGTACAAACAGGGATGGAATCGAAACGTCAGCTGACTCAATGACAGACCTTATGATACAGCCCGCAGGTGCTAACCATTCAGCCATCCAACCCCTCAATGTTGTTAATGTTGTTAATGATTAACACGTAAGAAGAAAGTCATTTACATTGACTTAATGATATAAAATATATTCAGTAATCCTGCTCCCTATATGCACAAACATTGTCTAATAGATGTACAAGATGATTATTGTAAAACAAAAATAAAAATGGTTGGAGTGCCCAAGTTTAGATTTGTCGTTGATTCCATGAAGTACCGGAAGTTAGGTTTTAGAACGTTAAATACTGTGTGATTCAACATGGCGCCCGAGGGGTTTAATATGATGAGGTACGAAACAGTACCAAATGGTTTATTTGTGTGAGTGTCAAGGTTGACTAAAATGCCTGGGAAAACGGAAGTAGGAGGCGACTAGTATGTGTCTATCTATTTTGTGGACCGATGTGAGATTGTCCGTTGTGTTAACTGGACGAGTAGGCCTATTCACCTTCAGTTATTTGTCAATGTCAAATAAGCGGCTTCTTATCGACACGATCGGCTCTGGATCAGTTTGATTCTACGTATCTCTCGTAGCTGGGAGAAAAAAGATTTTTTAGCCGAGAGAATATCTTCCGTCAAAATAGTGGTTGATTCCGAGGCAAGGGAAGGAATCACGACCGACCGGTCTGGTCAACAAAATTTGCCATAACGAGATCGTAAGCAGAGAGTGAGATAAAAGAAGAGATAATGGTGGCTATGGAGACCTGGTTATCCCGAATGTCAGTGACTAGTTTCGTTCGTATTGAACTCATCAACACCCTTGTCTATATACTATCCCTTCATTGTTATGACAAGTAACAATGTTACAAACCAACCCAAGGCATCCTAGTTAGCAAAATTATGGACACTAGCACTTCAATCTATACGATCAGTACAACCCCGGTAAGCAAGTTAGCGACCCCGGTAACAAATTTGGCACCCCGCCATTTTGTCAAACCTCTGTACAAACCCCGGTAAGCGAGCTGCCGACCCCGGTAAAATATTCGCAAACCCCGCCAAGGGGTTAACCCCGGTAACCCCGCCAATTAGTAACCATAGAAACCCCACCGGGGTTTCGGAATAGTATAAATAAAAACGCCCAACACGTGAGTCCTATCAGTCCAGTCTGATGAGTTCAATACGAACGAAACTAGTCACTGACATTCGGGATAACCAGGTCTCCATAGCCACCATTATCTCTTCTTTTACAAGATGATTAATTTCTCAATAAGAGAATTCATTAAACGTATATTTATAAAACAATCAACTAATCTAACACAACACACTTAAATTATGTTCAATCGCTAAATGCCAGTCAAAGATTATAATTAAGTAATCAGTGATTATAATTACAGAAACTGAAATCATAAAACATACACAAGCTATACACAAAACCATAATATGGAACACAATAATCAAGCGCTGAAATAAGCGGCCGGACACGGACAATGTCCGGGCGAATTGACCCCCTTTGACAGGCCAAATTGCCTTTCGTCCGGACATAATTGTCCGACCGAGTTTTGGTAAAACAGTAAGCCAAAAATTCGCGAATTCGAGTCGATTGCTAATTATTACTAGACTCGAAAATCCAGCCACAAAAATATCAACGACCCGAGTCATAGTGAAAATGTTACTATTTATATCTAGGCTGCGTGCAGATAAAATAATCAATAATTTTTAGAATCGGCTTTTTTTACGCTGGTTGTATCAACGAACCGGGTCCTAGTAAAAATATAACTAGTTTTTTTATAGAAACGGCTCAAAATCCAGGCCCAAAAATATCAACGACCCGAGTCATAGTGAAAATGTTACTATTTATATCTCGGCCGCGTGCAGATAAAATAATCAATAATTTTTAGAATCTGCTTTTTTATGCTGATTATATCAACGAACCGACTCATAGTAAAAATACTACTATTTTTTTAATCGGCTCTTTCACGCTGGTTATATCAACGACCCGAGTCATAGTAAAAATATAACTATTTACATGTATCTCGGCCGCGTGAAGATAAAATAATGAATAATATTGAGAATCGGCTCTTTTACGCTGGTTATTCGAGTCTACGTGTAGTAGCTAGCTTTGCGTTACTTTCGTATATGATTAGCTCCAAATCACACCTAACATGACATGTAATTATACAAATTATTAGTAATAAAAGTAATAATATTTAAAATGTGACAAGAAAATGTTCAAGTTGACTATGGGTGTAATTAGGGAGAGACTTTTTATACGAAAATTAAAATATCTCACTTTATTGGACACTTCCGATGTGAATGTAAATAGAAGAGTCTTGAAAACATGTCGAATAAAATAACTTCTTATTTTTCCCATCCCTCGGACATGGGATATTCCGGCTAGTGGGACCGTTCCAGAAAATTTTAAGACTGGTACTGTGTCTAATGTCTCTCAAAATGACACTTTGAAACGGGGACCATCGCCGGCACTAGTTCGAGAACCGTAGAAAAGTGGGTCAAAAATGACGTAGCAAAACCCAATGCTGACGTGTGGTTAACATACGAAGAAGACGATGGTTTTGTGAATAAACTAAAATGTGAACTCTGTATAAAGTATTTTAAAATATCAAATATATGAGGGAATTTTCGACTGCATGGAATAATAGTATTTGTCAGGCTGAAAATCTGAAATGTCCGGCCGAAAATCAGTTCAACCTGACATGATGTCAGGCTGAACCTTAGCAGTTATTTCAAGGCTTGACAATAATACTACTTTAATCAAAGCGAAGTTTCGTTGACAGTTCTCTCAACATTTTCAAGAACCTTCAATGAAATGTCACTTTAATCAAAACAATAATTGTGTTCCATATTATGGTTTTGTGTTTATTACATATGTCAACTGCTAAATGCTGCTCAAAGGAGATACACATGTCACCTGTCACATTAATTCAACCGGATTAATATTCTATCAATACGTAAGTTTTCTTGTAGACACGACCATTACATATTAATCTTACACAACCAAACCATCAATAACCCAAACAGAATTGAAGGGTACTCAAATCCAAGTCTTCCACAAGAAATATCTGTAACTATGACAAATAGGTGCGAAAGAATTAGTTTAAAAACAAAAAGCTTATGTCCTAATATATGCTCTAATTTTCCCACTATCTACATGTAGGTAACAACACTCTACTAAAAATCAAATAAATTCAATTAGGATTGTGAATAACAACAGGCTAAAACAAATCTTTGTTTTAATTCCATTCAACTCCACGTGCAAACTATCTCATCTTTATAAACTAAAACGAATGAAATATGGAAAACGTTGCATGCATACTGTCTTTGTCTGTTCCAACTCAAAGTTCTTGTTGTGAATGATGACTCAGAATAAATTATAGGTATTCTCGTTTTAAATTAATTGATTTTCTCATTTACATATTCAATTATGCAAATTCACATCACAATAAACCTCCATGGAGTCTTTGACTTTAGAATTAATTTTATGTAACCTAAGGCCATTATGAACTTTGACCTTTCAGCTTTCCTGTTGATATGATTTATTCATGACATCATTAGAGAAAAAAACTGGCTATTAACCCAAGATTTATTTTAATTAAACATCAAACTAAAGTCAACATGCCTTTTAAACCCAAAATCAGACACCAACGTTCACATATCTCCGTTCATTTACACAGAAGAGCAGTAACCTTATTAATCTTGCTGGTCATGACAAACGTGGTTGTGAAACCGTCTCGGAAAAACTACACACTCTGATCAAAAAATTAATGACTGTCAGCACACCTCTCCTATCTAAAAATAAATGCACGAAATAAACACAGCAATCAAGATTTAATCACAAATTTATACCTCCGATGGCTCGTCTTCCTCACTCGAGGTTTCTGCCACAAAAACTGAGGAGGGATCATTAATCTCTCCTGGACCAGGGTTTTCCAAAGATGGTGTCTGGCTATTTTCGTCTATTTCCACTCGTCTAACATCTTGAATTTCGTTTGCTTTAGTCTGAGCAACATTCTGCATCATTTTGCTTTTCTAAGACTTGTAAATAAAGTGAGTGTCTTGTTATTATGTACATACAGATGGCGATATACTTAAAATTCGATCATGCTATTCACCTTACTATAGCCGCCATTATTGCATTTCTAAACTACCCCGGATGACTTTCCTGCGCAGACGCGAACACTTGGGCAGATGAGTAAATTTTATGGATAAATACGGGAAATTCGGTCAAATTTATTCATAATTTTCATCGTGGAAAAAAAAAATCTTTATATTGAATACAGATTAGAGAACTTATTAGTTTCATTTCTTTGTCTAGTCTACAAAAGACGCATCCCCCTGATCAGCAATGTAGGACTGAAATTAATTATGAAGCGTATTTTATGAATGCGGTTAAAGGGAAATAACTCCATTACCGAAACATATTGAACGCACCTGTTCCGATAAATGACAAAGAGTGGGTGCGGTGCGGCTAAAGTTCATATGAAATTTGAAGGCAATAAAGTATGAGAACGAAAATATTTCTTATCAAATCTTCTCCAAAATGACCACAAGATTTACATTTTATTGCATTTTTGGTTATTATTCGAAAATATGAAAGTCATAAACTTAAAAACAGCTAATTTTGTTTATTAAATCCTTTCATAGATTTTAGCCAAAATTTCGGCAATTGATTTGAACAAATTATTTAGCTTTTATATCTTCTACAATCTGTGGCCCCTGATTTGTGTTGGGTCTGATTTTTATAGGGGTTTTATGGGGATATAATTTCACTGGACGTTATCCAGTTAATTCCCCTTTATTATCCGGCCACCAAACAATCTGTTATAAAGATTGGTCGGATCATGGACCATATAAAATATACGGCCTATGACCAAAATACAAATATTTCTCTGTTTTCACCACAAACGCGTCACTCGCGACAGACATTTTATTGACCATCATAGCAAAAATAAACGTTTGAAAAATCGAAAAAAAATTTCGGAACCAATAACCCCCAGTTCCCCTATGTCTTATAAATATTCCTAGGTCTGTGCTCTTATTTTTTTTTCACCAATATTAAAGTCAAATAATTAAGAGTTTTTTTATTCGGTAGAATTATTTGTAAACTGTATTTACTTTATTTGTTAAAATACGGAAAAACATTTCTTCATTTTTATTATTTTTAATATAGTAAAAAGCGGAAGTGGAAAGGTTTTGATCATTTATTTACATCACCAGACGTCCTTGAGAAAGTGGTAGCAATGTATAAAAACCATACATTTAAGGAAAAGGATGCATCTGCCTCGTCTGGTGTCTTCAGGAGCCGCCGTGGCTCAGTGAGTAGGACGTTGGTTCGCCAACTTGGAGGTTCCATCTTCGATCCATGCCCCTACCGAGAAAGTTGCCGTATTGCCGCCGTCCAGGCAAAATGACCATCAGATCACACAGCATAGTGCATGCCCATCTTCATTATCCAAGAGGAACATATATCAGCTGGACGTTTCATTTCTGTTTCTTCTGGTTTCTTTATGGATTTAGCAACAGATTTTTTTTTATATTTGTCTGTTTAATTACTAAAAACCGTTTAAACCGCTATTAATTTTGTCCGTTTGTATTGTCTCAACTGTTTTTGCGCACTGTGCGTTATACATTTGTTTCTCCACAATTGCTTCTATCGTTCTGAAGTTCCCGTTTTGATGCCGGTGTTGGACAAGAAAGTGCTTCGTTTTTTTTCAGCTCAGTTTCCTGGTGCAGGACAGACGGCCTGGTCGTTCGGATGTAGTGTAAAAAAGCGAGGTCACGTGTTCACGTTGGATGTTAGGAATAAGAGTAGACGGTAGCGCCACTGCCCAGCAGTGTCTAGGCGTTCGGATGGGACGTAAAACCTAGGCCCGTGTACACGTTGACAGTTGGGATTTGAAGAAAAGTAACGCATAATAGATACATCCATTCTCGTCATATTTGATAAACTGAAATAGGGTTTAACATCCTACTATTCTGCACCAACCTGGATATGCAGTGTGCTATAAGGGACATCAAGAACTGCGTGGTGTTTGCCCGTCTTCATGTGAGCCGGTTAGTACAAAAAAAAGGAAGTTTAACTCCGATGTTCTATTCATTCATTCAGGAGAGAGAGAAACAGGATCGAGGGAGAGAGAGGGGGGGGGGTGTTAACGCCAATTCGACACATACCAGGTTATTTCTGGACTAACATATGGTTCAATTTAACTTTTAATAACTCGCTTGCGCGTAGTGGGGGCAAACCGAAGGAACCGGAGAAAACCCACGAAGTTTGACAGGTTTCAGACGAAGAAGAAAAAGATTAGTCATTTAATTTATTTTACCACCAACCTATCAAATGATCTGAATAGACCACGTGACATGATGAGTTGTGGATAAATTTCCCCAATGATGTCTGTGTCCCCTGCAAAAAAAAAACTAATTATTGTCTTGACTTCACACCGTACATTACATATAATAAGGTGAAAGGTCACGGTGTATTTAGGATATGCGGTATAATGAGCTGTGTGTACGGTAAACCAGGTGTGAAATACCACACGTGGTTGTGTAATTTAACAGGTGTCTTTACAGGTAACAAGATGGTGGAGATAGGCAGAAATATGGTTTAACGTCCACTCTTTATGAAACATACGTGTGAAATACCGAAGTGAAACACACTGTTATAGAGCTTTTCAACAAATCATCTGTTTATTATTTATAATCCATAACACATATTTTGGAAAAATAACTATTTATATATTTGGGCTACGTTTCGAAGAATATTCTGAAATCTTTATCCAAAATAAGTACATGTAGCTGTTTGTCCATAATAATAAATGCCTCTAAAAGATTGTGTACATTCATTCATTTTTTCGTTCTTTCGTTCGCTCATATTTTTTATTCATTTTGGTAGTGGTCAGAACACAGATGAAGGCCCTATGTAAAAAAGACGATATGATGGGACACGAATTACCTTTAAGACCTAAAAACAATTTGTTATAATATGTGGATCTACTTAGGTTGTTTTGGTGTATATATTATGTATGCTCGCCATTTTACTTGCAACCTTATCAAGCAGCTGCTAATTCTTGCAGGAGCCTCGGTGCGAGAGGCGCGGGCTCGTTTACGAGGACGCCACGGGTTCGACCACTGTTTTGGCCGGGAAAGTTGTTAAGGATTGTCCAGTGTGGTTTCCTTTGTCTGTTTTGCGGGATGTAAGGCCTGGAAAGAAACGACGTCAAATGGCACGGGTGGGTAAGAGTTCCAGCATTTGAATTACATGAAGAGTAGGTGGAAACGCTGAAGATAAGACAAATGTTCCATCATATCATACTGCGTGACGTATCGTATACATATCTTCATTATCCCAATCGGGCCCGTAGCCAGCTCATAAAATTGGGGGGGGGGGCTATGGAATTTTTTGGAGGGGCTAAGAGGATGTGGCCGGCTAAGAACACTCCTAAGGAATCAGTTTTGTTGACGAAATATTTGCGGGGGGGGGGGGGGGGCTAATGCAATTTTTTTTTGGCTACGGGCCCGATCCTAGTTGATCGAGAAAAAGTAGGACATTTCAGATTTTTATCACTTTTATATATACTGTATAGAGAGAGGTGGGCACTTGAAACAAACTAGGTCATTTCGGGGTTAACAATGGTTCAATTTTATTTCAATAATTCGCTTGCACGTAGTCGTCTTTAACACTGGGAAGAAACCGGAGAAACCCCAGGAGGTTTGACAAGCGACCCTACTCCTTGTCACGTGCAACCGGGGTATCGAAACCACGCCAGTTGACTTAATGACTGACCTTATGACACAGCGCGCACGTGCTAACCATTCGGCCAGACAACCCCACTAAATATAAAAACGATACAAGCGATAGATGATATAGATATTAGAGAGAGAGAGAGAAATGGGGTTTAACGTCCACTCGACACAAACTAGGTCATTTTGGGACTAACATATGGTTTCAATTTTATTTCAATAATTCGCTTGCGCGTAGGGGTCTTTAGCAGTGGGAGGAAACCAGAGGACCCGGATGAAACCCACGATGTTGAGAAGGCGCCCCTATCTCCATGCCACATACGCTCACACCAGGGATCGAAACCACAGCCGCAAGCCAGAGGTGACCGGCCAGCTAGAGATCGAATTGGCACTCTAGACCACTAGGCCATCCCAACCCCCAGACATTAGAGAATACAGCCAGCATGTATGTAATTATGACCAAAAACAACCCCATCTAGATTTAAACATATTTCATGTTTTTATTAATCGACCGTTGAATAAAATTGTTTTAGGATCAGAAAATCTACTGACATGGTATTTTTATTTCGTCATACATTGTTCATTTATTTTAAATTACATTAAAATCTTTTCAGAAATTATAATGCGGACCTAGTTGTGCGAATGAGACCAAAACCGTCAACCGTGTCGTGAACCGGAACGCCCAGCGTTATAGCCAGTATTTTGTTGACATTAATTGTGGGGTTGGATATTGTGGATGGCGGCCTAGGTTTAGAATCGTCCCACCTCCTCTATTCACAGCTTCTAGATTCGCAAATGATTTAACCCATTTCATGCAATCATTCACTATGATCTTTTCAGCGCTCCACACGGGTCTCTAAATTCCTCCACCTATTTTTGTATGAAAGTGCATATTTCGTCAGCTTACGGAAAAGACAGAAGAGCCCGAAATGTAACATAATGCTATCTTATGTCCTTGAAGATAAAAAGAATTCCACTTAAATAGCCTACTCATGAATTGGTTCAATTAACTCAGCGCCGTCATGTTACTCATTATTATATAATCACGTGATCTAATTAAATACGTTGTATCTGGTTAATTAGGGAAAATAAACATTAGGCTGTTATGGCCAGTCGGTTTTTAACACTTTCTTAACTGTATATCACCAGTACTTGGGACATTATTTTATGACAAGATTGATCTCATTTGATAAAATCCTTTTATAAAGATCTCTTTTTCATGTTGGGGGGTTGGATGGCCTACGCACAAGCGAAAAATACTGAAATAAATTGAACTATGTGTTGTTAACGAAATGACCTAGTTTGTGTCGAGAAGATCGATATTACCCCCCCCCCCTCTCTCTTTCTCTCCCTCTCTTACGTCAAATCAAAGCGACTATCATGCAGCGTACAGGCTATTCGACTTTGGTTTACATTTTGTACATTCGTTCTTTATGCATATTTTTCATCACTGATGTCATAATGTATAATGTATATGCTGAAAGGATGTTTTATGTTATAAAAATATCTATCTATCTTCTGGACACCACAATTTAACGTACTGCGACAGCTAGGCTACGGAGGAGAAACTCATCATGCCATATAGACAGCACTTCCATTAAAGCTTTATGATTGAAAAGTCCTCTGTATTCACTAAGCATTTACTACTAGTCCCTTATACCCAGGCCCGTAGCCAGGGAGTGGCAAGGGGGGGGGGGGCAATGCCCCAATGAAAAAATGTTTTGCCCCCCCCCCCGAAAGAAAATTTGCCAATCATAACTCTAAAATACCTTATACTGTGGGTGTGTCCCTCCTAAAAACTTCACTGCCCCTCCGAAGCCAGCAACCTGGCCACGGGCCTGCTTATACTAGTCAGTGATGCAGAACGGAGGGCCTGGCAGGGACAGCTGTCTAGTCGTTCGGATGGGACGAAAAACCGAGGTCCCGTGTACATTGGCGTAAACGTAAAAGATCCATTGGCAGTTGGAATTTGATATAATTAAAGCGTTGGCCGCAGCGCCGCTATACGGGCAAAATTTTCCTCATTGCACATTGTATGGCGTATGCCCGTCTTCCATTAGCCAGGTTAGGTGCAGAAGGGTAGGACGTTAAATCCCATTTCATTTCATTTCAGTGATGTAGACGGGGGGGGGGGGCTAGGTCTGGCATGGACAATAGGATTAGCCCTATCTAGTTGCTCGGATAGGGCGGAAAACAGAGGTCTCATATACACCTAAAAGAACATTGACAGTTATAATTGGATATTCGAAATGTCTGGACTAATTTCCCTCATAGTACACTTGTGTATAGGCCCTACAGTCGATCTGAGCAGAATATAAGTAGGAGGGCATACTTAAACCCAATTTCATTTTATTAATCGGAGAAGATTTCTTATTTTTTTTGGCTTGGATAAGAAACGAATTGTTTTTAAATTTTTAACAAAGGGAGAAAATAAATCCCCATTTCATTGTACTGTAGATCAGAGACATTGAGTTCACTGCGTTTATTAATGTATAAAGAAAAGGTGCGACCACGTGGCTTTTTTGTCACGATGATGAAATACAGCTATAAATAGATTTAATCACATGACTAGTCTAGACAGAGTTAACGTTCTTTAAAGACGGGGAGATAACTTGTTTTTGTTGATTTTTTTTTACACGTCAAATTTGGAATGTTTTGTTTGTTTATCACGTTTCAAAGGCAAATAGTAACAAATTGAGAATCTTGAAACGTATGTTTGAAGTTGTAAGTCTGATTCTGATACCTAATCCTGTCTTGATAAACAAAGCAATTAGGGACTACATTAGTTCCTTTTTTTGGAACTGTCACTCTTTGACTTTGAGCGAACGATATTCGCTGACACTGACGACAGTTCCTATCTATCCGGCCTTATATAGCTGCAATATGAAAATACGGTAAAATATCGCTATTCCCCCAAATATCCCAGTTAGTATCCACTAAAACCACATCATCAACCCAGCTGCATCCCCTTGATTACATCAATATCAAAACTAGTGCCCCCCCCCCCCCCCCCCTTGATTACATTATTATCCCAGCCATAGGCCATAGTATCCCTTGATATTCAAGCTTGTACCCACCTTGATTACACATTTTCGAAGTTAGTATCTACCTTGATTACATCAGTGTCCTAGACACCATTCCATTGATTACATTGATATCCCAGCTAGTATCCACCTTGATTACACATCATTTATATCCCAGTTAGTATCCACCTTGATTAAACCAATGTCCCAGTTAGTATTCTCCTTAATTACATCTGTGTCGTAGACAGCCCCTTGATTACATCAACATCCCAGCTAAAACCCACCTAGATTACATATCATTATCCCAGTTAGTGTCCACATTGATTTCAACATTTACAACAATATCCAAGTTAGTATGCATCTTGATTAGATCAATATCCCAGCTATTATCCACTTTAATTAGATTGGTTTCTTAGGCAGGCCCCCTTGGTTTACAGTAATGTCATAGCTAGTGCTGCCCAGTCTTTGATTATCATTTAGATACAGAAACAAAACAAAAAAATGTTTTTAATTGTTTACAGAGTATAATTGTACCAGTATATAATGGAGAAAAATGGCTGGACAAGTGTCTACAATCTCTTTTTATCCAGTCTTACAGTAAACCAATGGAGTTATCGGTCTACAATGATGGAAGCACCGTAAGTGATTGATTTGTAAATTTATATTGAATCACAATCCACTGTCCCACAGTGTTTCACACAGTCCAGGAAAGGAAGAGGGTATTCATCAAATGGGAGGTTGAATGGTGGAATGATTTGCACGTGCACGCTGTATCATGAGATCTGTCATTGAGTCAACTGGAGTTGAGGCTGATGTTGGCCGAGGACGTTCCTGTATGGTTTCCACATGAATTCTAATGTGTTTTGGAGAAGGGGGTTAAACACCTATTTCAAAAAAGATTGTCTGATTTTAACTTTAGAGCACAAGCTGATGTCTGATTTATAAACCAACCGCGCCATAAGACCCTGGTGGGAGTGGGCACACGTTATTTTAAGTCAATTGACTTTTATGATTTGGGGGGGGGGGGTAGGTGGAGGTTGGTTGATCTCGTGATGAGTGGTCTAATGTGTATGCCTTTAGATCATAAGGTCTGTCATTGAGCCAAGTGGCATAGTTTCGATTCCAAGCTTGGATGTTACAAGAAGTAGGGTTGCCTGTCCAAACTTGTGGGTTAACTCCTGGGCCCGAGTTCACAAAGCATTCTCAGACTTAAGTTGAGAATTTACTCAAAATTGTTCACCTTATTTGAATTAAATCATAGATCTTTATAATAATTTTGTTGTTTAAATGTATCAAATACATCAATAAGAAACTATGTGCACACTTTTGTGTTTCTGGATCAAAGATATTTCTTATAAAAAGTGATTGAAAGTTGAGCAAATTCTCAACTTAAGTCTGAGAATGCTTTGAGAACTTAGGGCCAGGTCCTTGAGTTTCCTCCCACTGTTTAAGGTCACATGTTAGTCTATAGTTACCTATTTTGTGTTGAGTGAAAATTAAAAACCCATCTCTTTTATGATCAGGATACCACCATGAGTATTTTAGATGACTGGCATGTAAGACTGGAAGGAAGAGATATACATGTAATTGTGTCTGGACATACAGGACAACCAAGAGGAGGTATGTGAAATGTTATGTGCAATCAATCCCTGGATAAACAGGACATAATTCCTGGATAAACAGGACATAATTCCTGGATAAACAGGACACAATTCTTTCATTAGACATTATATCTCTATAAAAGGCATTACTGTACTAATGCACCTCTCACTAACTGGAAAGATCCCATCTTTGCGGATGGCTGAATAGTTAGCCCGTGGGTGCTGTATCATAACGTCTGTCATTGAGTCAACTGATGTGGTTTCGATCCTGGGTGGTACGAGACATCTGTCCAACTTTATGGTGTTCTCCGGGTCCTCCGGTTTCCTCAGACTACTAAAGAGCCCTACGCGTAAGCTATTGAAATAAAATTGAACCATATGTTAGTCCCGAAGTGACCTGGTGTGGACAATTAACCCCATTTCTCTCTCTCTCTCATGTTTGCTCCCTGAGATGAGCGAGAAAGTTCATCAGGATTTTCCTGTGTGGAAAAATCCTCTCTGTATGTTAGTCTCAGAATAATTAAAGTATTGTGTTGATGTGGTGATCTTAGTTTGACTTTTCAATCAACCATTCCAACCTCGAGGGTTTTCTCCGGGTTCTCCACTTTCCTCCCTCTGATAATGAACCAAATGCATAAGTGAATTATTGAAATGAAATTGAAGCATATGTTAGTTCCAAAATGACCTAGTTTGTCTCGATTCTGTCAATGAATGATTGTAAAATTTTATTTCTAGTTGGATTTGCCAAGAATACAGCTGTTCGACAGAGTAGTGGTAAATATCTCTGCTTTCTTGATGCCGTAAGTTTTACCGTTCAATCTTTTATATCTGTAGTAGGGGGGTTGGGATGGCCTAGTGGTCTAGAGTGCCGCGCTTCGACCTCTAGCTGGCCGGTCACCTCTGGCTTGCGGCTGTGGTTTCGATCCTTGGTGTGAGCGTATGTGGCATGGAGATAGGGGCGCCTTCTCAACCTCGTGGGTTTCCTCCGGGCACTCCGGTTTCCTCCCACTGCTAAAGACCCCTACGCGCAAGCGAATTATTGAAATAAAATTAAAAACCATATGTTAGTCCCAAAATGACCTAGTTTGTGTCGAGTGGACGTTAAACCCCATCTCTCTCTCTCTCCCTCTCTCTCTAATTCTGTTCAACTTTGTAACACATTTAAATTCAAAAGAAAACAGATTGTTTTTACAAATTGACTGGTTGGAAAAGATTTCCACCCTTTTCATTTATTTATTTCATTTCACATTTCATTTCATTTCTTTCATCCATTGATAAAATAAAAATTCTTTGTGTTTTTTTTCCAGGATGATGAGATGAGTGAGAGAAGAATAGATAAACAACTGGAAGCTGCTAAATCATCATCTAAAGCTGTAAGATTTATTATAGAAATATAACGAAATCATCATCAAAAGCTATAATAAGATTTATAATAAAGATTATAACAAAATCATCTTCTAAAGCTGTAAGATTTATAATAAAGATAGTCCCAAAATGACCTAGTTTGTGTGGAGTGGACGTTAAACCCCATTTCTCTCTCGCTCTTTTTATAATAAAGATTATAACTAAATAATCTTCTAAAGCTATAAGATTTATAATAAAAATATAACAAAATCATCTTCTAAAGCTGTAAGATTTATAAATAAAATATAACCAAATATAACAAAATCATCATCTAAAGCTGTAATATTTATAATTAAAATATAACCAAATATAACAAAATCATCATCTATAGCTATAAGATTTGTGATTAAAATATATCCAAATATCTAAAACCATCATCTAAAGCTGTAAGATTTATAATAAAGATATAACAAAATCATCATCTAAAGCTAAAAGATTTATAATAAAGACATAACAAAATTATCATCATCTAAAGCTGTAAGATTTATAAATAAAATATAACCAAATATAACAAAATCATCATCTAAAGCTAAAAGATTTATAATAAAGACATAACAAAATTATAATCCTCTTCTGAAACTGTAAGATTTACCTAAAGGCTTGACAGACTGAAAAGTAGGACCTGTATGACATGTTTGACACTCTAAGATGCCTTAATTAGTATTAAATATCCGTCATCAACTTCAGCTTTGTTCATTGGTGTTTAAAACACATGCTTCCATCTTCCTCTAGTTAAGATAGGGGAGGATTTGGAGGGACCTGACCTCATAAATAAAATAGCCCAGGGCCCCCTATTCATCTAAATTAGGCCCTGGTAATACTACCTTGTTTCTGAACAGCCTACATTCAGTATATCAGTTATTCATTCTTTCTTGTAGTTGATTGGTTGTAAGTTTCATCGTCTACCTGAAGATTCTACGATCAGATTCACAAACTGGGCCAATAATTTAACACCACATCAACTATATACACAGGTTACTATTCTTTATAGTCTATTAAAATATATTACGAGAATCAGGGAGGGCTTAAAGTAGCAGACAATGGACAGGCTGGACAGACAGGAATGAAATGGAGTTAAACGTTCTACTGTTTTACTCCGAACTGGGCTAATGAAGACTAGCATACACCATACAGTGTGCTATGAGGGAAATCTTGCACTACGGCCAACTTTTTCATTGAATTCCAACTGCCAAGGGATCTTTTACGTGCACAGTGATGTTTACATATGACTTTGGTTTTTTCATCCCATCCCAACAACTAGACAGCTTTTCTTGTCAAGCCCTCTATCCTTCACCACTGACAAGGCGGAATCACACGAAAAAATCTGGATGAACTTTCTTGGCCAATGCAGGGATTGAATACCCACCTCTAGGCTAGCGAGCCATTGTTTAACAGAGTCCTCCGGTTTCCTCCCACTGCTAAATACACCTACGCTCAACCGAAGTTATTGAAATAAAATTATACCATATGTTAGTCCCGAAATGACCTAGTTTGTGTAAAGTGGACTTTAAACCCCATATCTCTCCCTCTCTTTTTTACATTTTAAGCTTAAATAATTAGCTGAAATATTTTGAACTTGTACAGATGTATACATCACATGGTCCAACTGTTGTCATGCCAACATGGTTTTGTATACGGAGTGTGTTTGATCTTGTTGGAGGTTTTGATGAAGGAGGAAAGGTAAGGAACATGGTATCTTGCGTTGATTTATCTGGGTCTTCCCTTAAAATCCTGGTGTTGATGTTCTCTGCATGGTTCGTAGAATGGTCGTAACAACCATTGGCAGTTACAGATTGGTGATGAATATGCAAAAACATAAAGCACTGCTGTCTGGGCATAATTCTCTTCCCTAGCATTGCAAACGTGAACTGTATGTTAATTTCAAAATGACCAAAGTATTGTGTTTATGAGGTATTAAACCCCATTTCAGACCACAATATACATTAAACCCCATTTCAGACTCTAATCATATTCCTGAAGAAATGGCCTGAGATATCTCTCTCTGGCCATTGCTGGATTAGCTTCTGATACTTGACCTTTTGAGGGAGTGTGTCTATTCGTCCCGTTCAATCAAATCTATCACTTGAGTATAGCAACATGACAGCCCTTTGTTTAATCTGGGTCTTCCCTAAACCTTTGGACAGTGATTTAAGGTATTAAAAACAGTGTGAGTGTTGTTTGTCACGAAACAGTATTGTTTACATTTTATGCGACAAAATAGCCTCGTTTGTCACACAAATAACTTTTTCTGCAATATTCAACAATGCACTGGTTTACTGGGCATAATAAAATCATGCGTCATGACGTAACGTTATGTAGGCATAGTTGGTCCAATGTGGGGCCCTGTTACGCAGTTAACTATTGGTTGTTAAATGGACTATTGACCAGTTATAATTTAGAACTAGAATTTGCTTTGCTTACATCAGTGAGTGGTGGGATTAGCTCTAATCAAACGAAACACTGCAAGACTCCAATATACATTAATAATAGATATTCATGGGGCTTTTTGGGAGATGGGGGGGTTGGGATGGCCTAGCGGTCTAGAGTGCCACGCTTCGACCGCTAGCTGGCCGGTCACCTCTGGCTTGCAGTTTCCTCTCACTGAAATAAAATTGAAACCATATGTTAGTCCCAAAATGGCCTGGTTTGTGTCGAGTGGACGTTAATCCCCATTTCTCTCTCTCTCTTTTTGGGAGATTAGTTGACAGTTCTCTCTATGATAGTAAAAAAATAGATAATGTATATAGAATATACTGAAAATTTCCTTCAAATTGCTCCCCTCTGATCCGAGATACTAGATTTTGAATTTTAGGCTAGCCTCCATCATCATTACTAAAGCCAGTATGATAAAAGACAAAGTCTTGATTATCCATTTTTGGTTCTAATCCAGTGAAAATAATTGATTAAAGATACATTATGGGAGATTTTGACAAGGAGTTAGCCATTCTTGCTATAAAAGTTCAAAAATAGATGCTGAAACAAGAATATATTGAAAATTTCAGTCAAATAACTTTATCCTGAACAAAGTTGTTACCACTATAATTTTTTACTAGAAATGGTGGTTAAAATCATCGACACCCTTTTCCCACTATGGCCGATTGTTGATTGACAGGCGTTAACTCCACCTACATAGTCTCGATCATCAAGTAATGTTTAAACGGTATCTAGTGAAGCTTGTGTATAGCCTCGGTCATCACTGTCTTTTATGAATAATTTCCGGAAGTATGATGACATCAACGTCACGGAGAAACCCCACCCACGACGCCATAGTGATTAAATCAGTCGACGAAATCCTGTTTTAATCCGAGCCCAATCCAAGTCATCCGTGGGTCTACAGTGTTCATTTTTGGCTTGTTGTTTAAATAAAGATCTAATTTATAATTTCTATGACATCTGAGGCTCAAAGGAAGACCGACAAATGTCATTTTTTGCTCTCCCATAATGTATGTTTAAGGTCTTTTCATGTTAATAAATGTTTAATTAATAATTGATATAACATTGCAGGCCTAAAGAAAGACCTGAAATTGGCAGATTTAGCTCTTGCATAATGTATGTTTAATTATGTAGTGAGAGGAGCCTAGAATTAGAATTTTATTTTTAACTATTTGTAGGGTGTACCGGAAGATTTGATATTTTTTTATCGTCATGTAGAATTGGGCGGTGAAATTTATCGTGTGGATGATGATTTGATGATGTACAGGTATCATCCAGATGCAGCAACATTTTCCATAAAACAGTAAGTCACAACATTCTCAATAAAACAGTAAGTCACAAAATTCTCAATAAAACAGTCACAACATTCTCAATAAAACAGTCACAACATTCTCAATAAAACAATATGTCACAAACATTCTCAATAGTCAAAACATTCTCAATATAACAGTTAGTTAGCAAATCAGCCCATCCAAACCCCTTAACTGAATAGGCCCATGTTTAACCATGGACCTTATTATATGTATAAGGTCCATGGTTTAGCTAGTCCACCTCTGAACATAGGTCTCATATTACACTCGCCCCATGTAATGAGACCTACGTTCAGAGCTGGACTATGGTTTAGCAAGCAAGCTTAGAATCCCCAATATGCCCATGTTTCCCAAGCTGGACATAGAAATTGTTTCTACTTCTGTAGAATTTCGAGCAAATCAACTCCCTTAACCCAATATTACCACATTTCCGACAGCTCGGCTTAAATTTGCTGGAAATATACATGTTTAATTGTTATTTTTAAGCACTGACCTTTGCTGTTAGCATAGGTGTACGGGTTTGATGAGAGTTAGGGGTGCAGAATACGAAATGCCCCAAAATTTTCGGGATTGACAAATAATAATTGATGTCCGAAAAATGTCACACAAAGTGTTTTAATCTATGGTCAATTAGGTTCAAATTTGTGATATTCAATTGAAAGAAAAATATTGCCGTTGGAACAGTTTCGGTTAACGTCCATACTCTGTGCCACATCTCAGTACCTTGTAACTGGTTTTATCCTGGTAATTGTTATCATCATATTCTTGTCTTATTTTAGGGAAACAATTTGGAAGATAAGAATCGATTTCCTAGAAAAACAAATTTTATGTCATTGGCCAGAATTTACTATCTGGAACGCTGGAAAACAAGGGAGGCGGTTCTTCCGATCTCTGACAGATGTTAACCAAAAAAAGGTAAACATAGCCTTCTTTTAATGCTTCAGTATGGCCGACAGTCTTCAATTATTTTTTAAAAAAAAATCCCAAGGGAATGAAGACAGACATATACCATGAAATGTGGTGCGTTGTTTGGTATATCTGGCCCTTAATAACCCCCATACAATACAGACTAAGGCCAACACATGGTGTTTCAATGATGGCGGCTTTATTCCAACTACATGATCAAAGCAGACGTGTAACTAATGACAATACATGTACGCATGCGTGTGATGCAACACTGTAAATCGGGACTATATGTGATGCACAATATACTACATGTTGGAAATTTCTGTAGTTCCGAGATGATCTAGTTTGTGTCGAGTGGACGTTAAACCCCATTTCTCTTTCTCTCTGGAAATTTCTGCCAACACTTCAGCAAATTCAAACTTCCAAAGGTCCATTTATGTGTGCACTAAGTATTCATGGGACCTCGGGTTTAGGTTCTCATCCAAATGATTAAAACAGATTAGTCCTTTGTATGTTGTGGAAGACCACAGGTATCTTGACAAAAGGAATTCCATGAACAGCCTGGGAAACGCTACTGTCCAGGCAAACTGTATGGTGTATCATCATCTTCATTAGCCCAGTCGGTCCGGAAAATTAGGACGTTAAATCCTCAT
This sequence comes from Patella ulyssiponensis, assembly GCA_963678685.1. Lineage (NCBI taxonomy): Eukaryota > Metazoa > Mollusca > Gastropoda > Patellidae > Patella > Patella ulyssiponensis. The sequence continues at coordinate 93,367,544 of OY783226.1, forward strand.
TTTATTTTTTTGAATCTCGGAGGCTTGGAAATAATTTTATTTTTAAGGTTTGTGCTTTTTGTGACGTCGATGAGAAAAAGATCAAGAAGGCTGTTTATATTTATGAATACTCAAAGGTGAGTAGTTCAATCAACTTCATTATACTGGGACAGATGCTCCCTCCATTCCATGAGATACATGAGACTGGGAGGACAGATGCTTCCTCCCTTCCATGAGATACAGGAGACTGGGACAGATGCTTCCTCCCTTCCATGAGATACAGGAGACTGGGACAGATGCTTCCTCCCTTCCATGAGATACAGGAGACTGGGACATATTCCATCTCCCTCTTTTGAGATACATGAGACTGGTACAGGTGCTTCCTCCATTCCACGAGATACCTGAGATTGGGACAGATGCTCCCTCCATTCCATGAGATACATGAGACTGGGACAGATGCTTCCTCCCTTCCATGAAATACATGAGACTGGGACAGATGCTTCCTCCTTTTAATGAGATACATGAGACTGGGACAGGTGCTTCCTGTCTTCAATGAGATACTGGAGACGGGGACAGATGCTTCCTCCCTTCCATGAGATACATGAGACTGGGACTTATTCCATCTCCCTCTCTTGAGATACAAGGGACTGGAATAGATGCTTCCTCCCTTCCATGAGAAAGGCAGATTCCACCTCAATTCCATGAGAGACTGGAAGATATTTCATCTCCCTCACTTGAGATACATGATCCTGTAACAGATGCTTGCACCATTCCATGAGAAAGGCAAATTCCACTTCCCTTCCATGAGATGCATGAGAGTGGGATACATGTCTACTCACTTCTATCAGATACGTGGGTCAGATGTTTCCTCACTTCCATCATGAGACACATAGACAGATACCACCTCACTTCCATGAGATACATGGGAGTGGGACAGATGTTGCCTTCTTTCACCACCCATACTATTTCTCTATATGTAAAAGTTAATGTCATCAGTTGTTGTTTTTAATTTCAGGAGAAATGTAAACCAAGGATTCCAATCATACATTACAGTCAGGCTAAACCACCCATTGTAATCTGTATCAAACTAGTAAGTCAAGCTAAACCACCTATTGTAATCTGTATCAAACTAGTAAGTCAGGCTATACCACCCACTGTAATCTGTATCAAACTAGTAAGTCAAGCTAAACCACCTATTGTAATCTGTATCAAACTAGTAAGTCGGGCTAAATCACCTATTGTAATCTTCCTACAATTCCTGTCATGGAACTATCTAGTTGTTTGGATGGGACAAAAAATCCAGTTGCTGGGACTCAGTGAGTAAGGTGCTAGTCCTACTAATCTGTAAGTCTCAGGTTCTCCCAGTGTTGGTTTCCCCTTGACAGTGGTGCAGGACAAGAGGTCCTGGCCTAAAACTGTCTAGTTGTTTGGATGGTACAAAAATCCTAGATCCTGTTTACACATTGGCTTACAACATGGAAATGAACCATTAATGGTTGGAAGTTGATGAAGCGTAGGCTGAAACAATGCTATCCAGGCAATTTACCTAATAGCCCACTACAGGAACTACCTCCAGATTCATTAGCATGGTTGTAGACCGCAGTGCGGAGGGGTGTCCATCAAATGGGCACAAAACCAGACCCAACTTTTCTACAGCAAAATTTTGCGTAGAATACGATGCCGACTGGTAATGTTGAGTGGTAATCAGTTGCCGTTGGGGTGTTTTCATAATCAAGGTCAAAGGTCAAATGAGTTCATTTGCACTGAAAGTGAATGCACAGCCATTCTTGTATTTACTCTAGAAAAGTTGAGTCTGGTTTTGTGCCCATTTGATGGACACCCCCGAACACTGAGCCTCCAGACTATTGTATTCAATTACGTACTTTTAAATATTGTTTCTGTATTGATAGGATTTGACGTCTGGTGTATTTGAGGAAAATCTGAAAAGTTTGAATCTTGAGGAGGGAAAAGATTTCATCCATTTCAACTGATGACAGACGGGCTGGTATTAATAGTGAATCCATGCCAACCACTGAATATCTTGATGGCAATTCCAAGATGGAGCCGGTCCTGTGTATGATGAGATTTTGGTGACCTGGGCAGGAGTAGCTCAACATTTGCAGCAAGCTTGATAAACACTCTGACAGGTTTTGTATGTATGCCACAAAAAAGTGTGAATTCAATAAACTGACCAGTAGAATGCTCAGATTATGGAAGAAAATGGTGGCTTGACAACGATGTTTGTAACCATAGATAAGCAGTGGATGTCCCATGTGAACAACTAGTCTTGGACCCCTGCAAGCGTCAACCATGACAAGAGAATCAGTCGTGGTCTGAGGTCCTACTAGGTTTTGATGTGTGTTCTAACTGGAGATGATTTAACACAGGACAGTAGCAGTTTCCCCATAAAAATAGATATTATTTCTGATTCTAATAAAATGTCTGACAATATTTTGAATATTTTGTTGACACATGATTTTTAATTGTAGTCTGAAAAGGCCTGCTTAAAAAATGATAGTTATGCCCTTTCATTTTTCGGGAAAAAATGTCTGAAAAGAAAAATTTTGAAATCCCATCACTGCACTGAATTTAACTTTAGTGTGAATATATTTTGTGCTGAAAACAGGCCTCGAAATGTTTGAAAAAAGCTACCTGTCGCAAGCGACAGGTAGCTTTTCATCATACCTGTCGCTTCAGTAAATAACCTGTCACTCTCAATTGTCAAACTCAAAGACTAAGTACTAGTATAGTATCACACATATCCATACATGTAGTACTACGCACACGTTTGTTTACGTATTGCAGACGTACATTGCTTCATATAAATATCGTAATATGAAACCTTTTTATTTTTTCGACATCGGAAGGCCTAAAAGTTCTTGAAAGTCGGCGAATCTGCTTTAGGGGGCTCAGCGACTCGAAGATTCGTACATCTACATGTACAACTACAATTCAATCATCCGTAGCCACGTGGATTCCGCAAATTATCATGGTATCACACCTCCGTGCTAAATCGAATAGTTTGACGTTGAGGTGTAGAATTCAAATTTTAAAATATCCGTATTGAATTGAATATCAAAACACAAATCACACCTGTGCATCGCACAGTAAGAAATATGCCGCGTGCGAAAGACAGGTAGCGCCACCTGGAATTCCCGTCTCACATACAATGTATCGGGACTATATTTACGCTACAAATTATATTAATATCCGAGATATTTTTCCGACCTGATTATTTGATTTTGTTGAATTGTCTTGTAAATTATTTAAATGATTAGATACACGAACTTACGAAGCATCAATCTATCGAGCCGTGTGTATTTCCCTTCCACTCCACAGCCACTTTCTAATATTTGCTGTGGTGTACGTCGTTACGGTAGAATTATTTCAGGTGACGTTTTAATTTACTTAGATATAATACTCCATAATGCTATAAATCAATGCCAAGTAGATGAAAACAAGCGTAGATGGTGTGAAATTCATTGTTATAAAATTGTCTACTTCCAAACTGAGTACCTGTAACCTGCGACAGAGCGAAATGTAAACAATGCAAATGGCGGCTTTTCGCGGTATTTCCGTGCTCAATTCTTGCATTTAGAAACGACTCTACGAATAAATAAATACGGCCTACTTGAACATGACGTGGACGTGAGTATTGTGGTCAATTTACTGAACATCAAGTAAAATTTAGTCCACCTGTCGCAAGCGACAGGTAATTTTATTTGCTACCTGTCGGATGAAAAAATCGCCTGTCGGCGACAAGTAGACAGGTGAACATTTCGAGCCATGGCTGAAAACCAGACTTTTATAGATTTTATAGCGTGGTTTCAAATCCCCTGTTGTACGTGGCAAGGAGAAGGGTCGCCTGTCCAATCTCGTGGGTTTACTCTGGGTCCTCCCACTGCTAAAGACCCCTATGTGCAAGCGAATTACTGAAATAAAATTAAAAACCATGTGTTAGTCCCAAAATGACCTAGTTTGTGTCAAGTGGACGTTAAGCCCCATTCATGTCTCTGTCATTGAGTCAAGTGGTGTAGTATAGATCCCAAGCTTGTACGGGACGTGGAGTAGGGTTTTCACCAGGTCAATCAGTTTCCCCCCCTACTGTAATTCACAGAATGACCTAGTTTTCATTTTTCTCTCTAGCACAATGTGACAGTTAGCCCACCAAACTGAAATTGGAGGTTAATGTCCCTCACAGACTGGGCAAGACAATGTATAAACCAGGCCTCCGTTATTTGTCCCATCACAATAGGGTCTTCAGCAGTGGGAGGAAACCGGAGTGCCTGGAGGAAACCCACGAGGTTGAGAAGGCGCCCCTATCTCCATGCCACATACGCTCACACCAGGGTTCCAAACCACAGCCGCAAGCTAGAGGTTGAAGCGCGGCACTCTAGACCACTAGGCCATCCCAACCCCCCGGTGGAACAGGGACCTCCAAGGATGAGCCAATGTCCTACTCACTGAATCACTTCACCAGATCAAATCTAAACGCACTAGGCCCAGGGCTTTTTTTCAATAACAGATTTATTAATGATTTTGGGGACTGAGCTATTGTAGACGGACGTACATCATAGTGTGCTATGATGGAAATTTTGCTCGGGCAGCTGCACTATATATATATGGCCTACTCGTATGGGGATGTTTATGCCAATGTGTACACAGGGCCTCAGATTTTTGTCCCATCCTAACGACTATGCATCTGTCCTTGTCAGACGCTGTGTCCTAGTTGGTAAATCCCGATAAACTTTCTCGCCCAACAAAGGGATCTCCTTCCAAATGTTAAAATCTGATATGAATAAAGAGCCTAGAAGAAAATTTGGACAATATAGGTCTGCATTAAATGTTAGCTACTTGAATATAAAAATAACAAGGTTGGTGAGGATTTGAAAAGCTCATTTTATTGATAGAACTTGATTCATGTACAGTGTTTAGGTAAATTTAACTGTTTACAGTCTTTAGGTAAACTTAAACGTTTACAGTATTTAGGTAAATTTAATAATTTATTAAGCAGGTAAATCCACTTTATCGGATAATGTCAAGGTAAAAATAATAAAAGTTATATCTACCTTTATAGATATTTAACTCAAATAGAATAGGTAATATATTTATCTACTACCAATATTATCCAGTTGAACAAGTAAAAATAAGAACAGGTACATCTACCTTTACCAGATATTTATTAACTCAAATAGAATAGGTAATATGTTTATCTACTTCTACCAATATTACCAGTTGATCAGGTAAATATATAATATCTACCTTTGCACATATATAGGTAAGAATAGAGTCAGTGTATCTACCTTTTACACATGTTGTCCAGGTAAATTGATCTACCTTAGCGCATACTATCCAGGTAAGAATACAGTCTAAATAAATCTACCTTGGCAAATATTGTCCAGGTAAAAATACAACCGGTGTATCTACCTTTTACACATGTTGTCAAGGTAACCAGAACAGGTAAATAGATCTACCTATAAAAATGTATAATTACTTATATTTGTTCTTAACTGAACAACTTCTGTATTAATATCTACAAGTTTTTCTCAAGACATTTAATGTTGCGAAACCCATCTAGAGATATACAAATACTTATATAATGTAAATGAAATAGAATGTAACATCAAGCTACCATTCAGCAACGACTGTGTAACTAGCTGTAAATAGCTACTGGGTAAATAGTGACAGGATAATATTTTGTAATACATAAATTTTAAGTCAGTATCAACGCCCACTGAGGATATAATTCTTTGTTATATATTATTATAAACCTCCGTATCAACAAGATTTTTAATGTTCAACTTCAAAGATGTATATAATGTTATACAAAAGAATATCATAACCCTGAACCAAGACCATAAGAAGATACAATTCTTTTGTAATACATATTAAAAGCTTCTGTTTCAAACCCAACTGAAGATATGATGTACAACTAATACATAAATTACAAGCTGAGTTTGATACTATCATTATTGTATGTACTCAAGTAGTTCAACCATCAAGTTATATCTGCATTGTATATACTCATGTTATACAACCATCAAGTTATATTATTGTATATACTCATGGTTATATAACCATCAAATTATATCATTATGTATATACTCATGTTGTACTACCATCAAATCATCATTATGTATATACTCCTGCTGTATTATCAAATTATATATAGACCCTTATCATTTTACAAGCAACAATATAATAAGGATAAATTCTAAGCTTACATCATATCTTTTTATGAAGAACATATATGAATAGTTTTATCATTAGATGTTAACAATTTTGTTTTTACATCTTACAAATGTTCATATTTTCACATCTCAATTCTTTTTTAAAACAATGTTTATTGCAAAATTAAAATGTTATGAATTAGTGAGAAAAATATTTCCTTGAATTCCACAGGTATATATTCTTCCAAAATCTCCTCTTTTTTACCGAATTTTTCCAGTATACATTATTCCTTAGAAATAAGAACCACGAAATAAACAAGGCAGATATATTTTCTTCCCATTTCGTTTCAGAATTTAGTTGCGTATCTTTTTTTCTCTGGAGAAATATCAGAGCAAAAAGAAGAATATATACCTCTAAAAATCCCAAACTGGTAGTCAGTGGTGATTAATATTTCACGATTCCATCGATAACATTATACTAACTCTTCATTGGTAATATGCATACTTGTAATATTGAAATAGACGTAACCTACTGATAATGTTGAGAGAATACTCTTTGAAATATTGGCTAAATAAATCAGTAGGCGTTTTCCATAAGTATGTGTTATAGTTTATTGCTCTTTCCAGTTACTAAATGCCACTTAAAGAATACTATTCAGACCTGGTAGTGTATTTTTCAACTATTTAATAAGCAGCTAATCGGCACAAAAGTCAACAAAATCAAATTTATAAAGCATGTCAGCTAAAAACCAATCAAAATTAAACAATCACTTCAATTCTTTTTGAGGATTAGAAAATTATATTTGACGAAATTAAAACTATTATTTCATGCCATGTAAGTCCCTCCTCAGAGCCAAGACAGCCACACCACCTTAACAATGTGACCATGCATCTTTCTCCAAAGGTTTGTGAAAACTTCCCCCAGAGAATTGACCATTGACTTTTTTTACAGAAAGTCACATATTCATCTGACGGAAAGTTGTAACATTAATGCCATCTTTTTCATTCTAATAAAAAAGGGTTTTGATCATAAAATACAAATTTTAAATTTAACAATATCAAGCATTTTTAGATCAACAGAACATGGATGGACTTTTATGATGTGACAACGACACGATCAGATGGGTTGAGGTCAGGGGTAGGTTTATTGCATTTACAAATGACAACGGAAAAGTGCTTTAAAACTATGTAATCATCAAGCCCAGACACAAGGCATCTGTCACAGACTGCCAAATACAAATTATCTCATAACATACATATACAAACCTAGACAGAAGGCATGTGTCACAGAAATAGGCAGAGACAAATTATTCCACAACATACAGTACATGTCGAGGCTTATATATAATATATATATATATATATATCACTTCCAGCACCTGTAAATTTCATTTGTTGCGTCAGTGACATTAACACGACGAGAACAATCTTTTTTCTCGTAGAATAATGTTTGCTGAATATGAGGTCGACTATACTTGTCTGTCGTCTGTTATCCACATTGTAAGTAATTATGTTATTAACTTCCTAATGATTATTGCTTGTGATGTCATAATCTGTAACGCAATCAGTCAAGGGTAATTCAACAATAGCTGGCTGACAGAGTCATCATCGATAGTTCATCGAAATAAAACCCTATCAATGTTTAGAAAGTTCAAAGTTCAAATCTTTTTCTTTTCAAATCATTTTCTGTGTAAAGACTTCATTATGAAAACATTGTTCTACCATAGTTACTATGGTAATATCACCAAAACTTAACTTTGGTTGCTAGGCGACCTAATGGGTTCCAGTGGTACACTAAATTTAGCTGCTAGCCGCGAACGTCGTGATTTTCTTGGCGAAGTTCTAGGCGTGTCTGAACGTAAAGAGCTGGTGTCTAACGGGTGACCACGACGAAACAGTAAATTATACGACATTTCACTATCAAGAGTCGTATCGAACGAGCTGTCTCTATCGTCCAGTGTCGTGTCAGCATCATGTTTAATACTGGATGTCAGAGTATTAGAGAGTTCGTCGCTATCACGTGGTGCAGGGTTTTGAAGTGAAGTTGCTAGGAGGGATTTTACAGCAGGTGACAATGGTTTCTTTCTGGTAGCGACACTATTATTGTTGTTGATGCTTTCCCACTTTTCATTTTTGAAGGATGGAGTTGAACGTCCTGAATTACTGTTGCCATGGGCAGGAGTAGAGCGTCCCGAAGTACTGTTGCCAAGGGCAGGCGTAGAACGTCCCGACCAACTTTCCGATGATAATTTAAATGTTTTATTAACTTCTTCAAGTTGCGTTGGACTAGCTTTCCACCACCCTCCTTTCAACAGTTCTCCAAATTCCGATGATTTTTCGCAGTCACTAGTGCCTTCTGGGACAGCCAGGGTATCCATTGTTACTATGGATCCCTGTTGGATGTCACCAGTATTTGACCTTTCACCTGAATCTGACCTTGGTCCTTGACCTCCGCTGCTTGTCCATAATTTCATCTGAGCGGGACTCAAGCTCGTTCTCCTAATATTACTAATATCTATGGTAGGACTTCGTGAACTTTGACCTTCAATACCGGCACTAGATGACCTCTGACACAGAGGTCGAGGGCTAAGCGCACCCTGTAGCAGCCGCATCACAGGACTACTAGAGACATTCTCAACCTTATTTGACCTCTGACCTAATATAGGAACTGGACTGGCCAATTTGTGTATTTTGTATGTTGCGGGACTGGTACTTCGACTGCGGGGTGGTATAGGACTTCCTGGTTTCGTCTCGGGTAGATACTGCGCTGCGAACTGAAGTATCTGTGATGTGGGTGTCTGACAAAGTGGGGTACGTAGAATTTTACGTTCTTCATCGGTTATAACTAAATAATCACGATCTGAAATACAGAGAACATATTTTTTTTATTAAAATAATATAATACATGCATTTCAATTGCTTCGTAGATTCAGTGTCAAGAGCTCTCTACCAAATTTCTGTCAAAGTTTCTTTTACACACATGCCAAAGTGAACAAAATACTAGAAACTTTTCCTTGTCAGAGAAATGATTCAATGTTATTGCACATAGGGAAATGAATTGGGATTTAACGTCTTACTCCTCTGCACCTAACCTGGGCTAATGGAAGACAGGCCTACTCTTATGTCGATTTCCAACTGCCAAGGGATCATTTACGTGCATGCAAATGTGTACTCGGGACCTCGGTTTTTCGTCCCATCCAAACGACTAGACAGCTGTTCTTGTCAGGCCCTCCGTTCTGCATCACTGACAAGGGGAAACCCCGCCGGAAAATCGAGATGAACTTTCTCGGCCAATGCAGGGATCGAACACGCAACCTACAGGCTAGCGAGCCAGCGCCTTACCCACTTAGCCACAGGATATCCCATGCACGTAGGGGTATCTAGCAGTGGGTGGAAACTGGAAGACATGGAGAAAACCCGCGAGGTTGGACAGACGACCCTACTCCCTGTTTGTAAGCTGGGAATCTAAATTATGCCACTTGACTTAATGAGACCTTATGATGTAAGGCCAACCAATTCCCTTATGACTGAGATAAATTCGAGAGAAAGTGTGTTTCTCACTGAGCCAACCAGACTGATATAGAATCAGACAAACTAGAGAAATAAAATCTGACCTGGTGATGAAGATGTAAAGGACATGAGATCTGGTAGACCTCGACTAGCTGGACGTAATTCTGGTGAAGGAATATTCGACGGAATACCATTACATAATAAATCTAACGGAGAAACAACTCTATCATCAGTATTCATTAAATACTCTTCTTCTGAAATACACAATAGGTTAACTGTCAAATGGTATCTGTTTTCACACATCTGTTGCCTAACACATGACACAAATATATGGAATAAAAGTTACTTAAAGAATTTATTTCAGCGACGTTTCGACGAGGGTTCTCCCGTCTTTATCAAGCAAAAATGACAACCATAGCACAAATGAAGATATATATACAAAATATGAAACAAAGGAAAACATTTATATACAATGTGAGTATATGTGTGAGTTTAGCTTTCTTCAACTGTTCAAAAAGGACAGGGAGAAATGGGTTTTAACATCCACTGGAGCATTTCGGGGTTAACATGTTCAATTTTATTCCAATAAATCGCTGCAGGTAGAAGTCTTGTCTTTAGCTGGGTGAGGAAGCAGAAGACACACGAGGCCTGGTCAGTGACTCTGCCTTGGTCACCTACAAGTGTGAGCCCTAAACCTCGCCGCCCGTCTCAATGGCAGACCTTATGATCTAAAAGTGCATGTTGAACCATTTGACCATGTCAACTTCCCTTCCGATGACAAAAGAAAGCAAAATTTATCTTTCGTATGTCCTCCAATGATTTGGGAGGGAAATGGGGTTTAATGTCCACTTGACACAAACTAAGTCATTTCAGGACAAGGGGCGTTTAGCGAGTGGGAGGAAACCGGAGGACCCGGAGAAAATCCATGAGGTTGGACAGGCGATCCTACTCCCAGTCATTTACAAATGCAGACTTAATGACAACGCGTATGCGCAAATCATTCGGCCATCCCTACCACACACCCTCAAATGATACAACGCGTATGCACTAATCATTTGGCCATCCCTGTTAAATGAAGATTAACTATAATTGTATATTCTTTATTAGCTATCAGACGTACGTCTGCCTTTCATGGCTACATACATAAAAGTGATGAATGATCTACAAACACATAAGGACCGAGGCGTCCTCTCACTGCACGTGCGCTATACTATACAAAACTAATTAATATTCATGAGTCTGACATTCACCGTCTTTCTTTATCTCTCAATTAAAAAAGGTTCACATCTAATACTTTCTGCAATGACTGATTAAAACCATATTTTTATCATTGAAATAAACTATTCACACCATTTTGTTCTTTTGTTCTTTTTTTTTTGTTTTTCTTTTAGTATGATGCAGTACTTAAAAAATCTAATCACAACTTTTGTTACAATACTGACAAAACAATTTTCCTCCATTCAAAATCTTCAGAAGAGAAGCACTAGAGGCGCCAGTTTTTGTCAGACAGTCAGCTAACTGACTTTGACTGTCTGTCCACTCAATATTTTTGATTTCCCCTCGCGACAACATATCACGCAAAACACAGACATCAATTTTCAATCGCTTATCCACCAGTGTTTTGGTTGAATACACAGTATCGTAAAGAGATTTGTTGTCTACAACACAGTGGATGGGAACAGCAGTAGTGTTAAGTCCTAATATTTCACACAAAATTGTTCGTAAAAGACAGCAAGCTTCAGCAGATTCTAATAGTGCCAATGCCTCTGCTGCTATTGTACTCTTAACAACACGACGAATTTTCTTAGACTGCCACAAGAGTGGAGCTAGATTTCCATTATCCCCTATAAGAAACACAATGAAGCCACCCTGTGAACCACTATCTCTCAGATTTGCAAGCGACGCATCACTAAATGCCAATAAACAAAGTTTCTTGATATTGCCTAAATTAGGAAATCTCAAACACAATTGTTCGGATTTTAATTTTTTTATGCTTTTATTAGCCCTGAATAAGTCCTCAACAGTTCCGTTCTTTTGCGCAACACTAATTTCACATGCATTAAAGGCAATATCCGGTCGCGTTTGATTAGCAGCCCAATTCAGCTGCCCTGCTATCCCTCGCAACTGTTTTATCTCAGAATCCTCAAGCAAATCAGATTTCTGTCTTTCTTTTCTGGTAATTACTAACTGCTCTATTTCAGCAATATATTCCTGTTGATGCATTTTTATTTCAGAGTCAGATTGTTCTAAATCTAAGCCGACATAGCGGAAAATATCATGATCTTCTGTACTAATTTGAAATTTGAGCCTAATCACATTAATAACACTTGCTTGAAACTGTTCTGTGCCTCCCCAACAAAAGTCATCAACGTGACAACAAATAACACCACCTAATTTGCTATTCTGTCTCCAGAAAAATACTGCTTCATCACATGAACTCATAATGCATCCGCAGCACAGTAATTCTTCCTTAATACGTAAATACCAAACTCGGGGCGCGTCACAGAGACCATACACTGTTGTTCTTAATTTCCACAGTTTGTCACTCCCTGCCTCTGGTGGTGGTTTTAGGAAAACATCTCTATCAATACTTCGACCTTGTAAAAAGGCTGATTTTACATCTAGGGAATGAAGTCTCCAACCGAACGTTGAAATTAAGGTTAATACAAGTCTTAAGTTTTCCTTGCAGCATGTAGGAGAGTCTTTCCGTAGCTGGTCAAGTGCTTGCTCCTCAAAGCCGCGTGCTACGAGTCTTGCTTTAACACATGACACACCATTTTTTATTTTCTCCGTTATGACCCATCTAACAGATACACAAAGCTGATCATTATCCTCTACTTCCATAAAAACATTGTGATCTTTCCAGTTACTAATCTCCTTAATTTTTGCTTCTGAAATTTCCAACGCTTCAGGTTCACGTTTATTACTGAGTCGGGTAATTAACACTTCTTCAATTTTCTTCCACTCTACTGCTTCTAAATTTAGACTTTTTAATGTTCCGTCTTTGCAGTCCTTCACATTAACCCAGAATCTGTTAATGCCAGTTGCCTTCCCAGCTCTACCCAACACAATTCCTTCATGCCATTCAGTGTCATCCAGATTTTCACTACATGAATATGTAATTCGGTTACCCTTTTCAGGAAAAGCGTTTTCTAATGTCTTATTTCCAAACTCATCATTCTGACAACTACCTAGATCATCAGTGACTGAGGGCTCATTCTCTCCTTCATTTTTATCGCATTCCGTGTCAAACAATTTATCTATAGATGAAACTGAATCCTCAAACGTTTCATTCGACAGCGGTTTTGGAACTTTAGGTCTGGAACTCGCTGCGTTACTTATAGAAACAGCAGTGGGAATGTTTTTTTCATGTCGTAAATGACACGGGTGGACTCTCACATACACTCCCCCATGTTTTACAAAAACCTGATGATTGTCCTTTCCAATCACAACACCTGGACCCCTCCATTTATTAGAGTCATTTCTTTTATAGAAAACACTGTCGCCCTGCTCAAAAATTAAACTGGTTGAAGGCCTTACTTGATGACGCAACGCTCTTCGGATTTTCTGACTTGATTCACTTGCAACAAATGCTCTCCTTGCTGCATGTAAAGAGTTCAAATGTTCTGCAATCAATTCACTTGTAGTAATTCCTTCCAAAGAAGGAGGTTTGTCATTCAATACACATGGGTTATTGGGGTTTCTTCCAAATACTAACTGGTTAGGACTATACCCATAAACATTTTGAAGCGCATTTTTCGCACTGAGGGCCCAGGCAAGAGCCACATCATTTGAACAGCTAGTATCTGCACTTATTTTCTCCATCATATTAGCAATAATTGCATTATGTCTCTCGGTGATTCCATTTGACCAGGGAGCCTCCGCAGCAGTTGTCATCACTGTAACGTTTAGGTTATCAGCCATGTCTCTAAACATATCATTGTTAAACTCACCCCCATTATCACTCAGAAATTTCTTAGGCACACCAAATATAGCAATCCAGAATTTAAATATTTTATCTATTATTTCTTCCTTTTCCTTTGATTTCACAAACGTCCCTGCGCTGTAGCGTGTGGCATGGTCAATCATGTGTAAAAGTAATTTACCATTGATAGTTTTTAAGTCCATTGACACAACATCATTAAATTCTTTTGAAAGAGAAACACCAACGACTGGACGGAGTCCTGGTTTCCTATATCTGAGACAAATGTCACATTCATTTTCATACCCTTTTAAAATGTCAATTAATTGTTCATCGTCCACACCAGAATCTTTCACCAGTTTCAACAATTTTTCCCCTGGTGGATGACCAAACTGTTTGTGCAATTTGGAAACCAGTTGATATTTTTGTTGTCTAGTTTTTCCTGTCAACACACAATCACTGAGTAGAACAAATTTCGTCTCGACAATGGGTATAGCATAATGTCCACTTGTCGTAAAGTAGAGACTTATGTCTTTTCCTAATATTGTTGCTTTATCTGCAGCAAAGTCTATCTTTGTATCTGTTTGTTTCATAAAGTCTTTGCTTAGTAGCAATGGCAATTCACAATCTACTACTTCAGTTTTTATTATCAAACGTTTACCACCTATATAAACTGGAAGAGATACACACCGATTTGATTTATGAACAGGACCCGAGCCAAATCGAAATGAAACATTACTGCTATCTTCAAAAACGCTTGAACGATCAAGGCTATTTAGAGTCATCAGAAAACAATCAAGCCACACTTTTCCGCAAACATTTTGGGTACAACCACTGTCCAAAATTCCATGGTTTAATGATTCGCCAAGGAATTTTTGGAGGTAACATTCCTGAATTTCTTCCGAGAAAAGCGTTACTTTCTCTGATTCTCTGTCTCTTCTGGCCTCATGGCTATCAGGACATGCATTAGCCCAATGAAATATTGACTTACATATTGCGCATGTAGATGGATTTCCAAATCTATCTGGAGGATTAGTCTTTCTTCCACCACGAGATGGCTGTGACATTCTCTGAGGCTGAGCAAAACCTCTTTGGTTGTATCTCGGTTTTCTCCATCGCTGCCTTCCAAAATTACTGCTGTTAAAAAGGACTTCTTCCTCTTCGACTTTTATTTCATCTCGATCCTCTTTTTTAATTTCGCCAACACCAATATCTGTACAGTAATCAAAGATTGATTTCAACTGCTTTTTCATATTTTCGTAAGTCAATTCACCAATTGTTGCTCTTGCAAGTTGTTCTTTCTCTACATTGATATTTGAGCTCTTCAGAAGTCTATATGCCAATACACCATCAGGTAGTTCCATCTTACAGCACTTTATCTTGAAATAGCGTCTTTCAAATTCATTAATGTAATCATTCACACTCATTGTCTTAGGTCGATTTAGCTTTTCAAAGTTTTCATAGTTCAAAAATGCCATTTGATTGACATCTTTCAAATACAAAGATTTTAATTTCTTTAAAAGAATATCTACTCCATCATTTCCACTAAGATCTTTTACATCAATGTCCAAGCAAGAGTTCCTCATTTTCTGACCTAACGACAAATATATAGCAGGACCCTGTCTTTTTTTGTCCAAGTCGGTAACACATCGCCATATTTCTATTTCACGAAGATAGGCTTCAAAATCTTCGTTAAACTCGGGTGGAGCGAAGACTTTTCGTCCCGAGCCCGAGGACGCCATTTTATTTTGATTTTCCCCAACACCGCAATCGCCGTTGATGAACAGCAGACAAACACAGAATACTGTTAATACTTTACAGAATTTCTTCGACTTCATAAATGTTCTCAAGAATACAGTCTACGCTAAATAACTTTCGCTAAGCCACATGGAATTTCAATCAATTGTTCTGAATCTTTCTTCAAAGACCACCATATTGTCGCCACAGGAAGTTCGCCATTTTGTCACTTGTGAGCCGCTTACACCAGTACGAAATTTCAGTCAATAACTCAAGCAGCCAATTTCGCTTCTCTCACGAATGTTCACCATATTCTATTATCCAGGTTTCACTACCGCAACATGTAACTTCCACCACCAACCAGTCTATATCGCCACGCTTTGTTGATTTCAACACCAAATAACGCCGGAATGTCGGTACGTCAACTTATGCCGCTTACGCCGTCTTCACACATTTACTTCATCTAATCACCGCTGAATAACTTATTTTGTCGTTATTACGCTCTGCTACCATGTTAAATGAAGATTAACTATAATTGTATATTCTTTATTAGCTATCAGACGTACGTCTGCCTTTCATGGCTACATACATAAAAGTGATGAATGATCTACAAACACATAAGGACCGAGGCGTCCTCTCACTGCACGTGCGCTATACTATACAAAACTAATTAATATTCATGAGTCTGACAATCCCTCCCGCAGCCCCTCAAATGATTCGGACATCAGTTAACCTACCGTGTGTATCAGTTACACCGGAATCATTAGATGGTGTATCGGAATCTGTTCTCCCATCGACAGTCTGTAGTCTTTTACCTCCAGTTAGAACCTGAGCAGCCTGCGATAGAGCACCTGAAATAGGGTAAAAATAATCAATTTCAAATAAAAGATTAACAAGAATTTTTGATGGAATGAGGTTTAATATATCATCACCACATTACCGTGTCATTTTGAGACTAAAATATGGCTATTTTTAATTCAATGTGAAGGGAAGAATTCTGTCCATGCAGTTGCATTTCTTGTCAATTTTGGGTCGCGGTTTCGATTGAAGTGTGGCCGAGAAAGTTTGTCTTGATTTTCTGGTGCAGGACAGAATGCCCGACAAGGATAGAGGTTTAGTCATTTGGATGGGATAGAAACTAAGGTCCCGTGTACATATTAATACAGGAGCAGGCCATAGCACCACTGCCTAGGCAAAATTTTCCTCATCGCACACTGCATGGTGCATGCCTGTCTTAATTAGACAAGTCGAAGCTGAACAGTAGGATGTTAAACCCAATTTCATTTCTCGTAAATTATGTAAATAGTATGTGCAGAGGGGCTACACCACACACAATTACAAAAGACAAACCTCTGGACAAGACACGATATACAAAAATCAACAGTACACACACATATTTAAGAGGTGGGGTTTAGACTTTCCCTTTGTTTTGGTTCCTTCTGAACAACTAGGCACTCTTTTCTTGTCAACTTCGTACACACCCCCATGACAAGCGAGTATCACATAAGAAATTGATATGAATGTAGAGTGCGAGAGAAATGGGGTTCAACGGCCACTTGACACAAACTAGGTCATTTCGGGACTAGCATATACTTACAATTTTATTTCAATAATTCGCTTGCACGTAGTGGTCTCAAGCAGTGGCAGGAAACAGGAGAAACAGGAGAGGTTGGACATACGACCCTACTCACTTACAATAAGTTGACTAAATGGCAAACCTTATGATGCAGCGCGCGCAGGCTAAATATTCGGTCATCAAACCCCCCATATGAATATAGACGTTAGATTTGGGGAAAACCATTGAATACTTACTTGGTACTTTAAGTTGTTTGGATAACTGTAGATTTTTTTTATGTCCACGTCCACGAACTGTTACAATATGAGGTAACGCATAAAGTAAGGCCTGTAAACTAGGAAACCCATATAAGGCTGGTTTAATCTCTATACCAAACGCATCTAGAAAGGCCGATTCTAATTGGTCAACAGGTATTTTACCATGACCAATCAACAACAATCTTATATCTCTCGCTAGGGTTTGTAATGGAGTAAGAGAAATAACAGCGGAATTATCTTCTCCTGATACCTGTAAAATTAACACAATATTTATATAGATATGAAATTGTATGCAGGACGAGAGACACTTTGCCCTGACACCAACGGGCTAAAGAGGATGGGCTTACACCATGCCGTGCAATGTGAGAGAAAGTTGGTCTACTCCTTGTCAAGTACAACCAAGGAATCGAAATCATGCCAGTTGAATCAATGACAGAACTCATGATACAGAGCACACATGCTAGTCATTCGGCCATCCAACATCAATGTTTGTTATACATGCCTGTCAACGTGAACACAAGACATCATTTCTTGCACAAAAGATGAATGACATGCATGTTCTCCAGCTCGTTATTTTCACTACTAGATGATTCAGACGGGTAAATATGGCTGCAACTACTGAGAAAGAGAGAAATGAGGTTTAACGTCCACTCGAACCAAACCCAGGTTATTTCGGGACTAACACATTGGTTCAATCTTATTCTAATAACTCGCTAGCGCACAAATGTCTTTGGCAGTGGAAGGAAACCCTCTTATCACAAACAAGGTTATTTCTGGACTAATAGAACGTTTTTATATTTCGTTAATTTGATGAACAGTAATTTCTTAATCTGCCTAGGGCATTAATCGTCATAGCCACCCTAACATCATAATTTTTGGGACACGCTCAGCTCGGCAAGACGCATTTTGTAGCCTTGAACAACACTTGCCCAACAAAAGACGGTATAATGGAGAGAGCGAGAGATTAATCACAAAAATAAATGAAAAGTGGAGAACTTACTTGAACATAATCTAACAATTCTTCTCTAATCTGTTTCATATCACACTCTACATCAAACGTATTCCTATACCAACTACATAACTCTACAAAGGGGAGAGAACCACTACTCTGATCCATCAACAGTTGTAGAACTTGAAGAGCTAAGGGAGGTAACTGGGTGTGTCTTAATAATACTACATACTGTTCACCATTATAGACCTCCACCTATAAATAATACAATACAGTCAGGGTTTAACTTCCACTTGACACAAACTAGGCCATTTCAGGACTAACACATGGTTCAATTATATTTCAATAATTTGCCATCTTCAATAGAAGGCGTGATCTCGCTTTAACTATGTACATCTCATCAAGCCCAGCTTGTGAGTATCAGGTTGGACAGGCGACCCAATTCCTTGTCACGTACACCCGGGGAATCGAACCCATTTATGTTGACTCAATGACAGACCTTATGATGTAATACCCATTTGATAACCCCTCAAATTAGAAATGAGATGGATTTAATTTTCTCAAGGATTAAACCTAAGATCTCCAGCCACGTTAGTGAGCCTGTGTCCTATTCACTCATTCAGCCAATTTGGCTCCATTGCGAATTTGAAACGATCAACTTACCTTGATAATATGTCGTAATTTAGACAAAAGAGATTTCAGACATTCCACGTGAAAATCCTCGTATCTTGGAGTGAAACCGAACATATTAAGGAATTCTGGGATAAGTTCAACAAGAGGTATACACTGTCCAGGTCTCGTCTTTAACAACTCGGTCACCTGTTCAGATAAAACTTTACGCATCTCAGGTAAAGTTAAACGTAGAATTTTTTCTTCTCCTTCATCTTCCATCTAAAATTTTAAAATACAGATTCTATAACCTAAATTGATCAAAAGTTTCTATAAAGTGAAACAAGGGTCATAACTCTAGATATAATTAACAAACATTTTTGAAATGATAGAGAGGCTTTTTCATCTCACCGATACATAAATTTCTAAACGATTGGAACATAAGATATTTACCTTAACAAAATGGGATATTTACCTTGACAACCTGGGATATTTAACTCAACAGCATGGGATATTACCCCGAATACATGGGATATTTACCACAACAGCATGGGATATTTATCCCGACAACCTGAGATATTGCTTCAACAACATGGGATTATTGCTTCAACAACATGAGATTACTGCTTCAACAACATGAGATTACTGCTTCAACAACATGGGAATATTTACCTCAACAACATGGGCCATGGCTTCAACAACATGGGATATTTACCTCAACATGGGATATTTACCTCAACAACATGGGATATTTACCTCAACAACATGGGATATTTACCTCAACAACATGGGATATGGCTTCAACAATATGGGATATTTACCTCAACAACATGGGATATTTACCTCAACAACATGGGATATGGCTTCAAAGAGATCAGATAATTTAGTAAAACCATATTCTGCTACTTTACACTGCCGTGCAAAATGGTGGTGATAGGCCGGAATAAATTTGTTAAAGATCATACGACATTGATTATGTTTCAACAAATCGTAAACTTCTAAAGCAAACTGTTTTGTTCTTTCTATTTCTTCTGGAGCTTGATCTGAAAATATTGTAAATTCATCCAAAATAAAAATACTTCCTGACTAAGTGGTTTAATATTTGCTAGATTACTTTGGGAGAGAGAGAGAGAAATGGGGTTTAACGTCCACTCGACACAAACTAGGTCATTTTGGGACTAACATATGGTTTCAATTTTATTTCAATAATTCGCTTGCGCGTAGGGGTCTTTAGCAGTGGGAGGAAACCGGAGTGCCGGGAGGAAACCCACGAGGTTGAGAAGGTGCCCCTATCTCCATGCCACACCAGGGATCGAAACCACATCCGCAAGCCAGAGGTGACCGGCCAGCTAGAGGTCGAAGCGCGGCACTCTGGACCACTAGGCCATCCCGACCCCCTTGATTACTTTGGGACAAACTCATTGTATTGCTCTGTCTGCTTGACCCGCATTGGGATTCTATTCAGGACATTCAACATTTGTTCACATTTGGCGTTCTCTGCACACAATATTATAGCGAACCAACGTTTCACTCTTTTAGCCACTGCAACTCCCTGAATTTAAGCTTGGAGACCATGTATGATCACTGATATTATTGTTTTGCTTTTTAAAATATTAATAACCAAGTTGGGTAAATAGGGAGAGAAAAATAAGGTTCAACATCCACTTGACACAAACTAAGTCATTTCAGGACTAACATAACATGGTTCAATTTATTTCAATAATTCGCTTCTGCGTAGGAGTCATTAGCAGTGGGAGGAAATCTGAGGACTCAAGAGAAAACCCATGAGGTTGGACGGACGACCCTACTCATTGTCACATACAACCGAATCGAAACCTCGCCAGTTGATTCATGAGAGACCTTTTGATGCAGTGCACAAGCGCTAACCATTTGGCCATGCAACTCCCAGTTAGAGTAAATATTTAGTGTGGATGAAGTTGTTGACTATAAAATGTATAAATACCTCTTCTAGGAATAGATATATAAGTTCTATCAGCTTCTTTATATACCTGTAACGTAATTATCAAATAGGGTTTAATTGCCTGTTTTTCTTCTAAATCGGCTAATGATCGAAATATGTAACCCACTCCCACGAAAGCAGACGCTTGTCGCGCAACTTCATAAACTGTATGCCTTCTTGTTACTATTAATGAGCTGTACTCAACTCTAGATGATACGCCAAATTTAAAAAAAATTGCATTTCTGGACAGCTTAGCTGTTGACTATTCAAATATGGTGTCAGCTCTAATATGAGAGCCTCTATTTGTGGGAGCGGCTCTCATATGTGTGGACAGCAATGTTTCCGTCTCTATGTCAAATTCCAACTATCGAGGATTCTTTCTCGTGCACACACCAGTGTGTACATTGTTGAACCTTAGGTTTCGTACTATCCCAACCACTAGATAATATTCAACCGTGTTATCCATGGTGCGTGGGAATAAGGCTGGCCATACTCTATGAAAGATGTGAACAAGGCTTGAAAAATTCCATGAAACGTGGGAACAGGGTCTGAAAATTCCCATGAAATGTGGAACAAGGCCGGAAAAATCTTATAAGAAGGTAGAACAAGGCCTGAAAAATCCCATGGTTCTACTCATCCCATACGAGGATTCAAACTCGAGACATTTTAGTTGATATTTCTGTGTCCTTTAATGTGCTCTACAACATGAACCCATCCCCCCCCCCCCATATCGGGATTTGAACTTGAGACATTCTGGTTGACATTTCTGGGTCCTTTAATGTGCTCATTAATCCATTCAACACCCTCCCCCGCCACCAAATGCCGACATGAGTTAAATTATCATGACATAAAAACTTACAGTGGCAGCGGATGTCGGAACTTCAGCAATTAAATCTTCTATGTAACAAGATCCATACTGTGTTACATCCCACGGTTTACCAAATACACGCACTGAAAATAGAAATAAAACACATGTAGCGACACACAAAACACTGAATACCAAATACACGCACTGAAAATAGAAATCAAACACATGTAGCCATACACAAAACATGTTTTCCCCAAAACACGCACTGAAAAAAGGAATTGTACAAATGTACTGACACACAAAACACGATTTACCAAATACACGCACTGAAAACTGGAGTTAAATGTAAATGAACAGATATACATAACACGATTTACCAAATACACGCACTGAAAATATAAAATCGTACACATGTACTGATACACAAAACACCATTTATCAAATACACACATTGAAAATATAAAATCGTACACATGTGCCGATACACAAGACACTGTTTACCAAAATAAGCACTGAAAATATGAGTGAAATGAAAGTGAACCGATAAACACAAAGAAGTGATATCGAGTGTTAAAAATAATATAATTTTGTGCCGTTAACGGTAATTACTTACTGAAGCATGATGGGAAATCTTCCAGATCCATCTGTTTTCCAGTCAGCCATTTTAAAATACGGAGAAGATCAGCTGTGAATCTACGAACCTGAGCTCGGTGACTTAAAGTTATTATCTTTCTACCTCCCATACCAAGAACCTACAATACAATTATATACATGTACATTATTTTAACCAGATTTCAAGAAACGGGGCCATGATTATCTACCAATTCTTGCTCATCTTGTCATTCATCTATCTCTAGAATTCTGTATGAAATTGTTGGTAATTGGGCAATGAATTCCAGTAGCTGATTATCATAACACTTTAATATGAATGGTGACCATTTTATGGTCTTTTGAATCCGAATGCTGACCATTTTATGGTCTTTTGAATCAGAATGGTGATCCATCCATCTATGTTTTTTTTTAAAAATCAGAATGGTGGTAAGGTTTTTTTTTAAATCAGAAAGGTTAGAAACTCAGTATTTCCTTGTCCTATTCATCAAAATTCAAACGCTTTCACCAACGGTCAATGAATCTTTTACTTGCACGCCAATGCGTACACAGGACCTCAGTTTTCCGGACTTTCCGAATGACTAGACAGCTGTCCTTGTCAGACCCTCTGTCCTGTATCACTGACAAGAGGGGGAACCACGCCAGAAAAGATATGAACTTTCTCAGCCAATGCAGAGATCGAACAGGCTAGCGAGCCAACATTTCATCAACTAAGCCACATGATCCCCTGAAGAAAATAAAGAGAGAGAAATGAGGTTTAACATCCACTCGACACAAACTAGATCATTTCGGGACTAACATATGGTTTTCATTTGATTTTAATAATTCGCTTGCATGTAGGGGTCTTTAGCAGTGGGAGGAAAGCTGAGGACCTGGAGAAAACCCACGAGGTTGGGAAGAAAATAAAAACAAGAGTTTAAAATAAACCAACCTGTACAGATTGAGGTAAAGCTTCAAATAATTCCATTAATTTATTATATCCATAATCTGCTACACGACACTGACGTCGGAAATGGTGATGATAGGCAGGGATGAACTTTGACACTGGCATACGACACTGTGAACTATGTTTCAACAGGTCAACTATTTCACGACTCAGTTGAACTAAATGTTGCGATAAACCTGGGCTACTTGAACTCCGCGTAGAATCTGGAATAGAGACAGGGCTTTGTTGTAAATCAAATGTTGCTATACACCAGGGTTACTTAAAATCTGTGAAGAATTTAAAATTTGGAGAGACGGCTTTTGATGCAAAGTAAATGTTGCGATAAACCTGAGCTACTTAAACTCTCTAAAATAGAGAGACAGGGTTTGACGTAAACTAAATGATGCGATAAATCTGGGCTACTTAAATTCTGCGTAGAATCTAAAACATGGGTTTTAAGTAAAATTGCGATGAATCTGGGGTACTTAAACTCGAGTGTAGAATCGAAAATAGAGGGATGGGTTTAACATACACTTGATATAAAACGAAATGTTGGGAGAGGCAACCAGAGAAACAGGAGAAACCCCATGAGGTTGGGCAGGTGTCCCAACTCCTTGTTCGATACAAGCCAAGGATTAAACGCATGACACTTGAATCAATGATACACCTTATAAACTAAAGGGCTGGTGTCAGACCCTATTTACTCACCAAACCTATTTTGAAAAAGGCCAGTAGTTTGTCCTTCACGAAAAACAAAATTAACATTGATACGTAACCTGGCGAGGAAGAATCGACGACAATTTCTGATCTTTCGGACCACTGAACTTTCTTCATCCCCACTTTACTGATCTGTATTTCTATACCGGGTATACAACTAATCAAATGTTCTAAAGGGACACCACTCTCTTTTACTGCTACAAGGGGAGAGAACTCAGCAGCATAACAAGCAGTAAAGCTACAAAATAAAAGTGATCTAAAATTAAAAAGTGAAATATGCTTAAACAACCAGGGGCCTATTCACCAAATCTCAAATAAATTTGGGAATGCGGCCACTGGATATAGACCCAGATATATAAACTAGTACTGGCATGATATATCGTTTAATCGATGTATCTTGATTCAACTACTCACGATACAGGTACTAAATTGTGAGGCGCTGAATCAATGCCACGCTATAAATTTTTATAGTTTTTTTTAGTCGCTTCAGTAAGTAACCTGTCACTTATAATTATCCAGGTCACACATTATCTAGAGGTACATAAACACTCTTTAATTGATTAGGTCCTTTTCTTGATATACTATTCAAAAAAAGTAGGGGATATTTGATTTTTAAGTGTTAAAGTCACCTAATGAAACTGACGAAAAAACAAATGACAAAATGAAATGAAGTTCACATTCATCGATTTATTCCAAATGATCGTTAGACTAAGTAAGGCACAGACTGACCATTATAAGGGTAAAATGATACCCGGGGTCAAACAGCAAAGTTACCACAGCATCACAACAAAGTCAGTAACAGGTAAATCCTCCTCTGTTTGCCAAACAAGCATTGATCCGACGTGGCATACTCCTAATGAGACGTCTAAGGTCATTTTGGTCCAGATTGTCCCATTCCTGTTGCAATGCAGCAGCAAGTTCTTGGACATTGGCAGGACGTTGACGTTGACGTAACCTCTGTCCAAGCATGTCCCAGACATGCTCGATGGGGGAAAGGTCGGGACTCAGTGTTGGCCAAGGTAATGTGGTGATGTTCTGTTGTTGGAGGTAACCTGTAACGACCCTGGCCCTGTGACATCTTGCGTTGTCATCCTGGAAGATGAAACGGCGGCCATGACGTCGTGCGAACGGCACAACATGGACTGCCAATTTGTTGTCCCGGTAGTACTGGCCTGTAACACACCCTGCAACAACATGTAAAGCCATTCTTCCAGCAACAGTGATGCCTCCCCACACCATAACAGAACCACCCCCAAATCGATCATGTCTGATGACGTTAACGTCTTGGAAGCGCTCGTTTCGACGACGCCACACCCTCCTACGTCTGTCCAAAAAATCAACAGTGAACCTTGACTCATCTGAAAACATCACATTGCTCCAGCGTCGATTATCCCAGTGTTGACGATCCCTACACCAACGACGTTTTGCCTGAATGTGATGATCTCTCAAACAAGGGATCACACGAGGACGTCGGGCGCGAAGGTGACCCCTATGCAGTCGATTCCGAATCGTCTGGCCACTCACTCTCACACCAGTGTCTGTTTGAAGACGAGTGCTTATCTGATTTGCTGTGATGACACGATTTCTCAAGGCCAAGGTACGGATAAATCGATCCTGGGCTTGAGTTGTCGCCCTTGGTCAACCTGAGCGTGGTCTGTACTGTACAGATTGTGTATCATGGTATCTGGACCATAGCTTGCTTATGACAGACTGAGAAACATTCATCGTCCGCGCCACAACCGCCTGTGTTGTGCCGATCTGTAGCATGCCAAGGGCACGTAACCTTTCATTTTGGGTAAGCCGACGCATATCAAAATTTGTTTTCTGGTCACTAAAACAATTAAACTGATGTTTCCACCCTGGAATTCTATGCCACAATGACTGTAACATTCAAAGTCAGAGTCGTGCAAATCTTAGGTTGGACCCTCATGATGCTCCCAAGCATCACCTGCATTCCATGCGGTAGCTATTGGTGCGTTTGGGCGTCACATGTAACTGGAAATGTTTCTTCTGTTAGGTTCTATAGTGACTTTTTTCGTAGTCGTTTGCATATTTTAGTATTATGCCCCCAAAATCAAATATCCCCTACTTTTTTTGAATAGTATATATAACAGTTTTATTTCTTCGACCCCAAGGCCTTAAGTTCACCAATATAATCCATCATCCTACAAGAATGAATGAATGAAATGTGTTTTTACGTCAAATTTTCCACCTGCTGGTTAGTGGGCCAGCTCCTTACCAGCTCACTGTGACTTTCTTCCGCTATACCCGTAAAAAATGATTCAAACATTTACGCAAAAGATAAAATATTTTACCTCATGAGTGGTAAGCTACCATTATGTGACAGTAGAAGAGTATGAACGTTGGCCGAGAAGGGTTTTATATGTAGTTTAACATTAGGTAACATCGAACAATTCATTGCTTCGGCATAAAAGACACTTCCTTCTGGACAATGTTGTGAACAGACTGGATGTTCAAATATCTCTTGAATCTACAAAACAAAACAATGAGCTTTAATAGGCCATATCATATAGAGTTACTCCACTTGAACATTTGAAATGTAAAGTGCGACAGTTAATGAGAATGTGTTTAATTTTTTTAAATAGAAATATGGTCAGCTCTAAAAAAATCAATCGTGAGAGAGAAATGGGGTTCAACGTCAACTCAACACAAACTAGGTCATTTCGGGACTAATATATGGTTTAATTTCATTTCAATAATTCTTTGCGCGTAGTGGTCTTTAGTAGTCGGAGGAAACCGGAGGACATGGAGAAAACCCACAAGAAATCGAGAGCGATAGAGAAGTGGGATTGACACAAACTAGGTCATACCAAACGTGCACTTAGGGGTCTTTAGCAGTGGAAGCAATACTTAGGACCTTGAAAAGCAACGAGGTTGGACAGATAAGCCTACTCCTTGTCAAGTACAAGCGGGGAATCAAAACCATGTCACTCGATTCCATATGACAGACTATATGCTTTAAAGCACACACGCTAAACAATTTCGCCACCGAACTCTAAACAAGCAAGATGAAACATACCTCAATTTGGCCACCCAACTCTAAACAAGCAAGATGAAACATACCTCCGCATCGGATCCGTCTGGTGTAAAGGGTCTAGTGCTGACATTATTCCGTGCAAGGGAGACATATCGTCCAGCCCCTCCATGTTCCTGTATGTCTATGATATCTCTGAGTTTATATAGTTCCGATACACTGATCGATTTATGATATCTGAAAAAATAAATATAAATAACGTCCTACTTTTCTGCACGAACTGGGCTAATGTACTCTGGCCTCGAGTTCACAAACATTGTCAGACTTAAGTTGAGAATCTCTGTTTATAAGAAATATCTTTGATCCAGAAACACAAAACTTTGCATATAGTTTCTTATTAGGGTATCTGATACATCAAAACAACAAATGTTCTATAAAGGGCTATATTTTAGTTACAATAAGGCGAACAATTTTGAGTAAATTCTTGACTTAAACCTAAGAATGCTTTGTGAACTCAGGGCCAGATATACACCACGTATTGAGCTAAGAGGGAAATGAAATTGGGTTTATCGTCCTACTCCGACCGGGCTAGTGAAGACAGACATATGCGATAGTGTGCTATGAAGGAAATTTTGCACATGTAGAAGCACTATTACCACTTCTTATATCAAATTTCAGTTGTCAAGAGATCTTTTACGTGCAGGCCTTCATGGGACCTCATTTTTTAGTTCCAATGTCAAGAGACTATACGTTGTCTCTGACCAGATCCTACACCGTGACTAGCGGGAAACTTGTTGGAAAATCCCCATAAACTTTCTCGTAACTTTAAAAGAAATCAGTATTTACCTTTTATCAAAGAGTTCTATGAATTTAAACAATGGCAGCATGTTACCATTAGCTTCAGATAATAGACTGACTATTTCAGCCCTGAAATAACAAAAACTCAATGAAATGGTGTTTACATGTTATATTTCATGCAGTTTGTTACGAGAGATGTTTTGCAATAACAGCAGCATTTCTGCTTAATCTTCATTAAATTGAAGTCCATGCCAACGTGCACACAGGCCTCAGTTTGTTCCATCCATATGGTTTGCAGCTCTTCTTCTCACCCTGCATCCTGACAAGGAAGTGTCTGGGGAAACTACAGAGTAAACTTCTGCCAAAATGCAGAGGGAACCACAGACCTCTTTATAAAGTCAGTGCTTAACTAACCCACCCTGGCTCCAAATTTACAAAAAGATAAATATTTTTTGTTTTCGTGAATGAGGCCTTGGATTTGGAAACCTTGAAAACTGTCCGATGACTTTACCTGAGATTAACGGCAGCTAGCTGTGTATCTTCGTGTTTTAATGTAACTTGTATCCGTTTATATCCTATTTTTTTACGATGAAACTGAGAAATGGCGAAACGAGCTTCGTCGATTGTAGGAATTTTAATCATACCAATACAGGTATTATCCGGTTGAGTTTTAATATGGACACTTAAAACCTGAAAAAATGAATAAATCCTAATATAACAAAACGCCTTCCCGCCAAACTATGGAACTATTTCATCCCCTTGTCGTATTTTTGATGGAACTGGTCTTACAAGAAAGAACAATGATCGTGCAGAACATGTAAACATTTGTTGGCTGAATGGAGTCGATTTCCGATGAGTTATTTGCCCTTGAATTTGATTATGGTGCTTATACAAATACGAATGTAATTGATTGATTTACCATCCTATTGTTTTGCCAGGATTGAGCTAATGAAGTCGAGCGGTGAGGGAAATTTTCTCTTATGTTATTCCAACGGTCGAGGGTTCTTGCTTCCCAATATGTACGCAGGACCCTGGTTTGTCATACTCTCTGAACAACCAGACACTGTCATTGCCAGGCCCTCTGCCACTACAAGGGGAGGTTGTCCAGGCGAACCTACTCCTTGTCACATACAACCTGGGAATTGAGACCATGCCAGTTGACTCAATGACAGACGTTATGATGCAACATGCACGTGCCAACTATTCGACCACTACCACCCCCATTATAATGTATACATACCTTGACTTGAGGGTGAAAAGTTGTAAATAAAATCTTTCTCCATTCCTTAGCACTGATATTATAATCGAGATTTGATACGACTAATTCTACCGGCCCCTCAATATTACTATATTCACATGGAGAAACACTTCCATTCATAAAACTACTTCCACCATTCATATATCCATTTCCAATTGGTTGAAAACTATTAGCTGTAAAACGATTGGGTGACGAGTTCTGGAGATAATTCGGACCATTATAGCCATTATGGTAGTTGTTGTAGTTAGGCGGACCGGGCGTGTAACCTGGGTAGTGATTGGATGGGCTGGTGCGATAGAATGATCGTGGTGAACTTGATACGTTAGGATTAACGTAACAAGGCGAGTTACGTATGGGAGCGCTACACGGACGTGTATCTCTATAGTAACCGTTATACATGTCGTCACTTTGTTCCTTCTGTTTCTGCTCCTGGTACAACTGTTGATGGATCATTAACAAATTACGACTGCACTTGCTCCCGATTATCGCTTGTCCACTGTCGTTCTCCGGTGTCTCCTGGAGCCCATTTCGAACATTGCTGTACTCGGATTCTGATTGGCTGTCCTGACGTGCTCTGCGATATCCAGGATGGGGTATATCTATAGGTACGCTGGATGCACCATGGGATGAAAATGAATTATTACGATCTAAGATATTTTCGTTATCTTGTTTGCGACTGAATTCAAAGAAATCTTTATTGGACGAAAATTTACGTGGCGTAGTAGGTTTCTTGAAATCTGAAAAACATTGATTAAGCATATATACAACAAGGGCAGTAATTGTCAATAAATCACAGATCTTGATTTTTCTTTTTTATATACGAAATGAAAGTGACATGAAGTTTAATGTCCACTCGACACAAAGTAGGTCATTTCGGGATCAACACATGGTTTTATTTCATTTCAATAATTCACTTGCGTGTAGGGGTCTTTAGCAGTAGGAGGAAACCGGAGGACCCAGAGATAAAAAATATGGTATTGGTGGACTAGATCAAATCCCGGAACTCCTAGTTAGTAAACCTAAATTACTCACTGAGTCATCGTGACTACAACCGACACATTGAAACCATGCCAGTTGATATATGGACTGAAAAAGGGTTAAATATCCCTTTTCTCTGCACCAGCATGGCTAATAAAAAAGGGTATACACCATTTTCCGTGTACAGCGGACGATTGATGAAAAACGTGATATATATATTAGAGCCATTGTAGATAACAATGAAGACGAAACTATATTCAGTGGACTCTGCCATTTCCTAATCTGAATACTACTGCATTCTGTGAATTCCGTCATCATTGTCATGTTCCCGATTTAATTCTTTATTACTTCAACCCAAAAAGTTTTGAGTAGTTAGGATTCTGAATATTCCGAATTACAACATCAATCAGCGGTTGCGTCACATGATTTCATTTGAATTAACATTGAATAATCTGGTCTTCAATCAGTGTGTGTTAGCCGACAAGCAATCACCAATCTGCGACCATAAAAAATGGGGCCGGTCTTTGTTGATTACTTTGACAATTTAACAATCTCTTGTGAGAGCACTTGGTATTTGATTCCACTTTCACACAGCAAATACAGCGACATTAAACATAAATTGCCAAGATGAAGAATCACTTTCATTATAATATTGTGATCATCACGTGTGATCACTCAGAAAGCGTTATCATATTTAAAGTTCTGGGTGTTCGAGGGTGCATTATAATAATACTCCCAGTATTCGAGAGTACAATAATACCTCCAGTATTGAGGCAATTGAGTATTTCCACATTCTGAGTAATCCGGCATATTGTATCGATCCGGTATGATGTGGGAATTTGACTGAGTCCACTGTATTATCAATCCTTCTCTGGAGACAAAATAGGGTTGGAGGATGCAGTCCCTAATCTAAATTCAAAACAGAATAATTGTGTTCCAAAAGTCTTTACAGAGTGTGCTTAATGTGTGCTGAAATCAAACAGACACACGAGCAGACAGACCACCCATTATTAAAATGAAAACCTTCACCAAATCGAAACACTCATCTTCAATTAGAAGTTGCTGTGTTCCAGGCCATGTCTTTAGCAATGCAAAAGATTTTACACATTTTTTACATCTGACTAAACTTGAATATTTACAAGTTTTCCAACCTCTCTTCCATTTAAGAAACCCCCCAAAAATTTCAAAATCTATTAAGAAATAAGAATGTTTTATGACAAAAAATTGATCGATGTCAGTATACACTTTTAGCTATGTGAAAATTCGGGCTTCTCGACAGTGCAAACTTTGTCAACAGCCTCGTTTTCGTTTGGACTGCCGGAAGTTCAGCGTTGGTACCCCGCCACTCATAATTCGGTGTTTTGGTGTTTATTTACATTAGTGGGGGGTCTACACACATTTTGCTGACCTAGATAACAAGCCCGCTATTACGCTCGTTTCGATTTTTTAACACAAAGATCGGCATTTTCTGCGATTTTTCAAGTCATCAAAATCACTTCGCTTTACTAGAAAATAAGTAAAATATTTTTCAAAACTATGATAATATTTTACTCTGGTTATCTGACGATCTACTTGCCAAATTTCAGGCAAATCTATCGACTCCCATGGAATGAATTTGTCCGCGCAGTTTTCGCCTCTGGTATTTCATTGGTTTGTTGGTCACGTGACCCATTTCCCCGCACACCCATTTGCCGAATTGTTTGGCACAAGAAATACTATGCCTATTATATTTAATAATAAATACAACTGATATTGACCTGTGCAATTAATCATGTTTTAGACTTGTGGGGCTTTTGTTGTGCTTTCCAATGATACCAAGTTTATTGAAATTGAACAATAATTGAGAAAGTTACAAAACATTTAGTGAGGTGTTAAATTGGGTCACAAAGTTATTTCGCGAGCGCTATTGTTTCTTACAAAATTAATTGACGCATTAATGACTAATTATGCAACATTTAAATTGCTCTAACTTTCTTGCTATTTATTGCAGGAAGGTGATTTTGGTGTCATTGGAATGGCCTGTCAAAGGGATTTCTAATAGTGGTATTTGCATTGCAATACATTGACTTTAATTTTTTTTGTCACATAGCTAACACTTTTCTTTTGAATTTGCAAAAAAGTGACAAGAGACAATTTCTGAGCAACCATTGAAGATATAAGCATCAAATTTTCAGGAAACATCCATCCAACCATTAACAATTTATTGGAATTTTTAAAACTGGGCTCTATAATCTATTTCCTTTGACATAGGTATCTTTCTATGAGAAAATATATTTAATTTCACTGACGAGCACTGTTTTTGCCTTTTCCTGATAATTTTATTTTTTCGAAATATAACAAATAAGTTGTAAATACGTTTCTGAATGTCCAAAACTCGCTTGACACAAACTCTGTTTTCCTTTTCGCTTCCACGCGAAAAGCGCAAAGTTGTTGATGTTGGTGTTCGTACAACTTCCCGAAGTCGCGGAAAAAAACCGACACATTTTACAGTCAATTTTATTTGACATAGATAAAAATGATATCAGTGGGGCCTCTAGTGAGATTTTGCATTGCTAATGTCATATCAATATTCAATTGTCCCGTGCTTTCATGGGCAAAGAGAACCAGACAAAGCTTCGATTTATACTGACAGGCAATTTTTCACAACATATTTATTCAAAAAATGATTTTTATTGCAATCAAAAATGGATAAAAAAAAAATTGATAGATTTTTTTATAAAAATATTTCAATAAATTTGTTGAGCACATTTCTAAGATGTCAAAATGGCTGCCTTACCACTAAATGAAGCAACATGGGTACAGTTTTCACTTTCCCCTGGAAATGAGGCAGTAATCTTGAACCCAAAAACTTTTTCACCATCCATTCTTTTTTTGGCTCTGAAAATATCAGAAAATCACTTTTGTTGGAGGATAAGTTAAAAGTTGTCAATTGAAATGATTGGCAGCACATCACTCTAATATTTCCAACTTGTACTTCCAAATCCAACTAAATATTACCATGGGAGGGACTTAATTCAGTTCACCTTCTATCATTCACTGCTAACCAATCAAATGCTGTCATGGGAGGGACTTAATTCAGCTCACCCCCTTTCAATCACTGCTATGAGTTGCATCATCCAATCAAAAGCCAATAAGTGTTCACTAGGTTTTGCCAGAGAATAACTGGGCCCCACCCTGTCAGCTGAGTTCATTTCATCAGGTAAAAAGCATGCAAGGAGCTGGGGTTCTGTAAACATGGTTTAGTTGGCTATTGTTTTCTGGATAAAGTTTAATCAGTCAATTTCATCATCACTCACAGGTCACTCATTATCAATGATTTTTAACTCACATAACCAAAGATTTAAATTCAGTTAAAATTGTTTATTTATTTGGATCAGTTTTATTCAAATAGTTTATAATAATTAGATTGATATTTCACAATCATTTGAATCATACCAAGTTTTTAAAATGTAAATAAACAGTATCTAGCCAAACTGTGTGTTCAGTGTATGAAATAGAGAGGGAGAGAGAGAAATGGGGTTTGGGACTAATAGTTTAATTTTATTTCAATAACTCGCTTGCAGGTTCGGGTCTTCAGTGGTGGGAGGAAACCGGAGTACCTAGAGAAAACCCACGAGGCTGGACAGACAACCCTTCTCCTTCCCCCATAAAACCGGGGATTCAAAACCACGCCAGTTGACTCAATGTCAGGCCATATGATATAGCGCGTACACGCTAACCATTCAGCCATCCACCCCCCACCCCCAAATTCACAGGGCCATCCTGTTTAATATGATACCACGTGTAGGGGTGGATCATGCCAACAAAGCGTGATGGGCAAACACACACACACAGAAATCTTTGATTTTATTTAGATGTATATAGATTATCCTCTCAAAACGAAGAGCCATGGTGGCTCAGTGAGTAAGGCGCTGGCTTGTTTGCCTGGAGGTCGCGAGGTTCAGTCTATTATTTATCGAAGATTAAATACTTTATAAAGTACAGCATGGCCATTTATTTAGTGACTATAAATGTGTGAAACAGATTTAAGAATTGGTATATTTATAAATACATGTATTGTGATGTAATTCTCAAGCTATTTGGAGCTATTTATTTATGGTGGGACACCCGATCATTAGCCCAGTCGTTGCAGAAAAGTAGGATAATAATAATATAATCTATTGGTCTTTTAGACCATTATACATTTGTCAATAGTCTGTACATACATGGGGATCACGTGGCTAAGTGGGTAAAACGCTGGCTCGCTAGTCTTGAGGTTCGATCCCTGCATTGGCCGAGAAAGTTCATCCAGATTTTCCGGCCTGGTTTCCCCTTGTCAGTGATGCAGGATGGAGGGCCTAACAAGGACAGCTGTATAGTTGTTTGGATGGGATGACAAACCGAAGTCCTGTGTACTAATTGGCGTGCACGTTAAAGGTCCCCTGGCAGTTGGAATTCGATATAAGAGTAGGCCGTAGTGCCGCTGCCCGGGAAAAATTTCCCTCATAGCACAATGTATGTCACATGCCCGTCCTCATTAGCCCAGTTTAGGAGCAGAACAGTAGGACGTTAAACCCCATTTCATTTCTCTACATACATGTAAAAGATGAGCATTATAAACAGGAATCAAGATAAACATAAAATCTTTTTTAAAAAGAGGGTGTTTCGTATAAGATCTTATATCTAATGGTAGATATGAAACGGCCATTTCATCTAATATTTCCACTCAAAACAAGTTAGGTTATATTAAAGTCTGGCCGCCTTTTCCATAGATTCATCCACGCAATTAAACATGCATTATGCAAGAGCTAAATCTGTCAATTACAAGTCTTTCTTTAGGCCTGAAATATTATCTAAATTATCAATTAGACATTAATTAACTTATCCAGACCACAATAAACTCTCAATGTCTAGGCTAGCCTTCGATGTTGGCTGGATTAGATTGTTATATGCTACTTAACGGCCATTGATAATTAAATTTAAGACGTGGATTTTAGTAATGATGACCGAGGCTTGGCCAAAATTTCACCCGCTTCGATCTCGACTCATAGTGGATTGATTTGACTGAAATTTTCAGCAAATTACATTTACACTATATAGTTTTTAACTATTACAGTGAGAACCGCCAACTCTTTATCTTATCTCCCATAATGTATCTTTAATATATTCGAATTGAATATGTAACATTTAATTAACATCAAGGATAGATAACCTCATGGTCTGGATTATTGACAAGAAGGAATCAAGTCGAAAAATCCTGATGAACTTTCTCGAACAACCATGAGAAACCATGAATTCTACCTACTATATAACATACGTACCGTACAGCACTCTCTCTACTAGGAAATCTAAGAACAGCATACTCTGGTGTCACAGAGATTACACGGCCTCCACAATTATTGGATAATAATTTTAATTTAGTATGAATTTGGTTTTTTGATACTTCTTTCGAAAATCCACGTACTTCAATTTCCACCTTTCCTTCAGCACCCTGAAATAAGGAATGGGGTTTAAAGTGTTCTGCCCCAATCGGGCTAACGAAGACAGACATATGCCATAGCAAACTGATCCCGCAGTGAATATTCACTTGGCCGCTACAATCACTACAAGCATGACATCGACGAGACTTAATGAGTTTGGCATATTAACTTTTTTACTCCGACAAATTAAATTCTCAAACATTTTTTTGAAGTATAAGAAAAATAAATAAAGACGTTTGAAGTATTTGTAGTTAAAAAATATTTCTTATTTAGTGTAAATGGGTATTAAAATGAGTACAATGCAACATTTTGCCCGAAGCAGTTAGGTGTTATGTAAACAATGCAAGAGCCGTTGAGCGAATGACTGACGCCACATGAAATCAATGCACGGGTTGTGGACAGTCATCTGTGACAGAGATAATTCGTAAGTAATTCTCTGTGAAACAGATTGGTGCCATAGGTGTGCTTTGAGGGGAAATTTTTCCCAGGTAGCAAGTGAATTCCAAATGTAAAGGTTTTTACATAAATGCCAAAGTGTACACAGCACCTTGTTTTTTTGTCCCATATCAACAACTAGGCAATGTCCTTGACAAGGGGCAACCGAGAAATCCTAAGGAACTTTCACAAACAAAAACGGGATCGAATCACCGTGGCTCCCTGAAGCATACATATCTCAATACATGATCCTGATGGGAGAGAGAGAGAAATGGGTGTTAGCGTACACTAGAGAAAAACTAAGTTATTTCGGGGCGAACATAGGTTAAATTTAATTCATTACTTTGATTGCGCTGCACGTAGGGGTTTTAGCAATGGCAGGAAACCGGAGGTCACAGAGAAAACCCACAAGATTGGACAGGTGAACCTACTCATTGTCACACAGAAAGCGGGGAATGGAAACCCTGCAACTTGACTCAAGGACAGACTTTATGGTTTCAAGGTTTCAAACCCCCTCAAATTGGCAAGACTTACCTTTGATTGGTGGGGGGGGGGACCGCCGAATGGTTAGTGTGCGCGCGCTGTATCATAGGCCTGCCATTGAGTCAACTGCCGTGGTTTAGAGTCCCTGGTTGTACGTGGCAAGGAGTTGGGTCCCCTGTTCAACCTTGTGGGTTTTCTCCGGGTACTCTGGTTTCCTCCCACTGCTAAAGACCCCTATGCACAAGCGAATTATTGAAAAAAATTGAAAAAAACCCAACATATGTAAGTCTTGAAATGACCTAGTTTGTGTCGAGTGGACGTTAAACCCCATTTCTCTCTCTCTCTCTCTCTCTATCTCTCTCTCTTACCTTTGATGGAGTACGAAATGGTAGGCCTTCAATAAGATCATCGTAAAGGTGACTCTCATTAGCACAACTAATCAAAGCTTCGTTAGTAAAACGACCATGAATTAAAATCGTATAATAATTTTTACGATGACGTAAATCCGATAAATCAGAAATGAAATTAAAATCCCCTAAAATTAGAAAACAAATTCATGTCATTTGTTATTTTTCATGCAAAAGGCCCATGGTACTTTAATCACCTGGTATGGGACAAAATATATAAAACGTGGTACAATTTTATGGATACACGATTACCGAGTTTAATACTAAACGACAAGGATACTCTCGTCTTTATCAAGTATATGATACAGGTATCCTCAAGAGTATCTTAGTTCAAACATCGTTTAGTATTAAACTCAGTAATTGTGTATCCATAAAATTGTACCTTGTGTTATATGTTCAATTACTAAATGCTAATCGAAGAAGATATATAAAACGCATTACAAAACGTTCATTTTTCATGTGATTAAGTCATTTTGTCCAGTAATCCTTTGACAAAATAAAAAAAACAAAATAATAAAAAATCTCCAACACACATAAGATTATTTTGAGGTATTTTATTTCTGTGGATTAAAAGTTAGAGTATATTACCAGAAATGAGAATGATTCGTGTTTGTGGGGGATGGGTGTCGGAAAACCTTCGTAGACTTTGACGGATTTTATCATCGGCAGCATTTTTCCCAGTTGCATCAATATGAACCACATTTACCTGAAATAGTCAGAATGTATTCCAATATGATAATAATGTGATTTATTTTGTGGTTTATAGGTTGAGAGTGAAACATGAAACATACATTATGCAAGAGCTAATTCTGCCAATTGCAGGTTTTTAGGCTTTAAAGTGCACATAAAATGGCCCTGAAAACTTCTCTATGTGAGCAGTCCATGGTTATTTTATCCACTTTACGGCAAATTCACATCAATCCGACTAAATTTAAATCAGCTATCTTCATTCAAAGTCGTAAAAATAGACATCCCATAAAAACGACTTTTCCAATTATTGAAAACACTCTTAATCCCCTCAGACGCCAGTGACGTCACAGTGACCGAATGCATATTCGAAATGTTTATTCCTTAATTACCTATATACAGCTGGCGTGTGTATTCATTAACGCCTGACTGATTCCTTAATCCCCCTAATTAAATAAAACAATTGACTACGGAATAATTTGTTTTATAATTCAATTTAATTCAAGATCCAATTTAGAATTTGTTTCATAATGCACGGTCGTTCTGTTTTCTCACGGCAGCGATTTTAATACACTCTACCATCGTGTACAGTCTAAACGATTCGAGATACATTTTCGTCAGAAGTTTATTGTTCGAAGTTAGAACCTGTTTCATTATGTACGGTCGTTCTGTTTACACACGGCAGCGATTTTAATACAATCTACCATCGTGTGCAGTCCAAACGATTCGAGATACATTTTCGTCAGAAGAGTATCGTCGTTCTAATTTAGAATTTGTTTCATAATGTACGGTCGTTCATTTTCACACGGCAGCGATGTCATACACTCTCCTATGTGTGCAGTCCCATCTATTCGAGATACATTTTCGTCAGAAGAGTATTGTATTGTGGTTCGAATTTCCCCGAGTAAAAGAGTATAGGAGTAAAAAGATGTGGTCACGCAAAATATATCATAAATTTCAAACATGATTGAAACGCGATTTGTAAATGACGATCTGTTATCGACGTACGGCGCCTTTATTTCTGCTTGCGAATTTGACTTTATTACTCTGAAATAGACCGTAAAAATGAAATACGAAGAAATATCTCAATATACGTTAGAATTAACGGATTGAGAAGGATCGCCTAACTATCTATGTGTATCGCAAGTGTAGTGTCGTTAATACCTGTAATTAATCAATCAGACTAAATTTGAACAGTGATTGGGTCATAAAGTAATTTGGAATGTTGATTAGGTAATTATCTTTTTCTTTGCTCACCGATGTTTTTGTAATAAAGTAGCCTCGTATTATTTGTTGATTGGTGTTTAAACAACACCTAAATATAAATCCTTCGATGGATATACGTTTGTGATAAGATAAGGTTATAATGTCTAACATCATTTAACTTTTTTATAAAGAATACAAGTATTTTACAATTAAATTGACAGTTTAATCACTCACCAAACGGCACCAGGAACTCCACATTTGATCAAGTGTATTTGATATTCATTATTACAAATTGATCTGGCCGGCGTAACAAAAAATGATAATTACCCTTCTAAATTAGAACCACAATACTGACGAAAATGTATCTCGAATCGTTTGGACTGCACACGATGGTAGATTGTATTAAAATCGCTGCCGTGAGAAAACAGAACGGCCGTACATAATGAAACAAATTTTAAAATGGATCTTGAATTAAAATGTATTACAAAACAAATTATTCCGTAGTCAATTGTTTTATTTAATTAGGGGGATTAAGGAATCAGTCAGGCGTTAATAAATACACACGCCGGGTGTGTATAGGTAATTAAGCAATCGTTCGTAAAATGTTCACTGCATATCACTGTTGTGACTGTAGGTTGCCAATCAGGATTTGAATTGTTTACAAACGCATTCCAATTTTTCCGTACGATTTCATCGTTGGGAAATTTATGAAACGGCGGTACATTATTCCCCTTTCCCTTGCTGGGATTTCCACAACTCTCAATAACACAACGGTAATATGGCATATTGAAATACACTCGGTAATATTCTAGTCACAAATATAAATCTATTACAACTCAAGACGAGAAAGGTCGGGTTTTACTACTACTTGGTGTTTAACGTCTGCTTCCACATAAGTGATATCGCTTTTGTCGGCTTTTGAAAATGCTTTGACTATTATAGTATAGTGTTAAATTACGAGTTAATGATTACGCCAGTCAAATGTTAATTGGACCGACAAATACACACGTGTTAACTGGCGGTGTGTATACAGTGATATATCGTACAGATAGTGCTATATTGTATAGATAATGTGTATAGATTATGTGTAGTGCCTGTGACGTCACCAGCCAATCAACCGGATAAAGGTTGTAATTGAAAATTTGAAAACCGTTTTTGGCTGTCTGATGTTTAAACGTTAAGATCTCAAATAATTTTAATCAGATTGGAGTGAACTTGACGTAAAATGAATGTAGTAACCCTTGGCTATCAATATATGCAATTAAAAATTATTATTTTATGTGGTCTTTAAATGTAAAATGAATTATTAATTAGACATTCATTAACTTATCCAGACAATAATCAACTCTCGATGTCTTCGCTAGCCTGTGATATTTACTGGATTATAATCTGATCTGTTGCCCAACGCTCATTCATGATTAAATCAAAAAAATGGATAATCAAGACTATTTTTTTTTATCGTACCGACTTTAGTAATGATGATCGAGGCTAGACTTAATTTTCAATCGCTAAATTTTCAGTTCAGAGTGGATCAATTTGACTGAAATTTTCAGCATCAGCAAATTACCTTTACATTATCTAGTTTTTACCTAGTATAGCGAGAACTGCTAGCTCTTTCAGCTTAGAGCTGGGCGATATCCCTAGAAACAGATATCGCGATATTTTCAAAAAATACCGCGATATAATCACTATATCGCGATATTTTATAAAAGGTCAATACTTTCAGTTTATCACTTTTTAAATTTAAATAAACATGCATAAAAAGTTGGAAATACCCCTCAAGATTATTATTATTATTTCTAGTCAATATTATTTTTAGCATACAGTACCAAATTGGTTCAAACCAAGATCTATAGCAATGAAAACTTGCTAAAGCTGTTGTTTATTACAATTTTAATATTCAAAATATTAATTATAATATTTAATTTAAATCAAAAATAGTTCGCATGTTGTTTATTACAATTTTATTATTCAAAATATTAATTATAATATTTCATTTAAATCAAAAATATTTCGAATGAAGGAGGCCCTGAAAACATTAAAAACAGTTTGTGTTCTTTCGGCCGTGCATATTGTATAGCTACGCTACGAGTGAATGCGGTTCATTTAAACTTGTAAACTCGTTTTTTCTCATTCACGAGTATACCTTTTTGAAAATGCATTATACAATACAAGGATACTAAATTAAACTATAATCTGCTATGTCAAAAAGTGTCCATCGAATTAGTCAAATATTTTTCCCGAGTCACGACCGCCACGACACGTCCGACGCTGAATGATAATCACTGTCAGTCTACCGGAACTAGGACTCTCGGTGTAGTTGGCATTATTATTATTTATATTTCTGCTTTATTAAAATTTAATCCAATCCTAAAATCAAAGATTACTTTCGAAAATCAAAGTATCGGTCTTCACAATTCGTCAAGATGTATATAAATTGAACAGAAACAGGAATAGATAATTCTAACGGGTCGAAAGGTGAGCGAGAAGTCACGTGATCGACGTAAACAAAGCTCCTTATGTCGGCATTTGCAATTTTTAAGGAATGAATACTCGGGAGTTTATAGCAGCATTTTTCATCATTAAGCGATAAGATATCACAAATAACATGAAAAAGAATACATTTTGTTCAATATTTATGTTAAATATCATCTAGAAAATCAAAACCGCGATATATCGCGGTATGTTCGGTTTTTCGATATTTTTCTGAAGACGGTATTTTTCACGGTTTTTATTTCCGTGACGGTTTTATATCGAAATACCGAAATATCGCCCAGCTCTATTTCAGCTTGAATTCTTTATGTCAGAGGTCTTGAGCCGACAGGCTGAGGGCCTGGCCAGGAACGGTGCATCGTCACTTGCATGCAACAAATAACACTGCTGTCCTGGCAAAATTTCCTATATAGCACTCTGCAGAAGATTAGGATGCTAATCGGATGAACATGTAAGCTACATCTGTGTACATATAAGCAATATGTGTGTAAGCAATACCCGTGTACATGTAAGCAATACCTGTGCTGAATTAAGTTCTTGTATAACGTCTTTATTTTCTTTATTGATATCACAGACACACATAAATTCTGCTTCCCGATAACCAGAGAAGAAACCATCACGAATCTTCTGTACGACTGCATACGCAGATTTATATTTAGGTACATTTAGGTTTTCAATATCCCAGAATACACCAATAGGAAGTAGCTTATCACTCATGATGAAAAGTTAACTGCAAGATAAAAAAGAATAAACTAAAATCAAAATCAGTTTTAGAGAGAAAATGAAATGAAATGGGGTTTAACGTCCTACTCTAGTTTTAGAGAGAGAGAAATGGAGTTCAAAGTCCACTCAATACAAACTAGGTCATTTCAAGGCTAACACATGGTTCAATTTTATTTCAAATTTGCTTGCGCGTAGGGTATTTAGCTGTGGGAGGAAAGAGAGAGAGAGAGAAATGGGATTTAACATCCACTCGGCACAAACTAGGTCATTTTGGGACTAACATATGGTTTCAATTTTTATTTCAATAATTCGCATGCGTGTAGGGGTCTTAAGCAGTGGGAGGAAACCGGAGTGCCATGAGGTTGAGAAGGCGCCCCTATCTCCATGCCACATACGCTGTGGGAGGAAAGCAGAGGACACAATGACAGACCTTGATACAATGAACACGTGCCAACCAGTTTTAACCACAGCAGATCTCTTCTTCCTGTCATACATGAACTGATAAATTGCAGCATTATTGCAGACAATAGAAACCTAGTCGAAACGCTGCAATATATCGAAAAAACATTGCCCAGTAATAAATAGTGCATCATTGCTTGATGATAAAGACTATAGAACCATCATAGTAGTCACTACGCATGGTAATAAACCGTTGTACATGTATCATTGCTTGATAAATACTATACAGTAGTCGAAACATCGCTAAAGCAATAAACAGTGGTATTATAATCGCCAGATAGTAAATACAGACTGGAGAAGAGTAGCTGAAAAATCGCTCGTCTTTAAAATCTCAAGTTTAAAGTCTCATTTTTCTGTAACAGGACTAATGATGAGGTTTCCACCTACATGTTGGGTTCGTTACAAAATCGCTCGTCTTTAAAATCTCAAGTTTAAAGTCTCATTTTTCTGTAACAGGACTAATGATGAGGTTTCCACCTACATGTTGGGTTCGTTACATTCACGCCAAGTTTACTCATCTTGCACCCCTGATAAGGGGGAACCACAAGGAAGTATCTTGAACACCGGAACCCTCTGTTTAGTGTTGTACTCACTCCACTGCTGGCTTCTGATTTAAAAAGTCCTAGATGTACATAATTAACCTTATCAGTGATAGGGCATACTTTTTTCACCTCAGACACCTTGAGGCCCTGTGTCTTCTGATTCAAAAACCCCTACATAAACAGGAGCGGTGAAGGTTGTGTACTCACCTTTTAAAAGAGGTTAAAACTGATGAAAGCAGATAAAATTTTAAAACAGGCGATGTGATGTTAAAATATAAAATAGTTGATTAAAATATAAAATTTCTTTCTTTTCTTCATTCCTTTTCTAGCCCCCCATTTACGCCACTCTGAAAAATAAATCGGGAATAAAATCACAATAAAGAATACAGGTACATGTTTCCTTGGAAACCATACATCAACAGACACGTTTAAGCCCATAGAAAGATGGCCTCCCAAGTTTCAAAAACAGGCCCTAAGTTCACAAAGCAGTCATAGACTTACCTTGAGAATTTACTCAACTTTCAATCACAAAGAAATATCTTTGATCCAGAAACACAGAACTTTGTATATAGTTTCTTATTATTTGATACATTAAAACAACAAAAGTTTTGTAAAGGGCTATATTTTAGTTACACTAAGGCGAAAAATTTTGATTAAATTCTTGACTTAATTCTGAGAATACTTTGTGAACTCGGGGCCAGGTGTCGGCAACTAACTTATGGCACAAGTGACATGGTGCACATCATGATAAAAATAATCTGATATTAAAACCAAAAAATTATTTAACTCAGGAACTTTCTTGGCCAATGCAGAGATTGAAACAAGTGACCACCAGTTTGTTAGTCACCTGATAAAAATGTGAATTTTATTTATAAAGCATTGTATGTTATCTGATCATCACCACCAAAAGAAAATTTATATACAGTTTAACATTCATGACACCAGGATTAAAGGAAAAATGATACACATTTATAAATTTACGATGCACGTGTGTTTTTCCGACGAAAAACAATTTGACAAATGGGTCCCAGGCGAATATCCATGGTAACAGAATTTTTTTTTAACACATATGACTTTCTGTATCTGCTAATTAGTGGAAATTCTTCTATTCAAACTTGGGCATAATATTTGGTATCCGGACCACTCGGACCAAAGACCACTCGGACCAAGTCCACTCGGACCAAAATAAAGACCACTCGGACCAAAACACGTAGGAAACAACACGTGGGAAAAGGTACGAATCAGTCTGAGGTACGAAACGAGGTATTTTTTTTTGTAGTTTTTGATGTAATACACGGGTGAGTATATTATCAACACATGTACTAATGCATTAATCCCTACTCAGTTATCGTTGTTTTGTTAATTAATCTTCTTTGATGTGCTTCATTATGATTAAATACCACGGGTAAGTATACCACTTATAATATTCATATTAAAACAAACACAATTTATTAAAACAACAGTTTATATTCATATTAAAACAAACACAATTTATTAAAACAACAATTTATTTGCGATCCGAGAAGTCATATTAAAACAAAAACAATTTATTAAAACAACAATTTATTAGCGATCCGAGTATTTATCTTTTAAAACACTTGGTCCGAGTAGTCTTTTTGTTTGGTCCGAGTACTTTTTTTATTGTGGTCCGAGTAGTCTTTTTGTTTGGTCCGAGTGGTCTCCGTTTTGGTCCGAGTGGTCTTTGGTCCGAGTGGTCATGGATTCTAATATTTTACTTTGAAACATTACCACTTAAATCCACCGGTACAACGACTTGCCAAATCCACTGTTATTTCAACTCAGTCATATAACAATACCGGTAATTTATCTATATTAAAATGACAATTTAAAGAATGGTATATTATCAAATATCGATATAAAACATTGCGATTATAAGTTGAAATAATGGTTGCTTGGAAATCGGATTTAGAGGGGCATTTTGATACAAAAATGGCAATTTGGCATAAAGAACAGTATATTCAAATATCGACATAAAAAAATAGTGTTATAACTTGAAATAATGGTGGACTTTAATTGTGCTACCCGTATGGGCCTAATCCACTGCATGTGTAGCCTATTGCCTTTTAATTGGTAAAGATCCATAAATAATGATTTGTCATTTATAAAAATGATACATGTAGTGATGTACAGCAGGTTGGCTTAATTAATGGTTGTCATTTAGAAACCTGATACAGCAAGTTGATCTATTTAATCTTATTGATCTTGTTATTAAGATATAGGTAAGCTTATACATGACCTACATGTAAGCATAATAACAACAGTAGCTGGATTGACCAAGAAGACCCCAGTCGA
Source organism: Patella ulyssiponensis (assembly GCA_963678685.1). Taxonomy (NCBI): domain Eukaryota; kingdom Metazoa; phylum Mollusca; class Gastropoda; family Patellidae; genus Patella; species Patella ulyssiponensis. Next base: position 93,412,508 of record OY783226.1, read on the forward strand.
GATTTCTTGAAACATTTAATCATTTTTGTTATGTTCAAAATTAGTAAATGAGAGTCTGGGTGTACGAGTGTGTCTGGTTGAAAGAGACTGAGTGGAAGCGCGTGTTGCTAGGTAATTGAGTAATATTATAGGATGTAAAGCAGACGGTGAATGGTGAACGGTGAGCTGGGCCCGCGTGTGTGTGTGTTGCGCGGTTTTGATATCGTTTTTTCACGTTGTATTTGATGTTAACATTTAACTTTACTTTATTATAATTGTGAACTCAATATGTATTCTGTGTGGTGAATCTTCTATAACCTTTTGTAAAGGTTAATTTATTTGGTCATTAATTTTGTGTGATGTGATCAACCGTGAACTCTGTACTGAACTTTTCGCTGAACATTTATTTATAATATAATATCATCGTACGAAATAATATTAGTTAGTTATTGTTACATCGAATCACACCAGTGATAACAGCAAAATTACGACCCACGGCTCGCCGGTACTATATTAGGTGAAAAAACGTCAAAATCTGGTCATTTTGTAAACACGTGATGATGAAGTTAGCAAGCGTGAAGCGGTGACACTTATTGTTATGTACTTTCGTACTGTAGTAACTTTTTGTTTTCTACTCTTGTGTATGACATATGGTGAACGTATTGACCATGATAAATTAACTTTAAAAATGTCAACACGTGATAGTACTGATAGTGATATTCATCCACCAGTTTTGGAACCTGTGATAAATATTGTGAATATGAATGAAAATGATGATACTGCTCCTCCAGTGTTGCAGCATGAAGTAAACAATACTGAAACACCAGGTAACAATAATGACCCACAGGGGGCCGGTGTAATTGACCATGAACATTCCATTATAAACATTGCCTCAAGTGAAGATAATTATCAATCAGTTGCTAATTTTGTGCATCCTAAAGATGACATTAGACCCCAAGATAGCATTTCTAATGTACCGAGTAATAGAACAAAATCAACAACGTCTTCAACTCTTCGTTTAATGAATATAAAAAGACAATTAGAATTAAAATATCAATTAGAAGCATTTCAAGAACAAAACAAAATCGAAGAAGAGAAGCTGAAATTAGAAAGAATACAGAAAGAAGAGAAGATGAGATTAGACAGAAAACAGAAAGAAATCACACTTAAAGCAAAACTAAAGGCTGCTACAGATTTAGTTGAAATACAGAATGCGAGTAAAGGTAAATCTAGTGCTAAATCATCGGTGATCCATGAACATTCTGTGACACATAATAAATGTAATGAACATTCTGTGACACATAATAAATTTAAAGAACATTTCACCAACTTACCTCCAGTCGAAAATACACCTACGCATGTTGATTTACCTCCAGTTGTAACAAATACACCCAACTTACCTCAACCAGTTCCTAACCATACACCTACATGTACAAATATTAGTATGGAATCGGTGCTGAATAAATTAATTGACAATCAAAGGGATCAAGCCTTACCCTTACATGAAATCAAACCATTTGATGGCTTAGATGTTATGACATACAGAACTTTCATTAAAAACTTTGAATTAATAGTAGAAAGAAACACTGAAGACAGTGCACGACGCCTAGAATATTTGTTGAAATACACACGTGGTGATGCGCATGAAATTATCAAGAACTGTCCGTTAATTGATCCGCCTGCACATGCATATAAAAGAGCCAAAGCATTACTAGAAAGAGACTTTGGAAATCTACCCTTATTAGCAGCTGCCTTTTCGTCGAAAGCTGAAAGTTGGCCTAAAATCGTGTCTGGTGATCGTGTGGCTTTAAGAAAATTCTCAATATTCTTGATAAACTGTACTAATTCCAAAATAAACAATAGCGATATGAACTCTATGGATGGATTTGAATTCCTCCATACATTAGCATCGAAATTGCCAACCGCTTTACAGCAAGCGTGGATAAATAAAGTCGGTGATATTCGTGATAAAGAAGTAAGATCTCCTAAGCTCATGGACTTTGAAAATTTCGTCAGTCATATATCTCGCAATGAAAATGATCCACGAATAACAGGCCTAGGTTATCAACAGAAATCCTCTCAAAATAAACAGTATAGTATGAACCCATCACATTCTAAGAGAGCCTACGCAAGTGGACTGCATCCAGTAAACCCCAGTAGTAACAGTACATCACATGAACGAATCAACAGAGCTTCGATACATCCATGTTTATATTGTGGTAATAACACAAACCATTCCATATTAGTATGTCGTAAATTCGGCAGTTTAAGTCCACACCAGAAATCAGATGTGGTGAAGAAATCCGGTTTGTGCTTCTCATGTTTAAATCCAGGACATATGAAACCAAATTGTCCTAATCCCCAGTGGTCAAAGTGCATGAACTGTTCTAGATCACACCCGACAATAATGCATGATCCCACCCGTGATTCCATTCAAAGTAACAATAGAAATATAAGTGATGTTTGTAGTAAAGCAGAAAATAAACCAACAATTACCTCTGGTTGTGCTGAAGTAATAGGTAATGAACCATTAATGGCAGTGATTCCAGTGAAAATCAGAACGACATTGAACAGTTATCCCATTACAACATTAGCATTTGTAGATAATGGTAGCAGTGCTGTATTTCTTAGTAAAGTGTTATCCGATGCACTTCGTGTTAGAACCAAAACAACTAAAGTCTTATTAAAAACATTAAACTTAGAAGAGTGGACAGATACAGAAGTAATATTAGATAATTTGATCATTGGTGGTGTGAACAACAATGACTACATAGAATTACCACAGTCTTACATTAGAACATCAATGCCTGTGAACAAGTCAGATGCTCCAAGTCAGCAAGATATAAACAAGTATGAACATTTGCGTCATATACAGGTGCCTGAATTGAGTGGTGAATTTTGCATTCCAGAAGTAACATTAATGATTGGTAGTAATATGCCCGCAGCTACAATGCCCCTCGAGGTTGCGATCGGTGATATCGGAGAACCGTATGCAATTAAATCTCCTCTCGGTTGGTTATTATATGGACTCCCAGGAAAATTACGCAATGTAAACAGTTTCAGTGTTAACTTTTGTCAACTTGACTCGCGATTAGAAAAACAAGTCAAGTCTTATTTTGATTTAGAATTTGCTGAGCGCCTTAATGATGATCAATTGAATTATTCCATTGAAGATAAGCGATTTATAGATATTATGGATAAATCCGCAAAACTTGTAGATGGACATTATGAGTTAGAATTACCTTTAAGAAATAAAAATGTAAATGTACCTAATAACAAATTACAAGCTGAAATGTATGCTGAAAAACTTAAGAAAAAATTGTTAGTAAATGATAAGCTTCATTGTGAATATACTAAGTTTATGAATGATTTAGAATCTAAAAATTATTGTGAACGTGTTCCTATTTATGATATTAATGGTTTAGATAAACGATTATGGTATATTCCCCACCACTCTGTAAAACACCCTAAAAAACCTGATAAAGTAAGAATAGTCTTTAATTGTCCAATTGTATATGATAATTTCTCTTTAAATAACCACTTGTTACAAGGTCCAGACCTAACTAATAGACTTTTAAGTGTATTGATACGTTGGCGACAAGAATTATTTGCAGTCATGGCAGACATAGAATCCATGTTCTACCGAGTTAGGGTAGCTAAATCTGATTGTGACATGTTACGTTATTTATGGTGGCCAAAGGGAGATTTGACAAAACCTTTATGTGAATATAGGATGCTTGTACATGTTTTCGGTGCAACCAGTTCCCCTGCATGTGCAAATTACGCTTTAAAGAAGGTAGCCTTAGATAATCAAAATGATTATAACCCTTTTGTCATTGATAGTATACTGAATGATTTTTATGTAGATGATTTTCTTAAGTCAGTTAGTGATGAAATTACAGGTATTTCACTTATTCATGATATTTGTGAACTTTTATCTAAAGGTGGTTTTAGATTAACTAAATGGATAAGTAATAGTCGTAAATTGTTAAATTGTATTCCTGAACAAGATCGTATTGAAGAAGTGAGAGATTTAGATTTATGTAATGATTTACCTGTTAAAAGAGCATTAGGTGTGCAGTGGTGTGTGGAAAGTGATATGATTGAATTTAAGGTTGATATTTTAAGTTCATTAGCAACTAGACGTAATATTTTGTCTGTAATGAGTTCCATTTTCGATCCTTTTGGTATTGCCTCCCCATTTATTTTAAAGGCTAAAATTATATTACAAAACTTATGTCGTGCAAAATTAACATGGGATGAACCCATTCCATCTGAGTGGAATATTAAGTGGTGTGAATGGCTTACTCAATTAAGTAATTTAGAACAATTAAGAATACAAAGATGTCTTAAGCCTGATAATTTTGGTAACATTGTAAATACTCAATTACATCATTTTGCTGATGCAAGTCAGGACGGTTATGGTACTGTGACATATATACGTTTTTTAAATGACAGTGGTAGTGTGCATACTGCTTTTGTGTTAGCTAGATCGCGTGTGGCACCCTTAAAGCCCCACACTATTGTGAAGTTAGAGCTTTCTGCAGCAACTTCTCTTGTAAGAATAAATACAATGTTGATTCGTGAATTCTCAATTCCAGTAGACCGTGAAATATTTTGGACTGACAGTCAAACAGTGCTAAAATATGTAAACAATAATACGTCGCGATATCCAGTATTTGTGAGTAACAGAATCGCTGTTATACGTGATGGATCCAATGTTAGTGATTGGAGATACGTTCCTTCTAAAATGAACCCTGCAGATTATTGTTCAAGGGGACTTAGTGCTGTTGAACTCTCAAATAAAAGGTGGATTGAAGCACCAGAGTTTCTACATAATCCTGAAACAGAGTGGCCTGAAAATAATGAGACTTGTGACAATGAAATCAAGGTGAACAGTGTGAAATGTGAAAATGACTGTGTAACTCAGTTATTTCAGAACTACTCTGATTGGGTTAAACTAAAACGTGGCGTGTCATGGTGGATGCGCTTGAAGGCGATTCTTAAACTTAAAGCAAAGAAAGAGCCAATACCCGATGATTTATGTAAACATTCCTTATCTCATGAAGAAATTGTCAATTCAGAAAGTGTGATATTAAGATGTGTTCAAAACTCATGTTTTTCAAAGGAAATAGATATCCTTAAGAACGACAGCAGTAAGAAGTGTGTGACGTCGAATAGTGACATTTCCAGTTTAGATCCCATATTAAAGGATAATCTTTTACGTGTCGGTGGACGATTACGAAATAGCAATATTCCTTATAATGCCAAGCACCAAATAATATTACCCAAAAATTGTCATATTGCATGGTTAATTGTGAAACATATTCACAAAGTTGTAGGACATCAAGGTATGAATCATACAGTATCAGAACTTAGACAAAAATTTTGGATAATAAAAGCTGGACTTCTAGTGAAAAACTTTATTAGAAATTGTGTGACATGTCGAAAATTTAATTCTCGTGTTTGTGAACAGAAAATGGCAGATATTCCTGTGTCAAGACTTACTCCACATGAGAAACCATTTAGTAGAGTGGGCATAGATTATTTTGGCCCGTTTTGTGTAAAAGTAGGTCGTTCGGTGAGGAAGAAATATGGTGTAATATTCACCTGTCTCGCTTCTCGTGCAATACATATAGAGGTGGCAGACACGTTAGACACTGATTCATGTGTTAGTGCAATTCGCCGATTTATTGCTCGACGAGGTTATCCAGTTGAAATATTTTCGGATAATGGGACCAATCTTATCGCTGCAAACAAAGAATTGAAATCTTCCTTACAACAGTTAGATCAAAATGTGTTAAATCATTTCTCTGCTAGATATAGTTTCAAATGGAACTTTAATCCTCCTGCGGCATCCCATTTCGGTGGCATATGGGAAAGACAAATCCGTACCATAAGAAAGATTTTACAAGCTATTCTATGTGATCAGTACTTAAAAACGTGTCAAAGTGAAGAACATTTGCGAACTTTTATGTGTGAAGTAGAGGCTATAATTAACAGTCGCCCACTTACCAAAACTTCAGACAATCCTAACGATTTAGATGTAATTACCCCAAATTCCATATTATTGTATGATAATAATGTATTATTTCCCATAGGTACTTTTAGTGACAGAGATATTTATGCTAAAAGACGGTGGCGACAGGTACAATACCTGTCAGACTTGTTCTGGAAACGTTGGACTAAAGAATATTTACCCTCCCTTCAGAAACGCCAAAAATGGTTAAAACCTCTTAAGAATATTGCAATAGGTGATATAGTCTTAGTTGTTGATAGTATGTCGCCAAGAGCTTCTTGGACTATGGGTAAAGTAGTTGAAACTTATCCAAATAAGCTTGGATTGGTGAGAAGTGTCAAATTGAAAACACAAACTGGTTTTTTAGTAAGACCAATTGATAAGTTATGTCTCTTGTTAGAACAAGATAGTTAGTGGTGTAATTGTAATCATTACTAGTATTAGTTATATTATATAGTAAACATATAAATATCTTTGGTGAAAGGGTGTAAAGTGAATTTGGTGACTTCCTTATTTGGAAATACATGTAGAATTTAAATTATGCTATTTGTAGTTTACATGTACTTAAAGGTCAAGTGTGACAGACTTTAATATGATATACTAAAATAACTCAGTTAGTGTGATGGTGATAAGATTTCATGAGTGCAAAATAATATCTAGTTATTATTATTAACTACAGTATTCATACTTATATTGACATTTTGTGTTAAAGGTATTAACATTTGAATTAAGTTTTAAGTCAATAATGATGATTCATTATTTGTTTATATTTGAACATATAAATATTTGTATCTCATTATGTATAATTCGATAGGGGCCGGTTATGTTATGTTCAAAATTAGTAAATGAGAGTCTGGGTGTACGAGTGTGTCTGGTTGAAAGAGACTGAGTGGAAGCGCGTGTTGCTAGGTAATTGAGTAATATTATAGGATGTAAAGCAGACGGTGAATGGTGAACGGTGAGCTGGGCCCGCGTGTGTGTGTGTTGCGCGGTTTTGATATCGTTTTTTCACGTTGTATTTGATGTTAACATTTAACTTTACTTTATTATAATTGTGAACTCAATATGTATTCTGTGTGGTGAATCTTCTATAACCTTTTGTAAAGGTTAATTTATTTGGTCATTAATTTTGTGTGATGTGATCAACCGTGAACTCTGTACTGAACTTTTCGCTGAACATTTATTTATAATATAATATCATCGTACGAAATAATATTAGTTAGTTATTGTTACATCGAATCACACCAGTGATAACAGCAAAATTACGACCCACGGCTCGCCGGTACTATAATTTTCATTTAAAAATCATGATTTACCTGACCAAAATAGAAGTGCAAATTGTATGTTTCAGCCAATGTCACTTGTTTTATTATGACAAAAATAAATAGAACGTTGCTGATGTCAGAAATAGATGGTGCAACAAGCTTATTTATTATTACGAAGATACGTTCATTGCAACAGCTGAGTTGATGTAGACTTCAGGGGGAAGTCTTATATAACCCATTTCAATCAACTTTGTTCCACCAATTTGCTTATTTTTTGACGCACAAGTTAACAAACTCGTTTATCAATATGTCGAACCAAATAAACAAATGGCCACTCACCTTACATGGGGCTACATTTTATGGATATTTTCTTTATCCGAAATCCATGTTGACAAAATCAGAAAAGCGAAGAGAGAAAGCCTACCAGCAGCTTCCGGAAAAGGTTGCGATAGACAAAATAGTTCTTAAATTAACCCATGTTCGGAAAAAATACTACACTCAAAATTCTGAAAACTATTCTGATATTATATTGAGAAAATTTAATAGTTGCCATACACACCAACAAAATACGAATTTTACTTAATTTCAGGTGTATGGATTTTCCAAGGGAGGTAACTCTTTAGTTCTCAGTGTTAAAGTAGTTCGTTCTTCGTTTCCATTATATAACGCACTGATATAATTTATTGATACTGCTCTTGTGGCCTGTAGTTTTGTGCGTTTATATAAATTTCACTTTGTTGCGAAATTTAACAAAAAAAGATAATATAATATCATAGACAATGACTGTACCTCTTTGGTTTAATAAAGATGCATTATGTAAGAGCTAAATTTGCTTACTCTTACTGCAGATCTTTCTTTTGGCCTTAAATGTTATAGGCCTAAATGGAGGGCTTTAATACAGTTATTCACATGCGAAGTCCATAACAAACTGTCTGGAACAGTAGAACGACAGACTTTGAACGGATTGAAACACTATCACCGCTTAATGATTTAAAGATACGTTATGTAAGAATTTAACCCCATTGAATAGACCTGGCCTACGCAAATTTAATTTGTTTTCTTTCTTCCCCAATATTTCCAACAGGATTCTTTATTATTTAACAAAAAATTAAATCATTGTTGCTCAGTGAGTGATTGCTTCGTAGGGAAAAGCAATTTAGAATTATGATCAGAAATTATAAAGCGTCAGTTAATTCGAAATAAATGACGATAAAAATTACAAAACCGTAGAGTTAATTTGAAATAAATGGCGATAAAATTATAAAGCTTTGAAGAAAATTGGAAATAAATGACAATTGGAATTAAGGGCCGTGTTTAATATTTAGAATGAAAGTAGGCCTACATTAATTTTTTTTTTCTCAGCAAATTGTTAATACCAAAACCTCCCAATAAAGCCTATTACATAGAATTAGAGGTATTTGCTAATTCAGAAAAGGAAATGGATGAACTTTAAATTAGCTTTCTTGAATGACGCCGAGATAATTTACATATTGTTCTTAATATAAAAATTTAGATGTCGATCAGGGCCCTATGTAGGATTTTAAAAGTGGGGGTGCATGCAGCAGAGTGGTTGGCCGCCAATATATTGCCCAAGTTATTGAGCGCGGGGACTACCGTAATCCAATCAAAGTCGCTAGCAAGTAATCGGGCCGCCATTTCTCGGGTCGCTTTATTTTTCTGGAGGTGCAATGTACGGCCCCTGCATCCCCGCTAAATACGGCCCTGATGTCGATCAGCGACTTTTGTAACTTATTTGATCAATATGCCTTTGTTTGATCTTTTGTTTTTGATTTCTCTCAGAGAGTACTACTGTGCCAACACAAATTCATTTCCCTGGACTGATAGCACGTGCTTTGATGATGTTACCTCCCTTTAGATATAAATATCTGCCCCCCCCCCACACTTTCTGATCTAAATGAAATGAAGTGGTTTTACGTCCTACTGTTCTGCTCCGACTGGGATAATGAAGCGGGCATAGCCATACAGTGTGCTATCAGGGAAATTTTGCCCCGACAGCGGACCTACGACTTAAGCCTATTCTTATATCGAATTCGACCTGTCCCATCCACCAATGGATCCTTTAGGTGTAGGGCACTATATGTACGCGACCTGTTTTTTTTTGTCCCATCCACGCGGGAAACCATGCTGGGAAATCCTGATGAGTTTTCTCGACCAACACCAAGAGCGAACCCGCGAGATCCAAACTAACGAGCCAGCACCTGGTTACCCGCTTAGACACAGTGGCACTCATTCTGGTATATGACGTAAATGCAATCTCAGAAACATTTACACACCTACACTTCCTCGAATCCCAACTGTCAATCAGGGCCGTATCTAGCGGGGTTGCGGGGGGTACATTGCACCCCCAGAAAAATAAGGCGTCCCCCATCCGAAATTTTTTTTTTTGGACAATCTTTCAATTATGAGATAATACACTTGCTTATGATCACACAGTGATGCTCTTAAGACACCGACCAGTCGGTCGGTTTTAAGGGTGCCCACACGCCAACTCTGCTGCATCCCCACTTTTAAAATCCTACAAACGGCCCTGCTGTCAACGGTCTTTTAGTACGTGTCCGTCAAAGTGAACGCGTGTCTTTGGTCTTTTTGTTCCGACAAAGCGAAGCAACCGATGTCGTATTTACTTATATATGCGTGACAATCTCCCCAGAGCACCACTTTGTCAGTTTTATGATCGGTTGTCTCGTCGACAATCTCTTCATACACCGTTGAATTTGCCTTGACCGGGTGACAGCTACCACTCTTGTTTCAATTTCAAACTGTCAGGGGATCTGCAACGTAATTGGATTTTCGTCCCATTCTAATGACTGGGCTTGTTTCCTTTTCAGGCCCTCTCCGCCAAGATTTGCCTGATCTTGCTCCCTGCACTACTGACAAGGCAAAACGAGAGACTGGCCAATCGCGATAAGTCTCTCTTGGCCAACATCGGGTTTGAACCCGAGGTCTTCTGGTTACTGTACGACCGTCATACCCACTGAGCCACCACGTGACCCAACAAGACAATCACAAAGTAGGCAAATTAACACATTGCGTGGTCTTTATTATCACATTTAAAACATTATTTTCACACTGAATATCTGAATATTTTCATTTCATTTTGAATATTTTCATATTACTTTACACATTTTTATTTCACTCTGAACATTTTCATTTCACTCTGAACATTTTCATTTCAACCTGAACATTTTCATTTCACTCTGAACATTTACATTTCAACCTGAACATTTTCATTTCATTCTGAACATTTTCATTTCATTCTGAACATTTTCATTTCAACCTGAACATTTTCATTTCATTCTGAACATTTTCATTTCAACCTGAACATTTTCATTTCATTCTGAACATTTTCATTTCAACCTGAACATTTTCATTTCATTCTGAACATTTTCATTTCAACCTGAACATTTTCATTTCATTCTGAACATTTTCATTTCAACCTGAACATTTTCATTTCATTCTGAACATTTTCATTTAAATGTAAATATTTTCATTTCATACTGAACATTTCATTTCTCTTTTTAAAAAATTTCATTTCCCTTTAAACATTTTCATTTCCCTTTATAAATTTTCATATCCCTTTAAACATTTTCATTTCCTTTTAAATATTTTCATTTCATTTTAAATATTTCCCTTTAAACATTTTCATTTCCCTTTAAACATTTTCATATCCCTTTAAACATTTTCATTTCCCTTTAAACATGTTCTTTTCTCTCTAAACAATCTATATTCCGCGTATCTGCAATGATAAGTAATCGATGTAAGTATAAATGCAAATGGCTATTCTCGTGCTCAAAATATTTGTACAAATATAAGCTTTAAATCAGTCTGATTAAAACACGGATCTATATTTCGTTTCGGTCGTTTTATACTTTCGATGGGCTACACTACATGGGGATCTGACCGGTTGTACTGGAAGGTCATGTCAGGGGTCGTATGACCCTATGACGTCAGCCATTGATTAATCAATCAGCGTTGACGTCTCTAGTGAATTACCCACAGTTTCGTGCATCGCCTGCAAAGAAGTCGCCGTAACAGATGGTTTCATTGGCTAATCCCTCAAGCCACCCAGAACGCGTGTTATATAACCACCCTTCCAGATCCTAGAGAAGTAAACACAAGTAAAACGAAATTTTGAACTATTAAAAACGAAACAAGGATCTGTGTTTTAATGATATTTTCTTTAAACGGGTTTCAAGAGAATTCTGGCACCGTCTAATATCTCATGGCTAATAAAACTATTCTAACAATTAGCGTGTTTTAATACAGTAGTTCTCAACCGCAAAAACTTCCCAAGTGTGCCGCGAAATTTTGAACGGCACACTCAGAAAACGCGAAAAACCACAGGATCCTAATTGAGTATTCACTGGTGTCAACCAGTAGTTCATAGCTGGGTTTTTCTTTATTTAGTTTGAGTTAGTCGGTGTGTCTATGACTAGTCTGTGTCTACGATTGTATGCCGTCTATATTTCCTATATAATATTATTTAGGCAGGTGTGCCGCTATTTTTACATGTATCCCATGGTGTGCCGTTGGCAAAGAAAGATTGAGAACCACTGTTTTAATACAAAACACGTTTTATTTTTTTCAACGCTTTGAAACTTTTCTTTTTAACGGTTAACGTGAGCGCGTTGTGTCACAAATAAGGTCTGTCATTGAGTCAACTAGCGTGATTTCGAATGCCTATCCAACCTCCTCTGTTGTCTCTGGGTCCCCCGGTTTCCTCCCACCGCAAAAATCCCATATGCGCCAGAGAATCATTGAAATAAAATATAATCATATGTTAGTCCCGAAATGACCTAGTTCGTGTCGAGTAGACGTTAAACCCCATTTCTCTCTCTCCATTAGCATCAGCTTAGTAGGATTTTAAACCTCATTTCATCTATACACTTAAAGCGGGAATTTCATATTTTCCAAGGAAGTCAATACATATTTATTTCTATGTCTTTTGCTTAAAGATACATTATGGGAGATTTTGACAAGGAGTTAGCCATTCTTGCTATAAAAGTTCAAAAATAGATGTTGAAACAAGAATATATTGAAAATTTCAGTCAAATAACTTTATCCTGAACAAAGTTGTTACCACTATAATTTTTTACTAGATATGGGGGTTAAAATCATCGACACCCTTTTCCCCACTATGGCCGATTGTTGATTGACAGGCGTTAACTCCACCTACATAGTCTCGATCATCAAGTAATGTTTAAACGGTATCTACTGAAGCTTGTGTATAGCCTCGGTCATCACTGTCTTTCATGAATAATTTCCGGAAGTATGATGACGTCAACGTCACGCAGAAACCCCACCCACAACGCCATAGTGATTAAATCGGTCGACGAAATCCTGTTTTAAATCGAGCCCAATCCAAGCCATCCGTGGGTCTACAGTGTTCATTTTGGGCTTGTTGTTTAAATAAAGATCTAATTTATAATTTCTATGACATCTGAAGCTCAAAGGAAGACCGACAAAAGTCAGTTTTTGCTCTCCCATAATGTATGTTTAACAGGTTGTCAACTCACTATTATACAATCATAGGCATTTTGTTCACACTTACAAATCCTTCACATTGGAAATAATAACACAATTACCTCTCTTATTTTTATATTCCCCCATGCAATAGCTATCTTCAAACGTTTGAATTTAAAGTTGAAAATAATATTTTTGCCAATTTCTCAACAACCAATAGTGAATTATAGGATTAATAGGTAGGCCTGCTTATAGATACCATTTATTTTAAGGTTTTATTTTAATATATTCTAAAAATATAACTTAAAAATACACCGTAAAAAATATCTGTTTTTAAAATCCCTACTTTTTGTTATTTGAAGGAAATTATCCGTATTATCACAGAAATATCTGTGATTTAAGATAAATAACTCGTATTTTTACCATTAAATCTGTTGTTTTACATGCATTTCTGTCTTTGGACAGAAACGTCGGTATTTTTAAATACTTTTCAGTATATCAACTGGCAGAAACTGTTTATAAACAACAGAAATTGTATATTAACTGACAGAAACTGTTTATTAACAACAGAAATTGTTTATTAACAACAGAAATTGTATTATTAATCAAACGACCTGTAATATTTCAGAATAACCTGTATATTAACGGCACTGTTCTGTTAATTCACATAGTTATACTGTTGGATTCGGTTAACGCATGCGCGTCGTAGACATAACTTATCAATCTGTTTCACAGAGAATTACTGACGAATTATCTCTGTAACAGATGCCTGTCCATAGCACGTGCGTTGACTGCACGCACCGGTAGTCATTGGCTCAACGGCTCGTGCAATGTTTACTTAACACCTAACTGCTTCGGGCAAAATGACGCATTTTACTCATTTTAATACCCATTTACACTAAATAGGAAATATTTTTTAACTACAAATACTTCAAACTTCCTTATTTATTTTTCTTTTACCTCAAAAAAATGTTTGAGAATTTAATTTGTCGGCTAAAAAAGTTAATATGCCGTACTCATTAAGCCTCGTCGATGTCATGCTTATCAGTGATTGTAGCGGCCAAGCGACTATTCACTGCGGGATCAGTTTGATAACTTATGGCGGGGAATGTTTGAATGTGCTCTGACGATGCAGAATAAAGAACAGAGGGAAATTAACACTAAAATGTGAAGGTAGGTCTTTCTAATAATATTTATGTGTGAAGGGAATCTACAGCATAAGTAGATACAGCGTATGTTATTGGATTTATAGACGCAACCTCTGTAATGTCTGTTTAGTTTGCTAGTTTTTTATGTTTAGAATCCAAGATCAATGTACATAGTGGCATCCATGCAAATGTGTGTTCCGGTATTGTGAATTTGAAATCGACCAAGTAAACAATATTACAGTGTAAGAAACGCAATGGTTCAGAGAATAGGATGCTGGATTATTAACGCCTTTTTATTTCATGTCCTGTATGCAGTGCTTCATCATTTTGTTTCAGGTTTGTATGGAAGTAACAGAATTTGCAAGAGGACAGTGGAACGGCAGAAAGTAGTAAACCTGGCCATCAGAAAATTCAAAATTTGAAGCCATTTACGATGTCTTAATTTCTGGTTATGTTTGATATCTTTGTACATTCATATTGAAAAATTGCATTTACAGAAAATAAATATTTTTTTTACGGATGATTTTGTTTTATATTTAACCAAAATAATTCTGTTAAAGAACAGAAAATCTTCTGGCAGCAGATTTACCAGATTTTTTCCCGTAATGTCACAGATACATGCTTCTGTGACTAAACAGAAATTATGTGTTAAAGAACAGAAAATCTTCTGGCAGCAGATTTACCAGATTTTTCCTGTAATTTTACAGATACATGCTTCTGTGACTTAACAGAAATTATCTGTTAAAAACAATAAAAATTACAGAAAAATCTGGTAAATTTTGCTGCCAGAATTTTTCTGTTTTTTTACAGAATTATTTTTGACAGTGTATGAAATTGCAGCTTTAAGTTAAACACTTCGACCAAACACCAAACACACCGTCGATAAATCGTTTAACCAATGCAATATAATTCTACAGCACTTTATTGTTTACTTCAACCCATTTGGTTTATGTAATGCACCCACTTCTTCTCTTGATATTTTTATAAATCCAAGTAAAATGTTATTTTTGATATTTCTAACGAGTCGGATCGCTTTATAAACACAATGACTTCCGGATCGATATTCTTTATTATCGATATTTGAAAGTCGGTACAGATTTAAAGTAAGTTGGTTAAGAATGTAAACACTGTGTACTTTTGAAGGATAAATTGGTTAAGAATCCCCTCGAGGGGAATTCTTCGTGCTAGAAGTTCCGTACTTCGGATGTTTTGACCCGTGTTCTAATGATGAATTGCCTACTAAATGAGACCACAGCTGGGACACATTAGCTTACAATGAATCATTGATTTAAAGGGACAGTGCCCAGTTGCGGAGCTGGTGTTTTTGCTACCCCACCTCACCCCCAAATCCCCACACTTACACACGCGAAAACACTAAAATGAATTGAAATAGGGTTTAAGGTCTTTCTGTTCTCTCCCGACTAGGTATACAGTGTGCTGGAAAGTCTGCCCGGTCAACGGCGCTCCGACCTACTCTCATATCGAATGCCAACTGTCAAGGGATCGTTTACGTCCCATCCGAACGACTATATGTTGTCCATTTTCACACGTCAAAAATGTAACACAATACACATGAAACATAACAAAACACTTACACAAAAAGCTTTGTTTTTTGTTGAGAAATATACTTGAATCGGGCGGTTTGAAGGCCTCTACTGCCGATAAAGGTCAGACATATTACACAGAATGAAAAGAGGGCTTTCACATTAGCGCTGTGAAACAGACTGCACCATAACAATTATTACTTAGTTGTCAATGACTACCATATAAACATGTCGCAATCGTGATTTTGAGATTAGAATAAAATTTATAAAAAATCAATCGACTTTTGTACTTCTATAAATTATTTACAACACGGACTAAGAAAATTCAATCGAGAAAATAGAAAAATCTACACCAAGGAATAACAAAGGCAATCAACAATCCTTGGCTCAAAGTCCCCCTTTTAATAAAATGTTCGTAGGTTTCCGGTTATTTCAGTCGTATTCGGATGATGACGTCGTCTGAAGTATTCAATTCATTCTTCACTGAGACCGCAAGAGCGGTAGTCAATTGTGGGTGTGGAAATGACATATGAACATGCATGTACCTTTTTAGCGGTCCATGTGGCATGGAGATTTGGGCGCCTTCTCAACTTCGTGGGTTTCCTCCAGGCACTCCGGTTTCCTCCCACTGCTAAAGACCCCTACGCGCAAGCAAATTATTGAAATAAAATTAAAACCATGTTAGTCCCGAAATGACCTAGTTGTGTCGAGTGGACGTTAAATCCCATTTCCTCTCTCTCTCTCTTTTAGCGGTCCACCTTTCTGCACCAAGAGGAAAATACGTCATAAAATGTCATATAAGAGACATTTTGCCCGTAAAGCGGTGTTACCGCGCTTACTATTCATCCAATTCATACACGGGACCTCGATTTTTTTTACTCATTCGAACGACGAGACCATGTCCGGGAAAACTATTCGTCACAGCATGTCGGACTAAATTATCCCGGTTGGTGCTGAAATGTAGAACACTAACAAGGCACGAAATCCGTCGAATTTAACATTTCATGCATTTTGCCTCAACAACAATTGGCTCTGTTCCTTTAATACTATGACAGATAAAAGGGAAATGTCTTTCTCCAGGTAGCGAAAAAAACCCATCGAAATATGTAATAATGAGTCCCCGGAGTCTGGTGTATATGAAAACCCGTCTAAACCGAACGCAGTTCATTATACATAACATAATATACATGTATATCTTACGACAACAACGAATAAAATAGGTTGCCAGGCAACGAAACATACGCCAACACAGCAGCCAAATCGTCCGGGCAGTCAACAAGAGTTGTTGCATTTTAAGTAATCATCAGAAAATCATAATTCAAACTCACCCATAACTACGGTATAATCAAACGTTTTTTTAAATCAGATAATAATTGTGACCTCCAGAGGGACCACAAGCTAAAAAGGGTGATTTTTCGTACATCCAGGGGCCATAATTCAGGAAGTTACGATCCGATATGGGCAAATATGCAATGGAACCAAGATCATTAGGTTATAAACATGTATTTCAAGTTTCATCAAAATCAGTTCAAAATTGTGACCTCTATAGGATCCACAACTTTGATATAACATATTTTCACACAATTCGCGTACAGACGGCGGCCATTTTATCCGTCAACTCTGGTCCGATTTTCACGAAATTCAAATTCTCCCTTCATTACCATGAAACCGTGATATAATCAAACGTTTTTTTCAAATCGGATAATAATTTTGTCCTCCAGAGGGACCACAAGCTAACAAAAGCGATTTTTCGGACAATCAGGGGACATAATTCAGGAAGTTATGATCCGATGGGCGCAAATATCGAAAGGAACCAAGATATTTGGGTTATAAACATACATGTCAAGTTTCATCAAAATTGTGACCTCTATAGGGTCCACAACCTTGATATAACATATTTTCACACTATTCGTGTACAAACGGCGGCCATTTTGTCCGTCAATTCTTGTCCGATTTTCACGAAATTCAAACTCTCTCTTCATTACCATGTAACAGTGATGTAATCAAACGTTTTTTTTAAATCGGATAATAATTTTGACCTCCAAAGGGACCAAAAGCTAACAAAAGCGATTTTCCGGACAATCCGGGGACATAATTCAGGAAGTTATGATCCGATGGGCGCAAATATCAAAAGGAACCAAGATCTTTGGGTTATAAACATACATGTCAAGTTTCATCAAAATCGGTTCAAAATTGTGACCTCTATAAGGTCCACAACCTTGATATAACATATTTTCACACTATTCGCGTACAAACACGGCGGCCATTTTGTCCGTCAATTTTGGTCCGATTTTCACGAAATTCGAACTCAACCTTCATAACCATGGAACGGTGATATAATCAAACGGTTTTTTTAAAATCGGATAACAATTTTGACCTCCAGAGGGACCACAACTAAAAAGGGCGATTTTTCGGACAATGAGGGGCCATAATTCAGGAAGTTACGATCCGATGGGCGCAAATATCGAAAGGAACCAAGATCTTTGGGTTATAAACATACATGTCAAGTTTAATCAAAATCGGTTCAAAATTGTGACCTCTATAAGGTCCACAACCTTGATATAACATACTTTCACACTGTTCGCGTACAAACGGCGGCCATTTTGTCAGTCAATTTTGGTCCGATTTTCAAGAAATTCGAACTCAATCTTCATAACCATGGAACGGTGATATAATCAAACGGTTTTTTAAATCGGAAAACAATTTTGACCTCCAGAGGGACCACAAGCTAAAAAGGGCGATTTTTCGGACAATCAGGGGCCATAATTCAGGAAGTTACGATGCGATTGGCGCAAATATCGAAAGGAACCAATATCTTTGGGTTATAAACATGCATTTCAAGTTTCATCCAAATCGGTTCAAAATTGTGACCTCTACACTGTTCACAAGCAAAAAAACCTGATTTATCGTACAATCAGGGGCCATAACCCATGAAGTTACAGTCCGATATATGCCAATATCGAAAGGAACCGAGATCTTAGGGTGATAAACCTATATTTTAAGTTTCATTTAAATCAGATAAAAATTGTGACCTGTAGACTGTTCACAAACAATTGTGGACGGACGGACGGACGGGGGCGACGACAATATACGTCCACATGAAAATGTGGGCGTATAAAAAGGAGAGACAGACAGAGAGAGAGAGAGAGAGAGAGAGAGAGAGGGGGGGTGTTATCGGGATAAAATAGGGAATAACGTCGTACAATTTCGGGACAAACACATGATAGAACGATCTCTAAATAGGTGTCTTTAGCAGGGGGTGTAGCCAGAGAACGTGAAGAAAACGCACCAGTAGGCAGACAGCCTTATTCCTTGTAACGTACAAGTGTAGGATCGAAACACCGCTAACTGACCCAATGACAGACCAAACAGGGGCGGATCCAGGATTTTCAGAGGGGGGGGGGGGCGTGCTGCACTAAGTTGGTAGTGCGAAGCCCGACCCATGATTTTTAAGGGGACAAAAATGACCACAAGGACTAATTTCATACTAGTACTGTAAATTACGATTTCCAACCTAAACTGTTTTTGTTCTCCTTTCCCGCGAGAATATATGGAGCTAAAAATTGTTCGTTAGACCATTCGAGCCCCCCACCCCCAAATCAACGTAATTCAAAATTATTAACGGAGGTAGTAGAAGATGAATAAAAAAACAATATGTAGACCGGAATAGAGATGGTAGCTACCTGACCCAGTCGTGGAAATGGTCAGCATGCATGATAGAGGAGCATAGAAAATATTTGTTCAGTGTCAGCATTTTCTTAGGTCAATTCTCAACAAATGAACCCAAACGATTCCTTCTAAAGACATTCAAGAGCAGGTCCTACTTATGAACGACAATAGCGGGCCCTATTAATGACAAACAAGAGTGAGTCTTACTAATGACCGACAAAAGCGGGTCCTACTATTGACCGACTAGAGCGGGTCCTACTTATGAGTTACAAGAGCAAGTTATACTAATGACCGGCTAGAGCGGGTTATACTAATGACCTACAAGAGCGGGTCAAACTAATAACCGGCAAGAGCAGGCCCTGCTAATAACCGACAAAAGTGCTGTTTTGCAAAAAAGGGCTCAAACTATCATTAAAAGGGATCGACAAAGAAAGACATATATGTATATTCTACACATCATATTCAACATTTATATTACTCCATAAAACATAATAAAATGATGGATAACTCGAGTTTTGACAAAACGGCTCTATACCGACAAGTGGGGACTATTCTTATAGATGTAAGATATGTCATGTAACTCTTATAAGTTACTTAGTTGAATTGGGCTGATAGAACATGCAAGAGAATGACAGCAATATTATACTGAATTATATCGCACCATAATGGAAAGTTTCACCCCCCCCCGCCCCGCCCGATATATTATGACGTCTGTTCGTTGTATGATATATTTAGTTCGTTTTCTATCAAACAGGAGGTATTAAGGCCACATATTGGAAATATATCAAAACAGATGCGAATAACGTAACAACTGAATATTCAATTCCACCACTGAGTAACAATTGAATATTCCATTCCACCACCAAGTAACAATTGAATATTTAATTTCTCCATTAGGTAACCATTGAATATTCAGTTTCTCCAGCTAGTAGCAATGGAATGTTTAATTTCGCTACAAGTAACAATTGAATATTCAATTTCGCCATCAAGTAACAATTGAATATTTAATTTCTCCATTAGGTAACCATTGAATATTAATTTCTCCACCTAGTAACAATTGGATATTCCATTCCGCCACCAAGTAACAATTGAATATTCAATTTCTCCATCAAGTAACAATTGAATATTTAATTTCTCCATTAGGTAACCATTGAATATTCAATTTCTCCGACTAGTAACAATGGACTATTTAATTTCGCTACCAAGCAACAATTGAACATGCAATTTCTCCACAAGGTAACAACTGAAAATTTATTTTCCCCCACCAGGTAACAACTGAATATTCAATTACCCTCCCAAAGTAACCATTGAATAATATTCAATTCCCCATAACTAGTAAAAGCTCTACATTCAATTTTCCCATCAAGTAACAACTGCATATTCAATTTCCCTATAAAGTTACCGCCGGATATTTATTTTCCCTACCAAGTAACAACTGAATATCAAGTAACAGCTGAATATAAAGTAACAACGGAATTTCAAGTAGCAACAGAGTATCAAGTAATAACGGAATATCACGTAACAACGAAATTTCAAGTAACAACGAAATTTCAAGTAACAACGAAATCTCAAATAACAACGAAATATCAAGTAACACCGGCATATTCAATACTCCACATTCTTAATACAACATCGTGTTAGCCGTCCGTTAATCGGTCTGTAAAGATGGCACATACTTAATACTTTAATTATCTTACTACCAACAAACAATAACCAAGCCCGGGTATAACACACAGCCAAAACACGTGAACGTAGAGTGAGCAATGGTGAATGAGTAAAACAGAAGAAATTGGTAAAGCTACAAAAATGGGTACCAAATGAATAATTAGTAATAAAACTACAAAATTAGGCATAAACACCTGCAGCTACATCATCACCCCCCTCCACGCTTTGGAGTTTACTTTTTCAGAAGATATATTAACATAATAACACCATCAGATGCGCAAATGTCCAAGGTAAGTCGTATTAGAACAGACTGCTGTGCTTTAGGATTTTATTGATGAGCGTTGCCAATAACATCAAAAAAAAGATGCGCAATTGTCCAAGGTAAATCGTAGCTGGTCCAAAAAAAATGTCACTTTCTGAATTTTACATTTCCACAGGACATACCCCACTTTTGATATCACTAATGATCGCATAACTTAATAACTGAAGATACGAGTGTTCTTGTTGATATCTGAAACAAGGCATTTCACAGAAACCTTCGCCATCTTATTCACGCCTTCCGCCTTCTGGTTCAATTTGTTTTGAATTCATATCTATCCGTTCGATTGATGATGCATGACCGGAGTTTACGTTACTGCTACATGTGTATTTACTGATGTCCCCCACTTCTAATCTGTTTGATTTATCCACAGTCTGTGCATGTCTCCCTGCTGGTGCGATATTTGACTTTCGAAAGCACTTGAAGGTCACCATGAAGGCCTCTCTAAAGTTACGATTATAAATGGCGTACAATATGACGTTATAGGCACAACTGAAAGTGGATAAGGTGATACGAAACATGTTCATTGGTCCACTGAAACCTTCGGAATCATCCGTGCCGGACATTTTCTGAAAATATAAAATCCGAAAACAATACAAATACAGTCTATGAGCGTTGTTTGAGGGTGTGAGGAATTGATTACAAATTACAGTATCGTGGCAGTTGAATCTCTAACAGGAATTGCACCTCAAAATGAAAAAAAAAGGTTTTAAGAGAGAGAGAGAGAGAGAGAGAGAGAGAGAGAGAGAGAGAGAGAGAGAGAGAGAGAGAGAGTAATAACATATGGTTCAATTTTATTTCAAAATTCACTTACTCGGTGGGTTAGGCACAGGCTTAATGACAGGACTCATGATGATTCGGTGGTTAGGGCGGAGGCTGAATAAGCAGACTCATGGTGACTTCGCGGATAGGGCACAGGCTAAATGACAGGACTCATAATGATTCGGTGGTTAGGGCGCAGGCTGAAAAAACGGACTCATTGTTACTCCGCGGATAGGGCGCAGACTTAATAACAGGACTCATGGTGACTCCGCGGATAGGGCGCAAGCTTAATGACAGGACTCGTGATGATTCGGTGGTTAGGGAGCAGCCTGAAAAAACGGAGTCACCATGAGTCCGTTTTTTCAGCCAGCTCCCTAACCACCGAATCATCATGAGTCCTGCGGATAGGGCGCAGACTTAATAACAGGACTCATGGTGACTCCGCGGATAGGGTGCAGGCTTAATGACAGGACTCATGGTGACTCCGTGGATAGGGCGCAGGCTTAATAACAGGACTCATGGTGACTCGGCGGTGGGTTAAGCGCTTGCTTAATAAACGGACTCATGATGACTCGATGGGTTAAGCGCTTGCTTAATAACAGAACATATAATGACGCAGGGTCAATGACTAGAAGCTCCCGGGTTTTATCCAGGTATTTTAACCTGATATTATCATCAATATCGAGTTGGGTTTTTTTTTTCGTATTTAATGTCAGCATTGATCGGGTTAAAAGAACTGTTAAAGCGGGCGAATTGTTTTGCAATTAAAATGAAATGATGGAACAAAGTAACAATTATATTTGTGTTCTGTTCGATAATTGGTACAAAATACCAGTATGCTGAATGTCGTACGCACGGCTACATCAATACTATATTGACACTAGCAAAAAAATGGTTATGGAAGTTTATTCATCGTCGCCAGCCAGTTTTGTGATAAAAATAAATTTAGCCTTTTAAAACGAACAAAAAATGGGCGCCACGGTGGCTAGGTGAGTAAACCCTGGCTCGCTAACCTGGATGGCCCGTGTTCAATTCTTTTTTTTGTCGAGAAATTTCATAGGGATTTTCAGGCATGGTTTCCCTAGTAGGACGGGTGATGTAGGACGGGGGCCTGGCAAGGTACAACGTATGGTCTAAGGCACACAATTTACACCATTCGGCCACCCAAAATGGCCGTTTATTTAGTTATGATAAATGCGAACATAAGGTAAAGCCCTTCCATATATGGCATCTTATGTAATTATCAATGCTAAAAGGGCAAAAACCTTACTACCAAGTGTTCTTTTACGTGGACGCCACTCAGCAGGCGCGGATCCAGAGGGGGAGGGGTCCAGGGGGTCCGGACCCCCCCTGCTCAGGCTTGAAAATTTTTTTATGCGATTTTATTGGCGATTTAGACCTGTTATTTTGGAATTTACCTTCCGGAAATACGTCGGAATGAACCAAATTGAATCTAATTTACCAAATTATCGGTTGAGCGCAATTAGTTAAGCAATTATCAAACCTAGACCCCCCCCCCCTGCAAAAAATCCTGG
Source organism: Patella ulyssiponensis (assembly GCA_963678685.1). NCBI lineage: Eukaryota > Metazoa > Mollusca > Gastropoda > Patellidae > Patella > Patella ulyssiponensis. Next base: position 93,435,897 of record OY783226.1, read on the forward strand.
ATCCGCACCTGCTCAGCTCTGCGCCATTGAGAAGGAGAAACCACATTAAAAAATGTTGGCCATCTACGGAATCCAACCCGAGTTAGTGAGTCAGTGGTTTGACAGCATGCCACCATGACTCAGCGTAAATCCACAATGAAGATGGCCTTTGGTATTACTATTTAACTATGTGTACAAAAACCCACCGTGAATCAATATCATTCATATTACTATTAAAATATGTATGTGAACAAGGGGCGGGGTGGATGACCGAATGGCTAATTAGCACGTGCCTATCCAACCTCGTGGGCTTTAGCCGGGTCCTCTCGTTTCCTCCCATTGCTAAAGACCCCTACGCGCAAACGAGTTATTGGAATAAAATTGAACTAAAGTACATGTTAGTCCCGAAATTTGTGTCGAGTGGACGTTAAACGCCACCCATCTCTCTCTCTCTCTCTCTCTCTCTCTCTCTCTCTCTCTCTCTCTCTGCAGGGGCAGATCCAGGGGGGGGGATTGCAGGGGGGGGCGTACCCCCCTCACTCAGCCCCAGTCAGACTGGTCATCACTGTTCAGACCAGCACCTGCAGTGCAGTCAGCAATAGGATTCCCAAATTTTAGTTAATGTTTAGGGTCGGTATGTATGCCTGCCCCCTCCACAAAATCCTGGATCCAGGCCTGCTCTGTCTTTCTCTCCCTCTCTGTATATCTCTCTCTCACTCTCTCTCTCTGTCTCTCACTCTCTCTCTCTCTCCTTTGATATAACTATTAAAATATGTGAAGAAAAACCCACCGATATAATGAGGACGATAAAATAAGGCAACCAGGCCAGAGCGAAGAACGATGCCACCAGGATCAGCATCTTAATTATCTGTATTCGATGTTTTTTCTGAGCTGCTTTTCTCGCATCATTTCTCTGGAACTGATTCAAGGTCTGTTTTCGACCTTTCCAGAAATACACAAATATCTTGGAATAATTGTACAGTATGAGGATCAAAGGAATGACGTAACACAGAAAAAATATCATAAAGCCGTTCATGACGGAATAGATGATGGGAAAGTCGTCATCCAGTCGCCCACAAGCGTATCTGGTTACGTTCCCTTCAAGAAACTCATAAGATTTATATTCGAATATCGTGGGTATACACAACACGAACGACAAAATCCAGATGGTTGGTAAGGTCTTGGCTATAACAGGAATCGGTTTAGTTGGTTCCAGTTGCAGAACTAAGGCCCGTCTTCTTTCGAATGCTATGGCAACCAATGTGTAGATGGAGCTTGTGATACATAAGATGGGAGCAAAATTTACAACTCGACACAAAAAATCACCTGAAAAGAGAAAGGGGTTAGGGTTAAATGTCCATTATTTTGGGATTAGCCTAAATAAAGAGACATACATGAACGGAATGAAACGGGGCTTAAAGTCTCTTGGTTTTCATTTCAGTTAGGCTACAAAAGAATTAAAAATAAAATAGGTCATACTGGGAGCCACGGTGGCTTAGCGAGTAAGACGTTGACTCGCTAAACTGGGGGTTCCGTGTTTGATCCCTGCGTTGGCCGAGAATTAAAAATAAAATAGGTCATACTGGGAGCCACGGTGGCTTAGCGAGTAAGACGTTGGTTCGATAAACTGGGGGTTCCGTGTTTGATCTCTGCGTTGGCCGAGGAATTTCAGCGTATTTTCGGAGTTGGTTCGCCCATGTCAGTGGTGCGGGACAGAGGCTCTGGCAAGGGACAACGTATAGTCATTAGTATGGGACGAACACCCGTGCACGCAAAAGATCCCTTGGCAGCTGGAATTCGATAGTGCCGCTGTCTGTGCCAAATTACCCCCATAGTAAACTTTAATATGACGTATGCCAGTCGGAGCAGAACAGTGGGAAGTTAAACTCCATTTCATTTCATTTCACACATGGCTACAATTTTTACCTCGTATGTTTTTACAATGATAAAAATCCTTTCCGCCAAAAATCGCGAAAAAGCAAAAAAGTTATGTTACATAGAGTGAGAGACAGTGATTGGTAAAAGTTGTGTTACAACTTACATTGTGTGAGAGACAGTGATAGTTAAAAGTTGTGTTACATAGTGTGAGAGACTGTGATTGGTAAAAGTTGTGTTACATAGTGTGAGAGATTGTGATTGGTAAAAATTGTGTTACATAGTATGAGAGACAGTGATAATAAAATGTTGAATCCAGATCGTCTTCTATTTATGTGAACTCAAACTATGTTGCAGTTCCTAGAAAAATGAGATGCAATACTGGGCTAGAATATTGATTAACACCACCCCGGCCTCTTTATTTAAAGATACACCATGGGAGATTAGGTACCTAGCTGGCAGTTCTCACTATAATAGTAAAGGGAATCTGCTGAAAATTTCAGTCAAATTGATCCACTCTGAATCGAGATTTAGCGATTGAATTTTCGGCCTAGCCTCGATCATCATTAATAAAGTAGGTAAGATAAAAACATAGTGTCGATTATTCATTTCATGATTAAATCATGAATGAAAGTTGAGCAGCAAATAGGATCTAATCGAGTAAATATTACAGGCTACCGATGACATCGAGAGTTGATTATTGTCTGGATAAGTTAATTAATGTCTAATTAATAATTTAGATAACATCTCAGACCTGCAATAGGCAGATTTACGTCTTGCATAATGTACCTTTAATCTTTATCCGAAGAAAAATATTATATTCTTATCAATAGTTGCTGATGACGTACTGGAAATTACCGATAACGTAGTGGAAATTGCTGATGACGTTGTGGAAATTGATGATGACGATGTGGAAATTGTCTCAAATATATTAGATTAATAGATAGCCACTATATCGAAACTCTTCCGACCGAATGAAAAGCATTTAAAGATATCAATTGGATTCAAGCATTCAGACATTTATTAAATGAAATCAATAATCGGTTCTATAAAAGGATGTCGGAGGTGACAAACTGTATTGACCACTCAAATTGTAATGCTCGCCCGCTTAACTATAACTAAAGATCCTATTTCCCTGAATCGCATTCAGAATAAAATATGGTCATTAATGTCAATTATTTGATTCTAGACAGTTTTCATTACGATATTAAACTTCTGACATCGTGATTAGGTTTTAATTAAGAATAAATTCCTACAAGTACATAAATGTCGCCAACTGGAGTTTATTTCAGTCGCCCACAGAAGTTGATTTTAGCCAGAGTGCATACATATAAAGTGCAAACAGAAACACCAAAATCAACAGAACCCCCTTCTCTCAACATTTAGATATTCGATTATTACGTGTAAAACAGGTGGAGTAACCCCCCCCCCCCAAAAAAAATAATAAAAGAAGCCAGGGATAGGTTAAACCAATTGAAGCCAATAAATAATTAAATGTGTTATCTTGTGTTGGGTTCACATCAATATTGTAGAGTGTCTGTGTTCATGCATATTCCTGAAGCAAGGGCCCGAGAAATCTCTCTCTGGCCATTGCTGGATTGACTTCTGATTCTTGAACTTTTGCGGGAGTGTGTCTATTCTCCCCGTTCAATGAAAGCTATCACTTAAGTACAGCAACATGACAGTCCTTCGTTTAATCTGAGTCTTCCCTAAAACTTTGGACAGTGATTTAAGGTATTAAAACGGTGAAAGTATGTTCGTTTCCAAACAGTATTGTTTACATTTCATTCGACTTGATAGCCTCGTTTGTCACACAATTAGTTTTACTGCAGTATTCTCCTATGCACGGGTTAATTAGGCATAATAAAAGCGTGAGCCATGACGTAACGTTATGTAAACATATTTGGTCCAATACTGGCACTCGTTTTAAATGTAAAGCGTTTGTATGGTAGGTAGTGATTGGTTGGTAGTCGGACTACTGACCAATCAAAATTTAACACAACAATATCCACTCATAATAGCAGTGTGTAGTGAGATTACCTATAATCAAACGAAACGCTGCGCGGAGTATGGTGTTCATGTAAAGTTTGTTCTATTGTATTATACATGTATTGAGATTGTCTGTGGCCATGTAAAGTTTGTTCTATGTTATGTTCAGATTGTCTGTCGTGTTGTATTCGTGTACTATTTGCTCTATATGATGTTGAGACTGTATTTATGTACTATTTGTTCTATATATGTTGAGACTGTATTCATGTACTATTTGTTCTATGTTATCTTCAGATTGTTTGTGTTGTATACTACATAATAACTCTGATATAAGGGGGGGGGGTAATAACTCTGGTATGAGGGCGAGATAGTAACAGAGGGTATGCAGGGCGAGATAATAACTCTGGTATGAGGGCGAGATATTAAATCGAGGGTATGCAGGGCGAGATAATAACCTGGATTATGACGGCGAAATAATAGCCCCGGAAACAGGACGATGGTATTATTAAAATGGGAACAATTTAGTCTGAAAAATACAATTGACAATCAGTGACCTTAAACACTGGGATCCAAAACTAATCAGCAACTGCATTAATAGGGTTATAAACTGCGTCAATGGACGTTATGAAAGTCTACCAGTAACTGTGTCAGTGGACGTTATTAAAGTCTACAGTAACTGTGTCAGTGGGCGTTATGAAAGTCTATCAGTAACTGTGCCAGTGGTCGTTATAAAATTCTATCTGTGACGGTGTCGGTGGACGGTATAACAGTCTATCAGTAACTGTGTCAGTGGACGTTATAAAATTCTACCAGTAACGGTGTTAGTAGGCGTTATAAAAGTATATCTGTGACTGCGTCAGTGGACGTTATAAAAGTCTATCAGTAACGGTGTCAGTGGACGTTATTAAAGTCTACAGTAACTGTTGTAGTGGGCGTTATAAAATTCAACCAGTAACTGTGTCAGTGGGGGTATAAAATTCTACCTGTGTCTGCGTTGGTGGACGTTATAAAAGTATCTGCATATATATATATGTATGTAATGTGTTATATAATGTGTTATGAAAGACATAATCAAATGAAAGGGAATCATCTGTCAGAGCTAATAACAATACATCTACATTAAACCAGAGTTCTATCACCGTTAATTAAACGAGGAACTTTAATCTCGAGATCCGTCGACTATAATTAATTCCACCTGTAGTTTTAACAATCAATCGCCATAAATAACAACAGGAGGCGGAATATATCTCTAAAATAATCCGCGGCGTGGCTTCTCTTTGAAAACAGAATACGGGGACGTTTTATTGGTTAGTTGATGTGGATCTGTGTAGTTGATATCCCCAGAACCAAAGGCCATCAAAAGTTAAAAGCCCAGGTGGTCAAAGTACAAAACAAGTATGCCAGATCTCGTGGGTGGGGTTGGAAGACCGAATGCTTAGCATGTGCACGCCGTATCATAATGCCTGTCATTGAGTCAACTGGCGTGGTTTCGAATCCCTGACAAGTACGTGAAAAGGAGTAAGGTCGCCTGTCCAACCTCGTGAGTTTTCTCCAGGTCCTCCGGTTTCCTCCCACTGCTAAAGACCCTACGTGCAAGCGAATTATTGAAATAAAATTAAACCACATGTTAGTCCAGAAATGACCAAGTTTGTGTCGAGTGGACGGTAAACCCCATTTTGAGCTCTCTTTCTCTGCCATATCTCTTCAATGTACAAGTGGATTTTCAGTCGGTTTCACAAAGGTATTACGAAGATTAAGAGCTCTATAAAAGATGACTGCTTTATCGTGTGACGTCACATCACGCGGCGTAAATCATTAACTTAATGGCGCGTGCATTGTTGACGGAATAAGACGTCCCTAGTCCGAACCAGAGCCTTATCTTTATATAAGGCTCTGGTCCGGACAGAATGGTGCGGTTTACTCATTTTACATAGCCATTTACACGGAGAACGCTAAATCGGAGACGGTCCTAAACATATTATGACGTCATATGTGGATTGTGGATTAGGGCTAGGGTCAGGTTTGGTCCAATGGTGCTTAAATTTTTTTCTAGAATTCAATTGGCGGAAGGGCAAAAGTAAATATTTGGGGCTCATTAAGTCGCATCGATGTCACCTTCGATCCTATTCAGTGACTGCAGCGGACTAGTCCAAGAGCCAGTGACGAAAAAACTGCCTCATAAGTAATAGAAGGTTTGACCATAATAATTGGCAGCTATTGATAGGGCAAATTCAAAACACCCAGTCTTACGAGGTTTCAGTGGGGCATTTGGCTTGTAGGGGCAGATAAAAAGGGCCAAAAAGGACTAAAATTTGCCTCATAAGTAATAGGATCAGAATTATTTCTAAAATGTTGCTATACAATGTATGAATATAAAAAATATAAATCTGACCGGAAAAAGTGGGGCCATGCCCTTTTCTGACAGCCTTAAAAAGTGACTACGGGGGCCAAAATTTCCCTCATAAGTAATATAGTTGAAATTGGTGCCAAATGTTTGCTATGTGCGAGCCGATTCTAAAAATATCAAATCTGACTGGTTTCAGTGGGGCACATCCCTAATCTGACCACTTGAAATCTGTCCGATCTGCCACGCCCACAAAAAAGTTCAAAATTTGCATCATAAGTAATATGATCAGAAATAGTTTTGAAATGTTGTGGTGCTATATCTGAATCTTAAAATGCAAAATCTGACCAGAAAAAATGGGGCCACGCCCCTTTCTGACTGCCCTAAAAAGTGTGGACGGGGGCCCAAAAATGCCTCATAAGTAATAAGATTGAAATTGGTGCCAAATGTTAGCTACTTATGAGACGGTTCTAAAAATATAAAATCTGACTGGTTTCATTGGGGCAAACCCCTAATCTGACCATTTAAATGTGCCTAATCTGCCACGCCCACAAAAGGGGTCAAATATTGCCTCATAAGTAATATGACTGAAACTGGTGCCAAATGTTAGCGGTGTATTAGTCGATTCTAAAAATATCAAATCTGATGGGTTTCTGTGGGGCAAACTCCTAATCTGACCACTTAATTGTCACCACCCACCACATCAGCAAGATGAAAACACATTTTGTTATCACTTAAAAATTAAATTTACAAAATGAAATATGATTCAAATGTGTGCCAAATGTCTGTGAGTAGGTTCTGTTTGGTTTATAAATCTTTCAGAAGTTTCTATATCTTGTCTAATTTACACTTGTTAAATGATATAATCCAAATATGCGACAAACAAACTTTTCTATTGTAGGCGTAGTATATTCGTCATTCATATCTTGGTGGCATCCAAAGTTGGAAAACTATTCTTGCCCTAAGGACCTTTATTGGACGAAACTTTCCCATTATGAATGCAGCAGTGTAGTCAGTGAATCTGTGGAAAGCTGGCAAAGCAATGCATAATGATGGAACTAATTGTCTGCATATATCTCAATTTTTTTGCGACTGTATTCCAACCTCCATCGGGGGTGGGGTGTGTGAGATGGCCTAGTGGTCTAGAGTGCCGAGCTTGGACCTCTATCTGGCCTGTCACCTCTAGCTTGCGACTGTGGTTTCGATCTCTGGTGTGAGCGTATGTGTGCTAAAGACCCCTACGCGCAAGCGAATTATTGAAATACAATCAAACCATATGTTAGTCCCGAAATGACCTGGTTTGTGTCGAATGGACGTTAAACCCCATTTCTCTCTCTCTCTCTCTCCAACCTCCATCCACACATTTCCGACACAAGGAATTTCCAAGTAAAATGATCAAAACATCCGTAGCTATGGAATGGACAATATTATGTATGGACAGGTTTGTCGCAGCTATATGAAAAAGCATTCTTGAAATTGCTTCTTCGTGCATACATGTCAATGTACAATCTTTGTAGTAACACTGAAGAGACCCATTTACATTTGTAAAACATTATAGTCCGTAACTCAAGTTACATACAATGTCTTAGATCTAATAACTGGCAAATATTCAGTACACATTCAATTGTTAACTGTGTACTGTAGAAGAGATTTTTTGAACTTGTCAATGTTTGATGCTGATGTAAACTTTGATGGTAGTCTCATGTGTGGACCTGAAATGGTGTATTCTTGGTCTCGATCTAAGGAACCAGCGGGTCTTCTTTCTCTATGTCCTTTATCGATAGTTTTTCATTTCTGTCAAATACGGCATTGATCTCTTGACTCGACACACTAAATATAACAAGCAATTGCACCAAATGTTACTGGGAGGTCTCCGTGTAGATGAAGAAAAACCATTCAATCCATCACTGTTCAATCAATCCATTTAGTCTCACAAGACTCTATTCTGCTTTCAATTTCAAGGGCCGTCAAAAGCAAAGATGTTTAAGCTGATATCATGGTTTCATCTACATAACTAAACACAAAGGGCATTGTGTGATCGGATAAAATCTGGTAATCATCATCATATCTTTCTCCATTTTCAACTGTAACCTACGATGTTGCCGTTTTGTGTGTTTCTTTTAGGTACTGTTAGAAGCAAATGTGCTTGGTTTTAACCGTTTTATGGGTTTATCAAACCAGCAGGGGTCTGCAATAACTTCTGAAATAAATTTGTCATGAGATATGTTACCATTTTCATAAACCTTTAAATAAAAGGAAATCTGTTTGATTAATGTTAATTAATGTTCCGCATTATTTTTGAATGGATTAGACATGTTTACAATTCTTTCAGTAATGTGATGTGCTGTGTTCTTCTGAATATTAGCTTGTCTCAATTCAGAAGTTACATGTACATCTTCTGGTCTAGAAATGACTAAATGTTCAAACACATGTCCAACTATAGTTGCCCTCATATAACGAGACATGGACCATCTCTGTCTAGCTGCTATGGAATTTCTATGATGATACTAATACCTGACAAATGATTAGCAGCATGTGCATTAACTGTCTATTCTATGTATGGGAATTCGTCAGATATTCCAGGATGTGTTTCATCTGTTTTCATTATATTGTCATGAAACCAGAATATCCATATGGCATAGTTTGGCTGATATAAATTAAAGAATAGACTTGACATTTCAAAGAGGCAGTATGTATATAAGCTGTCCCCAACATGAATACCTCGTGAAAAAAGGTGAATACTCGAATTATTTTCACATGTGTGTACCAATATTTGACTGTTTTCCCATGTTCACTGGCCAATGTCTTGTGTGCATAATCAATTATTTTATTCAGTTCTTTGGAAACATTGTAGCTGTTGAAAAAGTTGGTTGACAAAACCGTCTGAAATGTAATACCTCCAAAGATAAAGCTAGCAAAGGGTGGATGCGTTTACATCGATTATAGTGGATACCTGTTAAAAACCAAGTACATGAACCATCGGCTATTATCCTTCAATTACAAATGGTCGTTCAGATTCTCCAATATGTGTAGCAATATAGGAATGAGGAGATAAGATATAGTTTTATGTTTCTAACATATTCACATATATGCAGGTGTGTACTGATTTCAACTAACATTTGAATGACATATTGGTATATGGAAAAGGGTTATAGAAACAAGACATACTGGTTCTATATGTCAACAACATGATAAAAGATATCTCATGCGCAATTTCTACAGTAAATTTCCATAACCATATAAGGGTGAGTTTTGACGTCATTGGGCTCAATTAACCAATCTCTCTAATTATTTACATCATGTTTGACCAATTAGATAATTGAATGTCCAAAACCAGTTGATACAAAATTATGATACTTGCGCGAATTCGTCAGACGACATTTAGATTCCAGACTTCGATTAAGTTCCAGAGGGTTACCATCTAAGAGTCCTAGACACCGCGAGGTGTCTAGGTTGAGAAGAGTTTAGTTAGCATTGACTGTAATTGTAATATGCTTGTATGTATACCTATGCTACATAAAAGGTAAAAACGAACTGTTGCATTGTTATAACTGAAGAAGACAAACGTCTTAAGAAACCAGTAAGAAGAAACACACAACGTGAAAGAGAAGAAAAGACGATCTGAGATAAATCCTAGACGATCACAAGGCTAACGGTAATATGTAGCAAAAACAAGATGCATGGGTCATACGTAGGATGTGGCGACCGGACCGACAACACACGCTCTCCACGTCAGACAGAAAAGACCCATGGTGCTACATATGCTTCCCGACAGCTTTGAAATATGCCATTGATATGTGGAAAGGTCCTAGCATTATGAAGAGGTTGTCAAATAGAGGACTTTCTGCAGCCTGAATTGTATTTGCCATCTTTGCAATAGCCAAGTCATGTGTCACTATCATGTATTCCTGACCACACTCTTCACCAATCTGTTGGGATCTCTGCATTGTTTCCAAAACAAAATTGAGGGGGGTTGGCGATTGATTGATTTTAGGAAGATAACGTATTTGTTATTGAGGAAAGTTATCTTTTACCACAAGTGAATTCGATTCAACCCACATTTGTGTATCAGTAGTTTCTAGTGCATGTGATATTATCCAAATAACATCCACAAGCTCGCCATCTGCACAGCCACTAGGAATAATAGATCTTCTGGGATAAATCCACTGTTAGTCATTGTAAGCGTCTTTCTATATGGTTCCAGATTTAAAAGAAGTTTTAATTTTGCCACATGAAATATTATACAGTATTTGTTTTCTTCTTCAATAATAGATTCTTGTATAAAATATAATGCCATGAAATAATTTAATATTATATTTAAAGAATATAAATCGCTATTCTTTGGCACCTGGAAATGGGCACAAAGGGGTCGCAACGCTTATAATAATGTAATATTAATGTATATAAACTGATTTACATTCAATCGTTTCTGTTTTACTGTAATTTCTAATCAGTTATGTTCGGCGATATACGCGACGAGTCCGAATTGAATGGCAGTCTTTGACATCTGATTATTCCAGTCTAGATTGGTAGTTTTCTTCTACATGGGATATGTTTAGCCTCGTTCTTCAAGTAGCTTCATACAAATGGCCCTCGAAAATATTCTGACACACGATTCGTGTGCCAATTTTAACATTTTCATTTTGTCTTAAATGCTGAATATCAGAAGCCCCACATTTCATGGTAAGATAACAACACCAATGTTGATTTCAATTGACCATTAAGTCATGTTTGCAACATCGAAAACTGGGGTGGTATTGAATTCCAAAACTTGGCTCCTTTAATGGAGAATCATATAACTTAGAGGCCAGTAGTGCTGTATTGAACTTCTACAAGGTTGTTGAAAACTGCAAATTATAGTGATGTGTTAAACTACTCTGTTTGTATATTTAACTTGGAAGTGATAACAAAAGGTCCTTAGGGCAAGAATAATTTTCCAACTTTGGATGCTACCAAGATATGAATGACGAATATACGCCTACAATAGAAAAGTTTGTTTGTCGCATATTTGGATTATATCATTTAACAAGTGTAAATTAGACAAGATATAGAAACAGAACCTACTCACAGACATTTGGCACACATTTGAATCATTTTTCAGTTTGTAGATTTAATTTTTAAGTGATAACAAAATGTGTATTCACCTTGCTGGTGTGGTGGGTGGTGACAATTAAGTGGTCAGATTAGGAGTTTGCCCCTCAGAAACCCATCAGATTTGATATTTTTAGAATCGACTAATACACCGCTAACATTTGGCACCAGTTTCAGTCATATTCCTTATGAGGCAACATTTGACCCCTTTTGTGGGCGTGGCATATTAGGCACATTTAAATGATCAGATTAGGGGTTTGCCCCAATGAAACCAGTCAGATTTTATATTTTTAGAACCCTCTCATAAGTAGCTAACATTTGGCACCAATTTCAATCTTATTACTTATGAGGCATTTTTGGGCCCCCGTCCACACTTTTTAGGGCAGTCAGAAAGGGGCATGGCCCCATTTTTCCTGGTCAGATTTTGCATTTTAAGATTCAGATATAGCACCACAACATTTCAAAATTATTTCTGATCATATTACTTATGATGAAAATTTTGACCTTTTTTGTGGGCGTGGCAGATCGGGCAGATTTCAAGTGGTCAGATTAGGGATGTGCCCCACTGAAACCAGTCAGATTTGATATTTTTAGAATCGGCTCGCACATAGCTAACATTTGGCACCAATTTCAACTATATTACTTATGAGGCAAATTTTGGCCCCCATAGGCACTTTTTAAGGCTGTCAGAAAAGGGCATGGCCCCACTTTTTCCGGTCAGATTTATATTTTTTATATTCATACATTGTATAGCAACATTTTAGAAATAATTCTGATCCTATTACTTATGAGGCAAATTTTAGCCCTTTTTGGCCCTTTTTAGATGCCCCTCCCAGCCAAATGCCCCACTGAAACCTCGTAAGACTGGGTGTTTTGAATTTGCCCTATCATTAGCTGCCAATTAATATGGTCAAACCTTCTATTACTTATGAGGCAGTTTTTTCGTCACTGGCTCTTGGTCTATAAGTATTATAGAGGTATAATTTGTATAATTTGTATATTACACAGAGGTCATATAACTCATATGGCATACGTCATAGAGGTGTGTGTAAATCGTATGGTACACGTCATAGGGGCATTTATCACCCAATATCCCATTTGACAGTAGATATGATAAATGATAAATTACATAATCTACTGCGATATTTCCTGAGGATATCGCTTTACATGAATTTGATTGGTCAATCAAAAAGGAACTACTTTCTTTTATTTTAAAGAAACCACTTATTTTAAATAAAAAGTGACTTTTTTTTTTTGTTAAAAAGAAACTGTTTTTATTTAATTGACCTTGAAGGAAATCCTGGGTCAATATATAGGACTTTGCAATAGCAAAACTGCTGTCAAAAACTGATGTATTACTACACTGTAATGTAATTAGATCCAGTAAAAAAGAAATCTATACCAAAGAATTATATAGAGGGTATTTGTCGTTTTGTCGTGAATAACATATTTTATTTCATCGAGAAGCAAGAAAACTTATATTTTCACGAATGCGTAGTATGAGTGAAAATATAAACGTTTTCTTGCTTAGAGATGACAAATGATGAAATAAAATGACGCGTAGTGCGCCCCCCCCCCCCCGCGCCCGACACAGCTCCGCTCGTTAACAAAAAAAGGAATAATATCGGGGAGTCACCGAGTGTTTTTATATATACATATATATATATATATCGCCTGAACTGTTTTAAAATCCATATCCATTAGCCTACTCATTTAAACAAACAACCCTGCCCTCAAAATTAATTGATGGAACAATAGGTTAATTGATGCCGTAAGACAATCACATCATGCAACTTAATCAGAGTGGCACAACTAGAAAATGGTACCGCTCGATTTTATAGGCCACCAACATATATATATTTTATGTATTTTACTTTATCCGTTCGAGCCCGAAAAAATCTGGTGGCGCCCTCTTCTCGAACGGTACGCAGAGAGAGAGAGAGAGAGAGAGAGAGATTATTCTTTCATTTTTTATTTTATTTATTCTTTTATGTGTTTAACTTTATCCGTTCGAGCCCGAAACATCTGGTGGCGCCCTCTATCTTCGAACGGTACGCTAAAGGAGAGAGAGGGGGAGGCGGAGAGAGAGTTTATTCTTTTATTTATTCTTTTGTTTATTCTTTTATGTGTTTTACTTTATCCGTTCGAGCCCGAAAAATCTGGTGGCGCCCTCTTTCGTCGAACGGTACGCTTAAGAGAGAGAGAGAGAGAGAGAGAGAGACCAGAGAGAGAGGGAGAGAGAGCCGGGGAGAAATAGGGTTTAACGTACACTCGACACAAACTAGGTGATTTCAGGACCAACATATGGTTTAATTTTATTTCAATAATTCGCTTGCGCCTGTGGCTCTTTAGCAGTGCCGTGGAATCGGAGCACCCGGGGAAAACCCACGCACGAGGTTAATTGGACAAACGGTGCCGTACGCTGAATCAACTGACCAAAATGGTATCGATCGATATTATAGGCCAGTAAAAAAATATATAGGCCTATATTCCTTTATTTATTTTACTTTATAATCTATAAGCCCGAAAACTATATATGGTAGCCCCTCTTCGCTTGAACTTGAACGGTAGGCCTACACTGAATCAACCAGAAGTGAATGTAGTAATATGGCGTCTGTCTAAAAATAGGTCATTAGTATCAGTGACATTAGCGGGGTTCGTTCTTCACGGAGTCCATCGCATATTCTAGATAAGATATGCAGCTTATTATTGCAATATCCCCCTTTCCGTGTCTGGAAAATTAATCCTGTAGTGATTATTTATACTGTTAAAATGAATGATTGAATGAATAAATGGTGTTTTATGGTACCATAATTCGCGGGGAGTAACTTCGCTGCAGGGGGGAAACCTGTGTGATCGAATAGGCTACTCCTGGACCTTGTCATTGAGGTCTATACTATATATATCATTAGATCAAAACGCCTTTTTAACAATATAACAGTAACTTGAAAATTCAAGTTAGTAACTTGAAAAATTCAACTTAGTAACTTGAAAATTCAAGTTAGTAACTTGAAAATTCAAGTTAGTATCTTGAAAATTCAAGTTAGTATCTTGAAAATTCAAGTTAGTATCTTGAAAATTCAAGTTAGTAACTTGAAAATTCAAGTTAGTAACTTGAAAATTCAAGTTAGTAACTTGAAAATTCAAGTTAATATCTTGAAAATTCAAGTTACTAACTTGAAAAATTGAAAATATAATAAAAAAAAATAATATGTGGCCCTATTACGCTTCCGTAGTATTCCACTACTGATCATAAAATAAATTTATTTATTTATGCATGTAAGAAAGGATTGGGTGATAAATAAAATCTCCAACTCGTGTTTTTTGATATCAAAAAATATCAACACAAGTTGATAAAGTGAAAAAAAGTGAAAAAAAAAACTGTGCAGAGTTTTTTTTTTTACTTTATCAACTTGTGTTGATATTTTTGATATCAAATAACACTCGTAGGAGATTCTCTCTATATATAAATTCTCTCTATAGTAAAGTATGTGGCGTATGTGCATCTTCATAATCCAGTCGGATCATTTTATTTCCTGTATAATATGTTCAATTCTATTACAAAATATCAATGATATAGATGATATAGTTGACCTAACGTATTATAGCAGATCACGAGAATGTAATTGTTCGGACTGTTTGTTTTTCTGTATTCCACTTATCAGGCTTCTTTATTTACCATGTACAAATAGGGCTTATAAATTTCACAGATATTTATTTTAGAACGTATTATCTTGATCGATAATGAAAGAGAGAGAGAGAGAGAGAGAGAGAGAGAGAGAGAGAGAGAGAGAGAGAGAGAGAGAGAGAGAGATTTTGCCCGGGCAACGGCGCTACGGCCTACTCTAATATCGAATTCCAACTACCAAGGGATCTTTTACGTGCGCGTCACTGTGTACACAGGACATCGATTTTTCGTCCCATCCGAACGACTAGACAGCTTTCCTTGTCAAGCTCTCCGTCCTGCATCACTGACAAAGGGGAACCACGCCGGAAAATCAGGATGAACTTTCTCGGCCAGTGCAGGGAGCGAACACGGGACCTCCAGGCTAGCCCAATTATGTGGTTACATTCCCTTAAGGAACATGCTAGCCGCAGTAGTCTGTACTTTTTTTGTAATTTATCTATAAGATAAGGCAGCTATCAATGAAAATATAATATCTAATTGAGAAATGACCAGAGAATTAACAAGTGACTTCATGGCATCTACAATTAAAATAAATAATTACGTACTTCACCTATATTTCTGATATTAAAATAGCACAGTTTACAAATATTATTTTCTTGAGCTCTCATAAGCATGCAACTACCGCAATTACCAGCCGAATAAGACAAAAAAAATACTCCCAATAACAGACGGCTAACCCCATTCTCGCTATCACCACCCCTAGAATAATAAAAATAACACACCGCTAGCCCCACCACCCCTAAAATAATCAAATTAACTTACCTTCAAAATAATCGTCGGTATGTGAGATATCATGAAGATTTTGCGGTAGTACAAATCCGGCTAAGATAATATCACCCACCGATAAATTACAGATAAACAGGTTCGTTATGTTTCTCAGTTTCGGTGTTTTTACCATGATGATAATTACGAAGACGTTACTGATGATTGAAAATATTAACACAGACGCCATTAAAACAATGAAAAATATTTCTCCACCTTCTAGAGACATCTTGGAGCTTTTAAATGTCACCCTGTGACGGTTACTTGAATCGCCTGCAGATCATTTTCTGGAATGCGAATAAAATAAAATGTAACGATTAATGACGAATTTGTGTAGGTAGGCCACGTGTTGTGATTGGTTCGACAAATCTGATAACCAAGAAGACCCGATAACACTTCTTATTTCAATTCACACGTCCGATGAATTATTACATTTTCAATTTACATTTAAACACAAAACAAGTTATGCTTACTCTTTCCAGAACACGCGATGTCACTTCTGGTTTGAGTCCAATGAATTATTTCATTTTAAATAAACATTTATACACAAAACAAGTTATGCGTGCTCGTTCCAGACCACACGATGTCACTTCTCGTTCAATTTCACAGACCCAACCAACATTTAGTTGTAGGCTAGTTTGCGGGAATGGAGACCTATTTGATGTATTGGCGGTAAACGGAGAATTAGTTACATGGTGGAATGACGGTAAACGACAAACTACTGGTGCTAACTGAACATCAACGTTATAAAGCAGTGTTATTGTATATCAGCGATATGAAGTCGATAGCTAGAACCCCAGAAAGCTGTGATTTAACATCTATCTTGGATCGCTAATCAATATATTGTAAACATATTTTCTAGAGAATGCGACAGTCTCTCGATGTTGAAGTACAAATTCCCCGTTAATGGACGTTAAATAGATTAAATAGATGGTAACCGGTAGGGGTTAAATTAAATAGATGGTAACTGGTTGGGGGTAGTATTAAATAGATGGTAACTGGTTGGGGTAGTATAAACAGATGGTAACTGCTTGGGGTAGTATTAAATAGATGGTAACTAGTTGGGGTAGTATTAAATAGATGGTAACTGGTAGGGTAAAATTAATTAGATGATAACTGGTTGGAGTAGTATTAAATAGATGGTAAATGGTTGGGGTAGTATTAAATAGATTGTAACTGGTTGGGGTAGTATAAACAGATGGTAACTGGTTGGGGTAGTATTAAATAGATGGTAACTGGTTGGGGTAGTATAAATAGATGGTAACTGGTTGGGGTAGTATTAAATAGATGGTAACTGGTTGGGGTAGTATAAATAGATGGTAACTGGTTGGGGTAGTATTAAATAGATGGTAACTGGTTGGGGTAGTATCAAATAGATGGTAACTGGTTGGGGTAGTATTAAATAGATGGTAACTTTTATTGTTGTTCTTACTGTTTAAAGTCCGCTTCCACCGGAGGTGATATCGCAGTCTTATTTTTCATTTATACTATCTTAGTGCACTCGCAGGGGTCTTTCTTTGGGGGGGGGGGGGCTTGATGCACAGTACCGGGAGTAAACCCACTAGGTTAGGAAGACGCCCCTTAAAGCCACATACGATCACACCATGGGTCGAAACCACAACCGCTTGTCAATGCTTTTATATTAAATTTCTTGAAAACTTTCTCAAAATCGAGCGAACAAGCCGCCATGGACAATGAGGCTAAGAGTAGTTTGTAAACTTCTTTTTTGATTGCCGCGTTACATCAAGCTACGATCAAGGGCAGATAATTTGAATAGGTGAATACTCCATTGGTAAACCCAGGGTATAGTGGAGTAGAAGGAAATATGGGTATACCGAGGATGCATTTCATGTAACATTGTGAGGAATTGTAACCGACTCACAACTGCAGTGTTAAGACAAGCTATGTTAGTTAACGGATTCCAGACAATAACCCGAACTCTTAACTCAGGATACAGATTATTGCGACATTTTCCGCTCCATTCATCTGTGTAAATACTGAACACAATGGAACCATTTATACAGACAAATACCTTTCAAAATTGTTTAGAAATATTTTAGTTCTCTTCCTTTTTCAAATTGAATGAAAATGAAGATGTTATTCAGGCGCGGATACAGAGGAGGGGACGCCCCCGGCGCACGCCCCCTCTATTTTTTGCGGTGGCGAACAATTTTTAGCTCCATATATTCTCGCGGGAAAGGAGAACAAAAACAGTTTAGGTTGGAAATCGTAATTAGTCCTTTCCAAGTGGGTGCAGCACGCCCCTCCCCCCTTAATGAAAATCCTGGATCCGCCCCGGTTATTTAGCCGCTGTTTGTATGAAAGTTGTCAAAATGATCACAGCGGAATCATGAAATAGTCCACTCATTATTCAATATGGCGGCGTTCATGAAACATAATTTCACAGAAGCTGTTTTGTTTGCGAAGACAAATTTAGAAGTATCTAAGATAGGCTGCGTCGCAATATCACCCACAAGACCACATTATATGTCACTTTTACCGACATATAAGTCCCACCCAAAATGATCACGTGAGCGTTTTAAATTTACGGCATTTGGGCAGTATGACGTACATGTAGACGGATCGCTGCGTGCAGTTGCCAGTGCACTCGGCAGATCTCGGCAGATTCCGTAAACTACATCTAGCCTCGGCTGTATGACAGTAAGTGATATGTACCTACGCCCATGCATTTGCGATGCGGCTACCGTTTACTTTAACAGGAAAACTTGAAGCTATTACACAAATCGGGAACCTATTCGGCTAGCGACCTATTCGACCGATCGCGCTGCAACCTGTTCGTTGGAAACCTATTTAGAATAAAGACAACAGTCGCCTTAACTCATCTATTTATCAACCAATAAAATCCAACGTTATGTCTATCAAATGAAAGTAGAATATATTATTTTTTATCCTTTCCTTTAGCTCAGAATAGAAGTGTAATTTCGTCATTATCTTACAGCTGGATCGGTCGAAAGGGTCGCTAGTCAAATAGGTCGCCAACTTGTGTTCGGTATGGGCGCAGCCATGTTTCATCCGGGACCTTTAAAGTAGTTCCAATATGGCGGAATTCATCATACGGCCGAGGTTAGATTGTCCGAAATCTTCCGAGGTTTGCCGAGTGGTTGTCAGTACGCAACCCACTTTGGACATGCACAGTAGGCAGTAAGTTACATTATGGTGAAAATGGTAGCACTGTGCATTGTCAGTATTCCATGCATAGTTAATTCTAACTAGCCTACCGACCGAAGAGGTCAGAATAGTGAAACTGGTTTGGCTTATAGTACGTATGAACGCAACACAATGCTGACTTTTAAAACCGCCAATTATTACATTCAGCGGTTAATCATCGACAAGTCATCATTAATGACAGATTCATCGGAGTAAGCTGAGTGTTTTACATCCTGCTTTAAGTTCGGTTAATGAGTATGTCCGCCATGTTGTAATTACAATAGATTCATTAATTCGATTTTTAGAAAAAAAAAACAATATCCGTCGATCTGCCAAACGAGCATTATTAATCAATCCGGAATCATTTTAAAATTCCATTGAAATATTGAATTGTTTCAATGGTATTTAGTAATTGAACTGGAATATACAGCAGGTCACAATTCTATGGATTCCTTCATTAATAGCGGACGTTTCAACTGAGTCTACTTATTGTCATAAAACGACTGATATGTTAGGCACAATACTTTATACAGAGAGAGAGAGAGAGAGAGGGGAGAGAGGGTTTAAAGTGCTAATCCCGAATTTCATAGAACGGGAAAATTACAAGTTCGTATACGTATGAAATTTTAACGCCAAAATACAGAGGAATTGTGTATTTACCTTGTCTGAAAAGTTCAGTTCAAAATATTCAGTCGTTTGGACGTGAACGTCAAAATCGCACCACAATCAAATATCCGGACACGAGACTTTTTAAATAGTTGAACTTGATAAATGCGACTACATGCGATACCTATTGTACACTTCATAAATAGAGAGCTTGCGGCACTCAGCATGTAGACGCGTATTATCCAGGCACTTTTTAGGATGCAACCAAGACGCCGGTCTTCAAACACAGAGCAATACCGACAATTGGAAATTTTTTGAAAACGTATCACAACGCTTGAGGTAGTTACTAGGGGCTAAGTTATAAGTTATTAAAGGCCTTTCATACAAAATTAAGCAATTTTAAGCCCCAAAATGTAACTGGGATTTCTCCTTTAACGTCCACTCGACACAGACTAGGCCATTTCGGGCATATCCCCCTCCCCTCAACAAAAAAATCGAATTAGCCCCCCCCCCCCCAGTATTTCGCCAACAATAATGAATTCTTAGGAGTATTATTAGCCGACCACATCCTCAGCCCCCCCCCCCCCCCCAAAAAAAATAGATTGTTTATTATCGTAGCGCAGTTACTTGATAATCGAAAACGAGTTTCGCTCCTGCATATTTAAATTAAATAATTAAATGGCCATCGTATTTTTAATCTGTAAAAATCTGCGCCATCCGATGTTCTGTCGTGTCCATGTATTTGTGTTTTTGTGTATAATTGTGTGTGGTGCAGTGCCCCTGTACTTACTACTAGAGAGTTGCTTATTGACGTGTCACTTGAATAAATGTCTAAATAATAATTTAGTTGTTCAGTTATTTGTGAGGTTGATATATTTATTACGTTTTGTCTCTTGCCACCTTTCTTATTTGAATTTTTAATTGTAGCCGAAGCTGATTCCAGAATAGGACCTACATGTACCAGCCCAGATATGTCTCAACTTTATCTATTTGGAGAACTGCACGAGTGTAAAAAATGTTAATTTGTGTGCGAATGACGTGATTTGTGTCAACTGATGGTTTGATTCACCACGGGAAGTGACCCCGTGGACATATTGATCTATGAAATTGATTATTGATTTATTGATTAATTGTAATTAAACTTATTAACATTAATGCTATTTGTTTTCTTTACGCATTTGAAGACATAATTGGTGTATGGTTCTGCACGAGTGATCATTTCCAGATGTCATTTCGTGACATATACCACAGGAGTCTGACCTTCTATCCATATAGGGGGGTTGGGATGGCCTAGTGGTCTAGAGTGCCGCGCTTCGACCTCTAGCTGGCCTGTCACCTCTGGCTTGCGGCTGTGATTTCGATCCCTGGTGTGAGCGTATGTGGCATGGAGATAGGGGCGCCTTCTCAACCTCGTGGGTTTCCTCCGGGCACTCCGGTTTCCTCCCACTGCTAAAGACCCCAACGCACAAGCGAATTATTGAAATAAAATTGAAATCATATGTTAGTCCCAAAATAACCTAGTTTGTGTCGAGTGGACGTTAAACCCCATTTCTCTCTCTCTCTCTCTCTCTCTCTCTAGATAAAATCCAAATTCTAGTAGATACTTAAATTTTGATTGGCTAAGCACTGTAATCAGTCTAATATCATCCAATCAAATTACTAAAATTTCGCAAACCAGGCCCCTGGTCTATGACCTCATAAACGTTTTATTACGTTTTGTCATAGTATTTATTACCAGCACTGGATCTTGGGGGTGGGAATGGGGCAAAGTGGTACATCATTATAATTTAGAACATAAGTCATAATAAAATATAGCAATCTGATTAAAATACAGTTCTAAGGGGATGCTCGATTCACAGTCCAGAACGTCCCGAATCGACAGAATTACAATCGAGTGACACGGAATTCAGTTCTGTCACAGTTCTGCCAGTCCCGACAGCTGAGGTGGAGTGAGTAGAATCGTGACGTGTTCCTAGGTAAAAAAATATGTTTCAGCTGTCATGATTGGTTGAGATATTTTTTATACAGTCGACGCATGCGTTGTACTCAGAAATTCTCCTTTTCACTCGATTGACACCAGTTTTGGAATTTAATTCCAGAACTGTGAATCGAGCATCCTCTATATTTCGTTTCGTTTTTTATACTTTCGAAGGTCTACACTACTTGAAGGTCTGACCAGTTGTCCTGGGAGGTCGTGTCAAGGTGTTCAAACGAACGGTTTGTGACCCTATGACGTCACACATTGATTAATCAGCGTTGACGTTTCTAGTGGTTTACCCACAGTTCCGTGTATCAAACGCCAAGAACTCGCCGTAACGGACCTTTTCATTGGCTAATCCCTCACTTTAACCAAAACGCCGATAATTAAAACGAAACGAAAGAATTAATCAGTGTTTTAATCAGACTGTTCAAAATATAATTTAGAGAGAGAGAGAGAAATGGGGTTTAACGTCCACTCGACACAACTAGGTCATTTCGGGACTAAAATATAATTTAGAACAAAAGTGATAAATAAATTAGAATGGCACGATAACATTTCAACGATGGAAAATGACAATCTGTTTCACAGAGAGAATTACTTACGAATTAACTCTGTAACAGATGACTCTCTACAACAAGTGCGTTGACTGCACGCCGCGTCAGTCATTGGCTCAACGGCTCGTGCAATGTTTACATAACACCTAACTGCTTCGGGCAAAATGATGCATTTTACTCATTTTAATACCCATTTACACCAAATAGGAAATATTTTTTTAACTACAAATACTTCAAACGTCTTTATTTATTTTTCTTTTACCTCAAAAAAATGTTTGAGAATATGATTTGTCGGAGTAAAAAAGTTAATATGCCGTACTCATTAAAGGACAATATTGGTGCCAGTCATTATCACATATGTGCTAGAACTGATTAAACACTTTCCAAATATACTATTAACACAGAGATCATCGCTACCATAGAGGAGTAATAAAGGATTCATGATTCGGAAGTGACGAACGCCAAAGGAAAACACGAGTTATCTCTCTATGTGAATGACTGAAGTGACGAGTGATGACAGATAAACGGTCGAATTTCTGCTCACTAATAATTCCTTCGAAGACAAAAAGTTGTTATATGGGACCGCAAGAGCATATCTGACGATTCAATAAAGTAATTAAGTGTCATAAGATAAAAGAACACGGGAAAAATAGAAATACTCCGTACAGCCCCTTGTTTTTTATTCATTCTATAGGGGAGACCGGGGCACATTGAACACTGGATAGCGTTGGGTTGTATAGTATTATTTATAAAGGATATATCCATGGTAGTTCAATGTGCCCCGGTCTCCCCTACCTTATAAAAACATGGTAATGCACGAACTTTTTTCTGTTTTTCTTTCGTGTTCTCTTATGTAGTGGCAGTCAATTTTTTTTTATGAATTGTAAGATATTCTCTCACAGTGTCACACAGCAACTTTAGGTCTTCGAGGGAATTATTAGTGAGCAGATATTCGCCCATGTATCTGTTATCCCTAATCACTTCAGTTAGTTATATAGAGGAATAACTCGTGTTTTCCTTTGGCGTTCGTCACTTCCGATTCATGAATACTTTATTACTCCTCTATGGTAGCGATGATCTCTGTGGTAATATTATATTTGGAAAGTGTTTAATCAGTTCTATCACATATGTGATAATGACTGGCACCAATATTGTACTTATTAAGCCTCGTCGATGTCATGCTTATCAGTGATTGTAGCGGCCAAGCGAATATTCACTGCGGGATCTGTTTCGGAAAATGATAAGAAAATAAGAAATGCTATACGAGAATACAGAGATTTAAGAGATTGTTCACCATCTGAACGTAATCAACTCTGTGTTAACTCAGAACTTGTATGTATTTACATGTATTTATTTTCATATTTGTTGAATAAAGCTTATTATTATTAATTTTGTAAAATGCAGAACTGATATTCTTCTATATAGTTCTGAAATAAACCCTCCGAATCGCTTCAAATGTAGAAGCTTAGGGTCGATCACGGTTATGTATGATATTAGGATTGCAATTGAGACGGATTTCCAATAATGTCTACGCTACAGGATAACACAGACTAATCATCATTTAAGCGGCGGTTACGCCATATAATAAATGTTGCCACACAATGAATTGAACCATTGTATGGTGTGAACTGTCATCCAATAATATGTTGCATCCGACGGTTGTATGGATTAGTTGTATCTTGTAAACGCCGCCCTAGTGTGAGAACGTCCTACTGTTTTGCGCTGAACTGGACTGGGCTCACGGTGGCTAGGTTAGTAAAATACTGGCTTGATAGTCTGGGGATCGGGTGTTCGATCCCTGTATTGGAAGTAGAAAGTTACTCCATAATTTCCGACGCGCCCCCCCCCCCTTGTCAGTGATGCAGGACGGAGGGCCTGACAAGGACGGCTGTCTAGTTGTTTGGATGGTACGAAAAACGGAGGTCTCATGTACAAATTGGCGTGCACGTAAATGACCCCTTGACAGTTGAAATTCGATAGAAGATCAGACTGTAGTGCCGCTGTCCGGACAAAATTTCCCTCATAGCTAAATGTATGGCGTATGTCCGTTATC
Source organism: Patella ulyssiponensis (assembly GCA_963678685.1). Taxonomy (NCBI): domain Eukaryota; kingdom Metazoa; phylum Mollusca; class Gastropoda; family Patellidae; genus Patella; species Patella ulyssiponensis. Next base: position 93,459,987 of record OY783226.1, read on the forward strand.
ATTTGCCGAGCACGGAGCAGAACAGTAGGACGTTAGACCCCATTTCATTCCATTTGTTTGTATTCACTTTACGCCTTCGCGTAATATTTTATGTACCCATTTACACTAAGTAGGAATTTTTTTTAGCTAGATATTTTCAAATACTTTTATTTATTTTTTTCTTATACTTCAAAAAATGTTTCAGAATTTAATATTGTGAGCTAGTGAAGTCGCACCGATTATTCCATGCTGATCAGTTGGACAAACTTGTAGGCTATTATAATGAATGTAATTATCCTGTCCAAACAAGTAATTAATATTATCTTCGAACATGGTGTGTTTACCTTCGTTTACTGGCCTGTAATGTTTCCCAGATATCGTCGAGCTTACTCAAACACATACCATTAATCATATTAAGAGGGAGGGAGGGGGGAAAGAGAGAGAGGGAGGGGGAAGAGAGAGGGACAGGGAGAGTTTAACGTCCAAACTGGGTAATTTCGGGACTATTTTATTTCAATAATTCGCTTGCGCGCAGGGGTCTTCACCAGAGGGGAAGGGGGTGGTGGAACCGGAGGACCAGGAGAAAGCCCACGAGGTTGGACAGGTAACCCTACTCCTTGTCACTTACAAACTGGGAATCGAAACCACGCCAGTTGACTCAATGGCAGACCTCATGATACAGCGCGCATGTGCTAACCATTCGATTATCCAACCCTACTATTTGCAATGGAATTCAAATCGGTGAAACAGCCTAAGATGAATAAACACTGTATTTTTTATATCTCCGCATTCTCATGTGGACGTATTTTGTGGACCCTGTCAGTCCGTCCCAAACTGATCCCGCAGTGAATAATCGCTTGGCCGCTACAATCACTGATAAGCATGATATCGACGAGACTTAATGAGTACGGCATATTAATTGAGATAATTCGTAAGTAATTCTCTCTGTGAAACAGATTGGGTCCGTCCGTCTGTCCACAATTTTTGTGGACATTCTACAGGTCACAATTTTTATCAAATTTTGACGAAACTTAATATAGGGTTATCTCCAAATGATCCCAGCCCCTTTCGATATTGACATATATCGGATCAAAACTTCATGGATTATATAGCCCCTCATTGTACGAAAAAACACGTTTTTAGCTTGTGGACCCTCTAGCGTCACAATTGTGATGAAACTTGTAATGTATGTTTATAATCCAACGATCGTACTTCCTGTTGGTATTTACGTATCAAAATGTAACTTTCTGGATTATGGCCCCTCATAGGCGTAGGAGCTCAAAGTAATTCAGGGGGGCATAAGAGAAAATTGCCCGAAATCAATATAATATAATTAATATAGTATATATATATCGAAATCAATATGATCAATATATAGTATATTATATTGATTATATATAATCAATATAATATAATATAAATCAATATAATTCTAAAAAATTAAACAATATTTTGATATTCAGAGATCATCGTCTCACCAAATTGATCGTACAAATCAGGACTCCGGAACAAAAGTAAAACATTTTAGAAATATGAGAGGCACGTCCATACGGCAGAATGTTCACAATTTCGTACAGTTTCTCAAGTAGTCCAATAGTCTCTTTAGAAAAAGTGAGAGGCACGGCCAGGACGTCCAGCCAAAATGACGTCCGAAAACCCTGGCAACTGGCTGTTTCCTAGCAGTTTTCCATTTGGATCGTTTCCTCTGCCGTTTTCCGGGCAATACCGTTTTTTCGGGCATACCTATCATCAGAGAGCTTCGGGCATATTTTCGGGCATGCAGTGGACAAGAAAAAGACGAGAAAATACTTTTCGGGCATTGTGGATCTCATAGAAATAAGTTAGTTATATTTTTTCTCTAAACATTAATAGAAAAAAAAAGTCGTCGAATTTTTCATTTCGGGCAATACCGTTTTTTCGGGCATACCTATCATAAGAGAGCTTCGGGCACATTTTCGGGCATGCAGTGGACAAGAAAAAGACGAGAAAATACTTTTCGGGCATTGTGGATCTCATAAAAATAAGTTAGTTATATTTTTTCTCTAAACATTAATAGAAAAAAAAAGTCGTCGAATTTTTCATTTCGGGCAATACCGTTTTTTCGGGCATACCTACACTGTTAAAATTTTTATGTATTTTTACCACGTTTTAACTGGCAGAAATATTGCCATCGTTTTAACTGTATTTTAACATTGCATGTTATTTCACAGTCTGTAATGTAAATTTACATCCAGCTATTTTACATCCAAGGTAAAATTACATACCTGTAAATAGAGTACGTGTAAAATTGCCATAATGTTAATTTACATATATTTGTACAATAACATTTAAATAAAAAAATATTGGGTATTTTAACAGAATTTATGTAATAACACCTCATAAATGTTGTAGAATTACATATTATGTAATTTGCATAGGTAACATTATTCAAAGGAATGTGTTTGTCTCGGCCTGGCTAATTAGTCCTAGGTTCCATCCTGGCGAACACAGATAGTTTAGCGGAACTTTCAGCCGAGCATGTAAAACAACATTCAATAATGTAACGAAAATAAGTGAAATGAGGTTTAATGTGCTACTGTTCTTCTCCTTATAATGGAAAGAGTAGGTGTTACGATCCAAGCAAAATTCCGCACCCATCTCAATGTACGGCATATGCCTGTCTTTATTATCCAGTTCAATACATTCAGATTTTGAATGACCTATTTCTCTAAAATAGACTAAACTGACTGGCAGAAAAGTATATATTTTGTATAATATTCGATATGTGGTCAAAGGGGGAATAACTTATGTGACCACTATTTGAAGGTAAATTTACAATTTTCTGTAAAAATAATATTTACAGCGACATTTCTGTTAATATACAGCTCACGTGATGTAAACTGACGTGTGGTTGTATTACTACATTAAATTTGATGTGATTTTACATAAGCCTTGTATTCGTATGCGTCTACATCGTTTTAAATGTAAAATAACAAACCATGTGATATTACAAATCATGTACTGTATTTTTACTAAAATTATAGCTGTAAATATACATATAATTTTAACAGTGTATCATAAGAGAGCTTCGGGCACATTTTCGGGCATGCAGTGGACAAGAAAAAGACGAGAAAATACTTTTCGGGCATTGTGGATCTCATAAAAATAAGTTAGTTATATTTTTTCTCTAAACATTAATAGAAAAAAAAGGTCGTAGAATTTTTCATTGCCCGAAAATAAATTTCTGGGGGGGCAAATGCCCCCCCCTGCCCCCCCCCCCCCCTCGGCTCCTACGCCTATGTGGCCCCTGATTGTACGAAAAATCCCGTGTTTAGCTTGTTGTCCCATTAGAAGTCAAAATTTCTGTCCGATTTAAACAACCGTTCGATAATATAACCATTACACTATAATGACGGTTGTGTACGAATATCGTGAAAATCTGGCCGAAACTGCGGACAATTTGGCCACTCGTCGTACGCAAATAGTTTAAAACTTTGGTATATCAAGGTTGTGTATCCTCTATAACGCAAAGGTCGTGGTTCTCTTCGATGTATGCGCATATCGGACCTTAAGTTCCTGGATTCTGGCGATTGATTGTTCGATGACTAGTGTTTTTAGCCCGTGGAACCTCTGTATAGGTCACAATTTTTGTCTGAGAAAATGTTTAAACATATCATCGTAACAACCTAATGATGATTAAGTTAGAATTTCGTTCAAATCGGACCGAAACTTCCCGACATAATGGCTGCTACTTGTACGCAAATAGTGTAAAAGTATGTCATACCAAGGTTGTGGACCCTTCAGAGGTCACACTTTGTATCCGATCTTCTTTTTTCTAAACAATATTTATTCGCAGAAACTGGATTGGATAACTGGCAGAAGCCTTAAAATATATGTTTATATCCAACAGATCTTTGTTTTTGTTCGATATTCGTGCATATCGGGCCATATTTTCCTGAATTATGGCCCCTGATTGTACCAAAACTTTCATTTTATTTTAGCTTGTTCTTTATCCATCTCTTGCAAAGTGTGGGCGTATCTTGTGTGGCAACCGCTTGTTTAAAAATTCATTGCAATCGCCGTTAACAATAAAATTCGATTGAAGACATATTGATTCAGATCATTTTTAAAATATAAATTGCAAATATTTATTGCTTGACGAATCATTGATTGAGAAAATTTGGAAATAATTGCGTCTGGTTATTTTCTATTGTACACGTCTTTAAAACCAATTCCATGAAAGAAAAAAAACAGGTGATACCGGTACAAACACATAAACTCGACCATGAAACAAGGTAAACCAGTTCCACTCAGGTAAAACAGGTTCAAACACACACCTTGGCTTACAAACAATCAAACAAATCAATGTTAGCCGACTATCGGAGTTTCGATTACATGGGTTGTATAATATGTGACGTCCCCCCACCTCTCTATATCTGTCTATTTTACAAGTGTTCATGCCTTTAGGCAACTACTATTTTATACCAAATATCGAACAGGACACTAATATCACTGTATTGTTACACTATTTTGTTTTATCACCCAATTAAACAATCTACAGTAGATATCGCTTGTGTGATAAACTACATAATCTTAGGAGATATCTCCTAAGGAGATATCACCTAAGGAGATATAACTTTACGTGAATTTGATGGGCCAGTTAAAAAAAAAAGAACTACCTTTTCTTTATTTTCAAAGAACAGCTCATTTTTTTAATTAAAAGAAACTTCTTGTTTATTAAAAATAAACCATTTTTATTTTTATTGACACTGGGTCAAAATCGAGGACTTTGCAATGGTTGAAATGCTGTCAAATAATGATGTATCACTACGCAATAATGTAATCGGGTTCAGTAAAATTGAAATCTGTAGAAAAGAATTATATATATTTATTTGTGCATGTAAGAAAAGATTCGGTGATAAATAATATCTCCTACTCTCCTTTTATGATATCAACAGTGGGAGATATTCTATTTAATCGCAACGAAATAGCCAAATCGCTGCCATGATGAACCAAGTAGCCTAGTTCTCTTTCCTAGACTCGTTGAATTACTCCACGTTCCCCAAGTTTTTATAAAATGGAAACATCATATGTTAGTCCCAAAATGATTCGAACGATTGTAACCCTCGTCCAATTTGAAACAAAACATATCTTTAAGACATTTTGGTCATTTTTTCACACTTGAATAAAATGGTTCCGTTATAATTTACTTAATTAAATATGCATTATGCAAGAGCTAAATCTGTCTATTGTAGGTCTTTCTTTATGTTACATAAACTATTAATTAGACATTTAACAAACAAGACCATAATCAACTCTTGATGGCATCGGATACTCCAGATTGTAACTAGATACGAATGGTTCATTTAAAAATTTAATGTAAAATTGGGAAAGCGAGGCTAAATCTCGAATATATATATATCAGTGCTCTGGTCACCACAATGCACACATCGTGTCAAAACTACAAACAGTGATAACTTGGCTCAGAATGAAGTCATTTGAATGAAATTTTCAACATTTTCATTTTACATTATCTATTTTTGAGCTAGGCCTATTATGGTCAGAATGTTCAGCTCTTTATCTAAATCTTACATAATGCATCTTTAACTTTATAAAGAAATCCCCTGTTATAATTAACTTTATAAAGACTTCAAGATTACTCCTGTGTATTTAGATGGCAGCGATTGTGGCTCGGTAAGCATGGCAACGATTAGATTACTAAAGTCTTATGCCAGATTCATATCGTCGGATTGTCATCCGATTTGCTGACTGAACCCCTATTACATGTATCTGAACCTGTGCACCTGGGAATAAAAAATAATCTAATATAAAAAAAGGTAATTTCAGGGCGATCGCTGGTAATTTCAGGGTGATCGCTGGTAATTGTAGGGCCATCAATTGACGATTCAAGGTAATCACACGGCGGCCCCCAATCAACAAATTGTTTTGACTGAATGACCCCAACAAGACTATTTAAACAGCATATACAGTAGAGACGGTACTTACTAATTAACTAACCAAACCTTCCACCAACCCCAGCGTTTAGCTTAGCTATTGTACCAAACCCTCCATCCCTAGTGTTTAGTTTCAATATTGTACCAAACCCACTAACCCCAAGCGTTTAGCTTAACTACTGTACTAACCCCAAGCTGTTAGCTTAACTATTGTACTAACCCAAGCGTTTCAACGGCATACAGATAGACGGCAACTTCAACATTTTATAAAACCCTCGAACCCCAATCGTTTAGAAAGCTCAAAATGTTACGATTTTAGACAGCACAGTGGGCAATATGGTACCAATTTAGATAGCATATTATTATTATACTGAGAGTTCAATTACTAAGTTAACATTGACAGAGTCTATATATATTTAATGTAGATACATTTCATCAACTTTTTTATTTCCTTAGTCTCCACTCTCCAGATTATATTCGCTATATTGTATCGGTATAAACCCGAAGATAAGGCCATTCTCTGGTCAGTCATAATTCTACTACCGTTTTAATACAGGCCAGTACCAAAGATGTCTCTATTCTGTTATTAGGATATTATAGATATTTACGATCCATAATTGTCTCTAGCCTATTACGACTGTTAAGAAAGATTTCTGCTGTGGACGAACATAACCAGCTTTTAGTTAACAGAGATGACGTGTAACGGATAACGGATAGTATTATATTATAGATATTGTACGACATCTATAGTGACCGGTGACAGCCAGATGAGTCACTTAGAGTAAAAAATAATATTTCTCAAGTTCTGCCACAATCGCGCCATGACTTTATTTCAACTTATTATGTGCATAGCTTTTTAAATTTTCATCCAACCTTTACATTTTTGTTTTTTAAAAAAAATAAAGAATACATAAAATCGATTGTTATTATATTTCTATGACATCATCTAGTCTTTTAATTGGATTTATGGGGAAAAATATTAAGCTGTTATAGTTGTAATATAGTACTTTTTAAACGTTGATCAATCAAAATAAAATTTAGAGGGTGAATTAAGGAGGCGGGCAGTTTTACAGGTCGAATTAAAGGTACGGACAGTTTTAGCGGACGAGTTAAAGCGACGGACAGTTTTAGAGGACGATTTAAAGGGACGATCAGTTTTAGCGGACGAGTTAAAGGTACGACCAGTTTTAGCGGGCGAGTTAAAGTGACGATCAGTTTTAGCGGATGAGTTAAAGGGACGACCAATTACATGTATATCGAACGAGTTTATGGGACGATCAGTTTTAGCGAACGAGTAAAAGCGACGGCTAGTTTTAGAGGACGATTTATAAGGGACGACCAGTTTTAGCGGACGAGTTAAAACGACTGCCAGTTTTAGCAGACGAGTTAAAGTGACGGCCAGTTTTAGCGGACGCGTTAAAACGACGGCCAGTTGTAGCGGACGAGTTAAAGTGACGGCCAGTTTTAGCGGACGCGTTTAAACGACAGCCAGTTTTAGCGGACGAGTTAAAGCGACTGCCAGTTTTAGCGGACGAGTTAAAGTGACGGTCAGTTTTAGAGGACGCGTTAAAACGACGGCCAGTTTTAGAGGAAGGTTTAAAGGGACAATTAGTTTTGGCGGTGGTTATCTTACTTACATACCAATGTCTATACTTGTGTGTTCCAAACAATTGGACGGGCAATGAGTAAGCTAGTCGGTGTTATGCTCACCGAGCCACCATGGCTGCCACAAAAAAAAACCCCACGGGATTAAATGCCTTGGAGTGCGATAATCATTCATTAGATTTCATCCAAATATAGACTGCTCAGAATCCAAATTTTCTACTGGTCGCAGATTATAACGGGGATTGGGGACATGCTAGAAATAAGAGCTTATTTTGACAACTAGTGTGGTCATGGTTCCTCCTATAAAGGTCAATTCAGATAGTATTTTGGAGAATACAACTGCTTATATCCATGTTAAAATCCCCAACCTTAGGGCCGAACAACTTAATCAATATGTATGATACTTTTCCAAACCACTTAAACCAGTTAGCTGGAAATGGAGACCGGTGTTTCTAGCTGAATTATGTGGTGTCTGGATAAAACCAGACTTTTATTGTATGAAAAATAATGTGTAGGTGAAATTTACCTTTCGTTTTCAACTACCGGTACAGCACACGGGTCATTAACTGTATAGACCTCCAAAGGAACAAGAATCGTTTATCAGATCACCCAAGAAAACAACTCACCCGAAATCGTAATAGGGTTACGTGTCCGGATAAGCAGTTTTGACTTTCACGTTCAAACGACTCATTATTTTGAGCTGAACTTTTGAGACAAGGTAAATACACCATACCTCTCTATTTTGGCGCTTAAATGTCATACGTACTCGGACTTCTATTTTCGAGACTCTGTTCAAATCGGGATAGTCCCTTTAAGCAAAAAAAAAAAAAAAAAAAAAAAAAACCCGCAAAAACCAAGGTTTCCTCTTAAAACATAAAATTCAATAATATTGACAGTTGACATGTTAGTTTTTTACGCAAATAAAAAAAATTGTCCGAATTAATCAAATTCGATCGATATTTTAGGAAAAAAGCCCCGTGTTCTTTACGATCCAGAACATAGACTAAAAAAACATAAATTTGTCACGTGGTATTAAAAACCAGCACTTTCTATTAATTAACGATTTCCTATAGAGGTCAAGGTCTTATACATTTTTCATCATCATTGAGTATGATGATGTCTTGTCTATATATTTGTTTTTGTGTAAATTATCTGTGGTCAGTCTCCCCGCACTTACTAATTCGGTAGTTTATCGTCTCGTTGACAGGGTTAACGAGATACTTGTTAGACCATCAGTTTAATAAGGTTTATTACCGGATCTAGGGGAGGCAAAGTGCCCTTTTTTACTGCTGAAAGTGCCTTTTTTCAGACCCAAATATCTGCCGAGATCAAGCTAGCATACAATAGCGTACCAGACAATAAGACCTTCTACCAGACAATTAGGGACAATCAACTCAGCATGCAATAAGGAATTTGCTGGATGACCATGACTTCAGTGAAATCACGTGCTCCGTTTGGGCTAATCCGAGCCTTCGATAAATAAAATAAATTGAAAGTAGTCTATTTTTAGTAACTAGGTTATTGTTTGATGGCGACAAAATTTTAGCTCAAAATAAAAAGGGTTTTATCTCTTCTAAAGTGTGTTATTATGAATGTGCCAGAAAATAACAAGTATATTCAAAGAGCCATTGAAACTTACTTTCCGGTGATGTATGACACGATAACTGGAATTTCGTATTAAGACCCTTATTTTAACATTAATGACTCGCCCCACCCCACCATTGAATACCCCCCCACCCTTTATAATGGAGTTTTTCACCACCCAACTTTGATCGCTTATTAAGGTAAATAAATAAGAATGTGCCAGAAAATTATTTATATATTTGAAGAGAGCATTAAACATGCTTTTCAGTGATATGTAACATAATGGCTGGAATTTCGTACTAAGATCCGTATTTTGGCATTGAATACCCCCCCCCCCCTTCATAATAAAGTTTTTTACCACCCAACTTTGATCGCTTATTAAGGTAAGTAAATATGAATGTGCCAGAAAATTAGTTATATATTTGAAGAGAGCATTAAACAAGCTTTTCAGTGATATATAACATAATGGCTGGAATTTCGTACTAAGAACCGTATTTTGGGATTGAATACCCCCCCCCCCTTCATAATAGAGTTTTTTTTACCACCCAACTTTGATCGCTTATTAAGGTAAGTAAATATGAATGTGCCAGAAAATTATATATATATTTGAAGACAGCATTAAACAAGCTTTTCAGTGATATATAACATAATGGCTAGAATTTCGTACTAAGAACCGTATTTTGGCATTGAATACCCCCCTCCTTCATAATAGAGTTTTTTTACCCCCCCCCCCCAACTTTGATCGCTTATTAAGGTAAGTAAATATGAATGTGCCAGAAAATTATTTATATATTTAAAGACAGCATAAACAAGCTTTTCATTGATATATAACATAATGGCTGGAATTTCGTACTAAGAACCGTATTTTGGCATTGAATACCCCCCCTCCTCCTTCATAATAGGGTTTTTTACCCCCCTACTTTGATCGCTTATTAAGGTAAGTAAATATGAATGTGCCAGAAAATTATTTATATATTTGAAGAGATCATTAAACGCGCATTTCAGTGATATATAACATAATGGCTGGAATTTCGTACTAAGAACCGTATTTTGGCATTGAATACCCCCTCCCCTCCTTCATAATAGAGTTTTTTACCACCCAACTTTGATCGCTTATTATGGTAAGTAAATATGAATGTGCCAGAAAATTATTTATATATTTGAAGAGATCATTAAATAAGCTTTTTAGTGATATATAACATAATGGCTGGAATTTCGTACTAAGAACCGTATTTTGGCATTGAATACCCCTCCCCCCTCCTTCATAATAGAGTTTTTTACCACCCAACTTTGATCGCTTATTAAGGTAAGTAAATATGAATGTGCCAGAAAATTATTTATATATTTGAAGAGAGAATTAAATAAGCTTTTCATTGATATATAACATAATGGCTGGAATTTCGTACTAAGAACCGTATTTTGGCATTGAATACCCCCCCCCTCCTTCATAATAGAGTTTTTTACCCCCCCCCCAAACTTTGATCGCTTATTAAGGTAAGTAAATATGAATGTGCCAGAAAATTATTTATATATTGAAAGACAGCATTAAACAAGCTTTTCATTGATATATAACATAATGGCTGGAATTTCGTAAATATGAATGTGCCAAAAAATTATTTATATATTTGAAGAGAGCATTAAACGAGCTTTTCAGTGATATATAACATAATGGCTGGAATTTCGTACTAAGAACCGTATTTTGGCATTCAATACCCCCCCTCCTTCATAATAGAGTTTTTTACGACCCAAATTTGATCGCTTATTAAGGTAAGTAAATATGAATGTGCCAGAAAATTATTTATATATTTGAAGAGAGAATTAAATAAGCTTTTCATTGATATATAACATAATGGCTGGAATTTCGTACTAAGAACCGTATTTTGGCATTGAATACCCCCCCCCTCCTTCATAATAGAGTTTTTTACCACCCAACTTTGATCGCTTATTAAGGTAAGTAAATATGAATGTGCCAGAAAATTATTTATATATTGAAAGACAGCATTAAACAAGCTTTTCATTGATATATAACATAATGGCTGGAATTTCGTACTAAGAATCGTATTTTGGCATTGAATACCCCCCTCCTCCTTCATAATAGGGTTTTTTACCCACCTACTTTGATCGCTTATTAAGGTAAGTAAATATGAATGTGCCAGAAAATTATTTATATATTTGAAGAGATCATTAAACAAGCTTTTCAGTGATATATAACATAATGGCTGGAATTTCGTACTAAGAACCGTATTTTGGCATTGAATACCCCCCCCCCCTCATCAGAGTTTTTTACCACCCAAATTTGATCGCTTATTAAGGTAAGTAAATATAAATGTGCCAGAAAATTATTTATATATTTGAAGAGAGCATTAAACAAGCTTGTCAGTGATATATAACATTATGGCTGGAATTTCGTACTAAGAACCGTATTTTGGCATTGAATACCCCCCCCCCCCCCCTTCATCATAGTTTTTTACCACCCAACTTTGATCGCTTTTTAAGGTAAGTAAATATGAATGTGCCAGAAAATTAGTTATATATTTGAAGAGAGCATTAAACAAGTTTTTCAGTGATATATAACATAACGGCTGGAATTTCGTACTAAGAACCGTATTTTGGCATTAAATACCCCCCCCCCTTCATCATAGTTTTTTATCACCCCACTTTGATCGCTTATTATGGTAAGTAAATATGAATGTGTCAGAAAATTATTTATATATTTGAAGAGAGCATTAAACAAGCTTTTCAGTGATATATAACATAATGGCTGGAATTTCGTACTAAGAACCGTATTTTGGCATTAAATACCCCCCCCCCCCTTCATAATATAGTTTCCCCCCCCCCACTTTGATCGCTTATTATGGTAAGTAAATATGAATGTGCCAGAAAATTATTTATATATTTGAAGAGAGCATTAAACAAGCTTTTCGGTGATATATAACATAATGGCTGGAATTTCGTACTAAGAACCGTATTTTGGCATTGAATACCCCCCCCCCCTTCATCATAGTTTTTTACCACCCAACTTTGATCGCTTATTAAGGTAAGTAAATATGAATGTGCCAGAAAATTAGTTATATATTTGAAGAGAGCATTAAACAAGCTTTTCATTGATATATAACATAATGGCTGGAATTTCGTACTAAGAACCGTATTTTGGCATTGAATACCCCCCCCCCCCCCCTCTTCATAATACAGTTTTTCACCACCCAACTTCGATCGCTTATTAAGGTAAGTAAATATGAATGTGCCAGAAAATTATTTATATATTTGAAGAGAGCATTAAACAAGCTTTTCAGTGATATATAACATAATGGCTGGAATTTCGTACTAAGAACCGTATTTTGGCATTGAATACCCCCCCCCTTCATCAGAGTTTTTTACCACCCAAATTTGATCGCTTATTAAGGTAAGTAAATATAAATGTGCCAGAAAATTATTTATATATTTGAAGAGAGCATTAAACAAGCTTTTCAGTGATATATAACATTATGGCTGGAATTTCGTACTAAGAACCGTATTTTGGCATTGAATACCCCCCCTCCTCCTTCATAATAGGGTTTTTTACCCCCCTACTTTGATCGCTTATTATGGTAAGTAAATATGAATGTGCCAGAAAATTAGTTATATATTTGAAGAGAGCTTTAAACAAGCTTTTCAGTGATATATAACATAATGGCTGGAATTTCGTACTAAGAAACGTATTTTGGCATTGAATACCCCCCCCCTCCTTCATAATAGAGTTTTTTACCACCCAAATTTGATCGGTTATTAAGGTAAGTAAATATGAATGTGCCCGAAAATTATTTATATATTTGAAGAGAGCATTAAACAAGCTTTTCAGTGATATATAACATAATGGCTGGAATTTCGTACTAAGAACCGTATTTTGGCATTGAATACTCCCCCCCCTTCATAATACAGTTTTTCACCACCCAACTTTGATCGCTTATTAAGGTAAGTAAATATGAATGTGCCAGAAAATTATTTATATATTTGGAGAGATCATTAAACGAGCTTTTCAGTGATATATAACATAATGGCTGGAATTTCGTACTAAGAACCGTATTTTGGCATTGAATACCCCCCCCCCTTCATAATAGAGTTTTTTTTACCCTCACCCCCAAAAATTGATCGCTTATTAAGGTAAGTAAATATGAAGAGAGCATTAAACAAGCTTTTCAGTGATATATAAGATAATGGCTGGAATTTCGTACTAAGAACCGTATTTTGGCTTTGAATCCCCCCCCCCCTCTTCATAATACAGTTTTTCACCACCCAACTTTGATCGCTTATTAAGGTAAGTAAATGCCAAAATACGGTTCTTAGTACGAAATTCCAGCCATTATGTTATATATCACCGAAAAGCTTGTTTAATGATCTCTTCAAATATATAAATAATTTTCTGGCACATTCATATTTACTTACCTTAATAAGCGATCAAAGTTGGGTGGTGAAAAACTCTATTACGAATGGGGGGGGGGGTATTCAATGCCAAAATACGGTTCTTAGTACGAAATTCCAGCCATTATGTTATATATCAATGAAAAGCTTGTTTAATTCTCTCTTCAAATATATAAATAATTTTCTGGCACATTCATATTTACTTACCTTAATAAGCGATCAAAGTTGGGGGGGGGGGGGGTAAAAAAAAACTCTATTATGAAGGAGGGGGGTATTCAATGCCAAAATACGGTTCTTAGTACGAAATTCCAGGCATTATGTTATATATCAATGAAGAGCTTGTTTAATTCTCTCTTCAAATATATAAATAATTTTCTGGCACATTCATATTTACTTACCTTAATAAGCGATCAAATTTGGGTGGTAAAAAACTCTATTATGAAGGAGGGGTGGGGGTATTGAATGCCAAAATACGGTTCTTAGTACGAAATTCCAGCCATTATGTTATATATCACTGAAAAGCTCGTTTAATGCTCTCTTAAAATATATAAATAATTTTCTGGCACATTCATATTTACTTACCATAATAAGCGATCAAAGTGAGGGGGGGGTTTAAAAAACTCTATTATGAAGGGGGGGGGGTATTCAATGCCAAAATACGGTTCTTAGTACGAAATTCCAGCCATTATGTTATATATCACTGAAAAGCTTGTTTAATGCTCTCTTCAAATACATAACTAATTTTCTGGCACATTCATATTTACTTACCTTAATAAGCGATCAAAATTGGGTGGTAAAAAACTCTATTATGAAGGAGGGGTGGGGGTATTCAATGCCAAAATACGGTTCTTAGTACGAAATTCCAGCCATTATGTTATATATCACTGAAAAGCTTGTTTAATGATCTCTTTAGATATATAAATAAGTTTCTGGCACATTCATATTTACTAACCTTAATAAGCGATCAAAGCTGGGTGGTACGTAACTATATTACCATAATTATGAAGGGGGGGGGTGTTCAATGCCAAAATACGGTTCTTAGCACGAAATTCCAGCCATTATGTTATATATCACTGAAAAGCTTGTTTAATGCTCTCTTCAAATATATAAATAATTTTCTGGCGCATTCATATTTACTTACCTTAATAAGCGATCAAATTTGGGGGGGGGGGGTAAAAAAAACTCTATTATGAAGGAGGGGGGGTATTCAATGCCAAAATACGGTTCTTAGTACGAAATTCCAGCCATTATGTTATATATCAATAAAAAGCTTGTCTAATCCTCTCTTCAAATATATAAATAATTTTCTGGCACATTTATATTTACTTAGCTTAATAAGCGATCAAAGTTGGGTGGTAAAAAACTCTATTATGAAGGGGGGGGGGTATTGAATGCCAAAATACGGTTCTTAGTACGAAATTCCAGCCATTATGTTATATATCGCTGAAAAGCTCGTTTAATGCTCTCTTCAAATATATAAATAATTTTCTGGCACATTCATATTTACTTACCTTAATAAGCGATCAAAGTGGGGGGGGGGGTAAAAAAACTCTATTATGAAGGGGGGGGGGGTATTCAATGCCAAAATACGGTTTTTAGTACGAAATTCCAGCCATTATGTTATATATCACTGAAAATCTTGTTTAATGCTCTCTTCAAATATGTAAATAATTTTCTGGCACATTCATATTTACTTACCTTAATAAGCGATCAAATTTGGGGGGGGGGGGGTAAAAAAAACTCTATTATGAAGGAGGGGGGGTATTCAATGCCAAAATACGGTTCTTAGTACGAAATTCCAGCCATTATGTTATATATCACTGAAAATCTTGTTTAATGCTCTCTTCAAATATATAAATAATTTTCTGGCACATTCATATTTACTTACCTTAATAAGCGATCAAATTTGGGGGGGGGGGGTAAAAAAAACTCTATTATGAAGGAGGGGGGTATTCAATGCCAAAATACGGTTCTTAGTACGAAATTCCAGCCATTATGTTATATATCAATAAAAAGCTTGTTTAATCCTCTCTTCAAATATATAAATAATTTTCTGGCACATTCATATTTACTTACCTTAATAAGCGATCAAAGTTGGGTGGTAAAAAACTCTATTATGAAGGGGGGGGGGGGTATTGAATGCCAAAATACGGTTCTTAGTACGAAATTCCAGCCATTATGTTATATATCACTGAAAAGCTCGTTTAATGCTCTCTTAAAATATATAAATAATTTTCTGGCACATTCATATTTACTTACCATAATAAGCGATCAAAGTGAGGGGGGGGGGGTAAAAAACTCTATTATGAAGGGGGGGGGTATTCAATGCCAAAATACGGTTCTTAGTACGAAATTCCAGCCATTATGTTATATATCACTGAAAAGCTTGTTTAATGCTCTCTTCAAATATATAAATAATTTTCTGGCACATTCATATTTACTTACCTTAATAAGCGATCGAAGTTTGGTGGTGAAAAACTGTATTATGAAGGGGGGGGGGTATTCAATGCCAAAATACGGTTCTTAGCACGAAATTCCAGCCACTATGTTATATATCACTGAAAAGCTTGTTTAATGCTCTCTGCAAATATATAACTAATTTTCTGGCACATTCATATTTACTTACCTAAATAAGCGATCAAAGTTGGGTGGTAAAAAACTCTATTATGAAGGAGGGGGGAGGGGTATTCAATGCCAAAATACGGTTCTTAGTACGAAATTCCAGCCATTATGTTATATATCACTGAAAAGCTTGTTTAGTGATCTCTTCAAATATATAAATAATTTTCTGGCACATTCTTATTTACTTACCTTAATAAGCGATCAAATTTGGGTGGTGAAAAACTGTATTATGAGGGGGGGGGGGGTATTCAATGCCAAAATACGGTTCTTAGTACGAAATTCCAGCCATTATGTTATATATCACTGAAAATCTTGTTTAATGCTCTCTTCAAATATATAACTAATTTTCTGGCACATTCATATTTACTTACCTTAATAAGCGATCAAAATTGGGTGGTAAAAAACTCTATTATGATGGAGGGTTGGGGGTATTCAATGCCAAAATACGGTTCTTAGTACGAAATTCCAGCCATTATGTTTTATATCACTGAAAAGCTTGTTTAATGATCTCTTTAGATATATAAATAAGTTTCTGGCACATTCATATTTACTAACCTTAATAAGCGATCAAAGCTGGGTGGTACGTAACTATATTACCATAATTATGAAGGGCGGGGGGGGGGGGTGTTCAATGCCAAAATACGGTTCTTAGCACGAAATTCCAGCCATTATGTTATATATCACTGAAAAGCTTGTTTAATGCTCTCCTCAAATATATAAATAATTTTCTGGCGCATTCATATTTACTTACCTTAATAAGCGATCAAATTTGGGGGGGGGGGGGGTAAAAAAAACTCTATTATGAAGGAGGGGGGGTATTCAATGCCAAAATACGGTTGTTAGCACGAAATTCCAGCCATTATGTTATATATCACCGAAAAGCTTGTTTAATGCTCTCTTCAAATATATAAATAATTTTCTGGCACATTCATATTTACTTACCTTACGTGATTTCACTGAAGTCATGGTCATCCAGCAAATTCCTTATTGCATGCTGAGTTGATTGTCCCTAATTGTCTGGTAGAAGGTCTTATTGTCTGGTACGCTATTGTATGCTAGATCTCGGCCAAATATCTCCTCTCCGAACGTTTACTTAGACGAAAATATCAGCCAAATAGCTCTTGGAATGTCTACAGATGCAAGGAAATGACGGATAATTGTCTTGCCCCCCCCCCCCTCAACCCCCTCGCAGTGGCATGCCCCGTCTCCGCAGTAAGTGCCCTCATTTTGCGGCGCCCCCCCCCTTTTCAAAATTCCTAGATCCGCCCCTGAAGTGGGACAAATGTCCCGGGCCCCCCACATTTAGGGGCCGACAACAATTCTGGGTCATACTAATATTTTATCCCGGACAGAGCCAACCACTACCTTGGCTGCGAGGATTAGGGCCTTGGGCAGTAAGGGATATTGGGGGCCCCGGGACTGGTAGGTCAACAAATTCTAAACGTCAACGAAATCGCTGCCTAGATTGTCTCAGATGCGCTGAAAATAATCCTAATTTGAAAAAAAAATTCCTGGGGGAAAACACCTCAGGCACTCAATGGGCGGAGTACATACTAGTACGATCCACGGTCAGTACGAACAATTTTAACAAACAACAATGGGGCCCCCCGGCAGTTGGTGTGTCCCAACCCCCCCCACAAGGTTAATCCGGCACTGTATACCATTTACAATTAAAGAATGGAATCATCTCGTTCTTTCTACCAGATGGTAACCTACTATATCCTCTTTTAAATTTAAACTCGGTTACCTTGATCAACTTATATCTTCAATTTCCTACTCTTGGCAGCAGCAGGAAAAATCAAATTCACCATTCTCGCCTATGACTCTCTTTCAGTGATTTGAACAGATCTAGGTCATTTCAGGACTAACATATGGTTCAGTTTTATTGCAATAATTCTCTTACACCTAGGGGTCCTTAAACAGTGGGAGGAAACCGGAGGATCTGGAGAAAACCCACAAGTTTGGACAAGCGACCCTACTCCTTGTCAGGTACAACCGGGGAATCAAAACCATGCCAGTTGACTCAATGACATAGTTTATGATTCAGTGTGCTCATACTAACCATTTGGCCATGGGCATCCAACCCCACTAATGGGATTAATTAAAAGAAAGTAGTAGGCCCTATACAATGTTAATATTTACAATATATTTTGTTACAAGTTTTCTTTCTGTCATATACAAAGAATAATTATTTACATCAAGATTTACATAATAACTCATTCTATTTATAGTTTTAAAATACTTTTTATCAAGAAAATATAATAAAACAAAAACAAATAATTGAAAACTGAAATAATTCAAGTAAATAAAGCAACTTCTGCTCCATATGGAATATTTACAGGCCTGGAAATAATGGTTTTAGATGTACCAGACTACAGACAGAATGTCAGCCACTTATGAAATAGTACCGGACATTTTCAACTTTGTGCCAGACATGTATTGATAATATCAATAAAAAGGAAAAATCAGTCCCGGACAAAAAGACAGACACCAGAGGTTTTGTGCCTGACAAAGCCTGAATCTGTGCCTGACATTGTCAGTGAAAAGTGCCTTATTTCCAGGCTTGAATATTTAATGGTATATAAATCCTCATATCATTTCTACTTGACATAACTCCAGGGGTGGATCCAGGAATTTTTGCAGGAGGGGGTTTGTCAGGTTCCTGTTAAGAAAATCTGTCATCATTGTCTCTATATTACATATGCATACATCAGAGGCAGATCCAGTGGGGGGCGCGCAGGTTGCGCCCCCCCTAATTTTCGACAGTGCCCTTTTTTACTGCTGAAAGTGCCTCTTTTCAGACCCAAATATGTCCTCTTCGAACGTTTACTTAGACGAAAATATCCGCCAAATAGCTCTTGGAATGTCTACAGATGCAAGGAAATGACGGATTATTGTCTTCGCCCCCCCCCCCTCGCAGCGGCGTGCCCCGTCTCCGCGGTAAGTGCCCTGATTTTGCGGCGCCCCCCTTTTCAAAATCTAGATCTGCCCCTGTACATGCAAATTGAGCTTTTTAAAGAGAGAAATCATTTTATAATGATGTAGGATCACATTGTGATTTGATTTTATTGATGCAAGGCATTCAATTCTTTTTATGTAGTAATTTCCTGACCACAGTTCAAAAATTAATCATTATACATCAATAATCAATTGGGTTGCTCAATTTTTAACAGCAATCGGGGGAAATTAAACCCTTGTAAATTGTTTTTAACAGCGATCGAGAAAATAAACGCTTGTAAATTGGGCAATCATTTTTAAAATTGAATGGTCAGCTTTAAACTGGTCACAAGTACAAATTGGATGATTTTTAATATTTTAAACGATTTCTAAACAAAGATTTGATATTGAATGAATGTGAAAGAAATTAGTGCTGGATACACAAGACTAAATAATAATCGGGCTACAGTGAATTGGTTCCTTAATTGTATTAAAATTACCCAAATCGGTGAGATCAAGGTCTGTGAAAGCAGAGGGTAAACTTAAAGCAGCCAGTCTTTTGTTTAACCCGATTAAAATAATTTAAGATCATCTTTCACAATCACAAAGGCCTTTCTTCAATCCCTTTGACATGCCAGAAGGTAGATTGAGGCCGCAAAAGATAAAACATCGCCCCTGGGTACTCTTAACAAATATCATTTTACAGTTTATAATTGTTAGTTATCAATATTGCATTACAAAGAGAAAGACAGATTACCAGGCAATCAGCATCAAAGTCGTCCGGTCCGACCATAAAGCATTTGTGGTTTTGTGAACCTATTATTATACTGTATTTCCAACCCTAGACAATCAGGCCAAAAACAAAGATATGTGGCAGTGGTAGTGCTACATCAGTGATCATTACAATTTGGCTCCTAGTTCTGGCTATTTCTCAAACAGAGTTAAGATAACAATTCTATGACCATCTTACAAACTCACACACTTCTGAAATAAAACTAGAATTCTTAGCAAATCAAATGTCACATACAACCGGGGATTTGAAATGATATATTGTTCAACATATGTCATTCTGGGATTCGAAACCACGCCAGTTGACTCAATGACAGGATTTATGTGCTAACCATTCGTCCATCCCCCTCCCCCCGATAGAATTTATGAATAAATCAATAATTAAGACTGATTAATTACAACAGATTATTGGGTTTTCAATTGACTCGATAGACTTGCTAACAACAATTTATTGGGTCTTCGATTGACTTGCTGACGACGGATTATTCTAAAATCTATTGACTTGCTTACAGCATTTTGTAACTAAACCATCTATATGATAAATGGTCTGTATAACAAATGCATGTTTTAAGGTATTTTGTAACTAATGGAACTGTTTGATAAATGGTCTGTTTAGAAAAATCATATTTAAAGGTATTTTGTAAAACTTCCAGACAGATGTTGGACTATAATCCAATTAAATGCATTGCTGTGTGAGTCAAATGCGTGCATCTGAGCTAATTTATGAAATTCACATTTTGTTGTGCAAAACTGCGATATGGCCTTTTGACTTCACACCACAAAAAAAATATTTAACTCAACACTAAATAAGAAGGGTTATCGAGTGTTCTAATAATTCCCATGTCTTTTGCATGACAACAATCAGGAACAGAAGTTATGCCCTGCCTTAAGCACTACAACCATCAGGCCCTGAAGCTAATACCTTGCCTTAAGCACTACAACCATCAGGCCCTGAAGCTAATACCTGCCTTAAGCACCACAACCATCCGAGCGTGAAACTAATACTCAATGTTTAATGTGGGATTATCCATTACACCCAATTTAAATATCATCAATCCAGAACCCTTTCCTTCCAGATAAAGCACATTTTATGGGATCTAGAAGAGGGCTTTTGATTGAAATTAAATTGGTAATACTCATAACGTCACACAGGTAAATTGTCTTATGTTTAATGGATTTAATAATCTTCGGCCCATGCATTCTCTTCTAGAAAATTATCAATGACTTCTTTCATGGCCAGATTAGGTATGAGCTGTTCTTGTGTCAGGACACTCCGAGTCACTGGATCAAAATGGCCAACTCTCTAAAAAAAAAAAATTCAAACATTCAATTATTCAGTGCCTCACTGGACTAATGAAGATGGAAATAAACCATGTAGTGTGTTATGAGGAAAGTTTTGATTGAACAGAGAGAGGTCATTTCAGGACTAACACATGGTTTAATTTTATCTAAATAATTTGCTTGCGCATGGGGGGGGGGGGTCTTTAGCAGTGGGAGAAAACTGAAGGGCTCAAACAAACCCTACTCTTTGTTAAGTACAACTACAACTGTGAAATGGAAACCAGGTAAGTTGACTCAATGACAGACCTTATCTTATGATACTGCGCCCATCCCACCCCTCTATATTCCAGATAACTATTGAACATATGGTATGACTATATTGTTAGAGAAAATGTTAATGTTCTATGATATCTTTTTGGGGGGTTGGATGGCTGAATGGTTAGCACGTGTGCTGTATCATAAAGCCTGTCATTGAGTCAACTGGTGTGGTTTTCGAATCCCCGGTTGTACGTGACAAGAAGTAGGGTCGCCTGTCCAATCTTGTGTGATTTCTCCAGGTCCTCCGGTTTCCTATCACTGCTAATAATTGAAATAAAATCAAACCATATGTTTGTCCCGAAATGACCTAGTTTGTGTCGAGTCGACATTAAACCCCATTTCTCTCTCTCTCTATCATATCTTGCAATTGTTTATTATAGATAATACCACAAGGGGGTTATAACTGATATATTGTTACCTGTAAATGCTCTATGATATCTTGTTTATTATAGGTAATACCACTGGGAGTTATAACTGGGTCTCTCATAACTTCAAAACTTATTTTACCACACAACACATCAGGCACATCTCGTCTCTATAAATACAATACAATAAATTATAAAATATAATACAATAAAATATAAATACAATAAAATATAAATACAATACAATATAGATACAATACAATAAAATATACATGTACTACAATACAATAAAATATAATACAATAAAGTATAAAATACAATACAATAATAAAATACAATACAATAAAGTATAATACGATACAATATAAGTATAAAATATAATACAATACAATAAAGTATAACACAATACAACAAAGTATAATACAATACAATAAAGTATAAAATAAAAATACAATACCATAAAGTATAAAATATAATAACATACAATAAAGTATAAAATATAATGGAAAAAACAAAATGGAGTTTAACGTCCTACTGTCCTGCCTAGACTGGCCTATGAGTCACATCAACCAGAACGTTGGTTATATAACAGCTCTTTCAGATCCTAATGTTGTAAATGTTGATATTTGATTAAATACTTCTGTTTCCGGTTACGCATGCGAGAAGAATACATCCTTTGCCAGGCATGCGAGCTGTCAGTTTGTTGATGGTTAAGAAGACGAAATGAAATGAAATGAAATGGGGTTTAACGTCCTACTCTTCTGCACCTGACCTGGGCTAATGGAAGACGGGCATACACCATACAGAGTGCTATGAGGGAAATTTTGCCCGGGCAGTGGTGCTACGGCCTACTCTTATATCGAATTCCAACTGCCAAGGGATCTTTTACGTGCACGCCAATGTGTACACGGGACCTCGATTTTTTCGACCCAACCGAACGACTAGGCAGCTGTCCTTGTCAGGCCCTCCTTCTGCATCACTGACAAGGGGAAACCACGCCGGAAAATCGAGATGAACTTTCTCGGCCAATGCAGGGATCGATTACGAAGACGAATGTGTGGACTGTAATTGATGTGCAATTGATGAAACGTGACATAATAATTAAGTTAGTATATTTGATATTGATGAATTAAACAGTAAAGACTAGTAAAATTAAATTTTGAACTATAAAAAACGAAACGAAATAGGATGTGTGCTTAAATCCGATTGAGATATGAATAGAATTGAAATATTTTGTCAACAGTATCAGTATAACTATTGTACCTTTCTTCTGTCATCTACTTCACTAAATAATCGGTTTAACTCTTTTAATTTCAAATCCTGGAAAACACAAAAATAAATCTCTTTATAAAGATGCATTATGAGAGAGAGAGAGAGAGAGAGAGAGAGAGAGAGAGAGAGGATTTAACATCCACTTCACACAAACTAGAGAGGGACACTAACACATGGTTCAATTTTATTTCATTAATTAGCTTGAACATAGGGGGGACTTTAGCAGTGGGAGGAAAACAGAGGACCACGAAAAAAACATGAGTTTGGGCAGGCAATTCAACTCCTTGTGACGTAACATGCAGGGAATCGAAACCACGCCACCTGGGCCCTGTTTCACGAAAACTTAAATCTCCTTAAAATCGTCTTAAACTAAAATTTCATCCTAACTTAAAATAGATGAGTTTCACAAAACGATTTTTAGCATTTTAGTTAAAATCCAATAAAATAATATTGTAAGTTAAAATCTAATCTTAACTTAAAATAGTGGCGTTTCACAAACCGATTTTAAGGACAATTTTAACTAAAATCAATTTTAACTTAGGATAGCCGTCACCCTCTCCTAACTTAAAATCATGGCATTAACAAACATTGATTAGAGCTACATTGTTAGATCTATTGCGACATATGGATATAATTGGAATAATCATAAAAATGTGAACGGCCCGGGTCACATAACAATTCCCATTTATTTTCTTTGTACAGCAAAGGACCACCGGTAAGGCAATTTAAGCATTTGGATGGCGCTCCATATTAGAAATCCAAGGAAAAAAAATCACTCAAAACCCCAGTAAACTAAACACTAAAAGAAAATCATTTATTTATAAGAAAAGCACTCTACTTATCTATAAAGAAAATATCTCCGTGTACAAGGTTTAATATGGTTAATTTCTTGGTTTCAGAAGGCCTAAAGGCCTATAATACTAGACATACCATAATATGTAGTATTTCCTCATGCTTTTGGGGGTTATGACGATTTGTTAAAAGAAATAAAAAACCTCACATGTGTTTATTGAAAAATGTTATATTAAATTTTAATATCATAAATTTATTATTATTTCTTAATAAAGTCTTATGTTAATAAAACAACATAAATAATGGAAATTGTAGGAACCAAAGCTGTTTTATCTTGGGGTAAAAAAATCATTTAATTGAGTAAGATAGGCATTTTCAAAGTATCATTGAAATGATCTATGGGAATGACATTTCTAATCTAGGCATCGGAACATTGGCTATTTGGTGTATTAATTTTAAAGTTAATAAATACTTTTAAAATACGACAAAATAAATACAGCCTAGATTTGTTGTTTGAGTCGCAAATATGATATGTTTGTAACAATTCTCAATAGTTTCTCTTGTCCAAAATACCATAAAACTACATATCCAAGCGATTTAGTTTATCGATACACATTATTTCCATTTGAAGCCTTTGAGTAAATCAAATGCCAAGGTCACGAATCAAATGCAAGTTCAAGGTCAACCCACAGATACTTTTCGAACTAAAAAATAAGGCAACAAGCTCATTTTTTCACCGGTTTACGACTGTCTGACTGTGTGCAAACATTGCTACAACGGATGAAATTCTCCCCATTGATATTGCAACCGTTAATTCAACCTGTCAACAGTTTTTAGTTTCGAAGCGTATTTGCTCTCACAGTAAGTACCTGCTGTGGAAATGTGCACTGCGCGGGCCAAGCGATTTTAACTAAAATCTATTAAAATTGCATTTTAAGTTACAATCAATCTTCGTGAAACGCATAAAATTTGAAATTTCATTTTGATTTTAGTTAAAATCTATTTTAGTGATTTTAGCTTAAGTTTTTGTGAAACAGGGCCCTGACTAAATGAAAGACCTTATGATACAACGTGTACGGGTTAACCCTCCGGCAATGTAACCCCCAAAGCTACATAATGTAAGAACTAAAACTATTTATTGGACGTCTTTAGTAATGGGTTACATTAACTCTATTAAACTGGATAATCAAGAATAATCTTGTTTTTTTTTTTCATTATCCAGGTAACTTACATGATCTGTTTCTATATTATCGGTTATTTCTTTAACATTTTCTTTACTTGACGTCTTCTTGGCTGTGGCCACCTTCCTGGAAATAACAAACACTAATCATTATTTTATTTGTTATAGCACAGTAAGTAGTTCTTTTAGAAGCCATACTGACTCAGTGATTTGGTATAGCACAGTAGTTCTTTTAGAAAACTTGGTGAGTGGATCAAAAACCAGAAGGTCGGGGGTTCAATTAGTGGGTCAGTAGAGAAAGTTCCAGGTAAACGGAAAACGCGTGGGGAAATCAATGTGGGCTTTCTCAGTCAACACCATAATTTCCAGGTTAGCGAGCCAACATCTAACTCACAGAGTCACCTTGGCCCCTAATCTTTTAACAATCTAGCAATTTTTTTTTCACATGCATTTTCTCGCTTACATTAGCCCCACTTTCCCGCTCACGAAAAAGGGGTACATGTAAATAAGAAAAGAGTGTCTTAGTTCTTTAACTTTCCAGCTTACTTGTCTTTGTCTTCTTTGTGTATTCACTGAGCCAATACGGCCCCCAATCCTTTAACAATCTAGAAAGAGCCCCATTGCATCAGTCCGACTTTTCCGTCAGTAATTTAACCATCCAACTTACATGTACCTGTCTTTGTCTTCTTTAAGTAATTTATTCAGATATGTCTGTAATGTGATTTCTTGTTGAATTCTCTTTTCTTCTATTCTATTCCAACGTTTCTTTTTGGCTAATCTTAATGCCCCTGTGATATCATCTCCAAAGTTTAACTTCTGCTCTTTCGCCAGATCAAAAGCTGAAAATGTTTTTTGAGAACATATTGGGTATATTTGCATGTGAAATGCGTGGGAGGAGAATTTGAACCAACCCATTACTGTAACTAAATTTCAACGATCAAGGGATCCTTCAATCAACACTTCACTGTGACTAAATTTCAACTGTCAAGGGATCTTTAACATGCACAGTTGATGCCAGTTAGACAATCTAATTAAAATATAGATCTATATTTCGTTTCGTTTTTTATACTTTCGATGGCCTACACTCATGTAGATCTAACTAGTTATAGTGGACGCTCACGTTCTATGACGTCAGGTATCAAGCACGGGACATTTGACCCGATAACGTCAGTCATTCGATTAACCAATTAGCGATCGCCATGCTTTTCAAAATCCACTTGTGTTTTGTTATGATTTCTATCCGCTGGTGTTAGTATAGACGTCGTTGGCTGGTAATATCTACCCACAGTTCCACGCATGAAAAGGTCAAACGGTCGATTCGACAGACCATTTGATTGGCTGACCCCTCATTTCAGGCAGAACGCCAGTTAAATAACAAGTCCTCCAGATCCAAGAGTAGTGAAGACAAGTAAAAACGAAATTTTGAACTATAAAAAACGAAACGAAATTGGATCTGTGTTTTAATCAGATTGCCAGTTAGATTGCTAGAGAAAGATGTTAAACACCAACAGATATAGAAAATATGAAATGAAATGCAGGCCTGGAAATAACGGTTTTAGATGTACCTGACAAAATGTCAGGCACTAATGAAATAGTACCAGACATTTTCAACTTAGTGCCGGACATGTATTAATAATATTATAATAGACAAATCAGGTAAACGTTTTTTAGCATCCACCGGAGCCTGGTCTTATGACGTCATATGTGGATTGTGGGTTAGGATAAGGGTTAGGATAAGGGCTGTGGCCTGCAGATTTCGTCACAGTCTCGAGATGTAGACAGGGCTACCCCTAACCCTAACCCTGGGCCAAGCCTAACCCTTATCCTAACCCACAATCCACATATGACGTCATAAGACCAGGCTCCGGTGGATGATAAAAAAAGTTTACCGACAAATCAGTGCCTGACAAAATGGCAGACACCAGAGGTTTTGTGCCTGACAAAGCCTGAATCTGTGTCTGACATAGTCAGTGACAGGTGCCTTGTTTCCAGGCTTGATGATGACCTGCTGTTTTGTGCCGACTGGGCTAATAATGAAGATGAGGCCTAAGCCACACAGTGTGCCATGACAAAAATTTTGCTAGGGAAACGGCACTATGGCCTACTCTTATATCGAATTTCAACTGTCAATGGATCTTTAACATGCATGCCAATGTATACACAGACCCTCTGTCCTGAACCACTGACAAGGAAAAACCATGTTAAAAAATTCTGATGAATTTTCTCATCAAATCACATACAAGCTTGCTAGTGAAACCAGTCCACTGGCCTTCTTCTCCCCCCCCCCACCACAAATCTAATAAACATGTCTCACCTTTGTGTAGACTAGCAATGGCCTCATCATATGAACCCTGTTCAACAAACGCTTGCCCCAGGAAGAAATGACCTTTGACCAATAACCTATCTAAATCTAAAGCTTGTTGACAATCTTTCGCCGCAAAATCCCACTGACGTAACTTCAGATAACATAAAGCTCGGTTTGTGAAAAACGTTGCAACGTTTCGATTTTTAGCCTGAAAAAAAAATGAAAATGAAAGTGAAATGGGGTTTAATGTCCTACTGTGACTGGGGTAATAAAGACGGACATAGGCCATACTTTTGTATGGGAAATCTTGCCCAGACAGTGGTTTGAACGACTAGACAGCTGTTCTTGTTAGGCACCCTATCCTACACCACTGACATGAACTTTCTCGGCCGAAATCGAGAGCAGACCTGCGACCACCAGGTGAAGTCTGAAAACAAATATGTAAAAATAAAATTAAAAATTCAATTCTTGTTGCCAATATCTAATGAAACATGTGACTACATTATCATTAGGATTATCATTAATATTATTACACATTTCTACAGCTCTGATTTTCAATAAAAAAAAGGTAGGTGGCCAGACAGTCACCAAGAGTTGTCGCATATTTTGTACTTCAGTCAGTAATGAAACATTTATAACACACTAAAATCTCATTAAGGGCTCTGCCATGTCTAAAATTCGCACTAACTTTTCAAACTATTTCTTAATACTTAAGTACATGTCTCCTTTTCCCCTAAAGAAATGTTCAATTTGCCGGATACGTGCGAATAGTCGGTCAAAGGGAAGGAATCCCTGACCTTGGTTGATCTAAAAATATTATCCGAATTTGTTTTGCATGTCGCAGTAAATAATAGTATCTCATCTGTCTTCTGTAGCTGTGTTATGGTCATTTCTGGTACACAGCAACTGGACTAGAGTGAATTCTTTCGATCTTGAATAAGCAGACTTTTTGACAGCTGTCGATAAGGAAAAAATGGCTCTATTTGTTTTCTTTGTTTTTTGGGACGAAGACTTAGATCTCATTATTTTTCATAGAGTACACTGACAGTAGCGACAAAGTCTACTCATTGCTAATTCATGATATTTTGACTGTCCAATTAATTACATATCGCCTAACTTAATACATGAATATGCCACGATTCGAAAGGACCCTTTTTGTAAACCAATGAAAACTATGAAAAAAATCCAAGCTCTACTGAACCGATTTTAAAAACCATGGTGTCAAATTGAAGCTCACAGTCGGAGGAACATTTCTATGGGACAAATTGTTATTACTATATATGAAATAGATTTTATTTCAGAACCGTTTACATAACGACCTATAATTTTTTTTTTGTTGATTTTCTGTAATTTTGGCATCATTATTGGCACCATGAAAAAACACTCCTGTAATTCTATTAAGCACTAGCTTAGCTATTTGCATGCCAAATATTATTTTATTTGGATCAGGCAAGACTGAGAACTTTTTAGATTTATGACAAAAACTGATCATTTTTAAGTTAAGCTAATTTCAAAATTGAATATCTCTAAAACCACAAGAGATATGTGTCCAAACTATGATCTGAATCACAGCTTCAGATGTCCAGTTAAAGATCATACCAAATTGATGTGGATCCAGGTTCGAAATATAATATAAAATTAGTTGTAAAATTACCATAGGTTACTTGGTTAGACATGGCAAGGCCCTTTAGAGTAAAAACTCATTAAGTAATTATCAGAAAATCATTAGAACTTGTTTGGCCCATGCTACTTAATATCAAGGATTTAGCTGTTCAAGTTATCAAAAATCATTGAAAAGCAATATACTTGATTGTCTCAACCCCTTAAACTCTGTGTATCTATCTAAAATCAATCTAGACTATTATATATAGGCGTTAAGTGTATATTTATAAAATCGATCAGATGATAACGATGGTCTCTAAAGCATCCACAAGATTTTCAAAGCTATCAGAAATCATTAAAAATCAATATTAGGATTTTTCGTCTGATGACCTTAAACATTTTGTATTTATCGAAAGTCAATCACCTATTAACTTTAGTGTCCACAAGATTTATGAAAGTTATCAAGGCCATAACTCTGGCAATAATTATCAGAAATCATTGAAAATCAATAGGCTTCTTTGTCTGATGACCATAAACACTGTGTTATGTATAAATTAAAAAAGTCAATCAGATATTAACTTTAGCCTCGAGAGCGTCCACAATATTTTTCAAAGTAATCAAGGGCTATAACTCTGGTAGTAATTATCGGAAATTATTGAAAATCAATAGGCATCTTCTTCTCATGACCATTAACTGTGTGAAGTATACAATGACTACTTTCTTGTTAGACTTCGTACATCGCTCTGCCGGAGGTAGATAAAAAAATTCATCTGTCAACCCTCCGTGTGACGCACAATACTGGATCTTTCCGAACAGACAAATATTTTCCCTTGGGTTAGGGTTAGGGTTCGAGTTAGGTTTATCTAAAACTATTCTGAAGGGTTAGGGTTATAATTGTGGCTGGAAAGATCTAGTATTGTGCCCGTGTGACATCAGTATATCTCAACGTTTTTAGCTACGTTCTCGTAGCTATGCCGGAGGCGGAAGTAGCAAAAAAAAGAGACAAAAATGAAACCGTAAAAACATCAAAATCTGTATTCTGTAACCGCTAGTTTGTTGTCTGTCTAGATGCATGAGTTCTAGATAAAGCCGATAAATCACACTGGAGATTTCTTGGTAAGGTCATTATCACATATTTCCAATAATATTCTCGTCCGCTTAACAACAGCTTTTACTTACTATTGCTTTCGTGTAACAAGAAATGGCATCGTCATATTTCCTGGCAGCAAATAACTTGTTTCCTTGATTCTTCAGCTCCACGGCACTCATTTCTGCTAATTAGTCTTCACAAGTAAAAAGATGGGCTGTGTTATTATAGATTTGAAAAGGTCATTGTACAATATTTTATGTAGCCATCCAATACGCAATAATTGTTTTTGCCACCTAATAAAAAGTTTTTGTTTGTGTCGACATTTGCCAATCCCATCGCTTCCGGAAATACAGAAATTGTTAAATGGAGTTATTTCCCTTTAACAATAAACTTCGTCTACATTATTATCGGGATATGGATATATATAAATAAAAGTGTGTATGTTGTATGTTCGATAACCAAGCTTCATCGCCGCTCTTCACCCCTACCGATGCGGTGTTGCCTAACCAGCATGTGTCCGTGAATGTTTTAGGCCACCGAATTTGCCCCCCCCCCCCTAACGGCGAATCACGTTTCGTCGATGCATCCCACCCCACCATTCATTCATTCATTCATAGCCTATGGCATGACTTTGCTATCAAATTAACCAGCGACCCCATGAAATGAATGTTTTAGGCATCGAATTTGACGGCCAACATTTCCCCAATCTTTTAATACATCTAATTAAAGAAATGGGGTATCATGCTACATAATGTGTTTCACCAATTAACAATAGAATCTAATTACGACCTCGAACAATGAAACTCAGCAGAGATTTCATGGATAATAAAAACAAGAAACAATCCTTCATAAACCCCGAGTTTCTGCTCCAAGTGCACGCAATGGCTAGAGGTTTTTTTTCTAACAATATTTATTCGATATTTACATGTTATAAAGATACAATGTTCAATTATGGGATTTCTCGACAAGGAGTAGGGTCGTCTGTCCTACCTCGTTTGTTTTCTAGAGATCCCCACTTACCTCCCACTGCTATATGGGTGGGGGTGGGTGGGATGGCCTAGTGGTCTAGAGTGCCGCGCTTCGACCTCTAGCTGGCCGGTCACCTCTGGCATGGAGATAGGGGCGCCTTCTCAACCTGGTGGGTTTCCTCCGGGTACTCCGGTTTGCTCCCACTGCTAGAGACCCCTACGCGCTTGCGAATTATTGAAATAAAATTGAAACCATATGTTAGTCCCAAAATGACCTAGTTTGTGTCGAGTGGACGTTAAATCCCATCTCTCTCTCTCTCTCTCTCTCTCTCTCTCTCTCTCTCTCTCTCTCTCTCTCTCTCTCTCTCTCTCTCTCTCTCGGATCATCAAATTGTCTCAGGAATATAATAAAGACATTAAATTAAATAGAAGAGGCTTGCTCTCTGTCCTCCACCCCCACCCCCTGTTCATGACATGTGAATAATATAACAGCACTTTGGGGGCTAAATTAGCGATATAATTAAAGATACATTATGAAAAAGCTAAAGCTGCCAATTGCAGTTCTTTCTTTAGGCCTGAAATGTTATCTAAATTAATAATCAGACATTAATTAACTTATCCAAACCATTATCAACCCTCGATCTAATCGCTAGCCCATTATTTACTGGATATAAACCCGGTCTGCTGTTGCTGATTACATCAAAACGTGGATAGTCGATAATGATCGAGGCTTAGCCCAAAATTCAATCACTAAATTCTCAGTTGGGTGGATCAATTTGACTGAAAGTTTCAGCAAATTACATTTACAGTGAGAACTGCCAGCCCTTTATCTGATCTCCAATAATGTAAATGAAATGAAATGGGATTTAACGTCCCACTCTTCTGTACCTAACCTGGGATAATGGAAGACTGACATACGCCATATAGTGTGCTATGAGGGGAATTTTGCCCGGGAAACAGCGCTACGGCCTACTCTGATATTGAATTCCAACTGCCAAGGGGTATTTTACGTGCACGCCAATGTGTACACGGGACCTCGGTTTTTCGTCCCCTTCGAACGACTAGACAGCTGTCCTTGTCAGGCCCTCCGTTCTGCATCACTGACAATTTGAAACCACGCCGGAAAATCGAGATGAACTTTCTCGGCCAATGCAGGGATCGAACACCCGACTTTAGCCACGTGACCCCCCTCAAATAATGCATGTTTAAGTTAGAGATATTCGTGAATAATGGTACTATCAGCGCTAATCCAGAGAATTTTTGTACTTGGGTTGGTGATGATGGCTTGGAAGGTGGTGGGGGCGGGGATGGGGGTGGGGTGTCATGGTTTGATAGACAATTATTATTTCATGTAGTTAACAAAATAAAGCACCCGTGATCTAGTAAAACAAAATGTTTACTTTTAATTGAATATCGCGAATTTGTACTGAATTGACTGTGAATTAAAACACCGTGTGCGAGATTTTTCGGGCATATTTTATTATTTGTCAATGCAGATGCAATGCAGTCTGATTGTGTGATTGGAATTCGGGTCGCCATAGAGTGAGATTTCAGTTGCAAAACGATTGGACGACTTTGAAGTTGCTCCCGATAATTTTTTTGAGACTAAAACTGCTTAATTTTGTGTTAAAATCCCTTAAAATGTCTGTGATACGTTATCAAACAACTTTAAATGCGGCAGTCTTCATCTGGAAATGGAGACTGGTGTTCAAAATTGTATTATTATATTATGCGTTGTCTGAATAAAACGAGACATTTTTTTAAATAAAAATCACGCGTATGTGAAATATACCTTCCGTTATCAAGAAGGCCTACAGCACATTGGTCATTCACTGAATATAGACCTCTCAACGAACGGGAATCGATTATCAGGTCACCCAACGAAAAAAATGACCAGAAATCTTAAAAGGGTTGGGGCTACCGTCTGACTGTAACCCTAATTTTTTTCGGGCATTTCAGGTTCTGCCCCCGCCCCCTAAAATCCATCGAGCCCGTACGCTTATGCTGTCACAGACGGGTAATATAGAGTGTAGCCGACTCCTCTCGTCCCAAATCACTGTCTCCGCTTCTATGATAGTCACGTGACAGTATGACCGTTATCTTGTAGATATTGTAACTGAAGACGGGGTTGAGAGAGGTAGAGGAGATACAGAATAACAATGGCTACTATTAAAGAGGATAATTATAGTTTTACGTCACGTCGGTCACCAGTCATCTCAATACATGGTCTTGTATCAACCAGTCAACCTCTAGCATCACAGATCGGTATCGGTAAGAGACCTACATGTCATATCATATAACCTCCTATATACGTCATATTTTATAACCTGCTCTATACGTCATAAATATATAACCTGCCATATAGGCCTACGTCATATTTTATAACCTGCTATACGTCATACCCTTATGAACTGCTCTATACGTCACACCTTTATAACCTGCTATATACGTCATACCTTTATAACCTGGTCAATACGTCATACCTTTATAACCTGTTTTATATGTCATAGCAATTATAACCTACTCTATACGTCATACCGTTATAACCTGCTATATACGTCATACCGTTATAACATACTCTATACGTCATACCGTTTTAACCATAGAAATATATTTATATATTTCTATGGTTTTAACCTGCTATATACGTCATACCGTTTTAACCATAGAAATATATTTATATATTTCTATGGTTTTAACCTGCTATATACGTCATACCGTTATAACCTGCTATATACGTCATGCCGTTATAACCTGCTCAGTCATACCTTTATAATCTGATCTATACGCCATACCTTTATAACCTACCCCCCCT
Organism: Patella ulyssiponensis; assembly: GCA_963678685.1. Classification (NCBI taxonomy): domain Eukaryota; kingdom Metazoa; phylum Mollusca; class Gastropoda; family Patellidae; genus Patella; species Patella ulyssiponensis. The sequence continues at coordinate 93,493,822 of OY783226.1, forward strand.
CTCTCTCGTCCTCCCCCTCTCTCATAACTATAACCTGCCCTGTATGTCCTAGCCTTCTAACCCCGATCCTTATATTTATATGTCATAACCTGCTCCACTCACACAGCAATACCTTTTATAACTTTCTCTATAAAGTAGGCCAATTTTATTACCCTTATCTAAAATATGCACCATTAAGGCCAGGGATAATTAGGTCAGTTTTATAATTCTTATCTAAAATCCTAAAAATAAAAAAAGGGGGGGGGGGCACAAGCAACCATTACGAAACTATTGTTTGAAAATGGGCGGGGATTGAAGTTGAAGGATCTTACTACACACGTTTTTATTTAAAACGGCAATTTCATATTTTTAAGTTATATTTTTAAAATATATTAAAATAAAGCCTTAAAATAGATGGTATCTATAAACAGGCCTACCTTGTTAAAGAATAATCCTATTAATCCTATAATTCACTGTTGTCAGTTGAGAAATTGGCAAAAATATCATTTTCAACTTCAAATCCAAACGTTTGAAGATCGCCATTGCATGGAGGGGAATGGGAAAACAAGGGAGGTAATTGTGTTACTATTTTCTGTGTAAGCGATTTTAATCCCCCTGAAATATTGCCCATGATCGTATAATAGTGAGTTGACAACCTTTTGAGCAAAAGACGTAGAAATAAATATGTTTTGACTCTCTTTGAAAATATGAAATCACTTTAATGTTAGACCACGTGTCTCTAACGTGGATACACCCCTAACCTGACTACCGTCGATTATTACAACTCTATATCCATTCAGTGAGCAAGGCACTGGTTCATAAACTAGGACGTCTCGGTTTCGACCCCGGAGTTACCAGATGGCACGACAAGAGAAAGTGTCTAATCGCACGGATAACCAAACTAACCGAGAATCCGTGAACAGGGTGGTGTGCACGTAAAAAACCCCATTCACTATTGGAATTCAAAATAAGAATACAGGGCCGAATTTCTGCTCACTGATAATTCCGTCGATAATATGTGATAATAGCTGACACCAAAATTGTCGTTGAATCAATTTCTGTTTCAGATATTCTAAAAGCTGGTGGTAATGCCGCTGACGCAGCAGTAGCCGTAGCCGCAGCTTTAAATATAACTGAACCCTGTTCAACCGGTATCGGTGGGGATGCCTTCTGTTTATTCTACGATGGTAAAACGAAAGCTGTCCATGGTGTCAATGGAAGGTAAATATTAAAGAATTCTAGTCGTTCGGATGAGACGAAAAACCGAGGTCCCGTGTACACATTGGCAGTTGGAATTCGATATAAGAGTAGGCCGTAACGCCGCTGTCCGGCAAAATTTCTCCCATAGCACGCTGTATGGCGTACGCCCGCCTTCATTAGCCCAGCTTAGGAGCAGAAAAATAGGACGCCAAATCCTATTTCATTTCAAGTTTGCACAATAACACCAACTCACCTAATGTAGACATAAAAAATAATAAATGGATCGCTAATAGTAATGTTAGAATCCGCCTCATCAGCACCATTTTAAGGCCATTTTGAGACTAATAACGTGGTGGTTTTTTATAATTGGTTAACAGTGGCAGAGCACCGTTAGCAGCTAATTTGGAATTATATAAATCACGTGGGTTTACACGTGACACGCCTCTACCAATGAGACATGGATTAACCGTGACTGTACCAGGAGCGGCGTCTGCCTGGGTTGATACTATCGACAGACATGGCAGTGGAAAGGTAGGCCATTAACGCTTAGCATTTAATCCTAATAACTAACTTTTGCAATCATGTGTAAAGAAAAAAAAAACACGAGTCGCTGTTTTGATTTTATGCAATTGTATATAAAGCGTCAGGAGAAAATATTCTGGGGATCGGACCCCAGCGCATTACATGTTGGGCTGACAAGGAAAGTGTCCCGAGGATCGGATCTTCGGATCCAGGCGTGATACCTATTGATTTTACAAGTTGTGCCTTGTGTTACATATATTGAGTAATAGAACTCCCTTGTACAAGGGATCTCGGTTTTTGTTTCCACCAAAACGACCGCCCCAATAACCACGGAAAACCAGGGTCAAGAGAAGCTCCTTACTCCGTATCTGTCTAGTGCAAAGGAACGCGTGTCAAGAGATTGGAGCCGCGGTAGCTCAATGAGTAAGTCACTCTCGGGTTAGCTCCAGGTTCTGGCCAAGCAAGTGGAATTTGTGAGTGGTGCGGGGTGAAACAACCTAGAAACATTGGATTGGATTGGACTAAAAACCGAGAACCGATATACTCGTCGGCGTACACGTAAATAACATTGACAGTTGGAATTCGAAGAAAGAATAGACATGGACTATAACGCCTTAAAGCACACGGACTGGCATTTCCTGTCTTGTTTAATTTCAGTTGACGTTAAAGGAGATTTTACAACCCGCCATTGATCTCGCCGAAAATGGAGCACCAATTCAACAGACGACGGCATATTTCTGGAACCAAGGTTTGTTTACCAAGTACAATAAATGCCTGTTATTTGTGCGAGTTTCTTTAGTCATAAGTGTTGCCAGGTGTTCGTAAAAAAGCATATATTGCATTGTGCATGGAATCCGTAAATACATATTGCCAATAAATTGATGTTTTATGCTTTCTGTTGAAATGTGACCCTTAGACCAAATGTGATAGCTCATAAACAACAATTGGAAAAAACACATCTTAGCATTCCCTTGGTTTATGTGGCGACTGGCAGTAGGCAGTAGGCAGTAGGACATCATGCACCCCCTCCCCCGCCAGCTAGCTTGCAAACTAGGCGCCACGGCGTATTCGTACTCCTACATGTCAGAAAAGGAGTGACGTAGAGCCGGGTCTGACCATAGAGTTATATATAGAAACTCTATGGGTCTGACGCATTAGAGTAGACACCGTAGGGACTCGGCATTTACGAAATTTAACTGTACATACAGAGCTAAACCTGATATTTGCGTATTTTCTTTACAGGTTGTCATTTATTGAAGGATCCAAAGAATATACACGGCAAAGATATGTTATTAAACGGCGAGCCGCCTGCACAAGGTGACGTCATCAAGATGCCAAAACTAGCCAATACATTCAGAGTAAGTTTTAATATCTCACTATTCGCAAATAAACTGAAATGGGTTTGTCCAACTGTTCTTACAGGTGCCCTATTTCCAGGCTTGGTATTGATACTGATACTGATGCCTGCAGCCTGTTACACATACATGTAATAGTAAGCGCACAGGCGCGGATCCGGGGGCAGGGGGATGGGGGTGGTCAGTGACATAGTTGATTTTCATTTTCGTTTGCTTTGTTACTGTTGTAGTTCACATATCTGCTCTTTAATAGATGATATAGACATGATTTTCACATTGTCTCCGCCCAAGCAATCCAAGGTTGCAACGTATTATTACCCTTTGCTCCAATGTATGCCCCCCCCCCCCAACAAAACCCTGGATCCGGGCCTGGTGCAGTTGGACAGCGCCACACATAATTTACATAAAACAAATACACGGACAAGACATCATACTCAGAAACCACAAATAAACAAACAATCCAAAAAGAAAGAATGGATCGGGGGCTTGTCGTAAGCGTCCACGGCCTGTTATGGTACAGGCTTCACTAAAAAGGGAGGTAATCAAATTCAGGGGCAAATAACTCACTGGGATGTACCCTTAAAATATATTCTGAATTTCACAACAAACGTTCACAACCCGAAAATGATACTGGTTTTGTCAAGACGCGGTCAATTATTGATTGTTTACCGGCGCTTAATAAATTATAGTTGTTTTTATACGCCCACATTTTTATGTGGACGTATATTGTCGTCGCCCCTGTCCGTCCGTCCGTCCGTCCGTCCGTCCACAATTGTTTGTGAACAGTCTACAGGTCACAATTTTTATCCGATTTCAATGGAACTTAAAATATAGGTTTATCACCCTAAGATCTCGGTTCCTTTCGATATTGGCATGTATCGGACTGTAACTTCATGGGTTATGGCCCCTGATTGTACGAAAAATCACGTTTTTAGCTTGTGAACAGTGTAGAGGTCACAATTTTGATCTGATTTCGATGAAACTTGAAATGCATGGTTATAACCAAAAGATCTTGGTTCCTTTCGATATTTGCGCATATCGGATCGTAACTTCCTGAATTATGGCCCCTGATTGTCCGAAAAATCACCCTTTTTAGCTTGTGCTCCCTGTGGAGGTCAAAATTGTAATCTGATTCAAAAAACCGTTTGATTATATCACCGTTACATAGTTATGGGGGTTGAGTTCGAATTTCGTGAAAATCGGACCAAAATTGACAGACAAAATGGCCGCCGTTTGTACGCGAATAGTGTGAAAATATGTTATATCAAGGTTGTGGACCCTATAGAGGTCACAATTTTGAACCGATTTTTATGAAACTTGAAATGCATGTTTATAACCAAAAGATCTTGGTTCCTTACGATATTTGCGCATATCGGATCGTAACTTCCTGAATTGTGGCCCCTGATTGTCCGAAAAATCACCCTTTTTAGCTTGTGTTCCTTGTGGAGGTCAAAATTGTTATCCGATTCAAAAAAACGTTTGATTATATCACCGTTACATAGTTATGGGGGTTGAGTTCGAATTTCGTGAAAATCGGACCAAAATTGACAGACAAAATGACCGCTGTTTGTACGCGAATAGTGTGAAAATATGTTATATCAAGGTTGTGGACCCTATAGAGGTCATAATTTTGAACCGATTTTCATGAAACTTGAAATGCATGTTTATAACCGAAAGATCTTGGTTCCTTTCGATATTTGCGCATATCGGATCGTAACTTCCTGAATTATGGCCCCTGATTGTCCGAAAAATCACACTTTTTAGCTTGTGTTCCCTGTAGAGGTCAAAATTGTTATCCGATTCAAAAAACCGTTTGATTATATCACCGTTACATAGTTTTGGGGGTTGAGCTCGAATTTCGTGAAAATCGGACCAAAATTGACAGACAAAATGGCCGCCGTTTGTACGCGAATAGTGTGAAAAAATGTTATATCAAGGTTGTGGACCCTATAGAGGTCACAATCTTGAACTGATTTTCATGAAACTTGACATGTATGTTTATAACCCAAAGGTCTTGGTTCCTTTCAATATTTGCGCCCATCGGATCGTAACTTCCTGAATTATGGCCCCTGATTATCCAAAAAATCACCCTTTTTAGCTTGTGGGCCCTCTGGAGGTCAAAATTGTTATCCGATTTAAAAAAACGTTTGATTATACCACCGGTACATGGTAATGGAGGCTGAGATCGAATTTTGTGAAAATCGGACCAAAATTGACAGGCAAAATGGCCGCCGTTTGTACGCGAATAGTGTGAAAAAATGTTATATCAAGCTATAGAGGTCACAATTTTGAACCGATTTTGATGAAACTTGACATGTATGTTTATAACCCAAAGATCTTGGGTACTTTCTATATTTGTGCCCATCTGATTGTAACTTCCTGAATTATGTCCTGTGATTGACCGAAAAATTGCCTTGTTTAGCTTGTGGCCCCTCTGTAGGTCAAAATTATTATCCGATTTAAAAAAACGTTTGATTATATCACCGTTACATTGTTATAAAAGATGATGTGGAATTTCGTGAAAATTGGACCAAAATTGACGAACAAAATGGCCGCTGTTTGTACGCGAATAGTGTGAAAATATGTTATATCAAGGTTGTGGACCCTATAGAGGTCACAATTTTGAACTGATTTTCATGAAACTTGACATGTATGTTTATAACCCAAAGGTCTTGGTTCCTTTCAATATTTGCGCCCATCGGATCGTAACTTCCTGAATTATGGCCCCTGATTATCCAAAAAATCACCCTTTTTAGCTTGTGGTCCCTCTGGAGGTCAAAATTGTTATCCGATTTAAAAAAACGTTTGATTATACCACCGGTACATGGTAATGGAGGCTGAGATCGAATTTTGTGAAAATCGGACCAAAATTGACAGGCAAAATGGCCGCCGTTTGTACGCGAATAGTGTGAAAAAATGTTATATCAAGCTATAGAGGTCACAATTTTGAACCGATTTTGATGAAACTTGACATGTATGTTTATAACCCAAAGATCTTGGGTACTTTCTATATTTGTGCCCATCTGATCGTAACTTCCTGAATTATGTCCCGTGATTGACCGAAAAATTGCCTTTTTTAGCTTGTGGCCCCTCTGTATGTCAAAATTATTATCCGATTTAAAAAAACGTTTGATTATATCACCGTTACATTGTTATAAAAGATGATGTGGAATTTCGTGAAAATTGGACCAAAATTGACGAACAAAATTGCCGCTGTTTGTACGCGAATAGTGTGAAAATATGTTATATCAAGGTTGTGGACCCTATAGAGGTCACAATTTTGAACTGATTTTGATGAAACTTGAAATACGTGTTTATAACATAAAGATCTTAGTTCCTTTCGATATTTGCGCATATTGGATCGTAACTTCCTGAATTATGGCCCCTGATTGTACTAAAAATCGCCTTTATCACCTTGTGGTATCTCTGGAGGTAACAATTATTACCTGATTTAAAAAAACGTTTGATTATATCACCGTTACAGGGTAATCTAGGTTGAGTTTGAATTTCATGAAAATCGGACCAAAATTGACAAACAAAATGACCGCCGTTTGTACGCGAATGGTGTAAAAATATGGTATATCAAGGTTGTGAACCCTATAGGGGTCACAATTTTTATCGGTTTTTGATGAAACTTGAAATACATTTTTATAACCTAAAGATCTTGGTTCCTTGCGATATTTGCTCATATCGGATTGTAATTTCCTGAATTATGGCCTCTGATTATACGGAAAATTGCCTTTATGGAGTTCAAAAACATTTGATTATATCACCATTACACTGTAATGAATTTTCAGTTTGAATTTTGTGAACATCGGACCAAAATTGATGAACAAAATGGCTGCCATTTTTACACGAATAGTGTAAAAATATGATATATCAAGGTTGTGTACCCTGTAGAGGTCACAATTTTAATTCGATTTTGGTCAAACTGAAAGATCTTGGTTCCTGTCGATATTTGGACATATCTGATCGTAACTTCCTGAATTATGGCCCCTGATTGTACGAAAAGTCGCCATAATATTAAATGTTTCGTATCCAGTGGAGGTGACAGCTTATTCCATGATATTAAATGATTCGTATACTTTACATTAGCATGGAGCAGAACTTTATAAAAACCAAACAAATTCTAATGATTTTCTGATAATTACTTAATATTTGACAACTCTTGCTGACTGCCCGGACGATTTAGCTGCTGTGTGGGCGTATGTTTCGTTGCCTGGCAACCTATTTTTATTATTTATGTGTTTATCTAGAGATAATAGCTAATGTTGTGGTTGTAGTTTTGGTGTAAATCGAAATCTCACATTTCTGAAATCGATGGCTCAGACAGCAATGTATTATATTGGCAGGAATTAGCTAACAATGGAAAGGATGGTTTTTACAAAGGAAGAATAGCCCAGGCCGTAGTGGACGTGATAACAAATCATGGAGGAGTGATGTCCCTTGAAGACCTAGCGTCACATAAGACCACTTACGATCAACCGATCAGCGTTGATTATAAAGGTTGTCGTGTTTGGGAAATACCACCAAATGGACAGGGCATTGTGGCTCTTATGGCGCTCAACATACTCGAAAAATATGATTTAAAAAGTAAGTAGGGCCTATACTTTTTTGGTAAGCTTAGAATGATCTAAAGATATTGTCTCAATGTAACGATGAACTACGATGGTATGGTTTCTTTTAGTTCCTTTTGGAACTGTCTTTGAGCGAACGATATATTCGCTACACAGTTCCTATCCGGTCTTATATAACTGCAGTATGAAAATACCGTTCTCCCCCACCTCTCTTTTAAGGCTATTTTGGAATCCTTACCTACTATTTTCTCCTTGATTCTACTTTATTCGCCAAAGGAATCATTTCCTGCCACATTATTGAAAGCCAATACGAGACCCGGACTTGCGCAAACCACATGTTTATTTTATCGCTAAAATTCTACTTGAAAATGGAGATGAATTATTATAAATTTGTGTCAAATATAGTGAGAAAGGATTCCTTTTGGTGGAAAATAAAGAATTGTGGTGAAAAATAGATGGTAAGGGTTCTAAAACAGCCTGAGAACAGGGGTGGGGAATAACGGTATTTTACCGTATTTTCATACTGCAGTTATAGAAGGCCGGATAAAAACTGTCAGCGAAAGTTCGCTCAAAGACAGTTCTGAAAAGAACTAGGTTTCTTTTTGTCAGTGGTAAGGGTGTAGGGACAGGCAAGGTATAGCTTCCAGTCGTTCGGATCGGATATACATACCACTGACAGAACGTTGAATATCACAGGCACGAAAAACAACCCTAACTGTTGGCCCACAATATCGAGGGACAACAGTTGACACGTAAAATAAATCCTGACAGTTGACATTCGATGAGGTAGGCCACGACATGACACATGCCAGTCTTCATTGATTCAGGAAAGTAAGACAGTCTTTACTGTGGTTTGTACCATCTGTACATTTATTTGTACCGTCTGTACTGTGGTTTGTACCGTCTGTACTATAGATTGTACCATCTGTACTGTGGTTTGTACCATCTGTACTATGGTTTGTACCATATGTAGCCTACAGTTATTTGTATCGTCTGTTTGTGCCGTCTGTATTTTAATTTGTACCATCTGTACTATGGTTTGTACCATCTGTACAGTTATCTGTGCCGTCTGTACAGTTATTTGTATCGTCTGTTTGTGCCGTCTGTACAGTTATTCCGAATGGAAATTATATTGTTTTAAATATATTTAATCCATTTTGTTTTGTGACTTAAGAAGCACGTCATAATTCTGCTGAATATCTGCACCTGTTAATCGAGGCTTTAAGGCTAAGTTTCGCGGATGGCCAGTGGTATTGTGCTGATCCCAGCGTTACAGCAGTTCCAGTCAAAGAACTTCTGTCTAAAGAATATGCAGCAACTAGAAGAAATCTCATTCATACAGACAGGTAGGCTATTGTTAATATTTAGGAGAGAGAGAGAGAGAGAGAGAGACAGAGAGAGAGAGGGAGGGGCAGACAGATGGACAGAGAGAGACAGAGACAGAGGGACAGGGGTAGGCCTGTAGAAGTGGGAGGAATTCGGGGAGCCTATTCCTTGTTTGGAGGGATGAGTAGTTTCTTTTCTCCAGTTTTTATTCTGATGCCACAGTTATAGTCTCTTGGATGGTACAACAAACCAATGTCTCATGTACACGTGGGCGTACACGTAAATAAAAACACCCCTGACAGCGGGAATTCAATATAAGAGTAGGCCCTAGCATATGCCTGTCTTCATTAGCCCAGTATAGGAGCAGAACGGCACGACGTTAAACCCCATTCCATTTCATTACATTGTCCCTTTTCTTACAGGGCATCATCTGATATAACGAAGGGTTCCCCATTTATAGGAAGTGACACCGTGTATTTTACTGTTGCCGATGAACACGGGAACGCATGTTCATTTATTAATTCTAATTTTATGGGATTTGGTACGGGCCTTGTACCTGAGGGCTGCGGCTTTACCTTACAGGTACGTTGGTAATACATGTTAAAACTATTGCTTACCTACATTGGTAAAGACATTGTTTCTGAATCTGTAGTCTACGTTATATTTGAGGGATTGTGAGGACCTTCCTGACAGGAGGAGTTTGGTGTTTGAATTCGTTAACGCATGCGCGTTGCATCATCAGGTCTGTCCTTAGGTCAAATGGCGTGACAAGGAGTAGGGTCGCCTGTCCGACCTAGTTGTTTTTTCCGGTTCCACCGGTTTCCTAACACTGCTCAAGACCCCTACGCTCAAGTAAATTATCGAAATAAAATGAACCAGATGTTAGTCCCGAAATGACTTAGTTTGTGTCGAGTTGACATTTAAACCTATTCCTCTCTTAGAACATTAATCTCCGTTGATGTTTTGGCGTTGTTTTGTTAATTGAACATGGCGATTTTAAATCAATATTTTCTTTTTGCAGACGGGCCCAAGGTTACGCAGTAATTATCATAAGAATGTGTTTGGCTTCTAGTTCTGCCCCATTCTGACGGGAATCACGGCGGCTAAGTGGGCAAGGCGCTGGCTCGCTAGCCTGGAGGTCGGGTGTTCGACGCCTACATTGGCCGAGAAAGTTCATCTCGATTTTCCGGCGTGGTTTCCCCTTGTCAGTGATGCAGAAGGAGGGCCTGACAAGGACAGCTGCCTAGTCGTTCGGATGGGACGAAAAACCGAGGTCCCGTTTGAATTCGATGTAAGAGTAGGCTGTAGCGCCGCTGCCCGGGCAAAATTTCCCTCATAGCACACTGTATGGCGTATGCCCGTCTTCCATTAACCCAGGTCAGGTGCAGAAGAGTAGGACGTTAAACCCCATTTCATTTCATTTCATTTCATTTCATTTCACTGGCCCATTCTGAGTAAAATACAGATGTATATTTCGATTTGTTGACCTACACTACATGAAGATCTAACCAGTTGCAGTGGAAGGTCGCGTCAGAGGGCAGACGAGTGGCTTTGGCCTATGGCATCAGACATTTGATTAATCAATCAGCGTTGATGTTTCTAGTGGCTTATCCACAGTTGCGCGCACCTTACGCAAAAAACTCACCTTAACAAACCGTTCCATTGGCCAATCCCTCACATCATCCGAACGCGGGTTATATAACAACTCTTCCAGATCCTAGTGTAGTTATGACAAGAAAATCGAAATTTTGAACTATAAATAAAAAACGAAACGAAACAGGATTCCGTGTTTTAGTCAGATTGTTTGCAACCGGATCCAAGGTTACATAGTATCCGTTAGTTGTTTTACTGTTTTTATCATGTAGAATCGAGGTTATGGATTCAGTTTAGACCCAGATCACCCCAACAGATTAGAACCCGGTAAACGACCATACCATACTATAATACCAGCCATGGTTACCTCAGCCGATACAGGTGCGAAACATTTTCTGTTATGTTTTAATAATTCATACCCCGACCTCAAATCTTGTAATCCCTCAAAACTATGTTTTATTAAATACAGTATCATTTACGTCGACCAAAATTGGGCTAACTCAAAGCACAGAAGAATATACTGCGTTGTCATGGAGACTCTAGGTATTTCCCCATACATACATGTATTGCACTCGGTCACTTACCATCGATTTTGGATGCCTTGACAAGATCGATTGTATTATATATTTTAAAGATTTAGTTTCCGGTTATTGAAGCATCACTCTGTTTGTAAGTAACCATTGATGGTGCGTGTGTGTGTGTGTGTGTGTGCGCGTGTGCGTGAACGATGAATCAGTGGGCAACGGTTCGGTTCAGTCGATGATGTGCATCATTGTGGTGTTTTTCTCTGTAGGTGAATTATTGTGTAGTTATGGAGTTATGGGTGGTTTCATGCAACCACAGGGACATGTTCAAGTTTTGCTAAACATGGTGGAGTTTCACATGGACCCACAACAAGCTTTAGATTCTCCAAGAATCTGTTTAGGAGGTGGTTATGGGTAAGTAAACCCCATGTTACTAAACGACACGTGAACATTTTTAAAGAGGACCAATAAGATAACAATCTGGGGCCTTATTCAACTAAGATAAAATTCTAATTTTAGTTACTTGATTGGATAATATTAGATTGATTTTAGTGCTTAGCCAATCAAAACTGAAGTATCTACCAAAATTGGGATTTTATCTTTAATTACGATTTCGTGAATCATGGCCCTGATTAAAATACACATCTATATTTCGTTTCGCAATTTTATACTTTCGATGACCTACACTACATGAAGATCTAGCCAGTTGTAGTAGGAGTTCACGTCAGCGGTCAAACGAGGCCTTTGACCCCATGACGTCAGGAATTGATTAATCAATCAGCGTTGACGTTTCTAGTAGTTTACCCTCAGTTCCGCGCATCAAAAGGCCAACAGACCGTTTCATTGGTTAATCTCTCATATTATCCAGAACACGTCCTGATCCTAGTGTAGTAAAGACGGGTAAAATAAAAATTTGAACTTTATTACGTTACATACCACGTGCACACTTTAAATTGTATTAACTTATGTGTCATTAGGTTTCTGACTAACGGGATGTAGGATGGCCGAATGGTTAGCATGCAGGCGCGGATCCAGAGGAGGGCGCACCCGGCGCACGCCCCCTCTATTTTTCTGAGGTGGCGAACAATTTTTAGCTCCATATATTCTCGCGAGAAAGGAGAACAAAAATAGTTTAGGTTGGAAATCGTAATTTACAGTACTAGTATGAAATTAGTCCTTGTAGGCATTTTTTACACTCAAAAATCACGGTTCCGGGCTTCGCACTCCCAAGTTTGTGCAGCACGCCCCCTCTTTCTGAAAATCCTGGATCCGCCCACGCTGTACCTTAAGGTCTGTCATAGAGTCAACTGTCGTGGTTTCGATTCCCGAGTTTTACTGGCAAGGAGTACGGTCGCCTTTCCAACCTCACGGGTTTTCTGTGGGTTATCCAGTTTCCATCCACTGCTTAAGACCCCTACGTACAAGCGAATGGTTGAAATAAAATTGAAATGACCTTGTTTGGGTCGAGTGAACGTTAAATCCTATTTGTCTCTCTCAATCCCGTTTGTGACTAAAGCACGTGATTTTCGCGTGCTGATTTTGGATTACAGCTCAGTGTAAAAATGATCAATCGAAAGATTAATCGAAATGATATTGCAACCTAATGAAGTTCCCGTCTTTCAGTTTAAGTGGTGATTGTGGTGTAGAAGAAGGCATCTCCGAGGAAATCATTGCTGAACTAAAATCCATGGGTCACAAAATCACAGGTCCGGTCAAAGGTTACGGAAGGTCAATGTTTGGTCGAGGTCAGGTAATCAGCAAAGGGAGCTGGTGGCGCCATGGTTCATCGTCAACGGATACGTGGTGGGGTGGGTGTGATCCACGTGCTGACAGTGTTGCCATTGGATACTGAAGACTAACCAGATTCTAACTTTGATCCATTTCTGCTGAGGCGAAACGATTAAAGTAATAAACTTATCAGCATGTTTCAGTGTTATGTTTTTTTTGTACAGCGTTTAGGGTTGCTCTATTTCCTGAACTTTGTACGATTACTCATTGACTTTCATGTTAATTCTGGTCTCAATGCTAGACTCCAATATTTTCCCAAATTTTAATTGGGCTTAACGCTCTCCAGCACAGACAGAGCAACGCTTGGGCATGGTTTTCTTCCAAATTTTGTAGACTATAAGGGAATTAAATACGGCAAATACATTTACAGTGGTGATACCGGCCTGACTATGATAGGATTTTAACACACAATGTAACAGTTGTGATATCAGGTCGACTATGATAGTATTGAAGCACACAATGTAACAGTTGTAATACCAGCCGGACTATGAGACTCATAGTCCGGCTGGTATTACAACTGTACATGTACATGTCGTATTTTTAACACTAGTCACAGTTTGTACACAAACTCTCGTGGCTTATTGTTGCCTGTTTCTTCTCGGCTAATCATTAATTAGCAGTTGAAGAGAGAGAGGTTTTAACGTCCACTCGGCACAAACTAGGGACTAACGTATGGTCTTTTGAAGTGTCACGTACAGCCGAGGATTTGAAACCTCGCCAGTTGACTCAATGACAGGCTTTATAACACAGCGCGCACATGGTAACCATTCGGCCATCCCTCCTTGGCAGTTGGAACTAGAAACAACTTTCTGAATATATCCCAACACTAATCAATAGTGAATATTCGCTACAATCACTGATAAGGATGGCATCGGTGCGACTTAATGAGCCACAAATATTAACTTTTTTTTCCCATCGACAAATTAAATTCTAAAACATTTTTTTAAGTATTATAAGAATATTTGTAGGTAAAATTTATTTCCTATTTAGTGTAAATGGCTATTAAAATGAGTAAAAGGCACCATTTTGCCCGAACCAGTAACTTCTTATGTACTAGTAAACAATGCACACGCCACTGAGCCAATGATTGACGCAGCGTGCTGTGACGTCACGTGTTGAAGGCAGTCATCTTTTACAGTGATATTAGAAGACCTTCGTTTAATCCTCTGTTAAACAGATAGTGATGAAACCTCCACAGACGATGTTTCGGCTAAGATCAGTCGCACCCTTTTCAAAGTCTCCACATCCACATCAAATACATTTATCATCACCATGCAAGCCTTTACACTTAAATTCTTCAACAATGCCAAGGTCGTCCTTATTTATTTGGTTTTATTACACCAAAGAATAGAAATCCAGTCTACCCCCTTAGCCACTCATTTACCACTCATGTTAAATGTTCGTCCATTAAAAAATTTTCAATCTTTTCATCACCGTCGTCTTTTTTATGTACAAGACAGATATCCAAAAACCTGAAATGAGAAATTATGAAAATTGACATTAGGAGAGAGAGAGAGAGAAATGCGGTTTAACGCCCAATCGACACAAACTATGTCATTTCGAGACTTACATCTGGTTAAATTTTATTTCAAAAATTCCCTTGCGCATAGGGGTCTTTAGCAGCGGAAGGAAGCCGGAGGGGACCCGGTGACAGGCGACCCTACTCCTTGTCAAGTACAGCCGGGGAATCGAAACCACGCCAGTTTACTCAATGATAGACCTTATCATACAGCGCGCACGTGTTAACCATTCGACCCCCCCCCCCCCCCCCCAATATTAGGAATACAGTATTGAAATGTGTAAAGGTGGATGAGAATACTTGGAGGTACTCAATCTAATCCAAATACTATGGGATGCTTAAAGGGCAATATTTGTGGCAGTCATTATTGCATATGTGATAGGACTGGTTAAATACATTCCAGATATAATTTTAACACAGAGATCATTGCAACGGGGGATGTGTAACGAATACATGAACAAACGGGAAGTGACGACAAACACGAGTTATCATTCTTTATAACTGGCTGAAGTAACGAGCTATAACAGGCACCAATATTGTCCTTTAAACAATTTTCCGCCATTAGCAACTGTTTACTGGCGTTGGTGTGCAAGGTAACTCTATAAATGAAATCTATTATTGTGGGTTTATTATAAAACCAAATTTCTTCAAAATTCATAAAATGTGCAAATATTTATACCAGGACCTCGTCGTCGTACCAGTAGATTTGACCTTAAAATAAAACTGTTTGATAGATGGATGAAATAACAAAAGCCTCGGGTTTGACATGCATTATGCAAAAGCTAAATCTGCCTATTGCAGGTTTTTTAAGGCCTGGGATGTTGTATAAACTATTAATTAGACTATTAACAACATGACAATATCATAATCAACTCTCGATGGCATCGGATATCTCCGATATTAAGTAGATTAGAACGGTTCAATCATATTTTGTGGACGTTAAACCCCATTTCATTTCATTTTCATTCCATTTACCATATTTTGAATTACTCTAAAAAGGTGAAGCTAGGCTAAGGTTCGAACAACCAGTGCGGTGATTGCAATTAATGCACATATCTTGTCAAACCTTCAAAGGCTAATATCTTCGTTCGCAAAGAAACCATTTGAATAAATTCATTTTGCATTATCTATTTTCGAACTATTATTGTAAAAAAAGAATGAACAGATCTTAATCTAAATCTTACATTATGTATCTTGTACTGCCGATAGGTTTATTACAGACATTCCATACCTGGATTAACTGTCCATTAGGTTTTATTGGCGATATTCCATACCTGGGTTTACTGTCATTAGGTTTTATTAGACATATTCCAGACCTGGGTTTGCTGTCATTAGGTTTTATTAGAGATATTCCATACCTGGGTTTACTGTCATTAGATTTTATTAGAGATATTGCATACCTGGGTTACTGTCATTGGGATATATTCTAGACATTCCATACCTGGGCTTAATATGATTAGGTTTTATTAGAGATATTCCAAACCTGGGTTTATTGCCATTAGGTTTTAATAGAGATATTCCATGTCTGGGTTTACTGATATTAGGTTTTATGAGAGATATTCCATACCTGTGTTGTCCGTCATTAGGTTTTATTTTAGATGTCACATACCTGGGTTTACTGTCATTAGGTTTTATCGTTATACTGCCGCTTATTGTAGTATCCTGTTCCACACTGAACGGGTCTCTGATGTGGAGTACAGTTTGAGCCCAATGGGTTTCACTGTAAAAAAACAATAAAATCAAATAATAGAATACATTTTTTATGCGCAAATATATGAGGCATACATTCCGGTACCCCCCCCCCCCCCCCCATATAAGCATTAGTGTGATAATTGCATATATATGTGTAAACGTTACCTGAGGTAAGATTATCAATATGACACAATTTGATTAAAAGACAGATCCTATTTCGTTTCGTTTTCATAGTTCAAAATTTCGTTTTACTTGTCTTTACTACACTAGGATCTGGAAGCGTTGTTAGCATTGATGTGCTCTGGATGGTGTGAGGGATTAGCCAATGAATCGTTCTGTCACGGCGAGTTCTTGGCCTTTTGATGCACGGCGGAACTGTGGGTAAACCATGAGAAACGTCAACGCTGATTTTGACGTCATAGAGTCAAAAGCCGCTCATTTGACCCCTGACGTGAACTCCCGCTATAATAACTTGTCAGATCTTCATGTGGTGTAGGTCATGGAAGGTTTAAAAACCGAAACGAAATGTAGATCTGTTTTAATCATATTATCAATATGGCATTGCTAACTTACTCTGTATAAGGAGAAGTGGTTAGAGTTATATCTTCAGGAAAATCTACAGTAAACCAAGTCACGAATCCATGAATTGTAGAGTGACCAAAACATTTAAATTCAAAATTACTCTGAAAAATACACAAACCATGTTTATAACATTAAAACCAGAGGCTATTATAGACTCCTGTTTGCTATAGAATCAGGGGGTTGGATGGCCGAATGGTTAGCGTATGCGCGCTGTATCATAAGGTCTGTCACTGAGTTAACTGGCATGGTTCGATTTCCCAGAAGACTGACAAAAATAGCAACAGCTTGGTCAAAACCTTTCAAAAACAAAGGCTTCATCATATTCCCAAAGCAATGGCCCGAGAAATCCCTCTCTGGTCAGTGCTAGATTGGCCTATGATGCTTGAGCTCTTAGGGGAGTGTGTTTATTCTCCCCGTTCAATCAAAGCTATCCCAAGTGCAGCAACATTGACAGCCCTTCGTTTAATTTGGGGTCTTCCCGAGAGTTTTGAGAGGTGATTTAAGGTATTAAAAACGGTGAAAGTAATGTTCGTCTCGAAACAGTATTATTAATATTGTATCTGTTTTAATAGTACGTTTGTCACACATTTAGTTTTACTGCAATATTCTGCTATGTACTGCTTAATTGGGCATAATGAAATCGTGAGTCATGACGTAAGGTTATGTAAACAGTCCAATTTCGAACTCTGTTTAAAGCGCAATGATCCTGTTACACAGTTAGCTATTGGTTGTTAATCGGACTATTGACCAGTCATAATTTGGAACAGAAATGAGCTTCATGTACAGTAAGTGGGATTAGCTCTAATGAAACGAAACACTGCTAGGAGTATGAGGCTTCATTGACTTGGGTTAGTATACTGCATTAATAAATAAGAATTCAAGCAAATTGAAACTAAAAAAACCATCCCAATAGGCTTGTATCATACCTGGACCGTCTGTATTTCTGATAAACTGATTGTTTTTAAATTAGATATAAATATTTGACAACCATGGGACTGAATCCATTCTTGGGGAATACACACTATCTGAACAGTTTCTGTAAGCAGAGAATAAATAAAAAGGTACAAACCGATCCACAAAAGTCGATTTAAAAGCATTTCCTAAATCAAAGCCTTATTACAAACGAAGATATATGGTTTTGGAACGAAGATATATGGCCTGCTCACTGAGCCACCAAATAATAACCCCCGAGGTTTGCCTCTAGAGGTCAGTACCATCATTGACATGTATACGTGGTTCCAATAAGTAGCCCAAAATGCTGTGATAGAAACGGTGTTTAAATAAAGACTTACTGGATATACATTGTCTGGCATACGGTAACATACTTTTCATAGATACTTTATAAAAATCTTCAACATCATTCCAAATACACAATCTACAAAATATAAAACATCCATTACACAATCTACAAAATATAAAACATTCAAATACACAATCTACACAATTTAGATCATCCAAATACACAATCTACAAAATATAAAGCATCCAAACACACAATCTACAAAATATAAAACATCCAAATACACAATCTACAAAATATAAAACATCCAAATACACAATCTTCAAATTATAAAATATCCAAATACACGATCTACAAAACTCTCAAATACACAATCTACAAAATATAAAACTCTCAAATACACAATCTACAAAATATAAAACTCTTTATTTGCGTGCCAACGTATACATGGAATGATGGAACCTCGGTTTTTCTTCCCATCGGAACAACTATACGTTTTCCCTAGACAGGCCGAAACATTGGGGAACCGAGGAGAAAACTTAGGTGACTTTGAACATACCTGTCCGTATAATCCTCATCAGTAATTGGTGCTAAAAATAGGCTAGCTCTATCTGGAAACATGTGACCATCCTTAAATAAAAACACGTGACTATGCTTAAAAACATGTGGCTATCCTTAGATAAAAACATGTGGCTATCCTTAGATAAAAACATGTGACTATCCTTATATTAGATAAAAATATGTGACTGTCCATAAATTTAAACATGTCACTATCCTTATATTAGATAAAAACATGTGACCATACTTAAATAAAAATCATGTGCCCATCCTTTATGCGACTTTCCTTAAAAACATGTGACACTCCTTAAATAAAAACATGAAACACAATGCGGTCTATCTAATAAATGAAATGGAATTTGGTTTAAACAATATTTATTTGCAATGTTTACAATTTGCGTTCACTCGACACAGATTATGTCTTTTCGGGACTTACATATTGTTCTATTTTATTTCAATAATTTGCTTGCGCGTAGGGGTCTTAAGTATTTGGAGGAAACCGAGGGACCCGCAGAAAACCCACGATTCATCTTGGGACTAACATATGGTTCAACCCTATTTCAATAATTCGCTTGTGTGTAGGGTTCTTTAGCAGTGTGAGGTAAGGACCGGTAGAAAACCGACAAGGTTGTACAGGTGACCCTACTCCTTGTCACGTACAAACCACGCCAGTTGACTCAATGACAGACCTAAAGCCGGTCGTCCACGAGCAAATTTTCTTTGACAAATTTCTTTGACGGTCTCTTCAAATTTTCTTTGACCGTGTACGAAGCCAAACAAATAAATTTGACGATCGCAGCGCCACGTCGCATGGCTGGTCGGAACTGAAGATTCTCCACCTGAAGGAACCAAATTCATTGAACAAAAAGAAAGCCAGCTCGTGTACAAAGAAATTCAGAATAGTGATTTCCCAGCGTGATTACGATGTATTTGACGCGTAGAAAAGCGACCATGGGTTGTGGAATAGGTATCCTGTTGTTGATGCAGAATTTTTACCGTTCGATCAGTCCAATTAATAGGCATATTTGCAGTTTCATCAACGAGACGATAATCGAGAGTTCAGCTTCTTTTTCTTTGCACGTATCCGCCCCTGCGTCGAAAAATGAAAGTGAAATCATTAGATGCGTGCGCAGATTTGTGACAAATTTATTTGACGTACTATCGTACACGAGCATAAGTTCCAATCTTTGACACATTTATTTGACGAAAAGCTATGCATGCCAGCTTTTGTCAAATCTCATATGGCAAAGGAAAATGTGGCAAATTTCCTCTCGTACACGAGCACATTTCTTTGACAAATCTCCATTTGTCAAAGAAAATTTGCTCGTGGACGACCGGCTTTATGATACAGGGCTTTATCCAACAAAACATTTTCTCTAACAATATATAGCAGTGGTTCTCAACCTTTTTTTGCCAACGGCACACTTTGGAACACATGAAAAAATAGCGGCACACCTGCCTAAATATATAGGAAAAATAGTTGAATTTTGCAGAATAAAAACATGGTAATTTTAAGTCATTGATGGCACACAAGCGTAGACACAGACTATAGCCATAGACATATCTAATCACTCAAACTAAATAAAGAAAACACAGCTATGAATTTATCAGTTATAATCTTAGTGTGTCGTTCAAAATTTCGCGGCACACCCGGAAAGCTCTTACGGCACACCAATGTGCCGCGGCACACTGGTTGAGAATCACTGATATATATCAACCACAAGTTCAATTAAATTACCTTTTTTAAAAATTTATCCCTGGCGAATAAAACGGATT
The DNA here is from genome assembly GCA_963678685.1 of Patella ulyssiponensis. Classification (NCBI taxonomy): domain Eukaryota; kingdom Metazoa; phylum Mollusca; class Gastropoda; family Patellidae; genus Patella; species Patella ulyssiponensis. The sequence continues at coordinate 93,514,053 of OY783226.1, forward strand.
CCAGCATAGACTCATACAGTAAATTATATCCCTGAAAATTACGTGATTCATAGTTAAAATGTTGATATCAGAATGTCCCGCTATATAAAATGTATTCTTAATTTAACAAAATACTCTATGCTAACAAATAATATGTGCTTGTCGCACATAAAAATTCCCTTGGCAGTTGGAAGTCGATATAAGAGTAGGCCATAGTGCCGTTGTCTGTGCAAAATTTCAACCCATAGCACACTGTATGGCGCACGCCCGTCTTCATTAGACACAGTTCGAAGCAGAACAGTAGGACGTTAAACCCCATTTCATTTTGCTTGCCACGACACACTGAACATTCCAAAACCGCTCTATGTCGAAACAAATCAATCGTGGACATATCTGTAACAAATAATAACTTAACAACTGATGTCTTTATATTTATTGACGGTCTTCCTTAGCCCAGTGGAAGTAAAATAGAAGGACGCTAAACCACAATTCATTTGGAGTATATCAATTTGTTGGAATTAATTGTCACGAGTAGAAACCCAGTTAGGTTATACAGAGAGCAATATTAAACTCAGGAAGGTGACCATCACACATGACTGTCAGGCTACATAAGATCATTGAATAGAGGTGGGATAACCAGAACCAGGCCCGTAGCCAGTGGTGGACAAGGGGGAGGGGTAATGCCCCTCGGAAAAAAGTTTTGCAACCCCCCCCCCCCCGGCGAAAGAAAATTTGACAACCATAACTCTAAAATACCTACTGTAGACTGTGCTGGGTGTGCCCCCTCTAAAAACTTCACTGCAGTCTATACCAGACCATTGATTGTCGGTGGGATATCAAGAGTACAGGATGATCGCCAAATGTCTAATGATCACCATAAATGTCTAAGCACTGTCTGGCTGTCTATACCAGACCAGACCCTCGAACAAGACCACAACAACTAGACAGAAACCCAGAAGAGAAATTGTAAACCATATAAGCATTCTCAGATGTTTATATGGCGTCGGTTCTTTTAAGAAGAGCTGCGTGGTAAAGTTGATACACGCGGTCGCCTTTGGATTTCATTGTTGTGATTACATGAAAACAGTGCCCAGCCCATGATGTCATTAAATTGTTTAAACATTGACATATAAAACAACCTACCATCCATTCACTAACAATAATATCAACTTTCGCGGGTAACTCGGCCTCCTAAAATAAATAAATAATCTTCTAAAATAACAATTTAAGTTTTATCTCGTATTACATAAAATATATCTGGTATCATATATAATATCATATTATAACTATTCGAGTTTTATCTCGTATTATATATAAAATATATAATATTACATCATAATAATATAAGTTTTATCTCGTAATATTTAAAATATAATAACAATTTAAATTTATCTCGTATTAAATAAAATATAATAATTGAATTTATAAAGTATTATATAAAATATGATAACAATTTGAGTTTTTTCTCGCACCATATTAAATGTAATAAAAATCATAATTTGAGTTTATCTCGACTTTTAAGAAATATTATCTAACCTCAACTTTACAGTTTATTATTTCAATTCTATCCTCCATTTCATTTTCTTTTACAATTCTTCTCGTCTGCTCAGCCATTTCACTAGCTTCTATAGCGTACACTGAAATACAATATAACAATACAGAATGAATATAATACAAGATAAAACTCAAATTGTTATTATATTTTATATAATACCAGATAAATTCAATTATTATATTTTATTTAATACCTGTTAAAACTCAAATTGTTACGAATAGAACGTGTGCAGTGCACCATACAACGTTAAAACAGGCGATACTTGGAATATGGTATCGGCGTTACCATGTGCATGTATGTCACAAATGCCTAGCAATGCCATAGATAATTCATAATGTTGTCTTTTTTCGCATATTTCCGATAATTCCCACTTTCTCTAAATAGCCATATCGTCTTGATCTATTGCCCCAGTTGTCATGATCTAGGTGTTGCTGTGACAGGAAAGGGACGAGGAATTATCTCCCATAATGAGATCAAGACCGTGACACATCTTTAGAAACATTAATTCTTTACCTTGACCATGCCCCCCCCCCCCGGAAGCGGTGAAACGTATTCGTCGGTTCAACATGATATACCCTATTGTAACTTACCTTTTTTAGCTCCAGCTTGAACACAGAATAAACTTAAAATACCCGTCCCAGCTCCAACATCTAGTACTGTCTTACCATAAAACGTCTTATAATTCTTTAATATAGCCATTCTGTAGAACAACAGCATCACGTGACAATTAATATAGAACAACAGAACCACGTGGCAGTTAATATAGAACAGAATCACGTGACAATTAATTATATAGAACAAGAGAATCACGCGACAATTAATATAGAACAACAGAACCAGAAGACGGTCCTACGCATTTTAACACATATGACGTCATATATACATTGTGGGTTAGGGTTAGGGTAAGGGCTAGGACCTGTAGATTTCGTCATAGTCTCGAGATATAAACAGGGCTAGCCCTAACCCTAACCCTGTACCAAGCCTAACCCTTACCACAGAGTAAAAATAACTGTGCCAGTAGTTAGGGCGCCTGTTCAGGAACTTTTTTTGCACGTGCGTGCACGCATGCGCGTGCGTGCATGGGCGTGCACGTGACCTTGCACCGGATGACCCCTGGCACGTGCGTGACCTAAATGACCCCCTGCACGTGCGTGACCTAGATGACCTTTAGCACGTGCGTGACCTTGCACGTGCATGACGTCCGGAGAGAGGGGCGCGCGCGAGGGAAAAGAGAGAGAGGGAGAGAGAGAGAGAGAGAAGAAGAAGAAGACAAAGAAGAGGAGGGAAGGGGAAGCAACTCTTTTACATTGATTAAGTTGGCCCTGAAAAGGGCCGTTGGTCCACACAATGTGTGGGTTAGCAGGAGCACTTCGGCTGCTCCCACCGATCGGCTTCTTGGTGCATTTCACCGAATGCTTTGACCGCCTATGACAGGTGTTCCCAATTTCGGTCCCACACCAGAAACAGACTAGATAATCTGCTTCTGTCCGATTACCCTTAAACATGGGGTAATACCCCCGACAAGTAGCACAAAATCTAAAATCTTTACGATCCATGGTGTTTGTGACTTCTTTTGGCTTCGATACTCCTATTTATGGCTCGAGTCGGGACGAGTCTAATGTGTTGGGACGACATCATTTTCCACCAATCAGAATAGCATGACGTCACAAAAAACCCCAGACACATGTTGCTGACAAAGCATTTTATTGAACAAAACTTGTTATGGTTACAAAAGAAATCAAAGAAACAAACACAAGAAAAAACACACTTAAAGATACCGCCAGGGTAATCACTGCAAAAGTATTAACGCGAGGTACACGAGGTTGTCCGCGTTGTGGTTTTCTCCGAGGCGTATGATTGGCGCACCGTCAGCCATACTGATAATGACAGACAAATGGTGTTTCTTTTTATAACAGTAAGGACGAATCCATTTAAGGAAAGGGTGTATGACGTCACATGCAGATCCATTCATAGAAGGGTGTATGACGTCACATACAGATCTATTCATATGGTGTACTTTGGAGACTAAAAATAGGCGTGATGTAACGTTTCCTGTTTGTTCGATCACGTCATTGATGATAGAAGTTGCGCGCCGCCAAAGGTTTGGTCAGTTTTACCCCATCACCACACAAAGCATGTACAAATACAGAAGACAAAACTGCAACAAAAATATAATCTAATAACTTATAACACGGAAGGTGCATAGAAATTAAACACTACTGTTTTATATAAAATGTACTTAAATAACACGGATGGTGTACAGAAATTAAGATAGAATATTATGTGTAGTCACTTCTTTTACCTACCTATCTGAACACGGAATCGCCCCTGGAATAAAAACGTCTTTTAAAATAGCAAAAATAAAGATGTTATCGCGAGTGTTTATAAATCTCACCAGTGTGTAGTGCAGTGCCTTTATAAGGCCTACTGGTACTTACCGCTTATGCAGAAGGAAATATGCTGTATATAACCATAATCGTTTTAAATCCAAAGTGAAAACGTGGTTATTTAGACATTTATCATTAACACTCCCCAACACCTAGTGCATTCCCTAGTGGATTGAATAGTTGTGCGATACAAATACCATTAGTATTATTATAATTACACAGTGTGTACACGGAGCGGTAACGGTACGGGATTGCCTTTTTTTTGTACATTTATCATAATTGGAACGCGATCCTCATCTCGGAAGTGCAATTGGTGCATTGTTAGGCGATGCTCGACAACACGTCAACACCCCTCATTGCTACATTCAGTTTCACCTCGAAATTGTTAAGGTCCAATCTCCCAAACCGAGTGTCTTCACTTGCAGTTTACGTTAACCTCTGCTATAAGATTCTTGGTATCGATGGACAATGTTAAACAATACAATGGAAACCAAATAAATGACAAATATATATTATTTCGAATTACTATAATAAAATAGAAATGGGGTCATAAAATAATAAGGTATTTACAAATAAACTGGGAACTGTTTCGCTGAAGATTATGAGGTTAAAGGGTCGTTACTACGAACTGCGCATGTCACCGTGCTAATTTTAGAATATAAACACGTGGATCTGTTTAACTTTATAACGCGATTCTAAGGCCTAATACATTTACACACGTCGAAGCGTGCAAATTAGTTTTTACGGAGGGGTAGTAATTGATGACATTTTCAGCTAAAACTGATTAAAACTCATTAAATGTTTATAACGCCAGGGATTTTTCTGATAGATGTCATTTTCATCAAGTAGTTAATCACGTGACCAACGACCTCTGGGTCAACGGGTGCCGTGGGCAAGACGACGACAGAGTCTAATGCTGGATAGCGAGATTTGGGTAGAGAAAGGTCAAGGTCGTACTCGTACATGGAGGACCAATTGGACTACAACACGCATGCGCTGATTTACCATTACCACGGTCACTGAAAGTCTTATTCTAGAATCCGATTCGGTAATGAAATATCATTTATGTTACGATCCTGATTTGGTTGATCTAGGAATTTTGGTCACAATTCCAAAACAAACAAAACAAAAAGGCGGATTTAGTCTGTTTAATCGGTATTCTTTTGGTTTCCAGATATCACTCAGTGCCAGATTTGTTATCTTTGCTGTGGATATACAAAATACTTTTACTGTTGAAACTATTAGAAAGTATAAATTTGATTTCATTATCGTTAATTCCTACATCTCGCCAAAAAATTCAAAATTGAAGACCACACATACTATGTAACGCGTCCATTATTTAATGCTTTAAAATGTTTCCGCTATATGATTAAAGAGTGTAAAGCTTTAACATAATATTATCTAGAGTCTTAGACGTTACACACACGAATTACTGACCAATTGGAATCAATAGTGATCTTGTTAAGCTCATGGTGAGGTGTGTATATAATATTGACTATCCTGAGTGTATTGTGGTCACGTGACCCCGATTGAGGTAAAGTTAACGTTGTGGTTAATAATGACGGAAGTGCCCGGGTAAACGCCACGTAAACAACGGAAAATAGACTGGCGGAGAGGCCCATTAAAAATACAGTGCTAATACAACAATGTCAACCCCAAAAAAATTCTGATTGAAAGGTCTTACTAAAACAAAATCGTTTTGGTAAACTGGTATCTTTTTGGGGGTTTATTATTTAGAATAACTCTTGTCATAATGACGGTGATGCATATGATTTAGGGTAGAACTGACGAAATCATTCTTATTTTATTAATTGAGCAAAGTGATCGTCCTCGAAAATGTCCACATCCATAAAGTTTGAAACCTGACTCCTCGTAGTTCACATAAAACTTTATTTTGGATAGATCAATTTGTTGGATGATTTGAAAGGACTACGTGATTAACGTCACCCTGATGATAAATAAAGAAATAACATAAATTTTAAAAATAAATAAATAACCTGCTTCTGTCATCAACCAAGAGAATATTATTGGATGGGAAAAAAGGAAAAACTCGAATTGACGTTTATGAAGCCTCGTTTTGAATTTTTCCGTGAGTGACGTCAGACGTTGTGAATTCCCCCATAGCACTACCACATCCCGTAATAATTTTGACTAACTGGAAGCATTAACGTGGTCAATTGCGTTGGTTTTGTATACTAATATCACCAACAATAAGTCAGGAAGCACGTGACATTTCTTTTCACTTTCCAAGCGAGGTAACACACAGAAAAATCTGGACAAAGCGGTATCAACGAGGCGAGAAAGGCTGGTCCACCAAAACACGCTTCTCAAGTCCTAGATGCGGGAAGCCCACAAGAGTTAATCACGTAAAAGACAATCTATTTCACAGAGGATTACGAAAGTCTTCTAATAATAATATATCTGTAAAAGATGATTGCCCCCATTACGTGACGTCACATCACGCGACGTCAATCATTGGTTTAATTGCACGTGCATTGTTAACATAAGACATTACTGAATCGGGCAGAATGCTGCCTCTTACTCATTGTAATACCCATTTACACTAAATAGGAAATAATTTTTACTTACAAATACTTCAAACGTCTTTATTTATTTTTCTAGTAAATAAAAAAAAGGGGGATTTTAGAATTTAATTTGTCGGAGGAAAAAAGTTAATTTTTTTTGGCTCATTGATGTCATCCTTATCACTGCTGATCAGTGTGGGTAAATGAGTGATATATTTTTTTCCAGCGATAGGCCCATACGTCACCCTCGTTTTCATTTGTTGCACAAGAAAGTAGACAAGGGCATATAATACCATATTACCTTACGGCTAGATTAAACTTGTTGGAATTAATAGTTTTTTCTCTGACACATTTCCGTCGATGAATAACAAAACATGCAACAAGAAATAGCCTACTACAATACTACGATCTATATATTTCATGTCTTCAACTTTTTTTTAGCTACATAAAGATCGGATTCTAGAATAAGACTTTCAGTGACCGTGGTAATGGTAAATCAGCGCATGCGTGTTGTAGTCCAATTGGTCCTCCATGTACGAGTACGACCTTGACCTTTCTCTACCCAAATCTCGCTATCCAGCATTAGACTCTGTCGTCGTCTTGCCCACGGCACCCGTTGACCCAGAGGTCGTTGGTCACGTGATTAACTACTTGATGAAAATGACATCTATCAGAAAAATCCCTGGCGTTATAAACATTTAATGAGTTTTAATCAGTTTTAGCTGAAAATGTCATCAATTACTACCCCTCCCTAAAAACTAATTTGCACGCTTCGACGTGTGTAAATGTATTAGGCCTTAGAATCGCGTTATAAAGTTAAACAGATCCACGTGTTTATATTCTAAAATTAGCACGGTGACATGCGCAGTTCGTAGTAACGACCCTTTAACCTCATAATCTTCAGCGAAACAGTTCCCAGTTTATTTGTAAATACCTTATTATTTTATGACCCCATTTCTATTTTATTATAGTAATTCGAAATAATATATATTTGTCATTTATTTGGTTTCCATTGTATTGTTTAACATTGTCCATCGATACCAAGAATCTTATAGCAGAGGTTAACGTAAACTGCAAGTGAAGACACTCGGTTTGGGAGATTGGACCTTAACAATTTCGAGGTGAAACTGAATGTAGCAATGAGGGGTGTTGTCGAGCATCGCCTAACAATGCACCAATTGCACTTCCGAGATGAGGATCGCGTTCCAATTATGATAAATGTACAAAAAAAGGCAATCCCGTACCGTTACCGCTCCGTGTACACACTGTGTAATTATAATAATACTAATGGTATTTGTATCGCACAACTATTCAATCCACTAGGGAATGCACTAGGTGTTGGGGAGTGTTAATGATAAATGTCTAAATAACCACGTTTTCACTTTGGATTTAAAACGATTATGGTTATATACAGCATATTTCCTTCTGCATAAGCGGTAAGTACCAGTAGGCCTTATAAAGGCACTGCACTACACACTGGTGAGATTTATAAACACTCGCGATAACATCTTTATTTTTGCTATTTTAAAAGACGTTTTTATTCCAGGGGCGATTCCGTGTTCAGATAGGTAGGTAAAAGAAGTGACTACACATAATATTCTATCTTAATTTCTGTACACCATCCGTGTTATTTAAGTACATTTTATATAAAACAGTAGTGTTTAATTTCTATGCACCTTCCGTGTTATAAGTTATTAGATTATATTTTTGTTGCAGTTTTGTCTTCTGTATTTGTACATGCTTTGTGTGGTGATGGGGTAAAACTGACCAAACCTTTGGCGGCGCGCAACTTCTATCATCAATGACGTGATCGAACAAACAGGAAACGTTACATCACGCCTATTTTTAGTCTCCAAAGTACACCATATGAATAGATCTGTATGTGACGTCATACACCCTTCTATGAATGGATCTGCATGTGACGTCATACACCCTTTCCTTAAATGGATTCGTCCTTACTGTTATAAAAAGAAACACCATTTGTCTGTCATTATCAGTATGGCTGACGGTGCGCCAATCATACGCCTCGGAGAAAACCACAACGCGGACAACCTCGTGTACCTCGCGTTAATACTTTTGCAGTGATTACCCTGGCGGTATCTTTAAGTGTGTTTTTTCTTGTGTTTGTTTCTTTGATTTCTTTTGTAACCATAACAAGTTTTGTTCAATAAAATGCTTTGTCAGCAACATGTGTCTGGGGTTTTTTGTGACGTCATGCTATTCTGATTGGTGGAAAATGATGTCGTCCCAACACATTAGACTCGTCCCGACTCGAGCCATAAATAGGAGTATCGAAGCCAAAAGAAGTCACAAACACCATGGATCGTAAAGATTTTAGATTTTGTGCTACTTGTCGGGGGTATTACCCCATGTTTAAGGGTAATCGGACAGAAGCAGATTATCTAGTCTGTTTCTGGTGTGGGACCGAAATTGGGAACACCTGTCATAGGCGGTCAAAGCATTCGGTGAAATGCACCAAGAAGCCGATCGGTGGGAGCAGCCGAAGTGCTCCTGCTAACCCACACATTGTGTGGACCAACGGCCCTTTTCAGGGCCAACTTAATCAATGTAAAAGAGTTGCTTCCCCTTCCCTCCTCTTCTTTGTCTTCTTCTTCTTCTCTCTCTCTCTCTCTCCCTCTCTCTCTTTTCCCTCGCGCGCGCCCCTCTCTCCGGACGTCATGCACGTGCAAGGTCACGCACGTGCTAAAGGTCATCTAGGTCACGCACGTGCAGGGGGTCATTTAGGTCACGCACGTGCCAGGGGTCATCCGGTGCAAGGTCACGTGCACGCCCATGCACGCACGCGCATGCGTGCACGCACGTGCAAAAAAAGTTCCTGAACAGGCGCCCTAACTACTGTGCCCTTACCCTAACCCACAATACACATATGACGTCATAAAATGCGTAGGACCGTCTCCGATCTAGCGTTCTCCGCAGAAACCACGTGTCAATCAACAGGCCTATAGAAATAAAATGAAATGGAGTTTAACACCCTACTGTTCTGCACCTAACCTGGGCTAATGAAGACGGGCATACGCCATACAGTGTGCTATGAGGGAAATTTTGCCCCACGCTAAAAAAATAGTATACGAAACATTTAATATCATGGATTTAGCTGTTCAGTTATCAAAATTCATTGAAAATCAAAACACTTGTTCGTTTTAACACCTTAAACTCTGTGTATCAATCTGAAGTCAATCGGGTGATAAGTTTGGCATCTATAGCGTCACAAGATTTTTTGAAGTGATCAAGTGAGATAACTCTGGCAGTAATTATTTGAAAATCAATAGGATTCTTCGTCTCATGACCTTAAACACTGTGTGTAAATTTAACGTCAATCGGATATTAACTTTGGCCTCTAGAGCGTCCACAACATTTTTTGAAGTGATCAAGGGCCATAACTCTAGTAGTTATTATCGGAAATCGCTGAAAAACAATAGGCTTCTTCGTCTCATGACCTTAAATACTGTGCATAAATTTAAAGTCAATCGGATATTAACTTTAGCCTCTAGAGCGTCCACAAACAATTGTGGCCGCCGGACGGACAGAGGCGAGGACAATATACGACCACATTTCAATGTGGGCGTAAAAAAAATGAACTATTGAATTATATTAACACTGTGCTTACCTGTAAGCGTTTGTTCTTATCTTGTCACGTAACATTTCTTCATGGATGGCTATATCACCATAATTCCTAAAACGAAACAGAAAAAAACCTTGACTATAAACCTTGACTATAAACACTATTTTATTCAGGATATCTGAATGGAAATGAAATGAAATAAAATCGGGTAAACTTCCTAGTGTTCTGTTCCGACTTGGCTAATGAATACGGACAAACGCCTATTGTGAGCTATGACTATAATTGTGCCTGGACAGCGGCGCTATTCTTATCTCGAATTCCAAATGTCAAGGGATCTTTAACGTGCACGCCAATGTGTACACGGGACCTCGGTCTTTCGTCCCACCCGAACGACTAGACAGCTGCCCTGCACTACTGACAACGAGAGACCACGCCGGAAATTCCTGATGAACTTTTTCGCCTAACACCGTTATCGAACCCGCTACCTCCAGACTAGCGAGCCAGCTCCTTACGCACTTATCCTCTGTGGCTCCCGCCCCCGGCCCCCGTACCGTACCATACAGGGAGCATTCTGCTCTATTTCTAAAAGACACTCCTCCGTTCTTTTATTTATAAAAAACATAAATAAATAATAATACTAACTCAAAATAATCAGCGTCCATTTTCTGTTTCTTGGTTTGACTAATTTCACTATCTTCAGTATCATTGTCAGGTATAACAGATCTGTGGAATATAGACGTGTATATGTTACAGGAAACAAGCATAATCAGTAACTATGTATAATTACTGAAATTTTCAGGTATTATGTATAACAACTGATTCACTCAGTAATTATGTCTAATTACTGAAATTTTCAGGAATTAAGCATATTTACTGAAATGGGCCAAGGAAAATTGTACTTGTTTACTGAAACCTTCTACATGTTCCTGCGTATGATAAAACTTACCCCAGAGTAACTGAGTAAAGTACCTCGATAATGATCAAAGTGAATGACATCACAACATGAATTACATTAACAAAGGGAAAGATAAAAAAAAAACCTTCTCACGTGAAATCCATCAACGCCATGCTTGAAGCTTCCAGTTCCACTAAGACACCACATCAATACTACCTACTGAAGAAGTATGAAGTACTGCAGTGCGGCGACACTGACAAGCTGATTAAGCAACGATTGTCATCAGAAGAACCACCATTGTATTTTGTCACGATTGAAGGCACCTACGACACCATTAAGCGCGCCCACATTGCTATTGGTCATGGTGGAAGAGACAAGATGATCCATGAGCTGAATAAGAAGTACGCCAACATCACTGTAGATGCCATTTCCCTCTTCAAATCCATGTGTATGGAGTGTCAGCGGAAAAGAAAACGACCAACCAACAAAGGAACAGTCGTCAAACCAATCCTTTCCAAATATTTCAATTCCAGGTAATTTGTTATATATTATTTTGTACTACTTTGAATTTCTAAACACAAATATCATATTTACCAGCCATTTATATCATGCTGATTTTTTCCCAATAAATTTCAGAGCTCAAGTTGACCTCATCGATATGCAGTCAAGGTCAGTACAAGTGGATCATGGTATACCAAGACCATCTTACCAAGTTTTGTGTCCTGCCCTGAGTCCCCTAACTTTCAAGCGTGCTGCAGAAGTTGCCTATCAACTTTTAGAAATATTCTTGTTGATGGCTGCCCCCAGTGTACTTCAATCTGATAATGGATCAGAATTCACAGCACAAGTTGTAAATGAACTTAAACTTTTGTGGCCTGAATTGGCAATTGTGCATGGCAAACCTAGACATCCCCAAAGACAAGGTTCTGTAGAGAGAGCCAATTGCGACATTAAAGATATGTTAGTTGCATGGCTTGGTGACAACAACACCAGTGACTGGACAGTAGGACTGAAATTCGTTCAGTTCCAAAAGAATTCCAGCCTCCACAGTGGCATCACCATTTGCAGCTTTGTTTGGATCAGATGCCCGAATTTGACTATCTTCTTCCACCCTTCCACGTGAAATTCTCGAGAAACTCCTATCTTTTGGCTGCCACTGAATCTCCTCCATCCAATACCAGTGACTCTATAGCCGCATCCGGTGAACTACTCATTGCAACAACTGCTGATGATGACTCTGATGCATTGCTTGTCTCACAAGATCCAGTTTCTCTTCAACATGACAATGGCATGCAATTCTAGATGTCATTCAAATCTTTCTTGTAAAAATAAACATTCTTAAATGCCATGATTTCTAGATGTCATTCAAATCTTTCTTGTAAAAATAAACATTCTTAAATGCCATGATTTCTTCATTGTCATAAATATGTATCATATGCTTTTGACAAACATGTCATTAGAATTGATGTCATGTAAATATTCATTTTTATTTGTTATAATTTCGTCATGATATGTCATGTAAAAGTATTATTTGATTTGATATGTATTATCATATTCTAATCCTTTTAAAGGATTACATATATTTTGTAATGTGGAGTGATAATAAAGATTGTGCCAACTGTACACGTTTCTTTCTGTTATTTTATATTTTCAGTAAACAAGTATAATTATTGCTGGATCATTTCAGTAAATATGCTTAATTCCTGAAAATTTCAGGAATTAGACATAATTACTGAGTGAATCAGTTGTTATACATAATACCTGAAAATTTCAGTAATTATACATAATTACTGATTATGCTTGTTTCCTGTAACATATATATTATATATATTTTACTACTGAGGTTTGGGACATGCGACAGTTGTACATCCCTTGCAGAAAATACCCATCAACGATCTCAGTCAAGGCGACCGAGCGAGAGAGAGAGAGAGGGGTAGTACGGAGGTGGTGTGGGCTGGAATTTCGATACATCAAAGGAAATTTGACGGGTACCAGGTACAGAGACGAAATTTTACAGCCTTTTGTCATCCCAAGTCTTCGTCAAATTGGAGCAGGTTCTGTTCTTAAATGAAAATGCTAGACCGTATAGAGTACGAGTTGTTAATGATTTTCTTACCCAAAATGGTATTGAACGAATGAATTGGCCTGCATACTATCCTGCATGCATGGGATGAGTTGGGCAGACGTGTGAGAGACATTCATAGGTAACCTGATAATCTTCAAGAATAGGTGCAATTCCTTCAGGCAGATTGGCAGGCCATTCCCCAGATGTTTTTTCGACGTCTGATCGACAGCATGCCTCGTCGTTGTGTCGACTGCTTACGAGCACGTGGTGGTTTCACTCGTTATTAATAAAGTTATCGAATTTGAGACAGTTTTGTTGGACCTCATTATGCTCAAAATGGCGAATTTTTTATCAGATCCTCAGAATAGCTGTGTATAAAAAGTGCATATATGCTTTGCATAACAAACTCAACATTGAGACATATTGAACTCATTCTGACCAAAAAGTGTGCTTAAAAGTTCTAATAAAATGTCAACAGGCGCGGATCCAGAGGGGGGCATACCCGACGGACGCCCCCTCTATTTTTTGAGGTGGCGAACAATTTTTAGCTCCATATATTCTCGCGAGAAAGGAGAACAAAAATAGTTTAGGTTGGAAATCCTAATTTACAGTATTAGTATGAAATTAGTCCTTGTGGGCATTTTTTTCCACCCAAAAATCACTGTTCCGGGCTTCGCACTCCCAAGTGGGTACAGCACGCCCCCTCTTTCTGAAAATCCTGGATCCGCCTCTGGTCAAACAAAAATAATTGGTTGACCCTTAACTTCTTTTGAGTAGTATATATTATGTTCAGTCATTAAATGCCATTCAAAGATTATATCGAAATAGGTCGTGGCACCACTGTCAAAGCAAGATGTCCTCCGTAGCCCAATGTATGGAAATTGAAATGAAATGAAATGGGATTTTACGTTCACGTCCTACTGTTTGGCTCCTTAACTGGGCTAATGAAGACGAGCATACGTCATACCAAACTGATCCCGAAGTGAATATTCGCTTGGCCGCTACAATCACTGATAAGCATGACATCGACGAGGCTTAATGAGTACGGCATATTAACTTTTTTACTGCGACAAATTAAATTCTCAAACATTTTTTTGAGGTAAAAGAAAAATAAATAAAGACGTTTGAAGTATTTGTAGTTAAAAAATATTTCCTGTTTAGTGTAAATGGGTATCAAAATGAGTAAAATGCATCATTTTGCCCGAAGCAGTTAGGTGTTAAGTAAACATTGCACGAGCCGTTGAGCCAATGACTACGAGGCTGGCAGTCAACGCACGTGTTGTGGACTGTCATCCGTTACAGAGATAATTCATATTAAGTAATTCTCTGTGAAACAGATTGACGTCATACAGTGTGCTATGGGGGAAATTTTGCAAGGGTAGCGGCGCGACGGCCTACTCTATTAGCTCAGACGGCGCACGAAGGTAGAACGTTTAAAAAACCCATTTCATGCCGTAGAGTTCAGACCTGTAGTTATCACTGTAATGTCAACTAATACGAGAATAGAGAATTATCGACCACAGCTAACGGTGTATAACAGTAAATAGCACGCGCCGACACTACAGGTAAACTTCACCAGTCAGTACCTGGAGTATTGGCAACATGTCAATTTCACTCAGGATAAATCTGTTTCAACGCAAATAATATGAAATGGTTTTTGCTTAAAATTGACGCCCGTTTGTATAAAATTACAATTTGAAAATTATCAGTATCCGGTATGCGCAATTTATTAACGATGAACGTAATCTTCTAGTTAAAATCTGAAAGTGTATATTTATCAACATTGTATTTTGAGGTTTGGTTGTCTTTAAAACGAAACCAGTTAAAAGTACACTTGATAATGTGATGGAATATAAGCTTTCGAGTTCCTTCATTTACATCGGGAGGTACGAAGTCACTGAATTATCCTGCCATCTTAACTATGTGATCGATTCCTAGAATTGTCTAGCTATAAATTAAATTAATTGTTGGTTAACTCATAAGTAGCATCGCTTTCAGTGACGGTCCTTGACTTCCTTTTTTTTAAAAAATATTTTGTGAAAGCCATGTCAATATTATTTCATAGAAAACAGTCCTAGTCGTTCGGATGAGACAAAAGTAGCCGGAAACACAGATGCTTGGTCAAAACTCTCTTCCCACAACCATGGAAAAAAACAAAATACCATATTGTTAGGTTTGTCTAAAAATACTTTTACATGTCGGTAGAATCTTTTATTTATTGTTAATATTGTCTCATATATTGACCCAGTTTTTCCTGCAAGGTCAATTGAATAAAAACAGTTTCTTTTTAACAAAAAAAGAAGTTAATTTTTATTTAAAATAAGTGGTTTCTTTAAAATATAAAGAAAGTAGGTCCTTTTTGATTGACCAATGTCAAATGTGTTCTTGGGTGATAAATGTATATAAATGAAGTTATTGTAGCAGTGCGGATCTTCGGTAATAACTAAAGACTGGAACTGTCCTCGAAACTATTTATTACCGGATAATATCCAACATAGCATGTCCGACAAGCATTTATAATAGAATGGTATTTCAGGAATGGAAATGAAATAAAGTAGGGTTTAACGTCCTACTGTTCTGCTCCGAACTGGGCTAATGACGACGGACATACGACATACAGTGTGCTATGTAATGGGAGAAATTTTGCACGGACATCGGCACTACGGCCTACTCATATTGAATTCCAACTGTCAAGGGATCTTCTTACACGGGACCATGGTATTTCGTTCCATCCAAAATCTTAAGAATGGGGATTAACGTCTACTTGACACAAAAAAAGGTCATTTCGGGACTAACATATGGTACAATTTTTATAACAATAATTCCCTTGTGCGTAGGGGGCTTTAGTAGCGGGAAGAAACGGGAGGATCCAGAGAAAACCCTATTGGACGGCCGGTCCTATGCCTTGTGACGTATAAGCAGTGAATCGAATCGAAACCACGTCACTTGACTTCAACCAATTAATGACAGACCAAACGCGCACGCCTAGACCATAATTCAGCCAGCCAAGCCCCCCCCCCCACCCGATTATGGTGTTGAGTTTTTAATTGTATTTGATTATTTTGTTGTATATTCTGTATATATTTTTGCCTCCTATTCAAATACCCGTATCATTTGCTTGGTAAAGACGAGAGCATTATTAAACTCGGTAATTGTGTGTCCATAAAATAGCCGGTTGTACGTGGCAAGGAGTAGGGTCGCCTGTCCAGCCTCGTGGGTTTTCTCCAGGTACTCCAGTTTTCTCCCACTGCTATAGACGCGTAAGCGAATTATTGCAATAAATTTAAACCATATGATAGTCCCTAAATGACATAGTTTGTGTCGAGTGGACGTTAAACCTCATTTCTCTTTCTCTCTGTGTGTGTCCATAAAATTGTACTTTGTGTCAAGTGTCATAATTTATCGATAACGGTATAAGGGAGGTAACTACATTTAACTGCCCACAGTTTGTCTCCCCTGTGTATTATTATAAACATACAGGGGCGGGAGAATGACCAGTAGTGGTAACAGTCCGGTTTGAAATGTAGAACCCAACACACTCAAGAGTTATTAAGGCATACAACGTCCATAGCTTACCTTTTTGAATACTGATCCATTTTCTGCATTTTTCCACAAACAATGTGTCATTTAACCAGTTACAGGCCGAGGTTAATGTTTTGTACTGCCGCGCCAAGCCTGAGAAGTAGTAACATAAGCACAGCCATTTACTATAGGGCATGCGCAGTATACCCGCGGTATCCTAAATATTTGGCAATTGAAAATAAAACGAAATCAGTTTCGATACTTTACATACTCAAATTCCTCCCCATTTAAGAGGGTTGGATATCCAAATGGTTAGCACGTGCAAGCTGTATCATAAGGTATGTCATTGAGCCAATTGACATGGTTTTGATTCCCAGGTTGTACGTGGCATGGGGTAGGGTAACCTTGCCAACCTCGTGGGTTTTCTCCGGGTCCTCCGGTTTCATCCCACTGTTAAAGACCCCGGCGCACAAGCGAAGTAGTGAAATAAAATTGAACCATATGTTAGTCCCGCAATGAACTTCTCTCGCTCGTGAAGATATTTGTTTGCTACCTCTGTTAACCATCTTGGATTTTCGTTTCGCCTGGAGTTAGCCGCAGATTTCAGCGGTAGGCCTACCAAACTACATATATCTTCATTAGGGTCAATTCTCTATTGGAAACCACCTGCAAACCTTGTTTCCAGAGAAATGGTCACGGATCGGGGGTTTGTGACCAGACTTTGCAGCTTGTCATGGGTATTTGCTTGACCACCTCGGAACAACGACCTTCTTTCACCAAGATATTGTAGTCCCCTATATTGTTAGTGTCCCTTTCACATTTATGATAGAAATCTCGTCTGCAGAAAGAAGGCAAATTATAGATGTATTAAAATTAGGAAGTTTTATTATATCTCTTACATGATAACTATACCTGTATGAGTATCGAAACGGTGCGTGAAATAAACTAAATAGCAGTAAATCCACCAAGTTGTCTTTTTTGTCTTTTTAAAAAAAAAGTCATATGGGATTATAGACGGCCTTGAGAGGATATCTGTTCGAAACCTTGTGCTTTTTCTCCGCCCCGCCCCCTCACTGCTAAAGACTCCTACACGCAAGCGAATTATTGAAATAAAATTAAACCATGTCCCGAAATGACCTAGTTTGTGTCGAGTGGGCGTTAAACTCCCTTTTCTCTTTCTCTATCTGTGGGAGAATTCGTCGGCCATTTTGAATATCACGTGATGTATCATTTCGCGGCTCAAACGCGCATTACTTTAGAAATTTCGCGATCCAATCTACACGCCTTATTCGCCCCCCCCCTACGCCTTATACCATTCAGCCCCGCCCCCACCACCCCTCCCCTAGTTAATTACAGTAATTACAGGAGATGGAATCATTGATCTATGTAAAACAAAAGTCCATTGTTAGATTCTGTTGAATGATTCCATATTGTTGATAATAGCAAAACAAAGCTTATAAACCATAAATAACATTGGGCTTTCCACTTCAACTAAGAAACCAGTTAATCATTAACAAGAATGAAAAAACAACTTTGATATGCTTTAAACCATCCGTCCGTAAGACTATTAAAGGACAATAGCAGCATGTCTTAATTAACAGTTTTTTACGGATTAATAAATAATGTTGGTCGTTCTACTTCAACTAAAAAAAACAGTACATCATTAACAAGAACGAAAAAACAACTTTGATATGCTTTAAACCATCCGTCCGTGAGACTATTAGAGGATATCTCAGTTAAAAACTTTTAAAGAGATGAGTCATGGTTGCCTGTCAAGGAGCGAGCGGTATATCAGGCATGATTCCAGGCCTTAATTAGAAAGGTCATTTTCCTGTAAAATAAGAGAACTAATTATGGTTTACTTTGGAACGGTTGGGGTGGGGGTGTCAACACAAACTCTTAAAAAAGGGCCCCACCCCAATGAATTTGTACATGCATATTAATGAAGTGTTTCAATGGCAAAATGGTCACGATTCTAATGGTTCAATTATGGTCCTACAAAGTCCATTAAGCACGTCAAAGTGTTTATCATGAAATAACAATGTTATATTGTGTACCTAGATGACATTCCTATAACATGTATAGCATCCCTCGTATCTTGGTGGCAGTTTCCAGTCTGCGTCCCATCCCTGCAGTTAAGCGTCGAATCTGAACAAGGGACACTCCCTATTAAGGGAACCCCTATACGCTCCATGAGTGTTTTTCAGGGAATCCAGTATTTTTCTAGTGAGACTGAATATCTCTATTTTCCATATGTACCAAAATTGTCATACTTTTATAGGCAATAACCACCCGATAAATACTAATCTAGGAACCCAACTTTAATATCTAAAGAAATACCTAAGAAAAACTGATTCCGGGTCTGTGACGGCAGCATACATTTAACATAATTAAATAACAGTCATATCATAAATTGTCATAAGATATCATACAATCAATAAATCATATACACGGCTAAATTACCATGACTAATTAACGTTTAAGATTCTATACGTGCGATATGAATTATTCTAGGTATTATTCTTCAGCCGAGACCAGTTCCGATAAGACATTTATAGTAAGCAGTGGTAATTACGCCAACTTTTGGAAATAACTCGAGATGTTTATACAGTGGTTGATTATAGATTTTATAATTCTACAAACAGTCGCCGAATTTATACCAGGCACAGATATGAAATATACCCTCATGAACGAAGATAAAACAAGATCAGCACCATTCAATACGTTAAAAGTTGATGATGTTCTTTCATGTACTGTTGTTTGTGAAGATGATCCACTCTGTGTAACATTCGCTTTTCATGCTGGTAGACAACAATGTAACATTTATCATCAACTAATAGCAGATTCAGAACTTCAACATGATGCTGGAATGAGAATGTTCAAAATAGGAAATATTGGTAAGTTGGAATAAGAATGATTAAAACTGAATTTATTAGTAAAGTAACTTTTGAGGATATTGTTTGACGCGAACATGTATGCTTGAATTTGTATTTGTATGATGTTAGATGAATTACACTAGTCCTTTGAAGTTACAATTAATTTCAAAGTTCTCCAATGTTTTATAACGTACGATGGTGAGGTTTAAACATTTCAATGAGTTGGTGGTGGGGGGGGGTGTATTATTTAAAAAAATAAAACAATCACGTTAAAGGCTCAATACCACTATTGTTGTAACTGAATAATATGTCGCAATCTTTATTCTAGTCAACAATTCAACTTAATGAATTGAAAAGCCTAACGTAAACCTTTTCAAATGTGATTTGGATTTTCAAAATATGTTCGGACCCTCTGAACAAGTAAAATTTGGATGTAATGGATAATTTACACAACAGGCAGGACACTTAAACATCTAGTACTTCAAATAAGGCTATTATTTATTTTCTGGAGTTGCCAAGCCAGCAAGAGTGTTATTGTCCCTTTCATATAAACATCACACAGAACTTCGCTATGATTTATTAAACATTATTAGGTTTATCTTGTCTAAATGATACGCCGTTAAAGCGAGAATTTCATATTTTCTAAGAAAGTCAAAACATAATTATTTCTTTGTCTTTTGCTCAATAGGTTGTCAACTCACTAATATACGATCACAGGCATTATTCTCCACACTTAAAAATCATTCACACCGAAAATAACATAATTACCTCCCTTGTTTTGCTACCCCCCCCCCTCCTGGAATAGCTATCTTCAAACGTTTGATTTTAACTTGAAAATGATATATTTGCCAATTTCTCAACTGGGAATAGTGGAGTATTGGATTAATAGGGTTATTCTCTAATAAGGTAGGACTTTTTATAGATACCGTCTATTTAAAGGCTTTATCTTAATACATTTTAAAAATGTTTTTCAGACGATAACATAGCCTTCCAGAAGCCGACTTATAAAAGTTCTAGAAAGCAAAGATATAACAGCAGTTTAGCTGTTGACGGTGATACTATATCTACATGTTTTCAAACAAAAGAGGGAGATTTCAGTCCATACTTCATGGTGGATTTATCCGATGTTTACCAGATATTATATGTCACGGTACATAATACACCCGAATTAGATCAGTACCGTAAGTAAAACATTGTATTTACCACTAAACTCATTTAAAATAGAATTAAAATTAAAACTGTATAATTCAGATATTGAACAAAACTGTAGGCGACACACAGACACACAAAAAGAAAATGGGCGTCGCTTTGCCCCTGGGGGTTGGGCATGCACCCCAAACGATAGGGATGTTCCTTAGGGTACAAAGAATGTATGCAAAGTTTCAAGATTATAAGTTAAGAAATGTGGCCTGTAGACGACAAACAAACAAATACTAGAAATGGGCGTGGCTCTGCCCCTGGGCGTCGGGCATGCACCAAAAACAATAGGGGTCTTCCTTGGGGCATAAGGAATAAGTATACCAAATTTGAAGAAAATCCAGTAAGAATTGCGCCCTGTAGGCGACACAAAGACACACGAAAAGAAAATGGGCATGCACCCCAAACGATAGGGATGTTCCTTAGGGTACAAAGAATATGTATGCAAAGTTTCAAGATTATATGTTAAGAAATGTGGCCTGTAGAGGACAAACAAACAAATACTAGAAATGGGCGTGACTCTGCCCCTGGAGGTCGGGCATGCACCAAAAACAATAGGGATCTTCCATGGGGTATAAGGATTAACAAGTTTGAAGAAAATCCATGAAGAATTGCGCCCTGTAGGCGAACCACAGACACACACACACACACACACACACACACAGACGGGGGCGACGGCATAATACGTTCACATTATGAATGTGGACGTATAAAAAGGATTTCCTATTTAGTGTAATTGGGTATTAAAATGAGTGAAAGGCATCAATTTCCCGAAGCAGTTACGTCTTATGTAAACAATGCACGCGCCATTGAGCCAATAATTGACACCGCGTGATGTCATTGCCTGTGCTGAAGACAGTCAACTGTGACAGAGATAATTCGTAATTCTCTGTGAAACAGATTGGCACTGAAAGTATCGAAGCTATCCAATTCTCGTGGGTCCTTGATTTCAATTCACAATTGCCCTGTCGATACCTTTCACCGCCGCGTGTCAGTTCCTGTGAATGCCTGTTAAATATTTTAGTGAGAAAATAAGACCTTGCGACACAACACGCTGTTACAAACCCCTCCCTTCTCCCCCTCCTCGTAAGTAGCTTGTACGCCGCCATTGCATATTAAATATAGGTAACCGCACAAATTGGTACGTGACAAGGAGTATAGGGTCGTTTGTCCAATCTCGAGGTTTTCTCCGGGTCCTCCGGTTTCCTTCCACTGCTAAATAAAATTGAACAATATGTTAGTCCTGAAATGACCTAAAATGGTGGTCAGTTTATGTGTGTCTCAATTACTAAATGTCATTGAAACTCTCCATGCAACCCCTGTTTTGACTTGTTCCTATGGATACCACAAGTAAACAGTGCTTGTGAAAACTGAAACGTTACAGTTGACTTATCTCATTTAAAATAATTCTTATCGAAGACAAAAACAAATCAACATTGACTATTAATTAGACTATCAATTCCAAAAACATATCTTCGTTGACTTTAAATTAGAATAACTATTTCAAATAATAAAATTTGTTGCGTGACCGCGTCATAATGAGAAATGATTAATATTGTATAACTATTGAAGCAATTTGTGATATCTCTAATAAAAATGTTTTCCATTGGCATTTAATTATTTTAAAACCACTGAAGCAGAAAGAAGAGGGGGGAGGGGGAGGGACTAGAAACGGAGAGAGATTAACGTCCACTTAACACAAATACACTGTTAGAAATAAATGTTAATTCACCATAAAAATGTGGTAAAATATTTACGTAGTCGTATGTTATTTTACATATGTATGTTTTATTACACCAAAATAGGAGTGATAGTACAAATAGTCGTAATAATCCCATATTATACATGTGATTTTACCCTGAAAAAGATCATTTTACAAACGTAACGTCAAAATACAGTAATGTACAGTGTATTCCAACTACAAACTGATCCCGCAGTGAATATTCGCTTGGCCGCTACAATCACTGATAAGCATGACATCGACGAGCCTTAATGAGTTCGGCATATTAACTTTTTTACTCCGACAAACTAAATTCTCAAACATTTTTTTGAAGTATAAGAAAAATAAAGACGTTTGAAGTATTTGTAGTTAAAAACTATTTCCTATTTAGTGTAAATGGGTATTAAAATGAGTAAAATGCATCATTTTGCCCGAAGCAGTTAGGTGTTATGTAAACAATGCACGAGCCGTTGAGCCAATGACTGACGCCACGTGAAATCAACGCACGTGTTGTGGACAGTCATCTGTTACAGAGATAATTCGTAAGTAATTTTCTGTGAAACAGATTGTTTCAACTATTGTAAGATGTACCGTTGCCCAAATTAGTTGTAAAAATTTGATATCACAGAAATGTTTTATTCAATAGTGATGAAATCAAAAATTGAAATATTTTCGTTAACATTTCTTAACAAACAACCAATTAATAGTGATCGTTGAAGTCCACAACCAAATAGCAAATGATGTTACGGCAATCATCAGGTAAACTGTCAGAAAGTTGTGTAAAATGGCAGTAGTACAAATGGTTTTTGTACCCCAATTGTCGGTATATTTTACAACATAATATACCACTTTTACCAAGTCTGAATTATTTGTTTATAGAGTTTCATGTCTTTTTGACAATAAGCGGCGATGAAATCAAAGACATATTCAAAATTCGGTAAAAATACATTCTTACATAATGTAATAAAATTGAACCGAAAGTAACGAAGCAAGCATGTAACTTTACAGATTTTACGTTTATTCACATTATTATGTACATGTAATTTACTTTTATGTAAGAAATATAAGTAAAATTACAGCAGTTAAAATGTTTGTTTTTACATTAAAATTTTAGGAATATTTATCAATATTAAAAAGGCACCTTCAAAATTATGTAATATTATGTAATATTTCAATAGTGAACGCAAAATAACATAGCAAGTGTGTAATTTTACCGATTTACGTTTAATCACGTTATTTTGTAAATTTACTTATCGTAATCGGTAAATTTATCATCTCTTATTTTATTTTAGTATTTCACATAGCAATGAAACATTCCTAATAATTATCTTTTATAGTATTCATTTCAATTTATTAACCATAATATGGACAATCATATTCGGTAAGTTTTGGTATATTGCATGACATGTATGTCTAGTTTCAATTATTTATAAGATCTATAAAGTGTATTGATATTTATCGTCTGTTAATCAGTTTGTAAGTATTTTCTTAAACGTATAAAAAGAAATTTTTTGACCTTCTGGTCATAGGTTGTACTTTTTCGTTTTCAAGTTCACTTGAAGACGGTTAATCAAACCGATTGGCCAGTGTAAGTTGTACCACGAGCTTGCTTCTGAAAGCTTGGAACCATGCCCTCGTCTACTAAACAAGGTTATTGATATTCAATATATATTGAAGTAATGTTAAAACGAAATATTTTAGCTTCCGGTTGCTATCCCTTAGCAAAAGCTGCCCGAATCCTGCATGTAAAATTACCACTATACATGTATTTAGTATTTTTAACAAATGTGTAAATTAACAGTGTGATGTATTTTTACAAAAAATGTAAATTAACTTAGCGATGTATTTTTACAAAAAATGTAAATTAACATTGTGATGTATTTTTACAAAAAATGTATTTCTACAATAAAATGTTAAATAACTCATAATGTAATTTTACCTGTGATTTAGTGGCAACTTTTGCTGCCCGTAATTTAAGGGCAAAATAACCAAAATATTTTTAACAGGTAATCCACTTGGCTCAGCGACCGACATTATGATCTAAAGCCTATATGTTAGCCCAACCCATTGTGTAACAAGCTGGTAACGAAACCAATCCATTTGGCTGAATCACCGACCTTATGATCTAAATCGCAATTGTTAGATAATTAGCCCACTCAACCGAACGTGGTGTAAAAGAGAGAGAGAGAGAGAGAGAGAGAGAGAGAGAGAGAGAGAGAGAGAGAAAATAATTGTGCAGAATAATCGATATGTTGATCAATATATAATATTTCTTTTAGCTGAACGTTTACATGATGTAAACATCGAACTTTACCATTCTAACCCCGTGGATACCAATTCAACTAATCCGATCTGTTGTGGCTCCAGACCTGGACTTCTACCAACTGGACCTACCCTAATCAAATGTCAAAATGGGGTTGTGGGACGATTTGTGAAGATTTTTATCGAGAAATCAGAGTTTATGACTTTATGTGAAGTTGAGATAACAGGTCATAAAGGTGGGTGACATTGTTTTATAGATATATTTAGCAGCATTGAAGCAAACCAAAAAGATGTTATAAATATTGCGTACATTTTAAGGAAAGCGTGTAGTAACCATTGTAAACATTATACATGGTATGAGTTTATTTGAAACACAAATTAAATTGATTATGAAATATGGCGAGGAAACAGAAGGGAAGTCTGATATGATACATGAATTGAACTAAAGGTTAATAAACACATTTGTCATACGGTCGAGAAGAGCATGTTTCTGTTGACCAAATTTGGTAATGAGTCCCTATTAGTATGCAAGGTATGGGGTATGTCTAAGCTTTTTAACCAATTATTATAATTAATTACGTAACATTTGGCCAATTGAATAATTGGTAGCGGAGATCTAGGCATATACAAGTTTTTTTTTGTTTTTTTTTTAAACAATATTTTATTCAGGATGTCTGAATGGGATTGGGGAACAGGCTTAGCCTATGTGAAACCCCACTCCCTAGATAATATACATACATAGATAATATACATACATAGTATTAAAACCAAGGAATAAAATGGGTGTATATACACAGTTAAAATGACAAACACGTACATAAATACATAATGAGATGGGTAGGAATGATTAATATACACTATAGGTTACATTGTTACGTGGATTTAAATGAATATTTGTTAATTAAACTGCTGATGAGAATGATTAAAATCTATTTGACATACCAATAAACTTTTGGACTTGATTGAAAATATTGTTGTTTACATCGATACAGTGGGTTGCGGACCCGAACAGGAGACTGTTAATGTTTTTGAGGTCGTATTGTAGTTTGTCTATGGTTTCTTTTCGTGCATTTGAATAAAAGAGCATCGCTATAATATCTATCAACTCTTGCTCTTGATGAATCATCGGACTGGTGTTGTTCAAACCAAAAATGAGCGTGACAAAAGTGTTATAAATATTACGTATACCTAACAATATCTGGCTTCAATATCTATCAACATTTGCTATTTACAATTTATCGGTTGGTATACCGTTTATATCACCAAAACAACGATCATTATAATTTCCACTGTATTGAAGCGATTTTTATCTCGAAAATAACGATCTAGTGGGGCTGATATGTTACATTTTTTGGCTGAGTTGTGCACTTCCGGAAAGAAGCATGAAAATTTGGCCTAAGGGGGTTTTGGGTATGCTGATTTCAAAAATGGCGGGAGCCACGACGTCACTCCAGCCGTTCCCGCTAAAAATTGAGAAATTCAAAATGGCCACCATAAATCACGTTCTCGTCCATAAAATTTCTGTAAGTGCCCCAATTTCAATGATCTTGCTGACTTAAAAAATGGCGGGAACCACGACGTCACTCCAGCCGTTCCCCGCCAAAAATTGAGAAATTCAAAATGGCCACCATAAAACACGTTCTCGTCCATAAAGTTTCTGTAAGTGCCCCGATTTCAATGATCTTGATGTCTATACCTATGTTTTTAAGGTCAAGGAATCCAGTAAAACACATACGAAGACTCATAATGTTCTCCTTCATAGTGTTTTCTAAACATGGTCATAATTAATCAAACGGGTGAATTATTTACATCTTCTCCTTTGCTAAACGGATATCAAGAATGCATTATGTTCCATTTCAGTCCACGTTTGATTTCAATCACCATGTTATATATGCACACGATTGTGTTATGAAAATATTCAATAAACGTCTGAACTTTCTACACAAATCCGATATATTCGGTGAAAATACATTTAACAAGATATCAGTATCATTCAATTTTTCAGAAACAAGTCATGTTCATCTAGTTCATCTTGCTCCTTGGGGCATGTCCTACAGCTACATCTGTTCAACCGACCAACTGGGACATTTGTGCTCCGTGTCAAGCACATGGTGGAACACTCATAAATCCATCAGCAACAGGTTACTCGTCTCTGGCCACTAATTTATCAGCCTTTCATGAATTGACCAAAGTGTCCTGACTAGATGATGGTGATAGCATGGAATAAACGATGGTAAAGCAGAAATCTAGATGGAATAAAAGTTGTTACACCCTGTGTAATGCAACAAAAGTGAAGGGAGCCAGGAAGCTGCAAGAAAAAGCTTGTATGAACACAACCCAATCACCGTATAAAAACACCTTCGTAGTTCAACCACTTCAGCATGTCCCATGGATACAGTCGAGCCACATTAGCCAGCTTGTCGTTTCTGTGATGGAACCACAGGAGATTTTCACAAAGCAATTGATGCTGTGTATCAATGCAAGTGCTTGACACCATTTTATAACAAACATAAATCTCAACAAAGGTATTCGACTGGGAAGTGTCACCAAATTAATGCATTAATGCAGACGCACTTGCATTTGCTGAGGTGGTTTCATATATTGCGGAATATGCCCTAGGTGGGAACCACGGTCATATTTTCAAACTCGCTGATCTCACGACATTGTATAGTGAAAGACTACAAAGATTAGGTGGTGTCACAACATGGGTATCAAAGGACATTGTTTCTGCTTTGTGAAAATCGCCCGTGGTTCCATCACAGAAAGGACAAGCTGACTAATGTGGCTCGACTGTATCCACGGGACATGCTGAAGTGGTTGAACTACGAAGGTGTTTTTATGCGGCGATTGGGTTGTGTTCATACAAGCTTTTTATTGCAGCTTCCTGGCTCTCTCCACTTTTGTTGCATTACACAGGGTGTAACAACTTTTATTCCATCTAGATTTCTGCTTTACCATCGTTTATTCCATGCTATCACCATCATCTAGTCAGGACACTTTGGTCAATTCATGAAAGGCTGATAAATTAGTGGCCAGAGACGAGTAACCTGTTGCTGATGGATTTATGAGTGTTCCACCATGTGCTTGACAAGGAGCACAAATGTCCCAGTTGGTCGGTTGAACAGATGTAGCTGTAGCCCATGCCCAAGGAGCAAGTTTAAATCTTTTGGACACGGTAGGTGATTGACTAGATGACCATGCAGCACTTGTTTCTGACAAATTGAATGATACTGATGCCTTATTAAATGTATTTTCACCGAATATATCGGATTTATGAAGAAAGTTTAGACGTTTACTGAATATTTTTATAACACTATCGTGTGCATATATAACATGGTGATTGAAATCAAATGTGCACTGTTTGATGAGTAATAGCTAGTTTCCACTGAAATGGAACATAATGCATTCTTGATATCCGTACAGCAAAAGAGATGTAAATAATTCACCCGTTTGATTAGAATTATGACCATGTTTAGAAAACACTATATGAAGGAGAACACTGTGGGTCTTCGTATGTGCTTTACTGGATTCTTTGACCTTAAAAACATAGGTATAGACATCAAGATCATTGAAATCGGGGCACTTACAGAAACTTTATCGACAAGGTCGTGTTTTATGGTGGCCATTTTGAATTTCTCAATTTTTGGCGGGAACGGCTGGAGTGACATCGTGGTTCCCGCCATTTTTGAAATCAGCAACATCATTGAAATCGGGGCATTTACAGAAATTTTATGGGCCAGAACGTGTTTTACGGCGGCCATTTTGAAATTCTCAATTTTTGGCGGGAACGGCTAGAGTGACGTCGTGGCTCCCGCCATTTTTGAAATCAGCATACCCAAAAACCCCTTAGGCCAAATTTTGATGCTTCTTTCCGGAAGTGCACGCCCATTTCACATATCAGCCCCACTAATCATTTTATGTTACAGTTGAAGATATTTCTGGTCCGCAGAACACGGGCAATGTGAAAGGATGTAAACGATTTCCAAGTAAGTTATGAACTTGTGTCACCGCTTTTTAACCATTGCATATGGCCACAGATCACTAATGATTTCCTCATTGACATTAATGTTAATTCTCTTAGATTGCCTCTAACTTTTTCCCAAATTTTTGTTAGGTGGAATGCTTTCTACCACAGATGGAACAACATGTGGCATCCTCTTGCCCCAAGCCACGTGAGAGGTTTTTCATGAAAAACTTGAGATACACAAGTAAACGTGCAATTTTCGGTCCTACATTTCAGCCTAACCAACCTCAAAACTCTTGTATCCTTCCGCCTCAAAATGTATCTTTCAACCTTTTTCTTTGATTCTACACCAAAATGTCAAGAAAAATCACCATGCAAAAGGGGAAAAAGAGAGAAAAAGACTTAAAAATAGCCTTGACCCTTGTAACGTGGGTGACGGCAGACACATTTGGTGAGCTGTGTCCATATAACTATAAATGCGACCCTCGTTTCCGAATTAGTTGTCGCATCACTGAAAAGAGTCCTGTTTGTGAAAAGTGGGATAATGTTGGTTTTTACATTTATTTAACTTTACAATATCACATCCAACTATCTGAACCGATATACTAGAGCATGTGCATTTTATGGAGACTATCTGGCCAAAGTGGTATTTACTGTGAACGCACATCATTTTACGAGAAAGTTTTTTTTGTTTTTTAATAGTAAACCAGGTAGTGTGTGTGTGGGTGTGTGTGTGTGTGTGTGTGTGTATGTGTGTGCCTGTGTATGTGTGTGTTCAGGAGGAGAGGGGGGGTGAACTTCTGCCCATGCATTGGTCTGCTAACATGTATCCTACTTCGCATTCCATCTAACTAGACAACCCTTTAGGTTCTATAACTATTGTCCATATGACCGACAATCCTTTAGGTTCTATAACTATTGTCCATATGACCGACAATCCTTTAGGTTCTATAACTATTGTCCATATGACCGACAATCCTTTAGGTTCTATAACTATTGTCCATCTGACCGACAATCCTTTAGATTCTTTACATATTGTCCATTTGATGGACAACGCTTTAGGGTCCATACCTATTGTCCATATGACCGACAACCCTTTCGGTTCGATACCTATTGTCCTTGTGACGGGACAACCCTTTAGGTTCTATACCTAATGCTAAAGGTGCACCTTAATCTTTTAGATTTATGTATAAAAATAAGAATAGGCGCAAAACTTTTCTTAAAGGCACAACAGGTATATAGGAAAATGTTTTCTTGTAATATATGAGTGTCTATAATTTCAGATGGACCAAACATTGCCTTGGATAAACATACAGTACAAAGCTCAACTCATAGACAGCTGTTATCATCACTGGCTGTAGACGGTAATAAAAATAGTGATGCAAATCATGATGTCTGCAGCCATACTGACCATTATGATTATAACCCATGGTTACAAGTTGATCTTGAACATACATATAACATTACCAGTGTTACCATACTGAATCGTAGAGATCATCGGCAATGTAAGTTCATCTTATAATATATCATAACATGTCCGTATCCTGGAAACCCTTATCCTCTATTTGGCCGGTCACCTCCGGCTTGCGGCTGTGGTTTCGTATATGGAATGAAGATAGGGGCGCCTTTTCAACTTCGAGGGTTTCCTTCGGGCACTCCGGTTTTCTCCCACTGCTAAAGACCCCTACGCGCAAGCGAATTATTGAAATAAAATTAAACCATATGTTAGTCCCGAAATGACATAGTTTGTGTCGAGTGGACGTCAAACCCCATTTCTCTCTCTCTCTCTCTCTCTCTCTCTCTCTCCCTTATCAAATGAAATATGTCCAAGTACCGAGGGTTCCATATTTCTGTCTTAAAGCGAGAATTTCATAGTTTTAAGTTATATTTTTGAAATGTATTAAAATAAAGCCTTAAAATAGATTGTAACCATAAACAGTTCTACCTCGTTAAAGAATAACCCCTATTAATCATATTGAGAAATTGGCAAAAACATGATTTTCAAATTCAAACGTTTGAAGATGTATCATATATTAATATAAGTAAGTCCTATATACAGTCTAGCATGTCAAGTATTAACACCCTAATGTAGCCACCAACCCTGAGCAGTCGCTTAAATTTAGCGTAGGGGTATCCTAACCCTTTTTTTTTTGTACTCAAACTGTTAGAGGTGTGTAATACAAGGTTGCGGACCTTCTAGAGCAAAGTGGTCACAATTTTTATCCGATTTCGATCTCAGTTCTTTTTGATATACACGTATGCACATCTCAGGCCGTAACTTTCTGGATTATTGCTCCTGATTGTACAATAAATTGCGTTTGTTTTTAGCTTGTTTACTACCATCTCTGGTATATAAAAAAATAACAGTTTTGTCTCTAATATGCATATTTTACAGCTGTTTATGGAAGAATGCTTGATACAAGGATATTGGTTTATGAGTCCGATCCAACTAATACCCAAGCCACACCCATCATCTGTAAATTTATACCAGGGATATTTGGTATGACTTCTCGAACATTCGAATGTGATGACGTCACTATGGGACGTTACGTCAGAGTAACTAAAAATAGTCTTTATTTAGATGTGTGTGAATTGGAAGTGACGGGAATGTGATGACGTCACTATTGTACGTTACGTTCGAGTAACTAAAAATTGTCTTTATATTGATGTGTGTGAATAATTATTGTTGAAGGTGACGGGAAATTTGAGTAACTAAAAATAGTCTTTATTTAGATGTGTGTGAATTGGAAGTGACGGGAAATTTGAATGTGATGACGTGACTTTTGGACGTTATGTCAGAGTAACTGAAAATAGTTTTTATTTAGATGCGTGTGAATTGAAAGTGACGGGAGTAAATTTAATGTAGATAAAATAATTTGTCAAGTCACGTCTAGTTGTATGGTCAAGTGGTAGTGGTAGTTTGTTTTTCTTTGGATTATTTAATTGTACAATGTATTATATTTTAACGGGAGGGGGGGTGATTCGAGAATTAAGTTAAGTTTTTAGAAAACCACAATTAAACACATCGATGAGTCAATGAGCGCTATAGAAATCCCCAGCAAACTAAAAAAAAATGTGAACGTTTTAATCTTTACTAATATTTGTGACTATCGTTGGTTTGTCTGTTCAGGGCCTCCATCCTCATTAGCCCAGTCGGAGCAGAATAATAAAGTATTAAACCCCATTTCATTTCTGTTCAGGATTGGTGACTACGTTAGGGTGTTAATACTTGACATGCTAGACTGTATATAGGACTTACTTATATTAATATATGATACATTAAACTGTATATATAGTACTAATTATATTATTACATGGTACATTAGATTGTATATAGAACTTACTTTTATTATCATTATACATTGCACTGTATATAGCAGGCGCGGATACAGAGGGGAGCGCACCCGGCGCACGCCCCCTCTATTTTTTTGCGGTGGCGAACAATTTTTAGCTCCATATATTCTCGCGGGAAAGGAGAACAAAAACAGTTTAGGTCGGAAATCGTAATTTACAGTACTAGTATGGAATTAGTCCTTGTGGGCATTTTAGTCCACTCAAAAATCACGGGCCGGGCTTCGCACTCCCAAGTGGGTGCAGCACGCCCCCCCCCCCTCTTTCCGCCCCTGTATAGTACTTACTTATATTATCATTATTGAATAGCCATGTCACACCAATAACACATTTTGAATTGTTAATCATTATGGATAATTATCTTATCGCGATTGTAGTGTATTTATAATGAATGTAATTTATTAGAATCTTTCCGATATAGTAACTGTGCTATATCACGTTAAAGTATTTGTGTTGTATTAAAACCTTTCCTTATTTTAATTGTACTGTAGTGCACCTTATAGTAATTGTACCGTATTTAAACTTCGTCTTATAATAATTATACAGTATTGAAACATCATTAAAGGTAAATAACACCTGGCCCAATACCGAACGATGTGGGACTCCACACATGAGTTCAACAGGATCAGAAATGTCTTGTCCAATGAGTATACTCTAATACGGTATCAGACAGACCATAGTCCTTTGCGAGTCTTGCAAGGAGGCTGCTGTGATCAATCGTATCAAAAGCTGCACCGAGATCAAGCAGTACCAACAAAGCAGCTTTACCACCATCTTGTTCCATTCTAAGGTCATTTACGACTCTGAGAGCGAGCAGATTCAGTACTGTGACATGGACGGTATACTGATTGATACTGACAACTCTGAGTGTGATTCTATCGAAGGCATGTAAACGATTGTCACTGAATTCTGAATGTTGAGACAGATACGTCCCTGAGACTATTTCTATCGGTTTTAGTTGAGTGGGTGTCGTCTGAGTAAATCCATGGTGTATCTGGTCTGATAGGGATGTCTTAATCACTACAGGTTCATAGTTGTGAAGACGAACCCCAATACATCATTGTATATGAGAGCATACTCATCAAGTTTGACATTGACAGATCACGACGGAATGCGTCTAGTGTTCATTCTTCTTAGGTTTCTGAATTAAATATCTTTAACAGTTGGTCGAGTAATGTCTAAAACACGTGAAACAAGAAAGGGGTGTGAGATTTGTGAATCTACCACATTGACGTCCCTGATGCATCTTTCAGACTCATGTCTTTATTTAAATTTGTGTATAAAGAGCTCATAGAGGATACTTTAAGTTTGGAAATGGAGCTATACAAATGTTCATATTATTATTAATGAAATAACTCCACACCATTCTTTTTATAAACAGCCCACCATTAGTTGTCATATTAAATTCCATGCAATGGTGGGTACCGTTGTTGTTAATGGAAATATTTATCGATCATTGGTTATTTGGTATTTTAGATAAAGACCGATATTGACCCCTAAGACCAGCCACTGTTGTCCACCGAATGTCTTCTAGCGTGGCAGCTTGATTTCTGCTTTTAGTGCAGTGAATATCTTTATAGTGTGCTGGCTTATAGTACACGTTAGTTACTTTAGGAACTGTCTTTGAGCGGACAATGTCCACTGACAGTTCCTATCCGGCCTTATATAGCTGCAATATGAAAATATCGTTCTTCCCCTCCTCTGTTCTAAGGATATTTTGGAATCCTTACCTACTATTTTCACCCTGATTCTACTTTATTCGCCAAAGGAATCATTTCTTGCAACAGGTGGCACGCATTTATAAAGATTCAACACTATAAGGTCGGATAGGAACTGTCAGCGAATATCGTTCGCTCAAAGACAGTTCCAAAAGGAACTAAGTACACGTGTGTCAGGTTGATTTCGGTTAACAATATGGTGTCTTGTTCGCTCGATTATGAGAAAACTTGTGAGAAATCTAATATAAAAAAGTGACAATGACAGGAAAAAATGTCATATAGGTCTTTTTTATGGTGTATTTAGCGATGTTTTTGGTTGGTCTATGAGAGTAGCACGAGCCATGAAGGACAGTTAATTTGAATACGTGTCTACCCCTTGGATGAACCCATGGATTAGTGGAGTAGAACGGAATAAGACCACAAGGGATATCGAGGTTTGGTTCCAATTTGCAGATATCGCATGTTGATATGTTGATACGCAGTGTAGTAAATCTTTCCTGGGATGACAAACAAGGTCGGAGGGGGGGGGGCGAATGGTTAGCACTTGCGCGCTGTATCATAAACCCTGTCATTGAGTCAACTGCAGCGTGGTTTCGAATCCCCGGTTGTACGTGACTAGGAGTAGGGTCGCCTGTCAAACCTCGTGAGTTTTCTCCGGGTCCTCCGGTTTCCTCCCATTGCTAATACCCCTACTCGCAAGCGAATTATTGAAATAAAATCAAACCATATGTTAGTCCCGAAATGACCTAGTTTATTTCGAGTGGACGTTAAACCCCATTTCTCTCTCACACAAACAAGGTCGTTCTCTTACAGTGTCTATTTACATGTTTGCTCGTGCAATAATTGTTTACCCTTTAATAAAAGGAACATTAACCAGGAAGTGTTATAATATGTTTATATAGGTACACGACACAGTAAAATGTTTAATTTCTACACACATGTCTGGATATATTGCTATTGTTGATTTGAATAGAAACCTACGCATCATCTATAATATGATACTATGCTACACAACCCTTTGAATATATTGATGTGGTCCATCTATGTAAATGACGTTGTCTTATTCATCTAGTTAATATCATCAATAACAACAAGATATTCGTCCCTTCGTTCGTTTCGGGAGTTTAACGTCCACTTCCACCGGGGGTGATATCGTAGACAAACGTTTCCAGGAAACTTGCCAAAGGGAGCCACAGACAAGGCTTGGTCCAGCTTCCACAAGAAGATATTATGGTTCGATTGATTTATGTTGTGCTGGTTATGGCTACATGTAGTGTATCAACAGTTGGTGAGTTATAGTAGCTTTATTTCCAGTAAACAGAATGACAGGAATACAACTTATAGCAGTGAATATTCGCTTGTTCGCTACTATCACTAAGAGAGGTGGAATTGGGTGGTTAATTAACTCTCAATTCTCCTTCCAGTATATCTGGATACAAATATTTCCTATTGAATGTAAATGGGTTCATAAAATAGTACGCCCAGCTTAGGTATGGGCTTGAGGGACCCAGGCCCATAGCCCCTCGGTTTTGGGAGCCCCGCGGTTCATGGCAAAACGAGAAAAAAATAAAATCAAAATTCAGATTAAAGTTGTTACACGGCAATCGATCTAGCGGCGTATGAGATCATATATTATGTAATTATTATTGTATTACAGACCGTTTAAATGTGTTATGCATGCGTGCCATTCAAAAGGATATGAAATAATCTTGTCGTCATGTTAAGGGCCCCGCTCCGGTTAAGCTGGGTTTTGCGGGTAGGCTATGTAAAACATTGGGTCAACGGTCTTACGAAATCGGACTAGATATGCAAGAGAAAATAAGTTATGAATAGAATATATACAATTACAAGCAGTCTTGTATATACATCTACATTAATATACGTACATGAATAACGACAGACCAAGTGTGTAATTAAAATACACTTCTTCTTTTAATATATAAATGTATATATGACTGTTCACGAGGTAAAAGTCATAAACGAGATATTGTTATTTTGGGAATATCTCTTGACCAACTAACGGAAAACAAATTTGCGTGAAATTACGTGATGGATTGACTGACTCTATCTAGTTTAATAAGCACTGACTACTACTATACGCGCTACACAAACTGTCATGTCAGACCTAGCAATAAGATGACCAGTTTCATGCAAATACAATTATTAAGTGAAACGAATATCTAAAAAAATAATACACATCTGTTTCTTCCAGAAAACACTTTTTATATAACTTATATTTTATAACTCATTCTTATTTTCTTTTCCCTTCTCAACCTCGTGGGTTTCCTCCGGGCACTCCGGTTTCCTCCCACTGCTAAAGACCCCTACGCGCAAGCGAATTATTGAAATAAAATGAAACCATATGTTAGTCCCAAAATGACCTAGTTTGTGTCGAGTGGACGTTAAACCCCATTTCTCTCTCTCTCTTTATTTTCTTTTCAGAAAGTTTCAATTGCCGACCAGACGGTAAACATGACAGTTTTATTATATGTTTTTCCTGCAAAGTCGTGTAAATGCGGAAAGGTCTAAAGAAAATAGAACTATCTAGCTTACAAACAGAAAGATCCGTTACAAAAATTTAAAATTCCATATTTCTAACACGTGTTTATTTAGTTTTGTAAATTTAATGCTAAATTTCAGGACTATGTACTTTGGCTAATTTGAACCAATCGAACATTTAATCAAAACGCTTTGGAACAAATGGTACCACGTGGTACCACACCCGCCACTATAACCTCGGCAATCTACAGTGTTGCTGTATGGCGGATCTTGTATGATTGAACAAATCCGAAGCTTCCTATTAAACATTTGGCTACGATAGTTCCTTTTAAAAAAAAGTTTATAAAACAAACTAAAATATCATTCACATAAAGTATAAACATAAATCTTTCAGTGAATTACACATCATTCTGGATAGTGATAATTTTATGACTGGTAAATCTTGACATTTGATATTTTTATTACAGTCTCATCTATACCAATATGTAGTGATAATTTTATGACTGGTAAATCTTGACATTTGATATTTTATATTACAGAGAATGTTACACCAGTTTGTAGTGATGATTCTGTGACCAGTAATATTGTTTATCTGTCGGGTGTTACAGCAGGAGATAATACAACACAATGTTCATGTTCTTTATCTACTGGAACACCAACCAATATTACAATAACCGAACATCAGAATCAACATGGATGCCAATATAAATTCCAGTTCGTGTATATGACTACAAGCTGGATATATTCATGTACACAGACATACCTACCAATCATATCAAAAAAGACTAGCGACAGTATCGAGATAAATGTATTACAAGATGATAGGGGTGGAGGAGGATTCACGGCCTGTCTGCAAATACAAGCAGGTAATAAAATAAATTATTGTTACAGCCTTTATTACACAATTGTCTTGTGAATCAATCACAAAATTGAACAATTCAATTGGTAATTAATCACGCTCTGTTTTTGTTTTTTTTAATCAGAATCACCTGTAACACTGTCATGTGGGAAATCAAGATGGCCGACATCCAGTTACAAGCCTGATATACAAACATCTTTTACAGATAATACAAGTTAGTTCTTACAATTCTTCCCATTTTATTGTGTATTTTGTCGTATCGCGCTTCCTATTCAAAAAAAATTAGACATGGTCCGTAGCGGATCTAGAAGCAGTGAATAGTGGGGAGGGAGAAGGGAAAAATCTATTGTGCCATCTTCATTTCCGACAAAAAATGAGAGAGAGAGAGAGAGAGAGAGAAATGGGGTTTAACAACCACTCGACACAAAGTAGGTCATTTCGGGACTAACATATGGTTTGATTTTATTTCAATAATTCGCTTGCGCGTAGGGGTCTTTAGCAGTGGGGGGAAACCGGAGTACCCGGGGAAAACCCACGAGGCTGGACAGGCGACCCTACTCATTGCCACGGACAACCGGGGCTTCGAAACCACGCCAGTTGACTCAATGACAGGTCGTATGATTCAGCGCACACGCTAACCATACCAAAAAATGAATGTCAACTAAATACGTAATAAAATGCATTATATATCGTATTATATATAGCTGTTCCCTGATTATTATCTCATCGCGAATCAATTTCATTTAAGTTGTCTTATTATGATTGTTATTGTGTCCCCTTAAATTCACACCTAGACATGCCCATTGTCGACTCATTGGAAGCGTCAAGTCATTGGACAATTCGGAAAAACGTTAGAGCTGGACAAAGAGGCGAGAATATGAAGATTTGTACGCATGTAGTATCTAGCATCACTCATTCGCTGCTCGTGGAAACTTACAATGTAAAGATATATGTTCAAAACTAAATTTCCATGTACACTTATTACATTTGGATAGAGGGGGGTTGAGATGGCCTAGTGTATGGAAGCCTATTGCGGCCATTTGAGAATCTCGTGTTCTCGCCGCGAGAAGTCGAGGGCGAGAACACGAGAAGACGAGAAGTCGAGGGCGAGAACACGAGAAGACGAGAGGACGAGAACACGAGAAGTCGAGGGCGAGAGTGCGAGGGAGCGAGAACGCGAGGAAACATAGCGAGAATACGAGGATCTCGCCCCGAGAACACGAGATTACTTTCACCTCGACTTCTCGTCTTCTCGCCTTTGAAAAACCTCGTGTTCTCGCACTCTCGCCCTCGACTTCTCGTCTTCTCCTTGTCAGTGATGCAGGACGTAGGGCCTGACATTGGCTTGCACATAAAAGATCCGTCGGCAGTTTAAATTCGATACAAGAGTAGGCCGTAGCGCCGCTGCCCGGGCAAAATTTCCTTTATAACACACTGTATATCGTATGCACGTCTTCATTAGCCCAACTTAGGAACAGACAGTAGGACGTTAAACCCCATTTTATTTCATTTCATTTCATTTAGATTTCGGACACGTCACCTCGGTTATTTTTATTTCATCCGAACGATTATGTGGTGTCTCTTGCCAGGCTCTCCGTCCTACACCACTGACAACGGTGGACATAGCCGGAAAATCACGACTTTGAAGAAGTTAGAGAGCAAACGCCCTACCCACTGAGCCACCGTGGAACAAGCTTCATGTCGATTCCGGGCACGGGACCTGTTTCTTTTTTTTTAAAATACCATTCGAACGACTATACATTGTTCTTTGTCAGGCTCTCCATCCCACAGCACTGACAAAACCACGCATCAAGTGAAAACACTCGATGACGGCTGATTAAGTTAGAGAGCAAAGAAAGATTCGACTGAAGACTTAAAATCGATTACAGAATACAATACTATCTGTACAAGAAGAGATTAAAATTGTTTAGGACTATTAAATATTCTAGAACATTTCCGTTTATTATAATCTATTTCTAAATACAAATGCCGATACGGTAGTCAATATGGACTTGCGTATAAACTGCACTTCCGAGGCGAGAACACGAGAAGACGAGAAGTCGAGGGCGAGAACACGAGAAGACGAGAGGACGAGATTGACTCAAAGGCGAGGGAGCGAGGGAGCGAGAAGTCGAGGTTTTTCAAAGGCGGGAATGTTACAGTATTGGTTCAGTTAATATGTAAATACCTTGGTATATCCTGTGTTACTATTTATAGCCCATGCTGATGTAATATTGTATCACTCTGCACGAGCGGTTGGCTTATCAACATGGCTGCCTAATAAAACATGTCTTATTCTTTACAAACATATTTGTTCCTTTGAACCCACACGAACAATACGACATGGTGTCAGAAGTGGGATTAGTGAGGTAATCAATCATTCAAAGGGACAATTGCAATCATTCGAAATGTTTGTTTGTTAGAGAAAAGATAGTTTTTCGTCAAAATTCAGTCGGTTAGCTATCGGCGAAATAGGGTATGCCATACCGGTATTAACTTCAAACGTCACTCATCTTCGCAAGCGAGCCATCTCATAATTTCGTTAGCTGTCAATATAGAATTTCAACTATGACATCAAATCTAATGAATGTAGAATTAGGACCCAACATGGACTGGGAAGCAGGGGCAGAACTCTATGGAAGATATAGTAAATGGAAGCAGAAATGCGAAACCATATTTGAAGGCCCACTTCATGATCTAAGCGAAGAAATACAATGTAAATATCTTCTCATATGGTCGGGTGATCGAGGTTTTGATCTTTTAACTCATGGAATTTATCTCAAGATAATAAAAAGAAATTATCCAAATACTGGGAAGGATTTTCTCAATTTGTTAACCCTCAAGTAAACTTCCTTGTTGCAAGACACAAGTTGCGATACCTAAATCAAGACTCAAGACCTCTAGAAGAATTCATCACTGATGTTCGCTTAACAGTTAGAGATTGTGGTTATGCAGAAGCAATGGTAGACGAGCATATTCGTGACACAGTTGTTTTTGGTATTTCCAGTGAACGGGTACGTTTTAAATGTATGGCCAGGGGTAATGATCTTACTCTCACAGAAACACTGAAGATTGCCAGAACAGAAGACTGCACTGCTCAACAGATTCGAGAGATGAATTTTAATCCTGAATCAATTCATGCTCTTCAATACAAGGCACAACGGACAAGAGGAACTCATTATAGAAACCAACCTTCGAACCCAGGTTATAATTCAACCTCAAAATGGTCAAAGGGTTACAAGCAGTCCAATTCTTCAAAATCCCCAAACCACAAGTCTT
Organism: Patella ulyssiponensis; assembly: GCA_963678685.1. NCBI lineage: Eukaryota > Metazoa > Mollusca > Gastropoda > Patellidae > Patella > Patella ulyssiponensis. The sequence continues at coordinate 93,554,289 of OY783226.1, forward strand.
CAAGCCATCAGACCAGTTTAAAATCATTTCGTGATCGCTCATTATCATCACACAGTCAAGACTCTTCATCGCATCACTGCCAGTATTGTGGTGAATCGTCATCACATCCCAGAGTAAAGTGTCCAGCAAGTAATAAACAGTGCCAAAAGTGTAGGAAATTTGGTCATTTCGCCAGAGTTTGTAAATCATCTCAAAAAACTTCAAGTAAGATCCACACTGTTGGAAGTGCTGAAGAACTAGAATTTGATAATTTATTTATTGGTAGTATAGAGTCAACTAAAGAGATTAACACTCTCGACGATCAGGGTCAGAAGAAACCTTCGAAAGTTTTACAGAACTTTCCTGTATCAATTACTGGAAGATTTCAACACCATAAATCAGTAATATTTCAACTTGACACTGGTGCTGAGACAGATATCATTCCGTTCTCAACCTATAGACGGTTATATCCATCACACCACAAACTAGATCCTCCTACGGCATTGCTGAAAGGATACGGTGGAATAAAAATTAACAACTTAGGTACCTGTACTCTCCATATTCAACACAAAGATAAAGTATATCCAGTCATATTCAACGTTACCGATGGTAATGGTCCTGCAATTCTAGGTCTTCAAAGTTGTTTAAAGATGCAACTCATTCAAGTCAACCTTGCTGTCACTACGGAAAAGGTCACATCACATCTCACCAGAGACTCTTTGTTAGAAGATTATAAAGAAACATTTACTGGTATTGGTTTATTCCCAGGAGAACCATATCATATTCGTCTTAAAGATGATGCAAAGCCAGTGGTAAATCCACCACGATCTGTCAACATACACCTGAAAGATAAGTTCAAGAGTGAATTACAACGAATGGAACGCATTGGTGTAATTTCTGAAGTTACGAAGCCAACAGAATGGGTTAATTCCTATGTCATAGTAGAAAAAGACAATGGTAAAGATTTACGTATCTGTCTAGATCCCCGTGATCTCAACAAGTGTATCCAGAGAGAACACTATTACACTAGAACCATTGATGATATCATTCCGAAGGTCACAGATGTCAAATTCTTTTCACTTCTTGATGCCCGCAGTGGATATTGGATGTTAAAGCTTGATGAAGAAAGCTCCCTTCTCACTACGTTTTCAACACCATTTGGCCGCTACAAATTCGAAAGACTTCCTTTCGGTCTCATCGTAAGCCAAGATATATTTCAGCGTAAGATGGATGAAATATTTAGCGACCTACCTGGTGTATCCGGCATAGCGGATGATATTTTCGTGTTTGGCAAGACAGAGACTGAACATGATCGTAATTTAATCCAGTTACTAAACAGAGCTCAGGAACAAGGTATCAAGTTTAATCCTGATAAACTTCAACTCATGGTCAAAGAGACTAAGTTTTTCGGTCATATTTGGACAACAGAAGGTCTGAAGCCAGATCCTAACAAAGTTAGTGATATAATCAACATGCACGCGCCTACTAGTAAAGAAGATCTCCAATCATTTCTTGGAATGGTCAATTATCTGAACAGATACAGCCCCGTGCTAGCAACACTATCGGCACCCATGAGAGATCTCATCAAGAAGAATGTTATTTTCAAATGGTATCCAGAACATCAAAAATCATTTGAAGATGTCAAGCAAGAAATAGCTAATTTATCAACCTTAACGTATTATAATCCTAAAAAGAAAAATGTTATCCAATGTGACGCTAGTACTCGAGGACTTGGAGCTACACTACTTCAAGATAATAAGCCTATTTGTTATAAATCCAGTTCACTAACAGAAGCTGAACAGAGGTATAGTAATATTGAGAGAGAGTTGTTAGCTGTAGTTTGGAGTCTGGAGAAATTTAGCTATTATGTCTATGCTAAACCTGTATTGATCCAGACAGATCACAATCCCTTGGAAGCAATTTTTAAAAAACAGATCTCCAAAGTAAGTCCACGACTTCAAAGACTCTTACTAAGAACTACAAAGTATGATGTAACAGCTGAATATCTACCCGGAAAGTTCAACGTCATTGCGGATGCTCTTAGTCGAGTAGATCCAACAATCTGTAAGAGAACAGATGAAGATGACGACTTGCCTGAAATTCATATAAATCAAATAACCAGCTTATTAAACGCATCGCCCATAACGATAGACAAACTCAGAACACTCACCAAAGAAGATCAGACGCTTCAAACACTTGAGAAAACTATTATAGATGGATGGCCTGGTCACAGAGGTGAGTGACCTTCAGAGATATTAGAATACTGGAATATTCGTGAAGATTTATCAGTAGAAGATGGTTTAATCTACAAATGTGATCGACGGAGTTGCACCTTCATCAGTAAGGGACAAGATGTTATCAATACTTCACCAAGGTCATTTAGGTATTGATAAATGTATCCTTAGGGCACGTCAATCAGTTTTCTGGCCAGGAATCACAGTAGATATTAAACACACAGTATCATCATGTTCAACATGTCAGACTCATCAACCTTTCCAATCGGCTGAGCCACTACTTCCACATGAAACACCTCAGTATCCATTCCAGAAGATCGGAACAGATATTTTTGATTTCAAGCAGAAGCACTACTTGATCATAGTCGACTATTTCTCAAAGTTTCCTTTAATCAGACTCTTTGGAAACTCTATGTCAGCAGAAAGTGTGGTTGCGCATACAAAGTCTATTGTAACAGAGTATGGTATCCCAGAGACAATTATGTCTGATAATGGTCCACAGTATACAAGTCAACTCTACCAAACATTTTGTGAGAGTTACAACATACAACATCATACAAGTAGTCCGAGATATCCAGCCAGTAATGGTCAAGCCGAGAGAAGTAGTGGTATAGTTAAAAAAACTTCTCACCAAAGCTCTAGAATCCGGTCAAGATGCTAATCTAGCCTTGTTGAATTACAGATCAACACCTTTATCTAAAGACATACCGTCTCCCGCCGAATTGTTGTCAGGTAGACAATTCCGTACAACATTACCAATAAAACAGAACAGTTTAAAGATTTCACCTACCCAAACATCAGATCAACATAGAGAGAAACTTCAGGAAAGACAAAATCAACAGAAATGTTCTTTTGATCAACATAAAGGTTTTCATCCCCTACCAGAATTAGCAATTGGTGAAAATGTAAGATTTTATAGTGAAATTACCAAACGTTGGGAACCAGCCATTGTGATTGAAAGAGACTCTAAACCACGTTCATATATTATTCAATCAAAGAAAGGAGGAAGATATCGTAGAAACAGAAAATTTATCCGGAAAACTTGTGAACATTTTCAACATGATTATGATATAGACTATGATGATATTCCCCATAATGACATTATTCCCAATAATGAGGATAATCGGAATCAAATTGTGAATAATGATAATGTGCCAAGAACAAGATCAGGTCGAATTGTGAAACGTCCTGATAGATTGAACATATAATGTTTGTTTTCTGTATTCGATCCAAAATATATTATATTGAGTTCATAGTGTACATTATCATAAGGATGATAGTTTAGAAAACATTTTTTTTCCAGAAGTACATGTATAAACTTTGAACAAACTTTAGTTCGATATGCCTGCATCTTTTTGTTGTGTGAAATTGTAAAATAATCATTTATTATTTTATTTTCTCAAGAGGGGAGATGTTACAGTATTGGTTAAACTGCTGAAGTCAGTCACTTTAAATCTATTTGGTTCAGTTAATATGTAAATACCTTGGTATATCCTGTGTTACTATTTATAGCCCATGCTGATGTAATATTGTATCACTCTGCACGAGCGGTTGGCTTATCAACATGGCTGCCTAATAAAACATGTCTTATTCTTTACAAACATATTTGTTCCTTTGAACCCACACGAACAATACGACAGAGAACACGAGAGAGCGAGAAGTCGAGGGCACTACTATGTACTATGGGCCAGAGGCCTTAAATACTGAATAAACATTTGATTGATTGATTGACACTGTTCTGACAAAATCACGCATCAAGTGAAAACACCCGATGACGGCTGATTAAGTTAGAGAGCAAAGAAAGATTCGACTGAAGACTTAAAATCGATTACAGAATACAATACTATCTGTACAAGAAGAGATTAAAATTGTTTAGGACTATTAAATATTCTAGAACATTTCCGTTTATTATAATCTATTTCTAAATACAAATGCCGATACGGTAGTCAATATGGACTTGCGTTGCGTATAAACTGCACTTCCGAGGCGAGAACACGAGAAGACGAGAAGTCGAGGGCGAGAACACGAGAAGACGAGAGGACGAGATTGACTCAAAGGCGAGGGAGCGAGGGAGCGAGAAGTCGAGGTTTTTCAAAGGCGAGAACACGAGAGAGCGAGATGTCGAGGGCGAGAAGTCGAGGGCGAGAACACGAGAAGACGAGAAGTCGAGGGCGAGAGTGCGAGAACACGAGGTTTTTCAAAGGCGAGAACACGAGAAGACGAGAAGTCGAGGGACGAGAAGACGAGAAGTCGAGGTGGAAGTAATCTCGTGTTCTCGGGGCGAGATCCTCGTATTCTCGCCCTGTTTCCTCGCGTTCTCGCTCCCTCGCACTCTCGCCCTCGACTTCTCGTGTTCTCGTCCTCTCGTCTTCTCGTGTTCTCGCCCTCGACGAGAGAAGTCGAGGGACGAGAAGACGAGAAGTCGAGGTGGAAGTAATCTCGTGTTCTCGGGGCGAGATCCTCGTATTCTCGCCCTGTTTCCTCGCGTTCTCGCTCCCTCGCACTCTCGCCCTCGACTTCTCGTGTTTTCGTCCTCTCGTCTTCTCGTGTTCTCGCCCTCGACGCGAGAACACGAGATTCTGAAATGGCCGCAATAGGCTTCCATACTAGTGGTCTCGAGTGCCGCGCTTCGATCTCTAGCTGACAAGTCACCTCTGGCTTGCGGCTGTGGTTTCGATCCCTGGTGTCAGCGTATGTGGCATGGAGATAGGGGCGTCTTCTCAACCTCGTGGGTTTCCTCCGGGCACTCCGGTTTCCTTCCACTGCTAAAGACCCCTACACGCAAGCGAATTATTGAAATAAAAATTGAAACCATATGTTAGTCCCAAAATGACCTAGTTTCTCTTTCTCACACATTTGGATTGTGTCCTACCCAATATATCACATAGTTATTTGTTTGGACGGCCATATTGTTTTTGAAACCATTGTTGACTGCTTTATCGTCCAACCAGTTACACCTGAAAGCTCCAATGATTTCTGGAAGTATATATGTCACGTAAAGAAAGGAAAGTAAAACAGTGTAAAATCATATATTGTGTGTCATAGGCTCTTGTTTTGAAAGTAGAAATAGACAAGTAACTTTGACACGTAGTACATGCAATACAACATCCTCGGTATCCCCAGATCAACCAAGTGGAGTGGCAAAAAGATATGTAAATTTACAAATAAGGGCCCATATTCAATATTACAATACTGCCGATGATCGCGTACTCTATCCCGTATTTACCCCAACTTCTGTTGACTTTGATGTTATAGAAGACGTAATTTAGATTAAATAACAAATGATATATAATTTCAGTGAATGTTATAATTGGTGGATCAGTAGGAGGTCTTATTGTATTGGCTATCACAATACTTGTCATAGTCTGGTACGTTTGGTATAATTCAATTGTATTACATCTTTTCATCATTACACAATAAAGGATCAGTTATATATTTTTTGGCAATACCAAATTTGGTGTAGTCATAAAAATATTTGTTAAAGCTGCAATTTCATATTTTTAAGTTATATTTTAAGAATATATTAAAATAAAGCCTTAAAATAGATGGTATCTATAAACAGTCCTACCTTGTTAAAGAATAATCCTATCAACCCTATAATTCACTATTGCCAGTTGAGAAATTGGGAAAAATATAATTTTCAACTTCAAATTCAAACGTTTGAAGATAGCTATTGCATGGAGGGGGGGGGGAAACAAGGGAGGTAATTGTGGTATTATTTACGATGTGAAAGATCTTTAAGTGTGGAAAATGATCGTATAATAGTGAGTTGACAACCTATTGAGCAAAAGACATAGAAATAAATATGTTTGACTTTCTTAGAAAAAATGGAATTCCCGCTTTAAAAAAGAAACGTTATGTATTATTGTAAAACTATCATGACGGTGGTAGTCTATCTATATACCATTTGAAGGCCAATAATATGCCATCAGTGGCCTTAATTAAAAGAGTTTGTACTCCCTTTATTCTGTTCAATTCATTTGGTTTTTAACATTTAATCTAATTGCATTACAGTGTCGTGCGCAAAAGGAAAAGGGACGTGATCTATGACAGTACTGATGTCATACAGAATGATCCGCATGCTTACAGCAGCATTTCTGAAAAAGGATCAAGGGAAATAAGTCGCCAACCTACAGCCACCAATGACACGGTACACATGGAAAATACTATTGATAATAATACACCCAACTATGTTAACCAGCAGCTGGAATATGTTCAAAATGGTGCGAGATCAGATGGTGATAAACTTCCGGTTGCTGCTGATTACGTTAATGTTGAAAAATCCAAAGAGTAATGACATTCCTTCAAATGGATAATCGAAGTAGTTGGAAAATATTTATTGTTTCATTGTTCCATATATCTTCTTTGAACGATGGTTTGGTCGCCATTTTATTGTCCACGAAAATTGTATGATAGGCCTTTTTATACGCCCACATTTTCATGTGGACGTATTATGCCGTCGTCCCTGTCCGTCCGTCCACAATTTGTTTGTGGACTCCCTATTCTTATCCGATTTTGACGAAACTTGAAATATAGGTTTATCCCCGTAAGATCTCGGCTGCTTTCGATATTGGCATGTATCGATCGAAACTTCATGGATTATGGCCCCTGATTGTACGAAAAATCATGTTTTAGCTTGTGGACCCTACAGAGGTCACAATTTTGAACCGATTTTGATGAAACTTGACATATGTTAATAACCCAACGATCTTGGTTCCTTTCGATATTTGCACCCATCGGATCGTAAATTCCTGAATTATGGCCCTTGATTGTCCGAAAAATCACCATTTTTAGCTTGTGGTCCCTCTGGAGGTCAAAATTATTATCCTATTTAAAAAAACGTTTGATTATATCACCGTTATATGGTAATGAAGGTTGAGTTAGAATTTGACGGACAAAATGGCCGCCATTTATACGCGAATAGTGTGAAAATAAGTTATATTAAGGTAGTGGACCCTATAGAGGTCACCATTTTGATTCGATTTTGATGAAACTTGAAATACATGTTTATAATCTAAAGATCTTGGTTCCATTCCATATTTGCTCATATCGGATCGTAACTTCCAAAATTATGGCCGAAAAATTGTACGAAAAATTGCCTCCATTAGCTTATGGTCCCTCTGGGGGGATTATATCACTGTTACAGGGTAAACACTCTTGCTGGCTTGACAGTTTCAGAAAAATAATAGCCTTATTCTAAGTACTAGATGTTTAAGTGTCCTACCTGTTGTGTAAATTATCCATTACGACCTATTTTACTTGTCCAGAGGGTTCGTAAATATTTTGTTAAGATGACATTTATATCATCAATTAATTGGAATATTGTAAAATAATACCATTTGTTGACCAGAATAAAGATTGGGACATCTTATTCAGTTACAACAAGAGTGGTATTGAACCTTTAACGACTGATGCCAATGACGCCCCTTTACTTTAAACCAGTGTTGAAATCAGTTTGTGTGGACATACTTTTTATCTTTAAGTGAATGAAAGCAGTGCAGCTTTACGGCTGTACTAATATTGTCGGATATATGTTATTATTCTATAACATGTGTGCCTACAAAAACTAATATTATTTTGTATGTGTGCTGAAAATAATGGATCTGGGAGGAAGTTAATAATGGAAGTTTCTATATGATATCAAATCAACTATGGAGATAGTTCAAATTGTGTAATCAATCATTAACATAAAACGTTATTTAATTTATAAATTTCATTTATTAATTAATCTAACCACGATATTCTACAGTGGGTCATGTAGATATATGTTCACAGGGAGGGGGGGGGGGGCTCGGTGGCTCAGTGAGTATGAGAGAGAGAGAGAGAGAGAGAGAGAGAGAGAGAGAGAGAGAGAGAGAGAGAGAGAGTGTGAGTTTAACACCCACTCGACTCAAACAAGAGAGAGAGAGAGAGAGAGGAGAGAGAGAGACAGAGAGCGAGAGAGAGAGAGAGAGAGAGGGAGAGAGAGAGAGACGTCCACTCCACACAAACCAGGTCATTTCATAACTAACACATGGTTCAATTTTATTTCAATAATTCGCTTGCCCGTAGGGTTCTTTAGCAGTGGGGGGAAACCGGATGACTCGGAGAAAACCCACGAGGTTGGACATGCGCCCCTACTCCTTGTCATGTACAACTGGGGATTCGAAACCACGCCAGTTGACTCAATGACAAGTTTTATGATACAGCGCGCACGTGCTAACTATTCGGCCACCCCCCAACCCTCAGTAAGTATGAGAGAGAAGGGGTCCACTCGACACAAACCATGACTTAACACGTGGTTCGATTTTATTTCAATAATTCGCTAGGGCATAGGGTCTTTATAGCAGTGAGGGGAAACTGCACTGTCATCTGTATCATTAACATTTTTTTATAAAATTGTCAGACTTCCATATGGTACTGCATGTGAAATTTTATTCCACAATAAATACGTGCATTCGTTTTTTCTCGGCCACTCGACATATATGGAAATGTTCAAATCGCCATCTTGTTGTGTATAATGTCACCTCATTGGGAGATGCTAATTGCAGGCCAGTTGGGGAGGTTCGGGTATTCCCGGAGTCCAAAATGGCCGCTTTATACAAATGACTTTTTGGGGAATACTAACCCTAACCCTTTTAAGAGGGGTAAAATGTATAATGGATTTAATTTCAATATTCTAGAAAGGGTTAGGGTTAGGGTTAGGCCTAATATTCACCCAAATTCTCATTTATAGAAAGCGGCCATTTTGGTCTCCGGAAGCATCCGAACCTCCCCAACCGGCCTGCAATTAGCATCTCCCCACGTGATTTGCAGATAATGGAGCAAAACCTGAGAATTTAAGACAGAAATTAGTGGAGGAACTTTCCAGCAGAGTTTCAGACTTACAGGATACATTCCAAATGTTAACCGTACATGTAGAACCATCGACTGCTTCATATATATATACGAAAACAAATCCACAAGAATCGGTGTTAGTCCCGAATCAAACGGGTTTGATATATTCGGCCGAATTATATTCGCACGGTGTGTCCGCTTCGCCGAAGCATTCGGCCGAATGTAGAATTCATTAGCCAATCACCACTCATATCGAGAATACACGTGATTGATTGAATAGACGCCGCCACTCGGCAAACCTCGGCAGATTCCGGCACCTACATCTAGTCGAAGGGTGTGTAGAATTTTCACTGCAAACTTGTCCTTGTTTAAAGAAAATCGGATAAACTTGAAAGAAAAACAGCTTCAAACTTTGAAAACTTTGTAAGATAAAGCATTCTTCAAAGGCGTTGCCATTGGCAACGCCGGTTGTAATCGGGGAACTTGAAAGTAATTCTAATGGCGGACTTCGTCATACAGCCGAGGCTAGACGTAGGGTACTGGAATCTGCTGAGGTTTGCCGAGTGTAGACGCCGCCATGTTTAATCATGTGACGTGAAAGTTGATGCAATCGACTGGTGAATCGGCACACTAATCAGCAGTCAGTGAATATTCGCGAGGCCACTACAGTCACTGATAAGCATGACATAGATGCGACTTAATGAGTCCCAAATATTAACTTTTTTCCTCCGACAAATTAAATTCTAAAACATTTTTTTTTGATGTATTAGAAAAATAAATAAAGATGTTTGAAGTATTTGTAGGTAAAAATATTTCCTATTTAGCGTAAATGGGTATTAAAAGGAGTAAAAGGTACCATTCTCCTCGAACCAGTTACGTCTTATGTAGGGCGGTTGGATGGTCGAATGGTTTCGAATTCCCGGTTGTACGTGACAAGGAGTAGGGTCGCCTGTCCAACCTCGTGAGTTTTCTCCGGTTTCCTCCCACTGTTAAAGATCCCTACGCACAAACGATTTATTGTAATAAAATTAAACCATATGTTAGTCCCGAAAGTTTAACCTCACTTTCTCCACATTTGATTGTTTTGATAAAGGATTAGGAGATTAGTAGACCGTGGATGTAGGACTATAGTCTGTTCTAATTAATTAGTATCACTGGTGTAAACTTCCCACTCTAATTATTGTTATTGGTGAAAACTTCCCACTATCAGAAGTAGTCAACATACCTTACTTTCTTCGACACCATCAAAGAGAAGGCTGCATAGAACAGCATCGTCCTTGTCCCAACAACAATCGTCCCCGACTTAGAAGTTCTCGCCCAAAATGTCGCTCGTACTTGTGGTTGAAAGGCTGACTTTTCCATTTCAACCAGGCAGTGTGGAAGAATGCACATAAGAACGGCTTCCAGATTTCGTTTAAAACTGACCATCTGTCACTCTCTTCATCAAGCGTGCCCGTACCCTTGCCCTGGTTCGGTCATGTGACATAGAAGATGCCTGGTTTTATGCCACAGAAGAATGCGAAACGGAAGATCCCCGAATCAACCAGTTTGCCGACTATTTTACAGCAGTGGATCGATGGTGACAGAAAAATCTGGCACCATTTCGCCACTGTGGGGCCAAAATCAACAAATCATTTGGAAGGTTGATACTTTGGACTAAAGATGCTTGGTCCGGGCCATCCAAATATATACAAGTTCCTAGACTTGATTAAGACTAAACAGCAAGATGTAGAACTAACCATCAAGAAGAGAAGAATTTATTAGTAAGTTATTAAGACCCCAAATGAATACCTCAACACTATTATTTATTTTGTTGGACTGAATTGTCGGGGGGTTGGTATGGTCTAGTGGTCTAGAGTGCCGCGCTTCGACCTCTAGCTGACCGGCCACCTCTGGCTTGCGGCTGTGGTTTCGATCCCTGGTGTGAGCGTATGTGGCATGAATATAGGGGCGCCTTCTCAACCCAGCGGGTTTCCTCCGGGCATCCGGTTTCCTCCCACTGCTAAAGACCCCTACGCGCAAGCGAATTACTGAAATAAAATTGAAACCATGTTAGTCCCGAAATGACCTAGTTTGTGTCGAATGGACGTTAAACCCCATTTCTCTCTCTCTCTCTCTCTCTCTCTCTCTCTCTGTTAGACCAAAAAAATCGACAAAAATGGGCATGCAAAAGGGGAGAAAAGAGACGAACTACAATTTAAGGGTACCGAGACGAAGTCATGTGTATGTCATTAACAGGACAAAAAGATTGCCTAGCATGACACAATGTAATTCATAGCACACGTCATGTCGAATACCGGTTTTCATTTGTCCAGTACAGTACAGTATTGGATATTAACTTTAGCCTGTAGAGCGTTCACAAGATTTTTTTAAAGTGACCAAGGGTCATAACTCTGACAGTAATTAACGGATCTCGCTGAAAATCAATAGGCTTCTTCGTCTCATGACTTTAAACACTGTGTATAAATTTAAAGTCAATCGGATATTAACTATTGCCTCTTGAGCGTTCACAAGATGTTTTTTAAGTGATCAAGGGTCATAACTCTGGTAGTAATTATCGGAATTCGCTGAAAATCAACAGGCTTCTTCGTCTCATGACCTTAAACAGTGTATAAATTTAAAGTCGATCGGATATTAACTTTAGCCTCTAGAGCGTCCACAAGATATTGTGGACGACGGACCGGCGGACGGACAGACAGACGACAATATACGACCACATTTCCATGTGGGTGTATAATTAAAAGCAGAGCTGTTATGTTGCAAAGGCTTGACTAGGCAAATTGCTTATCGTTCCTTAGCCCAAGAAGAAAATGTTCATCATCGAACTTAGTCAAGGTAATGATGTAATGAATCTATATTCGGAGCTTCATCATTTTGTACACGGTGAACAGTCCATTTGCTGATTACACTATTTTGCCTCGACCGTCTAATGGTTTGGATTGTTCATACTTTATTTTATTTTTATCACTCTCACTAATTATAACCAAATTTATCGTGCCCCAAAGCACCAACCAATCCGATTGCTTATCTCTGCTTACCGTAAGCAGACAATATTTAGCATAAAATTGCTTATCGTCCCTTAGCCATTGTAGAAAATTCTCATCATTTAACTTAGTCAAGGTAATGATATAATGAATCTATACTCAGGAGTTTCATCACTCTCACATAATCATAATCAAAGTTATCGTGCACCAAAGCATCAACCAATCAGATTGCTTATCTTTGCTTACCGCAAGCAGGCAATGTTTATCATCAAACTATATCAATGCATGCGCCTTACAAACGCCAACACCAAGTTTGAACATTCTACCTCAGAATAAGAGTAATTGTGTTCAAAAGTCTCGACTAATATTATTGTTTATCGCTCTGAAAATGCCCATTATCGAACTTGGTCAAGGTTTTGATTTAAATATACACCGAGTTTCGTCATTCTCAATTAGAACTAACGTTACTGTCTCCCAAAGCGCCAACAAACCAAATTTGTTTATCTCTGCTTGCACAAGATAGAAAATACCCATCTTCGAACTCCATCGATGTATTGACCTAATAAACAACTGCACCAAATTTGAACGTTCTTGTTTAATTAGAAGGAGAGTTATTGTGTCACAAAATGAGTGACGGACGGACAGACAGACGAACCCATTTTAATAGTCCCCTGCTTTCTTCGAAGGGCGGGGAACAACAAACTACAGAAGTTTGGATGACTGACAAACAAAAACAACATGAACTAAACAAAACAAGCACAAACTGTTTATTTTTCAATATGAGTTTCGATAATTACATTTTTTGCCTTAGAATTATACTACTTATACAAAAAAAAACCCAACTAAATATAATAAACTGTTGTCAAAAACGATGTATCACTACGCTGTAATGTAATCAGATTCAGTAAAAGTGAAATCTTTACCAATATTTGCGTGTAAGAAAGGATTGGGTGATAAAATAAAATCTCCAACTCGTCTTTTTTGATTTCAAAAAAGGACTCGTAGGAGATTCTCTATGTCTGAACCAATTGGTTAAATATTACAATATAGTTTATTATGTTACCTCTTATAACACTGGTTAAATATCGCAATTTATTTAATTGAATCTTATAATAGTTGTTCACCGTACAGTAGGTGAAGTCTAACAATAACCATCCACAATATGATTCTCCACATTTAACATCTGAAAAATACAAAACATATGGTTTATATATTAATTATCCATAAACAACTCGACCTAAACCTTAAGGCAGTGATTCTCAACCAGTGTGCCGTAAAATCTCCCTGAGTGTGCCGCGAAATTTTGAACGGCACACTAAGAAAACGCGAAAAAAACACATGATCCTAATTGAGTATTGACTGTTCATAGCTGTGTTTTTCTTTATCTAGTTTGAGTCATTCTATGTGTCTATGACTAGTCTGTGTCCACGGTTGTATGCCGTTTGTGACTTGCCATGTTTTTATATTGCAAAATTCAAACATTTTTGATATATATTTAGCCAGGTGTGCCGCTATTTTTTTCATGTGTTCCAGGGTGTGCCGTTGACAAAAAAAAAGGTTGAGAACCACTGCCTTAAGGAAACACGTTCTATCGGAATATGAAAGAATATAAAATTGTATAAGAAAATCAGATTCAGTATAATATTAAACATGTTAATTATTTAAACGGATTGAAAATGGTCGAATAATCATATTTACCGATCCAAACACCACCTGCACAAGTGCCAGATGAAGGCACTAACCTGCAAGGGGAACCATCAGGCTGCCCAACACAATCACGAGTATCTATAATAAATATAATTTACAATGTAGAATTGTGTTTCATACAAAATCTGACAAATCATCCAACATAGGATAGTGTTACCAGGTGTTCTTATGAGGCATTTAGTATTCTATCCTGATGAGTGCATTACAATGTGCGTATTAATGACAGAAACAGATGTACATATAGTACGTTTTACCTTGTAGATTTTTTTTTTTTTGCGTGTAGTGCGGTCCTTCTTCTACACTTTCTATTGTTACAGCACGCTTAAATGTCTGTTTTACTTTATGAAGGGAAATTGAATTGTCAAATCACTTCTATTAAATAAGTGTAGTGTTTATCGAGTTGGGGTTTTCTTTCTTTCAAACCAATTACAACATCACATGCAGGCATAAGAAACTACCAATAGATTCTATACATGATAATCGAGACTACCTGGCAGAAATTTCAACAAAGGGAGTCTTTAGCAAATAAGGGATAGCGTGATCGAGACTATAGCCGCGTGGCATGAATGCATAAAATCGATAAACTGTACTGATCATCAAATCGATCTACAATCTACATTATTATCAAATATGAAACAACAGCTATTAAAATGGACATAATTCATTCCTGACCTTGGAAGATTGATAAATTAACATACCTAATTTTAGGTCCTTGTAGACACCCATAACGTTAGCTTTTCATCAAAATAAACGTATCGAAATTCTGACTTCCGTGCTTATCGGTCGACAATAAAATTAGACATGCGCACAACCAAGACTGACCGAGCATGACTTTGAGCAGAGATCAGTGCTTTGAGCGCCTTTGCAACAAAAGGGAGGCAACTACAATTATTTGGAGTGCAAAATAAATAACATTTGTAAAACAGATTACTTTCACCTGAGAAACATTGGTAAAATCAAGAAATACATATCAATAGATGCTACTAAGTCGCTAATTCAAGCCTTAGTTATTTCAAGACTGGACAATTTCAACTCACTGCTTTCTGGTGTTCCCAAAAAATCACTCGATAATCTTCAAAAACTCCAAAACTCTGCTGCCCGCCTTATAACTGGATCTTCAAAATTTAATCATATAACACCAATTTTATTTAACCTCCACTGGCTACCTATTACTTACAGAATTGACTATAAAATCCTATTATTAACCTTTAAATGTCTAAATGGTTTAGCTCCTGTGTACCTATCTCAGTTATTGAATCAATATCAACCCAACCGTCAACTCTGCTCTAGTAGTGATAACTGGCAGCTGGTTACTATGTGAATCCAACGCTAAGTCATCAGCGGGAGAAAGGTCGTTCGCTGTTAAAGCTCCTAAACCGTGGAATAAATTACCATTAACAGCAAGAAGCTGCGAATCACTTCAGACTTTTAAATCTAATCTAAAAACTTTTTTATTTAGGCTACTAAAGCATTTTATTGAACTTTACTACAGACTTTACAGTTAAATGTTTATTCCTTTTACGCTATCATTATTGTGATACTTTTAGTGTGTGCCAATTTTTTGTTTTATTGTTTTTGGAATTCCAATTAGTTTTTATCATTTCTGCATTTTATAATAATTTTATTGAATTGTAAAGCGCATCTGAGCACTTTGTGAAAGGTGCGCTATAGAAATACACCAAAATAATAATAATAAATAATAATAATATGGATGCAGACCACCATTTATCTCTCCATTGACTTCAATAAATTCTGGACTCTTTGCCCACCTCCAACTTTTCCCCAAATTTTCATTGGACTGAATAGGCTACTTTTCACTACAGACAGAGGAATAAATGGTCATGTCTTTACACTAAAATTTGTATGAGCCTGAGATACACAAACTTGAAGAAGCATACTAAAAACATGTTGCCGTACATCAAACTGATAACGCAGTGAATATTCGCTTGGCCGCTACAATCACTGATAAGCATGACATCGACGAGGCTTAATAAGTACGGCATATTAACTTTTTTACTCCGACAAATAAAATTCTCAAACATTTTTTTGAGGTAAAAGAAAAATAAATAAAGACGTTTGAAGTATTTGAAGTTAAAAAATATTTCCTATTTAGTGTAAATGGGTATTAAAATGAGTAAAATGCATCATTTTGCCCGAAGCAGTTAGGTGTTAAGTAAACATTGCACGAGCAGTTGAGCCAATGAGTGGCGCGGTGAGCAGTCAACGCACGTGCTGTGGACACTTATCTTTTACAGAGTTAATTCGTAAGTAATTCTCTGTGAAACAGATTGGCCGTACATAATATCACCGTAGCCGACCTTCTAAACCCGTTATCCTTGCACCTCAAAATCATGAATATTTACCAAAACCTGACTAGACCATTCTATACCAAAAGATCGACAAAAATGGGCATGCAAAAGGGGAGAAAAGAGACGAACTACAATTTAAGGGTACCGAGGCGAAGTCATGTGTATGTCATTAACAGGACAAAAAGATCGCCTAACATGACACAATGTCATTCATAGCACACGTCATGATGAATACCGGTTTTCATTTGTCCAGTACAGTATAGAAAAACACTAAACCCCATTTTATTTCATTTTATTTGATTTGTTTTGTCAGGTGATATGTTTATATGGAAGTCGATCGCGAGAATGCCATATATCTTAATTGTTAAAAGGCGTATAGCTCTATTCCTCTGGGTTGTCTACGATATCCTCCCCGCTGGAAGTGGACGTTAAACTTCAGAAACGAACGAATTCTTCTGAACCTTAATATAGACGAAAATTATTTCCTTTTGGAACTGTCCTCGAGCGAACGATATATTCGCTACACAGTTCCTTTTCGGCCTTCTATTACTGCAGTATGAAAATACCATTCTTCCCCACCTCTGTTCTGAGGCTATTTGGGAATCCTTCCGTACTATTACCTGGATTCTACTTTATTCGCCAAAGGAATCATTTCTTGCCACAGCTGGCACACATTTATAAAGATACAACACTATTTTCAAGTAGAATTCTGCGATTATAAACATACACCCAATACGTTTAAACTGAGAGACATTACGAGACCCGGACATGCGCTAACCACATGTTTATTTCATCGCTAAATTCTACTTGAAAATGGAGATGAATTATTATAAATGTGTGTCAAATATAGTGAGAAAGTACATGTGTATTCCTTTTGGTGGAAAATAAAGAATTGTGGTGACAAATAGACGGTAAGGGTTCTAAAACAGCTTGAGAACAGGGGTGGGGAGTAGCGATATTTTACCGTATTTTCATACTGCAGTTATATAAGGCCGGATAAGAACTGTCATCGAAAAAGTTCGCTAAAAGACAGTTCTGAAAAGAACTGGAAGAAAATGGCATATCTTAATTTAGTCTGAATGTAGTTAAATTGAGTTACATAAATGAAATAAAACGACGAACGAACGAATTCTTCTGAATTGATATAGACGAAAATGCATATCTTAATTTATTCTGAATAAAATAAAACGAAGTACGAACAATCCAAACAGTTAGACAAAATTCAAAGTCCTAAAAACGGTGTAGGCAAAATAAAGGTAATCAGCAAATGGACTGTTCACCCTGTACAAAATACACGACTAACAGTGGTAACAGGTGTCCGGAATAGTAAGCATACCCTACCTGGCACCACACCCGCCATTAGCTGTATCCGAACCATAAGACGAAATCTAAGGAAAATAGCATGATTGGCCAATGGACAATATTCTTAATGTTATTGTCGTAATTCAAAACCAGTAATGTTCTACGGGTTTTATAACTATTATTTTGTCGTCTGTGAATCGGTCATATTTGATTACAATTGCATTGTCTTGCGCGATGTGTGTTTCTATGTTCATTACCAATGGCGCCAAAAACCATAGAAATAGTACATGACTTGTGTACTGATTACAAAAGTTCACATATTAAAGTAGCTAAGTCTCTAACTCAATATCATCCAAAATTTTCAACATTGAAAAGACGAATTATTTGTCAATTCAAATCAACATTGATGTTGTGATCTTACCGTAAGAAAATGGGATTCTGATATCCAATATTTAAGACAAAATAAACATTTTATCATTGGTACACGAATCGTGTACCATAATGCGTTTCAGGCCCAGTTCTAGCAAGAGACTCGGGGAACGAGGCTAGAAACATTGCACCAAATCAACTAACCAGACGCTAGAAATTTGCATTCAATTAAGACTGCTGGCCTATTTCGCCCAACATAACTAAAAAACGGAAACCATTGAATGTAAATCAGTTTATATACATTCATATTACAGTGCTATATACGCTGCGACCCACTTGTGTCAATTTCTAGGTCCCAAATGTTAGCAATTGAGCTTCTTTAAATATAGGATATAAGGATCACATATTTTCAAGGCAATTCGTGGTTTGTTTTTTATTAATAATTTCAAATATATGGATAATATTGCGTGGGATTTTCCATGTTCCTTAAGCAACGTCCGCGAGTTTTACAACATCTAACCCTTGCTTCATTACTCAGCAAATCCCGAACTTTTGCGCCCGTTGTGTTTACACGTGATTAAATAGCATTGTCCAGTCAGAGGTCGTGGCACATAACACACTGTAAACAAACATGGCGGCTTCCATAATTTACAGCGGTTGAAAGGGTTTTTTTTCAATTGAGAAACGCACGGAAAACCAGCAACCTTGACATTGATCGATCTTTGAACTTTGCAACTCGATTTGAGCTATAAGCGTGAGCCTTGATATTCACGACGACCGATGAATCTGATACTGATAGGCTCACAAGCTTGGCTTGTACCCAATTGAAATTAGTGGCGAAATATGCGGGGTATTACGTGAATGGCTTGATAAGATGTACGCAGTTAAGGCGAGATCAAGCCTTCTATTAGAGATGGGGATTTTCCGACGTGGTTTTTCTTAAAATGGTGCAGGACAGTGGGTCTAACAAGGACAACTATCTAGTCGTTCGGGTGGGACGAAAAACCGAGGTTCCATGTATACATTGACAGTTGGAATTCGATATATATCTAGGCAAAATGTCCCTCATAGCACACTGTATGACGTATGCCCGTCTTCATTATCTCAGTCGGAACAGAACAGGACGGTAAACCCCATTTCATTTCATTTTATTTTGCTTGACGGGTTCAGCTCCCGTTGATATATTCTAGATGTAGTAAAATTGAGTTACTAAATTGTTATTGAAATCTACACTGTAATAAAATAAATCCGTGAAAAAACGTAAAAAGCTCCGGAAACAAATATTACCAGGACAATTTTATCCGTATTTCATTTTTTTCCTGTAATTTACAGAAGTTCCTTCAATTAACATAAATTCCGCTTTGAAATACAGAAAAAAAAATCCTGGAAATTATTGCTGCCTGATCATGAAAGAAATAAAAATTTCGTTGAATTAAGCATTAACATTATGCGTGTGTGAAATAGCTTTATATAACGTCCGCTCCACCATAGTGATATCACCGACAATCTTTATACGCAACCCCTTTCCGCTAATATAAGAATATGGAATATCCTAATCCGGAGACGAAAGCAAGGTATCACATTCCACTACTCGTCAGTGTTTGAACAGGTTAAAGGCTTTCAGATTTAAACTTACGGTGCTGTCAATTTGCAGATAAGTGTACTCTGTTTTAGAGACAACCCGACTAGCACAGGCCACTCGGTTATACTTTCCGGATTCAAGCCGGCTTGGTTACCAGATAAAATACCTATTCCTACGGACCGTTCATTCGTTTTGGGGGTTTAACGTCCACGTCCACCTAGGATGATATCGTAGACACGGACTGTTAAAACATGTTTTTTTATACATTTATCACAATGGGATTAATGTCTGATGAATAATAATACACATTATTATAGATCTTATAAATATTGGAAATTAGATATACATGATATGTAATGTGAGCACACTTTACAAAATATGATTCTTCATGATAATTATCAGGAATGATTACATATGTATACGATTACTTATCGTTGCATTTGTAAACAGAAATAATCCGTAAATTCCAGGTCATTCCACCGTGTTTATCCTGTAAAATAACAGAA
Organism: Patella ulyssiponensis; assembly: GCA_963678685.1. Classification (NCBI taxonomy): domain Eukaryota; kingdom Metazoa; phylum Mollusca; class Gastropoda; family Patellidae; genus Patella; species Patella ulyssiponensis. The sequence goes on from OY783226.1 coordinate 93,574,077, forward strand.
TGAAGTCCATTATATAGAATGGAATAAAACATTTTATCCCTAGATTTCACGGAAATTTCCATTTTAATACTGAATACTCCGTAGGCATACATAAAACACGTAATTTGAAGAAATAATTCAAACCTTTAACACATTTTCTAAAAAAAAAAAACATCAATTAACAGAAAAAAAGCCTTAAACTACGCAGTTCGGCCACCTAAAAGTGGATAATTTTTAAAGTGTATAATCAATTATGTTCTGTCAAGCACGTGAACAGTCGAAATTGAAAGGTAGTCCACTCTACAGGTTTTTAATTTTTTTTATCTCATCGTTTATGATCAGCCGTATTTGATTACTTCCGCTTTATCCTGTGCGATGTATGTTTCTTTGTTCATTACAAATGGCACCCGTAACCATAGAGATAACACGTGACACTGGGATCCCGTATTTCTACGACAATTCGCGATATTGATTTCGAACATTATGGGAAATATTGCGTTACGGGTTTAGCTCCTTTAATTTATAATGAAAACAGTTGTACGTAGATGGCGGGCCTAATTACTTATATTCTGACGATATTAGACATTTGATAAAATCAGTAATTGATACACAATCTGACTGATGTCAGCAACAAACTGCTATAGTTCTACATTTAATATGGTAGTAGGGGAACTTTGGATGATGATACTATTTTATCCCTTCTGCAAAATGGTGGACTGTCATCTGCTGCTACTTTTGACCAACTCCATATTTGGTAAGTTGAAACTATAGCTTAAACATACATTATGCAAGAGCTAAATCTGTCAATTGCAGGTCTTTCTTTAGGGCTGAAATGTTATCTAAATTAGACATTAATTAACTTATCCAGACTATAATCAACCCTCATTGTCATCGCTAGCATGTGATATGTACTGGATTAGAATCCGGTCTGCCGCTCAACGTTTATTCGTGACTTAATCATGAAATGGATAACCGAGATTATGTTTTTTTATCGTACCGACTTTAGTAATGATGATCGACACTAGGCCCGAAATTAAATCGTTAAATTTACGATTCAGGGGCAGAGTGGATCAATTTGACTTCAATTTTCAGCAAATTCCTTTCATATTATCTAGTTTTTAACTATTATAGTGGGAACTGCCATCTCTTTATCTAATCTCCCATAATACATCATATTAACAAATTTTATAAAGCGAGACCTTTCACAAAAGTGCCCTGGTGCGCTGTGAATAGACATAGAACAGATTTTGCAAACGATGTATTGAGAGCAATTATATAGGACGGCAATAAACGCAAACCAAACCCATTGTCAAACGGGACACGCATATTCACTGGTGTCTATGGGTAAATAGCCGTGCTTTTCTTTTATTTAGTTTGAGTCATTCATGCGTCTATGACTAGTCTGTGACTATGATTGTATGCCTTCTGGATGACTTTATTTTGCAAAATTCAACTATCTGTCATATATATTATGCCAGATGTGCCGCTATTTTTTCATGGTTCCAAGGTGTGCCTTTGGCAAACAAAATGTTGAGAACCACTGAGCTTGACGCATTTTCATCGCCAGGTACTCTGTCTTCCACCGCCTACAACAGGGAAACCAGATTCGAAAAATCCTATGCAACTTTCCCGGGCAAAAATAAGCCGATTTGGTTAAGAAAATTCGAACATTAAACACTACTTCCTTTCATTTAATTTCAGTTGTACCAGTCTACAACCGTGTAATTAATGTCCCCCCTATACGCCCACCCAATGTAGAAAAATATACTACAACACGGGTACAAGTTAAAGACGCTTTGGAAAATCCCCCCAAAATTCCAAAATCACCGACTGTCCAGGCAGTAAACACGATGTTTAAACACAGAGATTTACTTAAAAGGGTCACAGACAGCGTGGCAGGAGACAGAGATGTGGTTAAAACAGCCGCAACCAAAAGGGCAGGAGACAGAGATGTGGTTAAAACAGCCGCAATCAAAACGGCAGGAGACAGAGATGTGGTTAAAACAGCCGCAACCAAAATGGCAGGTGACAGAGATGTGGTTAAAACAGCCACAACCTATATGGCAAGAGACAGGGGTTTGGTTAAAACAGCCGCAGCCAATATTATGGCAAGGGAAAAAGGTGTGGTTAAAACAGTGACATACAGTCTATTAGGGGACAAAAATTTGGTTAAAACAGTCACAGATGTTAGAGATGTGGTTAGTAATGAAAGAAAGAAAACAAAACACGTGGCTGAAAAAAGGGTCGAGCGGAGCGTGGACAACAATGGTGGAGAGAATTATAACTATGGTGGGGGTGGGAATTATGATTATGGTGAAGATGGGAATTATGACTATGGTGGAGGTGGGAATTATGATTATGGCGAAGATGGAAATTATGATTATAGCGAAGATGGAAATTATGACTATGGTGGAGGTGGGAATTATGATTACGGCGAAGATGAGAATTATGATTATGGTGAAGATGGGAATTATGATTATGGCGAAGATGGGAATTATGATTATGCTGGAGGTGGGAATAATGAAAATGGTGAAGATGAGAATTATGATTATGGTGAAGATGGGAATTATGATTATGGTGAAGATGGGAATTATGATTATGGCGAAGATGGGAATTATGATTATGCTGGAGGTGGGAATAATGGTAATGGTGAAGATGAGAATTATGATTATGGTGAAGATGGGAATTATGATTATGGTGAAGATGGGAATTATGATTATGGTGAAGATGGGAATTATGATTATGGCGAAGATGAGAATTATGATTATGGTGGAGGTGGGAATAATGAAAATGGTGAAGATGGAAATTATGATTATGGTGAAGATGGGAATTATGATTATGGTGAAGATGGGAATTATGATTATGGTGAAGATGGGAATTATGATTATGCTGGAGGTGGGAATAATAAAAATGGTGAAGATGAGAATTATGATTATGGTGAAGATGGGAATTATGATTATGGTAGTGAAGGTGGATCACCCGGAGGAGAGAATTATGATTATGGTGGAGACGGGAATTATGATTATGGCAATGCAGGTGGATCAGCCGAAGGAGAGAATTATGATTATGGTGGAGGTGGGAATTATGATTATGCTGAAGGCGGGAATTATGATTATGGCGAAGATGGCACTGATGATTATGGTGAAACTGGTGACTATGGTGAAGATGGGAATTATGATTATGCTGAAGTTGACACTGATGATTATGTTGAAGTTGGCAATTATGGTGAAGATGGGTCATCTGGTGGTGGAGGTGGACAAGCTGCAGGTGGACAACCTGGAACATATTGGCAGGGAGATGAAAAATCTCACGGGGGAGGTAAATACGTGTATGATTATGGTCGGGGAAGTGGAGATAGTTACGATTATGGTGAAATAAATTATGGTGGGGTGGATGTTTAAACCTGTTAACTCATGAAAGCCATGCTATAAATATAACGTAATACTGACACCTGCTCAACATGCTCGTTGTTATTGCACGGAAAACCCACCCCACTTCTCTATATGATTTCTACTAAAACTAGCGTAAACCAGCAAAAGTGTCCAATAACACTGAAAATGTCTAGTTATTGCACAGTTATGACCCAGTGAGTTTAGTCGAGGTAAAACAATCAGCTTATTAAACGAAAAGAACAAAGGAAGATCCCCTGTCCGCGTTATAAGAGGTATTATTGCATACAGAATATGTTTTAATATCATGTAATTTTACACGCACTCCATTTACAGGTATGCAATTTTACCTTGGATGTAAAATAGATAGAGGTAAAGTCACATTACAGACTGTGAAAAAACGTACAATGTTAAAATACAATTATAACAAAGGCAATATTCCTGCCAGTTAAAAAGGGTAAAATTACATAATATTTTTAAAAGTGCAAGACACGTTGGAGTCACGGAGTATAATGAACGTTTTCATTTCAATAATTTGCTTGCGTGTAGGGGTCTTTAGCAGAGGGGGGAAAATTGGGGGACGGATGGGGACCAATAGAAGAATTAATGAATATTGTATGTTTTGTAATTTTGAGTTCGTATGAGTTCCAATGTTTTAGTCTTAAAATGTTGACCCGTTTTCGCTTTGTTTGATTTCAGGGGCTGTCATCTGTTCTCAACAATATTATCAGGTAAGTTATTAAATTGAGATGGTGCTCGGGAAGAAGATACTGGGTGGTGGGTGGACGTAGAGTTAGGATATTCTGGTGCTTGAGTAGGGCCATTATTACATTACTGTGTGGAACCACAGTTGCGATACAGGGTGGAACCAGAGTTGTGACACAGACTGAAGCCAGAGTTGCGATACAGGGTGGAACCAAAGTTTCAAGGCCCTGCAGGAACCAGAGTTGCGATACAGGGTGGTACCAGAGTTGTGAGACCCTGAAGTACCAGATTTGCGATACAGGGTGGAACCAGAGTTGCGAGGCAGAGTGGCAGGGTGGGACCAGAGTTGCGAGGTTCTGTGGAACATGGTGGGACTAGAGTTACGGTGTCGGGTTGGGACTTGAGTTGGAGTGAAAGTAGAGCCATTGTGTTGGAGTGGAGCCCTTATTAAGATATTGCTGTACAGGGTTGAACCAGAGTTGCGAGACCCTATGGAACTAGAATTGCGATAGGCTTATAGGGTTAAGCCAAAGTTACGGTGTCGGGTGGGACTAGAATTGGAGTAAAAGTACAGTCATGGTGTTGAAGGTGAGGCTATGGTTAGTATGAAGGGACACTGGGTCGTACCAGAGTTGCGAGACTCTATGGAACCACAATTGCGATATAGGGTGGGTGTCGGGGTGGGACTAGAGTTGAAGTGGAAGTAGAGTCATAGTGTTTAAGGCGAGGCCATGGTTAGGATAATGGAATAAACCAGAGTAGGGGTGGGTGTGTGCATTTTTAGTGTTCTTGGGTAGATCCCAAGGTTACTATAGGTGGAATCAAAACTGGTTTGGGGGTATGGTCATCCCTAAAGTACTGGGGTGGATCTGAAACAGATTATTACGGAGTAAGAGATATCTGAGCCATTTAAAACCTAGAGTAAGAGTGTTAAGCTGCAGCTTTTGTAATAAACAGCGCCAAATTATAACCAAGGATTGGGAAACTGGTACTAGGCCTACATGTACAGTGCTTGGAATTGAGCACGCGGCACATCCGTCCGTCTGTTTGGAATTAGCGAGCAAGAATTGTGGACAATTTGCCACCATTTAATATCCCTGGGCAACAGAATAGTCCGTAAAGCTGTAAAATATGTCAATGGGACTCCTCCGTTTAATTAAATTTTAATCAACACAAATTTCCATAACTGACGTCTTTTTCTTAGACTCCATTTCTAATTCATGTCGAAACGACCATCCTGCCTTCGTCAGTCCGTCCGCTTGCATCAGAAAAGCGGAAAGTTAAAGCCCATTCCATTTGATTTCATTTCAGACACTGGTATCAGTAGGCCTGCTACTTTTGTTGCTCGTTGGTGTTTAATATTCTCTATTCAACAAACGGCCATTTCACTATATTTTACGTCATGGATGATGTCACAGGTTACCATGGTGATTAGGCCTACTCGTCAAATCGAATACTGATTTTACTATTCCTATAGTTTTCCAAGTCATTAACGGTATTCAAATATTCTCTTTTTTTCATATATAGAACTATAAATCACTCAACTCAGTGCAATGTTTTTTTTAGTTTTTTTATTTGTCTAGTTGTTTAAGGATAGTTTATGATTTTGATTCAAGACATTAATCCAAGTAGGCCTATGTAGATCATTGATGTCCAATACGAAGAAATCTGCTTATATATCCTTGAAAGGTATTATAATTCAAAAATTATGTATGGTTATATTAATGATGGTACTGATCAGCAGTGAATATTCGCTAGGCCGCTATAATCACTGAAAGGGGTGACATCAAGGACAGCTGTCTAGTCGTTCGGATGGGACGAAAACCCGAGGTCCCGTGTAGGGCCTACACATTGGCGTGCACGTAAAATATCCCTTGGCAGTTGAAATTCGATATAAGGGGAGGCCGTAGCGTCGCTGCCCGAGCAAAATTTCCCCCATAGCACACTGTATGCCGTCTTCCATTAGCCCAGGTTAGGTGCAGAAGGGTAGGCCGTTAAATCCCATTTCATTTCATTTTGGTGCCGCTTAATTAGCTCGTGATATTAACTTTTTTCCTTCTGCAAACATTTTTTTGAAGTATTAGAAAAATAGATATATCTGTTTGAAGTATATCTGGGTCCGTATTCAAAGCAAAACAGTTGGACGTTAAACCCTATTTCATTTCATTTTCCTACTTTTCGGCACTAATCGGACTATTAAGGTTGTAGTGCCTGTATTTCTACCCGAATAATTATTACCGATTAAAATTAAATAGGTAAATCATTGGTGGCACGCTTGGGTCAGCAATCGTCATGGCATTTGTACATTTATATACGACCGAAGACTATAATATGTTGCAATCATTGTCAATTTGCCGCTATATAACTTCAAATATGCATAAGTGGATGAATCGTGATTTGCTTACAATATCCAAGATGACCGCCATACCATTTGGAGGAACAGGTTCCTATCAAACGAAAATGAAAAGCTATCACGGTGTGTACTGTTTGTGAAACAACTGGCGCATTTGTCAGGAGCGTTCACATCCATCTCAGGTCAGCTCCTAAACGGCCTGACTATTGTGTCTTATTGTTGCCCAGGATGAAACCTGCGTTCATCACTTTGATTCGGGGACATAAGACATAAAGTCAAAGCATGGCCTCCATTTCTGGAACTTTGTGGGAATAAATAGGAAGGATGACCTGGATGAGCTAAAGACGGGTTCCCCATATTACGCAATTGCACGATCAAATGAAAGGGAAATGCCTGGCCGATCTATAACAAGGTTCTAGGCAGTTCACACTCTCCAAATGGTCATGGGCGCTGCACAGGGCTGTGACATCCATCAGCCAACCTTTTCTTCAGATCTTAGCTTTCTCTTCCCGCAACTCAAATCTGTCTTCAGAGCACGCAGATTTGGAACAGATGATGAGGTCCCTCTGGTTGGTTAACTCATGCTGGAGAAACGGTACATTGAAAAATAGGTATACCCATTCCTATATAGATCGCGTATTACTTAGATAGGTCGCAAATTTTAGGAACATCCCTTGTAAAACTTGAAGGGGCAGGCCCAGATTTCAGATGACAATGTAAATAAAGGTTGGTTTAAAGGAGCTAAATCGCTAATGTTTGGGACCTAGAAATTGACGCAAAAATGTGTCGCAATGCATATATGAATGTATATAAACTGATTTACATTCAATCGTTTGTGTTTTTACTGTAATTTCCAATCAGTTATGTTCGGCGAAATACGCCAGAAGTCTCAATCGAATGGCCATCTCTTGTGTCTGGTCATTCCAGTCTACATCGATAGTGTTTATTGCAAATGCCCTCCAGATAAGAATATTCCCCGTTTGACATGACTCGTAAAATATGTCTAGCCTCGTTCTTCGAGTCCCTTACAAATGAAGCTGAAAACGCATTATGGTACACGATTCGTGTACCAATGGTGAAATTTTGTCTTAAATATTTTGTCTTAAATATTAGATATCAGAAGCCCATCTTTTCCTGGTATGACCACAACATCAATATTGATTTAAATGTACATGAAATGAAATAAAATGTGGTTAAACGCCATACTGTTCTGCTCCGAACTGGGCTAATGAAGACTGGAATACGCCATATAGTTTGCTATGAGGGAAATGATGCCCGGACAGCGGCACTGCGACCTACTCTTATATTGAATTCTAACTGTCAATGGATCTTTTACGTGCACGCCAACGTGTACACGGGACCTCGGTTTTTCGTCCCATATGTACGACAACACAGCTGTCTTTGTCATGCATCACTGACAAGGAGGAACCAAGCCGGAAAATCTTCAGGCTAGTAAAGCATCGTCTCCCCAACCTAGCCACCTTGACCCACCGATTTAAATTTACATATAATTCGTGTTTTCAATGTGGAAAACTTTGGATTTTAATGGGCTACATTAATTCTGAACATTTGGCAGTTTGAAAATGAATTGAATGAAATATGAAATTGCTGCAGTAAAATGTGGACTTTCAAAACAAAAAAATGAAACCTGAAGTTCATGCGCAAGATGTTAAAATTCTGGACCATAACTCTACCTGTATATAGATAACGTCAGGCCAAACCGAAAGGCGTGTGGGTTCATATGTGAGTACGCCACCAAAACAAACTGTCACCGCACACGTTTCCTAGGATTACACAATATGTTAATAGGCCCGACAAGGACAGCTGTCTAGTCGTTCGGATTGGACGAAAAACCGAGGCCATAACACACTGTATGGCGTATGCCCGTCTCCATTAGCCCAGTTTAGGAGCAGGGCAGTAGGACGTTAAACCCCATTTTATTTCATTTCCTTTCAATAATAATAACATGTCCGTCTGGCATGGCGTGACTGTGGAATCGATGCGGTAATGACATGGGGCATTCATATGTTGGTTATCTTCGATAACCACCCCGCAATCCCCCAAACCAGAGCCTTATATAAGGCTCTGCCCCAAACCATACCCTTCGCATAAGTAAGTCAGTTCGTCTCAGGAGGGAATCGAATGGAATCCACTGGGAAAAGTTCAACACCACTCAAAATATTATGAATGGGCGATGTCAGAAATTTAATTGAGAGGTATTGAAGCCCCGGCTCCACTCTCCCAGGCCAATTGGGATTGTTCCACGTGGTTTCTAATTGTCAGTTGTGTAGGACGGAGGGCCTGTCTAGTCTTTCGGATGGGGCGATAATAATCTATCAACGCTACACCTTCACAAAAATTAAAATGGATATAACCGAAATAGATGAAACAGTTTTAATATTATAAAATATAACACAAAACGATGAAACAGTTTTAATATTATAAAATATAACAGAAAAAGATGAAACAGTTTTAATATTATAAAATATAACAGAAATAGATGTAATATTTTCTTTGAGTGGCATTTAGCAATTGACATACGTAATAAACACAAAAACACAATTACTATTTTAATTAAAGCGACGTTTCGTTGAGGATTCTCTCAACGTTTTCATTATTTAATATTATATATCACAAATAGATGTAATAGTTTTAATATCATTTATCACCCAATAACACATTTGACAGTAGATATCGCTTGTATGATAAATTACATAATCTACTGCGATATCTCCTTAGTAGATATCGCTTTACATGAATTTGATTTGTCAATCAAAATGGAACTACTTTCTTTTATTTTAAAGAAACCAATTATTTTAAATAAAAAGTCACTTTTTGTGTTAAAAACAAACTGTTTTTATTTAATTGACCTTGAAGAAAATAATACTGGGTCAATACGTAGAACTTTGCAATAGCTATTCTGCTGTCAAAAAACTGATGTATCACTACGCTGTAATGTAATTAGATTCAGTAAAAGAGAAATCTATACCAAAAAATTATATCTATTTATTTGTTCATGTAAGAAAGGATTGGGTGATAAATAAAATCCCCAACTCGTGTTTTTTGATATCAAAAAACACTATAGGAGATTCTCTAAATATCACAAATAGATGTAATAGTTTTAATATCATGTATCACACTAGATGTAATAGTTTTATTATGATGTATCACACTAGATAAAATAGTTTTAATACCATGTAACACACTAGATAGAATAGTTTTAATACCATGTAACACAAATAGATGGAATAGCTTTAATACCATATAACACAAATAGATCGAATAGTTTTAATATCGTATAACACAAATAGATGAAACAATTTTAATATCATATGAAATATAACAGTTTTAATATCATATAAAATATAACATAAATATATGTAATAGGCCTAGTTTTAATATCATAATAAATATGAGATAGTTGGAAACATATATCATTAAACAATATCTATATTTAATATTTATCTACAGATTCGGCAACCATGGGCGGCCATGACAGCAGTTTCCCAGACCCACTCTGTAGAAGGTTCGTTTTTAATGTACGCGTTTCCTTTTGTGTTTCTGTATTTTGAACCACCAGTTTATTTTTGTGGGCTTTGCTTGTTCCGTTGTAGAAACACGGATTCTCTTCCACTAAGTCAATCGACCGATCTCGTTGCTGCAAATTCGGCTTGCAAATGACAGTTTTGGGACTAGGAGTTATTATAATGCGGACTCGCTTATACGTACAAAACATTACACTGTCGCCCGCAAACGCGTACAGAGAGAGCCTGGGACTTTGGGTTTGTTTCACGAAATTTCAAGTGAAAATCAAATCCAAATTTTAGTAGATACTTCAATTTTGATTAGGTATGAATTAAAATCAATCTAATATCATCCGATCAAATTAATAAAAATGGGATTTTATCTTAGTTAAAATTTCGTGAAACAGGCCCCTGGTCTGAAACATAGAAAGGCACCATTGGCAATATTAAAGACCCGGAAATGAACAGGGTCTTATCAAGGGGGCTTCATAGAGCTTTCATTTCAGAATGTTGCAATTTGCAAGTCGGTCAATTGTTGAGAGAGGTCATTTCAAGACTAACATATGGTTCAATTTCATTTCATTAAATAGTGTAGGCTTCTTAAGCCACCGGACCCGGAGAGACCCCATGAGGGGAAACAATTGAAACCCCGTCACTTAACTCAATGCGGACGCGTTATCCCATCCCCACCCCCGGTATTTATTGTACTTATTTCATGGCATCTAAATTGACCTACTGATTAGTTCTCCAGTGGGTGATTGTCACATCCACTTATGTCTGAAATGAATGCTCTTATAGCCATAGGCCTAATCGTGGAGGAAACGGGTGGGGGAATAGGTTTCATAACAATCAGACAAAATAAACACAGAACTGAAACATTTATAAAAGTAAACATCCAGAAATTTATAGAATATTCGAACATTAACCTGGAAAAACATTGAAATAGTAAAATCAGTGACATCATTCATGACGTAAAATATAGTGAAATGTTCGTTTGTTGAATAGAGAATATTAAACACCAACGATCAACAAAAGTAGCAGGCCTACTGATACCAGTGTCTGAAATGAAATTAAATGGAATGGGGTTTAACGTCCGGATTAACCATTGTCGGATTTCACAGAGTGCCGGAGTGATCAGAGATCGGATGTGACAGAGTCCACTGTATTAGGAACAGAAATGTTTGGGAGCATTGTGCCTCAGTAAGCAAGGCCCCACCCCTTGCGTTCGTTTCACGACTCTGGTTCCACCCCGACACCGTAACTTAATTCGATCTCTTACCTGATAACTTTCATGAGAACCGGTTACAGCACCTGAAATTAAACGAAGAGAAAAAATGGATTCAAATTTTTAAGTGTAATACAGTCATCTTTCATATTTGCCTGTTAGAATTTATATATCACAAAGTTAGTTAGAATGTCTCTGAATTTAACCTTAAAACAAAATACGAAGAACAACAAGATGGTGTCATTGAAAAAAGAGATGTTATCGTGAACGCTAACAAAGAGATGTCGCTAAATAGGAGTAGCTACTAATACAGATTCTACTGCACATAAATTGTTTATTCTCCAGGCACTGTTCATTATCAGATTCTGACTTGATCACACAACACCCACCAGAAAATGTCAAGGAAACTTTCGTGGCCAGCAATGACGTCTTAGCAACCGCCGTCTGTAGGCATCGTGGGGTCGCTAAGTCTAGCGATCTTTGGTCTGATTTGGTTATCCGAAACGGGATATTTAAAATTGATGGATGCTGTTCGGTAAAATCAAAGTTATTCAGCTTAGATTTATTTAATCATTTGCACTAGGCCTATGATCGGATAAATTGCTCTGTAAAGGGTTGAACAAGTCTGCAGTAGGCCTATTACGTTATCATGTTTATAACTAACAACTAGTTAAGCAATCTGTTTCACAGAGAATTACGAATTATCTCTGTCACAAATGACTGTCTTCAACACGTGCAAAGACATCACGCCCCGTCAATCATTGGCTCTATGGCGCGTGCATTGTTTACATAAGACGTAACTGCTTCGGGCAAAAGGATGCCTTTTACTCATTGTAATATTATAGTATAACCCATTTACACGAAATAGGAATTTTTTTTAGCTACAAATACTTCAAACGTCTTTACATATTTTACTAATACATACAAAAAATGTTTTAGAATTTAATTTGTCGAAAGAAAAAAGTTAAAGATACATTATGGGAGATAAGATAAAGAGTTGGCAGTTCTAACTATTTACCAATAGTTAAAAACTACATAGTGTAATGGTAATTTGCTGAAAATTTCAGTCAAATTAATCCACTATGAGCCGAGAACGAAGCGGGTGAAATTTTCGCCTTGCCTCGGTCATCATTACTAAAATCATTAGTATAAACAGCATAGTTTCGATTATCCACGTTTTAAATTTAATTACCAATGACCGTTAAGCAGCATATAGCAATCTAATCCAGCCTAGACATGGAGAGTTTATTGTGGCCTGGATAAGTTAATTAATGTCTAATTGATAATTTAGATAATATTTCAGGCCTAAAGAAAGACCTGTAATTGACAGATTTAGCTCTTGCATAATGCAAGTTTAAAGGGCTAATCCCGATATTGGTTATGGGACTAAAACTGCTTAATTTTGTGCTAAAATGCCTTAAAATCCCCCACACGAGGGCCAAGCAACTAACTCAGTATTTATGATACGTTTTCAAACAACTTAAACCCGTCAGTTTTCATCTGGAATTTGAAACCGGTGCCCCAAGGTGTATTTTGCGGTATCTGGATAAAACCAAACATTTTTTTTAAAAAATAATGCCTAGGTGAAATTTACCTTTCTTTATCAGTACAGCACATGGGTCATTCACTGCATAGCACTCTCAAGTAACCGTAATCGGTTATAAGGTCACCCAACGAAAACATTGACCCAAAATCTTAAAAGGGTTACGTGCCCGGATAAGCAGTTTTGGCGTTCACGTCCAAACGACTCAATATTTTGAGTTAAAATTTTGAGACAAGGTAAATACACCACTCCTCTGTATTTTGGCGTTTAATTTTCATACATTCTCAGACTTTTATTTTTGAGCCCCTGTTCAAATCGGGATTGTCCCTTTAATATGGGGGACTCATTAAGTCACGTCGATGTCATCCTTATCAGTGACTGTACTAGCGGCCTAGCGAATATTCACTACTGATCAGTTTGTTAGGCAGGGTCTTGGCACATCGACGTTACAAATGACATTTCATCATTTCGCTTGAAATACACCTATTAACAAACCCGATGGATATTTAAATGAATGAATGAAATGTTGTTTTATGGCACATCTGCTCCTACCGGATATTTAAATGAATTTGAAATAGTATATAATATTTACACAGGATATACAATCCAGTAAAAACTTTGCCTATGCCTATTGCACATTGACACTCTCTCTAAATACCAAACTGGAAGGGTTTTTTTTCTTGTAATTGTAAATAAATGAAAACTTACGGAGCGCAAAGTTTGCATGTATACACCTACCATTTTTGCCGTTTGGAGCATCCCTTGAGATATCACTAAAATCTCCCGCTCCATCATTATTCTTCCCACCTTTACTTTCCCCATCATAATTCCCATCTTCACCATACCCACTATAAAAATTCCCACTTCCACCACCAGATGATCCACCTTCTTCACCATAATCATAATTCCCACTTCCACCATAATTACCACCTCCACCAAAATTATAATTCCCACCTCCGCCATAATTCCCACCTCCACCATAATTCCCATCTTCACCAAAATTCCCACCTCCACCAAAATTCCCACCTCCACCATAATCCCCACCTCCACCATCATCATTATTCCCACCTCCACCATAATCCCCACCTCCACCATAATTACCACCTCCACCAAAACCGTAGTCCCCACCTCCACCATAATCATTATTCTCATCTTCACCAAAATCATAATTCCCACTTCCACCATAATTACCACCTCCACCAAAATTATAATTCCCACCTCCGCCATAATTCCCACCTCCACCATAATTCCCATATTCACCATAATCAAAATTCCCACCTTCATCATTTTTCCCACCTTCATCATTATTCCCACCTCCACCAAAACCATAATTCCCACCTCCGCCAAAACCATAATTCTCATCTTCACCAAAATCATAATTCCCACCTCCACCATAATTTCCATCTTCACCAAAATTCCCACCTCTACCAAAATTCCTACCTCCACCATAATCAAAATTCCCACCTTCATCATTATTCCCACCCCCACCATAATTATCACCTCCACTAAAATCATAATTACCACCTCCACCAAAATTATAATTCCCACCTCCGCCATAATTCCCACCTCCACCATAATCCCCACCTCCACCATAATCCCAATCAGAATTCCCATTTCCACCAAAATCATAATTCCAATTAGAATTCCCATTTCCACCATAATTCCCACCTCCATCATAATCTGAATTCCCTCCTCCACCAAAATCATAATTCCCACCTCCAGAATAATCATTGTTGTCCACGCTCCGCTCGACCCTCTTTTTAGCCCCTATTTTTGTTTTCTTGTTTTCAATACTGACCAAACCTCTGTCTCTTGTCAGAATGTCTGTGACTGTTTTAACCACACCTCTCACTCGTGCCAGACTGTCTGTAGCTGTTTTAAAAAATGTGTTCACTGTCTGAACATGTTTTAACTGCCCCATGCTGTCTTTAACTTGAAACCTTGTCGCATCAAATTCTTCTACATCGGTTGTTTGTTTTAGGGGATTAATTACATGGTTATAGACTGGTACGGCTGGAATTAAATGGAATGGGTTTTAACGGCCTACTCTTTGACACCAACCGGGATATTTTTTAACCTGTACAACAGCTTTTCCACCACCTTCATGTCATCAAATTCCAACTGTCAGATTTTGTTTTACAGGACGTTGGTTTTCCGTCCCATACAAACAACTAGAGCCTAGTCATCACTACAATACGGTGGTACACTGTGTCATAAGCCCCCGGGGTGGGGTGGGGTATCACAACGTGTATCATTGAGTCAGCTGGCGTGGCTTCGATTCTCCAGTTGTAAGTGACAAGGAGTAGGGTCGCCTGTCCAACGTCGTGGGTTTTCTCCGTGTCCTCCGGTTTCCTCCCACCCCCAAAGCGCAAGCTAATTATTGAAATTGAATGTCATAGATTGTGTCGAGTGGACGTTTAACCCCATTTTTGTCTCTTCCATAAACCTCTGGCTTAAAATACCACCGAAGCCCGTGCATCATATTCAGGCTCTGACTTCTAAAAGCATTCCCAGGCTTACGTTAAGAATTTACTCAAAATTGTTCGCCTAGTTTTAAGTAAAACATAGTCAATTATAAAATAGTTTGAGCAATATGGACAGTGAAAATCCATGATTCGCCCTCTCATTGCCCCTGGGCTTCTGATCGAATTAAATAATCATCCTTTGAAAATTATAGCCCCTATTGCGTTGACAAGGTTTTAGGAAAAGGGAGATAATTTCAGGACGTAAGGTCAGGGATTTCGAATTCCGAAATATCGATAAGGTGTGTACACTCATAACCCCAATGCCTCATTTTGACGGGAAATATCTGCTCGATTTTCAACGATTTGTGAAATAAACCATAAAGTGCGAGTTTTAGAGGGCCCAAAGGCTAAAAAAGGGATTTTTCGTACAATCAGGGACCATAATCCAGGAAGGTATGTTCCAAAATCGAACTCATCATGTACCTTTCAATTTCCTGTACAATAGTACTCTAGACACGCCCTGGCACGGACCAAAAAGTCTCACAGTAGGCGACTTAAGGATAGTGTGAAGACCGAGTTCCATCACCTCCCGTTCACGATCCCTATAACTGTCACCCACTTTCCCCATCACCAATGTACATTACACACCAAAACAAAGCGCACCCAACAAGAGAAAATTATCCCCTGGAAAAGGTACATGCATTAATACCCCTTCGAAATGAGCGGCCAGATCAACCAACTCGCACCGGGTTGTGCCTGACTCACCTACTTCCTCGGGATCTATATCGCCACTGAACGCGCTTGTCAACTATCTGCTCCCTAGATGGCCCACCATTCCTAACCCTATAGAATCATTACCAGATCTTCCACTAAATCACCCAATCTATCCTTAAAGAGACCTCACAGCTACAAAGGTAAAGATGAGAAGGTTTTATGGTACCTACCACCAATCATGGCAAAGACCCTGGTTATTGGATCCTCTGACCTAGCTAGGATTGTATCTTTCCTCGGGAACTGGGATATCCTAGTTCCTTCAGGAACTGTCTTTGAGCGGACAATGTCCACTGACAGTTTCTATCCGGCCTTATAAGGCTGCAGTATGAAAATACCGTTCTTCCCCACGTCTGTTCTAAGGCTATTTGGAATCCTTACCTACTATTTTTCACCCTGATTCTACTTTATTCGCCAAAGGAATCATTTCTTGCCACAGGTGACAAGCATTTATAAACATTCAATACTATTTTCAAGTAGAATTCTGCGATTAAAAACATACACCAAATACGTTTAAACTGAAGAGCCATTATGAGATCCGGAATTTAGTTGAATTATTATAAATTTGTGTCAAATATAGTGAGAAATGATTCCTTTTGGTGGAAAATAAAGTGTGTGAAATAGCTTTATTTAACGTCCGCTTCCACCGAGGTGATATTGGTGGAAAATAAAGAATTGTGGAGACAAATAGACGGTAAGGGTTCTAAAACAGCCCTAAAACAGGTGGGGAATAGCGGTATTTTACCGTATTTTCGTATTGCAGCTATACAAGGCCGGGTAGGAACTGTCAGCGATTATCGTTCGCTCAAATACAGTTCCAAAAGGAACTAGGGATATCCATGCCTATTCCGAGGTTAAGATCATCCAATTCAAACAGATCCTCCAGAACTACATGGAACCTGCACCAGAAGAAATAGTGATGCATGTCGGGCTCAACAACAGGGAGGAGAGTGGACCAAGGATACACGAGCAGATGGTGATCAGGGTCGCTTTCCCAACAACCAAGCTCTTCACCACACTGATTCCCACTTCTTCCTGATATCGACAGGAAAATGGTATGAAAGGTCGCCGCACAAAGCAATTCGTCATCCACTATAACCCTAACCCGGGCCCGTATCTAGACACCATTAAGCGCGGGGGGGGGGGATTACCTTTCGGTTGGGGGGCGAATATTTTGAGGAAATTTTCGGAAAAGGTCATTCTAACAGACTGTTGTAATCATCATGCTATGTAGTTACCTAGGCGTCTAATAAGCATTTTAAAATAAGTATTCAAACAAAAAAAAATCGTGATTTTTTAACTTTATTTAAAACTATTTTATATTAGTACAAAAAAAAAATGGTCTATAAAGTAATGAGATACCGTGGGATTAATTATACCTCCTCCTGCTTAGGGAAGCGTAGTTTTTTTTTAGGTTAATATAAGGAACTGTGTATACTTTAATGATTGTTAGCAATTTCTGAGCGAGGGGGCGAGCATTTCACGCGCGCCCCCTGTAGATACGGGCCCGCCCTAACCCTAACACTGGCTTTCGGCAAAGAAAGCTGAATATCTATAGATTCCATCCTCTCATAACCTCAATACTTTTTCTCTTACCAAATTTGGAAGCCACGGTGGCTCAGTGAGTAGGACGTTGACTGATTAACCGGGAGGTCCCGTGTTTGGTCCCTGCGTTGGCCATGAAAGTCCTTTGTAATTTTCCGGCGTAGTTCACTCTTGTCAGTTGTGCATAGGACAACGTATAGTCGTTCTGATGGGACGATAAACCGAGGCCCATGTAGCCTACACATTGATGTTTACGTAATGAACCCTTGACAGTTGGAATTCGATATGAGTAGGCCGTAGCGCCGCTGTCGGGTCAAAATATGGTATGTGTTTTATGCCTTCATTTGCCCAGTTGGAGCAGAACAGTTGCACTTAAACCTCCCCATCATTTCGTTTGTTACCGGATTTTAAAAGAAATTAGTTAGTATTTTAGCTTATAGCGTTCACAGAGATTTTCGGAAAAGAGGGGAAATCTGAATCTATCCGTAGAGGTCGTCCTCTCTAGACCACATAATATGGTTTGATTTTATTTCAATTATTCGCTTGCGCGTGGTGGTCTTTAGCAGTGTGCGGGGGGGGGGACCCGGAGAAAACCCATGACGTTGGACAGGCGATCCTACACCTTGTCACGCACAAACCTGGAATCGAAACCACATCACTGGACTCAATGACAATGGACTCAATGACAGAGCTTCTAATCCAACGCGCGCTCGAAATAATAGAAAACAGTCTGGGCAGATTTATGCAATTGCACACTGCATGATGTCTGCCTGTCTTAATGAGCTATTTTCATTTATATATTTAACCTTGTGGAATCTAGTTTAACTTACCAAATATGGAGTTGGTAATAAGAAGCATCAGGCGGCAATCCACCATTTTGGGGGGCTAATAAGATATAGTCATCGAATAAACGGTCGCTGCTATCATATAAAGTACAGAGCTATTGACCGACCCTTGCTGTCTGGCCTTGTATAGCCTATATTACTGTCTATACACAATTAAAATCAAATAATACCAAATGTTTAATATCTATAGAATTTAATTAAAAGGATCGGACTATACCATGTGACTGTTTTTATATAAATTTCAGATTAAGAAATATGAGACGCATAAGATCGACTTTCGTAGACATATCACTCGACAACGACAAAACAACTACGATAAAATGAAATGAGTATCAGCATTGTTTCCAAGTCAACGGGGCAAATGAAGGTAGTGTGCTATGAATTACATTGTGCCCCGGCACTGGTGCTACGCCCTACGGATGGAGGGGGGGGGGGGTAGTCCGTGTACGTTATATCATAAAATCTGTCATCGACCCGGTTGTAGGGTCGCATGTCCAACCTCGTGGGTTTTCTCCGGGTCCTCCGATTTCCTTCCCACTGCTAAATACCCCTACGCGCAGGCCAATATTGTTGAAATAAAATTGAACCATATGTTAGTCCCGAAATGACCTAGTTTGTGTCGATTCAAGCTAAACCCCATTCCTCTCTCCAGTAATCTTATAGGCTAATATGGCTTACGAATTTTATGAGTTGTGTTATTGTGAAAAGGTTTTCTGTTACATAGAAATAGCCGCGTGAAATATCGTTATAGATACTATTACCAGGTATATATGCTGATCACCTGACAAATTGTTATTGATATTACAATTAAAATTACTAGATAGGTATCTTGTTGATCAGATGATTAAAATAAAATGGGGTTTGAGAGAGAGAGAGAGAGAGAGAGAGAGAGAGAGAGATGGGTTCTAACGGAATGGGGAGGGAGAGATTTACGTCCACCCGACACAAACTACGTCTCTGAGCTCACTATTTATATACCCATCGACGTACACGAACATCAAAAATAACACAGGACTTGAATAATTTAGAAAAGTGTTCCCCAGGAGCCCGAAAGCATCCAAACAGGGCAAAGAAATCCTCGAATTACTCGACCTTTGTCTAGGAAGGAATGGCTTCACTTCAACGACCAAGTATATCTTAGAGCAGCGGCACTATATGGCCTACTCTTATATCCAGTTTCAATCGCCACGAGATATTTTACGTGCACGGCAATCTATACACCGGACCTAGGTTTTTCGTCACATCCGAACGACTAGACAGCTGTCGTAGTCAAGCCCTCCAGCTTGCTTCACTGGCATGGGGAAACCATGTCGCAAAATTCCTCTTAAATTTCCCGGCGAATGCAGGTACGACGTCCAGACTACCGAGCCAGCCTATAACCTACTTGACCATTGTGGCTCCCGAAATATGGTTTAACATTCTATTAGTGGTCTGTACAAATCTGTCTAATGAAGATGTCAGGCGCGGATCAAGGATTTTTTGCAGGGGGGGGGGGGTCTAGGTTTGATAATTGCTTAACTACGCCCACCGCCGCCAGCGCTCAGCCAATTAACGGGGGGGTTGGGGGCCCTCCCCCAGAAAAATTTGGTAAATTAGATTCAATTTGGTGCATTCTGACGTATTTCCGGAAGGTAAATTCCAAAATTACAGGTCTAAAAGTCGCCAATAAAATCGCATAGATATAGGTTTCAAATTTTCAAGCCTGGACCCCCCCCCCCCTCTGGATCCGCGCCTGTAATGTGCATACCTCATTAGAGTTTGTCATTTGGTGTACGACACTAAAGCAAATATTGGACACCATGCATGACCATAACATTCAGTTGTAGACCTAGAAGCCGTGAATAAGGCTGGGGTGCCATCCACTATCCCACCCTACAATTAATGTCAACGAATTGCTGGCTGTAATTCTGTCCGAGAGCCCCGTTAGAACGTAAATCATCAGGTGCGAATCCATGAATATTTGCAGGAGGGGGTTCACCGGGCTCCAATTAAGGGAATTTGGCAATGCATGGTGGGAGCTTTTTAAAGAGAAATCCAACAACTCGTTTGGTGTTAATTTTTATGATGATTAATATGACCGCACCGTGATTCAATTTCATTGATGCAAAACATTCAATGTGATATCACATGTCTATATCATTATTTTGCAATTTGAATACCAATCCCAGCACACCATCCGATAAAAAAGAATAAACCATTCAACGGTTAGAGTTTTCCTGTAAAGTGTTGTTTTACAAATTAGTTCATGTAGCAGGTGTTTTGACTCCCCTCCCCCTCTGAATCTGCTCTTGATCATATTGCTTATATAGTTAATTAATCACTGATCATTGTATTCCCGAAAAGCAGTTAACAAAGTTCATGTCATATGATTATTGTTGATTTTTGTCAACCTTAGAGAAGTGACTATAACTCGGAAGAGCAACCTCAAATCATAAACACAAGAAAATAAGTTTTTAAATATTTTTTTTTTATTTTTGTACAACCATGCTTTTTATTTTTTGCCAGCTTTATGTGCCTTTAAAACCTTGACAACTATTCTCTGTTCTTCAATCAGGAAGGCTCGGAGAATCCTAAAAATACAAAACAAATATTTTACACTGATAATACTTCATTTCATTCAAGTGCTGGCCAGACATGTGGTAGCAACAATGAGATTTTTGCCATAATTGTAGGCCTCACACATATACACATTCAAGCCAAACACATGGCAAGCTTGATAACGTTGAGGGAATACTCTTCGAAACGTCGCCTAAATAAATTAAGTAGCTGTTATTCCATAAGTATGTGTTTTTGTGTATTGATTAAATGTACTATCTATATTTGGTTTCGTTTTTTTATACCTTCGATGACCTACGCTACATGAAGATCTGACAAGTTATAGTGGAAGTTCACATCAGGGGTCAAACTAGCCGATTCTCACCCTATGATGTCAGACATTGATTAATCATCAGTGTTGACGTTTCTAGGGGTTTACCCATTTTTCAGTCAAGAAGTCATTGTAACAGACCGTTTCATTGGCTAATTCCTCACATCAATAAGAATGCCTATTATATAACAACTCTTCCAGATCCTAGTGTAGTAAATACAAGTAAGATAGGTTGTCAGGCAACGAACATACGCCCACAGTAGCTAAATCGTCCGGGCAGTCAACAAGAGTTGTTGCATTTCTTTTTTTTTTCGGTAATGAAACATTTATAATACTCTGAAATCTGATTAAGATTAACAAATGATCAGAAAATCATTAGAATTTGATTGGATTTTATAAAGTTCGGCCCCTTGTTAGAGCTTAGTGTACGAAACATTTTAAATCATGGATTTAGTTGTTCAGTTATCAAAATTCATTGAAAATCAATATACTTGTTCGTCTCAAGACCTTAAACTCTGTGTATCAATCTGAAGTCAATTGGATGATAAGTTTGGCCCCTAGAGCATAACAAAAGTTTTTCAAAGTGATCAAGAGCGATAACTCTGGCAGTAATTATCGGATTCTTCGTCTCATGACCTTAAACACTGTGTATAAATTTAAAGTCAATCGGATATTAACTTTGGCCTCTAGTGTGTCCAAAAGATTTTCTGAGGTGATCAAGGGCCATAACTCTGGCAGTAATTATCGGGAAATAGCTGAACATCAATAGGTTTATTCATCTCATGACCTTAAACACTGTGTGTAAATTTAAGGTCAATCGGATATTAACTTTGGCCTCTAGAGCGTCCACAAGATTTTTTTGAAGTGATCAAGGGCCATAACTCTTTGACAGTAATTATCGGAAATAGCTGAAAATCAATAGGCTTCTTCGTCTCATGACCTTAAACACTGTGTATAAATTTGTGGATATTAATTTTGGCCTCCAGAGCGTCCACAAGATTTTTTGAAGTGATCAAGGGCCATAACTCTGGCAATTATTGGAAATTGCTGAAAATCAATAGGATTCTTCGTCCATGACCTTATACACTGTGTATAAATTTAAAGTCAATCGGATATTAACTTTAGCCTGTAGAGCATCCACAGGACAGTATACTACTTTTGTCATTTTGAGATTAACATGGTATTTTTCATTTCAATGAATATATGATCTATGTGTGGGAGAATTTCATCCAAGCAGCAACATTTCTGTCCACTATTCATCAAAGGGTTCAAACTAAATTACGACACTATCTCCTGAAAAGCCCTGACAGGGGACAAACTGGCTTATAAGACATTTCAACTACTGACCTAGATCTGACACATCTGTGACATCTGGAACCACCGTAAGCTCGGCTAACTGTCTTTCGTTTCTTGGACATTTTAGGCATATCAACAGGGCGGCATGGTTTCAACTGTAATAAAACATTATACATAGAGTTTTTAACTCTTCAAAATGTCAAGGGTTCTTTCATGTGCATGCCAAGTTTTTCATCCTATCTGAATGACTACACTATTAGCTTGCAAGACCCTCCGCAACTGACAAGGGGTACTTTCTAGGCCAAAACCCTTATTGAACTCTGGAGCTCCTGGTTAGTGATAATGATGGAATGGGTTTATCGTCTTACTGTTGTGCTCCGAAATGGGTTTAACGTCCTACTGTTGTGCTCCGAAATGGGTTTAACGTCCTACTGTTGTGCTCCGAAATGGGTTTAACGTCCTACTGTTCTTATCCGAAATGGGATAAGACGAGCACACACCATACAGAGTGCTATGAGAGAAATTTTGCCAGGGAGCAGTGCTACGGCCTACTTTTATATCAAATTCCAACTGCCAAGACATCTTTAACATGCACGGCAATATGTAAACGTGACCTCTCTTTCTAGTCCCATGTGAATGACTAGACAGCTGTCCAAGTCAAGTCCTCCATCCTGCATCACTGACAAGGTGGAAATAACTCCAGATTAATGTGCCAGCTCCGTACACACTAAGTCACAACGGCTCTCGCACTGGAGACCTATGAACAGGTGACATCTCCGGTGTAATAATTTTTTCACGCATATTTCGCCTTTGACAACAAAGTTTTTACTAGAAATACTTACGCCTTTTAATGACTGTTTACAATCGCCACATTTAGGAACCTTGCCTCGTTTCTTGGTGTAGATATAAACTTTCTTACCACCTAAAATACAAAATCATCTATGTAGTATATACACATGTAGCACACAATTCAATTTTTCATTTCTCTAAGATTATTTCGATACAGAGAAAGTTGTTTGTGTGTAGAAAACTCAAAATAAAATATTCTAAAAATTACCTGGAGTTCGAACACTGTATTTTCACATCAAAATATGAAAAAAAAAAAAAAATTTTTTATAAACAATGAGTTTGAATAAAAAAAAATTATTCAAAGGATAGAGCTTAATATAGTATATTTTTCTCTTCATAACTTTATCACTTCTAAGGAGAGGCAGACCCTTTTTTGGCTGGAGCTATGAACATATTAGTACAAGGTTCTCAATCACTGCATTCGAATTAAGGGTTTGTGTGCACTGAATATCTTACATAAATTTCCTGAACCAATTTTGGTTTAAACTGTTTCAGTGGGTTTAAAAAAGAAATTGAATATGTCTAGATTTGTTGTGCAGTATAAATTAATAATGGAGACCTGAAGTTTCTCTTTTCATTCTACTCTAACCATTCAAAAATAAAATATAAACTTACGGAAGTCTCTGATTTGACTTGGTGTTGTACGACAATCGTCGTCTCAAAGTTAAACGTTGCACCATCTGAAATGCGAATATAGAATTGTAAAATGATGCCAATTTGATACCATTGCATGGTTTTATAGAGGGAGGGGGATTCATCAACCAACTCCATACAAAATCAGATGGTTTCTGGGCTCACACATGTTAAAATTTTAGTTCAATAATGTTTTTTTGGAGTGAAAGAAAGGGAATTGGAGGATCCAAAGAAACTCCAGAGGTGAGGGGCATAGGAACTTATTTTGTATCATATGCCATCCAGTTTGCTACAGTCTACTCTTATATTGAATTCCAACAGTCAAGGGATCTTTTACATGCACACCAATTTGTACGCAGGACCTGAGTTTTTTGGTCCAACCAAACAACTACATACAGCTGTCCTGCATCACTGTTAATAAGGAGGAACCACGCCAGATGAACTTTCTTGGCCAATCTAACACCAGACCTCCTGACTAGAGAGCTAGCATCTTACCCACTTAGCCACCGTGAGACCCCTGAAGCCTCGAAAACCCAGACTCAAGAAAGAGCTTGCCATGAAAACAGTCTGGCAGTACATGTCTAAAAGTTTATTTCTACTAACACTGTAACAGTTATTATTGGTGATCATGGACAATCAATTTATCAGCCAATTAAATAATAAGAGATATCAAGTGCTCCAATATAGTGAGATCCATGCATAGACAAAAGAATTTTGACATATTTTAGTTACTTTCTCAGCTATCTGTGTAAATAGGGTTTAATCTTCAGCTGTTCTGCTCCAACTGGTTTAACACTGATGGGCAACTGGGCATACCAAATGGGCCTACAGTGTGCTATGAAAGAACTTTTGCCCGGAAACATCTCTTTTATTGAATTCCCACCAAGTGTCAAAGGATCTTTTACATGCATGCCAATGCATAGGCCTACTTGGGACCTCGTTTTTTTTTCATCCCATCCAAACAACTAGACAGCTGTTCTTGTCAGGTCCTCCAGGCAACGATTTTTCATTAAATACGACACTTCAGCATACAGAATTGTCCATTGTGTTGTGTGACTATCAAACATCGTTCGCGAATGAATTAGTGTCAGGCCTATTTATTTATTAGAATTTAGGCCTAGTAGGCTACTGAGTGAGACGGAGACTGTCTTTACACGACTTGAATTGAAGTAATCGTGAATTTGGGGTAATCGGGCTATCCTTAGCATAGTATTACAAGTGTTGTACCAGTAATTCAGGAAGATAAAATCACGTTTTAAAATAAATGAAGTGAGGATATCAGATAACAGGCCGTTTCGATTTTGTCTACGGAGGGCGAAATAGTAAAACATGCTGAAAGTGTGTACGGGCATCGATTGTCAAATCATTTTTACGCAATGATTACAAACATTAAAACCGCAAAATATAGTCTATCAAATAGCCTGAAGACGCAGGAAAGCGAAACCATAAATATTATGTGAATTATTTATTTCAATAACGCGATGAAAATGGATTGAAATCTTCTTTTAAAAAATCATCACCTTGTTGGTTACAACGGAAGCGGAAAAGGCCGGAAGTTGACATGTGACGTAGTAGTACCGTTAAGGTGAAGGTCGGCGGAATTAAAAAACGAAAACATGGCTAGTTTATTAGAATCGTATGAACAACAATATTCTGGCGTTACGGCAGATATTACATTTAATATTGGTCGTATTTCTAATTCTCATGGAGGTATGGTGTTAAAGAAATGCTATTCAAACAATATTATTCAAATTATTCTCGATATTTTTATATAATTAGGTCTGAATTATGAAAATATTCCCGTAATAAATGAGTCAATCAATGAATGCTGTCATTGTTGACATCTGACATCGACTACTTACTTGATAATCAAACAAAAGTTCGACACTGCAGTGAATCGAGTGCTCTGATGTTTTTTATTACTTTGGGTGTTTTTTTTATTTTTTTGTTTAAGGTCGGGAGGGGGGATGGAGAAAGTATTATATTATTGATTTTGAATGAAATGCAAGACTATTGCCAGTATTGGTCTATAGCCTTTTAGTATAGCCAGGGTAAGGATAGAAAAAGGGCTTATGCCAAGGCAAGTTATGTAAATAGGCTTCCATTGCGATTCAAATCAATTATTATTAATATAGGATGGACATGCAATAAGATCTCCATTCGCACGAATCCAGTCTGTAGTGGTCCAAACATGTCGGCTGTCACATATTGTCTAACACAATTATGGTATAGCCCCCACTAGGGCCCGGGTAACATTCAGATTTGATGAAAAAAGAAAAGAAACTGAGCTTACCATCTATAATCTAATACACATATTCAGTTAATAGATTGCCGTCCAGAAAGTGTTAAATACCATCAAGATTCATCAAATAACGCCCAGTTTGTGCTACCATTTAGTTTAACATTGGTTGTCTAGTTTATGAAACTAAATGGTCATAAACTGGATGACCAATATCAAAACTAAACTAATGGTCATAAACTAGATGACCGATTGTCAAAACTAAACAGTGTTTCTTAAACTGAATGGTTTCACAAACTGGGCATTATTTGATTAATCTTGATGGTATTTAACACTTTCTGGATGGCAGTCTATAGCTATTAACTGAATATGTGTGTTAGATTATAGATGCTAAGCTCAGTTTCTTTCCTTTTTTCATCAAATCTGAATGATACCTGTTCACTAGTGCCCTGCTTTGTCTGATAGTATGATACAATCTCTAAAGGACCTGTCATTTTAATTTTTTCGAGATTTCTGTTCGTCGCAGATCATCAATTATGTGCATTGGTCCAAAGCTTTAGACCCATTTACCTTCATCTTAGCATCTAAGCCTCTGTCACCAAGACCATCACTAACTGTTAACACTAACATCGACTCTAATTTTGTCGCTTATTTCATAACAAAAACCAAGGTCCTGTGTACAAATTAGCATGAACGTAACAGATCCCTTGGCAGTTTAATATAAGAGTAGGCTATAGTGCCGCTGTGCGGACAAAATTTCCTTCATAGTACACTGTACTATGGTGAAACCTGTCTTCATTAGCCAAGTCAGAGTAGAACAGTAGGACGTTAAACCCCATTTCATTTCCATTGATGAAATTTATTTATCAGTTTTTGTTATGGAAATTTCAGCTGAAAAACAGACGTACATTCGACAAGCTGATAAATTGTTTGATGAAGCCAGTGAGTTGGTAAGTAATGCTGGATTCAGTTTACATATTATAGTCATGGGGGAGGGGGGTGGATGGCCAAATGGTTAGCATGTGCACACTGTATCATCAGGTCTGTTATTGAGTCAGCTGACATTGTTTAACTTGTTTCCATTCCCCGGTTGTACGTGACAAGGAGTAGGGTCGCCTGTCCAACCTCGTGAGTTTTCTCTGAGTTCTCCGGTTTCCTCCCACTGCTAAAGACCCCTACGTGCCAGGGAATTATTGAAATAAATTGACCCATATGTTAATCCCGTAATGACCTAGTTTGTGTCAAGTGGACGTTAGACTCTCTCTCTCATCTGAGGGAGCTGAGGTGGCTCATTGAGTAAAACGATGGCTCGCTAACTTGGAGGTTCAGTGTTCGATCCATGCGTTGGGTGAGAAAGTTTATCGGGATTGTGTAGGACAGAGGTCCTGGTGAGGGGCAATGCATAGTTGTTATATCACACTGTATGACGTATGCCGGCCTTCACTAGCCCAGTCAGAGCAGAGCAGTAGGACGTTAAACCCTGTTTCATTTTCCTGTTTGGTCCAGAAAATTAGGACGTTAAAGGGACAATAACACTCTTACTGGCTTGGCAGCTCTAGAAAATAAATAATAGTCTTATTCTAAGTACCAGATGTTTATGTATCCTACCTGTTGTGTAAATTATCCATTACATCATATTTTACTTGTCCAGAGGGTTCGAAAATATTTTAAAATCCAAGTCACATTTGAAAAGGTTTACGTTAACCTTTTCAAATCATGTAGTTGAATTTTTCCAATCTTTTAAATTAGTTGTGTTACGATGAAATTTGTATAATCAATTTATTTGAATATTGTAAAATAATACAATTTGTTGACCAGAATAAAGATTGGGACATATATTCAATTACAACAAGAGTGTTATTGTGGCTTTAAACTCTATTTCGTTTCATCTGAGCAGTCAATCCATTTTTTAATCACGTTTCTGCAGAGGAACGAATCTACCCTGATGTCTGGAATGAATCATCAAAAATAGTGAAAATTGTGTTTATTTCTCTCTTGCAGCTTGAACAGATGGAATTAGAAATAAACGATCACGATCCACAAAGTAGAAAAAAATATCAGACAAGAATCAAAAGTTATAAAACAGAAATGGGAAAATTACAAAAAGATCTGGTAAGGGAACGTGTGTCATCAACTTTCACTTAAATTGGAGTTGGAAGGTTTCCTTTTCGTTTGGGGGGTTGGGATGGCCTAGTGATCTAGAGTGCCGACCTTCGACCTCTAGCTGGCCGGTCATCTCTGGCTTGCGGCTGTGGTTTCGATCCCTGGTGTGAGCGTATGTGGCATGGAGATAGGGGCGCCTTCTCAACCTCGTGGATTTCCTCCGGGCACTCCGGTTTCCTCCCACTGCTAAAGACCCCTAAGCGCAAGCGAATTATTGAAATAAAATTGACACCATATGTTAGTCCCAAAATGACCTAGTTTGTATTGAGTGGATGTAAACCCCATTTCTCTCTCTCTCCCCTTTTCGTTTGGGTGTGGGTATTTGGCGGAATTGTTTATTGCGTGTATGTTAGATCACAAGGTCTGTCACTGAGTCAAATGCTGTGGTTTCGATTCTCTGGTTGTACGTGACAAGGAGTAGGGTCGCCAGTCCAACCTCAGGGGTTTTCTCCAGGGCCTCTGGTTTCTCTCTCTCTTGCCTCTAATTGGCTAGTGTAACTTCTTATGAATACGGTGCCTTCAATGAAATCTATGCTGTTATGACTTACTTTTTTTTTTTTTTTTTTTTTTAGAAATGGGGTTTAACGTCCACTCGACACAAACTAGGTCATTTTGAGACTAACATATGGTTTCATTTTTATTTCAATAATTCGCTTGCGCATGGGGGTCTTTAGCAGTGGGAGGAAACCGGAGTGCCCGGAGGAAACCCACGAGGTTGAAGGTTATGACTTACATTTGCCGTTAATTAAATAATTTGACAGATGGATGATGATTGTTTAGGATGTTTAACAACGTGTAAAATTCGTCTAGTGCATACTGTACATACAGAAAATGAAGACGATGTCTAAAAACATCTATAGAAATTAGGTTTTAATTGGAATAGTGGTAGAATTTTCCCTTTTCATCTCTGTCATAAAGAGATTTGCATAACTTGGGGTAAATCTCCTTCCATTTGAATTGACCTAGTTTGTGTCGAGTGGATATTAAACTCTCTCTGCCACAGATACGATTTCTTCTGCTTCATTGATTCAGTCTGTGAAAAAAGATGAACTGATCAAATTTTTACATTGTCATTATGTTGCTTATTGATTATTGTTTTTATACGCCCACATGGAAATGTGGTCGTATATTGTCGTCGCCCCCGTCCGTCTGTCCGGCCGTCCGGCCGTCCGTCCGTCCGTCCGGCGTCCACAATTGCTTGTGGACGCTCTAGAGGCTAAAGTTAATATCCGATTGACTTTAAATTTATACACAGTGTTTAAGGTCATGAGACGAAGAAGCCTATTGTTTTTCAGCGATTTCTGATAATAACTACCAGAGTTATGGCCCTTGACGACTTCAAAAAATCTTGTGGACGCTCTAGAGGCCAAAGTTAATATCCGATTGGCTTTAAATTTATACACAGTGTTTAAGGTCATAAGACGAAGAAGCCTATTGATTTTCAGCGATTTCCGATAATTAGTGCCAGAGTTATGGCCCTTGATCACTTCAAAAAATCTTGTGGACGCTCTAAAAGCCAAAGTTAATATCCGATTGACTTTAAATTTATACACAGTGTTTAAGGTCATAAGACGAAGAAGCCTATTGATTTTCAACTATTTCCGATAATTAGTGCCAGAGTTATGGTCCTTGATCACTTCAAAAAATCTTGTGAACGCCCTAAAAGCAAAAGTTAATATCCGATTGACTTTAAATTTATACACAGTGTTTAAGGTCATAAGACGAAGAAGCTTATTGATTTTCAGCAATTTCCGATAATTAGTGCCAGAGTTATGGCCCTTGATCACTTCAAAAAATCTTGTGGACGTTCTTAAAGCCAAAGTTAATATCTGATTGACTTTAAATTTATACACAGTGTTTAAGGTCATACGACGAAGAAGCCTATTGATTTTCAGCGATTTCCGATAATAAGTGCCAAAGTTATCTCCCTTGATCACTTCAAAAAAATCTTGTGGACGCTCTTAAAGCTAAAGTTAATATCCGATTGACTTTAAATTTATATACAGTGTTTAAGGCCATAAGACGAAGAAGCCTATTGATTTGCATCAATTTCCGATAATTAGTGCCAGAGTTATGGCCCTTGATCACATCAAAAAATCCTGTGGATGCTCTAGAGGCCAAAGTTAATATCCGATTGACTTTAAATTTACACACACTGTTTAAGGTCCTGGGACGAAGAAGCCTACTGATTTTCATCGATTTCAAATAATTACTTCCAGAGTTATCTCCCTTGATCACTTCAAAAAACCTTGTGGCGCTGTAGATGCCAAACTTATCATCCGATTGACTTCAGATTGATACACAGAGTTTAAGGTGTTGAAACGAACAAGTATTTTGATTTTCAATGAATTTTGATAACTGAACAGCTAAATCCATGAAGTTAAATGTTTCCTATACTAATTGTTAGCTTGGGGCAAAACTTTATAAAAAGCAAACAAATTCTAATGATTTTCAGATAATTACATAATGAGTTGTTACTCAGATTTTAGTGTATTACAAATGTTTCATTACCAAAAAAAAAAAAATATGCGACAACCCTTGTTGACTGCCCGGACGATTTAGCTGCTGTGGGCGTATGTTTCGTTGCCTGGCAACCTATCTTATGATGAAGATCAAAATAGTGTAATTTCTGGTATTTTTGCATATTTTAGAAAAGAGCGAAGCTTGGAATAGATTCTAATCGTGATGAATTACTGGGTGAAGATACTCACGACTCCGAGGATCAGGTAAGGCCTATTCTACCATTAAACATGAATATAAAAAAAAATAATAGATTGATTGGGAAATGACATCAATTTCCATGAATGATTTACTGAGATATAGCATGGGATGTTTGATTTTTTGAGCTGACCCCACGTTCACAAAGCTTTCTCAGCCTTGTTTTAAGTAATATATAGTTGTTTATAAAACTTCTTGTTTTAATGTATCAAATACATCAATATTTTTGATCAAGAAACACAAACCTTTACACATACTCTCTGTATGTGTAAAGGTTTGTGTTTCTTGATCAAAAATATTTCTCATAAACAGTGATTGAAAGTTGACTACTAGTAAATTCTTAACTTATGCCTGAGAATGCTTTGTGAACTTGGGACCAGATGTCAAAAAATTCTTGTTCTGGTCCATCATCCACCGAGAAAATCCACACCGCGACATGGACCAGCCTACATCATTATAAGACTATATCTAATGTAAACAAATGTTTGTTTGTTTTGTTTAGCGAGCCAGATTATTAGACAATTCGGAGAGATTAGAACGGACATCAAAACGATTGGATCATGGTTATAAAGTTGTATTAGAAACAGGTCAGTGTTGTGAAAATAGGTGAAAAGGTTTACGTCTTGCCCCGTTCTGGTCCATTCACTTGATTGGATAATACTTTAGTTGTCTGTTGCTTTTATTCGGTTTCCTCCCACTGCTAAAGAAACCTACACACAAGTGAATTATTGAAATAATATTAAACCATATGTTAGTCCCTAAACGACCTAGTTTGCGTCAAGCTGACAGGTCTCACTATAATGGTTTTAAAATAGTTGATAAATAAGAAATATATTGAAAATTTCGATCAAATTACTTCATTCTGAAGGAAGTTATGAGTGTTAAATTTTTTAAGGTTACTCCTTTGTAGTGCATGTTTATTTATATTTTTTAGAACAAATAGGTACTGATATGCTAGAGAATTTAAACAGCCAGAGACAACAAATAACCCGTTCACGAAATCGGGTGAGTAATAACTAACCGATTATTGATTCCCTATTTTTTTAATGTACAGACTTGTCTGTCTTCATTAGCCCAGTCAAGGGAGACAAGTAGGACATTAAAACCCATTTCATTTAGCCAGTCCGTGCCCGGGCGACGTTAATCCCCAATTTGTTTTCAATGTACTGACATTTAGATTTCTTGAAGCACATCACCAATGACAACGGAAAATCCTGATGAAGTTTCTCAGCCATCACCGGGAACAAATCCCAGGACCTCTACGTTACCGAAGCAGCCCCGAACCAGAACCTTATCCTAGTCCTTACTACCATGGGAAAATTTCTAGAGATGAAACATATCGGTACCACATCTCTTCATAATC
Source organism: Patella ulyssiponensis (assembly GCA_963678685.1). Taxonomy (NCBI): domain Eukaryota; kingdom Metazoa; phylum Mollusca; class Gastropoda; family Patellidae; genus Patella; species Patella ulyssiponensis. The sequence continues at coordinate 93,606,548 of OY783226.1, forward strand.
TTTGTATTTCATTGGCTGACGGTTGTAAATCAAACTAAAAGTAGGCTGTATTCCAGAGATGGGATTTTGCCCGTATATTCCGGACTTGTCCGACGCCAATTTCCAAACGCACAAAATTGTCCGACCGGAAATATGCCCAATCGGACATCAAGACATGGTGAATAATATTCAAAATTCCAAAATTAATATAGTTTACTGAGTGTATAACAACCACTCAACCCGATTATCGTTGATAACACGATAATTTTACCTGGACAAAGGCACTACTGCCTTTTACGTACACACCAATGCCAAGGAGTTGGGTCGTCTGTCCAGCCTCTTGGGCTTTCTCCTGTTCCTCCGGTTTCCTCCCACTATTGAAGACCACTACACGAATTATTGAAATAAAACTGAACTGTATGTTAGTCCCAAAATGACCTAGTCTGTGTCAAGTGGAGTTAAAACCCATCTGTCTTTGTACAAGTTGGTGTGCATGTAAATGAACACTTGATGTTTGGAATTCAAAATAAGAGTAAGCGCCGATGCCTTGGCAAAATTTCAATATTAGCTCAGTTGGTGCAGAAAAGTAGCATGTGAAAGATACATTATGGGAGATTAAATAACGAGTTGGCAGTTCTCACTACAATAGTTAAAAACTAGATAGTGTAAATGTAATTTGCTGAAAATTTCAATCAAATTGATCCACTATTAGCTTAGAACTAAGCGATTGAAATTTCCGCTTAGCCTCGGCATTCATTACTATAGTCGGTAAGACAAAACCAGTAGTCTCGGTTATCCATTTTTAGTGGTAAATCACGAAGGAAAATATTTCAGCGAATCGAACTACAATCCAACAAAAATCTCATGCTAGCCTCGACATTGAGAGTTGATTATGGTCTGAATAGGCTAATTAATGTCAAATTAATAGTTTTTATAACATTTCAGGCCTAAAGAAAGGCCTATAATAGGCAGATTTTTTTCTTGCATAATGCATGTTTAATTGCCCTTTCATTTCATTTTATTACATTTCACATCATTTCGTCACTTATCCATTTCCACTGTTAATTTATGACAACAACATCTTAACCAGTTTAGGATAATTTATATAAAATGTTCACAGTGTATCATATTTTGATTTCTTGTATTATTTCCTTATTTCAGTTAGAAGAAATGAACAGTAATCTAGGTAAAAGTTCTCGAGTTTTATCTGGGATGATGAAAAGGTGAGACTTCATTCTTTAAATTTCCCAAATTATGACGTCGTGGCCACCGATCGGCTCTTAGCAACAGAGTTGCTGAAATGTTGATTCACCCAAAATTCAGGTGGCTTAAGGGGGACTTATGTTGACCTTGTAACTGAAAGCAACTGGTGTTTTGGTATCTGAGAGCCACTTAAAGCATCTGAATGCGACTGAAAAAGGTCGACCTGGGCGCTTCTAACAACTCAGAGCAACTAGTTTCAGTCAGTTGCACGTTTTCAACTTTCTGCAGTTCGCTGCGACTAGTGTTCTTGCAACTGGAGTCAACTCGTTTCCATGGAAATACATCACACGATAAGAGACATGTGTCATGTGACTTTATAAATAAGCAAATGGAAGCGAACGAAGACACCCATTTTTCAAATGTTGATGATGTCAACAATAATGTACTAATAGAATTGGGGAAGGACGACCATGCCTTTGGGGTGTTTCTTCTAAGTTAATTGCCATTTTGTTGATCACATGATGAATAAATTAACAATCACATGCTATCAGTTCCAAGTCGACATAAGTGCTCCGAATTCAGTTGTTCCCAGTTGTCAAGTTGACATAAATGCTCCAAATTCAGTTGCCCGACATAAGCCCACTTGCAACCGACTGCTTTATACACAAGAACTTGAAAACAGTGTCTGAATATAGTTCAAGTTTATACTGTGAAAGGAACGATTCATTTCCTTCCAATACTTACAAAGATATTGTGAATTGAAAATTTTGCAATATTCAGCATCCTTTGCAGATCGTAAAAACAAGGCACAGAAAGTTAGAAGTCTTGGGTAAACTTAATAATATGAGATATTTTTTATAATACGATTGCATCCAGGCTGAGGTATTAACTTATAATATACTTGCGCCCGAGCTGAGATATTTCTTAGTGTTAAAACAGGATGATGAAAGTATCGTCACGTAGCTAGTTAAGCATCATCAATTTCATTTTTTTGTTCTCTTTAGCAATTTATTTTCCTTCTTATTTATTGGTGGAAATCTGTTTTAAAAAAGAGTTTTCAGTTCAAATTTTGAAATTTTTAAGAAAACATTATTCATTTTTATACGTCCACATTTCCAGTCCGTCTGTCGTCCTCAATTTCTTGTGAATGCTCCAACACCAAAAGTTATCATTCGATTGTTTTAAAATTGATATATGTTGTTTACATAAGTGAGATGAAGACGCTTGTTTAATTTCAATAATTTCGATTAATTACTTCTAGAGTTGTGGCTCTCAATTCACTTTGTGAAAGCTGTATGAAATTTATATGCATGTAGTAAAACAAAAGAGCCTGTCAAATTTCAAAAATTTTTGTAAATTACTTCCAGAGTTAAGGCCCTTGTTTCAGTTTGTACAACCTTGTAAACCCTCAAACGACAAAAAATATAATCTCATCTGTATGAAATTATTTTGTAAATGCCCCTAATTACCCACAAAAGAATAACTGTGCGACAACCCATGCCGAAAGTTCGAACGATTTGGCCGCTGTGTGTGTTTCATTGCCTGGCAACCTATTTTTTTAAAAAGATTTATTAGTGTAAGATTTAGATAAAGAGCTGACAGAAATCAATGAATTGTTATTTTTGTTTTTTCAGAATTATACAGAATAGATTATTATTATTAGGAATATTTATTTTTATTGTTGTGATAATTATTGTAGCTATTTATTTTACTGTTAAACGCCACACGTGATATACAACATTATATTTAAATACAGTGTATTTATGAACAGCATACGTGATATACCAATCTGATGAAGACATAGATCCTATTTTGTTTCGTTTTTTATAGTTCAAAATTTCATTTTACTTGTCTTTACTACATTAGGACCTGGAAGAGTTGTTATATAACATGTGTTCTGGTTTATAATATATGGGGGATTAGCCAATGAAACGGTTTGTTCAGGCGAGTTCTGTGGGTGGGTATCGCAGTAGAAACATCAACACTGATTGGTTAATCAAAAGTCTGTCGTTATAGGGTCAAAAAGTCGCTCATATGACCCCTGACATGATCTCCCACTAACAACTGGTCAGATCTTTATGCAGTAGAGATTATCGAAGTTATAAAAAAACGAAACGACGTATGGATCTGTATTTTAATCATATTGGGAAAAGACATATTATATACTGAGCGCCATACAAAACGCATCACTTAGTTTTTCGTATAACAAAATGATCCTGTAAACATATCTTATTTATTTTGCTTCTTATTGTGAACAATATTCAAATGGGAACATATCAATTACAATACATTTGTACACTTATGGATGTTTAATCTGTAATCAACGGTACAAAGTCAGAGGGGTCAAAACCAAAAGTACGACAAAGATGGTTAATTGTCAGTAGGGTGTGTATCCTCCACTGGCTCTTACATACGCTGTGCAGCACAATTAACCATCTTTGTCGTACTTTTGGTTTTGACCCCTCTGACTTTGTACCGTTGATTACAGATTAAACATCCATAAGTGTACAAATGTGTTGTACTTGATATGTTCCCATTTGAATATTGTTCACAATAAGAAGCAAAATAAATAAGATATGTGTTGTACAAATGTGTTGTACTTGATATGTTCCCATTTGAATATTGTTCACAATAAGAAGCAAAATAAATAAGATATGTGTTGTACAAATGTGTTGTACGTGATATGTTCCCATTTGAATATTGTTCACAATAAGAAGCAAAATAAATAAGATATGTTTACAGGATCATTTTGTCATACGAAAAACTAAGTGATGCGTTTTCTATGGCGCTCAGTATATATTATATGTAAATACGATGTATTCATGAACAATAATGGGAACAAAAGGAAAACTAAATATTTATAGGCAACAAAAATCTTGAAAAACAAAACTTAGAGAGTCAGACTATTATAGGGGGTTACTACATTCCCGAACCTTTCTTCAGATATTTTAACCAATCAGAAGTTAGTGTTCAGTGTTCCTGTTTACTGCTGAAACTAAGAATACCTTATGTGAATGCCTTGTAGAACAGTATTTTGGAGGTGTTCTGCCTTCCTTGGTTAGGGTAAGGGGTGAAGAATCCTCCAGAAAACAAGGGCTGTAGGTCTTAAGTTTTCCTTACAACCAAATGAAAATCAAACTTATGACAGCATTCAGAAAGGGGGAAAGAACAGTGAGGCACACAAAAGGTGTTTTCTGTCCATAACGAATAAAGAAATTAAGCAGTGTAGAACTGCTAAGTAATCCAATATAAGAATTCCATTCTTTGAACCAAAATGATAATGAAATGTACATTGTAAGAAACTTTATATTTTATATGTAGACGGTAATTCATTTGTCCCTGACTCGGGGTCACGGTTGCTAAGTGGATAAGACGCTGACTGAGAAGTTCATCCAGATTTTCCCTGGATTGGCCGAGAAAGTTTATCCAGATTTCCCGGCATGGTTCCCCCTTGTTAGTTATGCAGGACGGAGGGCTTGACAAGGACTGCTGTCTAGTTATATGGATGGGATGAAAAAATGAGGTCCTTGTACACATTGGCGTGCACGTTAAAGATCCCATGACAGTCGGAATTTGATATGAGAGTGGGCTGTAGTGCCCAGTTCGGAGCAGAACAGTAGAACCTTATACTAACTCCATTTCATTTCATCTCTCTGTGGCTCAGTTTTAGAAAAATCCCTTTTTACATTGGTTAATAAACTGTTTATGCATTATTTTTTATATATAAATCAGGCCTGGAAATAACAATTTTAGATGTACCTAACAAAATGTCAGGCACTAATGTAATACATGTAGTACCTGACATTTTCAACTTTTGCCGGACATGTATTGATAATATCAATAAAAAGGACAAATCAGTCCCGGACAAAAAGACAGACACTAGAGGTTTTGTGCCTGACAAAGCCTGAATCTGTGCCTGACATTGTCAATGACAGGTGCCTTATTTCCAGGCTTGATATTTATATTGAAATATATGGGTAAAACATTGTTTAAATAGTCACTTACAATAATTAATTTAGTCCTTTGTGCAATACTTATTTACATGTAAACATCAGGCCATTGTATATTATTTTTAGCGTGAACATTTGTTTTTAATGAGATGCATACATCATTGTTTTATAAATCATTGGTGACATCAAGTAGTCTAATTACTTCATGACTGTAAATGGTGGAATTCCTGAAAACTTACTTTTAAAATGGTGATTAATCGTGAAAAATAGGCGTTACATTCGGTTGGTTGCTCCTTTTACATATTAAGACACGTTTAAAGGTGTGTTCTGTGTCGAACACATAAATACTTTTGACATTGATCAGAAAGGCAATCAAATGTTTGAATAATAGACGCCTTTCAAAAAATGTCACAGAAATTTCTGTACCAATATATTACAAGTTTTGATTTGTAGCATTATTTGCAGTCAACCAATCACAATCTTTGCTTTAACGAACACAAGTTAAAATGAAACCAGTTTATTATTACAAAGAAGTGTAAAATTTTACAATTCAGAGAACCATGAAATAAGTAAGAGGCTTGTGAAGAAGGATGTATTATGTATTTTATTGTGTATGAATGTGATAACTGTAAAGTTAAGTCTTGGATCGTTATTATTATTTTATTATTCGATTTATATAGGGCTTTATTACACATGCATATTTCTAAGTGCGTTCACAGCAAAACAGTTCAATAACATTTTTGAAATAATAAATGTGTTTTTAAGTTACTCTTTAAGCTCTGGATGGAAGATCCTTCCGCAGTTTAGCAGCTCTGACAGAGAAAGCATATTTGCTAGATGATCATGAAAGAAACATTGAATGATAATTATAATCTTGTGCAAGTTGAATCCCCAAAATGAATTTCCCTCGAGAAATGGTTCAGTTTCATTCAGAATTTACGAAGATATGCTGAATTGAAAATTAAACTAAAATAATTTAAGAAAGCGGCCTTTTCATTGCCTAAGTGCTGACATTTGGTCTAGGATTTTAACCCTTAACCAATGAAAATCCTGCATCCTTAAAATATTTTATGAATAAGGGCCCAGATGATATAAATAATTCAGTTGAACCTATAAATGGAAGAAAAATATTTTGATGGACCTTTTTGTAATTCGATTGAAATCCAACTGAGAGATAACATCTACCATTGATGTTTTGGTTTTGTTTTCTTAAATAAATGTAAATTAATCAATTTAAGTAAGTTTAGTTTGGGGATTAAACTGTGAAAGATATGGTCTGAAAGGTGCCAAGTAGTTATCAACAACTTTAAAGGGACAATAACACTCTTGCTGGCTTGGCAGCTCAAGGAAATAAATAATAGCCTTATTCTAAGTACTAGATGTTTAAATGTCCTACCTGTTGTGTAAATTATCCATTGCATTCTATTTTACTTGTCCAGAGTGTTCGAAAATGTTTTAAAATCAAAGTAACATTTGAAAAGGTTTACGTTAGGCTTTTCAAATCATTTGGTTGAATTTTTCCAATTTTTTTAAATTAGGTGTGTTAAGATGAAATTTGTATCATCAATTAATTGGAATATTGTAAAATAATACAATTTGTTGACCAGAATAAAGATTGTGACATATTATTCAGTTACAACAAGAGTAGTATTGAGCCTTTAATTCTATATTGTTTGGTAAATTCTAACGAGGAGCTGGAATTAATGTCAGTTAATAAAGTTTAAATGTTATGTAATTATATTGTCATGTAATAAAAGTTGTATGTTTTTATATAACATTTGTATATTGTTGTAACTATAGCCAATCGATCAGCCTATAGCCAAGCACCCTGAAGTAGACAAGTACCCTCTACACACTGCAACCTAGTACATTGTAGTAAGGAGCTGACAAGGAAATGAGATGGGGGGGGGGTAACTTCCTGCTGTTCTGGGAGGTTGGGTTAATGAATGGTCCAACACACACGCTTTAGATCATAATGTCTGTCATTGAGTTAAGTACCCCGATTTCAACCCCACACTTGTTCGTGACAAAGAGTTCTGGCATGTCTACAGGACCTTGATTTTTTGCCCTCCATCCAACATCACTGGCCGGAAAACCCTGCAGACGTTTCTTGGCCAAGATCTGGATCGAGCCAACAACATGCTGGTCTGTGAGCAGGTACAATAGTACAATATTCACTGAGCCCTCGCTCTAGCGATTAAACATAACCATAAACTTAACTGTAAGGTTAAATTCTTCTCAGTTGGTAAATTTTATTTCATATGCCTGAAAACAGCCCTCTCCAGCTAAACATGTTAAAATAAGACTGTCTCCTCCTATACGATTTGCTCAATTCATTGTTGATTTTTTTAGGGTATGGTAACAAACAGATTTGTATGTAAACGTGGAACTGTTTTTAAATTGCGTGCTGTTAGGTAAAATGATATTTCGAGAGCGAGATGGGGTTTAACATCCACTCAACACGTGCAAGGAAATTATTGAAATAAAATTGAACCATATGTGAGTCCCGAAATGACCTAGTTTGTGTCGAGTGGACAATAAACCCAATTTCCCTCTGTCTCAAGTCTGAGAATAGTTTGTGAAACCAGGGCTAAATTGCTGAGAACTAAAAACGGACAAACCCGGTAAATGTTTTAATTAAGAATAAAAATAATTTATTAATATTTCAATATTTTATACAATAAAAGTTTTAAACATCACAATGGAGAGAAATGTTTTTTATACACATGATGATGAAAGGGTTTTTTATTCCGGTTCCTGGACAATCAAATCTTTAACACTGGGTTTATTAGGATTGTTCTCTAATAACCAGTCTGCTAACCACACCTATGTAAATAAAAGATTAAGATTGGTTACAAATTTGCTAATTATTTGGATTATGAACAAATGGCCGATTCTCAATAAGATATGACTTGTTATTGTTGCCGACAAGCAAGCTGATTGACTACTTAATCAACAATTTATCATTACTCCATTTTAATTTAGCCGAAAGTAATTGAGTTATGATACCATAGTGGCTGGTTAATTTTTTTACCAATCAGCTTGATTGAACTTCAGGCGGCTAAAGCTGACAAAAACAGCTGATTAAGATCCCTGATTCCTGGTTATAACCCTTTTTTAGTGAGAATGAGTCCATGTAACATCCAAATTCAATGTACGAAAAAGTTGTCCTTATTCAAATGTAATGGGTCCTTTTCCATGTAATCGACAAATATGTGCGTGGAGACGTGTACATGGAAAATAGGCTTCAATCAGAATAATTTGTTGTTTTTATTCAGCTTTTTAGGCGTACAATTTGTTAAGACTAGGGAAAAAGTACACGATCAGCATACTTTATTGATTTTTATCAATCCCTCAAAATTGTCAATTCAGTAACTATAAATAACAGCTTCTAGCAATCTTGGGAAGGAATCTGGCATAATGGTTAGAAAGTAAGATCGAAGGGCATCAATTATCAAGGGCATGCACCACTGAGAACAGCTGATTACCAAACAAGTGACGTCTAGTCCTCAGAAATACAACTAGCATGGAACACGACTTACCAGTGGATCTCGTGGTTTTTGTTTACAAACTGCTGTTAATCCTTTCAGTAGTGTAGGGTTCACGACCTTTGATAAATAATCTTTGGCGGCTTGACCTACGGCAATAGGTTCAACAATACCTGGAAGACAAACAATGAACATATTTCAGAGATATCATAATTGAACATCAGACTGGGCAAGATAAATTGGATCGTAACAAATATTGCAATATCAATGATGTCAAGAGGCAAACGCCGATGATTGCACCGAAAACTCATACTCATACAAGCGAGATATAAAAACACACCAGTTGACGCGCGACAGACATTTTGATCTAGTGTGTTAAACAATTGCGCCTCCTCCGCCCCCCCTCCCCCCGGCCAAAAAAACAATAATAATAGAGAATCCATTCAGTACTTACTGTCTGGGAAAAAGAATCTAATTTCTCTCTGAGAACTGGAGAAACTATCAGACCCGTGTAGAGCATTTCTCTGATCATCTGTTCCATATAAAGATCGTAAACTATAAAAAAAAATACACAAAAAATAAAACACAAAAATATTGTAAACTATAGAAAAAAAAACATTCACCAAAACAGGCTTGTAAAAAATGACCCCATTTGCCTACACCCGACAAATACTAGGCCCTATTATGATGTTGTAGTGTACATGTACTTGGCAATTTAACGATGTGCCTAACACATTGAAAATATCTTTAAGATGACATCAGAGAGAAAACAAGTCCAAAAAATCTTCCATTCCAGTCAGTATTTACAAAGATGCGAGAGAGAAATGGGGTTTAACGTCCACTCAACAAAAATTACGTCACGTCAAGACTGAAATATGATTCAATTATAATTCAATAATTGCCTTGCGTGTAGGGTCTTTAGCAGTGGGAGGAAACCAGAGGACTCAGAAAAAACCCACAAGGTTGGACAGGCAACCCTATTCCTTGTCACGTTATGAAAGTAATGGAGAAAAAAAATTCTATCAGTCAGATAAGATCTACCAACCAATCAGGATGTGTCTGTCTGGCTTTGTATGTATTTGTTGGTCCAATCAACTCTCTCCAATACGATATAGCTCGATCTCGAGAAATTACCAGGGCGACGACTGGGCCAGAACTCATGTAGGCCACCAAACTGGGGAAGAAAAGTTTCCCATAATGTTCAGCGTAGAAATCACTGGCTTGTTCTGGTGTTAAGTGCACTCTTCTTTTCTGCAAAAAATATTCATTTGAAACAATTAAAATTCATATAAAGCTGAAGTAAAAAAAACCCAATTCTTCGACATCACTTACAGTTTACCACAAAAGGCAAAATTTATTAAGAATGCACATTAGTTATTATCAAAAATCCCCATGAAAAACGCTCTCATGAACAAAATGTGGATGAATAAAGTCCAGTAAACATATACAATTAAGAGAAAGAAAGAGACAGACAGATGGGAGATAACCCATGAGGCTGATCAGACGGCCCTACTCCCTGCCACTGGCACTACAGTACAACTGAGAATCAAAACCATACACAGTTAAGACTCAATGAAAGACCTTAAATGATACAACGCCACTCGGCAAACCTCAGCACCTACATCTAGCCTCGGCTGTATGACGAAGTCCGCCATTAGAACTACTTTTTAGTTCCGGGATTACCAAAGGCGTTGCCCATGACGACGCCTTTGAAGAATGTATTATCTTACAAGGTTTTCAAAGTTTGAAGCTGTTTTTCTTTCAAGTTTATTCGATTTTCTTTAAACAAGGACAAGTTTGCACTGAAAATTCTACACACCCTTCGAACGACGCAATTTTGAGAACTTTTTTTCTTAAAGCGGTAAGTTTTCCTAATAAGTAAACCGGTGCCGCATCGCAATTGTATAGGCGTAGGTACATATCACTTACTGTCATACAGCCGAGGCTAGATGTAGGTTCTGAAATCTGTTGAGATTTGCCGAGTGGATACAAAGCACATGCACTAACCATTCGGTCATTCACCCCTCACTTCAGGAATGTACAAGAAGGTGTAGCCTACACCAGAAGGGACATTCATGTGGAAATAAAGAAATAACAGATAAATTTCCAGTCAGTCTTTCCTATAAATGACACACACACCAAAGTTTCTTAATTCCTCTTTGGACTGACCAAATCCTCTGATCGTTCCAGTTCATTCCTAAAAACTCAGCTATTTTAGTTTGAGGAGAGTGTTTTTTTTCATTTTACAGCTCAATAAGGACAGGACTAATCAGGGGACTTTTTCAGTCCAGAAACCACTGGGAAAGGAGCTAATATCTTTATCAAATGCAGGGGGGGGGGCGTGTGGATCATATATAGTCAGGATAGGCCGTCACTACAAATACAACACAGCACAGACATTAACAGACATCTCCAACAACAAAGGTATATTATAAAGAATAAAGTAGCCAAGTTACTAAGTCAATATCATCCAAAATCTTCAACATTGAAAACACAAATTATTTGTCAATTTAAATCAACATTGATGCTGTGATCTTACCAGAAAAAGATCGGCTTCGGCTATACAATATTTAAGACAAAATAAACATTTTATATTCATTGGTACACTAATCGTATAGGCCTAATGCGTTTCAGCCCCAGTTCTAGCAAGAGACTCGAGGAACGAGGCTAGAAACTTTGCACCAAATCAAACGCCGTATGTAGACTGGAATAACAAGACGCTAGAATTTTTTATTCGATTTAGACTGCTGGCTTATTTCGCCAAACATAACTGATTTGAAATTAAAGTAAAAACGGAAACCATTGAATGTAAATCAGTCTATATACATTCATATTATAGTTACGCCAAAATCCGCCCGCGGCGCCACTTCCGATGACGTTAGCAATATTTACGCTTCGCCCGTGTGCACGCCAAAATGGTTGAACGATCTGCGGGTCGGTTAACAAAATGCTCGTTAAAAGCAATATAATTGGTTTAGAATCCACGCGGGGTTGAAATTGAGCCAATCAGAGGCCGTCTTTCATAGACTATGCGCATTCTTTCTGTCATCGCATATTATTCGTGAATTTTGAACGTCGTCAAAATTTTTTTCGATTTCAAGGATAAAATACACACCTACCAAGGTAGATAAATAAATTATTATTACTTCTAACCTAAATAGTAACTTCTGACGAACATTTTGATGTATATATCATTGTAATCCATTCGCCCGAACGTAGAAAATATCGCCCCGAAACATGACATGGTGCCGTAATGCGTATGACGAAGTGGATGGTCGCCATCTTGGAAAGCAGTCGAAACGTCGGTTGTGTTCTGGGAATAGGCCCATCATATAGGGCTCAGAAAGACAAATCCACTGCTTTTTGAATTTTCATTCTAGCATTTATAGTTCTCAAGATATTGACATTTTCCGTTAGCCTTAATTGACACAGTTTTCTTAATAACAATGACAAGACAAAAAACGCGATATTTAACGACTGAAAAAATGTAATATCTCAAAAAGTACTCTTGCTATTGCAATAATTCAAAAAGCACCGGATTTGTCTCAATGAGATCTATCAAATGAGTCCATTTCCAGCTAAAAAGAAGCAAGTTGAAATTTTTATATAATCTGCCTACATATTATTTATATGAGTTGTGAACCACTTACAAAATTTCTAGGTCCCAAATGTTAGCGATTTAGATCCTTTAAGTACTTTTGCGTTATTCCTGATATCTAACCAATCATATTTAGAAAAACATATACATCCGTGGTATAACCCCTTTAACCTATAATAAAACCATTGAGTTTTGACTATTTTTCATACCTTGAGGACAGCGAAACCAGACCTCAGAATTATATCTTCAATTTCTTCTGCTTTGTGTATACAATCTGGTTTGATTATAGCTAACGTCTGTTCTACATAAATATGTGGCGCCTCCATTTTGATATTATCATCCGCCGTCGAAGACATTTTGAGAAATTAACCAAAATATAGACAAAAAATCCCAACCTTTCACGTCTTTCGGGATGCCGTTACCTAGCAACATTGTTTACATCTCGTTAATTCTCGTTAAAGTTTTCGAGTTTCTCGCGGTTTGAAAAAATGGCGGCGTCCATAAGCGTCCATAGACACAGCGATGAAACAGGATTTTAATCAATATTTGTGCAACCAAACAAAATAATCAAACTTAAATTATGTAATAAGTCGCAGACATGGATACGGTATGTTTTGGTTTAGTTTTTATTTCATAACGTTCGGCCGATGGCCCTCAATATTTCATTTAGTCAGTGTGTATTTCTTTGTTACACAAAATTCAAGTTTGTGCATGCACAGTCTGACCGAATGCTGGTGATGACTGGTGATGACTTTGATTGTCTTCATCAATAATTAGCTAACAAGAGAGATTTTTGAAAAATAATTAAACTATATTTGGGTGACAATTCTACACCGTTAATTGCTATATCACTCTAGGGTTAGGCTAGAAGAAATGATTCCACACAGTCGTAGTCGGACCACTGTGACAAGGCTACAAATGATGCAGCTTGCCTCCATTACTTTCCAAATAAACTGACCACAAAGTGTATCGCAGATAGCGTAACATATAAAAAACCCCAATTTCCATTGATATAATGGTGAAATTGCATCGCATATTTATGTAATTCCATAATCTGTACTTGATGAAGTCCTTGACAGGTGGCTTTAGCTACGAGAACGTAGCTAAAAACGTTGAGATATAGTATACTGATATGTTTGTTTTTAGCTACGATTTGAGGGCCTTAGTTCCAAGTTGCAAATTCAATTTTTTTATTAATGCATATAACACCTTTAAAATAAGATAAGTTAATACTAATATCACTAATTAAACTTACAGAGGCCAATGTGGTGGAACAACTATCGCCCAACTCCAAATATTCGTATTTAAATTACTGAAGCCATATTTTTGTACGACATTCACCTCCATTGAAATCCACGTGGATGTCATTTAGTTTGTTTACATTTTTCCACAGCCAATTGCGTTTTTGATTGGCTGTTATAAAGCCTTAAATTTAGCGCACGCCTTCATAATGACAACCCCAGACTTCACTGGTCTAAAAAAGATGGCGGTCTTAGTAACAGCTTAACGCCTCGATTTTTAATACGATGATTTATACCCGTGACAGGTAGGATTATATGCTTAATTGCAATTGGGTGTGGCAGAAATATTATGAATAACAATAATCAATCGTTGTTTTGATGAAAAATATTGTCAATGCCCGGTGTGATTCAAAATCGCACTTGCAACCGAAGAACCAAATGGGTCAAATTTCATCTGGAAACACGGAGAGTTGACTGATGAATTTTTTTATCTAAGGTGGCTTATGTCCAGACTTAGTGATTTTATAAAATCCAATGACTACGCAATATCCCTTTGCATTTCCTTCCACAAATATAAATGCCAAACCAAAATTAGTGCATATTTGAAGTTACACATGATCAAACTTCACTTTACATATGATGAATCCATGCCCATATATTTAAATGCTAATGGTATATGGGGGTAGCCTATAGTAAACAGTTCCTTTTATAGTGAAAGCGTTGGGTTTGACAATACATGTACTTGTAGGTCCAACACAGGTGACACCACAGGATTTAATGAGCCAATTGCCATAATAAAAAACATCACGAAAGAATTCTCAATTGCCCTTATGAAACTTTTTACACATTACGAATTTCTCATAGCGTCACAGGTTCTTATGTAGAATCTCAGGACATGTCTATTGGACAATAAAACCCCTCTAAATGCGAAACAGGAAGTGTTTAACGACATTGTAACATGCTTTTTTAGAATTTTAAAAGAAAGTACTAAAACAGAGGGGTGTTATTGTCCAAAAGACAGTGTCTAATTGACCAATCAAAACACGAGGTTTACCCTTAAGCATGTTACAATATAGTTTTGTGTTTCCATAAAATCAATTTTGAATTTTGTATTTAGTTTTTGGTAAACAAACAAGAGTGTGGCATGTTGATAATTGATTCTTGAATCTTGTTATTATTATTATTTTGATTTAAATATATCATACATATAGATAAAGGACAAAAATTGAAAATAAAATTTGTTTATTTTTCAGGGAAAAGGAAAAAGAAGTAAGTAATACTAATATTAAAGAGATAGGTTCAACACAAATAATTCTACCCAATCCTTTTGTAGTCTTAACCCTTAACCGGTCAACATCATTTTGACGTCATGTCCTGAACTGGTCACGCTAAATAAGGTGAAATATTTATAGGCCTATTTCAAACGTCTACTGGCAGATAATTATAAGTGAAGTGACACCAATAAAAAAGTTGAAGAGGATAAGTTGATCTAAAATTTGCACTATTTGTTTCACCTCATTTCAAAATGCAAATTTAATACGAAACTAAATACTCAAATGCGGCTTATATAAAAGGTTCTAGTTGTGGTCGTAAATATGCGACCGTGACCACTTAGTAGTATAACGTTGTGGTGCAAATATGAGACTATGACTGGTTAAGGGTTAATAGCAATATGTTTGGAACAGGAAGTGGTTGCAACCGCTTAGCTTGTTGTTGTTTGACATGAAACTTGACATGCTTGTTCCTTGGACAACTGTGCATCTTGACGAACTTCGATTTTAATATGAAGCCATAATTCAAGGATGGTTGCAATGATGTCATAGTTAGTTCCTGGTCCGTGGTATGGTGATACTTGATTAAATGGACTTGGTTGAATATTTCACCTCTGGTACACGAATCTTATACCAGAAATCATTTCAGCGTCATTTGTAACAAGGAACTCGAAGAACAAGGCTAGACATGTTTCTCAAGCCATATCAAAACGGTGAAGCCATATAATCTGGAGAGCATGTGCAATTATCACCAGTGTAGACTGGAATAACCAGACGCTAGAGATTGCTGTTCGGTTGAGACTTCTTTTTTTGCTGATCATAACTGATTAAAAGTTACAGAAACCATTGCATGTAAAACAGTTCATATACATTCATATTACAGTATTATATGCGTTGTGACCCATTCAGGTCAATTTCTAGTACCCAATTATTAGCGACGTTGCTCCTTTAAACTACAGGGGGGGTTGCGATGACCTAGTGGTCTGGAGTGCCGCGCTTCGACCTCTGGCTGGCCGGTCACCTCTGGCTTGCGGCTGTGGTTTCGATCCCTGGTGTGAGCATATGTGGCATGGAGATAGGGGCGCCTTCTCAACCTCGTGGGTTTTCTCCTGGCACTCCGGTTTCCTCCCACTGCTAAAGACCCCTACGCACATGCGAATTATTGAAATAAAATTGAAACCATATGTTGGTCCCAAAATGACCGAGTTTGTGTCGAGTGGACGTTAAATCCCATTTTTCTCTCTCTCTCTCCTTTAAACTATAAGAATTTCTTATAAAAGTTTGTTAATGAGTATAATTATTCTGTTTGATATGGTCTTATTTCCGCTTTGATTACTAAATGTGACATGAGAAATACGTAAAGTATGGTCTCTTCTACTTCTGTGGACCGAGAAATTATTTATTATCTTTGTGTTTTGTTTTAGGAGGCCGAGACACATCATTAGATGATATATTGGGAGATCTTTTATCAGAAGGTAAATTTCCTTTCTTGTCCTTGATTCCAGGTTAAAACTGCAACAGGACGATTCTGTACCAACACTTTTTCAGGAACTAAAATTTGTTAAACATGCATTATGCAAGAGCTAAATCTGCATATTGCAGGCCTTTCGTTAGACTTTGAATGTTTTCTAAATTTTTAATTACACATTGATTAACCCATCATTAGCCTGCAATATTAAGTGGATTTGAATAAATTTTGTGATGGATTATTTAACATAGAAATGGATAATCAAGACTTTGTTTATTATCATACCAACGGTAGTAAAGATGAACAAGGCTAGCCTAAAGTTGCATCGCTAATATCTCAGTTCAGAGCCAAGCAATGTGACTGAAATTTCAGCATATTCTGTTTTTTTTATCTATTTTTTAACTATTATAGGAAGAACTGTCAACTCTTTATCTAATCTTAAAGGCGGGGGGTTGGGATGGCCTAGTGGTCTAGAGTGCCGCGCTTCGACCTCTAGCTGGCCGGTCACCTCTGGCTTGCGGCTGTGGTTTCGAACCCTGGTGTGAGCGTATGTGGCATGGAGATAGGGGCGCCTTCTCAACCTCGTGGGTTTCCTCCGGGCACTCCGGTTTCCTCCCACGGCTAAAGACCCCTACTCGCAAGCGAATTATTGAAATAAAATTGAAACCATATGTTAGTCCCGAAATGACCTAGTTGTGTCGAGTGGACGTTAAACCCCATTTCTCTCTCTCTCTCTTTATCTAATCTTAAAGAAGGCCCCTTTAAGTTTGTCCATTAATAGTAACTATTATGAACAGTTAACTAGAACTCTCAGAGACATTAGATATTATAAGAATGCAAATTTTCACAGTTTACCATTTAATAATTGTATATTATATATTATCTATTGTTTTACAGATACTCCAGCTACCAGACCCACATCTCAGGTAAAATCAATTATTTATATCATAATGGTGGTTGATGGATTGTAAAGTCTGTCGTCACTGAGTCAAGTTTCATGGTTTTCAGCCCCCACTTGTACATGACAAGAAATAGGGTTGCCTGCTTAATCACTTGGGTTTTCTGCTGGTCGTCTGGTTAAATAACACTGCTAAACACCCATAAGTGCAAGCAAATTCTTGAAATGACCTAGTTTGTATCTACATAGCATAATAGTTTCAAGTCACTAAATCAGGGTTTGGTGTTGCACCAGGTTTTTAGTCTATCACTACATATGAACATGTCTCAATAAAACAGTTCTCTCTGGTTTTCTAACATAAGTAAAAATCTACTGTTCACCAAATACTGAAATGTAATGAAAGATGACTGTATTTTAATGTGTGATTAGTAGATTTTGATGAGTAATATTTGGGTACCTTAATTTGTTTTCAGGGGTCATCTAGAGTTAATGGAGGAAAAGCAAGGTAAATGATTTCTACTTTTCATTTAGTATTTCATTGAGTAAACTTGTGTGGTTTTGAATCCCAGGTTGTACCTGACAAGGAGTAGAGTCCCCTGTCCAACCTTGTGGGTTTTCCTAGGGTCCTCCCTACGCGCAAGCGAATTGTTGAAATCAAATTAAACCATATATTCATCCCGAAATGACCTAGTTTGTGTCGAGTGGACGTTAAACCCCATTTCTCTCTCTCTCTCTCTCATTTATTATTATATCTATATACCATACTCAACATATATATAACCACCCACCTGCAACTGTCATATGTTTTATCATAACAAGCATGTCCATTTTGAACACTTTTTCTTAGTACCAAGATGATAGCTAAGAAAAATGATACAGTAATGAAAAGAGATTATTTACTAACTAAATTGTTGTTTGACATTTCATATAAAAGAGGGGAGAGTAGGGTGGTCGTTTCGACTAATGAATGTACCTTAGATCAGAAGGTCTGTGTGGCATGGTTTCAATCTCAAAGAGTAGTGTCACCTGCCAAACCACATGGGTTTTCTCTGAGTCCCCCTGTTTCCTCCCCCTTTTATAGACCTCTTTCAACAAGCGAATTATTGAAATAAGAGTGTATATGTTAGTCCCAAAATGACATAGCATATGCTGAGTGGACATTAGATTCCATATCTCTCTTTCTCTCATGTAAAAGATTTCTCCCTGATTAATAATCTAGTATATTTTTCCTCTATTAGTAAAGATGATGATTTCTACAGTAATTTGGCAGCCATGGCTGATGATAATCCAGATTCTGATATATCCGAGGCAGATCTTAATCAAGTGGCCAAATCAATAGCAGTAAGTTTTTATTTATATTTTAGACAAGGAACTGAGAATTTGTTCTTGTTATTCATCTGTATTTTAAGTGACATTACGCAATGTCTTAAGCTTGAGACTATTAAACGACTTAAAATAGAGCAATGACATGTATGTGTCACACGGGTCCAAAATTTTAACTAGTATGAATAATGTACACTTGGCACATTGTCCGTACCATTATTTGAAATGATACTCAAACATCAAAGGATGATGTGACATCTGTAGTTTATGCTAAAATATTAGCTGGATCAGACAAGTTTCTTGCCATAGGTCCAAAACTTACAAAAGTATAATACGATCAATTCTGGATTTAATTTGAAAACAGGGCTTGAACAGTGGCACATAGTCTTGATCGATTACCTGAAATTTTACTATAGATAGATACCCACAAAACAAATCGGTGCTTATCAAATAGATACTGATATCTTATTTTTAACCTGGCTGGGAGGTTTAATACATGCATGTTACATCACAAGGTCTGTCAAGTTGCGTGGTTTCCTACACTTCTAAAGACCCCTATGCCCAGAATAACTATTGAAATAAAATTGATCCATATGTTAGTTTCAAAATAACCTAGTTTGTGAAATGGACCGACTGAAGAACTTGCCTCTCAGTTGATTTACATGCCATCAATTAGTATTTGAAAGAATTTAACGTTCAAACACAAAGATACAGTGACTGTTTTATTTTTTTTGTATAAAACACTTAAAAAATATAGAGGGAAAAAAAATTATACTAAAGTGAACAAAATATGTACAAAGATTTTTTAAGATTAGTTTCAGTATTTATACGTACAGGTACTTTTATTGTTATAACCTGATTATTACAGGATCTTGATGATATGGATGCTGATTTATTTGGTGGACCATCAAAGAAAAGTAGTGTCAAAGGTCGTTCAGGGAAGCCAACAACTCCTCGTAGATCTAGTATAACTCCTCGCTCCCGCAGCGGAACACCACGCTCTGGAAAAACAGGTTCACCAAGACGTCCACCGACTCCAGGGTCACCAACACGTGGTGGTGACTCTAGCCCTAGACGAACTGCACCAAAATCCCCATCACCTCCCACTCCTCAAGTAGAGTATAAACCAGGGACAGCACCGGGTAAAATGACAGGTGAGTTAAATACAACTACTTCTCCTCCCCCACCCAGTCTCCACTCCTCCCCCTACCAGGTATCATACTTCTCCCCCCTTCACCAACACACCAGGTATCATCTCCTCCCCCACTGGCTAAAATGACAGGTGAGTTAAACATAACTACTTCTCCTCCACCCACCGAGTATCATCTCCTCCACCCACCAGGTAAAATGGCCTCCCCCACCTCCAGGAAAAATGACCTCCCACCAGGTAAAATGACCCCCCCCCACCTGGTAAAATGACCCCCCTCACCAGCTAAAATACCCCCCCCCCCATCAGGTAAAATGACCTGCCCCCTATCAGGTAAAATGACCTGCCCCCTATCAGGTAAAATGACCCCTCCCCACCAGGTAAAATGACCTCCCCACCAGGTAAAATGACCTCCCTCCATCAGGTAAATGACCTCCCCACCAGGTAAAATGACCTCCCCCACCAGGTAAAATGACCTCCCCCACCAGGTAAAATGACCTGCCCCCTATCAGGTAAAAAGACCCTTCCCCACCAGGTAAAATGACATAATTAGGGTGCCCCACGTGCCAACTGAAAAGTTGTTCTTGACACGTTGATCCTGCACGTTTTAGTTGAATGACTTACTACTGATTTCTAACAGTCTCGCACACTCGTTGAGGCTATAAATAGCAACAGCATGCGGAAATGTTTAAAACACCAAACACTACTACAGTCGTAAAAAATCTATTGTTGACGATTCTGAATAGCAATAATATTTAACTTTTTGGTTTTTACGGCATCTTTAGAAATTACGCTCGTTTTATTTTTTAAATTGGCTTATAATTAACTGTACCATTAGAAGCTGCATATTTTGGTTAAGTACAAATAATATCTCTGACTCAACATCCGTAAATGGCGTAAAGCAAGAATATGATACTAGCAGTAGTTTCATTTTACTTTTACAAGGTTCTTAAAAATATTATTGAGTTGCCTAATGTTGGTGAGCACTTCTAAATTCAATTTCTTGTTCCATGTTTCGTAAAAAAAGTAGTCTTGATTATCCCGACCCGTCAATTAGACGTAGAATGATCGGTAGACTAGTTAAGCGAGACTAATTTCAAAACAAGGGCACGTAACCTATCTTTTACTCAAAAGTGTCTGGATGTTATGGACGCCACTCCAAACCATTTTTCAGTATTATTTATGTATGGTTTAATGATCATAGCTTATGAAGTACAACATGGTCGTTTATTTAGTGACTATAAATGTGTGAAACAGATTTAAGGCTTTCTAAATATATTAGTTTTGTGGTGTAATTGTCGAGATATTTGGAGATATTAATTTAGGGTGGGGCACCCTAACATAATGTCATTTACTCAACAAGACGCTGTCCATGCCAGGCCCTGTGTCTTGCTCCACTGACAAGGGAAAAACCACATCTGAAAATCCAGGGGTACTTTCTCACACAACACTGGGATTGAACCTGTACCACCTGGTTAGCGGTATTGAGCTAGCACTTTATTCAATGTGTCACAATGGCTAGCAGTAATTTATACAAGTTCATCTCCTTGTTTAAAGGTCTAATCCCTATAATTTTTTGAAGACTATAACTGCTTAATTTTGTGTTAAAATCCCTTAAAATCCTCTACCATAGGGCCGATCAACTAACTCAGTATTTGTGTTACGTTTTCAAACAACTTAAATACGTCAGTCTTCTTCTGGAAATTGAGACCGGTGGCCCAAGCTGTATTATGCGGTATCTGTGTAAAGCCAGGCTTTCTTTTAAATAAAAATAATGTGTAGTTGAAATATACTTTTCGCTATCAAGTACAGCACAAGGGCCATTCACTATATAGACCTCTCAAGGAATGGGAATCGATTATCAGGTCACCAACGAAAAACCTGACCCGAAATCTTAAAAGGGTTACGTGTCTGGATAAGCAGCTTTGACGTTCACGTCCAAACAACTCAATATTTTGAGCTGAAATTTTGAGACAAGGTCAATACATGTTGGTAACATGGCAGTACTGTACCATATACTGTGTCATCATGTTTGATAATCTTTGGCGTTTAAATATCATATGTACTCAGACTTTTATTTTTGAGACTCTGTTCAAATGGGACTGTCCCTTTAAGATATTAGCCAAATAAAATAACATGTGATTGAGAAAAAATTTCACAACTTCATGAGAGATTTAAAAAACATACATGTATTTTGTTTATGAATGTGTCGAGTTTAATGAAATAATGTTTTATTTAATATTTCTAGATATGGGACGAGAAAGTGAAAATTTAAAACCAGGTCAATCAAATAAGATTGGAGAACGACCTCAGACTGTTCCTAAAGCTAAACCTAAAATAGATTTTGGAGGTTTGTTGTTATTATTATTCTCCTATCATCCGTCTCTCATTTGGTGATGTTTGATTGAAGGTTGCTATTTCGGTTGGTTTATCAGAATTAATTTGATGGGGATGCCATTGGATGGTAGATATATTGCTGTATATAGCAGGTCGCCTGTCCATCATCGTGGGTTTTCTTCGGGTCCTCCTGTTTCCTCCCAATGCTTAAGACCCCTTCGCGCAAGCAAATAATTGAAATAAAATTAAACCATATGTTAGTGCCGAAATGACTTAGTTTGTGTCGATTGGATGTTAAACCCAATTTCTCTCTTTCTCTTGTATAGCAGTATTTCATGGAATGTTGTTAATCTTTTACTGAATTATGGCCCTTGGTTTATATAAACTTGATTTTGGAATTAATTTGGGTAAAACTTCGATTGACTGTTGTGATTAATGCACTGCTGTACGTATCCAAGTTAGAGATCAAATTCACAGTCAGTTTCAGTTGTGAAATTTACTGACTTATCGATTTGATTATCTGTGGACATTGCTTTATGGTCTCCTGACCTTTAACCCTGTAGGGGGGTTGGATGGCAGAATGGTTAGCGTGTGCGCGCTGTATCATACGGTCTGCCATTGAGTCAACTGGCGTGGTTTCGAATACCTGGTTGTATGTAAGAAGGGGTAGGGGTGTCTGTCCAGCCTCATGGGTTTTCTCCAGTTTTCCCTCAATGCTAAAGACCCCTACGCTCAAGTGAATTATTGAAATAAAATTTAACTATATGTTAGTCCCAAAATGACCTAGTTTGTGTCAAGTGGACGTTAAACCCCATTTCTCTCTCTCCCTTAGATCTGTTAGTAACATGACAGTACTGTACCATGTACTGTGTCATCAAGTTTGATAATCTCTGGTCGACCCCAAGATTAACCCCCAACCTTTAACCTTTTGATGATTTTTCTGGTCTTATCAACCCCTCGATTAACCCCAACCTTCGATAATCCTTCGTGGTTTCAAATGCCTGGTTGTACGTGGCTATGGAGTAGGGTCGCCTGTCCTACTTCGTCGATTTTCCCCGGGTACTCCGGTTTCTTCCTACTGCTAAAGACCCCTACGCGCAAGCAAATTATTGAAATAAAATGAAACCATATGTTAGTCCCAAAATGACCCAGTTTGTGTCAAGTGGAAGTTAAACCCCATTTCTCTCTCTCGATAATCCTTCTCTTCTCTGGTCTACCCCCAACCTTTAACCTTTTGATGATCGTTGTTTGAATATATTTGTAGAGTTTGATGAAGATGATCCACTGGCTGGTTTGCTATCAGATGATGAATCAGAGATACAAGTTAAAAAACCTTCATTAAAACCAGCTCTAAAGCATCAGACATCTTCCGATGATGTCATAGCAACTCAAGATACAACTTTACCTGGTAATACAGACAATAAGCCAGCAGACAATAAACCGACTGCAGGTATTTCTTGTGTGATGCTTCTAGATGCCACGAAAAACAAAGGTCTCCTGTAATACGATTGTCTGCAGTTCAAAATTGAAATAGCAAACTGAATACATGAATTCAAATTATAGCCTGAACTCAAATTATAGCCTGAACTCAAATTATAGCCCAAATTTAGACTCAAATTATCGTCCGAACTCAAATTATCGTCTGAACTCAAATTATCGTCTGAACTCAAATTATAGTCTGAACTTCAAAGATAGCTACAAATTCAAGCGAAATTCATACACTCAAAAGGTCATGACCTCAAATGACAATCACAAACTCAAATGGTGGTCATGATTACAAACGATAATTTCACTCAAACGATAGTCACAAACTCAAATGATAGTCACAAACTCAAATGATAATTATGAACTCAAATTATGTGCAGTTTTATAGGAAATCACATGATGTATAAATAATTTTTGCTAATTATAGTAGCTGATGCCACACCTAGTTTATTTGATCGTCCACCTACCAGAAGTGGAACTGATACGGCAGACACCGAGAGAACAACAGACGTCAAACCCAAACCAGGTGATATAATCGACTAAAGTATTTCTATATCACAAACATCTTGCGAGAATTTAACATTTTGTTGAATTGTTTGGGATCACACAAGTTTGCTTGTGAAAAATCAACATCTGTTTTTGTTAATTGTTCAAGCGGGTTGGGTGACTAATTCCCTGATTGTGCATATCAAGGAGTAGGGTCGCCTGCTCAAAGTCATGGGTCTCTTCCAGGTCCTTGCTAAAGATCCCTACGCTCAAATGAATTATTGAAATAGAATTGTTCTATAAGTTACTCCCGAAATGACCTAGTTTGTATGGGGTGGACTTAAAACTTTCTTTCTCTCTCCGTCTCTGTCTGTCTCTCTCTCCCTCTCTGCCTCTCTCTGTCTTAATTGTTCCTTGTCCTTCAGAGAAAACAGGGGACTATTGAAATAGCAAATTTGCTTTTTGATTCTGCTTAATCCATGCTAAAATGTACTCAGATTAATTGTTTAACATTTAATTAGAAAAGCAAAATCAAAACAGGAACAGTAGAATTCAATTGAATTATAAGGAGGCCCATCACAACACTGATGTTTATATATGTACCACTGACAAGGGGAAAGCACGCAGGAAAATCCCAGGGTACTTTCCCTGCCATCACCCCTATCAAACAATTCCAAATAAAACATTGCAGTACAAGAATAAATATTTATATTTTGTATTTACTCCAGTTGTAAAGAAAAGGGAGGAGAGATTATTTAGCGATGATGAAGACATGTTGGATGGTCTCGGTATTGATGATAAACCTAAAACACCCGTACAGACGATATCTAAAGATCGGGAGGAAGATGTCCGACCAGCTAGAAATGTTTTAGATAGTCTCCTCGGTAAAGATAGCGTAAATAAACATCTACAGAAAACAGAGAGGAAAGAATTTATTCTGGATAAAAAATTCACAGAAAAAGGTTAATATGCTGTTTATATTTCATACTTTGCTTGATAATCAGAGACAGCCCTCGTCAAAACGTCGCTAGAAATAAATTTTTAACGAACTTTATATTCCATATAAAAGTATCATCCTTTACTCTTCATCTGATTGAAGACCAAAAGACAAAGTTATCTGCATCAACCAGACGGTGTTCTATGAGGGAAATATTTCCCTGACGTTCTACGGCCTGCTTTTATTTCCATTCCAAGTATGTTTGTATTCATTTGCCAAGATGGAATTGAAAAATAGGATGTTAAACCCCATTTCATTCTCCCAAATTTGATAGAGTTCTCTATTTCATTGTAGCATGTCAAGTTTTATATTAAACAATGTTTGTTTATAGATAATACTGGTGATGTTGAAGATGATTTTATATTTGGTGATTATAAACCTTCGTCTGTTGTTGGTTCTAGACCTACGTCACGGAGATCGGTCAGGTAGAGTATATATAATATTATAAAACTTGGTCTGTTGTCATTGAGATCAGTCAGGTAGGATAGATAGATGTATGTAATATTATAAACCTACTCAGATATCAATCAGGCAGGGTTTATGAATTTTCTTGACAAAAACAACTTGTTATCAATTTCTTACTATCAATTTAAAAATTTATAGTAAGCTCTTTCCACAAAGGTAATCTCCATATGACGTCTCTTAATTGAATAGACAGTGGTTCGAACCATTTGTCATTCCTATTCATTACTGTAATCTACTTTGGATGGTCACCCCTATTTCTTGCATGGGCAATAAGGAAGTCTAGTGAAGACAGGTATATACATATATGTAGATTTTTCTTTGTTACTGATTCAGTTATATCTCGGCCTTAAAATTATAAATAAAAGATTTATTTGATTTTTAGGTTTCAGGATGATGATATATTTGGTACCGATGACAAACCTCCCTCCAGGGGGCGCTCTGATTCTGGCCGTCCTAAAACACCCGATGATATGGATTGGCTGGAACTGGCCTCAGGGAATCGGACATCTATAGACACACCAAAAGTACCGGAGAAAAAAGAATTAAAATTTACACCCAAATCTGCCCCTTCTGATTGGCTGGGATTAAAAGATTCGCCCAATGATGATGAGGATGATGATATATTTAAGCCTTCTACTCCCAACCAATCAAAAGGCAGGTCAGATAATATATCTAAAACTTTAAATCGAGATATCGGCAATGATGATTGGCTAGAGAAATTGAAAGCAATGAATGATGATGGTAATGATGGAATTGAAACAGATACAAAGAAAGAAGAGACAACTCCTGCTAGGAAAGTTGAGACAACTCCTGCTAAGAAAGTTGAGGCAACTCCTGCTAGTGCGGCAGATGATTATTTGGGTTTAGGAGAGGAAATAGATTTAGATGATATTCTCAGGTAAAATTAGAGTTTAAAAGCATTCTCAGATTTAAATTAACAATTTACTCAGCTACCAAACGCTCTTTATGAGAAATTTTTTTTGTTCCAAAAAACACAAAAATTTGCACATATTGATGTATTTGATATACTGAAAAAAACAAAAGTTCTATAAAGGGCTATATTTTAGTTAAAATAAGGCCAACAATATTGAGTAAATTATTAACTTAAGTCTGAGAATGCTTTGTGAGCTTAGAGCTCGGAGAAAACCCCCTACTCCTTGTCACATACAAGCTGGGAATCAGACCTTATGACCCAACACAAATACGTTAATCATTCAGCAGCCCAATCCCTCAAATCTTTTAGCCACAGTGGGTTAGTGAGTAAGATGCTGGCTCAACAAGCAGGAAGTACCAGATTCGATCCTGGTGTTGGCCGGGGTATTTTCACATGATTTTCCAGCGGATGATCTCCTAAGAGTTATACTTCATCTTAAGCAGCAGGCCAGGAAATCCTAAACATGAGCTTCAGTGGCTTACTACCCAGGAGGTCCTGGGATCTGTCACATTGCTGGCTGAAAAAGTACTTCAGAATTCTACCGTTTAGTTCACTTTGTCTTTGGTGCTGGATGGTGGACACAGCAAAAAACAGGGTCTTATTGAAAAACTGAGGTTCCCGGTCCTAATTAATGTTCAACTCCATACCTCTATCCCTCCCCTCCACCACAGACTGCCGTGGCTTAGTATTTCCATTGCCCAAAATTGATATTTTTTCTTCATTAGCATTAGACTCTTCATCTGTAATTCTAAACGAATTTGATTTACTTTTTACAGGACAAAGCCCGAGTCACCCACATTCCCTGATAGAAAATCTACTACAACAAACAACAATGGCAGGTATGACCTTATTTACATAAACACGTTTTAATCAAAGTATTTTGTAAATTATATTTGTATTTTGGAGATGTGAAAACACATCTTTCCGTAAATATGATTTGTGAATGGTGATTTGAGTTGCAAATTGATTTAGACTATAGATAGATATGTATAAACATAATACCAACGCCAAAATGTTGTGAAAGTTGAATCTCCCACCTCTCTCTCTCTCTTGCTCTTGCTCAACTTACTGTTGTTTGTGTCGAGTGGACATTAAATCCCATTTCTCTCTCGCTCTCATAAGCTTACTGTTGTTTGTGTTCCTTTAGTGTTGATGGTAGTTATCAGAGAAGAAGGATTTTACTGGACGATGATGACGATATATTCCCAGCGAGAGAAACCAACGCAACCAATCATAATCAAGGTATTACCAGTATTACCAGCCCTCGTGTTCCAATATCATCAAAATTAGCTGATCTACAAGAACTTGATGAAAGTCCGTATTTTAAAAAGAAACCACAGGTGATTATATTTCTTTTTATTTGAAGGATGAGGTGAGGGGGAGTTGGAGAAGGAGGATTACCAAGGCGCAGGGGCAGTGTGATAATAGAACTGTGTTTGATGAGCCTAGAAGAACTGTTTAGATTTCTAAAGAATGCAACCAATTTTTTACATATTTTGAGGGCTTTCACTCAGAAAAAACTCTAAATTTATTGTGTTTTAGGGTTAGTTTCTTTGAAATTCTAATATTCTCCAAATGGTCATTTTTCACTACATGTCAGTCAAGAACTGACAAATATCAACGAAACAAGATCCCTGGTTGAGAACCTTTGTTCTTATAAGATTGCTGAGTTGAATTTAAGAAATACCTGCAGGAAACATTGAATAAACTGTCTTTATATTATTAATTTGTAGCCTCAAGCATCCAGACATGTCCAACAACAGCAGCCAGTTATCCAGACAGCTGTATTTCCTAGTCGAGACCCAGAAATTCAGAGCTTGCGTAACGTAATTACTCCACCGTCTACTTCTGTTAGTGGTCCAACTGTCAGTCATCACAGCGCGTCTGCTTATCTGCCGGCAGGTTATCAACACAATACACCTCAATATCACACTCCACAGGTAAGATTCTTCAAGATGGATTATGTCCTACTGATCAGCAGTGAATATTCGCTAGGCCGCTACAATAACTGATAACGATGACATCGACGCGACTTAATGAGTCCCCGCTATTAACTTTTTTCCTCCGACAAAATAAATTCTAAAACATTTTTTTGAAGTATAAGAAAAATAAATAAAGACGTTTGAAGTATCTGTAAAAAATATTTCCTATTTAGTGTAAATGGATATTAAAATGAGTAAAAGGCATCATTTTGCCTGAAGCAGTTACATGTTATGTAAACAATGCACAAGCTATTGAGCCAATGACTGACGCCGCGTGAAGTAAATGCATGTGTTCAAGACAGTCATCTGTGACAGAGATAATTCGTAAATAATTCTCTGTGAAACAGATTGGGATTATGTGTGAACTAAATCAGAGATTTTGTAGCTTGTTTTTCCCATGTCAGTGAGGAGGGCTTGGCAATTAAAGCAACTAATCGTTTTTGGACTGGACTTTATTCATTTGTATTTGAATCTTAACACACCAGTGGTTTCATTTTCAAAACTTTGCCTCTAGGTCAGTTGGTTTTTTTTACCTCTACTGAGCAATATGTTTATTAATTTTGACAATTTTTATCTTTTTTTTTCGATTTTCTTTAATGCATTTTAAAGAGTTATAAACATATATAAATCAAGCTCTCTGATATTTCAGATGATGCCCGAATCATCATCCTTCTCTAGTCCACAACATGTTATATTACCTAATTCTCTACCTGAAGCTCATGCAATGGTAAGTTGTATTCTTCATATCAGGTCAAATTTCTAGCAATATGGCTCCTCATGGGGTTTTTTCAGGGGTTCTCCGGTTTCCCTCACTACTAAAGACCCCTACATGCAAGCGAATTAATAAATATAATTGAACCATATGTTAGTACCGAAGTGATCTAGTTTGTTTCGAGTGGACTCTAAACCCCCTTTTCTCTCCATCTCTCGGCTTCGATTATGGACCCCTACATGCAAGCAAATTAATAAATGTAATTGAACCATATGTTAGTCGCGAAATTACCTAGTTTGTGTTGAGTGGAGGTTTAAGTTTTAAATGAAATTTTTGATTTTTTTTTTCAATCAAAGCGTCAATAGATAAATGAAAAGAGCACTATTGAAGAGTTTATTTACACAATAATAACCATCGTAATGTTGGAAATACAAACTGTTTCTATGAAAATATATTAATTTTATTTGTGTGTTTATTTTCTCTCCAGCTACAGAAGTTACAAATAGAAAAACAATATACAGAATCTCTCCTAGATGGTACAAAACGTAGATATGAGGAAGAAATTATTGCTGTGGAAACATCTTTTAGGTATAGAATAACATTTCTTGATTTTATTGAATGTTTTATACATTTCTCTTCGATTCCCCACGTGTATGTGACACGGAGTAGGGTCACGTGTCCAAACTTTAGCTGCCTCCCTCCTGCGCAAGCAAATTATTGAAATAAAACTGAACTATATGTTACTCCAGAAATGTCCTAGTTTGTGTCGAGTGGATTTTAAACCCTATTTCTCTCTTATTATACATTGAGCCGGTTTGACTTCCGAACTTCAGGTCCGGTGTACAATTTGGTACCTGTTTTCATAAGCGCAGTCGGAGCAGAACAGTAGGACGTTACAAACCTCATTTCATTTCATTTCATTTTATTTACTTACTCAGCGAGCCATCAAGGCTCCCCATTGTCAGTAACCATATTTCCTTAATATATGTTCAAATTATTATCATGTAAAAGTTAGATAATTAATGGATATCACTTTGATTTACCAGAAATCGGATGAGAATTTTAGAAGAATCTAACTCAAAGAAAGAATCAAGGTAAGATATGTATAAAAGTTGAATAATTGTTTATTTTAAACACTGCAAGTCAGACTGTTTACAAAATACAGAGATCTTCATTGGGAATGGATAACTGACTTCTATGAAAAAGAGGGGGGTTGGGTAGTTGAATGGTTAGCATATGTGTGCTGTTTAATAAGATCTGTCATTGAGTCAACTGGCGTGGTTTCCATTCCCCTTTTGTACAAGGATTAGGATCGCTGTCCAACACTGTGGGGGGGGGTGGGATGGCCTAGTGGTCTAGAGTGCCGCGCTTCGACCTCTAGCTGGCCGGTCACCTCTGGCTTGCGGCTGTGGTTTCAAGCCCTGGTGTGAGTGTATGTGGCATGGAGATAGGGGCGCCTTCTCAACCTCGTGGGTTTCCTCCGGGCACTCCAGTTTCCTCCCACTGCTAAAGACCCCTACGCACAAGCGAATTATTGAAATAAAATTAAACCATATGTTAGTCCCGAAATGAACTAGTTGTGTCAAGTGGACGTTAAACCCCATTTCTCTCTCTCTCTCTCTCTCTGAAATAAATTGAAGTATTATACAGTAGTACTGCCATGATATATTGATTTCAATGCAACTAATAATTCTCCTCATAAAAATATCAAGTATTCAGAGCAGAACAATAGGACGTTAAACTCCATTTCATTTCATTTCATTTATTATTCAGACAGCGAGGTGAAACCAATATAAGCTGTAAGATTGATTAATTCTTGGACCATCACCAGTATTTTATTGATAAATTCTGTATTTGAACTTTTTTCTGGCATACCGTATCTATTTAAACCTTATTCTGGTAGATTACGTGAAGAAAATGAACAACTGATGCAGCAACATCTAACACGTGTTCGGCAGATGGAAGAAGAGAAAGCAGAACTAGCCAATCAGAATTACAGTAAATTAGAAGAAATGGAGAGACAGAGAGCGAAAGATGTAGAAACTATTAAAGAACAACACCGGTGAGTTAACCCTCCAGCTCTCCTTTTCCTAGAGTGAATAGCTCTCCTTCTCCTAGTGTGAATAGCTCTCCTTGCCCTGGAGTGAATGGCTCGCCTTTTCCTAGAGTGAATAGCTAACCTTCTCCTGGAGTGATAGTTCATCTTTTCCTAGAGTGAAAAGCTCTCCCTCTCCTGGAGTTAATAGCTCCCCTTCTCCTAGAGTTAATAGCTCTCCTTCTCCTGGAGTGAATAGCTCTCCCTCTCCTGGAGTTAATAGCTCTTCTTCTTCTGGAGTGAATAGCTGTCTTTCTCCTAGAGTGAATAGCTCACATTTTCCTAGAGTGAATAGCTCACATTTTCCTAGAGTGAAAAGCTCTCCTTCTCCTGGAATGAAAATCTCTCTGTTGTAATTATAGTAGTTGTGTCTTTTGTTAATCAGAATTGACCGCGATTTAATCACTCTGTTTCCATAGAAACCTGTTTTTTTTGTATCCAAGGGTGTTATAGTTCTGTGTCAGACCTTCTATGTTTATATTTGCAGGATTTCCTTCAGTGTATTAAAACGTGAACATGAAGAAGCCATTGAAAGATTAAAAGAAGCGAAGAATCTGGAAATTAACGCTGTAGCTAATGCTAACGATACCTCAAGGTTAGTCTTTCTCTGTATTTGGTTGGCTTGGTGGTTGAGTTAACTGGTGTTGTTTCAATCCCACAGGGTCTCATGGGTCCTCCAGTTTCCTACCACAGCTATATAAATAGCCTGTCTTCCATTAGCCCAGGCTAAGTGCAGAAGATTAAGACGTTAAACAAACCTGTCATTTATATAAATAGCCCTACACGCAAACGAATTATTGAAATGACATTGAACCATATGTTAATTTGAAATGACCCTATTTCTCTCTTTCTTTTTCAAATGATGGGAAAGGAATGAGATAAGCACTGCATTAAAGCACCCGTCAGATCAAAACATGCAACTGGTCGTATTAAGGTCTACTCCGTCAGATTTTTTTTGATCTGAACTCTTTGGTCTGAAGGGGGCTTTACGCGTGAGAGACTTATTGACCGTGACTGTTGGTACCAACTGAAGCACAAGTGATATGCGAACAGGCCTGCAATGACTTTTTGTACTGTATTTGTAACATTTTAACCGATAGTACAACTAAAGTGTTTTTAGATGTCACAACATTTCCACCTTTCTAAATCGATATATTTTAGTTTGGAGATGTTGAATAACAAATGCACTACACCTACAACTCTATCAGCACTACTTAAAAAAAGGCCAGAAATCTTATTTCACAGACTCTGGAGCTGTAACAGGAGCCGAAAGCAAAAGATATTTAAATCATTTATCATGTGTGACGGACAGTGTCACACTTGGTTTTATCATCAAAGGAAGGTATATGAGATGAAAAGTTATGTCATAACTCTGGACTTCTGTAGACTGGTGGTGCTGAATTGTTAGTCAAAAAGCTCACTGTTCATATAAATTACATGGAATAAGATCAATAAATTTTACCTTTTATAGGAGTTTAACAGCTGTAGTGGAACAGATCCAGACTAGTACCAAAGATATAGGATCTCTCCAATCTCAAGTTGAGAGTATACATCGTAGTGGTCTAGATGAAAGGGAGATAAGTCTAAAAGCTAAAGATGAACAACTTAGAAGTAAGTGATTTTCGCTGGGATAATATTTGTATTTATATTCTGGGATGGTATTTGTATTTATGTTCTGGGATGGTATTTGTATTTGTATTCTGGGATGGTATTTGTATTTATATTCTGGGATGGTATTTGTATTTATATTCTGGGATGATATTTGTATTTATATTCTGGGACGGTATTTGTATTTATATTAGATACACTGTTAGGGGGTTGAGTAGCCGAATGGGCATGTTAGATCATAAGGTCTGCATTGAGTCAACTGTCAGGGTTTCGATTCTCCGGTTGTACACGACAAGGTGTAGGATCACCTGTCTAACCTTGTGGATTTTCGCTCGATTCTCCAGTTTCCTCCCACAGTTAAACACCCCTAGAATGCAAGCAATTTATTGAAGTAAAATTGAACCATGTGTTAGTCCCATATGGCTTAGTTTGTGTGGAGTTAAGCCCCTTTTTCTCCATACTCCACGCAGCGTTTCGTTTGATCAGAGGTATTCTCACTACACACTGCTATCATGAGTGGATATTGTTGTTTTAAATCATGATTGGTCAGTAGTTCGACTACCAACCAATCACTACCTACCATACAAAAGCTTTACATTAAAAACGAGTGCCAATATTGGACCAAATATGTTTACATAACGTTACGTCATGGCTCACGCTTTTATTATGCCTAATTAACCCGTGCATAGGAGAATACTGCAGTAAAACTAATTGCGTGACAAACGAGGCTATCAAGTCGAATGAAATGTAAACAATACTGTTTGGAAACGAACATACTTTCACCGTTTTTAATACCTTAAATCACTGTCCAAAGTTTTAGGGAAGACTCAGATTAAACGACTGTCATGTTGCTGTACTTAAGTGATAGCTTTCATTGAACGGGGAGAATAGACAGACTCCCGCAAAAGTTCAAGAAACAGACGCTATTCCAGCAATGGCTAGAGAGAGATTTCTCGGGCCATTGCTTCAGGAATATGCTTTTTCTCTCTCTCTCTGGCATTATGCACATACATTTATATATGATTATTTTTAGGTCTTCAAGAACGACTATCGAGACAGGAAGAAGATAATGAGCGTGAACGAAAAAGACTGGAAGATCTAATCGCAAGAATGGAGACACAAATGCGTGAACAGACCAGACTTTTAGATGAAGTAATAAAAACATTAAGCTATGGTTACGAAATGTTTACACATTAAATATTTCTGCTCTAGGTGATATTCAAATATCAAATAATGCTGATAGGTTGGATGGCTGAATGGTTAGCACATGCGCGTTTTATCATAAGGTCTGTCATTGAATCAACTCGCATGGTTTTGAATCCCCGGTTGCATGTCACAAGGAGTAGGGTCACCTGTCCAACCTCGTGGGTTTTCTCGGGGTCCTCTGATTTCCTTCAACAGCTAAAGACCCCTACGCACAAGAGAAGTATTGAACTAAAATTGAACCATATGGTAGTCGAGTGGATGTTAAACTCCATTTCTATATCTATGATAGGTTGGGGTGTCATCTTTACATCATGGGGTCTGTCATTGACTCAAATACCATGGTTTCAATGCCAAGCTTGTACATGACAAGGAGTAGGGTAGTCTGTCCACCCTCTTCAATAGAAGGCTTGATCTCGCCTTAACTACATACATCTTATCAAGCCCTTCACGTAATACCCCGCATATTTCGCCACTAAGTTCGATTGTCACAAGCCCAGCTTGGGAACCTATCAGATTCATCGGTCGTCGTGAATACCAAGTCTCGTGCTTTATAGCTAAAATGCCTACATGTGACAATCGAGTTGCAAAGTTCAAAGATCGATCAAAGTCACGGTTGCTGTTTTCCGACGAGTTTCTCAATTTAAAAAACCCTGTTTGTTTACAGTGTGTTTGGTGCCACGAACTGTGATTGGACAATGCTAATTAGTCACTTGTAAAAACAACTAGCGCAAAGTTCGGGGAATTGCTGAGTATTCAAGCAACGGAGAGATGTTGTATAACTCGCGAACGTTGCTTAAGGAACATGTCTGTCCACCCTCTTCGGCTTTCTCTGTATGTGTTCTCCAGTTTCATCCCACTGCTAAAAAAGCTATGCACAATCGAATTATTGAAATAAAATTGTACCATACGTAAGACCCAAAATGACCTTTTAGATCAGTAACCCTATCAGTGGAATGATAAAAAATATATTTTATGTTTATCAGGAAAGATGGAAGATGAAAGGTGATATGAGTCGACTTGAAGCCAATCAAAGATCTCTAGAGGAGGAGAAGAGAATGTGGTTAGAACAACAGTCACGAGAACGCGCTGCTCTTGAACGAGCCAGGGTAAGTCAACATACACAGGGTTCAGACCAGTAAATTATTTCCCTCAATTCAATGATTTCACTTTTAATATTTTTATCAGATGATTTTGACATGTTGCGCAGTTTTTTCCGGTTTGATTTCTTCTTGTCAGTGATTCAGAACGGAGGGCCTGACAAGGACAGCTGTCTAGTCGTTTGGTTGGGATGAAAACTGAGGTCCTGTGTACAAGTTGGGGTGCATGTAAAAGATCCCTTGGCAGTTGGAATTTGATATAAGAGTAGGCGGTAGCGCCGCTGCCCGGGTAAAATGTCCCTCATGGCGTATGCCCGTCTTCTATTAGCTTAGATTTGGTGCAGAAGAGTAGGATGTTAAACTCCATTTCATTTTATTTCATTTAGTTTTGCATTTTGTGTTTATGAAGATTCAGATCATGAGAATGTTGAAAAAAATATGACATGCCAAGAAATGTCATTGAATCACTGATTAAAATATAGATCTATATTTCGTTTCGTTTTTATACGCCCACATTGAAATGTGGTCGTATATTGTC
Source organism: Patella ulyssiponensis (assembly GCA_963678685.1). NCBI lineage: Eukaryota > Metazoa > Mollusca > Gastropoda > Patellidae > Patella > Patella ulyssiponensis. Next base: position 93,642,056 of record OY783226.1, read on the forward strand.
GTCGCCCCCGTCCGTCTGGCCGGCGTCCACAATTGCTTGTGGACGCTCTAGAGGCCAAAGTTAATATCAGATTGACTTTAAATTTATACACAGTGTTTAAGGTCATGAGACGAAGAAGCCTATTGTTTTTCAGCGATTTCCGATAATAACTACCACAGTTATGGCCCTTGATCACTTCAAAAAATCTTGTGGACGCTCTAGAGGCCAAAGTTAATATCCGATTGGCTTTAAATTTATACACAGTGTTTAAGGTCATAAGACGAAGAAGCCTATTGATTTTCAGCGATTTCCGATAATTAGTGCCAGAGTTATGGCCCTTGATCACTTATGGCCCTTGTGGACGCTCTAAATGGCCAAAGTTAATAGCCAAAGTTAATATCAGATTGACTTTAAATTTATACACAGTGTTTAAGGTCATGAGACGAAGAAGCCTATTGTTTTTCAGCGATTTCCGATAATAACTACCACAGTTATGGCCCTTGATCACTTCAAAAAATCTTGTGGACGCTCTAGAGGCCAAAGTTAATATCCGATTGGCTTTAAATTTATACACAGTGTTTAAGGTCATAAGACGAAGAAGCCTATTGATTTTCAGCGATTTCCGATAATTAGTGCCAGAGTTATGGCCCTTGATCACTTATGGCCCTTGTGGACGCTCTAAATGGCCAAAGTTAATATCCAATTGACTTTAAATTTGTACACAGTGTTTAAGGTCATAAGACGAAGAAGCCTATTGATTTTCAGCAATTTCTGATAATTAGTGCCAGAGTTATGACCCTTGATCACTTCAAAAAATCCTGTGGACGCTCTAGAGGCCAAAGTTGATACCCGATTGACTTTAAATACACACACACTGTTTAAGGTCATGAGACGAAGAAGCCTATTGATTTTGGACGATTTCAAATAATTACTTCCAGAGTTGTCTCCCTTGATGACTTCAAAAAACCTTGTGACGCTATAGAGGCCAAACTTATCATCCGATTGACTTCAGATTGATACACAGAGTTTAAGGTGTTGAAACGAACAAGTATTTTGATTTTCAAATCAATGAATTTTGATAACTGAACAGCTAAATCCATGATATTAAATGTTTCCTATACTAATTGTTAGTGTGGGGCAAAACTTTTATAAAAAGCAAACAAATTCTAATGATTTTCAGATAATTACAAAATGAGTTGTTACTCTTAATCAGATTTTAGTGTATTACAAATGTTTCATTACCAAAAAAAGTAAAAATATGCGACAACCCTTGTTGACTGCCCGGACGATTTAGCTGCTGTGGGCGTATGTTTCGTTGCCTGGCAACCTATCTTTTATACTTTTGATGGTCTACACTACATAAAGATCTGACAAGTTATAGTGGGAGTTCACGTCAGGGGGCAGACGTCAGACATTAATTAATGCATCAGCGATGATATTTCTAGTGGTTTACCCATAGTTCCCGGCCTCAAAAGGCCAAGAACTTGCGTTAACAGACCGTTTCATTGGCTAATCCCCCACATCATCAAGAACACATCAATCATAACAACTTTTTCAGATCTTAGTGTTGTGAAGACAAGTAAAACGAAATTTTGAACTATAAAAACGTAACGAAATAGGATCTGTGTTTTAATCTGATTGTGAGTCACTAGTTCAAGGTCATATACATGTTCTCTTAGGCAGAGAATTATCTCCCTTGAAAGTAAATATTGACCATTTCTGTTCCTTGATATCTTTGAGAAAAGTGAGTTTTGTAGCTCATTTTGAGAACCACTGATACTCCCTTGACTGCCTTGTCACAGAACGACGATCTTTAGATAGTTCGCATCTTTTTAATTGATTTAAGTCACTAGAGGTGGATTTTCGATTGCCCCGAATTAACAGAATTGTAATCAAGTGATGCATAATTTTCACCAGGCCCCAAGTTCACAAAGCATTCTCAGACTTAAGTTGAGAATTTACTCAATTTTCAATCACTGTTTATAAGAAATATCTTTGATCCAGAAACACAAAACTTTGCATATAGTTTCTTTTTAGGGAATTTGATACATTAAAACAACAAAAGTTTTATAAAGGGCTATATTTTAGTTACAATAAGGAAAACGATTTTGAGTAAATTCTTAACTTAAGTCTGAGAATGATTTGTGAACTGGGGGCCAATTCTACCAGTCAACTGAGGTGGTGTGAGTAGATTCGTTGCGTAATTAACCACAAGGAATATATTTCAACTGTCAAGGTTGGTTGAGATATTTTGTTATGCAATTTACACATGTTTTGTAGCCTGAAATACCCCTTTTTACTTGATTGTCACTATTTTTAGGTATTGAGAGAATTCAATCCCAGAACGTCCAATCATTTTTTTCCTCAATGATATCTACCTTTTAAGATTTATTTAAGATTTTTTTCATGATTAGGAAAACTTTCAAGAAGAAAATCGAACGGCATTGAGTCAACTAAACAATGAGAGAAGGAATCTGGCGGAAGAAAGGATGAAATGGAGCGTTGATTTAAAACTAAGTCGTGAACAATCACATCAAGAAGCTATCAAAATGGCCCAGGTAGGATATTGAGTTTTTATCGTAAACCATGTCTGTCAGTCTGTCGGTCAGGCGTCCACAATTGCTCTCGAGGCTAAAGTTGATATCCACTTGATTTTAAATTTATACACATTGTTAAAGTCTTGAGACGAAAATGCCTATTGATGTTTAATGATTTGCCATAGTTATGGCTCGTGATCACTTTGAAATATCTTGTGGACACACTGCTTTAGGCTAAAATTAATATCTAATTGCCTTAAATTTTACGAAGTATAAAAGGCGGGTTTAACTATTTCGGCACCAACAAGCTAATGATTTGTGCTATGAGGGTTGGTCTGACAGGAGCACTATGACCTACCAACTGACAGTGAATCTTGGTTTTTCATACAATCCGAATGACTAGACCCTGGTCCTTTCTGCAAAGAGAAACCAGGCTGGAAAACCTTGAGGGACGTTCGGGTCCAACACCAGGAACAACTGGGTTACATTCATCTGGTTATTGAACCAATGCGGCACTCACCCAACCACAGGAATAATTATTCAGGAATTCTGTAACTGCAAGTTCTCGTTGCATTTGATCATTTTGAATTAAAATATTCCCGCCAAATATTTTGATGCTATTATTCAGACGGAAGCAGAATATGAAGTTTTAACGAAATCAATTGCCGAGGAGAAAACAAGATCGTCTGCTCGTAAACAGGAATTAAAGATGGAAGAAGATCGAATCGCGGATGAAAGAGGTCGTCTAGAACGAGAGAAATTTTCAATCGAAACAGAAAAAGAACGTTTATCTAATATGGCGTCACAGATGAAAACTAAAACAGCTGAGATTGATTCAATGACAGAGGTAGGTTTCTGTTGCTAGTGTCATATAGTAATGTCACTTTCATGGAAGAGTTCTCTCCCCTTTGTTATTGACTAGAGTACTCGAGAGTTATCTCCCATATGTAGAATCTTTAGTCTTGTAGAGAGGTTGAATAAAGCATGGCCTATCTAACATGTGGTTTTTAGAGTCAGTATATTTTAATCCATGTCATCCATGGTGAACCAGAGAACTAACCCCCACAGAGCATGGTGGAGATGCTAAACTAGTGATCCATCCACAATATTAGCTGATATTTTTTGGAAGAAGTGGAGAAATTACCAAAAATACACCAAGATCTACCACAGTTGTGAAATTTTACAATGAGTAACATTTTTCTTAAATATTCATTTTAACTTATTTTGTTAAAAGACTCTGAACTGTAATTTAAATTATTGTGGAATTTAGCCCATGCAAGCACCCAAAGAAATTAAATTTGACATTTTGCCTAAATGATAGTGGCTTTTAACATGAGGCTTTTAACATGAGACTCAAAGCTAAAATCTGAAATTGATGAAAGGCCTAAAGCTAGTTAGCAGTTGTTCCTGATTTTGAGTGTTATATAGTGTTCCAGTACAATTTACAACATGATCAAGTGTTCCAGTAAAGAAATTATGACATGTGGGTTTTTTTTTTCAAATGTAACCGCTCTGAAACTTTTTTAATATCGACCAAAGAGCCTAAAGACAAACATTTTGATAACAAATTAGAGCCAGCAGAGTATGTGATAACTGTATCTATAGAAAGAACTAACATTTTCTGTGTTTGTTGAAGTCCAGTGATGCAGACAGGCCTACTCAGCCTACTGACTGTTGTGTGAATTTTTAACTGATGATCAGTATTTGAGACTAACCTTTAAATAAGGCCTAGCCTATTAGACTGAAATTATTTTTTTATTGATAATTAACACTGTGTTTTTATTTTATTTTTATTTTAAATTTTTTTAACTTTTAACTATTGTGAATGTATGTAGTATTTTTGAAATTCCTTTGAAAGTGTGTGTATGGAAAATTTTGTTATATTGTGTTCTCATAATTTATTTAGGCTTACATTTATAAGATAAGTTATGTTTTGCAAGATAGTAAAAGTAAATTTAATATTTTCATCATTACTTAACCATTTGTTAATTTTGCATTTTGAAATAATGGCTTATCATTAATATAATTAAGCATTTTCAGTATTTGACTGCCTAGAATTTTTCATACACAATTTAGTTTAGGAAAATTAAGGTCATAATTTTGTTCATGTTATTCATCACACATGGTTTGTTTTTCTGTAACGTTAATAGGCCTTCTTTTTTACCTTTTTCTATCTGATTCTAATTTTGCGATCATGGCTACATTTAATTCATCAGATAGATTCGAGGGCGCAACACTCTCCAGAGATAAAGCTTCTGCCCATTTTCTGTCATTTATTGATTACTTAGAAGCCAATAATCTTGATACAGAACCAACAAGTGTGCAAGAAATGACACAATTTCTAGTAAGGTTCAAACAAACTCTTAAAGGTTCAGCTCGACTTTGGATCGAGGGAAGAGTTTTTCAAAATTTAGAAGATTTAAAATCTACATTTATAAATAGATTTTCAGAAACCAAAACTTCATTCTCTTTACATCAAGCTTATCAGAATTTCACCTATGATATGCAAATTTCTGCTCAGGAAAATCTAGAAAATTTGCAAAAGTTATCCAACCATTTGGGTTTCAGAGATCAGCAAATCAGACATAAGTTTATTTCTATATTGCCAGAGCAATGTCGTCAAGCCGTGGTGATGTCTTTAAATGACAACGTTCCGATTGATAGGATTCCACAAAAGGTTCAATGTTTTTTCGACGTTTCAAAACCGAAAGAGGTAACTTTTTCGCATTCTGAAGTAGACTTACTTCATAATGAATTGCAATCTTTGGACATTAATAATTCTTCGAACATGTCCAAATCACGTTACAAGTCGCCTAATAGGCCACCAAGAAATTTTCGCTCAAATAGTGTTGATACACGTGATACATATAGGCCTGAACGTCGTGATCCGAGTCGGGATAATAATTATCGCCAAACGCGCAGTTCTTTTGATCACCGTTCTTCACGGAATTATTATCGACAACGTGATGATTCTTTTAATAGCCGTTCTTCTAATTATTACAAAAGAAGATTATTTTGTGATTTTTGCCTGAAACCAAATCACACTTGGCGCAACTGTTTTCAACGTGAACGTGAGTTGTCCTGCAGACGTAATAGACAATCTAAAATATCTGACAATGGCGGTCAGGATTTTTGAGTAAGGGAACTTGTGATTCTGCTCCTCGTGAGTTCCCTGAAACTGATTCCAAACCAGTTGTTATTAAGTTGGATAAACGCAACTATTGTAAAGGCAGTTTTCAGGATAGAAAACCTGCATTAATTCTTTTTGATAGTGGTGCATCAAGATCACTTATTTCTTCGTCAGTTATTCATTCTTCGCCTTATCTTAATAATTTGCCTGTTAATAAGTTAAACAAAGCCCTAAAGTTTCGTATGGGTAATGGAAATTGTTTAGTTTGTTCGTATTTTATTCGTTTTGAGATTAGTATTCAAGGTCATATTTTGGAAGTTGAGGCATACATTGCTAAAGACTTAGTTGGAATTGACATTATATTAGGTCAAGAAACTTTATCATCCTTGGACGGTAATCTCAGTTTTCGTGACAATATCTTTCAGTGCAAATCACGAAAAATTTGTTTTTCAACTTGTCACAGTATTCATATAAAGCCTAATCATAGTCGTTTCGTTACTGTGTATGGTAAAGTTCCAGCAGTGTTTAAGAATAGAGAAGTGTTACTTTATTGTAACAAAACTGTTTCGGATGCCTGTCCTTCGTCCGTTTTAGTCAAACTAAAGCGTAACAAGGCTGTAATACCTATTAGCAACACAAGCGATAAAACTTTGCATATTCATGCATCGACACCTATTTCTTTTATGTCATTGGATGACATTTTTGTTTGTGAAAATCCAGATTTATCTAGTCATGACCAGTCTAAGAGTATTTCAAAGGAAGCAATTCGAGATATTTTCAAGCAGAACATTGATTTGTCTTCAAGTATTCTTACTAATAATGCCAAAGATGGATTTTATGAACTTTTATGTGAGTATAAAAGTGCTTTCAGTTTACATGGAGAGATTGGTCATTGCCCAAATATGTCAGTTGACATTGAAGTTTCAAACGAAGACCCATTCTATATAAGACCCTATCCTACTACTGAAGCTGAGAAGCAAATCATTGACGCAGAGTTAAACAAATTGGTTAAACTTGGCATATTAGCTGTAGGTCACCAATCCTACACTTCGCCAGTTCTTGTAATTCCAAAGAAAGGCACAAGTGAAAAGAGAGTTGTTGTGGATTTCCGATACCTTAACTCGAGGATTAAACGATTAAATCATCCATTTCCTCTACTCTCTGATACTTTAAAGCGTATTGGTAATTCTAAACCCAAGGTTCTCAGTTGCATTGATCTAAAATCTGCATTTTTTACTTTACCTTTGTCTCCCAAATCTCAGAAGTACACAGGTATATCGTCATACTATGGTGGAAAACATTATTATTTCAAAAGACTAAGTCAAGGTCTTAGTGTCTCACCAGCTGTTTTTCAATCTAAGATCGATGAAGTGTTATCCGAAGTTAAAGATAGTTATAATTATTGTATTGCCCATCATGATGACATCATTGTCTTTAGTAAAGATCAGAATTCTCATAAACAACACTTAGCCCAAGTATTTCAAGCCTTAATAAACAACGGTCTAAAAATATCGCCAAAGAAATGTTCTTTTTTTCGTAGTAATGTTGTTTACATGGGTCATCAAATCACTATTTGCAAAAACGGATTGGCTACAATTCAGCCATTATCTGAAAGATGTCATGCTATTCAAAATTTGGCTCGCCCAAAATCAACTAAGGATGTTCGTAAATTCATTGGTGCTGTGAATTATGTATCTAATTTTCTCCCTAAACTACAGCTTGTATTACAACCGTTGCATAAGATATCCAATAAAAGAGTTCAGTTTCATTGGACAGAAGAACATGAATCTACATTTAACGAAGTAAAGAAACTTCTAATTCAGCCGCCTGTTCTATACATGCCATCTGGTGATGGTAGATTCACGCTATACAGTGATACATCGAGAACAGCAACCGGTTCCTATTTAACTCAGGTGATTAATGGTCAAGAAAGGTTATTAGGTTATTATTCTAAGCGACTTCCTAAGGCTTGTGAAAGATATAGTGTAACCGAGTTAGAATTATTTGGATTATTAATCAACATTACCAATTTTCAGTATCTACTGAAAGGTGTTGAATTCGATGCATATGTCGACCATTCTGCAATAGTCCAGTTATTCCAGTCTAAACGTGAACCATGTACTAACCGTTTAAAGAAACTATTGGTTAAATTATCTCATTATGCATTAAAAATAGGATATAAGAAAAGTACCGAATTGGTCTTAGCCGATTTTCTTTCTCGCAGTCCATTAGAGGACGATTCAGAAATAGATGTTGTTGTCCCAACTGCATTTTCCACTGAAGAAATTAATCCTGTAAGTGAGCGACCAGTTACAAGACAATGGGCTAAACAACAAAACATTCAAGTTCCGGATGTGCATCCAGTTATAAAGCCCACTACTTCTTCATCGTCTACCGCTCATGTTCCACATGTAAGTAACGATAGTAATGACATTCCAGTCCCTATATCTAATTCCCAGACAACGCAAGCTCAAAATTCTAATAATTCTGAACCTCGACTAGTTGATAAATCTCTAGTATCTGAAGATGAGGAAATCGAAGTTCCTATTGAATTGTGTATTCCTCCACGACCTGTTGTTCATAATTGTGAGAACATTATTCAAAAGAATTTTCCAAAACAACAAGATTTGAACAAACTTCTAAATGTTATTAAAAGGAAAATCATCAGAGATTATAATCTTTCAATAGATGCAAATAAATTACGCATCGAACAGGAAACCTCACCATATTTTAAGCCAATTTACGATTATTTATGTCATGATATTTTGCCAGCAAATAAGAAGTCAGCAAAGACAATTCAATTAAAATCTGAAGAATATCTTTTATGCGATTCAGTTTTATTCAGACTTATCATTCATAAAGATGAGACATTCACTTTGCAATTAGCCATTCCTGAATCAATGTGTCATAGCCTTATCAATATCTACCACGACAGTCAACTTTCAAATTATCAAGGTATTGTTCGAACTTATCTGACCATGAGAAAATTATTTTACCTTCCTAATATGTTTGACACTATTTCTTCCTATATCAAATCATGTTTCAAATGCCAGCAATTTAAAGGCAAAACGGACAAAGTTCGCATATTTCATAACAGAATTCCTACACATTATAGAACTTTTGATAGATTAAGTCTTGATTTCAAGAGTATGCCATCTTCATCAACCGGATTTAAAAATTTAATGGTTGTTTGCGACGAAATAACAAGATTCGTTGTTTGTGTTCCTTTAAAATCTCTAGACGCTGAAACTATTTGTGAAGCAATCATACAGAAGATAGTTTGTACTTTTGGTCCACCGTCTGTTCTTATCACAGATTGTGCTGCATCCTTAACTGGTAAACTTATTAGTGTACTTTGTCAAGCTCTAGATATTGATCAGAAACTTATCAGTGTGGAAAATCATGGAAGTTTACTTGTTGAAAGACATATCCAGTCTATTTCTAATTTTCTCAAGTACAATTTAAATCAGTTTGGTACAGATTTGTTTGGTTGTAACCGTATTTGGTTATTAATGACAGGAGGCAGACTAACAGTCATATAAAGCGTTTAATAGAGAGCATGGGAAATCAAGACAACAGACATGTTCTTCATGCCGAAGCGAAAGCGGTAGAGACGAGGAAGGCTTTTCATTGGTCAATAATACCACATCCCCCTTTGTATAGCCTTCATTGTCTCTTAATGATATGACAATGTAATAAAAATAATAATTGATCAAACAATAACCAAAAACATTTTGTACATAACAAAACATAATAATTCTTTAAATTTCAGTGATCAATCTTTTTGGATGTTTTCTTAATCTGTTAGAACGTCTAACTAAAATTGGAGATTTTGGAATAGTTGGATTATGAAAATCACTAACAGAAATATTTGGCATATTATGATTAACATCAGTTATATTATCATTATAACAATCTAAATCTGCATATGTATAAATAGGATCCCTTGGAGGTTTACATGGAACAAGATTAATTCTATTTCTCCTAACAATACCATGTACAGTTTCAATAAGATATGATCTATTAGGAAGTATTTCTTTTACAATACCATGACGTTTTAAATCACTAATATATACATTCTCATTCAATATAAGTACAGATTTTTCAGAAACATTATGACGACGATCAAAGTTTTTCTTAGAACGCTTTCTATACTGTTCTTCTCTTTCCCTCACATTATTCAAGAAAGGCCAATGAGGTTGTAATTTACTTGTTAAGCAAGGTACAAAATTTCTCAATTTTCGACCAAACAAAAGCTCAGATGGACTATATCCATTAGAAAGAGGGGTTGATCGATATGCCAACAATGCCTTATAAGGATCATGTGATTTCTTAAGTAACAATTTAACTGTTTTTACTGCAATTTCCGCTGCTCCATTACTTTGTGGATGTATCGGGCTGCTAGTAATGTGTGTAAATTGAAAATCTTTAGCAAATGTCTTAAATTCATATGATTTATACTGAGGACCGTTATCAGATCTAAGAATTTCAGGTAAGCCATGCCTTGCAAAAATCGATTTGAAGTGAAGAATTACTTCTGATGAAGTTAGAGATTTTAACGCTGCAATTTCTACATATCTAGAAAAATAATCAACTACAAGTAAATATGTTTTTCCCTTGAAATAAAACAAATCAGATCCAATGACTTTCCATGGTCTTTCCGGAAAATTTGTAGGAATTAATGGTTCAGAATGTTTGGCACGAAATTCAGCACACTGTGTGCAATTTTGAACTAGATCAAGAATATGACTGCTTAATCCAGGCCACCATACACTTTGTAAGGCACGTTCACGACACTTTTGAATACCTAAGTGACCTTGATGTAATTTCTGTAACATTTCTGACCTTAAAGATTCTGGAATAACAATTCTTGCATTACGAACTAATAAATTATCTATCAGAGTTAGTTCATGACGTACAGGATGGAAATTTTTCAATGAAGAGATAATATTAGATTTTTCAGGCCAACCTCTTTTAACATAAGTAATAACTTTGCTTAAAATAGGATCATTATGTTGAACCTTCTGAATTTCTAATAATCGACTTTCATTACTAAAAATTTTAACAAAGTTTTGTCTAACTGAACAAATCATAGCTTCACAATCTTTGCTTAATTCTAAATCAGTTTTATCCAGACAGTTTGACAATGGAGCTCTACTCAGTGCATCAGCTAGAATGAGGTCTTTACCTGGTACATGAGAAATGGTATATTTATAACGAAATAATCGTAGTCTGAATCTCTGTATGCGAGCAGGAAGCTCATTCACACATTTTGTACCTAAAAGAGAAACCAAGGGTTTGTGGTCAGTTTCGATGTGAAACTTTATGCCTACTAAATATTCGGAGAATTTCTCACAAGCCCATGTTACACCGAGAGCCTCTTTATCAATCTGGGGATAATTACATTCAGCACTTGTCATCGTGCGTGATGCGAATGATACAGGTTTCCAATAACAACTAATTGGATCAAATTGCAAAATTGCCGCTCCTAATCCAAATTTTGATGCATCTGCATTAACTTTGGTTTTGTGATTAGGGTTATAAAGTTTTAAAACACGAGAAGAACACAATTCTTCCTTAAGAGAATCAAAACACTTTTGTCTCTCATTAGTCCAATTAAAATCCGCTGAACTGGAAAGAAGTTCTCTCAATGGTTGAGTTAATGTTGTTAAATTTGGGGTGAATTTCCCAAGTTGATGAACTACGCCAAGTATGCGTCTCACACCGTGAACATCATTAGGTGGTTCGAGTTCTTTAATGGCCTTGAGTTTATCCGGATCTGGGGAAATTCCAGTCTGGGAAATAATGTGACCCAAAAACTTCATTCTTGTCTGTGCAAATAAACACTTATTCAAATTCAAAGTTAATCCCGATGATTCTAACCTTTTGAGTACCGATTTTAAACGTTCATCGTGTTCTTTTAAAGTTGAACCAAATACAAGGATATCATCCATGTGACACAATACACCGTTTAATCCATCTAATAACTGCGACATTCTCTTCTGGAAATATTCTGGAGCAGAATTTATTCCGAATGGGAGTCTGTGAAAACAGAATCTGCCAAATGGAGTCATAAAGGTGGTTAAATGTCTGGAAGACTCACTCAATCGAATTTGAAAAAATCCACTATTGGCGTCTAATTTTGACATATACTTTGCACCAGATAATTGACCTAAAGTGGAGTCTACTGTGGGTAATAAATAATTTTCTACTAGCACATTCTGATTCAGCATAGTGAAATCTACACAGAGACGTATCCTACCATCAGCCTTGTCAATGGGCACGATGGGGAAACACCAATCGGTTGGTTCATCCACTTTGGAAATTACTCCATCTTTTAACATAATATCGATTTCAGCCTTCAATTTCTCATATTGAGGTAACTTGACAGCTCTTGACGTCACAACAGCATATGGGACCGCATCTTCTCTTAATCTTATGGTGTAATCACCAGACAACTTCCCTAATCCAGAAAATAACTTTGGATATTGCTTCACATAATCAGAATTATTATCTACCACTGTATTCAATGATGATGTTTCTTGTTGATGTTGAGTTGTACAAGAAGTTGAAGAATGTAGCAAATCTAAGGCTTTAATTGCAGGTTGTCCCAATAATGGTATAGACAAATCATTCACTACATAAACTCTTTGATTAGTAATTTTAGATGTTGTTTCACACATAATGTCGATATTCATACTACCAAGAACTATTAACTTTGTATTACTAGGACCATATAATATTCTATCTGGCTTTGCTAACTTCAACTTTGGCGTTAAACACTGAACTTTCTCAAAGATCGAGTTAGAAATACAAGTTACATCTGCACCGGAGTCGATCTTGAATTCAACATCAAGTTTTCCCAGTTTAAGTTTTCTCTTGAAAATATCTTGACATTCATTTGTAGAAACTAGACCCATAAATGCATATGAATTATTTTCTTCAATGTTGTTGACATGTCTTGAACGACAAACTTTATCCCAGTGTCCTAATTTCTTACATTTGCGACACGTTGAGTTTTTCGCTGGACATTCAGATCTTGAGTGATATGTATTTCCACATCTATGACATGATCGTTTGTTTACATCCGATGTTACCTTGACATTGGTATGAGTGCTCTGTGCTGGAACAGGATTACTCCCCTTCTTATGAAGCGGTGGTTTAAACTTCTGTTTCGGCTTCGACTTTATGGCGTCTACTTCAGTGGTCGAATTCGTCTCACGAAGTGTGCGATTTTGTGCTATAATGGATTCGGATTGACGAACCATATCAATGGCTTTCTTCAATGAAAGTTGAGAATCCAATTGTAGTTTTTGCGATAATTTCTCATCACGAATTCCTACGACGATTTTATCTCTAATCAATTGCTCTCTAAGCATACCATATTCACAATATTCCGAAAGCGGAAATAAGGAATTTATAAAGTTATCAGCCGATTCTCCTTCTTTTTGAAAACGTTTATTAAAATTTGCCCTTTCAAAAATCACATTCTTACGAATGATAAAATGACCATCAAAACTTGTTTTAACCATGTCATATGTTATTTGTTCATCATCAGGATAATCAAAGCTATTGTAGATATCGTCTGCCTGTTGACCCATGGTGTAAATTAAAGTTGATACTTGTCTATCTTCTGACTGTTGATCCAAACCAGATGCCAATCTATATCGATCGAAACGTCGTATCCACGCCGACCAGGCTTGTCCATTATTAAAGTCTAACTCTGGCGGTGGCTGAATTGCTGACGAAACTTGTAAATTACCATTTGTCCTTGTATCGGTGGCAGTGGATGTCGCCATATTCTCGATAACACGTGATTTACCGTCGACTCGAAATGATTGAAAAGTTCAATATTTAAAACTAACACACCTGTCTGTAGCCGTAAAAATGTCCGTAAAATTCTGACACCATGTTTGGTTGTAACCGTATTTGGTTATTAATGACAGGAGGCAGACTAACAGTCATATAAAGCGTTTAATAGAGAGCATGGGAAATCAAGACAACAGACATGTTCTTCATGCCGAAGCGAAAGCGGTAGAGACGAGGAAGGCTTTTCATTGGTCAATAATACCACAAGATTGGGTACGATATGTTTCAACATGCTGCTACGCATACAATTCATTTGTTTCCCCACAACTTGGAAACTATTCACCATATGAGTTGGTTTTTGGTAAAGAACCAAAGAATCTAACTTCCCTAAATTGGTCCTTTTCCGGAATATGTAAATCTTATGATGAGTATATGTCACACCTTAAATCTAAATTTGATGCTATTTCATCAACTATTCTTAATCTACAGAAGCGACAACAAGAAAGTCAAAATATGAGTATTGCTCATAGTCTTAGCAAAAATCCAATTTATAGTCTTGGACAATTGGTTTTTGTGTTTAAGCCTTCGTCTTCAGCATTAACTGCTAATTCCCGGAAGATCAAAGCAGATTGGTGTGGTCCGCTAGTAGTTCATCAAATATTAGATAGGACACATTACATTCTATCTACCCTTGAAGGAAAGGTATTACAAGAGGTCTTTTCTATAAACAGACTCAAACCTTGTTTTGTGCGATCTCATGAACCTAATAAACAAATAACTCATATAGATGCCTTAAGAAAGAGTTTAGGTAAATCAGATGATGAAAGTGCTCATATCGTTAATTGCGACAATTTCTTAAAATGTACAGATGAAGTAGGTAATGTTTTGTCTACATTTGATGATAGCAATGTTATATGTAATAGACTTACTACGCCTGTAGATATAGCTCAATGTAAAGTTAATATTATTGAGAATAGAAACATTGCATCCTTAAATAAGTTAAGTTTAGGTCAAATAGAGCAACAGTTCCATCACATAGTTGAGCTTAGTAATGAAGATTATATGGAAATAAAGAAAGCTCGATTCAAATTTGGTTCGTTAGAACTATTAGTAGAGATTCCATGTCAAAAGAATAAGGAATTTACTTGGATTAATGTTGATAATTATCCTTATTTGTATCCAGTTGTTGAAAACTTACAATGTGATCCAACATTCCATATTACAGGAAGTTTAAGAAAATACAATAGATATTATTGTTAAAGCAAGTTTATCATAAACCTAGTGTTTTGATGTTGTGATTTAATAAATCAACCATCGTTTTTATAGGTAAACCTTATTAATGCCATATCATCTTCCTATTTATAAACTCTTTGAAGTTGTATTCAAATCGGTATTAATCACGTATTTGATGTTGGAAAATGTATGTACTTGCATATAATTTGTGATATTAAGCATTGAGGTTGGAGCAATACTTGTAAAATCAATTGGTAATCAAACATCTTATGAGAATTTCATACTTGCAATCTATTTGATATTGTGGAAAAGTTTTAGCTTGTTTAAACATGCTGTAACTGTATATATGTTTTTGAAGATTGTTACTAATTATTTTTATGTCAGGCTATTTTATATTTCACAAATTTTCAAGTTTGATATGTTAATTGCTATTTCATTGTGTGTGTTTGATTGTTTCTGTGAGTGATTCACAAGGAATTTTGTTTCTCTTTCATTATGATAATGTAAACTCTAATTTATCAAAGGGAGTTCACATCTTTCAAGAGAGGGGGATGTCATATAGTAATGTCACTTTCATGGAAGAGTTCTCTCCCCTTTGTTATTGACTAGAGTACTCGAGAGTTATCTCCCATATGTAGAATCTTTAGTCTTGTAGAGAGGTTGAATAAAGCATGGCCTATCTAACATGTGGTTTTTAGAGTCAGTATATTTTAATCCATGTCATCCATGGTGAACCAGAGAACTAACCCCCACAGAGCACTAGGGCGTAAGTCGCTGTTGCTAGGTGATGAATCTTAATCGCTAGGTGGTGAATCCTTGTAACGAGGTGATGAGATAAATCTCTGTTGCTAGTTGATTGATATATGTTGCTAGGTGATGAGGTAAGTCTCTGTTGCAAGGTGGTGAATTTCAGTAACTGAGTTTAAGGTTGTGTAATCTTAATTGTAGATGGCAAATAGAACTCAGAGTGAAGGAGATAGATCGTTAATGGAGGCCAAAAACATTGAATCTCAACAGAATCAAAGATTGAGTAAAATACAACAAGAATTAAAACAATTACAGTCAATGGAGGACAATATTGCTCAGGTAAAAAAACATCTTCCAAATATTTTGTTGAGCATGTAAATATAAGGCGATGTGATGAACAATTGAGGTCCCATGTAAAGATGCTGCATGTTCAAGATTATCCACTGACATTTTAAAATCAATTTAAAAGTTGACTGTAGTTTCACTGTCTAGGCAAAATCTCCTATCACAAATTATTCTTACGCTGGATGTTTTGTTTCCATTTGCTGCTGTGTAAACAAAAACATGTAATTTTGGAACATTACTGATAAAATTTGAATACCGTATAGGAATTAGATATGAAAAATACGGAGGTGCAGTTATTTTTATGAAGTTCGGATTTTGATTATTAGTTGGTACATGAATTTTAATTGTGAATCCGTCTGCTTAAATAATGATAAGAGTTATGCCCCTTTATTTTCGGTAAAAATGTCTGACAAGAAAAAAATTCAAAAAAGAGAAATGGGGTTTAACGTCCAATCGATACAAACTAGGTTATTTCTAGACTAACATATGGTTTAATTTTATTGTAATAATTTGCTTGTGCGTCTGGCTCTACAGTGGGAAGAAACAGGAGGACCTAGGTAAACCCACGAGGTTGGACCCTACCCCTTGTCACATACAACCAGGGAATCAAAACCACGCCAGTTGACTCAATGACAGGCTTTATGATACAGCGCGCACTCGCTTATCATTCGGATATCGACCAAAACCCCCCAACCCCCATTCCCCTGAAAAAATTTAAAATAGCAACACTGGGTATGCCTGTCTTCAATATCCCAGTTAGTGTAATAAAGTAGGAAGTAAACATCATCTAGTGCAGAATTGGAAACTGGAATTATTTCAATTATCTTATTTCAGTATTTACTGGTAGTTGTTTTAAAATTCTTTATTTTTATTTCAGGAGAAATTAAAGATAAGTAAAGAAAGAGAAGAATTACAGAATTTACGGAATTCAGCATTATGTACGAATTGTCGCTCGCCGTTAAATGGAGCAGCTCCACCTAATGGCATTCAAAGTAAGTTTCACAGACATCTTCAAAATTTGACCAGTGGTGCTATTTTTGACTCTCGCGCAAACGAATTATTGCAATAAAATTGAGAGAGAGAGAGAGAGATGGGGTTTAACATCCACTCGACACAAACTAGGTCATTTTGGGACTAACATATGGTTTCAATTTTATTTCAATAGTTCGCTTGCGCGTAGAGGTCTTTAGCAGTGGGAGGAAACCGGAGTGCGCGGAGAAAACCCACGAAGTTGAGAAGGCGCCCCTATCTCCATGCCACATACGCTCACACCAGGGCTCGAAACCACAGCCGCAAGCCAGAGGTGACCGGCCAGCTAGATGTCGAAGCGCGGCACTCTAGACCAGCAATAAAATTGAACCATGTTAGTCTTGAAATTACCTAGTTTGTTGAGTGGACCTCTCTCTCTCTCTTGTACCTAATAAGGAGTAGGGTCTCTTGTCGAACCTTGTAGGTTTCCTCCTACTACTAAAGACCCCTATTGAAATAAAATTGAACCATATGTTAGTCCCAAAATGTCCTAGTTTGTCTGAGTGGACGTTAAACCTGGCATTAGATTTCAGACGAGATGATTTGATTCTGGCGATAAATCAAAAATGAATAATTTATTTGTATTTTATTTTAGTGCTCAATTCATCTCAAGTGATGATGTCATCACCCATACCAGGAGTGCATGCTGGGAGATATTCTAGTGTGATGTCCAATGGTTTAGGAAGAGGTCAACTATCCATGAACGCCATAGAAACCATTACATCATCAATAGCTGCGGACAGATCAATCAGGATGTGGAAAATACAAGCTTTAAAGGTCAGTGTGGCTCAGTGTATAAAGGCGCAGGTTCTTTAGTTGAAACATGATTTATTTAAAAAAAGGCAGAAATTCCCAGATTTTATCTCGGTGTTGCTGTTGGCCCTGAAAGTTCCTCAAGACATCTTTATACTTTTATCCCTTGCGATTGGTCCACAAGATGGGTCAAGAGACGAACAAACCAAGGTCAAAACCATGACAGTTTGATTTCAATGAAGAGAGGTAGAAATGCCGTTGTTTGTGAAAAATTTCCTTCATATGTACACTGCATGGTGCCTGTTCATCTTCATAATCCCAGTCAGTGTGGATGTTAAACCATAGGGCCCGACAAGGGCAGTTGTCTAGTCGTAAAACCGAGGTCCCGTGTACACATTGGCACGCACGTAAAAGATCCCTTGGCAGTTGGAATTCGATATAAGAGTAGGCTCCGCTGCCCTGGCAAAATTTCCCTCATAGTACACTGTATAGCGTATGCCCGTCTTCATTAGTCCTGTCAAGAGTAGAACTGTAGGACATTAAACTTTATTTCATTTCATTTTAGGATGTTCAACACCTTTTAATTTCATTTCATTCTGCTTCCTTCCTTGAAGGGAAATAAACCTGGGGATATTAATAAAACCTTGAAAGGGCAAAAATGCTGCTGTCTGAGGCAAAATTTCCTTCATAGCAGACTAAATGGATAATCCCCATTTTCTTTAGCCATGGTGGAACAGAAAATTTCATAAATGGATGTTTTGATTATTTTTTGTGTCATTGTCTAGTAACCAAAATATTTTGTATGTTTTTTTTATATGTTGGCAGGATAAAGATTATTTAGAAGAAGAAAGTATGTTCCTAGAGACATTAAAACATTCACCATATCATGGTGGAGAGAAATCATTTCATTGACGTTAAATTTACTTACTTCTTATTTCGATTCTTCTTTTTCCTGAAGACAAGCAATTATAAAGTTTGATCTTATTGAGGCCTTGAGGCGAAGCAGCTGTATGAATAGATGAGATGTAGAGTTTTACTTGCCAGTGAATTTTAAATAGCTATGTTTACAGTGAATTTTAAACTGTTATGTTAATTTTTAAAAGAATGGAATGAAAACAGTTTTTGAAATCTCGTCAACACAATATGTTGGTTGTTATGAAATTAACATATTTTTTGAAAAAAAATTTTCTGTATTCAAAATATTGAAATGTTTTGTGGAGAGAATTTGTGATAAGTGGGTTTGTAAAGGACTGTTATGTCGACTATAGGTAAATTGTTTTATATATCTATATAATATAGTAAATGGAAGTAGATATACAATGTTTTTAATATATAGGCCTATTGTATATATATAGATATAGTATTATTAGAGAGCAAGTGGTGCTAGAAAGAAAAAGATATACATGTACATTGTTGTCATATATAACATAACAACCTTACAACACTTCTATATACAGGGAGTAGAAACAAGTATTGTTCTATGGGTATGCTTACTCTATCTGGAAGACCTGATACCACTTTTGCTATATACTCAGAGTAGTGACCAGGTAACATATTAGAGGCAGGATATACTTACTCTTTCTAGAACATTTGATACCACCTATACTATATACAGGAAGTAATAGTGTCATACTAGAGACAAGGTATACGTCCTCTTTCTAGATCATATGATACCATTTCTATATTCCTAACCCATATTAGTTGTAATGCATTAAAATTTCTTCTTCATGTTAGACAGAATCTGAACTTGTAACTATATATATACCTGTTCATTTATCATTATTTAATGGCCAGGTTAGTGGACAGGATTTTATAATATTTGATATATTTAACCAACAATAACATTTGATGAAAGATTGTTTTGTATTAAGTGAGAAAAGTTTTATTTGTTCCAAATTTGACATTAACCAGTATGCTGTTATTCTTGTCATACTTAGCTTTAACCCTTTAACCCTCATGTATCAATAATCAGGGAGAGGCTTGGGATGGCCTAGTGGTCTAGAGTGCCGGGCTTCAACCTCTAGCTGGCTGGTCACCCCTGGTGTGAGCGTATTTGACATTGAGATAGGGCGTTCTCAATCTTGTGGGTTTCCTCTGGGCACTCCAGTTTCCTCCCACTGCTAAAGACCCCTACACGCAAGCGAATTATTGAAATAAAATTAAACCATATGTTAGTCCCTAAATGACCTAGTTTGTGTCGAGTGGACGTTCAGCCCCATCTCTCTCTCTTTCAATAATCAGAAGGCCATTTTGCAGGTCATGACATATAAGTAAATGTGTCACTGTATAAAGGAGTTTGAGGCCTTTCCAAAAATATATATATTTGTATGATTTATTTTTGAATTTAAAGAAATACAGGATACATGTATATTCTTAACAATATGCTTTTCCTTGTTGAAACCCTGTAAACCATTTGATGGTTCAATAAGGGTTAATGTCCCAGGTCGTCATTTGAGGGAATTTGAATCCTTTGTAAACTTCAATGATGTTAAATTTAAATCTCTAAAAGACAAAGAAAGTTCAATTTTATTCAGTATTTTTCTCTTTGCTTTATTTGACTTAAAATATCTATCTATATCCAGTACAATGTGTCTTGTTAATGGTGCCTATATAGACTTGAACATACCAGTTTATTTTTTGTATATTGTGTCTTGTAAATGGTGCCTATATAGACTTGAACATATTAGTTGATTTTATATTCAGCAATAAAATTAATAAACTATTTAATAAACACTTATTTTGTTATTTTCTAAAGAATGTAAAAATCTGTTAAAGTGGTTGAAAACTTTGGGTCAACCCAGTCCCGGGCCAAAGGCGTTTTATAGCTGAGGCGCTGGAGGCGCCAGCCTCCTCGCGAAAAAAATCAAAAAAGTTGAACAAATAAAACAGGAGAAAAATGCTAAAACCGATGAGAAAAATGAAATGTAACCTAGTTAGGGAGGGCCCTAAAGGCAGACAAAAGGGCCCCCCGTCTGACAAAAGGGCCCCTCTTTCCAAGGGAAAGGGCCCCCGTGTCCGAGTCAATCGTTTTCTTTACACTGTTACTGTCGAATCCACTACTGAATGAGAATGCATTGCATTGCACTGGTATGAAAATCCTCAATCAAGACACCCCTCCCTCAACCCCCGCGAAAGAGAGCCCTCAAAATAGTATAGCCTCCGCCATGATAAACCTTAAAACGCCCCTGTCCCGGGCACACTTTGTTTTTTATTGTTAAATAAAAACTTGAGAATTGGAAAAAGAAGTAGATTAGACAGAAATACCACAACCTGGGTCAAAGTTTCATACCCCACATTGCTCATATAACCATAGTAACCATAGAAATGAAAACTAATGTGTTTGTCTCCCAATAAACAGTCTTCTTTGTGGAACGCTGTTCCCATCATAAGTCAGCTAGGGTTATAATCTTATTGGCAGTGTGTCAGGGATCTAGATTATAACCAATTGAGTGTGGGCCTGTGATCTAGCGCATTATTAAAATAAAATTGGACCCTAACTCTGAAGAGAGAGAGAGAAATGGGGTTTAACATCCACTCGATACAAACTAGGTCGTTTCGTGACTAAAACATGGTTTTAATTTTATTTCAATAATTCGCTTGCGCGTAGGTGTCTTTAGCAGTGGGAGGAATCAGGAGTACCTAAAGAGAAAACCCACGAGGTTGGACAGGCGACCCTACTACTTGCCACGTACAATTGGGGATTTGAAGCCACTCCAGTTGACTCAGAAGGCAGGCTGTATGACACAGGGCGCGCACGCTAACCATTTGGTCATCCACGAGGTTGTCTAATGGTTGATTTTTTAACTGGACATATTTTTTTGATATACAGTTCATTATTTACCATGTAGCCATGAGAAAAAAAAATATAATGAAATGAAATGGTTTTTAACGTCCTACTTTTCTGATTCGACTGGGCTAATAAATACGGGCATATGCCAGACAGTGTGCTATGAGGGAAATTTTTCCTGGGTAGCGGCACTACGACCTACTCTTATATAGAATATCAACTGCCAAGGGATCTTTTATGCGGACACCAATGTGTACACAGGTCCATCCCATCAACTAGACACCTGTCCTTGTCAGGCCCTCCGTCCTGCTCCACTGACACGGGGAAAACCTCACCGGAAAATCCTAATGACCTTTCTTGGCCAATGAAGGTGTCGAGAAAAAACAAACCCACGAATATACAGGTAAAATTTATTGGTCATGTAAACTCCTCTGGTATTCTATTACACGGAATAATCCTACACTACAATCAGATTACAACACCGATCTTACTTCGTTTCTTTTTGGGGGGTTGTGATGGCCTAGTGGTCTAGAGTGCCGCACTTCGACCTCTACTGGCCGGTCACCTCTGATTTGCGGCTGCGATTTCGATCCCTCGTGGGTTTCCTCCGGGCACTCCGGTTTCCTCCCACTGCTAAAGACCCCAACGTGCAAGCGAATTATTGAAATAAAATTGAAACCATATGTTAGTCCCGAAATGACCTAGTTTGTGTCGAGTGGACGTTAAACCCCATTTCTCTCTCACTCTCGTTTCTTTTTTATAGTTCAAAATTTCATTTTACTTGTCTTCACTACACTAGGATCTGGAAGAGTTGTTATTACCAATGCTTTGGTTCGAGTGGGGGACTAGCAGAAGAAACTGTCTGTTACAGTGAGTCCTTTTGAAGCACAAAACAGGGTAAACCATATTAGAAAGGTCAACGGATTGGTTAATCAATGTTTGATGTCATAGGGTCAAAAAAGCTGACCTCAGACGTGATCTTCCACTACAACGTGTCAGATCTTCATGTAGTATTAGCCATTGAAAGTATAAAAAACGAAACGAAATATAGATCTGTATTATGATCAGATTGCTTGCTCTGCATCACAAGGAAGACTTTGATTACTTTTCGTCTAAAATTAATACTTTAATAAATTTAATCAAATTTCACTTATACATATATCTATACAAATAATTTAAAATAAAAAAATTCTCTTCATTTAAATTTGGGACAATGGAATACATCTAAAAGACTGGTTGTCTTTATTAAACGCAAAGATTCTATGTATTTTAATCCGAGCTACGTTTCAACATGCATGAAAATGACAAGAGAATCATTGTAGATACGTAGCTCTGATTAAAAATCAAAGTCTTAGACATCTTTGAATTTAATTCAATAACTAAATACTGTTTAACAGTATATTTATAGTCTTGTTTGCTCGGATATTCCAGAGCAGAAATGATTCAATATTGTAACTTTCATTTATGATTAAATCATGAAATGGATAATCAAGGCTATGTTTTTTTATCGAATCAACTCTAGTAATGATGATCAAGGCTAGGCCGAAAATTCAGTTGCTAAATTCTTCGTTCAGAGTGGATTAATTTGGCTGAAATTTTCAGCAAATTCCCTTTACATCATCTTGTTTTTATCTAGTGAGAACTGCCAGCTCTTTAAAACCTAATCTCCCATAATGTTTCATTAATCCATCCCTGCTTGCTAGTAATAATTTGTACATGCCTGGTATGAGGTCCATTAATTATAATTCTGTCAGAAGGCGATGCTCAGGCCTGGAAATAATGGTTTTAGATGTACCTGACAAAATGTCAGACACTAATGAAAAAGAATCTTTGATTGTAAATACATATAATTCACTATAATTTCAGTCAACCACGATTTTAATAATGGCACTTCACTGTGATTTTAATATTATTACAACTCACTGTGATTTTAATAATTACAATTCACTGTGATTTTAATTTTAATAATTACAATTCACTGTGATTTTAATAATTACAATTCACTGTGATTTTAATAATTACAATTCACTGTGACTTTAATAATTACAATTCACTGTGATTTAAAAAATGGCACTTCACTGTGATTTTAATAATTACAATTCACTGTGACTTTAATAATTACAATTCACTGTGATTTTAATAATTACAATTCGCTGTGATTTTAATAATGGCATTTCACTGTGATTTTAATAATTACATTTCACTGTGATTTTAATAATTACAACTCACTGTGATTAAAATCATCACAATTCACTGTGATTTTAATAATTACAATTCATTACGATTTTAAGAATGACTGCCCACTGTGATTTTCATAATTACAATTCGTTGCGATCTTAAACATACATTATGCAAGAACTAAATCTGCCAATTGCACATCTTTCTTTAGGCCCGAAATGTTATCTAAATTATTAATTAGACAGCCCACTGTGAATTTAATAATTACAATTCAATGTGATCTTAAGAATGGCAGCTCACCAGTTTCAAGAATGGCAGGGCAGCCCACCTTGATTTTCAGAATGGCAGCCCACTGTGATTTTAAATGAATTATGTTTTCAAAAATGTTGGTCATGTATTAATATAAATTATTTCATAGCCATGAGCTGTGCTAGACCTGGTAATATCTGACCTTGAATAGGACAGGGGTCACATCGTTCTCCATCAATCATTATATTACCGCCAGGAGACAGCGGCTCCAATCGAAACGCTAAACAACGAACTAGTTCTACGTGCGGAGAATCCACGTGGTTACCCTCATTGAAGGTCATAAAGAGATTTAATAAGGCATTTCTAGAAATACCCTGCCGAATGAACATTAAATATATAAACCCGTCGTTTATGTGCGCGTTGGGTGCGGCCAGCATATCTGATCCCAGGTGAGTCTGATATAGGGCCCCTGCTAAAATAAATTCGTCTTCAATCGAAACCCAACCTTCCGGCACCGGCTGATCGAGAGGCGACATTAGTGGCGTTGGAACAGGCATGCCTTCGCGTTTTGTGGCTACAATTACTTCCTGTTCAATTTGCATATCTCCATTTTCAGCTGCAGCAGTCAAATACTCAGTTTCTTTTTTCACTGTACAGTCAGAGGTTATCACAGGCTCACTCAAAGTTTCACCATTTTGTATTTCAACATGGCCGCTGTCTCCATTTATTTCCATTTTGACATTAATTATACTTTGGTTGTTACAGTTTTCGTCTGATATCGACGGATTTTCAACATTTGCTGCTGAATTATTTACAGTTTGTGCCTTTAAGTCTGTGTCAACATCGAATCCATTATTTAATGGTTCTCCATTGACATTTGAACTTTGACCCTCAGATAAACTCTGACCTTCAATTTCATCCTGGGAATTAACTGTTGATTTACTGCTACTGCGACTACGTAACGAGAATCTTCGTATCTTGGTCAAAAGTTTATTTGATTTATTTCCTTCTTCAGAATTATTTTTTGGAATGTAATCGGTAACTGGCAGGAATGAAAGTCGGGCTTTATAATTTCTTAAACCTGGAAAAAAAACATAAATGAATGGCTGTCACTTAAATACTTCATCATTAACAACTATAAAATATTATTAATAATCCTTTAGTGGCAGGGGGTGGGATGGCTAGTGGTGTAGAGTGCTGCACTTCGACCTCTAGCTGGCTGATCACCTCTGGCTTGCGGCTGTGGTTTCAATCCCTGGTGTGAGAAAAGGGCGCCTTCTCAACCTTGTGGGTTTCCTCCGGGCACTCCAGTTTCCTCCCACGGTAAAGACCCCTGCATATGCGCTAAGATAATAAAAATGAAAAATAAGACTTGTCTGCGATATCACATTCGGTGGAAGCGGACGTTAAAAGTTAAGAACAACAACAAAAAGCGGATGTTAAACTCTAAGAACAACAACAAAAACCTTTAGTGGCATTTAGTGATTGGAGACTAACAGAACTAACACAGTTATATGGGAAAAACAATCACTCGTTTATTATACACAAGCACAACGTTTCCATAATATGCTCTTAACATTATCAAGCACTTATGGAAATCTTGTGCTTGTGTATAATAAACCAGTGATTGTTTTTCCCGTATTACCGTGTTAGTTCTGGTATAAAATATTATTAAGTTTGATTGTATATAATTATTATTTATTGTTTATGCTTGTGTATTAGAGGTAAAATTGTAGATCGTAGGTAGTTCATCACAGACAGGAAGCAGTTCACCACAAACAGGCAGCAGGACGTACTGAAGGGCAGGTCTCTGATAAATTATGCATGTATGTTTTCATAATTTTTGTGATATAAATCTAAAATAGCAGAGTACTATATGACCAACAAACAAACTAGTGACATCTTGGAATTGTCATTTCCCCTTTCGGCAAGCAAACTTTTTTGACAACTAACTGGGTGCTTACGGCTGGCGCCTGGTTCCATTCATTTTCTTTATATTTTGCTATGTCTATTTTCTGTCTTGTCCGCAGGTTTATTTTCTTGTAGATGTTTGTTTTGCATGTAGTGCAGTCCTCCAGCACTTATTTATAGAGAGGGGTCTCTGGCAACCAGTTTGTTCCTAAATCAGATATTTCAACTTCTGTGGACAATATTTACCTATAATTCTTTTAATAGCACCTATAGTAAATCTAGCCTCTCCCATACTGCGATACTGTTCACTCTCAAAATCAATATCAGCTAGTAGACCCCAAGTTACAGACAGAAAGGAAAAATATTTCTTGGAGGGTGTCTGAACTACAACCAGATCCATAGGTATAACTCGATGTTTTATCAAAATGAAAGTAGAATGAAGAACAAGGTCATGTAATACTGGTTCACTGAAAGTAGAATGAAGAACAAGGTCATGTAATACTGGTTCACTGAAAGTAGAATGAAGAACGAGGTCATGCAATACTGGTTCACTGAAGGTAAGAACAAAAAAATATAATAATATAATTTTTATAATAATATTAGGAAGCAGAGGGAGAAAAAGGTGAATTATCGTACACTCAACAAAAACTGGATCATTTTGGGACTAAAATATGAATAATTTCTGCTCTGTTTGATTACTAGACTTTAGATAAAGAGAGAGAGAAATGGGGTTTAACATCCACTTAAAACAAACTAAGTGATTTCTGGACTAATATATATCTTTATGACTAATATATAGTTAAATTTTATTTCCCTAACTTGCTGGCATGTAGGGGTCTTTAGCTGTGGGAGATAATCGAGGACCTGTAAACGCTAGCTCTTGTCATGTACAAGAGTGGGCTCGAAACAATGTAACTTGGCTCAATGATAGACATTAGGATTTAAAAGGTCGAAGCCCCCAAGTTCCTAGGGGGGTTGGAATGGCCTAGTGGTCTAGAGTGCCGCGCTTCGACCTCTAGCTGGCCGGTCACTTCTGGCTTGCGGCTGTGGTTTCGAGCCCTGGTGTGAGCGTATGTGGCATGGAGATAGGGGTGCCTTCTCAACTTCGTGGGTTTCCTCCGGGCACTCCGGTTTCCTCCCACTGCTAAAGACCCCTACGCTCAAGCGAATTATTGAAATAAAATTAAAAACCATATGTTAGTCCCGAAATGACCTAGTTGTGTCGAGTGGACGTTAAACCCCATTTCTCTCTCTCTCTCTCCCAAGTTCCTATAAATCCGATCCTATAAACGCGTTGTTTCATAAGGTCTGTCACTGAGTCAACTGGCTTGGTTTGATTCCCCGATTGGTACGGGACAAGGAGTAGTGTTGCCTTTCCAACTTCGTGAGGTTTTTTGGGGCCCTCAACACCCCACCCCCCAGCAGGATTACCACAACCCCAAGATAGACAGTCAATTCACCCAGCTGGACTACCACAACCCCAAGATAGACAGTCAACTCACCCAGCTGGACTACCACAACCCCAAGATAGACAGTCAACTCACCCAGCTGGACTACCACAACCCCAAGATAGACAGTCAACTCACCCAGCTGCATAATTTATAGAACAACAGAGGGCGTTTCCTGACCCTCCTGGAAGACAACCGACAGGTAATTTGATAGCAGATTTCCAATCTTCTCTAGACATTAACCCATTAATAACCTAAAAATACAAGCCATCGTTTTCTTGAAATAAAACAATAAGAAAGGAAATGAAATTGAATGTCCTACTTTCCTGTACCATCTGGACTGATGGTGAAGATGGTAATATGTCATGCAGTAAGTTCTAGGGTAACTTTTTTCTGTCCCAAACAAACAACAAAATGCTTTCTTTCACCTTGCCAGACCCAAGTTTAGTACTGAGTCAATACTACTGACTATGGGAAACAAGGCAGGAAAACCCTCCACAGGGGATTTTTTTAGCCAACAGTGGGATCAACCCTGTGAACAAGACCTGAATAAAACCCAAATGATCTCCACTCACCTCATAGAGAAGACCATCACCAGATAAAATAACAACACCATACCATTCATTTAAAACTAAATCTTTCATTAGTTCCTCACCGTGACCACCATGATCTACAACATATAACAGTTTATATAAATATCTAGTTCATTACTTCCACACCATGATCTACAAAATTTAATAATTATTCATAAATATCTTCTTGTAGTTCATTAGGTCTGCACCATGAATAGCATGATCTACAAAATACAACATTTATAGACACAGCATATACTTGTCTTATATATGTATAGTCTGGTTTAGGTGCAGTTGTGGCGAGTCAGGTGCTGGTTCGATTTCGGTGATGTGCAGGGAAGTTCCTCTGTATTTTCCCGTGCAGTTTCCACTTGTCAGTAAGTGCAGGATGGAGCATCTGGCAAGGAATAGGGTCTAGTCATTTAGATAGGACAAAAACCAAGAACCGTTGGAATTTCCCTCACTGTAGATTATGTAAAGTAAATTTGTAAAGTTTAAAAGTTACATTATTATGTTTGTGCAGCTGTATGAGATTTTGTTTTAATGTGAATCGCTTTATCAAAAATAATTAAAATTATTATTATTATCAATCATTATTAATATATTTACCTGTTATTATCATTTTATATGGTATATCAGCATCTGTTATCATTGGTAATATTTCTTGTTTAAAAATAGAAACAGCTCGACCGGGACCACTCTTTGGATTCACCAATATCAGCAGTTTCTTTCTTAATGGTGGAACACATGAATCAAGATCTGGTGAGAACAAAAAACGAACAGGAGTACTGTGTCTATTGGGGAACACGTGGCTAAGTGGGTAAGGCGCTAGCTCGCTAGCCGGGAGGTCGAGTGTTCGATCCCTGCATTGGCCGAGAAAGTTCATCTCGATTTTCCAGCGTGGTTTCCCCTTGTCAGTGATGCAGAACGGAAGGCCTGACAAGGATAGCTGCCTAGTCGTTCGGTTGGGACGAAAAACCAAGGTCCCGTGTACACATTGGAGTGCACGTAAAAGATCCCTTGGCAGTTGGAATTCGATATAAGAGTAGGCCGTAGTGCCGCTGCCCGTGCAAAATTTCCCTCATAGCACACTGTATGACGTATGCCCGTCTTTCATTAGCCCAGGTTAGGTGCAGAAGAGTAGGATGTTAAAACCCATTTCATTTCATTTCACTGTGTCTGTTGACACTAGAAGATTTAAAATCATTCACGAGTAATGTTTTGAAAGGAATGTTTAACAGATTAATTGGATAGGACTATGTCATTTACGAGAAACGCAATGATTGCAATCAACACACTAATAAAAAACATTACTTTATACTGCATGGACAAGACAACAGATACTGTGTGGATGACTCAAAAAATACTGTATGGACAAGTCAACCAATACCATGTGAATGACTCAATCATTACTGTGTGGATGACTCAACCAATACTGTATTGACAAGTCAACTAATAGGCCTACTGTGTGGACAAGTCAACCAATACTGTGTGGTGGACAAATCAACCAATACCATGTGAATCACTCAACTAATCACATAGATGACTCAAACAATGCTGCGTTGCTGAGTCAACTAATACAGTTTGGATAACCAATGCTGCGTACTGTGGTTGACTCAACTAATACTGTGTGGTTGACACAACAAATATCGTGTGGATAACTCAACTAATACCATGTGGACGACCTACTGTTTGAGTTCTGGTAAATAATAAACGGATTTCTTCGATTATGAACAAACTAGTTAACTTTAGTTATTATAAACTTACCCGTGTGTTTGAAATGAACTCCCGTTAAATAAAATCCATTGCACCACTAAAAGTCCCAACGAATAAAACCGGTTCTCTCTTGAAAAATTTGAATATTTACTTGTTATTTCGACAGAGTGGATAATAACATTGCTTTCGTCACATATTGGACGAATCCAACACACTGAAGCGAGGTTGTTTAAATTTGACGCATATTTTGGCAACCACGTGTTATACTCAAAGCAAAGCGCCAACATTACGATCGTTTGAGTTTGGGCGACGAAAATATCAATTGAAGGCAATTACATAGGAGCTTTATATTGAAACCATTGATCGCCAGTCTATCAAATTTTATTCACAATGAAAGAATCACTGATTGCACGGATACTCGTAAAAATAAAGTCATATATAAAATATAAATTTTAATATCCTATCTTCTTTATGTTATAAATAGTTTAACACGGATCAAGAAGCACACCTCCGAGGTGTCTGAGGACTCTGAGTGTATTATTAATTTGATCTCATTCTTTGGATCAAATAATAACCGCTTCAGTGACATTTTTAAGCGTGTTGCGACAGCGTTCAAAGTGGCTAATGGCATTGGGTGGCGGATACAATGCCGATAAGTCCGTAACACACTATAAGAAGCGGAACATTAATTGTAAATGGCCTGCATATATGTTAAATAATAATATTATCTTACCATATTATAAAGATGGGTAATATTTAAGGCCCATGAAAAGAATGTAGTTATTTTTGTTCCTCATGCGTGTTAAAAAGAAAATTATCCCATCCGAGCCGCTAATCAAATAATTAAGTCGGTAACAAATTTTAAAAAATACAGGTTGTTATGTGTGCGAACGCTCAAACTCAATGCCGAGTCGAGGCGTGCTTTTAACTTCAACCAAAGAATTGACGTAAAAATGCCACATTTCCGATGCTGTCACCCCTGATACAAAGTGATATCTCCCGAGGTGTGACGTAACCAGCTGCCATATTTGATATTTTTCTTAACCGAAAGTTTTTCGGATTTCAATTTTTCAAGAGAGAACTGTTTTTATACGTTGGGACATTTAGTGGTGCAATGGATTTTATTTAACGGGAGTTCATTTTAAACACGCAGGTAAGTTTATGATAACCAAAGTTAACTAGTTTGTTCATAATCGAAGAAATCCGTTTATTATTTACCAGAACTCAAACAGTAACCAATACCATGTGGACAACTCAACACATACGGTGTGAATGACTCAACCAATACCTTGTGGATGACTCAGCCAATACCTTGCACAGGTATGTTGAAATGTCGGCAGGGTCAAAAAAAAGAACAAGAATTAATGATCACATGTGGCAAGACTACTCATGGGGATACACCAAAAAATGATTGAATGAAAATTTTCTATAGACCCCTTTTGTGGATGAGCCCCCAATTCGTGAAAACATAAACTAAATAAAAACGATATGCAAATTCCGTATGAACGATTCTTATTATTCACTGAATTTACATTAAAACATCCATCTTGCACTTTACCGATGTCATAGAACAATATGTTATACCCCCATCAGACCGGGGCGGCCCCCCCTAATACGCTGCTACGACGACAGAAAATGGTCTCAGGGTGCGTCAAGATCGCCATAATCTTAGTGAAAGCATGGTTGCAACGTCATATATCACGCTGTGGTCTCCATGGTTGCAAATGGTCACCGAGTCATGACGTTTGTCTTGAGCACGGTTCAGCCCTATGACCATAAAATGCTGTAAAAACGTGGTTGGGTTGTGAAGTCCTTACTACGCTACTACGGCGACGAAAAAAGCCCTCAGAGCCCGTTCAGATCACCAAGTGTGGCAAAAGCGTGGTGGAAACACCAGATATCGTGCTGTGGACTCCATGGTCGCCAATTATTGCTGAGTCACTGCGCCATGGTTGTATTAAGAACTCCATAAACGCAGTGGGAACCTCGTAACATCTCCATAGGTGCAGTGGTAGCCCCATGAGGTCGTCGTGCAATCGTGCAACGGTGGTGAAATCGTAACATCGCCATGACAACGCCATAAGGACTCGGAACGCTTGGTGGGGTCACGGCCTACACGCGAAAGTTGTGGTAAAGGCAGTAGGCACCGATACAAATTTTACCATTTTCGCAGCCTCTGTGCCATGTGTGTACTGCACACATACTACGTTTATAGAGATGTTAGAACGCTTGTCTTGCGACCGTCGCGACCCACCACATTTTCTCAGCTTTCCAGGTCATATGACAGAACCTTGCTTTGAGCATGTTCAAAGCAAACGCTGTGACTCGGCGATCATTGGCGACCATGGAGTCCACAGCACGATATCTGGCATTTCCACCACGCTTTTGCAACACTTATGGGGGTCTTGACACTCTCTGAGGCCAGGACCTTCGTGACCAAACCACTTTTTCACAGCTTTCCAGGTCATATGACAGAACGTCGTGACTCGATGACCATTTGCAACTGGAGACACAGCGCGATTATTGTGATCTTGACGAGCTCTCAGACCATTTTCCGTCGTGATAGCAGCGTTTGCAGGGCGCCGCCCCGGTCTGATAAGGGTATAACATATTGTTCTAGACATCGGTAAAGTGCAAGATGGATGTTTTAATGTAAATTCAGTGAATAATTAGAATCATTCATACGGAATTTGCATATCCTTTTTATTTAGGTTATGTTTTCACGAATTTGGGGCTCATTCAAAAAAGGGGTCTATAGAAAATTTTCATTCAATCGTTTTTTGGTGTATCTCCATGAGTAGTCTTGCCACATGTGATCATTAATTCTTGTTCTTTTTTTTGACCCTGCCGACATTTCATCATACCTGTGCTTGTGGATGTCTCAACTAATATTGTGTGGACAAGTCAACTAAAAACTAATGCCACATTGACGAGTCAATCAATGATGTGTGGATAAGTCCGCCAAATACCTTGAGGATGACTCAACCGATACCTTGTGGATGACTCAACTAATATCAAGTGGACATGTCAACTAAATAAAAACTAATGCCACATTGACAAGTCATCCAATGGCATATACTGGTTGACTCAAACAATAGTGTGTGGACGACACAACCAATGTTAAGTGTGGACAAATCAACAACCAATGCCGTGAAACGTATTTTGATATTTGTGGACGACTTGACTAGACTTTTTGTGTGGACGACTTGTTTTGTATGTAGACAAGTTTCTGTGTGGACAAGTTAATGTGCATTCTGTTAATATAATAATATAATAACCTGCAATTGCAACTGGAATTTCCCTGGCTAAACAATTAATTACATTCATCCATTTTTCTGCCAATCTAGAATTTTCTTCAAAATCATCACTCGTTTTAATCTGGAATGTAACTGTAACGCGGTGTCGTGTTCGTTTTCCACTGAAAACCTTTTTCCGAAACGGATAAGAAATGACAGTCAACCATGTGCCACAGTTCTGTTCTCCAGAAGTTGGTCTTTCACATCGACTTCCAACACAATCGCTTATATGAATAAAATTCGTTTCAGTGGGAGTTTCAGGGGACTGCACGGGGTGATAACCAATGCAATCTTTATTTACTGTCACTTTAAAAAGTCCCCCTTTCTTAGAAATTCGTACAAATTCACCCGATAATAATACTTCACTTTGACGGGTTGCCATTTTGACAGGTCCAGCGTCATGTGAGGTGTAAAGTTTGTCACGTGACTTGGAAAAACTGGTTCTTGGGTTCTTTTGTTTATTATTTTGACCATTTTTCCCTAATTCGAAAAAATAAAAAAGAATTCAAAATATTGCATTAACAATATCTGGCAGATTTTCAGCTTTAATACATAGAAGAAAGACTTGTATTTTCGGACTTTGTCAGAAAGTCAGAGGATTTATTTCTGGGTAAAGCGTGGTCAAAGAGAGACAACTCCATTTATACTTTCTCCTATTTTACCCACAATCCCTCTATCCACTTCCTTTTCAAAATAAACCCAAAATGGTGAGCATGTTGACGAAGTACACCCAATTTAAATCCCGTTACATCTTCCCCAAAATTAAAGAAAAATTGATTTTGAATAAAATAAAGTGAAAGACATATATTTATTGTGTGCATTTA
Organism: Patella ulyssiponensis; assembly: GCA_963678685.1. Taxonomy (NCBI): domain Eukaryota; kingdom Metazoa; phylum Mollusca; class Gastropoda; family Patellidae; genus Patella; species Patella ulyssiponensis. The sequence continues at coordinate 93,675,599 of OY783226.1, forward strand.
TTTCATTTTAGGGTAAGGATATCTGCCACAAGTATGACCGAAAGGTCCACAGAACTGAACCCAGAAGCAATGATATCTATCTTCGTCTATTGGTGAAAGTAAGTTAGTTGTCACGTTGACTGAAATCATAAATTTACGTTTAGGTTTGAATTACAGGGTCACGGTGTGTAGATCGTCGACTGGAAATAATCTAGGCTTATACTATTAAAAGATGAGCCTCAGAAATAACGGAATTGTGCCTCATTCGTTTCGAGTCAGAAGTTGTCCATATCTGAAGATGAATCACATTCACTGGACGGCACCAGTAGAGATTATAAGTTAATAATAATGGCAGGAGAGCTGCAATACACAACTAAGAAAGGACTCGAAGAGCGAGGCAATATTCCACGCCATTATTGACGTCGTAGAGATATTCAACGCAATTCTTATGTGGCATGTGGGGAGCATGTGTAATAAATATATTTATATCATCGACTGGAATAACCAGAGGCTAGAGAATTCCATTTGATTAAGATTTCTGGCGTATTTCGCCGAACATAACAGATTTGAAATTGAGTAAAAACAGAAACGATTAAATGTAAATCAGTTTATATACATTCACATTACATTATCATTTGTGTCAATGTCTAGGTCCAAAATATTAGTGATTTAGCTCCTTTAATCTGACAAGATAAACCTGCGAAGATAAATATCAACATTTCTCAAGCAATAAACATTAAATCAATTAGTATTTGAACCAGTAATAAAATTCTGACCTAGTGCAGAATGAAGTGATAACAAAAAAAACAATACTATACAGCATCACAAGACAATGTGCACTCCTTGTCAGTCGCTGATGGCTAATGTTTAGTATTTCTTTTTCAGCTTTACAGATTTCTGGCTCGAAGAACTAGTGCTGGTTTTAACAAAGTTGTATTGAAACGTTTATTTATGAGTCGTATGCACAGACCACCAATTGCTCTCTCAAGATTGGTAAGTTCATCTCTCACGAATGTAACAGAAACCAGAATAATGGATTAAGAATGTAAATGTGGATGAGAAAAGTGTAAACTAATTATAATGTACTGAGGGGAACCGCAGCAACTCCATGTTTCCGACCCTGGGTAACTATCAAGTAGAATTGGATATTGATCCATGTGTTTCCCCAGAAAGTTGGCATGCACTCAATAGAACCTGACAGTTGAATTTAGACTAAGAGTATGATAAACCTCATTTTGTCACAATTTAAGTTTAAAGATACATTATGGGAGATTAGATAATGAGTTGGAAGTTCTCACTACAATAGTTAAAAACTAGATAATGTAAAGGTAATTTGCTGAAAATTTCAGTCAAATTGATCCACTATGAACCGCTAACTAAGGGAATGAAAGTTTCCGCTTAGCCTCTGTCATCATTACTAAATTCGGTAACACAAAACCAGTAGTCTCGGTTATCCATTTTTATTGGTAAATCACAAAGGAAAATATTTCAGCGAATCAAACTACAATCCAACAAAAATCTCATGCTAGCCTCAACATCCAGAGTTGATTATGGTCTGAATAAGTTAATTAATGTCTAATAAATAGTTTTTATAACATTTCAGGCCTAAAGAAAGACCTACAATAGGCAGATTTTGCTCTTGCATAATGCATGTTTAATATACTATTCAAAAAAAGTAGGGGATATTTGATTTTTAAGTGTTATTAAAGTCACCTAATGAAACTGACGAAGAAACAAATGACAAAATGAAATGAAGTTTACATTCATCGATTTATTCCAAATGATCGTTAGACTAAGTAAGGCACAGACTGACCATTATAAGGGTAAAATGATACCCGGGGTCAAACAGCAAAGTTACCACAGCATCACAACAAAGTCAGTAACGGGTAAATCCTCCTCTGTTTGCCAAACAAGCATTGATCCGACGTGGCATACTCCTAATGAGACGTCTAAGGTCATTTTGGTCCAGATTGTCCCATTCCTGTTGCAACGCAGCAGCAAGTTCTTGGACATTGGCAGGACGTTGTTGACGTTGACGTAACCTCTGTGCAAGGATGTCCCAGACATGCTCGATGGGGGAGAGGTCGGGACTCACTGCTGGCCAAGGTAATCTGGTGATGTTCTGTTGTTGGAGGTAACCTTTAACGATCCTGGCCCTGTGACATCTTGCGTTGTCATCCTGGAAGATGTGAAACGGCGGCCATGACGTCGTGCGAACGGCACAACATGGACTGCCAAGATGTTGTCCCGGTAGTACTGTCCTGTAACACGCCCTGCAACAACATGCAAAGCCGTTCTTCCAGCAACAGTGATGCCTCCCCACACCATAACAGAACCACCCCCAAATCGATCATGTCTGATGACATTAACGACTTGGAAGCGCTCGTTTCGACGACGCCACACCCTCCTACGTCTGTCCAAAAAATCAACAGTGAACCTTGACTCATCTGAAAACATCACATTGCTCCAGCGTCGATTATCCCAGTGTAGACGATCCCTACAACAACGACGTCTTGCCTGAATGTGATGATCTCTCAAACAAGGGATCACGCGAGGACGTCGGGCGCGAAGGTGACCCCTATGCAGTCGATTCCGAATCGTCTGGCCACTCACTCTCACACCAGTGTCTGTTTGAAGACAAGCGCTGATCTGATTTGCTGTGATGACACGATTTCTCAAGGCCAAGGTACGGATAAATCGATCCTGGGCTTGAGTTGTCGCCCTTGGTCGACCTGAGCGTGGTCTGTCCTGTACAGATTGTGTATCACGGTATCTGGACCATAGCCTGCTTATGACAGACTGAGAAACATTCATCGTCCGCGCCACAACCGCCTGTGTTGTGCCGATCTGTAGCATGCCAAGGGCACGTAACTTTTCATTTTGGGTAAGCCGACGCATATCAAAATTTGTTTTCTGGTCACTAAAACAATTAAACTGATGTTTCCACCCTGGAATTCAATGCCACAATGACTGTAACATTCAAAGTCAGAGTCGTGCAAATCTTGGGTTGGACCCCAAGATGATCCCAAGCATCACCTGCATTCCATGCGGTAGCTATTGGTGCGTTTGGGCGTCACATGTAACTGGAAATGTTTCTTCTGTTAGGTTCTATAGTGACTTTTTTCGTAGTCATTTGCATATTTTAGTATTATGCCCCCAAAATCAAATATCCCCTACTTTTTTTGAATAGTATATTAGCAGATTTACGAAATAACACTCTCTAAAATTCATTCATGCTAATTTTTGCCAGTATAATCACTTTATTCACCAATAAAAAATAGTATCACTGACTTAGTAACATGGATGGAGAATCTTCCTCGGTTCTTTTTGTCGTTGAATAAGCAGATTGTTTAGGGAAAACGTAGGTCTCATGTACACATTGGCATGCACATAAAAGATCCCTTGACAGTTGGAATTCGATACAAGAGTAGGCCATAGTGCTGCTGTCCAGACAAAATGTCCCTAATATCATACTGTATGGTGTATGCTGGTCTTCATTAGCCCATTTTGGAGCAGAGAGAGAAATTCGGTTTAACGTCCACTCACACCTACTAGGTCATTTTGGGACTAGTTCCGAGCAGAACAGTAGGATGTTAAGCTCCATTTCATTTCCACGGACCAACTTTTATTTCCTCCCCATTCTGCTCCTTTCAATGTTTATAAAAGTTGCTAATTACCGTGATTATAATTTCAGGCCAAGTATGCTTCGAAACCAGGTAGAGAAGGTAAAATAGCTGTTATTGTGGGAACAGTCACTGATGATGTTCGATTAATGGCCTGTCCTAAATTAACAGTAAGTTGCGTTTTTTATCACTCAACATTATGGCCACTAGTATGTATCAACCCTTCATTCCTTAGATTAGCAGGTTGCCAGGGTGGCTAAGTGAGTAAGATGCTGGCTCACTAGCCGGGTGTATACCAAGAAAGTTCATATGGACTTTGGGGCATGGATAGAAAATTGAGGTACCATATACACAGTGGAGTGCACTTAGAAGATCCCTCCTCCAAATTCCCCTCATAGCCCAACTGGAGCAGAATAGCGGGAATTTTCCTATCTGGTTTCTTTTTTTTCATAGTGCAGGACTTCTCGAGGAAAGGAATCTGCTTGGATGTAACATGTAATGTATACAGTGTCCACACACTGTTAAACCCTAGTCCATTTCCTTGTATCGGCCGTACTGGAGATAGATCAGCCTTATTGGATGGGTGTGAGAAAATGAAATATCAGTATCTGGTTTTCCTGTGTTGACGTCAACGTGCAGATTAAGTAAACCTTGGCAGTTGCAATTTAATTTATGGTGTATCCCTGTCTTTATTATCCCAGTTGGGGGGTTGGGATGGCCTAGTGGTCTAGAGTGCCGCGCTTCGACCTCTAGCTGGCCGGTCACCTCTGGCTTGCGGCTATGGTTCGAGCTCTGGTGTGAGCGTATGTGGCATGGAGAAAGGGGCGCCTTCTCAACCTCGTGGGTTTCCTCCGGGCACTCCGGTTTCCTCCCACGGCTAAAGACCCCTACGCGCAAGCGAATTATTGAAATAAAATTGAAACCATATGTTAGTCCCGAAATGACCTGGTTGTGTTGAGTGGACGTTAAGGGGACCTACGGCTCGAGTTCAGTATAAAATGGGCAAATTTCATCATTTTCATGGACATTGATATTTTGCCGTATTTGACTCCACAAATATGTTTTCTTTCACATATCCGTTCATTTTTTATCAAATATTTTTATTTTACATATAATTTGTCATTTTCTCACCCTTTTTGTGTTGTTTTGTTGATAAAATTAATATTATTTCCTGACATTGTTCGTATTTCGCCGTCGATTGCCGCCATGATGGCAGAGGAAATCCCAGCATGCTTGGTATCAATAGAAAGGGGAATTCCAGTCCTGTAACGTCATACAAATTACTTCAACGTGTCTCTATACTGCAAACGACAGTAGCGCGCGAAATAAAGGGTGTTCCCGACCCAATTGTCCTTATTTGGTAGTAAACTTTGACCTTTTGACGTTTAGGCTATTTTCATTGGCCGAACGGTATGTAAATTAGTCAACCTCGTCACGTGAGAGGTCATGTGATCGACCATGTGATCCATACAACTATGGCGGATAGCTCACGCTGCAAGTGGATTTAGCCGGTATTTCGACCCCAAAACAAAAAAAATGGCTCGCCAAAAGTAAATTTGATAAGAAGAAACGACCTCGGCGTCCAAAATGTAATATCTCTGGTATATTTGGTAGTGATAGGCCCGATAATGACCGAGATCAGTGGCTATTTTCGGAAACAAGTAGCGTCGTTAGTGATGCATCTCCGACCGTCCCCCACCCCACCCATCATCTGATCCCATCTCAACCCCTTCCCACATTGTGAAACATACAACCCAACATCCTGTGGTGTGAATGAAAGTAATCTGTTGATGTCTTTAATCTCAATTATTATTTATTAGAAAGAAATAATATTTTGTGATTTCAGCAACTCGAGACTCAGATCTGTCCCCACCCTCCCAACACAAACCCTTACGAGTACTCAGACCTGTACAGCATCCAAAACTTGTACCACCCTTACTTTTATGAAATATAGGTATTATGTCTCAAATTTACAACTGCAATAACCTAATTTCAACCAAAAAAAACACAAAACAATGCCAATTCTATTATTTCATGATACATTACTTTGGGTGCATTTTTGGTTGTCGATTTCTCAAATCAGACTTTTATGATGTCATACAGTTTTGTGGACACAATTTCTCAAAAACCGTTTAACGGATTATCCTGAAATTTGGAATATGTAATCAGTGCTATGAGTTGTTTGCAATGAAAGAGTTTTAGCATTCTAATTTGAAAATTACTATATGTCGGTGAAGTTCGAAACTTTGATTTCATACAAATTCTCGATCTTTCGAATCTCAAGGGGCACAAAATATTTCAGAATCATCCCAGGTGGATATTATTATTTCATTGCACAGTTTAGACTATCAGGTAATAATTGCAGTTGGAATTTGTAAAATATATGAATTAGGCTTTGAGAAAAAGCTTCCACAAAAAAGCTTCCACAAAAAGTGGGCGTGGCCAGTTACCATGGCAACCACGGAAAATTGGGTGACAAAAGTTGTGCATTCCAGATCAACTACCTAAAGGGGTTAATAATATCACATATTTGTAGAAATCTAGGTATAAATATAGAATTTGGTTTTTCGATGAGTAGGTCCCCTTAAACCCCATTTCTCTCTCTCTCTCTTATCCCAGTGGGTGCAAAAAAGTAGAACATTAAACCTTAGTTCATTACCTTGATGGTTCATGTTAAGTTCTAACTTTAAGCAAATTATTATAGTTTTGTTCTCTTTTTCAATAGGTCTGTGCTCTAAGAATAACTGAAAGGGCACGTGCACGAATCCTGAAAGCGGGTGGTGAAATTATTACTTTTGATCAGTTGGCACTGAGAGCACCTAAAGGACAAAATACTGTTCTTATTCAAGGTAAGGAAGCATCCGAGTTCGTAGCAGACAGATTAGCTGAGGGAATTAGATAACTCCCATCAAATACAGTGTATAGATCAAGCATTTTGATTAAGATTGACTTTTTCCTGCAAAAAGCACCTCATAATAGGTCTTGTGTTGTATGAGCAGGAGGGTGGGGGTTGGATGTCCGAATGGTTAGCATGTGAAGCTGTATCGTAAAGCCTGTCATTGAGTCAACTGTTGTGGTTTCTAATCCCCGGTTGTATGTGACAAGTAGTAGGGTCGCCTGTTCAACCTCGTGGGTATTCTCCCTACACGCAAGCATATTATTGAAAGAAATTAAAACAATGTTAGTCCCGAAATGACCTGGTTTTGTTGAGTGGACGTTAATCCCCATTTCTCTCTCGATTCACTTTCGATTCAACAATTGTGTGTGACAGAGTAGAGTTGTCTGTCAATTCTCAGGGTTTTTTTCTTGGTAATCCTGTTTCTTCACTAAGATACAATTCATACTTTTCACATGCTTTGAACCCAATTATTGTCTTGGTTTTTTTTATATTCATCAAAAATAGTTACTGTAACTAGCATTGATATTTCTCGTGACACACAGTCACTCCGTGGCAGTCAAGTGTATGCAAGATAAATATATACCGGCAAGACTATAATATTCACTGTTTGTACTTCATGAGGAGAAGGGTAGCCCATAAATCTTGTGGGTCTTCTCTAGGTCGTTCCTCCCACGGTTAAAGACACCTACGCGCAAGGAAATTACTGAAATAAAATTCAACGAAATGTTGCTCCCAAAATGACCTAGTTTGTGTTGAATGGATTTTAAACCCCATTTCTCTCTCCGGTATTATAAATGTCATATACATTGACATCAAGTTTACTAAATTTCATTGTGCTTGATTATGGTAAGAGGATACTTTTCGAAACATTTTGCTTTTAGAATAAAGCCAGTGATTGACTTCCCACAAATGTATCTGAAAGTGTTGTCAAACCCTTCTATAGTATCCTATTCATGGTCTGTAATAATACTATTTATATTTGTAGGAATTCGACAAGCTCGTGGAGCTAACAGACATTTTGGTCTTGCACCTGGTGTTCCTGGCAGCCACTCTAAACCATTAGTCCGAGCTAAGGGCCGTAAATTTGAGAAAGCAAGAGGAAAGAGACATAGTCGTGGTTACAAGAACTAAGCTTCTGTTTATAATAACAATAAATACAGACAGCTACATACTCGTGTTGCTTTATTTATTCACTTGTACGTTTATTTGTGTCGTCCAGTCTATAAGAGGGGCCACAGTGACTAAGTGGGTAAGGTGCTGGCTCACTAGAATGGAGGTCGGGTGTTTGATCCCGGCATTGGCAGAGAAAAATCATCCAGATATCACGGTGTGATGCCTGACAGAAAAGATGTCTAGTAGTTCGGATGGGATAAAAAAAAAAAACGAGGTCCCGTGTACACATTGCCGTGCATGTAAAAGATTCTTGGCAGTGGGAATTCGATAAAAGAGTAGGCTGTAGTGTGCTGTCTGAGCAAAATTTCCCTCATAGCACACTGGATGAGATATGACAGTCTTCATTAGCCCAGTTCGGAGCAGAACAGTAGGACCTTAAACCTCATTTCATATCATTTCGTACACTACCAAGCCTTTTGTTTCAGTCATATAGGGGACTACGGTGGCTCTTTAAGACTTTCTCGCTAACCTGGAGACCCTTGCATTGGCCGAAAGTCAATCGGTATATTCTGTTCCAAATTGGCCAATCCTGATGGAAAGTGAAATTGGCTCACCTGTCAGTCTTAAGTCCATAAGAATTTAACCTTAGAACAACAAATATTGTTCAATTTATAGTGAGTGTTTAGATGGAAACACTTAAAAATACATTTAAAAACTGCCCAAAAGAGTTGCCCATGATCTTTCCCCCTTTTATTGCTGGATAATTCTTTATAATGGGCCATAAAAGATCACCTGAAAGTTGGAAATTAAAAGAAAGAGGAGACCCGTCTTTATAACGGGCCATAAAAGATCACCTGGAAATTAAAAAGGAGACCTGTATTTAAAATGGAAAAAACCTGACAAGAATTTTCATGCTCAGATTTTACTCTTCCTGCAGCTCAATAAGTATACAACATACTGTGGTTCAGTTATGGCCCAAAATGTCTCATGAAGACGGGAGATAACCGTGGATGTAATAATAGGGTTTTTGTGCCCCCCATGGGATGTTGTTCCTTATTTAAAATCAGCCATGGCCACACCTGTATTCAAGTAACAGTTTTCAGCTTCCCGATCTGTTACCTGTGTTCAGTTGAACCATATGAATTTTACATGACTGATTGAAATGCGAATATTTCTAGCCAATTGAATTGCTCACCTTCTGGGTTAAATGGCCACTTATGAGGATCAAAAAGCAACAATTGAGGCTTATAGAAAATATTTATGATGTAGACAATAATTCATAAACAGATAGATAAATTTTATTGCTTTAACAGTAATAAACAGACGTAAATTGGAACACAGAATCCACAACTTGATTGAGTTCTATTTGTACCACAATAATAAATTAACTAGTGAATACAGAATTAAAACTAACATTGTTCATCATCGCAGGTCACTTTCTGTTTCCATTTAAAATGAACAATTACATGTAAGTTTAAACTAGGTAAATGTAATCTATAACTGTGTAGAAGGTAATAAACTATAACACATAATTATAGAAAACCCCCATTGTGACATTTCGAAGAATACATTGGGAGAATATACTTTAAAAAGTTTCACAAATATATTAGTTGTTTCACGTACCTATGTATTATAGTTTATTACATTTATAATGAAATGACAGAATATGTTAAAAAAATCTACCAAAGAACCATAAAATTCTAGATGTACAAAATAAACATTAAACTCTATAATATACAAAATCAACATTAAATTCTATATTTACATACTTCATACAAAAAATAATTTACGAATACATTTTAAAATCTACAAATCTGGCTACTCATGTTTTGAGTATGGTATGATTTATTGACTATGGTGAATGTTTGAGCAGGGGCAGTGATTATAAAATAATTGCTTTGTATTAATTGCCTTTAAGTAATATGGATGGAAGAAATGATTACTTATTCTATTAGAAAGTACAAGTTTCAGACAAAATCAGATTTTCCCGGGTTAATCCACACTACAATGTGTGAGAGATCGAGACATCGGATTGACGTCCACTCTACACAGACCAGGTCATTTCGGGACTAACATGTGGTTGGATTGGCGACCCTACTTCTTGCCACATACAGCATGGGGATCGAAACAACGCCAGTGACAAACCTCATGATACACTGCGCAGCTGTGCATGTGCTAACCATTCAGCCAATCACACCTACTAGATTGTACTCAGACTGATTTCAATAATAAAACATAACCCAAAATGAAATAAAATCAAATGGTTAACTTTCTATTACGAAAATTACCCAGGCACATTTCGGGCCTAGCTAAATCAACGACGACCACAGTAAACAGATCCTAATGACCAAAAGCGAATATTAATACATGACTATCTAAAGCTACACTCACATAAGAATATTAATCAGAACACAGATTGCTAATGGGAATCATTCATGACACTGGTGTACAGAGGATATTTGTCGAAACGCATACAGTGCTGAAAAAACAAAAACAGTGATTAATTCCAATATACAGTGCTTGAATATAAGCCATAAAGAGGTTACTTGTTGGAAGTTCAGGCCCCGAGTTCACAAAGCATTCTCAGACTTAAGTTGAGAATTTACTCAAAATTGTTCACCTTATTTTAACTAAAATATAGCCCTTTATACAACTTTTGTTGTTTTAATGTATCAAATACATCAATATGAAACTATGTGCAAAGTTATGTGTTTCTGGATCAAAGATATTTCTCAAAAACCCTGATTGAAAGTTGAGCAAATTCTCAACGGAAGTCTGAGATTGCTTCGTGAACTTGGGGCCAGATCTGATTAAACTACACATCTATATTTCGTTTTTTTATAAACTTTCATGGCCTACACTACATGAAGATCTGACCAGTTGTTCTGGGGGGGGGGGGGTGTCATGTGTAGGGTCAAACAAGCGGCTTTTGACCCTATAACATCAGTCATTGATATATTTATCAATCAGCATTGATGTTTCTAGGGGTTTATAACAACTCTTCCCGATCCTAGTGTAGTGAAAACAAGCAAAACGAAATTTTGAATTATAAAAAATCGAAACGAAATAGGATCTGTGTTATAATCAGATTGCCAAATGTTTTGCCTTTATATACAGAGATAAAACAACAGAATTTTTATGGTGGGGAATTTATTGTGACCGCTTACAAGGAGATGTCGCTGAATATGAGTGGCTGCTCATACGGATTCTACTGTAGTACAAAACCAGTAATTGATTACAATAACATCTGTATTCTGTTAATGTGTTTCTCAATTACTAAACGTCACTTGAAGATTCCAATATTACTCAGAATAAAATCTGAATTTGATTATAAATAAATATCACAGTACCAATATATGGTAATTTACATCAGATAATAGAAAAAAAGGGCCCAAAAACCCCTTGGTTATGGAGAGACTGTTAATATACATGTAATGCTAGGAAAGGCTAAAAACCATTGGAAGCATCTAAAAGTACTGGAGAGAGAGAGAAATGGGATTAAACGTCCACTTGACACAAACTAGGTCATTTTGGGACTAATATACTTAAATTTTATTTAAATAATTTGCTTGTTGCTGTATGGGTCTTAAGCAGTGGGGGGAAAACGGAGGACCCTGAGACCCGCATGGTTGGACAGGCGACCGTACTCCTTGTCAAATACAAGCTGGGATTCGAAACCACGCCAGTTGACTCAATGGCAGGCCGTATGATACAGCGCGCGCACGCTTACCATTCAACCATCCGCCCCCCCCCCCACATAATTTAGGGTTTAGGCCATTGGGTAACATTAGATATTTATCAAGAACATCAATCTGATTAAAACACAGATCCTATTTCGATTCATTTTTTAAAGTTCAAAATTTGCTTTTAGTTGTCTATAATACATTAGGATCTGGAAGAGTTGTTATCATTGACATGTTCTGGATTAGCCAATGCAACGGCGTTGTAGGCCGAGTTCTTGGCCTGTCAGATCTTCATGCAGTGTTTGCCATCAAAAGTATACAACAACGAAACGAAATATAGATCTGTATTTAATTCAGATTGCAAGAACATTAAATATTGCTTGTTAGTTATAATTACACAGTTGCTTGAGCAGAATTATGTCATAACCAAATACGGCAAATATGTTTCAGCTGTCCTGATTGAAGATATATTTTCCAATTCAGTTGTTCACTTTGAGATTCATGTGAATCATGTCCCACTTTTCTACACCAACCAGGATAAAGAAGATGAGTGGGCTTTGAAGGAGATTTTTTCCATACAGAAAGACATACTCTTATTTCAAATAACAATTCTCTTACGCACACATTCATGTTGGAGAGGAACTTATATAGGCCTTTGTGTGTTGTTCAATACATTTCAGTTTATTGAATAAGATATTGTTTAAATGAAACATTCATGTACACATAAATCTATCCAACAACTAGAACAGTCAATTGTATTATCCGATACACACATTCCAGGACGGCCCATTTCACAAAATACATATCCTACTTACTTACACACAACTAAAATATTTTACATTAAAACTGTATACAACAATAAAATGAAGCTCCAGTTACATTTGGTATCCAGAAACACAGCCCCACCCCTGTTAATTTCTCATACATGTATTGGGTGTGACACACAGCCCAACCCATGTCAATTTCTCATACATGTATGAGGTGTGACACACAGACCCACCCCTGTCAATTTTTCATACATGTGTGTGGTGTTACCCACAACCCTATCTCTGTCAATTTCTCATACATGTATGTGGTGTGACACACAGCCCCACCCCTGTCAATTTCTCATACATGTACATGTATGTGGTGTGACACACAGCCCCACCCCTGTCAATTTCTCATACATGTATGTGGTGTGACAGACAGCCCCACCCCTGTCAATTTCTCATACATGTATGTGGTGTGACACACAACCCCAACCCCAGTCAATTTCTCATACATGAATATTAAGTTCTTTTTCCCCTTGGGGATTTTGAACATATGGAGGTTTTCCCAGCATAAAATAAACAATGTTCAGCAACTTTTCTTTGGCAGTGAGAACACTTTCATAACCAGCAGGTCTGAAATAATTTGTTAAACCGTCTGCTATCACAGCAAATTGAGTCCGCAGTAAATTCACACCCCACACCATCGATAAAACATTCATTATCATCAAACTAAGCAGCCACGAATCGTGTAAAAACAGCTGTCCGACCATCTCGTGGATCGCGAGTCTGTCATAAGAATTATGACAATGAAATAACGAGATGCAGACGAATATAAACATGGATAGTAAGCAGACGCAGATAAACCAGACGAAATAGATCTGGTTATTTCCAGCGACACATCGCAATAAAAACAAACAATGATGATCCATATCCTGGTAACACTCCCGACATAATTTACAGTGTTTCGTCAAGCGTGGTTTCACAATCTGGAAAAGAGGAAATGAAATATAGTTAAAGCGGAAATTTCATATTTTCTAAGAAAGTCAAAACATAATTATTTCTATGTCTTTTGCTCAATAGGTTGGCAACTCACTATTATAAGATCATAGGCATTATTTCCCACACTTAAAAATCATTCACACCAGAAATAATACCACAATAACATGTACCTGCCTTGATTTTCTATTCTCCCCATAAAGCTATCTTTAAACATTTGAATTTGAAGTTGAAAATGGCATTTTTACCAATTTCTCAACTGGCAATAGTGAATTATAGGCTTAACAAGATTATTCTTTAACAAAGTAGGACTGTTTATATATACCATCTATTTTAATGTTTTATTTTAATACATTTTAAAAATATGACTTAAAATGAAATTCTCGCTTTCAATGTCCTACTGTTCTACATCGACAGGGCTAATTAAGGCAGACATACACCATGCAGTGTGCTATGAAGAAAATTTTGACCGGATAGCAGCACTATAGCCTACTCTTATTTGGAATTCCAATAGTCAGGGATCTTTAACGTGCACATCAATATACAGCTGTTATACGACTAGGCGATAATGTCAGGGGTATTCAAATTAGATAGTATACAAAATTTGAGACAGTCGCTGAGATATAAAAGTTTTAAGATTCTGTACGCGTTTTCAAAAGGTCAACAGATGCTTGTAGGTTTTTCGATAATAATATATGAGAGAGAGAAATGGGGTTTAATGTCTACTTGAAACAAACTAGGTCATTTTGGGACTAACTCATGGTGCAATTTTAGACTTTGTCATGAACAGTTAACTCACCTCGCATTCTATACAAAAATCTTCGACTTTTCTAGGTGGCTGACACAGATCTAGAAGGGTTAACTCCCTTCTTAACTGGCTGTCATAGCAACTATTCTTCACCACTCCTGTAAAGTTATCAATGGAAATGATTAGTATTCTAATTCACAGCCCTAGAGATTTAAATATTACTACAAGCTTAGAAATATCATGATGATGATAACGATGATGATGGTGATGATGATGATAATGATGATAATGATGATGATGGTGATGATGAAGATGAGAAAGAGATGTTCAACATCATCTTGACATAAACTAGACCATTTGAGACTAACATATGGTTCAATTTTATTTCAATAATTCGCTTAGCAGTTGAAGGAAACTGGAGGACCCAGAGGAAACCCATGAGGTTGGACAGACGACCCAACCTCTTGTCACATACAACCGGGGAAAGACTTCTGATACAGTGTGCATGCGCTAACCATTCGGCCATCAAACCACCTTGCAAGAGATAGACATGTGGTTGTATAATAACAGGAGACATGTTGCCTGTGGTGCAAGTCTGGTTGGCAAGGAAACTGCTTCCAGTTGTTTGGCAAGGAGAATAGAAACAAGTTCTTGTGTACAAACTGGCAAACCATGCAAATGATCCCTTGTCAGCTGGAATTATCTCCCCTTGCATGTATTTTAGTGTTGGTGAGACTATAACGTCCTCTCCTTTGGAAGTGCATGCAAATAATTCCTCAGCAGTTGGAATTATTCCCCCTTGTATTGCACAAGTAATCCCTAGAAATGAAAAAAATCACTTTATGTTAGCTTGATGAGGCTTTAAACCCCACTCCATTCGCTGTCTTAATGTAAATACTAAAGTGTATTGATTACCTGGGTCTATAGTCAGGACCTTCCAGTATAAATATAAAAGTACCGATAATAAAAGAGGAGACAGTATCAACAACACACTATACTGTGATACATCTGCGTATTTTATTAAAGAAAATTTGATAAAATAACATACATACATGTATATTCAAAACAAAAGCAAGTCATTATTTCGTTACGATAGCAACTAAAATTTAGAAATAGGCCAAGAATATCCTTTTTAAACCTATTTCAACAATTAAATATTTGTATTTTAGAAAGGATACGTGGGAAGACTACGATAAAATAAGCAAGAAATGTGTGAAATAAACCAGCTCCAAAAACACCAGCATACATCGGATTTGGCCACCTACAAACAGACATATAATACATTAACTCTGTAGTACCTCTAAGGCACAAATTAAAAGGAGAATTTAAAGGCAAATTATTGATATTTCTCAATCATATGATATAACCAAGTCTGGAAAAAAGTCAGGCACAGATTCAGGCCTTGTCAGGCACAAAACGTCTGGTGCCTGTAACTTTGTACGGCACTGATTTGTCTTTTTTGATGATATTATTAATACATGTTCGGCACTAAGATGAAAATTTTGTCAGGTACGTCTAAAACCGTTATTTCCACTCCTGGGTGCCTGACATATTGTCTGACACCGATTTGTCATTTGTCAGTCTTTTTAATGATATTTGTACCTTTCTGACACAAGGTCAAACATGTCTAATGTACCAGTTCATTTAGAAATAAAATCCTTATTTCCTGGTTCACGTTTAGTGATGTAGGTCTGAACCACAGCGAAAGTTAAATATATACATGTAGTAATCTTTAAATTAGGACATTTTTTAACAAAATTTTCCAATCCCAGCAACTAATATCTGATCTAGACATAACTAACAGATTAAAACATAGAAGTATAAAAATGATGAAAAGTTTTAACATATCTTACCTACAGACATGTTGAATACGATGCATTTGTTTAGCCTGGGTGAACATGATGTAAAATAAACCAACAAGAAAAATAATTCCTTGAAACGCAGGTGGGGCGAAGCGAGATAAAACTATTAATAGACTATAAACCACTGCTGGCATAAACAGGAACCAGTACCATAGCAACACAGGGCCTTTAACTTGTATCGATCTGTTATACTTCGACAAATTGTAGAAATGTTGTAAAACTGGAGTTATCTCTCGATGCCTGAAAAAAATGAAATGGGATTTGATATCCTACTTTTCTGCTCTGACTGTGCTAATGAAAACCGAGCTATGCCATACAGTGTGTTATGGAATGGGGTTTAACATCCTACTTTTCTGCATTGGCTGGGATAATGAAGACAGGGATACCCCATACAGTGTAAAATAAAAAAAAACAAGTATGAACAATCCAAACCATTAGTCAAAATTCGAAGTCCTATAAAAACGGTATTTTAAATTCTAACTGTCAAGGATTCTTTAACATTATGCCAGTAGTATATACGTGGAATATCACTTCTTTTTCTCATCTACCTGGCTTTCCATCCTGCACTACTGACAAGGGGACACCACTCCGTCAAGCACCGCTGACAAGGGCACACCACTCCATCAAGCACCACTGACAAGGGGACACCAGTCCATCAAGCACCACTGACAAGGGCACACCAGTCCATCAAGCACCAATGACATCCTGAGTTCACCTGGAGACCTTCCAGCTGTCCAAGCAAAATTCTCCCCCCTGACTTTTAACGTGAAACCATATGAACAAATCTAACCTTATGTTTGTCTCAAACTGATCTGACATTAAACATCATTTTTAGTTTTTAAAAACTTACCCAATTTTATCTCTTTGTTCCGCCAGATCCTTGGGATTATATCCAGCATTATTTACGGTGTGTAGAGCCTGACATCCAGTCTCACATAATAACAACCAACACAGATGACTATGGCCTTCTCTTGCCAGGATATGAAGGGGTGTATCACCATCTATATTCATCTTCATTGCATCGTGTCGCTGAAAAGGGAAATAAATGCAGTGTGCTAAGAGTTTAATTTTGCCTTAACTGCGGCACTATCATTTACTCTAATTCTGGGGTATAACGCCAACTCGACACGAACTAAGTCATTTCATTATGGTTCAATTTTATTTCGATAATTCGCTTGCAAGTTGGTGTCTTTAGCAGTGGGAGTCAAACTGGAGAACCCAATGAAACCCACAAGGTTAGACGGGCAACCCTACTCCTTGTCACGTACAAGCGGAGAATTGAAATGACTCCGCTTGACTCAATGATGGACCTTATGATTTCAAACACAGACGTTAAACCACTAGACTCCTTCCAGCTGTCAAGGGTTCTTTTATGGTCTATTCTTATTTCAATTTCAAAGTACCGGTAATGGTACATGGGATCATCTGAAAACTGGACACCTTGGTTTGTCAGGATCTCCGTCCTGCACCACTAACAAAGGGAAACTTTCTCAGCCAACAGGGGGGTTGGGATGGCCTAGTGGTCTATAGTGCCGCGCTTCGACCTCTGGCTGGCCGGTCACCTCTGGCTTGCGGCTGTGGTTTCGATCCCTGGAATGAGCGTATGTGGCATGGAGATAGGGGTGCCTTCTCAACCTTGTGGGTTTCCTCCGGGCACTCCGGTTTCCTCCAACTGCAAAAGACCCCTACGCGCATACGAATTATTGAAATAAAATTGAAACCATATGTTAGTCCCAAAAATCCTATTTCTCTCTCTCTCTCTCTCTCTCTCTCTCTCTCTCTCTCTCTCTCTCTCTCTCTCTCTGAGCCAACACTGGGATCAAACCCCAGACGACTTGGTTAAGTAGGCCAGCGTCTTACACACTGAGCCACCATGGCCACTCTATATTAAACCATATTTACCTGATTGCGTAGGAAGTATTTTAACGTATCCATATGACCATACGTACATACAATATGAAATGGGGTCTGTAATCGCGAATCAACAACTTGAAACCCTAAATTACACACAGTATGTAGGTAATGAAGCAAACACCTGAAAAACAAAGATAAGTTGCCAGGCAATGAAATATACGCTCACAGCAGGTAAGCCGCCCGAGCGGTTCACCGAGGGTGTTACACTTTATTTCAAAAAGCTTATTGGTTAAACTATGGAATCATAAATCAGTCTACTTTCAATTCAATCACATGTACAGAGAGATAATTATACCTAAAATAAAATGAGGTTTAACGTCCTACTCTTCTGCTCCAACTGGGCTAATGAAGACGGGCATACGCCATTTTGCCCGGTCAACGGAACTATGGCCTACTTTTATTTCAAATTCCAACCACCAAGGGATCTTTTATGAGCATGTCAATGTATACACGGGACGTCAGTATTCCGTCACATCCGATTGACTTGACAGGTGTCCTAGTCAGGCCCTTCGTCCAGCATCACTGACAAAGGGAAACCACTTCGGAGAATCCAGATGAACTTTCTCGGCCAATGCAAGGAACGAACACGTAGCCTGCAGGCTAGCGAGCAAACATCTTACCCACTAAGCCACATAGTTACACTGTTGATTGAGTAATCTGTCTGTAACAGTCATACATGTAGGTTGAAGGTTTTTGAACGGTTTCAATTTACATCTCGATGAACTTTCTCGGCCAATCAAAGGGTCGAATATGTAACCTCCAAGCTAGCGAGCAAGCGTCTTATCGACTTAGCCCCATAATTATTGCTTGTTGATTGAGTAGTCTGTAAGAGTCATACCTTGAAGGTTTTTGAAAGGTTTAAACTTACACACTGCCTGATTCTGCTGCATGATGAACAGCGCCACGACCTTGTCTATCCACAGCAGTTATATCTCCACCGAATTCTAAAACCAAATGTAACACTGAGGCATTTCCACGCTTGCATGCAAAATGAGTTGATGTTTCACCGTTGTTATTTGGTACGTTTGGATCAGAGCCTGCTCTTAATAGCAGATGAATTACGTCAAAGTTCCCTCCCAAACAAGCTCTGTGTAACACTGTCATACCATGCCAACCTGGATATACCAAAAACAAATTGTCACATAAAAATAAATGAAATTCATTCATTAAATTGTTTAAAAAGTCTTGAATTGATTTGATGGAGGTCTTTACAATAGAAAGTAAATGAATTTGTCGAAGAAACTAAAATTGTGTGTGCTGCCGTGAATAGTCAGCCTAAAGTGTCTACAACCAAAGGACACTCAATGTGTTTGAATAGGTGTGACCTACAAGCCCGGAAATAATGGTTTTAGATGTACCTGACAAAATGGCATGCACTATAAAGGAACTTGTGAGAGAGAGAGAGAGAGAGAGAGAGAGAGAGAGAGAGAGATGGGGTTTAACTTCCACTCGACACAAACTAGGTAATTTCAGGTCATTTCAGGCCTAACATACGGTTTTTAATTTCATTTCAATAATTCGCTTGCTCGTAGGGGTCTTTAGCAGTGGGAGGAAATCTGAGTAGAAAACCCGAGAGGCTGGATAGGCGACACTACTCGTTGCCACGTACCACCACGGATTCGAAACCACGCCAGTTGACTCAATCGCAGGCCGTATGAAAATGAACTAGAACCTGACATTTTCAACTTAGTGCTGGACATGTATTAATAATATCAATAAAAAAAAAGGAGACAAATCAGCGTCGGAGCACAGACATCAGAGGTTTTGTGCTTGAAAAAGCCTGATTCTGTGCATGACATTGTCTGTGACAGGTGCCTTATTTCCAGGCTTGATGACCTGTAAGAGCAAAATCAAATGTAAGTTGCAAATCATTAACCATAAAAATATATGAACAAAATTGTTCAAATGGGCTAAAAATATAAATTATCATAGATCGTTCCCTTCATTTATAAATGAAAATCTACACCTTCTGTTATATTTTATTAAAGATATATTCTAGATCAATTCATTTTTTCATTCATATCATAAGACTTGCTAATTCCGACTTATTTTGCTATCACGGGTCACATATAATTTTATTATTATTAATTACCGTACCTTTAATGTGAATCAAGTCAGGGGTTCCAGCCAAGATTTGTTGAATTGCAGGCCCATTGCTTGTTGTTATGGCCTGCATCAAGACATTGTATTCTGGAGAAAATACGTATCCATGGGGATTTGTCTGTGCCATTTTATTGTATTTTATGTCTCATCTGAAAACAGAAGGTAGACTTGTTGCGAAATTTATTTTTCACTGACATAAAATTCAATAAAAATTTATCATTCGGCGCCATGACAGTTCCTGTTATTGCCTAAATAGATATCGCTTCAAATGATTGGACGCGGATTCTCTGCAACCAATCCTTGGGTAGTTTACAAATGGAATTGAAGCTGATCAAACGTGACTTCAACGAAAAAGATTTCGGCGGAAGAAATCGAGCGCATTGAGTAAATACAACATTTTGTCTGTGAAAACGTATAAAAGGTTGTTTGTTTGTGTTTTTTTTTAGAATTGTTCATAGCGGTTTTTGTTGTAACGCCTGGAACTATTAGCATACCGGCATGTTGTCTCTTTTCTTGTTCGATTAGAGTTAAACAGTACAAATTGATCCTACCGGTGAATTACGTGTTTGTCTCCCTTTCATTTGGTATGAGACTTGAGGAGGCAGAATATCGGATAACCGAGAAAATAAATATGATTGATTATTCTAACTAACCAGAGACTCATAATTTTCATCAAGAACTCGGCACCAATCACTACTGTACTCATCTTGTTCTTGGTGGTGACGGTCTTCAAAAAAAAAAACAAACACCCAAGCCAAGGGCTTTGCCAATTAAGTACGATTGATGAATTGATTTAAAACCTAGCATTCTTGTTCCTAGGACAATTCATTGTATATCGATTGACAGGTAGCACGGTTTATCCAAATTCACCAAAATTTAACCAAATCCACCATTATTTCAACTTGTAAGACCATAATTTATGTAAGACCATTGTTTATGTCAAATTGTCATTTTTTAATTTACAATCGTAACGTTTTGGTTTCGAAATGCCCTTCAAAATATGATTTCCAACCAAATCCACTGTAATTTTACTCAAATCACAATAATTTATATTAATATTTGATAATTGATAATATACCGGTACTGTTCTTTGTGCTAAATTGTCATTCTGAAATTATGACTATAACATTTCTGTGTCAAAATTCTCACTCCAAATGCTATTTCCAAGAAAGTTTTGGAAGTTGTAATCAAGGGACATAACTTTGTATTGCATGAAATCGCTTCTTTGGAAATTGCATTTTGAGGGACATTTTTGAAACAAAAACATTAGGATTTTAAATTGAAAATGACAATTTGACCAAAGGATCTTATAATATCAAACATAGATGTAAATTTTTATTATATGAGTTGAAATAATGGTGGGTTTGGGTAAATCGTGCTACTGTGAATTGACAGATGGTTGAGATCATGACATGCTCGGTTCTTAGTCCATAGTACGTTGGTAGTTCTTTTGACTTAAAATATAGCACAGAATATTTTATGAGTAGGCCTAATTCGTATAGAACGTCAGGACTCGTAAATTTAATGCAGCAGGATGCTACTATCAGGAATTAAACACACAACCCCAGGCATGAAATCCTGAGGAGAATTCCCTAGACTTACTCGGATGAGGTGCACGGATAATAATCAACGCACCTGACCTCTATTGAATGTGCTAAGGGAATTCCCCATGACCGGTATATTTATACTCAAAGAATGGGTATCCTCATCAGACAAACGAACAATAACACACCTCTGCTACATGTGTATATCAAATTCCAACAGATTTGTCTCACGTTTTGTATACAATCAAATTTGAACAAATCATGTTTCAATTGAAAAAATTGTGTTTACAATTTGCAAACAAATCACTAAATAGAAATAAATACCTGTTTTACTAGATGTACACCCGTCACTGAAGAGAGTGGTTTTTTTTATTTATCATGATGGAAATAAAATAACAGATTTTATTCCTCAGTTTTACTTTTAAGATGGATGAAGTGGAGATGAGTGAAGGAGTCATGGAAGAGAAAATAACAGACTCGAAAATAAAACCAACAAAATCAGTAAAAATAAAGAAAGTACGAAAAAGAACAAAGGGTCTTTTGAAAAATATACAGAGTCAGGTAAGGCGATTTCATTATTTAGAGATAGATAATATCAGATACATGTAGAAAAGTGGATGTTAAACCCGATTTAAAAAGTCTTGGACCACAGGATTATAAACTGTTTTATTTTTTATTGACAGATGGAGTTTTATTTCAGTGATTCGAATCTACAGAAAGACAGATTTATAAAACAGGAAATAGATAAAGATAAACAGGGCTGTAAGTAGATATATCTCGTCCACCAGAAATAATATAGGCTAAATTGTTTCAATTTCAATATTGTTTGTTGGTCTATTACCCATTATAGATACGTTATGGGAGATTAGATAAAGAGCTGGCAGTTCTCACTATAATAGTTAAAAACAAGATAATGTACAGGGAATTTGCTGAAACTTTCAGTCAAATTGATTCACTCTGAAGATAGATTTTAACGATTGAATATTTAACCTAGCCTCGAGCATTATTACTAAAGTCGGTATGATAAAGAAATAGTCTTGATTATCCATTTCATGGTTAAATCCTGAATGGAAGTTGCGCAGCAAATGGGATCCTAATTCAGTAAACATCACAGGCTAGCGTTGACATTGAGAGTTGATTATGGTCTGGATAAGTTACTTAATATATAATTAATGATTTAGATAATATTTCGGGGTCTAAAGAAAGACCTGCAATAGGCAGATTCAGCTGTTGCATAAATAATGTATATTTAAGAACAGACAGCTAGTCTTTGTTTATGTATATTAGATTTATATTTGTTACCTCTTCTAATGAGTTTCTCACATTTTATTTCAGATGTAGATCTTAGTTTATTTTTAAAGTTTAATAAAATCCAAAAAATGACAGAAGACTTGACTTTAATTTGTAAGGCTGTTGGTAAATCCGAAAAACTCAAGGTAATGTTTGCTTCATACGTCTCAAGATTAATGATTTAACGGATGACAGGACTTTCACTTATGCGGCTAATTTTGGCAGTCGGTTCATTTTGACAGTCAGTCGATTTGTAGAGTCAATTCATTTGGATAGTTAATCCATTTGGACAGTCGGGGTCCAGATTGACAGGCATTTTATTGACAGCCGGCTTATTTTAACAATCAGTTTGTCTTTTTGGTCAATCGGTCCATTTTGTCAGTTAGTTCATTTTGGACATATTTTATTCATTTCAGATTAATAGGATATATTTTCAAAGCATAGGACAGTTTTTAGCATTATCTCAATTATAATGCTAATCACCATCGTTTTGTCTGTCGTTCTGTCCTCTTTAACTTGTGGAACAGAACTCAGAAACTAATCAGTATTTTTGCACGAAACTTTGTACTCTCATCAGTTAAATGAGAGTAGTGCCCCTTTTAACAAGATGTTTATTAATTGTGTAATTTTAGTTAAATGAAGATGGTAGTAAAGTAAAAAGAGCCAGTCCATTTGTTGAACGTGATATCGCTGATATTGACAGTAGAACAGTTTATGTGGTGAGTATATTATACATAGTTATATAGTAAGGATGTAAACGGCTACTTAGCTAACTGGTCATGGTTCGTTGGCACAGGCGAATCGGTTCAAATAATTACTATTACTAACCGATATTCATTTACATATCATCTCTGACCTTCCAACCCAGGAATGGTAGCTGCCACATACATGCTTGACTATCTCAGATTAGTAAAAAACCTTGTGACAAAGAGTAGGGTCGCCTGTCCAATCTCGTGGGTTTTATCCGGGTCCTTTGGTTTCCTCCTGCTGCTGAAGACCCCAACACACAAGCGAATTATTGAAAAATTGAACCATATGTTAGTCTGAAATGACCTAGTTTGTGATAAACCCCATTTCTCTCTCTCTCTAGTAAGCAACTTTTCTTAATTATATTGCAAGAGTAATTGTACATTTTATTGAATTAAGAAGAGCCAAAGTGTATTTATACTTTAATCTGGTTTAATATTTGGTGAATATAGTAAAGTCAGAATTATCATCATGGAAACTGATACGGTAGCTCAAAAGTAAGCAGTTTAAATATAAACAAAAACTGAAAGTAGTTTATTAATCTAGCTAATTTGCAGGAGTCTTTATTGACTCCTGTGAAGGAAAGTCGAGGTGCTTATAGATGAGGAGGAAAGAAAGGGCACCTTAAACATGAAGATTGCTATATTCGTAGAGGATTATTCTTATTATAAACAATCCTACTTCCATTGAATCTTTCCATAATAATTTTTTTTCAGTTGAAATGTGGTTAGTTCATGTTTGTATTTTGTAGGAATGTTTACCAAGAAATGTTGATCATGAATGGATGAAGCGAGTGTTTTCTGAATGTGGCGTTGTTAATTATGTCAGTTTACCCAAGTTTAAATCTACTGGTGATACGAAAGGTTTTGGTTTTATAGAATTTGAAACACGAAAGGCAGCCGATAAAGCTTGCGAGGTTTGTATTTTAAAAATGGGATTTTTATTTGTATGAAACTTACACTACCTGAAGATCTGACCAGTTGTTTTGGTAGCTGGCGTCAGAGGTCATTCTAGTAAATTACACACTGTTCTGTGCACCTCACGCTATAAGCTTGCTGTAACAGACTGTTTCATTGGCTAATTCCCCATCCAGAAAACGTCAATAATAACAACTCTTCCAGATCCTAGTTTAGTAAAGACAAGTAAAACGAAATTTTGAAGTATAAAAACGAAACGAAATAGGATCCGTGTTTTAATCAGATTGGTGCTGAAATGGACAACTTTATGTCTGTCAAATTATGACCGATTAATAGAATAAAGTGCATCATGTACAGGATAAAATAAAATGAGGTTCTACGTTCTCAATATGTAAGGGGTGGGTGGATGGTCGAATGGTTAGCGTGCGCGCGCTGTATCACACAGCCTGTCATTGAGTCAACTGGTGTGGTTTCAAATCCACGGTTGTACATGGCACGGAGTAGGGTTGCCTGTCCAACTTCGTGGGTTTTCCGGGGTACTCCGGTTTCCTCCCACTGCTAAAGAACGCTACGCACAAGTGAATTATTGTAATAGAACTGAACCATGTGTTAGTCCGAAAATGACCTAGTTAGTAGCGAGTGGACGTTAAACCCCATTTCTCTATCTCTCTTAATATGAAAAATTATTCTCATTAGTGCATATTGTGTATAACATCACAGAATGTTCAAATAAAAAATAATTTGTCCATTATTTTTTTGGCACAGTTATTAAATAATCCTCCATTAG
The DNA here is from genome assembly GCA_963678685.1 of Patella ulyssiponensis. Classification (NCBI taxonomy): domain Eukaryota; kingdom Metazoa; phylum Mollusca; class Gastropoda; family Patellidae; genus Patella; species Patella ulyssiponensis. Next base: position 93,700,553 of record OY783226.1, read on the forward strand.
AACTTGGTGTCAGACCAGGAAAATTTCCTAAAACGAACAAACAACTGGAGCAGTTAAAGAAACAAGGCATTGTAGAAGGTAGGAACCACTCAGCTTACTGCCCTTGTTTATCTTGATAATACTCAACTTACTGCCCTTGTTTATTTTAATACTTGATAGAAATAAAGCTAGACCTATTTTCTAGGTTCATTTTAATACTTGAAATATATGTAGGCATATTGTCCAGGTTCATTTTAATACTTGTATAAAATAGGTAGGCCTATTGTCCAGGTTCAGTTTAATATGGTGTCTAATCCTGACATGTACCAACTAGGGAAACGTTTTGTTTATATGCCTATACATAGTATTGGCGTATGATGCGTATTGGCGTATGTCCATTGGTCAACCTATGCTTGCTTGTCCACTCTCTGGCAGCCACACTTCTTTATAAATTTTTTTTATGAGTAGATGACCAATAGGATTGAATTTGAGTGAAATCATTTTGTCCCTCCAGTTTATTACCATAATTTTACTTGTCGAACTTAGTCTGCACCTGCCTGCACATAGGTAACAGAAAATGCAACAAAGCAAATGGCCATGTGATCAACTTAAATTCTCTTTTTATTTTATTTCCATATTTAGATCTAAAGCAAACAATTTTATTCTTTTATAATTCCATTTTTTTCCATCACTATTAGAAGAGACACAAATGGTGACAGAAAATCCAGAACAAAAATCAGAAACTATTTTAACGAAGGGAAGACGTAAGAGGCGTAGGAATACGAGTGAAAGTAGTGTAGATTATTCTGATTCTACGATACCAAAAAAACTGAAGCCATCAACATCGGAGGATACTGTGGTAACGGAAACAAAAGATGGTAATTCTACTAAAGTGGAAGATGAGGTTTCACGATCTAAGAAAAAAAAGAAAAAGAAGAAAAATCGTCGATCAGTAGAAACCAATAAGACAGACGAGGAATCTGAAGTTACAGATAGTTGTCATGGAGATAACAAAACTGACACAGTGTGTAACAAAGGTGATAAAATTGAAAGTAAACAGGAAGGGGAAAGTGAAAGTAAAGAATCTAAAGTTGACAGTAAAAAAACTGATGATAGTGTCGATACAAATAGCGATAGCTCCAATTTAAAACGAAAACGTCTATCGGAAGAAAGTAAATGTGAAGAGCACAGTGACAGCAGTGATGTATCGCCACAGAAACGAAAGCGAAAAATAGAAGACAGTGTGGACGGTAGTTCTGAGTCGGACATAAAGTCTAAAAAGAAATCTCGAAGTAGTGTAGAATTCTCCGATCCAGTTGTTCAAACTGTAAAATTAGAAAAAAGTCAAGATACAGGTCCTGGAGAGAAGAAAAAGAAAAAACGGAGAAAGAGAAAGAAGAAAGAAATTAAAGAAGCTGAAACTTTACATCTAAGAGTTTTACCCAAGTAAGATATTTTCAGATTTATCGTACTGGGGCAGTTTCACGAAATTTGAACTAAGATAAAACCCAAATTTTAGTAATCAGATTGGATAATATTAGATTGATTTTAGTGATTGACCAATCAAAATTGAAGTATCCACAACGTTTAGTTTTTATATTTAGTTAAGATTTCGAGAAACAAGACCCAGTTCAAATATGTTAGGTATTATCCATTTTAAAATGATAGTAGTAAGAACGGAGCCCTTTATCTAAATCTTACATAAGACCCAGTTGAAATATGTTAGGTATTATCCATTTTAAAATGATAGTAGTAAGAACAGAGCTCTTTATCTAAATCTTACATAATGCTAAACCTGTTGCCTCGTATTTCCATTGGTAAAATACTAAATTGTAATATATCTTTACAGAACAGAGTGGTTACAACTACGCAAACAGTATCTTAACATACAGAAAACCAATATGTCTACCTTAAAGAAGAAATTACAGCAAATACAGAAAGAAAATAAAGCGAACATGTTGGAGAGCAGTAAAAAGGGAGATAATAAGACAATTGAATATATTCCCGGTGTTATCGTGCATGTCGAGTCACAGATACCATTAGAGAAAAAAGAAATGAGAGTAAGATTTTTGTTTATTTATTTGGGGCTGGGTTAAGTTTTGGGGTGGTGTAAGGACTGGGTATAAGAGTTTGGTGGTGTAAGGGCTGGGTGGTGTAAGAGTTGGATTTAAGTTTTCGTAAATAAGGTCCCTGGTCAATAAAATACCATGTTAATATGGTACCAGGTCAATCCCATGTTACTTAGGTACCTGGTCATTAAACTACCATGTGAATATTTTACAGGAGATATTTAATGAAGATATAAAGATAGCGTATATTGATGTAACCGACGGTAACAAGTCAGGATATATCAGATGTAAAGATGTCTATAGTGCCATGATGGTTGTCAATAGCAACATAGAATATTATAAACTAGATCTTTTATCAGGTGAGAAGCACTGGGGTCGTGAGAGGACAAACCCAATGATGTTCAGCATTCTGTGACTTTTTGTTCCAGGGTTATGCCCCTTTTTTCCGAAAACCTTGGGCGTACTCGATTCACAGTTCCGGAATTGAATTCCAAAACTGGTGTCAATCGAGTGAAAAGGAGAATTTGGGAGTACAACGCATGTGTCGACTGTATAATAAATATCTCAACCAATCATGACAGCTGAAACATATTTTTTACCTAGGAATACGTCACGATTCTACTCACTCCACCTCAGCTGCCGGGACTGGCAGAACTGTGACAGGACTGAATTCCGCGTCACTCGATTGCAATTCTGTCGATTTGGGACGTTCTGGATTGTGAATCGAGCATCCCCTATGTGAATGTCATAGAGGCTACAGTATTGGGTGGATTCCTTTCAGTTTGCACGAAGGAACAATTGGTCAAATTTAATGTTTATACAATCTGATTAAAACACAGATTCTATATCGTTTCATTTTTTTATAGTTCAAAATTTTGTTTTACTTGTCTTTACTACACTAGGATCTGTTGGTATCCTGCTAGAAACATCAATGCGGATTGATTAATCAAAAGTCACTCGCATGAATGACCCCTGACACAACCACCCACTACTACTGGTCAGATCTTCTTGTAGTGGAGGCAATCAAAAGTATGAAAAAACGAAACGAAAGATAGATCTGTATTGTAATCGATTGATACTTATGCTTCCATTGAAGAATGGGGGGTTCGATGGCCGAGTGGTTAGAACATGCATGCTGTATCGAAATATCTGGTGTTGTTTTGATTCCCTGGTTGTACATGACAAACCTACAAACTCTTATTATATTCTATTAATTGCTCGAATATATTTTTGTCTAGGAGAAGATGAAGAAAATTATTGGAAGAAATTGAAATCAGATCGTGAAAACAAACTGAACAATAAACAACGACCTAAAAAACGTGGAATGCAAAAGGTAGCGTTAACATTGTTATTATATTCAGTCTCACCCACGTGTACAGATTACCTTGGCCGTAAGAGAACACTTGACACATGGAAGTCAAAGATGGTTAGGCAAAATAAAACATTCCCTAAGCAGTATTCTCAAATAAATATTTACCAGACTGATAAATTCAAAGTATCTTTTATCCCACACAGCTCACCAACCCAATCTATATTCTATATCTGTTATCCCAGCCAATCTCGTCTATATTCAATGTCTTTTATTCCAGCCAACCCCAGTTGATATTCCACATCTTTTATCCCAACCAACCTGGTCAAGTTTTTATCCCAACCAAACAAGTCTATATTCTATACCACTTATTCCAACCTACTTGGTCTATATTCTATACCATTTATCCCAACCAACCCAGTCTATATTCTATATCTTTTATTCCAGCTGATTGATAAAGCCCAGAAGATAAACGCAGAAGTTTTGGATAAGAAACATTTGTTTTTTGAAGATTGAGTTGATTCAGTGTTATTGAACAGATTGTTGGACTGACCACTGCTTGTTGGTTCGATGGTGCTGAACGTCCAGCTCCACTGAGGATGATTTCCCAGACAAACTACTGAATAGGCTCACGCAGTCTAATATTCCAGATGAACTACTGTTACCACTGTCTGTACTGATTGGGATCTCGGCTGATTGAAAGGAATCGTTTGGTTGGAATTATTATTAACTGATTATCTGATTCAATGAGATTTATAAACAAAACTTGATACACTGGAGACCAAAGTTGTATGGAGGCCCTACATTGTTAGAAATCATTGTAATTTTACAGTTGTGATAGGGTTTAAACTACTTTAAACGCGTGTGGTTGACTGTGTTTACAATAAATGTCATGTCAATTATTAAATTATCCCAAAGTTATATGTGTCCAGGCCTGGAAATAAGGCACCTGTCACTGACAATGTCAGGCACAGATTCAGGCTTTGTCAGGCACAAAACCTCTGGTGTCTGTCATTTTATCAGTCACTGATTTGTCTTTTTTGCTGATATTATCAATACATGTTGGGCACTAGATGGGAAATATCAGGTACTATTTCATTAGTGCCTGAAATTTTCTTAGGTACATCTAAAACCGTTATTTCCAGGCCTGTATGGGTCACTCCACTGTTACAAGACATGATAATGTTACTGTTGTAATACAGTATATAGCTACCACGTGCAGGCCCGTAGCCAGCTTGCGGTGAAGTGTTCGGGGGAGGGGGGGAGGGCACACACCGGCACAGTCTACAGTAATTTAGAGTTGTTATTGTCGGTATATTTTCTTTCGGGGGGTGGGAGGGGGCAAAACATTTTGTCAGGGGGGCATTGCTACGGGCCTGACCAGGTGTGTTTACTTTGATTACAATAAATATCTGGAGTCGCAAGTGGGTGAGGATGGAAGTCCTTCAGATGTGACGTAAAAACGTGGATACATTGGCGTGCACATAAAAGATCCCCTTACAGCTGGAATTTGATAAAAGAGTTGACCATAGTGTCATGCCCAGACAAAATTTCCCTCAAAGCACACCGTGGCGTGGCGTGTGCAAGTAAAAGATCCTTAAGAAGTTGGAATTCTTTTGAAGAACAGACCATAGCGCCGCTGTCCGGTTACAATTTCCCACGTAAAGTCATAGCGTACTGTATGGTGTAAGCCTGTATTCAATAGCCGATTCGGAGCAGAACAATAGGACGCTAAACCCCATTTCATTCCATTTGGTTGTTTACTGTGATTATTATAAATATTTAGGTAATTAAATATCGTAAGGTCTGTCATTGAGTCAAGGGGCCTGGTTTTCAAGTAGGGGTCACCTGTCCAACCGCTTTCCTCCCACTGCTGAAGGCCCCTACACGCCATATAATTGTTGAAATAAAATTGAACCATGTGTTAGTCCTAAAATGTCCTAGGTTGTGTCCAGTGGACATTAAACCCCATCCCTCTCTCTCTTTGAAATAAACAAACATGGGAAGTGAAACATTGACGTTGTTTTGGCCTCATTCAACTCTGATTCTAAACATGTGCACCTAACTAAATGGGAATATGGGGCGGGAGTTGCATATGTGTGTGTTGGGGGTGGGGGGGGGGGTAAATTGGCGGGAAATGAGTTCACATTGATTTAAATGATGATTTCCTTATTCCTTAGAGCTCCATCTTCTATTAGTCCAGGTTAGGTACAGAAGAGTAGAACGTAAAACCCCATTTCATTTCATTTCCTTAGAACTTGGTAAAAATATTACTTTTAATGACTCTGCATGTCTCTGAATCGATTCCCATTGTATGGGGTGGGGCAAAATGTAGTTTTGGAGACCGAAACCACTTGGTTCAAAATTGATTTAGAATGTGTCTTCTCTTTAGCTTTTTCGACCAGTACCAATGTCGCCATTCAAAATATTAAATGATAGACATGTTTAGATATTAGTTTATCCTTATAATCTTCATAGATTCAAAATCAAAGTTCATTTATATGAACACCCACTTTTCCTCAAATGATCACCTGTGTACGTGCTAAAACAACACAAAACAGGTTGATCAGTAACTTGAACACCCGAGTGGGAACAAAGGGTCCAGTGTGTAATTCAAGATACAACGCAGTGGCTTATAGACAACCCTTACAAGATAAACAGCTATATAAAAGACAACAGGCGATCCATTAGTACTTGTCTACGATATCACCCCAGGTGGAAGTGGACGTTGAACTCCAGTAACGAACGAACGAACGAACGATCCATTAGTCGCATTATAAGCCACTGCGCTACTAACTATAAACTACGGCGGCGAGAGTCGCCGCTATGCCAGCACGACTAAAAAGGCGCCGATTTGTAAGCGACCTTTTCGTCGTGCTGGCATAACGACGACTCCTCTGGCGTTGTATTTAAAAACACGACGATCTAAATGGACGCTTTCAACCACCATAGAAAAAAAGCCCAAGTGCGCCGTTTTTCACAAAAGTCGACGTGTGGCTGAAATAGTGTGTGAGTTAGTTGTATTTTATGTCCGCTTCCACCGAGGTGATATCGCAGACAAAGTATGAACTAATTACGTCACACCTTTGAATTCCTATATATAGGATGAAATGAAAAACCATAGTCTATATATAGGAATTCAACCGTGTGACGTAATTAATTCACACCTTATAACGCAATCACTTCGCTAACATTACCTATCTTGTTCGCGCAAAGATAGTCGACTGCTGTTTAACTGTGATCGACCCGAGACCACTGACTACATAAATACACAATACATTTAGGTGAGTAATATAATTAATGGTTGGGGTTGGGGGTTTTCGAATGGTTAGCACGTGCGCGCTGTATCACAACACCAGTCATTGAGTCAACTGGCGTGGTTTCGAATCCCCGGTTGTACGTAACAAGAAGTATAGGGTCGCCTGTCCAACTTTGTGGGTTTTCTCCGGGTCCTTCGGTTTCTTCCCACTGCTAAAGACCCCTACGCGCTAGCGAATTATTTAAATACTAGTAAAAATAAACCATGTGTTAGTCCCGAAATTACCTAGTTTGTGTCGAGTCGACGTTAAACCCCATTTCTCTCCATTAGCCTAAGCGGAAACATGTAGCCATCACAGTTACACGTATACTGATAATGATATTTCGCAACTCAGCAGGTATTTCCAGATGTAGTCCTTTTCTACACACTGGGAATTCCCAACATTACCCTAGAAATAACTACAATCATATTTTAAACTGATCAGTAGGAAATTGTCTTGTAAATGCCCCCAATTACGAAAAGAACAAAAGGAAAATATTCAACAACCCTTGTCGACCCCGCGGACGATTTAGCTGCTGTGGACGTATGTTAATTTAGTTGTCTGACAACCTATCTTTTCATGTGAATGTATCTTATGTAGCAAAATAATGAATAACTTCGTCGTTTTTATTTACTAACGAATAATTAAATCGGTCCTTCCAATAACGAAAGTAAAAGATGTATTTTCTAAGAAACAGTTTCCTTTCAGTTTTCAATTCAATTGAAATAGCCTAATTGGGTTATCAAGTCTACAACATTAACAAACCTTTGTCAGTCGCGGTTAACAAAACTTATCTATAGTTATCGCGTCGATACAAGTGTGTGGGTTCGCTTATGCGTTTCATATTTCTATCTATAAGTCAAACAATAACATAAGCGAATCATACATATTATAATAATTTCACACTTAAAGAGGTAGTAGTCACTGAGCAGATAAGATAAGATTGTATCGAAATATCCAGCATGCAATATCAACGAGTACATAAAATTATAACAACACCAAAACAAACAAACAGTCTTGCACCCGACCCCCCCCCCCCCCTTGAGGACAGCTTATAATATACAAGGTATTACGTGCAAGTACAAAAAATTGGACGGGTAAAAAAATATGGACGGACATAAATTTAGAGTACTCATACAAATAGGCAGTATAAAAACTGCATACATGTATATGAAAATACGAAACAAAACGTACAGAGTGAAAGATCATATAACTCGACAGTATAAAGTCTACATACAGGGTGCATAATATATGGATTTAAAATACAGGTCACCCTTTGATGTTGGCGTACATTTTTTCAAATAATCGTACTGGCAACTTGCCAATCGTACTTTATTTATACTAGTGAAATATTGGATTCGTGTGACGTGTTTCACTGTAAAAGCACATGCAGGTGTCTGTATTTTAAGTTGTTTAATGGTCATTCAGGCCGTGCGGCCCCCTTGTTGTTACAATATATTGCTTAAAGCGGAAATTTCATATTTTCTAAGAAAGTCAAAACATAATTATTTCTGTGTCTTTTGCTCAAAAGGTTGTCAACTCACTAATATGCGATCATGGGCAATATTTCACAGGCATAAATATCCCTGACACCGAAAATAATAACACAATTACTTGAATTACCTCCCTTGTTTTCCCATTCCCCTCCATGCAATGGCGATTTTCAAACGTTTGAATTTGAAGTTGAAAATGATATTCTTGCCAATTTCTCAACTGGCAATAGTGAATTATAGGATTAATAGGATTATTCTTTAACAAGGTAGGACTATTTATAGATACAATCTATTTTAGCAGGACTTTATTTTAATATATTTTAAAAATATAACTAAAAAATATGAAATTACCGTTTAAATTAATGTCTCGCTCTCGACCATTAAACAATACATGTACATACAACACAAAACGCGCGCATATAGAAAATGAGAACACATCATGCATATTTAATAGTTCTGGTGTCTGTCCGCAGAAATGAAGTAGACAAAGACTGCGTCCCTTGTGGCTGTTATACTCGGCTGCTCGAATAGATTTTCAAACGAAAAGGTTAGAGCAGTATTGTTAAAGGATTGGATATATACAATGTATATTGTTTTCATAAACACAGAGAGAGAGAAATGGGGTTTAATGTCCACTCGACACAAACTAGGTCATTGTTTTCATAATCATACATTATACAAGAACTAAATCGGCCTAATTCAGGTCTTTCTTTATGCTTGAAATGTTATAAACTATTAATTAGATATTTATTAAAAATACTATAATCAACTCTCGGTGGTATCGGGTACTCTAGATTGGAACGGTTCGCCATTTAAAAATTTAATTTGAAAATGGGAGAGCGAGGGATAGTCTCGAATATTCTATTCTTGATATTTTATTCATTCAATGGTCTGTGAAATATTTTTGAATTTTAAGATTTCGTTTATCTTTATGTAAGGCGTGCAAGTCGGGGGGGGGGGGGTAGGTGACCTCCCCGCTAACTTTCCAGCAATCTGACTTTAAGGGATTTTGATGGTCGAATGGTTAGCACATGCGTGCTGTATCATAAGGTCTATCATTGAGTCAACTGGCGTGGTTTCAAATCCCCGGTTGTACGTGACAAAGAGTACGGTCGCTTGCCCAAAACCTCGTGAGTTTTCTCCTTTTCCTTCCACCCGTAAAAAAAACCCTACGCGGAAGCGAATTATCGAAATAAAATTAAACCATATGTAAGTCCCGAGTTAACCTTGTCTGTTTGTGTCAAGTGGACGTTGAACCCCATTTCCCCCTCTCTTACGCCATTAAATTAAGTATGATTATTTATCTATTTGTTTTGTTGCATCTAGTAACAATTTGTTGAATCGAACAATGGACGATTTATCCGTTTCATTTCAGGATTCCATGTTTAAGCAAGATGGAGGATGCAAGTTGCCATTTTGATTTACCGCTGAATGTCAAGACAGCCAGAGAAAGGCAAGAGGTTGAGACAAGGATAACCATTTTGAAAGGATATATCATCAATGGAGAATTCAAGCCACTTATAATAGCTAATAAACATCTACTGGGTTTGCTGTATTATTACATTGGGCAGCTTGACGAATCCTATGACACATTTAAATCTATTTTAGATGACGATCCAACAAATTTGAACGCCTTGGCTAATCTGGCTCATGTATGTCGTGGGATTTTAAGTACAAAAGAAGCTGTCGAGTATCAGGATATTCAGGAGGATATTCGAAACAAGGTTTCTGCCAAATCTTACGAGTTACTTTTAGCGGGCTTTAAAGCAGAACATGCGTATGCGCTTGCTTTTGAAATCTACCATAGTGTGCACGAATTACGAAGGTATCACCAGTCCAATGAGATGTATGATAAATGTCTGACCAAGACAGCTGGGAGGTCAGAAATTAAAATTGAGAGAGCAACATGGATGATTTGTAAAATTTGGAACTTTAAGAAACTATTTAATAGGAATTACTCGACAGAGCAAGACCAGAGTAAAAATTTGGAAATGTATGATCACATCATGAAGTTATTGCTTCAAATCCAACAAAATGTTCCAGAAGATTCAACCCTGGCTGCTTTAGCATGGGCAAATTTTGGTTATTTTTTCTGGAAGAAGCCATGCATGCCATCTCACAAACAAGGATGCGATGATATGACCGGCATTGAAATGCCAAGTAGTATTAAAGGCACAAAAATGGAAAAATATTATGATGACCCAAAGAGCTGCTTTGAAAGGGCGTTGAAGATTAGAGAAAACAAAGAAGTGTTGGAATTGTATGGAAGTTGGCTTCTGCACAAGGCTGATTTCGATACAGCTGTGAACAAATTTTCGCGGTCCATTGAGCTGGATTCTTCTGACAGCAACTATTATTCTTACGGGAAACGTGCGGAATGTGTCTTAGCAAAATGTCAAAGGGCTAAACGCATTAAAGCTGCTGAAAACTCGGTCGATATAACCCACGATTTGGAACTTGCTGTGAAAGATTTTGAGCTTGTTGTTCGGATAAACCCTACTGCTTACATTTATCGTCAACTAGGAGAATGTTTTCTTTTGCTCTTCATGGGTGGAAAAGACAAAAGAATACGGGCTAAGGCCCTTGCAGCGTATCAGAAAGGTCTGGCATGTATGGATGGTGGAAAAGATTCACGTCTTCATTTTAAACACGCTGAATGTTTAAAGGAAATAGGAGAGGATATAAAGGCCAGGGCTAGTATGAAAAGATCAGTGGAAAACCAAAACCCACAATCTACCTTTGATGGGAATATACGAAACTTATTGACATGGTACATCGAGTTGTGCAAAGATGGGAGCGCAGAGATTATTCCCGAGGCAGCTTTTTGGTTTAAAATGGCTTTCTCAAAATACAAAAGGGAAACATTTAAAAAATTAACTTTGACGATGATAAAAACAGATATCGACTTCTTCATAAAATTATTTGGGTGTTTGTGGAAAGACGCTAGCCCACAGTTGGAAGAATTTATCTCTGACGTCTTGACAGGCACTGAAGATCTCCCCTCCAATTCTCACCTCCGCCAGTTCTTATCGTCTGCTCGTTGTACAGGAATTGAAAGATCTGCTAAGGAAATCAAAGATGCGGGTGCCATGCGACCGCGGAATAAGAAGGGTTACGAGTATGATTTTTTTATAGTACATAGTAATCGAGACGGGAACTGGGTTAAATATAGTTTATTGTACCATTTGGAAATTATTCGAAATTTTAAAGGTTTGATTGATTTTAGGGATTTTAAACCTGGGAAGACTATTTTGGAAAATATCGCAGAGGCTATAAATCATAGTTACAAGGTTATTCTATATATTACTGATAACTTTTCGGAGAGTCATTGGTGCAATCACGAAGCCCAAACGGCCCTAACGCGTGCGCTAACTAATCGCGAGAAGGGCAGTATTATACCATTACGGAAAGATACGACAACAGTTCCCAACTTTCTATCGCATTTAACAAATCTCTGTATAGAAGAAGGTGTCATTGGTGAAACTGATTTGGAGAGACTAGTTCAATCTCTGGACGAATAAGCATCATTCCTATAATAGCACAGGGGATGGGGGCGAATGGTTAACGGACGTGCGTTACACCGCGGGGGGGGGGGGAGGGGCGAATGGTTCACGCGTGAACATTCAATCAGTACATCTGTTATTGATACAAGCGACGCCGTTTCGATTCCCCGCTTGTACGTGGCAAGGAGTAGGGTCGCTCGTCCAACCTCCTGGTTTTTTTCGGGAGCTCTGGTTCCCCCCCCCACGGCTAAAGACCCGTACGCATAAGGGCATTATTCAAATAAATTTGAATCATATGTTAGTCCGGAAATGACCCAGTTGGTGTCGATGAATGTTAACTGGTCCGGGCAGAATGGAGCCTTTGAGTCATTGCACATGCCCATTTGCACTAAATAGGCCAAATTTTTTACTTACATCTACTTCACTTCAAACATCTTAAAAAAGTTATAGAAATTAGTTTAACGTCCTACTTTTCTGCACCAAGCGGGATCATCTAGTGACCCCTTTCTCCTTAAACCCATTTCTGTAAATCTTTCTTCTTTCGGAGAACGATCCTTCTCTTTCCAGGCACCGAAACTCTGAAATAAGCTCCCTTTTTTCATAAGGTCAGCAAAATCTATCACAATATTCAAGCAATCACTTAAAACACATTTTTATACACAGGCTTTTAGTTAAAAAGATTTTAGATATCCTGCATTTTATCATATATCATTCTCTATATGTATGTAATTTGATCATGTAGTTTTTTTGTTTGTTTTTTATGTACATTTGGATTTTATATTGTTTCAATTTATGTTTTTGTAAAGCGCCTCTTAGCACTGCTCTGCGGTGGAAGATGAGCGCTATATAAATATCGTTTTAATAATAATAATAATTATGTAGACGATAGATACGCAATGTTTTGTATTTGTTTTATAAATGTATGCTGTGTATTTATATTGTAGCGAGCCGCGGGGTCTCGGTGGGTACGACGTTGGCTCGCTAGCCTGGCCGCCCCGTGTTCGATCCCTGAGTTAGCCGAAAAGGTTCATCGGGTTTTCCGGTGTGGCTCCCCATTGTCAGTGATGCAGAACAATGGGCCTGTCAAAGGTCAACGTATAGTAGTTCGAATGGTACGAAAACCGAGGTCCCGTCGACACATTGCAGTGCAGGTAAAATATCCTTGGTAGTTGGAAATCGATATAAGAGTAGGCCGTAGTTCAGGCAAACATCACACACCATATGCCCATCTTCAATAGCCTCACAGAACAGTTTATATTGTTGAGAGAGAAATGGGGTTTATCGTCTACTCGACACAAACTTGGTCATTTCGGGACTAACATATGGTTTAAATCGCTTTCGCGTAGGGGTCATTAGCAGTGGGAGGGCACCGGAGTACCCGGAGAAAATCCACGAGGTTGGACAGGCGGCCCGACTCCTTACCACGTACAACCGTTGTCCTCCATACAAGGGCTTACAGTTAGTACAATCTCGTGTCAAACTAACATTCTATGGCGAGAGGGCCTTTTCATTTTATGGACCGTTACTTTCGAACAAATTTACATTCAAAGCGCATTTGAAAACTCATTTATTCAAATTATTCAAACTGGCTCATTGTCTTTTGATTACTGTTTTGATTTTTTTTTAGGGAAATGTTGTTTTTGTAATTTTTGTATAACTTTGTTATTGTTAAGCGCATCTGAAAACGTCGATGCGTTGTATAATGTATTCCATGTAAATAATAATGATTAATAATAATGATACTAAGACGCAATGAAAACGTTCAATGGATTTGACAGAAAGCTGGCGAGATGTAATGCGGCCAATCTGATTAAAATATTGATCTGTATATCGTTTCGTTTCGTTTATGCTTTCGATTGCCAAAACTACGTGAAGATTTCACTACTTGTCACAGACAGACAGAAATGGGGTTTAACGTCCACTCGAGACAAACTAGGTCATTTCGGGACTAACATACGGTTTAATTTTATTTCAATAATTCGCTTGCGCGTAGGGGTCTTTAGCAGTGGGAGGAAACCCGAGTGCCCGGAGGAAACCCACGAGGTTGAGAAGGCGCCCCTATCTCCATGTCACATACGCTCTCACCAGGGATCGAAACCACAGCCGCAAGACAGAGGTGACCGACCAGCTGGAGGTCGAAGCGCGACACTCTAGACCACTAGGCCATCCCAACCCCCTCTTCACCAGTTGTAGTGTGCGGTCGCGTCAGGTGTCATACGAGCGGCTTTTGATCTTATGACGTCATCCTTATGAAGCAGTATTTTCATTTTTCATTATCTATTTTGAGCTATTATAACGGGAACAGCCAGCTCTTTATCTAAATCTTACATAATGTATCTATGATAGAAGAACATAGTAATGTATCACAAGGATATGTGTCCATGTTATTCTAAGAAAGAACACAAATTCTTCCCACCATCGGGCCATTAATGATCAGGGGCCTTATTCACGAAATTTTTACTAAGCTGAAATCCAAATTTTAGTTATTTGATTGGATAATATTAGATTGATTTTGGTGCTTAGCCATTCAAAACTGAAGTATCTACTAAAATTTGGATTTTATCTTAAGTTAAGATTTCGTGAATCAGGGCCCTGAATGCAAATGTTTCTTAAAACTAACTCGTGCTCACATATTTATTTGATGTCCTCATTCTTGCTTGAAACACTGGATTCGAGTGCGAATTAAGGGAATGGTTGCCGGAGGCGGCTCATTCCAAAAGGGCCCAGTCAGGGGGTTCTAGGGTCCTCTGTAAAAAAAATATATTGACCGAGAAAGTTATTTGGTATTTTCTTGCGTCGTTTCGTCTTGTTAGTAGTGCAAGACGGAGGGTCTGGTAAGGGCAGTTGTTTATTGGTACGGATTGCATTGGAAAAAAACCCGATGTCTGTCGGATTTAGATTATGTCCTTGAAAAAAAGTCCCATCAAAGCAAACTTGGTCTCTAATGAAAAGTGGGTCCTGTGGGTACTCCAGAAAGAAATGACCCATCATGATAGCTTGGGAAAAATTTTTGGGGCAGGGTCAAAGGTGTGCAAATAAAAGATCCTTTAGTAGTTAGAATTCGATATAAGAATAGGCCATAGCGCCACTGTCCGGGTACAATTATTCCCCCGATAGCACACTGTATGGCGTAAGCACGTATTCAATAGCCCATTCAGAGCAGAACAGTAGGACGTTAAATCCCAAATTCATTTCATTTCCACACCGCTTTCTACTAATATGGTCAAAAGCTTCTGATAAAAAAATACAGTTCTGTAAGAGTATTTCGAGTGTCTACCAAACAAAACCCAGGCTTCAATCAGGGGCGGATCTAGGAATTTTGAAAAGGGGGGGGGGCGCCGCAAAATGAGGACACTTACTGCTGAGACGGGGCACGCCGCTGCGAGGGGGTGGGGGGTGGGTCCCAAAGACAATTATCCGTCATTTCCTTGCATCTGTAGACATTCCAAGAGCTATTTGGCTGATATTTTCGTCTAAGTAAACGTTCGGAGAGCACATATTTGGGTCTGAAAAAAGGCACTTTCAGCAGTAAAAAGGGCACTATCGAAAATTGGGGCATCCGCCCCTGTCAATGTTGGTCTACAACAGGTTTTTAACTTTCTTGTTTGACAATAACTCAATCTGTAACTTCTTTTTTTGTTAAAAAGAAACTGTTTTTATTTAATTGATCTGGAAGAAAATAGTGGGTCAATATATAGAACTTAGCAATAGGTAAACTGCTGTCAAAAAATGATGTATCACTAAGTTGTAATGTATTCAGATTCAGTAAAAGTGAAATCTATACCAAAGAATTATATTTATTTATTTGTGCATGTAAGAAAGTTTTGTGTGATAAATAAAATCTCCAACTCGTCTATTTTGATATCAAAAAATATTAACACTCGTTTATAAAGTAAAAAAAAACTCGGCAGAGCCTCTTTTTTTTTACTTTACCAACTTGTGTTGATTTCTTTTGATATCAAAAAACACTCGTAGGATATTCTCTATATATCCAAACCGACCAATGAATCTAGCGCAATTGTTTACGAAATTTTGATGAAAATGAAACTTCTTATTGTCCAACATCAACTTCCGGATGAGCAGTTTGTCAGACGGCTTCATCGGTTGTCAGGGAGCACCGAGGTCTCGGAGATTACCAACAATGTTTGGAAAACTTGACGGCCGCGTTTTCCTGCTATTCAAGTCCGTGAGAGACAATATTGAAAATTGCATCGACGCAGATGCGTTTTTTCTGCTATTCTAGCCCGTGATTTGTCCAGCAACTTCAAACGTATCCAATGGGTTTTTAACCGAAATCGCACTATATGCTGACCTGAATTCTGTCATCCAATCAGACTGCTAGAGCTCCATTCACAACCAATACCCGAAAAATGTCACACAAAGTTAAAGATATTTGCCCGAAAATGTTCATTGTCACCCGAATTTTCAAAATGAATAAATCATTAACTAAAACTAACTTTCCACTAAGCTATGATGGTTGTTCATTTTAAGTTTATTACACAACGCTATAAATTTATAATATATTAATCAAAATAAAACAACAATATGTTCCCCATTCTTGGATGTTTGTGCTCGAAAAACGGAAATGCGTTGCCAGAAAAAAGTTTATTTCGCTAACTAGATGACATAGTAATTTTTTAATTTTCTAACTAGATGATATAATACCCCCCCCCCCACTTTACCGAAAGTTCAGATTGGCGCTATATTTGTAGTCGTCGATACAGTGTCTAACGTGATTAGATGATACTGGAGAAGATAGAGACGCAGATTGTTACGTCCAGCTTGAGAGCAAAAAAAAAAAAAAAAAATTCGCACGCCATGGGATGCACACAGCTCGCGGAATTTATGTTTTATGGTCAATTGAGGATATATAGTCAGCCATCTTTATTCCTAATCTCTGTAGATTCTCAAACTAATGAGATCAAATTCAGTCCTTGTTCCAAGATCATCCTGCCAGTGCCATGTTACTTCAAACGGAACCCCAATCTCCGGTCTTCTGCCATTGACGTTAGCCCTGGAACAGACCGGATCACCCAGATACCACCAGCCACTGTTAAAACGGACCGGGCAATCATTATTACTATAGTCTCGATCGTAAGTAGAGAAAGGTCGACCATTTATGCTAAAAATGCCATTTGTTAAGCAATCACCAGGACCACCCTGAGGATGATTTGAAAATTCGCCTAGACTAATTGAATAGTTGTCATTGGCATTTGATATTTTGAAATCACGGTAATATCCCTGCAACTGACTGGCATAACTATCAAACGTAAGGCCCACGATCAGATAAAATCTGTTATGATTTTGAAGAATATTGAATATGTTTTCAAGGCCCAACCAATGATTACCATTTGCATTTCCAAATCCGGTAGAATATGCATTCCATGTTTTGTTAAAATCTGTTTCCTTACAGCGCCCGTTTCTGTAAAGAGCGTAGGTTAATCCGCCATATTTGAAAGTACAGACCACCTCCAGTACTGCGCCATTTACCGTTGGTTTTATGAAGGACAGTAGACTTTTCTGTGGAGCCACTGCCTTTTGATAGCCATCGGAACAATCTGAAATCATATTTAAACGTTCTTCTTATTTGTGGCGGGTTTGGAGGTTGAGTGATCTTAAACGTGCACTTCAGATGATGATGTCTGTCATTGAGTCAAGTTACGTGGTTTCGACCCTGAGCTTGTACATGGAGAGGACATGGAGACGATTTGTATTTAATGTTTTGTAAAATAAATAATGAAGACTAATTTCTCAAAAATCGTCAAACAAAGTGCCATTGTTGGTGGGGGGAATTTGTCGGGCACTAGCACGGACCGAGCATACTCTAGTATGGCGTCATCGCAGCCATCTTGACGCCATATCAAAAAGTCCACCAATCGATGCAAAACTGCCCAACGAACAGACAATCCATGCTGAGAGTCGATCGTACTCGATTATGTCATTTTTGAATAGCGTTGTCTCGAAGAACAAGAACAATAAGATGTAAAGTTGGTAAGCAATTTCTGGTCCCCAAAAACTGTTGTAACAAGTAGTCTGGTCGCTCGCTTCGACAAACCTAGTTCAGCTCTGAACGTATATCTCATTACACTCGAGCTGTACGTTCAGGATATGTCCTATTGAATCCTTGTCGAAAATAAAATCGCTTCCTAGTCAATTTTACTGGGTGTTACACAATTGATGATATATCATCGAATACCCTCATGAATTCAATTAGCCATACATGTTACAGAATGACGGATGCTAGAGACGCGTCATGTCATCTTGACAGGTGATATCGACACCCCTGGTGTTCTTGGTAGAATTCCTTATGTCATTATGTAACCTTAACTTGTTTTATTTAACTGTCTTTGATAAGCTAACTTCAGTGAATGATAAACCTGATATGATACATTAGACATGTGTCTAATGAGCTCCTTTGTCTAGAACGGTTTTATAAACCCAGAACAGAAACGAATCGACAGTTAGGTCCGGTCAGGACAGAGCGGAGGCCATGGGCGCCTTGGGACGGGCCGAGACGGAACGAGAAAGACTGTCTAGGACATGGCTCCCATCCTATAAGTTAGTTCTACGGTCGTTTACATTACGATGTTTGTACCTAAGCAGAATAAAAGTATTATTAAAAGTTACACCAGTGTTGTCATCGCGAAACTGATTAAAGAACAAATATATGGCGGGGGAAAGCGGCAAAAACCTAATGGTATGTAGAAATGTCTAATTCAAAACACACATGTAACATAATGCCATACCAAATACCTAAAACGCCTAATGCAAAAAACAAAATACAAGAAACCTCTAATACAAAATACCTCATACGTCTATTGCAAAAGACAAAATACAAGAAACCTCTAATACAAAATACATAAAACCTCTTATGCACAATTGATTTTACAATCTGAAACATCTACCATAAGCATTAGATGACATATCTCTCATGCATTACTTACGTTTCTCCACTGAATTATCTTTATTTAGGTCAATATAATATTTGGAAAGCTTATTCAGTTACCTTTCAGAATTTATATAGCTGGATGCTCAGAACTTTGTACGATGGTTCGAATTTGGACTTCAAAAAAAATACCGGTCTATCTTCACATATAGAATATTGAAAAATTGGATATGTTCAGGTTGAGGGCGCGCCCCTTTAATATGATTGTGCCAACTTTTACTAATAATATTTGGAAAGCTTATTCAATTACCTTTCAGAATAGCTGGATGCTCCAAATTTTGTACGATGGTCCGAACTTTTACCGTTCTTTCACTTTAAAATATTGAAAAATTGGCGATGTTCAGGTTGAGAGCGCACCCCTTTAATATGATTGTGCCAACTTTTAATAATAATATTTAGAAAGCTTATTCAATTACCTTTCAGAATATATATAGCTGGATGCTCAGAACTTTGTACGATGGTCCGAATTTCGACTCGGAATATTACCGTTGTTTCACTTTAAAATATTAAAAAATTGGCCATGTTCAGGTTGAGAGCGCGCCCCTTTAATATGATTATGCCAACTTTTACTATTAATATTTACAATTACCTTTCAGAATATATGTAGCTGGATGGTGAGAATTTTGTACGATGGTCCAAATTCGGACTTCGAAAAAAATTCCGGTCTATCTTTACATATAGAATATTGAAAAATTGGCTATGTTCAGGTTGAGAGCGCGCCCCTTTAATATGATTGAGCCTACTTTTACTAATAATATTTAGAAAGCTTATTGAATTATCATTCAGAAAATATATAGCTGGATGCTCAGAATTTTGTACGATGGTCCGAATTTCGACTCGGAATATTGCCGTTCTTTCATTTTAAAATATTGAAAAATTGGCTATGTTCAGGTTGAGAGCGCGCCCCTTTCATATGACTGTGCCAACTTTTACTAATAATATTTAGAAAGCTTATTTAATTACCTTTCAGAATATATATAGCTGGTTGCTAAGAATTTTGTACGATGGTCCGAATTTTGACTCGAAATATTACCGTTCTTTCACTTTAAAATATTGAAAAATTGGCTATGTTCAGGTTGAGAGCGCACCCCTTTAATATGATTGTGCCAATTTTTACTAATAATATTTGGAAAGCTTATTCAATAACCTTTTAGAATATATTTAATTGGATCATGAGAATTTTTTACGATGGTCCGAATTTTGACACGGGATATTAACAGTTTTTCCCTTTAAAATTTTTAAAAAATTGGCCATGTTTAGGAAGAGAGTGCACCCCTTTAATATGAATGTGCCAATTTTTACTGATAATACTTAGAAAGCCTATTTAATTACCTTTCGGAATATATTTAGTTGGATGTCTAGAATGTTGTACGATAATGCGAAATTACATCTCTATTCTGAGCTAAAGGAATTGATAAAAATAATATATTGTTCTACTTTCATTTGATAGACGTAACGTTGGATTTTATTGGTTGTTAAAAATAGATGAGTTTGGGCGACTGTTGTCTTAATAGGTTGCCAACGAACAGGTTGCCAACTGGATCGGTCGAATAGCTCGCTAGCCGAATAGGTCGCCAAGTTGTGTTCGGTGACCTTGACATTGACCTAAATAAAGATAATTCAGTGGAGAAACGTAAGTAATGCATGAGAGATATGTCATCTAATGCTTATGGTAGATGTTTCAGATTGTAAAATCAATTGTGCATAAGAGGTTATATGTATTTTGTATTAGAGGTTTCTTGTATTTTGTCTTTTGCAATAGACGAATGAGGTATTTTGTATTAGAGGTTTCTTGTATTTTGTTTTTTGCATTAGGCGTTTTAGGTATTTGGTATGGCATTATGTTACATGTGTGTTTTGAATTAGACATTTCTACATAGCATTAGGTTTTTGCCGCTTTCCCCCGCCATACAAATAGTGTCACGTGGGCAACCTTTTACTGCTAAACGGTCGAGTGTCAGTCCCCGTGAATGACTGAACAATGTAACGAAACATCTTGGAGAGAATATAAGACCTTGCTTGCCTCGCTAGAACCAGTATGAGCGACACAACACGCTGTTCAAAAAATACGTCTCCGTCTTCTAACCGACTTTAGCTAATTACCGCATGCTTCCTCAACAGGTACACATCTTTCGCCGCACTCTTCAAAAGTTCTGAAATCGACTTTAAACATTGTGACAGCTTACAAAATAAAAAAAACCCTGAAACAAATCAATTTTCGGAAAGACACCTGTACTGGTCTTTTAATGTTAGAACTTTGTGAGATTATAGAAATTTACCTTGTATGATATGTTGACATTGATCACCATAGTAACCAATAGGACATCTGGTACAGTTTACTTCAGTGCATACAGATAGCTGTAATTGAACAAAAATAAAAAAGGGTAGTTTTGTTCCTTAAGAGTAAGTTATTTCTCTGTTTGTTTGTTTGTGGGGTTGGGATGGCCTAGTGTGAGCGTATGTGACATGGAGACAGGGGCGCCTTCTCAACCTGGTGGGTTTCCTCCGGGTAATCCGGTTTCCGCCCACTGTTAAAGACCCCTACGCGCAATCGAATTATTGAAATAAAATTGAAACCATATGTTAGTCCCAAAATGACCTAGTTTGTGTCGAGTGGACGTTAAACCCCATTTCTCTCTCTCTCTCTCTCTCTCTCTCTCTCTCTCTCTCTCTATTTGTTTGCAGGGGGTGGGGGATTTGTTACGTATTTTCTTGGGTGGTGTAAAACAAAAGTTGGCGCATTCAAATGAAACAAGTGTTAACGGAAGCGAAACTTTTATACCACCACTTTGGCTTTAATAATTTTATGATGTATTCCCAGAAAACGGGCTTGTTCGCGGACGCTAAACAACATACTAGAAAATAGCACATAATCTTCAAATCGTCTTCAGTAGGCCTAATAAATTCTGCCTCAGAAACAACCCGTCCCCAACTATCGTTCCGATTGTGAGTCCCCGAGTTAACCTTTCATTAAGTTGGTACCCTGCCCCGCCGACGTTTAACATTTTAAAATTGACAATCTACGCAAGACTTTAATTGCGTTTGCGGCTACCGTAGCTGTACAGGGAGGCCCTCTTAGCATGTTTATTTATGCCAAACGAATCACTTAAGAAGACCACATACATAATTTGGCTAAAATTACTCTGAACATGATTTGGTAGTAAACTTGTAAAAAAAATCTTCAAAAAAATGGTTAAATGTTGCTTTTTTCAAAATAACCTGTTGATTTAGAAAATATATGATTCATTTAACAGCATGTACCATATAGCAGCAGATGTAGAATCTCATTGTGAAGATTTTGAGTCATATTCCATATCAATCGGTCAATCGGTTGAGGAGTTACGAAGGTTTCCCTGACATACATTTTGCAAAGTGACCCGGATGTCCATCAGGCACCAAGTTAACTTAAAGGGACAATAACACTCTTGCTGGCTTGGTAGCTCTAGAAAATAAATAATAGTCTTATTCTAAGTACCAGATTTTTATGTGTCCTACCTGTTGTGTAACTTATCCATTACATCATATTTTACTTGTCCAGAGGGTTCGAAAATATTTTAAAATCCAAGTCACATTTGAAAAGGTTTACGTTAACCTTTTCAAATCATGTAGTTGAATTTTTCCAATTTTTTAAATTAGGTGTGTTACGATGAAATTTGTATCATCAATTTATTTGAATATTGTAAAATTATACAATTTGTTGACCAGAATAAAGATTGGGACATATTATTCAATTACAACAAGAGTGTTATTGGGGCTTTAAAATCATGGTTGAAATTTTTCATCAATTTTGGTAATGATACACCAAAATCGGCGATCTGTCACATAGACTATAGTCCATGTAAATGTTATCCGAGTCCAGGGCGAAAAGAAAAAAATCCCTACCTATTCAGGAGATAAACCCTTTTTTCCTGTCAAACAAAATAGGGTTTAACGTTCTACTGTTCTGTTCCGACAGGGCTTTTGAAAATGGCGATACGCCATACAGTGTGCTATGAGGTACATTTACCCGGACAGTGGCACTACGGCCTACTCGTACATCACATTCCATGTGTCAAGGGTTCTCTTACGTCCATGCGAATATTTATCGCCCTATCCCAACGACTATTCGATGTCCCTTGCTTTTTTGACAACTAAAGTTGGAAATTTTTCAAATTGGTAAAATACATGTTTTGCAGTTTGGCGGCTTGACTTCGATATAAAGAGTAGGCCGGAACTCCACTGTCAGGAACCATATGACGTATGCCCATCTTCATTAATGCGCGAAGAAAAGTAGGCCGTTAAACCCAATTTCAATTTAATTGGCCACCGTACTTACCAGCCGAAAACAAATTTTACGATTCACGTCTTCATCTGTGATACAGTTTTCACCCGATTCGTACAATGTACACTGCTTGGTTTCTTTATCATACATAAATCTTCGACAGTCTCCATCTTTCAAACAACGTCGACCACAGTCAATCAGCGAAAAAGTTGTTATTTCCGATATTCGAAAATTATGACCAGTTGATTTACAAAATTCAAGTTCCTCGAAAACTTCTGTTTGGAGAAATTTAGTATTGAAAGTTCCAGATACAATAATGAACAATTGAAATATTGGAATCAAGAGAGAGAACCGAGCGACCATCTTGAAATTATGATTCTGTCTTGAAACTATGATGATATCTAATGGTGAAACTATGATTTCGAAGAATATCTAGTTTTGTTACCTTTGCAAGTAGCTCATTGTTAGAGATGTTTAAACATCCCAAATGAGCGTCAATAGCTATTTTCTGGTTATCATGGTAAATTGTCTCAGGGGGTGATCTTTATGACGTCTGGTCATGGAACTATAATTTCAAAGAATATACATTGTTGTTAGTATGGATGTATTTTTTTTATATATAACAATCTTCTATTGCCAGCGTCTTGCGGAAAGATGGCTAGAAATCAATACAAATACTTCTTTTATTTTTAAGTTCTTTGCCAAATTTAGAAATATCAGACACTCAAAATGTTATTAAATGAAACTAAATTTCTCTTGAGAATTGATAAGGAGAAGGGTCGCCTGTCCAACCTCGTTGATATTATTGAAATGAAATTGAACAGTAGGCTAGTCCCAAAATGACCTAGTTTGTGTTGAGTGGACGTTAAACCTCATGTCTCTCCCTATCTCATAGCACACTGGATGACGTTGGAGAAGAACAGTAGGAAATGAAATGGGGTTTAACGTCCTACTCTTCTCCACCTAACCTGGGCTAATGGAAGATAGGCATACGCCAAACAGTGTGCTATGAGGGAAATTTTGCCCGGGCCGAGTAGGCCGAAGCACCGCTGTCCGGGCAAAATTTCCCTATTAGCACATTGTATGATGTAGGCCCGTCTTCATTAGGCCAGTTGGAGCAGAACAGTAGGACGTTAAACCCCATTTCATTTATACTTTCATCGAATAAAACTCTCACTTGACAATTTATTTAAAAGAAAACAACAACAAATTTTAATGTACGAATGAAATTCATTTAAAAACTTTATTTTTGAAAGATCTGACAGTTCTGTCCATTGAATAGATTTAATTAATTGTCGCATTGCGCAATCTGTTAAAGTTAATCTGGCTGTTGTAATTCATAATTAGATTAGTGGATTAGTGCTAATCCATTTATTTTGCATGGAAACAAAGTTACCACGGGGTCACGTGACACAGTGTATATAAGTCAAGGTTCAGTCTATCTTTAACATTCACTTTGTTTTCTAGTTGTCACAGTTTAAACTTGTTACCTTTCAACATGAGAGAAATAGTTCATATGCAAACTGGCCAATGTGGCAACCAGATCGGGGCTAAGGTATGTTTTGATATATAACTGGTTGTGCTATACTTTCCTAGGGTTTGAGGGGGTGGGTGTCCGAATGGTTAAAGCGAGTGGGTTGAGTCATAAGGTCTGACATTGAGCCAAATAGCGTTGTTTCGATTTCTCGTTTGTACGTGGCAAGGTGACTAACCTCGTGGGTTTACTCCCACTGCATGCGAATTAATGAATAAAAAATGAACCATATGTTAGGTCCGAAATGACCTAGTTTGTGTCGAGTAGAGGTTAAATCTCTCCCTGTCTCACTCTCTGTCTCGCTTTCTTTCTTTAGGTTATTGTTTTAGCGTTGTCAATGTTCGTGCATTAACACGTTTGCATCACTTCAGCCAGACAACAAGGGTCTTTTTTTATTATTTAGCTTATTGAACTATTTATTATTTTGGTTTATTTTGTAGTTATGAATAAATACCATCAATAGATCATGACGTCTATGTCATTTTCTTTTTTTCAGTTCTGGGAAGTAATCTCTGATGAACATGGTATCGACCCAACTGGAACTTACCATGGTGATTCTGATCTTCAGTTGGAGAGAATCAACGTTTATTATAATGAAGCTACAGGGGGAAAATATGTACCCAGAGCTGTTCTCGTCGATTTGGAACCCGGTACCATGGATTCTGTACGATCAGGACCTTTTGGTCAGATCTTCCGTCCAGATAATTTTGTCTTCGGCCAGAGTGGTGCTGGTAATAACTGGGCTAAAGGTCATTATACAGAAGGTGCCGAATTGGTTGATTCTGTTCTAGATGTGGTCCGTAAAGAAGCTGAAAGCTGTGATTGTCTACAAGGATTTCAGTTGACCCATTCCCTGGGTGGTGGGACTGGTTCTGGTATGGGAACTCTCCTCATCAGTAAAATTCGGGAAGAATATCCAGATAGAATCATGAACACCTTCTCTGTCTGTCCTTCACCCAAGGTAAGAAAGTTTATATACTTTGAAAGTACCTTCATTAGTAATCTTAAAATACCATTATTGCAGGTCTTTCTTTAGGCCTTAGATGTTTTTATAAACTATTAATTAGACAATTATTAACAAAACAAGACTATAATCAACTCTCGATTGTGTCGGATACTAGATTAGAACGGTTCGCCATTTAGAAATTTAATATAAAATGGGAAATCGAGGCTAAGTCTCAAATATACCATTGCCCTGGTTACCACAATGCACACATCTTGTCACAACTACAAACAGTGATAACTTGGCTCAGAATGAAGTAATTTGAATGGAATTTCACTATTTTCATTTTACATTATCTATTTTTGAGCTATTATAACAAGAATGGTCAGCTCTTTATCTAAATCTTACATAATGTAACTTTAATATTTTATTTGATTATAATTTTAGGTATCTGATACAGTTGTTGAACCCTACAACGCTACACTCTCAGTTCATCAACTGGTAGAAAATACAGATGAGACCTACTGTATTGATAACGAGGCTCTCTATGATATCTGTTTCCGTACTCTCAAACTGACCACACCCACATACGGTGACCTCAACCATCTAGTTTCGGCGACGATGTCTGGTGTGACCACCTGTCTACGATTCCCTGGTCAACTGAATGCTGATCTACGTAAACTCGCGGTCAACATGGTTCCTTTCCCACGTCTACATTTCTTTATGCCAGGTTTTGCTCCT
The DNA here is from genome assembly GCA_963678685.1 of Patella ulyssiponensis. Classification (NCBI taxonomy): domain Eukaryota; kingdom Metazoa; phylum Mollusca; class Gastropoda; family Patellidae; genus Patella; species Patella ulyssiponensis. The sequence continues at coordinate 93,726,630 of OY783226.1, forward strand.
CTAACGTCTCGAGGTTCCCAGCAGTACCGAGCTCTCACTGTACCCGAACTCACTCAGCAGATGTTTGATGCCAAGAACATGATGGCTGCCTGTGACCCTCGTCACGGACGTTATCTTACAGTAGCTACCATGTTCCGAGGTCGTATGTCCATGAAGGAGGTCGATGAACAGATGCTGAACGTTCAGAATAAAAACAGCAGCTACTTTGTTGAATGGATTCCCAACAACGTAAAAACAGCTGTCTGTGATATTCCACCAAGAGGTCTGAAGATGTCCGGAACATTTATTGGTAATAGTACTGCCATCCAAGAACTGTTTAAGAGAATATCAGAACAGTTTACTGCTATGTTCCGAAGAAAGGCTTTCCTCCATTGGTATACTGGTGAAGGTATGGATGAGATGGAATTTACAGAAGCCGAATCTAACATGAATGATCTGGTATCTGAATATCAACAATACCAGGATGCTACTGCTGAAGAGGAAGGAGAATTTGATGAAGAAGAAGGCGAAGAAGAAACATAAACGCGAACGAAAGAGTTCAACTATGTATTTAAATTATTTTATTGATTGTTATGTTTATTGGCAAGTACATCACAATAAATAACATATAATAGATCGACCACTGAGTTTATTGATATTAACATGAGACATACTGTTTACAGCCAGAGAAATAAAATTCAGGGAGAGAAATGAGGTTTAACGTCCACTCGACGCAAACTAGGTCATTTCGGAACTAATATATGATTCAATTTTCTTTGATTTACTTGTACGCCAATGTGATTGGTCTAGTAAAGAGCTCAAAATTAGGTTGGGCTCGCAATATACGTCTATAAATTCAGATTGGACTTAAGCTATCTCCGTATTTCTTGGCCTATAAACAATGTTGTTAATGTAAATGGTATCCATTACCCTCTACCGATGATCGAACCGGCTGTGGTTTATCCAGTATTTTGTCACCAGCGCGCCCGACACAAATCGGACTACGGATAAGCCCAGATGGTCTTTTTAGCCCATTTACACATTCTTTATGACGTCTGGTCATGGAACTATAATTTCAAAGAATATAGATTTTTGTTATCTTTACAAGTGGATAAAGGTCATTGATAAGTATCGTCTCGATGTATTTTCTATTAAAAATATTTTTCTATTGTCATTGTCAACGTCTATTTACACGACGTCCCCCCTCCCACCCCACCAAATAAGTTTGAAATACAGCCGGACTATAGGAGGTAGAAGTCTAGCATATTTAGTCAGTTAAACCCCAAGGTCACAGATGCGTAAGGGTAGGGTGGGTGCTACACATTCTCAGGAAAATCTGCCCCACTCTAATGAAAGTTTTTCTAATCGTTCGGATGAAGGGTTTTGTTTTCGAATTCATTTCGAAAATGTACGACCGATAATTCCCAATTATAAATTTTGGTACACAAAACTATTGAAAGGTCATATTATTCAACCGTATTATGGTCGCCGCATATAGTATGCTATGATGAAATATTTGCCCGAACCGCGACGATAACATCCTACTGTTCTTTATGACGTCTTGTCATGGAACAATAAGTTCATAGAATATATATGTTTGTTATCTTTACAAGTTGATCAAGGTCATTGATCAGTATCGATATATTTTCTATAAAAACATTTTTCTATTGTCACCGTCTGGAGTAAGGATGGCTAGAAATTAATACAAATACTACTTTCATTTTTTAAAAATATATTCAACCCCTACTCTCCACTACTCGATACTGGTTCAGTTCAGAACCAACATATGGTTCAGTTTTATTTCATTTTCTGTTAGAAACATCAGTCACGCAAAATGTTATAAAATGAAAGAAAATGAGGTTTAACTATCCTTACGTTTTTGCCAATCTGTTTCATAGAGTTATTGCGTCAGGCGTCTTTTATCTCTGTCCAAGACAACTGACCTTTAAAATGTCAGGCCGCTATAGTTTCACGGGTGACGTCGCATCTTTTTGGTTGAAAAACCGGTCGATTAAGTTTAAAAACACAATCAATCATATAAACGGTGTCCAGCTCAATAGGAAAATAATCGAAATGTTTCAAAAGCAAACAAACTGAAAAAAAACGTCAAATTGATGGTCACACGTGGGTTGTTTACATCAAACGTAGTAATATGGACTGGTACGGACAGAACTATATTCTTTGTACCCATTTTCTGACTCATTAAGTCGCGTCGATGTCATCCTTATCAGTGACTGTAGCGCCAAGCGAATATTCACTGGAGATCAGTGCGCGTTTCTGCACCAACAACGCCAAAGACATGCACGGATTTAAGGTTGACAAAAATCAATAAGAATCATAATATGACACGAACTTTAAATCAACCTGAATAAAGCTGCTTGACACAGGCAACTAGCTACGACGACGTACCTAAAAACGTTGACTTGAGATATACTGATGTGTTTGTTTTTAGCTACGATTAATGCCTTTAATTCCAAGTGGCAAACTCAGTTTCTTTGTTAATATGCACGTAAGATCTTTAAAATAAGATAGTTTTATACTATTATGACCAATTAAACTTACAGAGGCCAATGTAGTGACACAACTATCACCTTACTCAAAATATTCGCATTAAAATTATTGAAGCGTTGTTTTTATCCGGCATACAAATACCGTTTAAAAATGGCGTTCTTAGTAACGTCTTAACGCCTCGATTTTAAATACGATTATTTATGCCCGTTTCAGGTATCAATATAAATTGGATGTGGCGGAAATATTATAAATAACAATAATCAATTTTGCTTACTGATTCCCGCTGCGATTTGCGTTGGGATTGGCTACGTGGAACGATATAGGACCATCTCTTATCTCTAAACAGGGAGGGTTAACAGGAATCGTGTTCCAGAATGCTTTCGAGCGTCAGTTTTATGAAGCCCAAAGGGCTATATCTATTTGTTAAGACCTGCTCAACTTTCGTTGAGATGTAACCAATGTTAGGGTACGTGATAATTGGCGAGATTGTAGGTTAGGTTTAAAAGTTTGTGGGAGAGGTTAACCTAGGATGCTGAAAAAATTAGTTCGTGATTATTCTTAGTTTTATTACAAAAAAAGGGGTTGGATGGCCTAATGGTTAGCACGCGTGCGCTGTATCATACGGTCTGTTATTGAGTCAATTGGCGAGGTTTTGATTCCCTGGTTGTACGTGACAAGGGGTAGGGTGGCCTTTCCAACCTCGTGGGTTTTCTCCGGGTCCTTCGGTTTCCTCCCACTGCTAAAGACTCCTACGCCGAAGCGAATTATTGAAATAAAATTGAACCATGTTTTAGTCCCGAAAGGACCTAGTTTTTATCGAGTGGACGTTCTCTCTCTCTTTCTTTTATTACAATTACATATTATGATATATTAGATTTATATACAAAGGTGATTTCACTGTTTGTTTGGTGTTGGTGGTGTCGATGGTCTTCCTGGATGGTGCTTCTGGTCTTCTGGTATTTTTGTTTCTGAAGAAAAACGAATAAATTTGAGGCTATCGAGAGAGAGCAACATCAGTGTATTTCCTACTAAGAATTGCATTTTCTAAAAATGTGTTAGTTCCACTATAACCGGGTTAGGGCTAGGGATTATTATATCTAGTTGATTATAGTTAATAACGGTTAGGGCTAGGATCTGATATATGGTTGTTTTGAGTTAGGGGGAAGACTGGTCTTATTTAATCAAATTTTTCTGCGCACTAAGATGTCGTTCAGATTTTTATTTTTAGAATATGCAATTATAAGATTTTGGGATGATTTTCCTGGAGATCGGTATAGTGTTTTCTGATTATTTATGACGCACGTGCTGCTGTTGCGCTAAAAGGGACCACAAAGGGATCTATTGCGCTAGCCGTATGGATATTCAACCCTGCGGGGAGGGGTGGGGCTGTTGTTTTCAATTTGTCAAACCAATCCAGAATATTTCTCTAGTTAGCCATAACGTTTTAATTTCTTCCGGAGTTTGAAAGTTGGTCTTAGTTTGTTCTATTTGTGTGACAATGAGATCAAAAATGTCATGGTTGACGTGAATTGAGACCGGTTTGTGTTTTTTAGTGACTATGTCTTACCGATCACCGTGTTTTTTGGTCTCCCCTACGTATTGTCTATCTTGGATGGTTGGATGGTTGGATGGACACAGGTTGTGGTTTTAACTGCGGACTGCATATTGTTCGTTTCTTTGGCGGCAGCTAGAGTATTGTTTTTATACGTCTGGAGATAGCGTTTGGAGTAACCTCTTTCTCTTAGTTTGCTAAATAACAGCGCACATGCCGACCCAAAGTCGCCCTTCTGTACATATTTTATGGGAACAGAGAATCTGAGAATGGCCAACAACTCTTATAATGGTGCAAGGGTCGATTGTGTTTTTATAGGTCATTTAGAAATCGATATTATCAACTACATTGTTGTATTATTTATACAGATATAATTATAGACAACAAATATCAATAAAATGATCTATATTATTATAAGGCTACTTATACTTAAGAATATGTGGACTTATAACGGTAAATCTCTTCGATCTTTGGGATATATTCTATGCCCGGATGTTTGAGATTATTCTTCTGAAAGTTTATCTTTAAACCTGTAACGGGTTATTCTTCTAGGGTAGGTTTTTTGTCCATAAAAAACATGATACAAAGTTTTTCTTCTTACTTCAGTTGTCGGATATTCTCATTTTAGGGAACATGTAAACATAGACGGTTTATAAGCAAGATAAAATCCTCGACTTCGGTAAAGCTGGGGAAGACAGACTTTAGAAAAAAAACTCGAAAGTAAAGCCTCGACCTATCACTGAGTCAACTGGCGTGGTTTCGAATTCCCGGTTGTACGTGGCAAGGGTTAGGGTCGCCTGTCCAGCCTCGTGGGTTTTCTCCAAGTCCTCCGACTTTTTTTTTTTTTTTTTTATAAACAATATTTTATTCAGAATGTCTGAACGGGATTGGGGAACAGGCTTAGCCTATGTAAAACCCCTCTCCCTAGATAATATACATACATAATATTAAAACAAAGGAACAAAATGGGTGTATATACAGAGTTAAAATGGCAAACACATACCTAAATACAATAATACATATATAATAGGAAAGATAGCAATGTATAATATATTATGTATTATGGGTTAAATCATCACGTTAATTAAAATTAATACTATAAAATGAAGCTGCTAATGAGTTAGTTTTAAAATCTGTTAAAATCTGTTTGACATCTCAATAAACTTGTAGACTTGATTAAAAATGTTGTTGTTTACATCAATACTGTAATTTGTGGATCCGAACAAGAGACAGTTTATGTTTTTATGGTTATATTGTAATTTGTCTATGGTTTTCTTTCGTGCATTTGAATGTAAAGAGCATTGCAAAAGGTAGTGATCTGGATCTTCAAAGTAGTGACCACAGAGGCATGCGGGGCTGTCAGCAACATGTCTGAGGTACTTGTGACCCTGTAGATCAGAACATCGGAGTCTGAATTTACCATGGATTATTTGGACTTTCCGCTGACCGTTATAGTAAAAAGATGGAATTTTTATGTCTGCTTTGGAGAGATGATCTGAAAATATTTTAAGAGTTCTAGAATTTCTCACTGGGGGACTGAGTTTATTCCACTCCTTTATACTGGATGGGATAAATGATTTAGAAAATAATTCAGTACGATATCGAAATTCTTTGATTTTATCTCCGACTTCCTCTCACTGCTAAAGACCCCTACGCGCAAGCAAATTAATGAAATAAAATTAAACCATATGTTAGTCCCGAAATGACCTAGTTTGCATCGAGTGGATGTTAAACCCCACTTCTCCCTCTCTCATTTAAAAAAAATGAAACTTTACTGGTGTCCTTTAAAGGTACATTATGCCAGATTTAGATAGAAAGTTGATCAGTCTTGCTATAATAGGTCTAAAATAGATAATAAAAAAAGAATATATAAAAAATTAGAGTAAAATTACTCTATGAGGTGCTAAGTTATAAACGTTTGAAATTTGAAGTCACGATTTTCAAGTACAATTACTATGATAATAAACCAAGTCTCGATTATCCACTTTAACGCTAAATTAGATAATTAAATGGCGCATGTGTTCTAATCCATTAAATATCTCAGCCAACTGATGGCCTACACTACATGAAAATCTGACCGGTATTATAGACAAGTAAAACGAAATTTTGAACTATTAAAAACGAAACGAAACAGGATCTGTGTTTTAATCAGATTGGTAAATTGGCACGGGACTTAAAGAAAAAAAGTTAAACCCCATTTCATTTCATTTAATACCATTTTGGGGGGTTGGGATGGCCTAGTGGTCTAGAGTGCCGCGCTTCCACCTCTAGCTGGCCGGTCACCTCTGGCTTGCGGCTGTGGTTTCGAGCCCTGGTGTGAGCGTATGTGGCATGGAGATAGGGGCGCCTTCTCAACCTCGTGGGTTTCCTCTGGGCACTCCGGTTTCCTCCCACTGCTAAAGACCCCTACGCGCAAGCGAATTAATGAAATAAAATTAAACCATACGTTAATCCCGAAATGACTAGTTTGTGTCGAGTGGACGTCAAACCCCATTTCTCTCTCTCCCTTAATACCATATAATTCCAAATTTGGCACGGGTCGTTAGTGTTTTAATATTGAATTCCAGTCATCTTTACCCCAATCTAATTAAAATATAGATCTATATTTCGTTTCGTTTTTTATACTTTCGATGGCCTACACTCATGTAGATCTAACTAGTTATAGTGGACGCTCACGTTCTATGACGTCAGGTATCAAGCACGGGACATTTGACCCGATAACGTCAGTCATTCGATTAACCAATTAGCGACCGCCATGCTTTTCAAAATCCACTTTTGTTTTGTTATGATTGCTATCCGCTGGTGTTTATAGTATAGACGTCGTTGGCTGGTAATATCTACACACAGTTCCACGCATGAAAAGGTCAAACGGTCGATTCGACAGACCATTTGATTGGCTGACCCTTCATTTCAGCCAGAACACGAATTAAATAACAAGTCCTCCAGATCCAAGAGTAGTAAAGACAAGTAAAAATGAAATTTTGAGCTATAAAAAACGAAACGAAATCGGATCTGTGTTTTAATCAGATTGTCCTTACCCCAAACAGAAAGTTGTTTTTATAATAAAAAATACATCGATAATGTGATCTATACTATTGATCAGCTTGTAAAGATAACAAAATCAGATGGTCTCATGATAAAAGACTTCATAGTTTCAAGATGACAGCTCGACTCGCTCTCTTGATTCCAATTTTTCAGGTATTCATGATTGTATCTGGTAGTTTCGATTCTAAATTTCTCCGAACAGAAGTTTTCGAGGAACTTGCATTGTGTAAGTATGCTAGTTATAATTTTCGGATATCGGAAATAACAACTTTTTCTCTGATTGACTGTGGTCGACGTTGTTTGAAAGATGGACACTGTCGAAGATTTATGTTTGATGAAGAAACGAAGCTGTGTTCATTGTACGAATCTGGTAAAGACTGTATGGCTGGTGGAGACGTGAATCGTAAAATTTGTTTTCGGCTGGTAAGTACAGTGAAAAATTAAATTGAAATTGGGTTTAACGCTCTACTTTTCCTCGCGCATTAATGAAGATGGGCACCCGTTATTATAGTTCCCTGACAGTTACAACCTACTCTTCTATCAAGTCATGGCGCGGATAGAAATAAGATAAATTTAAAACTTGCCAAAATTGGAATTTGACATGGTAGTGTCGCTTTTCCCATAGCACACTGCATTAGTCCTAATGCAGATTGTAAAACCCTATTTCTCTATTTTATTTCACTTGACAGAAAAGGCAGAGATTTTCTTTTCGTCCTGGGGCCGGTTGCTCAAAGCTCTGTTAACTTTTAACGACCCGTTAACATGGAGTAAACGGATCGTTAACTTTAACGGAGAGAAAGGTTGTTGCTGGAGGCCCTGTTAACTTTAACGGATAATGAAATTAACTGTCCAGCAACAGAAATTTAACGGAACGTTACCAAACGACACATGAAAGATAACGATCCGTTAGTTTAACGGATCGTTAAAATAACTTAGTTTTGAGCAACCGGCCCCTGGACTCTAGCCTTCCTATAACATGTAGGCACTATTTTCTGGGATGTGGTTTAGCGTCGGTGTACGGACGTGTTTTCTTGAGACCATCAATCTGATTAAAATACAGATCTATATTTCGTTCCGTTTTTTTTTATATCTTCAATGGCCTCCACTATATGTGGAGAACGCTAGATCGGAGACAGTCCTGCATATAATATGTTAGTGTTTGGTCCATGGTTAGGTTGAAGAATTTAGGGGTTGAGGTATTGTTGAAGCTGTGAATTTGTAAAGAAATTTTGTTTAACCGGCGATAGAGAGGTTTTGTTTCCCGTAACTTTTGTTACATTGAATCCGCCATCTTGTTCTTTACACCACATAAGAAAAATACGTTACCCCCCCCCCCCTCTTAATGAACAAAGCTATTTCCCTTATACTTTAAGTCGATTATTAATTTTTTTTTTATTACAGCTATCCGTATGCACTGAAGTAAACTGTACCAGATGTCCCATTGGATACTATGGTGATCAATGTCAACATATCATACAAGGTAAATTTCTATAATCTCACAAAGTTCTCACATTAAAAGACCAGTACAGGTGTTTTTCCGGAAATTGATTTGTTTCAATTTCAGTTTCTTGGGTACTTAGCTAAACTCCTTCCAAACCAGCAGCAAAAAGGCAGGCACGAGGACAATCTTGGTTTGTGGGAGCGAGCGAGTACCGGTTGACTGACAACTGGGTTCCGACGGAAACCCTAGATTTCGACCAGGAACTGCTCTCCAACCGCTTTTCATATTGCTATTCTTGTTCTTCGTGACAACGCTCGTCGAAAAAAGGTTTATTCAATACGATCGACAATTTTGCAGCGATTGACGGACTGCGATGAACATATATTTGGTTCCAAGTCCAGACGGACTGCGATGAAGATAAAAATGGTCCGTAGTCCAGAGTATGCTCGGCACGTTTCTGACAGATACGCCTCCCCCACCTAAACACACAGACACAGTCTCGAAACATAGCCCACGTTGCTCTCACCACGTCCTTTGCACGTACAAGCTTAGATCGAAACAAACCGCGCATGTGTTACATCACTCAACCTCCAAACCCGCTAAAAATGAGAAGAACATTTAAATATGATTTCAGATTGTTCCGATGGCTTTCAAAAGTCGGTGGCTCCACAGAAAGCTCTACTGTCCTTCATACAACCAACGGTAAATGGCGCAGTACTGGAAGTGATCTGTACTTTCGCACATGGCGGATTAACCGACATTATACACACCGACGCACTCTGTAAGGAAACAGATTTTAACAAAACATGGAATGAATATTCTACCGGATTTGGAAATGCACATGGTAATTATTGGTTGGGACTTGAAAATATCTTCAACATTCTTAAGAATCATAACAGATTTAAGCTGAGCGTGCAGATCATATACGATGGTTATGCCAATCATTTGCAGGGTTATTATCATCATTTCAATCTATCCACTGCCGATGATGACTACTCCATTAGTCTAGGCGAATTTTCAAATCATCCTCTGGGTGGGACCGGCGATAGCTTAACAAATGACACTTTTAGCATAAATGGTCGACCTTTCTCTACTTATGATCGAGACTTTAGTAATAATGATTGCCCAGTCCGTTTTAACAGTGGCTGGTGGTATCTGGATGATCCGATCTGTTCCAGAGCTAACGTCAATGGCAGAAGACCGGCGGCAGGGGTTCCTTTTGAAGCAACATGGCATTGGCTGGATGATCTTGGAACAAGGACTAAATTTGATCACATCAATTTTAGAATCCACAGAGATTAGGAATAAAGATGACTGACTAACAACTCCTCGAGAGTTGTATTCATCCATGGGCGTGCGGCGAGTTGTATTCATCCATAGCGTACGCTTGGTGACTGACCTGAATCTCCTACAACCAATCCATTGCCTCGGGGTATGGGACTCTCGCCCTCCCCCCCCCCAACACCCCCACCCCGAGAGGGACGATATTTCGAAAATTTAACTACCGCAAATGCGTTTTTTCTGCTAATCTAGTCCGCGAGTCAAGCACTTCACGTCGACCTGAATTCCAATCAAACTGTTGCAACTGCATTCACAAATAATAATCAAGACAAAATTTGTTAGTCCATAGTCAATTCGTTGTATTCAATTAAAATAAGAGTAAAATTAGTTTTTTTAGTAGATTTCAGGCACTTTCTTTTGTCTGAGCGTATGTGGCATGGAGATAGGGACGCCTTCTCAACCTCGTGGGTTTCCTCCGGGCACTCCGGTTTCCTCCCACTGCTAAAGACCCCTACGCGCATGCGAATTATTGAAATAAAATTGAAACCATATGTTAGTCCCAAAATGACCTAGTTTGTGTCGAGTGGACGTAAAATCCCCATCTCTCTCTCTCTCTCTCTCTCTCTTTCTCTCTCTCTCTCTCTCTCTCCCTTTAGATGAAACAATATTTTTTTTCGTCCACTTTACCCGTCTGCCCGGAAACTGAGATTGCCCACCTGGCTCGTGCTCCTATGTTACAAATATAGCACCATTCTGACCTTTCGGGAAAACCGGTAGAATGTGGGGAAAATTATTATACCAACCAGTTAGCAAAATAAACATTGTTCGTGCAATGTTTTGTCGTTTTTCGGACAGAAACATCAAAGAATAGGGAAGATTAAGTTAGTTTTTGCATAACATATTATAAAATTATGTTGTTGTTAAATTGTGTAATTTATTAAAAATAAAATAGTCGCCGTCTTGGAAATATCTTCATGACATGATGGCAAAATATCTGAAATATAGTCATCACGAAGTTAAAAATATCTGAAATAATATGGTCTTCAAAACCTAGGGTGGCATCTACTATCCCATCCAACAAATGGTATGGCTATGTCTGAACACTCCGGTAGAACATAGATTGTATTGTCATTATAGTTGTTCGTCGATCTTTATCTCGCCGAAAAGCAGTTCTATTCAAGTTGACTCAAAGTTCATTTAAGATATTTGTCAACCTTAGATATAACACTAATCATCCGTAAGCGTAAGGGCAAGGGGGCGTGTTTCCCATGAGACTGGGTCTGGGGGGATTTTGTCTCACGGGGTTTTTTACTTGATCTCGTCCTTGGGAGGGGGAGGGGGAGGGGCGTCAACCAGTGCCGAGTAGTATCGATAGTGCCGAGTAGTCTCGAGAGGTGGAATATATCTGTGAAAAATATCTCGACCAACTGAAGGATTGAGAGAGAGAGAGAGAGAGAGAGAGAGAGAGAGAGAGAGAGAGAGAGAGAGAGGGGAGGAGAAGTGGGGTTTAACATCCACTCGACACAAACTAGATCATTTTATTTCAATAAGTCGTTTGCACGTAGGGGTCTGTAGCAGTGGTAAGAAGCCGGAGGACCCCGGAAAAATCCACGAGGTTGGACCGGTGATCCTACTCCTTGTCACGTGCAACCGGGGATTCGAAACCACGCCAGTTGACTCAATGATAGAACTTATGATACAGCACGCACTTGCTAACCACCCCCCCCACTCCATCCCTAATGGATTAAACTGTTAATTATATTGGCTCGTTATATAAATAAATGTCTAAATAAAACCTAGCTACCATTTGAAGCCAAAATCAAGATCCGTATTGGGCAAATTTAGCTCGTACCTCGTACGTACCGGTAATGCGTCTTTGCGGTCCGATCATATATCATTATATGCCGATGAGTGTTGGAGGCTTACATCCAAACCAGGGAGGGGGGTTGGGATGGCCTAGTGGTCTAGAGTGCCGCGCTTCGACCTCTAGCTGGCCGGTCACCTCTGGCTTGCGGCTGTGGTTTCGAGCCCTGGTGTAAGCGTATGTGGCATGGAGATATGGGCGCCTTCTCAACCTCGTGGGTTTCCTCCGGGCGCTCCGGTTTCCTCCCACTGCTAAAGACCCCTACCTACGCGCAAGCCAATTGTTGAAATAAAGTTGAAACCATATGTTAGTCCCAAAATGACTTAGTTTGTGTCGAGTGGACGTTAAACCCAATCTCTCTCCAACCCAGGGAGCCGTGGTGGCACAGTGACATGAAATGGGGTTTAACGTCCAACTGTTCTGCTCCTAAACTGGGCTAATGAAGACGTGCATACGCCATACAGTGTGCTATGAGGGACATTTTGCCCGGGCAGCGGCGCTACGGCCTACTCTTACATCGAACTCCAAAATCCAAGGGATCTTTTACGTGTACGCCAATGTGTACACGGAACCTCGTTTTTTCGCCCCATCCGAAAAACAGGACAGTTGTCCTTGCCAGACCCTCCGTCCTGTATAACTAACAAGGGGAAACCCCGCCGGACAATTTGGATGAACATTCTCGGCCGATGCAGGGATTGAACACCCGACCTCCAGGCTAGCTAGCCAGTGTCTTACAACGTTAGCCGAGAAAGTCCTTCGGGATTTACCTCGTGGGTTTTCGCCGGGTCCTCCGGTTTCCTCCCAATGCTAAAGACCCCTACGCTCAATTATTGCAATGAAATTGAACCAGAAGTCAGTCCCAAAACCGACCGGTATTCAGGCGCGGATCCAGGATTTTTTGCAGGGGGGGGGGGTCTAGGTTTAATAATTGCGGTGGGCGTAGCTCAACCAATTAACGGGTGGTTTGGGGGTCCTCCCCCAGAAAAATTTGGTAAATTAGATTCAATTTGGTGCATTCTGACGTATTTCCGGAACGTAAATTCCAAAATTACAGGTATAAAAATCGCCAATAAAATCGCATAAAATTTTTTCAAGCCTGAGCGGGGGGGGGGGGGGGGTCCGGACCCCCTGGACCCCCCCTCTGGATCCGCGCCTGGTATTGTATGTCGAGTGGACGTTAAACCCCAGTTCTCTTTCAATGTAGCCATAATCGTTAGCCCCAGATCTAAAAACTCTGGCAATATCATCATACGAGTGTCTTTTTATCCGTTTTTTTACGGCGGGCAAATTATGAGATAAATATCAAATCCAGTTTTATCGACGCCAAGATATTCAAAATTACCATTGATATATCTTTTGAAATCATTTGGAACTTTAAAACCTCTAGAGTTGCTGACGTTAAACATACACTATGAACATATATATATTAGGGTGACGTCATACTCTCTTCAATCCAATTAAAACACTGTTCACAACTTTGACCTCCGCCCGGAAGTATGTAACACGTGACACGACTGTATTTGTCACTTGCCCACCAACAGCTCAACTGTTTGGACGAAATGTTTGTCCTCTCTAACAACGCCGTGTTAAACCGGGAAGACTTGAAAAAGTTTAGAAAGGGAACGAAATCGGAATTTTCTTTTAAGGAAAATGAGGTCCTCAAATCCGTTTCCAAAGACGAGATAATAAAACGTTTCCTGGACACTGGTTGGACAAACTCTGTTATCGAAGAGGTGTTTGAAATTTTGGGATTTGATTTAAACACTGTTGAACAGAAGGAGGTGGTATATCTCGCTTATGCTGCTATTCAGGTAAAATGATTTGTTTTGTTTTGATTTCCATATTCCTTTTTCGTCCTTCGAGAAAGCAGTGGACAATATAGGTCACACACGCTTGCACGTGCTCGTTACCATACTAGTCAGCCATGGCGGTTTCAAACTGAAACTATATAAATCTGTTCAGCGTGTATAAACAGACAAAGTGTGCGTGAGATGTATTCAAATATGAATCTTTAATGTTATCCAGTGAAAAAATACGCGGGTTTGAACGTACAGGTGTTAGGCTAAAAATTACAAATCTTCCCCCGCAAAAGTTCACAGGTTCATATCTACAGGCATTAGGTTTGAAATTACGAATTCCCCCCCCCCCCCAAAGTTTACATTTTACTTTGCACGTGAAATGGCCGCTGGCCGTAGGGATTTTAACCATAACTTGTACATAGTTGGATTTACATAGTATTTTTATTTACCAATGGTTCTCAGTAAATATCATTTTCGTTTTGCTGTTACTAGGCACGTGTGGAAATAGTATGGTGGACTAGTACGGTAACATTAGGATCGCCGTTGGTTTTATTATCATCTATTTTCTTTTTATCCCCAGGTTGCCAATTCAAAGTTACATGATGGCCCCACAACATCTAAAAAGAGAAAATCTGGAGTTGTGAATGACGTACATACGTCTTTGCTATATTTGCCAAAGTTGCAGAGGTGTGCAAATTTTTGGTGTGGTCGGTTTTGTGATATAGAAAGGCAGATATGTCACAATTTGCATCTCAGTATGGCATCTCGGTATGGTTTTTCAGCCTGAAATGAATATGTTTATGTTGTATAGGTTTACTCATTTATTCTGTTGTGAATTTAATATATTTTTTTTCTTAATCTTGGAAGGAAAGACAAAACAACTCTTGGAAGGCAATTGTTAAAAATGCATAGTTAATTTATTGGGATGAAGACTTGATATTGATGCATTATTTAATTTCGAATTTATTCGATTTTTTATTTTTACGGTACTATTCGAGTCGAAAGGTCACATTTATTTCTATTTATCACAACGATAAACTTCGGGGGTGGGGTGGGGGGGGGGGGGTGATTCATTCAAATTACATTTAGAATGGGTTCTATGTTTTACCAGTTTTGGGGTCTTTTCCTGGTTGTATGGTTTTATCAGCCTGAAATGGATATTTAATTTGTGTTTTTATCAGTCTGGAATGAATACTTAATTTGTATGGTTTTATCAGCCTGAAGTTGATATTTAGCTGTATGGTTTTATCAGCCTGAAATCGATATTCAGCTGTATGGTTTTATCAGCCTGAAATTGATATTTAGTTGTATGGTTTTTTCGATGGATCGTATATAGAAATTGATATCTAGTTCTATGTTTTTGAGTTATATTGATACCTATTGGTACGGTTTTGTGAACTGAAGATTGATGTTTGGTTTTATGAGCCTGAAATAGATACTTTATTCGTACTGGTTAGTCGGCCGAGATCGATACCTTGTCATGCAGGTGTGTCGGCCTAAGAATGATATCTAGTTGTTAGACCGGGGCTGATGTCGGGTTTTATCAGCCTAATTTAATGTGCTTTGGAAGGTAATTTGCAAGTGCTACGAATTGCACAGTTGTCATCTTATGCGCGTTAATGCAATAAAATGATGTGAATCTGATCGGGTTTTTCGTTAGGCACCTTTCCATATTAACTTGAAAGATGGTTGACAGATATCGCCCCCATGAGGGGTGATAGGCAAAAGGTTGTCCCCAAAACATTTTCTAATATTTCTGCCAATTTCATTTAATTTAATTTAGTAAAAATTTGGATTATATTGAGTAGTTTTTTTTTTTCCCTTCAGGTATCCACTGTGGATGCAAAATCTATCAGTGATAGGATTAATGAATTGGATAGTTTCGTTTTAAATACGAAGTATTCGAAACAGAAACAGAAGTTAAGCGAAGAATTAAAACATTTTTTGACTTTACTTAATCCACCGAGATCTCTAGATGATGCTTCCCCTTTTGTTATGAGGCAATTTTTAGTGTTTAAGGAAAATTGTGGTAAAAATCAAATTCATTACGAATCCTGTCCCAAAAAGTATAAAGTATTAAAACATTCTCTGTGCGTTTGTCCAAGGCGGATGGCTGCGTCTACTGTCGACAGTTGATTGGTCGTTTAAGAGCGATTTTTCGTGACCATGGTAGAGGTTCGGATTGGAACACTAATCTTTGGGTAGGGAATCCATTGGCCTCACCATCAGTAAAAAAATGCGGTGCGCATTGAGCAAGCAAGGGCGCTTCTTAGTAAGAAAAAGGCCAAACCTGTATTTTTGGATAAAATCATTCGCATGTGTAGAGCCATTGATGTTGATGTATCTAAGGAAGCTTTGACCAGGACTCAAAGATATTGTTTAGCTAGAGATAAGGCTTATTTTAAGTTACTGTGTTTCTCAGGTGACAGAGCTGGTGATTTGGGTAGGTTGAAGTTTTCTCAGGTTAGAAAACTACCAAATGGTGATGGTTTATATATTCACATGTCTGAAGGAAAATCTTTAAGTTCGGAACCAAGAAGGTTAATTATTCCTCCCGTGGAAAACAAGGAAATTTGTGCTGTTTTGGAGTTGGAATCTTACATTAGAGTGTGCAACTCACTTGGAATAGAACTCAATTCAGGTTATTTGTTCAGACCCTGTTCTGCTGGAGGTGTAGGTGTAAAAGATGCACCTGTGTCCTCTTCAGCTATGAACCACCGACTTAAAAAACATTTGTCGGCTATCAAGCTTTTCAATGGGGAAACTCCACATGGGTTACGTAGTGGGTGTGCTATTAGTCTCAAGAGTTTGGGTGTTTCAGATAGAGACATTTTGTCTCACGTTGGTTGGAGAACGAATTCCATGCTAGAGGAGTATACCATTCCGCACTCAGTGTTGCAACAGGGGAATACCGTGGGTTTACTGGCTTCTCAACTGAATGTTAGCACTGGCAGACAGGTCCTCGAGGTTGAGAATACTCTATCAAATTGGAAAGACTTAGACTTTATTTGATATTTTCAGTTTGATGCTAGACAAGAAATTAAAAGGTTAAAAGGGCAACTGGAAGAACAGAAACATAAACAGGAGAAAGAGTCGGTTGAGGTAATGGTTAGAGAAGTTAAAGAATATGCCTCTAGAACTTCGGACATAAACCTTGACACTCTGCACCAGAAACTCATTCTTCTTGACGAGAAAGCTAGGAAGTCATGCGACCAAAGTGCAGAGGAATATGGTTTTATCCTACAACGGTTTTTGGCGAACAAACATAATCCTAATGTGGGCTCATTGATTGT
The DNA here is from genome assembly GCA_963678685.1 of Patella ulyssiponensis. Classification (NCBI taxonomy): domain Eukaryota; kingdom Metazoa; phylum Mollusca; class Gastropoda; family Patellidae; genus Patella; species Patella ulyssiponensis. The sequence goes on from OY783226.1 coordinate 93,743,395, forward strand.
TTTCATGCTTTCATCCAAAAAAGAATATCAGTTAATGGAAAAGGAACAGAAGTTTATTAAAGCATGGGGGGATCAACCTTCAAAACAAAGATTTCAAAACCCCCGGTTTATACCGCAAAGTCCCAAAATTATATGTTATAAATGTGGGGAAATGGGCCATGTTGTTGCTAAATGTAATAAATAATTTGTTTGCTTTATATATTTCTAGAGTGTTAAGGAAATATGTAACACTTGGGTAGACTATGAAGGAAAACCTTGTCAGTGGAAAGAAGTCAAGACAGCTGAATATGTGTTATTTAACCCTTTGGATGTTTCTATACAGAATTTAGTTTTTAGGGATCCCAATAACTTTAGGGCAGGAAGTATTCACTCGCATGTTGATAAATGGCGGGATATTTTGTTGGAATCGCCGGATTCTATCAATATTTTGAATTGGTTAAGTGACGGAGTTAATGTAGAAAACTTCGTTGTTCATTTTAACGGGTTTTATGGAAGTAGAAAATATGATCATAGCTATCCACCTTCTAAAGTGTTTTCTAATTCTAACTCTTGTCTCAATTTTCAAGATTTTATTACAACGGAAATTAAGAACCGTCTTTCCACTGGCGCCATTACTGTTTGGGGTAGAGTAAATGAAGTATCCCCGCCTTATGTAGTTTCTCCATTAACTGTCAAGCCTACTAAACCACGTTTATGTTTAAACATGAGATATCTTAATTGTTGGATGAAGGATTGCCCTTTTCCTTAGATTCATTAAATGATATACCTAGATTTGTGACCAATTCTTCTTTTCTAACAAAATTAGATGACAAGAGTGGGTATGACCATGTTTTTGTATCCAAATACTCGCGTAAACTTTTAGGTTTTCAGTGTAATAACGTTTACTATGTATGCAACACTATTCCATTCGGATGGAAGAATTCTGCTTTTATATACAATACCTTAAATACTCATGTTTCTTCCTATTTACGGTCTATTGGCGTAAATAACCTAATTTATATCGATGACCGTTTCGTTGAGCAGAAAAATTCTAATTTGTCAGTGTCAAACTTAGAACGCGCGAAAATCGCAATTTACGTTGCGTGCGAAGTTGTAGTTCGTCTTGGTTTTTTTATCGGTTTGCAGAAGTCTACGTTAATCCCAACACAACGTTTAATTTATTTAGGAATGTGGGTTGATGCGCAAAAACAGACCTTTCGTCTAACAGAGGAAAAAGTTTGTAAATTTTTGACCCTAAGAAAATTTATATTAGAATCTAATAGTATAAATTTATTATCTTTGCAAAGATTTGCTGGGAAAATAATTTCGTTTTCTTTAGCAGTACCAGGAGCGAAATTATTTGCTTCGGTATGTTTTAACAAAGAATTTGTATGTCTTTTATCGTTAGAATTGAGGGAGGAAATTGTATTTTGGGGGTTTCTATCTAAATGGCAGGGTTCCAAACAATGGGTTAAGGAAGAGCACCTAGTTTTATGCTTGTCTACTGATGCTTCAAATTTCAAATGGGGTGCTGAGTTTATTTTCAATAGTCAGAAACAGTATTTATATTGGCTATCATCTGAAATCGATTACCCAATCATGATAAAAGAGGCTTTGGCTCTTTTAAGGGCGTTAATTTGTATTAGACATGATGTTAAAGATTACCGCTTAGATGTTAATATCGATAATAAACCCCTGGTAGATAGCTGGGAAAAACAAGGGAGTCGGTCTTCAATTTTAAATAACATTCTTAAGGATATATTTTTTATTCTGCAAGAATTCAATATTCACATGAATTTAGTTTTTATTCCATCTTCAGATAATACTGCTGATGGTCCGTCCAGGGTCTTTTTAAAATCGGATGTCTCTTATTTTCGGTCCAGATTTCTTCAGGGCGCCAGGATTCTATTGTACGTAGTATTGTTAATATGTCGGGTATAAAAGTCTTTTCAATTCCAGGGGCATCAATTTTGGATATATCTCGGAATTTGATTAATTTGTCACAATCTTTGTCTTGTATTTTCCTGTACATTCACGTCGGAATCAATAATATTAACAGAACCCACTTCGAGTTTGAACAGTTAACTCAATGTTTTCGTGATTTGGACATTCTTCGAAATGTCTTAAATGATTTGTTTAAAAGCTCTACAATATTTTTGTCATCTGTTTTGAAGACCTCAAAGGTTGATGTAAATGCAAGGGTTTCGTTGGTGAATAAAAATTTAGCTACCATGGCGTCAGCTAATTCCTGGTATTTAATAAGGCATAATAATATAGGGTCATCTGACCTGGCAGATGGCACGCATTTGAATGAGGTTGGGGCAAGGAAATTACTTCAGAATTTTCTTGAATTAGAAATGTTGTAATTTCAATGTTTTGTATTTAATACATTAAAACATTTGGTTTTTCTTTTCAATTTTTATCTCTAACCATCCTATTACATATACATGTATTAGGTTGTCCTGAACTAAACCGGTTTGGGTAGTCACGGCGACTCGGCAAGTCGATGGTTCGCTTATCTGCAGATGGAGGTCCTTGGGTTTGGCGGAAAAGGTCATCATCGGGATTTTCAGGCGTCTCTGATTCTTGCCATTAGCGCAGGACCGAGGAACTGTCAAGGGATAAATAGTTTTAGGTTGGTATAAAACACCGATGTGTTGAAATTCGACAAAAGAGTAGGCCGTAGTGCCACTATTTGGGCAAAAAGTGTTTCCTTTTGGCACATTTTTGGCGTATGCATTTCTACATTAACCCAGAGTTGAACAGCAGGTCGTCAAATTCATGTCGATTATAAAACCCATGTTGGGAAGTTAAGTTAGCAGTGCATCAGTAAAAGGGTTTAGAAGTTGAAGTGAGAGTTGGAGACTTGGGGGTTTATAAAGCAGAGCTATGGCACCACATTCCTATTGTATGACTGCTGGGGAGGAAAGGTTAGCGGTAGGCATTTCTCTCCAGATCTTACATCTGAAGGAAGAAGGTTTAAGTTGAGGAAAGTATACTGTTCACAACTTTGACCTCCGCCCGGAAGTATGTAACACGTGACACGACTGTATTTGTCACTTGCCCACCAACATCTGTATGGTTTATAGAAATAGTTCCAGTTTTATGATTTAGTAGTTTGTCATTTTGCTACCCACCCTCCCACCCTATTATCGGGTTTTGAGTCTTCTTCCTCCAGTTTTGCTTCAGGCATTTCTCTCCAGATCTTACATCTGAAGGAAGAAGGTTTAAGTTGAGGAAAGTATACAGATCCTATTTCGTTTCATTTTTTATAGTTCAAAATTTCTTGTCTTTTATAGTTCAAAATCTGAGCATCCCGGTAGAACATATCGCCCATATAGTTGTTCGTCGATCTGTATCTCACCAAAAAGAAGTTTTATTCAAGTTGACATAAAGTTCATGTCATATTATGACTGTCATTGTCAACCTTAGATAAGTGACTTGAACACTGAACGTCCTGAAGGGAAAGGGGGTGGGGTTCTCCTGTAAGAAACTGTTAAAAATCTGAGTTTACATCCTGGCTTTTGAGGTGATTGATTGGAGCGAATCTATGGAGATGGTCGATTCACAGTCCAGAACGTCCCGAATCGACAGAATTACAATCGAGTGACGCAGAAATCAGTCCTGTCACAGTTCTGCCAGTCCCGACAGCTGAGGTAGAGTGAGTAGAATCGTGACGTATTCCTAGGTAAAAATATGTTTCAGCTGTCATGATTGGTTGAGATATTTTTATACAGTCGACACATGCGTTGTACTCCGAAATTCTCCTTTTCACTCGATTGACACCAGTTTTGGAATTCAATTCCAGAACTGTGAATCGAGCATCCCCCTTGTGAACAGGAGAGGATCAGTAATGGGAGGCAATGTGACTGACAGAATCGCTGAGAGTTTAACAGAAATCTGTACCGTCTGTCCCCCACGCGCTAATTGTGCTATTAACTGGGCGTTTCACTATAACCGTGAATATTATTAATGATGGGAATGAAATGACACGGTGTTTAACGTCCAACTGTTCTGCTCCTAACCTGGGCTAATGAAGACGGACATACGCCAAACGAAATGAAATGAAATGGGGTTTAACGTCCTACTCTTCTGCTCCTATTCTGGGCTAATGGAGACGGGCATACGCCAAACAGTGTGTTATGCGGGACATTTGGCCCGGGCAGCGGCGCTACGGCTTGTTCTTATATCGAATTCCAACGGCCAAGGGATCTTTTACGTTCACGCCAGGTGTACACGGGACCTCGGTTTTTCGTCCCATCCGAACGATTAGACAGCTGTCCTTGTCAGGCCCTCCGTCCTGCATCACTGACAAGGGGAAACCACGCCGACCCACCCCCTTTAATCCACGCATGTCAGCGTTATTGGTGTGGAAAAGTAATTAACCCCATTTCGTTTAATATTGAGTGACTGATGTCTCTAACTGAAATTGAAAGAGAGAGAGAGAGAGAGAGAGAGAGAGAGAGAGAGAGAGAGAGAGAGAGAGAGAGAGAGAAAGAGAAATGGGGTTTAACATCCACTCAACACGAACTAGGTCATTTCGGGATTAGTTTATTTATTTAGCAGTGGGGGGACCGGAGAAAAACCACGAGTTTGGACAGGCGACCCTACTTCTTGTCACGTACTAGCGGGGATTTGAAACCACGCCTGTTGAATCAATGTCAGGCTTTATGATACAGCACGCACGTGCTAACCATCCAGCCATCCACACCCCCTAACTGAAATTGAAATAAAACTGAACCATATGTTGGTTCTGAACTGAACCAGTGCCGAGTAGTGGAGAGTAGGGGTTGAATATATCTTTAAAAAATAGAATAAGTATTTGTATTGATTTCTAGCCATCCTTACCCGCTGCTTAGGACGTTAACAATAGAAGATAGTTTTGTTTTAATAAAAAATACATCGATACGGTGATCTACGCCATTGATCAACTTGTAAAGATAACAACAATATATATTCTTTAAAATTATAGTTCTTTGTCCAGATAATAAAGATATATATTCTTTGAAATCATAGTTCCATGACCAGACGTCATAAAGATCACCCCCTGAGACAATTTACCATGATATACTAATCAGCAAATAGCTGGTGACAGCCATTTGGGATATTTAAACAAACCCAAAGGTAACAAAATTATATATCAATAGACATCATAGTTTCAAGATGGTAGCCCGGTTCTCTCTCTTGATTTCAATATTTCAACTGTTCATAATTGTATCTGGAAGTTTCGATTCTAAATTTCTCCGAACAGAAGTTTTCGAGGAACTTGAATTGTGTAAATTAGCAGATCATAATTTTCCAATATCGGAAATAACAACTTTTTCTCTGATTGACTGTGGTCGACGTTGTTTGAGTGATGGAGACTGTCGAAGATTTATGTATGATAAAGAAACCAAGCAGTGTACATTGTACGAATCTGGTGAAAACTGTATCACAAATGAAGACGTGAATCGTAAAATTTGTTTTCGGCTGGTAAGTACAGTGGCGAATAAAATTGAATTGGGGTTTAACGTCCTACTTTTCTTGGCGCATTAACGAAGATGGGCATACGCCATAAAGTTCCTGGACAGCGACATTACGGTCTACTCCTATATCAAATCTCTGTATTTTACCAATATGATATATTTCAAACTTTAATTGACAAAAACAGCAAGGGACAGTGAACAGTCGTTTGGATGGGGCAAAAACCCGAGGTATTGTGAATAGTTAGGGATTTTTTTCTCTTCTTTTAGCCCTTGACATATACATATAGGTACTATTTTCTAAGACGCTGTTCGGCGTCCGCGTACATTCCTGCTTTCTGAAAATTATTGAAGCCAAAGCGGTGATATAGAATTTTTGATAAATCGGTGGTATGGAAGTTGTGTGGAATTTGTATAGAAATTATGTTGAGCGGGGCCGTTGTGGGGGCGGTGGTGGGGAGCGAAGCTTTATTGAAGCGGCAGCCGGGGAAAGGGAGGGAGGAGGTCTTAGGGACATTTTGTTTCAGTGAGGGGGTAGAAAAGTTTTGCTTCCGGTAACACCTGTTTCATTTGAATCCGTCATCTTGTTCCTTGCAACGCCAAATAAAACCAAACCAAAACAAAACAAAACAAACACCCCTGCAAACGAACAAACAAAATAGAACACCCTTAAAAACAAACTATCTCCCTTATTTTAGGTCGATTATTAACATTCTTCAATTACAGCTATCTGTATGCACTGATGTAAATTGCACCAGATGTCCTATTGGTTACTATGGTGATCAATGTCAACATATCATACAAGGTAAATTTCTATAATCTCACAAAGTTCTAACATTAAAAGACCAGTACAGGTGTTTTTCCGAAAATTGATCTGATGCGGTTTCTTGATTTTGTAAGCTGTCACAACGTTTATAGTCGATTTCGGAATAAAAACCTTCAAAGCAATCGCGAAAATTTACTTTTGCAGGGCGCAGCAAAAGATATTTCTGGGTTGAGGGAGCATGCAGTACTTGGCGAGACTCCTTCCAAAGCAACAACAAACAGCAGGCTTGATGACGCCGGTTCGCAATTCTTGGTTTGTCAGAGCGAGCGATTACGGCTGAGTGAGAAATGGGTTCCGACGGAAACTCTTGGGTTAGCCACAAGACTTACTGATCATAACAGTTTTTTTTAGGAACAGAAATTGCTAGCCAACCTTTTTTCATCTTATTTTCTGGTTTTTCGAGACGACGTTTTTTGAAATTGGCCTATTCAAGTAAGATCGACGTCTGTTAATGGACAATTGCGGATCGATTGATGGACTTTTTGATGTGGCGTCAAGATGGCTGCCATTACGTCATATTATATCTAAGTCCAGAGTATGCTTGGCCCGTGCCTGTTCCTTACAGATGCAACCCTGCACCCCCCTTTCCCGTGCCCCCTACCAAACATCACCACGCCAATCGTCCGGAATAATAGCACTTTGTTCCACGATTTTTGAGAAATTGGTCTTCATTATTTATTTTACAAAACATTAAATAGAAATCGTCTCCAGATCGCCGGAATTTCCCATGTTGCCTCCACCATGTCCTTATCACGTACAAGCTTAGGGTCAAAACCACACTTATGATATGAAGCGTTAGACCTTGCTCGGAGGTCACAAAGCATTCACAGACTTAAGTTAAGAATCAAACACTTAAATATGATTTCAGATTGTTCCGATGGCTATCAAAAGTCAGTGGCTCCACAGAAAGGTCTACTGTCCTTCATACAACCAACGGTAAATGGCGCAGTACTGGAAGTGATCTGTACTTTCAAATTTGGTGGACAAACAGATATTATTTACAGAGACGCACGCTGTAAGGAAACAGATTTTAACAAAACATGGAATGAATATTCTACCGGATTTGGAAATGCAAATGGTAATTATTGGTTGGGCCTTGAAAACATATTCAATATTCTTCAGAATCATAACAGCTTTACGCTGAGCGTGCGCTTCACATTCGATGCTTATAAAAAAAAGGTGCAGGGCTATTACCATGATTTCAATATATCAAATGCCAATGACAACTACTCAATAAGTTTAGGCCAATTTTCAAATGATCATCGGGGTGGGTCTGGCGATTGCTTAACAAATGACACTTTTAGCATAAATGACCGACCTTTCTCTACTCATGACCGAGACTTTAGTAATAATGATTGCCCAGTCCGTTTTAACAGTGGCTGGTGGTATTTGGATGATCCGGTCTGTTCCAGAGCTAACGTCAATGGCAGAAGACCGGAGGTTGGGGTTCCTTTTGAAGCAACATGGCATTGGCAGGATAATCTTGGAACAAGGAATGAATTTGATCTCATTAGTTTGAGGATCCGCAGACATTAGAAAAAAAGATGGCTGACTATAAATCCTCTATTGACAACCTTCCCATTAAACATAAACTCCTCGAGCTGTATTTCTCCAGGGTCGTGCGGCGAGGGTTTTTTGCGCTCTGGCGGGACGTAACAATCTTCTTCAGTATCATCTTATCACGCTAGACACTGCGACGACTACAAATATAGAGCCAATCTGAACTTTCTGAAAAAAACGGTAAAATCGGGGACAAATTATTATAACATCTAGTTAGCAAAATAAATATTTTTCGGGCTAAGTATTTCCATTTTTCGGGCACAAACTTCCGAGAATAGGGAAGTTTAAGTTGGATTTTTGCTTAACATATACTTTTCAAAAAAAATAGGGGATATTTGATTTTGGGGGCATAATACTAAAATATGCAAATGACTACGAAAAAAGTCACTATAGAACCTAACAGAAGAAACATTTCCAGTTACATGTGACGCCCAAACGCACCAATAGCTACCGCATGGAATGCAGGTGATGCTTGGGATCATCATGGGGGTCCAACCCAAGATTTGCACGACTCTGACTTTGAATGTTACAGTCATTGTGGCATTGAATTCCAGGGTGGAAACATCAGTTTAATTGTTTTAGTGACCAGAAAACAAATTTTGATATGCGCCGGCTTACCCAAAATGAAAGGTTACGTGCCCTTTGCATGCTACAGATCGGCACAACACAGGCGGTTGTGGCGCGGACGATGAATGTTTCTCAGTCTGTCATAAGCAGGCTATGGTCCAGATACCGTGATACACAATCTGTAGAGGACAGACCACGCTCAGGTCGACCAAGGGCGACAACTCAAGCCCAGAATCGATTTATCCGTACCTTGGCCTTGAGAAACCGTGTCATCACAGCAAATCAGATCAGCGCTCGTCTTCAAACAGACACTGGTGTGAGAGTGAGTGGCCAGACGATTCGGAATCGACTGCATAGGGGTCACCTTCGTGCCCGACGTCCTCGCGTGATCCCTTGTTTGAGAGATCATCGCATTCAGGCAAGACGTCGTTGGTGTAGGGATCGTCAACACTGGGATAATCGACGCTGGAGCAATGTGATGTTTTCAGATGAGTCAAGGTTCACTGTTGCTGGAAGAACGGCTTTACATGTTGTTGCAGGGCGTGTTACAGGGCAGTACTACCGGGACAACATCTTGGCAGTCCATGTTGTGCATGGCCGCCGTTTTATCTTCCAGGATAACAACGCAAGATGTCACAGGGCCAGGATCGTTACAGATTACCTCCAACAACAGAACATCACCACATTACCTTGGCCAGCACTGAGTCCCGACCTCTCCCCCATCGAGCATGTCTGGGACATGCTTGGACAGAGGTTACGTCAACGTCAACAACGTCCTGCCAATGTCCAGGAACTTGCTGCTGCGTTGCAACAGGAATGGGACAATCTGGGCCAAAATGACCTTAGACGTCTCATTAGGAGTATGCCACGTCGGATCAATTGTTTGGCAAACAGAGGAGGATTTACCCGTTACTGACTTTGTTGTGATGCTGTGGTAACTTTGCTGTTTGACCCCGGGTATCATTTTACCCTTATAATGGTCAGTCTGTGCCTTACTTAGTCTAACGATCATTTGGAATAATCGATGAATGTGAACTTCATTTCATTTTGTCATTTGTTTCTTCGTCAGTTTCATTAGGTGACTTTAATAACACTTAAAAATCAAATATCCCCTACTTTTTTTGAATAGTATAGTTATTATAAATTTATGTTGTTGTTAAATTGTGTAATTAATTAGCAGCCATCTTGGAAATATATTCATGTCATGTTCGCAAAATATCTGAAATAATAGCCCTCAAGACTTCAAAATTTTCCCACGAGCAAGCGAATTGTTAAAATAAAATTGAACCATGTGTTAGTCTCGAAATGACCTAGTTTGTGTCGAGTGGACGTTAAACCCTCTAGGTGGCGTGAGGGATTAACAAAAGAAACCTTCTGCTACGGCGACTTCTTGGCGTGCGATGCACGGACCTGAGGATAAAGTCAACGCTGATTGATGAATCATTGTCTGACGTCAAAAGCCACTCGTGACGTGTCCTTCTGCAATTGGTTAGATCTCCCATACCAAACTAACATACGAAAATGAAATGGTAGCTAGCTTTCTAGTCCGGTGGCTGAATGGGGATGACCCGTGAATTTATTACACCAAGTTTGTTTAGACCAGTTTTTTTGTGTAGATTCCGAATATGGGTGGTGATCAGGCATTTGTGGGGCGTGTTCGAGAGATAGGGGGTTAAATCGCTACAATGGGTGTGTGTGTGGGGGGGGGGGCATTATGTTGACATAATATATTAATAATACATAAATTTCCAGGACTGCCCATCTTTAAATAAGTGTTTATGGTGCCCCTGGACAACTGTTTTGATTTGTGGTGATATGGGGTGGCGTAGCAGGTGTGCGTGTGTGGAGGGTGGGGTGGGGATAAAATTGGCGGGAAAGGAGTTCACGTTGATTTAAAAGATGATTGTCTAAGAGCTTGATGAAACATCTCTAAATATGTTTATAAGATTCCCATTGTGTGGGGTCGGACGCCGGGGTGGGTGCCAGTGGGGGGTGGGGGTGACGACATGTATTTTTGTGGACGAAATCATTTCGTTCAAAATTGACTTAAAGTGGTATCTCGTTAGCGTTTTCGTTCAAATTATTAAATTATAATGGTACTTTGCAAGAGATCTGGGAATGTAAATCAAAAACACAGTAACTCAGAGATATGCTTAGTTATTACTAGTAGTTTATTCTTAGTCATCATCAGAAGATTCAAATTTAAGTTCATATGAGCGAGATGAGTATTTTACTGGTTGCTGGTCAACAGCTCGCATATGCTTCAGAAACCAATTCACATTCAAAATCTTCATTTCATCCATGCAGCAAAAAACTACGTATACGGCAAGGTGGTAATAAAGAAACGTCTGTTATTTTTTCACCCAGAATTTTTTTCTCGCGTTATCTACCTTTGCCTGTTTAATTATTGATCAAAATTTCGATCATCGTTTGCGAAGAGAATGATTGGGATGTCTATTTCGCACGAGCAAAAACGCAAAATAAAATATGTTTCGGCGCCTCCATTAATTTGAAATGCAAAAATGAGTAGGTAAGATATTTTGGTGTCCTCGTGGTTGGTTGTCATTTCTAGGATATTCTCGACGCTTTCAATACTAATCTCGATATTTTTTGATCCAATCAAGATTAGTTTTGAACGTGTCGAGAATATCTCGTCCTACGATAATGACTATATGTCTTTCTTCTTCAATATCATCCCAACTTTCTAACAATTACATAATTGCTGGTTTAAAAAAATTGTTTGCACCTTACAGGGGCGGATCTAGGAATTTTGAAAAGGGGGGGGGGCGCCGCAAAATGAGGGCAATGGCCGCGGAGACGGGGCACACCGCTAAGAGGGGGGGGGGAGGGGCGGAATTATTCCAAAGCTATTTGGCTGATATTTTCGTCTAAGTAAATGTTCGGAACGGACATATTTGGGTCTGAGAAAAGGCACTTTTAGCAGTAAAAAAGTGCACTTTCGAAAATTAGGGGGGGGGGCGCCCAGGGGCATCATAAACACTTGTTTAAAGACGGGCAGTCCAAGAAATTTGTGTTTTATTAACATATATAACATGATCATGATTTATGTCAACATATTAACATCCGCCCAACCCTCCACACACGCACACACCTATACTTGCTATCCCCACCACACCACCCACAAATCAAAACAGTTAAAAAATAAAAGAAGTATTTGTATATCATTGTGCGATAGAAATGGTGTTCCAGCAAGGCTGTCGACTTGAAGGTCATCAACAACTAAAGATTGATGCCATTATGGGTAAGTGTTAAATGGGTTTCGCCATAAATGGAGAGTGGAGTTTTTCCTTCTGCTAGGAGCTTGGATGTGTTTGGCTAAGGACGTTCGAACCATGTTGATTTCAGCACCTGAATCTAGGATAGCTCGTGGAATGATGGTATCAGTAGTAGATGTGTGTAAGATTTGTGATGTTTCCCGGGTAACATCCGGTGTAACCTCTTCGTCTTCAGCAGCAATTTAGCGGACAGAAAGTAATGGTCACTGGCGCTGATTAAAATACAGATCTACATATATTTTGTTATACTTTCGATGGCCTACACTGCCTGAAATTCTGACCAGTTGCGGTTATAGGTCGCGTCAGACGTCATACCAGCGGCCTTTGACCTAAGACGTTGAGTCAGATATTTTAACCAAGCAGTGTTGATATGTGATGGATTACCCACAGCTCCGTGCAAAACACGCCTAAAATTCGCCGTAACAGACGGTTTCATTGGCTAATCCCTCACATCATTCACAACACGTAAACGATAACAACTCTTCCAGATTCTAATGTAGTAAAGGCAAGTAACACGGTATTTTGAACTATAAAATCGAAACAAAATAGGATCAGTGTTTTAATCAATTGGATTTCTAGCCATCTTTACCCCAGACGTTAGCTACAGAAGCGTGTTTTTTTTTATAAAAACAAAACATCGATACCGTGATCTACGCCATTGATCAACTTGTAAAGATAACAACAATCTATATTCTTTAAAATTATAGTTCTATGACCAGATGCCATAAAGATAACCTCCTGTGACAATTCACCGTTACATAATAATAATGATAATAATTGATGTATATAGCGTCAACAAATCTATTCACTGAGCTGCTCTCGAGCGCTTTACAACTAATATAATCACAACATATTTATCCATAAAAGGGCATAAACAAACAACGGCGAAGTTTATTTAGTACACGTAGTAAAAGTCTGACATAAACATAGCTAGAACCGTTTACTAACCAGCAACTAGCTCACGACGGCCATTTGGGATATTTAAACATTCCCAACGATGAGCTACTTGCAAAGGTAACAAAATTATATTTTTTTCGAAATTACAATTTCACGATTAGATATCATGGTTTCAAGACAGATTTATAGTTTCAAGATGGTAGCTCGGTTCTCTCTCTTGATTCCAATATTTCAATTGTTCATGATCGTATCTGGAAGTTTCGATTCTAAATTTCTCCGAACAAAAGTTTTCGAGGAACTTGAATTGTGTAAATTAGCTGGACATAATTTTCCAATATCGGAAATAACAACCCTTTCTCGGATTGACTGTGGTCGACGTTGTTTGAGTGATGGAGACTGTCGAAGATTTATGTATGATAAACAAACCAAGCAGTGTACATTGTACGAATCTGGTGAAGACTGTATCACAGATGAAGACGTGAATCGTAAAATTTGTTTTCGGCTGGTAAGTACGGTGACGAATTAAATTGAAATGAGGTTTTATTTTATTTTTATTTGCGCATTAATGAAGATGGGCAACCGCCATTATAGTTCCCTGACAGTTACAACCTACTCTTCTATCAAGTCATGGTGCGGAACTACAAAACATGTATTTTAAAAATAAGATAAATTTCAAATTTTAGTTGACAACAAAAGCAAGAGACAACGAATAGTCGTTCGTAAAGGGCGAAAACCGGGGTTCCATGTACACATTTGCGCGCACATAAAAGAACCCTGCTGTCCTGACAAAATTTTACTCATCGCACACTGTATGGCGTATGCCCCGCACACTATATGGCGTATACCCCGCACACTTTATGACGTATGCCCGTTTTCATTAGCCCAGTCGGAGCCGAACAGTGGGACGTCAAAACCAATTTTATTTCATTTGACAGAAGAAAAGGGTTAACTCGTGAACAGTGGGTCGGTTGCTATTCCAGTCCCCGAATACAGTAGGCGGTCTTATATAGCCTAACTTAGGTGGCTGAGACGAATTCAAATCAATCGTGTATATTCCACGGAGACGGGGCCGTCGGAGCAAATGTCGACTGCCGCAAACGTGTTTTCCTGCTAGTCCAGCCCGTGAATACAGAAACTTAAATGTGTTGCAATATAGTCTACCTTAGGTGGCGTACCATACCCGTCGTAGTGTTTCGCTTGATTAGAGCTAATCCCACTTACCACTGCTGTAATGGAAGCAAATTTCTATTCCAAATTTTCAGTGATCAATAGTCCGATTAACAACCAACTGCGATATCATTACGCTTTAAACTGAGCTTCAAATTGGTTCAAATATCTTTATATAACGTTACGTTATGGCCCACGATTTTATTATACCCAATTAACCAGTGGAAAGCAGAATGTTGCAGAAAAATGAATTGCTTGGCAAACTGGGCTATCAATACTTTAAATTACTGTCCAAAGTTTTAGGGAAGACCCCAGGTTAAATGAAGGGCTGTCATGTTGCTAGCCAGCAATGGCCATATTCAGCTCTGGACTGTTTGACCGAAGGCCCACCTGTCAGGACATTGGCCAAGGTCCACACAAGCACGTGCCTTCAGCGCGTCAATCGCAAACCCATTTTCCAAGCATTTCAGACCAAAGCTCACTATCTTTTCTTTCTCCTGTCCTGTGTCCTGTCCTCTCCTCTCCTTCCTTCTTTTTTTTCTCGCCCCCCACTCCTTTCTTTCTCTTTTCTTTCTCTTTTTTCTTTACAGGTTTGGGCCCACTTCTATAAATGAGCTTAGGCCCACCTGTCAGGGACAGGTGGACAGGTGGACAGGTGGCCCCAGTCCGGCACTGGCCATATTCCTGAAGCAATGGTCCGAGAAATCCGTCTCTGCCCATTGCTGGATTGGCTTCTGATTTCTGATACTTGAGCTTTTGAGGGAGTATGTGTATTCTCTCCGTTCAATCAAATCTGTCCCATGTACTCTTCGTGTACTTTGAGGTTTTCTCTAAAACTTTGGACAGTGATTTTAAGGTATTAAAAACGGTGAAAGTGTTGTTCGTCTTCATACAATATTGTTTACATTGTTGATAGCCTCTTTCCTCACACAATTATTTTTCTTCAATATTCTGCTATGCACTGGTTAAATTGTACGGTAGCTGATAAAAAATAATATAATTTGATTTTTTTAATATTCACCCAAGTCAATTTTAATATAATTTGTTTTTTATAATTTTCACCCAAGTCAATTTTAATTTTCACCCAAGTCAATTATAATATAATTTCGATTCTGTTGAATTTTCACCCAGCGCGTGATGACATCGGAGAACGCTTGATCAGATATTATGACGTCATATGTGGATTGTGGGTTAGGGTAAGGGTAAGGGTTTTTTTTTGTTCCTCGCTCACGTTTTGTGATCGAGAGATAGTGTTTGTTAGTGTTGCTGGTTCATTTTTCTCCAGGTCACTGTGAGCGGGAGCATAGTCCCCAGATCCCCCCCCCCATCCACATTTCATTAAAAAATTGTGTGTTAGCCAAAACGAGACTCCCGGTCACGTCATATTGGAGTTTTGTCCTGTTGGGGCCCTTGGATGATCAGGGCAAGTTTTGAGGGATATGGGGTTGTATTCCCGGGGGGTCGGGGAGGGCATGCGCATTTTTTTTTTTACTTTTGGTCACCTACTCGCATTGTACTCTCTGAAGGTGTTCCGAAAAAAAAATTCGGGGGGGGGGGGGGTGTGCATGCCTCCAATTTGTGGTTTTTTTTATCAAAAAATTCGAACGACAATTTTTTCGGAACTCTCGGGCCATGTCCCTCCCAAAAATCGAGCTTGCACGCCCCATAGGAACCGATGTATGACCTTTGAAGTAAATCGGATGATTTGGAAAGCCATGTTTGGGACGTCCCTCCGCCCCGGTGGTAGTGCTCAATGACTTGGAATTTTAATAAATGGAAGATAATACGCCTGGTTACTGATCCGAAAGAAAAGAATGGATTCTGATTTATAGGGGTCGAGATATAGGGCCCCAAACATGGGCCCTCGTTTCAGGCAATCGCTCAAACTTCGCCAATTTGGACCAAAAAAGACCCGATTTCGTTCTGTAAACCCCCGGATGCACCCTTAACTCAGCCTCTATGGGCAGTGGGTCCATGAAATTTGGAGGGCGCCCGCCAAAAATGAGCAGGATCGACTAAGGGGCTCCGATTTTATTCAAGGTCTCACGTAAAAGTTGCATTAAGGGTAGGAAGGTGTAGGATCAGAACTCTACTCGACCTGATCACCCCCCCCCCCTCCAATCTCCTAACCAAAACTTTTGCCATTTTTAGAGGATTCAGGGGTTTAGCCTGAATTCATAGGCCAAGGTGGGTTGGGGGGGTAGGCTACCCCTCCTTAAACCCCATTTTCTCAAGGTCACGTTTTTCTAAACCCTGCCCCTCCCCGTTGGAACAGGGGCCCCAAATTTGGCATGAGGGTAGGCCTTGGTAATGCCTTCTAACAATCTGGGGGTTTGGACCCCCAAGTCCGAACCCTTAAACCTTTTTTGACGAGCAGCCTGTGGAGGAAACGGAAAACTGGGGAGATATGATCAAATTTCCTTGTTGATGACGTCATGCGCTGGGTGGAAATTCAACAGAATCGAAATTACATTACAAATGACTTGGGTGAATTAAAATTGACTTGGGTGGAAATTTAAATTGACTTGGGTGAAAATTATAAAAAACAAATTATATTACAAATGACTTGGGTGGAAATTGAAATTGACTTGGCTGAAAATTATAAAAAAAACAAATTAAATTAAAATTGACTTGGGTGAAAATTATAAAAAATAAATTATATTAAAATTGACTTAAGTGAATATTAAAATATTATATTATTTTTCATGTCCCTTATCAGCCACCGTAAAATTGGGCATAATGAAAACATGAGTTATGTAACGTTATGTAAAAATATTTGGTCCAATTTGGAACTTTGTTTCAAATTTAACGACTTTGTTACGCAGTAAGCCATTGGTTGTTAATGGGACTGTTGACCAATAATATTTTACAACAAGAATTTTCTCTATTTACAGCAGTGAGTAGTGGGATTAGCTGTAATCAAACGGAACACTGCGAGAAGTATGGCAATGGCCAGAGAGGGATTTCTTGGGCCATTGCATCAAGACAATGGCGGTTAACCCGAATCCAAACAACCGCCGCAAATGCGTTTTTTTTCTGCTATTCTAACCCAAGAGTAAATCAACATTCAATTTTCGAATCGTTTTGTAACCGAAATCCCACTCTAAGCCAACCTAAATCCAACCATCTAATCGGGCTATTGCAGCTGCATTCACAAATAATCGATGCCCCAAAAATGTGGCAAAAAAGGAGAGTGACTCCA
The DNA here is from genome assembly GCA_963678685.1 of Patella ulyssiponensis. Lineage (NCBI taxonomy): Eukaryota > Metazoa > Mollusca > Gastropoda > Patellidae > Patella > Patella ulyssiponensis. Next base: position 93,760,351 of record OY783226.1, read on the forward strand.
GACAAAATGTTTGAAACCATTGAGTACAAATTCGCAGTATTCAATTAAAAGAAAATTAAATTAGTCTTTTATTAGATTTCGGGGACTTTATTTTGCCCCATCCAGATGAAATAAAAAAAAATTGTGTTCACTCTACCCGTCTTCCCGAAAAGTCAGATCGCCTATAGACACCTTGGTGGTTGGATGGCCGAATGAATTGTTAGCGTGCGCGCGTAGTATCATAAGGCCTGTCATTGAGTCAACTGGCGTGGTTTCGAATCCCCGGTTGTACGTGGCAAGGAGTAAGGTCGCTTGTCAAGCCCCGTGGGTTTTCTCCGGGTACTCCGGTTTCCGTCCACTGCTAAAGACCCCTACGCGCAAGCGAATTATTGAAATAAAAATAAGCCATATGTTAGTCCCGAAATGACCTAGTTTGTGTCTAGTGGACGTTAAACCCCATTTCTCTCCCTGCCCTATACCCCCTCCCCCCACAAATTTGGGAAAATAGGTTTGCACCTGAAAATGACGGAAAAAGTCAATTTTGAAGCTGTGACATTGGCCTATTATGATATTTTGATATAATAATTTGTGAGAAAAATGAACAGTTTGGAATCAGGTTAGAGTGCGACTTGTTTGAATTTTGAAGATTGTCGCGCCGTTTTGGGCGCCCAATTCATTCGTGGGCTCCTAACTAATCTCACAAGAATTACATTACGGGCGCCCATGATCTCGACATTGTGGGCGCCCCTCTGGGATGAGGTACCCCACAAATCATGCCGTTTTGGACGCCCCATTGATCAAGTCGTCGGCGTCCAACAAAATAACCACCCCTGCAAACAAATAAATAAACGCACAAAATGACAAACTCTGAATGAACAAAGCCATCACCCTTATATTTAGGTCGATTATTAACATTTTTAAATTACAGCTATCTGTCTGCACTGAAATAAACTGTACCAGATGTCCTATTGGTTACTATGGTGATCAATGTCAACATATCATACAAGGTAAATTACTATAATCTCACAAAGTTCTAACATTAAAAGACCAGTACAGGTGTCTTTCCGAAAATTGATTTGTTTCGGTTTCTTGGTTTTTTAATTCGTCACAGCGTTTATAGTCGAATAAAACTCTTCAAACCCATCAGGTGTATTATTTTATAATTGAAAGGTTGTCAAATTTTTTGAGGGGAGCAATTTCTCGGAGCGCCTTATTTTTTTTTCTGGGGTTGCAATGTACCCCCCTGTACCACCGCTAGATACGGCCCTGGGCTAGATGACACCGTTCTTCAGAGCGAGCACGGTTGTGTGGTTCGTTGGACAAGTTTGCGTCGACTGATGTACTTTTTGATATGGTGTCAAGATGGCTGCGATGACGTTATACCAGAGTATGCCCGTTCCTTGCTTGTGCCGGACAGATCACCAAACCTCGAAACCCGCTAAAAATGAGAAGAACATTTAAATATAATTTCAGATTGTTCCGATGGTTACCAAAAGTCGGTGGCTCCACAGAAAGGTCTACTGTCCTTCATACAACCAACGGTAAATGGCGCAGTACTTGAGGTTGTCTGCAGTTTCACAAATGCCGGAATAAATGACATTAGTCGCAGAGACGCACGCTGTAAGGAAACAGATTTCAACAAAACATGGAATGAATATTCTACCGGATTTGGAAATGCACATGGTAATTATTGGTTGGGTCTTGAAAACATATTCAATATTCTTCAGAATCATAACAGATTTAAGCTGACCGTGGGCCTCATGTTTGATGGTTTTGTCAAACGTTTGTGGTGCTCTTACAATGAGTTCAATCTATCCAGTGCCGATGATGACTACTCCATTAGCCTAGGCGAACTTTTATCGTGTGAGCCTGGCAATAGCTTAACAAATGGCCCTTTTAGCATAAATAACAGACCTTTCTCTACTTATGATCGAGACTTTAGTAATAATGATTGCCCAGTCCGTTTTAACAGTGGTTGGTGGTATCTGGATGATCCGGTTTGTTCCAGAGCTAACGTCAATGGCAGAACACCGGCGGCAGGGGTTCCTTTTGAAGCAACATGGCATTGGCTAGATGATCTTGGAAACAGGACTGACTTTGATCTCATCAGTTTTAGTATCCGCAGAATTTAGAAAAAAAAAGATGGCTGACTATAAATCCTCAACTGACCATAAAACATGACCTCTTCGAGATGTGTGCATCCGATGGCGTGCGGATTGTTTTTTTGCGCTCAAGCGGGACGTAACTGTCTGCGTCTCTATCCTCTCCAGTATCATCTAATCACGCTAGACGCTTTCGGGAAAACCGGTAAAATGGAGAAAATTTATTATATATATTGTGGTAGTGTCGCCCTTTTTGCTAAATGTATTTCAAACCAGTCGCCCAAACTCATCAATTTCTCTACTTGCTTGGCGTATTTGAGCCAATCAACTGTCATGCACGTGCATGCTTCGACTATAAAACTGGGCGCGTATTATTCATCGGGGGGAGTTTCAGTAGCAACTCCCTAGGTAAGGTAACTTATTATAATTAAGACACAGGTTGGTTGTCAGAGTCGATAATCGCCTCATATCAACCAGATTGTGTTGATTTTCATCTGTTTTGTATTTGGGTTTGATTGTTATAGCGCATTTCTTACTCTTAGATAATATACTATTCAAAAAAAGTAGGGGATATTTGATTTTGGGGGCATAATACTAAAATATGCAAATGACTACGAAAAAAGTCACTATAGAACAGAAGAAACATTTCCAGTTACATGTGACGCCCAAACGCACCAATAGCTACCGCATGGAATGCAGGTGATGCTTGGGATCATCATTGGGGTCCAACCCAAGATTTGCACGACTCTGACTTTGAATGTTACAGTCATTGTGGCATTGAATTCCAGGGTGGAAACATCAGTTTAATTGTTTTAGTGACCAGAAAACAAATTTTGATATGCGTCGGCTTACCCAAAATGAAAGGTTACGTGCCCTTGGCATGCTACAGATTGGCACAACACATGCGGTTGTGGCGCGGACGATGAATGTTTCTCAGTCTGTCATAAGCAGGCTATGGTCCAGATACTGTGATACACAATCTGTACAGGACAGACCACGCTCAGGTCGACCAAGGGCGACAACTCAAGCCCAGGGTCGATTTATCCGTACCTTGGCCTTGAGAAATCGTGTCATCACAGCAAATCAGATCAGCGCTCGTCTTCAAACAGACACTGGTGTGAGAGTGAGTGGCCAGACGATTCGGAATCGACTGCATAGGGGTCACCTTCGCGCCCGACGTCCTCGCGTGATCCCTTGTTTGAGAGATCATCACATTCAGGCAAGACGTCGTTGGTGTAGGGATCGTCAACACTGGGATAATCGACGCTGGAGCAATGTGATGTTTTCAGATGAGTCAAGGTTCACTGTTGTTTTTTTGGACAGACGTAGGAGAGTGTGGCGTCGTCGAAACGAGCGCTTCCAAGACGTTAACGTCATCAGACATGATCGATTTGGGGGTGGTTCTGTTATGGTGACGGGAGGCATCACTGTTGCTGGAAGAACGGCTTTACATGTTGTTGCAGGGCGTGTTACAGGCCAGTACTACCGGGACAACATCTTGGCAGTCCATGTTGTGCCGTTCGCAAGACGTCATGGCCGCCGTTTCATCTTCCAAGATGACAACGCAAGATGTCACAGGGCCAGGATCGTTACAGGTTACCTCCAACAACAGAACATCACTACATTACCTTGGCCAGCACTGAGTCCCGACCTCTCCCCCATCGAGCATGTCTGGGACATGCTTGGACAGAGGTTACGTCAACGTCAACAACGTCCTGCCAATGTCCAAGAACTTGCTGCTGCGTTGCAACAGGAATGGGACAATCAGGACCAAAATGACCTTAGACGTCTCATTAGGAGTATGCCACGTCGGATCAATGCTTGTTTGGCAGAGGAGGATTTACCCGTTACTGACTTTGTTGTGATGCTATGGAAACTTTGCTGTTTGACCCCGGGTATCATTTTACCCTTATAATGGTCAGTCTGTGCCTTACTTAATCTAACGATCATTTGGAATAAATCGATGAATGTGAACTTCATTTCATTTTGTCATTTGTTTCTTCGTCAGTTTCATTAGGTGACTTAAATAACACTTAAAAATCAAATATCCCCTACTTTTTTTGAATAGTATAGTTCTGATTCGGGGAAAAATAGTATAATTTATATCTACTTGTCGCTTCGCTGTGGGGAGCGCTAAATCGATACTCGTACTTAACCATATCGTAATTTAAAAACAGTGCTTGTTTTTAAATTTTGTTTTTTTTTATAAATTGATATTTTACCACTTTGTGAAGTTTTTTATTATTCATTAAAAAATGCAAAACACACAATTTAACCTTTTTTGAATTTTATTTGTGGCTAATTTTTATGTTATGAGTTTTAACATTTACTCCGTAGCGTGACGTCAGCGCATGGAGTTTCGGACAAAGTAGAAATGGCGGAAAATAATGTAAATATTGGAAACAAGTGGCTAGGATATCGTTTTGTGGGAGTATTTATTCAAATTAAAACGACGAGATTGAAGAAAAAACATATCTGAGTGAATCGGCAGAAGTTAGATTGCCCGACAGCACGAATTGTTGAATAAAACTGAGCTGAAGCGTGAGCAGGTAAAATCGATTCTTAGACAGGCATTGCACTCCTGTTCTTTTTTATTACATATTGTCAAGTACGACACGGTGTATGCATATATATACGGATAGAAGGTCAGACTCCTGTGTCTATACTAACACCAGCGGATAGAAATCATAACAAAACAAAAGCGGATTTTGAAAAGCATGGCGATCGCTAATTGGTTAATCGAATGACTGACGTTATCGGGTCAAATGTCCCGTGCTTGATACCTGACGTCATAGAACGTGAGCGTCCACTATTACTAGTTAGATCTTCATGAGTGCAGGCCATCGAAAGTATAAAAAACGAAACGAAATATAGATCTATATTTTAATTAGATTGGGGAAAATCAATCAGTCGAGAAATTAAGGGCACACGTCACATTTCCAGAATCCATTGTTGTTTAATTTATAATAAAAAGTATCAAATCATATCTTGTTTATTGTTTGTTTCACGACATTAGCTGACGCTGCATCCAGTATCCGAACCCTGTCCTACTGCAATATCATATGAGCTACGTCTACACTAGCAGCATTCACCGTCTACACTAGCCTTTTAAATCCCGGTTTTTTCCTAAAAGCCGGCTTTTTCAATTTCTCAATCGTAAAAGCCGGCTTTTTAAAATCCGGCAATTATTGAGGGATTTTTCAAAATCAAAAAGCCGGCTTTTTCAAAAAACCGGCAATTTTATGTGTGTAGACGGTAAATCCGGGATTTATCAAGTACCCGGATGTCATTCGTCCCGAGCTTCCGTACATTATCTCTGCAAAATTGACTGAAGCCGATGGCGTAATAAATAAACCGGACGTTCCACAAATAACGAAGGTCGGTGTTCATCGTCTTTTTCCGGTCAGTCAGTGTAGACGCTACACTTGAAAAAGCCGGGTTTTGAAAAAACCGGGTTTTTAAAAAGCCGGCTTTTTCAAGCCTAGTGTAGACGAAGCTCTAGTTAGCAAAATAAACATTTTTCGGACAACGTATTTCCATTTCTCGAGCACAAACATCAAAGAATGGGGAACATATTGTTGGGGGTTTTTTTGATTAATATATTATAAATTTATATCGTTGTGTAATAAATTAAAATTAAACAACCATCACAGCTTAGTGGAAAATTCGTTTTAGTTGATGATTAATTCATTCTGAATTTGATGATTTTCTGTGAATGCGAGAGGGAGAGAGAGAGAAATGGGGTTTAACGTCCACTCGACACAAACTAGGTCATTTTGGGACTAACATATGGTTTCAATTTTATTTTAATAATTCGCTTGCGCGTAGGGGTCTTTAGCAGTGGGAGGAAACCCGAGTGCCCGGAGGAAACCCACGACGTTGAGAAGGCGCCCCTATCTCCATGCCACATACGCTCACACCAGGGATCCAAACCACAGCCGCAAGCCAGAGGTGACCGGCCAGTTAGAGGTCGAAGTGCGGCACTCTAGACCACTAGGCCATCCCAACCCCCCTTCTGTGAATGCAGCCCCATAGGTCAACATAGAGTGGCATTTTGGATACTTTTGAAGTTGCTGGAAAAGTGATGGGCTGGAATAGCGCGCGAGAGAAATGGGGTTTCACATTCACTCGACACAAACTAGGTCATTTCGGGATTAACACATGGGATTAATCATTTTAATGATTCGGTTGCGCATAGGGTTCTTTAGCAGTTGAAGAATACCGGAAGACCAGGAGAAAACCCACGAGGTTGGACAGGCGACCCTACTCTTTGTCCGGTTCAGACAGTGACACCTTATGATACATCGCGCACGTTCTAACGACCCCCCCCCCGGCTAGAAAAGCAGAGAAACGCATATGCGTCGGTAGTTTCCTTTAGGAACTGTGTCTGAGCGGACGATGTCCACTGACAATTCCTGTCGGGCCTTACATAGCTGCAATATGAAAATTCCGCTCTTACCCCACCTCTGCCTAGGGCTATTTCGGAATCCTTAGATGCCATTTCCGGTGACCTGTTATAACAGTTCCTCAGATGTCATTTCTAGACATGGCAAGGTTTGGGTGACCAAGTTTGAGTCGAGTGGACGTTAAGCCCCATTTTACTTTCTGTCGGTGTGATTTTCAAATGACTCGGTTGAATATTGATTTGCAGGCCTCATTTTGGTTCGATTAAATGTGTAAGGGACTGAGGCATACCGGCCCATTTTCTCGAGTAACAAACGGCCCACTTGGCAAAACAGTCGCCCAATATACCTATCTGGACTAAACTCAGCGGTGCACCCCTCCCCCCGCTGTTGTGCGCCCCTGTGATCAAAATTATTAGTTTATACATGAATGTGAAAAGTCGGGAGAAAAACTAAACTTGAAATCCACTGGCAAATGTATGTCACTAAGAACGACATCAGTGCCGTATGTAGGATTTTAAAAGTAAGTGATATTATACGAAAGTTTGGATCAGGGCAAACGAACCCATTGGTTCGACCAACTGATCAGTGCCTTAAGTATGGTGGCTGTTAGCGGCCATTCTACATCGTCGACTTGTCGGGTTGTGAAGGCGACAAGTCGCGGCACGACAAAGCGAAATAATTGCATTTCGTCGACTTGTCGCTTTGTCGGGTTGTGAAGGCGACAACGCGACAAGTCGACAAAATCAACCCGACAACGCGACAAACTAACCCGACAATCGTCGCCCTCATTTTGTCGACTTGTCGGGTCAATTTTGTCGACTTGTCGCTTTGTCGCCTTCGACTTATTCACAACCCGACAAAGCGACAAGTCGACAAGTCGCCGAAATGCAATTATTTCGCTTTGTCGACTTGTCGCTTTGTCGCCTTCACAACCCAACAAATCGACAAAGCGACAAGTCGACGAAATGCAATTATTTCGCTTTGTCGACTTGTCGACTTGTCGCCTCGGAAGTCAATCACTGCGCATGATCGAACAGTCTTCGGTTAAGTATGGAAGCCTAATCTCGACGAGGCGAGGGTGCTTTTTCAGCATTTAGTTTTGTTTTGCTACACCTGACCATTACACAGATAGGATTGAAATATTCATTTGGTTAAATTTGCATTTAACGACCCATAAAATTAAGAATCTATATTTCAGAGGAGAATCAGTTTTATATGTTGATATGTATTTTAATGTATGCTTTCAATATATCTATCGTAATTTAGAATTCCTTCGCATCTTCACTGATTACCATCAACAGCACAGTTTACCCAAATACATAATAATAATCAATCTACTAATATCCCAACTCAAATCATATATGTTTTTCGTCGTGTTTTCCCCTTGTCAGTGGTGCAGGAAGGTAGACCTGATAAGGTCAGTTTTTTAGTCGTTCGGATGGGACGAAAACCGACGTCCCGAGTACACATTTGCGTGCACATAAAAGATCTATTGGCAGTTGTAATTCGATATTAAAGTAGGCCGTAGCGCCCTTTCCGGACAAAAAATCGCTCATAGCACACTGTATGGCATAATGCCCGTCTTCCATTAGCCCAGGTTAGGTGCAGAAGAGTAGGACGTTTAACCCTATTTCATTTCAAGTGAATATATTGTTTATGGTGAGTATCCAAGACATGTGACCCGGATCAACCAATTGACCTAAAGGTGCACGAAGGTGGACCTGATAAGGCCAGTTTTTAGTCGTTCGGATGGGACGAAAACCGACGTCCCGTGTACGCTTTTGATGATCAATATGTTGTTTTACCTGTACATGTATATGATGAACTTAAACATAGAAAAAGCGATCAGTATTCACAGGAATGGAATGAAGATCGGTCGAAATATTCAAAACTAAATTATTATAACCTTTTCAACATTGCCTTATCAAAAAAAGAATATTTATCAAATATCTCAAATCATAATTACTGTGTATCTCTATCCAAATTTAGATGTGTATCACATAACTTATCACATACGATACAATTAACAGAAATGATAGAATTTGTTAATTATGCAATTTAAATAACGTTGAAGACGAATATCATTTTTTTTTTTGCTGTCCATTATATAAAGATTTAAGAGAACAGCTTATTCCTTTTTATACGCCCACATTTTTATGTGGACGTATATTGTCGTCACCCCTGTCCGTCCGGACGTCCGTCCGTCCGTCCGTCCACAATTTGTTTGTGGACTCTCTACAGGTCACAATTCTTATCTGATTTTGACGAAACTTGAAATATAGGTTTATCCCCAAAAGATCTCGGCTGCTTTCGATATTGGCATGTATCGGATGAAAACTTCATGGATTATGGCCCCTGATTGTGCGAAAAATCATGTTTTTAGCTTGTGGACCTTATAGAGGTCACAATTTTGAACCGATTTTGATGAAACTTGACATGCATGTTTATAACCCAAAGATCTTGGTTCCTTTCGATATTTGCGCCTATCGGAACGTAATTTCCTGAATTATGGCCCCTGGATGTCCGAAAAATCACCCTTTTTAGCTTGTGGTCCCTCTGGAGGTCACAATTATTATCCGATTTAAAAAACCGTTTGATTATATCACCGTTACACCCTAAGGAAGGTTGAGTTCGAATTTCGAGAAAATCGGACCAAAATTGCCATACAAAATGGCCGCCGTTTGTACGCGAACAGTGTAAAAATATGGTATATCAAAGTTGTGGACCCTATAGAGGTCACAATTTTAATTCGATTTTGATTAAACCTGAAATGCTTGTTTATAACTTAAGGATCTTTAATCCTTTCGATATTTGCGCATATCAAATTGTAACTTAATGAATTATGGCCTTTGATTGTAGGAAAAATTACTTTCGGTATTGCTTGTTTTAGCTTGTGGTCCCTCTGGAGGTCACAATTATTTTCCGATTTAAAAAAAAATTTGATTATAACACCGTTACACCTTAAGAAAGGTTTGAGTTCGAATTTCGGGAAATTCGGAACAAAATTGACAGAAAAAATGGCCGCCATTTGTACGCAAATACTGTTAAAAAATGGTATATCATGGTCACAAGTCTTATCCGATTTTGATGAAAAGTCTCTTTTCTAGGTTGTGTACCGTCAACCCATAATCATTGTTGGCTACGAATGTCATGAATATCAGACTGGAACTGACCAACAAAATGGCTGCTCCTAATACAGTATGAAATATAGGACTTAATGATGTAGGAAAAATCACTTTCGGTATTGCTTGTTCTCTATCCATCTCTCAAAAATGTGGGCGTATCCTGCCTGGCAGTGCCAGCCTATCTTTATTATAGAAATCACCCTTCACTCCAAAAATTTATAGACATTATGTCTTCCACATCACCAGTTATTTTAAACTGTTTGGAAAATATATACATTTATAATTTATTAAACGTCATTCTTTTCTTGACGCCATTCTTCCCGAGGACAGCTTATTCCCTTTTATTATAGAAATCACCCTTCACTCCAAAAATTTATAGACATTATGTCTTCCACATCACCAGTTATTTTAAACTGTTTGGAAAATATATACATTTATAATTTATTAAACGTCATTCTTTTCTTGACGCTATTCTTCCCTAGAACTTTCATTCTTTTCTAACTTATTTTGTACTATTTGTATCATTAACACCTTTACATATTTACAAATTTATTCATTGTATTTGCAATAAAGAATTACTTACTTACTTAATATACTATTTTGTTAATTACAAACTATATTGTTTTTATTAAAACTTATATACTTTTAATAAACAAAAACAAACATTTTGGGGACAGACCACGTTTATTTAAACTATGACTTAGTTTATCAACCAAAGTACTTTTCTGCATCAATGAAGACAGGCATATGTTATGCCGTGTAGGCCTATTACGGGGTAAATTCTGTCAAGACAGCGGCGATACGGCCGGGGTACTTTTTTCTGCCAACATATCATTTTAAACTATTTTTCGACACCAATGCAGTGTGCTATTAAGGAAAGTTTGCCCAGACAGCAACTCCACGGCTTACGCTTATTTGAAAAAATTCCAACGGACAAAGGTTCCATTACCTGCACGTCACCGTACATTAGACATTGGGGAAGCCATGCTTGACGCAGACCTTCTGGTTAGTGAGCCAGTCATACAGTTACCGTCAAGGAGATTTGAAATTGGAATGTGGCCAAGAAAAAGCTTTAGAGTATTCTGTAAAGGAAACTTGCCTATAAACATCCTAAGAAGAAAGGATTTAAATTTTAAATATTTTTGAATGTAGCAAAGCTAGCAAATTCTATTCTCAATTACCATAGATATTTTGAAAGCATGAAATACAAATCAACATATAAAACAGACTCTCCTCTGAAATATAGATTCCTAATTTTATGGGTCGTTAATGCAATCGTTAAATGCAAATTTAACCACATGAATTTTTCAATCCTATTTGTGTAATGGTCAGGTGTAGCAAAACTAAACCAAATGCTGAATAAATGCACCCTCGCCTCGTCGAGACTGGGCTTCCATACTTAACCGAAGAATGCTCGCCAATGCGCAGTGATTGACTTCCGAGGCGACAAAGCGAAATAATTGCATTTCGTCGACTTGTCGCTTTGTCGGGTTGTGAAGGCGACAAAACGACAAGTCGACAAAGCGAAATAATTGCATTTCGGCGACCTGTCGACTTGTCGCTTTGTCGGGTTGTGAATAAGTCGAAGGCGACAAAGCGACAAGTCGACAAAATTGACCCGACAAGTCGACAAAATGAGGGCGACGATTGTCGGGTTAGTTTGTCGCGTTGTCGGGTTGATTTTGTCGACTTGTCGCTTTGTCGCCTTCACAACCCGACAAAGCGACAAAGCGACAAGTCGACGAAATGCAATTATTTCGCTTTGTCGTGCCGCGACTTGTCGCCTTCACAACCCGACAAGTCGACATCCCCGCTAGATACCAGACTATGACGTCATAGAACTAGTTAATTTCTAGGGCACCTTGTTAACTCAAACTCTTACCCCTAATTCACACGCCCCCCCTCCCCAAACAACAATATTCTATCTATATCGACCCTCGTGCACTTAATAGAACCTATCTATATTATTACAGTTGATAACAATATTATTGTATTAAATAACGTACAACCGATTATTTGCTCATTAGCGCCGAGTTGGTATGTAGATGTATTTAGTATCAAATTACGACCGACAAAAATGTAAAGAAATGGCATCAAGTTGTTACATTTACGGGATTGGGGGTGCTCTTAAGGCACTGATCAGTTGGTCGAACCAATGGGTTCGTTTGCCCTGATCCAAACTTTCGTATAATATCACTTACTTTTAAAATCCTACATACGGCACTGATGTCGTTCTTAGTGACATACATTTGTCAGTGGATTTCAAGTTAAGTTTTTCTCCCGACTTTTCACATTCATGTGTAAACTATTTGATCACAGGGGCGCACAACAGCGTGGGGAAGGGTGCGCCCCTGAGTTTAGTCCAGATAGGTATATTGGGCGACTGTTTTGCCAAGTGGGTCGTTTGTTACTCGAGAACATGGGCCGGTTTGCCTCAGTCTCTTACACATTTAATCAAACCAAAATGAGGCCTGCAAATCAATATTCAACCGACTCATTTGAAAATCACACTGACAGAAAGTAAAATGGTGCTTAACGTCCACTCGACACAAACTCGGTCACTTTGGGACTAACATGGTTTAATCTTATTTCAATAATTTGCTTGTGCGTAGGGGTCTTTAGCAGTGTGGGGGTGTGGTGGCGCGGAGGGCCCAGAGAAAAGCCACGAGATTGCACAGGCGACCCTACTCCTTGTCACGTACAACCGGGTATTCGAAACCACACTAGTTGACCCGATGACAGGCTTTATGATACAGCACGCACTTGCAAACCATTCGGCCTTCCACCCTCACCCCAACCCCAACCCCTCCTCCTCCTCAATGAAGTAGAACAAAAGCCATAACTCCTGAAGAAATTAACGTAAATTTACTGAAATGCAATAGGCTTCTTCATTTGACCAGTGTATGATACAGCGCACGTGCTAACCGTTCGCCCCCTCCCCCCCCCACACACCCACCCCCTCATCCGATGTTGTGCCCCCCCCCCCCCGCATCCCTGGGAAGATACTATGTTTATGTGCGCCTGCTTGAACATCATCGGTTATACGTGACAAGGGGTAAGATCTCCATTACTGTACAACTTCATTCATCAATTAGCTAATCATGAAACGGTTAAATAACCGAGACTATACCTTTTATAGTACCGACTTTACTAATGATAATCGAGGCTAAAATTTCTGTTCAGAGTGGATCAATTGCCTTTACATAATCTGATTTTAAACTACATGTGGTGAGAACAGTCAACACCTTATCTTATCTCCCATAATGTATCTTTAATGTAAATATTTTCGTCAAGTGAAGATAATTTTGATAAGTTAGAAAGCTAATTAAAAAGTCGAACTAGTCTTTACTTTAACAAAAACTCTGTGTATTCTCTTAATGACATTGTTTCTCCTTACTTCATCTGTAATGCGGACCTATTCGTCAATATTATTTTCCTGAACTTAATGCATTTAAAAGTTATTATTTTTACAGAGTTTACCTTTCACGAACACGTGTTTGTATTTGTTACAGATTGTCTGTTTACCCTGTTTAGAGAATTAGAGAGGCTTTGTCAGTTTGTTTTTCAACCTTTTATCGATGGGTGTTGATATGAAAAAGACGAGAAGGTTTCATTTATCACCCGACGTTCTTACACGTACAAATATTATACGCGTTTCGTCCCATTTGTGTCCATTTCCTAGGGGGTGGGGGGGGGGGGTGGCTGGCCGAATGGTTAGCGTGCACGCGTTGTATCATACGGCCTGCCATTGAGTCAACTGGCGTGGTTTCGAATCCCCGGTTGTACGTGGCACGGAGTAGGGTCGCCTGTCAAGTATCTCCGGATACTCCGGTTTCCTCCCACGTGCAAGCTACGTGCAAGCGAATTATTGAAATAAAAGTGAACCATGTGTTAGTCCCGAAATGACCTAGTTTGTGTCGAATGGACGTTAAACCCCATTTCTCTCTCTGTGTGGACATTTCTAGGCGCCAAGGAATAGCGATTTAGCTCCTTTAAAACATTGCGTTAAAAAATCAAAAATGGCAGAACAAAATAAATAATATTTTAATTTGATGTGTTTAATGGTTACTAAGTGCCCACACGTCGATAGAAATGTCCGTTACACGGATGTAACCTAAGCCTTTCAGAAAGTTTTTTTTCACTGATCGTCTTCGGATAATCACCGATTGTTGCTAACTGCGCAGGACCATATTTAAAATGTTATTTGACTGGGATCAAAACTGCTCTCTTGGGATAACCATTGTGCGCAGAATCGCTGAACAAAACCTGACAAGCACATCTCCTTTTGAGATTCCCGGAGTGTAAGTAGATAGCTCTTTATGTGCGAACTGATCTTAAATGTGATTTGAACGGATTCCTTGAGGAACATTTTTACACGGATCCCTTCTATTGAAGTGGTGTAGGGCAGAGGGTCTTGTCGGGGACAACGTATAGTCGAGGTCCCGTGTACACATCATTGGCGTTCACGTGCTAGACCCCTTGACAGTTGGAATTAGAAATAACAGCTAGCCGTATATATTTCCCTAATTGCACACTACATGGTCCATTCCCGTCTTCATTAGCCCAGTTCGGCACCGAACAGCCGGACATTAAACCCTATTTCATTTTATTTACTTCTTTTCTATTCACCGAAAATTTTGTGTCTTTTAAGTCAAGTGCAGTAAAGACAAGTAAAACGAAATTTTAAACAATAAAAACTTAACGAAAAAAGACCTTGTTTTAATCCGATTGATTTCCTATTGACCAAAGATGTTGTGTTTTAAGTCAAGTACATGGTTCACTTCTAGTTATTACGTGAAGATGCTGTGTCACGTCGTCTTGCTGTGGGTGATTTCCAGGATCGAGGGAACTTTAGATTCCAGATATGTCAGGACCAGGGTTATTAAAGAATTAAAGAGTTGCAAAGAATTCATGGTGCCATTAGCTAATGTTTTATCATCTGATTTTAATGATTGTGGCGTTGAGTGTACAGCCAATGAATATTGTAGAAGATTTATGTATGATACAGAAACCAAGCTATGTAGTTTGTTTGAATTCGGTGCCAATTGTCCAACAGGTGAAGATGTTGATAATAAAGTCTGCTATAAACAGGTGAGTTATTTCAGAGTACCGTCCTAACAGTCTTATAGCCCCTGTGCCAAGCAGTTCAATTGATACCCCTCCCGTGGACAAACGGACAAAGCAGTTCTCTGGGGCCCACAAAGTACAGGGTATAACCTAGGCTCGTGGGGTCCAGTGCAACTGCCCAGAGTTAAGACAACGGTGAATAATTTTGACAAAATGGAACTTGGTTTTCTGTTGGTCTTAGAACACGCATGTACTGAGAAGGAACTGGCGAGTACGGCGACTCGAGGGACGCGAAAGAAGTTAATGATCTCGCCTAGTTTGTGGGCCTTTATATAGACCTCATGTCTGTTCCCAAACTAGGTCATTTCGGGACAAACATATGCGTCAATTTCGTTTCAATAATTCACTTGCGCGTAGGGCTCTTAAGCAGTGGTCCTTGGCAGTTGGGCAGGTGACACTACTCCTTGTCACGTACAATAGAGGACTCGAAACCAAGCCAGCTGACTCAACGACAGACCTTGTGATGAAGCGCGCACTCGCTAACCATTTAACCATCCAACCCCCTGTTCTCAAGTGGACAGTCAGCGCGTTTGGTCATATATTACAGGGCGTTAGGGGGATTAGATACTCGGGCACGACAAAATGTTGACAAAACTGGTTTTAAAATGATGTTTTCTAGAGTCTACAGGACGGATTCAGATTCCCCCCCCCCTCCTTGCTCAGGTAGATGAAAAAATTGTAAAACAGCACATTATGAGAAAAATAAAAATGTAAAGGCCGTTTATTTTATACTCTATTAATAGATGATGGGCTTGGACTGACATTCAAAGCGCGAGATATCACAATTAATGCTTGGCATCAGTGAAATCGAATATCAATGTGATCCTACTAATTCATTATAAACATTGGCGTCAAACGGAGTGTTGGATTTATCTCTTTAAAACCGCAATGTGTATGTATGCCTACGTAATTTAGAGACGACGGTGGTATCATACATTGTCAACTGTCAAATGTCCATCCATAACAGCAGCAAAAATTCCTTGATCCGCCCCTGGTCCATCTAAGTATGTTATCCAGAGATTGCTTGGAAATTAATGCCTACGTATGACTCTGTACACCATCATCGAGGTGTATCCGAAAAAGTCTCAAAAAATGCGTCACGAAATATACGTGACTTAAAGAACAAAATGGCGGATGTTTCAAAACGGATTCTAAGAAACATGTCTTCCAATCGTTGATTCATTAATATGATCCCAAATATAGGTATCGGTTCATACCCTTTTGGGTAGTTTCAAATTAAACGGGTTATTGTTATCGTTATAGGAATTTGTCTGCAATGAAGTTCGCTGTTCTAGATGTCCACTTGGTTACTATGGTGATCATTGCCAACATGTTGTTACAGGTAATAGTGTTTTAACTTCCGGTGTCACCGAACGACCAGACACTTACTAGACCCAATACTGATACAACTAAACGTTGCCAATCCCCACTTACATTACAAATTTTAAGCGTGCCAGGCACGACGCGGTTATTTTTTTTAGTATTGTAAATGGGTCCAACATAAGCGTGCATACTGAAGTGAGGCGGTCTCGGCACGGTGCCAGGCACGGCACAGTTAAATTCTCGTGGTGTAAACGCTATTTGGTGTGCTGGGCGTGCTGGGTACGGTTCTCAGTAGGGATTACTGTGCATGACATGGGGCGAATAAATCTTGACCTATTTTCTTGCGAACTTTGACAGTTCTGTCATCAGTTCTTTCAATGTGACTGTCTAAACTTAATCAACCGCCATAATCGTTGTCATAAGAGTAATATAAACAGGTCAATTTCTTGTAACGACACACTTATCGCGGCCAAGTGTAATCGGGACTATTGACAAGACGCTTTGTTTGTCTGGCCCGCTAACGACTATAGCGACTATGGCCACGATAAGCGCGTCGTTCTCGCGTTACGGTACCAGGCGGCGATAAATTTCAAGAAATTGACCCGTTTACATTACGCCAAAATAACCGATCTCAGAGCCGTGCCCAGCACGTCTGCACGCCCAGTTTGTGAAACTCTTCACAGAAAAGTTGATTTTAGTGCCAGGCGCGGCGGATACAGAAGGGGGGGGGGGCGCACCCGGCGCACACCCCCTCTATTGTTTTGCGGTGGCGAACAATTTTTAGCTCCATATATTCTCGCGGGAAAGGAGAATAAAAACAGTTTAGGTTCGAAATCGTAACTTACAGTACTAGTATGAAATTAGTCCCTGAGGGCATTTTTGTCCACTCAAAAATCATGGGTCGGGCTTCGCACTCCCAACTTGGTGCAGCACGCCCCCCCCCCTTCTGAAAATCCTGGATCCGCCCCTGAGTGCCTATGCAAATTATCCGGATGAAAACCATTATGGCGGTTGATTTAGTTTACATTCAAAAAAAAACAAAAAACCAACAAACAAAAACCGTGCCGCTTAAAGCTTGTAATGTATACCTAACCCAACCGTAACGCAAACCTAGGGTTATGATTACACCCTTTCTTGTCAATCCCACTGTCCTGCGCCACTGACCCGTGATAGACTTGACGCCTTTTATACACCGTACATTTTTATGTCCGTCCGTCTGTCCGCCATTCACATTTTGTTTGTGGACACCGGTCATGGGGAATATAGCAATAGGTTCATATCCCAAGGATCTTGGATCCATACGATAGTGGCATCTATGAGACTGGGCCATTAACTTTATAACATGTGGACACTCTAGAGGTCACAATTGTTTTCCGATTTTGATGAAACTTAACATGTATGGTTACAACCCAGGGATCGCCCCCCCCACCTCCGACTGTACTAAAAATCGCGTGTATAGATTTTTCTCTCTCCAGGGTTTGCAAGATTTTGGAGAGACCAGACGAGAGAATCCCCAAAATATTCACTCGTTTACATTCAACATTTCAGCAATTTTTGATTCTTCTTTTGTCTCCCAGTAAGGGTCGTTTATGCCCCTCTTTGATATAATGGATATTTATTTTCTCTCTGCCCCGCCCCCTCTGTTTGATAAATAATCAAAAACGCTCGATAATAGGATGTTTTTTTGGGGATGTAACATTTTAACAGGAATCAACAATATCATTTCTAATCTTCAACAACAAGACTTTTACCAGCTTCCTCTCTAAATATTTACTTTTATTTTTAATTTCCCGCCATTTAGAATGTGCAGAAGTAAACGGAACTTTGATGGATATTGATCAAAAGCAGCACGTGCTAGCCTTTATTCGACCTTCGCCAACTGGACCAATCATCCAAGTAAGGTGTGCCATCAAATCCACGGGATGGTGGACTGCCATTCAGCGTCGCCGCAAAGGATGTAATGAAGTGGACTTTAATAGAACATGGGGAGAGTATGTGGAAGGATTCGGCGACACCCACGGCGAACATTGGCTTGGATTGAAACATGCTTATGACATGATTCAGCTTAAAGGGACTTGTCGACTCCTAATCTTATGGTGGTTAAATGGCGGTATACACCACCCAGCCCATTACAACGGTTTCAACTTGACCGATGCCTCGAACGGGTATAATATTTCTCTGTCTGGAATGCAAGAACGAGACAACATGACGGATTATCTAACTGATGGTCCATACAGTATAGACGGACGGCCGTTTTCTACGTATGATCGAGACTACAGTGGTTATGGTTGTCCAGGACGTTTGAACGGTGGATGGTGGTATCCTAGAAACACCAACTGCAGTCTGATGAACCCCAATGGTAGATTTTTAGAGGACGATACTGAAGCGAGTTTACGCTGGGACGATAAACTGGTAAACGCATCAAAGGTCTACTTCTTCTCTTTAAACGTACAATGTTCAAACTAACAAATACCGCTGTTGTATTCCCTCTCGTCGTCTTGCAATGGTTCCTATATTTGACACAAAATTATAATAATTTAACGCTTTGTTCAAGTAAAATTTAGATATTGAATAAACATGCGATCGGCGCATGTTCGGGTCTCGTAATGGTTGTTCAATTCGGACGTATTTTGTGTAAGTTTTCAATCGCAGAATTCTACTTGAAAATAGTGTAGAATTATTATGACTGTGTGTCAGCTGTGGCAAGAAATGATTCATTTGGCAAACAAAGAAGAATCTCGGTGAAAAATAGTCGATAAAGATTCAAAAACAGCCTTAGAGGTGGGGATGAGCGGTATTTTCATATTGTAGCTATATAGCAAGCGATAGGAACTGTCAGTGGACATCGTCAGAGCAGAGACAGTTCCTGAAGGAACTCTGACCATGATGATATCTGGAGGTGGCCTGCAGAGAAGGCCGTTTATTTTTTAGAAAAGATATGTTATATAAAACACGAAATTGTTGAATGTATTGTCGTTTCGTTTTCCCACAGATCTACTTGTTTCGATTTTGATAAAGCCACATAATTTGAATTGAGAAGGTCGTTTATTATCGTATATTGGGGTTGGATGACTGAATGGTTGGCATGTGCGCGCTATATTATAGGGTCTGTCATTGTGTCAACTGGCGTGGTTTCGATTCCCCGCTTGAACGTGACAAGGAGTAGGATCGCCTGTCGAACCTCATGGGTTTTCTCCGGGTCACCCAGTTTTCTCGCATTGTTAACGACCAACAAACGGACGGAGGGAGAGGGCGAAAACATACTAAGACGGTACTGATGAAAGGTGGGCGTATCAAAATTAGTTCAACTGAATAGAAAATTAAGAAAAATATGCGAGTCGCTGTTATTAGTTCTGAAATCATCTCGTTGTGTTTATGCCCCTCCCCACCCTCCCTCTCTCTCACCTCCTCCCCTCTCTCTCTCTCTCTCTTGATCTGTCTCTCGTTGTACAGATTGTGGAATGCTCGTAATAGAACACTCGGCGGTTGAAATGCGACGTTAAAAAGGCAGAAAAGCCACTATCGGGCCAAATCCCCCCCTCCCCTTGCAGAACATTGTATATTGTTGGAACAGAAAAGTAGCACGTTTTAGGGGTGGTTATGACAGAACAGATGTAGATATAAAATCAACACGTGGACTATATGACTGAACATATATAGATATATAAAAAACAACACGACCCACACAATGTTAAGAAATCAACAAGATTTTGTATGAATCAGAAATTCTTCTTTTGAATATGATAAAATCTCAAATCCAAGTTATCTGATGTAAAAAAGATGTCGTCATTAATGCTTCAATGTACTAGCTCGCAAACAAACGACTCCAACGCAGTGCATTTGGTGGCTTTAAGCTTATCTGCGTGACTATTATATTCCACACAATCTTTATTGGAGGGTTGGGTCACACCACCAAAGTCCACATAGTTGCCGTCAAACCAAGTGAAGTCATCTTTCCCAGTGCAATCAAACCCTCCAAGATAATATCCACCATCTTTCAAATCTAAAAATAAAGACAAAACAAATGATTTGAACAGGGTGTATAGAAAGGTAATACAATGAAACGGGTTTAACGTCCTACTGTTCTGCTCCTAAACTGGGCTAATGCAGACGGACATACGCCATACGCTATAAAGGGAATCGAATTTCAACTGCATAAGGGATGTTTTACGTGCACACCAATGTTTACACAGGAACTCGGTTTTTCGTCCCATCCCAATCACAACAAAATACTGTCTGTAGCACTCAGGTTGTAACACAAAGAGAGAGAGAGAGAGACGAGAGAGAGCGAGGGGGAGAGAGGGGGGAAGAAAGAGACAGAGGTGTTTAACGTCCACTCGACACACAAGCTAGGTTATTTGACAATTTAACCCGCGATAATATCGCTTAAAGCGGCCGTTATTGTGGCGTACTTTGGTTGGATAGCCGAATGGTTAGCGTGCGCGCGCTGTATCATACGGCCTGCCATTGAGTCAACTCGCGTGGTTTCGAATCCCCGGTTGTACGTGGCACGGAGTAGGGTCGCCTGTCCAGCCTCGTGGGTTTTCTCTGGGTACCCCTGTTTCCTCCCACTGCTAAAGATTCCTTCGCGCGAGCGAATTATTGAAATAACATTAAAAACCATATGTTAGTCCCGAAATGACCTAGTTTGTGTCGAGTGGATGTTAAACCCCATTTCGCTCTCTTGCATTGCATCCCCGCCATCGGGTTCCCCCCACGGAGTATTGGTGGTCGACTATTCCCTTAAAGTTCCAATTTCATATTTTCTAAGAAAGTCAAAGCATAATTATTTCTATGTCTTTTGCTCAAAAGGTTGTCAACTCACTATTATACGATCATGGGCAAATTTTTGGGGGCATTAGAAAGGGTGACACAGGGTGATTGAGAAAATAGTTACTCAATTACCTCCCTTGTTTTCCCATTCCTCTCCATGGACGGCCATCTTCAAACGTTTGAATTTGAAGTTGAAAATGATATTTTTGCCAATTTCTCAACTGGCAATAGTGAATTATAGGATTATTCTTTAACAAGGTAGGACTGTTTATAGGTTCAATCTATTTTAGGGCTTTGTTTTAATACATTTTAAAAATATAACTTAAAAAAATGCTATTGGAACTTTAGTCCCAACTTTAGTCAATAGCCTCCTTCCCCGGGGTCTTGTTGGTGAGTTACTACTCGCTTGCTGTTGCAGTCACTGCCGTCCCTCCCTGGTCATCACCATCGACCGTTTTTTTAAAAATTTAGTCAGTGTCTTATTCGTGACATTCTGCAATATCTTTAGTCAAACAGACAAAGACACACAGCGATACGTACGTAGGAGGGGTGGATGACAGAATGGAAAGCACGTGCAGTATTTCCCCGCTTTAGGCCGAAAACTACATAGTAAGTAAGTGATTTTTTTTTTGGGGGGGGGGGGAGATAACGAATGGTTAGCACGTGCGCACTGTATCATAAAGCATCTCTCTCTCTCTCTCTCTCCATTCATTTTTCTACGTAGGAGAACTAGATGCTTTTAATAGGGATTTTTTTCTATCCCTATCGCGTATCAGTATGGTCACGTGATACGTTCTCACCGCGTACGTATGAATGGCTGAGCTGAGCTTAGTTCTAATACAGCATGATGGCAGTTATGTACCATCAGTACTAGTCAAGTGCTTAGCCTACACATTACTGTGGGGACTAAAGGGGTATATACATTCCAGTCTCATTAAAATATCTCGGAAGTAATGTTTGATTTCACTGATGTATGGTTTCGAAACGTTTCTTCCCCTGTATCATAGAATCACATCATTTACAGATTTGCAATTCCCTAAAGACGGTAAAAAAGGACGATGTTATACGTGCCTTTTTCGTACGAAAGCTGTTCGATACGTAATGCCGTGTACGTATGCCGTATCCTGTATGAGAAATACACACACATTGATGACGTCACATGCTAAGTCCATACGGATACGTGATACAGACCAGGAATTTACCGCTTGCCAAATGTCTCTATTGGTATGTAAAAATTACTTACGATGGCTATTTATAAGATGTCTAAGGAAATTGATTTTATCTGCTGTATCGGCTATGTACAAACTACCACCCTCACTAGCACGTCTTTTTAGCACCAAAGAAATTGAATTTGGTGCAGTAAAAAATCTTGATGCAAACCTTGGCGGTGGCGTCATATTCAAATCCTGCGTGGATACATTTTGTTTCTGGTGATAAACAAAAATATAAAAAAAACCTGATTAGTTGTGAGAATGATCGATCAGAATATTATTATTATTATTATTACAGCATATTTATAGTGGTCTCTTTGATACAACATGTTCAGGGACACTTTACAGAGTGACAATGTAATCATAAATAAACAACAAGATTATAGACATGTTAAAGATTGTATGCAGAGTCAGTTAAGGGAGCTAGCTAGATCGCTAATATTGGGGACCTAGAAATTGGCACAAATGTGTCTCAACGCATATAATAATGTAGCATGAATATATAAACTGATTTACATTCAATTGTTTCTGTTTTCACTGTAATATTTTATCAGTTATGTTCGGCGAAATACACCAGTAGTCTCAATCGAATGGAAATCTCTAGTCTCTGGTTATTCCAGTCTACATAAATAGTTTTAATTGCTCTCCAGATATAAAATTGAGGATACTGTTTGGCATGACTTAAATATTGGATATGAGAAGCCCACCGTTTCCCGGTAAGATCACAACATCAATGTTGATTTAAATTGACAAATAATTCGTGTTTTAAATGTCGAAGACTTTGGATGATGTTGGATTAGAGACGTAGTTACTTTAAACGCCTGAATATGACAGCACGAGATTTGAAATTGGTGGATCTCATTATGGCAGTATAAGATGATAATATGTGACAAATACCTAGACAGGGAGTTTCCGCACATGGCATGGTTTCTACAGCGTCACCTTCACAAGTTGGCACTCCTCCTCCACTGGACGATGCAGGAAGCTTACATTCTCTTACACGTATTTTTTGGCCTCCACCACATGTTGCTGAACAACCACTAAATTCACTCCAATGTGTCCATTCTCCAGTTACTGAAATTATACACAAATTTTATAAATTGAAAGACATGAAGTGTTGGTCTTTAAATATCATACTTTTCTTGTAACTAAGGCCTAGTTATAATTTATATTCCAACTGCCCAAGGCTTCCTTTACGTGCAAACGGAACCTAGGGTTTTCCTAAGATCCTAGTGTAGTAAAGTCTCGTAAAACTAAATTTTGAAATATAAAATACGAAACGAAAAGGGATCTATGTTATAATCAGATTTAGCTGAGATATACTCTTATTTTATATTCTAACTGCCAAGGCTTCATTTACGTGCAAACGAAAACTCGAGTTTTCCTAAGGACTATAGTTGTAAATTTACATCGACGTTATTTTGTTATTTTGCACTCTCTGTAAATTAACATGCTGTTTGTAAATCTCAACCTACCATTTAGGTGTAAATATTCACGTCAGAATTAGAATACAGTCATTTGTTTAAGCCAGTCAATATACAGGAAAAATACAACTTGAAATATACTTTGAAAAGGTGACATTTTTTTATAGGGGATGTGTTTGTCTCCGCTCGGCTAAGTGGTCCTAGGTTCGATCATGGCGAATATATAAAGTCTTGCGGACCTTCCAGCCGAGTATGCAAAACATTATTCGACAATGGAAAGAAATTAAATAAAGTGGGGTTTAACGTCCTATTGTTATGCTTCTTACACAACTCTACGTATGGCATACCACTGTCTCCATACGTCCTATTGTTATGCGTCTTACACAACTCTACGTATGACATACCACTGTCTCCATACGCCGATTTTGAATAACCTATTTCTCTAAAATACACTAATCTTACTGACATAACAGTAAATATTTTGCACAAAATTCGATATGTTGTCGAAGGTTGAATAACCGATTCGATCACTATTTGACAATAAATTTACAATTTGTTATATCTTCTATTTAATAACCCTCAAATATCTACTTAAGTCTGGTTAATCACAACTATATAATGTTTTGTCTGGATAATCATATATGGAGAGCCTCGTTTTGAGGTTGACTTTGTAGAATGGCGGAATAAACATCAAATCATCATTATCAATCAATTTTTCCTATTTCAATTTATAAGTCTGCACGGTGCATAACCCCCCGCCGTTGTAAGATAACATGGTGGAGATGCTAAAGTTCTGGTGAGTCGACCGACGCTCATTAAACACAACACAGAGTATGAATTCCACGCTGTTTCGTTCTGTCAAGATTGTTTGGTAATCTCAACACGCCCGACCACGTTTTCCAGCCATGTTGATGTCTGCCGAAGTCACCTACCACAATGCTGATCAATAAGACTACATGGCTCGAAATGTTCACCTGTCTACTTGTCGCCGACAGGCGATTTTTTCGTCCGACAGGTAGCAAATAAAACTACCTGTCGCTTGCGACAGGTGGACTAAATTTGACTTGATGTTCAGTAAATTGGCCACATTACTCACGACCACAATACTCACGTCCACGTCATGTACATGTAGGCCGTATTTATTTAGTCGTAGAGTCGTTTCTAAATGCAAGAATTGAGCACGGAAATACCGCGAAAAGCCGCCATTTGCATTGTTTACATTTCGCTCTATCGCAGGCTACAGGTACTCAGTTTGGAAGTAGACAATTTTATAACAATGAATTTCACACCATCTACGCTTGTTTTCATCTACTTGGCACTAGTTTATAGCATTATGGAGTATTATATCTAAGTAAATTAAAACGTCACCTGAAATAATTCTACCGTAACGACACCACAGTTAATATTAGAAAGTGGTTGGAGTGGAAGGGAAATACACGTACGTACACGGCTCGATAGATCGATGCTTCGTAAGTTCGTGTATCTAATCATTTAAATAATTTACAAGACGATTCGACAAAATCAAATAATCAGGTCGGAAAAATATCTCGGATATTAATATAATTTGTAGCGTAAATATGGTCCCGATACATTGTATGTGTGAGACGGGAATTCCAGGTGACGCTACCTGTCTTTCGCACGCGGCATATTTCTTACTGTGCCATGCACAGGTGTGATTTGTGTTTTGATATTCAATTCAATACGGATATTTTAAAATTTGAATTCTACATCTCAACGTCGAACTATTCGATTTAGCACGGAGGTGTGATACCATGATAATTTGCGGAATTCACGTGGCTACGGATGATAGAATTGTAGTTGTACGAATCTTCGAGTCGCTGAGCCAAAGCAGATTCGCCGACTTTCAAGAACTTTTAGGCATTCCGATGTCGAAGAAATAAAAAGGTTTCATATTACGATATTTATATAAAGCAATGTACGTCAATACCTAAACAAACGTGTGTGTACCTACATGTATGGATATGTGTGATACTATACTATTACTTAGTCTTTGGGTTTGACAATTGAGAGTGACAGGTAATTTACAGAAGCGACAGGTATGATGAAAAGCTACCTGTCGCTTGCGACAGGTAGCTTTTTTCAAACATTTCGAGGCCTGGACTATTATTCGTTAGTACTTTAGTAATAGTAATAATAGACAAGCCAATGAAGCCACGTCCATGCAGCAGGCATCTACTCCTTTTTACCGATTCAGGCATACCTCACGAAATCTGATGACTTTCTGTAGAGGTACCACTACTATGATATGCCTATGCTCACTAATCATACAGTACTTACTACGCCTACACTACAGTAGTTAGTATTACTTTAGTCAAGTCAAGCCATGTACATGAATTTGCAGTCTTCTACTCCATTTACCAATCCAGCAAGTGCACAGAATAACATGTATTTACAAGATTCCATTGCTGTCGATCTTGGCGATCCCTATTGGTTCCCAGTCCAACCTACGTATGGTCAACACCAGAATTTATCCGATGAATTGAGTTCGGACGGTTCTGCAGTTCACCGCCAATACAGGTTTAATAATCTCTTGCCGCATTTTGATGGTAGTACACAGGAGGCTGAGTATTTCATTTCTGCCTTTGATTCATATTGTTTATTAGAAGAAATCGACACTGATTGTAAGAAAATTGCAGCTTTCCTCCTACAACTACGTGGTCCAGCACGCACTTGGTTCACCCACCTATCTCCAGTCGACAAAATGTCATGGAGTGCACTGTGTGTTAAATTTCGTCATAGTTTTATTGAGGGTGATCGAGTTTTACAGTTTCAGGCCTATAATACTGCAGCATTGCACCCTGGTTTCTCCATACAAGAATTTAGTGGTCAGTTGTTAGATCTTGGTACCCGTCTTCAAAAGCCTGATTATGACATTTTGCTGAGGTTTATAGATGCTTTGCCTCCACACTTAGCCTTTTTTGTACGTGCAGGACAGCCAAAGACTTTGCAAGATGCAGTCACTGCAGCCAAACTTGGAGAAGCTTATGGTTATCGACGTCAAGAACCAATCCTGGGTCAGCCTCGTTCACTTCGTCCCTATGACAGTTCGGGTGATAAAACCATTAATCCTTGCATCACAAGTCATCATCATGGCTATAGGAAACAGTTTTCCTCTAACCCTCCATCTGTAAGCTACTCAGATTTTGTAAACTTGCATCAGCAAGTTTCTGCACTGACAGAGCGGTTCTCACAGCTGCGTATATCTCAGTCTCAGCCCTCTCCTCAGCCACCAGCCAGGTCTTACACTCAGCAGTCAACTGGTCAGTTATCGACAACTTCCCATTCACTGCCTGTACCCTCACAGCCACTGCCTACCTGTTTTGCTTGTCACGCTCTAGATCACCATCAAGCCGAATACAACTGGATCAAGAGTGGTAATTACAGACCCGATCTTCATTGTCTCCATTGTAAACAGTATGGACATACAGCCTATCGTTGCAAGCTACGTAATGTTCAACAGCAGGGAAACTTGCAGCCCCCAAGAGCTCCAGAGCACTGGCCCTTGGGAAGGAATCCGTAAACTTTTGTTCCAGTCGTGCTCTTCCTCATCGTCTAAACATTGAACAAGACGGAAAATTTTTATATTTACCAGTACAAATTCATCAGCTGAAGTTGTATGCTTTACTGGATAGTGGCAGTTCCATCAATATTTTAGCAGCTGATCTATATAAGACACTACCTTTACATGTCAAGACTACAGTTAAACCTTTGCCATATGCAACCATTCACCTAGCAGATGGTAAATCAGTCGATGTCCTCGGGGTTACATCAGTTCAGCTTAAAACATTAACTAGTAAATCTAGTGCTGTTGACCTTTTTGTGTTAAAGCAGTCATCTCAACCCTTGATTCTGGGAACTGGATTTCTTCGCGATAATCGTGTTTTATTAGACTTCAGTAAACCTTTACCTACCTTACAGTCTCGTGTCAAGTGTTTAAAAACAGTTGAACTTCCTCCAAACTCTGAATCAATTATATGGGGTCGTGTAAATCCAGATTTGGCTCATGGTTTACAGGGTATATCTATTGTGCATCCAACTCTTTGTCGTAAAAATGTGCTCATTTGTAAGAGTATTTCGGTTTTATTTGTCAGAACACCACACCTTTGAAAATACTAAACTTGACCGCAGCCCCCATAACTTTATTTAAAGGGTGTCCTTTAGCAAACTTTAGTGTTATTGATCAAGACTATGATATAATGCCGGTCGATCTTCCGTCCTCCAAACCTCATTCACCAATCGCCAAGGGTGAACTCAACCATATTGATCATGATGCCAATACAAGTGATGATAAGACCCAGTTTTGCAACAATTTTGATTTTTCTACAACTGATGTCTCTAGTCATGAACTAAGTCAATTACAGGACTGTCTTTATCAGTTTAGTGATATATTTGTTACACCAGAAAAACCTGCACTAAGGAAAACTGAGTTAACAGCAGCTACAGTAGCTGTGAAAATTAGTTTGAAGATGAAGCAAGAGCTAAATGTTCCAATAGATAAGACATACTTTTGGACAGATAGCACAACACTATTAGGATATATTAGTAATAGAACAACCAGATTTAAAACGTTTGTGTCAAATAGAATTTCTTTAATTCAAGAAGCTACAGATTTCAGCCAGTGGAGACATGTCAGTAGTAAATTAAATCCAGCGGATTATGCATCGAGGGGATTAACCTTTGATAAGTTGATTGGTCAGAAGACGTGGTTCGATGGCCCAGAATTCCTTAAAAAACCAGAAGCGGATTGGCCTGATCAAGTAAATAAATTTCAAATAGCTGAAGATGATGTTAATGTTAAAGTTAATATCTATGCTACGATTGAAACCATTCAAGAAGAAATGCCTTTGGATAAACTAATACAACATTACTCGGATTACAATAAGTTAATTAGAGCTGTAGCATGGTGGAAATTGTACATCAGACATTTTCGAAAGGATACGTTGTCAGGAAGAAACTTAAATCTGGATGATATTAATGATGCAGAAATGGTAATTATTAAACATGAACAATTTAAAGCGTGGAATATTGACATGAATAAAACGAAAGACAATCAAAATTTGAATATAAACTCTTTAAAGAAGCTAGATCCAGATGTATTAGATGGTCTGGTACGAGTTGGCGGTGGATTAAGTAATGCTGATATCCCATTTCATTCAAAGCACCAAATAATTATTCCGAAAACGTCAAAATTAGCAAGTCTCATCATTAGAAAGGCTCACAAAATGGTTGGTCATCTTGGCAAGAATGCTGTATTATCTGAAATTCGAAAAACATATTGGATAGTTGGCTGTAGTACTTTAATTAAACAGATACTCTCAGAGTGTGTAATATGTAGACGGTATAAGGCACAAACTTTAAATCAGAAGATGGCAGACTTACCTATTGAGCGAATTGAACCATTTCATAAACCCTTTTATCATTCTGGAATGGATTACCTAGGTCCATTTGAAATTAAACGTGGACGTTCTGTGGTTAAAAGGTACGGAGTAATCTTTACCTGTTTTAATTCTCGTGCGATGCACTTGGAAGTTGCTGATACGCTCGACACAGACTCTTGTGTAAACGCTATTAGGAGATTCGTTGCTCGCAGAGGTCATGTACATTCAATTAGGAGTGATAACGGGACTAACTTGGTAGGTGCTGCTGCGGATCTTAAAAAAAGCATTCTAGAACTCAACAACAATAAAATAGCTGGTGAACTTTTACAACGTGGTATCCAATGGTATTTTAACCCCCCCCCCCCTCAGCCTCGCATTTTGGTGGGGCCTGGGAGAGGCTTATTCGTGAAGTAAGAAAGGTTTTATATTCGCTTCAGCATGAACAATTAAGCAGAATGGACGACGAAGGCTTTAGAACTCTGTTTTGTGAAATAGAATCAATATTAAATAAGAGACCTATAACTAAACATTCAGATTCTGTAGATGATTTGGATTGTCTCTCACCTAATCATCTCCTTGGACTTGGTGATAACTGTGAATACTCTATTACTGTTTCGAATAAAACGGATAATTATGTTAAGAGGAGGTGGAAACAGGTCCAGTATTTAAGTGATATTTTTTGGAAGAGATGGGTACAAGAATATCTACCTAATCTGCAGGAAAGACAAAAGTGGCTTAAACCCAAAGCAAATGTAAATATTGGTGACATTGTTCTTCTTGTTGAAGGAACTGTGAGACAATTCGTCGGCTTTGGGTCGCGTGACGGATGTGACATTTGATAAACGCGGTTTTGTTCGTATTGTTACTCTCAAGACAAAAACGGCAACATTATCTAGACCTGTTCATAAGTTGTGTACTATTTTAGAAGCGGACAAATTGTAAATTATCGTTATAGGACACATAAACTTAGTCAGTGCATGATATTTGAACTGTGTTTATGTTTCGTGCATGCATTTTTGTTTACATGTTTTGTTTGAAATATTTTTTAATTGTTAGCATAGAATGTAACAATTAAGAGGGCCGGTATGTAAGGTTCGAATACACCAAGCTGTTTTACAGCTGTATTACGTTTCAACTATTCTACCGTCTGGAAATTCGTGGCTTTCCAAATAGATTTTATTATTTTCAACTTGAGTGTCTGGAAGGGCAAGGCTTCGTGTTCTTTGTACTTCCGCCTTGTTCGCGGGCTAGAAGTGAATGAGATGAGTGAAGTTCGTGGTTTTGTTCATCAAATGTATAAGTAAAGTTCGTGGGTTTTTTTACTTATGTATGGGTAGATTTCGTGGTTTTGCCTATATATTTAGCTACGGTGGATAACAAATCTGGTAACTAGTGTCCCATATGTAATTACTTTATAAAGTTTAAAGAATCTGTAATTGTAATGTATCGTTAAGCAGGCTTCACCTCGTTGTTGTAGATGCGTCAGTGTTGCCACGCTGGCTCTCTGTTTCCACCCTACGGCTGTGTCGTTTTTAACCTACAAAAACCTACGCTTGGATTCTACCATTAACCTCTATGTACCATGTGAAATTAAGATTAACAAACTTTTCTAGGAAGCTTACGCTTTCAGTTTCGCTTGAAGCCTCGTTTTAGCATGTGTTCACTTTCATTTTCGATGCAAGGCCTCGGCCGAATCCATTTTTCGTCACAGATTCCTCCCACAAGCTTAGCCTACTTTTCACAAATTATCTGGCAACACAACCTGTGCACCCAGATCGTAATGTCTCATTGGCCGTTGCTCTTTAAAGGGCTAATCCCGATAATTTTTTTGAGCATAAAACTTAGAAACTAACTAAGTATTTGTGATACGTTTTCAAACAACTTAAACCCGTCAATCTTCATCTGGAAAGGAAACCGGTGTCTACATAAAACCAGACTTATATTTTATAAAAAATAATGTGTAGGTGGAATTTACCTTTCGATATCAAGTACAGTATATGGGTCATTCACTATATAGACCTCTCAATAAACGTGAGTCGATTATCAGGTCATCAATGAAAAAATAGATCCGAATTCTTAAAAGGGTTACGTGTCCGGATAAGCAGTTTTGACATTCACGCCCAAACGACTCAATATTTTGAGCTGAAATTTTAGGACAAGGTAAATACACCATTTGTCGATATTTTGGCGCTTAACTTTCATACCTACTCTGACTTTCATTTTTGAGGCTCTGTTTAAAACGGGATTGTCCCTTTAAAACGCTGCCAAATTATTTTACGATTTTGTTTGATTACATGAATAATATACGTCAACTTTAGTTTTCTCACCATTATTTTATGTTGTGCCCAATGCTGTGAAAAAATCCCTACGATAACCTACGGTTTGATGGTTTTACCGGTAGGTTTAACCTACAACCTACGAAATGGATTTTTACCCTACCGTAGGGTAAAAAACTTACGCGTGGCAACACTGAGATGCGTGCACATATTCAGTCTAATTTAGTAATAATGTTTGTTTGCAAGTATCTTATTTCGATGGTTTAGTGCTATTATTATTGCGTAAGTTTTTGGTGAATTATTTAGACTTTTGTAAACAAGTCTTTGCCAAGTTCATCAAAACACACCTTGTATGTTAAGTGTGGTTATCTCCCTTTAATCATTCTTGTAATAATTTCTCTGTCTAATTCATTGTATTATTATTGTATATTTCAGTTAATCGTACCTCTCAGAAGTTTCGTTTGTTTTTTTTTTATCTGAAAGGGCGCATTAATAGCCACCCCACCCACCTAAGCCCGCCTTTAGTTCAAAGGATGTACAAACTACAACACTTATTATATGCTGTACAATCGTGTGACAACGTATACAACTTGACCATAATATGCTGTTGACTCACCTTCTTAAATGTGTTATAACTGGATCTTTGGTTAATCGACGGATCTTTTCAAAAATTGATTTATATTGTTAATTATTTATTATTCTGATTTCCTGAGACTTTAAGATGGCTTCTAAACATACCTGTTCTATTTGTTTAAATAACTTTACTAAACCTAAATTACTACCGTGTCATCACACTTTCTGTCAACAATGTATAGATGGTCTTATTCGGGCTCACGCTCATTCCAACAAGTTTAAATGTCCAACCTGCCGCCGGAAAACTGTGGTACCATCAGCCGGTGCCTGTCAGTTTGTCACCAACTTTTATTTAGAAGACAATGACGATGATAATACTGATAAACAGTATTGTACAAAACACAAGAAGAAAGAAGTACAAGTTTATTGTCGAGATTGTAGCAAACCATGCTGTTCTGTCTGTGTTATTGTGGATCATAAAGACCACACAGTAGCGGATATAGATGAAGTAGACCTGGAAATGGAAGAAATTGTCATGAATCTAAAAATTGAATCAGAAAAGAAGATAAAACAGTTACAAGAACATTCTGATTTTCTAAAAACCAAAATATTTCACTTGAACCAATCATGTAAGACAGCTTGTGATGTCGTTGATAAACAAATAGACGATATTTGTGAAAAAGTCAGGACGATTGGAGGAACAATTAAAGATGACATCAATAAAATTGGTAAAGATCAAAACAAAAAACTAACCAAACTAGTAGAAGATGTTGACAAGATGACATCAGAAATGAAAGAATGGTGTGAATATGCTGATCGTATTTTACAACATAAATCTATAATTTCAGCTGTAGATAAAGATGGATTAACGGACATCCAAACTAAGACAGATTATGACGTATCAACAAATTTACAGAAACCTCTAGTTAAAGTTCCGTGTTATTATATGGAGCAGATCGATGTCAACCGTTTAAATCAATTATTTGGTGAAGTACAAATACCAACACTTGATGAACTACCTGTAAAACGACTATCAGGTGACGCAAAAGCACCAGCATTGGGTGGAAAACCTGTAAAACAACTATCATGTGACGCACAAGCACCAGCATTGGGTGGAAAACCTGTAAAACAACTATCAGGTGACGCACAAGCACCAGCATCGGATAGAACACCTGTAAAACGACTATCAGGTGACGCACAAGCACCAGCATCGGATAGAACACCTGTAAAACGACTATCAGGTGACGCACAAGCACCAGCATCGGATAGAACACCTGTAAAACGACTATCGCCAACAACATTTACCAGTAGTTTTAGTTTAAACCAGATGACCTTGTCTTACAAGTATTACTATAGCGACACTGTGATAATACAAGGATTACCATGGTGTGTACGTGTTCAAATTAAAAAATTTAGTCATGTACCGTATAGATTCTATATTGACCTTCTATTGAAGGAAGTAGAAGATAAAACTATTAAGACTGTCACAGCTTGTTATACATTAAAATTGTTAAATATCAAAGATGAGACTAAATCACTAGTCAGACACGATACACGTACATTTACACCCGGCAGTATATACACTGGTGTTTTCATAGATTGTGATAAACTAGCCGATACGGAGACCGATTTCACTGACGGCAACCAGACATTTACGGCACAAGCTACTGTAAATATAACTGATATAATACAATATTGAAGTCAAATTGGTAAACAATAACCGTTATAATCATAATCTACTGTGAAACGATGTTCCAAAAACTCTTCGACAGGGCTCTTTCATCCAGAACTTTTTAACTTAAAACATTTATTTCAAAAATGTTTTTGAACTGTTGTGCTGTGAATGCGCTAAGAAACGCTCATTGTTTTAAGAACCTTGCAAAAGTAAAATGAAACTACTGCTAGTATCATGTTCTTGCTAACGAAGGTGATTCGGAGATATTATTTGTACTAAACCAAAAGATGCCGCTCCGAACGGTACAGTTAATGATAAAGCAATTTAAAAAATAAAACGAACGTAATTTCTAAACCTGCTGTAATAACCAAGAAGCTAAATTTTACTGCTATTCAAAATCGCCAACAATTGATTTTTACCGCTGTACTAGTTAATAGATTTGTAGAGGAGTGCACGTGCAATGGCTAATTATAGTCTCATAGAGTCCACCGCTGAGCATTATAATAATGAGACACATCCACTGCTGCGTGCACATTAGCCGTGTCGAATCCAACTAAAGGGAGGGAGGGGGTGGCCTAGTGGTCTAGAGTGTACACTAACTAGTATGAATAAAACAGAAAAGTTCAAGAACCGCCATAAATTCAAAGATAGAACGGTGCGAATACCAATAAATTGCCGTGGAGTGAGCGCATCTGAAGTCATCGATAAAATTGAAACCGTATGTGGGATTAATTCTGTGTTAGCCTGTGTGTCCAGAAACGAGAAGTACGAAGTTACACTATCTACGTCTACAGTGAGTGATATTCTGATAGAAAAGGGATTAGAATTTGACGAAGAAAGTGTTAGATGTTGCTACGTAGCCAATAAACAAAAAGTGGTTAGTATTATGAGTCCAGCTTATTACATCGAAGATGAAGAAATTACCGAGAGGTTTGAAAAGTGGGGTGTTAAAATTGAAGGTGAAATAAGAGAAAGGATAGACAGATTAACGGGCTGTGCTGACGGCACAAGATGAACGTCACATTCCCACCCGGCATTAGTTCTTTACCATTCTCCATAGGATTCACAACCGCCGACGGATATGAATATTTCAACGTTAAACATAATGAACAAAGTAAGGTATGTTTTATTTGCTTAGCAGACGATCACCTTAAAACTGACTGTCCAAACCTAAAATGCCACCAGTGCGGTAAGAACGGCCACTATAAAAGAAATTGTCATTCATCACAATGCGATACATGCCAATATTACCAGTGTAAGTGCGACAAAAACGATATAGAAATAACCACCCCAACACCCTCACCACAATCTAAAGATCAGGCAGAATCTAACAAAAAATTGGGGTCTACTAAAACAAAGGAAATTCCCAGTCAGAAATCTGAAAATACAAAATCGAAGAAAAATATAGATAAACAAAACGATAAATTAATTGAAGCAACAAGTGAAGTACAATGTGAGAACAAATCAGTGAGTATTGAGCCTTTGCTAATAGACACTAAGTCAACCAAGGCGACTACTAAACACAAAGACCAAAGCAAAACTGTTAATAATGAGCACAATTCGCCAATCTTCGGCAACCCAACCACCAATAGAGATGCATGGAGAATTAAAACAGGAAAAACACAGAACCAGAAATCAAGTAAACTGCCGAGTAAACGAAACCTATCTTATACCAGTCCGAATGACCCGAAAAAGCACCGTGAGTGTAATAGTTTTTCTGATAGAAATTCGTATGAAATAGAAATCTCCTAAGTGAATCCTTCCCCATGACAAAACTTGTCTCAATAAACTGCAACGGGCTTAGGAACATTTGTTACACTATAGACCCTATATACTGTAGATGTTATAAAGTTCTGTAAGGGTCTGTTTAATATATTGAAGGTATTAGCTAGTAATCGTGACAACAAGAACTAGGCTAATAAGAATATGTCTGGTGGTTAAAATCGGGCAATGACATCATTGTCTGATAATCCAAAAAAAGGTAAGCCCATGAGTTAAAAACGTGGTTAGTCGCTCTCCTATGTGCCCATATAAGTACACTGTCTTGAAATCCAGGGTAGCATCTGTGCATTTGACCAATCCGATAAAGGAAGCACCTGGTCAATTTCTCGGGGCTCAATTCTGACTCATGCACGTAACCTCTTTATAAGAACATTCGCAGTTTAAGTTTCTTTAGATATCATTCCAGAGATTCAAGTGGAAGTTCCTACCGTGAGCTGCCCTGGCTCACAAGCCGGATTCAGATATCATGATGGGGCGGTAGGAAATACATTTTAGATACCATTGGGAGGTTGGGAGAACACCACAGCCTTCCCGGCTGAGAGGCGAGGAAATGCCGCCTCAGAACACAAGCCAAGGATATGGAACTTATATTCAATAATATTGTAGTTACCTGTATTATGGATGTTAGATAGATATAAAAACATATTTAACGTAAAAAGTGTTCCAGTGTCAGTTATTGAAGATCGGAATAATTGATCACATTTTAAACAACGTGAAGGCTAGAAGAAAACCATAGAAGAAAAACCCTAGACGACAGTCACAAAGAGACACGGTAGTGTCACAGGTCTGCTTTTTGGTCCCGTGACACAGGATAGTGTTACAGTCTCTTTTTGGACGCCGTGACCAAGGATCGACCCTGGAAGAAACGCCTTGGAAGAAGATAAGAAGATAGGAATCCAAAGAAACATATCTTAAGGAAGAGAGTCTGCGGAAATTCAGCCAATGGGTAAATACATTTTTCTAAAAATGTAACATGTAAATTTGTTTAATCAGACCAATTAAAATAAGATTATAATATTAATTAAGATAGGTGTTTAAATTCAACTGAATAATAATAAAATATATTCATTTTGATGGACATGGTTATAATTCAAAAATAGGTACTTTAGGACTAGATAGGTATATTAAAATTGGTAAACTGGATTTAAAGTGAATTTAAGGCATAAGCTGCAAAAATGTTATTATTAATTAAGGTATAGTAAGGAAATGGAATAAGGAAAAAATAATTATCAATGATATCTCCGGTCTAAGTAGAAAATGGTGATTTTGCGCGGTTGACACAAAACTCCATGAGAATTAATCTACTTAGGTCGTAATTACATCTCAAAAGTTGATAGGGAGGTCAACGTGGTGTTTGTTTGTACATGAATGTAATGTACCTGTATGTGTATTTGTGTTTAATAGAATTATGTTAAAGTATAAACCTATGTAATCGCGAGTATCGTTTAGGTTTTAGGGTAAAGGAAAATGCCCAAGGTAAATTTAAAACTGAATGACCCTTTTTAAATTCGCAGGATAGCGTGTGGGTCGGTATAAGGTTTTAAATAAAAAGTTCAAGTGAAACATGGTTTCCGGCAATAGTGTGTAACTTTAAGCCATGTGCCAGTTTCAAGATTTTCGTGTTGTTTTGTAGTGTAAGGTTATAAATAAAAGGTTCAATCAAAGTGAAACATGATTTGCGGTAATAGCGAGTCGCTTATAAGCCACGTGTCGGTTTCAAGATTGTACCTGTTGTTTAGTAAAACAAAATGTCCAAAGGAGGATAAGTTTAAAAATATGTGTTAAAACATACCATGGTGACAAATGAGTAATTTAACTTTGAATTCGAATGTGCGATTAGCTGTCGAATAGATTTTTAATTCCCCGATGTGTCATGCGTAATGTATAAAAACCATATTTAATGTCAAAGAAGAAGTTGAGAACTTATTATTAGTCAATTGTTGTATGTGTTAAAAGTAAGAAATATAATCACTTACGGTTGTGTTTGCTTATTAAAACCATGAGTATAATCCAAATTGGTCTTGAATAAATATTGATCACATTTATTTTAAGACGCTGTTTGGTAATTAAAAAAACATGTGATGTCGCTTGAATTCAGGGAGAAATGAATTCACGGAAAAGCGTATAAAATGTTAAGACGAGGTATAATATATGTTATTTAGAAATATACGGTAGCACTGGTGTTGAAAATGGGCGTATCTGTCAAATAGGCGGCCAAATGATTAATTAAGGTCCCCAGAAGTAGACAACAAGAGTTGGTTCTCCATAAGCTTGGAGGGTATACAAAAGCTGTATATAGCTCCCATGTTAAGAGGAGTGTAGTCTTACTGAGACGAAATAAATTTAATGCCAGTACAGAGTCTGTTTTTTTATAAATGAATTGTGTAACATAATCAGATAACTGTGGATTGGACTTCTTTATTATAACATTTACAGGAACGAACATTACAAATACATCTATAAGTCTACAACCAATACAGCACCCAGGAACATTACATTAGTTTGTCGTCATAATGACCAGCGTCCAAATTCACGTCTGCTTCCATGTGTAACATAATCAGATAACTGTGGATTGGACTTCTTTATTATAACATTTACATGAACGAACATTACAAATACATCTATAAGTCTACAACCAATACAGCACCCAGGAACATTACATTAGTTTGTCGTCATAATGACCAGCGTCTAAATTCACGTCTGCTTCCATGCCCTCGTTCTGTCTTGTAGAGCAGTCTCCGGTCTGTGGCCTCTCGATAAGATTGTCTTCCATCGTCTCTCTTAAGCTTCTAACTTGAGATCATTTATAAGGCCAGGGTGTTATCCACAACCTTATTAGTATTTAACAGCCATTCACAAGTTATAATACATATATATTAGAAGCCGTCATTAAATGGACAATCATATAATATTATCTAATAATACGAGAAGATAGTGACTAATTAACTAACTTAAATAATGCACGTGTAACACATATAGATACTAATTGTACGACAGTTATAAACCACAGCTGCTTAATGTTGTGTTACAATTCCTCCCTTTCTTAAGCTGTGAAACAGCCAAATTAATTATGAACTAGACCTGCATGCAGGAATGACGGGTTTCACTGGTGCCACGTCATTTTCGGTGCCACATTACCCTTGAACATATGTCACTTCCGATACCAATGAAACCATCAAACAGGTTTCCACATAAGCATTGTAAACATCAAATAAAATGGACGAAGAATCAACCAAATCTAGCAATATCAATTCATTTTATATATATGTTACTTGTAAGTGATCCTGGCAAAATTTCATTACTTCCGGTGATAATAAAAATGTTCAATTAGTTTTATGAAATCAGAAATGGCATAAGGCATCATATGGCGAAAATTGTATGTAAATCGAATAAGAATTGCCACTTTTATAGACCAAAAACCTTGAAAAGTGACTTGTAGAAAATCGTCTATTTCTCGGCAACCGTACATGATAAAAACTATTTTTTGGTATCTATATGATCGTATGGGTTCAATCCATTTGTTGATTGGAATCAAATATCATAATTTGAAATATATTACAAATCAGACTCATTTGAAAAAAATATCTGTTTTGAAGGCTAAAAATACAGTTTTTTGCCAAAATGACGTTACTTCCGGTGATAATGAAAATCTTAAATTACTTGTATGAAATACTAAATGGCATTAGGTATAACATGGTGTAACGTTTATAAAAATCGAATAATAATTGACACTTTTATGGCCCCAAAACCTTCAAAAGTGACCTGTAGAAAACCGTCTATTTCTCGGCAACCGAACAAGTTAGAAACAATTTTATGATATCTATATGACCACATGAGTTGTGTTTATATGTGAATTTAAACCAAAAGTTAAAATTATTAATACATATTAAGTAATTCTTGGTTGAATAAAACATTGATTTAAAAAGTTTAAAATGCAGTTTTTGACAAAATGACGTCACTTCCGGTGTCAATTTTAAATTGTAATCAACTTGATATGACGCTACATGCTTTTGGAATCAAATGATGTCACTTTTATAAAAATCCAATAATAATTGACTATTTTACAGGCAAAATAACGAAAACAGTGACGTATGCAGAACTGCCCATTTCTTGGCAACTGCTTATATTACAAACTAATTTTAACATACATTTTCTTCGTATGGATTATAGCTACATGTTTATAAAAGTTACGAAGAAATATTTTAAAATCTGAAAAGCCTGAATGGGTTGTAAATAGGTCAATTTTACACCATTTTTAGCCTCTTAATCCAATTTGCTCGAAAATGAAATCGAAATTAAAAAAACTGCTTCCGCCATTTTTTGCGCCTTGAAAGGACACACTCTTTGAGTCATATAATTTTTCAAAAAAATAATATTTGTTTTCGAAGAAAGAAAATAACTGTCAAAATTGTAGTTTTTGGTAAAATTATGCCACTTCCGGTGCCGACAGATAACACTTTCGGTAACAAAAAAAATGACAATTGAGACAACAAAGCATTTGAACTTTGTTTTATACAAATCGAACAATAAAAAAATAATCTAGGACTGAAAAACTGAATTAGCCAATGGCGGCCAAGGAAAATTACTGAGACAAAAATTTTTAACATTTTTGCGCAAGACAGATGACTCTTTAATTCTGTGTACAACACGACTAAAAAATATTCATAAATAAAAAAGTTTTTTGTAAAATTTTAAATTTTCAAAATTTGGCGCCT
This sequence comes from Patella ulyssiponensis, assembly GCA_963678685.1. NCBI lineage: Eukaryota > Metazoa > Mollusca > Gastropoda > Patellidae > Patella > Patella ulyssiponensis. The sequence goes on from OY783226.1 coordinate 93,800,241, forward strand.
AATATCTTCGACGATTTGCCGAAAATCAAAAATCGAAAGTAGCGTAGCTATGTGCCATGTCTCCGGCTATGCCAAAATGTATCGAAAGTTAAAATCCCATGATTATTGTTAAAATTACTGCAATATTTTTAAAAACGATAACTTCGGTGATTTCGGACATTTCGCATAGTTGCAGAACGTTCAAAATAGCTTTATCCTCTAAGTCACACCCACTTTCCCAGTAAAACCGAAGAAATCGTAACGATGCGACAAGCAGTTGCTGAGATCTACTCAAAACAAAAGAAGAATAATAATAATAAGAATAATAATTTTAACAAAAACAATAGTGTTTCACACAAGCTTCGCAGTGTGAAACCCTAATTAATCATCATTTTTTCCTTGTTAAGGTTGACAGGGTGAAATATTTATAAATGCATAAGAATAACATAACGATCTACAAACTATACATAATAAGGGTCTTGTCAAATGGATTTTACTCGAGATAAACGATTATGAATATTTTGAACACATATAATTATCTTCAATAAGATATTTTCTGTTTTATAACGCATCAAATTTTCAAATGATTCATCTTCCTATACAAAACAAACGACAACACAAAGTAAAAATGTACCATAATGCTCTTAACTTGAGCTAACCCTACCTCTGAGGGTAATTACATATTTAAAATGTACCATAATGCTCTTAACTTGAGCTAAACCCTTCCTCTGGGGTATAAATACATGTTCCTCTCTTTTTAGGAATTCAATAAAATACATCCCATTAATTATCGGGGAAAATATATACATAAAACATATTTATAGGAAGATAAAACATTAATTTTGGGATTGCCTCTTTAATCAAAACCGAAACTTAACGGAATACGTCTTAAGCGTTTTACAAAATCTTTGAGACAACCACAAAATATTTCAATTCTTTTAAGAATAGTTACTTATTCTTTTTCTAGTAACCTAAATATTTCTCATAATATGCCAAAAGATGTGTTCAAATCAAGACAAAAATCGTTTATATTCTTTTAAAACAAAATGACTCACCTTCTACAAAAATATTTTACACAAAGAGTTCATATTCCAGAGTTCTTTCTTCTTTTATGGTAAAATTTCAATCTTTTAGAGTTTTCATTATTCGGGTGTTTGTTGTACAATAACTTCTTTTTTCTTCATAACTTGTTTCCATGTTTTCTCGTTTTTATACGCCCACATTGAAATGTGGTCGTATATTGTCGTCGCCCCCGTCCGTCCGTCCGTCGGTCCGGCGTCCACAATTGCTTGTGGACGCTCTAGAGGCCAAAGTTAATATCCGATTGGCTTTAAATTTATACACAGTGTTTAAGGTCATGAGACGAAGAAGCCTATTGTTTTTCAGCGATTTCCGATAATAACTACCAGAGTTATGGCCCTTGACGACTTCAAAAAATCTTGTGGACGCCCTAGAGGCCAAAGTTAATATCCGATTGGCTTTAAATTTATACACAGTGTTTAAGGTCATGAGACGAAGAAGCCTATTGTTTTTCAGCGATTTCCGATAATAACTACCAGAGTTATGGCCCTTGACGACTTCAAAAAATCTTGTGGACGCCCTAGAGGCCAAAGTTAATATCCGATTGGCTTTAAATTTATACACAGTGTTTAAGGTCGTAAGACGAAGAAGCCTATTGATTTTCAGCGATTTCCGATAATTGGTGCCAGAGTTATGGCCCTTGATCACTTCAAAAAATCTTGTGAACGCCCTAAAAGCCAAAGTTAATATCCGATTGACTTTAAATTTATACACAGTGTTTAAGGTCATAAGACGAAGAAGCCTATTGATTTTCAGCGATTTCCGATAATTAGTGCCAAAGTTATCTCCCTTGATCACTTCAAAAAATCTTGTGGACGCTCTGAAAGCCAAAGTTAATATCCGATTGACTTTAAATTTATACACAGTGTTTAAGGTCATAAGATGCAGAAGCCTATTGATTTGCATCAATTTCCGATAATTAGTGCCAGAGTTGTGGCCCTTGATCACATCAAAAAATCCCGTGGATGCTCTAGAGGCCAAAGTTAATATCCGATTGAATTTAAATTTACACACACTGTTTAAGGTCCTGAGACAAAGAAGCCTACTGATTTTCAGCGATTTCAAATAATTTCTTCCAGAGTTATCTACCTTGATCACTTCAAAAAACCTTGTGACGCTATAGATGCCAAACTTATCATCCGATTGACTTCAGATTGATACACAGAGTTTAAGGTGTTGAAACGAACAAGTATTTTGATTTTCAATGAATTTTAATAACTGAACAGCTAAATCCATGATGTTTAATGTTTCCTATACTAATTGTTAGCTTGGGGCAAAACTTTATAAAAAGCAAACAAATTCTAATGATTTTCAGATAATTACATAAAGAGTTGTTACTCAGATTTTAGTGTATTACAAATGTTTCATTACCAAAAAAAAGTAAAAATATGGGACAACCCTTGTTGACTGCACGGACGATTTAGCTGCTGTGGGCGTATGTTTCGTTGCCTGGCAACCTATCTTTTATAACGGCTTCGACGTTGTGTTCTCTTTTTTTTTTTAACTGTTGATTGACACGAATTCTGTCTTCTTTTCAACATCGACCAACAGGTTCTTCAGTCACGGACACCAAATGTTTGAGTTGTAACATAATCGAATAATAATTGTGGATTGGACTTCTTTATTATAACATTTACAGGAACGAACATTACAAATACATCTATAAGTCTACAACCAATACAGCACCCAGGAACACTACATTAGTTTGTCGTCATAATGACCAGCGTCCAAATTCACGTCTGCTTCCATTGTCACATGCCCTCGTTCTGTCTTGTAGAGCAGTCTCCGGTCTGTGGCCTCTCGATAAGATTGTCTTCCATCGTCTCTCTTAAGCTTCTAACTTGAGATCATTTATAAGGCCAGGGTGTTATCCACAACCTTATTAGTATTTAACAGCTATTCACAAGTTATAATACATATATATTAGAAGCTGTCATTAAATGGACAATCATATAATATTATATAATACGAGAAGATAGTGACTAATTAACTAACTTAAATAATGCACGTGTAACACATATATATACTAATTGTACGACAGCTATAAACCACAGCTGCTTAATGTTGTGTTACAATTGCTAATGAGTACTAATGAGGTATAAAACTGTTTACTGTAACTAGTAGGTAAAACTTAGTAATGTAATGAGAGTTAAGGTTATTAATGAGGTGTACAACACTCGCCTGTGATATGGTTCCAGATACAGTAGGATGTCATTCAGATATTGGCCATGTTTGTGTGGCATCCTTGCTAATGTAACACTGGAAGTCAAAAAGGTAGATTAATGAGACTAGGTCAAAACGTTAAATTACTGATAGTGATTAGTTAAAGTAACCATGTAATTGTTTTGGCGGAATTATAAAAGTAAAGGAAATTATAAAATTGTAATTTAATACTGTCTAGAATTCTGATGATTGGTGATTAAAGAGACACATCCCAGTGTATTAATTAAAAGAAGTTAATTTTAATTAAGGGTTAGAGTTAATGAGAAGTTTAAGAAAAAATCTTAGGCATTAAACATTTAAATGAATTTTTAAATTACTTAGTTTTTGGTCTGATAACAATGACATGTTTGATTTGAGGATGAATGAATTTATCCCAACACAAGTCTTCAAAAGAAGTGCTGATTGAAAATTCTTAGAAGTCGGAACCTCTGACAAGCGAGATACATTACTTAAAAGAAGTAGACATGGTAGCTAAAACTGACCAATGGAAATCCAGATGATGATTTGGCGAAGTTAAAGTGAACATTTTAGTTATATTTTCTGTGTTTAGGTTAAAGTGGCAGAAAACAAACAACAGGACATGAAATTTATACAGTGAAATTACATTGACTATGAAACAGTATTATTTATTGCGTTATAACGTGAATCAGTGTATTTATGTTATTGTAAGCATGCATATCAGTGTAATGATATTATATTAGAAGTAGGACTTGAAATATTTAATGGACATGTAGAAGTTTACTTGTGATTATTTAAACATTGTTCGCGACATGGAGTGACAATTTTGAAATGTCATTCTGAAAGTATTTGTTTTTATTGTATTTAATGCATGCTAGATAACGACGTTAATTAAGCAACTGTGCTTATTTAACGCATTGCAAAGGGGCGTATGTTACACTATAGACCCTATATACTGTAGATGTTATAAAGTTCTGTAAGGGTCTGTTTAATATATTGAAGGTATTAGCTAGTACTAGTGACAACAAGAACTAGGCTAATAAGAATATGTCTGGTGGTTAAAATCGGGCAATGACATCATATGTCTGATAATCCAAAAAAGGTAATCCCATGAGTTAAAAACGTGGTTAGTCGCTCTCCTATGTGCCCATATAAGTACACTGTCTTGAAATCCAGGGTGGTGTCTGTGCAGCTGACCAATCCGATAAAGGAAGCACCTGGTCAATTTCCCGGGGCTCAATTCTGACTCATGCACGTAACCTCTTTATAAGAACATTCGCAGTTTAAGTTTCTTTAGATATCATTCGAGAGATCCAAGAGGAAGTTCATACCATGAGCTACCCTGGCTCACAGGCCGGCGGTAGGAAATAGATACCGTTGGGAGAACCCCACAGCCTTCCCGGCTGAGAGGCGAAGAAATGCCACCTCAGAACACAAGCCAAGGATATTGAACTTATATTCAATAATATTGTAGTTACCTGTATTATGGATGTTAGATAGATATAAAAACATATTTAACGTAAAAAGTATTCCAGTGTCAGTTAATTGAAGATCGGAATAATTGATCATATTTTAAACAACGTGACGTCCGAAGAAAACCCTAGAAGAAAGCCTTAGACGATCATTGTCCCATCTGTGACACCGTAGTGTCACAGGCTGCTATTTGGAGTCCGTGACCGGGATAGTCGCGACATTATCCCTCCTGTAGTGTAACAATGGGGCGAATAAATCTTGACCTATTTTCGTGCGAACTTTGACAGTTCGGTCATCAGTTCTATCAAAGTGATTGCCGAAACTTAATCAACCGCCATAATTGTTGTCATAAGAGTAATATAAACAGGTCAATTTCTTGTAACGACACACTTATCGCGGCCAAGTGTAAACGGGACTATGGACAAGACGCTTTGTTTGTCTGGCCCGCTAGCGACTATAGCGACTATGGCCACGATAAGCGCGTCGTTCTCGTTACAGTACCAGGTGGCGATAATTTCAAAAAATTGACCCGTTTTCATTACGCCAAAATAACCGATCTCAGAACCGTGCCCAGCACGTCTGCAGGCCCAATTTGTGAAACTCTTCACAGAAAAGTTAATTTTTGTACCTATGCAAATTATCCGGATGAAAACCATTATGGCGGTTGATTTAGTTTACATTCCAAAAACCCCCCAAAAAACCCCAACAAACAAAAACCGTGCCGCTTAAAGGACAATATTGGTGCCAGTCATTATCACATATGTGATAGAACTGATTAAACGCTTTCCAAATATACTATTAACACAGAGATCATCGCTACCATAGAGGAGTAATAAAGGATTCATGATTCGGAAGTGACGAACGACAAAGGAAAACACGAGTTATCTCTCTATGTGAATGACTGAAGTGACGAGTGATGACAGATAAACGGCCGAATTTCTGCTCACTAATAATTCCTTCGAAGACAAAAAGTTGTTACATGGGACCACAAGAGCATATCTGACGATTCAATAAAGTAATTAAGTGTCATAAGATAAGAAAACACGGGGAAAATAGAAATACTCCGTGCAGCCCCTTGTTTTTTTTATTCATTCTATAGGGGAGACCGGGGCACATTGAACACTGTATAGCGTTGGGTTGTATAGTATTATTTATAAAGGATATATCCATGGTGGTTCAATGTGCCCCGGTCTCCCTTACCTTTTAAAAACATGGTAATGCACGAACTTTTTTCTGTTTTTCTTTCGTGTTCTCTTATGTAGTGGCAGTCAATTCTTTTTATGAATGGTAAGATATTCTCTCACAGTGTCACACAGCAACTTTAGGTCTTCGAGGGAATTATTAGTGAGCAGATATTCGCCCATGTATCTGTTATCACTAGTCACTTCAGTTAGTTATATAGAGGAATAACTCGTGTTTTCCTTTGGCGTTCGTCACTTCCGATTCATGAATAAGTTATTACTCTTCTATGGTAGCGATGGTCTCTGTGGTAATATTATATTTGGAAAGTGTTTAATCAGTTCAATCACATATGTGATAATGACTGGCACCAATATTGTCCTTTAAAGCTTGTAATGTATACCTAACCCAACCGTAACGCAAACCTAGGTTTATGATTACACCCTTTCTTGTCAGTCCTATTGTCCTGCGCCACTGACCCGTGATAGACTTGACGCCTTTTATACACCGTACATTTTTATGTCCGTCCGTCTGTCCGCCATTCACATTTTGTTTGTGGACACCGGTCAATAGGTTCATATCCCAAGGATCTTGGATCCATACGAGAGTGGCATCTATCAGACTGGGCCATTAACTTTATAACATGTGGACACTCTAGAGGTCACAATTGTTTTCCGATTTTGATGAAACTTAACATGTATGGTTACAACCCAGGGGTCCCCCCCCCCCCCTGACTGTACTAAAAATCGCGTGTATAGATTTTTCTAGGGTTTGCAAGATTTTGGAGAGACCAGATGAGAGAATCCCCAAAATATTAACTCGTTTACATTCAACATGTCAGCAATTTTCGATTCTTCTTTTGTCTCCCAGTAAGGGTCGTTTATGCCCCTCTTTGATATAATGGATATTTATTTTCTCTCTGCCCCCCCCCTCTCCTGTTTGATAAATAATCAAAAACGCTCGATAATAGGATGTTTTTTTTGGGGATGTAACATTTTAACAGGAATCAACAATATCATTTCTAATCTTCAACAACAAGACTTTTACCAGCTTCCTCTCTAAATATTTACTTTTATTTTTAATTTCCCGCCATTTAGAATGTGCAGAAGTAAACGGAACTTTGATGGATATTGATCAAAAGCAGCACGTGCTAGCCTTTATTCGACCTTCGCCAACTGGACCAATCATCCAAGTAAGGTGTGCCATCAAATCCACGGGATGGTGGACTGCCATTCAGCGTCGCCGCAAAGGATGTAATGAAGTGGACTTTAATAGAACATGGGGAGAGTATGTGGAAGGATTCGGCGACACCCACGGCGAACATTGGCTTGGATTGAAACATGCTTATGACATGATTCAGCTTAAAGGGACGTGTCGACTCCTAATCTTATGGTGGTTAAATGGCAGTATACACGACTCAGCCCATTACAACGGTTTCAACTTGACCGATGATGTCTCGAACGTGTATAATATTTCTCTGTCTGGAATGCATGAACGAGACAACACGACGGATTATCTAACTGATGGTCCATACAGTATAGAGGGACGGCCGTTTTCTACGTATGATCGAGACTACAGTGGTTATGGTTGTCCAGGACGTTTGAACGGTGGATGGTGGTATCCTAGAAACCCCAACTGCAGTCTGATGAACCCCAATGGTAGATTTTTAGAGGACGATACTGAAGCGAGTTTACGCTGGGACGATAAACTGGTAAACGCATCAAAGGTCTATTCCTTCTCTTTAAACGTACAATGTTCATACTAACAAATACCGTTGTTGTATTCCCTCCAATCGTCTTGCAATGGTTTTGATAAAGACGCAAAGTTCAGAGTTGGTGCAAGCCCTATATACATCTCCTGACCTAGTTCCTATATTTGACACAAATTTATAATAATTCAACGCTATGTTAAAGTAAAATTTAGATATTAAATAAACATGCGATCGGCGCATGTTCGGGTCTCTTAATGGTTGTTCAATTCGGACGTATTTTGTGTAAGTTTTCAATCGCAGAATTCTGCTTGATAATAGCGTAGAATTATTATGACTGTGTGGCAAGAAATGATTCCTTTGGCAAATAAAGAAGAATCTCGGTGAAAAATAGTCGATAAGGATTCGTCTATGGCGGGGTATCAGGTTCAAAATACGATCTGCAGTTGAAAGTAGAAAATAAAAAGCAAAAGAGAAAATTCTAATCCAAAATGGACATTTTAGTGTGGGAAACATATGCCGCTCGTGCTTTTCAACCGAATATACGTCCACCTTTTTAACTTGAAGTCGTAAATATTCTACTTTCAACAACAGAATTTCTAGTTTCAATAATCAACTTTTGACATTCGACTTTCAACTTCAGATTTTCTACTCCAGATTTTCTGCTCGAGATTTTCGCCATGCATATTAAGGAAATAAATTTGATCACGTGACTATTTCTGCATGTCATTAAAATTCGGCAATTACCCCCAGGTACCAATGGATTTGCAGTCAGCAAACTCGGTCGATGGTTGGGTTAAAATTTGGGAATAGTTTGTTTGACTTAAATAAAAAACGCACCAACTCAAATTTCATTACATCGTTTTTTGTCTATTTTGTTTATTTTTCCCCAAGTTCAACTATAATTCATCTTACATACATCGTGGCAAGGATTAGGGTCGCCTGTCCAACCTTGTGGGTTTTCTCCGGATACTCCGGTTTCTTCCCACTGTAAAGACCATGTGTTAGTCCCGAAATGACCTAGTTTGTGTCGAGTGGACGTTACACCCCCCCCTCTCTCTCTCTCTCTCTCTCTCTCTCTCTCTCTCTCTCTCTCTCTCTCTCTCTCTTTTACATACATTTGTCTTTTTATGCAAAATAGTTACTAAGAGAGTGTTGACATAAACATAATTATTGAAGGAACAATTCTTAACCCTTGTGCGTATACAAGGGGTATTTTTGGACCCCACGACCATATCCTTAACGTTTGTGAGAAATTGATTCATAATTGTCTAGCGAGAATTTTATGCATTGTCAGCTACTTAATGTCGAGTATAATGCGGTAAATAGAATGGATGTGAGGCAGTGGCAACATTCATAATTTGACAAGAAACTTCGAGTATTACGTTGTCGGTCACCAGGGGTCTTGTGGACCCCCCTCCCCTTTCCTTTCAACATTTTGCTAGTTACAGGTGTCTAATCTGTTCTGCAATCAGTGCTAGCTTTGTATTATGAATCGTTCTTACTGATGATATTGTTTTGGTTATTCTAGTAATCTAGATCTGAGAGCAAATCAAGGTACACTACCAACCCCATCAAAAGATTATTCTGCATGTAACATGACAATTACGATATTTTTAGGTTTGTATAATATGGTTTCAAAAAAATCTTATAATTCCTATCGTCACTGATAATACCTGAAATAGTTTGATCTAGCCTGATTAATTATTGTTCAGTCTTGATACGAAGCTGTAGTTTGATGGTATTTGAATGAAATTATTTCATCCAAAAACCTTTTTATGTCTGGGGTCTGAGATTACCCCTTGTTACCGACAACGTTTTTCGTGCGACGTGTACGCACAAGGGTTAAGGCAAATAAAAGTTAAAGAAACTGAACAGATCAACCACTTTAGTTGAGTTTATTTGCTGTCTGCCTCGAAACAGGCATTCAAAAGCACAAATGGGAGTGAACTAAGATAACAATAAGTAGCCTGGAGCAAGAGTGGCTAAGTGAGTAAGACGCTGGCATGCTGGCCTGTAGGTAGCGGGTTCGTTCCCGGTATTGCTCGAGACAGTTCCTCAGGATTTTCCGGATAGTTTCCCCTTGCTGGTGAGGTAGGATGTAGGGCCTGACAACAAGGGCAACTGTCTTGTCGTTTGGATAGGACGAAAAACCAAGGTCTCATGTACACATTTGCACGCATGTAAAAGATCCCCTGTCATTTGAAATTCAATATATAACTAGGCTGTAGCGCTGCTGCCCAGGCAAAATTTCCCTCGTAGCACACTGTATGGCGTATGCCTGTCTTCATAATCCCAGTCGGTGCACAACAGTAAGATGTTAAACCCCATTTCATAAAGTAGCGGTGGATTACAGTGGCTAAGTGGGTAAGATGCTTGATGCCGCTGTCCGGGGGAAATTTCGCTCATTAGCCTAGTTTGAAGCAGAGCATTAAGACCTTTAATTTCATTAAGTACAACGCCGGATTAACCAGGGTGGGGGCCCTGGGGACTGGAACATGTGGGGGGCCCCTGATCACTGACCGCGAGCGCCGAAGGCGCGAAGCCCCGCATAGGGGGGTCTGGGGGTTCCCCCCCCCCCCCAAAGAAATTTTCAGAAATTGGAGGCCAAAAACGTGATTTCCTGGCGTTTCAGGCACTTGTGTTGGAGCCATTTAGAAGTACTTCCCCCATAAAAAAAAAAAAAAAATTCTGCCACCAAATTAGCGCATTCTGGCGTTATTTCAGTGGACCAATCCATGCAAGTGCTATGAAATGATGACATTTCTAGAGGAGGGGACTGTAAGTGCGCAGAGCGACATCAAACCTAATTTTGAAGTCGCTCAGTGATAAATAACGGGGTTACATGATTCGGAATGGTATTATACCCCCACGATGATTTGATGAATGGAGGCCGTAACGTTACGACCAAGCCGGACTCGATGTTTGACAAACAAAATGGTAATACGAGATTTAATCACGAAATATGAATATTTCGTGTGATCATGGTATGCATCTCATCAAATTCAGCTTATACCCACAACAAATATCAACAACAACAACAACTACAGCTTATATACAATCGACATCGTACGTCAATCTGAGGCAAAATTCGCGCTACTCAAATGATGGGGACGTGTAATTTGTTCGAGTTATACGATAATTCGAGTTAGACGATGGTCAATCCGATAGGAGATCTCACGACAATAAAAAAACATGTGTTACACCCATCACCGGATTACACCGAATTCTCGGATGTCGATCGCAACACACCATGGATTGAGGGGGCCCCAGGGACTACCGATGGAGGGCCCTCGAAGCATCGGAGGGGCCCCGTCACTAGGTCACCGGCCGTTGGAGTCCTCGGTCCGGGCATGCTCGAGGCGCGCAACTGAGATTTTTGTGGGGGCCCCCTAATGTGGTGGGCCCTGGGGCCTGTGCCCCATGGTGCCCCATGGTTAATCCGGCGTTGCATTTCTGGAATAACCTTCCCGCTGCTAACCAACCCAGTGTGGAATCGTTGATATCAATTTTGTTTCTGGCCGATGACCTTAGGGCGTGACTATGTAATTTCAAAATGCATAAAAAAGGCCACTAATATATTTCACGATTTTGGGGAAATGGGTTATCGTCGGTTGCCTCTTTAGCCCTCACCATGATCCATCACTGGTCTTGCCGTAGCTAAAAACGTTGATATATAGGCTTCTAGTGTGTTTGTTTTTAGCTAAGATGGGGAGCCTTCAGTTTGACGTGGCAAATTCAATTTCTTTATTAATGTATATAACATTTTTAGAATAAGATACGTTTATGCTATTATGATTAATTAAACTTACAGAGGTCAATGTAGTGGCACAACTATCGCCTAACTCCAATTATTTGCGTTTAAATTAATGAAGCGTTGTTTTTGTCCGAGCATACACCGCCATCCAAATCCAGTCAAAGTTACAGTGCTTTAGGCATGCACCAACACTTACGATTGCCTTTTTAATTAGCTGTTATAAAACCTTATATTTAACCATGCCTTCATTATGACAGCGTCAATACGTTTCCCGTCTAAAAATGATGGCGGTCTTAGTAACGGCTCAACGCCTCGATTTTAAATGCGATGATTTATACCCGTTCCAGGTAGGATTATATGCTTAATTACAGTTGGGTGTGGCAGAAATATTATAAATAACAATAACCAGTCGTTGTTTTGATGAAAAATATTGTCAATTTTGCGTAGTAATGCCCGATGCGGATCAGAATTGCATTTGCAACATTGAACTATATAGGAACAACACATATCTCGAAACACGGAGGGTTGAGAGATAAGATTTGTCATCTAGTGTTCCCCCGGAAAATTTTCAAAGCCGCAAACTCGTTTTCCAGCCTAGAAAATCGTTCACCAGCGAACTTAGAACAATGAAGATAGTGACAAGACTGCGGTCCATTGGGAAAGTCAGTACAGAATATACAGTAGAGCAGATAGATATCAGAACCTCATCAATGTCAGATGACACTGGGTGCAAACGGGTGCTACGTCCCTAAATCAATACTCCAAATTGCAAGAATTCTTTTGTGTACACGGAACCTCAAGTTTTCGTCCTACTATACTCCGTCCCGTACCCCAGTAGGCCTATGGATGGGTGGTACTTTTTACCGCCGACCACCACCGACCAATACTTTTTACCGCCGACTGCCATATAATTACCGCCGACCGTAATGAAACTACCGCCGACCATGGCGTAATTACCGCCGACCAAATGTCTTATCTGACGATATTTATTTTTTTTAGAAGAGCATAACAAAAATGATATCCATTTGGAATATATTTACAAGTTTTTATTACATAATACAAAATATCGAAGGCATTTCACATTTTGTTCACAATCAATAAATTAAGTACATTTTTGGCGGGAAAATGAGACGATGTGCAGATTTTGATTAAGCGGTAGTGTTTGGTGTCAATATATATGTTTTCGGGGTCACAGATTTCATTCCTGACATTTAAAACCTTGTAAAATGATCACATGTTTATATACTTAGCATATTACCAAGATGGCAGGCATTTTTGGCAGGAAAATAGTATGATGTGCTGATATTGATTAAGTATTCGTAGTTGGTGTAGCCTAAATATATATGTTTTCAAGAGCACAGATCCCATTTTGGTCATAACAACTGTATGAAAATGATTATAAGTTTACCTATTTTCCACATTTATATGACAGCCATTTTTGGTGGGAAAATGGAACTATGTGTGGATATTGATCAAATAGTCGTGCACGTTTTATTTGATGCAGTTTTTTGGCCGGTAATTTTGCTTTTTTCACTACACTGAATTTTTTATTTTTTGAGCATATCATTTCATCCTTTTCCCTTTTTCTTTTCGAATCTTTAAGAAAGTTTTTAAAACATTTGTCTTTTTGTTCTTCCCCGAAACAACGCCACTTCTGTTCCGAGACTGAATATGCCTTGTATGATCTGTTTTAGTACGTTTGGATTGGTTCGAACCCTATCCTCCACTTTCTGTGTACCACAATACTCATAAACTGCAATATCAGATGGAATCGGATTGCTGGATTGAGTTAAATATGAAACATGTTTTTTGAATGTTGGGTTCAGCTTACTAGCAGTCTCGAAACGGTGCATTGTAATAATGTCTGTGGGTTGTGGAACCAAAGGTATAAATACAGTTTTCCCACCAACTCGCTTTCGTTCACAATATTCCCCATCCCTTTTAAACACACACCCCAAATTACCCGACAGATAATCCGGACACCTACCCTTTCCCGAATCCCATACACCACAGTCATCATAATATGTCATGTTTTCCCTCCCTCTGTCTCCGTAAATCGTCTTTGTTATCAACTAAAAACCACACGTTTGATTTTTCACCAGGCGGAAGTTCCAGAAACCGGGCTAAAAAAATCCGATTAACTTTCTCAGTCAACACAATGTAATGTTGTAGTTACCAACTGTTTATATGGCTATATTTACAAGATTTACACCCCCTCTGGTTTCGATTACCTGCTTGTACTGTCAAGGATTAGAATTGCCTGTCCAACCTTGTGACTGTTTCTCCGGGTTCTACGGTTTCCTCCCTACAAGCGGTTTCCTCCCTACAAGCGGTTTCCTCCCTACAAGCGGCATGGAGATAGGGGCGCCTTCTCAACCTCGTGGGTTTCCTCCGGGCACTCCGGTTCCCTCCCACTGCTAAAGACCCCTACGCGCAAGCGAATTATTGAAATAAAATTAAAAACCATATGTTAGTCCCGAAATGACCTAGTTGTGTCGAGTGGACGTTAAACCCCATTTCTCTCTCTCTCTCTCCCTACAAGCGGTTTCCTCCCTTGAAGCCAGCGAATTATTGAAGTAAAATTGAACCATATGTTGGTACCGAAATGACATAGTTTGTGTCCAGTTGACTTCTTTTCTCTCTCTGTATTTACGCAGACAAATTGAATTCCACCGTCAAGGGTTATTTTAGTTGCACACAGAAGCTCCAATCTGTTCCATCCAAAGGACTAGACACTAAATCCTCAGTCATGCACCACTGACAAGAGGAACTTTCTCAGTCAACATCAGGGTCAGACCCCAATCACAGAACAGTAGGATGTTTAACCCCATTTCAATCATTTCGGAGAGAGAGAGAAATTGGGTTTAACGTCCACTGGACACAAACTAGGTCATTTTGGGACTAACACTGGTTTCAATTTTATTTCAATAATTCACTTGCCTGTAAGGGTCTTTAGCAGTGGGAGGAAACCGGAGTGCCCGAAGACAACCCACAAGGTTGAGAAGGCGCCCCTATCACCATGCCACATACACTCACACCAGGGATCGAAACCACAGCCGCAACCCAGAGGTGACCGGCCAGCTACTAGGCCATCCCCCCCCCCCAATCATTTCGGACCCAGTCAACTGTGGTTGAGAGGATATGTAACACTATCGGCTCATTTGAGGTCTAAGAGATGTGTTCTGCCTAATATATAAATTCTTTACCTACATGATGTGTGACGAAAACTAGGGTAATGAAGTAGCTTGCATTATTCTACTATTATTCTAGACTAACTCACAGACAGTTATGTCAGTATCCATTTTTGGAAAGTAGGGTACTATAGTCCAGTCCTCAGGTGCACAGATTAGTACAATAAACTAGAATAGTGTTGACGTCAAATAATTGTCCCGCCCTAATAGCTGACTTATTATACTTTCTATAATATGAGAGAGTGGGGGTGATTTATCTTCAGAAATCATTGATCTACCCCATAGTGCCACAGTCGTTTTTATTTGGTACCGCGACACAGGATAGTATCACAGTCCCACAATGTGAAGCTGAAGAAAGCCCTAGACGACAGTCACATCAGACACCCTAGTGTCACAGATACAGCTACTGTTGACTCCATCTCAAGGCCTGGATGCATATTGATAAAGAAATTAAAGACAATTTAGAATTTAATTTACTTATGTATTTACATAATATTTTACACAATAAAAGTGACAAACATAATTTAATGCATCTCTAACATTACAACACATTTCTTATGTAATGCATCTATAAAATGACATGATGTAACACATCTTGAACACGCCATAATGTAACCTTAACATGAATCTAACATAACACATTTCTAATGTAACACATCTATAACATGACACAGGATGTAACATCTTGAACATGCTATAATGTATCTATAATGTGACAAACATGATGAAATGCATCTCTAACATAACACATAATGTATCTCTAACATAACCAACATAATGTTTTCTAAAATGACAAACATGATATAGTATATCTCTAACATAACATATTTCTAATGTAACACACCTATAACATAACATGAGAAACGTTTCTAGTGTAAAACATCTCTAACATGACAAATATGATGTAATGCATCTACAACATAACCAACATAATGTATCTCTAACACAGCAAAATGTAATACATCTGTAATAACATGACATACAATATAATATCTAACTAGATGTACATAACGTAATGCATAGAATAAAAACCCCATGTAATATATTTTTAACATAGCAATTGTTTTGGACGTAAAAACAGGCATGATTATTAGTCATGGTAATTAGCATTTGGGACCTGGAAATAGACACAAATGGGTCGCAACGCATGTTATGAATATAAACTGATTTACATTAAATTGTTTCCGTTTTTACTCTTTTTTTTAGAATCAATTCTGTTCAGCGAAATATACCGATAGTATTTATTGCACATGCTCTTCAGATAATAATATGTCTAGCCTCATTCTTCGAGTCCCTTATTACAAATGGTGCTGAACTGCATTAACATACCCATCTTTTCATGGTACGATCACAGCATCAATGTTGATTTAAATTGACAAATAATTTGTGTTTTCAATGTTGAAGAATTTGGATGATATTGCGTTACAGACTCAGCTACTTTAAGTGACAGTATCTATATCAGTTATCTCCACTCTATATATTTGAGTTATCTCCCCTCTATTTACAATAATGATCTGTTCTAAACACAAGACGCAACTAATTCAAAATGGGAATTCCGTTTTAAATATTTTGAAAGTTGTTTTATAATACCTCCGCTTCCCTTTATAAATACATTAGCTTAAGGATCAGGATAAATTCAGTTCAGAAAAAGTAATTCGTAGACCGAACAGAGGACTTTGTATGATCACAGAGAAAGATTTTGGGAAAAATTTGCTTTTTCACGATTTTACATTTTTTCTCCAATAACAGGTTCCACATTTTCCTGCACTCGATTATCAGCTCTCTTTAGTGCACCACTTTAAATAACCTGACAAGTATTAAAATGATGATAGTTATCTTCCCTTCATACTTGTCATGACAGTTATCTCCCCTTTATGCGTATCATGCAAGTTATCTCCCTTCATACTTGTGCTGATAGTTATCTTCCCTTTATGTTTCTGGTGATAGTTATTGCCCCTTTATGCTTGTGTAATCATCTATCATTAGCTGTAACTAATTCAAACCATTGTCTTAATGCATCACTTAGTGTGATTGGCAGAGAATTAATGTCGCGCAGTATTATATAAAACGGGAACGGAAACTCTTCCATGTAACTCTTGATTTCTGGAAGCTGAAAAATATAATTTCATCCAAATTGAATAACAGTTGGAATTAGAACTAAAAGGAGGTTGTAGCTAGTGCCACTATCTGGGTAAAATTTCCCTCGTAGCACACTAAAGGTCTGTCTTCATTAACCCGGTCAGGGCAGAAAGAAAGATGTTTAAAACCCATTTCATTTTATAGATTGGTATTAGTATTTCGGGGAGCCATAGTGGCCCAGTGAGTAAGATGTTGGGTCACTTACAACCTGGAGGTCGGGTGTTCGATCCCTTCATTTGCCGAGAAAGTTGACCAGTATTTTCTGGAATGGTTCCCCTTGTCAGTGGTGCAGGACAGAGGGTCTGGCAAGGGACAGTGTATAGTCATTCCGTTGTGACGGACAACCTAAGTCCCGTGTACACATTGACGTACGTGCACGTTCAAGATTCCTTGACAGTTGGAATTCGATATAAGAATGGTCTATAGTCCTGCTGTTCGGGCAAAATTTCCCTCATAGCACACTGTATGGCGTATGCCTGTCTTCATTAGCCAAGTTCGGAGCAGAATAGTAAGACGTTAACCCTGTTTCATTTCATTAGTATTCTGACTAGATGACATAAGGTTCCCCGTCACATACAAACATGCAACTTGACTTAATAACAGACCTTATGATTTAAAATGCATGCGATAGACCATTTGGATTTGCCCCCCACGCCCCACTTTATTGAAATGAAATGAGGTTAAACGCCCAATTTGTAAACGGGGCCCCGGTTTTTGTCCCATCCAAATGACTGGACAGATGAACTTTCTCAGGCAATAGAGGGATCAAACACCCGACCTTGAGGCTAGTGAGACAGAATCTAGCCCACTAAGCCACTGTGTCCCCTACTTTATTGAAAATAGATTTAAACTGTCTTACCTTTCCGAGTGATTTAAATATCGGTACTCGAATATCTAATATAGAATCCTATAAACAGATAACAAAACAATATTAGATTACATCATAATTTGAATAGAACCATATCTGTTATCAACCATTTGAAGGTGAAGGAGAGAAATGGGGTTTAATGTCCACTCAACACAAACTAGGTCATTTCTGGTCTAACACATGGTTAGATTTTATTTCCATAATTCGCTTGCACTTGAGTCTTTTAGCAGTGGGACGAAACTGGAGGACCAGGAGAAAGCCCTACTCCTTGTCATGTACAACCGGGGAGTCGAAACCACGCCAGTTGACTCACTTTTGGAAACCATAACCCATAACTTTTTTTAATTTGTATCTGTCATTATCAATTAGCTTGTTTCTAGCCCGGTACAACCCTTACAGAAATATTATATTTAATCAATATTTTGTAACAACAACTCTGATAAATTAACAACAAGATATTGTTAATTCTCTACAGAATTAAGCTTGATTTTTATTATATATATAATATGCTTAAAGTTTGGACAGGGCAAAAACTGGCATTTTTATAACATAATAAAGTAAAACTAGACACAGGAGTTTTTCACACCCCATTTCATGTTGGATTTGTTATAGCAGTAAGTAAGAGGCAACCAATCAAATGTAACTATAGGTCACATGGTCTTGGGGTGGGGGGGGAAGTATTAACCATTTAAAGAAATAGTTTATTTTGGCTTCAAACACAAGTATCATATGGAGCTGGACACTCTGCCACCCCAACCATGACACCCATGTAACAATGACACCCTGTGTAACCACGACACCTTGTGTGACTATGACATCCTGTGTTACTATGACCTGTATAACCATGACAACCTGTATAACCATGACAACTTGTGTGTATTACCATGATACATGTATAACCATGGCAACCTCTATAACCATGACATCACATGTAACCATGCCTACCTTATTTTCAGGATTATCTATAATAACAAAGACAAGAAATATATTGGCATCTCTGGCTTTCCGTACAGCTGATTTGACAGCCTCCATTCCTTCTGAAAATAAGCCACGCCCATCTGATACTATTAATAGTAACTGGGATGTTTCTGGATTTCCTATCACTCCGTGTTGACGACTTCTTGCATCCACCATTATAGATGTCGCTTGTTGAAGTAACTAAATTAAACACAGAGAACAATTACCAGTTTAATACAAAAATGATTTAATTACACTTGAAACAAACTAAGTCATTTCAGAATAACAATTGAGTGATAGCCTACTTATTTCAATAATTCCCTTGTGCGTAGTAGTCTTAAGCACAGGGAGGAAACCAGAGGACTCACAGAAAACAAACAAAGTTCTGTTTAAACCAGTTACAGAACTGCTAATCAAGTTAGATAAATTCAGGCCAACTGAGTAACAATGTCCAGTTTTGATTAGCAGTGTATGAATATCCATAACAAACTAAACTTCTGATGGGTTGAGAAATATTATGCGCTACATATTGTTATTGACAACTGTATGATTTAATACCTTTATCAAATACTATACCTGAGCTATTTTGGTTTTTTTCTGTTCGAATGTAAATTGATGAAGTATGTTGGCTCCAGATTGACTGGAGAACTGATCGGTAAATGAATGGAGGAGCTTTACACTTTCTCCAAAACTGAAAAAGAATTATAATCAAATTTTAAGTAGTGATTTAAGATAATGCAAAGTAGGATACTCGACTGAATTTTCTAGAAGGCCACAAAGGAAATAACCAGAATAGACGTCTCGTCAACATGAAACGTCAATAATTTTGAGGAAGAGAGAAATGGGTTTATACCTCCACTCGACACAAACAAGGTCATTTCCTGACTAACATATGGTTCAATTTCATATCAATGATTTGCTTGTGCGCAAAGGTCTTTAGCAGTGGGAGGAAACCTGAGGACTCAGAGCAAACTCATCAGGGGCGGATCCAGGATTTTCAGAAAGGGGGGGCGTGCTGCACCAAGTTGGGAGTGCAAAGCCCGACCCATGATTTCTGAGTGGACAAAAATGCCCACAAGGACTAATTTCATACTAGTACTGTAAAAATTATGATTTCCAATCTAAACTGTTTTTGTTCTCCTTTCCCGCGAGAATATATGGAGCTAAAAATTCTTTGTAACAGCAAAAAAATAGAGTGGGCGTGCGCCCCCTCTGTATCCATGCCTGCTCATGTACAACCTGGAATCGAAACCATGCCAGTTGACTTATCACAAACCTTATAATACAATGCGCATGTGCTAACCATTCTGCTATCCAAACCTCCAATAATTTTGAGAATAACATATTTTTCTTTTGTCAAAAGATAACAGAATAGGAAACAAGATAATTTAGGGGGATAACTGGGACACAACATGGGTCAACTACACAACTTGATTATCACAACATCCATTGTAATTCAGACTAGCAACTGCGCACACCGGGACTTTTGGTTCAGAATACATCCTCTGGAAATTATTCCTCGAAAATATGTTAAACTGCCGCAACAACAATAACATTTTGTTAATTGAAAGTAGTAGACTAAAATTTCACTCACCTACTGATGGCCAAATCACCAGATTCTAACAGAGTTAAAGCATTTGATATTAGAGCTAGAGATTCAAATGCCAACTGAAAAAGAAAAATGTCATCAAAAACATGTAAGATAATCGATACAGCGACCTCGTTCAAATAAAAAATGATGAAAAATGGGCTGTGCATTTCTTTTTTTGAAGAGTATATTATATTTAATCAATATTTTGTAACAACAACTCTGATAAATTAACAAGAAGAAATTGTTAATTCTCTACAGAATTAAAGTTGATTTTTATTATAGCCAGTTTGGGCAACACATTATAATATATATAATATGCTTAAAGTTTGGACAGGGCACAAACTGGCATATTTAGAACATAATAAAGTAAAACTAGACACAGGAGTTTCTCAAACACCATTTCATGTTGGATTGATTATAGCAGTAACAACCAATCAAATGTAAATATATATAGGTCACATGGTCTTGGGTTGGGGGTGGGAATCATTAACCATTTAAAGAAATAGTTTTTTGCTAAAAAATCCCAAACAATTAAATGTAAACAAATCAATCTGCAAAACTTAGCAACAGGTTTTGGATCGAGCATCCTTAGATCCTGTGTACAGTGGTATCCTTGTTGGAATTCAGTGAAGTCCAGGCTGGAACCCCACTGTCCAGGCAAAATGTCTCTCATACCACACTGCGTGACCTATTCTTGTCTTAATTTGCCGAGATGTGAACAGAAAAGTAGGATGTTAAAACCCATTTCACTAAAACTCAGTTAGAGTATCAATGAAATGAAACGGGGTTTAACATCCTAGTTTTCTGTTCTGACCTGGGCTAATGAAGACGGGCATACGTCATACAGTGTGCTATGAGGAAAATTGTGCCTGGACAGCTGCACTATGGCCTACTGTTTTATCGAATTCCATCTGTCAATGGATCTTTTACGTGCATGCCAATGTGTACACAGGACCTCTATTTTTTATCCAATCAGAACCTGTCCTTGTCAGGCCCTCTGTCCTGCATCACTGACAAGGGGGAACCACTTATAACGAAACTTGTGTTTCATCAGATTATCAATATACGATACCTGTTAGAAGACAGTTAGCTATGTATTACATGTTTATCAATATAGATTACCTGCTTGGAATGGTTGTCTAACATACTAGAAGAATCATCTATAGCCAGCATTATCTGATATTGTCTTTTCGATGGTTTCGTTCTTCGTAACCAGATTTTATCTTTACGGAACTGACTTGCTATATATGGTATGACTTTCCTCATATTTAATCTTTTACCTGTTCTGTAATCTCCTCTATAAACAAAAAACCCCAACTAAACAATTAATTCTGTATCACACATTCTAGCATTCCATAATTAAAAAAAACTCAATTAATTCTGAATCACATATAAACATATTCTAGCTTTCCGTAATTCAAAGTTATGTCTGCATCAAAAATTTTGAAACGGCGGGGTGATGTCCAGAATTTCGACACAACCTGAATAAATTTGTTTGATTTAAAGCTTGGTTTGCCAATATGAAGCTTGGGGGTGCAATATTGAATATTGAACTTTTTCTAGCATTCATTAATTTAAGGTAGCAAATGGAACCATTCAATCTGGAAATTTGACATAAGCAAATTTGTCAGAATTACCAAAAACATGGCCATTTTTAAGCTTGGTACACCATATTGAAACATCTTGCATTTCTCTAAAACTTAATCTGCAGAATACAGAATCAGATGAACTATCTTTAACCTTTGGCTTCAAACATTTTGACGTTTTGACTTCAAACATTTAGACGTTTTGACTTCAAATATTTAGATTTCAAATATCTACACCTTTTGACTTCAAATATTTGGACTTACTTGAGTTTGGTTGCTTGTGAAGGCTCTAAAACCAATCGCAATTGTTCACATAATTCTTGTGAAAGACTGGATGTCAGAGCTTCATATCTCTGCCACGCTAAACTTGCTTCTGCCATCTTGAAAAAAACAAAGAAGAATAAAATAACAACACTTTGCACTCTAGTATGCCAAACACTTAATCAAACTTGTTTCCATGGAAGCACAAAAATGATTAAATCCAAGAGGTCTCACTAGCAATAGACCCTACATAGGTCGATGTGTGTACGGACAATTTCATAAATGGAAATGTTTGTGAGATATTGTCCGGACACAAAATTGGGATCGAAAGGAGCTCACTTCAATATTCCCCTGTCCAACCCTTTAACTTCCGTTTATTGATGTGGGATAATAATATCTAACGAACCTGTTCAGGAGTAGTCAATGATTGATGAGACCACAAACTCACATTTTCTTCTAAATCGGCTCGAATTTTCTCCAAGTCTATCTCTGACGGCTGAATTAAATAAATTCAAAATCAATCAATTTTTTGTTATATCTATCAATGACGACTGACAGTATTCTGGTTTGGTTGAATCAAAATGTGGGTTTGATGACTGAATGGTTTAATGCATGCACTTTAGATCAGAAGGTCTGTTATTGAGTCAAGTGATGTGGTTTCAATTCCCAGCTTGCACTTGACGGAGTAGGGTCGCCTCACTAACCCCCTGGGTTCTCTCTGGGTCCTCCAGTTTCCTTCCACTGCTAAAGATCCCTGTGCGCAAGCGAATTATTGAATAAAATTGAGCTATGTTTGTCCCGAAATGACCTAGTTTTTGTTAAGGGGATGCTGAACCCCATTTCTCTCTCCTCTGCTCATATGAGTCTACTTACCGTACTATCTAAATGTAAATTCTCTATAGCGGTATGAATGGTAGATTCTGGTCCACGACCAACAGTCATAGTTAAAACTCGTTCTCCTTCTATTTCTACTTTCTCTCTATCCATTTCCATTTCTTCTTCCATCTTCATCTCCATGTTCATATCCTCCATACCTTGTTCTGTTTTTTTACCTTTGACTTTATTGCTCTCTTTCTTCTCTACTTCCATATCATCCTGCAGAGAAATAAAATCAATTGGAAATGTTTTTTCAGCAATGGTAATTCCCTCATTAATAGTACTGTTCGGGATAGGAGGAGTGTGTGGGGTACTTTTAGCACAAAGGAGTCAAGAAGGCTTCAGACCACTTTTTCCTAATAATATGAATAATTTGGTTTAGTAACAAGAGTATGTAGCAATACCTTTTGATTATGCCATTTAAAGTATGTGAAGCTCCTTCAAAAGATCCATGTAAGCTGTATTAGGGTACATTATTGCATCTTTCACTTCCCTTTATCCCAGAATTCACCCTAGGATCAAATTCTTTCAACAATAAAGGGAAGTAACTCATTTTAAAAAAAGGACCTAAGAAAGTTTCAGACCACCATTCCTTAATAATATGAATAAATTGGTTTAGTAATGGAGTACACGAAAATACGGCTTGATAGTTCGTGCCCTTCCATAGGTTTTATAATAAAGGGAAGTAACTCATTTAATCACAAAGGACTGAAGAAGGTAGACTTCAGACGACTTTTTTTTTAAATAATACGAATAAATTGGTTAAGCAACAGAATATGTAACAATACCTCTTGATTATCCTCTTCTTCCACAGGTTTTATATCATCTGTTGGCTCTTCTGGTTTTTGTTCTTTCTCCTCTTTAGGTACAGATTGTTGCTCCAGTTGTTCATCTGTAGCTGCGTCAAGAGTTTGTGCATCATGGTGTGATTTCGAATCTTTAATATGTTCGTAAATATCACCTTCCTTCTTATCCTGCTTCTTCTCTTCTTCCTAGATAAAAAGGCAAAAAGATGAAACATCATAATTATTATTTTGACAGAAAATTTAAATTTTGTTTTTCCAAATGAAAAGGTTATTTCAATAATTATTTGGATATTAAATTGTGAAGTCCAAAAAGTCTGCAGATTAAACCATTGGTTGTAATATTTACCAAGTTAATGAATTCAATCCATAAGGATTTTCACTTTGTGTTATTTTTCAGACTGCACTTTGAGCAGTCTCATGCACGGATAATACACTAAATTAGATAAGCAAGATATGAAGTACCTCTTGATCATGATTAGTTTCATCTGATGTCTTTAATCTTTTATAAGACTGGTCTGGAACACCAAGACTACGATCTTCATCTGATTTACCAGGCTGACGTTTCTTCTCCTGAGGACAAAACAAAATTTGAATAAGATGAAGGGTATTCTCAAGTGTTACATACTCCTTGCAGTGTATCGTTTCATAAAACCTAAGCATGGTTTAATGGTCGAGACCGAGACATTAAGTAATACATTGATACTGCCGAATATCCAACACAAGTGTTTCTCAGTGGCGCGTAACAGACATAATTTGTAAAATTGGAAAAAAAAATTGATAAAATGAAACAAACATAAAATTTCACACACAGAGACAAGCAATTGGGGCATATATAAAAACACTCAAAAATCAACACTTGAAGGCACTCTGGAAAAGGACGGTTTTAAGGTTTTTTGAAACGTAGTTAATGATGATGCATTTTTCAGGGATTCACTTAAACTATTCCATAATTCAGAAGCAGTACAGCTGAAGATTAGAGTTCCTGCAATTGTCCTTTTTCTGGTTTAACAAGCAGGTTACTTGAAGAGATCGCAGGGTTCTGGATTTAGTGCAAGAAGTATCGTGAGCTAATATATTTCAGCTGCATTGATTGGTTGTTGGGGCTGAACAGATGATATCTCAGATAAGTACTGGTTAGTTTAGGATATTTAGTTATTCAATCACTACATCTGAAATCCTTTTATTCGCAAGATTTTAATTCCTTTCAGTATGTTTGGATCATTTCTCAAGATATAACTTCGAATACTTACTTTTCTGTTTTTATTTGAGCCCTGAGTGACCTCCGATGACTTTTCACCTTCATGACCTTCATCTTGTTGTGTGTCAGCCATACCACTTCCTACTTTCTGGAAGATAAGGAGAGAAAGAAAATGGTTTGATGCCAAATCAAAAGAATTGGTTGATTTTAGAAATTACTGTTAAATCTGTAATTAATTAGTTAGCCTGCTACGTTTCAGGTTTAAAATCCCTAAGCAAAGATATACAAGGAGTCCCATAAATGCTGCAGCCTCAAACACACTACCACAGCCCCTAGTGTTCTTACTACTAAAGTATCAAGTGTCCTAATTAAAACAACACCCCAGCACTTTATCCCCACACAATTTTACATTTATAAGTAATTAACTGCCAATGTACCTAGCATCCTTACTAATGTTACCACAGTCCTGAGTGTCCTAACTATTACAGCCCCCAGTGTTCTAAAACGACACCCAAGCACTGTAACTACCACAACACCTACACAAGTTTACATTTATAATTAACCAACCTCCTCCTGTTGATTATCAGCTTTAGCTGCGTCATCTTGGGCTGTGTCACTTTCTTCGATATTAGGTGTATCATGTGATGTTTTACCCTGGGTTTCTATATTCTCTGATTTATCATCTTTATCTTTCATTTCTTCTTCTGTCTCTCCATCATCCTTCTCTTCATCCTAGTCAAATCATACAAGTTTATCATATTATTGTGACAGGTTACCCTCATGGCTATACTGTAAGCCATTTGTTGGTGTGCAACGAATAAACCCACTGGAAGGTTCTGTTCAGTTTTAGTCAGGTCACCATACTTCTTTCTGACAGTGGTCATAACGTCCCTTGACACAAACTAGGTTATTTTGACACTAACACAATTTTTAATTTTATTTCAATAATTTGCGAGCACGTTGGGTTGTTTTGCAGTGGGAGGAAAGCGGAGGACCCAGAGAAAACCAACAAGGTTGGAGAGGCGATCCAACTCCTTGTCACATACAACTGGGGAATCGAAAACAACGCCAGTTGACTCAATGACAGACCTTATTAAAAAGCACACATAATGCTAACCATTCGGCCACCCAACCATCCAATCGAGTAAACAGACTGAAGCCTGAGAAGTCAAGATCTAGGGAGTCTCGGCAAAGGTGTACAATAGTTTCGACGCATGCATGCATCAAAACACACGTTCATCTTCCCCTAGTCCTGACTGAAGGTGGGGAATTATGAGGGGACTTGAAAGGGGAATAGTTTAGGGACTCTCTTCATTTTAATAAGGTACAGGTCATGATGTTGTTTTGATGTCTATAAGGAAGGACTAAATGTAATCTCTCCTATATATAGTACAACAAAAACTATTTACTATCGCCAGCCTTTCTTATCTAATATCATATATATAATATC
This sequence comes from Patella ulyssiponensis, assembly GCA_963678685.1. Classification (NCBI taxonomy): domain Eukaryota; kingdom Metazoa; phylum Mollusca; class Gastropoda; family Patellidae; genus Patella; species Patella ulyssiponensis. The sequence goes on from OY783226.1 coordinate 93,826,521, forward strand.
GAATGAGGGACTGGCTTTTATACACCTATTACACTTGTATTCTGTATTATAGAAAGAGAGAGGTATGGGGGTTTAACATCCACTAGACAGAAGGTCATTATGGGACTAACACATGATTCAATTATATTTCAATAATTTTAGCTGTGGGAGGAAACCAGAGGACCTGGAGAAAACCCACAAGGTTTGAAAGCAACCCTACTAGGGCTTCCAAGTTAGTAATGTCAAAACAGCACCTATACTCTTTGTCATATTTTTGCACAGAATAGAAAATACAAGCAGAATTCTTACATCAGCTGTAAAACCTGCATCTCCCTTTCCCTCCTCCTCCTTCCTGTCCTCTTCATCTTTAGTTTCATCTTCAGGATAATCAACACCTTTATCTCCTACTTCTTCTTTCTCCTGGTGTAAATAATAATAAATATTTACAATGCAGTTAAAAATATCAACACTTTATCGACTTGTGTTGATATTTATTGATATCAAAAAAGAAATAGAGGGAGAGAAATGGGGTTTAACGTCCACTCAATGCAAACTAGATCATTTCAGGACTAACATATGGTTTAATTTTATTTCAATAATTCGCTTGCGCTTTGGGGCTGTAGCAGTGGGAGGAAACCCGTAGAAAACCCACGAGGCTGAATAGGTGACCCGCTTCCTTGCCACGTACAACCGGGGATTCGAAACCACGCCAGTTGGCTCAATGGCTGGATGTATGATACAGCGCGCGTGCTCTAACCATTCGGCAATCCAACCCCCTACCCCAATGTGTACACGGGACCTCGGTTTTTCAACCCATCCAAACTTTATGAATAGAAATGTTAATTCAATGCAGGACTTCAGAACCTAGGATATCATTCAAATTGTGTTAACATTTCTAAATGCACCAGCAGTATAGACAACAATATAACGTAAAATATTGTTGTTGTGTCAGAATATAAGACTAAAAAAATTCAAATTATAAATGTTCCAGATGTATATAGATAACAATATATAAAATATTGTCAGTATAAAGAATATGACTGATATAATTTATTCTAGCCAGTTTGGGCAACACATTATAATATATATAATATGCTTCAAAGTTGGACAGGGCACAAACTGGCATTTAAAACAAACTGAAACAAGTTTGAAAAATTCTAGCTCAATTACAAGCAGCTTCATGGACTTTAATTATCATACTACTGTATACAGTAGAGTAGTATCAGATGTTGTAGAGTAAGCATATTCTGCCTCTTCCATCACTCCCTGTATATAGCAGAAGTGGTATCAGATGTTATAGATAGAGTAAGCATACCCTGCATCTACTAAAATACCTGCCCCTAGCTACTCCCAGTATATCTGAGAAGTGGTATCAATGAATTTTTTTTTGTCCCATTGAATCATGATACAAGAGTGACCAAGTAAACCTACCTCCTCTATATTATCTTGATTATCTTTTTCATCATCTTTTTTACTTTCTTCATCTTTCTCTGGATTTTCCTCTTCTCCCTCTTCTTCTGGTTTATCATCAGACGCCTCCTCAGTTATCTCCCCTTCATCTTCTTTACCCTCCGCTAAAACAGTAATAAATAAAATACACAACCGTTAAAAATACATATTTTAGCTCCATTTTCAAACCCTCTTAGCTAATGATTAATATGGCATGGCTTGGGGCCTTCATTGGAATTTACATGTTCATTTGCTTTGTAAAATAACATAATACAAAATTAGTAAAGATAACTTCCATTTAGTCTGTACAAATAATTAAATAATAGTCAAATCCTTTTGGGACAGAGAGGAAGAAGGACAGATGGGGTTTAATGTCCACTTGACAAAAACTAGGTCATTTTGGGACTAACACATGGTTCAATTTTTATTTAAATAATTCGCTTGCGTGTAGGGTTCTTTACTAGCAGGAGGAAAATGGAGTACCCGGAGAAAACCCACAAGGTTGGACAGGCGACCCTACTCCTTGCCAGTACAACCGGAGATTTGAAACCATGCCAGTTGACTCAAAGAAAAACCTAGTGATACAGCTTGCACATGCTAACCATTCAGCCACCCCACTCCCCAGTAAATCAACCTAATTATAAAATAGTATCAAGGTTTTCACTTTATAAATAAATAGTAAACTTAAAGTTTAAGTAGTATGGTGGGTGCTGTCACAAAAATCTGAGCTACAACTGACCTTGACCTCTGGGTATGATTTTTTTTCAGGGAGGTTTAGAATTTTGGTTTAAAAGCTAAATGTCCAGTTTCTGAGACAGATTTAAAAAAATATAGAACAATTGTCCTTAATGTTTCGTGTAACATTGCTGCTGGGTAAATATACTAATATGTACATTTATGTTGTGGCAAATCCGCAAAACATGCTCATAGTGTATAAAAAAATAATTTTCTCCTTTTCTGACCCCCCCCCCCATATTTGATTTGAGGTTAAAATACTAGAATATATATATAATTACCAGGATCTTCCATTTCTGTTTCCTCTTCTTTTTCTCCGCCTTCGTCTGCATCCAGGTTTAAATCCTCTGGTAATTCCATCGACTCTGGAACGGGATCTGGTTCCTTGCTGTCTCCCTGATTAGCGTCTACTTTATCTTCATTATATCCCTCCTGATAAAAAGAAAGTAACAATATTTTTAAGGATTATTTTCCATGTATGCGATTTGGCCGCAGAAAGAGTTTGTTTAATGCAAATCTAATGGGCCAGTTTCCATGTAACTGGCAAAAACATGCACAGTAACGCCGTGAAAACTCCTACATGGAAACCAAGTTTTAGTCGGAATAAAACTGTTGTTTTACATGCACTCCAAAGTGAAAGTCCTCTCCCCCGCAAGACATTAACAGAATTCTGGCCGGTAAAAACCAAAGGTTCTTCTTGATCCATGCTGGGATGCAAACCTCAACTACCAATAAACAAGAAAAGTAGAACAATAAACTAGTAAAGTTATGTAGAACAATAAAGTAGTAAAGTTATGTAGAACAATAAAGTAGTAAAGTTATGTAGAACTATATAGAACAATAAAGTAGTAAAGTTAAGTAGAACAATAAACTAGTACCTCTTGTAAATCTTCCATGTCATGTATTTGATCTTCCTCCTTCTCCTCTTGTTGCTGTTGCTTGTCTTCCTCCTGTTGTTTATCCGTCGTTTTATCCTGATTATCATCTTTAGCTACCAATTGATTCTCCTCCTTCTGACCGTCGCCAGGTCCCGTCTCATCTTTAGGATTCTCTTCCTGTAATAAATACAGAGTTCATTTCACTATTTCTATGGACATTTTCAGACTATGTATTTTGGATTCAGATTTAAGAGCCTCACAAGAATCTTGAATTGAAGCAGATTCAGATGTTTGCCCAAATAATTAGTACACTAAATATCTTATAAATTAGAGTATGTGTCCTGTAATGAGCAACTACACAGAGTTCATTGGACCCGAATTGGAAAACATGGCAACTGGGGGGGGGGGTAGATCACAAAGTCTGGTATTCAATCAAAGAGCGTCCTGCCTGTTTTTCCGAATTCTTTGATTTCCTTCAACTTCTAAAGACCCTTTTGTGTGCAAGCGAATCATTCACTCACTCATTCATTCATTCATTCATTCATTCACACTCTCTAACTCTCTCTGTAAGGTGTGATTACACATTCTGATCCATTACAATTAACATAAACAAGGGTGTTCCCAATCTGGCCTATTAAATAGAATGTGAAGTCCATCAATACATACTTGTTCTTGTTCATCTTCCTCATCACTACCCCACAGTTGTTCATCTAATTTATCTGTATCTTTCTCATCTAATTCTCCCATCTGTTTCTCGATATCATCATCTTCATCCTCTTCCTTATCATCCTTATCATCTTCACCTAAAATATACAAATAATTCTTTACCTCATTTCGTCAACATATCAAACATATTCCAAAAATTACAAAACAACTGGTGCGTAGCATAGCTGGTCGAATACTGAGAGAGAGAAATGGAGTTGAACATCCACTCGACACAGATCAACATACGGTTCAATTTTATTTCAATAATTTGTGAGCGCGTAGGGCTGTTTAGTGTTGAGAGGAAACCGGAGTACATGGAGAAAACCCATGAGGTTGGACAGGTCGAATATTGAAGTTAAATCACAAGCTTACCAAATCCAACCTGTAACACTAAATAAACATTCAGATTAATTTGTTGGCTAATTGTTTAAACTTTGTTGAGAATTATTGAAAAATATTTAGATTCCTACTGTTGTGTAGCTTAAAATGGAGAGAGAAATGGGGTTTAACGTCCACTCAACACAAACTAGGTTATTTCAAGACTAACATATGGTTCAATTTTATTTCAATAATTCACTTGCGCGTAGGGGTCTTTTAGCAGTGGGAGGAAACTGACTACTTGTCATGTACAATCGGGGAATCGAAACCACGCCAGCTGACTCACTGATAGACTCAGCGTGCACTTGCTAACCATCCGACCAATCACTCCCCAGTTTTAGATGGTCTATCTTGATTACATAATAAGTTTTGGGTTTACAATTTTCACTAGCAGTGCTGAGTAATTAATTAGTCCGTAAATCAGTTATTTTGAAGTCTGACTTACCTTCTTGTTCAAAATCTTGTGGTTTACCATCAAAATCATCAGACATTTCTATTGCATTGTCTTCAGGTGCTACATTAGGATTCTCGTCTTCCTCTCTCTTCTCCTCACCAGCTTTTCTAGCATCATCCAACTGATGAGAATATGTAACAATCATTGTAAATAAACTGGACAGATTGCTATAAGATGGCTCCCAATGGTGCTATAGTGAAGCACTTAAACCAGACAGACCACAATCTTGTAACCACAACAGACAACTATAGCTGTTTGCATATGGATTTGTAATTGGTTACACAATCAATTGGTTCAAAAGCTTGTAATTTTCCAAAAACATACTGTTTTCACTCTGTGGGTCACCCTACCAAAGTTGTTCTGTTTTGACTCTGTGGGTCACCCTACCAAAGTTGTTCTGCTTTGAGTGTGTGGGTCACCCTACCAAAGTTGTTCTGTTTTGACTCTGTGGGTCACCCTACCAAAGTTGTTCTGTTTTGACTCTGTGGGTCACCCTACCAAAGTTGTTTTGCTTTGACTCTGTGGGTCACCCTACCAAAGTTGTTCTGTTTTGACTCTGTGGGTCACCCTACCAAAGTTGTTTTGCTTTGACTCTGTGGGTCACCCTACCAAAGTTGTTCTGCTTTGAGTGTGTGGGTCACTCTACCAAAGTTGTTCTGTTTTGAGCCTGAGGATCACCTTACTATAGTTGTTCTGTTTTGACTGCGTGGGTCACTCAACCAAAGTTCTGTTTTGAATGTATGTTTCACCCTACAAACGTTCTGTTTTTAAAATATCTTACCTGATCTTCTGTTTCTATCTGATCGCTGACATCTTTAACTCCCTCCCCTTCTCCTAAACCACCCTGTTCTATATCCTTAAAATCTGTTGCACCCTCCTTCTCCATCTCATCACTTAGTTCAGGGGGAACACAGAACCCCTAAAATATACATCATACATATAAACATTTCAAGGGAACACAGAACCCCTAAAATATACATCATACATATAAACATTTAAAGTGAACACAGAACCCCTAAAAATACACATCATACATAGAAATATTTTGAGGGAACACAGAACCCCTAAAATATAGATCGTATGTGTAAACACTGCGAAACTAAATTGGCTGCATGTACATCTTTAAATGAAATGGGGTTTAACATACTAATTTCAGCACAAACCCACCCTTCATCAAATTCAAACTGTCAAGGGTTCATTTACGTACACAGGTAGACCCTTTTTTTGTCTCATCCGGATGATTAGACGCATACATCCTCCATCCTTGCCCCTGGTAAAGGAAAAACACACCACAAAATCCAAGGGAAATTTCTTGGGATCGAATCCAGGAACGACTGGCTAGTGAACCAGTACCATGCTCAAACAACCAATCAACAAAATGAAGAGAGAGACAGAGAGAAATGGGGTTTAACTTCAACTCATACAAACTAGGTCATTTCTGGATAAACATTTATTAGTGCAATTTAGTTTCAATAATTTGTTTACACGTAAGGGAAAACCCAACGAGTTTGGACAGAAAGAACTACTCCTTGTCAGGGAAAAACCCCACGAGGTTGGACAGGAAAAACTAATCCTTGTCAGAAACAAGTGTGGGCTCGAAATCATGCGTGACTCAATGGCAGACCTTTTGATCTAAAGTACATGTATTAAGACTATAAAGCCACTCGACCTTCCAATAAATTCAACATACCTTCATAGCGAGTTCTGTAAATAACGCTAGTAATACAGACAGTAGTTTACCACATGATCTATGAGAACCAATCACATGAGCTAAATAATATTCCGTTATTTCACAGTATCGTTCTAGTAGTGGATAAGATCGTAGTAATAAAACAAGGCCGTTTTTTCCGACTGGTTTTGACGCGTCCTCATTAAACATCGTCTCTATCTTCTCCACTAAACTTCTTACCAATGTGGATATCTGAAAATATAATAATAAAGTTAACAAATTTGGACAAGGTCGTCTTCGATGTTGGCATTTATTACTTTGTGAAGTCCAAGTTGCTAAAATACTGACTGATTCAGAAAATGAGAAAGAGAAAGGGAGAGAAATGGGGTTTAACGTCCACTCGACATTAACTAGGCCATTTCAGGACTAACATATGGTTTAATTTTATTTCAATAATTCGCTTGCGCGTAGAGGTCTTTAGCAGTGGGAGGAAACCGGAGTGCCCGGAGGAAACCCACAAGGTTGAGAAGGCACCCCTATCTCCATGCCACACACGCTCACACCAGGGATCGAAACCACAGCCGCAAGCCAGAGGTGACAGGCCAGCTACAGGTTGAAGCGCGGCACTCTAGACCACTAGGCCATCCCGTTTCAGAATATGTCAAGTACAGATTGACACATGGTCCTGCATATGTTTAATGTCCTACCAACCAGACTAAAGACGATGGGCATAAATTTTGTTGCAACTGTCTTCAACTGACAAAGCACGTTTTTTGATCATGTCCCAACATTTAAACATGCATTATGCAAGACCAAAATCTGTCTATTGCAGGTTTTTCTTTAGGCCTTAAATGTTATCTAAATTACTAATTAGACATTAATTAACATATCCAGACCATAATCAACTCTTGGTGTCATTGCTAGCCTGGGATATTTATTGGATTTGAATTAGACTTGTTGTGTAACACTCATTGATGATTTAATCCAAAAATGGATTATCTAGACTATAATTGTACCGAATTTAGTAATGATGATCGAGGCTAGGCCTAAAATTCAAAAGCTAAAATCTTGGTTTAAAGTAGACCAATTTGACTGAAATTTTCAACACATTCCCTTTACATTAACTAGTTTAAACTTTTATAGAGAGAACTGCCAGCTCTTTATCTAATCTCCCATAATGTCCAATAATACTGTTAAATATGGGTGATTAGAAACTGACAAGACGGCACAAACCATTACCTGAGTAGATCGTAATTCATGGAGGTCCGTGTTTAAATCACCAATTAAACCTGTTACTAAATGACCTTCTATAATATCATCAGTTTCTTCTGAAATAACAGAAAGCATGTCATAATAAATTCACAAATTTGTGTTTTTTATCACATCTTAAACAGAAGACACTCTTAAAAAAAAATGTGTGATTTTAGAGAGAGAGAGAGATGCGGTTGAACATCCACTTGACACAAACTAGGTCATTACGGAACTAACATTTGGTTTAATCTTATTTCAATAATTTGCTTTAGCAGTGGAAGGAAACCGGAGGACCCGGAAAAAACCCACAAGGTTGGACAGGCAACCCTACTCCTTGTCACATACAACCGGGGAATCGAAATCACGCCAGTTGACATGTGATTATCAGTTCAAATATGGTTCAATTCCAGTACAGTGTCAAATCCGACATCGAATGGGATTGTGACAATATGTCAGAAGTCACAGAGTGTCGGAATACCCAGTTTTGTCAAAACCGCAAATATTGTAACTTTGAAAACCGGAAGGTCGTCGTCACACGGTCCTGTGAGATCCGTAGGGTTAACAATCATTGAGCTGAAGTGAGCGGGCGTTACGTTCTCAGTGGCCGTTTTATGACCTTGACCCTCATCGGCGAATGCTGCAGTCAATGGTTAAAATACTACAGGCGTTTGTTATACATTTCATCCGCTCACGTAAACGGCTATACACTGTGTTAGTTAACCGCAGCTATTGACGATGAGGGTCAAGGTCATAAACCGTAACGTCCGCTCATTTCAGCTCAACGTGGACAAACTTACGTTATTCGGGTTCAATTGGCATGCGCAACGAATGTTTTTAACAGGTGTTAGGAATATTTGTACAACCGAATTCGTGAGAAAATTCGTAGATATTCTTGAGTATTTGTCACAGTTACTATCTTACAAGAGATTGTAAAATTATCAAGGGAATCAACAAAGACATACACGATTGCGAGTTTTAATCTTACCGATAATTGATTGGCGATTGATTGTTAATCTTTTGTGGCTTCACACCCATCAAGTTTTAATCTAACGGACAATTGATCGGTAATTGCCTGACACCTACCGATTTAAGGCCGGATTATAGTGTGACGATTCAATAGAAATTATGTGACGGGACGGCTGATTGATGTCGAAATCTGGAACTGACAGAACCCGGACTTATCAGATTTTTTGGGGCTGAAGTAAAAAGGAAATAAATCGGGACATGAAAATCATGTTGGATGTCACAGAAATCCGGAGTGATCAGACATCGGATGTGACAGAGTCCACTGTATTTACAAAGATATGATGAATTAAAAATTCCATTGATCTGTACTGCTCCATATGTAAAATCTGATTTTTGCTGATAAAAATGAGTCTCCACTTTACAGATTCCCAAGTAAAGTTTTGCTAATTAATTTCTCCAATGACTGGCAGTAACTTCAGAAATGGATTGCTAAGTGTGATGCGAACCTGTCTAGTTTGTTCCCTGGACAACGAACATCTTACAAGTAAGCACTGATTTTTCAAAACCTCACGCAAATGATTATGTAGCTAAAAACCTACCATTTTCTGCTTCTTCGGTAGCAGACTTTGTTTCATCTTTATCTTTTGTGGAATCTGTTATTGGATGATGTGTTAAAAGTTTTTGAACAGTCAAAAGAATATTTTCTATCACTGAATCTACACTAGTAGCTATGTCCGTTATACTAGTGTCACTAGAAACAAGTTCTTCTGACATCACAACAGGGTTTTTAGACGTTTTTGCCCAATCTTTGAACTCGCCCATACAAGACATAATATTTTCTTCTAAGATATTCAATGGCTCGTTTAATGCACAACTTGTTCCCGAGACAGGGTCTTTGAATAAATTGGACATTGTTGATAATTTTTCACTTGTAGATCTCAAAACGATTGACACATTTTCAACGGTGTTAAAATCCTTCCTGAAAAAAGTTTTAAAATTTTAGAATATGGCAGACAAATAAAAATGATACGTTTTTGGTCTTCAAAGAACAGAAAGAGACTCATCCAACGCTAGGTTTAATTTGAAAATCTGTTTACGGGAAGCTGTTGAAATTAAGTTATATATTTGGCTCTCATGTTTGCTGAATGGTTGACATATGATTATAATGACTTGCCGTTAAAAACGTACCACGGTAGGGGTTACTAAAAATGTATCAGCTGAAGAGACAAACAACAATATATAAAATATTGTCAGTATAAAGAATACAGCTGATATAATTTATTATAACCAGTTTGGGCAACATATTATAATATATATAACATGCTTAAAGTTTGGACAGGGCACAAACTGGCATATTTCATTTAATATTGTCCCACTCTACGAATCTATATAAATAATATCAAAGATGTCTGTGTGTGTGGGTGTATGTGTTTGCACCATACCCTTCGTCGCCACAGTCCACCCCACGGCATGATCCTGTGAATGTTTTAGACAATCTAAATTGGGCCCCTAACAATATAAGTGAAACCACTAAATTTACGAATTAAAACAACTTAATAAGAGGTTGGTGGGGGTACTCCCCTCACTATCCTGAAACATTTTTTGTATGGCTTTTTCTGGACCAGTCCTCAATAAAGCTTTGTTTTTCTATACCTCATACCAGAAATAATTTGTATAATATTCTTTAGCTGTAACTTACCATAATAAGAAGAGTTTATCAGAAAGTTTTAACAATTTTTTATGTTCTGTTGATGTATTCACGATCATTTCCTGCAATATATAACAATATGATTAGGAGAGAGAGAGAGAGAAATGGGGTTTAACGTCTGGCCATCCAACTCGGCAGTATAATTAGGAGAAATAAACTAAACACTGTTATTGAACTACTCCATCCGGCCATCCAACTCCACAATATATTTAGGAGAAATAAACTAAACGTTGTTATAGAACTACTCATCAACACCCAATTTTCCATTACATCAAGTAAAGCTATATCATGAATACCTCTTGTGACGAAATTAGTGCCTACAAAAATATTTGACCATTCATAGGGTATCAGAATATGATTGAGCAATTGAATAGTGATTGATTAATGACTTATATTTGATTAGGAAAACCACCATTTGGCATGACATTAGGCCACACCTGAAAAAGCGTTTCTACTAAAATTCAGGCCCAGAGTTCACAAAGCATTCTAAGACTTAAGTTAAGAATTTACTCAAATCTTTTTGCCATGTTTTAACTAAAATATAGCCTGTTATAACATTTTTGTTGTGTTAATGTATCAAATACATCAATAAGAAAGTATGTGCAAATTGTTGTGTTTCTGGATCAAATATATTTCTCATAAACAGAGGTTGAAAGTTGAGTAAAGTCTTAATTTAAGTCTAAGAATGTATTGTGAACTCGGGAGGTGGGGGGGGGGGCAGAATTCATTAGACATCAATTATAAAGGCCTTTCAAATTGTAGTCGCAGAAATTCTTGGAATAATTCTGCCATGTTTACCTTGATTGTGTCAACACACTGCTGCCATAATGGATCTCCCTTTTTAACCTGTGACATGGGAGACAACTCTTCTATTCGGAGGGGTGAAATATAGTCGTTTCCATCGTTACGATGTCTGGGACATGCTTCTAGTAATAATAGATACTGGTTTAATCCTTCTAATAGCTGAACTGTTAAAACTTTTAATCTCTCCTGTAAATACAAATTGCACAAAAATAAAAAGAAATCTCCCTAAACAGTGCATTATGATGGACATTTTGCTTTTGACATTTCGATCTCCAGCTTAATGAGGCTAAGTTATACATACCAGCCAATGTTTTAAATGGTTTTGTGGTGGTAAGGACGTGTCCTTTGACTTGGTTATATTTTTCAACTCACTCAGAATTTTTCTGAAATGAAATAATTTAATTCAAATAATAACTATTCTGAAAGGAATTGGTGTTAACCCTGTAAAAAAAACCCCATTGGTCATGCCGATATTTATCTATTTGCTAAAACAAAATCAATTTGACTAACAAATTTTTGTAACAAACTTTAAAGCAAAATGGATGTTAATCAAATTATCCAATGAAGGAAACTGTCACATATTTTCTGCTTTGTTGATTTTTTCACAGAAATGGAATGGGGGTTTAACATCCTACTTTTTTGCAGAGACTGCGCTAATGAAAATGGGCCTACTCTTATTCAAAATTCTGTTTTTCTTTAATGATTTTGTGAACACTGCATACCTAATATAACAGTTTTGTAATTATTGTATGTTTCTCTGAGATACTGTTCTTTCCTTTTGTTAATAACTTAACTTTGATTCAACAATAAACCCTAAATTTTTTACATACCTGATAGTTATATAGTTATTGAATGTTTCTCCCAGTTCCTGTCTTTGTTTTGTAAATAGATGATGTAGGTGAGTTGAAAAACCTCGACATCTTTCACTATTACCCAGACCAAGATCCTATCAATACACAAATATCAAATTTATTACAAAATGAAATAAAATGGGGGTTTAACTTCCTACTGTTCTGCTTAGAACTGGTTTTATGAAGACGAGAATACGCCACCCAGTGTGCTATGAGGGAAATTTTGCTCCGGACAGCGGCGCTACAGCCTACTCTTATATATCAAATTCCAACTGCCAAGGGATCTTTTACGTGCATGCCAATGTGTACACAGGACCCCAGTTTTTTGTTCCTTCCGAATGACTAGACAGCTGTCCTTGTCAGGCCCACTGTCCAGCATCACTGACAAGAGGGAACCATGCTGGAATATCTGGACGAACTTTCTTGGTATATGCAGAGATCGAACATGCGACCTCCACAATTGGTAGAAGTGTGAACATTATAAAATAAAGTATATAAAACTTACAGCAGCTGGTTGTATTATAGCCTGATCTAACTGAGCTTTACGAGTTATACATCTATAAAAATACTCCTGACAATTCTCCCATTGACTAGATAATACTTCACCTTCAACACTGAAACAGTCACACGAATATTCTTAATAATTCATCTAATCTACAAACTTATCTATCATGAATTTGGTATTATACGAGACCCGTTCAATGGATCATCACACAAACTCTCTGTGAAATTGGTCCCGTTCCATTATTTGAATAGCCTAGAATAGCAATGAGCCTGGTAGGCTGGAGATCATAGTGAACGGTAATTAATTGGTTTAAGGTGATCTAGAAATGGTAAAGAAAGAATTCTTATTTCTGGTTTACCATCCATACAACTAAGCCAACAGTCTTGTAAGCTCTACAGGGTTTACCATCAACAAATCGGAACCCTGGTTCGAAATTTCTACACAATATCCTGGAGATCTGTACTCAGTGTTAAACTTTTGAAGCAGCAAAGTTTTAATTTCTGGACATGTAGAAGATATTATATAATATGCACCTTATGCTTGGACAGTGAAGTTGTCAGCAGGCAAGTAACTAAGAGGTGGAGCTTTAAAAAATTGTCGACCATAAAAACAATAGATATACATTGTCTGTCCACTACGGATATCAGCTCTAAACAAGTCTGTACTCTGGTTTGATATGTCTAAACAATATAATGGAGTGATTTGCTGAAGAGTTTCAGTATCTATATAGTGTGAAATATTTTGAACATTCAAGTATACCTTTTATGTTTGGACATGGCAGCTGTGACGTCTAATGGCTGTAATGACAGCGAATCTAGTTGCTGTGTATCTTCTTCTAACACTAACCCTTTACGGTACGATAAACCTACAAATAAATAAAAATATCTCATAACTTTGTTACAGGTGTAATAAACATTGTGAACTTCATTTTCCTTTTAAAGTTCTGAAAAAAATGACCGAGGTGTTGGAAAAGGAGAGAAAGAAATGGGGTTTAATGTCCACTCGACACAAACTAGGTCATATTAAGACTTACACACGGCTTATTTGATGTGATGAATTCGCTTGCACGTTGGACTCTTTAGCAGGAGGAAGCCAGAAGACACCGAGAAAACCCATGGGGCTAGACAGACGAATCTACTCCTAGTCACACACAAGAGAAGAATCAAAACTACGCCATTTCATTCAATGACAGATCCTATGATGCAACATGCACGCGTTAACTCTTTTCCATAAGAGAAAAAAATAGTTTAATTGCTTCTTTGATATAAATGTATTTACCCATTTTTGTTAAATATTTGAAAAGTTCTGATAGTGATTTTCTTTTTCTGAGATTCAAAAATTTGGCTTCTTTTTTTTGTTTTTCTTTATCATCTCCCTGTAATAGTAAAATATACAAAACAATCATCAATTGATTAACAACTTAATTCACAAGCACATAGGGATCTTAGCTCCGGGGAAACTGAGGGACCAAGCGAAGTTATAGGATTGGTATACATGTCATTCATTTTAAGTTGGCTTATTTCTAGACCCATACAGAAATCTTATATTAAATCAATATTTTGTAACAAAAACTCTGATAAATTAACAAGATAATACCGTTAATTCTTTACAGAATTAAAGTTGATATTTATTCTAGCCAGTTTGGGCAACACATTATAATATATATAATATGCTTAAAAGTTTGGACAGGGCACAAACTGGCATATTTCATCTAATAAATAATATCACCATTTATAAAGTGTGTTAATACTGAAGAACAGTTTCTAAAGGCGACGTTATTTGTTATATGTATATTCGTTGACTATTTATGAATTAGGGTTTCGAATAGGACTGCAACGTCCGTATCGTGATTCGTTATCCAAATAAAAATTTCACAAAAATAGACTAATATTCCTTTAAATGCGTAAATAAGTCCATTAGCAAAATAACTTTTCTACTTTCAGTGAGTGTTAAGGCGTTTTCGACACTTCAAGTGGCTTATTAGTTGACGGAGAAAACGCTATATCTAAAGTAAATAGGCCTATTTTTAATATTTATTTCCTATCACGATATTAATCGTATTGTAGACTATGTATGAATCGTAAGGCGCATTGTATCATGGCCTGGTGTATCATTGCAGCTCTAGTTTCGAAACAGGAATTTTTTGAGTTGAGACCTAAATCAATATTATCAAAAGCAATCAAAATCTGTAGCCTTCGATTTTAGACCACAAGACCGCATAGACCAAAGTTTTGCATGTGATCTAGATCTGTTTACCTGAGGTATTTCTGCTTTCTGTAATTCGTGAACATTTTCAACAATATCACCTAAAAAAAATATCAGTTTTGTATTTATGTTATTTTTTAAAAAATTGGAATAAAGATACATTATGTAAGATTTAGATAAACATCTGGTCATTCTTGCTATAATAGTTCAGAAATAGAGAATACAAAATGAATATATTAAGTGTTACCTGTAATTGTGTAGTAGTTGTGTATAGTTTTCCTGTGTGGTTTCTCCTTGTCAGTGATGTAGAACAGAGGGCCTGACAAGGACGGCTGTCTAGTCGTTTGGATGGGATAGAAAACCATTGCAGTTTGAATTAGATATAAGGGTAGGCTGTAGTGCCGCTGGCGGGGCAAAATTGTCCTCATAGCACACTGTATGGCCTATGACCGGCTTCATTAGCCGAGTTTAGGAGCAGAACAGCAGGACGCTGAGAACTCCTTTTCATTTCATTTTTGTGTATAGTTGAGAGATGTTACCTGTATAGTTACCTGTAATTGTGTATAGGCGAGATATGTTACCTGTAATTGTGTATAGTTGAGAGATGTTACCTGTATAGTTACCTGTAACTGTGTATAGGCGAGATATGTTACCTGTAATTGTGTATAGTTGAGATATGTTACCTGTATAGTTACCTGTAATTGTGTATAGTTACCTGTGATTGTGTATAGTTGAGATATGTTACCTGTAATTGTGTATAGTTACCTGTGATTGTGTATAGTTGAGATATGTTACCTGTAATTGTGTATAGTTACCTGTGATTGTGTATAGTTGAGATATGTTACCTGTAATTGTGCATAGTTACCTGTAATTGTGTATAGTTGAGATATGTTACCTGTAATTACGTATAGTTACCTGTAATTGTGTATAGTCGAGATATGTTACCTGTAATTGTGTATAGTTACCTGTAATCGTATACAGTTGAGACATACTACCTGTAATTTTATTAAGTATTACCTGTAATTGTGCATAGTTGATAAAGTGAACAAGAGATTACCTGTAAATGTATCAAGTGTTGACAGTAATTGTGTATAGTTGAGAGATGTTACTAGAGATTTCCAATGTTTACTCAGTCTTGGTATTAAAACAGGCAGTCGTGTCTGTAGATCACTCAACTTTAGGGCTTCTTCTATCTCTCCCAATATCTGTTTAAAATAAATAACAATATCAGAATAAAACATTTCATCGAATGTGATGTCCTTTGAATTGAACAATTTCTTATTTGAGTATGGCATGAGAATATATAATACTGATATAATGGATTTGAGAACAAGCTGAAGCTGAAGATTACATAATTCATCTCCATGGTGATGGAGTTTGGTTAACAATAGCAATAGCAGGAATTTTTGAATTATCTATTCTCAGGGTGTGCACAACACAGAACACTTGAAATTCCAGGAGTTTTCCAGGAGTTATTTACTAGATTCGTAGAGTCCCTGTATAGAATTCTACATCATAATGTATTTTTTTATACTCTTGAAGAACTTTTACGTCGACCAAATTGTGAACGTTTTGAAGGAGCATTCGATGAAAACGTTCAGTTTCATATCTTCAAATTTACAGCGAAACCACAAATGTTAACTTTCCAGGAGTTTCAAGGAGTAATCTTGTTTTACCTGAATTTTTCAAGTACTGAAAATAACCTTTTTCATTTTTCCAGGAGTTTCAAGGAGTGTGCAAACCTTGATTCTTGTCTACTCTCCGCCTGCATCATTTCTTTGTTCCATGCAACTACACACAGATCTGGATCGGACGAACATGGGAGATCCAGATTAGCAAGTGTCTTACTCCCTTAGCCAGAGCAGCTCCCTCTTTTAAGTGAGTGTTCTATATTGAAAGTAAATGTTAATATCTACTTACGGTCTTTGGATGTGTTTTTGTTTTTATCATCTGTCTGTAGACTTCTAGTCTTTCACATAGAACAGATCCTTTAGATTGGTTCTCAGGTGTTAAAATTGACATATTATCTCCCCTGTCACCTAGCAACTTGGTTACAGGTTGATTTAAAATAACCTAAATATACAAGAGTTTTGGACATTATAACAGTCGTTAATTCATATTCAGTAATCAAATATCTTCAAAACAATAAAGATGGGAGCCTGTCACGTTATAGTTTTACTCATACCTTAATTTTCTGACGTTCGGATGGTGCTGAAAACGGGGGTCCCTTTAGCATGTAAAAAAACCTTTACACTTGGAATCAAAAATAAGAGTAGGCTGTAGCTCCACTGTCCAGGCAAATTTCCTTCATAGCCTATTCGAAGCAGAACAGTAGGAGGTAAAAGTCCATTTTATTTTTCCAAAGAATGACTATTTCTAACATTATCTCCAATTATTTGTATATGGCTACTACGACTGTAATGAAAGTCCTTATTTGCATTTAAAAAACCCCTCACAATTACCGTTCTATTATAATATTGATTTAAAATCTTTCCACAGGAAAAGAAAATATCAAAATTACCTCATATTTCTTGGCGTATTTATGAACCATTCGATGAGTTTTCTCAGTCGACTGTTTTAAAGCCCAATAATTCAAATCACTCCATCTTGCTATTTTTACAAAACCCTGAAATAAAAATAAATGAAAATAATCCATTAGCCATGATTATGGATATCATGAAATTATAGAAGTTGGATTATCCTTGCCATCCGAGCACACTGTCAAACACTAGACAATGATTTACTCATTATGAATTCTAATTATGTTTCTTTTTGGGGGGGAATGAAGGATTACTTGTTATTCTTAAACGGGGAAACTTAATTCAATTGTTTTCTTGAAAATCAACTAAATATATCTCAACCAATTGCCATTCCTGAAATGTTTCATTCTGCTCACATCTTATTTTGGGTCTAAAATGGCACCACAGTGACAAATCATATCTGTGTCCCATGATTCCAATTCTGTCATTTTGGAACTTTCTGAACTGACAATCCAATGGCCTCTATGCATGATACTAGATCCTTGTCTGATCTGGAAAATAACTTTCCGTGTTTATACCCACAATTCTAACCCCAACCCTTCGGAATAGTTTTACCCACAATTCACCTTTTGTACAGCTTCAATTTGTACGATTGACATGAACCCCATCCCTAGAGAAAGATGTTTTCCAGATCATACAAAGATCTAGTATTGTGCGGTCTCTACACCATTCTTAAAATAGAGTTATTCACCTTTAATTGTTTCTGTATTGGTGTTTTTTGCGACGTTATTTCAGCCTCTACGTTCGGTAGATATTGATGATAAAACTGATACAAGTTCCACAGCAAGTTCATCACCTCCACTAGAAATACAAAATAATATTTATTATATATAACCTTAGACGTCAACATCACAGACGCGTGTATACCAAAAACAAGGCCAAATTTGTACCCAGAAAAATGATTAAATCTGATTGGCAAAAATTCTAATTGATTTTCAAATGAAATGAAATGAGGTTTAAAGTCCTACTGTTTTGCTCTGAACTGGGCTAATTAAGACAGGCATACGCCATACTGTGTGCTACAGCCTACTCTTTTATCAAATTCAAACTGTCAAGGGATCTGTAACATGCACGCCTATATGTATACAGGTTCTCGTTTTTTCGTCCAATCTGAACAAAATGAATTACTAAATGCTAATCAGCACAAAGCACAATCACCATAAGTTTCTTGAACAGTTTACAAAATATGCTCTGGAAACAAAACCGTAACTGCATTCTGACTCCTCAGTTGTATGTGACAAGGACAAGGGTCGCCTGTCCAACCTTGTTGCTAGTCCTGAAATCACCTCAATTGTGTTGAGTGGACGTTAAACCCCATTTCTCTCTCTCTTCCTCCATTAAAACATAAGTCTTACATCAGGCCACTTGTCACAGATAACCTTACAAACAATCTACTGTACCTTGTTTTTCTGACATATCCATTTTATAAACTTGACAATGTAACGCATAAATCATCTGTAGACGACTCTTAAATTCACCAAGATTCGATTTCTCTAAGAACTGTTTTAATGATGTCAGCAATTCAACACTGTCCACAGATTCCTGAAATACAGAGATTAAAAATACTAGAAATTACAGTCACTAGATTACAAACACTGTATATACATATTCCTAGAAAATGTTTACAATCTTCTTAAAAACATCTCTTAATGGTACCATCCACAAGCTTAGAAATGACCAAATGTTCGTTCCAGTACTCTTCAGCACCTCTGTGGAATTTACTACCCCTTCCTATGAAAAAATCAAAGTCTGTCTGGATATTCAAAATAAGATTGAAAACTTACCTGTTCGTACAACACTATGGATGAAATGGAACCAAAATGTTTAACTTTGCAAGTATTTATTGTGCTATATAAATTTGGATGTTATGTTATGTTATAATGTGTCTGTTTATAATTAATTCTATAAAGTTATATATATAGATCTTGCTAGTAGTCTAAATCATGAATCTCAAATAATATTATAAGTTATATTTAACTAGCAAACTGTTTTTATCAATCAAATCATATTCAAAGTTCCTGACTTGTAAGAGAAATGACATTGTCCTGACATTATTTTCGCCACCAAATAAGACAACTTACAACAATCACATTTCTTAAGTAATCCCAAAATTTTTCATACATTTAAATAAATTTTTAGTTTTAAAGACTTCCTTTCTTGAAATACCATATTCTATTAAACATGGCAAGGATTGGGGGCATTTGGAAAAGTAGACCATGAAAAATTTATGGAAAGTTTTCTTTTTATTTTGCTGGAACAATAATAGTTTATCCTATCATCTTGTATTAGTTTATCCTATCATCTTGTAAGTGTGGGAAAAGTATATTCTACAATATATTAGATTTAGAAAAAAAAATCAATTTTATCCAAAATTTCTTCTCAGTTATAGGGGGGGGGGGGGGGTGTCTGAGGGGAATTTCTTTTCAAAGTTTATATCTTGTGGAACTCTTCTGGTAAGGGTTCGGGCTTAGGGTCGAAAATCTTGTGGAATGTGGTACCTCACAGGCATATAGGAGGCCTGAGAAGAATTTTTAGAAACAATTTTTTTTTATCTAAGTCAAAATATTTTGTGGAACTCAACACAGATCCAAAACACTCCATGAAAATTAGTCTAATTTGAAAATTCTGTGGAATGTATTATTTTCAGAAACCCCGATATCTTCTGTTAAGTTGACAGACAGGTAAATCAGTCCGTCTGATTTCACTGTGAGAGAAAGAAAGAGAAAGAGAAATGGCGTTTAACGTCCACTAGACACAAACCAGGCCATTTTGGGACTAACATATGGTTTCAATTTTATTTCAATAATTCGCTTGTGCGTAGGGGTCTATAGCAGTGGGAGAAAACCGCAGTGCCCAGAGGAAACCCACGAGGTTGAGAAGGCGCCCCTATCCCCATGACACATACGCTCACACCAGGGCTCGAATCCACAGCTGCAAGCCAGAGGTGACTGGCCAGCTAGAGGTCGAAGCGCGGCACTCTAGACCACTAGGCCATTCCAACCCTCCTCACTGTGAGAGCCACGGTGGTTCAGTGAGTAAGACTTTGGCTGATGGTACACTGTATGGCATACACCCGTCTTCATAGACCAGTTGGTTCAGAATAGTAGGACGTTGAATCCCAATCAACTACTACGGCCATGATCTATTTTCATCCAGCGTAAATGTTTACCTGTGTTTGGTCAAGGTATGATGTTATCAACTGGTACAGATGGAACCACCATTTACTGACCGACTTCTCACATTTACGTTCTTCTAATAACATGGTATTCTTCCAACATCTACATTAATACAATAATATTACATATCTAATAACATTGTATTAGAGAGAGAGAGAGAGAGAGAGAGAGAGAGAGAGAGAGAGAGAGAGAGAGAGAGAGAGAGAGATAGAGAGAATTTAATGTCCACCTGACACAACTTAAATTATTTTGGAACTAACACATGGTTCAATTTAATTTCAATAATTCGCTTGTGTGTAGGGGTCTTTAGCAGTTCGGAGAAACCGGAGGACCCGGAGAAAACCTTCGAGGGTTGACAGGCAACCTTTACTCCTTGTCATGTATAAGTGGGGAATCGAAACCGTACCGCTTGAGTTAATGATAGACTAAGATTTCATACCACCCAACCCTCACAACATAATATAAATTATATTTAACCCTCACTCCACACAAACTAGGCCATTTTGAGACGAGTTCAATAATTTACAAGTACATATGGATCTTTAACAATTGGAGTAAACCAGAGAATCTAGATAAAACCTTCAAGTTTACAAGCTTGTTCTCAAAATCATGCCACATGAATCAAAGACAGATCTTATGGTCTGAAGGGCATGTTTGACCAATACTAACAAAAGAACGAAATAAATAAAATTTCATACCCTAGTTCAAGTTTTCTCCACTGTACCACCATGGCAGACACTTCGGTAAAATTAGGCATAATAGATACATGCTTAGCAGCATTGGCTTCCCAATCCTGAAAGCCCCCCCAATAATTTATATATGAAATTATGTTCAGCAAAACTTGAATAGCTAATTAATGAGAAAACCCACGAGGTTGAACCCACGAGGTTGAACCCACTACTCCTTGTGACTTAAAACCAGGGGATCGAAACCACGCTAGTTGATTCAATGACAGACTTTACGATACAACGTGCAAGCGTTAACCATTCGGCCATCCCACCTTCCTATTAGGGTTTGGTTAGATGTATGAGGAGGATTAAGAGAATAAATAAAAAATCCTGCTTCAGTAGGGCCATGATTAAATCAACACTATAGACGAAGTCGTAATTGTCAAATTTGAGCCTATGAATGGCTAAAAATACACGCTTTGTTCCCACTTAATTTACATATTACAGTCCAGTAAATTTATTCATATATTTGGCCTCCAGACTTGTACAGTAGATTGTGATTACAAATCATTGTATCAAATTTACAATAAACACGTGTTTAACATGTCTGAAGTTAAAAATAAACATAGCTCAGTAAACAGAATAAACTTATCTCTAATTAAACCTGTCTGATGTTTTCTATTATTAGCTGGTTCGATAAATAAAATAAGTTAATTACAATAATTACCTTAGATTTTTCTAAAAGTAGTTCAAGGCCAACTAAAAACTTCATAATAGGACAAGTTATAGAGAAAGATAAAATTCTCTCAATAATTGCCAATATCTGTAATATACAAGATAAATTTATAGACAGTTTAAAAATATTAAATCAAACAGACTGGGGTTTCACGTCCTACTGTTATTCTCCGAACTGGGCTAATGAAACCAGGCATACGCAATACAGTGTGCTATGAGGGAAATTTTGCCAGGACAGCGGCACTACGGCCTACCCTTACATCAAATTCCAAATGTCAAGGGATCTTTTACGTGCATGGCACTGGGCTAATTAAGTCGGGCATACACCATGCAGTGTGCTATGAGGGAAATATTACTACAACAAGGAGCTCGTAACAACATACACTTATTTTGAATTCCAACTGTCAAGGGGGGTTTTACGTGCATGTCATTGTATACACAGGACTCTGTTTTTTCGGCCCTTCGGTCATAGTTCTGTTAACAATTATTACCTGTAACAATGTTGGATGTTCTGGGAATTCTATGAGTAATTCTTCCAATCTGGTGATAAATCTATCTAAAACACCTTTACACTGACTGACTTCAGCAACGTTAGAATCATAATACACGTCGTAAAACTCAGAGGGTTTTAAACATAAATTCTCATCCTAAAAATGAAATGAAATGAAACAAGATTTAAGACATTAATATAGTACAATACTTTGGTCTATTGTCAAATCTGGGTGTTTTTTTTTGTCCCATCCAAACAACAATACTTTGTCCCTTTGTGCTTGATAACAATAAGAGAATACTTGTAGAAAAGTTGTGCTTTAATTTTAGAATAAACCAGTGATTGTTTCCCATAAAAATTGTTAATGTGCTTCCCAATTGCTAAAGGAGAGAGAGAGAGAGAGAAATGGGGTTTAACATCAACTCGACACAAACTAGATCATTTCGGGACCAACATGTGGTTTTAATTTTATTTCAATCATTCATTTGCGTGTAAGGGTCTTAAGCAGTGGGAGGAAACTGGAGGACTTGGAGAAAACCCACAAGGTTGGACAAGCGACCCTACTCCTTGCCACGTACAACCGGGGATTCGAAACCATGCCATTTAACTCAATGAAGTCTCTATGATATAACACGCACGTGCTAAGCAATCGGCCATCCCCCCCCCACCCAATTGCTAAATGATATTTAAAGATTTAATTGTACCTGTGTAGCGTCTGCTGAGTTAAGACTGGATAATATAGTCTGTTGAACAACACCGCTTATTACAAGATGTCCTCCGACTACACCTAGATCAACATCTCGCCCTAAAATATACAAAATATAATCAAACTTCCCTCTATGTTTGGTGTAGCCATGCCCATACCGTTTTCCCCGACAGGGGGTCAGCCACAAAATTAAGGAGTTTATGAAGTCAAAGAGTTCTGTGAAAAAAAGCACCTAGCGAATTAGAATTTGGTATGAAATTGTTGATATTTGGACAGCAGATATGAGAATCACATTGATAGTAATGGCGATCACCATGCTATGTGTGGGTGTATCACATTTTTGATCCGAATGCTTCAAGTACAGAAAATCCAACTGAAAAGAGTTATCAAGATGTGGGGGTGGGGTCCTCCAAGCATTGTAAAATGTCCCGAGTGAAAAAGCTTTGGAACCATCAATATGCACGAACCACACCCACTGGCATATTTTTGGTGACGGCAATTTGCCATGGTCGCCCTGTGTGACGGGTTCTGCTTGAACAGAATATGTATGCTACAGTAATTCTTACCTAAAGTTCCGAGAGATTTCTTTGCAACTTGAGCTGCGATACTATAACCCAACATGGCTGGTTGAAGATACGCTTCAGGCGTACACGGAGTATGAGGTTTCGGTGTTAACCAATCGGTGGAGACTAGTGAGGTAAATAATAAATCGTGAATTCTATAGACTGTATACATCTCTTCCGTCGTTATACTATCAATATGACTCGCTACAGCATCATCATCTTCCAGTAGTTGTCCCACTTCTTCCAAGGTCTGCGGTCCAACTAAATCAGCATATTCCTACAATTATCATTTTCATATTGCGTGAAAAAATATCAAGTACTGCATGGATGAATTATGGCATGTCAGATTCAACCGGGATATATTGCACCAAACATATGGTGAAAGATGAGACAGACTAAATTATATCACTATTTGCATATAAGTATTTTTTTTAAAAAAAAAATAAATCAAACTCTGGATATACATATTTCAAAATCAAATAGTGTGCTGTTAGATCTTATGTCCTACTTTTATGCATTACTAGGCTAACAAGGAAATTTTACGCAGACATCTGTGCTACTGGATACCCTTCGTTTCTTTCCCAACTGTAGGGGATCTTTAAAGAAGCAGGGAACTCCTTGTTAGTGAGCCAGGGCCACACTAACAGAGGTACTGGCCGGGAGTTACATGGATCTGCCATTTCTGCCCCCTGCCCACAATCAAACAGCTAATCTTCTGCCAAACACAACGTGAAAAATTTCAAAGTAATATTTACGTTTCTCTTACCTTCTCAAATGATGGAAAACTTGATTTAAATTCTGCCTCCTCCTTCTCTTCCTCTGTTCGTTCATCTCCGTGAGTTTTGCTGCGGAATCGATATAAACTGGCATCTTCTGCTTCCTTCTTCCTCCGTCTGTCTTCCTGATCTTGCCAAGCAGACACAAAAGCTCCGAATAAATTAGATAATGTGAGAGTGATGTCTGCCGTTAATTCTCCGCGATGAAAACAGTGAAGTTTGACCAGATACAATCCACACATTAACAACCTGAAATAATACATCGAAAATAAAATATGAAATGAAATGGGGTTTAACGTCTTACTGTTCTGCTCCGAACTGGGCTAATAAAGACGGACATACATAATACAGTGTGCTATGAGGGAAATTTTACCCAGATAGTGGCACTACGTTCTTACTCTATTCACCTACTTTATTTTAAGAAATGAAATGGGGTTTAATGTCTTTACCTTTCTGAGAGAGAGAGAGAGAGAGAGAGAGAGAGAGAGAGAGAGAGATGAACTCCACTGACATAAACTAGGTCATTTTGGGACTAACACATGGTTCAATTTTATTTCAATAATTCACTTGCGCGTAGGGGTCTTTAGCAGTGGAAGGAAACCGGAGGACCCAGAGAAAGTCCAAGAGGTTGGACAGACGACCCTACACGCACATGCTAACCATTCACTAACCATTCGGCAATCCAACCCTCCCACCCCCTTTTTTGCTCCTATTGGGCAAATGAATACAGTGAATTGTACTCCGATTGTAATTCCAACTGTCCAAGATATTTTACTGGCCAAACCTAACGTATACACAGGAACTTTGTTAAGCATACCATCTGAATAGCTAGAAACTGTTCCCAGTCAGCCCTCCACAAAAATACCTGCTCAACAACATTACAGAAACAGACTTTAGATAGTGAGAGAATGCTTATTCATCGAAATTTGACTTACTTTGAGAGGACATCTTGGTTATTATCTGCGTCTGGTGTTTTTAAACTGTTGTTAACCAACTCGCTAGTCGTATCATAAATCAAACACTTCGTTAAATCATGAAACGTCTCGTAACTTCCACTCATCGTAGGAAACTGACTTAAAACTAAAACAACATCTTCTAATGTCTGACCATAGATTTGCTGAAATTTGTGAAAGAGAGAGAAATGAAGTTTGACATCCATTCAAAACCAAACTAGGTCATTTTGGGACTAACATCTGGGATATTTTTATTTCCATAAATTTGCTTGTGCGTAGGGGTCTTTAGCAGTGGGAGAAAGGAGTCGGAGAAAACCCACAAGGTTGGACAGACAACCCTCTTCCTTGTCACCTACAACCAGGGATTAAAACCACACCAGTTGACTCAATGACAGGCATTATAATACAGCAAGCACATGCTAACCATTCGGCCATCCAACTACCCGGGGATCTAGAGAAAACTCATGAAGTCAGACAGGTGACACCACTCTCGGTTACAAACAAACGGGAAATCGAAACCATGTGACTTGACTCAATGACAGACCTTACAGCCTAAAGCACATGCTATAACACCAGGCCAACCACCTGCTGATAATCGAAGAGAACGGAATGAAGTTTGAAGAAGTATTAGCAATCAGTAAATAATAATAATTGATTTGACAAGATTATATACTTACCTTTGGAAGTGCTGATTGTTTTTGTTCCATTTCAACTTTTTGAGCGAGTATACTGATGCCTAATCTCATCTGTAAAGATAGAAAAAGTTGGTCAAAGTACAAAACTTTTTTATGATACAACATAAAAGAGAGATCCTTTGTGCCATGTATATATTCATACATTTGTACATAAATTATTGCAAAATTACTTAAAAAGCAGTTTGAAAAGGGGGCCTACGATACATTCCTTTCTTGCCTGAGCTTATTACCAGCTTAGTCTGGGCCTACTGGGCTTGAAACAAAGTCCTACTGTCCATCTTCAATTGGAGGATTGATCTCGCTTTAACTTTATATATCTTATCAAGGCCTTTACGCAATACCCTGCATATTTCGACACTAATTTCGAATGGACGCTAACGTCTCTGTAGATAACCTAGCTGTAAGTTTGGGAATTGTGAAGTAATCCAGCAATGTCCAGATGTCATAAAACTCTCATTCGTTGCTTCAGGAACATGACTGACCCTTTCCAGCAATGAGGCAACTTATTTGGGTATTGTAATAACTCTATTGTTGATAACAAATATAATCTGTTAACAATTGTACACCAGAGGATACCTATATTTATTGTAGCCAGTTTAATTGGGCAACACATTATAATTCATATAATATGCTTAAAGTTTGGACAGGGCACAAACTGGTACATTTCATCCAAACATGTTACACTCTGATTCAACATCACATTAATTTTGGGTTCAGTTCGAACACACAGGTCATCTAATAAGGACTAATATTGTATTTTCTTCCCCTTTCAGTTTCATTGTTGAGCTTTTTTAGCAGTGGAGAAATAGAGAGAGAGAAATGATTGCAGTCCCAAAATGACCCAGTTTATGTTCAGTTGATATTTAAACTGCTCTCTCTTTTTTTCTGCCGTGTAAGAATATAACTACAATAGCTTTTGCCCATCATCCACCTCAATCATTTGCATAAATGTAAAAAATTTAACCAATGAAGCAGCAGCTTTTGTCTACCCACCTGCTGAACGGCTGTCATGAAAGGTTTGATCAAATCTGGATAATACCAATACTCTTTGTCTAGTCCATCCAGAAAACTATGTAACGTCAGTTGCCATGCCTCTTCCTCTCGTAGACTTGTCGTCACAGCAACCATATCACTTCTCTTCTCCAATAACAGTTGATTGGCCGATTTTAATTTACTAAGAAGGGAGGTTACTCTGTCAATCGATCCAACACTTTCTAAGAAAGCTTTTACATCGTGGATTAAACTCTGAAACTGTAAGAAAATAGAAATGGAAAAATCTAAAGAGCTGCAAAAATTGTTTATAATAAAAGCAGTCATATTTCTTTTTATATCCCATATAAACAGCTAGAAATTTGCACTATTGATCAGGGGGAAACCAGGCTAAAAGTTGTGAGAAACTTTCTCAGTTATCAATGAGCTTGCGTAATACTCACTTAACCCCAATGGGGACCCCTTAAAATAAGTGTGACACTTTTTGAAAAAGCCTAAGACTCTGTCAATTCAAGTTGGATCGACACCACAATTGGCATGCTTGTTCTTTGAACAATTCCTCATTGATTTTGTGAATTAGATTTTTGAATTGAATCCAATAAGATGGTCATAGTACGATCGCACTTGTTGTATAAAAACGAAGGGTTAATTTTACCTGTATTGGGTCTGGTCTGTAAGCCTGTTGTTCTTGTAGTATCTCTATATCACCCATTAGTTCTGTTCTTCTCTCCAGTAAATATCGTAGTCTGATGTGACGATTGTTGTCTTCTATATCAGCGATGGTTTGTCCTGTCTTTAACTTTATGTGCATCTCAAATACCTGAATCTCAAGTTCTACTTCATTCAACTACAAAAAATAAAACATACATGTACATAATTCAAACATTCTATTTCTTTAAAATATTCGATGGCGACATAAATAATGCGACTGAGGAATATATCAGCAAGCGAGAGAGAGAGAAATGGGGTTTAACTTCCACTCGACACAAACTAGGTCATTTTGGGACTAACATATGGTTTCAATTTCATTTCGATAATTCGCTTGCCATAAGGGTCTTTAATTAGCAGTGGGTGGAAACCGGAGTGCCCGGAGGAAACCCACGAGGTTGAGAAGGCGCCCCTATCTCCATGCCACATACGCTCACACCAGGGATCGAAACCACAGCCGCAAGCCAGAGGTGACCGGCCAGCTACAGGTCGAAGCACGGCACTCTAGACCACTAGCCTCCCACCACCACCAAGCGAAGCGAGGTGTAAAATAAAATGAAATAGAGTTTAACATTCTGTTTTTCTGTACCAACAAGTTAAATAAAGACCTGCAATCAAGTAAATATCACCGCTTCTTTAAATAATTTCCAACTAGTGAGCTATCCTTTAACAGGATCCCAATGGTAAAGGTACACATGGGACTTTGGTTTTCATTCCATCTGAACAACGAGATTCCTGAACCATTGACAAGAGTGAAATCAGGCTGCAAAATCATGATGAACTTTCTCGACCAAAACCGGGATCGAAACCCAGATTACTGAGGGCGCACTCATGAGCCAAGTTGTCACCTCTTTTTTTTTTATCTTCCTACCATAAAAACTAGAGGCTTTTCCTTGCAAGACCCACCTTTCTGTAACACTATCAAAAGGTACATTAGGCTAAAAAATCCTGAGGTTCGAAACTTAAATTAGTCAGTCAGCGCCATATTCACAGAGCCACTGTGCCACCATCCAAAAATATTTTTAGACGTTACTTACTCGACTTTGATAGTTGTTGAGTTTTATGGCCTGTTTCTCTACTGGATCGACTGGTCCAACTGGCGCTAATAAATAAACACTGGCAAGTCCCACATACGCTAAACCAGCACCAATAATAACCATATTTAGACATGACGATTCCACGATTCCTGGTTCCATAATAATCTCAAAACATCGTGATATTAGCGAGATGGCTGGATGGTCTACAGACGGTCCAACTTCCTGAAACAATGACTGAACCAGACGTATATCGTCACGTGTCAACTGTTGTTCTCGTTGCCTTGACAACACCTCCACCAAGACATCGTGCCACTGTTGTTGTTGATCGTGTTCTAGTAACGAACCAAAAGACTCCAACATTTTCAAGAAAGATGAAATTAAATGCCGGCATTCTATATATCTGGAAAATAAACGCAGAAGATATTTCAATTGTAGCTTCTCAACAACTGACTTCAAATGTTCCGAACTACCTTCAGAAATGATGACGCAATCTACTTGTGTTGGATTTTTGACAGTTTTAAGCCGTACTGGGGCCAGCATTTTCCAGAGAGAAAGAGAGAAATGGGGTTTAATGTCCACTCGACACAACTAGGTCATTTCGGGACTAACATATGGTTTTTTAATTTTATTTCAATAATTCGCTTGCGGGTAGAGGTCTTTAGCAGTGGGAAGAAACCTGAGTGCCCGGAGGAAACCCACGAGGTTGAGAAGGCGCCCCTATCTCCATGCCACATACGCTCACACCAGGGCTCGAAACCACAGCCGCAAGCCAGAGGTGACCGGCCAGCTAGAGGTTGAAGCGCGGCACTCTAAACCATGAGGCAATCCCAAACCCCCAGCATTTTCCAGAATGTCCTACTTTTCTGCACCAACTAATGACAAGAGAGATTTTACCAAGGCAGTGGTGCTAAGGTCAACAAGTGTTTGGAATTCCATCTGTCAAGGTTTTTTACGTTTTACGTCCAATCTGATTCCACTGGACATTGCTCTTTCCTCAACTACTAACAAGGGCGGAAACCACACTAGAAGATCCTGACAAACGTTTTTGGGTAATACCAGGAGCGAACTTTGTACCTTCCGAATAGTAGTTATTGAGCCGCAGGATTTTGCAGTATTTGCAGTAGGGTGAGATTTTCAAAGAATTCTAATTCTAATTTTAAGTATGTTGTGGATAGAGAGGGTTTAACGTACACTGGACTAATTTCGGGACTAACACATGGTTTAATTTGCTGGCACGTAGGGGTCTTTAGCAGTGGGAGGAAAGCGGAGTACCTGAAAGTTGGAGAGGCGACCCAACTCCTTGTCACGTACAACCAGGGATTCGAAACCACGCCAATTGACTCAATGACAGACCTTATGATACAGTGTGCATTCAACCCCTCATGTTGTGGATAAGGAACACATAACCGATGCAGGGTACATTAGTCAAAACCTAAGTAGACAAATTTTCACAAATAAAACCTGGTTAAAAATGATGCGAAGTTGCTAATATTTGCCGGCACATCAAACGAAATCAGACACCAGGCCAATCAGACTCTATACTAATTAACAACGATGAAAAAACACTCACCTAATATCAAATCTTGGTGAAGATAAAGCAGAGTTTGTTGACCACAGATGGGACGTTATTTGTGATAATTTATCAAGTTGATTATTAACGCCACCTAGTGGTACATGTAAGGGGAGATAACTAGCTTCTCTAGGATTGTTATGTTTGGATGATAATATTGTAAATAGAGGATAAGACAATGGCAGTAGATGTAGATTACCAGGACCCTGTAAACAAAACAATTACCGATAAACAACATAGTTTCTTTAACAAATGATAAATGTATGTCCTGTTTAACGAGCATACTGTATGGACCAGGAACCAAGCCTTTAATCAGCCTATAATCAGATTCTTCGATTATCACGAATACCAGAGTTAGAGAGCTTCACATCCACTTAACACAAACTAGGTCATTTCAGGACTAACACATGGTTCAATTTTATTTCAACAACAGCACTTCCACAAGAAAAGATTAAGCTGTTGTTGCATCTATCTTCAAGACGTTGTGAACTTTTTATCAGTTGGAAGCCATACTTTAAAGCATCAAATAATTCATGGAGACAAAAACATGACTTACTCTACGACGATCTGTGACCAGTTCCTCTTGTGTTTGAAATGGCCGATTCCATTTTAACCATGTATCGTAATTACAGGTGGCAGCACTGTGCCACATTCTACTCATTATAACACCACACATTTCTTCATAAAACACATTCTGTTGGAGGTAAAATATTATTACATTAAAACACATTCTGTTGAAGGTAAAATATTATTACATTAAAACACATTCTGTTAGGAGTTAAATATTATTACATTATACTACATTATGTTGGAGGTAAAATATTATTACATTATACTACATTCTGTTGGAGGTAAAATATTACATATAACACATTCTGTTGGAGTTAAATATCATTACATAACACATTCTTCTGAGGGTAAAATAATATTACATGGTAACACATTCTTCTGGGGGTAAAATATCATTACGGTCTTTTAGGTATGGATAGTGATGAATGCATGAAATGTTTTTTTCATTACACATTAAACTATGAGAAAGATAGAGAAATGGGGTTTAACGTCCACTCAACACAAACTAGGTCATTTCGGGACTAACATGGTTTAATTTTATTTCAATAATTCGCTTGCACGTAGGGGTCTTTAGCAGTGGGAGGAAACCTGAGTGCCCGGAGGAAACCCACGAGGTTGAGAAGGCGCCCCTATCTCCATGCCACATACGCTCACACCAGGGATCGAAACCACAGCCGCATCAAACTATGACTTCAACATCATTTATCTTAATTCAATAACAAATGACCTTTTCACACAGATCAGATGGTGTTTGTTTTTTATTTGTTACTATATCGGGAATACAAATGTATTTGTCTGTTATATTTACCTCGGGTAAATGTTGCTGTAGTAGATGAACAATAGACGACGGTGTATATTTCAACATAAAATCGGTTAAATTCCGTAGAGACACAGAGTTATCTTTCCTTGTGAAGACCAAATATTCACACAGAATACTGGTATGTTCAAACAAGGGCCATAACTCTACAGACTGTTTCACCGCTTGTCCTCTAACAATCGTGGAAGGTTTAGGTTCATCGGTTTCCATGGCTTCAAACTGTTCTTCTAATATTCCTGTCAGTATCAGCGCCACTCGTAAAGTTTGTATCCGATCTCTAACGGTTTCTATAAGAGATACAGAAATTAAAAATAATTCTTAAGCAGCCATTTAGAAATGAAAAGGATTATCAAAATGAAATGGAGTTGAATGTCTTCCTTTTCTTCACCAAATTAATTTCTATAATCAGAGAGAGAGAGCGAGAAAAATGGGGTTTAACGTCCACTCGACACAAACTAGGTCATTTTGGGACTAACGTATGGTTTCAATTTTATTTCAACAATTCGCTTGCGCGTAGAGGTCTTTAGCAGTGGGAGGAAACCCATCAGGTTGAGAAGGCGCCCCTATCTCCATGCCACATAGGCTCACACCAGGGATCGAAAGCACAACCGCAAGCCAGAGGTGACCGGCCAGCTAGAGGTTGAAGCGCGGCATTCTAGACCACTAGGCCATCCCAACCGTATAATCAAAGAAATGCTATGGCTAAATATTTCAATGATTTTCTAAGGTCTAGTGTAGTGCTTGGTATTGCAGTCACGATATGATACGTATTGCGATTCAGTTGATACAATACGATTTGTACCACGATTCATAACCAGGTCAATATTTACCAAGAAAACAACAAGATAAATGAATACTTTATATTTTTAGTCTGGCCGATGTTGAAGAAATGTAACTGTTTTATATCACAATATTAATGTGTATCAAAATAAGGACCAAAACAATTTAAGAGTGTTTACGGAAAATGTGTCACAGTTTACTTACTGAAGAGACAAAAAAAAAACAACCAAGTTATACATCGATTCAGAGCCTCGTGATTAAATAAGTGAATCACAATACATCGATTCAACGATAGTGTACACATTGTATGGCAAATGGCCTTCATTAGCCCAATTGAAGAGAGAAAGAAAATCGGTTTAATGTCCACTAGACACAAACTAGGCCATTTCGGGAATTCAATTTCATTTCAATAATTCGCTTGCGCGTAGGAGTTTTTAGCAGTGGGAGGAAATGGAGGACCGGGAGAAAGCCCACGCGGTTGGACAGGCGACCCTAATCCTTGTCACGTACAAGCGGGGAATCAGCCCAAATTGGAGCAAAAAAGTAGGCCAATAAACTGTATGAGAATCAGATATTTTTGCTTATTTTACAATTTTGAACGAAATGTGATGGGTCTTTAATTAAAAAATTTACCATAATTCTCTTCTTTTAAATTCAAAGCCTCGAAAACAGATTTCAACTGTTTACGTAGATGTACGCCATCGGAAACCATCGCTGCTACTTTCGTTTTTATAAGTTTATCATTTCCATGTTTGTAAACGTTCAGTGCATCAACACAATATCTAATATCGCTGTGGATGTCTGACTCTGATTCTGTCTTCAATGGTTTAGGATGACCAAACGATGATAGGTATTTGATAAATTGTTTGGCGGCAATGTTGTCTTGTCCGAGTATCTGTTGTAATTGATTTAATATGGAGTTAAGTACACTGGGAATGCTGAAACAATCAATATATTATTTTAATTTATATGTATTTTTAATGCAAGCCATTAACTGAAGAAAAACTTCTTAAAACCATTCGACCTAAGTTGAACTAATGAAAAACTGCCCAAACTGTATAGTTGGTCAGGTTGAAAATATCTGCAAAAAGTTTTTGATGATCTGCAAATGCTATGAGCGAGTGAGAAATGGGGTTTAACGTTCGCTCGACACAAACTAGTCCATTTCGAGACTAACATTTAATTTTATTTCAATATTTCGCTTTAGCAGAGGGGGGAATTGGAGGACCTGCAGAAAACATACGAGATTGGAGAGATGACCCTGCATCTTGTCACGTACAACTGGGGAATCCAAACCACGCCGGGCTAAACTAAAACACTGAAGAACAACAAATCTATGGCGGGCAAAATGACAGGCACTAGAGGAACTATGCCACGCTTTGTCTGGTTATGTAATTAGCTTTTTTATCAGGTTTGCATAAATCAAGAAAATTCCACAATAAAAAGCTCTTAAAAAAAGAGAGAGAAATGGGGTTTAACACAAACTAGGTAATTTCGGGACTAACATATGGTTTAATTTCATTTCAAAACTTCGCTAGCACGTAGGTGTTTAACAGTGGGAGGAAACCAGAGTACCCGTAAACAACCCATGAGGTTGGACAGGCAACCCTACTCCTAATTACGCACAAGCGAGGAATCGAAACCAACCCCCTAACATATAGTTAGGAAAGAAACTGTTTATAAAGGTCTTTCTAATTCTATAAAGGATAATTTTTTATATTTTTTAAAATAACGGTAATCTACTTAAAATCTTGGGACCTTCCCCTTGCCCGGACAAGTGGGTGCCTATAATATTAACAAATAGGAACTCTTCAGTATTCTTCATTAGGAGTAAATTGATCATCCATTCAAATTTCAGTTCAAATTACTCAATTCACGAAAATGGAAGAAAAAGGAAAATAAAATTACTTCAGTTTTTCAAAACTATTTCAAGAGATTCTTCATATTCTACTGAAGCATGATTACCACACGAAAAGAAAACAATTCTAAACCAGTAATTAGATTTCGCTGTTCCTACAACAATTTTATCATGAATAATCATCTTAACTATTGTTGCACGATAACCTATTAGACATAATTGTTGACGAGAATTGTGTTTGATTACCTGCTAGTGCCAGCCATTATCAACGGTTTCAACAATTTATTGTACAGCCAATTCCAGTGAAGAGATAATCTGGAGAGAAAAATGGCCTCAGGATGGTTCTTCATGGTTTGAACTTGGGACAAAAAGTTCACAATGAGAGGTAGATGGTTCCAGAACTACAGATAAAAAAATGTGAATCAAGAAAAGATTAATATGATACAGAGTCATACACTCAACATACAATAAGTAGATATCATTCAATATATTAATTGTTTAGTACACCCTAGAGCATAGATGACTCACAGAGAGAGAGAGAGAGAGAGAGAGAGAGAGAGAGAGAGAGAGAGAGAGAGAGAGAGAGAGAGGTCCACTCAACACAAACTAGGTCATTTCAAGACTAACATGACTCAATCTTATTTCAATAATTCGCTTGCACGTAGGGGTCTTTAATTAGCAGTGGAAGGAAACCGGAGGATATGGAGAAAACCCTACTCCTTTTCGCGTACAACCAGGGAATCAAAACCATGCCAGTTGACTCAATGACAGACCTCATGATACTACATGCATGCACTAACTGAGCAAAACTGTGCCTTCCGACCCATTTTGTGTACAGTTCCGTTAGAATTTTACGGACAGCTCTACCTCCCCTTTCCATGCAAAAAGAGAGAGAGAAATGGGGTTTAATATCCACTTGACACAAACCAGGTTATTTCGGGACTAACATATAGTTCAATTTAATATTAATAATTCACTTAGGAGGAAACCCACTAGATTATTATGTGAAAGTGGGGAATCGAAACCACAATGACTCCCCTTAAAGCGGGAATTTCATATTTTCCAAGAAAGTCAAAACATATTTATTTCTATGTCTTTTGCTCAATAGGTTGTCAACTCACTATTATACAACCATAGGCATTATTTCCCACACTTAAAAATCTTTCACATCGGAAATAATAACACAATTACCTCCTTGTTTTCCCATTCCCCCCCATGCAATAGCTATCTTCGAACGTTTGAATTTAATCTTGAAAGTGATATTTTTGCCAATTTCTCAACTGGCAATAGTGAATTATTGGATTATTCTTTAACAAGGTTGGACTGTTTACAGATACCATCAATTTTAAGACTTTATTTTAATATATTTAAAAAATATAACTTAAAAATATGAAATTGCTGCTTTAAGCTCTAACTAAAGTGTTAAAACATTTGCTACCTCCCCCACCCAATAGACAGAGAAAAAGATAAAATAAAAATACCTGATATAAGATGGTAGTATTTGTTGGTTGATCTGTTATAGCTGATCTCAGCATATTTTCTATTTTATTAAATAAATTATTTACATGTACCAATACATACAGGGGTGATGAGGGCAGGGTGGATGCTGAAAAAATGACATTTTGATTAATCTAAGTAAATCTACAACATTGAAGATAAGCTTCCATCAGCCAATGTAATAAGTGTGAAGTCTCTCAGAGTCTCATTTTAAAGCCCCAATAACACTCTTGTTGTAATTGAATAATATGTCCCAATCTTTATTCTGGTCAACAAATTGTATTATTTTACAATATTCAAATAAATTGATGATACAAATTTCATCGTAACACACCTAATTTAAAAAATTGGAAAAAATCAACTACATGATTTGAAAAGGTTAACGTAAACCTTTTCAAATGTGACTTGGATTTTAAAATATTTTCGAACCCTCTGGACAAGTAAAATATGATGTAATGGATAATTTACACAACAGGTAGGACACATAAACATCTGGTACTTAGAATAACGCTATTATTTATTTTCTAGAGCTGCCAAGCCAGCAAGAGTGTTATTGTCCCTTTAAGTAAGCATAGGTTCCGGGCAACAAAACATATGCCCCACCAGCAGCTACGAAGTAAACAGCACATAAAAATTTTAAAAATTCACATCATAATTAAAAGTCTCTACACGATGCTATCAAGATTTCATAACAAAGGGCAATAACTCTCAATGTAGTTTCTATAAAATTATAAGTTAAATGAAAAGGGGCGTAACATCCTAATGAAGACATGAAATGAAATGGGAGTTTAACGTCCTACTCTTCTGCACATGACCTGGGCTAATGGAAAACGGGCATACGCCATACAGTGTGTTATGAGGGAAATTTTGCCCGGGCAGTGGCCCTACGGCCTACTCTTATATCGAATTCCAACTGCCAAGGGATCTTTTACGTGCACGCCAATGTGTACACGGGACCTCGTTTTTTGTGTCCCATCCGAACAACTAGGCAGCTGTCCTCGTCAGGCCGTCAGGGGTTACCACGCCGGACTAATGAAGACAGGCATACATGTACACCATACATGTACAGTACACTATGAAAGAAATATTGCCGGGACAGCAGTCGAATTCCAACTGCCACGGGTTCTATACCATTATAAAAATGAAAATGAAATGGAATGGCACTTAACGTCAATCTAATTGAAATTCAGATCTATATTTCGTTTCGGTTTTTATAATTTCGATGGCCTACACTACATGCAGATCTAACAAGTTATAGCGGGAGGTCACATTCAGCCAGTTCAGATGTCAAGCACACAACATTTGACCCTATAACCTCAGTCATTTGATTAACCAATCCGAATCGTCGTTGCTTTGTTTTGATTTCTATAGCTGATAATGCCTACCTACAATTCTGCGCAAAAAAGGTCAAACCCTCGATTCGACAGACAATTTGATTGGCTGACCCCTCATTTCAAGCAGAACACGAGTTAAATAAGAAGTCCTTCAGATCCTAGTGTAGTAAAGACAAGTTAAACAAAATTTTGAACTATAAAAACGAAACGAAATAGGATCTGTATTGCAGATTGCACTTAACGTCCTTTTGTTCTGCTCCAAACTGGGCTAATGAAGATGAGCATACACCATACAGTGTGATATGAGGGAAATTTTGCCCCGACAGCAGCACTACAGCCTACTCTTATATCGTGTCCAACTGTCAAGGGATCTTTTACGTGCACGTCAATATGTACACAGGACCTTGATTTTTTGTCTCATCCAAACGACTAGACAGCTATCATCGCCAGTCTCTTTGTTCTACATCACTGACAAGGAGGAACCACGCTGGAAGATTAAGGTGAACTTTCTAGGCCAATGTAGGGATCAAACACCCGACCTACAGGCTAGTGAGCCAGCGTCCCACCCAGTTAGCCACCATGATTCCCTTTCCCCGAATTATAGAAGTTCAACTCATCAAACATAATCTATACAGACTGATAATCTGAATAAACAATCTAAGACAAGACAAAAACATTACTGATCTCATCTGAAGATGAAGAAAACCCACACATTGATGCATATATCATAATCAATCAATAATAATAGTGTATGAGAGAGAGAAGAGAGAGAGAGAGAATGAGAGTGAATCTTATTTCAATAATTCGTTTGCATGTAGGGGTCTTTAGCAGGAAACTGTGGGACCCCGAGAAAACCCACAAGGTTGGACATGTGACCCTACTCCTTGTCATCTACAACGATAAAGCACGCAGCTAAAGATTTGGCAATCCAACGCCCCCCGAGAGAGAGAAGAGAGGCTAACATAATATGACATTGTTTGTTTATAAATAATTCAAGTGAATACATGTGGTTTATAAAATTTAGAATTGCAGGGAAAACCACAGGGTGCTTAATTTATATGTGGAATGTTCCGTTTTAGTTTAATTAATGTAGCGTGAGATAGATTCTGAATTTAATCGAGCGCAAGTGACATGCAGTGCAATACTTCAATTTATTTATCAACCAAATAATTACAATCTCTGTAAATCCACCCACCGTGATGCCATTACTCTAGCAATGTGCATTTAACTCGATAGCATGGTATTCAGTCTAATGCTGTAAACTATAACCAAGCATTTGAACATAATGCTTGGACGGCATGTTTTTCTTGTATTATGTATATTCATAAATAAATAGGTCTTGTCATTTTATTACAACAGACTATTATACATTGTAAATTGAGACCAGTAATACCTATAGCCAGACACTAATCTCCTATGATTCAATATTCGGTAATTAATGTATTCATTGTTTTAATCTTTACAAACAGAAGTTTAATTGTTTAGTTGTTTTATGGATTTAGTATATAATTAAGCTCCTTCTACACCTTTACATATTGTATTATATAATTAACATATTTTCATTGAGAGAGAGAGAGAGAGAGAGAGAGAGAGAGAGAGAGAAATGTGGTTTAAGGTCCACGACACAAATTAGGTCATTTCGGGACAAACATGTGGTTTAATTTTATTTCAATAATTCGCTTGCGCGTAGGGGTCTTTAAGCAGTGGGAGGAAACGAGGTTCGACAGGCGACCCTAGTCTTTGCCATGTACAACCAGGGACTTGAAACCACGCCAGTTGACTCAATGGCAGGTAATGTGATGCAGCGCACGCAGGGTAACCATTCTGCCATCCAACCCCCTTTTTCATTTAGTATAAGTCACCAGTGGCGACATTTTGTTCATCTTAAAAACCATTGGGGATAAGTATCTCAACAACCAGATCCTATAAATTAGATTAAAGTTTCATACAGAAATGTACATCATCTTGTTCATAGTTATAAAATGATTTTAATGTTATTGCTGGTCGATCAAATAAATCCATATCCAGATTATACAGTTGTTCCTGGTTTTGAAGGACGGACGGCCCAATAAGGACAGCTGCATAGTCGTTCGGATGGGATGAAAAACTGAGGTCCCATGTACACATTGGTGTGCACATAAGGGTCCCTCGGCAGTTGGAATTCGATATAAGAGTAGGCCATAGCGCCGCTGCCTGGACAAAATTTCCTTTACACCACACTGTATGGCGTATGCCCTTTTTCATTAGCCCAGTTTAGGAGCAGACCCCATTTCATTTGTTGCTGGTTTTATGGAAGTAATCCAATAAGTTACGAAACTGTGTAACCCAGTCTAAGGTTTAATATAAAAGAGAGATTGTAGAACCTAGCGAACCCCAGCTTTCTATTACTAAACTCAACTTCTTTACTGTCTTTATATAAACACCACCACAGATTTCATTCACAGCTTAAGACATCAATCTGTTCAACGCGGAATTTGTGAGATAGAAAATGAAATGAAAAGACATGAAGTTGAATGTTTTACTTTGTTGTACCAACCAAGCAATAAGAAAGGCATATTCTACTATGCTATCCTCAAAATACATATAGTATTGACCTCATGATACGATACATATCACAGTATGAACCTCACTAAATCATCCCTATCATGGTATGAACCCTCAAGATATGATATATATCACAGTATGGACCTCACAATACAATACATATCAAGATATGGAATTCACAATACAATATGCATCATGGTATGGAATACACAATATGATACGTATCACAGTATGGACCTAAAGATACGATACATGCCGCAGTATTTTTGCTTTCCATATTTACTCAAAAAAAACCCCAACAAAAGTAAATGATGTTTAATTGTCCGTAAGATTTGTGGTTCATCGGAAGCGTGTGTAATTTCAGTGGTACAAGAGTTTCATTGCTGGAAGCCATCTTTTCTCCTTGTCACGTGAACTACAGAGGGGAAGGAGGGGCATAACTCTGCATTATAGTGGAGTATCGGAAGAAAACTGACATTTAAAAAAATCTGTACCATGTTTACAGAACAGGGGTATGGAATTTATAATACCCTAAACCTTTGACACATTGAATTCGATTAAGAGAGAGAGAGAGAGAGAGAGAGAAATGGGGTTTAACGTCCACCCGACACAAACCAGGCCATTTCGGGACTAACATATGGTTTCAATTTTATTTCAAGAATTCTCTTGCGCGTAGGGGTCTTTAGCAGTGGGAGGAAACCGGAGTGCCCATAGGAAACCCACGAGGTTGAGAAGGCGCCCCTATCTCCATGCCACATACGCTCACACCAGGGATTGAAACCCCAGCCACAAGCCAGAGGTGACCGGCAAGCTAGAGGTTGAAGCGCGGCACTCTAGACCACTAGGCCATCCCAACCCCCCAAATTCGATTGAGAGTAGGAGAAAATGCCAGGAAAATTTCAATCATGATGCATACCCATCTTCATTACCGCAGTCCTGTTGGTGCTGAAAAGTTAAACCCCAATTTCATTTCATTTCTTTTATTAAGGATTCTTTCATCACTTAGGGTTCAAATCTGTTAATGTCGAAATCTTTTAGTCTGGTCTGTTTCCTCAATATACATTTTGTCTTTTGATTCACGGAAACTCTTCACTTCTCTCACTATCCAATTTTCCGCTCTCAAAACTAATATCACATCTAAAATGCCTTTTCGGCTTTCCCTAGAAATTAATTGAAATTTTCGAAAGCAGCTAATATCAGACTTGCTGTTTCTTGATCAAATTAAAAATATTGCCACTCGGTGTACGAGACTTCAAGTTTCTAATTTTCATTCAATATAAACTAATATGTCTTCCACGACAAAAAAGGGATAAAAACTTGTCTTGTGATAATACAGGGCCTGCAGGTTTATACAATGAAGTAATATCGTCCACGATGGTACTTGAAAACACAGTAAATGATTCCACGATATCTTCGTTAATAAATACACGCAGGGTGTAATATGAAATATCCATCTTTTCTTTACGAAGATAACGTTTAAAATTAAATTAAAGATAGGTTGCCAGGCAACGAAACATACGCCCACAGCAGCTAAATCGTCCGGGCAGTCAACAAGGGTTGTCGCATATTTTTACTTTTTTTGGTAATGAAACAACTCATTATGTAATTATCTGAAAATCATTAGAATTTGTTTGCTTTTTATAAAGTTTTGCCCCACGCTATCAATTAGTATAGGAAACATTTAACATCATGGATTTAGCTGTTCTGTTATCAAAATTCATTGAAAATCAAAATACTTGTGCGTTTCAACACCTTAAACTCTGTGTATCAATCTGAAGTCAAACGGATGATAAGTTTGGCATCTGTAGCGTCACAAGGTTTTTTGAAGTGATCAAGGGAGATAACTCTGGAAGTAATTATTTGAAATCAATGAAAATCAGTAGGCTTCTTCGTCTCATGACCTTAAACAGTGTGTGTAAATTTAAAGTCAATCAGATATTAACTTTGGCCTCTAGAGCGTCCACAGGATTTTTTGATGTGATCAAGGGCCATAACTCTGGCAATAATTATCAGAGATCGCTGAAAATCAATAGGCTTCTTCGTCTCATAACCTTAAACACTGTGTATAAATTTAAAGTCAATCGGATATCAACTTTGGCCTCTAGAGCATCCACAAGATTTTTTGAAGTGATCAAGGGCCATAACTCTGGCACTAATAATCGGAAATCGCTGAAAATCAATAGGCTTCTTCGTCCTATGACCTTAAAAACTGTGTATGAATTTTGAGTCAATCGGATATTAACTTTGGCCTCTAGATCGTTCACAAGATTTTTGAAGTGATCAAGGGCCATAACTCTGGCACTAATTATCGGAAATCGCTGAAAATCAATACGCTTCTTCGTCTTATGACCTTAAACACTGTGTATAAATTTAAAGTCAATCGGATATTAACTTTGGCTTTTAGAGCGTCCACAAGATTTTTTGAAGTGATCAAGGGCCATAACTCTGGCACTAATTATCGGAAATCGCTGAAAATCAATAGGCTTCTTCGTCTTATGACCTTAAACACTGTGTATAAATTTAAAGTCAATCGGATATTAACTTTGGCTTTTAGAGCGTCCACAAGATTTTTTGAAGTGATCAAGGGCCATAACTCTGGCAATAATTATCGGAAATCGCTGAAAATCAATAGGCTTCTTCTTCTTATGACCTTAAACACTGTGTATAAATTTAAGGTCAATCGGATATTAACTTTGGCTTTTAGAGCGTCCACAAGATTTTTTGAAGTGATCAAGGGCCATAACTCTGGCACTAATCATTGGAAATCGCTGAAAATTGATAGGCTTCTTTGTCTTATGACCGTAAACACTGTGTATAAATTTAAAGCCAATCGAATATTAACTTTGGCCTCTAGAGTGTCCACAAGATTTTTTGAAGTGATCAAGGGCCATAACTCTGGTAGTTATTATCGGAAATCGCTGAAAAACAATAGGCTTCTTCGTCTCATGACCTCAAACACTGTGTATAAATTTAAAGTCAATCGGATATTAACTTTAGCCTCTAGAGCGTCCACAAGCAATTGTGGACGCCGGACGGACGGACCGACGGACGGACGGACGGACGGACGGACGGACGGACGGGGGCGACGACAATATACGACCACATTTCAATGTGGGCGTATAAAAATAAAGTGAAAGACGTTTAGTGTTTTATCTTACTGCACTGACTGGAATAATGAAGGTTTTTTGATCCCCCACGAATGACTAGACACCGCAATGGGATCTTTTAGGTACACGCTAATGTGTACAGGACTTTTTTTAGTCCCATTCGAATGATTAAACACCTGTTCTTGTCAGGCCCTTCATCCTGGACCACCGAGAGAGGGAAAACATTCCAGAAATCCTGATGAACTTTCTCAGCTAACAAAGGGAGTGAACATGCGACCTCCAGGCAAGCGAACCAGCGTCTTACCCACTTAGCTACCATGGCTCCCCAGGGGAACATGAACTACGTATTCAGAGATTCCTGGAGATAATTCCTGGTTCAATATCTCTGTAAATTACGACACGTATGTATATGTACAATTACAGGTTCAAATATAACCCCAGGGAACACAAAATACTCCGAGCTTCCTGCAGCTAAATCACAATTGGCACGAAGATAGACTTGACTTCTTACAATTCTTAACAAATCATCATATCTTGTTTTCATTCAACCATGCCAGCAGCTTGTATAAATACACCAATAATTATAGACTTTTATACGTTTCAATCAATGCTCTAGTCAACAGCACCTCGAGGGCGTAGTCAGCATAGTATTAATTTGTCTGTCGATGACCGTCAAATCATACCATACAATCTCCAGACCTTGTTTGTGTCATAATAATAACAATATTTGAAGTGGATCATTCCGGTTCTCAATTTTTCTGACAATATCTAAATTTTCACAGCTTGATTCACAGCAAAATGAACTCAAATTGATTATTTAATTAAGAGAGAGAGAGAGAGAAATGGGGTTTAACGTCCACTCGACACAAACTAGGTCATTTCGACACTAACATATGGTTTAATTTTATTCCAATAATTCGCTTACGCATAGGTGGACCCCGAGAAATCCCACGAGGTAGTACAGGCGACCCTAATCCTTGTCACGTACAACCAGGGATTCAAAACTAAGGCAGTTGACGACTTTGCCAATCTCCTACCCCTCCCCCGCCCCTTTAAATTGCGACGTAATAAACCTTCGGATAGAACACACATCCAAAAAATAAAACAAATTTAAATATTCAACCTTTTTTTCATCAATTCATCTGGGGCCTTATTCACGAAATTTTAACTAAGATAAAACCCAAATTTTAGTTATATGATTGGATAATATTAGATTGATTTTAGTGCTTAGCCAATCAAAACTGAAGTATCTACTAAAATTTGGATTTTATCTTAAGTTAAGATTTCGTGAATAAGGCCCCTGGTCTTCTTGTAATCACTTTTAAGCTTTACATGTATTTCAAAATCACACTGACAGAAACATTACTCTAAATGACTTTGTCTTCATTCTTCTTTAATACAGTAACAAAAATCAATGTTTTTTAATTTGAAACTTTT
Source organism: Patella ulyssiponensis (assembly GCA_963678685.1). Classification (NCBI taxonomy): domain Eukaryota; kingdom Metazoa; phylum Mollusca; class Gastropoda; family Patellidae; genus Patella; species Patella ulyssiponensis. Next base: position 93,870,609 of record OY783226.1, read on the forward strand.
TAATCAGCCGATCTGAACACGACCAATGATGTTTTTTCTTTTGTTTCCTTTCTTTGTAAAGGTTGTCGTGATATTGTGAAAATGTCAGGGTGTAAATATAAGCGTACGTAAATTTATTACCACAAAACTTGAGACGAGAGTAAATCTAATTAAGTGTTTAAACTGTTGACGTGTGAAGTAGATGATTGGAACACAAGTGAGTTACGATAGAGTTGGTCAGACTAATCAGGTACCACCAAAGTTTCGGCCAATAAAGAGACTATTGACAACTTTTGGATCAATTTAGCATTGGTGTGAAAGAAAACAAGAGAGGTGAGAAGTAACAGTTCTGATGAAACAGACAAATTGAAACACACAACATAGTTCCTGGGTTTGGAATAACGAATAATTTCAGCGGAAGATCAAATTCTGTCAACAGATTCGTCAATAACTGATTTTATGAATATGATATTATAGAGCTATACGACGACATGGGTGAAGAGCAATATGAATAATTGCGACAAATGAAACAGACAAATTAAAACACTGGTCCTGGGGATTAGAATAACAAATTATTTCAGTGGGAGATATTTCTGTGAAAACTGATTTTATGAAATGATATGAGAGAGCTCGTCTACGAAGACAAGAGAGGAGAGCAGTGGACAAGGGATTAGAATAAATTCAGTGGAAGATGGAGTTCTATGAAAACTGATTTTATAATATGAGAAAGCTCAACTACGAAGACAAGAGAGCAGTGGACAACATGACTAATGGTAAAATTGAATAATAGTCTCTATCAATAAACTCTAACGTCAAGTGATATTAGTATATTAGTGAGCTAATAAAAACTGGAGGAGATCCACTGATCAATTTATACGGAGTAAGTGACGAGATGAGATTAATAGCAAGTGATTTATTTTCGTCAAGTCAGTTGAAATCAGGCAAATTATCTCTAACAGAAATTAGTTTCAATTTGAAGTCAGGATTCTAGAGAGAAAAAACTGGCAGAAGCTATATTATAAGAAAGTGAGTTGGAAGTACGAGAATTGAGAGGAATCTTGCGACTTAAAAAAGGTAGTAGTTTATTGGTTTATTTATTGTTCTCCCTTCACATAAATTGCGATCAAAATTCTACCCAGAAAAATGTTTAACAAAAATACTGTTTAAACTGCATTTAGTAATTGTAGAAACTCTAGACGTAGCTCTGATTAAAAATACAGTGATAGTTTTCTATAGAACTGTTCAGTTTATATCCAAGTCAATAATTATATATAATGGTATTTATTAATTAAAACACATCAAAGACAGTTATAGAAGAATCATTGTAGAAAATTAGATCCGATTTAAAATATAGTAATTGTTTTCTATAAGACATAGCTCTGATTAACAAATAAACACAACAGTTCTATAGACAATGGCAAGGGGATCGTTGTGAACATAACGCTGAATAAAATAAAGTATTATTTTCTATATAACCTGGCTCTGATTTAAAATAAAGACAACCGTTGTCTAGAAAATGACAAGAGAATCATTAGAGAACATAGCCTCTTTTGAGTTTATTTTAAGAAAATTGTTTACGGAGGAAAACAGGTATAGGTTTAAAGTAGGAAAGGGTTTTAGTGTATTTTGGCTTATAAATTTATTCTTTAAGTGGCATTTAATGATTGGAAAACGCATTAACAGAACACAATTTTTATGGGATAAAATGATTTAAGTTTTGATGTAGTAGAGATCTGATATCAAATATGTTTAATTTAAAGATACATTATGGGAGATTAGATACTGAGATTACAGTTCTTGCTATATTAATAGTTAAAAAACATGGTTTTTCGTCCCTTCCAAACGACTATACATTGTACCTTGCAAGTCCTTCTGCCCTGATCCTGATCCACCCATTAGGGGAAACCACACCAGAAAATCGTATGAACTTTCACCGCTGAATAACATTTCAGGCAATGTTATGCCTATGGCAGATATTTTCAGATTTCAGACAGAACATAGTTGCCAAGAAAATCTTTGATGTTTTCTGCTAGTTTGCGTATAACTTACAATCAATAGTTAGACAATCTGCAACTCAACCAGAAATACGAATATATCTTTAAGAATATTATTGATTTAAAAAAAAATATACATCTGATCTTTCTATTCTATCCAGTAAATGTTTGGGTCAATATTATCTGAAATGAAATGAAATGGGGTTTAATTAACAATCCTACTCTTCTGCACCTAGCCTTGGCTAATGGAAGACGGGCATACGCCATACATTGTGCGATGAGGGAAATTTTGTCCGGGCAGTGGCCTCTTTATATAAAATTTCAACTGCCCAGGGATTTTTTACGTGCATGCCAATGTGTACATCGGACCTAGGTTTTTTATCCCATCCAAATGACTAGACAGCTGTCCTTGTCAGGCCCTATGTTCTCCATCACTCAAGATGAACTTTCTCAGCCAATGCAGGGATCGAAGACCCGACCTACGGGCTAGCGAGCCAGCGTCTTACCCACTTATCCATGTGATCTCCTCAATATTATCTATTTTTTTTATATAATAATTCCTGGACTTTAAGTGGAATCAAAAGATGAGGTTCACCACAATATCACAAGTCAATTGTTTAATAGGGGGAGAGAGAGAGAAATGGGGTTTAACGACCAACTACATGTATATAAAAAGAAAGAAATGGGGTTTAAAGTCCACTTGCCTCTAACTTGGTCATTTCAGACTAACATAAGGTTCAGTTTTATTTCAATAATTTGCTTGCGTGTATGGGTGTTTAGCAGTGGAAGGAAACTGGAGGACCCGGAGAAAACCCACGACGTTGAATAACAGAATCAGATATAGCTTAAAATATGTCATTACTTTGCCCCACCCCCCCTGACAGGAAGAACTGATGCGCCCTTTGCACACTGTTAAATTTACCCTTGTATAGATAAAGAACATTCGCAGCCTCGAAAAATATGACTGAACATTTTTTTTCATTAATCAAGAAATCGAAATTACATGGGAGGTTGGATGGCGAAAGGTTAGCATGTGCATGCTGTATCATTAAGCCTGACATTGAGTCAACTGCCGTGGTTTCAAATCCCCGGTTGTACCTGACAAGGAGTAGGGTCGCCTGTCTGATCTCGTGGGTTTACTGCGGGACCACCGGTTTCCTCCCACTGCTAAAGACCCCTACGCGCAAGCGAATTATTGAAATAAAAATGAATCAAGTGGCGTGGTTTAGATTCCCCGCTTGTGCGTATTGAGGGGTAGGGTCACCTGTCCAACCTCATGGGTTTTCTGTGGGTACTCAGGTTTCCTCCCACTATTAAACATGGGCTAGGAAATTATTGAAATAAAATTGAACCATATGTTAGTCCCAAAATGACCTAGTTTGTGTCGAGTGGAAGTTAAACCCCATTTCTGTCTCTTGAAATTACAAGATTAGAATGAAAATCAGCAGGTTAGATTCTTCACAAATTCAAAAAAAATGATTTCTTTTTTTTTTATAAACAATATTTATTCAGAAACTGAGGGGATTGGGGAACAGGCAAAGCCTATATAAACCCGTCTCCCGGTTACAAATAAATTACATAATATGAAAACAAAGAAGAAAAAGGGAATAAATTTCTTTTTTAATCAAAAATTCTTTCCACAATGATTTGAATTTTGTTGTGTTCATATCCTCAGTGCTGTGTATTTATTCATCTTTATCTAACTCGTCTCAATACCTATTATTTGGCCAAGCAAATTTGAAATTTAGATGAGCACGACATAAGACCTTATTACGGGGTTCAATCATTTACCAATTATCCACGTCTCTTTGATTCAGAAAATTCTGATCTTTGAGTCAAGCCTTCTAGAAGAAGAAATGACATCCAGTTCCGAATGATTTCTTTTATCAAATTGATCTTGTCGTTCAACGAGTGGGGGGAAAACATTCCTTGGACTATTTTTTAAATTCATCTTTCTGACTAATGTTTGAAGTCTTGTTTGTCTTAGATTAAAATCTTGACATTTTTACTTTGTCGTTCTTGTTTCTGTCGGTCAAACTTTCAGATTAAATGTTTCGATAATCGAGGCGATGTTTGTTTCTCAGAACATTTTTTGAGGACATATTACAACGGCAATTTCATATTTTTTACTTACATTTTTAAAATATATTAAAATAAAGCCTTAAAATATCTATAAACTGGCGTACCTTGTTAAAGAATAATCCTATTAATCCTATAATTCACTGTTGCCAGTTGAGAAATTGGCAAAAATATCATTTTCAACTTCAAATTCAAATGTTTGAAAATTGCCATTGCATGGAGGGGAATAGGAAAACAAGGGAGGTAATTGTGTTATTATTTTCTGTGTCAACAGATCATATAATAGTGAGTTGACAACCTTTTGAGCAAAAGACATAGAAATATGTATGTTTTGACTCTCTTAGAAAATATGAAATTATCACTTTAAATATTATTCTCTTTGCCAAACATCAACGATCTCTAAAGTAAGTTGACAATCTTTAAAGATACATGTACATCCCCTGAATTTTGATTAAAAACATATTCAAACTAATTAATCTATCAAAATGTTGCTTCAAATCATTCTCCTAACAATGTTTACGCGAGGGAATACCCCTGCTATAAAAAATCTATTACAAGAGGTCATGTTTGTGTCATGTGACTTTACCCACACACTACCTAGCTAGAGGTGCGTAGTCGGAGGAGAATTCAATTCTTCACTGGATAAATACTTTTCTGGTAACGTATCTTTAAAGAAAAGATAGGCCATTACAAATATCACAGGATCTGATCGAAAAACTAATTAAGTATGGACATTGTGTTTTAAATCTATAGGAATTACACCAACACGATCTAAATTCATCTCTTTAAGCTCGTACACCACAGTAACGTCTCTACTTTATTCTGATATGTCTGACGAATCGTGACGGAACAAAGAAAATGTCTGTGTAATCGGGTCTGAAGAAAGGAAATGTCTGTATAATCGTGTTGATGAAAGAAAACATTTAGTCAGCGTCGTGGTAAATTGCTTTTTGTAATAACAAACTGGTTCAGACATTTGTTAAAGAAAAGAGATTAATGGAGCTTAGAGTCTCGTCATTACAATAATTAAAACAGTTAAAGGGTTAGTTACATTGTAACGTGTGTAATGCATGGGATTGAAGGGAATTTTGCCAAGACAGCTCCATCCTTCTGAATACGTGACCTCAGATTTCTATCTTGTCAAAAAAAAAGAGCAAAACTAATAGACACCACCTTTGAATTTTTAATGAAGTATACGCTTTGTTTCAATAGGATAAAAATATCTTTCACAGTATAACTTTAACACTATTTAACAGTTAATCAAGTATTCAGAGAGAACGAGCCGGGGGGGGGGGGGGGGAAGTATAACTCTAATACTATTTTACAGGGGTTAATCAAGCATTCAGAGAGAGAGAGAGAGAGAGTATAACCCTTAACACTATTTTACAGGAGTAAATCAAGCATTCAGAGAGAGAGAGAGAGAGAGAGAGGGGGAAATAGTATAACCCTTTTACAACTAGAAATAGAAAGGGAGGGGGATAGTGTATAATAGAGAGAAATCATATAAACAACTGCAAATCTTGGGGAAGTTTTAGGAGACAACCGACAAATATAATTCTTAATTCAATTGACACACACACAATGTAGGATTTAAAATTTTCTATGATGAATTGAAGGAATTTTTCAATATTTTATCTTAGGCAATAGTCGTCATATGTTAAATTCTGCTGTTCATTAAATGTATTCAATTCGTAGTAAAAAGTGAAATTTTGCCAAGAATTTCCAATTTGCTGATTAGAAAGATTCAACGAAACTTGTCATTTTTAACACAAACCATGTCAGAACTCTACAACAAACCATTTAGAATTAGCAAACTACTTTTTATTTTTAGAGAAATACTTGAGAAATCAGGGAAGATATTGGACAATCGCACGTTTTCACATAATAACTATTGACTGTTTGGAACAAGTATGTGAAATCGGTACTTAGTAAAATTGGTATTGATCTCGCCACAGTTGAGATATCGTGAAAATCCATGTTGGATATTACAGAAATCTTTTTTTTTTTAATAACTTTTACGTCCACTTCAAAACTCCACTTTTTTCCCTTTACACTAAATTGATACACTGCGAGTCTCATTAATAATTAAAGATACATTATGTAAGATTTCGATAACGAGCTGGCCATTCTTGCTATAATAGTTCAAAAATAGATAATGTAAAATGAATATATTGAAACTTTCATTCAAATCACTTTATTCTGAGCAAAGTAATGGGTGTTGCAACATGTAGCTTAGATTGTATTTTATTGTAGCCACAGTACTGGATAAATGAGACTTACATGTAAGTAAAGTTTTAAATCTTGCGGGGGGGGGGGGGGGTCTAATCCGTTTAAATCTCGACCATCCAATGTTGTAGATAGTCGATTATGGCCCTGTTAATTGTTATGTTAATAAATGTCTATAATAGTTTATCTAACATTAAAGGCAAAAGACCTGCAATATGCAGATATTTAGCTCTTACATAATGCATGTTTAATGTATAAATAATATATTATTCTTAATCAGATCCATCCGATGATCAAGAGAGTCGATTATTGGCATGTCTGGTGAATAAATGTCTAAATAGTAATTTATATCACATTTGACCAATGCTGAGATCAAAATGGTTACAGTGTTGAAAACTAGGTATAGAGAGAAATGAGACAGACCTATAGAATTGAACAACTCCACACTGTGAGAGGAGGAGTAATTCTGCACTTTTTGAACTTCTATCAGATCAATTTCTTATGCCACTAAGACTGGATAAATCAGACTTTTAGTTCAAGATCACCTACAAAATCTTTTCTATCTTTTTTCTTGCGAAAAACATGAAAAAACGCCAAAATGCTTGCTCTTTTCAACAAAACGTAGCTACAAATTTTTAGATTTAAAATAACAACACAACATTCATGAGGTTTTGGAAAATAGCACAAATCAAATTGGTTTTGCTTAAGAAATATATTTCAGAGATCTTCTTTATCTCAATATAACATAATAATGTAAATCTAAAAGTGATTCTTACATTTAAACTTAAGGCCTCTCTAATCAATTACTAGTTAAGTAGGAGAGAGAGAGAGAAATGGGGTTTAAAGTCCACTCGACACAAACCAGCTTATTTCGGGACTAACATATGGTTTTAATTTTAGCAGTGAGAGGAAACTGGAGTGCCCGGAGGAAACCCACGAGGTTGAGAAGGTGCTGCACTCTAGACCACTAGGACATTCCAACAACCCCCCTAGTTAAGTAGGGTCTCTCTAAACAATCATTTGATTAGCCAATCAGGGTTGATGTTTCTGGTGAGTAAGCCACAGCTCTGTGCACCTTATGGCAAAACTGGACGCAACAAGCTGTTTCATTGGCTAATCCTTCACATCATCCAGAATGCAGGTTATATGATAACTTTTCCAGATACTAGTGTAGCTTAAAGACAAGTGAAATGAAATTTTGAACCATAAAAAACCAAACGAAACAGAATCTGTGTTTTAATCAGATGGTCAATTAACATAGCGAGATATTGTATTTGTTTACCGAAAACTAAATCAAACTTGTTTCCATGGAAATACCAAATTATTAACTCTGAGAATTTTCTAATTAACAAAAGACACAACTACTATAATAGGTTGATGTTTGTACAAAGTTGCATAAAAATATTTTGAACTGTTTATAAGTTATGCCCAGAAAACCAAATGGGAGTAGGTTGACATTTGTACACAGTTTCATAAAGAAATCTTGAACATTTCATGAGATATGCTCTAGAAACAAAAGTGAGAAAGAAAGATGGAGCCCACTTCAATATACATTCGTATATACAGCGTAGGATAACAAAGACTAGTACTCCCAGCTTTACAGAACCAATTTGATTGAAATTTAACGACCCATATGTATTCAATCATTTTAATGTTGAATAAAATGTCGTCATTGTTGGGTAATATATGGGAATTAATAGAATATATATGGTGGAATAGGACTGCAGATGGACTCGTAATAATGACATTTATTCAGGAAAAGGGATTAGGGCTATTCTGATGGTCTGAAATGGGATTATTGGAAGACAATAACGTGTACTTCATGCTAATATTTATTAGCTAGAAAAGGATATAAGACTATAATATATATTTTTATATGACCCAGGTGTCCGCAGGGTAGACACATAAAACCGCTATAAAATAATCGTAAATATTGATCAAGTTGCGTTTTATCATTATAACTGCGAAGACATGCATTTAAAGAGGTATTAACACTTTTGGAGCCGATACCAGATTTTTAGAATTTGTTTTTGAAATATGTAATTTCACTATATATGTTTACATATTATGAGAAGTTCAAATAAGATTGTAAGTAATTAATTAAAGGAAATGAGAGAGAGAGAGAGAGAGAGAGAGAGAGAGAGAGATTGGGTTTAATATTCACATAACACAAGCTAGGTCATTTTGGGACTAAAACATGGTTCAATTTATTTCAGTTGGAATTCGATATAAAAGTAGACAATAATGCTGCTGCCTGGGCAAAATTTCCCTTATAGCACACTGCATGATGTAGGCCCATCTTCATTAGCCAAGTTGGAAAAGAACAGTAGGACATTAAACTCTATTTCATTTCATTTTAAATTGCTATTAATAAACTGTTCATAAAAAGAGAGAGAGAGAGAGAGAGAGAAATGGGGTTTAACGTCCACTCAACACAAACTAGGTCATTTTGGGACTAACATATGGTTTCAATTTTTATTTCAATAAGTCGCTTCCGCGTAGGGGTCTTTAGCAGTGGGAGGAAACCGGAGTGCCCGGAGGAAACCCACAAGTTTGAGAAGGCGCCCCTATCTCCATGCCACATACACTCACACCAGGGATAGAAACCACAGCCGCAAGCCAGAGGTGACCGGCCAGCTAGAGGTCGAAGCGCGGCACTTTAGACCACTAGGCCATCCCAACCCCCCCGTTCATAAAAAGACTACCATTGTCAATTGGTATAATGCTTTTCATGCGCCAGTACGCTGTGGTTAGGAAATTCAATCTTGGTGTAGTTTAAATGCTGATATAGTAAAAATAATGCTATGGTTAGAAAGGTCTACCACTGCCTTGGTGCAGTTTAAATATTGATGTAGTAGAAGTAATGTTGTGGTTGGAAAGGGCTGACCTATTTGTCACACAATGGAAATAAAACGGGAAATTGAGAGAATAAAATCGTGATGAATGAGGCCGTCAGGTGACATAAAGTGGTGGAAGGACGTAACTTGTCTCAATCAATTTGTCTCTTATAATGTAATGTAGCATCCTTCAGACTGGACGTTAATGTCAACATTCATTAAATGTACACCTAATAGAATTACAAATACCACAATTTGACAATTCTATAAAAATGGAGGAAAATTTCTCAAATTGAATGAATTCCAAAGTTTTTTATTTTTATAAAAGATTCATCACTTGAGAAATTTGTTTTTCAAATTATTGTGACTTTCGCTTTTGGTTTCTCTCTGATTGAAGACAATTCAGTGACAACCGCTAAATAACGCATGTGAACAATTCTAAAATTGGGAGCCAAATTTTTAACTTTGAACAAAATCCTGAAGCCTTTTTTTTTTTAAAAAATGAAATATTCATCACTTGAGAAAATTGTATTTCAACTTATTTCCACTTCTCTTGTCTTGACTACACTAAGATTGTATTCCGTTTCATTTTTTATAGTTAATTAACCGGTGTTCTGGTTGATGTCAACGATTAGCCAATAAACGGTCTGTTATGGGAGTTCTTGGCATGCAGCGCATGGAACTGTGGGTTTCCCACTAAAAACATCAACACTGATCGGTTAATCAAATGTCTCACATCATTAGGTCAAAAGCCAGTCGTATGACCCCTGACACTACCTTCCAATACAATCGGCCAGATTTTCATGTAGTGAGGGCAATCAAACGTATAAAAGATAAAACAAAATGTATTTTAATGAGATTGCACTTGCCTCGAAGTACCCAACATAGTGAATTCTCACTGTCTTTATTCGTCCAAAGAGAGAGAGAGAAATGGGGTTTAACGTCCACTCGACACAACTAGGTCATTTCGGGACTAACATATGGTTTTTAATTTTATTTCAATAATTCGCTTGCGCGTAGGGGTCTTTAGCAGTGGGAGGAAACCGGAGTGCCCGGAGGAAACCCACGAGGTTGAGAAGGCGCCCCTATCTCCATGCCACATACACTCACACCAGGGATAGAAACCACAGCCGCAAGCCAGAGGTGACCGGCCAGCTAGAGGTCGAAGCGCGGCACTCTAGACCACTAGGCCATCCCAACCCCCCTTATTAGTCCAAATAAAAGTAATGAAGAGAAATTCATTTTTATTTCTGTTTACACATGAAAATGAAAGTTAGCGCTATCAGTGAAAAACTTCTCAATAATTCCAATCAAAATTCCATAACGATTCTGTAGAATTGGATCTCAATTATTCAAATTCTACATGAACCCAACTATAATTTGTTGATACTTCACTCAAACTGAATTCAGATTTCAATCCCAATCATGAAAGTGGCAATTTACATTTATAAATATCTATGAGATTAATGAAGTATGACCAGGTCAGCCAAAAACATCTAGATTTTATATAAAAATCTTAAAGAGGCAAGGACTCTCAGCAAAACTAATTGTTATACTGTAATCTGTGCCTAAAGATTCGTAAAAATTGTTTAAAATGATCTAACGTGTACTTGCGTCCAGTTTAAAGCCGATTGATTAATTTTGATGACGAGTGTCTAATTTACAAGTGTTTACATCAATTATATACAGGGATCGAGAAAATAAACACTTGTATCTTGGACACATATTATCAAAATTAAATGTTCAGCTTTAAACTGGACAAGTTCAAATCAGATGATTTAAGGTGATTTTAAACGATTTTTTATGTGTTAACTCATTCACATCCTTCTACCACAAAATTTGATTTCTATTCATCAAAGTGAGGATATAAAGATTTTTACGACAGAACGATCAATTTTGCAAATTAAATAACTATATGCGTATTCTGTAATAAACTGTTTATACATGAGTCGAGTCAGTCGACTGATTTGTTAATACAATATTTCTACTCAAAAATTGAATTTAAAAAGCAATTCACATCATCAGAATATCAATTTGAGAATATTTCTGTCAGAAAGATTCTCCTCCTTTGAAATTATTCGCTAAATTGGTCTTACAAATGGTTAACGATCATTCCGTTAATCTTGGGGTTAAACATGGGGTCAATATTAGGGTCGTACGAAGGCTATGATTAGCTGTCCATAATGACATCAATAGTTCAGCCGTGTAAAGAGGGGTCTTACAAATTGGGGAATTATTATACTAGTAATCCAAGTTAACAAGACGACGGGAAGGGAGAAAAGTCAACATAGACGCATAATTAAATGGATTTTCGCGTCTCGTTGATGTCAGTCAAACGAGTATTAGAGAATAAATCCTGTCAGTCGTCGTTCACTGATACTATAGTTACTACACAAAGAGAGAGTAAAATCATTGTTTGTAGACCATTCAATAGAACTACTCACACACACATGGAATAAAATCACTGTTTGCAATATGACCATTTAATAGAAGAGTGGTCACACACAGAATCGTATCCATCTTTATGTTACGAGACGTCTTGAAGTTTTCACAGTCACCAGAACATAAAAGTTACAGCATGTAAGTTAATTTTGTTTTGTGAATTAGACGACTCTTCTAATATAGTAGTGGTGATGACAGAGCAGGGAAACATGTCCACCCTTGACGGACATTAATTTAAAAATTAGTGATTTAGTTTTTTTTTTAAGCTAGCCGTAACAATATCCATGCTAAAACTTACAGTATATTCATAAATAAGTTAATTTTGTTTTCTAAATTAGAAGAACCTTTGTTTAAAGTTGTTGTGTGCTACACCGTCTTTCCAGTGATTGTGTTCCTTATCCAGTGCATGTTCTAAATTACGTATTTCGACAGCTATTTCATTAAATTTCCCGGGTTACATGTGAATGAAGTAACACTATGGATTAAACTTACTTTCGTCCCATCCGAATTACTAAACAGCTGTCCTTGTCAGGCCCTCTGTCCTGCACCACTAACAAGGGAAAACCATGCCAGAAAATAAATATTACACACTAGGACTTGCCTATATATAACACTTGGTGATAAGAAATTGTTTTAATGTTAAAGTGAAATCCTTATCTATCCATAATAAAAGGGTGGGTGGGTGGCTGGCTGAAAGGTTAGCGTGTATCATAAAGCCTGTCATTGAGTCAGCTGGCGTGGTTTTGAATCCATGGTTGTACGTGACAAGGAGTAGGGTCACCTGTCCAAACTTGTGGGTTTTCTCCGGGTCCTCCAGTTTCCTCCCACTGTTAAAGACCCCTACGCGCAAGTGAATTATTGAAATAAAATTAAACCATATGTTAGTCCCGAAATGACCTAGTTTGTGTCGAGTGGACGTTAAACCCCACTTCTCTCTCTCTCTCTCTCATAATGAAAGAGAAAGTATGTTTGTTTACTTGGGTGTTAAATGATGGAATTTTAAAAAAACTTCATAGCCTTTTTTTTTTTACAAGAAATAAAGTTTTATTATATTTTTTGTATTTAGTGCAGCGCAGTATATAATGATAAAAATTGACAATAAATGGTTGTTTCATTGTTTAGGAAACGTTCTAGAATACTATACAGTTGAACTTATAAATATTAAATCAACTTCATAATTAGAGAGAGAGAGAAATGGGGTTTAGCATCCACTCGACACAAACTAGGTCATTTTGGGGCGAACATATGGTTTTTCATTTTATTTCAATTACTCGCTTGCGCGTAGGGGTCTTTAGCAGGGCCAGAAACTGGAGGACCCGGAGAAAACCCACGATGATAGACAGGCCACCCTACCCCTACTTACAACCGGGAACTCGAAACCACGCGAGTTGATCGAAATGACAGGCTTTATGATACAGCACACACATGCTTACCATTCGGCCATCCATCCTCCCCTCTGTTATACCATGTGGAGTATGCAGACACCTGCTTTATACTAAAATCTACCCGAGACTCTACCACAATTAATATCTTTTCAGTAATATTTAGAAAATGATTCCTTACCTTTTGTGGCTGCTGTTTGTAAAGTTTTAATCCATTTTGAACACTTCGTCATGGTAACGATTACATCGAGTAACATGTGTTGTCTGGAAAAGGGATCAAATTGTTTTATTTTATAGATCATTTGATGCAGATTACCCATGGTGCAACTGTCAGACCAGCCCCACGACAAGGCTCCCATGGGTTTATAAAGTCTGAGTTAAAATACAGAAATTTTTTTTAACAAAATGAAATCTGATTTTATGTCATGAGGTGCTTTATGATTGTATTATTACATTAAACTCATGTTGAGATTAACATGAAAACATTATTTAACTCAAAGTCATTTAGAGACTATCATGAAAACATTATTACATTTAACTCAAAGTCACATTAGGAGAGATTAACATGAATTTACATTTTATTGGAGAGACCAGAGCTCTACTGCTCAACTATTGCAAGCAGTCTCTGTTTAAATTGTAATAATTTATCGCACCTGCAAGATATTTTGGTGAGTAAATCTGTCTGCTCATCAAACTCGGACGACGTATTTGGGTTCAGGTAGCGTATTTTATCCAATATTTGTCGATTATGAGACAAATCCCATGATTGGTCCATCAAAGTGCACAAACCTGACAAAAACATAAAATAGCAAATTTATTTATCAGTAATGTAACATCTTAACGCAACTCAACACAAACTATGCCATCTCAGGACTATTTCAATAATTTGCTTTTGCGAAGGTGTCTTTAACAGTGGGAGGACCAGGGAAAAAACCCTACTTCTTTCCAGGTAGAAGTGGGGAAATGAAATAAGATGGGGTTTAAGTCCTACTTTACAGCTCCTAACACTAGGGACCTGGTATCATTCAGATTTGATGAAAAAAGGAAAGAAACTGAGCTTACCATCTAGAATCTAATACACATATCCAGTTAATAATAGATTGCTGTTCAAAAAGTGTTAAATACCATCAAGATTCATCAAATAACACCCAGTTTGTCCTACCAATTAGTTTAAGAAACACTATTTAGTTTTGACATCGGTCATCTAGTTTATGATTATTTAGTTTAGTTTTGATATTGCTCATCCGGTTTATGACCATTTAGTTTCATAAGCTAGACAACCGATGTCAAACTAAACGGTAGCACAAACTGGGCGTTATTTGATGAATCATGATGGTATTTAACACTTTCTGGACAGCAATCTATTAACTGGATACGTGTAACGGGGGTGGGGGTGGGTGGGAACGAAACTTGCAATTTTTTATGTCATTCTCTTGGTCAATGAAAAACCTGATTTCTTAAAGCAAACAAAATTAATGAGTTTGATCATACAACGACCCTAACCCTGTTTTAGGGTTCTATACTGTAATACTTACTGGAATCATTGTCAGGAACCAAAGATTTCAAAACTTGTAGATATTGTGTCGTAAGTTTGGTTTTAAAGATAGACTGTAGACATTTATTGACATACTGAGGTAGGCTTGATACAAATTCTGATAAATTGAAACCAAAACGTCCCTTCGTTCCCTCCACAGGTAGATCTTGTTGATTTACGAACGTCTGGAACCAGGATTGTGTGAACTGCCAATCGTTAAAATTTGTTTGTGATAGAAATAATACAAGAGCGGATAGTAATGAATGTGTGGCCTTATCAACATCGTCACTGATGACTGTCTGCTCCTCTTCACCAGATCTGGAAAAAAAAATAAAATGAAACAATACCAGATTGCTTGATAACGACCAGTGAAATCTTGTCGAAACCTGGTTATATCATGGAGTGATTGTTATCCATAGAACTGGGTTGTCATATATACGTATACCACATGTACAAATATAATTTATGACGCAAGCTTAGTCTGTTTGAAAAGGCACAAGCTAAAAACTTTCAGCCTAAAGTCATTGTCAATGTCATTTGCATGGCCATTTTAATAAGAAAGAACTGTTGCTCAAGTTTAATATTTGAATTTACATATGCCTTTACAAATTTGATGTCGTAAAACGTTAAAAGTGTGTCTTTTGTTTTGCTAAGAAGAATGGTTTCTAAAACTTGTTTTGAACTTGGGACAAGCAAAAACTTTTTATATTTTCTTATGAAAAATCCAAATCTATTGCCCGTTTATTTCTTGATAATGCATTTTTTAAACAGCAATTTTGAGCAAATTTACCTTTGAGAGATAGTTTTAATCTTTGTCAACAAATGAGAGATAACTCCCGCTGCCTGACATGTATTATACAGAGTAACACTCTTATTTAACTCTGTGGTGCCTGGCCAGATTAAAGGTGAAAGGTCGTCTCCTTCATTAGCCAGCGGAGTTCCAGTGTCTAAATTAGCTGCAGCTCTATCAATTACTTGTAATGCCATCTGAAAATACACAAGTAATCAGAAATAGGCACATGACAAACATTCTTTATTGTTGTTCTATTGTTCTAAGAAATTTTATGTGATCCTGAGAGAGAGAGAGAGAGAGAGAGAGAGAGAGAGAGAGAGAGAGAGAGAGAGAGAGAGAGAGAGAGAGAGAGAGAGAGAGAGAGAGAGAGAGAGAGAGAGAGAGATTAGAACAACATCTGATTCAATGACCTACATAATGATGAAAACCACACTCATTACACAACTTGGCTACCCGACCGTTCTTTTATTATTAAGACTTGATTTGACTTCTTACACATTAAATTATTTTCATCTGAAGTATTGGTATTATTTCTATAAACATTATTGTTAATTTATTTGTACCTTTTTAGAATTTGTATTCTTCAAACTTCGGACATAAACATCAAGTCCTGCTTGTCGTAATGCGATATTTAACGGAATACCACGATCTAACTGTTGTACAACGACCATTGCACATCTCAACATATCATTTACAGACGGTCTCTCACCCAATGGTAAACATTGTTTCATCTCCTCTTGAACTCTCATTAACCAATCAGAGATAAGAGTATTATCCAATCCAATTCCAGATAACATGGATCTTGTGTCGGAACCACTGTATGGACAGTCATCAATCTGAAAGTACAGTTACAAATACATGTAGATTATAGAAGGTGTTTATACACAGCTTTATAATTAACATGAAACATCCTACTTTTTGTCTTCGACTGGGCTAAAGAAGACGGAATACACGCCATATGGCTTAATTAATATTAATATGAGTTATTTGCCATTAGTATGCTTAAAGGCTAATCAATTACAGTACCCTATTGCCACCACAACTCTCCAACATTTTTATGGTGTTATGAATGTATGAAATCAAGAGAGAGAGAGGCAGAGAGAGAGAGAGAGAGAGAGTTATTTCCAGATTAAAATATGGCTCAATTACATTTCAATTATTTCTGAGCATAGGAGTCTTTAGCAGTGGGAGGAAACCAGAAGAACCTGAGAAGACCCACGAGGATGGACAGGTGACCCTACTCTTTGTCCTGTACAACCAGGGAATAAAATGAAAGGATATTTTGAGTTGAAGAATAAAGCCTACCTCTCCTGGTATATAAATTTCTACGCCTCTGTTTCTCATCGCACGTGATATTTCTCCATGACGAGGATCCATCGCTAAAAATAATCTGTAAAAACAAATAACCAATCCTCATCAATTAGATAATTAAAACGAAACATCACATCATAAATACAAACATTTCTCTGCCCATCGAACATTTTTATTTTTTAAGAAAAATTTTCTTTCTTCATTTACAACAATGAAAGGTGTGGATACCAATTGTCTAGGTAGGCCAAGCAGACAATACTTCATGTGCTTTTCGCACCTTCGGCACTCACAAATTCTCATGACAACACTTAAGTATGGAGATCTCAAATTCCTTGACCGACCCCTGCTGAAAATCCTGGATCCGTCAGACGTTAGTCAAGAATTTACTCAAAAATATAGCCCTTTATAAAACTTTTATTGTTTTAATGTGTCAAATACCCTAATAAGAAACTATGTGTAAAGTTTTGTGTTTCTGGATCAAAGATATTCTTATTAACAGTGATTGAAAGTTGAGTAAATTCTAAACTTAAGTCTAAGAATGCTTTCTGAACTTTGAGTCAGTTCACCTTTTGTAAAGACTTCCAGAACAGAGACTTTCAGTAGTGATCGATATAAAATATTTATCGTTGTGACGTTTTTACCTGAAGTTTGGATGAGGTGTAATTGTTGGTATCTTCCCATTTATTACACCACGTTCATTTATACTTAATACACCGCCTGGTTCTAATACTGCATTTAATCTATCTAATACGGACGGACTGAAATTATAAATAAATTAGACGTGGCATCAGGTGTTCTAGACCAGTTAGCATATACTGCATCATACCCAGCATGCATCAATCCTTGATCTTGGATCACATAAGATAAAGCAATAGAGATAAATGGGGCTTAACATCCACTTCATACAAACTAGGTCATTTTGGGACTAACATATGGTTCAATTCTATTTCAATAGTTTGCTTGCCTATAGGGGTCTTTAGCAGTGGGAGGAAACCAGAGGACCCAGAAAAAACCCACGAGGTTGGACAGGTGGACCCTACTCCTTGTCACGTATAAGCAAGGCATCGTAACCACACCACTTACGATCCAAGGTGCACGTTTACCATTCCGCTACCCTATCCCTGCACAAATCAATTAATAAGACTATACTATGTTAAGTCTGACTTGTATTTATTTATAATATCATAATTATGTATAATATCATAATTATGTTATGTTCTGTATTATTATCTCCCTTATTCAGAGAGTGAAAATGCTCTGTATTATCTCTCATGATTTACTCTAATGTTAGGAGAACAAAAAGATATATCACTTCCTGTTCTGGTTTGTTGAAGTTGGTTTCGCAAAATACTAGATCTTTCCGAACGGAGAAATATTTTTCCGTGGGTCAGGGTTAGGGTTCGGGTTAGGTTTATCTAAAACTATTCTGAAGGGTTAGGGTTCGAATTGTGGCTATAAACACGGAAAAATATTTCTCCTCTCGGAAAGATCCAGTATCGTGCGTTGGTTTCCCTCCTTTTGATGAATAAAGACATGTATACTCTGATGAATATTGGTAAACAACTATACACACACCAAGTAATTAAATTGCCTTTTGTTGATTTTCTGATTTATAAAAACTACTTGTAAAATCTTTGAATTGATTTGAAATTTCAATGACCCAAAAATATCTGAATCAAACCAATTATTTTAGGTTTTACACAAGTGTTATTTGGGAGTGGGGAAACGTATATATATCTAAAAAAAAAAAAAGATCCTAATCAAACCAACAATTGTCGGTTTCATGCAAGTGTGATTCATTTTTCAAACCATCTATAATTTTTGGCAAGCACAGAGTCTGGGAGTGTAGAGGAATTGACAGGAAGGGACAGGACACAGATTGGTTCTGTCTAAATCCCTTCCACATGCATTCATTCTCCATAAAATTCAGTAATCCAGACAATATAATAACATAATTTGTGTAGTACAATTTATATGCTTCGTGCCACAATTTTTTGGTCTTGTCAGGAGGGAGGGAGAGAGGGAGAGAGAGAGAGAGAGAGAGTTTAACGTGTCCTGTCAACACAAATCAGGGTCATTTTTCAAGACTAACATATGGTTCAATTTTATTTCAATCATTCGCTCGCACATAGGGGCCTTTAGCAGCGGGAGGAAAGCGGAGACCCAAGTAAAAATCCATGAAGTTGGACAGGCTGGAAATGGAAACCACTGTTCAGCCACCCAACCCCTACCACACCTCTGTACTGTTACAGTGACACTGACATTGATACAAATTATATTTTCAGTTTTTATTTTTCTTACCTACAGAAGTTGACGTTATCAATAAGCAGCCAATGGCCGTGAGTTAAAGATTTAACAAGTAAACTATCCACCCATTCAAACGCTCCACCGCCTTGACCAGGTTCAGAGTTAGAAATTGTCTTGTTAATCTTGTCTATTCTACTGGATAATCTTTCTACATCATCTAAAATATACAAATGTTCATGATAAAAAAGATCACAAATGTTGAAAGTAAAATATAAAATGACTGACACTGGTTGTTTATTGCTGGGTTCCCCCCACCGTCGCACGATACCTTACGATAGGATTGTCCCTATTGAGTTCACCAGGCCTGGAAATAGCGGTTTTAGAAATAGTAGCTGACATTTTCAACTTAGTGCCGGACATGTATCAATAATATCAATAAAAAAGACAAATCAGTGCCTGACAAAATGACAGGCACCAGAGGCTGTATCTGTGCCTGACATTGTGCCTGAATCTGTGCCTGACATTGTCAGTGACAGGTGCCTTATTTCCAGACTTGGAGTTCACGATCTGGTAGATGGCGATACGTTTCAATACGATCAACTGACCTCAATATATGCCATGACCTGATAGGATCACCACGATTACTACACGAATAAAACCACGATTCCAATCGTAGCATGAATCGTGATACTGGGAACCTAGCCTCAATATTCTTATTAACGTAAAAACTCTGTATCAATTCTTGCTGCATAACACTGATAATTTTATCAGCGCCAGCGTCATTGAGCAGTTTACTGGATAATAGGCACTATAAATATACATTATTATTATTATCATTCATTATACATCAAATTACACGTATTCGTTAACAACTATATATTCTTCATACATTGGATAATTTGTCCAAATCATTCAGTGTGCTAAAGGAACACTCTGTTCGAACAGTGTCATTACAATATAGTCTTATTCTAAATTCCAATCCTAATGTCTAGACTCTAGACTCCTCTGTCCAGGGTTCTTTTACGCGCATGACAGCATATACACATGTGAAACTATGTTTTTCGGCCCATCTGAAAGATTAAGCACATTTTTCTTGTCAGCCCTTATTATTAGTGTTCATGGATTTTTTTTTTTTTTAAATTAATTGTCTGCTGGTCGAAATTAGAAACATATTAGAATATGCTTCCCGGAAACCACAATCTTATTCTGGCATTTAATATTTTTATTTAACATAATATATTCTATGTTAACTAGTATTATTGTATATAAATGCTTCTTATTATATGGCCCGTTTCAGTGAGCCGGCTTAATGTCTCAACATAATACTTCAAATGGTGAGGGGGTTTAATGGCTCTAGGACAGAGAAAGAAAGAGAAATGGGGTTTAACGTCCACTCGACACAAATAGGTCATTTCGGGACTAACAAATGGTTTAATTTTATTTCAATTATTCGCAGTGGGAGGAAACCAGAGTACCTGGATAAAACCCATGAGGCTGGACAGGCGACCCTACTCATGGCCACGTCCAACCAGGGATTTGAAACCACGCCAGTTGACTCAATGGCAGGTCGTATGATACAGTGCGCGCACGCTAACCATTCGGCCACCCAACCTCCCCACTGCATGGAGTAGGGGTGGGGTGGGGTGGATGGTGGCAGGCCGTATGATACAGCGCGCGCATGCTAAACCCCCCACTGCATGGAGTATGTTTACCCAGTTGGTACCGAACAGCAGCACATTAAATCCAATTTCATTTTTCTGTCCTTTTCTGTTGTATGAATTGACTGAAACTTACCTTTAAAAGAAACATCAACGGACGAAGAAATCCTCTCTAGAACAAACTTGAGACTTCTGACACGTTTTAATAATACTTTATATTCCTCTAAACTTGATGACTCGTCACCTGAAGTTATACAATATTTAAATTATTATTCCGTATTTTTAGAGCCAATATAAAAGCACAATCCTTAGAAGACATATAGAAATAGATTTCATCAATTAAGATAACGATACCTGTATGTGTATTGAAATGTAGCATGTTAATAAAATTCAGAAGTAGTGTATCCATATAAGAGTGTTTATTTTTAATATAAAAGCAAATAAAATTTATACAGAGGCAAGGTAGAACATATAATAGGAAAGGCATGAACATTTAGTAGTTATAAACAATCATTAAATATACATTAAGTCTGCCTATTGCAGGTTTTTCTGTAGGCCTGAAATGTTATCTAATAGTAAGTGCAGGAGGGCTGCACCACACACAATTCTACATAAAAACAAATATATGGACAAGACATCATACTCAGAGACCAGAAACATAAACAAATCAAAAAGAGTGAATGGATCCGGGGGCTAGCCGTAAGCGTCCACTGCGCTGTACAGTTCCGGGCCTGTGGTGACACAGACTTCACTCATAATTTGAAAACAATTGGGATTGCAACCCAAAGAAATAATTATATAATGTCAGCATGAGTCATGATCTATTATGTTGCAAGAATTACGAATGCAAGCATGTTGTTGTTTAAATTCCGCTATACAAGTAACCACACCGTTAAATGTATCAGAGAAGTAGGCCTAGTTCAAAAAACAAAATCAATAAAGAGGATTGAAGTATATTGAATGCATTTAGGACACACGTACATTACAACCGTCACAGAAACAAACAAAACTGAATACAAAGAAGCAAAGGAATATAGACTATCTAGGGAGACAGCCGTCTGCTGACTGAGTGGAGTGACGTGAATCTGCCGTAATAGTTGTTATGACGTCGTGGTTTAGAAGGTGCAATTTCCCGATAAAAGGGCGATAATCCAGATAAAAAAACTATTAGTTTTTGAGACCATGCAATTGTACAAACCATAGTATAATTATTATATAATGTCCCACGTAAGAAATGCAAAACAGGAATGCTAAAGAAATCCTAAGTTATTAGTGTATTTATAAAGGCATAAAAATAAGGGCGATAATCCAGACAGGACTAGACATCTAGAAGAAATTTAAATAAAATTAAATTATCAATTAGACGTTAACTTATCCATTCCATATTTACGGGATTAGGATCCGAAATGTTGCTCTACTTTCATTCATGATTAAATCATGAACTGGATAATTGAGACCAGGGCTTCCACTTCAAAATTTTCACTACCGGTCATTTTTGATAACGCACGAAAAGTAAATTCATATTTCATATTTTTTATTTATGGTAGGGTATTGTGAATTCACGTGTCTATACCACTTTGTCAGCATGGGATACAAAAAATTTATATATTGGACTTCAGAAATATTTATAGTAAGGCTTGTGATAATTATTTATAAATTAAATATTCTCTTTTGGGCCCCGGTTCGATGCGACTCCCATCATTTTTACCTGAAATTGATTGTTCCACAGAAAGCTTATACAATTTGCTAAAAGATGGTGCCATTAACTGGGGTTTGTGGAAAAAGTGACTTAGATCGTTCTTCCCCTGGACTCTTCATATATCAAAAATATCATTAAAAACCCAGCACAGTCAAATCAGGCACCAGAGGAATTACGACTGATAACGCTTGTGTGTGATGTGTGCCTTATGTCCAGGCTTATATAATTAACAGGCATTGGTTTATCTGGTTGCTAAACAGACCCTGGGGTTTCAATACAGATTAGTAACATCTGATCACAAGTTTGACCATTACTAAAAGGATTTCTAACTTCTAATCCCTTTGATCTCGAGTTTGGCCATTATGAACTGAACAGAAATGAAGTTTAAAGATACTCTCCCAGAAAAGTATTTATCGGGTGGTTATTTCCAATAAAAGTATGTCAAGTATGTACATCCAATCTTACTAGAAAAGTACTGGATTACCCGAAAAACGCCCATGGGGCAAGCACATGGCAAAATTGTTAGGGTATCACTAACTGGCAACCTGACTGTTAGCTGCCAGCTTAAGTGAGGGAGCGGTTGTTATTTCTTGATCAGATGGTCAGGCGGTTTGGGGAACATTGAGGGGTATAAACGTACAAAAGACTAGGCAATTAAACGGCAGAAAAAGGAAAAAAGAATTTGACAGAAATAATTAAATTACTTAGGCCTCAATATGTATGGTAAATGTACAGTAAGTAATGATAAATATATTCTGAAAAATGGACCCTCCTACAATGAAGCTAAGTTGACAGAAATTGCGTCTCACAACAGCTTCCTTATATAGCTATAGGTATCCCCAGCGAATACAAAGTTTTGAGAGGGAATTGTAGCCGATTTTTGATAGATTGGTTACTTTGAATATGTTTTCAGTCCAAATATATCATCAAATCACAAAGTTTGTACCCGGGCATGTAACTTTAAACTTTAACGTCTTACTGTTCTGACTGGGGGGTGGGGGTGGGGGTGATGGTCTAGAGTGCCGCGCTTCGACCTCTAGCTGGCCGGTCACCTCTGGCTTGCGGCTGTGGTTTCGAGCCCCGGTGTGAGCGTATGTGGCATGGAGATAGGGGCACCTTCTCAATCTCGTGGGTTTCCTCCGGTTTCCTCCCACTGCTAAAGACCCCTACGCGCAAGCGAATTATTGAAATAAAATGAAACCATATGTTAGTCTCAAAATGACCTAGTTTGTGTCGAGTGGACGTTAAACCCCATTTCTCTCTCTCTCTTTTGTTCCGACAGGGCCATAATTAAAATATTTTTTAATTCTAACAGATCTTCGTCTAACTAAACCTAAGACACTTCTTAGCCCAACACCATTAAACGTGTTGATTCAACCCAACCCATGGATCCAGAGTTGGGCCATTACTAAAACAATTTCTAATTCTTCCAAATCTACATATAACTATAGTTCTTAGCCTAACGCCATTAAATGTGTTGATCTGTTAGATGTATTTAGTTTTAATAACTATTACATGCATGTATTCAACCCAACGCAACTTACATTCCCTATTATCTCTTTAAGTTCTTTCAACCTGCATGTACCCAACGGAAAAAAAATTTAGCTTAATTAAACGAAATAACTTCTTTCAACTTGCATGTACCTATAGATAAAAAATTTCCGTGTAATTAAACGAAACAAGTTCTGAGTTGAACTCGAGAGAAATCATTGACGCGTCAATCAATAGGATAATTTGTGAAGTTGAGTTTTTATTTGCGTAAGAGTTGTCGATGTCAGCAACCGTGTGATTTGAATAGTAATTCTTGTCTCAAGTTCTTCAATCTTCACATCGTTTAACTAATCAACCCGTTACATAAGAAATGTATTTTTTTATTTTCTTTCTCCAACTCCCCTCCGATACATGATCGATTAAAAAAGCCTGTGGTGTGCAAGGAAGGTGGCACAATGTGTCTCAAGCATCCATTTCAGTTGGGGGTAAAATGTTTTTATTTTTATTACCAATATCAACTACATCACGCAAATCCCCTCTAATACAAGCGATCGATGTTAGATGTCTGTAACTTAATAGGGAGAGGCAGACTGCGCTAAGGTGCTGCATATCCACATAGACATCCAGTAAATTAATTTGTTCAAATTTGAAATGATCACTGTTAAAGCGATAACTTCATATTTTTAAAGAAAGTCTGAACATAGGTTGTCAACTCACTATTATACGATCATAGGTATTATTTCCCACTCTTATAACTCATTACCTCTCTTGTTTTTCTATTCTCCCTATGGAATATATAGCTATCTTCAAACTTTTGAATTCGGAGTTGAAAATGACATTTTTGCCAATTTCTCAACTGGCAATAGTGAATTATAGGATTAATAGGATTATTCTTTAACAAGGTAGGACTGTTTATAGATACTATCTATTTTAAGGCTTTATTTTAATAAATTTTAAAAATATAACTTAAAAATATGAAATTGTAGCTTTAACTTTATTTTACATGTCCAAGCTTCCCTATTTAATTCCGTCTTACTTTACATAGTTAGAATGCCTTCCTTTCTGACATTTCTCAGTTCTAGGTCCTATACTTGAGACTTATACAGTCAATGAGTAGAACCCAGGAATTACTTAACCTTTGCTTGCAACTGCTGTAACATTAAAACACACATATTTACATGTATGTGATGTCTTTACACATTATTAGCATGCCAACAAATATTTTCGCAGTTTATAACTGTATGTATAATACGCATGTATAATGTATATGAGTATTAAACTTGCTGCAACCATGTCATACTATGTCTTTAATTTGTTTAAGTTGTATCGTCTAAATATCAGACCAAATCACACGATGCTGCACATTTCATCTTTTCAAATATGGAAAGCCACAGTGTCCCAGTGAGTAAGACACAGGCTAACTGGGATTCCCCACCTTCATTCCTGTTGTAAGTCGAGAAAAGTACTTAGGATTTTTTAGTGATGTTTCCCCTTGTCAGTTGGGCTTGCAATAAGGGCTGGAAAGGACCAGCTTCTAGTAGTTTGGATGAGTCAAAACACTGTGTACACCTTTATAGAATCCTTGACAGTCGGAATTCAAAATGTGAGTAAACTCTATTGATGCCTACCAGGCAATTAGTTTGACCCCCTACGACACTGCATGGCATGTGTCGATCTTTATTTACATGTACTAACTGGTCTGGGGACAGAAAGACCAGGATGTTAGCCCTGGTTTTATTCCCCTGTAAGTTATCATATACCACAGTTGAACCATTTCCCTGTTAGTTATCTAATATACCACAGTTGCACAATTTCAATATGCTTTGTGTTCAAATATAAAAACTTTATCAGAAAATATTAAAAACATAAAATACAACCCTAGGCTAAGTCTGCTCAATAATTCATAAATGAGTTTTCTTCCGACTAGCAGATTATGAAGATAAAATTATAAATCTAATTTTATAAAATAAAGTCCATGTAGCTGCCAGCATTAGTCTATTGTATTAAATAAAAAAAAACTTTACGGCATGTAATAAACGTGATAAATGGGGTTTAACGTCCACTCGACACAAACTAGGTCATTTTGGGACTAACATATGGTTTAATTTTATTTCAATAATTCACTTGCGCGTAGGGGTCTTTAGCAGTGGGAGGAAACCGAAGTACCCGCAGAAAACCCACGAGGTTTGGCGGGCTACCCTATTCCTTGCCATGTACAACCGGGGATTTGAAACCACGGCAGTTGACTCAACGGCAGGCCGTATGATACAGCGCGCGCTGCGGCTAACAATTCGGCCATCCATCCCCAATCATTAAGGCCACACAAATTGGGATTGTTTGCTTGGGTTCAACACTTACTAAAATTTTAAATTTTACTTCCTGTTTCTTTGTGATTGAAAAGTTAATGAAAAATAAAAGTTATTTGGTTGCTGAACTCAGAAGCTTCTCTTTTAGCTTCACCTTATAAAGTTTTGAAATATGAAACAAAATATCATTATTCATCCAAACTAAAAAAACTAACTGTTTGGCCCAAATGTGAACATTTTTTTTTTCCAATGATCAATATCGCAAAAATAAAAACCTAAAATTTCTTGTCAATTTGAGATTTATAAAGTTTCTGATGATCATAATTGTAATCATTACAGACATAAAACGTAAAATTGAATTACAGACAATTTACTCATGGAAATAATATTTATAAATGTCCGCTTAATGGATGGGGTGTGGTATTTTAGAGAGATAACCACTAAACAATACACGTCATGTAGTTAATTCACATCAAAATTATTTTTGGACCAAGAAGAAATACTACTGTTCCTCTAAATACAATGGCTATTTGACTACACAATTAAAAGAGAAGTGATGTTAGATGGTCTAGAGAGAGAAGGTATACAGTACCTCATACATTATACCAATCAATATACTTTGATTAAAATCAATGCATTTGAGAAGTGATGTTAGATGGTCTAGAGAGAGAAGGCATACCGTACCTCATACATTATACCAATCAATATACTTGGATCAAAATCAATAGAGAAGTGATGTTAGAGGAACTAGAGAGAGAAGGTATACCATACCTCATACATTATATCAATCAATATACTTGGATCAAAATCAAAAGAGAAGTGATGTTAGATGGTCTAGAGAGGGAAGGTATACCATACCTCATACAATACACCAATCAATACTTTGATCAAAATCAATGCATTGAAGAGAAGTGGTATCAGAGGGTTGGAGGGTGGGGTGGGTCTGTGGTTTAACGCATTCACATGATATCATAGGGTCTGTCATTGAGTCAAGTAGTGTGGTTTTCGTTTCCACACTTGTACTTGACAAGCTGTGGGGCTGGGGTTGCCTGTCCAACCTCGTGGATATCCTTATACAACTAAGGACCCCATATGTGCACACAAATTATTAAAATAAAGATAGGTTGCCAGGCAACGAAACATACGCCCACAGCAGCTAAATCGTCTGGGCAGTCAACAAGGGTTGTCGCATATTTTTACTTTTTTTTGGTAATGAAACATTTGTAATACACTAAAATCTGAGTAACAACTCATTATGTAATTATCAGAAAATCATTAGAATTTGTTTGCTTTTTATAAAGTTTTGCCCCACGCTAACAATTAGTATAGGAAACATTTAATATCATGGATTTAGCTGTTCAGTTATCAAAATTCATTGAAAATCAAAAAACTTGTTCATTTCAACACCTTAAACTTTGTGTATCAATCTGAAGTCAATCGGATGATAAGTTTGGCATCTACAGCGCCACAAGGTTTTTTGAAGTGATCAAGGGAGATAACTCTGGAAGTAATTATTTGAAATTGATGAAAATCAGTAGGCTTCTTCCTCTCAGGACCTTAAACAGTGTGTGTAAATTTAAAGTCAATCGGATATTAACTTTGGCCTCTAGAGCGTCCACAGGATTTTTTGATGTTATCAAGGGCCATAACTCTGGCACTAATTATCGGAAATTGATGCAAATCAATAGGCTTCTTCGTCTTATGACCTTAAACACTGTGTATAAATTTAAAGTCAATCGGATATTAACTTTGGCTTTTAGAGTGTCCACAAGATTTTTTGAAGTGATCAAGGGAGATAACTCTGGCACTAATTATCGGAAATCGCTGAAAATTAATAGGCTTCTTCGTCTTATGACCTTAAACACTGTGTATAAATTTAAAGTCAATGAGCTATTAACTTTGGCTTTTAGAGCGTCCACAAGATTTTTTGAAGTGATCAAGGGCCATAACTCTGGCACTAATTATCGGAAATTGCTGAAAATCAATAAGCGTCTTCGTCTTATGACCTTAAACACTGTGTATAAATTTAAAGTCAATCGGATATTAACTGTGGCTTTTAGGGCGTCCACAAGATTTTTTGAAGTCGTCAAGGGCCATAACTCTGGTAGTTATTATCGGAAATCGCTGAAAAACAATAGGATTCTTCATCTCATGACCTTAAACACTGTGTATAAATTTAAAGTCAATCGGATATTAACTTTAGCCTCTAGAGCGTCCACAAGCAATTGTGGACGCCGGACCGCCGGCCGGACGGACGGACGGACGGACCGACCGACCGACGGACGGACGGGGGCGACGACAATATACGACCACATTTCAATGTGGGCGTATAAAAATGAAAATGTTAGTCCTGAAATGATCTTCATTGTGTTGAGTGAACATTAAACTTCATTTCTCTTGCTCACTCTCTCCTCCTCCTCCCCCCTCTCTCTCAGGGGGTCTAGAAACAGAAGACATACCATACCTAATGCACAACACCTATCAACACTTGGGTCATAAAGGTGAAATCAATACCGGTGAATATGATTGATTCAAGGATTATAGATTTGGGGGTTCATGTGGAAATCATTGATACATTCTACCAACCGATTCTGTCATTGATTTGAAGAAATTTACGCTATAATAGAAAACGACAAGCTACTACTTCATCAAACTTTTATTTTTTTATGATATGACATTTCTACTTTAGAACTGACTGCTTCACTAAGAGAGGGTTTTTTAAAAGCGATTTATAACTATTATTATTTCCAGTAAATCATCTGATATAGTCTCACTAGACGATAAACTACATTGAATACAAGGTGTACATGTAAATCAATAGTAATATACTACATTACAGTTTCACTATAGTGAGACCCCTATATATATCATAATATAGGGTTTCACTATAATACTGTTATTGAGGGTCCACTATAAATTGTGTTATAGCAAGTCCCCTATTTGTTGGGGTAGATGAATAATACCCACATTATAGTGAGTTCCCTAAATATTACAGGGCTAGATAGTTGTTGTTGGGGTCCAGTGATATAACCCCTGGTACAGTGAATCCCCTATATATATAAATTATACTGTAAGACTTCACTATAACACTGTCCATTGATATAACCTGTGTTATAGCCAGTCCCCAATATATACAGTAGGTCTTCACTGTAACACTTTGTCTATGAACTATAACACTGTCCACTGATATAACCTGTTAGGGCGCATGTTCACAGTGTATTCTACTGATTGAATTACAAGCTGTATCTGTATTCAAGCCTGTAAATAAAGCACCTTTCACAGACATTGTCCGGCATGAGATTCCATTGTCAGGTACAATCTCTCAGGTGCCTGTCATTTTGTCTGGAACTGATTTGTCTTTCATTTTGAGATTTTATTTACACATGTCAAGCACCAAATTTAAAATGTTGGTTACAGCTCCATTTTGTCTGGTGCAACTAAAACATTTAATTCTAGGTCTATAAAGAACACAGACCTGTAGAAATATCACAAGAAATTGCGTCAGGACGTCGGACAGCCATGTTTTCATTATAAAAATCATTACCTGTAAGTTTGATGGAAGTGTAGTGGGACCACAGCTGGTGCAGGTTTTGTATAACGTTTGTGTTTACTGATTGGTTATTGGTCAGGGTTGACTTCTGACATCTTGACAACAGAAATTCAACATCAGTAGAAATCTCCTCCAGATGACGACAAACATCGGCCTACAAAAATAACAAAACCATACTATTGGAAAATGTACACGATAGCGTGTGACAAATATTTGACTTGTCTTCAGTCTATGGAAATATTAGTCATTGCAAGACTTCTCTAAAGTCTTTACCTTCTTCACAGACTGCACCTAAGTAGCAGAAATATCTTCAGAACAATGTTCGGCAATGATTGAAATTTCAGGAACTTAAGCAATTTGAAAGTCACATGGATAACAACTATAGCCTCATTTTCAAATTGGCAAAGGGCGACAACTCCAACAGCAATTATTAGAAATCGTTGGAGACAATATACAACAACTACATGTATGTGGGTGTATAAAAAAACTAACGGAAATTATTAAATCGATAGATAGGAAAAAAAAAATTTCAAAAAGATAATCAGGAGTACCGTAGTTCTAACCCTTAAAGATACATGGGAGATTGAATTTTGGGCCATAGCCTCGATCATCAGAAATTATTATCAAATCAATGGCGAGCTATAGGAAATCAAATTTTTTGAAAGCTGTTCCTCGTATTCTAAAATCATTCATTGTTCTAACTGAACGAACCGCAACCCTCGAGGCTGAATTGTAAATGATTTATAATGATTAAACAATTTATGGACAATAAAAACGTCAATAAAAACAATTACATTTCAGCCATTCAACAAACTATCCGACTTGATTCTATCGACAACCGACAATCTTTTATTACATAATAATTAATCTTCCACGAGCCGTTTAATTCTCGAAACGGAATTTTACTCTCAAAGATCATAAAACAAATAATCTGTCCGTTTGGAAGATATATTCTGGCAGACGAATGGATAAATTAGAAATTATGGACTTTCCTGCGTCAGCCAGTGTAATTGAGTGTCGGATTAATCTATGGAAAATTTATACGATTGTTTGATTGTTAACGTAATATCTATCTCATATCAGAGAGAAAGACCATTCCCCACCCACCCCCTCACCGCATATCTGATTAACTATATATTAAGATTCAAATGAAACTCTGAGTATCGTAGTCATAACGATTGTATCGGTAGATATTGAATAGGATGTGATTTATATACAATTAGTATCTTAGCAACATAATACTAAAGGTCTTCACTTTATCTTATATAACACTAAACTTCTTGTCATCCGGACTATCCCCAAGTTTATTGTTCTGGTGCAAGGGATAGTGTATAATTGTTCGAATGGTACGGAAAACCTAAGTCCTTAGTACTCGGGGTTTGCCGGCTGACAGTGGTGAAGGACGTAGGGTCTGGGATTAACAGTGTCTAGTTATCTTGATGGGACAAAAACAGGTCCTGTGTAAACATTGGTATTTGAATTAAGAGTAGGTCGCGACACTGCTGCTTGGGCAAAATTCTCCTTAATTAGCCCAGTCAGCGCAGAAAAATAGAATTTTAATTCTCATTTCTTTTACAAAATCTGAAAATCATAACAAACTAAGATTTAATTATAATTGGAAAGGCTGGGTGTTGTACATAAAATTATAACAAAGTAACTTCTAATTCTAATAGGACTTTAATCTCCATTTGATTTACAAAGTAATTTAAATTTCTCATAGAAAAAACTTGGTGTTGCATTTAAAATCATAAGAAAGTAAGATCTAATTATAACTGGAAAGATTCGGTGATCCAGTGAGATCTTTATATGTTATACACAAGGGGATTCATTAATTCTGTTTTAAGCCACACTGACATCTGTCTTACACTTAAAGGAGCTAAATCTTTATCTTTGGAATCTAAAAATGGACACTAATGAGTGGCAAGGCAACGCCTATAATAATGTAATATGAATGTATATAAATTCATTTATGTTGAATCGTTTCTTGTACTGTTATTACTAATTAATCAACACATGGATACAATTTTATAGACACATAATTACTGAGTTTGGAACTAAGCGGCGTTTCAACGAGGATACTCTTGTCTATATCTAGCAAATGATACAGATATGTGAATAGTAGGTAAATATATACACAATATGCAACAAAGATACAAATCGTCAAAGTGTTGCATAATCTAATGAACTTGCCCTCTGATTTCACAATCTGGTTCATTAGTCTGGTAGCCACATCTAATGTACCTTGTGTTTATATGTTCAATTACTAAATGCCAATCAAAGTAGATATACGTCATCAATATGGAGATGTGGCTACCAGACTAATGAACCAGATTGTGAAATCAGAGGGCAAATATATTAGATTATGCAACAATTTGATGATTTGTATCTTTGTTGCATATTCTATGTTTTCCTACTATTCACATATCTGTATCATTTCCTTGATAAAGACGAAAGTATCCTCGACGAAACATCGCTTAGTATTAAACTCAGTAATTATGAATCCATAAAATTGTACCTTGTGTTATGTT
Source organism: Patella ulyssiponensis (assembly GCA_963678685.1). Taxonomy (NCBI): domain Eukaryota; kingdom Metazoa; phylum Mollusca; class Gastropoda; family Patellidae; genus Patella; species Patella ulyssiponensis. The sequence goes on from OY783226.1 coordinate 93,902,665, forward strand.
TAATTACTAAATGCCAATCAAAGAAGAAAATTTCTAATCTGTTATGTTCAGCGGACTACACGAACAATCTGGATTGAATGGCAGTCTTTTGCATCTGGTTATTCAAGTCTACACCAGTAGTATTCTCTTGTGGGATATGTTTAGCCATGTTCATTGAGTCGCTTCATTACAAATGGTGCTCTAAAACATTCTGGCACTTGATTCATGTGCCAATTTTACAATTTTCATTTTGTCTTATATATTGGATATCAGAAGCCCAACTTTTCACATGTACAGTAAGATAACGTCACCAATGTTGATTCCAACTGACCAATAAGTCCTGTGTGCAGTAGATGATACTGATCTACAGACTTGCCTCCTTTAAACTGGACTTTAATCGAGAGAGAGAGAAACAGGGTTTTGAAAAGTTTTTAAGTTGGTATCAACAAATACACAAACAATTCATGTATCGAGCAGTGGGCTATTTCCATTGATTAACATGCTAAGAGATTCTGACCATATATCAACGTACAAGCTGTTATTTTTATCTCTCAATAGCGGGAACAACAAGCTTTCAATCTTGTCAAGTTCACACTGCTTACAAAACCAGAAATAAAACTTTTTCAACATGACTTGCAAACAAAAACATTTGCATAAAGTAATCTCGTTTTTTTGTATCTTTCAGAATTCAGCACCTGATCTTTTCAGCAGAAGATCAACGGTAAAGCCGTAATAACAGGACAAATTCTACCCTTCATTAGCAGAAGATTTAGTCGAGTTGTCAAACAGATGTGACCCGTGTCAAATATTTACATGATTGGAGTTTTATCGCCACCCGGCACCTGCTCTTGTGAGTCTCTTAATCTCAATATTAAAGTGCTGGTTTCATAAATTTTGAAACTGGGAGAACACAAATTCAGATCCACGGATTTTGAAATCAATAATCATAACAAAAATGCGGGTTCATAAATGTTGCAATGAGGGAGAAAGATATTCTGAACAAGAATTTTCAAATCATTATTGTACCATAACAAATCAAACAAATGGACAAGATCCATAATGGAATAGTAATATAATGGATTTTTTTTTTTCAATTTGTGATTTTACTGAAATAAGGTTTTACAAATGTTGAAACTGGGAATAAAACAGATTCTGATTCACAGATTTATCAAAAACAACAACAAATGAACAAGAATTAAAAATGAATGGTAATAAAATTGCTTTTTTGTCTTATTATTAAAATGAGGTTTCATAATTATTGAAATTAAGGGGAGAAAAGTTTGGATTCATGGATTTTGAAATCAATATTGTACCAAAGAATTTCCCCAATCACTGAACAAGGTCTAAAAAGGAATGGTAATCAAAGTGCAAATTTTTTTTCTCTTCATCTTATGATTGAATCAAAAAAGAATCTTAATTTTATGCGAACGCTGATACAAATTTGATACCAGTATGGAAGATGGTTTTAATTTTCGGGCTCATAAAATTCAACCTTGCCATAATTAGAAGTGATTTTTTTTTTACAATTCAAAAATATTCAAAGAAGCATTCCCTTTAATTCTTCTAATGTCCGTGGAGTTTACATAGAGCAATGACTCAACATGTCTTCGGACTATACACCATGTGAAATGGACGACGATCCCTACACCAAAATCCTCTCCTTAAATCTCACGGAAAAAAAATATGAATCGCACGAAGACAAGACAGAGGGGACTATTTTATTCATGGTGGCCATTATTGGCGGATTCGGGAATTTGTGTACCGTTGGTGCAATCATGTCCGTGAAAAAGTTCCGGAAAACATCGTCAGCTTTTTTGTGTCATCACTGCTTCTTGGATTTCCTCAAAGCTCTGTATTGTATTCCGTTCGGATACAGTCTGTTGATGGATGCACGGATACCAGCGTGTCATGTGGTGGGAGCTTCGTATATATTTCTAATGACGGTGTCCGCGTATAATTTATTAGCGGTGTTAATGAACGAAGAATATCATATCATGGATAAAACAAATAAAATCAAGGGAAATTACTGCTGTGTTTTATTTGGAATTTTCATGATTTGGTTTACGACTATTCTTCTTCATCTTGGAGTCGCGTTTATTCCCGGAAGTACAGAGTTTAATCACGCCATTGGAAATTGTATATTTTGTTACGGAGTGCCAAGTAATTATGTTATCCATGTGCTCTGGGTGCTTTTGGTCACTGCAGCAGTTTTCTTGTCTTTAATGACTTTTACCACTTTTTATCGTAAATTACGATGTGAGTCGAAAGTTCAACAGTGGAAGTTGATTCATAAATCAATGTCCCGGGAAATGAATGATGATTCGGAAGAAGAGGAACTCCATTTTGAATTTGACGATGTGTCGGGAACGAAAGCTATTCAACATGCTCGGATCTATTTACGTCGGATTACGATCATGGTTTTAATGGTGGGATCATTTGTGATTTTCTGGTATCCATTGTTTATTTTCACGTTAGTCGATATCCATTACAAACAACCTCCGCGGATCTATCGCTATCTGACTGTTCTCGCCTGGTCTCAACCAATCACAACACCTCTATTCTGTGGCATCATTTATTACGATGTTTTAAATCGGCAGACGTTAGTTCGCGAAGTGTACAGTAACGCCATTCCCCTAAAACCCTCGCGATCCAAAGAAACGATACGTAACAAAATACAGAAGAAGTATAAGGCATACGAAACGGGATTTATCAACGAACATTACCAGAGCCAAAGGACAGAAACTTTAACAAACTGTTTATCGGAAATTAACGATGCTAGCGGCAGTGATTGTGAAACTTTAGTAACTTATGATAATTCTCTTAGAAGGCCAGGGAAACATCAGACTTTAATTTTATAATAAACATCCTTCAATAATATCTTTCTTAAATTGTAAAACAATGTTTTGGAATATTAAAGCAACATTATACGAAATTAGATAACGAGTTGGCAGTTCTCACTATAATAGGTAAAAACTAGATAACGTAAAGGGAATTTGCTGAAAATTTCTGTCAAATTTAGCAACTGAATTTTCGGCCTAGCCTCTGGTCAGCATTACTAAAGTCGGTACAATGAAAAACATAGTCTTGATTATCCATTTTTTAATTAAATCAGCAGCAGCAGACCAGTAAATATCGCAGGCTAGCAAAGACATCAAGAGTTGACTATGATCTGGATAAGTTAATTAATGTCTAATTAATAATTCAGATAACATTTCCGACCAAAAGAAAGGCCTGTACTTGGCAGATTAAGCTCTTTCAGTTGTTGAAACATTGTTTTTGGATAATGCTGAATAATCTCATTCTTTATATCTGAATTATTTGTCAAATGTTGGTAAAATTGAGGTGAAATTTGTACAGTGAAATAAATGAATAAACGTCAGAAAATAGATTGTGACTCTTTTCAATTCGGGGAATGGTCTTTTCCCTCTAAAAGTATTTTAGCAAGAGATCATTTATATTTTTATTCTTAAAAAGACATGGCCACAGCAGCTAAATTGTCTGAGCAGCCGACAAGGGTTGTCGCATATTTATTCTTTTGTAGGTAATGGGGGTATTTACAAGACTATTTCACACAGATCAGAATATAATTTTTAACGTCTAAGGGTTCACAAGATTCTACATACTGAAACAAGGGCCTTAACTCAGGAAGTAACTTACTGAAATTGATGAAATTCTGTTTCATAATTCAAATCATGCATATAAATTTCATACAGATCCGATGACAACTGTTCTCGTTAAGAGTGCTCACAAAGATCCAAAATAGTAAAACAAGGGCCACAACTCTAGACGTCATTGACAGAAGTTGCTGAAATTCAATTGGCTTCTTGGTTTCACTAATTTAAATGATGCATATAATTTCCATACACATCGGATGATAACTTTTGTCATTTGAGCAATCACAAGGAACATGGTTAAACATGGGCTATAGCGGTAGAAGTTATAAAAAGAAATTGCTGAAATTCAATAGGCTTCTTCATGTTACTAATCTAAATCATGCATATAAATTTCACACAGATTGGATAAGCATTCACAAAGTGCAAAAAAGTGAAACAAGAACCATAACTCTAGAAGTAATCAACTTAAATTGCTGATATTCAATGGGCTTTTTCATTTCACTTATCTAAATATAGGTTCCATTCATATCAGACAATCAGTTTTGTCGTTAGAGCATCGTTAAGATCCACTGGACACAAACTAGGTCATTCAGGACTAACGAAAGGTTCAATTTTACTTCAATAATTCACTTGACAGTAGGGCTCATTAGCAGTGAAAAACGGAGGACCTGGAGAAAACCCATGAGGTTGGAAAGGTGATCCTAATCCTTGTCACGTACAACTGGGTTTAGCCTCCACGTATGGTTCAATTTTTTTTTTTTCAATAATTCGCTTGCACATAGGTGTCTTTAGCAGTGGGAGAAAACCGGAGGACACAGTAAACCCACGAGGTTGGACAGGTGACGCTATTCCTTGTCACATACAACCAGGGAATCAGAACCATACCAGTTGACACAATGACAGATCTTCAGGGCTCAAAATTCGCAGATCTGTATTTAAGGCCATTTTTTGAAAAATGGCTTTAGACAGCAAAGCCTCTCTAAGGCCATTTTGTTTAGCACCAAGGCCATTTTCACAATTTTGAGATTATCGAAGGCCATTTATTAAAATGCGCTAACCATTCACCCCCGCCCCCCAAGTAAAGTGTAAAGTAACATTTTAGCTAAGGAAAGACTAGAATTGTGCAATCAGCATATGACAGTAATCTAATAAATGCTGACTTTATATCTTTCCTCGTATTTTAATCAAAAGACAAATTTACCTGTTCGAAACCTCCAAGTAGTTCTGTGGTATCCATGGAACTGTTCATAGGTAAAACATGTAGGGGATTCCCCGTCAGTTCCGCTAACAAACGAATTAAACTGGTTTTACCACAGGCTTGAGGGCCGACCTGTAAAAATAATATGGTCGATTCTAGAATTCAGGTGTCAATTATTGCAAGATTTTGTTATTCAGACGGCTTTTCACTTTGATAAAGAATATCTTATTTTAATTAGTATTATCAACAATGAAGGCGCAGGAGACTAGTTGTGGGATGGGACAAATCCATATACACATTTCTGGGAACATAAAAGAACCCCTGGCAGTCGCATTTCGATAAAGTGTAGGCCGTGTTGCTGTTTTCTGGGGAAAATTTCCACCATAAACCGGATTTCATTTCATTTACAACTTTTATCCTCATTTCCACGACTGCATATACAGTGGACTCGGTCAAATCCAACATCGTACGGGATCGTTACAATATGTTTGTTTACACAGAGTGTCAGAATACTCAGTTTTCTCAAAACTGGAACTATTATTATGACAGAGTTCACAGCCATAACGGCAATGTCTAAACTTCTCTGAGCTGGACTTGAAAGAAATAAATGTAACCTTGAACTGTTGACTGGTAATAATTACTTACCAAAATAGCCATCCAGTTCATTTCTACACATTTGATAATCGACTCTAACGGCTGCAAACTGTGATGTAATATCTTTAACGATGATCGGCTACTCAGTAGTGTCTCACATTTAACTCTGGGTAGAAATGAATGGCCGACTTGAACCACATCTTGACCAATCGAAACACAGCGCGATGATTGATAAACTTTCTCATCTTTAAAATAACTTTCGAACAATTCATACACCTGAAAAATAACCAATTATAATCAGGTGGATCAGGAACAAATCTTATTTTACTTCAAAACGATTCTTTAGATCAAGTGAACAATGCCTGTAAATATCAAAGACAGCAGTTGCCAGGCAACATACGGCCACATTTTGGTATGAAATGCGCAAATATCAACAGGGTTTGAGATCTTTGGGATATATTTTTTCACCACATTTAGAAAAAAATTGTGACCTAGAGGGTCCCCAACCTTTGGATTGCGTACAAGGAGTGGCTATTTTGTTGGGCAAAAACTGAGTCTAGAGCTGATGTGTGTAGAGTGTTGGATAGACCAATTAACAATGAGTGCATGTGATAACAAGCCCCCCCCCCCAACCATCTCACATCAAATAGATCATTCATAGATGACACAAATGAATTTATAGCACATTCATTATTTTGAACAGAGGACCTGACAAGCACAGCTGTGTAATCGTTCGCATGGGACGAAAAACCGAGGTCCAGTGTATACATCTGCGTGCTCATAAAAGATCCCTTGGTATTTGGAATTGGATATAGAATAGGCCATAGTGTCGCTGAACAGGTATATTTTTCCTCATAGTACGCTGCATGGCGTACGCCCGACTTCATTAGCCCAGCCTGAGCAGAACAGTAGGATGTTAAACCTCATTTCATTTCATTTTATTGTTTTTAAAAACCTCACACTTATTCACTGCTTATTCATACTTAGTAAACCATGTCAAGATTTTGATATTGTGAAACTATACACAAAGTTTCATCTCTCTCACTCAATAAAATCAAAGTTATCGAGTCCTAGAATGAAACAGGGTTAAACGCCCTACTTTTCTGTTCCGATCAAGCAAATGGAGACAGGACATAGTATCCTAAACCAATTAAGTTTCTTATGTCTTTAATCAATAAATTTTGAAATGACTTACCTTGTGTTTGTCTTGCACAGTTCGCATTCTATCTGAATAAATCAAACTCGTATATTCACCTGGAGAATATCTTCCATTTACCTGCATAATAAATATTTACATTTACGATAAAAATAAAATACTCAATTCACAGGTATTATATCATTATTAGAAACTACTTGTCTGCCATACTAAACTAGGTTGTCAGTCTACAGTTATCTCTGCTTGAGAACAAACACTAAGCTAGTTGACCGACATTTTAATTACTAAATCAATGATTTTAGTTGAAAACATTAAGTTTACTTCAAGAATATTAAGTAGTTATTCTGCTTCCATTTAATAAAATTGAAAAAGTTTATTTAGTCTTTTTGTGATAACTGAGCAGAGAGAGAGAGAGAGAGAGAAATGGGGTTTAACGTCCACTAGACACAAACTAGGTCATTTTGGGACTAACATATGGTTTCAATTTTATTTCAATAATTTACTTGTGCGTAGGGGTCTTTAGCAGTGGGAGGAAACTGGAGTGCCTGGAGGAAACCCACGAGATTGATAAGGCGCCCCTATCTCCATGCCACATACGCTCACACCAAGGATCGAAAATACAGCCGCAAGCTAGAGGTGACCGGCCAGCTAGAGGTCGAAGCGCGGCACTCTAGACCATTAGGCCATCCCAACCCCCTAACAGAGCAAAACCGCCTAATAAAACAGTAACAGTGCTACTACTGGAAATGGTGGCCATTTAGGACAGCGATCTATTCTTGAAGTATGATTTAGAAGGCTTGTCTGCTGGTCGAAATTAGAAACATATTATTAGAATACGCTTCCCGGAAACCACAATCTTATTCTGGCATTTAATATTTTTAATTAACATATTATATTCTATGTTAACTAGTATTACTGTATATAAATGCTTCTTATTTCACTGGTTCCAGCGGCATATAGTGATTGAGAACAACATTAACAGAACACAATTTCTATGGGAATTAATTACTGGTTTGTTATGTCAGCATGACGTTTCGACAAGTACCCTCTTCCCATAAAATCCAACCAGGTAAGTCTATCTTGTGTTATAATGGGGGGATAACTGGTTAGATCAACTTGATAAGGCCAACTTCAGGTTTGGTCAAAGGTCACGAGATGTAGACAGGTCTAGCCCTAATCTTAATCTTAACCCTGGACCTAGCTCTAAGGCTTACCCTAACCTACAATCTTGCCCTAACCTTATTTACGTTTCAACAACCTTGAGGAAAATATATGTTGGCCTTAACAAATAGATCTAGCCAGAGATAACTCTGATTGGACTGCTGCTTTAATCTGCATACACTTCAGTTTATGTGTACCATCAACAAATACAAGAAATGTGGTAAAAATAATGGAAATATGGTAAAAATATAAGAAATGTGGTAAAAAGTAATATGGTGGTATGGTAAATATAAAAGAAACATGGTAAAAATATTTAAAAAATGTGGTAAAAATAAAAGTTATATGGTGGTATGGTAAAAAAAAGAAGAAGAAATATGGTAAAAATATCAGAAATATGGTAAAAATATCAGAAATATGGTAAAAATAAAAGTAATATGGTGGCATGGTAAAAGAAAATAAGAAATATGGTAAAAATATACAAAATATGGTGAAAATACCTGATTAGCCAATAATAGATCACACCATCTAAATAAATCCCGGAGATTAAATTCCCATGGACCACCACGACTACCCCAACACTTCTTTACAACCGTTGTATCGTGTAGCTAAAATAAAACATCAAACATGTGGAATAAACTGGGGTCTAATGTCCTACATTTCAGTACCAACTGGACTAATGAAGACCAGCATGAACTGTGGAATAAGGGAAATTTATATCAAATTCCAACTGTATTTTACATATATGCCAATGTGTACATTGGACCTTGTTCTTCTTCTTAGTCCATTTCAGGCCTAAAGAAAGACCTGCAATAGCCCGATTTAGCTGTTGCATAATGTATATTTATGAGGGAACAATGCTGAAGGGTTCCGTTAGTTCAACACAAAGATTAATGGTCTCAGGCTAATAGTCTTATTCTAATTTTAAGCCATGTCTGGCATTGATTTTATAATAAAATTCATATTTGAGCAGTTACTTACAGCCATATTAAAATCTACCATACTGGCCAATAACTTCTGAGGTATCTTGGGATACATTGATTCTGCGATAAACAGAAGATCTTCACGCTTTAACGGCTCCACATATACCTTGAAAATTACACAAACATACTCTTAACATATTTATGTCTCAAAATCTGCACAATTTTATATGAATTGAAATGGGGTTTAACCTCCTACTGTGCTGCTCTAACTGAACTAATGAAACGAGCATATGCCATACAGTGTGCTATGAGGGGAAACTTTACCCGGATAGCAGCTCAATGACCTACTCTTATATCGAATTCCAGCTGTCAAGGGATTTTTTTACATGTTTGCCGCTATGTTGTCCCTACAGAACTATAAACGGGAACACAAAGTTCTTGATGATCATATAGAAAGTCCTCATATTGAACAAATTACCACTCCTCCCTGACTAAAGTTAAAGACACATTTTACAGACATGTAAAAAATAATTTCTATATGGTATTTGGTAAATACAACATTTCAGTGGAGAGAGAGAAATGGACTTTAACGTCCACTGAACCGACCATTTTATTTCACTACAGTTGTAATTCGCTTAGGGGCCTTTAGCACTGGGAGAAAAATGGAACACCCAGAGAAAACCCACAAAGTTGGAAAGGCAACCCTACCCATTGTCACATACAACTGGGGAATCGAAACCATGCCAGCTGACCGAACGACAGATCTTATCATACAGCTCGCACGTGCTAGTTTATATTAATTCAGTTTACATCTTACCTGAGTAAATCTATTAAGGAATGATCTCGGCAGCCCCTTTCGTCCCCCACCCTGGTGTAGGGGATTCTGACAACCAAATATTCTAGTTTCTTCATGGTTAATCTGGAAAGTTTTCCCCAGTTCCGGGATGTAAACTTCTCCACGATGATCCAGACAGGCGTTCAAACCTTCCAGAACAGATTGAGATGCCAAGTTTAACTGAAATATAAATACATTAAAATGAAATGAAATGGTGGTTTAATATCCGTACAAACCAGACAGGCTACAGAGAACTGGCATGCAGTGTGATATTGTATTGGGGGAAATAGGCTTGGAAGATTGGTGTTTAGAAATTTTGTGCGTTTAAGCTCTGTTTAAATAAATAATATTGCTTTTGTCAATCCCTTGTAGAGGAAGATTGGTGTTTAGACATTTTGTGCTTTTAAGCTCTGCTTAAATAAATAATATTGCTTTTGTCAATCCCTTGTAGAGTCGTAGATTATTGTAAACATTATTAAAGAAGAGGGTTTACATCTTTATTTCAATAATTTTCTTGAACACCAAGGTAAATGGGAGTACTCTGGAGAAGCCAGAGAAAACCCAATTAGTTTGGCAGGAGACTCCATGTCACATACAAGCCTAATATGAAAAGCCCAACACTTGGACTCAATGATAGACCTTATGAACATTAGACATGCACATCTAGCATTTGTAAAACAACATGATTAAAGCACAACTAACCTCATCTAAAACAACCCAATGACCAGCTTTCAACGCCTGTAACAGTGGTCCGTCTCTCCATGCAAACGTTCCTCCTTTTTCTCCTTCTACAGGTAAATCAGCACCAAACAGATCAGTTACATCCTGGAAATAATACAAAAAAAACATGAGATACAGAAACTAAAATGTTGTCATTCTTAAATTTTTATATGGCAACCTGTGCGAAGGAAGAGAGAAAATGTTACCAAATAGTAGTACCCTGATTTTACCCAAATAGTAGAACTCTGATTTTACCTGAATAGTAGAACCAAGATTTTACCCAAATAATAATAATAATATCATCATTTATAAAGGGCGTTAATACTGAAGAAATCAGTTGGTTTTTATATTCACTGATTATTTACAGATCAGGGTTTTAAAATAGGAATGTTTTAAGTTGAGATTTAAAATGGCCCACAGACGGTAGCTGTTTCATTGACTGTGGTAGTCTATTCCATAGAAAAGGACCAGCATCATATAACCCAGATTTTACCTGAATCTTACAATCCAGATTTTATCCGAATAGTAGCTTTAAGACGGTTCCTTGTCCAGCATCTCTGACATGGGAGGAAACACAGCCAGAATATCATTAAGGGAACTTTCTACACCTACACTGGGGGCTGAACCCTGGACTTCCTGGTGAGTAAGACAGTGCCTTACACTAGTAAAAGATACAGATATTATATTAGACACTGAACCACAGCGGCTACGACCAGGTGGAGTAAATAACGCTATAAAGATATATCTATCCTCACCGTTTGTTCTGACAGGTTTATTCTAACCAACTCTCGTCCTGTATTTCTGGCTATTGCTGTCACCAGGCTGGTTTTACCCACACCGGGTGAACCTTCCAGTAATAACGGTCTTGACAGCTGCAAACCCCTTAAAACTCGTAGAGCATTTAAACATGTCGTTGGTGCCTTCAACGCATATTTCTCACATTCCTGACCAGATAATGGACCTACAAAATAAACCAGATATCATTCCATAAATATTGAGGGACGTCTTGCAAGAACAGCTGGTCTAGGTCTTATTTTTATTTTGATTTCCAACTGTCCAGGGTACACCCAACTAAATGGGGGAATATGCAAATGGTATACACAGGTCTAATAAATTATTCAATGATATCTAGTAATAAAACTTGGCAGCTACTGGATTCCATACAATTGTGACCAGTGTATATACATGACTGACTACAGACTAAGGGAGACCTAGCAGAAAAAAATCGGTGGATGTTTCTCCGAACCTCCACCAACTGAAAGATTGAACCAGCATTCTAGCTGCATCATATCCACCTAGACTCCCAGGGTACTCGAAGCGAGGAAAATATTTGTCTTGGAAGATGACTATACATATATACCTTAACCCAGAGATTCTGTTTTGTTCGTACATGCCGGATATGTCCGTCTGAATTGGCAGCAAATAACCCGAATCTGTCCTCAGTATGTTGATGGCACTGAGAACAAAGCTATCACTTATTAGGAAATAAACATTGACTGTTTAGAATTTAGAGGACTGTTATCAAATCATTAGAAGTCAAGATCCCAGGCAATCCACAGTGTTACAGCAACAAGATTCTAGTACCAAGGAAATATTCACCCAGGACATTTTGAGGACTGTTATACTCGTTCGACCAATGAGAATCCAAGACATTTTCATTTTGGGATACACTGTAAATTATTTTAAAGGAAATGAAATGAAATGGGGTTTAATGTCCTATTCTTCCGCACTTAACCTGGGCTAATGGAAGATGGGCATTCGCCATACAATGTGCTATGAGGGAAATTTTGCCCTGGCAGCTGCGCTACAGCCTAATCTTATATTGAATTCCAACTGCCAATGTGTACACGGGACCTCGGTTTTTTCGTCACATCCGAACGACTAGACAGCTGTCCTTGTCAGACCCTCCGATCTGCATCACTGACAAAGGGAAACCATGTCGGAAAATCGAAATGAATTCTCTGCCAATGCAGGGATCGAACGCCCGACCTCCAGGCTAGCGAGCCAGCGGCTTATCCACTTAGCCACGTGATCCCAGTTATTTTAAAGGGTTTGTAGGAATTACCTTTAGGTATGGTGAATGGAGGGATGCTGAAATACTTGTCTGTTGTTTTTACATCTAAATCATGTTTACTATGTCCTAGACCCAAGTCATCCGGTGTATACGTACGACCAGACAGTTTATTTATCTGTTGTAATAAATACTCTACACACGTATCTTTAGCTACAGTAGGATTAAAATCACTTCCAACATTTGTAGGTCCTAAAATAATAAAACAGATATTAGTCACTGTTATAAATATTTTCCTATATTCTTTAAATGGCATTTACTAATAGGAACATAATCAATGGATAACAATTACTAAGACTTTTATTCACTCGACACAAGCTAGGTCATTTCAGGAATAACATTTGTTTCAATTTTATTTCAATAATTCTCTTGAACATTGCGATCTTTAACAGTTGGATGAAACCGAAAAACTGACAAGGAGAAACTATGCCGGAATATCCCAGGAAACTTTCTCGGCCAACAGAAGGATCGAACATATGACCTCCAGGATAGCCTGCACAGCTCCTGGATTAAGCCACAAAAATTTAGATATTGTCTGAGAAATGCAAATGATGATCTGTGAACTTACCTGATCCTAAACTATCGAGGAAAACTAAACATGCTCCATGTATATAGGCTACAGCCACGTCTAAATAACCACTAGTTATATCATCATCATGGATACTGTCATCATTTACAGAGCAAACGTTTATAAAGTTGACCCAACTCAATATATCTCGGATACTCACAGTCACTCTGAAATAATATAATAAAGTTATAAAACTAAGTTTTCCTCGTCTAATACAGTCGTCTTAAAATTTCTTTTTATTGAACATCTAGGCTAAAAGCTATAAAAACGAAGTCAGAAAACTCAGATGAATTTTATCGGCCCACATCAGAAATGAAATGGAGTTTGGCCTAGTGTACAATATATTAGGACTAATGAAAACGTGGCCAATATGAGAATCAAATCATGGGGCCTCATGGTAAGTGAGCGAGCGGCATAGACACCAAGCTACCTGGCTCTAGATTGTTTTTTCATGTTTTATATCACAAACACCGCCCAGAAGAAATACTCTAATTTGAATACATGGTAACTGAAATTTGGTATAGGAGAGAGAAATAGAGAAATGCGGTTTAACATCAAATAGACCATTACAGGGCTAACATATGGAGAGAGAGAGAGTTGGGGTTTAACGTCCACTCGACACAAACTAGGTCATTTTGGGACTAACATATGGTTTCAATTTTATTTCAATAATTCGCTTGCGCATAGGGGTCTTGAGCAGTGGGAGGAAACCAGAGTGCCCCGAGGAAACCCACGAGGTTGAGAAAGCACCCCTATCTCCATCCCCCATACGCTCACACCAGGGATCGAAACCACAGTCGGAAGCCAGAGGTGACCGGCCAGCTAGAGGTCGAAGCGCGGCACTCTAGACCACTAGGCCATCCCAACCCCCCAAGCGGCATACACACCAAGCTACTGTGGCTACAGATTGTTTTTTTCGTGTTTTATATCACAAACAAAGCTAAGAAGAAATACTCTTTGAATGCATGGCAATTGAAATTTAGTATAGGAGAGAGAAATGAGGCTTAACATCCAATAGATCATTACAGGAGTAACATATGGTACAATTTTATTCCAATAATTTGGTTGCACGTAGGCGTCATTAGCAGTGGGAGGGAGCTAGAGTATACCTTTTTCCGATTTCATTATTTGTGAACCATTGTATGAAGTCCATGATGGCTGGTCCGATACCACTCGAACCATCTTGCTGATTAGACAGATGAAGTCCAGGTTTTAAATTATGTTCAATAATCTCGATCATATCTTCACGTCTCTTTGATGGTGGACACCAAATCTCCGTAAAGCGATTTCTTAAAGCAGGCGATAACTGGAAATAAATACATATTTATCAATAAGAGTCTAGGGAATTTTAAATCCACAGTTAATTCAGGAGATTTTTACATGATTCTCAGACAATACGAAGAGATTATCTGCGCAAGAAGAAACAATGTTGATGGCAAAGTGAGCGAAAAGTTCCAAAATGCAAAAATGAACCTGAATATTGGGTTGATCACAGATCAGAAATGAAATGGGGTTTATCGTCCTACTGCCCTGCTCCAACGGGGCTAATGAAGACGGGCATACACCATACAGTCTGCTATGAGAGAAATATTGCCCTGACAGCAGCACTACGGCTTACTCTCATATTGAATTCCAACTGCTAAGGGATTTTTTATGTGCACTCCAATGTGTACACGGCACAGGTCCTCAGTCTTCATCTCATGCACACGATTATACATTGTCCCTTGCAAGATCCTCTGTCCTGATTACCGATCTGCCCAGTGAAAAGTGGTATATAGTGTTCCAGAAAGAGTAATCAAACCAAGCCTGATGCGTACCCAATAGGTACACCAATATTAGTGTTTGTTTTATTGTTTTTCTGTGAACAAAAAAATGCTTTTTTTCTTAAATTTACCTCTTTTTTACCAAAATCTCCACCAGGGTTCATAGTTGCAAAAATTCTAAAATTTTCTTCCGCAATAACATCTTCTGATTCATTCTGGTCGCCATCACCACCTCCTTTCTCAGCCAATAGAAGTCTTCGCTCAGGTTCAAGGACACTGTTTAACCTTTCCAATACAGAATCATCAGCCAATGAAATCTCATCAATTAAAAACATGGCTGCTTCCTTCATGGCTAACACAAGAGGACCATCTACCCATTCAAATAACTTATGTTCTTTACTCTCTTCATCCTGAAATTAGCAGTAAAATTAAATAAACTTCACTTGTCACAATTACTCTAAAAATTATTTATTGGATATACCATTAGAACGATATTCCTTTGTCATCCTCGCAGGTGCCACACCCAAACACTGATCAGAAAAACTCTTGAAAAGTTCACGTGATTCAACATAAAAACATTCAAACTTTGAGTCCAGGGAGCTTCTTAGTGGAAATCTTAAGATGAACTCTAGCCTTATTTAGAGTGCAAAGCAAAAATGGTTGCAGCAGCCCTACTGAATCATTTGCACTTACTTCATCGATAGTGTGAGACCTGACGGGACGTAATCCTCCAAGGAAATCGGCACTTTCTGTATGGAGATGACAGTTGACGCCATATAATTTACTTTGTTTTAATGCAGCGTACAGTTGACAGACAGTCGTCTTACCACAACTAAAATATAAAATACATGGGTTTAATCACAACTACAGAGGCCTTTAGCAGTGAGGGAAAACATGAAAACCCAGATATCTTTAATTAGCAGTGGAGGGAAACCTGGAAACCCAGATGCTTTTAATTAGCAGTGGAGGGAAACCTGAAAACCCAAATCTTTTTAATTAGCAGAGGAAGGAAACCTGAAAACCCAGATGTTTTTAATTAGTAGTGGAAGAAAGCATTGAAAATCAGGGATTCTGTATAGGAGGAACACTAGGAAACTGGAATCGTTTAATTTGGGGTTTTTAGACTTTAAAAAATGCTATAGAGTTTAATTTCAAAACATCGTTTGATAATTGATTATAATCGTTTGAAAATTACAAAAATGGTTTAATTAGTACTATGGTTTAATTTAATGATACAGCGTTTAATTTCTCCGAGAGGGGTTTAGAAATGGACGGACCCTTTAATTATGTCAAGCGTCTAATTACTAGCCGAGTACTTTAATTTCCCGAGATGCCAGAAGTGACCGGCCAACCAGACATCGAAGCGCAGCACTCTAGACCACTAGGCCATCCCAACCCCCTAGACTAACAAAGAGATTCCTCTAAAACTGAGAGGGAGCACAATTGACATTGTGTCAATATGCGTCGAGTGAAAATTGATGTTTAATTAACAACTCTGTGCCAAAAAAAAAAAAGGAAAAAAAGAAAAAACATCCATTAATGGATTCAATCTAATACTCAACATACCCAGTTTCACCAACCAATAAAACTGGCTCTTTAAATCGAATAGCTTGTCCAATCAGAACAGCCAATCTACGCATACTGTAGGTCCATACAACATGTTGAAAGCCTGGTTGTGATTGGCTAAGAGCCGTATCTAGAAGTGAAGCCGTTGTGGTCGACGTCTCAGAGTTTAAGTTGAACAATGGGCCAGGATCGACCTTCCGTTTAAAATGTTTGTTGATAACTTCCTGGATTACCTGGCATTCTTCCGGTTTTCTCACTCGTCCAGCCAACAACATATAACCTGGAGTAATAAATTTCGAACTATTAATCACCCATCTAAAGTTGGACTTGTCCAGAAAGTCTGGTTTTGAATATTAAACACTGTGTCTCAACGGGCTTTCTGTTTTCATTAGCCCAGTTGGAGCAGAGAAGCAGGACATTAAACCCTATTTCATATCATTTCTCAACAGCATCAGAACAATATTCTAATTTGGTGATTGAGCGAAAGAGAGAGAGAAAGAAATGGGGTTTAACGTCCACTCGACACAACTAGGTCATTTCGGGACTAACATATGGTTTAATTTTATTTCAATAATTCGCTTGCACTTAGGGGTCTTTAGCAGTGGGAGGAAACCGGAGTGCCGGGAGGAAACCCACGAGGTTGAGAAGGCGCCCCTATCTCCATGCCACATACGCTCACACCAGGGCTCGAAACCACAGCCGCAAGCCAGAGGTGACCGGCCAGCTAGAGGTCGAAGCGCGGCACTCTAGACCACTAGGCCATCCCAACCCCCCTAATTTCACTAGGAACCGGGTATCATTTAGATTTGATGAAAAAAGGAAAGAAACTGAGCTTACCATCTATATTCTAATACACATATTCAGTTAATAGATTGCTATCCAGAAAGTGTTAAATACCATCAAGATTCATTAAATCATGCCCAGTTTGTGCTACCGTTTAGTCTAAGAAACACAGTTGAGTTTTGACATTGGTCATCTAGTTTATGACCAATATTCTAATACACATATTCAGTTAATAGATTGCTATCCAGAAAGTGTTAAATACCATCAAGATTCATTAAATCATGCCCAGTTTGTGCTACCGTTTAGTCTAAGAAACACAGTTGAGTTTTGACATTGGTCATCTAGTTTATGACCATTTAGTTTAGTTTTGATATTGGTCATTCAGTTTATGACCATTTAGTTTCATAAACTAGACAACCGATGTCAAACTAAACGGTAGCACAAACTGGGCGATATTTGATGAATCTTGATGGTATTGAACTCTTTCTGGACGGCAATCTATTAACTGAACATGTGTATTAGATTATAGATGGTAAGCTCAGTTTCTTTCCTTTTTTCATCAAATCTGGATGATACCCGGTCCCTAGAGATTGAGTCTTAAGTATTGATTTCATATGTGTTAACAGTTTTTCTCAATTTAATCATCTGCAGTCGTATCGATATTTGGCGTGCCCATAAAAATCCCTTAGCAATTGGAATTTGATATAAAAGTAGGCCGTAGTGCTGCTGTCCGGGCAAAATTTCCCTCATAGCACATTGTATGGTGTATGCTAGTCTTCATTAGCCCAGTTCGGGGCAGAATAGTAGGACGTTAAACTTCATTTCATTTCATTTCTTTAACGTTTCCAGGTGGACATGATAACATTTTTTATTTAAGATTTTGTGAGTAAAGGGCTCTTGATTATGTACAAGTTTAAAAAACTGTTTTCAGCAACTACATATTGTAAAGAATAATGGTGAACGTCCATTAACAAGATTTTTAACAGAATTATGTTTACCGTGATCTGCTAGATGTTGATCCCAATCATAATATTTTTTGGATGGTTGAACATCTGGTGAATTGTATCTTTCAGCCCAACGAAATAAATCTCGTAATGTCATAAAACCTTGTTTACCAGCAAATACACCTGAACTACGTCGCCTCGTCTGCAAATACATCAAACCTTAAATCTATTTTTTCAGTGTACATTCTTTAAAATACATCTAAATAACTAAAATGAAGCTAAAACAAAGATGTACAGAGTTTAACTTACATACATTTTAAGAGCACATTAAAGCAGCCATTAGATGGCACCCAAAATGGCAAGAGAAACAGGTACGTATTTCTAATTTTATAAATTTGTTTCCTTTATGGTTCATAAAAAGCTTTTAAATTTTCAGAAAATCTGCCTTCTAAAGTTTAACAGACTTTACAGAAAACAGCACAGACAAAAGCAGCTTTTCTGAAAACATGTCAATAATACAGACAGGTTATAATTGCAATCTCTACCTATACTAACGAGAGGTAAAAGTATGTACCTAACTTTACTAACGAGAGGTAAAAGTATGTACCTAACTTTACTAACAAGGGGTAAAAGTATGTACCTAACTTTACTAACAAGGGGTAAAAGTATGTACCTAACTTTACTAACGAGAGGTTAAAGTATGTACCTAACTTTACTAATGAGAGGTTAAAGTATGTACCTAACTTTACTAACAAGAGGTTAAAGTATGTAACTACCTTTACTAACGAGGAGTAAAAGTATGTACCTACCTTTACTAACGAGGAGTAAAAGTATGTACCTAACTTTACTAGCAAGAGATGAACTTTACTAACAAGAGGTAAACTTTACTAACAAGAGGTAAAAGTATGTACCTATCTGTACTAACAAGAGGTAAAGTGTGTACCCACCTGTACTTCCGAGACGTAACAGTATGTACCCACCTGTACTAACGAGAGGTAAAAGTATGTACATACCTTTACTAAAGAGAGGTAAAATTTTGGCCCTTCCTTTACTAATGAAAGGTAAAATTATGTACCAACTTGTACTAACGAGAGGTAAATGTACCTACCTGTAATTCTAACATAACAGCTACAAGTCTTTTAGCGTAAGATTGTGGTATAGAACATCTCAGGTGTAAAATATTCTCTAACTCAATACTGGGTATCTCATCAAAATGTAACTCAATAAAACGATTTCGAAACGCCCTCGATAATATCTGAAATAATAACATCATGTATCAAACTTTTATAATTTGTGTAACAGGATCGACTACCTAACAATATAAAACATAACACAATGTTTCAATCCAAAAAGTCAAAGTTTTACGCAGAGCCTAAAAATCATGCCAAAGTTAGTTTCAAAGTTCATAAACGACATGAAACTATAGAACTGATTTGAGATTGAATATTCTAAGTTCCTTACAACGAAATGATAAATAAAGTGAATATTCAAAGTTCCTTACAAAACCATGAAAATGAAGTGAATTTACAATGACCTAAAAACATGCAAAAAGATTTCACAAAGAACTAGAATTAGAGCAAGAAATATTATTGTTAACCTTGTCAACTGCATTGTTTACATGTATAACTGTTTGTGTGTATGTCGTCTGCGAGAGAGGTGTACGTATGCGCAGGACGAAGTGTGGACCGAGAAGGTGAGAATATGGTGGGAGTGAAGGGAGTTTTTGTTAGGGAAGAGAAATGGCATAATAAAAGTGTTAAAAGACGATATTGTTATTGGAGTTTACAATGGTAGCAGAGCGTGGTTAGTAATGGCACAAAGTTATAAA
Source organism: Patella ulyssiponensis (assembly GCA_963678685.1). Classification (NCBI taxonomy): domain Eukaryota; kingdom Metazoa; phylum Mollusca; class Gastropoda; family Patellidae; genus Patella; species Patella ulyssiponensis. Next base: position 93,922,365 of record OY783226.1, read on the forward strand.
AATCCACCGCCTTTCGGACAGACGATATAGTTATTGGAGTTTACAATCATAACTAGAAACTCTGAAATGGATGCAAGTCATGAAATAAATGTTGCTAAGAATGTCTTTTGATATATTTTGGCCGATAATTTAACCATTCCTTTCAACCTGAATGGAAAAAAGTTAACTCTTAAAAAAATAATACTACCTTTCTGCCTCCATATTGTCCAGCTGGATTCTGGGTAGCAAATAACATGAATTTCTTGTGAGCTTTTACGGTTATCTGTGTCTCGGGTATAAACAATTCTCTATTATCGTCTAATAACTATAAATATAAACAATTCCATGTTATCTCCTCATAACTAGAAAAATAGACAATAGTATTACTATACAGTTCCTATAAGACCAAAGCTGATTAAAACACAGATCTTATTTCGTTTTTTACAGTTAAAAATTTTGTTTAACTTGTCTTTACTACACTAGGACCTGGAAGAGTTGTTATATAACCCTCGTTCTGGTTGATGTGAGGAAGTGGTCAATGAAACAGTCAAGTTCTTGGCGTGCTTTGCGCGGAACTGTGGGTAAACCCCTAGAAACGTCGGCACTGATTAATTAATCAATGTGTGATGTCACAGGGTCAAAAGTCCCTTGTTTTCCCCCTGACGTGAACTCCCACTATAACTTCGTGTAGTGTAGGCCATCGAAAGTTTAAAAATCGAAACGAAATATAGATCCATATTTTAATCAGATTGCCTAAGACTCGGTATAAAAATTCCTGAAGGTCTTTCTCAGCCAAAGCTGGGACTTGAATTAGGAGCCACCAATTCACTAATTAAAGGGGAAAATGTGCCATAAAAAGGTTGAAGCCAAAGCCATTGTAACATTTTTCATGTTTATATCAAATTTGGCAATTCAGAAAAAAATGAAGAAATCAATTTACTCTATTTAAGGCTTCTAAAACGTCAGTTGGTGCCAAGTTCAACTCATCTAAAATAATCCAGTGACCTTTTCTCATGGCCTCCACCAAAACACCTGTAAATTCACGATAAATCATATTTACACCACTTATTATGAAAGTTTTGTTAAATTAGATTTCTTTTTCCGTGAAATAGGTCAATATAATTACTAGAATCAAATTTTTTTTTAAAGCCTGGAAATTTAACATTTAACTTCAAATAATATTAACTTTGGCCCTTATTAAAAATTTGAATCACACAAAAATCTAAACATAATTCTCAGAAATTCAAATACCTGGTAGTTAACTTATTTAAAATTTCTAATCATGATTTCAGATCTATGTTCTTATTCCTGTTAAAAACCTGTTTTATTTCTGCCGTTAATCAATATTTTGTAACAAGAACTCTGATAAATTAACATTAAGAAGAAATTGTTAATTTTCTACAGAATTAAAGTTGATTTTTATTATAGCCAGTTTGGGCAACACATTATAATATATATAACATGCTTAAAAGTTTGGACAGGGCACAAACTGGCATTTTATATTTAATATTGTCCCACTCTACAAATCTATATAAATAATATCAAAGATGTCTGTGTGGGTGTTCGCCCACCACGTGTCGTCACTGCGATTCACCCCCACAGTATGATCCTGTGAATGCTTTAGGCCATCCAATTTGGGCCCAAAACGAATTTGACTGAAATTTTCAGGATATTCCCTTTACATTATCTACTTTTTTAACAATTATAACAAGAAGTGACAACTCTTTATCGAATCTCCCATAATGTATCTTTAATAAGAGAAATCTAGGACGGCTACCAGCGACTTATGGAATTCTAATTTTACATCAATATAATTAGATCATTTACCTTCTTTAAAGACCAGTTTTCCTGCTTCATCAGCTGCGTAACATCCGACGTATTCCTGGAGATCTGTATGTTCATGATTATTGACACGGACACACACGTTACCAGTAGACTTGGCTAACCAGGTAATTAAACTTGTTTTACCAACAGATGTTTCACCTTGTAATAAGACTGGATGTTGGCTAAAAATAGAACAAATTAATACTGGATAAAATGGGTTTTAGGTCACAAAAATAAAATGTTTTGTTTTTCAGACAAGCCAACATGTACACAGGCTCATTTTTTTTGTTCCATCCAAAGGACTCAACCTCTGTCCTTGTCAGGCCCTCTGTCATGCAACACTGGCAAGGGGAAATCACATCAGAAAATCCTGAAGAACTTTCAAGGGCCAACACAGGCAACCACTAGGGTAGCAAGCCAGTGCCTCGCCCACTGTAGCTCCGGAAATGTCCCCGAGACCCATTAGTTAATAAATATGCTGTAAAGGTAGCATATTTTTCATCCATCCCATTTTGACAAATCAAATGCAGTACTCACCTTGCCGATACAATCCTAGACAAATCACGCAGATTGGCTCGAACCGATGGAGTCAAAATATAGCCTTCCGGTACAACAGGCTCTGAAGCACCCTGGGATATCCAATATCCTTCAAACAATAGGTTTTTACCACTTGTAGGTTCTGGAAGACTGTGACTTAACAACGATTTAACATTAGAGTTGCCAATGACATGTTTACAGACTAGCTGTTCAACAACAGGATGAGATTTTCTGTCTAACTGGGTCAAAAAACTTAAACAAAATCCCTGAAAAACATCATAAAAATAAATCATAAATACCACAGAAATTAATCACAGGATTTAAATAACCAGCTGTTTACACCGGGTTGTATGGGTGATGCCATGCACACTTTCTTATCAGAGGAGTGTGAAATTGGTGATAGTAATATTACTCGGAAGCTGCAAGTAATACTGGAATGTGACATTGGCCGAGTTCACAAAGCATTCTACGACTTAAGTTGAGAATTTACTCAACTTTCAATCCCTGTTTATGAGAAATATCTTTTAACCAGATACATAAAACTGTACACATATATATAGTTTCTTATTGGTGTACCTGATAAATTAAAACAACAAAGTGTTATAACGGTCTTTATTTTAGTTAAATTAAGGTGGACAATTTTGAGCAAATTCTTAACTTAAAGTGCACATAAAATGGCCCTGAAAACTTCTCTATGTGAGCAGTCCATGGTTATTTTATCCACTTTACGGTAAATTCACATCAATCCGACTAAAATTAAATCAGCTATCTTCATTCAAAGTCGTAAAAATAGACCTCCCGTAAAAACGACTTTGCCAATTATTGAAAACACTCTTAATCCCCTCAGGCGCCAGTGACGTCACAGTGACCGAATGCATATTCGGAATGTTTATTCCTTAATTACCTATAGACAGCCGGCGTGTGTATTCATTAACGCCTGACTGATTCCTTAATCCCCCTAATTAAATAAAACAATTGACTACGGAATAATTTGTTTTATAATTCAATTTAATTCAAGATCCAATTTAGAATTTGTTTCATAATGTACGGTCGTTCTGTTTTCTCACGGCAGCGATTTTAATACACTCTACCATCGTGTACAGTCTAAACGATTCGAGATACATTTTCGTCAGAAGTTTATTGTTCGAAGTTAGAACCTGTTTCATTATGTACGTTCGTTCTGTTTACTCACGGCAGCGATTTTAATACAATCTACCATCGTGTGCAGTCCAAACAATTCGAGATACATTTTCGTCAGAAGAGTATCGTCGTTCTAATTTAGAATTTGTTTCATAATGTACGGTCGTTCATTTTCACACGGCAGCGATGTCATACACTCTTCCTATGTGTGCAGTCCCATCTATTCGAGATACATTTTCATCAGAAGAGTATTGTGGTTCGAATTTCCCCGAGTAAAAGAGTATAGGAGTAAAAAGATGTGGTCACGCAAAATATATCATAAATTTCAAACATGATTGAAACGCGATTTGTAAATGACGATCCGTTATCGACGTACGGCGCCTTTATTTCTGCTTGCGAATTTGACTTTATTACTCTGAAATAGACCGTAAAAATGAAATACGAAGAATTAACAGATTGAGAAGGATCACCTAACTGTCTATGTGTATCGCAAGTGTAGTGTCGTTAATACCTGTAATTAATCAATCAGACTAAATTTGAACAGTGATTGGGTCATAAAGTAATTTAGAATGTTGATTAGGTAATTATCTTTTTCTTTGCTCACCGATGTGTTTGTAATAAAGTAGCCTCGTATTATTTGTTGATTGGTGTTTAAACAACATCTAAATATAAATCCTTCGATGGATATACGTTTGTGATAAGATAAGGTTATAATGTCTAACATCATTTAACTTTTTTATAAAGAATACAAGTATTTTACAATTAAATTGACAGTTTAATCACTCACCAAACGGCACCAGGAACTCCACATTTGATCAAGTGTATTTGATATTCATTATTACAAATTGATCTGGCCGGCGTATCAAAAAATGATAATTACCCTTTTAAATTAGAACCACAATACTGACGAAAATGTATCTCGAATCGTTTGGACTGCACACGATGGTAGATTGTATTAAAATCGTTGCCGTGAGAAAACAGAACGGCCGTACATAATGAAACAAATTTTAAAATGGATCTTGAATTAAAATGTATTACAAAACAAATTATTCCGTAGTCAATTGTTTATTAGGGGGATTAAGGAATCAGTCAGGCGTTAATAAATACACACGCTGGGTGTGTATAGGTAATTAAGCAATCGTTCGTAAAATGTTCACTGCATATCACTGTTGTGACTGTAGGTTGCCAATCAGGATTTTGAATTGTTTACAAACGCATTCCAATTTTTTCCGTACGATTTCATCGTTGGGAAATTTATGAAACGCCGGTACATTATTCCCCTTTCCCTTGCTGGGATTTCCACAACTCTCAATAACACAACGGTAATATGGCATCTTGAAATACACTCGGTACTATTCTAGTCACAAATATATAATCTATTACAACTCAAGACGAGAAAGGTCGGCTTTTACTACTACTACTACTTGGTGTTTAACGTCTGCTTCCACATAAGTGATATCGCTTTTGTCGGCTTTTGAAAATGCTTTGACTATTATAGTATAGTGATATGTAGCTTACGTGTTAAATTACGAGTTAATGATTACGCCAGTCAAATGTTAATTGGACGACAAATACACACGTGTTAACTGGCGGTGTGTATACAGTGATATATCGTACAGATAGTGCTATATTGTATAGATAATGTGTATAGATTATGTGTAGTGCCTGTGACGTCACCAGCCAATCAACCGGATAAAGGTTGTAATTGAAAATTTGAAAACCGTTTTTGGCTGTCTGATGTTTAAACGTTAATATCTCAATTAATTTTAATCAGATTGGAGTGAACTTGACGTAAAATGAATGTAGTAACCCTTGGCTATCAATATATGCAATTAAAAATTATTATTTTATGTGGTCTTTAAGTCTGAGAATGTTTTGTGAACTCGGAGACCGGCCAATGTGACTGCCCAGCTCAAAATGGCAACCCTGTGCGTGATTAAATGAAGTTTATAAAATACAATTATTTATTTGAGTTAAGATAATGACCATACCTCATATAAGGATCTGGAGGATTGACCACATGGATTCGTTGCTGCATATCTTAAAGCTCGACATAATGTTCTCAAACTAAAATATAAACAACAACAATATTTACAATCAGGGAGAAGAGTGGCAGACAAAAACGTCACCTCAACACTAACAATATTTACGTTCGGAGCGAAATGTGACTTACATATGGTACCACTTTATTTCAGGGTGTTTAGCAGTGGGAGGAAAGCGAAGGACCCAGAGAAAACTCACAAGATTAGACAGGTGTTCTTACTCCTTATCACATACAAGCTTGGAATCGAATCCATTCAATGACAGACCTAATGATCTAAAGTAGGTTACACGACTAAACAGTTTAATCTTGAGACAGAGTTAAATAGGTTTTAACATCAGCTCGACACAAAAAAAAAAAGCTTCGATACATCCTATTACAACAATTTCCTTTCGTGTAAGTGTCTTCTGCAATGGAAGGAAACAAACAACCCTCCTCCCCTGGAGAAAACCCCTAATAAAATAATACATTTGTATCCCTGTCATCAATAAAGTAAAGCCAGTCTTTGATTAAAGTTTATTATTGGATCTTGGTATATTCGCAATCCGAACAATGAAGGTTCACTCGACACAAACTAGGTCATTTCGGACCCAGCGATAACTCACAAGGTCGGACAGGCGACTCTACTCATCACATACGACACGGGAATCGAAATCACTCCAGTTGACACAATGACAGACTTTATGATACAGAGTGCATGCTCTAACCATTCAGCCATCCCCCCCTCTTCATGAATAAATTAAATGGAAAATGTAATTGACAACCTACCTATAATGAGGTTTATGTCCAGTACCATCAACCAATGATTTATTGGCTGCGGTACGAATTGATGCGTAGAATTGTACGATACCCGACAAATGATTGGCTGTTAACGCTAATCCCGATAAATAATCATTGATCAGTATACGAAGATCCGATTCATCCGTTAATTCTTCTACATAAAACTCTGTAAACCTGGACGACAAAAAATAAATAACGCATTAGTTACATCATAAAACTCTGTAAACCTAAACGACAAGAAATAAACAACGCATTAGTTACATCAGAGAGAGAGAGAGAGAGAGAGAAAAATGGGGTTTAACGTCCACTCGACACAATCATATGCCCGGAGGAAACCCACAAGGTTGAGAAGGCGTCCCCTATCTCCATGCCACATACGCTCACACCAGGGATCGAAACCACAGCCGCAAGCCAGAGTTGACCGGCCAGCTAGAGGTCGAAACGCGGCACTCTATCACCAACCCCCAGTTACATCATAAAACTCTGTGTACGTGAACATCAAAAATATAAAACTTGTTAAGTCTTACGACAAAAAATGAATATATATTTTCTTTCCTCACAAAACTTTGCTAACCTTAACGACAAGAGACAAATAAAACAATATAATGTAAAAACATGAAATAACTTTGAATTAATAACAAACACACAGAGAAATAAATCTGTGGTTGTCATCAAGAAATTGTTGATAAGTATAAAATCTCCATGTATTCTTTCATTACAGATTTATTAGACTAACACTGGTGTGTGTCTTTATTCCATTTATGTAGGCCAAAAAAAAGGTCTTCTGAATTCTTAAGTGTGGTCCCCCCCCCCTCCTCCACTCCATCCCCCATTGGTGATGGAAGTTGGAGAGTTGGGCAAGGAACAGTGTCCTAGCCATTCTTAGAACTAGTTCAGATAACCCACAGTCCACAAATTTTAACTGATCTTCAAAACTAGCAGCCATTATATCTAATTATCATTGTGTATGAATAAAGATAACATACCTGTTCCGAATACCAGGAGTCAGATCCTTTTTACCCACATCAGTAGCAGGATTCATACATGCAAATAAACGGAAGTTCTCATGTCGGACTACCGGCTCTATATCACTGTAAATATAAGATATAAGATTAATTAATAACAAAACCTGCTGCGTAAGTTGGGAAGAGAACTAGATTTTATGTAGACGATGTAATAGTCAAATGGGTAGATAATCAATGTGCCAAATAATGCTATTATCATTGGCAGTTGTGTGACAGCTTAGTCAAAGGAACAACCATCTGCCTAATCTATTTTGTTGGTCTTATCCCAAGCCTTAGCATTTCTCCCAAAAATAAAAGACCTTGCATCCAAGCAATGTACTGAAATAAAACATATCAAGTACTACTCCCCAAATTACTTCAGACTTTATCTTGGGAGATTTTGGAATTTGAATGTCATAATATGTACACAGAGGCATGTAAGAGTCCGGCACTTACCCCCTCTCTGTAAGTATAATTGATCCAGTCGTACTTTCTAACAATCCACACAAACATTCTAAAGTCTCGGCTGAAGCTAAATTTATTTCATCTAATAAAACCCAATCGCCTTGTTTGATCGCTTTAACTAACGTACCCTGAAAAAAAAACGTGTATACAATGATAATGAAGACAAACACGTACACCATAAACTGGGTTATAAGGGTCTACTCAATTTAACAATTCCAACTATTTGGTGATTTTTCTTATCCAAATTTTACGTTGCCTAACTCTTCATCTTTCGACATCGACTGGGAGATGCTGGGTTGGAGAATCCTAAGAGAATGGTTACACCAAGATCAACCTTGGCACCACCTAGTGAGTAAGTGGCGGAGAGAGGGGAGAAATTGGGTTTAACGTCCACTCGACACAAACTAGGTCATTTTGGGACTAACATATGGTTTTCAATTTTATTTCAATAAATCGCTTGCGCGTAGGGGTCTTTAGCAGTGGGAGGAAACCGGAGTGCCCGGAGGAAACCCACGAGGTTGAGAAGGCGCCCCTATCTCCATGCCACTTACACTCACACCAGGGATCGTAAACCAGAGCCGTAAGCCAGAGGTGACCGGCCAGCTAGAGGTCGAAGCACGGCAGTCTAGACCACTAGGCCATCCCAACCCCCCCTGAGTAAGTGGCATACTCAACAAACCACTGTGGTTCCCTGCTCCAACCCCACCCCATTCACCACAAACTGAGACAATATCCACTCCCAATTCATGTTGGTAGAGGATAGCTATTCTATAATGGTACAAGGGAGATATTGCAAATAGGGTTCTTTAATTTGCAGTGGAAGGACACCAACGGATTCGGAGAAAAACCCACGAGATGAGGCAGGTCAATCATCTCATTCCTGATCATAAACTGGCTATGGATCAAAATCAAGGAAGTTGACTCAATGACAGACTTCATGTGACCACCCCTGATGGCTTTGCCTAATGCTAAACATGCTTCATGCAAGAGCAAAATCTGCCTATTGTAGGTCTTTCTTTAGGCCTGAAATGTTATAAAAACTATTAATTAACTTATTCAGGCCATAATCAAATCTGGATGTAGAGGCTAGCATGGGATTTTGTTGGATTGTAGTTCGATTCAATGAAATATTTTCCTTCGTGATTTACCACTAAAAATGGATAACCGAGACTACTGGTTTTGTCTTACCGAATTTAGTAATGATGACCAAGGCTAAGCGGAAACTTTCATTCCCTTAGTTAGCGGTTCATAGTGGATCAATTTGACTGAAATTTTCAGCAAATTGCTTTTATATTACCTAGTTTTTAACTATTGTAGTGAGAACTGCCAACTCGTTATCTAATCTCCCATAGTGTATCTTTAACCTTTTTACATACCTCAATAAAAGTAAAAGCTAGAACATCTTCTGTTTGTTTTATTTGAATCTTTAACTGTTGTTGACGTCGCTCGATCGTCTTCCATTTAGTCAACAACATTTCATCTGTAATAACAGGTTAACAAATTAAATCACACATAGATAAAATACAGTACCACAGTCTGTTGAGGTGAGACTATATATCAGTTCGTCCAAAATATTTGAATTATTAAAGGAAGCCTTGCCAATCTCTACCTTATCCTCATTGATTTCAATAATTAGATTGCGCATAGGGGTGTTTAACAGTGAAAGGAAATGGAGAAACCCCAGGGAGGAAAGTTTGGACGATTATATTATGAACTGCCAAACAACCTAATTCACATGAAAATGCTGTGAACTATTTCAATGACTGCATACACTAAACATTTCTCCCATACGTGATGCGGTAGTAGTTCATATTTAACCGTCATATCATTCAACTCACATTTCTGGTGACGAGATATAATAGTTAATATTTCATATTCATATCATTCAACTCACCTTTCTGGAATTTTTTAAGAGCCGATGTTGTTGTGTGGTCAATTAACTGTAGCAAATTGGACCATTTTCTTTTTGAAAAACAGTCCTTTAAAAAAAAAAAAGTTATATGAAGATATTGATGAGCTGATTTATTGATTCCAGAATATCAGTTTGATTATTATAGTAACACATTTCATACTTTAACATCCATTCAACACAAACCAGGTCATTTCGGGACTAACACATGGTACAATTTTATTTTAATAAGTTGCTAGTGTATACGGATCTTTTAGCAGGGGGAGGAAACTGGGGGACCCAGAGAAAACTCACAAGTTTGGACAGGCGACCCTACTCCTAGTCACGTACAACCGGGGAATCGAACCACACCAGCTGACTCAATGACAGACCTTATGATACAGCGCACTTATGTTAACCATTCGACCACCTATAAGTGAATGAATTACTGATACATAGATTATCAATAGCAAATATGCTGGCTTAATTTGGGCAGGTGCACTCCTAGTCTTTTTTAACATTGAATTGTTCTTACCTGAATATGTCCGAGAAATTTAGCATTTTGTTTTCTTGAGAAACTCTGACAAAAAAGAATTTCAAATTCTTCTCTAAACGGTAAAATTAGAAACTTTATATCAACTGGTTTAAACCTACAAGAGAGAGAGAAATGGGGTTCAACGTCCACTCGACACAAACATATGGTTTCAATTTTATTTCAATAATTAGCTTGCGCATAGGGGTCTTTATCAGTGGGAGGAAAAGGGAAACCTGAGTGCCCGGAGGAAAGCCACGAGGTTGAGAAGGCGCCCCTATCCCCATGCCACATACCCTCACACCAGGGATCGAAACCACAGCTGCAAGCCAGAGATGACCGGCCAGCTAGAGGTCGAAGCGCGGCACTCTAGACCACTAGGCCATCCCACCCCCCTTAAACCTACAAATAAAGATTGATTGCTTCAATTACATCAATAAATTTATGACCCTCTCACTTATCAATTACCTGAAAATTCAAACTTTCAAATCCAATAAAAGTTAACTAAACATTATATGTGCAATCTGCACGAGAGTTTAACCGTCACTCGACACAAACTAGGTCATTTTGAGACTAACATATAGTTCAATTTTAAATTTACTTCAATAATTTGTTTGCGTGTAGGGGTCTTTAGCAGTGGGATGAAAACCTAGGATCCCGGGAAGGGGACTCTACTCCTGGTCAGATACAATCGGGGAATCAAAACCTCGCAAGTTGATGCTAAGAAGAGCAATGTCATGAAAGAGAGAGAGAGAAATGGGCTTTAACGTCCACTCGACACAAACTAGGTCATTTCGGGACTAACATATGGTTTAATTTTATTTCAATATTTCGCTTGCGCGTAGGGGTCTTTAGCAGTGGGAAGAAACCGGAGTGCCCGGAGGAAACCCACGAGGTTGAGAAGGCGCCCAATCTCCATGCCACATACGCCCACACCACGGATCGAAACCACAGCCGCAAGCCAGAGGTCGAAGAGCGGCACTCTAGACCACTAGGCCATCCCAACCCCCCCAATGTCATGAAACACACATTCTTATAATTCTAATTGTCAAAGAAACACGTTTTTTTTTTTCTATCTAAACGTGTAGATTAGTAAGAAAGTGATAAATATATCTGGTAGATAAATATATAACCTACCCTCCAAGTAGATCCGTACTATCACTCTGTTGATTCATATTCACTACGTGTAATTTATGGCCTGAAAAAAAATAATAAAATTTTATTATTAGTCCTACTGTTCTGCATCAACTGGGATCATGAGGATTTGACCGAGGCAGCAGTGCTACGACCTACTCTTCTTTTGAACTCCAACTTTCAAGAAGTCTTTACATTCTTTTTCTCGGCCAATCCTAGGATCCGTTAAGTGAACCAGAGCGTTGTTTAGGCCTTTACTTATTAGTTTGTAAACTATAAGAGAGAGAATTGGATTTAACATCCACTCGACACAAACTAGGTCATTTCAGGATTAACACTTGGTAAAACTATACTTCAATAATTCCCTTACGCATGAGGATCTTCAGCAGCGGGTGGAAACCAGACGACCTGGAGAAAACCCATGAGTTTGGATAAGCAACCCTACTCCTTTGTCACGTACATATAAAATATAAAGTAATTTTAAATTCTTGGGAAATATTTTAGTTACCGAGTTGTTGTGCCAGGAATTGAACAGATGATGTCTTTCCTGTACCTGTCTCACCCACCAATAAAACTGGTTCGTTACGAGTCAAGCAGACGCCAACTTTCTCTAATAACGCTACAGACTGGCGAGTAAATGAAAATGTTGAAAAACTCCTGAAATAAAATTTGTAAAATCGTCAATTTCTTTTCCATCTTTAATACTTTTAAATGGTTATTCATACAGATAACTAGATTTTTCTCGACAACATTTGATGACCTGAATTGGATGGGACTGGGGTGGGATATAATACAATTAAAACACCATTATTCTCGACAAAATCTTTTTTTAATAGAAATTGCAGTTACTTTAATCCCAGTTCAAATGAAATGGAGTTTAACATCCTACTTTTCTGTATCAAGTGGATTGATGACAATGACGGCAATTTAATATTAAAAATTCTGCTACGCAGCCATAGTTAAAGGAGCTAAATCGCTAACATTTATATATATAAACTGATTTACATTCAATGGTTTCCATTTTTACTCTAATTTCAAATCAGTTATGTTCGGTGACATAAGCCAGAAATCTCAATCAAATGCAAATTTCTATCCTCTGGTTATTCCAGTCTACATACGCTGTTTGATTTGGTGCAATGTTTCTGGCCTTGTTCAAGTCTCTTGCTAGAACTGGGGCTGAAACGCAGTATGTACCAATGAGAAAATGTCTTTTAAACTTGTTGACACAATTCTTACCAAATTCTATGATAGAAACGGCTATATTAGGAGTGTTTTAAATTTGTAAAATGTCTTACCTGTTGATGTTGGCATCTGTTGTATGTATTTTAGGTACAGAAACTCGACCAACAGTAAACAGATCAGATGTTATTTCTATATCAGGTTTATATTTATTACAATAATACTCGGCCTGGAAAAAACAAATATATTATAATACTCGGGCCTGGAATAAACAAAACAAACATATGTTATAATAATACTCGGGCCTGGAATAAACAAATATATCTATTTTACAACAAAACTCAGACCTAGAAAAATCATAAAGCCGAAGATTGGCATCCAACCATCAAATTATTTCAATGACTGTTTATTATTGAATGCAGGCCTCAAAATAATGGTTTTAGATGTACCTGACAAAATATCAGGCACTAATGAAATAGTACCTGACATTTTAAACTTAGTGCAAGACATGTATTAATAAAATCATTAAAAAGACAAATCAGTGCCTGACAAATTGACAGGCCCCAGAGTTTTGTGCAAGACAAAGCCTGAATCTGTGTCTGACATTGTCAGTGACAGGTACCTTATTTCCAGGCTTGATTGAATGCCATATCAACTATGATTAGCAAATACCTATCAGACGTCAAGGGATCTTTTTGGCATGCAAATGAGTACATGTTCAAACCAAACAACTAGACAGCTCTCCCGTCCAAAGGCAACACCTAGTAACTCACTTTTTTCTTATTTTGAGAAAACAAAGGAAAACGAAATGAATGAATATTAAACCCCAGCTTATCCATTGATTTGACTGTTGAGTTACTGGGTTTACTAGGCAAATGAAGAAAGCTGCTAGGTTGTGTCATGGGTGTAGCGGCTGACAAAATCAAAAGATTGGAATATCTAGCACAACAACAGGTAGCACATACCCTAGTAACTACAAATTTGGTCCTAACTTAATTTTGAGAAAAAAGTGAGTCACTAGGTGTTGCCTTTTGATGGGAGAGCTGTCCTTGTCAGGCCCTCCATCCTGCAGCACTGACAAGGGGGAAACCACCCCGGAAAATATTGATGAACTTTCATGGCAAATAGCCAAATCGAACTTGCGACCTTCAAGCTAGCAAACCAGCGTCTTTACAGCTTCGCCACTGTGGTTCCACACGTTCAACTTACCTTGACTTTATTTATATTAAGTTTCGCTCCGATGGCTTCTGCTACAGCCAGACGTTTATCAGGTTTCGCTATACAGCTAACAAAACAATCGCACGCCTCCTGGAAAACTTTATTAGCCGTTGAAGCTGACTGGACATCAAAGTCTACACTAATTCGTCCACACCAAGTCATAAGATCTCTGACAATTGAAGAATAAAAATAAATCAATAATAACATTATCAATAAGTTCTATTTTAAACATGGTTTCCCCTCATCAGTGCTGGACATGGTAAGACAGTTTATAGTTCCTCGAAGTCCAATTAGGTTGAACAAAATTAAGTCAAATATACACACTGGCTCTCACATAAAAGAACCCTTCACAGTTGGGCTCTTAAACATGCATTATGCAAGAGCTAAATCAACATATTGAAAGTCTTTATTTAGGCTTCAGATGTTATAGAAATGATTAATTAGACCTTCATTTAGACAACAAGCACAAAATTAACACTTTAGACCCACGGATGGCTTGGATACAGCTCAGATATAAACAGTCGTCCTTCTAAAATTAAATCAGAAATGGCTGACCAAGATAACGTTTACTGTTATTTGGTGACGTGCGCTACCGGAAACTGACCATGAAAGGCCTGTCAAGCAAGAGTACTATTACTATTGAGCACGTTACTGGATAATCAAGAATATGTGGGTGGAGTTATCGTCTGTCAATCAAACGATCGACAATTGTTGTTAAGGTGTCGCAGCAATTTATACCCATTTCTTGTCCAAACTTCCAACACTGATAACTCCGTTCAGAATAAAATAATTTGACTGAAATTTTCAATATTTTCTTTTTTTATCATTTGTTTTTGAATTATTATAGCAAGAATGGCCAACTCTTTATTAAACTCTTAACTAATGTATCTTTAAAGCCCCAATAACACTCTTGTTGTAACTGAATAATATGTCCCAATCTTCATTCTGGTCAACAAATTGTATTATTTTACAATATTCAAATTAATTGATGATATAAATTTCATCTTAACACACCTAATTTAAAAATTGGGAAAATTCAACTAATTGATTTGAAAAGTCTAACGTAAAACCTTTTCAAATGTGACTTTGATTTAAAATATTTTCGAACCCTCTGGAAAGTAAAATTTACACAACAGGTAGGACACTTAAACATCTAGTACTTAGAATAAGGCTTTTATTTATTTTCTGGGGCTTCCAAGCCAGCAATAGTGTTCTTGTCCCTTTAAGTAATTGCCTTTAATAGCCAGAATCAGTGAAGACATTAAATCTCCATTTCGTCTTATTTCAATAAAGTGAGTGTGTGTGGATCAAAATGGCGGGTATTGCCAATGAAATGGGGTTTAACGTCCTACTGTACGTTCTGCTCCTAAACACCATACACTACAGGCTACTCTTATATTGAATTCCACATGCCAAGGGCTCTTTTATGTGCAAGCAAATGTGTACACGGGACCTCGATTTTCGTCCCGTCTGAATGACTGGACAGCTGTCCTCGTCTGGCCCTCTGTCAGGTGGCAAAAATTGATAAATCAACAACACTTACTAGTAGTGATTCATAGCAAGTTTTCACAACATGAAATTAAAATGATGAAAGTATTAAAATAAACAGAGAATCAATTACCTTGTAGATATAAGTCTTCCGTCTAAAGAGAGAAATTTACCCGACGTGTCTATTTCTAGTGATGATGTAATATCTGTATCTATATCGTGTTTTCCAGCCGACAGTAGAAAATAAACGTCTAAAATACGATCTTTTATCGATTCTAAACACGGATACCGACATACAATCACCTGAAAGAGAGAGAGAAATGGGGTTTAATGTCCACTCGACACAAACCAGGTCATTTCGGGACTAACATATGGTTTAATTTTGTGGAGCAAATAAACCAGATTAAAAACCCCAGCTTGCAACCTGTCTTCGACAACGCTTTTTTTAAAACTGGTTCATTTTGCCCGTCTGAACGGGATTGATTTAAAACCCTGGCTCCATTTCACTTTGAGCATGCGCAGTTGGCAGTAAGTTACATTTCTGGGTAAAAGTCGCTGTCAGTCAGTGTCAATGTTATCGAAAACATGCACGAACCCAATAAAGAATACGAAGCTACCCATGCGTAGTTAACTGTAACCCCTGACAGAAGAGGTCAGAATAGTTAAAGTGGTTTGGCTTATAGTACTTGTGACTGCAACATGATTTAAAAAATAAATGGCTGAAGGGTATATTAAACTGAATTGTGTATTTCCTGTAACAAGCTTATTACAAAGCATCTGTCTAAAAACATTGAGATACTACAGGCGTTTTTATCGACCACTGATTAGCCAAAGTGATTTGCATTCAATCACATTTTCATCTTTAACGTCCATCTAATTCAAATTGGTTACCCTAATCAACGAATTTATCGACATCGATTTCCGAAGCGATTACATCAAATCGCCAAATCAGTTCAGGGTGCGATTTGACGATTTGATCGGGTGGTCACGTGTTTTTTTCAACTGTGTCCAGCCACAATAATTGTTTACAGCTAATCGGAGCATTTAACGAACTCGCCAAAGTTCTTTGAAATCGACTAAATTGTCACATGACATCTCTACTAAATTCAAATCAATTTGGCAATTCGATAAAAAAGCCTTATGTATGGTGACCCTTTTCAAGAAATTGGACTATCAAGGAGTTTAAGGACAGCTTTAAGAGGAGATAACTCATCAAAAAAGAGTGATGTAGGCCTGTTGGTATTGCACCACCACTTATGGGAGTTAAAATAATTCTGCTTTCACAACTCCCGTAAGGAAATACTGCAGGACTCTATACCAGATCAACAGTTTGTTTCTGTTACCTGAGCTAATTCTCTTCTACTTAGCGGTTCAACGTGTATCTTTGTCCACATCTTTTCCAATAAAACGGAACTACCACTCTGTTGCCGATGCCAACCACCTACACTACCAATCAATCTACAAAAATAATTTATGGGAGATTAATTAATGAGTTGGCAGTCCTCACTATAATAGTTAAAAACTAGATAATGTAAAGGTAATTTGCTGAAAATTTCAGTCAAATTGATCCACTATGAACCAAAAATTAAGCAAGTCAAATTTCCGCTTAGCCTTGATCATCATAACTAAAATCGGTACGGCAAAAAGCATAGTCTTGATTTTCCATTTAATAATTAAATCGAGAAGGAAAGTTATGCAGTAAATGGGATCACAATCCACCAAAGATCACAGGCTAGCTTTGCGATCGAGAGTTGATTATTGTCTGGATATATTTTATAATTTAAATAACTTTTCAGGTCTAAAGAAAGACCTGCAATAGGCATATTTAGCTCTTGCATAATATATGTTTAAAGATACATTAGTTTTAGAATTTAATAAAAAGAGTTGGCCATTCTTGCTTAGACTAGAAAAAGGCATCAACTTTGTCTGCACTGTCTACGAGGATTGGCGATCGTTTGATTGACAGATGACAACTCCACCCACATATTCTCCATTATAAAGAAACATGCTCAATGGCTATGGTAGCCTCGCTTGGAGAATAGTTTGGAATCAAACCAGGAACATGCCAGTAAGAGAACCAGGGCGAACTCATCAAACCACAATCAATGGCTTATTTGACTAACTTAGTGTTCTAAAAGAAATTTATGCATCAATTTAAAAAAAGATATAAATATGAAATTTATCTGACCTCTGTGTAGCGAAGAGTCTGAAGTTTGGCGAAGCTTGTATATTATCACCATGACCAGGTACAGATAGTGTCTGATTCTCTAACAAGGGCAGTAACACCGAGACAACATCCATTGGTGCATAATCTATATCTTCTAATAACACCCAATGACCATTGATAACAGCTTGCGTCAAAATACCAGGTTGCCAAACAAACTCACCCGGTATCTCAGTGCATCTATAGATACCTAATAACGCCTGCAAATAAAAGAAGTCATCAACATCACACACCCTCGGGATTTCAAATTTAACATCCATTCAACACAACTATAATTGCTTAAATAATTTAAAAATGGATGATAAAAAAAGAAAATATTGAAAATTTCAGTCAAATTACTTTATTTTGAATGAAATTGTCACTGTTGAAAGCTTAGACTAGAAAAAGGCATCAACTGTGTCTGCACTATAGATACCTAATAACGCCTACAAATACAAGAAGTCATCAACGTCACGCACTGTCGGGTAGTCAAATTCAACATCCATTCATCACAACTAGGTCATTTTGGGACTAACAGCTTGTTCAATTTTATTTTAATAATTCGCTTGCATGGAGGGTTCTTTAGCAGTTGTAGGAAACTGGAGGACCCGAAGACAACACACGAATTTAAACAGCTGTGTATCAAAACAATGCTACTTGACTCAATGACAGATCTAATGATCCAAAGCGCATGGGACAGACCACTCGACCCTGGTTGTAATTGGCAAAAGGTACAATGTGTGCACAGAGTTTCCTCAAGATATATTGAACAGCTGATGAGATATACTCCCCAAATAAAAAGGATGGAGGCCACTTCATTATACACCCCACCCTTAATTTCGTTGACAGGATAATAACCAAATTGTTCTAGTCTACCTTGCTATCTGTTTGGTCACCCAGTTGTATTTTCATTAAGCTAGGCGAGGAATGACGACCAGTCAAGTGGGCTAGATGTTCAACTATAGATGTTTTCCCACTACCAACTGGACCTTGTAGTAGCACCGGACTTCCAGACGCAACAGCTAACGCTAAACTTCGTAGATTATTTAACATAGATGAAACTGGTACAAGAGGGGTGTGAGCACTTCGCTGAAATACATTGAAAAACACAAAATTTATTGCAGAACTAAAACTGGATATAAAGAGCAAGAAATTAAATTGGTAAATAATACCATAAACATACCAGAAAGAATGTATTTACACCAGAGTTAACACAGACTCCAAACTTAACCAATAAATATCTATTTAGGTCATATTGGGGTACAATTTCATTTTCATAATTTGCTTTCGCGCAGGGGTCTTTTAGCAGTGGAAGGAACAACTCAAACCTGTAATGGGTGAAGTCAATCTGTGGAAAATCTCCAAACATGTCATCTGCTCAAGCGTCGATAAATGTGCTATATTTAAAGTTGGGTTCCCGGATACAAACTGGGTGATTTGATGATATATTAGAATTAAAAACATATTCAAACTAATTATTTTATCATAATTTTGCTTCAAATCATTCTCAAAACATTGTAATTGTCAAGTATAGCCTACTATAAAAATCTATCAAAAGAGGCCATGTTTGCGTCAGACGATTACCCTCTTCGTAACCAATGGCAACGGTGGCGGATGACAGGGGAGAATGCATTGCATACACAAGACGATGTTGTCTGTAAGCACTGACTATTTACTACAAATATCGAATCCTAATTAAATTCTCGGGTTATCCACTGCCCGCGTCTTTTTCCGTGATTTTTACCCCAGAAATTGTTGTATGTCTAACTCTTCATAAAGTTTTTCAACATGTACACAAATCACTCAAGTTCTCGTGCAGCCTTCAACGCCAAGCGTGCAGGTACCCTTATTCGTCGGGTTGACTATTAAGGGAACCCCTTACATTTTTGTCCTGTTCACGCTCCATGAGTGTTTTTCAGGGAATCCAGCATTTTTCTAGTAAGATTGGGTATCTCTTCTTTCCATATATACCAAAATTGTCATACTTTTATACGCAATCACCACCCGATAAATACTTATCTGGGAACCAAACTTTAAGGATCAGAGAGAGAGAGAATTGGAGTTTAACGCCCACTCGACACAAACTATGTCATTTCAGGACTAACATATTATGGTTTTAATTTTATTTCAATAATTCACTTGCGCGTAGGGGTCTTTAGCAGTGGGGGGGGGGGGACCGAGTAACCCAGAGAAAACCCACGGAGTTTGACAAGCGACCCTACTCCTTGCCATGTATTACCAGGGATTTGAAACCCCATTTAAGGATCAAGATTAAAGATAAATCTGATTCAAAAAATCAAATAACCAATATTTTACCTCCTCTATGTCTGTTAATTTTGGCAACAAAACACCACAAACTTCAACAACATTCTGATGTAAATCTGATGGGACAATCTGCTGTAATGTTCGACTAGTTTCACTTTTATTTGATGTCTCCATGGTAACAACATCACATATTTGTAAATATTTACATTTAAACTTTTCTTCCTCTGTAAAATCTCTGACAATTGAAAACAAAATATTGTGAATATTCATACAGAAGAGAGAGAGAGAGAGAGAGGGAGAAATGGGGTTTAACGTCCACTCGACACAACCAGGTCATTTTGGGACCAACATATGGTTTTCAATTTTATTTCAATAATTCGCTTGCGCGTAAAAAGTAGGTCATTTCGAGACTAACATATGGTTCAATCTTATTTCAATAATTCACTTGAGTGTAGGGGTCTTTAGTGGGAGGAAACTGGAGTACCCAGAGAAAACCCACGAGGTTGGACAGACGACCCTACCCCTTGCCATGTACAACCGAGGATTCGAAACCACACCAGTTGACTCAATGGCAGGCCGTATGCACTAGGAAACTGGAATCGTTTAATTTGGGGTTTTTTGACTTTAAAAAATGCTATAGAGTTTAATTTCAAAACATCGTTTGACAATTGATTATAATCGTTTGAAAATTACAAAAATGATTTAATTAGTACCATGGTTTAATTTAATGATACAGCGTTTAATTTCTCCGAGAGGGGTTTAGAAATGCACGGACCCTTTAATTATGTCAAGCGTCTAATTACTAGCCGAGTGCTTTAATTTCCCGAGATGCATTTATAAATTAAATATTAGACGAAACTTTTAATTTCCCGCGAGTCGTTTAACCGATCGGCTCATTTTCATTACGATTATTTAAATGTGAAGTACGAATAAAAAATATGAATATAGAAAAATAATGCGCATCAAATAATTGCTAATCTTTTAATTTCCCGCGAGTCGTTTAACCGATCGGCTCTTTTTGTTTACGATTATTTAAATTTGAAGTATGAATAAAACATATGAATATAAAAAAATAATGCGCATCAAATAATTGCTAATCTTTTAATTTCCCGCGAGTCGTTTAACCGATCTGCTCATTTTGATTACGGTTATTTAAATGTGAAGTACGAATTAAAAATATGAATACAAAAAAATAATGCGCACCAAATAATTGCTAATCTTTTAATTTCCCGCGAGTCGTTTAACCGATCGGCTCATTTTGATTACGATTATTTAAATGTGAAGTACGAATAAAAAATATGAATATAAAAAAATACTGCGCATCAAATAATTGCTAATCTTTTAATTTCCCGCGAGTCGTTTAACCGATCGGCTCATTTTGATTACGATTATTTAAATGTGAAGTACGAATGAAAAATATGAATATAAAAAAATACTGCGCACCAAATAATTGCTCATCTTACCTTGGTCGTAGTATTTTTATCCATTATCGATTAAAGAATGATTCCACCATTGACAAACATCAAAAATCGGTAAATCACGCCCAATGTTATTATACAATCGGGAATCGGTAAAGCACATCCCAAAAAATGAACATAGCCTTCCACCTGTACGCGTCGCTATTTGTTGGAAATCGGTAAAGCACATCCCAGGTAATGTATTTTCTTTAAATCACAAATGAATGAAAATAGTTTTCCACCTGCATGCGCCGCTAGAAGACATCACAATGTACGTTATCATGGAAGAGTGATAATCTCGCGAGACTTTTATGTTGGCGCCAAAAAGAAGCTATTACTATTTGTCGATCTCTATAGACAAGCTGTCGATCATTTTTAGACAGGACTATAGAATGGCTTCAAACAGTATCAATGCCTTGATGTTACGTAATCACTTGGGACAATAAAATGTTGACTGCAGAAGAACGATATCAAACGATATTGCTAAATCAACATTTACTCCCTCAATATATAAAAAATAATGTGTGTTGGCGAGGTATCGGTGTTTTTTTTTGTACTATTCAAAATCCACGTTAGATCTTTCATCCCACGACCGTTTCGCCACCCTAAATTACACAGCTCGTTTCATCCCACAAATTAAAAATACAATTATTACGTATTTTAAATATTTTATTGATACATTAATAACTAGTGATGGTCCGATATGGCACCTATCGGTTTTACCGATATCAGATATTGACAGCGAAACATATTGGCCGACACGGATAAATTACGATAGTGCGGTGGATATAAAACTATTACACATTAAAATGTCTCGAATGACGTGATGTTCTATGTAGATATTTATTAGTCGAGGAACGCATAATAATATTTTACTGCGTGAATCAAATACGAACCCTGTGTTTTCGAAGTAATAATTGGGCCACGCTTCCTACGCAATCAAAAATATACACCATCCTTTATGAACTTAATTAAATGCTGTACCATCAATGGTCGAGATTATCATATTTTAAGTGTTGAATACAATATAATTCCTAACAGTAACAGCACGTCCATACGTGCATTAGTTCATGCGGTAATAAAATGATACATCAAAGCGATAACTTCCTGACCTGTTTGTCAACAGTGCCTATCACGTGACATTCTCCCGACATTTCTAGAACTATTGTTTAAAATAAAAAATCTAATGGGAACCTATTTGTTGATAATATTATTAATTAATAAAGTATGATTTGTATTATGAGTTTTTATTTGACAACACAATAGTCAAGAATAACAATATAAATCGCTAAATTATTTCTAAATTTATATCGGCTTCTAGAAGCCGGAGTGTATTAGACAGTGATTACGTGACATCAAAGGAATATCCCCCCTTTCATCCTTCATTCTACCACACGCAAAACACGTGATATTTTCCCACCTTTTCCAAATCTTCTGACAGACAATATAGTGAACTAGATAAAACAAAGGAAAAAAATATCTACTTGACGCGTCATGTTTCCAGCACCCAGAATCAAATTTAGCGATATTTTTCTGCAGGCGAATACCGAAATTTCCATTCGACAATTATTCGAAAATTGTATTTCATGGGCTTTATTTGCAGATTGGGGGTTCGTTTTTTGACAAATATGTAAAATATGACAAGCGCTTTTATCCTCGAGGAAGAGCAATAAAAAGCTCTCCTATTTAGAGGCGAAGCACTGATATCATCTTGTTATTAATGTATCAATAAAAGATTAAAAATACGAATCAATTGGTTTTTTTTTTAATTTGTGGGATGAAACGACCCGCGTAATTTTGGGGGGTGAAACATTCGTGGGATAAAGATCTAATGTAGATTTTGTTTTGAATAGTACAAAAAAAAACACCGATACCTCACCAACACACATTATTTTTTATATATTGAGGGAGTAAATGTTGATTTAGCAATATTGTTTGATATCGTTCTTCTGCAGTCAACATTTTATTGTCCCAAGTGATTACGTAACATCAAGGCTGTGATCAGTCATTGATACTGTTTGAAGCCATTCTATAGTCCTGTCTAAAAATGATCGACAGCTTGTCTATAGAGATCGACAAATTGGCGCCAACTAAAAGTCTCGCGAGATTATCACTCTTCCATGATAACGTACATTGTGATGTCTTCTAGCGGCGCATGCAGGTGGAAAACTATTTTCATTCATTTGTGATTTAAAGAAAATACATTACCTGGGATGTGCTTTACCGATTTCCAACAAATAGCGACGCGTACAGGTGGAAGGCTATGTTCATTTTTTGGGATGTGCTTTACCGATTCCCGATTGTATAATGACATTGGGCGTGATTTACCGATTTTTGATGTTTGTCAATGGTGGAATCATTCTTTAATCGATAATGGATAAAAATACTACGACCAAGGTAAGATGAGCAATTATTTGGTGCGCAGTATTTTTTTATATTCATATTTTTTATTCGTACTTCAAATTTAAATAATCGTAATCAAAATGAGCCGATCGGTTAAACGACTCGCGGGAAATTAAAAGATTAGCAATTATTTGATGCGCATTATTTTTCTATATTCATATTTTTTATTCGTACTTCACATTTAAATAATCGTAATGAAAATGAGCCGATCGGTTAAACGACTCGCGGGAAATTAAAAGATTAGCAATTATTTGGTGCGCATTATTTTTTTGTATTCATATGTTTTATTCGTACTTCAAATTTAAATAATCGTAAACAAAAAGAGCCGATCGGTTAAACGACTCGCGGGAAATTAAAAGATTAGCAATTATTTGATGCGCATTATTTTTCTATATTCATATTTTTTATTCGTACTTCACATTTAAATAATCGTAATGAAAATGAGCCGATCGGTTAAACGACTCGCGGGAAATTAAAAGTTTCGTCTAATATTTAATTTATAAATGCATCTCGGGAAATTAAAGCACTCGGCTAGTAATTAGACGCTTGACATAATTAAAGGGTCCGTGCATTTCTAAACCCCTCTCCGAGAAATTAAACGCTGTATCATTAAATTAAACCATGGTACTAATTAAATCATTTTTGTAATTTTCAAACGATTATAATCAATTATCAAACGATGTTTTGAAATTAAACTCTATAGCATTTTTTAAAGTCAAAAAACCCCAAATTAAACGATTCCAGTTTCCTAGTGATGATATAGCGCGCACACGCTAACCATTCAGCCATCTCCCCCCCCATCACGAAGTGCACGTTTTAAACCAACCGAATACCCCATCCATCCAACATACAGAAATTGGCTCCATGGGCTAATTAAAATTTATCAATTACCTGATAGTCAGTTCATGTTCTTCCTCCATTGTGAAATATTTTCTTGTAAATAATTCTTTCTCGTGATTTGACATGTTTAATATTTTACTGACTGTTAAAACACAAAACCTGTAGATATAATAGATGATATAATTCTACTGACAGAACAAAATACCAGCAAATATCACATTTAAACAACAATCTCAACACACACAAACAACACAATATATATTGAAAACAATTACTAGTATAAATACACATATAATACGACATTTTGGCAAATGTTCTCTTATTAGCCCAGTAGGAGCAGAAAGCAGGAATTGAGATGGAACCAGGTTTAACATCCTCTTGTTCTGTATTACACAATGACATATGTCATAGAAGCGTCCTACCATATTAAAATACGTGTAAGTGATTGTAACATAAACCTGTTGCTATCAACACCCGGCTGGAAATCTTGGTAGCATTCCTTATGTCATTGTGTCACTTTAACTTGTTGTTGGCATCTAACTTTTTTTGTCTGATAAAGTATACTGAATGTTAAACCTGATATGATGCATGATACATTAGACAGGTGTCTAATGAGCTCCTTTGTCTTGAATACTTTTATAAACTCAGAACAGAAACGAATCGTCAGTGAGGTCCAGTCAGGGCTAGGAGTTAGGTCCGGCCAGGACTGAGCGAAGGCCATAGGCGCCTTGGCACGAGACAAGACGAGACAAGAGCTTCTGGAGTTAGCACACTCGTGCTAAGCCAAGCTAAGACATTCCACTCCCTCCATATAAGTTAGTTCTACCGACGTTTACATTATGATGTTTGTAGAAGAATACACCAGTGTTGTCATCAAGAACCCAACTCCAAGAACGACATTATGTCACATCTGCTCCAACTGAGCTAATTAAGAAGGACATACATCATACAGTGTGCTATGAGGGAAATTATGCCCCAGACAGCGGTCCTAATCTTATATTGAATTCCCACTGCCAAGGGATCTTTTACGTCCCATCCATATGAACTATCATTTAGACATCTATTAACCTGAAAAGCTCATAACCAACTCTCTTGATCATCGCTGCCATTTAAAGTAGCTAAGTCTCTAACTCAATATCATCCAAAATCTTCAACTTTGAAAACACGAATTATTTGTCAATTTAAATCATCATTGATACTGTGATCTTACAAGAAAAAGATGGGCTACTGATATCCAATATTCAAGACAAAATAAACATTTTACCATTGGTACACGAATAGTATACCACAATGCGTTTCAGCCCCAGTTCTAGCAAGAGACTCGGGGAACTAGGCTAGACATGTTGCACCAAATCAAACGGCGTATGTAGACTGGAATAACCAGACACTAGAAATTTTCATTCGATTGAAACTGTTGGCTTATTTCGCGGGACATAACTGATTTCAAATTAGTGTAAACACGGAAACCATTGAATGTAAATCAGTTTATATACATTCATATTACAGTATGATATGCATTGCGACCCACTTGTGTCTATTCTAGGTCCTAAATGTTAGCAATTTAGCTCCTTTAAAATAGCATTATGCAAGAGCAAAATCTATTTATAACAGGTCTTTCTTTAGGCCTGAAATGTTATCTAAATAATCAATTAGACATTAACTAACATATCCAGACCATAATAAACTCTTGATGTCAAGACTAGCCTTCGATGTTGGCGGATTAAATTCTTATATGCCGCTTACTGGCCATTGATAATTAAATCAATCAAGTGGATAATCGAGACTATGCTGTTTATATTAATGATTTGAGTAATGATGACCGAGGCTATGTGAATATTTCAAAACGCTTTTTTCTCGGCTAATAGAGGATCAATTTGACTGAAATTTTCAGCAAATTACCTTTACACTATCTTGTTTTTAACTATTATAGTGAGAACTGCAATCTCTTTATCTTATCTCCCATAATGTAACTTTAAGTGTTTAACGATAATACAGACTCGGTCTCGATTTTCAAGTACTATTGCTACAATAATAAACAATATATGCCGCAATTTGTCAAAATTTCAAACATATATAACTTTTCAAACTATTACAGGGAGAACAGTCAGTCATTTCTCAAATTTTTACATAGTGTACCAGGTATCTTTAATTAACATAATAGCCTTACCATCTAACATCATGGTCAGCACTGGATAATTTATCTAATAGTCTATCCAGTGGAATATAGTCTTTGACATCAGGTCCTAATGCATCCACCAGGTACCATGCAGTTTGACATAAAGTTAGATCCAGCATCTGTAATTGGATAAAATCAAAAGTACATGTACGATTATAATGCAGTTTTTTGAGTATTGCATGTTGTGGCTCATTGGAATTACTGTATTTTGTATCCACTGGAAATGTTGCTTTACTCATTTTCTTGCTAAAAATTACTATATAGTTTGCTAGTATTTTGTATAATGAGAATAAAAATACCTTATCCTTTCTGGCTTTCTTTTTTCGTGGTTCAACGGTTTCCTCATCTTCAGTTTGACATGTTAGTGGTTTATGTATCTTCATGAAGTTCAAAGTCAAGCTAAAATTCAAATAAAATAAATTCATGGAGGTATGTGACATGTACCGGTAGTACAAGTTATATTTACAGCATGGCTTGCATGAATTAAGAGCATTTGTATTTATTTTACAAATAGTGCCCCTTTATGAGTTGGCTGTTCTTTTCAATATATATCAGACAATTTTCCTGCATTCCAAAGGCCAACAAAATTAACTTGTAGCCGCTCAACTCTTGCTGAAAACATCTTTTAGTTTATAATTTAAACATACATTATGCAAAAGCTAAATCTGCCTATTGCAGGTCTTTCTTTTGCCCAGAAATGTTATCTAAATTATTAATTAGACATTTATTAATTTATTCAGTGTTAAGTGTTAAACCCCAATTCATTTTCTTTGATTGGCATTTAGTAATTGAACATATAACACAAGGTACAATTTTATGGATACACAATTACTGAGTTTGATACTAAGCGACGTTTCATTTGTTTGAAAGTAAAACCTACCTCTTTAGATCGGGACATATTCTAATAGCTCTACTGAGTGCTACTGTAAATCTAACAAGTTGTTTTTTTTGTTTATTACTGTCGCCATGAATAATGGTTGACTTTATCCTTTCTGCGATGTCTAATGCCAAGGGTCGTAAATAACAACAAATACTGGCAGTGCATTGTGGTTCGAGAAATAAACTCGAGATTTCTGTGAGCAGCTGTTGTCTTTCATTAGGCTTCCATTTCTAAAAAAAAAACAATAAATAATTTACAATCTGATTTAAGGGACAAACCCGATTAGAATAGAGTCTCAAAAATAAAAGTCCGAGTAAGTATGAAATGTAAGCGCCAAAACATAGAGGAATGGTGTATTTGCCCTGTCTCAAAATTCCAGCTCAAAATATTGAGTCGTTTGGACGTGAACGTCAAAAATGGTTATCTGGACACGTAACCCTTTTAAGATTTCGGGTCAATTTTTTCGTTGACTTACCCGATAATTGATTTTCGTTTATTTGGAGGTCTATACAGTAAATTGCCCATGTGCTGCACTTGATAATGAAGGGTAAATTGCACCTACACATTATTTTTTCGCGAGATTATCGCATGACCACATGTGCAGGTGAAAAGCTGGGATGTGCTTTACCGATTTCCAATGATATAATAACACTGGACGTGATTTACTGATTGTTGATGCATTTGTCAATGGTGGAATCAGTGCAAGCTCTTCTAGCGACATGTACACGTGGAAAGCTAATAGCTATGTTCATTCATTTGTGATTTGAAGAAAAATACATAACCTGGGATGTGCTCTACCGATTTCCAATGGTATTAATTGGACGTAATTTACCGATTTTTGATGTATTTGTCAATGGTACAGTGGAATCATAATTTTTAATGGATAATAATACTACAACCACGGTAAGATGAGCATATCTTCGTGTGCATTTTGTTTTTATATTCACCCTTGTTATTCGTAATCGTATGTAAATCGTAATCAAAATGAACCGATCGGATAAACGACTCGCGAACAATTAAATGCTTCGTCTAATATTTAAACACTGTTGATAAATTAATCGGATGTAATTTATAAACGCATCTTGGGAAATTAAAGCGCTGTCTAGTAATTAAACGCATTACATAATTCGACGGTTCGTCCATTTTTAAACTCCTCTCTGCGAAATTAAACGATGTACCATTAAATCAAACTATGGTACTAATTAAACCATTTTTGTAATTTTCAAACGATTATAATTATTATCAATTATCAAACGATGTTTAGATTAAACTCTATACAAATTTTTAAACACGAAAAAACACATTATAAACGATATATGGGTCCCGGTGTTGAGAGCAAGGCCGTACATGGTATAAATCTAATTAAATTTGTTTGAATGACAGACTGATTGAAAGTAGCGAAAGCTTTTTTTTTTCTTTTTCTTTTTTAGTATTATGATGTTAAATAATAGATCTACCTTATTTTTGAGAAAACTTGTCAACTTTGCAGCACACGTGCTGTCATTTTTACAAAGTTGATCTAAAGCTTGTGTCAGCTGCCAACGTGTGTTGAACTTCTCCATTTTTAAAAATGTGGAAATAGTTTATGAAGTTAAACGACAAAATGATTAATTATTCTTAGATATGCTGAAAAAGACAGTCTAACTGTTAGACATGCTTTCATCACAAATTTCGGATGAACTTGTGTTTACTAAACCACGTGCTGTTAAAGTTTACCCACGTGGTTTCGGGATGTAGTCATAACGGCCCTATGTCATAACGGCCAAAAACAGGTTTGGTCAAAACGGTCCTACTTTAGTCATAATGGCCAAAGAGTTTGGTCATAACGGCCGTAAAAATTTGGTCATAACGGCCAAACATTTTAATTTAATGAAAAACAATATTTTTTGTTTATTAAAGATTTAACATCCAATACATTATATATGATGTTATGGACAGGTTGTTGATTTGATTAAATTATTTACACTTAATGGGTTGAAAATTGGTAAAAATATACAATACAAACGTCCATTAATATCAAACGTCTCTTTAAAAGTTGTTTATACACAAAATACAAAGTCCTTGTATATTAAAAAATCAATTTAAAGCAGACTTATAAAATCGCTATCGTGAGAAGAGAGGGGGGGTCATCTTCTCCCTTTATCATAATAAAAACATGTTTTAAAACAGGAGGCCCAGCTGAGTGATGTTATATTAACATTAAATTCAGGAATTTGGGTCCTGCTTTGGACATAATTTTGTACCTAACTTTGTTTCCTGTATACATATTATATCTGTTTTGCATTTGCGAACAAGGTTGTTCAATTCTGTCATACGTGGTCTGAGCAAATATTACTTACATTTGATAACTATAACAATTGACTTTTAATAATTTGACAAAAATAACAATTCAATCAAAGGAAAGAGATGAGTACTAATTAATCAACTGATTGGATAATCCCCAATTAGGTACTTCACACCTGATTTGATCAGGTAATATGAGAATGAGATAAACAAGATGGAATTTTCAATTTGTGGTACACAGTACAAAGACGATAGTATCAGTGTGTCGATGCTGCTACGGATATGTACCAGAATTCATGGTCCAGTAGTGCAAAGGCGATATCTTGACTGATTATTATATTTTGTATGTTTCATACAAGTGTAATATCTTATAAGGATTAAGTGTAATATCTATGTGTGTATTTATATTATCTATTAGGCAATATTTTCGTGAATAAATATCATTTCCTGCATGTAAAAAATGTTTTGTTTTTTTTTTGGCCATTATGATCAAATTCTTTGGCCGTTGTGACCAAAAATTGTGGCCGTTATGACCAAAAAGTTTGGCCGTTATGACCAAATTTTGTGGCCCTTATGGTTTAGGGCCGTTATGTCTATAACCAGTGGTTTCTAGTCCGCGGTAAACAGGAAGTTGCTTTTTAGCGGATATTAATGAAACTTATTTTTGTTCATTATTTCCGTTTATTTGTATCTTAAATAAGTGAGGTTTTAGAGTTTCATTAGTTTTCATTCAATTATCAGCCGTAAAATTGATAAATTTGCTATAATAATCAATTTAATATTTAGTCGAGATTTATCCAGTCGCTTGAATCGGACGACCATTATCCACCAAAACAAACCCACCCCCACCTTGACATAAAATTAAAACTAGGGGGTGTGTGTTTAGAATAATGTGTTATACATTTACATTAGTTTGTCACACAAAATATATAACAAATGCATTAAATATTAAATTTGGGTGTAATGATTAAACATAGTCCCCGATTCACTGTTACACACCTTCATGTACATTGGTCATAAATTTGTATGAGTGACTTGTAGATCAAAGCTAAAACAAATAGCACAATAAGCGCTGACGTCAGTAATATTGACCTCATAGTCTCATGACGAAGAGCGTCGATGTAAACAAGAAGTGATCTTGAGTCACAATAAATTTATCATTTTATTTCGAAACAGATCAGTTATTTGCTTCAAGATGTTCAAGAGTGGCTGTAATTATAACAAACTGAAGACAAATCTTCGGCTAACAATAAACAGACTGAAATTACTCGAAAAGAAGAAGACAGAATTGGCACTGAAGGCGAGGAAAGAAATAGCAGATTATATTTCGGGAGGGAAAGATGACAGAGCCAGAATCAGGGTGGAGCACATTGTCAGGGAGGATTACTTGGTGGAAGCCATGGAATTGTTAGAAATGTATTGTGATCTTTTATTAGCAAGATTTGGACTTATTCAAACACAAAAGTGAGGATATTTTAAAATCATTTTAAACTGTCAAAATTACGCAATAAGCTAGTAATTACTTCCTAAACTTGCCAAAGGAAAGCAAAAGTAGAAAAAAAAATATATCCAAGGAACTAGACGCATACATCTGGCCCTACCCAAGACACTGTATGGCGTATGCCCATCTTCATTATCCCAGTCGGAGCAGAACAGTAGGACGATAAACCCAACCCCATTTCTTTTATTACTATAACTATAGGTTTATGATTATTTTATATTTTTTATTTTATCCTCAGAGAATTGGACCCAGGTTTAGAGGAAGCGATAGCAAGTTTAATCTGGGCAACGCCAAGACTTCAGTCCGACGTACAAGAGTTCAAACCAATCGCAGACGAATTCACAGCCAAATATGGCAAAGAGTTTGGCCAGGCCTGTCGAACAAATGCGTTAAATAATGTCAACGAAAAAGTGATGCATAAAATGAGCGTCCAAGCTCCTCCAAAGACATTGATCGAGCGTTACATGGTGGAGATAGCCAGAACGTATAATGTACCATTCGAACCAGACATGTCAGTCATGGCACAGGATGAGATTTATGCAGCGGAGAATATGCTGATTGATTTAGGGGATGAGAAGAAAAATAATCAAGGTGGAGGAGGACCAAGTGGGGGCATGGGTGTCATGCAACCCTCATGTTGTTCAGCAGGAGCTTCAGCACCACCACCATATGGATCTCCAATGGTATGAATTTCATATTTTAATTTCCGTCTTCATGAGCCCAGGCGAAAGAAGAAAAGTATGACTTGAAACGCCATTTCATTTCATATTTTAATTTACTATGATTAAAGGCCTGTATTTTGGATGTCTTGTTTTAAAAAAACTTAGGGGGTGGATGACCCAAAGTCAGCATGGTTTTGATTCCCCACATTTATGTAACAGGGGCATTTATGTGATCTGTTTATTTATTGTGTAGTCTTCATTTATCGCTTGCCAGTAGAATACTAGTTTACTGAATAGTATTTCCCTCTTTCTTTCGGGGGTCTGATGGCCGAATGGTTAGCATGTGGGTGCTTTATCATAAAGGTCTGCCATTGAGTCAACTGGCGTGGTTTCGAATTCCCGGTTGTACGTGGTAAGGAGTAGGGCCGTCTGTCCAATCCTATGGGTTTTCTTTAGATCCTCTGGTTTCCTGCCAGTACGATAAACCCCTACAGACAAGTGAATTATTGAAATAAAATTGAAACCATATGTTAGTCTCGAAATGACCTGGTTTGTGTTGAGTGGACATTAAACCCTACTTCTCTCTCTTTCCCCATTCTTCCAACATTTGATAGAACGTCCATGGAGAGAGAAAGAGAGAAATGGGGTTTAACGTCCACTCGACACAAACTAGGTCATTTTGGGACTAACATATGGTTTCAATTTTATTTCAGTAATTTGATGGCGCGTAGGGGTCTTTAGTAGTGGGAGGAAACCGGAGTGCCCGGAGGAAACCCACGAGGTTGAGAACGTGCCCCTATCTCCATGTCACATACGCTCACACCAGGGATTGAAATCACAGCTGCAAGCCAGAGGTGACCGGCCAGCTAGAGGCCGAAGCGCGGCACTCTAGACCATTAGGCCATCCCAAGCCCCCGAACTTCCATGGAAATTTTGGGTTTATAACTATTACTCCTCAACATCAATTAGGTAATTAAGTGATCAACTGTGTCCTGCTCCATTACTATATAGCTAGTTGTCATGGAAACAATTTACCAGGCTTGTGATGTACGTTATCTCTTTTCTTTGACAGAGTTATCCTGCCACAAATAAGGTACCACCACCATTACCAAACAACCCTCCAGCAACATCAGAAAATGTCTATCACACCCTTTACCAGGACCCACAAGAGCCCAATCATGTGTATAATAACGCTGGCCAGAATCAACCTGCACAACCCCCAGCCCCTGCAGGCTTCCGACCGGACATGTTCCCGGAATTACCCGCAGTACCAAACAATACCTTACCGGACGTCGGAAATTCTGTTGGGGGCACTTCTGCTGGCGGTGATGATGTTAATTTTGATGATTTAGCAAGACGATTTGAGGCTTTGAAGAAGAAAAAGTAAACTTTATGGACGATCCATGTCGGATAAGTCATTTTACTAAACAGCAATTTCGGTCTGTTTAAAGAGGCATTGACGATCTTTGCCAGTTAGCAAAACATATGTAATAATTTTATATTTAAAGTGAATTAACTTACTACACATTCACATCCGTGCTGAACAAGATTGCATGTAGAATTAGAGACAAATTGCTAAAAAATAGACGTTTATATCAGTACAATGTATGAAAAATGGACATTTTTATCAGTATGAATAATAGACATTTTTATCAGTATGAAAAAGAGAAGTTTAAATAAAAAAAGATAGACGTTTATATTGGTAAATAGACTTTTATATAAAAAATAGACTTTTATATAAAAAATAGACTTTTATATCAGTATAAAATAGACGTTTATATCAGTATAAAATAGACGTTTATATCAGTATAAAATAGACGTTTATATCAGTATAAAATAGACGTTTATAATTGGTATAAAGGAGTTGTGACATGCTCTACATGCACCAGTGCTTGGATTTTTGACAATGAAGTGGTTCTAGTTTCATTTTTAATATAATATTATTCAAAATCGATTATATTTCAATTGGTTAAAGTGAGAATGCCTCTTTAATCAGCTGTTCAATATACAATGTATATATATATATATATATATATATATTGTTTTTATTTTGTAAATACGGTAAATTAAACATTTCTGTTAAAATCTGTGAAATCACCTCAAATTCTGATTGTCCAATATTATAACTTTTTTTCATTTTTTTATGACAAAATGTTACTGTAATTAGCATATTTCACACAACCTATATTATGTATTATGTACACAGTGAAAAATGTTACAATTATTGGCTTGCGGCTTTGGTTTCGATCCCTGGTGTGAGCGTATGTGGCATGGAGATAAGGGCACCTTCGCAACCTCGTGGGTATCCTCCGCGCACTCCGGTTTCCTCCCACTTCTAAAAAGACCTCTACGCGCAAGCAAATTATTGAAATAAAATTGAAACCATGTTAGTCCCAAAATGACCTAGTTTGTGTCAAGTGGAACGTTAAACCCCATTTCCCTCTCTCTCTAGGCCAGTGTTTGTAGGTAAGCTATGTGTTGTCAAGTGGTGTGGTTTCAATTCAAAGATTGTATGTGACATGGAGTCAGGAAGAGTCGACCGTCAAACCTCATGGTGTAGCTCCTTCCTGACTAAAATACATCTTATTGATCCCTTTCAACCTCGTAGGTTTGTTTGGTGTCCTCCCACGGCTAAAACTAAACCCTACAGGCAAGCGATTTATTGAAATAAACTTGTACCATATGTTAGTCCCGATAAGGCCAAGTTTGTGTTGAGTGGACGTTATACCCTATTTTTTTCTATGTATACATCCAATGCTGTAAGGGTGTATAGAAAGTTGTTATATTACTGTCTATCATTATTACAATATATTTGGTTTATCTATTTATTGTTTGTATTAACCAAGCTGTATCATAAACATCTTTTATATTCAGTATTAGCATTGTGATGTATCCATTATATATTGCTATAAAGACCCTTCTCAAGCACAGAGATACAGGGATTTTGTTGTCCCCCACAGGCCGGGGGTAGACAATTTGGTATGTTTCATGCTCCAAATATTAGCTACATAACTTCTGGTGGGAAGGGAGGGTTTTCAAGAGTCCTCCAGTTTCTCTCCCACTGCTAAAGACTCCTATGCAAAAATGGGTCTTAATACGGTATTATAAGTCTGGAAACGATCTTTCGTGTGCCAATCAAAATAATTAAATCATCAGGTAATCTGATATCCTGATAGCTGAGAGAGCATACATGTAGCTTCGGTTCACTAACCAGAAGGTCAATGGTGTGATCTGAGTTTCCACACGATTTTAAGTTAATTGTTGTTAATCTTTCTGGTCCTAATTGACTGACACCCACCAACAGCATCAGAGGCCCAGTAGGGGTCAGATAAATCAGACTATCAGAGGCTCAGTAGGGGTCAGATATTTCAGACTATAAGAGGCTCAGATATTTCAGATCATCAGACACTTAAGAGAGGTCAGATATTTCAGACCCGAGTTTAGGGAAGTCAATGGCCTGGGAGAGGTATGATATTTCAGGCTGTAACACTCGTATGATTGTTATTAATGTCTCACTGTCAAAAAGTTTTGACTGAATTCCTGTTGTTCATTTGCCAAAGGAACCAATTTAAAAATCAAAAAAAGTCTGACGATCAACATTTATTTTCTAAATTCAGTATTTTACAATTTCATAATAGAGTATAATATTATTGCATGTTTAAAAAAAATGGTGTAAATTCATGTATGAAATATGTAATATCAATATCGATAATCCATGCTGCCTTTCATTACAAATAATATCAAAACAAAATTGAGCAGTACTTTGTTCCTAGAATTATGATTGTTTTCACCACACCCATTACCCATCAGAATTATGATTGTTGAGATCACACCCATTTTATCGTTTACCATGTAACATGAAGAGGAAACCGGAGGAAACCCATGAGTTTGGACAGGTGACCCTATTCCATTTTGGAACAGATATTTCTTTTAAAGTTTCATCATAATATTGTAGATTGCACCGGATTAAAAGTTTCTTCAAACTTTCAGACATGCAGTTTAGAAGTGTTCCATATCATATACATGTACTTGCACAAATGAAAAGCCTACCATATTGAATAGAAGACACCCTCTTATGATATTACATTACTTCTTTACCATGTGTTAGTCCCAAAATGACCTAGATTTTTTTGAGTGGGCGTTAAACACCATTTAATCTCTTTTAGGCTTATTGAGTACAGAAATAAAATTGAACCATGTGTTAGTCCCAACATGACCGAGTTGGTGTTGAGTAGATGTTTAATACCAATTATTTATCTAAAGCACAATGGGTGTTATTTTTTCTTTTTTAATCGTTTAGCTTCTGCGTCAAAGTCTTCTTTCGTTAAACTATAACCCCAGTGTAATAAGGTCTGTCGTACGACTGGGGAAACCCCTACGTTATCATAACCACATCCACTATTAACACATTTAGAGATCAAATTATTCTTCCATCTTCCCGTCTTTCCGGCACACCGCAACCAACGACCAATCTGCCTTTCATCATCTGGGGTTCGCCTTCCTTGATAAAACCTAAAATGGTGAAATCAAAATGTTTGCTTTTACTTTCTCTGACAAATTTGAATATGTTATCATTTTATACAAAATTTTTGTTAACACTCTACAAAAAGCGTCATCATTTTTAGCTTTTTATCTCGAAATTTTAACTTAAGATAAAATCCAAATTTTAGTAGATACTTCAATTCTGATTAGCTAAGCCCTAAAATCAAACCTATATTATCCAATCAAATTACTAAAATTCGTGAATCAGGGCTCAGGAAGTTGTGGTATTATGACAGACACCGAACTAATTAAGAGGATTATATATATAAGCTATGAAGATTAGTGCACTGTGTCTGCTATGACAGAAATTGAATTCGAACTGTCAAAGATTCTTAAACATGCCAATGGAACTCAGTATTTAATCCTATCCAAATGACATGATTTATCTTTGTTTACTTTCGGGTTTAGCCAAATCACACAGATTGTGCGCTAAAATAGTTCCAGGTAAATCATCAAATAGGAACCAACCTGACGCTGATTAATGGCCGGAGAGTTTTATCAGCGATAAACAGCGGGTAGTGTTATCTCTGGGATAGACAACAATCAAAATTTAAAAAACGTCTCAGATGTTGTTTCTATAATATACGTACCTACAATACCACTGGAACCAACCATACGGATCTTGTTTATGTATCCAACCCGACGTCTCCCACATCTCCAGACTACCTCCACACTTTACACCATATTTATTTACTGATTCATCATATTTACTACATGCAACCTGTTACAATATATAAAACATGTTGTTACAATATGTAGAACATATTGTTACAATAAATAAAACTTGTTATTAAAATATATAAATTATTTACTACACACAAACCTTTTATGGGGGGTTACGGTGGCTAAGCAGGTAAGGCGCTAGCTTGCGAGTAGGTCAGGTGTTCAATCCCTGCATTATCCGAGAAAGTCCATCCCGATTTTTCGGCGTGGTTCCCCCTTGTCAGTGATGGGACAGAAACTGACGTCCCGTGTACACATTGGCGTGCATGTAAAAGATCCATTGACAGTTAGAATTTGATATAAGAATTGGCTGTAGTGCCACTGTCCGGGCAAAATTTCCCTCATAGCATCCAGTATGCCATATGTCCATCTTCATTAGTCCACAAAAAGAGAAATAAATGAGAGCTACGACCCAATCGATTTCTGTATTGTACTAGCTACAAGGTGTAAAAGTCAGTGGATGTAAACCATACCTGAGAACCAATATTTAAGCCTTTTAACCAATCACTAGGTAATTCCTTCCAAACTTCAGATGAATATTTTTTACCTGATAATAAAATAGCATTATTATAACATAAATAACAATAAGGGAGAAAAATCCTGTGGGGAGGTTTCAATTCCCCACTTGTACGTGACAAAGAGTGGGGTCGCATGTCAAACCTTGTGGGTTCTCTCTGGGTCCTTTCGTGGAGGACTGAGAGACGGGACCGCAATCTACAACCACATTTCCATATTGATTGATAGATGGATGATATTTGTGTGGACTTGATTTGATTGGACGGAAATAAGTTCCACCAAAACTACCAGCTTGTAAAACTTCTTTTGGGGTCAGATTGGGACGGAAATCCTTAAAATCTTCAAATATTAGTTCCCCCTTGTTATTTCTTGAACATGGTTTGGCTGTAAATACCAGTTTATCTGGAGACTAAAATATAAAATTTTATAAACATTAAATGAAATCCGGTTTAACGTCCTACCGTTCTGGACTAATGAAGACAGGCATACACCATACAGTGTGCTATGAGTAGTGATGTGCGGTTTTTCGGTTTAACCGTACGGTATCGGTTTTTACAAATAAACCGAAAACCGAACCGTTAAAAAAAAAAATAACCGTGCGTTTCGGTTTTTTTCCAAATTCCTAATTTTTATGTAGCCGTATTTCGTTTACTTAATAATTCCAAAATTTTAATGTAGCCACCACTTCCGTTTTTATTTTCGATTAACCAGAGCCCGTATGTATAGAGTGATAGAGTGTTTAATCAGTCTGGTTGGCCTAGACTATTTATTTTCTCAATTCGGTTCGGTTTACAATCCAAAATTTTATGCAACCCGAAGCCGGTTGTCAATATCGAACGATGGCTTTCTCTAAAAAGTAAAAATGTCTCCATGGCTTGCTCAATAACTTTGAAAGATTAGATGACACAAAATGTAGATTTTATCTTTGTAAAAAGACATATTTCTGCTGCATAAATTATAAGAATATAATTTAACAATTTTGAGTCAGCTGTTTAGAACAACAACTGAACAACACCCGAAAACGGCAATGCGTAAGTTTTGTTTTTAAGTTTATAAACGAGAAATGAAAGACAAAATGTTTCGATTTGTTGGATTGGTATTATTTTGTTATGGAAATTTATTTTGTTTTTTTTTTCTCAGTAGAATCTAACTTTATTGTTACTGATATTATGTCGTTATGTTAATTTATTATTATGCCTATGGCTTTGTGTGTGTCAGATCTTTTTTTTACAGTAACTTAGTTATTACTACCAGTCATAATTAAAGTCATATAACAGTAAAAAAAAACTAAAAAAACTTGTTGTTTACTATTTACATCAATATTTTTAATATTTTTTCTGGCTTCCAAGTATTCCTATAAAATAACCATAAATCAGTACATACATTACACAGTGTTTAAAAGAATAAAAAAACCGAAAACCGAAACCGAAACCGAGGTTTTTTGCCTCAGAAAAACCGAAAACCGAAACCGAAAGAAAATTTAAAAACCGCACATCACTAGCTATGAGGAAAATTTCCACCCGGCACTATGGTCTACTATTGTTTCGAATTTCAACTGCCAAGGGATCTCTTATGTGCATGCCAATGTATGCATGGGACCTTGGTTTTCCGAACAACTAGACAGCTGTCCTTGCTAGGTCCTCCCGTCCTGCACCACTGACAAGGAGAAACATATACACATCTAAACCTCACCCTTTAATGTCTCAGGCCTCCATAAAAGATTGTGCCCCTGTCGTAAACTGCAGGAGGTCAGAGCAGCCAACTGTGTTTTTAGACCATTCTTTTTTATTTTCAAAGATCAAAAATCTCTGGCCTACCTCAAAATTTGTATTCTCATCAATTAATTTAGGATAATGTTTGGGTGAAGCTTTCGAAGTTTCTTCATTTTTCATCTCATCTATGGCAGCTTTAGCTTTTTTCTTTATTTCAGTTTTCTTGACAACTTTTTCTTTCTGTTTTTTGATTGTGGGTTTTGGTTTTTCTCCACCTGTTGTTGATTTACTGGATTTGTTCTTTGTTTTAGCCATTTCAACTTTCTGTTGAAACCTGTACGGTATGATAAATTTAATTAAAAGATATATTTATTAAAAATTTACAATGTTTTTGGGGAGATTCAGTACACATATGTAAACAATTATTTGTGTAATTTGGCCTTTTATTAGAAAAAATAACACAATTAGATGGAATACAATCTAGCCCTACCGATTATTACTGAGTGATGTTTTGATAAAGCAGGGGACACACTATATATACTAGCCGAATCAAATGTGTTTTATATTTTCGGCCAAATTTTATTTAGCTAGTGTGTTCAGTTCCGCAAAGCATTCACCCGATTGTGGAATACATTAGCCAATCACCACTGATGCCTTTGAGAAGTCACATGATTGTTTAAAGACAAAATGGCGACTATCACGGCTTCATAACCACCAACGTCTTCCTCGGCCAATTATCCAACTAGATCGTAAAAAAAAACCCTGTGTGTCTCGGTGACAGATCACGATTATCGCCACTTCTATTCACCCACCTCTTTCTACTCCAACATATGTCTGCGTAGAATTTAAAAAAACAAAAACAAC
Organism: Patella ulyssiponensis; assembly: GCA_963678685.1. NCBI lineage: Eukaryota > Metazoa > Mollusca > Gastropoda > Patellidae > Patella > Patella ulyssiponensis. Next base: position 93,962,601 of record OY783226.1, read on the forward strand.
CAACAACTGCAGCTTTTACTTGATTGCTGCCGTGGTTAATCATGTAATAATAATAATCCATCTTGTATAGCGCTGGTACATTCAGTAAAACTGCTCAGTGGCGCACAAATTAATATTTAAAATCACTTAAAACTCTCCTTGAAATTTAATGTGAAAGGTGATGCAATCGAATGGTGAGTCAGACAGTGAATTCACCAAACGTGTCTACTCATGGCCCAATGAATTCGCTGCAATTCAGCGTCAGTTGATCTGGCCATGAATTCGCCTTATGTGACTGCCGCTGCTTAATAATTATTCTCCAATCTTTTGTCTATCAAAAATGCATCTGTTTATTAATGACTGACTCTTGTCCCTACTTAGCAATGTGCCAATGATAAAATATATATAGTGGCTATTGTTACGACGAATTGTTACGATGATGCTTTCAGAACCCTCCATCGGCTAAGGTTGGGTAGGTATAGATCGAAGAGTTCCGTGTGTACAAATTTACATTGGCAATTACTTTCCATCTCTTAATTGCTGCCTTCAGTTCTGAAAACATTGAAAATACTGCTCCTTTTTCAAAGCTGTTGTTGGGGAGATTGGCAGCCAATTTGGAATTCGTTCTAAACATTGCTGATGGAGGAATCTGAAAGCATCATCGTAACAATAGTCTGAGGATTTACTATAACGACTCATCGTAACAATAGCCATGTTGCCTAAAATATAGAGTTTAATACACAGGACAGGACGTTACCTCGCTAACTTGCACATCTTGTGTTCAAATATGGTGTTCGCCGAGAGGGTTCGTCTAGTGATGTGCGGTTTTTCGGTTTAACCGTACGGTATCGGTTTTTACAAATAAACCGAAAACCGAACCGTTAAAAAAAAAAATAACCGTGCGTTTCGGTTTTTTTCCAAATTCCTAATTTTTATGTAGCCGTATTTCGTTTACTTAATAATTCCAAAATTTTAATGTAGCCACCACTTCCGTTTTTATTTTCGATTAACCAGAGCCCGTATGTATAGAGTGATAGAGTGTTTAATCAGTCTGGTTGGCCTAGACTATTTATTTTCTCAATTCGGTTCGGTTTACAATCCAAAATTTTATGCAACCCGAAGCCGGTTGTCAATATCGAACGATGGCTTTCTCTAAAAAGTAAAAATGTCTCCATGGCTTGCTCAATAACTTTGAAAGATTAGATGACACAAAATGTAGATTTTATCTTTGTAAAAAGACATATTTCTGCTGCATAAATTATAAGAATATAATTTAACAATTTTGAGTCAGCTGTTTAGAACAACAACTGAACAACACCCGAAAACGGCAATGCGTAAGTTTTGTTTTTAAGTTTATAAACGAGAAATGAAAGACAAAATGTTTCGATTTGTTGGATTGGTATTATTTTGTTATGGAAATTTATTTTGTTTTTTTTTTCTCAGTAGAATCTAACTTTATTGTTACTGATATTATGTCGTTATGTTAATTTATTATTATGCCTATGGCTTTGTGTGTGTCAGATCTTTTTTTTACAGTAACTTAGTTATTACTACCAGTCATAATTAAAGTCATATAACAGTAAAAAAAAACTAAAAAAACTTGTTGTTTACTATTTACATCAATATTTTTAATATTTTTTCTGGCTTCCAAGTATTCCTATAAAATAACCATAAATCAGTACATACATTACACAGTGTTTAAAAGAATAAAAAAACCGAAAACCGAAACCGAAACCGAGGTTTTTTGCCTCAGAAAAACCGAAAACCGAAACCGAAAGAAAATTTAAAAACCGCACATCACTAGGTTCGTCCCCACCATGGCAAGGAACAATGTGTAGTCATTTGGATCGATGGGATGAAAAACTGAGGTCCTGTGCAAGCCGGCAGTGTGCAGATGTCCGAGTAAAACAACTCACAAATGCAAAGATGTTAAAGGGACAATAACACTCTTGCTGGCTCGGCAGCCCCAGAAAATAAATAATAGCCTTATTCTAAGTACTAGATGTTTAAGTGTCCTACCTGTTGTGTAAATTATCCATTACGACCTATTTTACTTGTCCAGAGGGTTCGAAAATATTTTAAATCCAAGTCACATTTGAAAAGGTTTACGTTAGACTTTTCAAATCAATTAGTTGAATTTTTACCAATTTTTAAATTAGGTGTGTTAAGATGAAATTTATATCATCAATTAATTGGAATATTGTAAAATAATACAATTTGTTGACCAGAATAAAGATTGGGACATATTATTCAGTTACAACAAGAGTGTTATTGGGGCTTATAAATCCCATTTCATTCCACTGCTAGATTGGATCCCGGCTTTATACCAAAAAAAAAACATGCACATGCAAAACTAGAAATGGTTCCACTACATGATGCCTTCCGTCATTCACTGTCTGATTCAGGCATTTAACCAGGTATCGTTACGTAACTAATGCAAAACGTGCCCCTCTTGTGTCTAATGGTTTACAACACCCCACCTTTCTTCCTCAGGCCAACCTGTCAAGGTTGTATGCTCTTCTCCTCGTCTACAAAAAATACCTACCAGTAACAATATGTAGACAAATCTCCCACCTGCCGCCGTTTTTCACCCGAAGTAAACAAAAACAAATCACAAATCGATAGAAAGTTGAAGGGAGACAACTCCATTTAGTAAGACCTAATACACGTGTACTTCCGGTGTCTAAGAACCGAGTCGCCGACGTAAACAAATAATATTATTCCAGAGGAAATACTATCTTTAATAGTAATCCACTGTACAATCTATGTAGAGAATTATTCCTTAAAAATCAGTTTTATGCCGACCAATAGTTTATTGCAGTTGTCATTACAGAAAACAGATGATATCGAAAACAAAACATAGAAAATAAGGACAGCCGGCCATTTCTTGGAAAAGACAATGTTTTTGATGTTTCAGCTACTAGTTAGCAGTGCGTTCTGCTCAGCCTGTCTGTTCTGAATATATGTTTTAACGTTTCAACTTGATTAGGCCCACCAATTTTTAAGTTATGATTTATATCAACTTACATCTGCAAGCACTGAAGCAATTTAAGTTACAACTTGATTATAAAATATAGATCTATATTTCTTTTCATTTTTTATACTTACGATGGCCTACACTACATCAAGATCTGACAAGTTATAGTGGGAGTTCATGTCAGGGGTCAAACGAGTGACTTTTGACCCTATGACGTCAGACATTGATTAAACAATCGACAGCATTGATTGACGTTTCTAGTGGCTACCCACAGTTCCGTGGATCAAAAGGCCAAGAAGTTGCCATAACAGACTGTTTCATTGACTAATCATCCACGTCATCAAGAACAAGTCAATAATAACAACTCTTCCAGATCCTAATGTAGTAAAGACAAGTAAAACGAAATTTTGAACTATAAAAATGATAACAACTCTGCCAGATCCTAGTGTAGTAAAGACAAGTAAAACGAAATTTTGAACTATAAAAAACAAAACGAAATAGGATCTGTGGTTTAATCAGTGTTTAAGTTATTTCAAAGACAGAATAATGAGTGGTAGAAAAAGAAATACAGTTACAAAAAGGTTAGAATAAAAATGTTTTATAACATTTGTACCTCGACATAGTAGGCCTAGTGCGGTCCTCAGACACTTATTACTAGATATCTTGTTATGATACGATTTGACTAAACTGCATTGAATCAGTTATGTTTCGTTTTAGACTATGCAATATTTTAGACAAATCTGACAAGCCATCGTTAAGGTGTGCAGTGTGCACATTACATGTGAAAATGTATGCACTGTTAAAAATTTTAGTGAAAAATGTACACTTTGTAAAATTTGAGTCACTTTGGGGATTCATTAGTTACCGGTACTTTGATTCATGTGTTAATCAAAGTAGGTCTATCTATGTTTTGATATTAGAGGAGACTAAAGATTACTTACAACATGTACATGTATAATTTATTTCTTGTTGAGAGAGAGATAATACCCATTCTTAAAGGTTAGCATGTGCGCGCTGAATCATAAGTTTTGTCATTGAGTCATGGTTTCAATTCCCCAGTTGTATGTGACAATGAGTAGCGTCTCCCTGACCAACGTTGTGGGATTTCTCTGAGTTGATCCTCCGGTTTCCTCTCACTCTTAAAAACCCCTACGCGCAAGCGAAGTATTGAAAATGAAATTGAACCATGTGTTAGTCCCGAAATGACCTAGTTTGTGTCGAGTGGACGTAAACCCTATTTCTTTCTCCCTCTTTCCCTTTCCTTCAAGCACATTTGGAAAATTGTAGTTAAATATATCTTCTTTATGGAGAATTTATTGCCATAAAGCTGTTTGAATATTGTTGTATTTTAATTTGAGATGTTTTTACCTTTAAGGAATGTTGAAAACTTCATAGATGACAAAACAAAAACGAAGAAACAGAAACATTCAACATGTGTTGTGTCATCATCAGTATTTTATCTAGGTGCAGGCTTAAGTGTAGTTATCTCCCTTGCACTGTTTATCTATCTAATATATAGAGAAGAGAATGAGTTTGAAACGCTTGTACCAGCAACAAGTAAAGTTAAAAGATCCTTCTATCAAGTTCCATGTTCTAATGATTACCAGTTAGAAAAATTTGAAGGTGTGTTGTTGATTAATTATTAGTATGTATGTGTGCTGTGTCATTTTTTATATATATGTATGAGGGGGTCACGTTGGTGGTTAAGTGGTTCGACCCCTGCATTGGCCGAGATAGTTCATCCAGATTTTCCGGTGTGGTTCCCCTTTGTCAGTGATGCAGGACGGAGGGCCAGACACAGACAGGTATCTAGTTGTTTGGATATGACAAAAAACCAAGGTCCCATGGATACATTGGCGTGCACATGAAAAAAGAGTAGGTCCTAAGTGCCTTTGTGTGGGTAAAAAATCTCTTCATTAACCCATTTTGGATCAGAACAGTAGGACGTTAAACCCCATTTCATTCGTTGTTTGTATATCTGCAGGTTTCTGTCAGTGGTGCAGAATGCAGGGCCTGACAAGGGCAGATGTTCGGTCATTCTGATAGCACAAAAAACTGAGGTCTCGTGTATACATTGGCGTGCACATCAAAGACACCTTGGTAGTTGGAATTCAATACAGACTATAATGCCTGTGTCCGGGCAAAATTTCTCTCATTGCACACTGTATAGCATATACCCATCTTCATTAGCCCAGTCCGAACTGAACAATAGGACGTTATATCCCATTTTATTTTATTTATATTAGTTTGGAGAGAGAGAGAGACACAGGGTTTCACTTCTTCTCGACACAAACTAGGACTAACATATGGTTTAATTTCATTTCTATAATTTGCTTGCGCGTAGGGTCTTTAGCAGTCGGAATATCCAGAGAAAACCCACGAGGCTGGACAGGCCACCCTACTCCCTGCCACGTACAACCGGGGATTATGTTAGATTGGAAGATTGATATTTTTTATTTCAGCATGTAAACCTAAAACCTGTGGCCGTGTTGTTATGGATGATCTGATTGAGGAAGATGATGCTTTTCATCTTTTGAGGTAAAAAATGACACCATATATAATTACTAGCAAGTAATGAATGACCATAACATACGCTACAATAGATCGATTTTAATCTATATGCCATAAAGGTGATTTTTCGAACAATCAGGGGCTATAATCCAGGAATTTACGTTCAGATATGCATGATTATCAAAAGAAACCAAGATCTTAGTGTGTAACGGTGATATATTCACATGTTGTTTTTTTTTAAATTGGATAAAAATTGTGACCTCTACAAGTACCACTAGCTAAAAACTTGATTTTTCGTACAATCAAGGGTCATAATCCATGAAGTTATGGTCCGATACATGCCAATATCGTGGACGGAAGGACAGACAGACGGACGACTGCATAATACGTCCACATGAAAATGTGGGCGTATAGAAATTACAAATTATGTAAAATTGAGAAAGTAACAGAATAAAGATTGCCTGTATATTATTTATGTTGTGTGAGACTCGAACCTCATGTTCCTGTTTGTTTTTCAGTGTTGCCAAGAAAGGTCTTGCTCTTGGTGGCTCAAGTGGAGGGGTAAGAATAATATTTATTGACTAAACTAAATTTGATTTATTCATCATTGACTTAATTAATATTTATTCATCATGACTATGTATTAATGATAATAATAATGATTTATTTATAGAGCGCCTATAATCTAATATTTTGTTGCTCTATTCTGCTCTAAACACAATTTTATTGATAATACTGGTTGGATGGCTGAATGGTTAGCATGTTGGTATTAAAGCATAAGGTTTGTCACTGAATCAACTGGCGTGGTTTCGATTCCCTGGTTGTACGTGACAGGGAGTAGGGTCGCCTGTCCAACCTCGTGGGTTTTTTTCCAGGTCCTCCGACGCAAGCTAATTATTCAAATAAAATTAAACCATATGTTAGTCCCAAAATGACCTAGTTTGTGTCGAGTGAATACTGTCAGAATACATTGATTTAAACACATTCACAAGAGCTTTAAATTGAACCCTCGTTCATACTGGAAGCCAATGAATTTTTTGTAACTTGACTGATATATGATCAAATTTTCATGTTCTAGTTATGAGACGTGCAGCATTGTTTTGCGCTATCTGTAGTCTGTTTAAAGCTGTTTCTGGTGCTCCTAATAGCAGAGAATTCGCATAGTCCATATGCGATGTTACTAATGCTCTAACAACACTCTGGCAAGCATCAGTATTAAGATTAGAGCATATTCTTGAAAGATGCATTTTCCGTATGATACTGTTGATTTGGGGAACTGTGAACATAAATAATATTATTAATACATGTCCGGCACTAAGTTGAAAGTGACAGGTACTTCGTTAGTGGATGACATTTTGTCAGGTAGATCTAAAACCGTTATTTTCAGGCCTGGTTATCTATCAAAGTGTGGGGGTTGGGATGGCCTAGTGGTCTAGTGTGCCGCGCTTCGACCTCTAGCTGGCCAGTCACCTCTGGCTTGCGGCTGTGGTTTCGATCCATGGTGTGAGCGTATGTGGCATGGTGATAGGGGCACCTTCTCAACCTCGTGGGTTTCCTCCGGGCACTCCGGTTTCCTCCCACTGCTAAAGACCCCTACGAGCAAGCGAATTATTGAAATAAAATTAAACCATATGTTAGTCCCAAAATGACCTAGTTTGTGTCGAGTGGACGTTAAACCACATTTCAATCTCTCTGTATCAAGTTGTTATATAATCATTTGTGGTATCGTACATTGTAGACCTTGTCAATTGATTAAATATATATATATCCATGTTCCTTTGTGTGTTTTTCAGGCATCTATTTTAGATCTTCATTCTGGTGCCTTATCCAAAGACAATGCCTTTATAAATATTTACAAGTAAGGACTGAAAATATTATCAATTGCTGTAACTTTAATCGACATTATGTAGAATGGAAACATTAGGTCATGGGCTGAAATTTTTACAGATGTCCAGACTTTCACTTCAGATATTGCAAGCAATCAATGTTTGATCTAAAAACAATAACTTTAACCATGCCCCGAGTTCACAAATCATTCTCAGACTTTAATTAAAATTGTTTGCAAAATTGTAACTTAATAATACATTGGTTGTTTTAATGTAGCAAGTGAAGAATTTACTCAAAACTTTTCACCTTATTTTAACTAAATACGGCCTCTAAAAAAACGTGTGTTGTCTTAATGTATCAAATACTCCAATAAGAAACTATATGCAAAGTTTTGTGTTTCTGGATCGAAGATATTTCTCCTAAGCAGTGATTTTTTAAGTCTGAGAATGCTTTGTCAACTCTGGTGTCACATGTATTGTGATTTAAGGTTAAATTATTTGCAATTCTGATTTTATATGAATTGACTGACAGGTTAGTTCTCAAGCTGATCAATTTCATTCCCCAGCGGTCACGAACTGGCAGACTTGAGCGCTTGTCAAACTAATAGAAATGAAACAAGATGGGCTTTAACATTTTATTTTGAAGACAGGCATGCAACATGCGGTGTGCTATGGAGGAAATTTTGCCTTTAGTTACTCTCATTTCAAATTGTCAAGTGTTCTTTTAGGTGCACGCCAATGCATACATGGGACTATACGTTGCCCTTTGTCAGTCTTGACTCCCTGATGAGAGGGAACCATGCTGAAAAACCCTGATGATGAAGGGATCTCAGGCAGGTTAATGAGGCAACGTCCTCCTCACTGAGTCACCATGGCTCTCCAGCCAACTAGAACCATGAAATCTTTATGGTTTGAGGATTTGTTGTAACGCTGTGTTATTTTATTTCAGTGTTATAAAATCCGAAGATATAGATTTATTATCACTACAAGACTTTAATATATACAGGTCAGTCACAAATTATAACGTTTACTTTATTTAGTTTAATTTAAAGGAGCTAAATCGCTAAGATTTGGGACCTAGAAATTGACAGACGTGGGTATTGGGTAACAACGCATATAATACTGTAATATGAATGTACATAAACTGATTTACTTTCAATGTTTTCCGTTTTTACTCTAATTTCAAATCAGGCCAGCAGTCTAAATCGAATGCAAATTTCTAGCATCTGGTTATTCCAGTTCATATACGCCGTTTGATTTTGTGCAATGTGTCTAGCCCAGTTCTCCGAGTCTCTTGCTTGAACTGGGGCTGAAACGCATTGTGGTACACGATTCATGTACCAATGATAAAATGTTTATTTTGTCTTAAATATTGGATATCAGAGGCACATCTTTTTCCGTTAAGGTCACAGCATCAATGTTGATTTAAATTGACATAATTCGTGTTTTCAAAGTTGAAGATTTTGGATGATATTGAGTTAGAGACTTAGCTACTTTAAACAATATCATTAGCTTGATAACGTTGAGAGAATACTCTTCGAAACGTCGCCTAAATAAATTAAGTAGCTGTCGTTATTCCATAAGTATGTGTTTTTGTGTATTGTTCTATCCAGTTACTAAATGCCTGTAAAAGATTAATATTTTATCCATTTGAAAGGGATTGAACAACAGCCAAAGCTTAAATACACTGTTTCCACTTTTACCTTATTGTTGTACATGTTTAATATATTGAAAAAATGTGTGGGATCGCTAGTCTGGATGTCTGCGGTTCACTCCCGGTGTTGACAGAGAAAGTTCATTGAGATTTTCCCCTTGTGATTTCACCTCGTCAGTGGTACAAGATGGACAGCCTGGCAAGGACAGCTGCCTGGTCATTTGGATGGGATGAAAACGTCCCGTGTAGACAATGGACTGCATGTAAAAGATCCCTTTGGGAGTTGGAATTCTATATAAGACTATGCTGCAGTGTAATACTTTTAGAAGAATTTTTGCTCGAGAAATAAGATGGCATATTATTTCATTAATTAATATCTTTGGTTCACATATATGTAGGTGTGTACTAAAATCAACTTAGTCAGTGATTGACATGGTTACATAAAAAAGAGTTGTATAGCCATAACAAACTAGTTCTATCTTTCAACAAAATACATGTGATTCGAGATATTCCTATTGCATCATTTTGCTTGATTTATCCAATCATATTCTTAATTGCACAGGTTCATGGTCATGAACACGCTTCGGCCTGCATGATATCCATTAGGCTATAAAACAGCCTATATTGTAACTTTAAGGCAGACGACATTTAGATTCCAGACTTCGATTAGGTTCCAGAGGGTTACCATCTAAGAGTCCTAGACACCGCGAGGTGTCTAGGTTGAGAAGATTGTAGTTAGCATTGACTGTAATTGTAAGATGCTTGTATGTATACCTATGCTACATAAAAGGTAAAAACGAACTGTTGCATTGTTATAACTGACGAAGACAAACGTCTTAAGAAACCAGTAAGAAGAAACACACAACGTGAAAGAGAAGGAAAGACGATCTGAGATAAATCCTAGACGATCACAAGGCTAACGGTATGTAGCAAAAACAAGATGCATGGGTCATACGTAGGATGTGGCGACCGGGCCTACAACACACGCTCTCCACGTCAGACAAAAGACCCATGGTGCTACATATTCCATTTGGTGCCGTAACAGTTTCGACCTTTAGGGTTCATACCATTTTTCGAAGAAGAAGAAGAATACATATTTGATTTGGTGCTGTAACACATTTTCGACCTTTTGGGTAAGCAGCAACATTCGAAGAAGAGAACATATTCTTTTTGGTGCACACAACCAAAAGATCCAGTACCCAGGAAGAAATCTAGAAGAAGAAAACCCGTACAAACCATCAAGAGAAAATTTTTGGCCGAATTATTAGCAGAATTGGATAAGTACATTTTTTTCCAGGTAAATCTAATGTGTTCAATTTGTTAAAAGACCAAATAATATTAATTTAAGTTTAAAAATCTAATTAGAAACTAAATTGTAAAAATTTAACTGTTAGCGAATAAATAATATTCATTCATAAGTTTTGATTGATAGGTTTAGTAAACAATATAATATCATGAGTTAGGTATGTATATTATCGGGTTAGCATGACCTGTAGTAACTTTCAGTAAAAGTAAAGTTTAAAGTGAGGGTCTCTAGGGGTAGGTTTAAATACAAAAATTATTTTTGGATATAACTAAGAAATAATGATAAAGAAACGGAATAGGGATAAAATAGGAACTAATGTTGTCTCCGGGTTGCAGTGGTGAGATGGCAGATCTAAGCATGACGTTTGTGAGTGTTTAACTCTAGTTTTCAAGATGGCCATGCTCTCTACTGTAATTCGTTAATATGTGTCATTTGTTGTTTCGTAATATAATATAATTTTTGAGATCCTTGTCCAAAGTCTCAAGAATTAGGATTTTAGTCGGTATAGTTTTTCGTGGAAAAAACTAAAATTAACGGCTCGTTAAATTGTGAGATTATCGCAAAGTCATTAATACGAGTTTTATACGAGGTTAAGGTACGATTAGGTCACTTTTTAGAAAAGTGTGTGAATATACGGTATCTTTTGTCCGTATATATTTTTATGTAATTTTTGCTTTCGAAACGTGATATATAGGCTACGTTTAATATATTTTTGCTGTTATACGCTGTCGCTGTCGACCTAATACGCGATGATTAGAATGTGTAATTTGACATGAGGTCAAATTACTACAAGCACTAGGTTCTAGCACCTGTGTTAACGTATATAGAATATAATATATATTGGATATAGTATTATATGTGTAGTACAAAGCTCGGTATATTTTGATTGTCATGTTTAAAAAAAATACAGACTGGTGTTCCGAGTGAGTGAAGTGCACGTCACTTACTTTGGACTCCGTTCTAGATGACGTAGATAATATGGAATGTCATTCATATACTGGCCATATTTGATTGACATTCTGGATAGTGTCACACTGGTAGTAAAAACAGAAATACAAAATTGTAAATGATTAGGTCAAAAAGGTCACATTACTGACAGTGAATTATAAAATAATCATGACGGAAATTCTAAAACAGAAAACGAAATTATAAAATTATAAACTTGTCACTTTTCGAGTTCAGGTCAAGAGGTCAAAGTTAGTTTGGAAATTTATAATTAAAGAGACACATCAAAGTTTATTAATAATTAAATAAAGTTTAATTTTAATTAAGCGTAAGAGTTACTTATAAGTTTTAGGAATAATATATTAATATAATGTTAGACTAATATCAAAATAAAGTTTAAAAAAAAAGAAAAAAAAAAGAATAGTAATACATGTAGTTAGTTCTTGGTCTGATAGCAATGACATGTTTGATTGACGAATAAGATTGTACAAGCCAATCTTAGAAGGAAAAAAGAAAGTTTTCAACTTGAGACTATGGTAGCTGAAACAGACCAATAGAAATCCAAGAAGAGAAAAGGGTTTACCTGTTTACCAAAATTGAGATATCCTGTGACAGAATTTAAAGTGAAACTGAACTTTGAAGTGATGTGTTATAGTGTTTTGAAATTAGGACACTCGAAGATTTTAAAAAAGACAATTTGTGTTTTCTGTGTTTAGGCTTAAGTGAATTTTCATAGGACTTTGAAGTACATTGATGAACTTTTGGAGAGTTTTTGCATGTGACTTTTGATTTTTGATTATTTTTTTTTTTAATTGATACTTATATGTTTTTGAAACAGATTGATGCAGGATGTGGTTATAATGTAATCTTGTATGCTAATCATATAGTAATCACACATATGTGCCTGTTGCATGACTAATTATAGGGTTTATATATGGAAGTTTTTAGGACTCTCCTACCTGTTCATTTCGCATAAATCTTAGCAGTGGGGGAGGTGATATATATTGACTTTCTAGATTTCTGCTACATATATGAATATTTATATAGTTCTACAATTTTTAGTATGTTTATTGTAAAGGATTCAAGGGATCTTTTACCTAATACCGAGCAAAAAGTCTTAAAGAAAGGGACGAATGTAATACTTTTAGAAGAATTTTTGCTCGAGAAATAAGATGGCATATTATTTCATTAATTAATATCTTTGGTTCACATATATGTAGGTGTGTACTAAAATCAACTTAGTCAGTGATTGACATGGTTACATAAAAAAGAGTTGTATAGCCATAACAAACTAGTTCTATCTTTCAACAAAATACATGTGATTCGAGATATTCCTATTGCATCATTTTGCTTGATTTATCCAATCATATTCTTAATTGCACAGGTTCATGGTCATGAACACGCTTCGGCCTGCATGATATCCATTAGGCTATAAAACAGCCTATATTGTAACTTTAAGGCAGACGACATTTAGATTCCAGACTTCGATTAGGTTCCAGAGGGTTACCATCTAAGAGTCCTAGACACCGCGAGGTGTCTAGGTTGAGAAGATTGTAGTTAGCATTGACTGTAATTGTAAGATGCTTGTATGTATACCTATGCTACATAAAAGGTAAAAACGAACTGTTGCATTGTTATAACTGACGAAGACAAACGTCTTAAGAAACCAGTAAGAAGAAACACACAACGTGAAAGAGAAGGAAAGACGATCTGAGATAAATCCTAGACGATCACAAGGCTAACGGTAATATGTAGCAAAAACAAGATGCATGGGTCATACGTAGGATGTGGCGACCGGGCCTACAACACACGCTCTCCACGTCAGACAAAAGACCCATGGTGCTACAGCAGCCCCGTTGTCCAGGCAAGTTTCCCTCATAGCACACATTATGCCTTATGTCCGTCATCATTAGCCCAGTTGGAGCAGAACAGGAGGATGTTAAACCCCATTTCATTGATAAATTATGTATCAGTTTATAAAAAATAAATACACGTAAAGTTAATGGAGATGGGTATACGTCATACAGTGTGCTATGAGGGAAATTTCAACTGTAAAGGGATCTTTTGTGCGCACGTCAATGTGTACACTGGACCTTGGTTTTTCATCCAATCCAAAGAACTTGACAGCTTTTACTTCTTTATTCTGATATAAAACGTGGTTTAACGCCCTGCTTGTTTACACCAACAGGGCTACTGAAGTCGGATGCAGAGTTGTTCCCCATGAAGCAGGGTTGTTGAAAATGACAAAAAGTACAAAATCAGTCATTTTTATAGGCCCACATTGAAATGTGGTCGCATATTGTCGTCGCCCTCAGTCTGTCTGTCTGTGGGGCAGAATTAAAAGCCAAACATATTCTAATGATTTTCTGATAATTACTTAAGGAGTTGTTACTCTTTGTCAGATTTTAGTGCATTATAAATGTTTCATTACTGACAAAAGAAAAAATATGCAACAACTCTTCTTGAATGCCTAGATGATTTAGCTGGTGGGGGTGTATATTTCATTGCCTGGCAACTGATCTTTTCTCCTTTTCAATTTCATGGCTGGATGTATTTCTATATTTTAATTTTAGGAAAGTGAAGAATCAGATACATTACGCCATAGCAAAAGAATTTAACATTCCACAAGATAAACTCTATTTAACGAAACCAACGTTTTTTTCGCGTATGAATATGAAAGAACCAAGTACTATTCATGATGAATATTGGCATGCACATGTTGATAAGGTAAATAGGTATTATTACTCTGGGTCGAAAAAATGGACTATGTGCAACAATATCTCTGTTTTTCTGTCCTAGCTTTGTTTTTAGGGACTATATCAGGAACTGTTCAAGATATCTTTATGAAATGGAACTGAAATTAAATGGGGTTTAACATCCTACTGTTCTGCTCCGAATGAGATAATGAAGACAAGCATGTGCTAAACAGTGTACTATGAGGGAAATTTTGCTCAGGCAGCGGCACTATGGCCAACTCTTATATCGAATTCCAACTGCAAAGGAATCTTTTATGTACACATTAATGTTAACATTGGACCTCAGTTGTTCCTTCCATCCAGAGAACTAGACAACTGTCCTTGTCAGGCCCTCTGTCCTGCACCACCAACAAGTGAAAACCAGGTTGGAAAATCCCAATTTCTCGGACGATACAGGGATCGAACATGTAACCTCCATACTAGCAAGCCGTTTTACCCACTTAAGACACCATGGTATCCTGTCTTTATGAAAATTGATACCCATTATAGTAGTTTTCGCTTAGAAATATCTCAGATTTAATCATTTTGGGTTTCCATAGAAACAAATTGTACAAAGTGTTTGCTATAGAAGAGCCTTGGATATTAATGACTGAAATCTTTTTTAGATACAGGATTCCAAAAAAGCGATTGTTGTATTGGAAGAAGTTTAAAAAATAATAGTACCTTTACCCCCAAATATTTACTGCAAATTATATTTTGATAGTTTAAAGGAGCAATGTTCCATTTGGGAATTCGTAAAGGAAACCATGGATGCTATTAAACAGACTTTGTTTTCGTTTGTTTTCAGGAGACATATGGTTCATTTCATTACACATCATTATTATATTTATCTACATACGAACAAGATTTCACTGGTGGACGATTTATATTTATAGATAAAAACAGTAATAAAACAGTTGAACCCAGGCTAGGTAAGACTACCTGAGATTAAAACAGTTGAACTTGGTTGAACTTTTACCTAGACCAGGTGAAACTCAACACTTGAACCAATACTAGGTGAGACTGAAGTCACTGAACAGTTGAACCAAGGCTACATCAGACTAGGTGAGACTAAAACAGTTGAACCCAGACTAGGTAAGCCTAGGTGGGACTAAAGCAGTCGAATTTTGGTGAAAATTGAGTTAGACCCATATATATTTCAAATATAGTTTTTAATTAATTCTTTTATTTAATTTCAGGTCGTGTATCATTTTTTACATCTGGATCTGAGAATTTACACCGTGTAGAGAGATTAAAGGATGGCATTAGATACGCTATAACTGTTTCATTCACATGTGATCCTAGCCAAGCTATTCAAGATCCTTCTTACAAATAAATATACATTTTTACTTTAAACAATCCCCGCTTCATTGGTTCTTTTTTACTGTGGGCGTGGATGAATGGTTAGATTGTGTGGTTTCGATTCCCCGGTTGTATGTGACAAGGTAGGGTTAGGGTCGGTTTTCTCTGGGTCCTCCCACTGCCAAAGACTCCATGTGCAAGTGAATTATTGACAACAAGTTGATCCATATGTTAGTCCCGGAATGACTTAGTGTGTGTCAAGTGGACGTTAAACTCCCTCCGGTTTGTTATAGGTGTATTGAGAGAGGTTGGGTTTGACCATGCCAGTTGATTCAATGGCAGACCTTATGATATAGTGCACATGACAACCATTCGGCCATACAACCCCACATGTCATGAGTGAAACCAATATTAAGGTCACTGAACCATTGTAAATGCTCTACAACTGGAGTTTTTTCTGGAGATGCTTCTATTATTTAAAACTCGTCATGGATTTACAGCCCTCTTTCACGAAACGTCATAAACACTGTCGAAACCTCTTAAACACTGTCGAAACCTCTTAAACACTGTCGGAACAAAGTATGTCGATCATAGCACTCTGCACGGGGTGTACAGATATTCGATCATTAATTAGTCCTGTCCTTCATCTTTGCATGGAGGGGGGTTGGGATGGCCTAGTGGTCTAGAGTGACGCGTTTCGACCTCTAGCTGGCCGGTCACCTCTGGCTTGTGGCTGTGGTTTCGATCCCTGGTGTGAGCGTATGTGGCATGGAGATAGGGGCGCCTTCTCAACCTCGTGGGTTTCCTCCGGGCACTCCTGTTTCCTCCCACTGCTAAAGACCCCTACGCGCAGGCGAATTATTGAAATAAAATTGAAACCATGTTAGTCCCAAAATGACCTAGTTTGTGTCGAGTGGACGTTAAACCCCATTTCTCTCTCTCTCTCTTTGCATGGAATTATTGTTAAACGTACGTGGTGAACAGATTTTGATGTGTAAAGTCTATAATTGGTATGAAGAAAGAATTTAATCAGATAATTTTGAACAGGGGTTTCGAACTAATCAAAGGCTAGACATACTTTCTTCTCCTGGCACTCAATTCGAATCTGGCGGAGCTGTGATTGGAGTGCAGCAAGTTCTGGATCGGATTGAGCAGTAGGACCAGAATGATGATGAATTGGACTCTTGTGTCTACAGCCGCAGGTTCCTCTGGGACGATGGTACCGAGTGTGACGGGAGACGTTATAGCGTCGGGGTCACTAGACGTTGATCAATTGAGTCTGTTGTTATGCGTCTTGAAACATTTCCCGAATCGTTTTTCACAGTCTGAAGAACATATTGTTACCCGCAGACCTTATGATGCAACTCGCACACGTTAATCATTCGGGTAAGGCGCATATATTTATTTTTTATGTGAGGATAATTTGAAATCAAGTGTCTGTTGATAAATTTGCCTAAACCGCACCACTAGCTGTTCTGCTCAGATTGGGCTAATGAAGATGGCCATACACTACAGTAGGCCTATGCTAGTTAGGGAATTCTTTCAATTGGCTGCTCATATTTCCAACGGCCAAGGGTTCTTTCATGTGCTCACAAATGTGTGCAATGGGACCTCGTATTTTGTCCCATCCGAACGACTATACGCTGTTCCTTGCCAGTCCCTCGGTTCTGCCCCACTGATAAATGGAAACTACGCCGGAAAAATACTATGAACTATTTTCATGCAGGTTGTCTGAAAATAGACAAACATCTACCAAAAGGTAAGTCTGGGGGAAACTGTTCGTGGTTATTGACGGATTGTATACAAGCGTCGACGTCAATCATTCGACCAAAACACAACATAGCACCGTTTTGTCAACTTCAGCCAATGACGCACGTGACACGAAAACAGACGTGGCTATCTTTCGTGTCAGTTTGTTGATTCGTGGACACAACAAAGTCACGTGACATCCAGAAATCAAACAACTTTTGTCGAGAGAATTAGGTCTTACCAAGATTTCAAGTTGTTGAAAATAAACAAAAAGTTAAAAAAAAAATGGATGAACTCGGGTAAATAGGTTCACCTGCAGTTGAAGAGTCTAATTAAATATTATTACCTGTAAACTAGTTGTCAAGGAGACGTATAATATGTTTATAACAGTTGTTGACATTACTTTCACGTGATGTAGTTTGTTTGATGTAGATCAGGAGAACTTCAATTATTTTCGACAAAATTAGAATTATTCATAATATTAATATTTAATGTGTATTCGACAGGAGCGGATTAAGAGTAGAGAGAGAGAGAGAAGTGGAGTTTAACGTCCACTCGACACAATCTAGGTCATTTCGGGACTAACATATAGTTTAATTTTATTTTAATAATTCGCTTGCGCGTGGAGGTCTTTAGCAGTGGGACGAAACCGGAGTACCCGGAGGAAACCCACGAGGTTGGACAGGCGAGCGGATTAAGACCCTGGTAGTTAGTGCAGGAGGACCCAGTGCAAGCCTTAACCTTAACCCACAATCATTGGCAACAATCACGTAATATTCAGATCTGCAGACCATTTAAGCCAGACTTTAAACGCCCGTGGACCGGTTGCTCAAAACTAAGTTATTTTAACGATCCGTTAAACTCTTAACAGATCGTTATCTTGCTAACGTGTCGTTTGTTAACAGTCCGTTAAATCTCTGTTGCTGGAAAGTCAATTTCATAATCCGTCAGTTAACGGATTCATTAGAGTTAATCCAAGAGAAGACTGTTTGTTCATTGGCTGAATCTCAAATTTAGATGTATATAACAACTTGATAGAAGTTAGTATTAACAAGAATCTGAAGACAGTGGGACAACTAACTGTGCAGTCTGTTCATAAAACTTGATTAAAGACAAAAAGATAATTTACTACAGAAAACACTATAGAATACTTCATTTTTTCCTTTAGAAGTTTTAGCATAAATCTGTAAGAAAAACTCTGGTATTTGCATTACAGAAACTGTAAAATATTTTGGGCCCCCCAAATTGTGTAGAATACAATAGAATTTCATCCCGCCCTCTCAATTGCCAATCCTCTAAAATGTTCAATAGAAATTATACTGGTAATCTACAACCCTTTATTACTTCGACAGACAGCCCACTAATGCCACCGTTAAACAAATAATGGAGCCCAACACCTCCGTTAACTATAGCGAGCGACATGTTAAAGTTAGCGGCAGCAACAGATTTTCTCTCGGTTAGAGATAACGATCCATTAATTCCCATGTTAACAAGTCAATTATATATATTGTTTATTATTGTAGCAATAGTACTTGAAAATCGAGACCGAGTCTGTATTATCGTTAAACACTTAAAGTTACATTATGGGAGATAAGATAAAGAGATGACAGTTCTCACTATAATAGTTAAAAACTAGATAGTGTAAAGGTAATTTGCTGAAAATTTCAGTCAAATTGGTCCACTATTGGCCGAAAAAAAAGCGTTTGAAATATTCACATAGCCTCGGTCATCATTACTCAAATCATTAATATAAACAGCATAGTCTCGATTATCCACTTGATTGATTTAATTATCAACGGCCATTAAGCGGCATATAGGAATTCAATCCGCAAACATCGAAGACTAGCCTTGACTTTAAGAGTTTATTATGGTCTGGATATGTTAATTAATGTCTAATTCAAGATCCTTCTTACAAATAAATATACATTTTTACTTTAAACAATCCCCGCTTCATTGGTTCTTTTTTACTGTGGGCGTGGATGAATGGTTAGATTGTGTGGTTTCGATTCCCCGGTTGTATGTGACAAGGTAGGGTTAGGGTCGGTTTTCTCTGGGTCCTCCCACTGCCAAAGACTCCATGTGCAAGTGAATTATTGACAACAAGTTGATCCATATGTTAGTCCCGGAATGACTTAGTGTGTGTCAAGTGGACGTTAAACTCCCTCCGGTTTGTTATAGGTGTATTGAGAGAGGTTGGGTTTGACCATGCCAGTTGATTCAATGGCAGACCTTATGATATAGTGCACATGACAACCATTCGGCCATACAACCCCACATGTCATGAGTGAAACCAATATTAAGGTCACTGAACCATTGTAAATGCTCTACAACTGGAGTTTTTTCTGGAGATGCTTCTATTATTTAAAACTCGTCATGGATTTACAGCCCTCTTTCACGAAACGTCATAAACACTGTCGAAACCTCTTAAACACTGTCGAAACCTCTTAAACACTGTCGGAACAAAGTATGTCGATCATAGCACTCTGCACGGGGTGTACAGATATTCGATCATTAATTAGTCCTGTCCTTCATCTTTGCATGGAGGGGGGTTGGGATGGCCTAGTGGTCTAGAGTGACGCGTTTCGACCTCTAGCTGGCCGGTCACCTCTGGCTTGTGGCTGTGGTTTCGATCCCTGGTGTGAGCGTATGTGGCATGGAGATAGGGGCGCCTTCTCAACCTCGTGGGTTTCCTCCGGGCACTCCTGTTTCCTCCCACTGCTAAAGACCCCTACGCGCAGGCGAATTATTGAAATAAAATTGAAACCATGTTAGTCCCAAAATGACCTAGTTTGTGTCGAGTGGACGTTAAACCCCATTTCTCTCTCTCTCTCTTTGCATGGAATTATTGTTAAACGTACGTGGTGAACAGATTTTGATGTGTAAAGTCTATAATTGGTATGAAGAAAGAATTTAATCAGATAATTTTGAACAGGGGTTTCGAACTAATCAAAGGCTAGACATACTTTCTTCTCCTGGCACTCAATTCGAATCTGGCGGAGCTGTGATTGGAGTGCAGCAAGTTCTGGATCGGATTGAGCAGTAGGACCAGAATGATGATGAATTGGACTCTTGTGTCTACAGCCGCAGGTTCCTCTGGGACGATGGTACCGAGTGTGACGGGAGACGTTATAGCGTCGGGGTCACTAGACGTTGATCAATTGAGTCTGTTGTTATGCGTCTTGAAACATTTCCCGAATCGTTTTTCACAGTCTGAAGAACATATTGTTACCCGCAGACCTTATGATGCAACTCGCACACGTTAATCATTCGGGTAAGGCGCATATATTTATTTTTTATGTGAGGATAATTTGAAATCAAGTGTCTGTTGATAAATTTGCCTAAACCGCACCACTAGCTGTTCTGCTCAGATTGGGCTAATGAAGATGGCCATACACTACAGTAGGCCTATGCTAGTTAGGGAATTCTTTCAATTGGCTGCTCATATTTCCAACGGCCAAGGGTTCTTTCATGTGCTCACAAATGTGTGCAATGGGACCTCGTATTTTGTCCCATCCGAACGACTATACGCTGTTCCTTGCCAGTCCCTCGGTTCTGCCCCACTGATAAATGGAAACTACGCCGGAAAAATACTATGAACTATTTTCATGCAGGTTGTCTGAAAATAGACAAACATCTACCAAAAGGTAAGTCTGGGGGAAACTGTTCGTGGTTATTGACGGATTGTATACAAGCGTCGACGTCAATCATTCGACCAAAACACAACATAGCACCGTTTTGTCAACTTCAGCCAATGACGCACGTGACACGAAAACAGACGTGGCTATCTTTCGCGTCAGTTTGTTGATTCGTGGACACAACAAAGTCACGTGACATCCAGAAATCAAACAACTTTTGTCGAGAGAATTAGGTCTTACCAAGATTTCAAGTTGTTGAAAATAAACAAAAAGTTAAAAAAAAAATGGATGAACTCGGGTAAATAGGTTCACCTGCAGTTGAAGAGTCTAATTAAATATTATTACCTGTAAACTAGTTGTCAAGGAGACGTATAATATGTTTATAACAGTTGTTGACATTACTTTCACGTGATGTAGTTTGTTTGATGTAGATCAGGAGAACTTCAATTATTTTCGACAAAATTAGAATTATTCATAATATTAATATTTAATGTGTATTCGACAGGAGCGGATTAAGAGTAGAGAGAGAGAGAGAAGTGGAGTTTAACGTCCACTCGACACAATCTAGGTCATTTCGGGACTAACATATAGTTTAATTTTATTTTAATAATTCGCTTGCGCGTGGAGGTCTTTAGCAGTGGGACGAAACCGGAGTACCCGGAGGAAACCCACGAGGTTGGACAGGCGAGCGGATTAAGACCCTGGTAGTTAGTGCAGGAGGACCCAGTGCAAGCCTTAACCTTAACCCACAATCATTGGCAACAATCACGTAATATTCAGATCTGCAGACCATTTAAGCCAGACTTTAAACGCCCGTGGACCGGTTGCTCAAAACTAAGTTATTTTAACGATCCGTTAAACTCTTAACAGATCGTTATCTTGCTAACGTGTCGTTTGTTAACAGTCCGTTAAATTTCTGTTGCTGGAAAGTCAATTTCATAATCCGTCAGTTAACGGATTCATTAGAGTTAATCCAAGAGAAGACTGTTTGTTCATTGGCTGAATCTCAAATTTAGATGTATATAACAACTTGATAGAAGTTAGTATTAACAAGAATCTGAAGACAGTGGGACAACTAACTGTGCAGTCTGTTCATAAAACTTGATTAAAGACAAAAAGATAATTTACTACAGAAAACACTATAGAATACTTCATTTTTTCCTTTAGAAGTTTTAGCATAAATCTGTAAGAAAAACTCTGGTATTTGCATTACAGAAACTGTAAAATATTTTGGGCCCCCCAAATTGTGTAGAATACAATAGAATTTCATCCCGCCCTCTCAATTGCCAATCCTCTAAAATGTTCAATAGAAATTATACTGGTAATCTACAACCCTTTATTACTTCGACAGACAGCCCACTAATGCCACCGTTAAACAAATAATGGAGCCCAACACCTCCGTTAACTATAGCGAGCGACATGTTAAAGTTAGCGGCAGCAACAGATTTTCTCTCGGTTAGAGATAACGATCCATTAATTCCCATGTTAACAAGTCAATTATATATATTGTTTATTATTGTAGCAATAGTACTTGAAAATCGAGACCGAGTCTGTATTATCGTTAAACACTTAAAGTTACATTATGGGAGATAAGATAAAGAGATGACAGTTCTCACTATAATAGTTAAAAACTAGATAGTGTAAAGGTAATTTGCTGAAAATTTCAGTCAAATTGGTCCACTATTGGCCGAAAAAAAAGCGTTTGAAATATTCACATAGCCTCGGTCATCATTACTCAAATCATTAATATAAACAGCATAGTCTCGATTATCCACTTGATTGATTTAATTATCAACGGCCATTAAGCGGCATATAGGAATTCAATCCGCAAACATCGAAGACTAGCCTTGACTTTAAGAGTTTATTATGGTCTGGATATGTTAATTAATGTCTAATTGATTATTTAGATAACATCTCAGGCCTAAAGAAAGACCTGTAATAAGCAGATTTTGCTCTTGCATAATGCTATTTTAACGGAGCTTTGAACAACCGGCCGCTGGGGTTTTACCCTGGTCTTGTGGTAGATGGCCCGCTAGAAAGTGATGTGATTTTTCCCTCAAATAACGATAAATTATATATAAGATTCGTATAACGAGCTGGCAATTCTCGCTATATTATTTTAAAAATAGATAATGGCGAAAGAATGTATTGAAAATATCAATCAAATTACTTCATTGTGAGCGTAGAAAGAGAGAGAGAGAGAAATGGGGTTTAAC
This sequence comes from Patella ulyssiponensis, assembly GCA_963678685.1. NCBI lineage: Eukaryota > Metazoa > Mollusca > Gastropoda > Patellidae > Patella > Patella ulyssiponensis. The sequence goes on from OY783226.1 coordinate 93,985,436, forward strand.
GTCCACTCGACACAAACTAGGTCATTTTGGGACTAACAGATGGTTTAATTTTATTTCAATAATTAGCATGCGCGTAGGGGTTTTTAGCAGTGGGAGGAAACCGGAGTGCCCAGAGGAAACCCACGAGGTTGAGAAGGCGCCCCTATCTCCATGCCACATACGCTAACACCAGGGCTCGACACCACAGCCGCAAGCTAGAGGTGACCGGCCAGCTAGAGGTCGAAGCGCGGCACTCTAGACCACTAGGCCATCCCAACCCCCGTGAGCGTAGTTATTAATGTTGGAAGTTTTGATAAGAATAGTGTAGCCTCGGTTATTGTTGCTACCATTGTTACAGTCCTAAAGAAAGTCTCCATTATTCGTTTTTAAATCTTATTATCAAGTGGCGATCGTGTTTCAATCCGTTAAAATCTCGACCATCCGATGGTCTAGAGATATTCAAATAATTTTGGGAGAGACAGATGGATAAATGTTTAAATGATAATTTATATAACACCTGAGGCCAAAACGGCCTTCAATAGGCAGGTGTAGCTCTTACATAATGCATCGTTAATACGTACTTTTAAATGTTTAACTTTGTTTAGTAAGTAAAGAGGCAATGACATGTGGTTACCACGCCCTCGTGTTGAAATGATAAACAAACATAGAAACTAAGATGTATTTATTCTTTACGTCACGCGATATCAACATGTTCCTGGGAGGAATAAAATACAAAATGAAATGAGATGTTCTGCTCCAACTGGGCTAATGAAGACGGGAAGTCAGCATACAGTGCGCTAGGACGGAAATTTTGCCCGGACAGTGGCACCACAGCCTACTCTTACATCAAGAGATCTTTCACGTGCACGCCAATGTGTACACAGGACATCGTTTTTTCGTCCCATCCGAACGACTAATCAGCTGTCCTTGTCAGACCCGCCTTTCTGCATCACTGACAAGGGATGGCTCTTGAAGGTTTATAAGATACATTGAGTTTGCAGATGACCATAATATAGTATGTTTGAACTCTAGGGTTAGGGTTAGGTTTTTTTTTTTAAATAATTAATAACAATATTGACCCTTTAAACCAATTCAATTTCCCCGCTTTATATGCCATGTGATTAGAAATTAGGTCCTGTCATATTTACTTACTGTTAACACTTACAGACGTGGTCAAAGCATATATGTATAAATACTTATCTTCTCGTGTGAATTATAGGACACGGCGACTTTAATTATTCGTTGGAGGAGAAAAATACGTTTAAATATTTAAAATTAAATGAGGTAATTATTCGTTGGAGGAGAAAAATACGTTTAAATATTTAAAATTAAATGAGGTAGTCGTTTTTTTTGTGGAAATTGTCGTTTTGGGAAAAGAGTAATTTTTAAAAAAAAGAAATGGAATGATGTTTAACCGCCTACTGCTTGATCCGACAGGGCTAATGTAGACGGGTTTGAGGAAAATTCTTCCCTAGTAGCGGCGCTACGGCCTAATCTTAAATATCAAATTCTAACTGTCAAGGGTTCTTTTACGTGCACACCAATGTGTACACGGAACCATGGTTTTTCGTACAGCCCGAACGACTATACGTTGTCCCTTGCCAGCACCCCTCATCCGTCCTAAATCACTGACAAGAGAGAACCACGCCTGAAAAACCAAATGAACTTTCTTAACAAACACCCAGATCGAACACAGGTTCTCCAGATTAATGAAACAACGTCGTATTCACTGAGCCACCGCGATATGTTTATCTGACTGGATTACTCTATGATAATATTAAACATTAATATGGTAACATCCTGTAAATAAACACACCGACCTGCACTGTACACGTGTTCGTGCATTAATTAACTACGATCATGGTGTCAGTTTCTGATTGTTTTCCCCACGAATCACGTTATCGACTATGTATTAAAGATACCCCCCACTGGTGTTTTAACCAATTCTCTGTTCTAGTTCTCATCGCGGATTAATAAAAAATGATTTGTTTTGACGATGAAATGAAATAAAATATACTTTAACGCCCTACCTTTTCTACACCAACCGAGCTAATGAAAAGGTGAATTTTGCCCGGACAGCGGCGATTCCGCCTATCCTTTTAAGTGCAAAACACAACAACGTCTACCCTTGACCTGGGTTTTCGCCCCTCCCCATCCAAATGATTAGACGCCACTCGCAAAACGAACCACGCTGCAAAATTCCCGAGGAACTATCTCTACCAAGACCGAGATTGATCCCATGACCTTCTTAGTTACTAGCCATCAGCGTCAAGTTGCGGTCATGGACGTCTCATTCCGGTCACGGGGGGTTGGGATGGCCTAGTGGTCTAGAGTGCCGCGCTTCGACCTCTAGCTGGCCGGTCAACTCTGGCTTGCGGCTGTGGTGTGAGCGTATGTGGCATGGAGATAGGGGCGCCTTTTCAACCTCGCGGGTTTCCACCGGGCACTCCGGTTTCCTCCCACTGTTAAAGACCCCTACGCGCAAGCGAATTATTGAAATATAATTGAACCATATAGGTTAGTCCCGGAATGACCTAGTTTGTGTCGAGTGGACGTTAAACCCCATTTCTCTCTCTCATTCCGGTACAAATGAACTACATATTGTATATGAAGTGAGATGGGGTTCACCGTGTTGTGCTGCGACTGGGCTAATGTAGACGTGAAAACGTTGTGTGCACGGGACCTTACTTTTTCGTCCCATGCAAACGACTGTACGGTACTAAGCTGTTCCATACCTTGCAACACTCTGCGTCCCAGCTGTAGTTTGTAGCCGTGATAATTCATATCTACTGCTGCATATCTATATACTACTCGAGGCTTTGAGTATGGAAGAACAAACAGCTCTTTATTTTATTCAGTGTTCTTAGTTCTTAGTTCTTAATTCATAGTCCTTAATTATTACTTCTTCATCCTTAATTCTTACTTCTTCATTTGTTGTCGTATTTCGACATTTGTACACTAAAATTAACATTTGTACCTTAAAATCAATATTTGTTTCACAAATCAGTCATTTGTCATATCTTATTTGTAAAATGTATTTTAATATAAGATAATTTTTTTTTTTAGAAAATTAAAAAATTAATCTATATTTACATTTCATCAGAGAAATACAACGAAAAACAAATCTCGAACAACAAATTAAAAAAAACAAATCTCAAAATACAAATCTTGCAAAACATTTATCTATAAACATTTCTCCAAAAACATTTCTTCAAAAACATTTCTCCAAAAACATTTCTTCAAAAACATTTCTCCAAATACATTTCTCCAAAAACATTTCTCGAAATTCATCGAACCGAAACATCAAGACGGCATACAATAAGTCACCATACAATAATGGGAATCGAGTATAAGCACCCGGTATTTTGACGTTAAATACCCGCTCCACCCCTCATTTGTTAGTGCCAGTCAGTTGTTTTTCTTTTTGCAAGTTATGTAAATATAAATTACATTTTGTAGCAAGCAAAAACATACTTTTCAACGGTATATGAACAAATAGCGAGAATTTCTTACTGAGATCGTTTTTTAAAATTTCAATCCCCTCCACCTCTCCTCACTTAAAAAATGAAATGAAAGGAAACGGAGTTTAACGTCCTACTATTCTGCTCCGAACTGGGCCGATGAAGATGGATATAGGCTATACAGTGTGCTATGAGGCAATTTCTGCCCGGACAGCGACACTACGGCCTGCTCTTATATGGAATTCCAACTGTCAAGATAACTTTTTAGTGCACGCCAATGTGTACACGGGGCCTCGGTTTTTCGTCCCATCCGAACGACTACACAGCTGTCATTGTTAGACCCTCGGTCCTGCATTACTGACAAGGGGGAATCACGCCGGAAAATCTGTATGAACTTATTCCCAGACATATTCATGAAAACATGATTTAGAAGAGATAAAACACTCTTTCGTTTGAGCAAAGAAGAGGGGGGGGGGTCGAATGAAAAGAACGTACGCGCTCTATCATAAGGTCTGTCATTGTGTCAATTGGCGTAGTTTCCATGTACGTGACAAGGAGTACGCCTTTCCAATCTCGTGGGTTTTCTCCGGGGCCTCCGGTTTCCGCCCACTGCTAAAGACCCTACGCGCAAGCTAATTATTGAAATAAAATTGAACCATGTGTTAGTCCCGAAATGGGGGGTTGGGATGGCCTAGTGGTTTAGAGTGCCGCGCTTCGACCTCTAGCTGGCCGGTCACCTCTGACTTGCGGTTGTGGTTTCGATCCCTGGTGTAAGCGTATGTGGTATGGAGATAGGGGCGCCTTCTCTGGGCACTCCGGTTTCCTCCCACTGCTAAAGACAACTACGCGCAAGCGAAATATTGAAATAAAATTAAAACCATGTTAGTCCCGAAATGACCTAGATGTGTCTAGTGGACGTTAAACCCCATCCCTCCCTCCCTCCCTCCCTCCCTCTCTCTCTCTCTCTCTCGCTCTCTCTCTCTCTCTCTCTCTCTCTCATGTGCTTATACTCGATTCCCATTAGTGTATGGTGACTTATTGTATGCCGTCTTAATGTTCCGGTTCGATGAATTTCGAGAAATGTATTTGGAGAAATGTTTTTGAAGAAATGTTTTTAGAGAAATGTGTTTGGAGAAATGTTTTTGGAGAAATGTTTATAGAGAAATGTTTTGCAAGATTTGTATTTGGAGATTTGTATTTTGAAATTTGTTGTTCGAGATTTGCTTTTCGTTGTATTTCTCTGATGAAATGTAAATATTGATTAATTTTTTAATTTTCTAAAAAAAAAATTATCTTATATTAAAATCAATTTTACAAATAAGATATGACAAATGACTGATTTGTGAAACAAATATTGATTTTAAGGTACAAATGTTAATATTAGTGTACAAATGTCGAAATACGACAACAAATGAAGAAGTAAGAATTAAGGATGAAGAAGTAATAATTAAGGACTATGAATTAAGAACTAAGAACTAAGAACTAAGAACACTGAATAAAGAGCTGTTTGGTTTTCCATATTTGAGCACGTAAAATTAGGTTCAATTCCAAAATTTTCAACACATATCATCACCTTTTACATGGAAATAAGTAATCATTTTACAAATAATGGCAAACTGAAATCATAATCTTATCTTACCGAAGGATTTTTCTGTATTTTGGCGTGATTCTGGTTCGGAAGCCATTTGGAAATGAACAGAAATTTCGCATAGCAGTTAGTTTCGCCTTTATTTAAATGGGAATTTGTTTATTATATGTTAGCTATGTACAGTACAGTTTTGGGTCAGTGTTATTGGAAATTAACTGAGTTATAGGTCAGTAACTTTTTGGTAGTCAAATGACTACAAAACTTGCGCAAAGGAAGGCCTTAGGACGGTCCACTACTCTGGCTGGAGTAGGACGGAAGACATCAGTAGTGGAACCATTTCTTTCTATCTTCGCCCAACACACCTGACAAGAGGGAAACCACGCCTTTAAAACATGGAGACAAAATAAGAAGGCGGGAACTGCGGTGTTAGACTCTGTATGAGTCTAGCACGAGAACGTAAAATTTTATTTGTTTGGGTTTTTTTTAAAAAAAATTCAAGCCAATACTTTATAACAATGTAAATATTAACGAGTGTATTTTTCCTCGACAAAATTTCCTTAGACTTTGTTAAAACGATGGATGTTTGAATTGTTGGATGTTTGAATATACCAGGAAAACTAATATAATAAAATTCAACATTTTGATTGCAATTGTGATTTTCAATTGTCAAGTAGGTTTAATTACTGCTCTCAGTGGTCTGAATAAGGAACCTGGTTTCATAGTTTCTAGCTTCAGTGGTCTGAATAAGGAACCTGGTTTCATGTGTCTAGGCTTCAGTCGTCTCAATAAGGAACTTCTAAACATGAGTTATATCCTTATACATCTGTAGCCTGTTTCTATGTTAAAAATAATTTATTTAAACAGGTATTATCACTTTTATCTAGTTATTCAAAATATCCATACACTCTTATAATTATGGAATGTGAAACAGGGTTTAAGGAATGCCAACTGTCAAAGGTTCTTTGACAGAAAGAGAGGATCTACTCAGCTGACCCATACACAGCCCCCCCCCCCCCAATTAAATAAATTAAATAAAAACTAGATGCAGCCATGAACTGTTAGAGTCCCTTAATGTCGCTTCGAGAAGATGACTTAATATGATGTAAACACTAAACCATTCATTGTATCGTATTATACCAATATATTCCACTGGCACTGTTACTATATATGCTATATTATATGCCGATATATTCCTTTGTTAGTATTATGATATTATGAAAATGTAGTCCACTGTTTGTGTTTATGCCATTATGGTAATATATTCCATTGTTAGTATTTATGCCATTATGGTAACATATTCCATTTTAAGTATTTATGCTACTATGCTATATTCTATTGTGACTATTTATGCTATTACGTTATATTTTATAGTTAGTATTTATGATATTATGCTAATATATTCCATTATGCTATTATATTATATTCTATTGTTAGTATGTATGTTATTGTGTTAATATATTCCATTGTTAGTATGTATGCTAATATATTCCATTGCTAGTATTTATTCCATTATGCTAATATATTCCATTATTAGTATTTATTCCATTATGCTAATATATTCCACAGCTAGTATTTATAAAGTGTTAGTAGTATTTATACTACTGTGATAATATATTCCATTGTTAGTATTTATGTTGGTATTTATGCCAATATATTCCATTGTTGGTAGGTATGCCCTTATATTAATATACACCTTTGTTAGTAGGTGTGCTATTTATGCAAATATATATATACTATTGTTATTATTTATTTGAGTATCTATGCCAATATATAAACCATTCTAAATATGTATACTATTGTGATAATATTATATGCACTATTGTTAGTATGTTGTTCGGTCATTTTATACATGTACAAATTTGTCTTTTATTATAGCACATTATAATTAATATACTTTGTTTCCTGTTTTACTCTAATTACTTCAACTAATTAGTAAACAATTAAAAATATAGGTCAAACTCATTAAACCATTGGTTTAATACAGAACGGACAACAATACAAGGTGGGTCATTTACGCCTTTTTAATTATATCTAATGGGGATTATCTCATTAAAACTTTATGCTTTTTCTGATTTGAACGATCGTAGTAAGTTCGGTCATCCAGTCGAGTTTAATCTAACTGAAACAGCCGTGTGTGATGTTATCTGTTTGATCGTGACTATGATCAAATCGCACAGATAATCGTCTTAATCTCCATAATCGTATTAACGCGATTAGCACCGATTACATGACGTCATATTCAAACGTTTTAAATATGACGTAATACTGAGTTTGTCTGAGATTTTGTGGTCATTTTAGTGAAGATATTTGGATAGGGAGTCATTTGTATCAAAGCGGACGAAAGGAGAAATTTATTATTACAGGATATTCGAATGTTGAGAATTTTGCCCATCTAGTGATTTATATAGAGTGGATAATTGCAAAGCGTTTCAGAGATTTGGTCTCTCAGACATTTTTATTAGTGTTGGTAATATTTATAAAAGAGAAGAATGTCTGCTGTAATAAAAGGTAAGCTTGTTAAATAATTATTATTTTATTTGATCTATATTCAGACAAACACCAACCATACAATAAGGACAAGCATACCCCACTGCCTATAGGACACCACACTGATCAGCAGTGAATATTCGCTAGGCTGCTACAATAAGTAATTGTCTGTGAAATAGATTGATAGGACACAACCAACCTCCACCCATGCACCTGTGTTTGTAACCAGGGTGGTCCGGGGCACTTCATTTTTTTTGGGCCATTCAAGAAAATTAAAATTACAAGACAAATAAATAATTGGACTGAAACGAAAATGAAATGAAACGTCGGAAAACACTAAAACCCTAGCAATTAGTAGTTTACTCATTGGCGTGCACGCAAAAGACCCCTATGGCGTATGCCCGACTTCCTTAGCCCGGTTGGTGGAGATAAATATGAAATTTAAAACACATCTCCCCTAACAAGGGACAACGTATAGTCGTTTGAATTGGCATGCACGTTAAACAACCATCGGCAGTTAGAATTTCAAATATAAGAGTAGGCCACAGCACCGCTGCTTGGTCAAAATGTCCCCCACAGCACACTGCATAGCGCATGTCTGTCTGTAAAAGCCGAGTCGGGGTAGAACCGCAAGACGTTAAACCCCATTCCATTTTAATTCAAAACCCTTTTCTAAACTTGTCGGAACACCCGATGCCAATTCCAGTTTAGTTTAGAAATTCACACCGATTACAATGTTCATTAGCCAAGATTTTAAATCCCTATAAATCCCTACTTTGTTATTTGGAGATGTTTTGTGAAACTTGTGATTTTTGTAACTCCAAGCTATAAGACCATGCCCATCAGAATCTAAGATCCCAAGATAAAAGTCCACAAGGCAACTTGTTTGATCCGATTGACATTTTGAAACAAAGTTGATTTAGAAACAAAAAAACATAAAAAAGGAGAGAAAAGAAAATATACAACAGATAAAAGAAGTCGACGACTCGACATAATTAAAGATAAAAGAAACAAACGAAAAATGTGAAACAGTGCGATTAAAGAAAAGGAAAAAAAAGGGCGTTGTCGTTATTGTAAGTTTCCCACGCCCTGCGATTTTAAAGCGTTTAAGATGCGAGTAAGAATTATAAACGTTTAAAACTTGCTTGTGTGACGTATTTCTACCTAGTTATATAAATGTCAGATTGTAATGAACTTTACTTACCAAACTACATATAGTCAATAGATTAACTACTTATACACAGTGCCGTATCTAGCTAGCGTACCGAGGGTACATTGCACCCCCAGAAACATAAGGCGCCCGAGAAATGGCGCAAACCCCGCATAAGAAAAATAAAAAAATAATTTGACAATCTTTCAATTATAAAATAATACACTTTGATTATGATCACACAGTGATGGTCCTTATAAGGCATTGATCAGTCGGTCGGTTTTAAGGGCGCCCACAGGCCAATGGGTTCGTTTGCCCTGACCCAAACTTTCTTATATCACTTACGTGGAGACTATGGCGCTCCACCAATTTGCTGCACCCCTACGTTTAAAAAACTACATATGGTCCTGCTTATATATTAAAGGAACCAACACACTAGACGCGTTTTATCGGTGTTTGAGAAGGTGCAGTTATCTGCATACATACGTAAACATTAAAGGGCAAAGCACACGAGATAATTCTTATCGGTTGCTTACCGTTATAGAATGAACATTATATATTAACGGGCAAAGCTCGTGATGGCTTTTTTTATCAGTTTTCGCGATATTACAATGCATGATACACAAATACATCAAAGGGCAGAGCAAACTAGGTGCGTTTTATCATTATTTTCATTATTTTCAAAGTTAAAGATAAAGACTACAGAATCCTAGTAGAAACGTTACCCAGTAATTGTATTCCATAGAATTGTAAACGAAACAATAAAAATCTCCACAACCTCCCCAAAAAAAGATAACGAAATAAATAAAAAATTGAAATGATAGAACTAATAAAATGAAGTTTAAAAAATATTCAATAGAAATGGAAAAGATAGAACTATTAAAATAAAGTTCAAATTATAAATAAACAACTGATTCGCCGTTACTAAGCAACTAAACCAAAACCGACGAAATACTAAAAAAAGAGATATTATGAATGATCGCTGTTTGCTATATCCGTTTAATTCAAGTGTCAGCCTATTTTCAATCTTCCCTCAACTATAGGCATAGATGAAATAACAATAGAGTTTGGATTCTTTTTACCGCTAAAGTATCAAGAGACAGCGGTTAAACAAATCGTTTCCGTTAAACGAACATCTCTAGAAACGAGCTGTGGGTTATGATTGAAACAATGTCTATTCAGCCTTGTATTTCGGGGAAGCCGTAAAATCTATAATCCTTAAAGGTCATTATCTTGTCAATTCTTCAATTTTATACAATCTAATAAAATACACACAATAGAATTATAACCATAAAAGATCAATAATCTCTTTAATTTATTCATTCTGGTGTGTTCTCTCGGGAAGATCCCAGCTTTTTGTTACATTAAACAAACTCGATGATTTATATGGACATGTGCGAGTCCATTTGCTGATGTTTCTCAATTTTGACAAATTCGACAAAGAGTAGGGTCACCTGTCCAAGCTCGTGGGTTTTCTCCGGGTCCCCCGGTTTACCCCACTGCTAAAGACCCCTATTATTGAAATAAAATTGAAACATATGTCAATTAGTTCTGAGATGACTTAGTCTTGTGTCTAGTGGACGTTAAAGGGGGGTTGGGATGGCCTAGTAGTCTAGAGTGGCGCGCTCCGACCTCTAGCTGGCCGGTCACAACTGGCTTGCGGCTGTGGTTTCGATCCCTGGTGTGAGCGTATGTGGCATGGAGTAAGGGGCGCATTCTCAACCTCGTGGGTTTCCCCCGGGCACTCCGGTTTCCTCCCACTACTAAAGACCCCTACGCGCAAGCGAATTATTGAAATAAAGTTAAACCATGTGTTAGTCTCTAAGTGACCTAGTTTGTGTCGAATGGACGTTAAACCCCGGGCTAATGAAAACGCGACCAATGAGGGAAATTTTGCCCGGGCAGCGGCGCGCTACGGCCTACTCTTATATCGAATTCCAACTGCCAAAGGATCTTTAACGTGCACGCCATTGTGTACACGGGACCACAGCTTTTCGCCCCATCCGAACGACTAGACAGCTGTCCCTGTAAGACCCTTCTTCCTACATCACATACAATCTAATAATCCATGTTACATTTCCAATCATCTACAAGGGGGCTTGGGTGACCGAATTGTTTAACGCGTGCGATTTAGATCATAAGGTCTGTCATTGAGTCAAATGGAGTGATTTAGATTCCCCGCTTGAACGTGACAAGGAGTAAGGTCGCTTGTACAACTTCGTGTGTTTTCTCTGGGTCCCCGGTCTCCCCCACAGCTAAAGAACCAATCATTGAAGTGCAATTGAACAATACGTCGGTACCGAAGCTTATGTACAAGTTTCAACATTCTCGTCCATTATAGCCCGCGGGATGGGGCAGGGGTAGATCTTATACAACGGGTGAGATGTTGGAGCGGCCATAGGTGAGAGAGAGAGAGAAATGAGGTTTAACGTCCACTCGACACAAACTAGGTCAGTTCGGGACTAACATATGATTTAATTTCATTTCAATAATTCGCTTGCGCGTGGAGGTCTTTAACAGTGGGAGGAAACCGGAGTGTTGAGAAGGCGCCCCTTTCTCCATGCCACATACGCTCACACCAAGGATCGAAACCACAGCCGCAAGCCAGAGGTGACCGGCCTGCTAGAGGTCGAAGCGCGGCACTCTAGACCACTTGGCCATCCCAACCCCCGGCCATAGGTGAGGTGGGACGGGGTATTAGAATCCACGTGTATTTAGTTTTGAACTGATAGAATTTAGTATTACATAATTAAACATGACGTCTTTATACACACAATTTAACATATCTTTTTAAGCAATTATACAAAATTAACATCGCGTACAAAAAGGTTACGATGTGACTAGTCTTTTAAAAACCTCGAGAAAAACCTCTTTTAACATTTAAACAGAAAGACTTTTATTTGATATTCTCTTCGGTCATTTCAAACAGTAAAAAGGTTAAAGTTCATCGCATATTGTCCATGTTCATCGCACCTGTAGAATATGGTCATGTTGGGGGGTCAATGAGTGTCGACTCAAACACTAGGTCACCGGAATACTACTAATATACTGACCGATATGCGACAGGTCAGGGGTTATGATGACGTCACAACGAACAGGTGCCCGTTTACCAGGTTTAGTTTGTATTAAAGAGGAAACCCGAGTCATCCATCACTTTCTATATAAATAAACAAACACACTATATCACAGTGGTTCTACTTTAAATGTTAAAACTACAAAAACATTTGTTTTCCTTTTAAAGACAACAAGTTTTAGAAAAAAGACAAGTAAAATGTCAACTCTAGTTTCATTTTAACTTGATAATTTGTCCACTTCACTCAGATCTTGTAAAATAAAATGACCATGTACGTGCTCGTTCACATGTGGCGTATACGACTTATAATCATCACTCATCGTATCATGCACGTTAAAGATCTCATGGCAACTGAATTGGAAAGGAAGCGCCACTGCCAGGGAAAAATTCTTCCCGTTATATTGGATATATAACCATGAAATATTAATCAATATTATTTGACAAGGAGTAGGGTTGTCGGTCGCTAGTCCAACCTCGTGGGTATCTCTCTCTCTCTCTCTCTCTCTCGAAATGAGATTTTTTTGCGAGACGCTTAACGCAATTAAAGCTAACATTTCGATAATAACGTTTAACAAATTGCCGAAAATATAAAAATTTTATATTTTCATTTCGATTCAAAGTAGAGGACATACTTCTACATTTACAATTTTTTTCATTATTCATTAATATGCTTATCAATTAGATCGCCTGGCAAACTCCGTTTATTCTGTGAAATTACGAAATGCTAATCTAGCTGTATTTGAATTCATTGAGTATTTGTTTATCAATTCTAGTCATGTAGTTCGTATAATCTCCTTATAATGACGCCATGTTTGGTGGGGGATCATAGCCACGCGAACAACACCTTTTATGACGTCATACAATCAAAACGTGCACGAGGTCAAAAGAATCCAATTTGAATCTTTTCCTTCAATTATGTTAGACGAGGACTTGTCTTAATCAAAGAAAGTTCGTCTATTCTCTGGTTAACTTCATCTTTTCAACTGTCCTTTCAAAATTAGAGAAAACACGGATGTACTTTTCAATTTAAAGTTTTCCTTATTGAGCAATTAGTAACTGGGTTCGATTTTTGTATGCCCTATCCTGTAACTAAACAAATATAAATACCGACTTTATAGTACATAGTGTAATCTGACTAAACGGACGCCATATTCTATTTACGTTTTGTCGTATATTTTTCGACCATCGAAAGTATAAAAAAAAAAACGAAACGAAATAAAGGTCTTTATTTAAACCAGATTTCTGAATTGTAAACCAAGACAGGCCTATCATCTTCAAATTGTTTGAAAGGTTCTCTTTAAATCATCATCAGCTTGGTCAAAGGTTTCCGTTTTATGTCTGATATTTTCACCCCAGTTGTCCATATTTTGCAGTTTTATTTAACAAAATGAGAAGCTTGTTATAGGCCTAAATTGATGCACTAATTTACCCGACGTATTTTTATTATCTTTATAGTAACTACAGGGGGATCGCACTACACACAAAAACAAAACCGATGCAATAAACCTCCCGTGCACAAGACAAACTACATAGACATTGCAAGAAATAAACTACAAATATCAAATCATGTGAATGAATCCGGGGGTCAGTCGTAAGTGTCGACTGCGCTGTACAGTCCCAAGTTTGTAATTCAAAAGAATTCACCCAACGTAAGTTTCACGTGTGCGCTTTAGATCACAAGGTCTAGCATTGAGTCAGGTGGCGTAGTTTCGATTCCATACTGGTAGGCGACAAGGAGTAGGATCGCCCGTTCATCTTCGAGGCTTTTCTCCGATTCCCGTTCTCCCCCACCCAAGGCAGACAAAGTACAGCACGCTAACACAGCCCCGCTGTCAACACAGCCCTGTGATAAAGTCAGCTATCGCGCTCCTACAATAAAGTGAACTAAGAAGCGATCAAGTCATCCAACGCAGTCCTGCGATTGAGTCAGCCAAAGCAGTCAAAGTATCATATATGGAAATACCTATACATTATGAAGATATTTGATCATTATATCAATATTGATAAACTCTAATCTTCAACACACTTTCCTCACACCTTATCAAATCCTACACCAAATATTCTACTCGTGTGACAATCGAGTCTATTTATCAAACCAAGGTCTTATTTACCAGTCTCTTGTTAAATAAATAAGACTAATGTCAACATGACAACTTCAAGTACTGGATAAATACGACTATTAGTTGAAGAGGCGTAAAAACAAAGACTAATGATGAACCGAGGTGTGGATTTAGCAATGGACGATTTTTCTCCATACGAAGTCTTCAAATGTTAATTTTGTCGAGTCAATCCGAGCCTATACATCCGTTGTCGAAAATTAAATGGGGTTTAACGTCCTGTTTTTCTGCACCAGCCTAGCTAATTGAGAGAGTGAGAGAGGAGAGAGGGAGAGGTGGGGGGAGAGAGATGGGGTTTAACGTCCACTGACCTTATGATACAACGCACACACGCTAACGGTTTTTCGTCCTATCCCACTTTCCATGATCGAAGCCGAGATCTTTGGTTACCAAGAAGAACCTTATATACTCGGCTATGACATGGATTTCTGCGAGTGCACTATAATATATAGGAGAACGCTAGATCGGACACGATGGTGCCTATTTTAGCAGATATATGACGTCATATATGGATTCTGTAAACAGCGCCAGCGCCAACCCATGTTCCTTAAGCAACGTCCGCGAGTTTTTACATTAGGGACCTTTCGCATCGGTACGAAAACGAACACTAAAACAAACATATGTTCGTTTACGTATTCGTATCCTTTAACACACGGTTTCACACACGGTTTCGCAATCTGACGTACGATAATAGCTAGATGGCGTTAATTTCCACTCCATGAACTTCTCTGTCCAGGCAAAGGTTCAATCGATATTTTGGTAGATTTATACAACAAATCAAGCAGAATATTGCATTTGAACACATTCTACAAACTCTTCATGATCAGAAAAATTGTCGAAATTCAATATATGAGACAAAAAAACATTTTCGTTTGCATACCTAAGTGAATCCCGCTCCAAACGCGTAAGGTTTTTCACTGGCCGAACACTCATTACGGTTTGACGTCACAAATACACACGAATCGATGACGTGTTCGTTTTCGTATTCGTTTTCGTACCGATGCGAAAGGTCCCTATTATCTGTTAGCTCGTTATATAATCTTCCATAATGTATCTTTAATAGATTACTAGTGCAACACCCCACAAATACAAATGAAATGAAGTGAAAAAAATGGGGTTTAACGTCCTACTGTTCCGCTGCTAAACTGGGCTAATGAAGACGGGTATACGCCATACAGAGTGCTATGAGGGACATTTTGTCCGGATTTCAACTGTCAAGGGATCTTTTACGTGCACGCCAATGTGTTCACGGGACCTCAGTTTTTTGTTTCGTCCGAAGGACTAGACAACTCATCTTCTCAGGCCCTCGGCCCTGCACCACCCCGCCAAACAATATTATACAATGATAAATAAGCACATTATTATAATAATATAGTATAGTGTATGTTTTTATCTTATCTATATGGTGATATAATTAACTGATTACCTTTGTAACAACGTTGTTAGCTTGATATTGGCTTGATATCGTTGAGGGAAAACTCTTCGAAACGTCGATCAAATAAATAAGTAGTTATTTTTCCATAAGTATGTGTTGTGGTTTATTGCTTTATCCAGTAACTAAATGCCTCTCAAAGTTTATTACACAAGTGGCTTAGTGGGTAAGGCGCTGGCTCGGTAGCCTGGAAGTCGGGTGTTCGATCCCTGCATTGGTCGAGAAAGTTCATATCGACTTTCCGACGTGGTTTCCCCTAGTCAGTGATGCAGAACGGAGGGGTTGACAAGGACAGCTATGTAGTCGTTCGGATGGGACGAAAAACCGAGGTCCCGTGTACACATTGGCGTGCACGTAAAATATCCCTCGGCAGTTGGAATTCAATATAAGAGTATGCCGTAGGGGAGCTGCCCGGGCAAAATGTCCCCCATAGCACCCTGTATGGCGTATGCCGGTCTTCCATTAGCCTAGGTTAGATGCAGAAGAGTAGGACGTTAAACCCCATTTCATTTCATTTCAATCCCTAATATACATGTATAACCAAAGATGTTAAATACTATGTATTACGTGTTTGCTTGAATGTGTCGTTAATTGCATCAAATAAGATAAAAATAGTTTTATTGTGAGAAATTGTCCTACACCCCATCTCTTCATTCACAAAATCCGTCAAATTAATTTTTATTTGGGTATTTTAGAAGTTTAGGAACGTTTGAAACGAACGAGTCTGATAAACCTGTACTGATGTAGACTAGATCGTTTGTAGACTAGTGTAACCAGGCGGTGAGGTATAAGAGGGTATAAGTGACAGTGTTGAGATGTTATGTTTTAGTTCGGTTGTGTTTAGCGTGCTGTGTTACTGGTGTAGTTTTATACCGTTTGTTATTGAGTTTGTCCGAGGAGGGATATATTATTAACCGTTAACATCATAACCAATCTGATATAGACCATGGTAAGAAAGATACTACATTTTATAATATATTTTTTTTTTTACGATTTTTTTGAAAAAGACGAAATTTTTGTAATGTATTGTAATGTATCTACAACGGTGACTTACAACTTAACGAAAAATGATATGAAACGGGATTTAACGTCCTACTGTTCTGCTCCGACTGGGCTAATGAAGACAGGCATACGCATACAGTGTGCTATGGGGGGAATTTAGCCCGGACAGCGGTTCTATGACACGGCGTACTCTAACTTATGGCTGAGCGAGACAGGTCGGGGTTCGATCCCGGTGTTCCTCTGGATTTTCCAGTGTGGTTTCTAGTCTTTCGGATAGTACGAAAGAACGAAACCTACCCGGATATACATTGGCGTGTACGTAAAAGATCTATGGACAATTAGAATTCGACGACGAATAGATAGAAGCGCCGGTGTCCGGGGAAATGTTTGCTCTTAGCTCAATGTATGGCATATACCTGTTTTAATTTCCCCCGTTTGCGCAGCAAATTAAGAAGTTTAACTCTACTCTGTTTCATTTCTCCAAATATAAATGGACTTGAATCTTAAAATCTAAGTAATTGTTGATGATCAACACTTTATTTCACTACAAAATAAAACCGACATGTCAATCGATATGACATTTTAATACCTGACTAATTATTGTATGAAATAGCTGTGTTTAACGTCCGGTTGAAACCAAGTGATATCACAGACAAAGACTAATTATCAAACAGTTTGTTAATCTAGCTAGACTATTGCCGAGTTAAAACTATAGTTTCATTTCACTGATAACAGATAATAACACTATGATAAGTAGATTAATTAGTTTTAACATAGTTAAAGTAGGTAAGTCTCTAACTCAATATCATCCAAAATCTTCAACATTGAAAACACGAATTATTGGTCAATTTAAATCAACATTGAGTTGTGATCTTAACGGAAAAAGATGGGCTTCTGATATCCAATATTTAAGACAAAATAAACATTTTCTCATTGGTACACGAATCGTGTACAATAATGCGTTTCAGTCCCATTTCTAGTAATAGACTTGAGGAACGAGACTAGAAACATTGTACCAAAACAAACGGCGTATGTAGACTTAAAAAACCAGACGCTAGAAATTTGCATTCGATTTAGACTGCTGGCTTATTTCGCCAAACATAACTGGTTTGAAATTAGAGTAAAAACGGAAACCGTTGAATGTAAATCAGTTTATATACATTCATATTGCAGTTTTATCTGTGTTGCGACCCACTTGTGTCATTTTCTAGGTCCCAAATGTTAGCGATTTAGCTCCTTTAAATCTGCCTATTGCAGGTCTTC
Source organism: Patella ulyssiponensis (assembly GCA_963678685.1). Lineage (NCBI taxonomy): Eukaryota > Metazoa > Mollusca > Gastropoda > Patellidae > Patella > Patella ulyssiponensis. The sequence continues at coordinate 94,002,988 of OY783226.1, forward strand.
TTTGGGCCTGAAATGTTATCTAAATTATTAATTAGACATTGATTAACTTATCCCGACCATAATCAATTCTCGATGCCATCGCTTGCCACCTATCTTTACTGGATTTGATTAGATTTTGTCATGGCTGATTAAACGTGAAGATGGATAATCATAACTTTGTTCTTATATCGCACTGATTTTAGTAATGGTGATCGGGGTTAGACTTAAAATGCAATCGCTAATATCTTGGTTTAGAGTGGACGACCTCTGGCTTGCCGCTGTGGTTTCGATCCCTGGTGTGAGCGTATGTGGCATGGAGATAGGGGCGCCTTCTCAACCTTGTTGGTTTCCTCTGGGCACTCCGGTTTCCTCCCACTGCTAAAGACCCCTACGCTCATGCGAATTATTGAAATAAAATTGAAACCATATGTTAGTCCCAAAATGACCTGGTTTGTGTCGAGTGGACGTTAAACCCCACTTCTCTCTCTCTCTCTCTCTCTCTCTCTCTCTCTCTCGTTTAGAGTGGAACTATTTGCTTGAAATTTTGCAGGATATTCTACTTACGTTATCTGTTTGTTAACTATAATTATAGCCAGCTCGTTATCTAATCTGCCTGGCTAAGTGGGCAAGGCGCTGGCTCGTTAGACTGGAGGTCGGGTGTTCGATCCCTGCATTGGCCGAGAAAGTTCATCTCGATTTTCCGGCGTGGTTTCCCCTTGTCAGTGATACAGAAGGAGGGAATGACAAGACAGCTGCCTAGTCGTTCGGATGGGAAGAAAAAGCGAGGTCCCGTGTACACATTGGAGTGCACGTAAAAGATCCCTTGGCAGTTGGAATTCGATATAAGAGTAGGCCCGGGCAGCGGTAGCGCCGCTGCCCGGGCAAAATTTCCCTCATAGCACACTGTATTGCGTATGCCCGTCTTCCATTAGCCCGGGTCAGGTGCAGAAGAGTAGGACGTTAAACCCCATTACACACATACACTTATCTAATCTGCCATAATGTATCTTTAACAATAACTAAGTTAATAGGCGTGGGGGTGTTGTTTTAATCATTAAAACACGCCTTTACTTGCCATCTATGAGGCTGTTGTTACACCCCCCCCCCTCACCCACCGTACCCACGGAAGATCTGTATCCAGGGGTAATGACACAGTAACGTTAATAAAAATGGATGGATTGTACGAGGCATGGTGTGCTTCAATTTTACTATTTATTTGATTTGGATGTTTATTCATTGTATGCTCGATCCAAAAGAATAATGAAATGGGGTTTAACGTCCAGTGTTTCTGCCGAAGCCTGGCTAATAAGACGGTATACACCATGTCGTGTGCTATGAATAATATTCTGAGAAGACAGCGGCGTTCCGCCTACGTTTTGTCAAATTCCAACTGCCACAGGTTCTTTTACGTGCACACAATCCCTTTACAGTCCCTCGTTTGTTTTTTCTTATCCCGTCGACTAGGCATTATTCTTTGCTAGACTCCGCCGTGTCCCACTGACGAGAGGAGACCCTGCTAAATCCCGCCATACCCGCCCTTAGAACTCACGTGTACACTTTAAATTTTATTTTAAGTTAGAGACGTCAACAAACTAGATTTTGTTAAAGATCTGAAATCAATATGTTACTGGTTTGTTTCCTAATGACGTATAATGTCAACAGTTAATATGTCATGTATTGGCAATTCAATAATTACCTAAACGTCTTCTGATTCTCTGGTTGAACGTGCATATTTTATATACCTGTGTATTTCTACCTGTGTATATTTTATACCTGTGTATATTTTATACCAGTGTATTTCTATCTGTGTATATTTTATACCTGTGTATATTTTATACCTGTGTATATTTTATACCTGTGTATATTTTATACCTGTGTATATTTTATACCTGTGCATATTTTATACCTGTGTATATTTTTACCTGTGTATATTTTATACCTGTCTATTTCTCCTGTTAAAGTTGCCTGTAAAATCTACCTGAGTATATTTCTACCTGTGTATTTCTACCTGTTAAAGTTGCCTGTAAAATCTACCTGAGTGTATTTCTACCTGTCTACCTGTTTTACCTGTAAAATGTTGCCTCGAGGTTTTTTTGTTTCTAGGTTAACACAGAAATCGACACGATACCAATATTTGTCTCTCCGCCATCTTTATTTGCTTTTAATTTAACTTTCCCTTTAGAACAATCGTTTACCGCGTAATTACAGCCGTCTGTCCATAAACACAATCTTGCCAAATAGTTTGACGTCATAATCATTGGATTAACGCGCACCTTACTGTAGTTAGTTAATCCAATTGGAGATTATCCAAACCAAATGGATTAATGTAGATGGGGTATATATGAATTGAAACCTTTGCTCTCGTTGTTTCAGTTGTCGCGATGTTTGACCTGTCGTGTAAACCGTATTTTTTTATGTGTCAAACTCGACATGACTCTTTTGGAATTTTATATTTTTAACGAATAAATTTGGATATAAAGGAGGAAATCTCTACAATGGTAAGCTATATTAACCATATTAGCGAATGACTTTACTTTAATGTACAGATATAGTACATTATGGATTAAGAGAGAGAGAGAGAGAGAGAGAGAGAGAGAGAAATGGGGTTTAACGTCCACTCGACACAAACTAGGTCATCTCGGGACTAACATATGGTTTCATTTTATTTCAATAATTCGCTTGCGCGTACGGGTCTTTAGCAGTGGGAGGAAACCGGAGTGCCCGGAGGAAACCCACGAAGTTGAGAAGGCGCCCCTATCTCCATGCCATGTACGCTCACACCAGGGATCGAAACCACTGCCGCAAGTCAGAGGTGACCGGCCAGCTGGAGGTCGAAGCGCAGCACTCTAGACCACTAGGCCATCCCAACCCCCTTACGGATTAAGGTATAATTTTATTAAACACACATTATCGAAGATTAGATAAAGAGCTGACAGTTCTCACTATAATAGTTAAAAACTAGAGCATGTAAAGGGAATGTGCTGAAAATTCCAGTCAAATTAATACACTCCGAACCCAAAATTTAGCGATTGCATTTTAGGCCAAGACTCGATCATCATTACTAAAGTCGGTACGATAAAGAAAACATTATCTCGATTATCCATTTCATGATTTCCCCGTCTTCCATTAGCCCTGGTTAGGTGCAGAAGAGTAGGACGTTAAACCCCATTTCATTTCATTTCAATTTCATGATTTAATCATGAATGAAAGTTGAGCAGCGAATGGGATCCTAATCCAGTAAATATTACAGAGTGTTGACATCGAGAGTTGATTATCTGGCCTGGATAAAGGTATACTAATATCTAATTAATAATTTAGATAACATTTCAGGCCTAAAGAGAGACCTATAATAGGCAGATTTAGCACTTGACTAATTAATAATTTAGCTCTTGCATAAAGCATGTTTAAGAAACAACTTTCTATTTGGCCTGAATTGATCGAATTTTGATAAAATTTTTGTCGTGTAGCACACTGCATGGCATAAACCTATTTTCGTCATCCTTGTTGGCACCAACCAATATGACTTTAAAACCCCATTTTATTTTATTTTATTTTATTTCGGTCGAAATACCAGTGGCCCGATAAAACTAACATGTTCTATTGTAACGTGTGCAATAGACGGACATAGTTTCCTGTGTAGTGGGGGGTTGGGATGGCCTAGTGGTCTAGAGTGCCGAGCTTCGACCTCTAGCTGGCCGGTCACCTCTGGCTTGCGGCTGTGGTTTCGAGCCCTGGTGTGAGCGTATGTGGCATGGAGATAGGGGCGCCTTCTCAACCTCGTGGGTTTCCTCCGGGCACTCCGGTTTCCTCCCACTGCTAAAGACCCCTACGCGCAAGCGAATTATTGAAATAAAATTAAACCATATGTTAGTCCCGAAATGACCTAGTTGTGTCGAGTGGACGTTAAACCCCATTTCTCTCTCTCTCTCTCTCTTCCTGTGTAGTGTTTGTTTTATAGTACTAATTGTTTGTCCTATCGGACAACATGTCCTGCATATTTATATTTTTTGAATACTTCTTCAAGTGTGCTCCCGTGGGTAAGACGCTGGCTCGCTAGACTGGAGGTCGGTGTTCGATCCCTGCATTGGCCAAGAAAGATCCCTTGGCAGTTTGAATTCGATATAAGATTAGGCCGTAGTGCCGCTGCCCGGGCAAAATTTCCCTCATAGCACATGCCCGTCTTCATTAGCCCAGTTTAGGAGCAGAACAGTAGGACATTAAATCCCATTTCATTTCAAGTTTGCACCGACTTTTAAATTAAAGATCTTTTGTTATAATTTGAACTTTTTTGTACGCCTACATCTAAATCACATTAAGTATGCAGCGTATTTCAACTATTAAATTTTTGTTAATTAAATTAAGGTTGATTTATGGTTAAAAGAATTCTTCAATCTTTCCTTTAATTAAATCTGTCTTTAAAATTTACCATGCAACACAGATACATTAGCTCTGCCTTATTTGATGTTATACGTTAGCAAACTGGGGCCAGAATTTAGCGCCTCCTGGGGAGTCCGGATTATTGCCATTCTTTAACAGAGTCTACCACGCACCAGTCGTTAAATAGCCAATATTCCTTTAGCCTCGATTCTGGGATTATATGTACGCTTATTTAGAATGCCCCAAACCCCAATTCATACTCCATTATTTTATTGAGCTATTAGCAACATAATAGGGTCTAGTATTTGGGATAGAATGTTAAAATATCCCTGAAAGTTGTGAATTATTGACCAATGGGTGGTAACAATGTATGACGTATGCCCGACGTCATTATCCCGGTTGGTGGAGATAAATATAAACTTTAAATTCACATTTCCCTTGGCAAGAAACAGCGTATGGCCGTTTAGGATGGTACGAAAAGCGGAAGACCCGAGTATACATTGACATTCGCATAAAAGATCTATCGGCTGTTGGAACTCGATGTAAGAGTAGGCCTAGGTTGTAGCGTCGCAGTCCGGGCAAAATGTTTCTAATAGCACACTGTGTGACGTATGCCCGCTTTCATTAGCCGAGTCAATTTATGTCCAACAAATGAATGAAATGAAATGAGATTTAACATGATACTGTTCTCCGGACAGGGCTAATAAAGGAAGCCATACGCGATACCGTGTGCTACGGTCTATTATATCGAATTGCAACTGTCAATGGATCTTTTACGTGCACGCTAACGTGTACACGGGACCTAGGTTTTTCGTCCAATCCAAACGACTAGACAGCTGCCCTTGTCAGGTACTGCATCACTGACAAGGGGGGGAGTGGATATTTCCAACGATAATACTTGTATAATATATCAGAGTTTATTGAACGGTATATGTATTTATAATCACGATGATGTTGATATCGCTGGCAATCAGCGGGAGATCGCCACGTTTCACTGTAAAACAATCTCATAGCTGAACACAACACGTGTACAACATCAAACACTATTTTATAACCCACAAACTTTCATTCAACTATCGCTATCTTTATAATAACCCTGGGAAACTTGAAACAAAATAACTCACAGTACTAATTATACTGCCCGCTAAATGGCGCGTGCTCACGTGAATTAATCGCGCGTGAGTCTGGTTTTGTTTAACTTTGTTTTACATCTTTAGTAGAAAAGACGAAAAAAAAGATATTTGAATATTTAAGAAAGCAGATGTGAGGATGTTTTGGGTATTTTTGTAAAGTATTTAGTAAATAAGACAGATGAAAGATGGAATATTGATAAGTATGTCATGTAGAATCTACGGGCGGTATTCTCTCCCGCGCGGGCAGCACGTGCATGGTAGCTTATATTTACCGGTAAAAAGAATTATATAGATGTATATAATTAAGAGGGAGTGGATTTTAATGTTTTGTCAACAAATACCCAGATCATGTTCATCGAGTTTTGTTTATTTTATGTGGGTTATGTGTGGATTGTTTCGGGGTTGAATTTCAACTGTTAGTATCATATTAGAACGGGGACCACGGTGGTCCAGTGCGTAAGACGTTGGCTCCCTAACCTGGAGGTCTCATGTTCGGTCCTTGTTATATGTCACAAATGGCTTCCATGAGCGACTAGTCTTTAGGACGGGACAAAAAACCGAGGTCCCGTGTACACGTTGGGGTGTATGTAAATGAACCCTTGACATGCTATGGAATATGCTCGTCTTCAATAGGTCTGTCATTAATTCATTCACAATTGGCAATTACGAATGGATAAATGCAGGAAAACGCCACCACTTATTGAAAAAATGGGTGATACTTTTGCATGGGCAGTGACGATATTGATGCATTAAATCATTGATTGCTGTTCGAAACAGTTCCTCGAGATTTTCCGGCGATGTTCCCGAGGTCGTTGGTGCAGAATGGGCGGCCTGACAAAAACTGTATTTATGGATCCCTAAATAACCGTATTTTCCTGAAGCAACGACTGCAAGTTTTACAAGATAAGATGTACTGTGTTAAAGCGAGAGCAAGCCTTTTTATTGAAGATGCAGTAACTGTTGTCCGTAATCCGGTCTTGTGAAGTGTATCACTTAATTTACTCATGAAACAAGAATTCTTACGGCCAAGGAATCATTTACGTGTACGCCAATGTATTCACGGGACTTCAGTGTTTCGCCCCATCCGAAGGACTATACGTTGACCCTTGTCAGACCCCCCGTCCTGCACCAGTGACAAGGGGGAATCTCGACCAACGTCACGATCAAGTAAGGGGCCAAGGTTAGCGAGCCTTTTTACACACGGCGCCACCGTGGCTCCCAATTTGCGAATGCACGTGATTTTAAACTTCCAAAACTGTTTGTATGAAGTGTATCTATTAATGAGCATGTAAAGAAAACTTCCAAGTCCTAGAATTTTGCAAGTTTTCATAATATTGATCGTAATGTTTACGAATGTTGGTTGTGGAATTTACTAGAATCTGTATTAAATTAAAGAAAATCCCAGCATTGATCGTGTTCTAGACGTATGAAAACAAAAGTTAAATACAAACAAATACTGACGTCTGGCGGGTTGAAAACTTGTTGTTTCCTTCTCAATATGTAAACAATGCTACAGAAATTGTCGTGCACAAATATGAATAAGATAGAGATGTTGTCACAGCAAGTGCAGGGGAATCGCATTACTCGCATAACAAAACCGATAAGGGAGGCTGGAAGGGAGGGAGAAACTAGGTCATTTCAGGACAAACATAGTTCAATTTCATTTCATTAATTCGCTTGCGCCAAGGGGTCTTTAGCAGCGGGGGACGACCCTACTCCTTGTCACGTACGAGCGGGGAATCGAACACAAGCCACTTGACTAAATGCCAGACCTTATGTTGCAGCGCACACGCGTTACCCCCCCCCCCATAACACACAAACACACAGAGACATAGCAAGAAATGAATAATGAATATCAAATCAAATGAATGGATCCGTGTGCCCGTCGTACGCATCCACTGCCCTGTACATCTTCTGAATGGCGTTAGTCTGCCAGAGGACGTCATCAGTGAGAATGTCAAAATATATAATAATAATAAGGACGATAATCCGGAGAGAATTTTGGCCTAGAACTCGCTTAAAAAAATAAAATTGATCATACACCTCAAAATTATCCAAATATATGAAATAGAATAAAATGGGATTTAACGTGTACATGTGACCTCGGTTTTTTCGTCCCATCCGAACGTCCAAACACGGTTCCTTGTCAGGCCTTCCTCTGATGATTTTATTGTTCATCAGCCTAGAAGTGTAACACAGTAACGAAGCCCCCAAAACAGTTCACGAATTACTAAGAATAACCCGAACGTCGAGATGTATATATGCCACAGGGCATACGTCACACAGCCAGATGAGCCTAGACGTAAGTGGCATCAAGTTTTTCGAAGTCACAACATACCCTGCCCCTTGCACAACACCGATTCTCTTGCGCTACACAACCTTGAGCGAGTCATTCACATATCTGGAGATATATATTGTAAGCATTATTTTTAGACAACTAATTTACTTCACAATTCACGTCATTATTAAGATGGCTACCATTAAATGTCAGGTTCGTGTAAAACGTCACAGGTTTACGTTGTTAACATTGTTTGTGAATGAGATACACGCCGATGAGATGATGTAATGAGTTAGGGCGGGTCTGAGAATATAATGTTGACGAGGGAATGCATGCATACCAAGTCTACATTTATTGCTTGAAGATACGCCATGTCATGTCGTAAGATTTGGATAACGAGCTAGGCATTCTTGCTATAATAGTTCGAAAATAGATCATGTCAAATGAATAATTTGAAAATTTCATTCAAATTACTCTATTGCGAGTGAAGATATTAGCCTGTAAAGGATTGACAAGACGTGTGCAATAATTTCAACCACCGTACTGTTTGTTCGAAACTAAGTCTCGCTCCTCCCGTTTTAAATTAAATAAAATATATGACTGAACCGTCCTAATATATTTAATATCGGAGAAATCCGATGCCATTGAGAGTTGATAATGGCCTTGAACTGTTAATTATTGTCTAGTTAATAATTTAGAAAACATTTTGGGCCTAACGAAAGACCTCAAATAGGCAGATTCAGCTCTTGCGTAAATATGTTTAATTCAAACGAACATTCGATTATCCAGTATACAACGATACTGAATGAAATGGGGTTTCACGTCTGCACCAACAAGGTTATGAGCGTTTTCACCGTCTCTTCGTCGAATGCCAACATCGTTGTGTATGCCGCTGTTTTTCGTCCTAACCGAACGATTAGACCACGTTTCTAGGTTGTCATGGTTATTGCTAGGGCCTGGATTATCAAGACTATGTTGTCTGGGGAGAAAGTGAAAAGTAACGAAAAGGAGCATGTGTTCATTAGCCTCGCGGGTTTTCTCCGGGTACTCCGGTTTCTTCCCACTGCTCCTACGCGCAAGCGAATTATTGAAATAAAATTAAACCATATGTTAGTCCCGAAATGACCTAGTTTGTGTCGAGTGGACGTTAAACCCCACCCCTCTCTCTCTCTCTCTCTCTCTCTCTCTCTCTCTCTCGCCCGGGTTATGAGAATAGTAAGACATTAAACCCCATTTCATTTCTGATGTGCCAGACATAACCCTACATAAATACCGATAGTTATACCTGCTACATTTACCTATACTAGACTGGAAAACTTGCTCTAATACATCAGTTAGAGCAGGTTATCCAGTGTATAGTTATACCTGCTAAATGTACCCATGATGACTAATAATGCTGTATAATGTCGTGTATTTGTCAAGTAAACAGTAATAGACTAGAGTAATAGAGACTACCCTCCCGTCTATAGGTAACATGGCCATCTCGGTCAACAAATCGTGATGTAAAAGTAATCATATATTTTAAACTTACTTTTAACCGATGAATCAAACTTTCTCTCAACACATTGTTAACAAATGCTGTTTAACGTCCTTTTCAAATCCCCGGTTGTACGTGACAAGGAGTAGGTTCGCCTGTCCAACTTCGTAGGTTTACTCCGGTTCCTCCGGTTTCCTCCCACTGCTAAAGGCCCCTATGCGCAAGCGAATTATTGAAATAAAATTAAACGATATGTTAGTCCCGAAATGACCTAAGTTGTGTCGAGTAGACGTTAAACCTCATTTCTCTGGAGAAAACCCACGAGGTTGGACAGACGACCCAACTCTTTGTCACGTACAACCGGTGATTCGAAACCACGTCAGTTGACTCAATGGCAGGCCGTATGATATAGCGCGCGCATACCAACATTTCGGCCACCCCCACACCCACCATCGCAAGCAATACATTGTCATTCAGTCGTTATATAATAACAGCTTCTGTAAGTATAGGTGCATGACGGAGGGCCGGACAGGGAGAGCTGTCTAGTTGTTCGGATTGGACGAGATCCCGTTCACAGATTGGCGTGCACTTAAAAGATCCCTTGATAGTTGGAATTTGATATAAGAGTAGGCCATAGTGCCGGTGCCCGGGCAAAATTTCCCTCATAGCACAGTGTATGCCGTCTTCATTAGCCCAGTCGGAGCAGAACAGTACGACGTTAAACCCCATTTCATTACCGCATGGGGTGATACAGGCCTAGCCTGTTCCCCAATCCTATTCTTATTGAATAAAATATAGTTTTAAAAAAAAAATAATTTGGATATATATTGGCAAAAAATATATTTTAACTTAACAGATGTCGCCATGTGCATCCGGTGACAAAAAACTATCGAAAACACAATTAAATTTACAAATTTATATTTCTACGCCATTTTTAAACAATGTATTAGTCTGTTCATTGATCTATGCAAATATCAATTTTCTATTTCCAGTTTTTAAACACCAGAAATATAAAAATGGTGACAATGTTTTTACTTGTCAATCTTGTTTTAACATTTAGGTACATCATGGTCGCTTGTTCACAATATTTGTTTTCTCTGAAAAAAAGAAGAGAGTTTATTTCAAGCAGTTTAGTCATTTATCGTGATAGTTTATTAAAAGGTGGGGTATAGGAACGTACGGACTGCAGTGAACAGGGTGTTCATCTCGCCAAAACATTAATTGGTTAGTTTTCGTTCGATTTTATTTGAAGTTGATGGTTTTTTATTGAGGGGGAGGCGCAGTGTGAACTAGACATGCAGGGAATATGGGCGAGGTAACTTCGAGTAGGCTAATACACAAAAACGCATAGTTAAGGAAAAACAGCTACTTATTATTAGGGCGACGTTTCGAATAGTATTCTCGCAACGTTAAGTAGCGGTTTTTCCACAAGTATGTTCTATCAAATTACTAAATGCAGGCTCTAAAAGATCATTCGAGTAGGTTGTTCTGATTTTAACAAAATTAGTCACTCATTATAGTTTAATTTACATGGGTAGAAGTTTATTTATTATATGACGTGTGCTACCTCGTGTGTCGTGACATAAGAAATGCATACACCGTCTCGAACACAAGATGACTCTGTTCGAACCTCTACGAAAATAACCCAGGTTTAATTTCAGTTGTTCTTTGGTATACCGTGTGGTAAATTTTATATAACAGGATTGTATGATCGTCTATCTTAGTAGCTAGCGGATCTCGAACACAAAGGACATTGGATTTGACGTTCTAGTTTCCGGAACCAACCAGGCTAAAGAAGAAAGCGAACCCATCGTTGTTTTCCACTCAAGAAACTGTTTTTCTATTGCAACGTAGTGAAGACTCCGGTAGGCTACCCGACATCTTACCTCGGCTGTATGACGAATTCCGCCATTGGAACTACTTTCAAGTTCCCGTATTAAAAAATGGCGGCGCGTGAAATTTGTTTCAACAAAGGCGGCATGTTTTCCTAATAAGTAAACCGGTAGCTGCATCACAATTGTATGGGCGTAGATACATATCACTTGCCGCCATAAAGCCGAGGCTCGACGTAGGGTACCGGCTTGTCTACGATATCACCCTGAAGTGGACGTTAAACCTCAGGAACGAACGCCTAGTGGTCTAGAGTGCCGCACTTCGACCTCTCGCTGGCCGGTCACCTATGGCTCGCGGCTGTGGTTTCGAGCCCTGGTGTGAGCGTATGTGACATGGAGATAGGGGCGCCTTCTCAACTTCGTGGGTTTCCTCCGGGCACTCCGGTTTCCTTCCACTGCTAAAAACCCCTACGCGCAAGCGAATTATTGAAATAAAATTAAAAAACATATGTTAGTCCCGAAATAACCTAGTTGTGCTGAGTGGACGTTAAACCCCATTTCTCTCTCTCAAGAACGAACTTGGATACCGGAGTCTGCCTAGGTTTGCCGAGTGGTCGCGTCGATTGTTCGGAAACATATAGCGACTGGTTATAAGACAAGTTTGTTCGAAAATTGACACATATAACGACCGGTTTAATAATTAGTTTAGTATGACATCATATATGGCGACTGTAGTGTACAAGGCAGGGTAAACATCGCAAATTTTCATTGATTTGGAAATTTCAAACAGCTAACGTTTTCTTTCATTTAAACTTTTGAATTGGTTTTATTTCAGAAGTTAAAGTAACCGGCACGTTCCCAAGATGATTAAGAATCATTCTACGACGGCTTTACGGCAGACGGCGATCATGCAACGACAAGAACAGACGGCACCATCGGTGGCGCCACAACCACCAGCAGAGAACGCAAAACTTAAAAAGACTAAAAGTTTGAGTCGCGCTCAGAGTATTAAAGATTTGCGAGGAACGTTACCGGCGTCCTGTGAGTTGTCTATTGATGACCGGGCTCCCGGAGTGATTAAAATATTTGGTGATTCCGTGGTTCATGGTGCGCAGTATAAAAGTGTTCTAGCGTCTACCCGATCCACAGCGATTGAGTTAATCAAACAAGCCCTGGAGAGATATGGATTATCAACCTTTAATTACCATGAATATGTTCTTTGTGATACTGTTGGAAAACTTGAACCGGTGCCAAGCGATCCTGATAGACCTGACTGGGTTGTTGTCTGTCAACGAGCGTTAAAAGACAACGATAAACCGCTTGAATTACAGGAATTTTGGAAACCGACTGACGGATTCTATCGTCGATATGAACTTCATAATAAATCAGATATCCATACAGATGTTAATACAGACGATACTTCCGGTATTAATGATAACGCGCGAAAAATTATGATGTCTAAAGTGCACGTGGGGGCTATTCCGATGTCGTCATCATGGAGTGGAAGTAATAGTAGTCACGAGGCACGCCAGGACCCAGAAGGCAAATCTCTACAGGCCCCCATGTTTGATACAAGCAGTTATAAAGAAAAAATGTTAACTTTACAATCATTAGCCATGTATCCATATTTATTGACAATTCGTGGTTTTCACGTGCATCATGATCTGGTTTTGTATCCGTTACGCGCCAAATCGTTATCTGTCGGTCGAGACAATTCCAACTCTCCTACAGCAGACATTGTGTGCTTTGCTCCGGATATTTTGGGCATCCATTGTCGTTTAAATCCACGGAGTTACATTGATAAAGGAATCAATCATCAGCTGAAATATATGTTTTATATCGAACTCGAAGTCAGTCCCGGTGCGCATGTCGCTATAAATGGCCGCCGTGTAGTGGGTAAAACTGAATTACATTCAGGCGATTTAGTGGCTCTAGGAAAACATTATTTATTTTTGTATAAAGACCCTACAAATGGTTATGACATACCGACTAAATTATCATGGTTGTCATCGCGACCAGAAACCACGGGTAAACGTTCGTCGTTACCCCCAGCACACAGATCCGCACGTGGTGTCAAGTTCGCGACCTCTGAAGAACTAAATACGTCATCAGACAATCAAACATCATTCGATGTGTCTGATGAAGCTGTGACATGGAACGGACCCCCAAAAAACCGACCTTTGACCCTGACATATGCTAAAGATCGTGAGGAAGAAATATTGACCGCCATTGCTGGTTTAAAATGCCTAAGCAGACGTGACAATCCTTTGACAGTGGCCATGTTGTTTATTTTATGTCATGAGTGTGCCGTGAGGAAATTTACCCGCCATCATACGAGAAACATGTACAGACGACTGTTGGCATGCATACAAAACAGCGTTTCAGTAAGTTTGTTATTTACTTGTTAGTTGTCGCGAGGTGTTGGTTTATTTTACGGGGATTTCTTATGTAATCAGTTAGTACAGGGCGCCTATAGGCGTGTAGTCAGACCGTCTAATCCATTCCGCCATCTTAACTCAACACCACATCCAAACAAATCTCATGTTTTTTTTTTGCTTCTTCTTGATGTATTTGTTATTCGATCAGTCCGATGAAAAGCGACGATTTTTTTCTGGTATTCTCCTAGGAAAATAATGTTTTTGTACACGTTTTTTTTAAAAACGTTTCCGATCTGAGCACTTTCAAAAAAGTGTTCATTTGTTATTCGCAGATGTAAGAAACCAACAAACCCAAGACTTGTCGTGTCAGGTAAACTAGGGTTATTAACACCTGTTTTTCCCTACATTTTTTGCGAGACAGGAATCGAATTCAAAGCAAGGGAAAGTTATCAATCGATTTTTTTGCTAGATCTGATCCAACGAATCTATAGGCAGTGACGTCTTTTGAGAAGGTGATCAAACTAACACATGTCTATTTCATTCCTGATCCTTCCGCCATTAACCCACGAGGTCATCAATTCCAAATAGTCTTTGTCACGCATGAACGGGGAATCCAAACCATGCCACTTGACTAAACCAGCGCACTCACGTTACCCCCCCCCCCCCCCACACACCAAACAGGTAAATGTTCCCGCGATGGAGGCCATAAAAAATGGCGAATTCATGGAAAAAAAATCACTTCCAATTATCTAAAGTTCTCGTATGTTCAATTTGTTACAGTCGGTGGCTAGAAATTTGTTTGATATCCACGTATTTTCCATTTGTTACAGTCAGTGACTAGAAGTGTGTTTAATATCCACGTATTTTCCATTTGTTACAATCGGTGGCGAGAAACTGTCTAATGTCGTTGTATATTCTATTTTTCAGTCGGTGGCTAGAAATTTGTCTCAACAGAAATTTGATTGGTATGTAGAACATTTATTTATATCAATATTTGAAATGTCTTAGAGTTTTCTCTAAAATTGATTTACGTTCAACCACGATGTTACGCAATACCAGGGGTGGATCCAGGAATTTTTGTAAGGGGGGGGGGGGTACCTGAGACCGTAAATATTTATCACAACAATGAATGTTGGACTGATCAATAAATTAATGAATGTTTCCTCTACCTTGACGTCACTTCCGCTAATTAAGTAAATAAAAGTGGGATTGTTTGTTTATATGTATTACACGAGGCAACTGGTAAAATGAAAAAAAAATATAAAATATATAATTATACACACAAAAAAACCCTACAAAAACATGGAGTTATTATAAACAGATGTCGCACCTGAGAACACGATGATTTAATAAACGTTTTTTATTACATCAATGAGTTTTAGCTTTAATCAATAGCCATGTAGAATACCTGAATGAATTTATTTTGAATTTTGAATTACCTGAGGATCGGTGTCGGATACAGTTATTATTACATCAAAGAATTTTTACTTCACTCAATCGACATGCTGAATATGTAAATGAATTTGTTGTGAATTTCGTATTTCCTGAGGATCGGTGCCATAAGAGACAAATACGTCATTTCTAGTCGCCTAGGAAGGCATTTAATGCGATTCTGATGTTCACGTAAGTGAAAAAGTGTGGAAAATATATTTAGGTGGCAAGTTGTGTGTCTCAATTACAGCATTTGTAAATTAAAAAACTTCGGACAAAAACACATAAAATGCGATTACAGTGTGTATGCGTTACCTTTAGCCTGACATTTGTTTCTATTTAAATCTAAGTGTGGATATTCTAAGCTAACCCTCAGCCCCCTATAGTGATATTTGACAAAAAAGATCCGACCCGATCTTGCAACAGACGTAAGTAATCTCCTCTAAAATGGTGGTTCAAGTACTCGGTTGATATAATGACTCGAGTAGTCTTTATGTAATGACTCGAGTAATTTTTGATATAATAACTCAAGAAATCTTTGACATAATGACTCAAGTAATCTTTGATATAATGACTCAAGTAATCTTTGATATAATACTTCAAGTAATCTTTGATTTAATAATTCAAGTAATCTTTGATTTAATAATTGAGGTAATCTTTGATATAAGGAGTCCTGTAATCTTTGATCTGGGGAGGAGTCGTGTAATCTTTCATCTAAGGAGGACTCGAGTAATCTTTGATATAATAACTCGAGTAATTTAGCGGCTTACTGGAATTTGATCTCGCAGTTTAAAGGGGTATAACAGGAGCGGATCCAGGATTTTCAGAAAGGGGGGGGGGGCGTGCTGCACAAAGTTGGGAGTGCGAAGCCCGACCCATGATTTTTGAGTGGACAAAAATGTCCACAAGGACTAATTTTATACTAGTACTGTAAATTACGATTTCCAACTTAAACTGTTTTTGTTCTCCTTTCCCGCGAGAATATATGGAGCTAAAAACTGTTCGCCACCCCCCAAAAAAATAGAGGGGGCGTGCGCCGGGTGCGCCCCCTCTGTATCCGCGCCTGTATAATTGGAAATAAGATAAAGAGTTGACAATTCTCGCTGTAATAGTTTAAAATGGAATATGCGGAAAATTTCCGTCAAATTTCTCCACTCTGAACCGAGATATTGGCTTTTGAATTTTAGGCCAGTCTTGATCATCATTACTTAAGTCGGTACAACAAAAACAAAGTCTTATTTTTAATTATCCATCACAACATATATTCCAATCCGCTAAATATTGCAGGCTAGCGATGGCATCGAGACTTGATTATGGTCTGGATAAGCTAATTAATGTCTAATTAGATCACATTTCAGGCCCAAAGCGAAATATCTGCATTAGGCAGATTTAGCCCGTGCATAATGTATTTTTGATCAATTTTAACTTTAATTGAATAACTTTAAATGTTTTTTCTTCATTTTATTTGCACTACCAGCATAAAATTTAGCGTCAATACAACGCTACAAAATAGTGACTCTGACCATCTACGTCATCTAATGTACTGGATGTCCAATGCTATTAGTCTCTACTGTCACATGGTGAGTTTGGATAATGATACTGGAGGAAGTAGTCCCGAACCAGAAGACGAGTCTAGCAGTGGATTAAAGACCTTTCTCGTGGGACTGGAAGAAATTGTCAGTTTTTGTTTCCAACAAACAGTGTACTGCATTACCAAGGTAATTGAATTATGTGGCGTGTGTATGTGATTACGCATGGTGATGCATTCAAAAGAAACATTATGGCGGGTGAATGCAGGGTTTATTTCCATAAAATCTTCAAGAATGTTCTCATTTGTAATATATCACTCGCATTACCTGCAGTGCAAATAATCAAATACGTTTTCTGTTTATGATAATGTAAATGTCTAATTAAATCTCAGAATATATTGAGCAAACTACAGATTTTAATGACGTAACATTCGCGTACGGCATAATTATTTCAATATGTTCATCAAATGAGATATTGTTACATTGTAGAACAATACTCTTTTTGTGAGTTAGTTTGGTCGTGCGGCTGTCCCGAGTCTGAAATTTGGGTTTGGCGAAGTAACTTTGGCTTTCTTGAAACTGAAGTTGGGGTATAAGAACATCATAGAACAGTAATCGTAGTATATGCTTGTTTGTCCGTGCGTCTGTTCGGGAAGGACTGTCCCGAGTCTGAAATTTGGGTTGAAGGGTGAGCTTAGATACATAGAGTCTGAAATTTGGGTTTGAATAATTTACTTGGGCCTTCTCGAAACTGAAGTTTGAGCTATAAAGGCTGCTGGGGAGTTACACAAGGCCAGGTGGAGTGGCATCCTGGTTTCGGAGTTTTCCTACTTCGGACAGCCTAGGTCACGTTAATTTAAAATTGAAGCGAATTTTTAAAGTCACCAAAAGGCCTATATAATTTGGATGATTAAAGGAATTTGTTATATTTATAGGTGCTGTATCCATTGACTGGTAAATTTCTGGAATCCAATCCATTTTCTGAGCATACACCCCAGAATGCAGATGGTGTGGGGAAAATGATATTCACCCTGCACGTGGCCTATGACTTGGCGAAAAGTGTTCATCTACACGATGACGTCAGAAGTCAGATGATGACGTATCTCTTGTTTTTCATAGGAACGTCTTTATTTAACCGTATGATGAAGAAAGGTAAGCAAACTCCATTGAGCCCAACGGGTTTTCGAGTTTGGTTTAAACATAGTTTATCAGAACATAGATACAGTACAGACGGATTGTGGAAAAAGTTCAAAAATTCTGGGAGAGTTGTTATATAACCCACTTTCTGGTTGATGTTAGAGATTTGCCATTCTTACGGCAAGTTTCTGACGCACGGTGCATGGAACTGTGGGTATCCTAGTAGAAACATCAACACTGATTAGTAAATAAAAAGTCCGACGTCATGGGGTCAAAAGACATTCGGATGACCCTGACGCGACATCCCACTACACCTGGTCAGATCTTCATCTAGTTGATGCTATGGAAGGTATAAAGGTAATGAAATGAAATGAAAAGTGGTTTAACGTCCTACTCTTATGCACCTAACCTGGGCTAATGGAAGACGGACATACGCCATAGTGTGCTATGAGGGAAATTTTGCCCAGGCAGCGGCACGACGGCCTACTCTTATATCGAATTCCAACTGCCAAGGGATCTTTTACGTATGTACACGGGACCTCGGTTTTTCGTCCCATCCGAACGACTAGGCAGCTGTCCTTGTCAGGCCCTCCTTCTGTATCACTGACGAGGGGAAATCACGCCGGAAAATCGAGATGAACTTTCTCGGCCAATGCAGGGATCGAACACCCGACCTCCAGGCTAGCGAACCAGTGCCTTATCCACTTAGCCACCGTGATTCCCCTATCGAAGGTATAAAAAAGCCAAACGACATATAGCCCTGTAGTTTAATCGGATTGGTAAAACTGCTACTTTTATATTAACAAATGCAACCAATGGCACTGGTCTAATTGATGAGATCCATATGATACCTAATTTTAAATATGAGCTTACTTAAAAACACATTAACAATTACATATTCAGATAGTGGACCAGAATTCTACAACTGGAATTTCGGAGTTCGTCTGCAGGCCAACTTGAGTCGTTTGGAGGATTGGATAGGAGGAAAAAATCTTGAAGCCGATTTTCATCAAGTTTGTGAAAAACTTTTAAGTTTGTCAAATCTGCTGGCGACATCGCGACAAGCGTTGATTAAGGTAAAATGTAACAGCTTATATGAAATCGTCTAGTTACACGTAAATGTTTCTAAGATCCGCTGATTACAGAATTCTTGATACGGGTAGGATATCTGCAGGAGTATTTAAACATTGCATGACATAACATAAGAATTAGTTATTCCACAAAGCTGTTTAGTTTCTTAATTTCGTTTTCCATTTATACATCAGTTGAGATAAAATATTATGGAAAATTGATAGGACTGAAACCTTTTCCGTGTCTAAAGAATACTAAAGTCTTAAGAATACTGAAGACACACAGATTTAATGAGCAGTGACCAATACAAATATTCTCACTGAAATGTCCAAATATAAACTTTATTTCAACAATTCGCTGGTGCCCTACGAAACGGAGCGTGGGAGAGGTTAGGTGGAAGACAGCACATCTTGTTAGTATAAACCCGGAATCCAATCCATTACTTACATAAATAATGGGTCTGACATTGATTTGAAAACGACATTAACGAATTCTGTTTTATCTTATTCAGATGAATTGGCAGACAATCTGTGAAGAGTTCAGTCCCTTGAACGAAGTGCAGTTATTGAAGGTTTTACAAGGATATCAAATAGGACAGGGGAGACAACCCCCAGATCACTGGTTTCCACAAACAGAAGTCGACCAAACCAAAGGTACAATTTCAAGCCGATATTCTTAGGTTATTCTTCAAAAGTATGAATAGATAAACCTAATAAACTAGTCAGTGTTTTTAACAATCTCTATCAATTTAATCATCGAAATGTACATGGCGCATTTGCAATACCGAAAGGAACTAAATTATATTGTTTAATTATAGAGTTGAATATAAGTCTGGCATCGTATCCTGTTTTTCTGTTACCTACCACTGGGCCGGATGTGACGACTATGAATTTCCCTGATGATTTTTACGAGACAATGGATCGTCTACAGGCAGCTTTTGGTCTAGAAGAAGGTGGGTAATCTTGTAATAATTATTATATTGTGCTATGCTTGTGCAATTTACCGACATAAAAGATACAAATTGTTTATGTTAATGGATTGGAACACAGTTAATAAGAAGCACATTTCCTCTATTAGACCATAACTGTGGTTCGAATGGACAGTCGTATACTTAACTATGGTTTGAATAGACAGTCGTATGTTTCCTCTATCAGACCATAACTTTCCTTCGAATAGACAGTCGTATCAAATGTTGAATACCCTTTTTAATTTCAATATTTCAGATGATAGTGATAGTGGTTTCAGTGTGAGTAACACACCCAGAATATGTGAACAAATAAACAACAACAACAATAACACTAGTAATAAAATGTTCTACAATAAAGACTCGCCACGTATTCTAGACAAACATTCTTCTCGTTTTCTATTGGATAATGATCAGTGCTCGAGCAGCCCGAGCTCGCCGCGTGTTGGACACGTGTTCTCGCCATCACGTGATGAATTATCGTCTGCTTCGGATTATTTTGAATGTGATACAGATACCGCAGATGACAACACAGTTCAATGGCGGGAAAATTTAGACGAACAGTTGGAAATGGAAAATAATTTATCTTTTCGAAATAATGATGCGGTTATTCCCGAAGAAGACGACAGTGTTACGTATGCAGAGTTAGAATCCCCTAGCAACGAAACATTGACCAATAATGCTCTGGAAAACAACGATGGTCTGTATGTTGATGTGGTCTCAAATGGCGGGAAAACGGAACCGGGAAAAAGTCTCCGTGTTCTGTCGCTAGAGGATTACAGCGGTAAGCCATCTTTATGTTTAAGAAATTGTTTTGTTTTTTATTAATAATTCTCGTGCAGTATACACCAAGAGTATCAAGCTAAATCTTCAGAGCAAGATGGATAGGAAAGACGCACCATTCTTCCGACTCTCCTACTGGAAGTTGACTCGAACAGCGGTGTGCCTACTTACTCTTCATCTCATTTCGAGGTCGCGGGTTTGATTCTGCTGTTGGCCGAGATGGTTCATTGGGATTTTTCGGTGGGATTTCGTCTTGTCTGTTGTGCGGGAAGACGGGAACGAAAACCGAAGTCTAGTGTACACTTAGCGTGCACGTAAAAGATCTCCTGGCAGTTGGAATTCGATATAAGAGTGAGCTGCAGCGCCGCTGTTTTAGGAACTCCTGGCAGTTGGAATTCGATATAAGAGTGGGCTGCAGCGCCGCTGTTTTGGGAACATTTCCCTCATAGCACACTGCGTGACGTATGCCCATCTACTTTAGCCCAATTGTAGTGAAACAGTAGGACGTTAAATTTCATCTCATTTTGATTGCCAAGACGCTCCTGTGTTCTACATCAACGTGTACAAGGGTGGTGCACGGCATTAGGCAGTTTTTCAATCCGAACATGATGAATTACTTCCAATGAGGTTGAACGTTTTACTGTTCTGCTCCGAACTGGGCTAATGAAGACGGGCATATGAGAAATTTTGCCCAGAATTCCAACGGCCAAAGGATATTTTACGTGTACGCCAAAGTAAACACTGGACCTCGGGGTTTCGTCCAATCCCTACAAGACAACTGTCCTTGGCAGACCCTACGCCTTGCATCCCTGGCAATGGAAAATCGTGATGAACTTTCTCGGCCAATGCAGGAATGGAACACGCGACCTGATATTCTTGGAGTGTACTGTAACTTACGTCTATGTATAATGTCACCCTGTTTTGTTTTAATACGTCAGTTCACGTTTATTGTAATAATATTGGAATATGGAAACAAACCGTTGTTTGTGACAAAATGTGTGTCAAAGAGGTATTTTCATAGAGCAAATGTTTGAAATTTTGAAACGTAAATTGGTAGACATTTTAGTTATTGTGAGAATGTAAGACTTGATGGCTGATATAGAGCACGTTAAAAACTCTTTACATTTAGAAATGCATTAAGACTTGGTCGGGCATAATTTCTATTATAGAGCACGCTACGAGTCATAATTGCCCGTCATCACTATCATCACTGGGGTACAAAAGTGTATCGTTAAACCGATTTCAATGCAGGGAAACTCTTGTCTGCGTTATCACTCAAGGTGAAAGCGGACGTTAAACCTCAATTTAATAGAAAGTTAGTAAAAGGAGAAGATAGTGCTTAACCGAAACTCGTCATCTCCCAAGCCATCAATGAATAAATTAAGTTATATTCAACATTCTGCTCTTTAAAATTCTCTCTCCATTTGTTTAATTTCTACTAACTGTCACCCAGACACCAACTATCTCTCACTAATGCACTAATAAAAACTTTTTATTTACAGTGAAGGAAATGGCGGGGAGAAAGTCGTCGGTCACCTGTAAGTGTCCATAGTTTAACAAACAAAAATAGTAGCTAGTATTGTTTACTTCAGAACCTGTTCGCCATTTTAATTATCATCATTCAAATAAAGTTTTAAAATTCCCAGAGATTTTTTACCAATTTATAGTTGGGATTGTAAAGTTGACAAATGTCCTTAACACAATCTAGGGCATTTCAGGAGTAACATAATTTACTTCGTAAAGTAATTAATTAGAGGGGTTGCTTGTGCAAAAGGAGTCATACTAGGGGCGATCCAAAAGCGGAGATCCAATTTCCAGCACACCTTGAAACTAGGGCTCTTATTTTAGTCGTATTTATCTATCTTATCTGAACGTTACTGTAATTGACCGACTGGAGAACATACATGTCGGTCAATTTACATTTCATGTAACTAGACTTTCGAAGAATTTAGCCTTAGAACACAATAAAATCAGTTTCAGTTTTCCTATTATGTGTAAAACACTTAAAACTCTTTTACACTGTTATTTTTTTCTATTTTGAAAACAGGGTGTTAATCAGGTGAATTTTGTATTTTTCTAATATAGAATTAAACAGGTTAAGGGTGTTGTAATATGAAATTTATTAGCCACAATATTAGTTTATGGAATGGGTGTTGTTATATTTCATCTCAAGCTCCCTTTCCTCCATTTATGAATTGGATTATAATGGTGTGACCATGCTAACAAACGCAGTAGCACCGAACTATACGCAATGAAACCTTTACTAGATAAACCTGCGGACAAGACAGCATTTAGACATTGCAAAAAATAAACAAATATCAAATCAAGTACATCGATCCGGTGGCTTCCACTGTGCTGTACAGTCCCTGGCCTGTAATGGTACAGGCTTCATTCAAAATGAAAAAGAAGATTTATAAAATAGATATGATTGATTAGTGGGTAATAGTTTAAGGAGTTTAAGGGTAGAGAGCTTTAAGAGATGTTTACACTACTTGAAGAATGATACTGCTTTATATTTATTCAGACTAGCTGGACTAATATTAGCATATAGCATATTATTACTGGGCGCGTGTGTCTGTCTGTGACAACGGTTCAAAGGGTTTTGCGCAGGAGCATAGCATACGATTCCTTATATGGAGTGGTAAAAGGTATCTCAGTATCCGTTTTACTAATAGCTATCAATCTGCGATGCATCTCATCAGTGGTGACTCCACTTGATTCTGTTAGTTTTTAACGATGACGTACGGGACGAATCATCCAGGGCTTTATTATCTCGTTGAAGGCCTAATACTAACTTTTCTCTCTGGTGTATACAATATGCATGTTATTTCTTCTGTAATCGAATGGTTCATGGTGAAATTTATAGAAATATATTCAAATCTTCTGTAATACATTTTAATTTCGTCAATCATGTTGCTTGTGTGTTAAAATAGTATCTTGTAATTATACGTTTTAAGATTTGCAACAGAATGGTTAATCTCATTATAATACAGATTTGTATTTCGTTTCTTTTTTTATACTTTCGATGGCCTGCACTACACGAAGATCTGACAAGTTAGATTAGGAAATTCACGTCAGGGGGAAAACAAGGGACTTTTGACCCTATGAAGCCAGACATTGATTAATCAATAAGCTCACATCACATCATCAAGAACATGTTAATGATAACAGCTCTTTCAGATCCTAGTGTAGGAAACAATAAACTAAATTTTGAACTATAAAAAGGAAAAGAAATAGGATCTGTGTTTTAATCAGATTGCGAAATGGTAAAACTAACTTTACCAACGACGATTACAATACAATTTTTTCAGGGTCGATGGCAGCTAAAGTAGATCCGTAAATATCTACATTTAGAACTAAATAAAAATGACCTTTTAACATTTTACTTGATCAATTTACCTTTATTTTAACCCCACTTACGCTATTTGATGCCACCACACATAATAATAAACTTTGAACATTTTTTTTATTTTCGAAGGAGGCTCACGTGATCTAGAACCGACCAATGGTTTTACGATGGCATCACATGACCAACAGATACAGATGACGTCAGGAGAGTCGGGTGATATATTTTCGGTTACCATGGAGAAAGGGAATAGCTGCTTAGGTCTCGGTCTAATAGACGGCTTGGTAAGTATTAATTTTGATCATGAGAAATTTATCAGGCAACTTAAAGTAGTCGACAATATCATCGTGCAATCGGTTACTAACAATTATCCTGTGCTGGGTTTGTTGGGGTTTAACGTCCACTCGACACAAACTAGGTCAATTTGGGACTAACATATGGTTTAATTTTATTTCAATAATTCGCTTGCGCGTCGGGGTCTTTAGCAGTGGGAGGAAACCGGAGTACCCGGAGAAAATCCACGATGCTGGACAGGCGACCCTACTCCTTGCCACGAACAACCGGGGATTCGAAACCACGCCAGTTGACTCAATGGCAGGCCAACCCCCCGAAGAATATAGGGCGGGAGAATTACTGTTTGTTGTATGTCCGCCCCGCCCTATGTATTTCTTTTAATCGTCTTACCTCGAAATCCAGATTGCCAATAAAACGAAAAAGAAAGACCCACAAAGTTACAAAGCGAATATAACCGTTGATTTTCCCAATTAATTTCTAGCCAACATTGATATAATTCTTAATAAAATTGGTGGCTCAAGATCCACTCAATCAATTAGGATCTTGGTGTGGGTAGACGTAGGCCTACGTTTACGGTCGTTGCTATAGGAACACAACTCTATGGATTGAATTAATGACCACGAGATATGAAGCCACCACACCCCACTTCCACCTTCCTATATTCTCATGACGTACTATATTTCAGTATACACCTCTACAGTCACGTGGTATCTATATAAGGAATATTTTATGTAATAGTCAAGCGGAGAAATGTGGTTTGCTGAAAGTAGGTGATCGTATAATGGCCGTCAATGGTACCAGTGTTGTTGATGCTAGCTATCAGATGTAAGTAGGCCTACTTATGTCTTAAAAGGCCATTTTCAATTAGCTTTAAAAAAAATTTTCGAAATGGTTATACCGTGATTGTTCGGCGTCCCCCCCCCCACGATGTCAGCAGTGTCAGACACAGGACCTGGCAAATGACAATGTTTAGTTGTACGGATGAGACGAAAAACCGCGGCCCCTTGGTAATTAATTGGAAATCGATATAGGAGTTTTTTTTTGTCCGGGCAAAATTTCCCCTTATAGCAAATGGTATGGCGTATGCCCTTGTTATTTCATTTTCATTTCATAAATTACTAATTTATAAAGTACATTTAAGAACATCAGAAACTCGTAATAGTTTTTTTCCGGAGGATAATTTAGCCTTCTATTAAGGCCTTTCTATTTGTAGACCTATCTATCAGTCTATTTGCGCCATTCTTGTTTTGGGACTCAGTCCTCCAGTCAGTCTATTTGTATCATTCGTGTTTTGTGACACAGTCTTCCAGCATAAGATCTAAAGTCTCATTCATATCTAAACTAATCTCCATTTTTACCATTGTAAAATCATCACGATAAAAATTTTGTTTTGTTTCTTTCAGTGCCATGGACTACATCCGGTCGACAGGACAAGACATCAAGCTGGTGGTTGCTAGGTCAGATCGTGACGTCACTGCTAAGATACTGGCATCCAAGTGCTGAAAGAATCCAGTATCCGATTCCTCCTTTTACATTGCCAACAGATGCTTTCTTCTTGGTTATCAAGACGTCTGGTCACGGAACTTACAAGAAATTTTTTTCGACCTAAACTCACCGATTTTGTTTTATCGGAATATAACAAGAAAATGACGACTGCGTTTTAATGACGTCAGTGAATCTTTGGCGACTACTTTAAACTGGGGATTTAACAGTTGTCAATGCAAGAGTGTTCAGAAAATAATTCATCAGTTACCTAGTCTATCTACTTTACAGTTATGACCAAACATTTGGATTGCTTGTGCTATTCGGTGAATGTGTCGGTCAGTGCTGCATTTTCTGATAGTTCAAGTGTTCACAAAACAGGTGACCTTGCTGCAGTGGAACGCCCTGGACTCAAGATGGCTGTCTCGACTTCGAGTTAAGCATGTGCTGAATGAGGTCGATGGCTATTTAATGAATTAAATATCGACTTTGGGGTAAAATGCCCGTTTATTAAGATATACTAGTTCGTAAAAATCAAAATTTATTATGTGTAATGAACAATACACCTAGTTATAAAACCACCATTTATGTATTTAAAGTGGTTATAAATAAAATAAAACCAAGTTCGAACAATCCAAACCATAAGACAGAATTCGAAGTCCTAACAAACGTTATAGGCAAAATAGTGTAATCAGCAAATAGACTGCTCCCCGTGTACAAAATACGCGACAAACAGTGGTAACAGGTGTCTGGAAGAGTAAGCTTACCCTGCCTGGCTTCACAGCCGCTATAGCTGCATCCAAACTATTAGGCGATATGTCGGTAAAATAGCGTGATTGGCCAATGTGGGCTACAACTTTATTGATTATTATTTTATTTGACAGCCATACACTGCTCGATGGACAGTGAGTAGAACTGATCTCTGAGCTTTAACGAACTGGCTTCTGTGTTATAATATACTTAAATCAAGTAGAAAAGGTTAATTGTGGTTACTATTATGTAGATCATGAATAATGGAAAACAATTGCTGTATTTTTAATTGGAGCTACGTTTCTACAATGATTCTCTTGTCGTTTTCAAGTTCAATGCTGATACAGAAAGAGAAGGAAATATAATATGTACAAATTCACAAGAGTTGAGATGGAAAACTAAATAATATCATCATTTATTATCACATCCATATCCACTATTTGTCACATTGTTTTATTTATTTGTAAATATTATCGCTTTACTAATTTATTTATTTAATTTATTATATTTTATAAATAAACCAACTGTTTTAACTTGTAATATTGAAATGTTGATCTATACAAATGGTCTTAAGAAATTAAAGGAGGGGGGAAGGGGGCGGATGGTTTAACGAAATGAAATGACGTGAAGTGGAGTTTAACTTCCTATTGTTCTGCTGCGACGGGCATACGCCATACAGTATGCTATGAGTGGGAAGTTTGCACTATTGCCTATTCTTATATCCAATTCCAACTGCCAAGGGCGCTTTTACGTGCACTTCAATGTATGCACGGGACTTGTTTTTTTTTTTGTCCCCATTCGAACGACTAGATAACTGTCCTTGTCAGGCCCTCCATTCTGCGCCACTAACAAGGACAAACCACGTCGGAAAATCCAGATGAACTTTGTCCGCCAATGAAAGGGTTAACGCTTGGGCTTTAAATCATAAGGTCTGTGATATCGAGTCAAATGGTGTGGTTTCGATTCCCCGCTTGTACGTGACACGGTGAAGGGTCGCCTTTCAATCTGGTTAGTTTTCACCGGGTCCTCTCCTGTTTCCACTCACTGCTGAAGACCCCTACGCAAATAGTGAAATACAATTAAACCATGTGTTAGTTCCGAAATGACCTACTTTGTGTGAGTGGACGTTAAACACCATTTCTCTCCGTTTCTATTTCTATCTCTGTTTTTCTCGTCTTTCTCCCCATTTCACTCTCTAAGGTGGGTCATTGGGTGAAGGCGAATTAATGAAATAAAATTGAACCATCTATTAGTCCTGAAATCACCTAGCTCGTGTCGTATGGACGTTACCCCCACCCACCCCCACCCCCTCGCTCGCTCCAACTCTCTCTCATGAAACTAGGAGCCAGGGTGGGTCGGTCAGTGAGAACTTGGCAAGAAATTGGAAGGTAACTCGAGGTAACGTATTAACCATAGGCAGCACGTTACAGATCCCCAGGTAGTTGGTAATCAAAAAAAAAAGAGTTAGCGCCGTTGTTCGGTCATAGCACACAGTATGTTGTGTGCCTGCCTTGTCCAGTCCAGTTGGCAAGGAATAAATCGGAATTCACCCACCCAGAAGAAACGGTATCAAGAATTATTGATGTTATGAAGTGCAAACCGATGCGTGGACGAGTTGTACTACACAGTATGTTGTGTGCCTGCCTTGTCCAGTCCAGTTGGCAAGGAATAAATCGGAATTCACCCCCCCCCCCCCAGAAGAAACGGTATCAAGAATTATTTTGATGTTATGAAGTGCAAACCGATGCGTGGACGAGTTGTACTACACGTCTGTCAAACCGGAAGTTATGACACGCGCCTCGTTGCCAGACGAGACGACAGGATCATCGAGATAAAAAAGTCTGAAGATTCTTCTAGAAATATTTAATACAGCAATTTTAGTAAAAATATTTACAAACAATAAACTTGAATAGTCGGGTTACTATGGTAACTATAAAACAACTCAAATCTATATCACGTCACATTTTAAACAATTTGGTTTGCTTTTAAAAATAAGGCACGTACATCTGTGACCGGGGATTATGCGGAAGTGTTTCTGTTTAGTTACTATAGTTACGGTTGTTATGGTATAAAATGGCGATGGATGAATATCAAATAGGTTTTTTCTGAACAGTGATCACAAATTTTGACAGATAATGACATTGCAAAAAAAAACCCCTTATAATGAAATAAACAAGAGCGACACCAGTAAATGGACAAAGATCGAAGCAAAGTTAAAATGAAATCCACCAATCAACGCGCAATTGTCCAAAAAGCAAGCATAGAAACGAGATTCAAATGACGTTGTGTCCTTTATATTTCCGAAACCAACTGCTAAAAATAAAAAGATCATTAATTCGAACCATTTCCTATATGCCGAATGAAAAGTATTCGAAAACAGGTGGGACGAATTAATAATATCAGAATTCATTTGGTCAACAATGTTAATGTGCGTCAATTTTCAGTTTTTTCTCGGAAAATATCAAATATACAGAACTTAATTTCAGACTAAAATGTACACAAATTAATTTTTTAACATTTAATTAAGAAAATAAAATCAAAATACCAATGGCTCAATAAAAGTGTTACAGAAAATTACAAATATAACATTAATGATTAATTAGACTGAATATTTAGAAATACACGTTGTCTATAAAACAAAGATTCAAAGATGAAGCATAGACTAAAGGGTGAAGTAGACATTTTATATTTACACCAAACTTGAGCAATAATAAAGTGGGCGATCAAATGAGTACAACTAACGATAAGCAGGTCGCTAAACATACATTATAGGCTAAATCTGCCTATTACAGGCCTTTATTTAGGCCTGAAATGTTATCTAAATTATTAATTAGACATTAATTAATATATCCAGACCATAATCAACTCTCGATGTCATCGCTAGCCTGTGATATTTACTGGATTACGATCCGATTTGCTGCTCAACTTTCATTCAAGATTAAATCATGAAATGGATGATCGACACTATGTTTTTATCGTACCGACTTTAATAATAATGATCGAGACTAGGCCGAAAATTCAATCGCTAAATTCTCGGTTCACAGTGGATCAATTTGACTGAACTTTTCAGCAAATTGCCTTTACATTATCTTGTTTTTAACCTTTTAGTGAGAACTACAAGCTCCTTATCTAATCTCCCATAATGTATGTTTAATATGATTAATATAAAATAATGGTCATAAGGACTACTTACTATGTGTGAGTCAATCCGTGTCAAGTCACCCAATGAGGTCGACCACAATCTCTTCGATGTTGCTGAAATTCGGAATATCAGCTCATTTTTAGAAGCTTTAATAAGCATTAAAAACCTCATTTTACCAGAATCGAAGGCGAGCGGTTTACTTTTTTCATTCGTATGGATGACTGGCCACGGGGTGACCCTTTTATGATACTATTCCGGGCAACTGGACCAAGGACGGCACTGATCTGTGCTGCAGGGTCTTGGACCTCTATTAATCTAAACAAATTTATGTATGAAACCAAAAAGAGATCAACTTACAATGTAGCTCAAAATACCAGTAAAAATAACAATTAAAGGCAGAAATGATATGGGGTTTAACGTCCCATGTTTTGTTCCTAAACTGGGAGGCGGACACAGTTATCTCTAGGATCGACCGAGATTGGAGAAGTTGGTCAATGGCTTTGGCGAGTTGCGTCATCAAAAGATCTATCAATGAGTCAGGCAACGTGGTTTCAACCAATCTGTTTCACAGAGAGAATTGCAAATTATCTCTGTCACAGATGACTGTCTTCAACACGTGCATTGACATCACGTGACGTCAATCATTATCTCAATGGCTCGTGCATTGTTTACATAAGACGTAACTACCTCGGGCAAAATGATGCCTTTTACTCATTTTGATACCCAAATTACTTCAAACGTCTTTACTTATTTTTTTAATACATACAAAAAATGTTTTAGAATTTAATTTGTCGGAAGAAAAAAGTTAATATGGGGGACTCATTAAGTCGCGTCGATGTCATCCTTATCAATGATTGTAGCGGCCTAGCGAATATTCACTGCTGATTAGTGTGGGTTTCAATTGCAACCTGAAGTTTGACAAAGCCCCAGTTGGTTATCTCCGGCTTCCCCCACCCCTTTGCTAAAAAACATTACACGCATAGGAAAATTATTGAAATAAAATTTAATCGCCATATATGAAATATCATAATTTGTGTTGAGTGGACGTTAAACCCAATCTTTACCATTTCTATCTCTTATAAAACGATTTAAAATTCAAAGCAAAAAGAAAAATTGTGGATTTTTACCTCGTATTTTCATTTTTCGGGAATATGTGAGTTAGACCATGATTAAAATTTATAACTAAAATATTAAAATTCTACAATAAAATCAAAAAATAAATGTAAAATTCAAATAAAATAAAAATGATATTAAAAAACGATAACACGGAGATCACAACTGTGTGGATTCCACCTCTGAATATGGTGGCGGGAATCCGGGATTTTCAACTCCATTTGAAACCGGTTTGGATTTTTCATTATATTTAACATCGGCTGCCGGGTCTGTCATATAAGCTTGATAAGGAACACTACCGTTACCCTTGCCGTTCTCGGTGCTGTCCATGGCGTTCTCGGCACTGCCCTTACCGCTCTCTATAGAACATGTTGTTCCATTACCTGAGATAGCCTCTGATTCGTCTTTCTGTAATAATAATAATAACTTTATAAATGTTTTAACGTTCAGAAAGAAAATGATAGTGGTTATACTCATGGTGATGATGATGATGATGATGATGATGGTGATGATAATGATGATCACGGTAAGTAAATGAAATGAAATGGGGTTTAACGTTCTACTGTTTTGCTCCAAATGGGCTAATGAAGACGGGCAAACGACATGGTAGTTTGCTGAGAGGGAAATTGTGCCTGAACAGCCGGCGCTATGGCCTACTTTTTTATTCTATTCCAGCTGCCGAGGGCGTTTTACGCGCAGTGTGTACACGGGACCTCGGTTTTTCGTCCATCCGAACGACTTGACGGCTGTCCTTGTCAAGTCCTCCACCCTGCATCACTGACAACGTGAAACCACTCCAGGAAGTCTTGATGGACTTTCTCGTCCAACACCGGGAGCGAACCCGCGAACCCCAGTCTAGCCAACAAGAGTCTTACCTACTTAGCCACCTTGGCTCCCACATTGGATAAGAGGTCAAAGGTTATTTGCTTTTATTAAAAGAAATATAAACTAAACTTACCTCGTCGTGTCGAACCCCGCACCATAATCGGCGTCTGAAGTTTTTGGGTAGGAAACAGAAAGGTGGGACGATATCAAAGAACGGACAGATCATTTTCGGATCAACAGTTTTCGGGTCAGTTGGCCCTGAAATTAAAGAGCAATTGTATATGCAACAAACGTCGATAACGTCAAACCAAGTTGAACGAGCCTTTGATTATTTTCTGTTAATAGGAGGAAGGAAGTCGGGAAATCTTTTATTCACAGATTTTCCTGGCATAGTGGTGTGGGGAGGGGTTAGGGTTTCCTACTTCGTGCTCCTTTTCATTGGTTCGCGAACTCTCATTTTATGAATTAGTATACACTAGTTGTGCCCCATGTGTTATACACTAGCTGTATCCCATGTTTTAAACACTAACTCGACCCTCATGTGTTATACATCTGATTGGAAGCCTTTATGTATATCCACAGCTGACACTGCATCCATTCTTTAAACAGTGCGATAATTGTACTTGGATTTCAGAAGCGGAAGGCAACTGGCCAGAAGTGTATATAGTTATTCTCTATGTAAATATCTAAATTGGCTAATGAATTGAAATAGGGTTCAACCCCTGGATTTCAGGCCCAACTATAATAGCTGTGCCCCATGTGTTATACACTAGCCTGACCCTCATGCCAGTTACACTAGCCTGACCCTCATGCCAGTTACACTAGCCTGACTCTCATGTCAGTTACACTAGCCTGACACTCATGCCAGTTACACTAGCCTGACCCTCATGCCAGTTATACTAGCCTGACCCTCATGCCAGTTACACTAGCCTGACTCTCATGTCAGTTACACTAGCCTGACCCTTATGCCAGTTACACTAGCCTGACCCTCATGCCAGTTACACTAGCCTGACTCTCATGTCAGTTACACTAGCCGGACCCTCATGCCAGTTACACTAGCCTGACTCTCATGCGGGTTACACTAGCCCGGCCCTGGTGTCTTATACACTAGCCTGGTCCTAGTGTGTTATACACTACCTCGACCCTCGTGTGTTATACATTAGCTTGGCCCGATGTGTTGTTATACACTCTTCGCTCGGCCCGATGTGTTATACACTATCCTGTCTCTCATGGGTTATACCCTGACCCGGCCTCATGTGTTATACACACGCTCTGTCCCATGTTTTATACACTAGCTCGACCCCTGCTCACCAGAGTAGCTAATCTAAATAACTGTGACGTTAGGGTTTCCTGCTTTGTACCCCTTTTCATTGGATTGGCAACTCTCATTTTATCAATTAGTGTACACTAGCTGTACCCCATGTATTATGCACTAGCTGTGCCCCATGTATTTTATAGCTGTGCCCCATGTATTATACACTAGCTCGACCCTCGTGTGTTATACATTAGCTGTGCCCCATGTGTTATACACTAGCTCAACTCTCATGTGTTATACACTAGCTCGGCCCTCGTGTGTTATACACTAGCCCGGCCCCATCGGAATACCTGTATATATATGAACTTACCCGTAATAAAACTAACTATTAAACCAACAATAACAGCTGTAGCCACTGCTGTGGCGCTATACCACATGTAGGATAGTGTATATAAATAATAATCCGCGGACCTGAAATATACAAGAACGTAAACTATGTAAGGCTAGAGGTCAACAAGACCGTGAGATGTAAGGCTGGAGGCCAACAAGACCGTGAGATGTGAGCCTAGAGGCCAACAAGACCGTGAGATGTAAGGCTAGAGGCCAACAAGACCGTGAGATGTGAGCCTAGGGATCAACAAGACCGTGAGATGTGAGCCTAGGGGTCAGTAAGATGTAAGACTCAAGGGTGTATTTGTTCGTCGTTGAATCGCAACCCCAGATATTGCGGTCGTGGTGCGCCCGAACAAACAGTCCTTAATTGGACCAGAGTCAACGAATGAGAGTGAAAATACTCTCTACCTGGTTGGTATATTCCAATATTGAATTAGCCCCTGAACACAAGATTTTCATTACTCAGTAACTGCTAATTATACGATAGATGACCTTCATTTATAAAATCACCCGTCAATACCTCGGCAGGTTTCTAATAATAATAATAATAATAACAATCGTTTTCTATAGCGCTGAACATTCAGTCAGTCTGACTGCTCTGTGGCGCTTTAAAAAATAAAGGCCTCTAACTAAAAAGATTTCTAAGAAACCGAACTGTTCAGATTGAAAGTTTTCGTGCACCTATAATCAATCGACTGTACTTTAAATGCTTCCCCGGGTAGGATGAGGAAGACGGGCATACGCCATACCCATACAGTGTGCTATGAAGGAAATTTTGCCAGGGCAGCGACGTTACGACCTACTGACCTTTCTTCTGGTTCCGGTGTGACAGTGGTAGACATGTTAAATATATCTGAAGACATGGTTGTAGGTGGCAGTGTTATGTTACTACATCCTGTTGTACGTAGTAGGGATTTAACCTGTGGGGGTTTAACTACCTGAGCACCGATACCAATCCAAAACATAAATATTAAACTTGTAAATAAACCAGAATAAGCTCCCTGGAATATATAAAACAGAATAAAAATTACGATTCCGGTCACTATAAACATAAAATACTCACGACAGCACTGATGCCAAGGTGGTTAAGTCGGTAGGTCGCTGACCGGAATATCCTGGGATAACATCTAATAGTTTGGCGAGTGCTAAAAGTGGGTTATAACGTACACAAACTAGGTCATTTCAGGACTAACATATGCTTTAATTTTATTTCAATAATTCGCTTGCGCGTAGGGTTCTTTAGCGGTGGGTGGAAGGAAACCGGAGGACCCGGAGGAAATCCACAAGGTTGGACAGGCGACCCCACTACTTGTCACGTATAACTGTGGAATGAAAACCACATCGGTTGACTCAATGCCAGACCTTTTGATACAACGCACACGCGCTAACCATTCGTCCATTTAAAGATCATACAAAATAGAAGTCAACTTACCCATTTATTTGCCCAGGGGAAGAGCATACCGAGTGTAAACAATCCTAATAATGGTCCACCGATCATACCAAATAGAGATAAAGCTGCCTACAACCATAGAAAACATAACTCTTTAATTATAACATAATAGTAGTACCACAACGCCTTGATACTCATATCAAACAGTGACCAATAATGAATCAAACCCACTCTCTCTTGGTTGAAATCTGCCCGGGAGAGATCGAACATTTAGTCCTAATGGAAGCAGACAACCAATAATTTTCCATATCACGCTACCCACAAATTGTTGTGCCGACTATAGTTTTCTCCCTCCTCTCCTGCCATTTTACATTGTTATCTGTACTGACTTATTCGCTGTATTGACTTATTCGTGTAGAATTAATGAAGAGGCATTGAATTTTTATTTTCTGCCTGTTTGGTGTCAGCTCGAGACATTCAAGGCGGCAGAACAGAACGAATAAAGAGACTTTGTTTTGTGTAAGCACTCGCACGTAAATGATATTCTGAGCCCAGTCTGCTATGAATTACAATGAACTGAAATTTTGGTGGCCAGGCTCATACACATTTAGTACTCTGATAATACCATGATGTAATATTCGTGTGCTATACCGGAATATTAGGGAATGGTCAACAGGGTCAATGGAGAAATCAATGACGGTCTGCATCCTAATGTAATAGGAGTTACTTCCCTGACATAGCAACTATCTAGAATTGTTTAAAATGCAAGGATTCTTCTCCGTTATGACATTGCAGGGGCGAATTCAGGAATTTTTGCAGGAGCTGGTTTGCCAGGCTCCTGTTAAGAAAATCTGACAGTTGACAATGCATAATGCCATCATCGTTTCTAAATTTCATAGGCGTACATACAAATTGAGATTTTTAAAGTGAGAAATCCAACAAACCTTTTGGCGTCAAATTTCATAATGATGAAGGATAACATTGTGATTTAATTTCAGTAATGCACGGCATTTAAATATTTTTTTATGTAGCTGAGCAGGGTGGGGTTCGACCCCCCCCCCAAAAAAAAACCCTCTGTGGATCCGCCCCTGCATTATTAATAGTATCGCCAATAATCTTTTGGCATTTTGTATTATTTCCGTTAATTGGGCAGTTAGTTAAGTACTGTCTATTATTTAATCTATGGTTTTTTAGTTTCCTGGACGTAAAAATAGATCGTACCTGTAAAACACCGCCTAATAAGGAAGCGACATACGTTAGACCAAGACATATTAAACCAAACGTAAACGCTGAAATAAAAAAAAATAAAAACATTGTTGGGAAGTTTATGGGCAGTGGCATGTGATGTTCAAGGACAGTGCCCTGTAATGTTTACGGGCGGAGGCATGGGCAGTGATCTATTCTTCATTAGCCAAGTGGTGCAGACACATAGGACGTTAAACCCAAACTTCATAGTCATTGTAGGGAAACTAATTATTGACTGACGTCATAGGAATATTATTATCAATGATAGTTTTATATATCGCGCATCTTGAATATTTACAAACGTGTATGGTAATAATTGAAATCGAGACAGCATAATGGATGATAATAGAGCACGCGAAGTGAATTGATCCTGTTCGTAAGCTGGGCATGTGAATGTTTCCTCTACAGGGGATGGGCAGCGAATTCACCCTGTACAGGAAATGAGCATGCACTAGGAATGGATCCCGTGTGATCATGCACAGTAAATGAAGCTTGTACAGAGGACGATGTTTCCTACCTAGGACTTTTGATATCAATGTTGCTCTCTCTTGACGTAAGTCTTTAACAATATAGGCTTTGATGACGTCTTCTAAAAATACAGCGGCTAATGAATTTAATCCTGATGATATTGTACTGAAACATACAACAGATAAAATAACAATAACAATTCAAGTCCTGGGGGTTGGGGTGTTCAGCTCCTGAAAGAATTTGCAAATTATGTGTTCAAACTGAAGGGGTCCCATTTCGGCTAGCTGCAATGGCTAAGTTTCATAAAAGTGTACTTGACCTGATCGTTCGTTTTTTTGTGTGGGGCAAAACATCAGGTACGCGGATCAAGAGGGGGCGGGTAATGCCTTGTATTAATGAAATTAAATCACAATATGATCCTCCATCATTATAAAAATTGACGTCAAATAGTGTGTTGGATTTCTCACTTTAAAAAGCTCAGTTTGTATGTATGCCTATGTAATTTGGGGACGCTGATGACATTATGCATTGTCAACTGTCAAATTGTCTTAACAGGAGCCTGACAAACCCCCTCCTATGAAAATTTCTGGAACCGCCCCTGAACATCCGCTTCCACCGAGGGTGATATTGCAAACAACACTGCCTTGATGGCTGTTACAGATGAACTGATGTTTTCGAAAAATGCTCCAATTTATCTACCGAGGGGAGTATTACTATTGTCATTAGACAGAAAAACCATGATGAATTAGACGGTGTCGGCCTTAAAACGGTATGTGGCCTCTCAATAAAAGTAGGGATCACCTAGCGGTTTATCATATAAACAAGAGGGCAATGGGCGTCTGTAAGAACCTTGTGGTACGCCGCATATGTGTAGGTTTCGTGTCCTACCAGTGCGATGATTACCGTTAAAAGAAAGTTTATGCCTATCTGTCAAGGGTTCGTTTATTATATAATCAGAGGACCCGGGCCCCAGCACAGAGCCTCGTGGTATACCCCATAACAGAGTCACATGCTTGTGCTGGTTTCGTTGGTTGTAACAATATGTGTTCTTCCAGTACATCAAAGCTCATGCATAATCTGTTTGTCTACGGTTCGTTTAAATTGTATACCCTTTTCCCATAGAGGAAGTAAGGGGTAGCATCAACTGATTAACATTATAAAATTTACCTGAGAGCTCCACTAAATAAACATGCTACAAATATACCAGGTAGACCAGGTAAATCACCCAAAACATCCATTACAAACAGGGGAAGTAACTGGAATTATAATAAAACATTCATGACACATATGGGAAGTAACGGTAATTACCATAAGAGTAAGGCTACTAAATATTTATTAACACGGATCATCCTTAATTTACCCATGGGCTTTAATGTTAATTCTCGTCGCTCTGACCAGCTGTAGCTTTACCAAATTTTCGTGGGCTAGACTGCTTTGTACCACAGATGGGGCAAGATGTGACAACCTCGTGCTCAAAGACCTGTATGGGGTCCAACATGGAAAACTTGAGATATACAAACTGGGAGTAGGGCCAACAAAACATGCAATTTTCCGACCCACATTTCTGCATAGTCAACTTCTTAACTGTCTTATTCTGACAGAAAATGTACATTCAAACCCATTTCGTCGATTCTACACCAAAAAGTCAATAAAAATCACCTTACAAATGGGGAAAATGGAGAGAAAGTCTAAAAATACCCAGCGTATGAATGAATGATTAGTTTCCCATATCAGGGGGAGTCCGAGGCTAGATGTATGGTACTGGAATCTGCCGAGGTTTGCCGAGTGCGAACTACTGTCTGTACATAGATGATGGTTACACTAGACATCCCAACCCCCTTCGCTGTTTATGGATTAAGTTTAACTGACCTGATCAGCTTGACTAACTAAACCAATAGTGAGAGGGTCGCATGTAGAATAGAAAGCGTACATCACTATACCAATTAAACATGACAGGTATAATATTACACATAACCCAGGAAAATTGATCCACATGGCACTGAAATAAACAAAATTCAAATATGAAGCTAAAACTTAATCCATTTCACACGGAAATATACATTATAGAAACAATTAATTCACATAACAATGCAATATACACTAATTAAATATCAATTCACACAACAAAAACATGTATAGTATCATCAATCCAGCAGCTGAAGTTTTTTCAATGTGATCAAGGGACATAGCTCTCTAGTATTAGTGAAAATTGTTGAAAACCAATATGTGTTTTCGTTGCATTACCTTTAAAACTGTGTAGAATATAAAGTCAATCGGATATTAACTGGATTCTACAGAGAGCCCGCAAATAATTGTAAACGCCAGTCCGCCCGACTGACGGGGGTGACGTTAGTATACGACCACATTGTCCACATTAGTATGGCAGTATGGCAATATCTGACATCATCTGAGCATAGACACCTAAATAAAATGTAACACGGATATGAAAACTTACATTTGAGCTTTTCTTAAAGTTGGACACGTGCATGCACGTTGTACCTGAGCTTGGTTTGTACCGTAAACAGCTACCCATGTGAAAAATCCACCAATAACCAGAGACCACACACTATGACGTATTGCTGGGTTTACTCTAAAGCTACAATTATACGAAAACAACAAATAGTTACATTACCAAGTATCCATAGTGGGAGAGATGTGGGGGTGGGGGTGACCGCATGGGCACTATTATGACACAAGTGGCAACAGCTCAAGAACAATACCGAAATTGTTCTCTGATGTGGTTTCAGGTTTCGTGTTTTCAGATCAATATCAGAAACATCCGCTGAGAAAATGAATCCATCATAGTAGATTTTTGCTATAGGCCAAGTTGGATTTTGACAAGGGCGGGGCTGCAGTCCCAGGCCCCGCGTCAACTGGATGAGCTCTAGTCTAAAGGTTAAATGAACAGTTGTAAAAGCGGAATCAAAATAAACGGACTTTTCAAAATCTAAAAGATATTCAATTAAAAGACATGCACTGTGTATATATTTGTAGTCAATATACTAATGTTGGTTCCCACTATCACTCTTCGCGCTACGAGGGCAACCGGGTCTTATCATGTGGTCATGCGCAGCAGTGGTGTTGATCGTATTTGCACGTAACAGATCGTGGAATCCACGGGGACAATCATTTCAACGCATCGCAAGACACTGGGAATCCAGCATTAGTCAAAAATAAACCCTGTACTTTTTCTCAAATGAAATGGAGTTTAACGTCCCACTGTGTGTTTTGCCCCGAACTGAGCTAATGAAGGCGGACATACACCATATGGCCTACTCTTCTGTCGGATTCCAACTGTCAAGGGATCTTTTACGTATACGCCTATATGTACACGTGACCTGTACTTTTTCTGTAGCCTTATAACAATAACTGTGGCCCTGACGCCTACGCCATCTTAATCCGGCACTGGGGCATCGTGCACACGGGGTGTAGATGCTTTCTTGTTCTGTAACACCAGGGGACGCTTTCATATATATATAGCTGTATTTACAACCCTCCCCACTTACTCTATAAACATCACACGACCACTGTCGTTGGTGATTTCCCAAGCGTTGGCAAAACCACCGACCAGGATACTCCCCCTAATGAGGACAGCTAATAAACCACTTATCATCATGACGACTTGAAATGTATCCGTCCACAATACAGCCTTCATTCCGCCCTATAATAATTGTTAAAAAACATTATTTAAGAGCTAAATCGGCCTATTGCAGGTCTTTCTATGGGCCTAAAATGTTATCTAAATTATTAATTAGTCATTTAGTAACATGAAAATACAATAAACACTCTCGGTGTTACCTTATGTGTTTTACTTTCTCTGGATTTGAACCCGAGTTGCTGTTCAACGCTCATTGATGATTTAATCCAACAATGGATAATTGAGACTATGTTTTTTTTATCGTACCGACTTTAGTAATGAAGACCGAGGCAAGGGTCTAAATTCAAACGCTAATATCTCGGTTCCGAGTGGAGCAATTCGGCTTAATTTTTCAGGATATTGCGTTATAATATTTAGTTTTTCACAAACTAAATATTGTAAAGGAACTATAATAGTGAGAACTGTCAGCTCTTTATCTAGTCTCCCATAATGTATTTAATTATTTGTCTTCCCTGGCACAAAACGGGAAGTTGTAGGGCTTCTAACGAACCGTGAATTTGAGACGAACGCTCATTGGAAAAGAAATGGTGTTTAGTAATGTCCTACTTTTGTTCGATCCGAGCTGAGGAAGATTATGATGGAAATGTTGTCCAGACAATGGCGTTTACGACCTACTCTTTTTGCATATTCCGATTGTGTTCTTTGTTATTTTGGACATTTGTTATCTTTTAACTCATGCATTCGTGATTTTACATTTGTTTATTGTAATGCGTCTTTGAGCCCTCTTTGTAGGCGTGGTAGTGGTACTATATAAAAAGTCCTAATAATAATTATTAATACTTACAAACGTGGTGTAAATAGTACAGACGATGCCTACAGATATAACTGATCCCCACAACGTAAACCCAGTTACTGTAAAATAAACGTTATATCATTTAATGGTATGGATTGTAATTGGGAGAGAGAGAAATGGGGTTTAACGTCTACTCGACACAAACTAGGTCATTTCAGGACTAACATATGGTTTAATTTTATTTCAATAATTCGCATGCGCGTAGCGGTCTTTAGCAGCGGAGGTACCGGAGGACCTGGAGAAAATCCACGAGGTTGGACAGGCGACCCTACTCGTTGTCACGTACAACCGAGGATTCGAAACCACACCAGTTGACTCAATGACAGGCTTTACGATACAGCGCGCACGTGCTAATTATTCGGCCATCCACCCCCACCCCCGATTGTAATTGTAGATCATACTTCCATATTGGTATCCAAAACGGCATACCATCAATGACGTCATTTTCTACTAGCATGTTATTGACAAAGAATTGCAATCTACAAATTCACACCGGTGTATATTTGTGCTATCTTAAAAGGGTATTATTAATGGCGAAACAGAATGAAAATTGTGTTAAACGCTCTAATTGTCTGCAACAAGCGGACTGTTGAAGATTGGCATACGTCATGCTATGTGCTGACAAACAGCGGTGCCACGGGCTACTCTTATTTAGTTATACTTTTAGATCCACGCAAATGAGTACACGTGTTTCGCGTACCGTCCGAACACCAAGACACCTTTCCTTGCCAAGCCCTCAGTTTTGAACCAGTGACAAGTGGAGACCACTCCATCCTGCACTAATAACAAAGGGACACCACCCCGCCCTGAACAAGTTAAACCTGGAAAATTTCGGGGATCAAAGCCAGAAAACCCTGGTTAGTGAGTCAGTGCCTTACCAAGCCACCGCGGCTGCTAGGTCATTTCTGGGCCCTGTTTCACGAAATTGCAACTAAAGATATAATTCAAATTGTAGTACACACTTAAATTTTGATTGGCTAAGTACTAAAATCAATTTAATATTGTCCAATCAAATTACTAAAATTTGGATTTTATCTCAGTTAAAATTTCGTGAAACAGGCCCCTGGAGTGACATATTAAGATGTCTGTATAGCTAACACAAACTGTGTTTTCGTTCGACTCAATTACAAGACTTTATACTCCCTTACAGTCAATATTTGTTAAACATGCATTATACAAAAGATAAATCTGCCTATTGCAGGTCTTTCTTTGGGCGTGAAATGTTATCTAAATTATTAACTATTCATTAATTAACTAATCTAGGCCATAATCAACCCTCGGTGGCATCGGATTTCGCTGATATTAAATAGATTAGAACAATGGTTGAAATTATTGCACACATCTTGTAAAACCTTCAAAGGCTGATATCTTCTCTCGCAATAGAGTAATTTGAATGACATTTTCAAATTATTCAGTTTATATCATCTATTTTGGAACTATTATAGCAAGGATGGTCAGCTCTTTATCTAAATCTTACATAATGTATCTTTAATTATTCAAAACCGTACTCACCAGCATTTAAAGCTAACGATGGGGCGTACAATACAATAGCCATGTATAATACCTATAACATATAACATATTAACATAGTTTATAAACAGCATTTATAGCTAACATGTATGTCATATTTTAAAAAAAAACCAAACAATATAACAGGGCAATGTGCACAGAAATAGGGGGTGGGGGGGTAATGTCTGTTTGACACAAACTAGGTCATTTCGGGGCTTACATAGTATGGTTCAATAATTTCAATAATTGGCTTGTGCGTAAGGGTCTTTAGTAGTGGGTGGGGAGAGCCAAGAATACCCGGTGAAAACCCACGAAGTTGGATAGGGCACAGAAATGATTTGGGTTGTTTTATTTGACCATATAGCGGCTAATATCGTCTGTAGTGGATGCCGAATCGTTACACAAATTCTCAATTCATCATATCTTTGTCAACACAGAACGGATTTGAACCATTGTAGGACAAATATTCCATTTAGATATTAAACTTTAATTTGTAAGAGAAATAAAATATTTAAATCGTCAAATTTGCTTTAAAACCTCATTTTAAATAACCTACATAACCCCATTAAAGTGTGGTTATAGTGTGAGGTGCTGTGTAAAATGCGATTATTGTGTAAGAGACTCTGTAATAAATGTTAAGTAGAATAATAATTACCATCTGAAAGGCGAAGGTCATTGACCCAGCAGTTCTCACTCCTCTACTAAATCTGCGTTCTAAATACTGAAATAGATAGAGAAAAGAATCGTGTTTAATTTTCACATAAAGTTACAATATAACTTATCGCTTTCAAACACACATAATATTATACAACATACATGAAACAAATCATACTATACTTACGCTGTCTACAAAAGACTCTAGGCCAGTTGACCGACATTTTAAGTCCTAAATCAACGAGTTTAGTCGAAAACACCGAGAAATTTGAACGGTATATACTCTGCTTCTATTTAATAAAATTGAAATGGCTTTTTAGTCTCGGTGTGTATAATATATGTGAATCAGAGTAGGAAATGAAATGAAAAGGGGTTTTACGTCCACCTGTTTTGCTCCTATCCTAGGCTAATGAGGACGGCCATACGCCATACAGTTTGCTTTGAGGGAAATTTCGCCCGGGCAGCGGTGCTACGGCCTACTCTTATACTCTTATTCGGGACCTCGGTTTTTTGTCCCATCCGAACGACTAGACAATCTGGATGAACATTCTCAGTCAATGCAGGGCTCGAACACCCGACCGCCGGGCTAGCGAGCCAGCGTCTTACCCACTTAACCACGTGATTCCCCCACATGGGAGTAGGACCATTTACGGCAGAGACACATTCTCGACGTAGAGTAGAAAGTTATCTGCGTGTAGAATAGAAACAAATATGATCTGCTGTC
Source organism: Patella ulyssiponensis (assembly GCA_963678685.1). NCBI lineage: Eukaryota > Metazoa > Mollusca > Gastropoda > Patellidae > Patella > Patella ulyssiponensis. Next base: position 94,046,398 of record OY783226.1, read on the forward strand.
AAATAATGTTATATTTGAATATTCTAACAATTATCTGGAAGAAAGGCATTGTTAATGTTTGTACGTTTCAAAATAAATCAAATATGAATTTAGCCAGCGAGCTGAATAACAAAGGTGAAGTAGGAAGCCAAGAGATAAGGTCTTTTCTGGTATGGCGACTTATATTGTATGTCACTAGCGTTCCGGTTAGATAAATTTGACAAATTAATGTGTGCAAGATTTGTATTTGGAAATTAATTGTTCGAAAATTATTTTCGTTGTGCTTCTGATGAAATGTAAATTGCATTTTTTTTTCTAACGTAAATGTAATCTTTTTATTAAAATATAATTATATTAAAACAAAAATAACTTTTACAAATCTGGTATGACAAATGTCTGATTTGTAAAACAAATATTGATTTTAAGATACAAATGTCATTTTTGGTGTACAAATTGCCGAAATACGACAACAAATGAAAAAATTAGAATTAAGGAAGATGAATTAAAAGCTAGGTATTAAGAACACAGAATAAAGAACTGTTTGGCCTTCCATACATTTAACTAAGTATTAAAAACATTGAATAAAGAACTGTTTGGTCTTGTGTACTAGACAGCTGTCGTTAATCATCGAGAGAGAGAGAGAGAGAGAGAGAGAGAGAGAGAGAGAGAGAGAGAGAGAGAGAGAGAGAGAGAGAGCGCGATAGATTAAGAGATAAGGCATGCGATTCTATTCAAGAGAGAGACAGAAATAAAGTTTAACGTCCGATAAACACCAAGTAGGTCATTTCGGGTCTAAAATATGGTTTAATTTTATTTCAATAATCCGCTTGCGCGTAGGAGGAAACCGGAGGACCCGGAGAAAACCCACGAGGCTGGACAGGCCACCCTTCTCCTTGTCACCTACCAACGGGGATTCGAGATCACGCCAGTTGACTTAATGACAGGGTCCTATTCAGTGTCGCCTACGAGTGTTGAATCAAGTCCATGACTAGGCTATAAGATCTACAGGAACAGCGATCGCGAATACCTCCGTATTTTATTTTCGGATTTTACATAGACACTACAATCATTTGGTCTTACTTCTACATTAGCACCAACGACTAATAATTATATTGGTTTTGTTGGTGTGTGTCGGGGGGGGGGGGGTAACGAATGAAAGAGTATGTTCCTTTAAAAATGCATGAGTGACGACAGCCCTCTAATTTTAAATATGTACAGTGAATTAGATATCTTGAATAAAAAACAGCGAGACAGTTTTCTACATACAGAATGAACTTTATTTGACTCGTATTTGACGACCGTACATCTCATCAGAGTCCTGCTATGAATAGTTGAAGCCTTTAAAATAACCCGACCCATCTAATCTCCCTTAATGTCGACCGGTATGAGGGTGTATTACTACAGATATTATTGTCAGTAGTGTGCAGTGGAAATTATAGACCAGTCTCATTTTACACAAGAAATTTAAAAGGACGGGGTCCAAATTGTTTGCCCGAACCGGGATAATGACGATGTACAGGCGTCATCCGGTGTGCCCTGAGGTGGATTTCGCCCGAGCAGCAGCTCTACGATCGATTTTCTTTTAGGTGTACATGGGGCTTCGGGTTTTCCGTGCCATCCGAACGACTAGAGCTGCCAGGCCAACTGTTCCACACCACGAACTGGAAACAACCCCCAGGAACGACCTTGTCCAATACTGTGACCCCTTCGTTATAACCTACGGAACCAACAGGATGGTAATGAAATTAATTTAATATATTTATGGAATACAAAATAACCCTAAATATATACTATGGGACAATGTTGGTGATTGACAACTACCCTCTAAATTCCATATATATCCATATATATATTAAGCGCGAAAATAGTAAACGTTTTAAAAAAGAATGCCAAATTATGTTTCCCCGGTTACATGATATATATTTCAAAAATCAAAATTTTTAATTATTAAGTGTTATGCCAACAACCTCAAAAACCCCAATGGTCTTACTTTCAAATATTTTATACCGATTTAATTTGTGATGAAGTCAAAACATTGAAACTAAAATAAAATGTATCCCCCACCCTTTCCCGCTCAACGAAAATACCTCCAAAACAAAACAACACAACATATTTTCCACCTCCGCCTCAGTGAAAATTGTAAGATTGAACTCTTCTGATGAAGAGAGTAATAAAATTCATATTCAGATTAATGTGTAATTTATTCTTTTGTCATTTTAATATAAACTAGAGCGGTATCATAGCTGTACCGGTATGCATAAACGAGGTCAGTTGGGGTCAATGGTCAAAGGTCTTGAGAACAGATCAGCTAGTGTTGAACTATTTTTAGTATGATTACAATGATCTATTTACGGTATTTTGATCATTAGTAAAATCTCTCGGGGTTCGTAAAGGTCATTCCACAGCTCGTATAGTCAGCGTATTCTTTCATTGTTCCAAAATATAACTAGACCTGCATGCAGGAATGACGGGTTTCACTGGTGCCATGTTACCCTTTAACATGTCACTTCCGGTGCCAAGTTACCCTTGAACATATGTCACTTCCGGTACCAACGAAACCACTAAACAGGTTTCCAAATTAACATTGCACACAAATAAAATGGACGCAGAATCAACCAAATCCAGCAATATCAATTCATTTTATACATTTGTTACTTGTAAATATGATCTTGACAAAATTACATTACTTCCGGTGTTAATGAAAATGTTCAATTAGTTTTATGAAATCAGAAATGGCATACGATATCATATAGTGAAAATTTTACGTAAATCGAATAATAATTGCCACTTTTAAAGACCATAAAACTTGAAAAGTGACTTGTAGCAAATCGGCTTTTTCTTTGCAACCGCACAAGATAGAAACCATTTTGTGGTATCTGTATGATCGTATGGGTTCATTTTATTTGTTGATTGGCATCAAATACCATAATTTGAAAAAGATTTAAAAAAAAGACTCATTTGAATAAAATATCTGTTTTGAAGGCTAAAAATACAGTTTTTGCCAAAATGAGATTACTTCCGGTAATGATGGAAACGTTAAATTAGTTTTATAATATCGTCCATGACATTAGGCCTCAAAGGGTGAAAATTGTATGAAAATCGAATAATAATTGACACTTTTATGGGCCAAAAACCTTCAAAAGTGACATTTAGAAAACCGCCTATATCTCGGCAACCGAACAAGTTAGAAACAATTTTATGATATCTAAATGACCGTATGAGTTTTGTTAATATGTGAATTTAAACCAAAAGTTAATTTTAATATTACATATTAAATAATTCTTGGTTGAAAAAAATATCGATTTTAAAAGTTAAAAATGCAGTTTTTGACCAAATGGCGTCACTTCCGGTGTCAATTTTAAATTATAATCAATTTGATATGACGCATACTTGCCTTTTGAATCAAATGATGTCACTATTGTGAATATCCATTAATAATCGACTATTTTACAGGCAAAATTCAGAAAACAGTGACTTATGCAAAACTGCCCATTTCTCGGCAACTGCTTATATTACAAACTAATTTTCACATACATTCTCTTCGTATGGATTATAGCTACAAGTTTATAAAAGTTACGTAGAAATATTTTAAAATCTGAAAAGCCTGAATGGGTTGTAAATAGGTCAATTTTACGCCCTTTTTCACCTCTTAATCCAATTTGCTAGAAAATGAAATCGAAATTAAAAAAACTGCTTCCGACATTTTTTGCGCCTTTAAAGGACACATTCTTTGAGTCATATAATTTTTCAAAAAAATAATATTTGTTTTCGAAAAATGGTACCTAACTGTCAAAATCGTAGTTTTTAGTAAAATTATGCCACTTCCGATGCCGACAGATAACACTTTTGGTAATAAAAAAAATGACAATTGAGACAACGAAGCATATGAACTTTGTTTTATACAAATCGAACAATAAAAAATTAATCTAGGACTGAAAAACTGAATAGCCAATGGCGGCCAAGGAAAATTACTGAGACAAAATTTTTTAACATTTTTGCGCTAGTCAGATAATTCTTTAATTCTGTGCTCAACACGACTAAAAAATATTCATAAATAAAAAAGTTTTTTGTAAAATTTTAAATTTTCGAAATTTGGCGCCTAATATTTTCGAAGATTTGCCGAAAATCAAAAATCGAAAGTAGCGTAGCTATGTGCCCTGTCTCCGGCTATGCCAAAATGTATCGAAAGTTAAAATCCAATGATTATTGTTAAAATTACTGCAATATTTTTAAAAACGATAACTTCGGTGATTTCGGACATTTCGCATTGTCACAGAAAGTTCAAAATAGATTTATCCTTTAAGTCACACCCACTTTCCCAGTAAAACCGAAGAAATCGTAACGATGCGACACGTAGTTGCTGAGATCTATTCAAATTGGAATCTGAATAATAATAATAAGAATAACTAGACCTGCATGCAGGAATGACGGGTTTCACTGGTGCCACGTCACTTTCGGTGCCACGTTACCCTTAAACATATGTCACTTCCGATACCAATGAAACCATCAAACAGGTTTCCACATAAGCATTGTAAACATCAAATAAAATGGACGAAGAATCAACCAAATCCAGCAATATCAATTCATTTTATATATATGTTACTTGTAAGTGATCCTGGCAAAATTTCATTACTTCCGGTGATAATGAAAATGTTCAATTAGTTTTATGAAATCAGAAATGGCATAAGGCATCATAATGGCGAAAATTGTATGTAAATCGAGTGAGAATTGCCACTTTTATAGACCAAAAACCTTGAAAAGTGACTTGTAGAAAATCGTCTATTTCTCGGCAACCGTACACGATAAAAACTATCTTTTGGTATCTATATGATCGTATGGGTTCAATCCATTTGTTGATTGGAATCAAATATCATAATTTGAAATATATTACAAATCAGACTCATTTGAAAAAAATGTCTGTTTTGAAGGCTAAAAATACAGTTTTTGCCAAAATGACATTACTTCCGGTGATACTGAAAATGTTAAATTAGTTCTATGAAATCATAAATGACACAAGATATCATATGGTGAAAATTTTATGAAAATCGAATAATAACTGACACTTTTATAGACCAAAAACCTTGAAAAGTGACTTAAGGAAAATCGCCCATTTCTCTGCAACCGTACAAGTTAGAAACCATTTTGTGGTATCTGTATGATCGTATGGGTTCAATCTATTTGATCAATAGAATCAAATATCACAATTTGAAAAAAATAACAAATACGACTCATTTGAATAAAATATTGTTTTTTGAGGGCTAAAATTTAAGTTTTGAGCAAATGACGTCATTTCCGATGGCAGCGCAAGGGGTAAAATGGTTTGACATAGTCCACTATGGCATTAGGCATCCAATGGCGAAAGAAAATTGAAAATCGAATAATAATTGATTCTTTTACAGCCAAAATTACGTGAAAAGTGACTCATGCAAAATTGCCTATTTCTCGGCAACTGCTTATATTACAAACTAATTTTTACATACATTCTCTTCGTATGGATTATAGCTACAAGTTTATAAAAGTTACGTAAAAATATTTTAAAATCTGAAAAGCCTGAATGAGTTGTAAATAGGTCAATTTTACGCCTTTTTTCACCTCTTAATCCAATTTGCTAGAAAATGAAAAAGAAATTAAAAAAACTGCTTCCGACATTTTTTGCGCCTTTAAAGGACACACTCTTTGAGTCATATAATTTTTCAAAAAAATAATATTTGTTTTCAAAAAATGTACCTAACTGTCAAAATTGTAGTTTTTGGTAAAATTATGCCACTTCCGGTGCCGACAGATAATACTTTTGGTAATAAAAAAAATGACAATTGAGACAACGAAGCATATGAACTTTGTTTTATACAAATCGAACAATAAAAAATTAATCTAGGACTGAAAAACTGAATTAGCCAATGGAGGCCAAGGAAAACTACTGAGACAAAATTTTTTAACATTTTTGCGCAAGTCAGATGACTTTTTAATTCTGTGTCCAACACGACTAAAAAATATTCATAAATAAAAAAGTTTTTTGTAAAATTTTAAATTTCCGAAATT